>CM061545.1:95050282-97905282 GCA_030864215.1 Capsicum pubescens
GATTTCTTGAAGATTGGTAGAGAAAAGCTTGAATTCTTGCCTTGGGATGAGAAACCTAGGGTTTCTTGTTCTTGGGGATTGATCATTGAGAGAAACCCTAATTTGGTATTGTGGATGAATAAAGAAGTTATGAGCTCTGGTGTGGTATAATTAGGATCAAAACGGGTGTAAAAAGACCTAAATACCCTTTTAAAAATGGATTAAAATCACTGATCGGAAGTGGCAACGTTTTGGGTGATGGTCCATCACTAGCTCGATGGTTTGTCAGGCCTGACCGTCGCACTTGGCCAGAACCTGAACTCCTTGCCTCGTCTGCGACGGTTTGGGCGATGGTCCATCACTAGCTTTATGGTCCGCCGATCTTGACCATCGTATATGACCAGAATATGGGTTCACTGCCTTAGTCGTGATGGCTTGGGTAACAGTCCGTCGCTAGCTCGACGGTCCATCGGCCTGACCGTCGCTTCTTGGCTATTCCGACAGTTCTCTGTAAAACGTCGATAACTTTTTACTCCGATATCAGATTTGGACAAAATTGATATCGTTGGAAATATAATTAAATTTCCCACATGATAAAATTCAATATTGGGGAAATTCTATCTAATTTAAACATTAATCTTTTAGGCAGTCATCACTAACTCTTCTGGAGACTATATTTAACTTAAAGAAAGTTCGAGGTAATATAATATCTCCCCCTTAGGAACATTCATCCTCGAATGGCACTGACTAGATTGGGAAATCTGATAGACAGATCTTACTTAAGGTACATGAACATTTGAACATGTCTATATGACTGGAACTTCTGATATACTGAAATCTCATACTGAATATGCATGTATGATGCATGGATATGTGATGGATAGTCTTCATGAATACAAGACTGAAATTATTGAGAAGCTGAGTTTCTCCTAATGAGAATGCATATCTGATGTATGAATATGTGACTGGGATGATACATAAATATATGACTAGATATGCAATGGTATTTGATGCCAAGTTTATGACTAAAATTTGAACATGAAACTGAATAAGCTTAAGGAAAGCTATTACCTTAGGCCGAGTTTGAGTTTGCGGAGAAGAGGTGAAGATACTTGGTCCGCATGTCTTCTTCTACTTCCCAAGTAGATCCCTCAACAAACTGATTCCGCCAAAGAACTTTGACTAGAGGGAGTTCTTTGTTCCTCAGTCTACGAGTCTGGTAGTCAAGAATTTTGACTAGAATCTCTTTATAAAAGAGATTATTCTAAATGTCTAAGCCCTCTACCGGAACTACAACTGTTGTATCACCTATGCATTTCTTTAGCAAGGAGACATGGAACACTAGATGAACTAAGGCTAGATCTGAAGGCAATTCGAGCTCATAAGCTACTTTACCGAAGCGACTAAGAATTTTTAAGGGACCGACACATCGGGGACTGAGCTTTCCCTTCTTGGTGAACCTATTTACTCTCTTCATGGGAGATATTTTCAGGTATATATAATCACTAATCTCGAACTCGAGATCCTTTCTGCGCACGTCTACATACGATTTCTGCCGGCTCTGAGCTGTCTTGGTCCATTCTCTGATCAACTGGACTTTCTCTAAGGTGTCGAATGCCAAGTCAGGCCCTACTACTGTGGCTTCACCAACTTCAAACCAACTGATTGGAGATCTATACCTCCTACCGTAGAGAGCTTCAAATGGAGACATCTAAATACTGGAATGATAGTTGTTGTTGTATGCAAACTCAATCAAAGGCAAGTGGTTATTCCAACTCCGCTTGAAATTAATTGCACACGCCCTTAGTCTATCTTCCAAGGTCTAAATGGTCCTTTCTTCTTGACCATCTGTCTGAGGATGAAAAGCTGTATTGAGGTGAACTTGGGTTCCAATACCCTTTTGGAATTCTTTCCAGAAGTGAAAGGTAAACTGGGTACCTCTATTTAAAACAATAGACTAAGGAACACCGTGCAATCTGACAACTCCCTGATATAGAGCTTAGCCTAATCCTCGGCTGAATAGGAGGTATGGACTGGAAGGAAATGAGCTGATTTGGTCATCCTATCTACAATGACCCAGACTGAATCATGCTGATGAAGAGTACGAGGAAAACCCATCATAAAGTCCATATTCACTTCTTCCCACTTCTAAGTGGGAATACTAAAATCCTGCATGGACCCACTAGGCTTCTGATGCTCTATCTTAACTTGCTAACATATAGAGCACTTAGCCACACTCTGCAATATCTTTATTCATCCCACTCCACCAATAGATCTCCCAAAAATTATGGTACATCTTATTGACCCCGAGATGAATAGAGTAACATGCACCATGCGCTTCTGCGAGAATTCATTGTCTCAAGTCATCTACACCTTGAACACACAGATGACCTTGAGAACGCAACACGCCATCTCCCCCTTGGGAGAAAACCTCAACCTTTTGATCCTTGACTGACTCTTTTAACTTGACTAGACTAGGATGTCTATCTTATTTTTCCTTAACTTCAGAAACTAGAGATGATTCGAAACTACTCTGAACCCATTTATTACCCTCGGTTGAATCGACTAAGAGGACATCTAGTCTGGAAAGCTGATGAACTTCCTAAGCTAGCTTCTTCTTACTATCTTCAACATGAGCAACACTATCCATTGACAGTCTACTGAGAGTGTCAGCCACTATATTGGCCTTGCCCGGATGATAAAGAACACTCATGTCATAATATTTCAGGAGCTCTAACCACATTCTCTGGCGAAGATTAAAATCTTTCTGAGAGAACACGTACTAAAGGCTTTTGTGATCTGTGATCATATCTACATGAACACCGTACAAGTAATGCCTCCAAATCTTTAAGGAAAAAGTTATGGCTGCTAACTCAAGGTCATGAGTAGGATAATTCTTCTCATGGGGTTTAATTAGCCTGGAGGCGGAGGTTATGACCTTACCATGTTTTATGAGGACAAAACCCAAACCTACTATGGATGTATAACAGTACACTACGAACCCATCTGGACTATTTGGAAGATCCAAAACTGGAGCTGAGGTGAGTCGAGTCTTCAACTCCTGAAAATTCTTCTCGCAAGGATATGAACACTAAAACTTGACTTTCTTCTGAGTCAATCTGGACATAGGGGATGAAATAGATGAAAATCCCTCAAAAAATCATCTGTAATAGCCAGTCAAACCTAAGAAACTTCTGATATCTGATGAAGAGATAGGGCGAGGCCAGTTTTTTTACTACTTTGGTCTTTTGAGAATCTACTTTAATGCCATCACCTGAAATGATATGACTAAGGAATGCTACTGACCTTAGCCAAAATTCACACTTACTAAATTTGTCGAATCGGTGATGATCTCTGAGAGTCTGAAGTACGATTCTGAGATGGTCTACGTGATCACGCTCACTGTAGGATAGACAAGGATGTCACCAATAAAGACTATGACGAACATGTCCAAGTACTGCTTGAACACATTGTTCATCAAGTCCATGAAGGTTTTTGGGGAATTGGTAAGACCAAAGGACATGACTAAGAATTCGAAGTGACCATACCTAGTACGGAAAGCTGTTTTCAGAATATCACATTCTCTGACCCTAAGCTGATGCTAGCCTGATCTGAGGTCTATCTTAGAAAAATAACTTGCACCCTAAAGTTGATCAAACAATTCATCGATTCTGGGAAGTCGATACTTGTTCTTGACGGTGACTTTATAGAGCTGGCAGTGATCAATGCACATTCTGATAGAACCATTTTTCTTACATACGAATAAGACTGGTGCACCCCACAGAGATATGTTGGGTCTGATGAATCCCTTATCTAAGAGATCCTTCAAATATTCTTTGAGTTTTGCTGGTACCATTCTGTATGGAAAAATAGATATAGGTTGAGTATCTGGAAGAAGATTAATACTAAAGTCTATTTCCCTTTTGGGAGGAATTCCTGGAAGATCTTCGGGAAAGACATCTGAATATTCATTCACAAATGGGACTGATTTAAGACTGGGAGTTTCAGAACTAGTGTCCTTATCATGAACAAGATAATAGACACATCCCTTATATATCATTTTCCTTGCTCGAAGGTAGGAAATAAACTGACCTCTGAAAGCGAAAGTACTACCCCTCTACTCTAGGACAGGTTCATTCAGAAACTAAAATTGGACTATTTTGTTTTTGCAGTCGACTGTGGCATAGAAGGAATGAAGCAAATCCATGCCGAGAATGACACAAAATCAGTTATCTTTAATTTGACTAAGTCTACTGAGGTGACTTTTTGAAACATCATAACTGGACAATTCCTGCATACCCGCTGGGCTATGATATTTTTTCCCACTGGGGCAGAGACTGAAAAGGGCTCTGCTAGAATTTTGGGACTGACTCTGAAATCCACTTCTATATAAGGTGTAACAAAAGACAAAGAAGCTCCTGGATCTAGCAAAGCATAAACATGCAAGTGAAAGATCTGTAACGTACCAGTAACCACATCAGGAGAATTTTCTTAATCTTTCCAGGACTGGAGAGCATAAAGTCTGTTTGAGGGTTGCCTACTAGTAGCACTGGAGGTGGCACCCTGCTAATTTTGGTAACTAAACTGAGCTGAGGAACGGTTCCGCTGACCCTGAGGACCTGGATAAGGATAGTATCTAACTCTGTATCCTGCCTTTCCATATCTAAAACAAATACCACTACCAGCTCTGCAAGTACCCTGATGGTGCTTGCCATAAGTCTGGCAAAAAGGATAGGTGCGGACACTGCTAACACTGCCTTATAACTTAGAGCCTGGCGCTCTATCTCTATTACCATCCCTAAACTTAGGAGCTAGAGTACTGGCTGAGGAAGGAGTTGGAATGGATGACTTAGGATCGAATTGTGAACGATTCCCTCCTTCAGATTTAGGTTGAGCAAAGTTGAAACTACCTGTCCTTGCTCTCTTATTCTGCTTCTTCCTTATCTTAATCTTTTTCTCTTCTATCAGTTGAGCATGGGTCATAAGCCTAGCTATGTCCATCTCACTAATCAACATTGCAGATCTGCACTCATTGACAACACTATCATTCACCCCAGAAACAAACTTACTCATCTTAGCCCTGATGTCTGCCACTACATGAGGAGCATATCAAGCTAATTGAGTAAACTTAAGAGAATACTCTTTTACTATTATGTTTCCCTACCTGAGGTTGATAAACTCTAACACCTTAGCTTCTCTCATCTTTAGGGGAAAATATCTATCAAGATTGGTAAATTTCTCCCACTCTATAGCCCTGCATCACCAGCCTTCTCTTTTTTCCACTATTTGAACCATATGTGAGCCATATCTTGCAACTGATATGCAGCTAGATCAGCACTCTCACTAGCAGTAACTCCCATGATATTTGTAACCTTCTTAACCTGATCAAGGAATTCTTGAGGGTCGTCATCTAATGTAGACCCGAAAAAAGATGAAGGATTCATTTGGGTAAAGTCTCAAATCCTAGCTGCAGCTGAATTGGCCACTGGGTTTGCCGGAATGATAGTTTTTCATTCATTCTGGGAAATAACTGAGTTAGCAAAAGTAGTGAATGAAACTCTGAACTCTGCATGAGAGACATGTTCGTCCAAGGGATCTTCTTAGATGGGCTGAGGGGCTAATTGATTTCCATTTCTTCTTTTGGAGGGCATGTTTTGTAGAAGAAAGGGAGAAATGAATTAGACTGAGAGTTAAATTTGAGCTCATGCTCAAAGAAATGACATGAATACTGAAAGAAGGGAAACTGTTCCTAAAATATCTTATAGCCTCTTATACATAAATGTGGCGCGCAATACGCCCATGCACAAGACTCTACTAGATGCGGCTTTCAGACTTCCTAGGATACTATTGAACCTTAGGCTCTGATACCAAGTTTATAACGCCCCTAATCTGATACCCGAAATACCACACAGTGCTCATGACCCTGAAGGACAATAAGCTAACCCATGACTGATATTTGTAACTAAGCACTGCATAAAATACTGTATAAATGCAGAATAAAAGGCTGAAAGGCCATAAGGTTCAAATATCTGATAAAACATAACATCTGAAAAATATGGTATATCAATACCAAAATGACTAAAATAACTATCTGAACATGTTATAGTATGAAATCCTCTAAAACTGACTGAATAAGGAGTTGATGGGACATGTCCCCAACTAACTCCAACTACTGAAATAAACTACTACTGAAAGAATGAAATAATCAAATAATAATATCCTCGAATGATGAGGACTCACTGCTAGTCTGACTGCTGAAACTAGAATGCTACTAATGCTCTAGAGCTCATGCTTCTGAACCTATGGTATAAAACACCATAGCGCAAAAGAAAGGTAAGTGTCATTACGATTGAATGTACTGGTATACAAGTGAGGTAGGCTGCATGCATGGGTTCATATGCATGAAAAATACTGACTAACTGAGTAACATGAACGTAGGAATACATGCATGAATACATAACTATAAATTAGATCGTGATAAGACTAATTACTGAGTCTGAATACTAATAACATAGATTTTTTATAACTAATATAACTGATACTGAGCGACTGTGTCTGACAGTCTAGGTTCTAATGGAACTAGCTGAATTTTGTACTTAGCTCAGTGACTGTATCTGACAGTCCTAAATTCTGTAGAACTTTCTGAGTTTTATTACTAAGACTAAGACTGAGACTGTAACTGTGGGAATTAGTCATCTAACTGACATGCCCCAAATTATATAATATAATTGAGTTGGGGTCTAATCTGTAACCCCAATTAGAAGGGTGTCAATACCGCGCCACTAGTAAGGTAAGCTGTGAGTAATTCCTTATCTAAAAGGTACTCTAAGGAGAACGGTGGGACCCTTATATAACAGGTTAAGCCATCTTATCTACCCTCATCTAGTAGGTTTAATGTCTAAACCTATGGTGGCTATGTAGTTCTGGAGCACAAGGATTGTTTCTAAGAATCACACCCGCTAATAACAAGTGAGTTCCCATCGTTGGTCTCACTCGGTGCTGAATCCTACTCCCATCTGAATAGACACTGAATATGATTAACTGAATTGAATTGGACTGCATTCATTGAGTTTTATTGACTGACAAAATATTACTGAGATCTGATAACTGACTGAGATTACTGAGTTTTCCTGAGTCATATGACTGACTAAATTCTACTGAGTTCTAAAACTGACTGAGAATACTACTGATCATGGCATAGTTGAGATTATCATGAAACTAACACTGGCTCTAAGCACACAGCTAAATTGTCGGGTACAAGTACCCCCAGGACTTGATAGCAGGAAACTGATAAGATATGACACTTCTTGACACATAACCATTGTCAACAATTCATAGTACTATCATTAGGGATTTTCATGAAGTATTCGCATGCTATAAGCTTATACATGAATAGGAATGCATGTAAACATATCATAATTTCATTAGCCTAATCTCATTAACATTATGTCAATCCATTACAAAGCATAACAATAACGTGGGAGTCATATCAAACATAAGGGAGAAACATGGATTCATCAATTTTGGTCACAAATGAGTCATAAGGAAAAATTCCTATTCTCTTACACATTTTATCAAACACCTTGCATGCATATATTTAGTCTTAGGCATGAATATTGAAATAATACTTCATGGCAACATTTTACACTTTCAATGCAAGAATTTCAACCACATGCTAACATATTTTCATGATAGTCATTAAAGACTTCAACTTGGAAATCAAAAAACAATATAAACATGGATATAATTCAATTCATAACATGGAATCCAAATTTTATATTTTAAATAGGGTTTCTTGAGCTTCATAGGTGAAAAGAACCCATGAATCAACACTTTACATACCTGGGTGGATGATTTCTTAAAGATTGGTGGAGGAAATCTTGAATTCTTGCCTTGGGATTAGACACCTTGGGTTTTTTATTATTGGGGATTGATCTTTGAGAGAAACTCTAATTTGGTTTTGTGGATGAATAAAGAAGTTATGAGCTCTGGTCTAGTATAATTAGGGGTCAAAATGGGTGGAAAACGACCCAAATACCCTTTTAAAAATGTCTTAAAATCTCTGATCGGAAGTGGAAATTGTTTGGATGATGTTCCGTTGCTAGCTCGACGGTCCGTCGGTCCTGACTGTCGCACTTGGCTAGAACCTGAACTCCCTGCCTCATCTGTGATGGTCCATCGATATCTCAACGATCCATCGATCCTAACCATTGTACTTGGATAGAATATGGGTTCACTGGCTTAGTCGTGATGGCTTGGGCGATGGTCCATCGCTAGCTCAATGATCCGCTGGCCTGACCATCGCTTCTGGGCAGTTCTGACAGTTCTCTGTAAAATGTCCATAACTTCTTACTCTGATACCGGATTTAGACAAAATTGATATCGTTGGAAAGCTAATTTAATTTTCCACATGATAAAAATTCAAAATTGGGGAAAATCTATCTGATTTAAACATTAATCATTTAGGAAGTGATCACTAACTTTTCTGAAGACTAGATTTGACTTAAAGAAAATTTAGGGTATTACACTATTTTGGGATATCGAGTCTATATATCTTGAAACTTCTCTAACTCCTGGATTACTTGCATTTTAGATCATACCTCCCTGAAAATATAACAATTGTAAAAAATCTTCTAGACCTCCTGTTCAACTTGAGGAAAATATGGAGGGAACTTACCCTATTCATGGAGTGCATATTCGTTCTAGGGTCCCTGCTCCTGACTTTACTACCCTATGTGGAGTTATACTAGTCCCTACTAATCCTTCTCAGGCTTCCCATGCTAGTGACACTTATGTGTAGTCACCTCAAGGAGATATCTTTAATGTTGAGTTCCATCAGTCTATTCTTATATTTGCTCAACTAGTTTTATCATAGTCATTCGGATTATGTTGGTCCTACTATTAGTTCAACTGAAGTCAGTTAGGTAAGCTAGTTTATGAGGTTGGCCCCCCAACCTTTATAGGCTCTAAGGTTGAGGAGGATCTTTAGTGGTTTATTGATGAGATAGAGAAGATCTTTAAGGTAATGTATGCTACTTATTCAGAGGGTGTGGGGTTTGTTGCCTATCAGTTGAAAGATGTAGCTTACCAGTGGTATCAGAAGTGGGAAACAGTAAGGGGTGATGATGATGAACAGGCGGTGTGGGGTTAATTTTTAGGTGCTTTTCTTGATTATTTCTTTCCTTGAGAGTTGAGGGAATCTAAGGCCAAAGATTTTGCAAACTTGAAGCAAGGTATAATAAGTGTTAATAAGTATGCTCTAAAATTCCAGAAGTTGTCTCGCTATGCTCTAGAATTGGTGTCCAATATAAGGTCCTGAATGAGAAAGTTTGCTTCTGTGTTGTCCCATAATTTAGTGTTGGGTGTAACGCGGATATGATATATAATGATATGGATATCTCCAGATTGGTGGTTTACATGCAGCAGATAGAGGATAATAAGAAGAAGCAGGTAGAGATGGTAAAGAGGTGGAGCAAAAAGTTTAAATATTCAGAGCACAGTATAAATTAAAAAAATAGTAGGAGAGATGGTAGACAGTGGACCAAGAAGAAGAATTAGGGAAATTATTTTTCAATGGCTAGTACTCTTTATCCTAAGCCTTCTGGGGATCATTGTTTTGAGGATAGCAGTAGTCCTAAGGCACAGGGTGCTAAATCTTAGGTTAGTGGAGCTCAATCATCCCCACCTTACCCTTCATGTCGATTTTGTGGGCAGCTTCATAATGGATATTGTGAGGAGGGGATAAATTGGTGCTATAATTATGGTCAGCTTGGTCATATGCGGTGAGATTATCCTTCGACCAGGGTTTCCACTGGAGCTAATAAGGTCTTGATTTCCACTTCTTCGGCTCCTAAGGGTGTAACAACCCGGGACTACCCCTAGTCATCACACGTTGCTTATAGTCCCGAGGGACCACAAGCTAACCCATGAGTTGGTTCCTGCTGTAAGAACTGGATAACATAATCATAAATACGGAAGAATACTGACATGCCATAAGGTTTTAATAACTGAAATATAAGTCTATAGAAATAACTGACTGAATATGATAAAATAATGATAAACTAGATAACTAACTATAATATCTGAATACTGAATAACTAACTCTAATGTCTGAAAAGCCTTTAAAACTAGCTGACTGAATATGAGTTGATGGGACAGGGCTCAACTAACTCCAACTAACTACTAACTGAGACATGAATTAGTAAGCCTGTCCTTGAAGTATGAGGACTCACCACTGCTACTACTGAGGATATAATAAGTCTAATCTCGAGCTAGGAACTGAGCGTCAGAACCTATGATATGATACATCATAGCGCAAAGAAAGGTATACAATCAGTACTTTGAATATACTAGTATGCTAAATGAGGCAGGATGATATGCATGGTTTTATGAAAAGAACAAATAATTAACTAAATATGTATGTAAAACATGGACTACTTAGTAGAGAACATGGAATCTGTAGATACTAAAAATATGGAAAATCTGTAATATTGAGTATGTATGACAGTCTATAAATACTGAATATACGTGAAAATCTGTAGACACTGGAAATGCATGACCAAGCATATAACATGGACTGAGTTAAATCTGTAAGCTAAAAGACTTAAAAATATTGATATATGTATGCTTTGGTCAAGAAACTCTAAGACTGTATAACTAAACTAAGACTATAACTTAGACTATATCTGAGACTATGGGAGGTATCATCTAACCGACATTCCCCAATTTGAGCTAATTGAGGTCCAATCTGTAACCCCAGTTAGAAGAGTGTTAATACAGTTCCACGGGTACTAACGATGGCTGTGTGGATCCACTAAACTAATATAATGTCCAAAGGACTAAAGGTGTCATGCCTGAACTGACAGGTGACCCCTGCGAGATAGTCAAGCCTGATTTGATGGGTGACTTCTCATGCCCTACGCTGGCTACGTAGTTCTTTAGTTTAAGTACTACTACTAGAGACTTTGCCTATATAATAGGGAAGTTTCCATCCCTACACTTGCTCGGTGCTAAATCCTACTCCCAACTGAAAGACTCTGAAATACTAGATTGTTCTGAGTTTAATTAACTGTTTTGATAATGCTCATAATATAATCTGAAGTTATTCTAAAGATTCTAAAATAAGACTAAGTAAAAAACTATGGTTTTTGGGTATTCAATACCCCCAGGACTAAAAACAAAAATAGTAATATGACACTAAAACTTGGAGATCAAAACATGAAGGCTCTTATTAAATAAATCACTCTTGTAGACATTTTATCAAACATTTGTAGTTCATGGTTTAAAACAATCATAGGAATGTCATGTAACTTGTAGGAATAGCATGAAATTATCATAATAGCATTAAATCATGGTTGAATTCAATAAATAATAATATTAAAGTATGGAGGATTGAATAATAACAATAATTTTATGTTAACATGGTACAAAACCAATAGTACATGGAGATTCATGGATGAAATCATAATTTAAAATCAAATAACTTAAAAAGATCAAAACATGAAATTTCAATGGGTTACTTGGACTCCATGGATGAAAGGAATCTATTGATAAACATCTAACATACCTTAATGGATAAATTTCTTGAAGTTTTTGGTGAGTTCCTGAGGATTGATCTTGAATTTGAGAGTTAAGGTTTCTTGTTCTTGGAAAAAGGGGATCTTTAAATTTAGAGGAATTTAATTATGAATGATTATTTAGGTCAATTGGGGCTAAATTTAATGTTTTAGGACGAGTTTAGGGCTTAGGAAAAAGACCTAAATACCCTTAAACGGATTTAAAACGTAAGCTGAAAACTGACCATCCCGATTTTTTACCTTGGCGCGATGTGCCACTATTACTCCAAGCCACTGGAAATGGAAAATTGGGACCTGGAAAAACATCGCGACGATGAGCTATCGCGGTAAGCCTTTGGAATGCCAATTTGGCCAACTCCGTGATGCGCCAACAGTGCGGAGGCCCACTGGAAATTAAAAAATAGGAAATTGTCCTACTCCACGATGTGCCATTATCGTGGAGTCACACTGGAAATTGAAAATTATCGTTTGGGCTTCCTACGCGATGCACTAAGGGTTAAAATGACGGTATTTAATGACTGAAACTTTAAATTGCCATAACTTTTTACTCGGTTATGGGATTTAGGAAAATTTTATGTCGTTGGAAAGCGAATTCAATTTACTACACAATGAAAGGCTCTAAACTGAAAACTAATGAGTATTTATAAAATTTTATATATGAATACTCATGTATTGGGACTTAGATTATGCTAGGGAAATATGGGGCGTTACAAAGGGTGCCACTTATGGTACCAACACTGGCCAAAATTACCTCTATGCACTTGCTACTCATCAGGAAATTCGAGGCATCCCTATATGTTGTTACTAGTATGTTGCATTTCTTCTTTCAAGATGTTTATTGTTTGCTTGATCTAGGTTCTACCCTATCTTATGTGACCCTTTATATGGCTATACATTTTGGTTTTGGTCCTAAAAGTATTTACGGCCCCTTTTTTATGTCTACTCCAGGCGGTGATTCTATTATTGCTAGAAAAATCTATAAGGGTTGTGTGGTATAAATCTTTCATAGGAAAACATTGGTGGATTTGATAGAACTTAATATGGTAGACTTTGATATAATATTGGGGATGTGTTTTCTTTATTCGTGCTATGCTTCTCTAGATTGTAGGACCCAAAAGGTCAGTTTCCACTTTCCTAATGAACCGATAATTAAATGGGAAAGAAGTTCCTTAGTACCTAGAGAAAGGTTTATTTCCTATCTTAAAAATTAAAAAATAATATCCAGTGGGTATCTGTATCATTTAGTTTGGGTTAAAGATTCTAACTATGGGAGTCCTTCTTTGCAATCCGTTCCCCTGGTTAATGATTTTCCTGATGTTTTTCTCAATGATCTTCCTGGAATTCCTCCTGATAGGAAAATAGATTATGGGATTGATCTTCTACTAGATACTCATCCTATTTCTATTCCTCCTTATAGGATGGCTCTAGCTTAATTACAAAAGCTTAAATAGCAGTTAAAGAATCTTCTTGATAAGGTTTTTATTCGTCCTAGTGTTTCTCCATGGGTGTTCCTATACTTTTTATGTAAAAGAAAGATGGGTCTTTTCGAATATGCATAGACTATCATCAGCTGAATAATGTCACAGTGAAAAATAAGTATCCTTTTCCTAGGATTGATGATCTTTTTGACCATCTTCAGGGTGCTAGGTGTTTTTCTAAAATTAATCTTTAGTCGGGCTCATCAGCTGAAAATTAGTGAGGTTGACATTCCCAAGACTATTTTTTGAACTCGGTAGGCCATTATGAGTTTGTAGTTATGTCATTTGATTTGAGTAATGCTCTGGCTGCTTTTATGGATCTTATGAATCGGGTGTATAGGTAGTTTCTGGATTTGTTTTTTATAGTCTTCATTGATGACATCCTGGTGTACTCTAAGAGTGAGGAGGATCATGCCAATCACCTCTAAATTATGTTGCAGACTCTTAAGTGCCAAAAATTATATATGAAGTTTTCTAAGTGTAAGTTTTGGTTAGGTATTGTGAGCTTTCTTGGGCATGTCATTTCTAGTGAGGGGATTAAGGTGGATCCATAAAAAGTTGAGGTAGTTAAGAAGTGTCCTAGACCTACGACTCTAACTTACATTAGGAGCTTTCTGGGCTTGATCAGGTACTATAGAAGGTTTGTGGATAGTTTCTCATCTATTATTTCTCCACCGACAAGGTTGACTCAAAAAAAGGTTAAGTTCTTGTGGTCCAATGTTTGTTAAGGTAGTTTTGAAAAGTTGAAGGATAAGTTAACTTTTGTGCCATTTTCGACCCTGCCCAATGATACTGAGGGGTTCGTTGGGTATTATGATGTATCTCGTGTTGGACTGGATTGTGTTTTTATGAAGCATGGTAAGGTTGTAGCCTATGCTTCCAGGTAGCTTCAAGTTTATGAAAGGAATTATCTGACTCACGATCTAGAGTTAGCAGATGTTATTTTTGGTCTGAAGATCTGGCGTCGTTATCTGGTCGGGGTGCACTTGGATATCTATTTAGACTATAAGAGCTTGCAGTATGTGCTTACAAAGACGGAATTAAACCTCAGGCAGAGGTGGTGGCTCGAATTGCTTAAGGATTATGACTATGAGTTTTCACTACCATCCAGGTAAAGCTAATATAGTTGTTGATTCTCTTAAAAGGTTATCTATGGGAAGCTTATCTCACAATAATAAGAATAAAAGAGGGTTGGTGAAGGATATCTATAGATTAGCTAACTTGGGAGTTCGTTGTTTGGACTCTGAGGGTGAAGGGGTGATTGTTTAGGAAGTGGTTAAGTCATCTCTTAGTGCTGAGGTGAAGGAGAAGTAGGCTTTGGATCCCATACTTATGGATATTAAGAATGATGTGGGCCAGCAAAAGGTTATGGCAATCAAGATTGGGGGAGATAGAATCTTGAGGTATCAAGAAAGGTTATGTGTTTCTGATGTTGATGGACTGTAGGAAAGAATTTTGGTTGAGGCTTATGAGTCTAGATATACAGTTTATCTGGGTTCGACAAAAAATTATCATAACTTGAAGGAAATCTGCTTGTGGAATAACATAAAGAGGGATGTGGAAAACTTCGTAGATAAGTGTATGGTTTGTCAACAAGTCAAGGTTAAGCATTTGAGGCCCGACAACATATCTCAAGAGATAGAGTTTCCCATGTGGAAGTGGGAAATGATTAATATGGACTTTGTTATGGGTCTTTCACGGTCTCGCAATTAATATGATTCTATTTTAGTTATTATGGATAGGATGACTAATTTTGCTCACTTATTACCCGTAAGGACTAACTATTTAAGAGAGGATAGTGCTAAGTCGTTTATTCAGGAGATAGTTAAGTAGCATGGATGACCAGTGTCCATCATTTCAGGTCGAGGTACGCAGTTTTCTTCTTACTTCTGGCATTCGTTTCAAAAAGGTTTGGTTACTCAGGTAAACCTTAGCATCATTTTCCATCCATAAAGGGATAGACAAGTGGAATGGACTATTCAGACTTTGGAGGATATTCTAAGGGCTTGTGAGATTGATTTTAAGGGTAGCTGGGTTGACCATTTACCTCTTATTGAGTTCGCGTGCAATAGTAGTTATCATTTCAGCATTCAAATGTCTCCTTTTGAGGCTCGTTAAGGTAGGAGGTATAGGTCTCCTATTAGATGATTTGAGGTTTGTGAGACTAGGTTGTTTGGACTTGACTTAGTTCACTAACATGGAGAAAGTGAAAGTTATTGGAGAGAGACTTAAGACTTCTCAAGGTCGCCAAAAGTCTTATGCGGATGTGAGGCAAAAGAAGTTGGAGCTTGAAGTAAGTGATTAGGTGTTCTTGAAGGTGTTTTCTATGAAAAGATTCATGAGATTTGGGAAAAAAGGGAAGCTTAATCCCTATTACATTGGTGAGAATTTGGAATATCGCGTATGAGGTAGACTTACCAGCAAGTTTGTCTTCTTTGATAGTGGAGGATGTTGGTGTTTCGGATTCGTTGTCATATGAGAAGGTCATAGTAGAGATATTATATGGCATGTTCATAGATTGAGGATAAGGGATATGGCTTCAGTAAAGGTTCTTTAAAGGAATCAAAAGGTGGAAGAAGCTACATGGGAAGCTGAAGAAAATATGAAAGCCAAGCACCCATTCTTGTTCCCTGGGTTGGATGAAAGTACTTAAGGTATGAATTTTATTTCCCTCGTATCATTCTTTAAATTTGACATTGGATTTTGATGTACTCTTGTTATTATCATGCTAAACATGTCCTAACTTTTCATTCGGAGACGAATGATCCAAAGAGAGGGATAATGTGAGACCCCATAAAACTTTGATCATTTTATTTTTGACCCTCCCACATGCGTAATGTCAATTTTTGACTTGAATTATGTTATGGGATGTTAAAAGGGTGTTTTGAGAAGGTTAAAGAATTTTTGAAAGGGGTTCAGGGTCATTTAAGAACCCTGTGGAAGTAAGCCTTTGTGATAGTGGTGTGCCACGAAGGTTAGCCTCCGCGATAAAGGCGCGGCATGGAGACTACCCTCCACGATAAGGGCATGCCACACTTCTATGTTAATTTCGCCCTATTTTTGTTTTTTTTACTTGGGTGAGGGGCTCTTGGTCTTTTTACCCCTTATACGACTTTTAAACACCCAATTGGCCTTTTTCTTCGGTTATCAAAGGTCAAACACCATCTTTTTTCTCTCTAACTCTAAACTCAAGAAAGTTCAAGGGTTGTGCAGAGAATTCATCATTCAAGCTTCAAACTTTGAATTCTTTTCAAATTGTTCTATATTTCAGGCATTTTTCTCATCCATAACTTGTATTTTTATACTGTGGCATTTATTTATTCAATATTTATATGTTTTAATTATTGGATTTAAAATTGAGTTGAGGGGTTTTGATTGTTATTACTTGAATTGTTGATACTTTAATTGATGATTTTTTGGACTAAATTGGTGTATTATTTTAATGGTTGGAATGCGGGACATGGGTTTTCCCAAATTGATGGAATTTTATCTTGATGATGGCATTAACCTCAATCCACTTTGTAAACTTGATTTTGGATATGCATAATTTTATGGTTTATCTTGTATTTTGAACTCATTGCATTGCATTAAAGGATAAATGAATGACTATGATTTTGGATGGCTTTGGTGGCCTTGGTTTTGGATTTTAAATGGATCTTGGGAGTCAGTTTAATTATATGGACTGATATGGTATAGTTGAATTAGTTTGCAAGCATATTGGTATGACGATACCAAGTTGGTAAATGCCTTAATGAATGACTCCTAGATTAATGGTTGGTTTATGTGCAACTGTTTTAACATGGGCTTAAAGAAAATTGTGTAGCTCGGTCCTGTGGGGTTCAACACTGAAAATTACATTTGCCTGTGTTGGGGGTCTATGTGATCGTGTGCTTAGTGCACATATTATATATATATATATATATATATTGGGAGGGCTAGAGCCTTGGTGTCTTTAGACTTGCCCTTGTTTTTCCATGGTTCATACGGCTAACACGCACTGGAGCCCTTCCAGTAGGGGAAGAAGGACCCATATAGCCCATGGGTGCCTTTAGGACGGAGCAAGCTACACAATTCAGGTTAATATTTTAAACTCTCATGTTTATGACCTTTGTCCCTATCCCGACATCCTATATAAATATGAATATGAATGTGATGTATATGATTTATGACTGGATTTTGTTAATTGCATTATTTTATCATTTTTTTTAAGTTACATGTCAGTTCCTGCCCCACTGACCATCCATGGATGCTACATCATTTCATTATGTAGGGTCTGAAGAATTTTTTGTTGCTCCTATGCAGCGTTGGGTAATTTGGTATTCCTTTGGATCTGCTGTGAAGTGGTGAGCCTCCATCCTTCGGCAAGTTTGTACATTTCATTTCTTTCAATATTATCTTTGTATTTTATTTTGGATTCTTTTTAGTCATAGTCGGGGGCATGTCCCGACTTAGTTGGTATTTCTAGTATTAGAGGCTCTTGTGGATAAGTGTGGGATTAGTTGTTTTGTTTTGATTCTTAGAGTTTACATTTAACTTATCTATCCTTCTCGTTGCTATTTTTGTTGACTTTCATTATTTATATTTATGTGCTCTTAAGTTAAGACTAAGGGGGTGGTCTTCGACTCACGGTGGAATTGAGATATCCGTTACGACTAGGCCCTGGTTTGGATCGTGACAACTCTTCGTCACCTCATCCAAATCCTTCCAAAAGTACTTCTTGACCTTCACATCTAAGCATACTTGTGGTGTGTTAGCACCAATAATGTTCAAAGTAAGCCCTCCAACAACTAGCTTACCATTCATCACCCTATAATTAATCCTCCTAAACTCCACCACCTACTCCATAAGCTACCCATCTACTAAAATACCTATACCTTTCCTATCCCTAGTGCCTCCAAGTACCACAACTTAAAGTGGTCCACCTCCCAAGCCCTGATACCTACGTATTTGGTCTCTTGGACGCACACTATGTTAATATTTCTCGTTTTGAGAGCCTTCGCTAACTCTATGGACTTACCTGCTAAAGTCCCAATGTTCGAAGACCCCACTCTGCTAAGGGACCCCTTAACCGACTTACCATTTTTACCTCTCACTCCCGGCCCCACCGACAACATCACCCTAGGCCTACATTGTTCACCAAAGCCACTAAAGTAGACTAAATGAGAAACAACTAAAAAAACTACTAACTCAATCGTAGCTAGGAATAGGTGTAAAATACAAGTTAGCCTACGAAAATAGCAAGAAACACGAACTAGTCAGAAAGGTAACAAGAGAAACTCCGATCAAGTATTGGCAGCAGTCTAAAATGCTTCATTTAACCTCTTACACCCGATACATCGCAGGAATAATCAACAACAAGCAAGAATGAACAATAACAAGAACAAATGGTCAAGAACAACCAGAAATTATACAAAAGGTGCAGGAAATAACCTAGCATGCAGGATATAGCAGTCACGCACACGCAAGAAGTTCTGTTATATATAACCATAGTAAAAAAAGTTTTATTATGTACTTAAGATTTATAAAAGAACAAAGAAACTAAATATCTGTAAGAATTGAACAACTTGAATTATGACCCATTTTAGTCTAGTTTATCCTGATTCAATCATTTCATCCCAAATAATTTTTAAACAAATCTATTAATTAACTCAATTCCTTTAACTCATCTAGACCCGCACATTTGACACCGTAGCCACAGCCAAATTTTTGATGATGCCCTGGTCCTAAGGAATGTTGGCCCAGTATCTCTATACAAGTACTAATTCCCTTATTCTCTGTACATTCACCATCTTCTTCTTGTGGTCTATGATCACAAATGTTTAGCTATATCGTCAACACATGTACTATATTTTTTTGGACTCTGTTCTTAACTTAGTTAGGAGTTCCTCTGATACATTTACAGGAAGTATCTTTTTGTAATAGAAATGCTACTTCTGGAAAGTATTGGGGCTTTCTCGATGGTTTAATTTTTTATACACCGACAGTGGAAAATATATCGTACACCAATGGTTAGAGTGGATGTCCACTACTCGAGAATATTTATATTTCTGCTTTTTTATATAATCTATGTAACTCTCATCACCTCATTTATGATCTTAGATATCGTGTTCATAACAACCTTTGTATTCCTCAATATAATTCTGTAAATACTAACATTGAATATCAAATTAAAAATACTTCGATACACTTAAATGAGAAAGTATCTATACCCTCCTCTTTGGACGTTTTGCTCTATATTGCTTGTTTTATATTACTATAATTTTATAACAAAGTCGAAAGAATACAAAATAGTTAAAACTTACTATTTGAATATGTGATCCTAAGCAGTTTCTGAACCCCCTATTGCGATTGCACTATGTTTTCTCTTTATTCATTGAGAATTTAATAATTTATATATAAGCCAAAAAAAAAAAAGTAATTTGTCCTACTTATATAGTGTAATTTTTGAGAAAACCCACATTGAGCCCTTAGCTCTGCTCCTATTTTACAGTATTTGTTCTGAAATATAAAGTAGAGAACAAGAATAATAGAGAGAAGAAGAGATGAGACTTCTTTATTTCTCTTGAGAGATGAGAGATATTCAGGTTGATCCTTGAGGATTTTATTACAATGAAGGAAAACCCCTTTATTTATAGGAGGAAAACTAACCTTGGGGTTTCTAACTTTTCAATAAATAGACATTCACTATATATGATAAAGTAGACATTCACTATATATGGTAATATAACACTCCCCTTTAAATGTCTAATTGATAGATAATGTGCCTCATTAAAACCTTACTGAAAAAAATCCAGTGAAAAAAAAATCTAATGAAGGAAAAAGAGTACATATCTCTAACAATACACATATAGGCTGCCTCATTAAAAACCTTAAAAGGAAAACCCAGTGGGACAAAACCTCGTAAGGAAAAAAGAGTACAGTGTGTATTAACTCCCCCTAATGAGAACATCCTTGAGCTTTTGCATGCCGATCTTGTGCACCATCTTCTTGAAAGTTGAAAATGAAGGAGGCTTGGTGAATAAATCAGTCACATTGTCACTTGAATGAATTTGTTGCACTTTAAAATCACCATTCTTTTGGAGCTCATATATGTAGAAAAGCTTTGATGCTTCGTTCTATCTCCTTTTATGAATTCTCTCTTAAGTTGTGTTATGCATGTTGCATTATCTCGGTATAAAATTGTGGTTACATTGTCACATTTCACACCTCATTTTTCTTCAATGAGATGCATCATGGATCTCAACCATACTCATTCTCAGCTTGCTTCACGAATAGCTAATATTTCAGCATGGTTCGATGAAGTGGCTAGATAGACTACTTTGTATATCTCTAAGATATGGCAGTATCCCCACATGTGAACATATAGCTTATTTGAGATCGAGCTTTATACGGGTCAGATAAGTACCCAACATCAGCATAACCTATAAGATCGGGACAACAATCTTTAGAAAATAAGATCATGTGTTTGATCTCATTTCGATGTCTCCTAGTAAGAGCTAAATTATACCTTGCTAACAAATTTACCGAAAAAGGCTATATCAGGCCTTGTAGTATTCGCAAGATACATTAGTACATCAATTGTACTAAGATATGGTACTTCATAACTAATTCAATTCGGTATATTTCTCATGTCAGCAAATAATCTATTGCTTTGAAAACTCTCCAAGAGTTCCAATAATTTTCAAGTTATAAACTTATGCAATATAAGGATTATAAATAAGTTTCCCAGAAACTTTTATATGCTTCAAACATTTTGAATCCTTACAAAGTTTCATATAAGTTTTGTCAAGTGACAATATTCAGCATTTCACATGTGACATCGTAAAGTGTTTGGATTGCAAATCAAATAAGTTTTATACTTACCAAGATGCATCATTTCATGTCACTTGATAAATGCTTATACGTCAGCATGCTTAAATAAATATAGAATTTGGTTCCTCGTAATTATTTATAATATTGCGCCAATATTGTATCAAAAATATCATTGATGATATATCATTTCGTATCGGTTCACATTTTGACATAACATTTTGAGATCTCATCACTTTATTACTTTCAGGTACCTAAACCTATCATAAGGTTTCATGAAGTGTTATGTCGTAGACTCTTCAAGAGTACATTGCCTTCTTATTATGATTATTTGTTCCTTGTTTCATTTGAAATCGATTAATCTACCATGTTTCATGCATGCATAGATTTTATCCTTCAAGGACACAAAATAGGAGCACTTGCAGCTTAAATATGAGATGCTTTCGGCATATAACTTGAATTATCTTATGAATGAGGATCTTATGATAATTCCTAACATATTTCATAGCTATTTATAATCTCCCTCTTATGTTAGGAAAACTAACATACATCCTCCATCTTCTTTGAAGAATCCATCTTTGTGCATCATGGTATATTCATTAATCGTATAACACACATTAACTATTAGATGGACAACGTGTGATTCCTTACTTAGAACCAACTTTAAGGGGAAATTAATCATAATTTTTTAGTTTGATGCATAAAGTACTTTTGTATATAATATTTCAAACCAACACATGAATCTTTTGTTCTCAATGGTTTAACTATTTATTGAAGGAATTCGATGCTAAACCATGATCATCAAGATGAATTGTCTTGATTGCACAATCTGAAAGTTTTGCTCTTAACTTAATTTTAGTGAGCAAGCAACTTTATGAATGTCAAACTGCAGGTTGATAATAAACGCACATGTGATCATCTTATATTGATGCATCTTAATAGATCACATGATTGGTGAACTGGCCCATATTCACCTTTTATACTTTTCAGATTTAAGGAATTCAATCCCAACATTAGTTGGTCCAACCAACTTATCATGAGAACAACCAACATTAAAAGTAATGAAGAATTTTCTAATTCTTCAATATATGTTACATACTCAGTATGCACATCTTTGGGATGTCGCAATCGTTCATATCAATTTATGAACTTTTATACTAGTAAACTCCAAGTTTACCATGACATGTACCTTTATTCTTTAGTAAATTTCAGATTTACTATTACATGAATAAATTTTAGATTTACTACTTCAGAAGTAGATATCAAAATAACTTTTCTCAATTATTCAGCCTCTTTCGATTATTCAGCCTCTTTCGGAGGTGAGTTTTGATACCATCACAATCAAGTGCACGTTTGCATTAATAATCTTCTCATTCCTCAGGAATGGAATATAATCATGCCTTAAGCGTATCAAATTCTGGTAGCTACTAAAAAAGCAAATTGAGGCATACATATGATTTATTGCTACCACATTCAATTCAAGGAATGGAGCATATTTAATGGGACATGTTTCACCAAATACTCATTATTTTGCCTTAGTCATCATAATATCATCAATATGGTGCATTGAGATTCAAACTCAACGTCTTACCCATATAAATAGGCACCTTAGGCATAAATCAATGGGACTTGAACTCAATATATTATCATCCCTTTTGATAATATTTTTCTTGAGGAATAAATTTAAAACATAAATGATTCCAAACCAATTATTTTTTCCTCAAATCCAACAATATTTAAACTATTAGTAACAAAATATAAATAAATAAGAAATTAAAAAATAATTTTTATTAAGATTCAATGAATACCAAACAATGCCTATAGGCTAAAACATCTTGGCAGAAAGTGATTTTCTTGCAAAATTTATACGTGTGTACTTGACTATATTATATTGCTGCTTTTGATTCTGTGAAACATCTGGATGCTTACCAACGAGACTGGTGGTCTTAATGCGCCGTACTCAACTTGAATATATTATATTATTAGTAGCAAAAGACAGATAATATAAGAAATTACTAATCTTGAAATTACCTTTACATTTATAATCTCATCTTGTTTGACAGAGTCTCGTGCTGATAACGTGTTCTGAAATATAAAGTAGAGAATAAGAATAATAGAGAGAAGAAGAGATGAGACTTCTTTATTTCTCTTGAGGGATGAGAGATATTCAAGTTGATCCTTGAGGATTTTATTACAATGAAGGAAAACCCCTTTATTTATAGGGGGAAACTAACCTTGGGGTTTCTAACTTTTCCATAAATAGACATTCACTATATATGATAAAATAGGCATTCACTATATATGGTAATATATTTATAACAGTATTAAATTATCTCAAAAATAACTATAAATAATCCTTCATCAATAGTGAAATTACTAACTATACAATGCGATGCAATAACAGGTCAAAAATATCTTAATCGTGCAAAGAAAATATTGTATGCTCTTGCATATAATTAGTTAAAAATCCTTTATAATTAGTTAAAAATCCTTTTTTAATATATAAAAATTTATCAATTGAATAGCAGATACACTTTTAAAGGCTAACGTTCAACTCACCTAAGTGATGACAAGCAAAATTGGAGAGTGACTAATCAACATATAGGATGTGTTTTGTACGAAGGAAAATGTTTTCTATGATATGTTTTTGTTTTGTACGAAGGAAAATGTTTTCTATGATATGTTTTTATGTTTGGTAAGTAAGAAAAAAATATTATCCCAAAAGGATTTATATATAATTTAGACAAATACCATAGGAAGTGGACTGGGGTGCAGTGGGCGTGAGGTCGTGGGCCGAGATGGAGGCTATGGGAGGTGAGGGCGAAGATGCAATATGTTAGAGAATGGAAAAGACAATCACGGTGAATATTACTTATTGAACTTGTTTTCTCTATCTATGCTAGAGAAGTCATTTTTCTAAATATTACTTGTCGAACTTGCTTTCTCTATATTAATTAGAAAAGTCATTTTCCTCATTTTTAACAAACATATTTTTCTTAAGAAAATATTTTTCAAAAATTTAAACCAACCCAACATGAAAATTTCAGAAAACACCACACACACCCATAATTATGCTACTTATGATAAAAATATGTTATCCTGAAAGAGATTAAACCGCAATCTGTGGATGCATGAAACGAAATGGCAAAGTAATGAAAAAAGAAAAAAGAAAAGAAAACTTTCGACTTTTTAAGAATTGAATATAACTAATACTTCTAATCAATTCCAAAAAAAAATAAACTTGGACTATAAGGTGGAGAGTTGTACTAGGGATTTTTACACTACACAGTAGCTTAATGAAATCCATGACAAATAATAACTCTAATATTTACCATTTCTTAATAAATTTTAACTAATACAATTATTATATAATCGCAAGATGTTGCGGCTAACACATACACAAATATACGCAATCGTATAAAAAATATATGGGTTTAAGTCTAGATATTATTCCCATTAGAGACTTGTCGAATTGATTTTATGCTTTGAATTATTATTTTAACTATTCAATAAGTAAGATACAATTTTTGGGATTTATGTTTTACCATGCCAAGTTTAACTACGAACAATAATAACTTTATAGCATGTTGAAGATTGTTTGGTGTAAATCAGATGAGAGAAAGGTCCAATATCATGGCAATTAACAATCCGATTGAGTTATTCAACAGCACGCTTGATATTTTTTTTCGTGAGTTACTAATTGCAAGTTGATGTATATCACTTATTAAGCATAATGCACATAACTACTCAATTGTTCCTGATTTCTCCATTTCTATGATCGTTGGTCGATAGTAAAATGCATTGTATTTTAGCTGTATCAACTAAGAAAGGCTTATTGTTGTATTCCTATACATCCATGTTAGCATATCGATCCCTCGCACTAAGAGGATCACGTTCAAGCTCAACTTTTACTTATTACCACTCACAAAATTCCTCTATCAAGTCCAACTTACAAGCCACATATAGTATTAGGTTACAGAAAATCAAATAATTAAGCTCAAGAATAAAAATGTATTTATTATCTAGTTGAATCTACGCACCTAATCCGCACCCCCCTACAAATGGTATCAAAGCGCAGTTATTTAAAAAATACAGAAGTAGTATATATGTTATGTTTGAGTAGATATGTTTGAGTTTATGTGTTTATGAATTTAGAAGTACTATATATGTTTGAGTTAAATAGTATATATGTTATGTTTGAGTTTATGTGTTTATGAATTTAGAAGTACTATATATGTTTGAGTTTAGTTTATGTATTTAGATTGGATTTACTTGACAATAATTAATCAATATTAATTATGAGAAGACCATTTAAAAACAGAGAAGCTTTTAGAAAAATTAAAGAATCCTTAATTAGTAATTATTCAGAATATATAAGTTTAAATAAAATAAAAGAAAACCCACAAAGATTAGCTTACCTAATTACCTTAATATCTAGTATTGAAGCAAAATTAATAATCCATTTAAAATCTAGAAGAATGAGACATATACCACTTAATTATGATAAAATTAGATTTAGATATCCACCAAAGTACTATAAATATTGTTTGAATGAATAAAATACAAAAATACAAAGAACTAAAACAAACTATATCTGAAAAACGTAAAGAATTAAAAATAAGAATAGAAAGATTAAATTATAATATATTTGTCGGAGTTAGTAAAAACTCAATAAATGCACAAAAAGATGAAATATCAAATTTAGAATCACAAATAGATAGTTTAGAATATATATATCAACATGAACTATTTACAATAAAATGAACAAAGAAGAATTTATAATAGACGAAAAAATATATGAAAATCACGAAGGATTAAAAATAAGAATAGTATTTTCTAATTTAGGAAGAAGATATAAGAAAATAGGCGAACATTTATATTTAATGTTAGAAAAAGAAGAATTAAAATTAGAAGATAAATTGATAGCTATGGTTAGAATAGAAAGAGAAAACGAAGAAATCGATAGAAAAAAAGGAAATAGAAAAAATAAAACAACAAACTACAGAAGAAATACGAAAAATAGAAGAAACTAAAAATAGTAGGATTGCTGAATTAGAAAAAGAATTACAAATGTTAAAAGATCTGTATGAAAAAAGACAGAAAGAAAAAGAAGAAAAAGATAAAGAACAAAAATTATTAAATGAGATAAATCAATTTAAAGAAAAACTAGAAATAGACAATAAAGAAATAAAAAACAAGGAATTAGAAATAAATAATATAGATGTTGAAGAAACAGATAATTATGATTCAGAAGATAGTGAAACATATACAGAAATATTAACAAATACAAAAAACTTAGAAATCAATGAAAAACAAGAAGTAATTAATGAAGAAAACTTAGAAAATATCAACACAGAAATAAATACTCTTGATAAAAAAGGAGATCAAAATATAATACCTAGTACATCAGAAATAAGGAAACCTACATATTATAAGAATAAGTTTAAAAGATATAATCTAAAGAATGAATATGACAAATGGACACCAAAACAAATAATTAATAAAAATTATAACTTTTTAGACCTAGATTGTGTAATAGATACAGAAAAAACGATACAATTATGGATAGGATATATGACAAAATAATTATTAGATAATAATATAAGTGTAACAGATGCACCAGAATATATAGAAAGAACACTAATAGGAACAGTGAAATTATGGTTTTTAAATCTAACTGAAAATAGTAAAAGAATATTAAGAACTGACAAATCTACAGAAGGAAAAATATTAACACCTATAGAATTATTAAAAAAATATGAAACAGCTATAAAAGACGAATTTAGTAGCATGACAACAACAGAAGAAGAACAAAATGAAGAGATAGATATAAATAGGAATTTAATGTTAAAATTAGCAATATGTAATATGTGCTACATAGATGAATATACTTGCGCATTTAAAGAATATTATTATAAAGGAGCATATAATATAGAAGAAAGTAAAGAAATAAGAAAATTATATTTTAATAAATTACCTGAACCATTTAGTTCAAAAATAATAAAAAGTTGGGATGAAACAAAAATAGTAGATACTCTAGGAGCAAGAATAAAATTTTTACAACAATGGTATAGAAACCTATGTGAAAAATATAGAGAAGAAATAAAAATGGAAAAAACATTAATAAGAAATTTAGCATGTTGCAAAGATAAGATAGCACCTCAATTTGGATGCGAAGATAGATATTATAAGAAAAGAAAAAGACATAAGAAATATAAGAAATACAAAAAATCAAAATATAAGTATAAGAAACCAAGAAAAAGATATTATGTAAAAAACTATAAACATAAAAGACCATATAGGAAAAAGAAATCTATAAAAGAATGTACTTGTTATAATTGCGGAAAAATAGGACATCTAGCTAGAGATTGTAAATTACCTAAAAACCCAAAAAAATAAACAAATATCAGAAATAAAAATAGAAAACACAGAATATATGCAGATAGATTACATAGATTACGAATTAGAAAGTGAAGACAGTATATATGAAATTTCAGAAAATGAAACAGATAACGAAATAGATAGTAAATTAGACGAATTAAATGACTGAAGAGGATATAAAAATATTAACAAAAGAAGAATATTTAAATGACGAAGGAACAGATCAAAAAATAATATTTGATAACAATGTATTTGATGAAATAAAAGGAAAAGAGTTAGACTTAAGTGTAGAAAAAATATTTAAAATACCAACAATAAAAAATATATTTACTAGAAAAAGGGAAGAATATTATGTAGTAACTCAAAAAGAACATGTAATAGACTGTAGATATGCAAAAGGTAAAGTCAGTATACCACTAGTAACAAAAAGAATAATTAATAAAGAGATAAACGATATAAAAAGTAGAGACCCAATAAAATATGTACACCTTGGGGGTACAGAAATATTAATAAAAGCATGTTTTAGAGAAGGAATAGATACACCAATAGAATTATATTTAGCAGATGATAGAATTATAAAACCTATAGAAAAAAGTATAATAACTGCCATAAAAGGAAATTTAATATACCAAAAATTTAAATTTATAATAAGTGCAAATTATTCAGTAGCAGTAACAGATAGAAATATAGATAAATCACTAGTATTATATTGGAAGATATCAGGAATATAATTAACCCCAGGAAGTAAAATATTTACAGTAAGATGCAAAAATTTATATGTATTAACGACAAAACATAAAATAACAGGAAAAAATAAGATTAACAAGATACAAATAGATAGCCCATTCGAACAATTTGTAAAAACAATATATTATAATGATTATAGTTATAGAGACATAGATGTAGAAAAAAATCTAGAAATAATAAATGATAGAATAAGTACAACAAAAAGAACAGCTTATGATAAACCGGAATCATCAAGCTCATCAAAAAGAATAAGTTATGAAACAAGTTCAATAGATAATTCAAACCAATATTACATAACAGGAAAGGTAAATGAAAAAGAATATTTAATACTCTTAAATACAGGACAAGAAGAAAATTATATAGCAAAATATCTAGTAAAAAATGAGGAAATAAAAACCGACAATAATATATGCCCAGATCTACCAAGAAGTTTAATAAATACTAAAAATACAGCAGAAAAAGAAATAATAATAGGAATAAGAAAAATAAAAATAGAATTTGAAGTAAAAGAAGAAATGCAAAAAACAGACATAATATTAGGAATAAAATGGTTAGAACAAGTAAAACCATATAATATAGAACATACACAATTAACTATAACATATAACAGAGAAAAATTATTCTTAAGAAGAGCATTAACATAAAATAAAAATATATGTATTAATGAAGATAGTAGTAGAAGGATATTACAGTAGATATTATACGCCTATGATAGATACAGGAGCAGAAGCTAATTTATGTAGATATAATTGCTTACCAGAAAGTAAATGGGATAAATTAAAAACACCAATAATAGTTAAAGGATTTAATAACGAAGGAAGCTTAATTACTTACAAAGCTAAGAATGTAAAAACACAAGTATGGGATAAAATATTAACAATAGAAGAAATTTATAATTATGAACTAACATCAAAAGATATACTTTTAGGAATGCCGTTTCTAGATAAATTATACCCACATATAATAACTAGAACAGACTGGTGGTTTACAACACCATGTAAATAGAAAGTAAGAGCAAAAAGAGTTAATAATAAAATAAGAAAGAAAACTGATTGGATAAAAGGAAATGAAAAAATTACACAAAAGTTAGAAAACATAAAAAATACTGAAGATACAATAGAACTAGTCGTATTTTCGATAAATAAAACAGAAATAACTATATTTTCAATAAATAAGATAGAAATAGTTAACAGAAAATTAGAACAATTATATAGTGAAGATCCATTAAAAGGATGGGAAAAACATAAAACTACTATAAAAATTGAATTAATAGATAAAAATAGCATAATAACCCCGAAACCATTAACATATAATTTTGATGATTTAAAAGAATTTAAAATGCATATAGAAGAATTATTAGAAAAACAATATATACAAAAAAGTAATAGTAAACATAATAGCCCAGCATTTATAGTAAATAAACATAGTGAACAAAAAAAAGAAAAAAGTAGAATGGTTATTGATTATAGAAATTTAAATGCAAAAACAATAACTTATAATTACTCAATACCAAATAAGATATTAAAAATAAGACAAATACAAGGATATAATTATTTTAGTAAATTTGATTGCAAATCAGGATTTTACCATCTAAAGTTAGAAGAAGAATCTAAGGAATTAACCGCATTTACGGTACCACAAGGATTTTATGAATGGAATGTACTATCATTTGGATATAAAAATGCACCAGGTAGATATCAACATTTTATGGATAGTTATTTTAAACAACTACCTAATTGTATAGTATATATAGACGATATACTATTATATACAAAGACCAAAGAAGAACATTTAAAATTATTGGAACAATTTACGGATATAATAGAAAAATCGGGAATAAGTTTAAGTAAAAAGAAAGCTGAAATTATGAAAAATCAAATAGAATTTTTAGGAATACAAATAGATAAAAGTGGAGTAAAAATGCAACAACATATAGTACAAAAAATAATAAATTCGAAAGAAGAATTAGATACGAAAAAGAAATTACAATCGTTTTTAGGATTAGTAAACCAAGTAAGAGAATATATACCAAAATTAGCAGAAAATCTAAAGCCCTTACAGAAAAAATTAAAAAAGGATGTAGAATATAATTATAATGAAGAAGATAAAAAACAAGTTCAAAAAATAAAAATACTTTGTAAAGAATTACCAAAATTACAATTTCCAGATGAAAATAGAAAATTTATATATATAGTAGAAGCAGATGCTAGTGAATATAGTTACGGAGGAGTACTTAAATATAAATATGAAGCATAAAAAATAGAACACCATTGTAGATACTACTCAGGTACGTTCAACGAGACAAAAATAAAATGGGAAATAAATAGAAAAGAATTATGTTCATTATATAAATGTTTGTTAGCATTTGAGCCATATATTGTATATAACAAATTTATTGTGCGAACAGATAATACACAGGTACGCTGGTGGCTAACAAAGAAAATACAAAATTCAGTTACAACAAAAGAAATTCGGAGACTAGTATTGAATATATTAAATTTTACATTTACAATTGAAGTAATTGGTACTAATAAAAATGTTATTGCAGATTACATATCAAGACAAAGCTACACAGACTGATATCATAGAAGAAGATACTCTAGAAAAAATACTCAACACCCTAACTACGCTTTCAATAAAAGTGGACAGTATGGGTAATGAGATAGAAAAGCTAAAGACTAATGAAGATAAACTGAAGTCTACAGCTACAAATCAGCTAACTCAGCAGTGTGCAGAGCTATGTCGATCGGAAGACAGTAAAATTCCAGAGCTAGAAGGAGACGTTGGGACACTCCATAAAACCCATAACGTTTATCTATCTACTTCTGCAGGTACAAGCAAAGGAGTTAGAAAAAATATGAACCTAAATAAGCTATTTGAAAAACCATATACCCCAAATACATCAAAAGATCCCTTGTTTATACCCCCACAAGTTACCACATACCGAGATAGTCTAAACCAAGACAAAAAGACATACAACTACACAGCCCGTACATACATAGAAAATATCTACAATGTACAAACCTTTTTAAATAGCAACCCCAAAGCTACAAATATCCAAGAACCAGATACAAACTATATAACCCAGAGATTGACCGGATATAGTAAACTAATTGCCTTACCTAAAACCAAACCAAACTTAGTTAAAACTTGCTACGAATATGGACTACTTAGTACTGTATATACCACAGACGGAACTGAGATATCCACTATACCAGAGATATATGAAACATTTATCACTTTTAAAAGAATAACCAAAGGTACCTTGTTTTTTATAAAAATTTACACGGCACCAGCAGAGATATTATTTGATGAAGTTAAAAAACCTATACAAGTTATAAAGATAGGAATGACACGAGATATGATTATACCACAAGATATTATTTCACAACCAGAGATACCTAGAATCGAGATACCAAAATTTTATGCAAACAAGAGGATTATCGGACTATCTACAATTTTACAAGAGCTAGCAAATACATATTGCAAACAAAATCCCATATGGAGCTACTATTCAAGAAATCATGTACTAATATATTCAAATTCAAAAGAGTTACGAGAAACAGATATGGAAACTATCAGGCAATGGATTATCACGTTGCTTAAACCAGAAACAGAACCTATTGGCAGAGCTATCAGAGAAAAATTTATTTCGGAAGAATTATTGACCAGATACTGCAAGACTATTGGACATAAATATCCAGATCACAAATGTTCAAAATGTAATGGAGGAGATAATGATGTCCCAGCAGTTCAGCTAGAATAAAAAGAGATAAAGACGCCAGCTAGAAAGATAAGACCAGAGCAATAATGGAGATACAACAGATATGACAAAATAGACGGAAGACTTATTGTAAATTGGTTTACGTAAAGATAGTAGATGACAACATCATTTAATGTAAATTTAATGTAAAACTTGAATTTTTAGCCTTATAGGCTTAGGGTAGGTAGAATGGAAGACTTTTTAGTCTTTCTTTAATAGTTTTTGTTTGTTTTTTAGCGGACAGATGTAAAACAATGTAAAGATGTATTCTTTCTATAAATAGAAGAGGAAGAAGGCATTGCAAAAAGCAAGCCTTCATGCGTTGAAGCACAAAAAACTCTCTCTTGTCTACAACAAATATTTTTGCTTAGTTATTAAAAACAGGTATATTTCAATGGAAAAATCTATGGAGGAACAAAGCTCAGAAATATCAAACCTACCAGAACAGGTATATTTATTTATGATTATGAATAGCTAAATTCATAATTCCCAACAATCATGATATGATAAAATAAATTCATGTTAGTTACTTTATAGTAGAATTATTCGAAGAATAATATGTTAAGAAGTTTATTAGCAAAGTGGAAAAGGAGAAAAATCCCTAAGAACTATGCCATCCTAAAGGTGAAACTAATAAGGCAAGAAGCCGTGGTGGGGAGTAACCAGAGTAGAGGCGCTGTTTAAGGGAAAATATCCAGATTACCATGCTAATAGTGACCGAAGAACATGTTATTTAAGAATAATCTAGTATATAGTAATCTAAGATGACCATATTTTGTTATGAACATGGTTGAAGGGAATATTTTGAAAAAAGCAATTTTATGAAAATGAATAATTATTTATCTGATATGATGGTAGATAAATTTAAAATACTTATTTTGTATGCACTTAAAGATATAAAAGTAGTAGATATAAGAAAAATCATATTAGAAAAAGCATTTGGTAAATATTACATGACTAGAGTAAATTATATACCATACCTACCTAACTACTCTTACAAATACTTAGCATGATAAATTACATAGAATTTTTAGAAAAAGATATGAGAAATATACAGTTACTAGAAAAACAGATGAAAATAAATATAGACAAATACATGGAAAATAATTTTTTTTTATATAAAATCTCTTAATAAAAATATGCAAGAACTACTAAGGCTAAAACAAACAATTATAAAATATCAATTTTAGAAAATAGATCATTTAGACTACCTTAAAGTTTTAATCTTATATATACTTAAAGACATAGAAATTATAGATATTAAGAAAATAATATTAGAAGAAGTAATAAACTACAAAATTGAAACAATAAATGCGTTAGAACAGATATACGAAGACATTTACCCAGAAGGATATTATTCAGATCAAGATTGTGGATGTTAGAATATATTAGAAAAACTAGGGAAAACCAAGATAGTCTAAATAATGAGATTAATTACAGAAACCGAATTAAAAAAATAATGGAAGATCTAAAAGAAAAGTTAATATGGATAGAAAAAACCTTAGAAAATTTAGAAAAAAGTACATGTGATAGTTTACATAATTTAAAAAACTCACTACGAGAAGAACAACACAAGATAATAAATGACATAGAAAATCTAGAATTAGATATATACTACAGTACAGATAGGATAAATTATTATATAGAAATTTGTAACTCTGCAGTTACCACAGGATAAAATAATAAACCAAATAAATTAATGGATACATCTCACGAAAAGAATAAATCATTAAAAGAAATAGAAACTCAACTATATAGTTTATACCTAGAATACAAAAGATTACATATTACTAACGAGGATCCTAAAACACTAGATAATCTAATCACGATAATATCTAATTTAGAATATGAATTAATAAAACATCTTAAGTCAAGAAGATAAAAATGAAAATTATTCCAATCAATAATATTCATTATAAAAATAAATACATACGTATTTATTATCTAGTTGAATCTACGCACCTAATCCGCACCCCCCTAAATGTCATTTATGATTCGATAACAAAGTAAAAGAATTCATGAATAACATAATGAATGATGAAAGAAAAAATAATCCGAAGAAACCTACAAAATTATTGTTCTTCTCCCTCTCGCTGCATACTCATCTTGATAACCTCTAAAAAGTCGGATTTGAAATGTATATATAGAGTTCCTAAATTTTCCTGAGGCGAAAATATCCTTTCTTAAAATGGAGGGCAAAACAGTCAACTATTTGCCTTACCGCAGTGCGGCCCATCTAGCACGGCGCGACGCGGGAAGGACTTACTGGCTACCTGACACTTTTCCTTGGTTCCACCTTGCTTCTTCAATGCTACAGCAATGCGGGCCGCCTAATGTGGCAAGTCAGGATATTCTTTGGACGTACTTTGTGTTTTTTCTCTAATTTAAGCTCTGCTTGGCTATGAAAATCATATTTTTTTGGAATTATAGTTGGAGTTCTGTTTTAATAACATAGGCTCTGATACCAATTGTAGGGGGTGCGGATAACTTTAATAGATTTATTGTAACTATGGATCTATTTTTATTTGTATGTGAATATTTCTTAACTTCTCTAAATATTTTTATTTTATTTATGTTCATATCTTGGGTGGTGATTAAATGGTATTTGATTAAATGTTTTACTGTAGTATTCTTTAGTTTTTTCTCTTAGTCTTTGTAATTCTTCTATATTATTTTTGAGGTATTCTAAATATTCTATATCTTTTGTTCTAAAATATTCGATTAAATTCTCTTTCATAAGCATTTCTTCTAATCTTATTTCTTCCATATCTTGTCTCCAATATTTTAAATACTCATATATGTAGTTTATCATTTTATTCTAAAGTAGTTGCTTGTTTACTAATTTCCGTGTAATATTCTATTCTAATTGTACTATAATTTATATCTGAATTAAGGTTATTAATGCTATTAATTATCTCTCTTTCTTCTTCTCTTAATGAGTTTTTTAAGTTATATAAACTATTATCTGTACTTTTTTAAAAAAAATTTAAGGTTTCTTTTATCCATATTAATTTTTCTTTTAGATTTTCCATTATTTCTTTGAGTCGGTTTCTATAATTAATTTCTTCATATAGGTCACTTTGATTTTCTGTAATTTTTCTAATATATTCTAACATTTTAGTCTGAATAATATCAATCTGGGTAATTATCTAGGTATAGTTGTTCTATCACATTTATAATTTCAATTTCATAGTCTAATATTTTTTCTAATATTATTCTCTTAATATCTATAATTTCTATATTTCTAAGTATATATAAGATTAATATTTTAAGATTATATGTCATTTAAAATTGGTTAAATACTTTATTATAATATTTTTTAGTTTTTTGTTTTAATCTCATTAATTCTTCTATATTTTCATTGAGAAATTGTATATATTTTATATCCATTTTCCAATATTCTAAATATATATAATTTATCATAGTTGATGTGTGGGTTTGGTATGTAAGTATTTATAAGAGTAGTTAGGTAGGTGTGATATATAATTAATTCTAGTCATAAAATATCTATTAAATATTTTTTCCAATATGATTTTTCTTATATCTACTATTTCTATATCTTTAAGTACATATAAAACAAGTATTTTAAATTTATCTACCATTTCGTCAGACAAATAAGTATTCATTTTTCATATGATGTTTGTTCAAAATATTCCCTTCAATCATATACATAACAAAATATGATCATTTTAGATTACTATATACTAGATTATTCTTAAATAACATATTTTTCGGTCACTATTAGCATGGTAATCTGGATACTTTTCCCTTAAACAACGCCTCTACTCTGGCTACTCCTCTATCACGGCTTTCTTGCCTCACTGGTTTCACCTTTAGGATGGCATAGTTCTTAGGGATTTTTCTCCTTTTCCACTTTCTAATAAACTTCTTAACATGCTATTTTTCGAATAATTCTACTATAAAGCAACTAACATGAACTTATTTTATCATATCATGATTGTTAGGAATTCATAAATTTAGCTATTCATAATAGTAAATGAATATACTTGTTCTGGTAGATTTGATAATTCTAAGCTTTGTTCCTCCATAGATTTTTCTATTGAAATATAAAAATATTTGTTGTAGACAAGAGAGAGTTTTTTCTTCAACGCATGAAGGCTTGCCTTTTCTGCTGCCTTCCATGCCTCTATTTATAATGAGAAAATGAATAATTTACATGGTTCCTACGTATTCTTCCTGATATTACAAAAGTAAAAAAAGGAGGCTATCCTAATATATCTCTTTACACGTTTCCTAAATAATTACATCTTTCAAAAAGTCTTATAAAGATAAAGAAAACAATTATGGCAAGTGCCAAAAAGTCTTAAAGTAAATAGTATAATTTACGTAAAGTTTTCAAGAAAAAGTATCTATTCTTTCATATGTCACTTTCAACTTTAATTAACTTGTCTCTCTATTATTGCTCTGTTGTTATCTTCTTCTTGTCGTATTTGCTGTTTTCTACCTTCTTTCCAGCTGGCATGCTTATCTTCATTCTAGTTGTACATCTGGTATAACGTTATCTTCTCCTTTACATCTCGAACATTGATGGTTTGGATTTTTGTGACCAATTATCTTGCAATATCTTGTTAATAATCCGTCTGAAATAAATCCTTTCTAAATTGCTCTTGCAGTAGATTGTTTTTCTGGGTTAAGTAACGTCATTACCCATTGTCTGACATCTTCGATATCTGTTTGTCGTAGTTCTCTTGAATTTGAATAAATCATTTTATGGTTTCTTGAATAATAGCTCCATATTAGGTTTCCATTGATATAATTATTTGTTAATTCTTGAATAATTGTAGCTAGTCCAATAAGTCGTTTATTTACGTAGAAATCAGGTATCTCAATTCTGGGTATCTCTGGCTGTTGTACAATATCTTCCGGTATAATCATATCTCTGGTTAATCCTATTTTTACAACTTGTATAACTGGTTTGATCTCAGCGTATAATATCTCTGCTGGAGCAGTATAAAACTTTATATAAAATAGGTTTCCTTTGGTTACTCTTTTATAAGTGGTGAATATTTTATGTAATTCTTCCATAGCTGATAGTTCTTCTCCATCTTGGGTATATATGGTATTTACTAATCCATAGTCGAAACAAGTTGTTATTAAGCTTGGGTTAGTTTTGGGTAGTACGATTATCTTGTTATGACGTTGCAATCTTTGGGTTATATAGTTTGTGTTTGGTTCTTGGATATCTGTAGCTCTGGGGTTAAGGTTTAAAAAAAATTTTACTTTCTAGATATTTTCTATGTATCCTCGGGCTAGATGGTTATAAGTTTTTTTATCTTGGTTCAAACTATCTCGATATGTGGTAATTTGTGGGCGTATGTACAAGGGGTCTTTTTGTATTTTTGGTATAAATGACTTCTCAAATATCTTATTCATGTTCATGTTCTGATATCTTTGTCCACTAACTCATTTGCTTGTACCAGCAATTGTAGATTGATAAACGTTATGGGTTTTATGGAGTGTCCCAACGTCTCCTTTTAGCTCTGGAATTTTAATGTCTTCCGATCGACATAGCTCTGCACACTGCTGAGTTAGCTAATTTGTAGCTTCAGACTTCAGTTTAACTTCATTAGTCTTTAGCTTTTCTATTTCATTATCCATACTGTCCACTTTCATTGAAAGCGTAGTTAAGGTTTTGAGTATCTTTTCTAAAGCATCATCTTCTATAATATCAGTCTGTATAGCTTTGTCTTGATATGTAATCTGCAATAACATTTATGTTAGTACTAATTACTTCAATTGCAAATGTAAAATTTAATATATTCAATATTAGTCTCTGAATCTCTTTTGTTGTAACTAAATTTTGTATTTTCTTTGTTAGCCACCACCGAACCTGGGTATTATCTGTTCTCACTATAAATTTGTTATATACAATATATGGTTCAAATGCTAATAAACATTTATATAATGAACATAATTCTTTTCTATTTATTTCCCATTTTATTTTTGTTTCATTAAACGTACCTGAGTAGTATCTGCAATGATGTTCTAATTTTTTATTTTCGTATCTATATTTAAGTACTCCTCCATAACTATATTCACTTGCATCTGCTTCTACTATATATGTAAAATTTTTATTTTCATCTGGGAATTATAATTTTGGTAACTTTTTACAAAGTATTTTTACTTTTTGAACTTGTTTTTTATCTTCTTCATTGTAATTATATTCTACATCCTTTTTTATTTTTTCTGTAAAGGCTTTAGGTTTACTGCTAATTTTGGTATATATTCTCTTACTTGGTTTACTAATCTTAAGAATGATTGTAATTTCTTTTTTGTATCTAATTCTTCTTTTGAATTTATTATTTTTTGTACAATATGTTGTTGAATTTTTACTCCACTTTTATCTATTTGTATTCCTAAAAAATCTATCTGGTTTTTCATAATTTCGGTTTTCTTTTCACTTAAACTTATTCTCGATTTTTCTATTATATCTGTAAATTGTTCTAATAATTTTAAATGTTCTTCTTTAGTTTTTGTATATAATAGTATATCATCTATGTTTACCATACAATTAGGTAATTGTTTAAAATAACTATCCATAAAGTGTTGATATCTACCTGGTACATTTTTATATCCAAATGGTAATACGTTCCATTCATAAAATTCTTGTGGTACCGTAAATGCGGTTAATTTCTTAGATTCTTCTTCTAACTTTAAGTGGTAAAATCCTGATTTACATTCAAATTTACTAAAATAGTTATATCCTTGTATTTGTCTTATTTTTAATATCTTATTTAGTATTGGATAATTATATGTCATAGTTTTTGTATTTATATTTCTATAATCAATAACCATTCTACTTTTACCTCTTTTTTATTCACTATGTTTATTTACTATAAATGCTGGACTATTGTGTTTACTATTGCTTTTTTGTATATACTGTTTTTCTAATAATTCATCTATATGCATTTTAAATTCATTTAAATTGTCAAAATTATATGTTAATGGTTTTTGAGTTATTATGCTATTTTTATCTATTAGTTCAATTTTTATAGTAGTTTTATGTTTTTCCCATCCTTTTAATGGATCTTCACTATATAATTGTCTTAATTTTTTTCTTTACTATTTCTACCTTATCTATTGAAAATATAGTTATTTCTTTTTTATTTATCGAAAGTACAACTAGTTCTACTGTGTCTTCTGTATTTTTTATATATTTTAATTTTTGTGTAATTTTTTTACTTCCTTTTATCCAATCAGTTTTCTTTCTTATTTTATTAATAACTCTTTTTGCTCTTACTTTTTGTTTACATGGTGTTGTAAACCACCAATCTGTTTTCGCTATTATATGTGGGTATAATTTATCTAAATATGGCATTCCTAAAAGCATATCTTTTGATGTTAGTTCATAATTATAGATTTCTTCTATTGTTATTATTTTATCCCATATCTGTATTTTTACATTTTTAGCTTTATATGTAATTAAGCTTCCTTCATTATTAAATCATTTGACTGCTATTGGTGTTTTTAATTTATCCCATTTACTTTCTGGTAAACAGTTGTATCTGCATAAGTTTGCTTCTGCTCCTGTATCTATCATAGGTGTATAATACCTATTATAATATCCTTCTACTATTATTTTTACAAGTACATATATTTTCATATCATGTTAAAGTTCTATTTATGAATAATCTTTCTTTATTATATGTTATAGATAATTGTGTATGTTCTATATTGTATGGTTTTACTTGTTCTAACCATTTTATTTCTAATATTATGTCTAATTTTTGCATTTCTTCCTTTATTTCAAATTCTATTTTTATTTTTCTGACTCCTATTATTATTTCTTTTTTTGCCGTATCTTTAATGTTTATTAGACTCCTTGGTAGATCTGGGCATATATCACTATTAGATTTTATTTCTTCACTTTTTACTAGATATTTTGCTATATAATTTTCTTCTTGTCCTGTGTTTAAGAGTATTAAATATTCTTTTTTCATTTATTGTTCATGTTATATAATATTGATTTAAATTAACTGTTGAAGTTGTTTCATAACTTGTTCTTTTTTATGAGCTTGATGATTCTGGTTTTTCATGAGCTATTCTTTTTGTTGTGCTTATTCTGTCATTTATTATTTCTAAATCTTCTTCTATATTTATGTCTTTGTAACTATAATCATTATTATCAATTGTTTTTACAAATTGTTCAAAAGGACTTTCAATTTGTATTTTATTAATTTTATTTTTTCCTGTTATTTTATGTTTTGTTGTTAATACATATAGATTTTTACATCTTGATGTAAATATTTTACTTCCTGAAGTTAGTTCTATTCCTGATATTTTCAAATATAATACTAATGATTTATCTATATTTTTATCTGTTATTCCTACTGAATAATTCACACTTATTATAAATTTAAATTTTTGGTATATTAAATTTCCTTTTATGGCAGTTATTATACTTTTTTCTATAGGTTTTATAATTCTATCATCTGCTAAATATAGTTCTATTGGTGTATCTATTCCTTCTCTAAAACATGCTTTTATTAATATCTCTGTTCCTCCAAGGTGTACATATTTTATTGGGTTTTTACTTTTTATATCGTTTATTTCTTTATTAATTATTCTTTTTGTCACTAGTGGTATACTAGCTCTTCCTTTTGCATATCTACAGTCTATTTTATGTTCTTTTTGACTTACTACGTAGTATTCTTCCTTTTTTCTATTAAATATATTTTTTATTGTTGGTATTTTAAATATTTTTTCTACACTTAAGTCTAACTCTTTTCCTTTTATTTCGTCAAATATATTACTATCAAAAATTATTTTTTGATCTGTTTCTTCTTCATTTAAATATTCTTCCTTTGTTATTATTTTTATATCTTCTTCAGTTATTTGGTTCATTTTTATATCTTCTTCAGTCATTTGATTCATCTAATTCATTATCTGTTTCATCCTCCAAAATTTCATATATACTATCTTCACTTTCTAATTCATAATCTATATAATCTATCTGCATATATTCTGTATTTTCTATTTTTATTTCTGATATTTGTTTTTTTTTTGGATTTTTTGGTAATTTACAATCTCTAGCTAAATATCCTAGTTTTCCACAATTATAACAAGTACATTCTTTTATGAATTTCTTTTTTCTATATGGTCTTTTATGTTTATAATTTTTTACATAATATCTTTTTCTTGGTTTCTTATATTTATATTTTGATTTTTTGTATTTCTTATATTTCTTATGTCTTTTTCTTTTCTTATAATATCTTTCTTCACATCTAAATTGAGGTGCTATTTTATCTTTACAACATGCTAAATTTCTTATTAATGTTTTTTTCATTTTTATTTCTTCTCTATATTTTTCACATAGATTTCTATACCATGTTGTAAAATTTTTATTCTTGCTCCTAGGGTATCTACTATTTTTGCTTCATCCCAACTTTTTATTATTTTTGAACTAAATGGTTCAGGTAATTTACTAAAATATAATTTTCTTATTTCTTTACTTTCTTCTATATTATATGTTCCTTTATAATAATATTCTTTAAATGCACATGTATACTCATCTATATAGCACATATTACATATTGCTAATTTTAACGTTAAATTCCTATTCCTATCTTTCTCTTTATTTTGTTCTTCTTCTTCTGTTGTTATACTACTAAATTTTTCTCTTATATCTATTTCATATTTTTTTAATATTTCTGTTGGTAGTATTTTAGTAGGTATTGATGTTCCTTCTGTTTTATTATCAAATCTTAGTACTTTTTTACTTGCTTCGGCTAGGTTAAAACCATAATTTTACTGTTCCTATTAATGTCTTTTATATATATTCTGTTGTATTTGTTGTATCTATTTTATTATCTAATAATTGTTTTGACATGTATCCTACCCATAGTTGTATTGTTTTATTTGTGTCTATTACACAGTCTAAATCTAAAAAGTTGTAATTAATTATTTGTTTTGGTATCCATTTGTTATATTCATCCTGTGTATTATATCTTTTAAACTTATTTTTGTAATTATAGGTTGGTTTTCTTATTTCTGATGTACTAGTTATTGTATTTTTATCTAGAGTATTTACTTTTGTATTTATTAGTTCTAGATTTTCTTTATTAATTACTTCTTATTTTTTATTAATTTCTAGTTTTTCTATGTTTTCTAGAATTTCTGTATATGTTTCACTATCTTCCGAATCATAATTATCTGTTTCTTCAGCATCTATTATATTTATTTCTAATTCACTGGTTTCTGGTTCTTTATTTTTTATTTCTAATTTTTCTTTAAATTGATTTATCTCAATTAATAATTTTTGTTCTTTGTCTTTTTTTTTTTTCTTTCTGTCTCTTTTCATATAAATCTTTTAGCATTTGTAGTTCTTTTTCTAATTCAGCAATCCAACTATTTTTAGTTTCTTCTATTTTTCGTATTTCTTCTGTGGTTTGTTGTTTTATTTTATCTATTTCCTTTCTTCTGTCTATCTCTTCGTTTTCTCTTTCTATTCTTACCATGACTGTCAACTTATCTTCTAATTTTAATTCTTGTTTTTCTAACATTAAATATAAATGTTCACCTATTTTCTTATATCTCCTTCCTAAATTAGAGAATACTATTTTTTATTTTTAATCCTTCGTGATTTTCATATGTTTTTTCATCTATTATAAATTCTTCTTTGTTCATTTTATTTAAATGTATATAGGTTATGTTGATATATATAGTTTAGACTATCTATTGTTGATTCTAAATTTGATATTTCTTCTTTTTGTGCATTTACTGAGTTTTTACTAACTCCGGCAATTATGTTATACTGTAGTCTTTCTATCCTTATTTTTAATTCTTTACGTTTTTTAGATATTATTTGTTTTAATTCTTTATAATATTGTGGTTTTTGTACGTTATTCATCTAAACAAATATTATAAATATTGTTTTGGTGGATATCTAAATCTAATTGTTTCATAATTAATAAATTAATCAAACAACTCCAAATATGTACTACTTTCGTAACTTTTAATAACATAGGCTCTGATACCAATTGTAGGGGTGCGGATAACTTTAATAGATCTATAAAAACATATGAAAATCACGAAGGATTAAAAATAAAAATAGTATTCTCTAATTTAGGAAGGAGATATAAGAAAATAGGTGAACATTTATATTTAATGTTAGAAAAAGAAGAATTAAAATTAGAAGATAAGTTGACAGCCATGGTAAGAATAACAAGAGAAAACGAAGAGATAGATAGAAGAAAAGAAATAGATAAAATAAAACAACAAACCACAGAAGAAATACAAAAAATAGAAGAAACTAAAAATAGTAGGATTGCTGAATTAGAAAAAGAACTACAAATGCTAAAAGATTTATATGAAAAGAGACAGCAAGAAAAAGAAGAAAAAGACAAAGACCAAAAATTATTAATTGAGATAAAGATGAATAATGACAATATGTGATTTGACCATATTTTAGTCAATATTTTATTAATTTTTTTTTGAAAATCTAATGATATTTTGTTGAAAATCTCTACCAAGAGATTTTACTTAGACAGGAGACAAGCCAGCCATTTGACAGGGGATTCATTCTGTTAGTCTCCTAAGTTTATGTATTAATAATGACAAACTAACAAGTGTATATGTGTAGCTGCTAAAGATATTGGAAGTCGGCCCCAGAAATAGAAGGACATCAAGAATGGAAGGACATCCACATATCCAAAAAAAATCAATCACAACAAGAACAAATGGAAGGAGAATCTCGCTCCAAATCATCTTACGTTATTGGAAGATATGGAAGATCACGACATGGAAAATGAAACCGAAAAACAATGTAATAATATGGAAAGAAGATCAATAAAATATCATGAAAATAGAAGAGGATCACAATCCCAAAATCAAGGCAGACCATATCAATCAGGAAGAAAAGATCACAAGCACATTTGGAAAGAAATCAATCTCTACAAAACCAAAAAGAAAAATAGATCACGGATATATCTAATGTAGACGTGATCCAAAGCCACATATGAACATATCTAATATGGACATATCATACGGCTATATTCCTCAATCAAGGAATCAATTTAAATCCTTGATTGAGAAGAAATATCTTGTTTTCTTATGAAAAGCCGCAGATGAAGACTATAAAAGAAGAAGACCAATTCCAGACACTACTTACGCAACTTCAAGGAGAAAATTCAAAGTGTCTCATTCTTAGTCTTACAAAGCCCTGTAACTTTAGTTTAAAATTGTTATATAAAGGGTAGGATCGATTCAACTTTGTAACATCAACTGAAGCTGTGTCACAATATCTGAAAAGCATAATAAGTATTCAGAACTTGTTTTCTATCATTGTACTCGGACCAAACTTTCAACGATCTAAGAAAACTTCAAAACCCAAGGGGACTGAACGTAGGCACTACATTGGTATGCTGAACCAGTAAAAATCTTTGTGTTGTTGCTTTACTTCTTATTATTTTTTTGCTTAACTGTTTTGAATTTAGTTTGTTTTTGAGGTGTTCTGATCTGCAGTTGAGTCGACTATGATGGGTCAATAGTCAACTCATGGAAGAAAAAATTGAATTCACCACCCCCCCTTCTAGAATTTCAATTGGTATTAGAGCAGGTCTCACAGATAGCATTTCTTAACCACAAGTGAGCAAAGATCAAATGACCAATTACCAGATTCCCTGTGCTCTCCTTTAGGATGGTCACTCCTCCACAAGACCACTGTACTTTAATGGACAACGTTACTCTTACTGGAAGAATAGGTTCAGGATCTTTGTCCAATCAAATGACTTCCAAGACTGAGTTGTTATTAAGAAGGGTTGGACTCAAGGAAAAGTCAAAGGACAAAGAGAAAGAATCTAGAAGTTCTGACATTGAAGATCTTGAAAGCTTCGAGGTCACCAAAGAACAGCAAGAGATAATTCAAACTAACGCATGTGCTATAAGTTTGCTTTTGTGTGCAGTTAGCGGAGAAGAATACAACAAGATCTCCATATGTGAAATAGCAAAAGAAATGTGGGACAAACTGGAAGTAACCTATGAAGGAACCACTAAAGTCAAGAAGTCAAAAATTACTACTCTTGTCAATGAATACGAGTTATTCCAAATGGAGGAAAATGAGGATATTGAAATGATGTTCACCAGATTTAGTAAACTCATGTGCGAACTAAAATCACTGGGAATGATTTATCCTCACAACCTGTAAGTCCAGAAGCTAGTTCAAAGTCTTCCAAAAACTTGGGAAACCAAGGCTACCATTCTGGAAGATGGAGATCTTCATAATATGACATATGATGAACTGCGAGGTAACCTTATTGTATATGAGGACATTTATATTAACAGGTTTCACAAGGATGAGTAGAAGAAGCCAGTAGCCTTCAATGTTGCTCAAACCAGAGAGGAGGATATTCTGGAAGATGTCAACAGTGAAGGAATGACCCTCATCAATTGGGGGATAAGATAGATTATGAGAGAGACAACAAAGATCCTAAGGAGGCAAAAACAATGACTCCACCAGAAATGATGATATTTTTTGCCACTGTGGAAGGCCTGGACACTTTAAATAAAACTGTCTAGAATTGAGATGACGATCGTCCAGAAAAAATCAAAACTTTAGAGCCTGATGCGATTAAGATGAAACTAAATAAGAAATAGAGATTACCAATATATTTTTTATGGCAACAGGTGAACCTAGTGAGGTAAGATCACATAACTGTCATAACTGTAATACTTTTGATTATATCTGTATATGTTAACTGATGAACTTCAACAAATCATAGATGTATAGAACAAGCTTGCTCAACAGAAGAAAAGTTGTGAAAATCAATTTAAACAAAACTTTTAGCGAAATTACGAAACTAGCAAATAGAAATTGAAGTGTGTCAAGTTGAAATTGACTTGCTTCATGAAGAGATTAGTAACGCAAAAACAAAATTGAACTATCTTAAAAAATTTCCAAGCCATAGTCTCATAGGAGAAAACTCCAGCAAAAGGAATCCGAGTTCTTTCTCAGGGTCGTTTAAATAAGCTAAGACCTTCTTTTCCTCTCGAAGACCCATCTACTTTAATTGTGGATAGAGAGGGCATAAATCCTATAGTAGTAGGCATAAGCCTAAAAGTGTGCAGGTTTGGAAGCCCAAAGAAATCACATCTAACCCGCAAGGACCCAAGACCACTTGGGTACCTAAATAAAATTAATTTTCTTATTTTGCAGGAACAGGTCTACAAGAGATATAAAAAGGAATGTGGGTCATCGACAGTGGATGATTAATACATATGACCAAAAAGAAGGATAACTTTTCCTCCCTAAAGAAAGTAGATGGTGGGTCAGTCAGATTTGGTGACAATGCCAGAGGCAATGTTATTAGAGTCGGCTTAGTGAGGCTCAGTTCCTCATGCAAATTCACCGAAGTATACCTAGTATACAGACTCAAACACAACCTGCTCAGAATTAATCAACTATGTGATGCTGGATTTGGAGTCCTCTTCAAAGTTGAAAATTGCTCTATCAAACATGACAAAAGAAATATCTCTGTTATCGGTGAACGTGTTGATAATATTTTTGTTTTAAATATTCCTAATTTTTCCACCTTAACCTATCTTATTGTAAAAGCCAATAATGCTTGGTTGTGGCACGAAAATCTTGGTCATGCTAGCATGCACATTATTGAGAAATTTTCTAGGCTTGATTTGGTGAAAGGTTTGCCAAAACTCAAGTTTGAAAAGAATCACATCTGTGATGCCTGCCAACTGGGTAAACAGACCAGAATATCCTTTAAATCCAAAGACATTATCTTTACTACCAGGCCTCTCCAAACAATCCACATGGATCTGTTTGGTCCCACTAAGACCACAAACATTGGAGGAAAAAGATATTTCTTTGTCATAGTTGATGATTACTCATGATTTACTTGGGTTATGTTTCTTGTACATAAACATAAAGATTTCACAAGCTTTGACATTTTTTGTAGAAAAATACAGAGAGAAACTGGCACTTTATCACCTACGTTCACAATGATCATGGAGGACAATTTGAAAATAAGGCGTTTGAAGAGTATTGTGCATAGAATGGATACTCTCAGAACTTCTCCTCACCGCGATCTCCTCAATAAAATGGTGTGTGTAATGGAAGAACCAGTCCCTACAGAAATTTCCACGACAATGTTATTAGAACATAATCTCCCAGATCACTTTTGGACAGAAGCAGTCAGTACAATATGTCGTATCATCAATAGGTGTCTGATCAAACCTATTTTGAAGAAAACTCCCTATGAACTCTAGAGAGGAAAGAAGCCCAACAACATATACTTCTATTCGTTCGAATGCAAATGATTTATTCACAATAATGACTGGAGAAAATCATAGCACAACTCCAGAGCCCTCCCAAGACAAGTAAACTACATCCTCGTCAGAGTCGTCTCCCATAGTAGAAATAGTGAAGCCAAATATTCCAAAAGAAGGGAATCATGATGCCAGTAGTCCAAATAAACACATCATAAAAAATCTAGAAGATAGAGTGCAAACCAGAGCGTCATTAAAGATACAAACATCCATTGCCCTTGTGTCCCAAATCGAACCAAAGAAAACTAATGAAGCTTTCGATGAAGAATCATGGGTTGAAGATATGAAGAAAGAACTAGAACAATTTGAACGAAATCAAGTTTGGACTCTAGTTGAAAGATCAAGAAACTGTTCAGTAATTGGAACCAGATAGGTCAACAATAATAACATAAATGAAGAAAGTAAAGTTATTAGAAATAAAGCCAGGCACGTAGCTCAAGGATACTCTCAGCAGGAAGGTATAGACTATGACGAGACTTTTTCCCCTGTGGCAAGGTTAAAGTCAATATGAATCTTATTAACTTTTGCCGCGTTACAATATTGTAAGTCATATCAAATGGACGTAAAAAGTAATTTTTTAAATGGGTTTATTCATGGGGAAGTTTTTGTAAAACAACGTCCGAGATTTGAAGATCCCTCATTTCCAAATCATGTTTTCAAGTTATCAAAAGTACTCTACGGCCTCAAACAAGCTCCAAAATCTTAGTATGACAGACTGAGTTCTTTTCAATTAATAAATAATTTTGAAAGAGGTAAAATTTGTACAACTTTGTTCATTCAAAAGCTTGATTCAAATCTCCTCATTGTGCATATTTACATTGATGATATCATCTTTGATAGTTCTAACATCTCCATGTTCGAGAATTTTGCAAATTTGATGAAAGAAGAATTCGAAATATGTCTTATGAGCGAGCTCACATTCTTTCTGGGACTACAAATTAAGAAAACCCCCAAGGGAACCTTCATAGGTCAAGCTAAATACATGAAAGAACTCATCAAAAAATTCGTCATGGAAAAAGGAAAGGCCTGTGGAACACCCATGAGCCCATCCACAAGCATTGATTAAAACCTGGCTGGAAAAAATGTTGATGAAAAGATGTACTGGGGAATGATCGGATCTATACTCTACTTAACTGCAAGCCGACCAGATATCATGTTCAGTGTGTGTAAAATATGAGGTATCCCATATAGTATCCCATATTGGGTGGATTTGTTTGGAACACCTATGAGGTATCCGAAAGGGTCCATGGGTGATATTTTTTATGTTTGGATGATAAAATAACATCAAAACCCCTAACCTAACCTACCCATATAGTAATTAACTAGAATTTTCATTTGATTATCATGAATCTATGCATTATTTACCCCCAGGAAAACATAATCCCAAGGCTCTTCTCCTATTAGAATCTTATTTACATTTGTAGCTTTTAACTGGTAGTTAGAGTAGATTTTGTTAAAACAACCGTTCAAACTATACCCACAAATTTTAATTTATATTTTTCATTGTGTTTATATAGCGGTTATATCTTTGGTATCTTTCAACACCCATAGGATTTGAACACTAGTTACATATATAGATTTGACCCCAACTCAGAATGGGTTAATATATTTGACAATTATCGCTTTGCCCATAAATGATGGAGTAAGTTGAGCATGATCAATCCTCAATAGATGGTAAGCTGATCTCAAGTCAATCTTATTGAAAAGTACTGCACCCTAAAGTTTGTCAAACAAATCATCAATGTGAGGCATAGGATAATGATTCTTCACCATCACCTTATTAAGCTTCCTATAATCAATACACATACTACATGAAGCCATCATTCTTCTTCGCAAACAATACAGGATATGCCCAAGCGGACATACTCAGTCTAATAAAACCCTTACCTAGAAGATCCTAAAGGTGAGAATTTAGCTCCTTAAGCTCTACAAGAGACACATTGTAAGGTGCCATAAAAATAGGTTAGGTGATAGACTCGAAATCAGTAGCACACTCAGTGTCAATAATAGGGGGAATATCAGGCAAGTCGGTACGGAACACATCTCAACACTTATAAACAATAGGGAATTGGCTCTAAAAATAAAAAAAATTGTCCGATAAACGTACTATCAGTCCCAGTAAGTCATAAATAAATTTGGGCAGCTATCAAAAAGCTCTAACAGTGAAAATAAGCATTAATATGGAAAATATCCTAAAGGTTCATTACATTGACATCTATAGTTTCACAATTTATTTCTATCATATGATAACTTAGGTAAAAAATATAATGCAATGTTACGCAATAATAAATGCACTCCATATATACCCCCTGTATCAGTTTACTATTAAGATACACCATGGGAAATCGTGGTCTATATACAATGACTCGAGTCACTCAATAACATCCTACCTCACTATCTTGCTAATGCATCACACACAACTCAGAATATCAACCCTCACAAACTGAAAAATATATAATGGATCACTCAATTCAAAAGTTAGTTACCATTCAATAGCACAGTCAAATGATCGATGAGCTAAATATGCATGATAAAAAATAATACGATAAAAATAGATATGATAGACAATGATGTAGTCTAATATTATCAATCATGTGATAAATATGTCTTTAAGCCTCACATTTAACCCAAAACCTTTAATTCGACATCATTATCATGAGGTAAACCTCATCTTAGGTATCACATAATAATATAATTCATATTCCACTTTTAGTCACTAAAAATCCCCATCTATAACATGCTTCAATGATAATCCCCCACACAAGCAATGTCCAACGAAATTTAAACCATAACAAATCTTGAAGCCTAACTGTAAGTCTCTAACGATCGAAACTACCTTTCTCCTTATAAATGGCCTCAAAACACAATCAATATTTGAAAAAAATATCTACTTATAAACAAAAATCCAACGACACTCATATTTCTATGGTTCTAATTTATTTTCAAAAAGTTATCACAAAAGTCAGCCTTGAGACCACAAGGGAAAAATTTAAATTTTATTAACACTTCTTGAGTGATTTACGTGTTAATAATAATATAAATAAGCATCTGATTGTTAAAGTATGTAATTACAGTGTTTAAAGGTGTTTTGAAAGAATTTTGGTTATAAATTGATCATTTAGAATCTAGATGAGAAAACTAGTTTGACTAGCTTGAGCTAGGAGTTGCTCTAGTTGTCTTTGATAGATCCTAGTAGGTGTATTGTGTTACTAAGGTTATTATTGTGTATTTAAATGTGGAAAAACTTGTTTATAATGTGCAAAGTTGAATTGGATCAATTCAAAATTCGAAACAATAAGTTAAAGATCAATGTGGACAAGCCTAGTGTTAGCTCTAGTTTTTAGTTCATCTTTATGAATGTTTTGTTGTTTTGAGCCCTAATATTTTGGGTTTATTCATGAAGGATGCACGGTGAGTTAATTGTGATGACATATTTATTAAATACAAGCTGGAAACCAAAGGAAAACAACACCAAAAGACAAGGGATGGAAGGAAAAACACTTAGAAGAATATAGGCGTCAAGAGGCAATTTTCAATGAGCCTATGCATTTGGGCTGCAATGTACCCCTCCCTCTATGAAATTTCTAATTCCCCTTTCTACTCTCTCCATGCGATATCCATTGTGATGCACCACTCTATCCATGAGATTTCCAAAGCGACGTGATGAGTGGTGAGTTTACCACTCATTTGCACTAAACATTAGTGCATATTGCTATGCTTCCAATGATTCATGAGACATAATTGACATGCAATGCACTAATATCTATATTTTTTAGGTAAAGAATTGATGATATCGAAAGATGTTGATTAGAGCTATATGTTTACCAAAAGAAAGCAAGAACGTGTGACTCAGAGTAGACATGGCCTCAATTACTGCTGTCGTGACCTGAGGACCGCAATCATAGTTAGTTAAGTAGATAACAGATACACCTTCAGGTAACATGATCACAGTCTTAGGAATGTGATCATGGTCTATTGAGAAAGTCATTATTCTGAGATCGTGTGTCTCTATCCGCAACCGTGGTATGGGCAATCACAGTCAAAGCTCCACCACCGCGGCCTTGCAGGATTAACAAGCAAGGGAATTTTGGTCAATTAGGATAGATGTTTCAAAATTTTTATAGAAGACCCAAATTATTTTCCCTAGGGCACTATGAAATATATTAGAGTAAGGTTGGAGAGACAACCAAAAAACACAAAAATATATGGGAAAAATCTACTTTGTACCTATTGTTACAAGATGAAGTTGATGAAATTGAAGGGTGGAGGTGAAGATTATTTTTACCTTATATTATTATGGATGCCATGGAAGAGTTGTTCGGTATAATTCTTCCTCCTAACTTATTAAGTAGATAATTACTTTAATCATAGGATTATGTTGAACTAATGTATATATGTGTGAGGAGATTGATGTGTTTGCATGAATTTTAGTTTTTAATTTTGAATTTCACCATTGCTTGAGCTTAATAGTTTGAATATGTGAGTGAAAACTCCAAATCTCCAAATGGGTATGATGGGTGAAAACCTCAAACTCTAGAAACCCTTCATCATCCTTGAAAGAGGGATGAAGGTGAAATTATGGGAACTCGTAGCATTCTTGAAAGAGGGCTATAGGGTGACAAGGCAATGATGGACAATAAAGCCTATGGTTTACTACCTTTTTGAAATAATAGAAATAAGTGTGATTGGAGTGTAAATCATGTCAAGGGCATCATCTATTAATAAGGATGCCGGATTGAGGTTTTGGGTGACTATGAATTGCACACTTTTTAGGTGATTAAAAGAGCCAATGAGTCAAATCTATGTGATTTTCTTGAAAGACTAACCACAAAGACTATCGACCTAGCCTATCCCTCGCTTAACAACGAGTTTCATGTTAAACTATCAACAACCTACACACTCTTTACCATTAGGTAAACATAATCCCAAGATTCTTTCTAACCTTGAATTAAAATAAAACATGATTTAATAGTGTGTTGTTTGACAAAAGATCACTGCAAGGAAAATCCTAATTGAACCCCCCACTTTATCTTATATGTTGCATTTGTCTATACCTTGGGTAACCTCTTATTAATTAGAAAACCCATACAATTTGAAATTTACAATTCACTCCTTATGGATTCTACCCTAACGTGAGTTATTTATTGACAACGACTGCCACACCCCTCAAACATAGGAGTGAGTTGAGCGTTATCAAAGAGGCACCGTTGCCAGGGAGTTGAACATTGATTTTTCTTGTGCGGTGTAATTGTTACTTGGTTGTACCTGTGGTTAGTGTGACTTAATTTTGTTGTTGTGTTTGATTTTTGAATAGGTAAGCATTCTTTAATTCACATAATAATGAGTCAAGATGACTCGAATTATCATGGTACCGAAGATCATGAAAGTGCTATTCGTATCCCCCCTAATGAGAAGCATGGAGTAATCTTTGTCACAAGTGTAATGATGCAATTGCTCAACTTAAAGAGACTTTTTGGGGGTGAAGCCCGAGGACCCTAATGTACACTTGAAGGGTTTTGTGGAAGTTTGTGTTCCTTTCAATATTGCACATATATCCCAAGAGTCTATCCAGTTATGTCTTTTCCCATTCTCTATTACAAAAAAACGGTGCTATGGCTAAGAACATTTCCTATTGTATCCATTACTTCATGGTAAAATCTTATAGTCATCTTAAGTCAATACTTCCCACCTTCTATAATGTTGAAATTGTTGGACTAGATTGTTAATTTCTGCCGATACCATGAAGAACTGTGGTATGATGCTTTGGGGAGATTCAAGGAGACACTCTTAATATGAACCAACCATAAGATACCGGAGAATATGATTCTCCAAATCTTTTATACAGAGTTGGATCAACTAAATAAGGACATAGTAGACAATATAACTGGTGGATGATTCATTACCCCGCCATATGAAGTTGCATTAAATGTTTTGGATTAAGTGGCACTATTGTGTAAGGGTTGGGACATAATGAATGCCAAGATATCCATAGGGGCTCCCTCCCCCTCCTTTGTGTACCAAGATGAAAATAGAAAAGAGGGAGATAAAAAGTCAAATATGGCCAAAGTGATGTCATATCTCAAACTCCTTATCGATCATATGGTGGGAGATCCGATGTAAAGTTTAAGTGTGATAAGTGCATGAGAAGTTGGACTATATAAAGGTGCGGAGGAAGAAACCAATTATGGACCTTTATATGTGGTCCCTAAGAGCTTAGAGGATTTCCATCTTGCCCTCAAGGACAAGACAAAAATCAAGGTCGAAATTAGGAAAGCCTTGGCTTAGCGTAATGTGAAAAGAAAGAGGAAATCAATAGAGATACATTGGTGAGGATCTCGAGTAGTGTTGAGAGGACTAGAGAAATGGCAAATGAGATGAGAAGTGATTTCTATTCAATTCACCAAACGTAATAGTCCCACTCAACCAACATTCAAAAACTTGAGGCAAAAGTGAGCCAAATATAAAAGCATCTTATGGAAAGGCCATGTGAAGAAATACAAAATGGGGAGGAAACAAAAGCAAAGAGAAAAAGGTCCAATGATGAAGATCCCAATATAGGCGAGCTTGTCATGGGAAAGCCAATAGTTAATGTGTAATACCCCAAAAAATCCAAACCAATATTAGAGCCATGTACCAAGCTCATGCATAGTACATCATGGTTCTTTTATAGTTTTATGAGTAGGTTAGATGTATATTAAGGCTTCAAATAACTCCCATCTATCAGACGAATCAAAACATTCCTTACCGATTGAATTCTTGAGAAGGATATTGGTATAGTCAACTTCAAACAAGCATATCTCTCTTATACTTGGAATTTTTGAGCTCATGACCTATCAAAAGATATATAATTTAATTATCTTTCCAATGATATCAATTTAACCTAAACCCGATATCGTAGAAAAAAGTTATTTCTATTTTACTCCAGCATGTCAGGATGGAAACAGTGTGATGACAATCGTAATAGCTTACCACATTTGTGACGCCCTATCACGAAGGTCGTCATCCTTAGGAAGAAACCATCTCCTAAGTGACGACATTTGTGACAGCTTACTACATTGGTGATGCCCTATCACGAAGGTCGTCAGCCTTAGGAAGAAACCAGATCCTAAGTGACAACATTCGTGATAGCTTACCACATTTGTGATGCCCTATCACGAAGGTTGTCAGCCTTAGGTAGAAACCAGATCCTAAGTGACGAAATTCATGATAGATTACCACATTTATGACGCCCTATCACGAAGGTCATCAGCCTTAGGAAGAAACCAGCTCCTAAGTGACGACATTCATGATAGCTTACCACATTTGTGATGCCCTATCACGAAGGTCGTCAGCCTTAGGCAGAGACCAACTCCTAAGTGACGAAATTCATGATAGCTTACCACATTTGTGATGCCCTATCACGAAGGTCTTCAGCCTTAGGAAGAAACCATCTCCCAAGTGACGACATTCGTGATAGCTTACCACATTTGTGACGCCCTATCATGAAGGTCGTCATCCTTAGGTAGAAACCAGCTCCTAAGTGACGGCATTAGTGATAGCTTATCACATTTGTGACGCCCTATCATGAAGGTCGTCAGCTATGATTTTTCAGCAATTGGGAATTTATTTTATAAGGGTATTTTGGTCATTTCCTTCACCTTCCATGACTTATAACCATAAAGAGGCATAATTTTTCCCATTTTTTTCTTCAGTTAAGCATCTAAAAAACCCTCTCTTAAGCTCTCAACCACAAGATTATGGTTTCCATCAAACTCATCTCTCAAAAGCAAGATTCAAGACTTTTTTCAAGATAATTGAGAATTAAGTTTCCCAATTCAAGAACTCTCTAGCAAATCATCAAGGTTTCCTTTCTAAGGTATGCGTAGTGTTCATCTATGGATCCAATCCGTTCATAGAGCTCAAGAACCATGTTTTAAATATTATTTTGTAAACTTTTTATGGTGATATGAGTATGTACATGTTGAAAATTGTTGTTTAAGTTTCAATGTGATGTCTAAAGGTGTTTTCATGGAATATATATGTTTGTTAATTGAAAACCATGAACTTTATGTGGTTTAATATGGTGCAAGTATGAAACTCACCTATGCCTTAAATAATGCATGCAAGGTGTTTGATAAAATGCTTAGGATGCTAGAAATTCATGTTTTTATGGTTCTATGATGTCTAAATGACAAGTCCATGTTAGCTATATACTTTAATATGAATCCCATGCTTTTCATGTGTTGCTATTGTGGTGGTATGAAGCATGTAAGATAATGGAGATATACAATATGTACACGAAATATATCTATGTATTTCCTATAATGTTTAAGATGTTGAATAACTATATGAAATATGATATCCCCTACTTATGATATTATGAATTGTGGACTCAAATCTTGTGATCAAGTAATGTCATGTGTCTCAGTTTCCTTCTATCAAGTCCTGGGGGTATTCGTACCCCAAAAAAATAGCTGTGTGCCTAAAGCCATGTCATGTTGTCACAATAATCTCAGTCAAGCTATAATCTATAGAACTCAGTCAGTCATGTGACTCAGGAAAACCTCAGAAATCTCATGATTTCAGTTAAATCTCAGATAATAGTACTACTCCGTCAGTCAACGAAAGTCAGTTAATCTGTCCATGTACAGTTAGTTGAATCATGTTTAGTCTCTTCAGATGGGAGTAGAAGTTAGCACTGAGTGAAGCCAAGGATGGGCAATCACCTACCAGTTTAGGGTGTGTTTCTTAGCAGTCATCCTTATGTTACAAAACTACGTAGCCAGTGTAGGTTGAGACATCTTAGTCTGTCAGATTAGGGTTGATGAGGTGGCTTAACCTATCAGTTTAGGGTCCCACCATTCTTACTTTGAGTACCTGTTAGATAAGGGTCACCCACAACTGTCTTTACCAGTGGCGCGGTATTGATACCCCTCCAGTCGGGGCAAAGATTGGACCCCAACTTAGCTATATGCGTTATTGGGGCATGTTGGTTAAACAACTACCTCCCACAGTTTCAAAATTAGTATCAGTAAAAAAACTCAGATAGGTCTTCAGATTTTAGTATATTAGGACTTTCAGATATAGTCAGACTCAGTTACAGTACGGAACTCAGATAGTTCCATCAGATTCAGGATTGTCAGATACAGTCGCCCATGTTATCAGAATTTCAGTATCAGTTATGTTAGCCATCAGTAAACCATGTATTAGCATACAAGACTAGATATCATGCACCCACAATTTCAGTTACTATGTATGCATGTTCGTACTCTTACATTCATGTCAGTCAGACAGTTAGCATTGTTCATGAATGTAAACCCTGTTTATATTTAGCCTACCTCACTGGTATACTCAGTACATTCCCTTATACTAACGCATTTGCGCTATGGTGATTTCTTTTCATGTTACACCATAGGTTCAGAGGAACGAGCTCCAGATCAGCAGTAGTAGTAGTATTTCCAGTCGCAGAGATTCAGTGAGTTCTCTTCATTCGAGGACAATATAATTTGATTTATTCATTATTATTTTAGTCAATTATCAGTTTACGGAGTTAGTTGGAGATATGTTCCTTCAACTCCTTATTCAGACAACACTTAGAGGCTTTCAGATTCAGTATTCAGGCTTATGTTCAGATTTGATTCAGTTTTCAGCTATTTTGGGTATCTTTCACCCATATGAATATTATGTTTTGACAGATTCTTTATTCAGTTGAACCTTATGGCCTATATTTTTATGTTTCTGCATTATTATGTTATATATGCAGTGTACAGGTACATATATCAGTCATGGGTTAGCTTGTGGTCCCTCGGGGTCACAATCACCGTGTAGCATTCTGATTCAAAAAATTGGGGCATTACATAATGATTGTCAAATTGTCCCTATGCTATCTAAACCCATCCATCCTCCTTTCCTCAAATGGTCCTTTAAAAAGGGAGTGTAAGAAATGCTTACCAAGTTCAATGATAAATTTAGCACTATATCTATCAATATTCCTCTTAATGTGGCCTCGCAAGACATGATGGGGTATACTAAATTTATGAAGGATTTGGTATCTAAAATTCAACTTGTGGGGGACTAAACAATAGAAGTAACAAATCATTGTAATGTCGTCATGACAAGAATCTATGTGAAAAAGAAGAGAGACCTCGGTGCTTTTACAATCCAATGCACCATCCGCTTGTTTAAATTCACAAAAGTATTATGTGACCTTGGAGTAGGTGTAAACTTAATGCCTTGTGCAATATTCCACAAGCTTGGATTGGGGAAGACAAAATACACAAAAATGAAGTTTCTTATGAACGATCGATCCATAAAAAATCAAATGGGTGTTCTCCATCATGTACTAGTAAAAGTTGACCGATTTATCTTTTCGGCCGAATTTGTTATTTAGATTGTGTGATGGATATTGAAGTCCATACTATCCTTGGGAGACCATTTTTTGCTACCGAAAAAGCTTTGGTGGATGTTGAATCTGGTGAGATGAAATTTTGGTTGAATGATGAGCAGGTATCCTTCAATGTATGCAAATCCATGAAGCAACCGATGGAATTTCAAGTCATCTCGATGATTGATATTATAGATGTGAAAGAAAGTAACCATGTTGATGTAAGCTTATTGGATGATCCTTTTGTAGGAGTTCTAAGGAATTGTGAAGGGGATGAAGGGAAAGAGTACAATGAGGTGGTTCCATCTTTAACATGGCTTAGATTTCACACCAAGAACCCAGTAAAGTTGGACGTCAAATCTAAAATATTGTGAGAGCCCACCTGCAAAGCCATCCATCCTTGAGCCTCCAAAGGTTTAATTAAAGCCCTTGCCACCCTATCTCTACTACATGTTCTTGGTGGCGGGTGATACATTACCAATCATCATTGCAAGTTACCTCAACTCCTAGTGGATATCATTGGAATAGCTACCATATTTGTTCTCACAAAATTAAACTCGAACAAGATCATATACCTAGTGTAGAACATCAAAGAAGGTTGAATCAACCCATACAAGAGGTGATAAAGAAAGAAATCATCAAGTGGCTTGATGTGGGAGTGATATATCCTAATCCAATAGCACTTAGGTGAGCCTAGTATAATGTGTCCAAAAAAAGGTGGCATCACGGTAGTTAAAAATGAAAAGAATAATCTCATCCCCGTTCGACCGGTCACCGGATGGAGGGTGTGTATGGCCTACCAAAAATTAAACTCATGGACCGACAAAGTCCATTTTATATGCCTTTCATGGATCAAATACTAGATAGGATCATCGAGAGAGGATGGTATTATTTCTTGGATGGTTACTTAGGGTAAAATAAAATTTTTATCATCTTGGAGGACCAAGAAAACACAACTTTAACTTGCCTATATAGGACATTTGCATTCAAGCCAATGCCCTTTGGGTTGTGCAATGCCCGGACAACCTTCTAACGTTTCATGTTGTCAATATTCACGGATATGGTTGAAGACTCTATGGAAGTGTTTATGGGTGACTTCTTTGTAATGGGGAACTATTTTGAGTCATGCCTCAAATATTTGAGCAAAGTTCTTCAAAGATGAGTGGAGACAAACCTTGTTTGAATTGGGAAAAGTGCCATTTTATGGTCAAAGAAGGCATTATCATAGTCCATAAGATATTGAGAAAGGGAATTCAAGTTGATCAACCCAAGGTTGAGATAATTGCAAAGCTTCCACCTCTTATTTTTTGTAAAGGGTGTTTGGAGTTTTCTTATTCATGCCGTGGTCTATCGATGTTTCATCAAGGATTTTTCCGTGATAGATCACCCAATGAGTTAACTTCTTTAGAAAGAATCTAAATTCAACATTGATGAGGCATGTTTGAATGATTTTGACCATCTTAAGGAATTGCTCATTTCGGCCCCCATTAATGTGGCCCCGAAATAATCATCCTCATTTGAGGTAATGTGCGACGCAAGTGGTATTACATTGGGTACGATGCTAGGGAAATGTAAGGACAAACTCTTTCATCATATATACTATGCGAGCAAAACCTTAAATGACACCAAACATAACTACACCATCACCGAGCAAGAATTTTTGGTGGTTGTCTATGCCATTGAAAAGTATCACACCTATTTGTTAGGCACAAGAGTAGTAGTACACACGGATCACGCCACCCTTAAGTTCATCATGTACAAGTAATAATCAAATCTGCATATATTTAGGTGGATTTTTCTCATTCAATAGTTCAACTTTGAGGTGAAACACCGAAAAGGGTGTGAGAATCAAGTCGCCGATCATTTTTCACGCCTAAAAGGAAACAATGAAAATTTATGAGGAGATAGAAATTGATGATGCTTTCCCTGATGAATTAGTCATGACCATCATGGGAAATAATACACCATGGTATGACGACTTTTCTAACTTTGTAGCGAGTGGTGTGCTCCCTGATGGACTGGGCTACCATAAAAAAATAGTTTCTGTTTATCACAAAGCGATATTTTTGGGATGAACCATATTTGTTTCAGGAATATGTGGATGGTGTTATTAGGGTGTGTGTCATGGATATTGAAATAAATGATATCTTGGAAGCTTTTCACTCTTGGCCTTACGTGGTCACCATGAGTGAATCCGCACTACCGCTAAAATAATCCAATGTGGATTTTATTGGCCATCCATGCATAGAGATGACATTGAATTGGTAATATCATTCTACCAATGTCAAATGCATGGTGGTATTTCAAGAAGGAAGGAGATGCCCCTCAATCCAAATCTTGAAGTAGAGCTCTTTGATACATGGAGAGTTGATTTTATGGGTCCTTTTGTAAGCACCTTTGGGAATAAGTACATATTAGTGGAGGTTGATTATGTCTCAAAATGGGTGGAAGCCATCGCACTCCTTACTAATGAGAGCAAATGTGTTGCCTCGTTTCTCAAAAAGCACATTTTCAAAAGGTTTAGAACACCTTGTGCCATCATTAGTGATGACGGATCATATTTTTATAATCGGGTGGTTGGGGATCTTCTTGAAAAGTATGGGGTTAAGCACAAAGTCTCCACTCCATATCACCCCAAAAGGAGTGGTCAAGTGGAGGTCTCGAATTGAGCAACCAAGGCTATACTTGAAAAGACAGTGAATGTAGGCCACAAAAATTAGGCAAGGGAACTTGATGAAGCACTTATGGCTTATAGAACAGCCTATAAAACACCAATTGGAATGTATCCCTACTAATTAGTGTTTGTAATGGCAGGCCATCTAACCATCGAGCTTGTGCATAAGGGTTTGTGGGTTTTGAAGAAGTTTAACATGAATTGGGGAGAAACCTTCGAGGCACGAGTCACAAAGCTCCATGAGATGGAGGATTTTTGGCTAAAGTCTAATGAGAATTTGACTTTGTACAAGGAGAAAATAAAGAAATGGCATGACGCTTGAATATTAAGATGAGAATTTCATATTAGAGAGAATGTACTCCTCTACAATTCGCGCTTTATACTCTTCGCGGGGAAGCTGCGCTCAAAATAGTCGGGACCATTTGTGATTTCTAATATCCATCCGAGTGATGCCATTGAATTGGAAGATCAAGATGGAAAGAAGTTTGTAGTAAATGGTCAAAGGGTGAAATATTACAATGCAAAAATTCCCATGGTGGCCAAGGTGGAGTCTGTTCATTTCAAGGATGCCATATGGTAAAAAAGGGAGAGTTGTGCTGCGATGTTAAATTAGGTGCTTGGTAGGAGGCAACCCATCTTTGACTCATTTAGTATTTGTTTTAATGTTTTGTAGGTATTCTAACATAAGTGGTGTGCCCTGAAAAATATGGGAAAACAGAGCTGGAAAACTAGCAGTTGTGCAGGAAATAAAAAATAGAGCAAAAAATAGGGCAATTCCATCTCAGTTACCATGATCACAGAAATTAGACCGTGATCACGGTTGTGCGATCGCGTCCCTATTGGCATGATTTTGACATCAGACTCTCGGACTGCCTACTGTTTACGGGAGCCAATATCAACCCGTATACCTCTTAAATTTACTTCAGTGAGGACACCTTGTGTAGTGAGGCTACCTGGGTTTTCTTAAGCTATGTACGAACTTTAACCTATGATAGATTGAGTGAAGACATTCTTAAAGGTACACCATCGTGTTTGGGTCTTAAGCTAGAGATATAGATGAAGTCTGAGTACTCGTGGCATCATGGTCAATGCAAGGGAAGTCTGAGTACATGTGGCTTTGATAATTTCAGATCACATTCATGCCCATTGGCAAAGTCTAGTAGCTATATTGGTGGTTATCCTGTATTAGACAATGTTAGACAATAGCTTAGGTTGTTTCCATGATTGTCAAAATTATGCGTGGTGCAGAGGCAAATCAAACACACCCTCCGTCCAAAAACTTTTCGCAAAATTCAAGGGCATGGACGTTAGTAACTTTGTAATAAAACTTTTCCTCTTTTTATTACATCAAAAAGTGACTTCGGAAAATAGTTGGTACTGCATTTTTGTCTCGAGCAGCTAGAACAATTAAACCCTTTGAAGAGATTTGCCTTCCGTGTGTGTAAGCTTATTCGTCTACATCTCATGTGTACTTGTACCATCAAGAACTTTCCCCATTAGTCTTTCAAGGAAAATTTTGATTGTGATTGATTGGTAAAATGATCATAGGCCATCTTGTGACATTGGAATCCCACTTTTGCCTAAAAATCCTACTAATACATAGGATTTACCCCTATTCACCCTCTTTGAACCTTTGGACTTTTCTTTGGCAAACACATTACAAGCCATGGCCCATCTATTTTTCCTGTTTTGAACCCTACCCTCCTTGAACTTATGAATACACATTGAGGCTAAAAGTTTAAGTTAGGGGTGGTGGGATTTGAAAAAGGTATAGTTGGGCCATGAAATCATAAGAAAGTTCCTACAAGCTTAAGCTAATAAAGAAAAAATGATTTGAAGAAAGAAAAGATACAACAAAGAAAAGAAAGGCATGATTTTTGCACAAAAAAGAGAGGAAAGTGGGAAAACCAAGAAAAGGCAAAGTAGGCACAATAGTGAAGAAAAAGATGTATCCCAATAACAGAAAGTGAAAAGTGTATGGTGTAGAAGTTCAAGAAGCATTTAGGCTTATTTTCCTAATTTGATATCCTACCCTTCCCTAAACCTATATTACAAGCTTAGTGAAAGTCCTTTGTGATTCCCAACCAAGTGTGGTCATTATGTTGCAATTAAAAATAGGGGAAATCCTATGGCATGACACTTTTTATCACTGAGAATTTCTTGAGAGAGAGAGAGTTTTCACTTAAATTCCTTGTTGAATGATTAATAACTTTGTAAGTGAAAACTTTCTTTGTTGTGAGGGGGCATGTGAACAAGTTGAGGTGGGTGATTTTGTCATCTTCTAAAAAATAAGCCAAATGGAGTGTAGTGTGGTTGAGGTCAAAAAGTGATTCATCTCTACAATGAGTAGTAGTTGTTGCATAGTTTCTCCTCATAGTCTATTGCGTCTTCCGTTATTCTATTTTATCTCGAGGGGTGCCGTTAAAATCATTTTTCCCATGGATGAAGAGTTTCTTGTGGTAATAAGTATGTTGGAGTCATCATGATCATTGAGTAATAAAATGTGAGCATATATGTCAATTTGTCTCATTGTCAAGGCTGATATTGCTTGAGGACAAGCATGATTTTAAGTTGGGGGCGTTGATGAGTAGTGAGTCCACCACTCATTTTCACTCAACATTAGTGGACATTGCTATGCTTTGAATGAGTAATTAAGACATAATTTCCATTGAATGCACTAATATCTTTATTTTACAGGTAAAGAATCGATGATATTGAAGGATGTGGATTAGATAAAAAAGTTGACCAAAAAGAAGCAAGAAAGTGTGACTTGCGACTCAGAGCAGACATGGCCTCAGTTACCATGGTCGCGGACTAAGGACCGTAATTGCAGTTTGTTAAGTAGAGAACAGATGCAGCTTTAGGTAACATGATCATGGTTTTATGAATGCTATTGCATACATCAAGAAGGTTATTATTCCGTAATCGCGCATCTCTAGCCAAGACCGCGGTCTAAGCTCTGCGACTGCAGCCAAGCAGGATTAACAAGTAAGGGCATTTCGGTCAGTTGGGATAGCTAATTCAAAATTTCTATAGAAGACCCAAATTCTTTTCCCTAGGGCATTATGCAATAGATTAGAGTAAGGTTGGAGAGTCAACCAAAAAACCCTAGAATTTGGGGGGAAATCTATTTTGTTCCAATTTTACAAGAAAAAGTTGGTGAAATTGAAGTGTGGAAGTGAAAATTATATTTACCTTCTATTATTATGGATGCCATGGAAGAATTGTTTGGAGTAACTAGTAAAGTAACTTCCAGGTTACTAGGAGGTCACGTGTTCAAGCCTTGGAAATAGCCTTTGGCAGAAATTCAAGGTAAGGTTGTGTACAATACACCCTTGTGGTGGGGCCTTTCCTCGGATACCGCACTACCGGTAGCTTTAGTGCACCGGGCTGCCCTTTTTTTACTTCATGAGTAGCTAATTTCTTTAATCTTGTAATTATGTTGAACTAAAGTATACTTATATGCTGGGATTGAGGTGCTTTCATGAATTTTAGTTGTTAATTATGGATTCCACCATTGCTTTAGCTTAGTAGTTGAAATTTATGGGTCAAAACCCCAAATCTCTAAATGGGTATGATGGGTGAAAACCCCAAACTCTAGAAACCCTTCATCATCCTTTAAAGAGGGATGAAGGTAAAGTTATGGGAACCTATAGCATCCTTGAAAGAGTACTATAGGGTGACAAGGAAATGGTGGACAATCAATCCTATGGTTTACTACCTTTTGAAATCTTATAAATAAGTGTTATTGGAGTGTAAATCATGTCAAGGGCATCAACCTAGAAATAGGGATGTTCGATTAAGGTGTTGGGTGATTATGAATTGCACACTTGTTAAGTTCTTGAAAGAGATAATGGGTGAAATCCATGTGGTTTTGTTGAAAGACTAACCGCAAAGACTATCAAGCCAGACTATCCCTCACTTAACAACAAAGTTTCATGTTAAACTATCAACAACCTACACTCTCTTTACCTTTAGGTTGACATAATCCCAAGATTCTCTCTAACCTTGCATTTAAATCAAATATGATATAATAGTTTGTAGTTTAATAAAATATTATTTCAAACAAAATCCAAATTAAACCCCCTACTTTATCTTATATGTTGCGTTTGTCTACACCTCGGGTAACCTTTTAGTAATTAGAACACCCATAGGATTTGAAATTTATAACTCGTTCCTTGTGGATTCGACCCCAATGCAAGTTGGGTAATTAATAACGACTACCTAACTCCTCAAACATGGGAGTGAGTTGATCTTTTTCATGATGTGAATCATTTCTCACACAAGACAAACATCCCCCCTCTATAAATAGAACAGTTTACACACTTTGTAATTACCTTGGACACTTTTGGAATTCTTTGGGAGCTTGTGGAGGCTGATCAACATGAATTTTAGGGTTTTTTTTCTCTTTTAATTAGTTCATTCATAGATTTAATCATGTATTTAATTAATTGGATTATGATGATGTCGATTAGTGTCTAAACACCCCCTTTTTGGGGTTGAGGCAAAGAACATGTTTGCTATCATTTTGAATTGAATTCATTTTGATTGCTTATCATATTTTGTTGTTTGTTCATCCTTGTTTTAACTATTTTGAGGATTCACGACCCTTTGAAAATATATATTATCGACCATGTGATTTCGGGATGGAGAATAGTAAGATAAAACATTGGTATGAATATCGTAAGGTTGTTATTCTTTTATGAAATAAGGAATTTGAATTAGCATCAAGGACAGGGATGTACCTAGAAGACTTGCTTGGTTCATATCTAGGATGAAAACTTTATGTATCTAATTTGATTATTACATCCCTGCTCAATGATGTAGTTGTAATGTCCAAGTTAGGTAGATGATTAGAGGTGAGGAGACCATGATCATGCGATAAAACTACGAATCAATTACCAAGATAACCAATCTAACGAATGAATTTCAATAGAGTAGTATGATTGTTCGAAGATCCTTAACTCTGGTCTTTCCTCCATTGATTTTATCAAGTCTTTATTTTTACGCATTTTTTACTTTACTTTTAGTTTATCAATTTACAAACTCGTATTGGTTATGCTTGCACTAAGTTAATCTTAATTGTTAACTAGAATTTGATATTTTCTTTACACTAGTCCCTGTGGGATCGATACTTGGCTAGTGAAAGGGACACATACTTGGTGAGACCACATACTCTTGCGTATGCAAAACTTGTTGTGACCATGAGCACATATAAGAGTAAGTGTCCTCACAAGTCGTTATGTGTCCATTTTACAAGCCAAGTATTGATCCCACAGGGACTAGTATTAAGCAACTATCAAATTCTAGTACAATATTAAGATTCACATAGTGCAAGTGTAACCAAAAGAGTTTTTAAAGTGATAAAAAAAGAGTAAAGTAAACGGTGCGTAAAGTAAAGACTTGAGACAATCAATGGAGGACACCTAGGGTAAAGGCAGTTCGAACAATCATACTATGCTATTGAACTTCATTCGTTAGATTGCTTATCTTGGTTATTGATTTGTAGGGTTTATCGCATGATCATGGTCTTTCTACCTCTAATCATCTACCTAACTTGGACATTACAAGTACATAGTTGAGTGGGGATGTAAAAATCCAATTAGATGAATGAAGGTATCATCCTATATGTGAACCAAGAAAGGCTTCTAGCTACATCCCTATCCTCGATGGTAATTCAAATTCCTTATTACATAAAATAATAAGAACCTTACTTTCTTCATCCCCATGTTCTATCTTCCTATTCCCACTATCGCGATCAAGAGGTCACAAATATATATATATTATAAGGGTTTCGAATCCTCAAAATAGTTTAAACAAGGATTAAAAAATAACCTAATATGATTAGAAATCCAAACGAATTCAATTCATAACGATAACAAACATGTTCTTGTCCTTAACCCTGGAAAGGGGCGTTTAGCTACTAATCGATATAATCAAAATCCAATTAATTGAATACATGATTAAATATATGAATGAACTAATTAAAAGATATAAAAACCCTAAAATTCATGTTTATTAGACTCCACAAGCTCCCAATGACTTCCAAAAGTGTCCAAGGTAATTACAAAGTGTGCAAAGTGTTCTATTTGTAGAAGAGGATTTTTTCTCAAGTGTGAGAAATAGTCTGCTTCGTATTGGATATCTATATAGATATTGTGCATAATGGCTGATATCACATGGATAAAACAGAATGGGGAATTCGAAAATGCATAGAGGGAGTGGTGCGTCGCAGCCCAAACGCGTAGGCTCACTAGAAATTACCTCGTGACGCCTATATTCTTCTAAGTGTTTCTCCTTATATTTGTTGCCTTCTAGTGTTGTTTTCCTTTAGTTTACAACTTTTATAAAATAAAAATAAACTCCACATTGATTTTTAACTTATTGTTCCGACTTTTGACTTGATCCAATTGAACTACAGATTATACAAATTTTTTTCCACATATAATTACACAATAATAATATTAGGAACTCAATACACCCACTAGGATCTATCGAAAACAACTAGAAGAACTCCTAGCTCAAGCTAGTCAAACTAGTTTTCTCATCTAGCTATAAATGATCAATTTAAATCCAAACTTATATGAAAACACCTTTAAACATTGTAACTACATAGTTGAACACTAAGACGCTTATTTATAATATTATTAACACTTAAATCACTCAAGAAGTCCTCAAAAAAGGCTAAATAAGCTAGGATAGACACACTAAAGTTCATAGATACACCTAACATCACCACCCACACTTAAAGACTTGTTCGTCCTCGAATAACTATTTACTCTAAGAATCATAAGATGAGGAGACTACCCAATTTTACTACATGAAAGAAACTCAAGCTATTACTATAATGACTACAGAGAATGCAAGTTTCTAGATTAAGCATGTTACATACACAAATGAAAGCTCAAGAATACTACTTCAAAACATCCTAGCCTCAAGAATTGACTCTCCTTGTTTGAAAACTCATGCATATTGTTCAATAAAATACATTATACAATTCACCCAACTGCCATCAAATATGTACCCTCATAATAAGAGAGTTACCCATAATCACTCACAATCACGCAATCCATAACAGAATGGGTATAAGAATGGAATTGCATTCACTCTCACAAAGAATCCACAAGTTTCATATAATGAACCATAGGCTTTTCCTTAGTGTAGTACTTCACTAATATCAGAATGTTAAGCCTAGGATCAAATAGGTCTTTAATGGTTGTAATGTTGGCTGCGGGATGGGTAGGAACTATTTTAGATAGTAATTGTGAGTATCTTCCCTAAGAGCTTTAATACATCAAACAATAAAATTAAAACAAATCTCAAATAACCAACTTTCACCTCTACTACCTTCACACATCTTTTATTTTACCCCATCCCATTAAGCTCATTCACATACACTATGGTGGGAGCATTTTTTATTCACAAATTATTCAATTTGAACAAATTCATTTTCTTTCCATTACTCAACTCCCAAACACAACATATTATTTTTTTACACACCAATAACTATCACTTTGGGGCTTCACTTTCAATTTTATCTTCTTGAATTTCCAACTCCTTAACTTAATTGTATTTCAACCAAAGTGCTTAAGTGATTTGGATCAAATTATGGTTAATTAAAGAAGTCATTAGGCTACATATCAGGTTGCCAAAGAAAATAAGCTAAAGGATCAATGGGGATAACTAAGATTATACAAAATAGTAGGTAAAAGAAGGTATGAAACAAGGCTATCAAAGAAATTCCTGTATCATCTCCTAAACCCACACTCTTTATTTCGCTTTGCATACACACCAGGCAAGTTCTAGACATCACATGCAACAAGGAATACACAACAACCGTACACACATATGACAAATGTTAAACTCAAGTAGGATCATCATACACTCTCTATCAAATAATATCATGAATTCAACAATAAGCCAACAAGTACAAGAGTCATAAATATGAGCCTAAGAGTCTAAAAAGTAGTAATTCACACAATCAACATGCTCTTTACCATCAAAACACTTGCATCATGTCATCAACTATAGAACCAACAAGAATATCTCATACTTATTCCTAACCTAAAAAATTTAAAATTACCCTAAAAATTGGGAATTTCCCCACCTCGCACTTAAAAATCTACTTTGTATAAAAAATATAGTTAAAAGTACAGATAGAAATACTCCCTGAGGCCTCTAGTTCTGGTTAGTAGTATCTTTATACATCAATAGGGTCAAGGGACCCACACATAGTCTTTGGCATTCTCCTTAGCTCAGATTTCTGGTACTCAGACTTTCCATCAACTTGTGAATCAACAAAAAAAAAAACTACGTGAAGTAAAAACTAAAAAAAGAAAAAATAAAACACACCTTAACTTAATTTAAGTTGCCTCCCAAGAAGAACCTAATTTAGTATCGTGGCACGAACCAATCTCAAGTCAACCATAATTCTTCATCCTTTTTCTCATACTCGAATGCCTTCTTCTTATTCGTTTATGACCTCTTGAGTGTAAACTCTCAAGGTTAACAAATTCTTCAACTTTAGCCTTTTCAGGCTCATTAATTTGCATCATGTCGGGCTTAGGTGTTAAAAGTTTGGCCTACTTAAAGAGGTAGTCTGAAGAGGTCTTTTCTGGAATAAACTCTACCACCCCACACTTATCCCCTTCAATCACTGTACATATTTATAGTGGGATAGTGTCTTGAGCAGTTTCTATACCTTGAAAACTACCTCTTCATTATCCAGCCTCATTGCGAGTGTTCCCTACCTCAGGTCTATTAAATATTTACCCATCACTAAAAGTGGATGCCCCTAGATGACTGTAACTCTTTCTTCTACCTGAAAATCTAAAACAATAAAGTCAGCAGGAATAATAAACTTACCAACCTTGATTAGAACATCCTCTATGATTCCTTTGGGTTAGGCTAGGGTCCGGTCTGCCAACTGGAGTATCACAGAGCTTGGTCTTGGCTTTCCAAGGCCTAAAGTGTTGAAAACTTAGAGGGAAATCAAATTGAAACTTCCCCCAAACACTCAGTGTATGGATTACTTTATTGCTGCCAATTTCAATGGGGAGACTGAAACTCCCAGGATCTTTGAGTTTTTGTGGAATATTCTGCTTCACTATAGAACTATACTTCTCAGTAAGTGATACTGTCGCAACATCCCACAACTTAACTTTGTTAGTGACCAGATACTTCAAGTACTTAGCATACTTGGGAATTCCATGCAAAACATCTAAAAGAAGTAAGTTAATGTGTAGCCCTCTGTACATGTCAAAGAACATATTGAAGGATTCATACTCCTTTGCCATTATATTGTTCTATGAGAAAGGTAGTGGTGGGATATTCTTCACTTCTTCAACAACTTTTTTCTTTCGAGTACTCAGACTTTCTCAAATTTTCAGCAACTTGGTCAGATACCAGTGGGGGAATTAACTCTGCATCAACCTCCTTAGTTTTCTTTAGAGGTTTTTTATTCAGCTCCTTAAAACTCCTCAAAGTGATTACCATGATTGTTTAGGATTTTCAGTATCTTGGCAACCCACCTTGACGCCTTGTAATTTATGCCTGCTGTATTAGACCAATCTGCAACTCCAAGCTCCTTGTGATCGCTTGTTGGCTTTTTATCTCTTCCTATTGACTTCTCATATCTACTGCCAACCGTGCTTGATTAGATATAAGTTGTTTTAGCATCTCTTCCATATTGCTTGTGGCCAAATTTTCTTGTGCTCGTGGTTGCTGAAACTACTATTGGTTGTTCAATGAGGTATTTAGTAGCTGAGTCTGCTACTTTTGATTATTGGCATTGCCAAAATTTGGCCCCTGAACATTGTCCACATACATCACGGACTCAGGATTTGCAGCACATATAGCCGCTGAATACCTACTGTTACCACAAACCTCACGCCAACCTATAGTCTGTTGAATTGCATTAACTGCGGCTGCAGTCTGTCCAACCCCAATCTTTATATTGCTTATTTGATTTTGTAGGGAAGCAAGCTGAGAGGATAAGGAAGTGAAATGGTCCATCTCCAACACACCAACAACCTTCTTTATAGCATTCTTTTAGTTGGAATTCTATTCAAGATTCCCTTGAGCAATCCGGTTCAACAAAGTATACAACTCATCATACGCCATCTCCAAAGCTTGACCACCTGTAGCGGAATCTAGCAAAATTTATGTGTTATGGTAAAGTGCCTTAACAAAAGTATGAGGTAATACCTTATTGGACTGCTGATGGTGTGGATAGTCCTGAAATGAGCTTTGAAGTGCTCCCAAGAATGATATAAATTCTCATCTGGCTTCTATTTGAGGCACACAATCTCACTGCGATGTCTTGCAGTCTTGTTAGATGAAAAGAATCGGATGAGGAATCTCCCGGTTTAGTCATCCCTGGTAGTGATTGAATTTTCCAACTCAGTATTCAACCACTTTTTTGCTTCCCCCAATAGTGAAAAGGAAAATAGCTAGTGTCAGCCTAACATGATTAATTGACACACCCGTAGGGATGAATATGTCACTAATCTCCAGAATATTCCACAGATAAACTTGTGGATATCTTGCAAAATCTCGGTAAATTATCCACTACCAATTAGAAGCTACACCATATTCTGATTCATCTCAAAATTACCTCCAACAACTGGTTTCTTAAAAGGGGAGCTCAAATTTGTCGAAAGTGGGATTTCCACTTCTCTAACTATCCTGCGGATTGGTTGTTCTTCAGCCATGAGTGTAGGATTGTCTTGGTCTTCTTCAATTTATGGAATACAAGGGAGAAGGATTGCTTTTCTCCTTCATTGATTGAGGCGTTGCTCGGGTTAAGGACTTGGTTAAACTAAATCCCTATACCTTGCAAGCTTAATGGCCTGAAAACCTATTTAATGCAAAGACAAAACCAAGACCAAGTGTAAATAACCAAAGAAATCTAAATAACAAAACTAAAAATAAAATAGTAGGCAAATTACAAGTCCCCAGCAACGGCGCCAAAAACATATTGTGCCAAAGTGCACACACAAGTGTACATGGCCTCACAAGTAGTAAAGTGGCCCTTTTATCGGCCAAGTATCGATCCCAAAGGGACTATCTTTAAGAACATATAAATTCTAATTCACTATTAAGATTCACTTAATGCAAGTGTAACCAAAAGGGTTTTGAAATTGATAAACTAAAACTAAAGTAAGTGGTACATAAAGTAAAGACTTGAGACTATCAATGGGGGAAAGCCTAGGGTTAAGGCACTTCGAACAATCAAACTAAGCTATTGAACTTCATTTGTTAGATTTCTTATCTTAGTTATTTATTCATAGGGTTTATCGCATGATCATGGTCTCCCGACCTCTAATCATCTACCTAACTTGGACATTACAACTACATCATTGAGCGGGGATGTAATTATCCAATTAGATGCATGTAGCTATCATCCTACATGTGAACCAAGCAAGGATTCTAGGTATATCTCTTAACTTGATGCAAATTCAAATTCCTTGTTTCATAAAATAATAAGAACTTTACTCTATTTATCCCCATGTTCTATCTTCCTATTCCCCCTCCCGAAATCATAAGGTCGACAATATATATATTATAAGGGTCGCAAATCCTCAAAATAGTTTAAACAAGGATGATAAAAAAACCAAATATGATAAGAAATCAAAACAAATTCAATTCATAACGATAGCAAACATGTTCTTGACCTTAATCACGAAAAGGGGACGTTTAGCCACTAATCCATACAATCATAATCCAATTAATTAAATACATAATTAAATATATGAATGAAATAATTAAAATAGAGAAAAACCCTAAAATTCTTGTTGATCAGCCTCCACAATCTCCCTAATACATCTAAAAGTGACAAAGGTAATTACAAAGTGTGCAAATTATTCTATTTATAGAGAGGGAATTTTTGCCATGTGTGAGAAATAGTCTGCGTCGCATTAGATATCTCATGGAGAGAGTGGCACGTAGTGGAAGATATAATGTGGAGATATCATCATGGGGCATTCTAAATCTCATGGAGGGAACGGAACATCACATCTTAAATGCGTAGGCTCACTGTAACTTATCTCTTGACTCCTATATTCTTTTAAGTGTTTCTCCTTCCATCCCTTGCCTTATGGTATTATTTTCCTTTGGTTTCCATCTTGTATTTCATAAAAATATCATAAAATCAAATCACCACGAATCCTTCATGATCAAACACCATATATTAGAGCTCAAAACAACAAAACATTCATAAACATGAACTAAAAACTGGAGCTAAGACAAGGCTTGTCCACATTGATCTTTAACTTATTGTTCCAACTTTTGACTTGATACAATTGAACTTTGAACATTATAAGGAAGTTTTTCAACAAATAATTACACAATAATAACATTATAAACTCAATAAACACACTAGGATCTATCGAAAACAACTAGAACAACTCCTAGCTCAAGCTAGTCAAACTAGTTTTATCTTCTAGACTCTAATTGATAAATTTAAACCCAAACTTGTTTGAAATAAAACCCTAAAAATTGTAATTTCATAGTTGAACACTTAGATGCTTATTTATACCATTATTAATACATAAAGAACTCAAGAAGTTCTCTAAACAAGGCTAAATAAGATAGGATAGCAACACTAAAGTGCATAAATACACCCAACAAAAATAAGCAACTGAACCAACACCAACAATTAAACAACATCAACCAAACTTAAATGTTTTTCTATATGGATCTTTAGATATCATTCAAAACACCATGAACACAATCCAACTATTCTGTTATAAAAAAATTGATATTTTGTACACTATGGAATTGTTAAATTTACCCATAGAGTTGTTTTGAGTGTTGACTAAAGTTATCCCTAATACATAACTGACCAACTACCATACTAAATACTAAAAAATAATTGAATTTTCTAGTAACTCAAAACAAACAATGCCACTATTGCAAAGATGGCATTTTGAAGCTAACAAAATATAAGGAATTTACATACGATATCTAAATATCTAAATATTACAAGTCAACCCTATCAACTTCAAAACCTTTCAAAATAAAAAATGCACCTAAATTATAACAAAACACCTTATGAATCATGCCATCACTCACATAGACTACAATTAGCATAATACAAATACTAATACAATGACGTGGATGGGGTAAAATAGTCTAAATATATTAAAAAATACAAAATTTAAAATATGGGTTGCTGCATCATCAATCACTAAAAAATACATTCTTACTCAAATGTAAGGTTAGAAAGGTATCTAAACTGTCAAAAAGTTGGTGGTATCTACTCCATATTTCAGAATCTATCTCCCATGTTGCCTCTTCAATTAGATGATGCTTCTATTGAATCTTTACTAAAGTAGTGATCTTGGACCATAATTTTCTATTATGTATATCCATATAGTTATAGGCCCATCCTTACTAGTCAGATTTTGATCCCAAAAACTAGATCCCATCATCTTACATTAGAACCATCCGAATGGTAATTCTTGAAATCTAGACATGAAAAATTAAATACATAACCGAAAGACTCAGAGTTATGGCTAAATCATAGGCCACCTTCCAAATCAACAAAGTGATCTCAAAAGGGCATATATATCTATGTCTAAGCTTGCCCTTTCTTCCTGTAATGATCCATTAGGTCATTTTCTATATTTTTGCTGATTTTCACACTTAAATATTTCCCGTATATATCGTAAGACATTTATGACTTGCTAAAACTAATAGTTTGGTTACCGAGCAATTCATTTGTTTTTTAGAGCTAATTTTCTGTTTTGAAGTCTTTGTTGGTTCTAAATGGCCATTGGGTGAAAACATCAGTAATACAATATTGGAAATAAATTTTGATGCACAAAAGCTCGGTAATATCACTTTAAGGCTAGGTAGACCTTTGATTTAGGTCCCGATGCACCCCATCTCATTGTAACCTATTGGTTGGAAAGTTGAAAATTAGAAATTTTGGTATGGAGCAAACATTTGGTCATAACAACCTTAGATAGAAAATCCAACTTCGTCATTGCGTTATTACATCAAAATTGGTATGGTTATATATTTAATTTGTGTATATAGGATTCTAAATGAGTCTCGAGGCATTGGTAGAAACTTAAAATTTTTTCCAAGTTTTAGCTGATAAATAGTGACTCTATGATCGCATCTCCTGAGTGGGGATTGCACAAGTGTCTTCAGAGAGGGTAGAAAAATGGCACTAAGGGTTTTGGTGATCTCCACACTTGATCCTGATTCCATGAGGTGTGATTGCACACCAGAATATGTCATTGCAATACCTGATTACCTGGAAGAGTTATAAATAGATACCCTAAGGTCGCGAATTAGATAATTTTTCATCCATACCTTAAGAGCTAAATCTCTAAGGAGTGTGATAACTCAATATTGAGACCTGTGTGACTTGGGAGTTTGTCTAACACCAATTGTCATGATTATCATCTGAATTAAGATAGGTTTCCACCCTTTTATTGGTGAATATTAATGATTTCTTGACCTAAACCCTAATATCTTGAGGGCTTGATTTTAGAACTAATTTAGCTTTTATTACCCACTCTTTAGGGTTATGATTCCTTGATCATGGATAAATGTTGGGTTGGCTTTGGAAGTGTGATTTTTATAAGTGGGACCCACATGGGGTTTTTGATATTATTTTTGAATCCAAATAACAATAGTGCAACATGAGTATCATTGATCTCATATAGATGTGTAGAATTAGATTTTTATAGATTGGCATCTAGAGAAGGTTTTTGGATGGGAAAAGTGAAGGTTTAGCAGTTCCTTGAGCTTTGTTCAATGTCGTGGTAGTCTAGGTTTAATTATATTTATGTTATTTTTTTGATTGGGATGGGTTTAGGTATTGGTTGATGAATTTCAAGACTTTGGGTTAGTTGAGCTATTTTCGCTATTTTGACACCATAAGCTTGAATCCTTTAGATTATTCCCTTGTTCTTTGGGTAAATTGGATTTAATCACTCATGCTTAGCATGCAAATGACTTAGGTTACTCAAATTAGGCATTGTTAACCTAGTTACTCATGTTTTAAGTGAATTTTCTATCTTAGGACTAATTGAGGCTTGTTTGACATCTAAAGAAGATTTAGATACCTTAGTCCTAGTTCGGTTAGAAGATAGTCTAAAATGGAGGTCAAGGATTAGTGTGGACTCTTAAACCATCTTAGACTATGACATATGTTAGCTTTGGTATTCCTTTATGCCTGTTAGACTCTTGGAAATGGGTGTTGAGGTTAAGGTATGAAATCTTAGTACTAGATGATATTATTGGTATATGTAAAGAATGATTATATTATTATTTATGCTATTAATTATACTATGTTGATGATTATGATATATTTATGACCAATTGTATTACGAGTCTTGATGATATTTATGACCAGTTCAATTATGAGTCTTGATGATATTTATGACCATTTCAATACTGAGTCTTGATGATAGATATTTCCAGTTAAATTCATGATGATGATTATAATTACTGGTTCGAGTTTGGATATATATATATATAAATATTCCATGGTGTAATATGGCAAGAAAAAGTGGTGGTTAGCTAAGACTATGATGACTAGTGATAAAGGATGTTTAGTTGATGAAATGGTGAATAATAGATAAATGGTAACTAGTTGATGGCAAATAATAGTGATAAAAGATAGTCAATGGTTTTCTATCTCATTATGGAGTAATTGGTAAATTGCTAAGTGGTGGCGTAGTGCCGAATGATGGTGAATTATGAATGGATGGTTTATTGCCTATGAAGGTTAGTTATAATGTCAAATGATTATTTAACTCTTTTCTTGGGTGTACTCTCCAGTCGTGTAGGAGATTGTGATGAGTTTTTTAATTTTCTACACCAATTGGCATATGTGAGCTAATTTTGTGATTAGGTTTACATGTGCTTCATTGTTTACATTATGTTATTATTATTATTTTGGATTATGTACTAATTATAAACAATGATGATGGAGATGATTCAGCTTTGATTATGTATCTCGACTTAGTTAAGTTATCTTGCATTTTATCATCTTTATATAATGATTAGCTTAGTCGGTCGATGATGCCTGCTAAGTACCCATTGTTTTGGTACTCATACTACATTTTTGTACCTTTTAAGAGCAGATCCAAGTACTAGATATAGCTATGTTTCACTATTCGTGTAGAGTTGATATTTTGGAGATAGGGTGAGATCTTTGAGTCAGAGTTACCTATTTTCTTCTTTTTTTATGATTCAGTCTTTTGTATTATGATAGAGGTTTGACTATTCTAAGATATTTGAGTTGTATTACTATTTGTATGTTGTTGTACTAGCTCTACCGGGTCAAGGGATGGGTATTCATGTGTTGACTATTTTATCTATTAGAACACTATTTATTTATAACTTGTGTTCATTAAATTAAGCCTATGTTGAGATTTTTCATCAAAATTAAACCATTGCATTATCTCTGGGTTATGGTTTGGTGGACCTAATGGAGGGATTTAGTAGGTGCCATCATGACTCATAAATTATGTCATGACAAATTTGTATCAGAGCCTAGGTTTCACTAGTATTATTTGTATAAGAGCAAATGTATTGTAGAGTCCTATGAATCAAAATGATGACATTCGTTTCCCATCTTCGAGAGGCTATGGGATATTTTTAGGAGTTTCTCACTCCTTTTATTCATATCATTCTAAGAGTCCGAGCTAGTGTGTAGATGTATTTTCTTGACTTTTCTTTTTCACTGATTCCCTGGACACGTGTTACTGTAATTTTAGATGAGGGTCCAAAGATCGTGTATAGGGATCCTAATCCTATTTGTGGACAATATAGAGGTCGTGGATAACTTTATGATCTTTCCCTAGCTAGGGGCCAGGAGAGGCCGCCCTTCCCAGACCCTATTCCTACACCTGAGCTATAGATTCTTCCGCTAGAGCTAGCGGTGGGCCAGACATAAGACCAGGCTACACCAAATTTTTTTCCTTCCTCATTACTCAGAGATGCATTGGTTCAACCTTTTGAGATAGTTGTAGTGATCTATTTGATGGTTCACAGTCTACTGATTAGAGTGGTACTGAAGTGGGGGCATAGCCTATTGCTGCAACTCTTAGAGATGAGGTTTATCGATAGTTGATCAGTTGGTAGTTTCCCAGCCAGTTGTTGCTCATCCTACTATGTCTTCTGAGAAGCAGAAGATTTTGGGTAGATTCAAGAGATTAGCTGTGCCTAGATTTTCTGGTGCTCCAAGTTAGGATGTGTATGAGTTTCTAATTACATCTGAGGATAGGCTCTATAATTTGGACTTATTTTTGACTCATGGTGTGGATTATAATAGATTTTTGTTAGACTTGTTGGCTTATCATTGGTAGAGAGGTTATATGGATTCTAGGCCAACTAGATCTTCTCCCTCATCATGGGCTCAGTTCTATGAGATGTTTTAGGCAAAGACTATGCCTCTCAGCCTTAGAGATACTTTAAGGGATCAGTTTTCTAGATTAGAGTAGGGCTCCATGATAGTTACAGATTATGAGGCTTCTTTTTATGAGTTGGATAGGCATAAGAATTCTATTCTGGACATTGAGTATGATAGAGTTTTTTACTTTGTTAGGTGGTTGAAATTCCCTGTTTTTATAGCTACTCAGAGTTTAGATGCTATAGGTATATCTTTTTCAAAGGTTTAATATCATGCTCGAGTAATGGTGGAGATGCATCATGATTCCCAAGGGTGCAATGATAAAAGGGCTAGATATTAGGGTAGTTTCATTGGGATTCGTATAGTTTCTAATTTAAAGGTAGTGGTTCTCATGGTAGGTATTCTTTGCGTCCATCCTATCAACCTCAGAGTCATCCCAGTCGATCTATTCAGGCAACTCTTCAAATTACTGACGGAGGTTAGTCAAGTGCTAATAATCACCCTGGTAAGGGCAATGGTTGGTCTTTGAAGGGTCCATCCTTTAGTTATTTTAGTTGTGGTGGTTATTCCAGGATCAGTTAAATCAGTTAGTTTTGGTTCATCTCAGAGGGCATGTTTTAGCTGTGGGTCTTTTTCTCATTTTGTGTGCAAGTGCCCTAGTCGTGTAGCAATTGTTTTGTCTGCATAAGGTGCTTCCCCTCTTAGAGCATTTTATCCCTTAGTTAGATGGGGTTTTCATTATCGTACGAGTGGTTCCTAAGGTACTCGAGGAGGTTCTCAAGATGATAGGACAATTGGTTTGTCAAGTGCCCAACCAGGTGATGGTCATGGTCAGAGTTATACAGTATCTGCTAGACCCATGGCTGAGAATTTTGATGCTATTATCACAGGTAGATTTTTGTGTGCCACCAGTTGTCCCTTGTTTTATATGATCCGAGATATATTTATTCTTATATTTTTACTTATATTGCATCATGAGTGTTGTCTTATGATTCATTATCAATGTCATTGCACGTATCTACTATCATGGGTGATTCTTTTATAGTGGATCAAGTATTCAGATCATGTGTTGTGACTGTTAGTGATATTGATACTTATGTTGATCTTATTAATCTAGATACAGTGGATTTTGATATGATTCTGGGCATGTACTAGTTATCCCACTGTCATGCAGTCATGGATTAATCAAAGCCCATTATCTTAGCCATGCCCGACTTACCCCCAGTTATGTGGTAGGGAGCGGTTATCCGTGAGCCAATGGGGATTAATTCTTTTGTTCATTCTAGTAGGCTTATATAGAGGGTTTGCGAGTCTTATCTCACTTATATTTATGAAACTAGTGTTGAGAGTCCATCGCTTGACTCTATTTCTGTTGTTTGTGAGTTTCACAATATGCTCCCTACCAACCTGTCTGGAATTCCCTCTATCCGTGAGATTGAGTATGCTATTTACTCCGTGCCTTGCACCTTACCTATTTCTATGGCACCTTATCGTATGGCTCTTGTCGAGCTTAAAAAGCTTAATTCACAGCTTTAGGATTTTTTTGGTAAGGGTTTTATCCGATCGATGGTGTCTCTGTGGGGAGTTACTATATTTTTTGTGAAGAAGAAGGGTGGTTTAATATGTATGTGCATTGATTATATGAAGCTTAATAAGGTGACAATGAAGAACCGTTATCTTATGCCTCGAATTGATGATTTGTTTGACTATTTTTAGGGAGAAGCCTTGGTTTTTAGATTTATTAGAGGTCTAGTTACCATTAGTTAAGGATATCCCAAAGACATCTTTTAGGACTCTTTATGGTCATTATGAGTCTTAGTGATGTCATTTGGGTTTACTAATGATGAACCGAGTATTTTGGCCTTATTTGGACTTCTTTCTAATCGCGTTCATTGATGATATCCTATTTATTTAAAGAGTAGTGAGGAGCAAGAAAAGTTTTTGACAATCGTGCTCTAGACTTTGAGATATCATGTGCTTTAAGCAAAGTTCTCCAAGAGTGACTTTTAGCTTTAGTCACTGACATTCCTTGGACATGTGGTGTCAAAGAAAGGTATTATAATAGACCCAACCAACATAGAGACAGTTTGTGATTAGTCTATCCCTACATCTCGTACTGAGGTTTATAGCTTCATTGGTTTATCCGATTAATATCGATGCTTCATCATGAGTTTTGCTACTATTCCATCCCCTATGACCAGATTGACTTGGAAGGAGGTTTCGTTTTGATGGTCCAAGGAGTGTTAGTTGAGGTTTGATAGCTTAAGAATTTTCTCACATCAGCTACTCTTTTAGTTCTTCCTGTTGAGGGTAAGGGATTCACCATGTTTTGTGATGCTTCTAGTGTTGGTCTAGGTTGTGTACTAATATAGCAGGGTAATGTTATTTTTTATGCTTCTAAACAATGTAATGTGCACGAGCACAACTACCCCACTCATAATTTTGAGTTGGGGGATGTAGTTTTTGCGCTTAATATTTGGAGACATTATCTTTATAGTAGGTATTGTGAGATTTTCACCAATCATCATAGCCTTCAACATCTTATGACCTAGTGGGAGCTTAATGCTCAACAACGTAGATAGAAGTAGTTTCTTAAGTACTATGATATTTCCATCTTGTATCATCTAGGATATTCAATGTAGTTGTAGTTTCCATGTGTCGCAAGGTAGTGAGTATGGCTAGGTTGGCTTGTAATTTAGTTTCTTAGAGGCCGTTAGCACGAGAAATTCAGTCCTTAGCTAAGTTGATAGTTCGCCTTTATATTTCAGACCCTAGGAGGATTCTTGCTAATGTTGAAGCAACGTCTTAGTTACTTGGGCAGATTCAAGATCATTAGTTTGAGGATAGCATGCTTTCCTTCCTTCATGATTACGTGTTGAGTCATGAGTCCAAAAGGGTTACCATGAATTTCAAGGGTATTTTGGGATTTGACGGTTGTATTTTGCTTGAGACTTAAGGTTCTAGATTTTCTATTCACCCAGCACAGCCAAGATGTTAAGAGATTTGAGACAACATTATTAATGGAGTGGTATAAAGAAAGATATGGCAGAATTTGTAGCTCATTGTCTATGTTGTCAGTAGGTAAAGGCCGAGCATCAACATCCAAGCGGATTAATTCATAGATTGCCCATTCTTGAGTGGGAGTGGAAGAGGGTTACCATAGATTTTGTTACTTGTTTGCCTCGCTCTTCCCATAATTCTGATGGTATTAGGTTCATTGTATATCATTTGACCAAGCTAGGATATTTTATCCCAATTCAGATGTCCTTCAGTGTTTAGAGATTAGCCTATATAGCCTATATATATTTTCCGGATATTGTCCATTTCCACGGGGTTCCTATTTCTATCATTTTAGACCGTTGTTAGGTGTTCACTTTATGGTTTTGAGAGAGTTTTAGGAGAAGGTTGGAGCTCAGGTGGATCTAAGTACAACATTTCACCCGTAGATAAATAGTCAGTCCGAGTGGAGTATTCACGTGCTTGAGATGATGCTCCGAGACTGTGTTATAAATTTTTGAGTCTAGTGGGAGAAACACTTAGCCTTGTGATAGTTAGCTTATAACAATACTTATTATTCATGTATTGAGGTAGAACTTTTTGAGGCTTTGTATGGTAGGAAATGTCTTTCTCTGGATGGATGGTTTGAGACTTTAGATGTTAGGCCTCATGGTACTAATTTACTTCAAGAGTCGTTAGATAGAGTCGAGGATATTCAAGATAGGTTGAGAGTGGCTTAGAGTTGGAAGAAGGCCTATGTAGACCATAGTCTTCATTCCTTGAGAATTAGAGTTTGTGATTGTGTATTCCTCTGTGTATCACCCATGAAGGGTGTAATGAGGTTCTGGGGAAAGGGCAAGCTCAGTGCGAGTTATATCTGACCTTTTAATATTCTCTGCACCATTATTGAGGTAGCTTATGATTTAGATTTACCTCCAGATTTTGCTGTTATAAATCGCGTTTTCCATATCTCTATGTTGCAGTGGTATATTCCTACTCTATCTCATGTGTTTAGATGGTATTTTGTCTAGTTGGATGAGTGTTTAACCATTTTTGAGGAGCCTTTGATCATTTTGGATAGTGGTGTGAGGCGATTGCACACTATAGAGATTTATGTAGTTAACGTTCAGTGGAGACACCACCCTATGGAGGAGGCCACTTGAGAGATCAAGAGCGAGATGCGGGCATAGTATCCTTTCTGGTTTGAGACTTCAGGTATTTCCTATTTCTTAACTTTCAAGAGCAAAAGTTAATTTAGTAGTGGATATTGTAATGACCTTTTATGTCATTTTCCGTATTTTCGGCTTATTTTCATCACTAGAGATTTTACATAGCTGATCAAAGTCATTTATGACTTGCTGGAACTGACAGCTTGGTTACCGGGCAGTTCGATAGTTTTTTTAATCCAATTCCCTATTTACAAGTCTTTGCTAGTTCAAAATGACCATCAGTCAAAAAAATTCAGTAAAACAATCTTCGATGGAAATTTTGAGTATGCCAGTAGCTCTAGAATATCAATTTTTGTCTAGGTAGACCTTTGGTTTGGGTCCCATTGCACCTGAGCTCATTTTGACCTATTGGTTAAAAAGTTGGAAAAATTGAAATTTAGGTGTAGGGCCCACAATTGGTCAAAATGAAATCAGAAGGAATATCTGACATCCCCATTTCATTCAAAATGTTAAATTTTTAATGGTTACATAGTTCATTTGAGTATTTTGGATTCCGAATGAATCCTGAGGCATTGGCAGAAACATGGAAATTTTCAATTTTCAGCTGGAAATTAGTACCTTTGCAATCGCAGCTCTTGAGTGAAGATCACACCAGTGTGTGTAAAGTGGGTAGTGCAATCGCAACAAGGGTTGTGGCGATCACTGAACTTGCTCCTGATTCCAGGGTGTGCGATTCCAACACCTGATTACCTAGAAGAGTTATAAATAGACCCCTTAGGTGGTGAACTAGCCCATTTTTAATCCATACCTTGAGAGATAAAAACCTAATGTGTGTGATAGCTCAAAATTTAGAGTTGTGGGTTACTTGGGAGCTTGTTTAAAACCTATTTTCGTCATTATCATCTGAATTAAGGTAAGATTCCACCCTTTCCTTGGTGATTTTTAATGATTTCTTAGCCAAAACCTCAATACCTTGAGTGCTTGATTTTAGTCCCAATTTAGTTGTGGAAGTGTGAAGAAGAACTTTATTACACTCCATGGCCGACCCTCATTAAGGGCCTTTTTTTCATTGCTTTGGAGCATAAGAGGCGCCTATGGAGTGTTGGATTTCATCAAGGGCCTTTTGGTCATTTCATTATGTAATAGATTAGACTAAGACTATAAATAGCTCTTATTAGGTTTATTTTATCTAACTTTGATGATATTTGAGAAAAATACTTTTTTGAGTGCATTTGCAAGTGTGGAATCACTTCTGGCAAACATGGAATCATTTGTATTGGTTACTCATATAGAAACATGAGTTGCTTGCGGATTCCGGTTCCCTTGAGGTTCACGTAAGAGCTTGGTGTTGTTTATATGAATCTTAGGGGTCTTAGGGTTTGATACACCCTTAGGTTCTTATTTTTTGTTTAATCTTATGTGAAGTTACTATCCTTTATTTTATTGCATATGTGTGTTTTTGCGTCTTGTCATCTTACTATCGGGATTGCCTTGTTCCCTTAGTCTAGTTCTCTCTTATTATTGTATGGTTGTGGCTTATCTTGTATCATTTGATATCAAGAGCAAGGTTTGATTTTGTTCCAACGAAATGAATCTTGGGATTGTGATCTAGAAAATAAGAAAAAAGTGTCAAACATCCAAAAATCACAAAAAAACAGTACTGTCACGTTTTTGCTTTTGGCCAAATTTAGATCTAGGTGATTTTGTGTGCTTTTCTTTTTTGTAATGTTAGATCCTTATTCCCTAACACTAATAGTGTCTCGATCTATATTTTGAGCCTTTTCCAGGTTGTTTGAGCTATGAACTTTAAGATTGAAGAATCTTGAAAGGTGGATCAAGAAATAGGATGGGTTGTTGTTGAGATTGTGGCTTGAAATCGTGATATTAGTGGTTGGGAGTTCATGTGTTCTTGAAAATTTCAAAAATAATTCAATTTGGAGGTAATTTGCTTAAGGTACACTTTGAGTGTTCTTGGTGTTTTTCACCTTCTTCATATTTTGTTGAAGAAGAATCTTCAAAAGTGGTTGTTTAGATCTATAAAGAGTGGAGAAACAGTGTGTGGTATTTGTTTGTCTTGAAACATATCCCAAGATCATCCAAAAGAAGGAAATTGTCAAAAGGTTTTCAAAAAGTCTTGTTTACCAAAAGGGAGAAAGGACATATCCCAAGACATACAAAAGAGAAAAGAAGGCAAATGTCTTTCAAAAAGGTTTCTTACCCAAAAGATGCAAAGGAAAGTCAAACTCTTTTGAATTTGAACTAAAAGATCCAAGTCTTGTTTTCCCCTCCTATAGCCGAATTCCACTCTTCCAAATTGAAGATTGATCATTATAAGTTAAAAACAAGAAATTTTTCAAAAAAAATAAAAATGAAAAAATCAACCAACCAAAGACTGTCACATCATTAATCCGTACAACTCACCCTTAGACTCAAATTATAGATTCTAAGTTTCTTTTTCTTGTTTTTTAGTTTCATTTCTCTCTTCCAGTACTAATTAGAAACTTGTAATCATCTACTAGGTTGTGGATTACTTTTTGATTCTATTTTCTTCGTGTTAGCGTTCTTTGTGTGCTTTTATCGTTTTTGATTTGTTGTAGATTCTTGATTCAAGTACATATGTAAAATTATTTAGTTGATTAATCAAACAAGAATCCTCTCCGACCTCAAGCCATAATTTGTACCAAGAAATCTCATTGGTGTATAAATAAAACACCAACACTTGCGACGCCATTTGAGTAATAAAATCAAAGTATCTTGGTCCGAGCAATAACACCTCTAAACTTAAAATAAACCTTACCAGCAGGAGGACCCAAAATGAGACTACAAAGTGAATCTCTAGCAATCTTAATATTCAAAAAAGACTCCAATATATGTATCTTGCAATCCGCAATCACAATCCTAATCATCTTCACGTTCTCTATAGAAAATTTCATCTTTTCTCTTTTCCCAAATAATCTACCAATAGCTCGAGATAAATGTTCCTAGTATGTAATTGGGTCTATAGGCCCTATAGGTTTTGCTAACTATTTTATTATTTGCTCACAAAATTGTCAAGTTCCCTTGGGTGAACATGCTCCAAATGAGTTACAAGGTAATAAAGCTAACTCTTGCACTCTAGTGAATGAGGCTAGTAGCCAACTAAGTGTGAATGATAGCTTATCTTTATGTGAGCCGAATGACTTTTTACTTTATAATGATAATGTACAACTTGAAATTGTGGATACATTAGTTGATCCTAATGATGACAAAATTAGTTCTTCTAGAAAGATCTACTTGTGTCTACCTAGTGTTGAATCCATTGTGACGAGTGATAGTACATTGTTTTGTGGAAGTCATGAGGACCAACATTTGTGTGAAAATGGTAATGTTGAACATGTTGGTCAATTGAAGGGGAGTAACCCTCAAGTTTCCTTAATTGATGATCATGCTAGAATAGAGGGCACAAATGATTGTATTGGTGGTAATCTTGGTGAAAAGATGTGTTTCCTAAACCCATGTCCATGGACACTCCTCCCATTTGATCCCGGTGATCATTTAAAATATGGTGATGTTGATGCCTTTCAAACCATGGTTGGGAATGACTTGTGTGAGTTGTTTGAACATGATTATGTTAATGCTAAGCATATTTTGTGTGTCAATATAGTTTCCCGTGATTGGAAGGGTAATTTACCAGCTAAAAACTCCTTGCTTTTAACTTAGTTGTTCCAACTTGGGCTGATTTGCTTGATAATTTTATTAATGGGACTAACTTAGGAGAATTTCATGATGCTCTTCATAGCCAACTCCTTTACACTTTGAATGTTGTTTTTTCTTCCAATACTTTGAAGGATTCTTGATTATATATAAAGTGTGTACAACCTTGGTATGATGCTATTGTTTATTGTGCTAACCCTAACCCTCATGCCATAAGTCCCAATACATGCTCTCTTTATGGCCCTCACATAACCAACAATTTGAGAGAAAAGGGACCCAAATTCTATCATATGATCCGATGCCAATCGGAGTGGAAATGTCGATCATCTAATAGATATATGCTCCATGCCCCGCTCAAAGGGATATAGTATGGATAATTCTTGGCCCATCCTAGAAACTCAATCTCATACTCAAAATCTCACTAGGAACCCTGATGAACACTAATAGATCTAACTCTGGCTTGAGAACTACTTGATGAATCAAATGTCATCCATAGTGGTGAGGGATCTATAAAATTACTTGGATACCCAATGCTGAACCTAAAAGGGCCGAAGAAGTCACGAGCTCAACTAGAGCCTAAGATGGCCTAAAACATTTTTGGTTGTCACTAAAGATCTTAGATAACCATCTTTTATTCACTAGTCTGATGCTACACTAAAACTCTAGAAATATATGTTAAAGTCTCATTCACATCTATTGATGACGTCACCCTTCTTGCATCATTATTCATAGATAGAATAGAGTCAAAGAATGTGTTAGAGGTTCATAGCATTGCAGACACACGACAAGGAGTCAAGAAGTGAATTTCCTAAAATGTCCCAGTAGCATCCCAAATATAGGTTAAGGATGTCTCTGCAAGAATCCGCAGGACTCTACTAGACACTTAGATCTTGTACTAATACACTGGTGAAGCCTAGGCTGTAATACAAACTTTTCATGACGTAATTTCTCAGCTCATGATGGCACCCCCTACAACCCACCAATAATCAAGCAAAACCTATAGTTTTGAACTACTAGTAACATACTAATTAATATATATAAATAAATAAATTCAAAATAGATGAAACAAGAGTATCAATATACAATATAATCCCAAGACCTAGTGGTATCAGTACAAGATCATCTAATAAAATAAGATCACAAAAGTCGAATAGATGAAATAGATTACACTAATTTAACTTATCTCTATATATAACATAGAGGCAAATCTATTACATAATAGGAAAGTAATCAATACTTTGAATTTCTGGAGATCTGTCTAAGTATCTGAACTATGGCTTATTTGTACGACACATACAACAATGGTGGTAACCCGTACTATGATTTGGAAGGAGTAGATGTGTTGTATACGTAACAAACGAATGGTACTAAGTAGGCAAATTCCAACTGAGCTCTAATGATAAAGTTGATATAGATAAAATATGAACAGAATGGGAACTACACACAAGTGTTCAAAAACCACATAAAATAGCCAATGAGATTATAAGGATAACTTATCATACTCATGACCAATAGACTAATGTAATAAGACTAAGAAAGTATAAAGGATAAATTATCCTATTCCAACTATACTAAAAAATCTCAGTACTATATTGTATGTCCCTAACCAATATATCAATAAAGAATTAAAAAAGAGTATATATATCAATATACAAGATATGTATCAATATACAAGACCATGGAATTAATATACAATACAAAAAAATGAAGGAAGGGGTATATGGTATTACAATAGATACATATAGCTAGATATAAATATATAAATAGAAGTAAGGTCATTTCAAAGAACAAGCTAGTTCATCATATCTTTATTTCAAGACTTTATTATAATCCTATTAGGATTTAGTACTAACCAGCTTAGGATTTCTAATCCATTTGTCTTATCATTAATTAATCATGCATAATAATGAAATAGTAAGATAGAAGAGTCTGAAATCATACCTCAAATCTGGATATTGAATCAAATGATCAAACTTTCAGAATATAAATATAACAATGATAATAACAGTATCAACAACTTGTAACTAACTGGCTATTCCAAACAACCATATATCTAGTTGAGCCTATGCATGACCCCACTACCCTAGGCTCACAAGGTTCAATCAGCATACAATAACACAAGGTATAGTTATCACTTATATCTATGCAACTATCCTATAAGTGCTGATAAATTGAGTCTAGTTTTGGAAATAGATGTCCTATGTATTTGAGAAGTAGAGGGAAGCATGTACAGTATTTGAGGATCATTCTCTAGAGTTTGAGCGATCATGTTCTCATTATGAAGTTCTTTAAGTGTGAGTTTTGTCTTGAGTCAGTGATGTTTCTTTGACATAGGGTGTCTAAGGATGGTGTTATGGTGATATAGTTGAGATGAGGCGATTCATGATTGTTCTAGACCTACATCTCCAACTGAGGTTCATAGCTTCATTGGTTTTTCCCGTTATTATAGGTGATTCATCGAGGGTTTTGCTATTATTTTAGCCCCTATAAAAAGATTAACTTAGAAGGAGGTTTCTTTTTTAATGGTCCGAGGAGTATGAGTCTATCTTTCAAAAGTGTAAGGATTTTCTCACGTCAGGTCCTATTTTAGCTCTTCCTGTTGAGGGTGAGGGACTAATCATGTTTTATGATGCTTTGTGCATTGTTTTTAATTGTGTTTTAATACAGTAGGGTCATGTTATTTCTTATGCTTCTAGACATCTTAAGGTGCACGAGCTCAACTACCCAACTAATGATCTGGAGTTGCCGACATTAGTTTTCCTGCTTAAGATATAGAGACATTATTTGTATAGTAAGCATTGTGAGTTTTTCATTGATCATTACAGTCTTCAGTATATTATGACCTAGAGGGAGATTAATGCTAGACAATGTATATGGATAGAGTTTGTTAAGGACTATGATATTTTTATCTTGTGCAATCCAGGCAAGGCAAATATAGTAGTAGAGGCCTTGAATCGGAAATCAGTGAATATGCATAGCTTGGCTTCCATTTAAGTTTCTTGGAGGTCGTTATCATATGATATTTAGTCTTAGCCAACTTGATGTTTCGCCATGATATTTTAGATCCTAGGAGGTTTTTGGCTAATGTGGAGGCGAGGTGCTCACTATTTGAGCATATTCAGGATTGTCAGTTTTAGGATAGCAATCTTTGCTTCCTTTTTAAATCAGGTGTTGAAGGGTGAGTTCAAGAACAACACCATAGATTCTGAGGATGCTTTGAGATTTAATGCTCGCATTTGTTTTCCACAGATCAATGACTTCATTCAATTGATTTTTCATGAGGTTCACAACTCTAGTTATTCCATTTATCCTTGAATAGCCAAGATGTTTAGAGATTTGAGACAAAATTATTGGTGGAATGGTATTATAATACCCCGAAAATCCAAACCAATGTTAGATCCATATTTCATGCTCCTACAAATTACATTATAATTCCTTTGTAGTTTTATGAGTGAGTTTGATGTATCTTAAATCTTCAAATAACTCCCAGCTATTAGACTAATCAAAATATTACTTACCGATTGAGTTTACCTAAAGAATGTTGCTCTAGTCAACTTTAAACGAGCATATCTTTTATTCTACTAAGTATTTTCTAGCTCAAAATTGACAAAATTGTAGGAAATTGAATTATATTTTAAATGATACAAATTCACCTTAATCTGATACTCTGGTCAAAAGTTATGGAACTTTTAGTAAGAGATAGTATCCCGCGATAACACTGCGTAGCACCAAGGGGCAAATTCGCGTTCAGTGAGCCACCGTGATGGAGCCGCATCGTGCCAAGGTGCCTATTCGAAATTGTCCATTTACAGTGGTGCAACACGATATCACCACACCTATCCATTGGTAAAAATAGGAATTGTCATTTTCCATTGGCGCAATGCAATTAGCACCGCGTAGCGGCGGAGCCAAAAATTGGGATTTTCCAATTTCGCAATTTAATTTCTAGGGACCATTTGGTCTTTTCCCATGACCCCAAACTCATACAAAACATATAATTACAACCCTAAAGGGGCATTATATGCCCCATTACTCTTAATTTCTCTCCAAGAAACTAATCATCTCTTAAGAACAAAACCTTAGCCTTCAAGATTCAAGATTAATTGTCTAGAAAACCCCCAAGAACTCTCACAAATTCATCAACTCAGGTATGTTAAATGTTCATCCATGGGTCCCTTCTACCCATGGAGACCAAGTATCCAATTTTAAATTTATGATTTTAGAAGTTATTATGATTTTTAACCACGAACCTCCATGAATTATGATTCTATACCATGTTTACATGAAACTGTTGTTGTTATTAAAATCCACATATTTGAATAGTGTTATTTGCCAAGTTAAATCATAATTAGTGAGATGATGTTGAAGTCATGCTATTACTACAAGCTTTAAACTATTTCCATGCTTAGCTTAAACTATGAACATCAAGTGTTTGATGAAATGCCTACAAGAATGAATTTTGAATAAATGCTTTCACATTATGTTCTTAAGGCTTAGTATTATTTTGCGATAATTGCTATTGAGTCCTGGGGGTTATGAAGACCCGAAAACATAACTGTTTACTTAGTATCATTATCTTCAGAATAGTTTCATATAAATTATGAGTTCCTTCAGTTAAGTAAGTTATAATAATCAGTTGAACTTATAACAATTCAGTATTCCGAGTCAGTTCAGTTAGGAGTATAACTTAGCACCGATTGAACCTAGGGATGGGGGCTCACCTGCCAGTTGAGGGGTAGATCTCATACGGGTACCTTCCAGTTGAGGGTAACTCTTAGTCCTCTGGGACAATACTTTAGTGGATCAACACAGCCAGTGTTAGTACTCGTGGCACGGTACTGACAGCTTTCCAACTGGGGTCTCAAGTTGGACCCTAATTTTCTCATTGGGGCAAGTCGGTTAAATGATATCTTCCACAGTCTCAGTCCAGTAATCAACTCAGTAATTTAGTTTCAGTTTTTCTTGATAATTGTATATATATATTAGTTACTCATATATCAGTAATAAGTATTTTAGTTAACAAATTATATACAGAACATGTTTTATGCTTTGTCATGCATTCCTAGTATTTATATATTTCATGCATTCTATTCTGTACATCAAGCTATTTATTCAGTCAGTTATTACTCCTATACATAAAACCATGCATAATGGCCTACCCCATTTAGCATACCAGTATATTCAAAGTACTGATCGCATACTCATTTCTTGCTCTATAATGTATTATATCATAGGTTTGGATGTTCAGTTCCCGAATTGTGCATTGACTTTCTATATTATAAGCTGTAGCGGTGGTGTGTCCTCATATTTTGAGGACATAGTTTATTTATCTAAGTTATTTCATCAGTTTCAGTATTTTTCATTCAATGAAAATTAGTTGGGGGTTTTCCCCACCAGATCCAAAGTCAATCAGTAGAGGCTTTTTAAACTAGTACAGACAGTTAGTCAGTCTTCAATTTCTAGTTGTCATTATCAGAAGTTATATCAGTATTCTCAGATTTATTTTACAGACTTTATCATAACTATGATTTAAAACCTTATGGCATTCCTCACTTAAATTCCACATATTATTTATTTTTATCAATTTTATTCAGTGCTCACAGTTGGTACAAGATCATGGGTTAGATTTTGATCCTTCAAAACTGTAAGCATCGTATGGTGCCCAGGGTATACTCTTGGGGCATTACAAACTTAATATCAGAGCCTACGTTTTAAAGAGTCCTTGGAAGTCTAATAGTCGCGTCAAGTAGAGGCTTGTGCATGGGTGTGAATCATGCCACACTTATGGACAAGAGGCTATGAGGTATTTTAAGAAAAGTTTCCCTTCTTTTAGTGTTCATGTTGTGTGACTGAGCATGATCTCATGTTAAACTCTCTATCTAATCTATTCTCCCTTCTATTTACAAAACGTACCTCCCAGAAAGACAAATAGAGGAATAAGTATGAACCAACCAGCACCTCCGCCCATTTAGGAAGAACCCCTAAACGAGCATGTTTCTTAAGCAGAATTCAGATCTGCATTCACTTCTCTAGCTCACTCTGTAGAGGCTCAAAATGTTCAACCAACTACTATTTTAGCCAACCCAGTGGACAATACTGTCGTATCTAGGATTCAACACTTTACCCGAATAAATCCTCCTCTGTTCTTGGGATCCAAATCAGAAGAGGATTTGTGGGAATTCCAAGACATAGTGTAGAAGGTGGTAGACCTTTTGGGGGTAACTTCTAGTCAGAGTGATAAATTTATTTCTTACCAGATAGAGGATATAGCTCATACCTAGATTAAGTTGTGGAAATGGGATAGAGGCACAGATACAGGACCTTTAGAGTGGGAAGAGTTTGCTACAACCTTCTTAGATAGATTCTTCTCGTTGAAGCTGAGAAAAGCCAAAGTGTTAGTGTTTATAAACTTGAGGAAGGGAAACATGAGTGTGAAGGAGTATTCCCTTAAGTTTACTCAGCTAGCTAAGTATGCTCCTCATGTGGTGGCTGATAATAGATCTATGATGAGCAAGTTCATGTCTGGGTTATCTGACAATGTTATCAAGAAGTGTAGGACTGCGATGTTAATTAAGGATATGGACATATTTAGGCTTATGTTCCATGCACAATAGATTGAGGATTAGAAAAATAAGGAGAAGGAGAGAGAGAACAAGAGGGCTAGAATTGGTAGCTTTAATTTTACTCAGCCAAAGTCAGAAGGTGGTAATCGTCCTCAGTTCTACTAGAAATCTTAAGTCCCATCTCCAACTTTAGCTAGTGCACTAGTACCTATATTCATAAATGATAATAGGGATAGAGCGCCAAGCTCTAAGTTCCAAGGCAGTGTAAACAGTGGTCGTACAAATCCTCTTTGCCAAAAACATGGCAGAAACCATCAGGGTATTTGTAGAGTTGGTAGTGATATATGTTAAAGGAGTATCAATCCAGTCCACCGAATTAGGTATTGCCCAAAGAGCAGTCAACAGGGTCAAACCGATCGTCCTCAGTTCCATCCGGTCGCCTGACTCAGCTTGGTACCGCTTCTAGCACTACTAGTGGTCAGCATCCAAATAGATTGTATGCACTTCAGTCCCGAAAAGATTAGGATAATTATCCTGATGTGGTTACCGGTACGTTAAATGTATTTCATTTACATGTTTATGCTTTACTAGACCCTGGAGAATCTCTTTCTTTTGTAACCCCTAATATAGTTGTTGATTTTGGTTTCAGGCCTGAGATTTTAGAAGAAACCTTTTCAGTGTCTAACCCAGTAAATGTCTCTATTGTATCCCAGCGGTTAGAAAGGAACTGCCCGGTTAAAGTATCTCAGAAAGTTACTTCAGTTGATCTCATAGAGTTAGAGATGACGGATTCTGATGTCATTCTCGATATGGATTGGCTGCACTCATGCTATGCTTAAGTTTATTGTAGAAATAGGGTATTCATTTTCATTTCCCAAATGAACTAGTCCTTGAATGAAGGGGTAGTACTACAGTGCTTAGAGGTCAAATTATTTCGTAACTTAGAGTGAGGAAAATGATATCCAATGGGTGTATTTATCATCTTGTCAGAGTCAAGGACTCTAATTTTGAGACTCCTAATCTTGAGTCAGTTTCAGTAGTGAGGGAATTTCCAAATGTGTTCCCTGAAGATCTTTCCGGAGTTCCTCCCGAAAGAAAAATTGACTTTGGGATAGACCTTCTTCAAGATACAAAGCCTATCTCTATTCCACCATACAAAATGGCTCCAGCCAAACTTAAAGAGTTTAAAGAACTGTTGAAAGATCTCCTAGATAAGGTATTCATCAGAACCAGCGTTTCCCTATGGGGTGCACTAATTCTGCTCATGTGTAAGAAAGACGATTCTCTTAGAATGTGTATTGACTTCCATCAGTTGAACAAAGTCACAATAAAGAACAAATATCTACTCCCCATAATTGATGACTTGTTTGACCAACTTCAGGGTGCTAGTTATTTTTCTAAGATGGAACTCAGATCCGGCTATCATCATCTTAGTATCAGAGAATGTGACATTCCAAAAATAGATTTTAGAACCCTATATGGACACTTCGAGTTTCTAGTCATGTCCTTTGGTATCAAAGATGCCCTAACAACCTTCATGGACTAGATGAACCGAGTGTTCAAGAAGTACTTGGACATGTTTGTCATAGTCTTCATTAAAGACATTCTTTTCTATTCCCATAATGAAAATGATCATGCAGACCACCTCAGAATAGTATTACAGACTCTTAGAGCCCATCAGTTGTTTGCTAAGTATAGTAAATGTTAATTTTGGCTAAGATCAACAACTTTTCTTGGACATATTGTTTTAGGGATAGCATTAGAGATGATTCTTAAGAGACTGAAATGGTGAGAAACTATCCTAGACCTATCACTTTATTAGATATTTGGAGTTTCTTGGTTTTGGTTGGCTATTACCGGTGGTTTGTTGAAGTGTTATCGTCTATTGCATCCCCCATGTTATGATTGACTAAGGATAAAGTTATGTTTCAGTGGTCAGATTCTTGTAAGAAGAGTTTTTAGGGGTTGAAGACTCGACTCTCCACAACCCAGTTTTGATTTTGCTAGATGGTTTAGATGGATTTGTTGTGTACTTGGATGCTTCCACAGTTGTTTTTGGGTATGTTTTTATTCAAAAGGGTAAGGTTGTGGACTATGCCTCTAGACAACTTAAGCCCTAAGAAGAGAATTACTCTACCCATGATCTTGAGATAACAGCTGTTGTGTTTACCTTAATGATTTGGAGGCAACATTTATATGATGTGTATGTTGATGTGTTCATAGATCACAAAAGCTTGCAGTATGTGTTTTTATAGAAAGATTTGAATCTACATCAGAGAAGATGGTTATAATTGTTGAAAGATTGTGATATGAGTATTTTGTATCTCCCGGGCAAGGACAATGTAGTGGTAGTGCCCTAAGTAGATTGTCTATGGGTAGTGTTGTGCATATTGAAGATTACAAGAAGAAATTAGTTCGAGAAGTTCATCAGCTTGCTAGATTAGGTGTTCGTTTCGTTGATTTAGCTGAGGGTAGCATTTAGGTTAAGAATAGTTTGGAATCTTCTTTGATTGATGAAGTGAAAGAAAAGATGGATAGGGATACTAGTCTGGTGAAGATGAATGAGTCAATCAAAGATCAGAAAGTAGAGGTTTTCTCCCAATAAGGAGATGGTGTGTTGCATTGCCAGGGTAGACTATGTGTGTCATGTGTTAATGAGTTAAGACAGAAAAATCTTGCAGAAGCGCATGGTTCACATTACTCGATTCATCCAGGGGCGACAAAGATGTACTGTGACCTGCAGGAAATCTATTGGTAGAGTGGGATAAAGATAGATATTGTAGTGTTTGTAGCTACGTGCTCTGCTTGTCAATAGTTTAAGATTAAGCATCAGAAGCCTATTGGGTCCATGCAGGAGTTCAGTATTCCCACTTGGATGTGGGAATTAGTGAACATGGATTTTATGATAGGTTTGCCTCTTACTCATCATTATCATGATTCGATTTGGGTCATTATGGATAGGATAACAAAATCAGACTATTTCTTACCAGTTCATACTTCTTACTCAACTGAGGATATGCTAGGCTCTATATTAGAGAGTTGGTTATGTTGCATGGTATTACATTGTCTATCATCTCAGACAAAGGTACTCAGTTCATCTCTCATTTTATGAAAGCTTTCCAGATGGGTCTTTGTATCTAAGTTCACCTCAGTACAGTATTTCACCCTCCGACAGATGGTCAGGCAGAGAGGACTATTCAGACCCTTGAGGATATGTTGAGAGAATATGTAGTTGACTTTAAGGGCAGTTGGAATGACCATTTGTCATTGATTGAATTTATGTATAATAACAGCTATCATTCCAGTATTCAGATGGCTCCATTTGAGGCTATATATAGAAGGAGATGTTGATCTATGATTGGTTGGTTTGAGATAGGTAAAACCACTTTGATAAAGACTAATTTTGTGTTAGATTCTTTGGAGAAAGTTCATCTTATCTAGGAGTAGCTTAAGGTAGCCCAAAACTGAATGAAATCTTATGCAAATGTGAGGAGAAAAGATCTTGAGTTTGAGATTACAGATTATGTATATCTAAAAAATTCTCCCATGAACTGGGTAAAAAGGTTTGGTAAGAAGGGAAAGCTTAGTCCACGATATATTGGCCCTTACAAAATTTTGAGCCATTTTGAAAAGGTGCCTTATGAGCATGAGTTGCCTTGAGACTTAGTATCAGTGCACCTAGTATTCCATATCTCCTTATTGAAGAAGTGTATTGGTGACCCAACTTTAGTTGTTCCCTTAGAAAGTGTAGATATTCAGAACAACCTTTCTTGCAAAGAAATTCCAGTCGAGATCCTTGATTGAAAAATTAATAGACTAAGGAACAAAGAATTCCCCTAGTAATGGTTCTTTGATGGTATAAGTCCATTGAGGGAGCCACTTGGGAAGCAGAAGTAGATATTTGGACCAACTTCCCATATCTTTTCTCTACAAGCTCAGATTTAGCTTAAGGTAACAATCTTCATAGAATTTCTCTTTTCCATTCTCAGTTTCATCTGTATATCATGCTTGTGTCAGTTATGTATTCACAAAACTAACTCAGTCACGTGTCATGTTTCAGACTCAGTCATGTAATCATGATTTCATCACCTATATTCAGCATGTAGTCTCAATTCCTCAGTGCTTTTAGCTTAACCAATCTCATTCGAGGATGAATGTTCCCAAGGGGAGATATTACAATAGACCAAAAATCCAAACCAGTGTTAGAGCCATCTTTAAAGCTTATGCAATGTATATTATAATTCTTTTGTAGTTTTTTTAGTGAGTTTGATGTATCTTAAGGCCTCAAATAACTCTCAGGTATTAGACGAATAAAAATATTCTTTACTGATTGAGTTTTTGGGAAGAAGGTTGCTATAGTCACATTCAAACAAGCATATCTTTTGTTCTACTCAGAATTTTCCAGCTCAAAATCCATCAAATTGTAGTAAATTGAATTAGCTTTCCAATGATACCAATTTTTCTTTAATCGAATACTCGAGTGAGAAGTTATGTCACTTTTAGTAAGACACAGTAGCCCATCGTGATAACACTACATCGTGCCAAGGGGGAAAATTCGCGTTTAGTGGGGCACAATGAGATAGCATTGCATCATGTTATCGGGAAAAATGGGGATTGTCATTTTCCATTGGCACAAAATGATAAGCACTGCGTCGCGCCGCATCCAAAAATTTGGATTTTCAAGTTTCATGCTTTAATTTCTAGGGATTGTTTGGTCCCTTCCCATGGCCCCAAACTCATCCAAAACACGTAATTACAACCCTAAAGGGGCATTATGTGGCCCATTACTCGTAATTCCTGTCCAAGAACCTAATCATATCTCAAGAACAAAACCCTAGCCTTAAAGATTTAAGATTAATTCTCAAGAAAAACTCCAAGAACTCTCATGAATTCATAAACTTAGGTATGTTAAATGTTCATCCATGGGTCCCTTCCACCCATGGAGCCCAAGCATCCAATTTTAAATTCAAATTTGTGATTTTTACAAGTTATTATGATTTTTAACCGTGAACCTCCATGAAATATGATTTTTACAAGCTATTATTATTTGAATAAATTGTTTCACATTATGTTCTTAAGGTTTAGTACTATTTTTCTATAATTTCTATCGAGTCTTGGGTTATGAATACCCAAAAACATAGTTTTTTACTTAGTCTCAGTATCTTTAAAATAGTTTCAGATAAATCATGATTACCATCAGTTAAGTAAGTTATCATAATCAATTAAACTTAGAACAGTTCAGTATTCCGAGTCAGTTCAATTGGAAGTACGACTTAGCACGAGCGAATCCAAGGATGGGGGCTCCTCGTCTAGTTGAGGGTGTGTCCTTTAGTAGCAGTCCTTGCATTCCATAACTTCGTAGCTAGCATAGACTGAGATGTTAACCTACAAATTGAGGGTTGATCTCATATGAGTACCTTTCAGTTGTGGGTAACCCTTAGTCCTTCAGGGCAATACTTTAGTGGATCAACACATCCAGTGTTAGTACTCGTGGTACGGTACTGACACCATTCAAATTGGGGACACAGGTTGGACCCTAATTTTCTCATTGGGGCATGATGGTTAGATGATAGCTCCCACAGTCTTAGTCGAGTAATCATCTCAGTAATTCAGTTTTAGTTTTGCTTCACCATAGCCTACAAATATTAATTACTCATGTATCAGTACTTTATATTTCAGTTTACAGATTATATTCAGAACATATATTATGCTTGGTCATGCATTATCACTATTTATAGATTTTATGCATTCTATTCAGTACGTCGTGCTATTCATTTAGTCAGTTATTAATCCTGTACATGAAACCATGCATAAAAGCCTACCTCATTTAGCATACCAGTACATTTAAAGTACTACTCGCATACTCATTTCTTATGCTATGATATATTATATCATAGGTTCGGACGCTCAGTTCCTGGATCGCGTATAGACTTTCAAAAATATCAGCTGTAGCAGTGGTGAGTCCTTATATTTTGAGTACACGATTTATTTATCTATATTATTTTATTAGTTTTAGTATTTTTCCATTCATTCGGAATTAGTTGGGGTTTATCTCATCTGCTCCACAATCAGTCAGTAGAGGCTTTTCAGACTAGTATAGAAAGTTAGTTAGTCTTTAGTTTTCAGTTGTCATTATCAAAAGTTATATCAGTATTCTCAAATTTGATTTAAAAACTTTATCGGAACTATGATTTAAAACCTTATGGCATTCCTCAATTAAAATCCACATATGAATTAATGTTTTCAGTTTTATTTAGTGCTCACAGCAGGTACCAACTCATGGGTTAGCTTGTGGTCCCTCGGGACTGTAAGCACCGGGTGGCGCCTAGGGTGTACTCTTGGGGCATTACAGGTATGATGAGAGATTTGGCATACTTTTATCTCATTTCCTATGTTGTCAGTAGGTGAAGTCTCAGCATCAATAACCAAGTAGTTTTTCTAAGAAGTTGCCCATTCCCAAGTGAAAATAGTAATGGATTACCATGGATTTTGTTAGTGGTTTTCCATGCACTTCCCCTGGTTACAATGTTAAGAAGGTCATGGTAGATCATTTGACAAAGTAAACACTTTTTATTACTATTTAGATGTCCATCAGTATTGAGAGATTAGCCCATATCTATGTTAGGGAGATAGTTTGATTTCATTGTATGCCCATTTATATTATATCAGAAAATGGTTTGGTGTGTACTTCAAGATTTTGGAGTGCTTTTAAAGATGAGTTGGTCACCCAAGAGGATTTGAGTACAACCTTTCATTAGCAGATAGATGTTCTGTCGGAGCAGACCATTCAGGTGCTTGAGAAGAAGATTTGTGCCTATGTAATGGATTTTGGAGGCCAGTAGGAGAAACACTTAGCCTTGGCAAAGTTTTAATGTAACAATAATCATCATTTGAGTATTGGAATGGAGACTTTTAAGGCTTTCTATGGTAATAGCTATTGCTATCAAGTCAAATGGTTTGAGGCTTCTAAGGTTAGGCCTCGTTGTACTAATTTTCTCTAGGAGTTATTGGATAGAGTCAGGATGATTAAGGTTAGGTTAAGAGCGGCTCAGAGTAGCTAAAAGTTTTATGCAGACCATAGAATTTGTACATTGAGATTAGGAGTTGGTGGTCATATTTTCCTCCATGTATCTCCTCTAAATAGGTGATGAGGTTCAGAAGAAGGGCATGCTCAGTCAAAGATATATTGGACTTTTTGAGATTCTTTGTGCAGTTGGTGAGGTGACTTTTGAGTTTTCTCTACCTCCAGATTTTTCAATTGGTCATCCAATTTTCCATATCTACATCTTGTGGTGATAAATTCATAATCCTTCCCATGTTCTTAGATGCGACTCAATGAGGTTGGATGAGCATTTGACCGTTATTGTGGATCCGACGCTTATTTTGGCAAGTGATGTGAGACAATTGTGCACTAGGGAGAATCCTCTAGTTAAGGTTCAGTGAAGGCACCGCCCAGATGAGGAGGCCACTTGGGAGATCGTTAACTTTAAAGATGATAAATGGATTTAGATACCTTAGCCTACTCTGGGGTAGAAATTAACTTAGATTGAATTTTGGGAATTTAGAAGTGGGCCCTTTGACCCACCTTAAGCAAAGACTGATGATTACTTCTATTGGACCCTTATACGGTTATTAAATACTTAGAAAATGCCACTTAAGGCAATATTAAGGAATCTTGGTACTTAATAGTTATGGTGATGTTGATATTTGAAGTAATGCTTATGGACTATTTAAAATAGATTATTGATTATTTTATGATGAGCTATTGAATATTCTATAGATTCATCCCATAATTATCTTATGGATTAAGCCATTGGTTAGGCTATTATTCGGGCCATTGACTATTCTATTACTTATGCTTATGATCATTCTTGGTAATTATGATATTAATCATGCTAAAAAAATTTCCTAATGACGATGTTAGAAATTGTGATGATAATCGTGCTAGAAGTCATGCTTAGTGATTATATAGGAAGATATGCTATTGATTATGTTAAGATTTATGATTTCGATTGTGATTATTGGCCATGTAGAATAATTATGCTAAATATTGTGCTTTTATATATTTAATGATTATGCTATTGAAACTTATGACATTGATTATTTAATCGGTTCAATTCTGGTAGATGATATTGATATTGATACTCGCCAAAGCCGAAGAATGGTTATGATAATACAGATACCCAATAAGTCCAGAGGATTGTTATGATGATATTTATACCCAACATGGAAGGATGATATTAAATCACCTAGGCTTTAAACAATTTGAAAATTCCCTCATTTAATGTCTCAAGGCTAGGTACGACTGAGGGTATAAGTCATACCCATTAGATATGAGTTGGTGACCCCCTCTTGTACCCTAGGAATTGTGGTGAGGGTCACTAAATTCCCTAGGTATGATTTAACCACCCCTTAACCATACCTTAAAATACGAGTCGTACTAAGACCAATCATATAAAGTGAAGTCTCAAACTTTAGTGGATTATTTTAGGTACGGGTGGTGGGTATGGTTTAGGGCATGATTCTTACCCTTAGCATACATTTCAATGATGTGTAGTCATACTCTAACTAGTATAGGTTACATAGGAGAAGCCTAGGGTTTGATTTAGGGTAACACTCATACCCTACGGCACAGTCGACTCAAGTGAGTTGTACCCAACATCATGGTCATTTTTCAGCTTTTAGTTCAGGGCCTTTTGGTTATTTCCTACCCTCAAAACCCTAATTCCCCTCACTATATAAATATGTGTGGCCTCCTAAAATACATTTTGAGCGGATCAAACATCCTAAACTCTCTCTCAAACATATTTTTTAAGATTTGGTGGCTAGGGTTCCAAGGTTGTTCATCTAGAGGCCAAATGAAGTAAATCTCTCTTTGTGATGTTGTCTAAGGCATGCGACTCTATCCCTTCTTTTTAAATCAAATTCCATGTGTTTTACACATGGATTATGACTTATAAATGATGATTTTAAAATCAAATATTAATGGTTTGATGCCTTGTGATACATAATATTTGCCTTGGTTTAGACTTTGGTTGATGCTTGATATTGGTGATGTTTTTCACATGTAGATTCTTGTTGTTTGTGGTTTAGCATTTGGGTATTGAGTTACCCTAATGATAATGATTTCTACTCTGAAATTGGTCTTGATAAAGACATGCACACACGGTGTTTGTGAAAATGTCTAAGTGAATTGTCTAGTCACATGCTGGTAATGTTTTGAGCTAGGGTAATTGCCCTATATGCATGAATGATAGATAAATGATATTTCGAAGGAATTTTGAGACATGTAATATGTAATTGATGACCTTGTTGGTTGATGGATAATTAGGGGATAAAGTCCCTAAAACATATAATTGAACTTGAATTGTGTGTTGAACTTAAGGATGGAAAGAATGAGGCATAAGATTGTTGATATAGTGTGAATTATTTGTAGGGGTCTTGATGACCATAAATTGAATTGTATTATGAATTGAGTTAAGGAATTGACCTATTTAAATAGTTGAGAAACAAAGGCTCCCATGAGGACCTTGTGGTCATGTGTAGTATTGATTTTGTCAAAAAATAGGTTAAAGTCCTTACATGTGAAATGAATGAATGTTGACACATGGACATAGGGTTAAAGTTCCATTGGCGACTTTTATAGTCGAAATGGCTTGTGGTAGTGTGGTTTTTGGTTACAATCCCTTTGTTAAATGAGATTCCTTGTGGTTAAAGTCCCTTGCCTAATATTAGATGGCGGCTTGGGTTAGAGTCTCTTATCTACTATGGCTTGAGGTTAGACTCCTTAGATAAATAGAAGGTCATGAGGTTAGAGTCCTTTTCTCAATGCATGTGTATATAGTTAAAGTCCATGTGTCTAATGATATTGTGAATGTGGTTAAAGTCATTGTCTATTGAGAATGTTTGAACCTATAATTGTGAAAGGTCGGAGTCCTCCACTTCATGTATAATGAATAAGTGTTCAAGAGTGTTAAAAAGACTTGTTCCTTTGATTGGCATGTGATATACCTATGTGTATGGGTAAGTGGATGAATTCGATTGAACATGATATATTGATATGTTATTAAATGATAATGTTATTTCATCCCTATTCCTTGAGTTACATGATAGATCTCCAGCCGCTAACAATCTCCAGACGCTATGTCCCATTGCAACATAGGGGTCGAAGTTTTTTCTTCTCTTCCTATGCAGTGGTTATGAGATCGAGGTGATTTGTGCATTGACTTTAGAGTGGTAAGCTTCCTTACTTCAGAAGACATTTATTCTTTGTCTGTTATCTTTAGACGTAGTTTTATTTAGTGTTGGTTTGCAATTCTCTGGGGCATCTCCCGACATATATATTTCTAGAAATTGGTAAGTATAGAGGTATTATGGTTGACAATTTACATAGGTATGTTTGAAGTATGTTGTCATTAATGAAATGTTTAGACATGTTTAAGTTATGATTATCATATCGTTTTCGCTATCTTGAGGTATGGTCAGAGTTTTTCAAGGCCTTTATCCACAAGTGTGATGATTGGGTTAGGTTAATAGGGCAATCCCCAATCTAAATTGGGCTTTAGATACCCGTACAACATGGCCTAGTTTCAGGGCATGTCAGATATTATGATGATACACTAATACCTGATAAGGACAGAGAATATTATTATGATATATTTGTACTCAGTAAGGCTGAATGATATAATGATAATACATTGATACACAACAAGGATAGAGGATATTATGATGATACATTAATTCTGGTAAGGCCGGAGGATATTATAATGATACATTGATACCCATCAAGGAAGGAGGATATTATGTGGATGCTTTGATACCTGACAAGGGTAGAGGATGATTTTATTTATGTGACTATATGTACATATACCATTTTGAATCCGGCTATGCTCTATGTATGCTAATTTTATATACATATATATATATATGTAGTGTGGGTATGATGTTAATCTTAGAGATATTGAGTATAGCCCAAATATGGTAATTATGATAATTAGTGGACTTATGAGGTGTAATGATAATTTTTTGTTATTGATCAATGATAATAAAGTGGTATAGTTGATGCTTAGTGACAAATAAGAATTAGAGGTGGATATTAATATGTGACTAAGCGTGACTAGTTTGTAAATTAGGAGTAGTTGGTAAATAGTGATTAGTTAATGAATGATGTTAGTTGATAAATGGTGTTAGTTGATAAATAATGGTTATCAAATGTATGATGATTAGTACATATATAGAGAATTGTTTTTAAATTGTAACCAGAAGCTATATGATGACTTGTAATCAAAGGGATAAGTTAATAAGAAATAATTAGCTCATAAAACAATAATTAGTGAGTATCAATGATGACTTTGTTTAATGATGGTAGCATTATGGTATACGGGTATATTGTCAAATGTTAGTAAATTATGAAATGTCGCAAATTACCGATTGATGGTAATTGTTCTACCATGGTTAGATGATAATGGAAGTTAGCTATAATGTTTATTTATTTCTTTATTCATCTCTTGACTATACTCTCCATTCATATGGGAGCTAATTTTGTTGTTTCTGGTTGCTAATGTTAATGCCTTATTGTATGTTATTATTTTGAAATATTTACTTATTATGTTTGAGCAGTGATTGGAATGTGTTGATGCCTTATGTTATGGTGTTATTTTAATTTATTACTTATTATGTACAGATATGTTGTAGATTATTCATGCTCATTTCTGTAACCTGACTTAGTTTGGTTATCTTTTATTTTATCATACTTATATAATAATTTATGAAATAACCTAGATTTGTCCCTTGGAAAATTCATGAGCTATGAGCTCACTTTCCTAGTAATGACTTATTAAATGAGTCGTATGGTGTGGGTACGAGTCTGGTGACCCTAGTTATTAGGTTTTTAGTGAGCGGTGGTTGTATTTTTGGTACTGGTAGCGACTTGGGGGATGGGTCGTTAGGGGTAGTGATGGGTCTTTAGTATGTTCCTTAACCAAATAAGAAACTTAGTGACTTGTCTTGGATCTGAGTACGACTGACTCACTAAGAACCGTGAGAATAGGTTACGAGTGGTAGGGTTGAGTCGTATGTTGTCTAGTGTCCAATCCCTTGGGTTCTGTCTTGGATATAACTAGACCATATGAGTCATATGGTCAGGTCAAGTGTGGGTCCATGGAGTCGTATGGTGGACAATGTGTCGGTGTCCAACTCCCTGTCTTGGTGAATACTTAATGGTACTAGTCGTAAGTTTGGGTAACGAGTCAAGGGGTCAACTCATAACCACCTGTGGTCTTCTTATAATTTTAAGGGCAATATAGATATTTCTCAGTCAAAACCCTTGAGACCCCACATCAGTAGAACACTTTTGTCCATTTATTCTACATTTTACAAGATTAAACATCCTCTTTAATATCTATAAAATCCTCTCAAGCGAAATTGGCTAGGGTTTCTCCAAAGTGGTCATCTAAGAGCTTAAGGATCAATTTATCTCCAAGAATATTTGTTATTCAGGCATGTGACTCTTCCCTCATTGATATTTTACTAAAGGCATATGTTTTAATGTATTATTTTCATGTTATTTTTATTCTTTTGAAATAAAACTTGGAGGTTATGGATGTTCAGCGTTGATTAATGTTACTCATGCCTTAATTATGGATTTTCAAGTTTTAATTATGGTTTCGCACATGTGGGTGTATGGGAATGGTTATATAATTGAGGGTTCTTGGTTGAGTCCCAAATTTGATAATTTTTGCTTAGATAATGCCATGCCCTCAACCTGTTTGTAAAATTCTCAATGAGAATGATATTTTCATATAGTTTGAATATCCTTGAAATCTTTGCATCGTATAAATGGTTAAAGAAACATGAATTGGTTTTGTTTAGCTTCATATTATGTTGGAAAGGTCTTGTTTCCATGGTTTGATTATAAATGGTATTGGTTAATTGGAAATGATAGAGTCTAATTTGGTTTAATGGTTTATATGGCATAAAGTAATAGACTTGCAAGCTCTAATTTTGGAATGACGATACCAATGGTTAATACCTAATTAACAAGACTCCTTGGAAAATGGTTGGAAATATCTATATGATTTAATATGGGCTCAAAGCGGGTTGAGTATCAAAGCCGTAGAAGGTGGGGGTCCTGTGAGGACCAACACTAGAAACTCATGTTTGGCGATGTCAGGGTGGTTTTGGTGACCGTATGCATGCTATCACACTTTATATTTTGGGGATGTACTAGTCATCTCAAGTTCTTTATGTGGTCTTATGGATAACACGTACTGGAGCCCTTTTAAAAAGGGGAGATAAATCCATACGACTAGGCTACACAACCCAGGTTAAGATTTAAAATACATGCTAAACCTTGTTCCCTATCACGACACGATATATATATATATATATACTTATGATTGTATATGATTAATTGAATTGGTTTTGAATGAAGGAATTATTTTACCTTTATACTTGAGTTACATGATAACATACACTCTTCTAACTATCTTCGAGTATTGTTTCACCACGTGATGCAGGAAGAGGCCATACTACCATTCTTCCTTCTCAATGACATATATTTGGGGATAGCTTTGCGTCACATTGAGTGTTGAGCTTCTATTATTGGAAACACCCCATTTCATTCTATGGACTTTTTTCTATTATTGTTATTTCTTTGGTTTTGGTTTTGGTTTTGTCTTTGGTTGAGGGCATGTTCGAATGGATTTTTTTATTCTGGTTAGAGTCTTTGTTGAACTACTATAGGCATGGGCGGTGTCAAAATTACTTTTAGCATTGCAATTGGTATTGGCATTAGGATTGGTATTGGTTGAATATTTGGTTGTGGCTATTTTGTTATGGTTATAAACGTACTTTATTGTCTTTAGATTATTATCGTTTTATCTTGTTATATGGTCAAAATTCATCCGACAAGTGGTGTAGGGTAGTTAAAGGTGGGGTATTGGGGGTGGTCTCAAATCCTAGTTGGACTTGAGATACCCGACACGATTAGGCCCTTGTTTGGGTCATGTCAGATTAGTATCAAAGACCAAGGTTCATGGTAAATTGGGAGTCCACAAAGTCATGTCAAGTAAAATCTCTTTTATGGTTGGGTAGTGTTCCACACTCATAAAGGAGAGGCTACGAGGCCTTTAGAAATGTTTCTCTTTCTTGTGCTCTATTATCAAGCCGTAGAGTCTATGGTCCTAAAATCTTCTCTAATATCCATTTATTCTCCTTTCAGATCGTGCCTCCCAAATGAACTGAAGCTCATGAAAACTGATCTATCAAACCCAAGGACAATATTGATTGAACATATCCTACTTTTAGGATCCAGACCTGGTTGAGTGGTACACTATCTGATTATCCTCCTAGAGTTCTGCCGATCCCTTCCAGTCCTTCTTAAGCCCCTCAAGATGATGTAATGAATGCTGAGTTTTGTTGGTCTATTCATTTGTTGGTACAGTTTGTAGCTTCTCAGGTTGAGCGTGGTGCTTCTGATACTCTATCTTAAGAGACCACAAGGGTTGGTCAGTTTTTGAGGTTGACACCTCCTATGTTCACTGGTGTCAAGGTTGACGAGGATCCTTAAGGTTTAATTAATGAGATGGAAAAGATCTCTAGATTTATGGATTCTACTAACATCGAGAGTGTGGAATTCATTGCCTACCAACTAAAAGTTGTAGCTTACAAATAGTATGAGGAATGGGCATAGTCTAGATGTGATGATGCTGAGTGAACCCTGTGGGATGATTTGTCTAATGATATTCGTGATCACTTATTTCCTCAGTAGTTGAGGGAGGAGAAGGAGGAAGAGTTAACTTGAAGAAAATCTAGATATCGGTAAAGGAGTATGCCCAGAAGTTCCACCAATTGTCTTAGAATGCTACGGAGTCTGTTTCTATCTTGAGGGAAAGAATGAGGAAGTACACTTACGGGATGTGCCAAGTCTTGATTTTTTAGAGTAAAGCTTCCTTATTGAACAAGGACATTGACATATCTAGGTTGGTTGTGTACATACAACAGGTTGAGAAAGAGAAAAAGAAGCAGACGGATATAGGGGAAAGGCAGAGAAAGAAGTTTAGATTTTTTTAGTAAGGTGGTGGCCAACAATAGAGTTGTTGGGATGGTGGGAAGTGGTCAAAAAAGAAGTGGGGAAGTTTTGGTTCTTACCCAATGGCTATTGCTCCCTACCCAAAGCTGTCGGGTGACAGGCGTTCTTATGGTGGCGATAATTATAAGGTATAAGGTGACCAATCTCAAGCTAGTGAGGCCCAATCAACTCCATCCTATCCACCCTGTAGATTTTATGATCAATTACATTGAGGTTGCTGTGATGAAGTAAAGGAAAAGTGATTCAATTGTGGTAAGATAGGCAGATGATTAGAAATTATCTAGTGGCCAAGATTTCTTCTAGGGAAAACAAGGTTTTACCTCTTCATTAGCTTCGGCACCAAAGGGTGCACCATCTTACTCCGACACTAGTTAAAACCGACTCTATGCTCTCAATACCCATCAAGAGTTTAAGGCATCGCTTGATGTCGTTACTAGTATAATGAAACTCTTTTCCCATGATGTGTTTTGTTTACTTGATATGTGGTCCACTCTTTCATATGTGACCCTATTTTGGGCTGTGTAATTTGTTTTTTCTCTAGAGTGTATTTGGATATTTTTTTTTGTTTCCACACCTATGGGTGATCGTATGGTTTCCAGGAGAGTCTATAGGGGTTATGTGGTATCTGTGGGTGGTCGGGAGACTTTGGTGGATCTGTTTGAGTTAGATATTGTTGATATTGATATCAAATTGGGGATAGATTAGTTGAACTCATGCTATGCTTCTCTAGATTGTCATACCCGTAATGTCATATTTAAATTCCCCAATGAGCCATTTATTGAATGAGAGGGTGGTTCCCTATCTCCTAAGAAGAGGTTCATATCATATCTTAGAGATAGAGATTAATTCCCAAGGGGTGACTGACAACGCTCAACTTACACATCAATTTGAGTGCAAGGTGGTCGTCGTCAATATATTTACCCAACTTTGGAGTCGGGGTCGAATCCACGAGGAACAATGTGAGTGGTGATCAAATTAATTGGAAATGATAGTTGCGGGTTAAATTCCAACAAATGATACAAAATATAAAATGGGGGAGTTGAGTTCCTACACTACTATTTCTTTTATTTTAGAATTTTCTAGTATAAATTTGAGGCTACGAATAATTAGAGTTTTAACAATTATGCACGGATCTTAGGATTATGCATTACTAAGGGAGCGACATATGGGAGTGAGTCATCAACATCGATTAAGTCAAATATGGGTGGGTTTGGTTGTTGATGTTGGTGCTAGTCTTTCAACAAAACACCAACCTTTCACCCACCGATCTTTTCAAATACCTAATAGATGTGTTCAAAAATTAGTAACCACAACCTCAATCAAGACATCCCTATTTCTAGGATGAAACCCAAATCATAATCAACCTCACTTTGAACCTTATTTCTAAGATAGTGAGAATTTAGCAAACTACATACATAATTGTTTGTCATTGCTTTGATCTCCACATCCTTATTTTGAGGATGATATAGATTCCTAAACTTCACCCAAAACCCATCTTTTGAAGATAGCCTTAGGTTATCTAGAGCTTAGAGCTTTCACCCATCCAGCCCATGTGGGTATTTGGAGTTTTCACCCATCAAATCCCAACCGAAATAGCATAGCAATAATAGAACCCATAAACATTAACTACCAAATAGATGCTAACAATCACAAACCACACACATTTTAATCCCTATTCACACATATCCCAAAGAGGGAGATTTAGATACACATAAGATAAATAAGCATAAATATTCCCATAATCTCCATCGAATTAATTTTTTGTAGATATGATTGAATGTTACGTCAAACTTGGATCCTCCACAATATCAACAATGGAAGTTGGCAAAGTTTCCACTCGAAATTCACCAGTGTATTCTTCACCCGAAATTTATACAAAATTTTCTTTTCCAAAAATGGAGGCTACAAAGTCTCAAGCTAAACCTAGAAAAATTGGGGAAGAAGGAATGTGATGGAATGAATGAAACATCAAATTAGGGTTTGAGTCTTTTTGTTCAAATTGGGATCAACACATGATATTACAGTTTTGCCCTTAGTGTGAACATTTCCTATAAGCCGTTATCCCGCAATTCTGACTGCGATCGCGGCTACACGATAGCAATTCACTTTTGAAGTCACAGTTGATTGACCATCTTGACTGACCGCGAACGCATCCCATGGACCACGACTATGGTAACTGAGGCTTGTTCACTGCAGGTCTTCGGTTGTATGTTTTCTGCTCCATTTTGATTATTTCAAGCTCCAATCCACATCTCTTTGTCTTTTCAACCCCTATACTTTAAACAAGTGGATATTAGTGTATTAAATCACAATTATGACTCATTTACTCATTTGAGACAAAGTAATGTGTTCGAAAACTGGGTATAAAGGAGTGGTAAAATCACCACTCGTCAACACCCCCAACTTAAGAATTTGTTTGTCCTCAAGCCTCACTACCTCTTTACTATGATCCACAATCATTTATGCCCACATTTTATGCCTTAAGTGCCATACCAACCTTAACTTAATTCGCAACAACAAGTAGCTCATCAAACATGTGCTAGGATAATTTCTCAACACCCCTCATTATAAAATATAATAATCCTGGTTGCATCAGATTTTAAGGAGAAGTCAAAAAACAAAAACCAATACTCTAGAAGCGGCTTACCTTTTGATTAAAACTAAACCATACTCCACTTGTCTCATTATCTAGGAGGTGACAAAAATCACTGATCTTAACTTGTTTGCACGCCCATCTCACAAGAAAGAAATGTTTCACACACTAAACTACCGAACAAGTAACAAGGATTTTTAAGTGCTAAATTCTCCCCTCACAAAAGAAATCTCAATGCCACAAGTATCATGCCATAGGCATGCCCCTATGTTCAATCCTTACAACAAAGAAAGTAAATGGATGGAGATCTCAAAGGACTTTCTAAGCTTGTAATGTAGATTGGGGTTAGGGTAGGATATCATTTAGGGAACTAGGTTACACCCTACCCTGTACATCTACATCACACTTTACAACATTCCTCCTTTTGACTAAGGGCCACTCTACTTTGTTTTCTCTCTTTTCTTATGACTAATTTTCACTTCTTTTGGCCACTATTTTTCTTTCATTTCATTTTCTTGCAATTTTCATGCAAAACTTTCCTTTGATGGACTTTTTCCTATTTTATTCTTTTGCTTTTAAAGCTTAGGCACACTAGGCATTTCACTTACAACTTCATGGACCCAAACTCACTTCCATCGATCTTTACCACCCTTAACTTAGGATTTTAGCCTCACATTACATTTTCGAGTTCAAGGAGGGTATGGTTCAAAAAAGGGATAAATAGAAAGGTTCACAACTTGTAACGTGTTTGCCAAAGAAAAGTAAAAAGGCTCAAAGTGGGTACTAGGGATTGTAATTATGCATAGGTAGGATTTTTAGGCTAGAGTGGGTTCCAAAATTATAAAGAGGGTATAAGATCATTTCTCCAACCAAACACAATCAAAATTAGTTTTGAAAGACTAATGGGGAAAGTTCTAGCTAACATAAGTATACAAGAAACGAATGCAATATTCTCACCACACATGGCATGGAAAACTCGTTAAGTGAGATCAAATATCCCTCTTGATAGAAACAATCATGGAGTATTTATGACTATTCATAATTCAAAAATTTATAGAACCGAAAAAAGAGAAAAAGATTTGTTGCCACATTGGTCACATCCATGCCCTTGATTTTTCAAAGGGTTTCTTGATTTTCCATAGAACCTTGCACAAATTGCTAACATATGGTGATGGCTACAACCAAAGCCTTAGTCTTACATCTTGGTTCAAGAAGGGCACACTAACCATATGGCTACTCAGACTTCGCCAATGCTGTACAGAGTGATCCTAACCTTATAAAACAATATAAAATGCCATATTTACTTAGACTTCACTTGCATCTTCGACAGTTGTTCTACGGGTACTCAGAATTCCCCTGCATACTTGTCCCAACATCACTAAGATCCATAATAAAATTTAAAGTATGTATAGAAAACTAAAACTAGAAATAAAAGAAAAATAAGATAATCCATAAAACTTGAGCACCTTTCAGGTACCCAAATATATAGCATCCAAAATACAACATGAGAAATAATATCCAAAACATCATCAAAAGAAATATCCGGCAACATAACACCAAACAATATAGAATATGGGGTTACCCCTTACTAAAATGAATACAGTGTCTGCCATGTATATGCTTGAAGGCAAGAGTAAAAAGGGCTCCGTGTATCCGTATCACGAGCTATCTCCTCTTGTTGACTCTGCATTATCAGCTGACCATTCTGCAAGTGCATCATCCTTACTATCAACTCTTGGTAAAGTTAGAGGTTGGTTGGGTTTGAGCACCTTGAGTATGCCTTTCACCCCCTTCCATAGTTTTTTTAAAAATTTATCCCTCTTTTAATCCCTTTTCACCATCTCATCATGTGAGTCTTTGAGGCTCCTGAGGGATTCACCTAGGGCTGAATAATCTCTCTCCAAGATGACCACTATTTCACCTACTTCTTCTGCTCCGCTATGTACTTATCATAATTTGATTGTGCACCATACGAATGGCAAGCAATAGAGGACTCTCCTGGTCCCTGAGGTTATCTAGAAAATATCTCTCTTATCCCCTATATCTGAATAGATATATCATCGAAGGCAGTTACTAATAAGGGTCTGCAAGAGTCTATGACCTCTTGGACTGATTAGTCTGATTCTATTTTTCTCTTCTTACTCTGACCTGGTGTGCCCTCGTCACTAAATTTTAGTGGATAGATGAAAGATCCAGGGCGCACCCAAGTGTCCATGATATACTTCTCTACTTCTTCTCTCCTACATAATTCAGTGAGAAGATGGGTACCTCCCTAGTTATTGAAGTGCCTCTACTCGAAGAGAGCAAACTTTCCCACATTTAGAGTTATGCCAGATAAGATGAATTCTACCATCCTAGCTCTCATATCTATGACCACGGTCATGTGAGTGCATGGTGAGACTCTTCTACAGGTGATGTTCAGCCACAACCTGGCTTCAACCTTGAAGTTCTTCATCAAAATATCTCGTTTGGTGGTGGAACATGGGACTTCCTTTCCAGTACATAAGATACCAGCCATCCTAGTCCCAGGATCACATGCTTTGTTGTCAAACTCCCTCATGTTAGCATTTGGCAGCCCATACACTGCATTAATTTGTACCGCTTCAAAATGGACCTATTTACCCTAAATTTTCATAACTGGGTTTGTAAGGGAGACTACACAGAGGTTTGTGTAGAACTCATGCACCCATTTCTCATTAGAAAGTAAGGGTTCAGGGTAAAATATATCCACATGATTACAGTGAGCCGAGCATAGAATTCTAGGAACTTGTCAAGGCTGATACCCCTTTCAGGGAGTTTCTTTGTTCTATGGATATTTGCATCGTATTAGTGTTGGCATTCTACAGACATGAATTGGGTGTCGTCAAAGTCTCCCATTATTGAGTCCTAGAACCTGTAAATAGTGCAGCTTATGCCAACATTAGCAACATTATAATAAACTTATGCTAAAACAAATCTATAAGCTCGTGTGGTATTGTTATAGAAGGTTTTAGGGGTAGTAAACCTATGGCAAAAAGTTTTGTGCATGTCAGAACCTGCGCTCAGGTATGGAGATCGTAGAACATTGGCCAAGACCATGGTGATGTAATCACAGTTATTAGGGTCGCAATTGCAGTACCCGAGGCTTGGTCTGACAGTTCCTTCCCAGTATTTAAAATTCAATTTTAACCCCAATTTTTCAGTTACACTAGGCATGACATAAGTAGCAACAATGAAGTTGAACCTAGATTGCAAGTTCATGGCCCCGAATGTAAAAGAATTAAACATAGATTTCGTAGGGGTAATCTATCAAACACACAAAATACATCTCTACCAGAATGGGTTAAGGTCAAATTTTGGGTACTCAAGGCTCCCCAATCGTGTGCCTACCAACTTATAACACTTAACCACAACGCTAAACACTAACAAACATGTATTTCACAATGAAAATACTACTTTAGGCCTTTGTCTATACTACAAGTCTGAAGAAAGAAATAGATATTCAAAATGAGGGAATTTAAACAACTTACCGAGTTAAATAATGCACGTGATGAATTGGTACTTGAAAATGCAATTCAAAGCCATAAATTTTTAGAGGATTTTGAGAGAGTTTTGAATGAGATTTAAAGAATTTTGGGGGAATGGTTAAGTTGAATAGGTTTTAAAACTGAATTGACTGTGATCACGATCCTAGTTATGCATTTGTAGTCACACAGCTTCTGCGATCATGGTGACAAAGACAACGGTCTCGGTAGCTGAGACCTATCAACCGGGTTTTCTACACAATCCAAATTTTCAATTCCACACATTCTTTTCCAACTTCAACAAAAAATTCTCTTGACACCCCAAAGTTCCATGGATTATTCATGCACACACACAAGAAGTTATTCTACTTTATAATGCATAAAAATTAAAGGATACGTGCCACTTTTTGTGGCATGGTGGGTTGCCTCCCATTGAGCGCTTTATTTAACGTCGTAGATTTATGTTTCCACCACTTGCTTTTATGTTTTCACTTAGAATATTTGAATCCCCATCCCAACTTTCCCTCAATATGCAATGAGTGGCAGAGGGACAAAAAATTCAAATCTTCCAAAATGAAACTTGTAAGAGGTGTTAAATGCAAGAAAGCTCTTATCTCGCTCTTTTGAAAACTTGAATCTTTTACCCAACTTCACATCAATCTTCCAAATTCGCTCTTTGGGTAAAAATAAGCACATCAATAAGACATTCCTTGTACTTCAGAAGTTGAGCATCTTGGCTTTTTATTAACGGGGTTCGATGTGCTTCTTCAGGATGACAAACTCCAAAATGCAAGAGTTAGACTCAACCTCTCCACAATCCTCCATTTGGACAAGAGGATGGATCCCCATCATATCCTTTATGCCCAATGTTGAAATGTGGGTTGAACGAGGTCTAACACCTAACTTTGGGTTAGTTTCATCCAAAACATTGTAACCCCAAAATGAGCTAGAGTCATCATAAGAGGTTTGCTTTGCCTCTTCTTTTGACTCTAGTCTCATTTTCTTTATCAGGGCTTCTTCTCCCTCGTATGGTTCGGATGATTGGGAAGTCATTGATCAATATTTTCTGCCAAGATCATCATCAAGATAACACTCCTCTTGAGTATTAGGAAATGTAGTGATAGTTTAAAGCTTTTCTTCTTTGCCTAATAGATCTTTCTTGACATCTGTCCATTCTTTATACTTGTATTTCATATTTTGCCCCGTGGCATCTACCTGATCCAAGATGGATAATAACAATAGATCATAGCTATTGGATTTGGTGCATTATTCTTCCGGTTTCTCATCATATGGCCTAATAAAATAATTAGAAGAACTAGAAATTCGATTACTATAATAGGCGGAGGGGTGTTTGGACACTCATCCCAATGTCCTTCTAGATGGCCGCCTAGTGGGGGAAACCATACTCCCAATTGGATGGAGATGATAAAATCTCTCCCAGGGAGCATATTTACAATATCTCCTAAAGTGTGGTCCATAACAATACGAACATGGGGAGTCATGATATGACTTCCAATTAATTAACTCATATTTTTTTAGAAAAAGTCATCAAGAGAAGTAAAAATAAAATAAAATCTACCTACAAAGAAAAATAACAAACAAATATTTACAAGCTTTAATTTAAGCAAGTAACTAAGATTTCAAACTAACTTAATACGCCAAATTGTTCGCCGGTAACGGTGACATTTTTTATAATGCTTGACTTACACGTCAATTTGAGTGCAAGGCAGTCATCGTCAATATATTTATCCAACTTTGGAGTTGGGGTCAAATCCTCGATGAACAATTTGAGTGGCGATCAAAATAATTGGAAATAATTATTGCGAGTTAAATTCAAACAAAGGATACAAAAGATAAAATAGGGAGGTGAGTTCCTAAACTAATGTTTCTTTTTTTTTGGGAATTTTCTAGTATAAATTTGGGGCTATGAATAATCAGAGTTCTAAAAATTATGCACGAATCTTGGCATTACGCATTACTAAGGGAGTGACATGTGGAATTTAGTCATCAACATCGATTTAGTAAGTAAAATATGGGTAGTTTTGGTTATAGATATTGATGTGAGTCTTCCGACAAAACACCAATATTTCACCCATTGATCTATTCGAATACCTAATGGAAGTGTTCAACAATTAGTAACCATAACCTCAATAAAGGCATCCCTATTTCTAGGATGACACCTAAAGCATAGTCAACCTCACTTTCACCGTTATTTCTAAGAAAGTGAGAATTTAACAAATTTCACACATAATTTTCTATCATTGATTTGGTCTCCACATCCCTCTTTCAAGGATAATATAGATTCCTAAACTTCACCGAAAACCCTTCTTTCAAAGATATCCTTAGGTTTTCTAGAGCTTGGAGCTTTCACCCATTAAACCCATATGGGTATTTGGAGTTTTCACCCATTAAATTCCAACCAAAATAGCACAGCAATAATAGAACCCATAAACTTGAACTACCAAATAGATTCTAATAATCACAATCCACACACACTTTAATCCATATTCACACATAACCCCAAGAGGGAGATTTACCTACACATAAGATAAATAAGCATAAATATACCCATAATCTCCATTGAATTAATTTTGGTAGATCTAAGCGAATGTTACTTCAAACTTGGATCCTCCACAATATCAACAATGTAAGTGAGAAAATTTTCCACTTCAAAAGTCTCAAATGTATTCTTCACCCAAAATTTATAAAAAAAATTATTCTCCAAAAATGGAGGCTACAAAGTCTCAAGCTAAACCTATAAAAATTGGGGAAGAATGAATGATGCATCAAATTAGGTTTTGAGTCTTTTTGTTCAAATTGGGATCAGCACATGCATTTACACTTTTACCCTTGGGCTGAACATTTCTGCCAAGATGTGATTGCGTAAGTCTGACTGTGACCATGGTATGTGACCGCGATTGACTTTCCCGATCGTGGTTGATTGACCATCTTGACTGGTCGCGATCGCGGTAATTGAGGCTAGTACACTACAAGTCTTCAGCTGCACTTTTTTTGCTCTTTTTTGATCATTTCAAGATCCAATCCACATCTTTTTGTATTTTCAACTCCTATAACTATAACAATTGGATTTAGTGCATTAAATCACAATTATGACTCATTTACTCATTTAAGATAAGGTAATGTGTACGAAAATTAAGTGCGAATGAGTAATAAAATAACTACTCATCAGTGTCTTTATTATCTGGTCTGGGTTATAGATTCTAACTCAGAGGTTCCTTCATTGCATTCCATACTAACAGTTAATGAATTTCTTGAGTTCCTCCCTAAAGACCTTTCTAGTGTTCATCCTGATAGGGAGATTGATTTTGGGATAGATCTTATTCTGGACACTTATCCTATTTCATTCTTCCATATAGAATAGCTCTAACTGAGTTAAAGAAGCTTAAGGAGAAACTAAAGAATCTCTTAGACAAGGGTTTCATCCGTCCAAGTGTGTCTACGTGGGGTGCAACAATTTTATTCGTGTGTAAGAAGGATAGTTCCCTTTTGATGGGTATTAATTACCAATAACTGAATAAGGTGACAGTAAAGAATAAGTACCCTCTTCCAAGGATAGATGATTTGTTTGATCAGCTTCAGGGTTGTAAGTTTTTATCTAGGATTGGTTTTTTGTATGGGTATCATCAGCTAAATATTAGTGAGGCAGATATTCCTAAGACTGACTTCCATACCCTATATGGGAAGTTTGAGTGCCCTGTTATGTCTTTTGGATTGACCAATTCGCAAGCGGTATTCATGGATTTGATGAATATAATCTTTCATCAGTTTCTAGATTTGTTCGTCATTATGTTCATAGACGATATTTTGTTGTACTCTAAGAGTGAGGTGAATCTTTCTAATCACCTGTGAATTTTGTTGCAGACCCTAAAAGAGTAGCGGTTGTGTACCAAATTTTGAAAATGTAAATTTTGATTGAACATTGTCACTTTTCTAGGTAATGTCATTTCTATTTAAGGGATCATGGTGAATCCACATAAAGTCGCAGGGGTTAGAAAGTGGCCTAGAAAAATGACACCAACTATATTTAGAGCTTTTAGGGTTTATCCAATTATTATAGAAAGGTTTGTGGAAAGTTCCTCTTTTTGTAACGCCTCGAGTCTATACCTCGGATGCTACACGATGTTCATAATCCCGAAGGACCACAAGCTAACCCATGACTGGTACCTTCTGCAATAGCTAAATAATAATATTGTAAATATGAGGAAATTAGGTGTAAACCTTCCATAAGGTTCAATACTGTAATAAAACTAAATTCGGTATAGCAATACCAAAATTGAAATATCTGTCTGAAAATACTCTAGTCTGAAAATCATCTAAACTATCTGAAATATGGAGTTGATGGGACAAGCCTACAACTAACTCCAACTACTAAAACAGTACTGCTAAACTGAAATACTGAAGAAAATAATCATGTCCTAGAGCTATGATGACTCACCACTAACTCTAACTACTAAAAATCTGAACTGCTAAGGGTGCTCGGGAGCCCGTGCGTCTGAACATATGATATAAGACATCATAGCATATGAGAAAATTATGTGTCAGTCCTTTGAATGTACTGGTATGCTAAGTTAGGTAGGCTAAAATGCGTGGGTTCATATGCATAAATATTACTGGTTGAATGACATGAATAAAACTGAATGAGAGTACATGCATGAATACATATACTGAAACTGAGATTGTGACAGTAGTAGCTACTGAATCTGAATACTGATTAACTGATATCTGAGTTTACCAATACTGTACTACTAATAACTGAATGACTATATCTGACAGTCCTAATAATATGGAACTATACTAAGTTTCGTACTGAACTGAGTGACTATGTCTGAGACTGTGGGAGGTAATTATCTAACCAACATGCCCCTTTCTACATAAATTAGGGTCCAACCTGAAACCCCAGTTGGAAGGGTATTAATACCGTTCCACGGGTAAAGACAAGTTGTGAGTTGACCCTCTCTGATAGAAAACTCTTTCGTCAACCCTCGCTGGCAGGAAAAATTAAATGAGATGTATCAACCCTCATAATATCTGGCGGGAAGATATCTCAACCTACGCTGGCTACGTAGTTCTATAATACAGGGAATGCTACTAAGGGTCAAACCCTCTGCTGGAAGGAATACCCCAATTCTTAGGTTAACTCGATGCTGAATCCTACTCCTATCTGAATAGACACTGAACTGATTTCATAGTTCATACTAGGATTGACTAGACTATTACTGATTATACTTTCTAACTAAACTGAACTGAGTTCATTGAGTTCTATTGACTGATGGAATACTACAAAATTCTATTAACTGACTGAATTTATTAAGGTCTGAACTAAATACCAAACTAGAATGGACTTATATAGAGTCTCCTGAGTTTTCATGAGTCCTGTAACTGACTGAGTACTACTGATCGTGATATAACTGAGATTATTCTATATATAACACTAGATCTAGGTAACCAACTAAATTTTCGGGTATTAAATACCTCAGGACTCGATAGCATGAAAAGAAAAATATCACATGATCTTGCGTAGCATAAAATGCACACTTGTTCATAATGTATCTATAGAGACATTTTTTCAACCACTTGCATAGTATAACTTGCACATAAGCTAGCATGGCATGATTTCTTTCCCTTATTAGTTCACATGAACAATTCATCAAGCACTTGGTGAGAATAATATATGCACATAATAAGAGGGCATTATGATTCACTTCCAATTTCAAAATTTCAAGGGGTTTAACATGGATTCATACGAATCTACACACATAATAACCAATTCCACATGAAAAGTATAATAAATCATGAAATTGAAATCTAATTCAAATAATAATCATGAATACACTATAATTCCAATCATGGTGGTCATAAATTCCAACTACTTGAAGTTTAAAATAGTTTCTTGGACTCCAAGGGAAGAAGGAACCCTTGGATTAACATTTCCCATACCTTAGTTGGCGAATTCTTGAAGAATAATGGTGGAAAGCTTGAGTCTTGGATTTTAAATATGATGAACTAGGGTTTGTTCTTGATAAACTCTAGAGAAATGAGTATATTTTGACCTTTGGATGGCTTAATGATATGTTTTGGTGGATGATATAATGTGGGAAAAGACCTATTTACCCCTCTATATGCGTATTTAAAAGACTAAAAGTTGAACCATCGATGCGCAGGCCGACGCGCTACGTCATTGGCATCGATGCGATGACTAATGCGCCACATCGAATCTGTGTTGGTTCACTAGAAGTTTCCATTGAAAGCCAAGAAAAATATTGATCGATGTGATGGCCGACGTGCCATGCAAAGATCGTGTTGATACACTATTTTTGATCCCAAACGTGGTTCAAACGAGGTTCGAAAAATACAAAACTCGTTTGCGAACACCTACTGACATTCCTAATCATGAATTAACCTAAAGATTGATATTTAAAGGTCATAGAGTTTGTGAAATAGAGTTTCCAACTTATGAATGCCAAAATGACAATAAGTTTAAATACTTAGCAAAAATTTTCTAAGTCTGGTACCCCTTAGAAAAATTAAAAGACTGAGTTAATCTTAGGATTTTGCGGGGTCTTACAATATCTTTCCCTTGGAAAATTCATCCAAGAATGAGACTAATTAAAATTAAAATAATGATAGACTGAATTTAGACACTAGACAAGCATAACTGAAGCATGATTCCATGACTAAAATTACTGATTTACTGAATTATTATACTGAACATGTATATTTGATGCATGAGTACATAGCTAAACATGATTCATGAATGCATGACTGAGTATGCAACGTTAATTGATACCACATTGGAATTTATATATGAACACAAGACTGAGTAATTCAAAGAAAAACTATTACCTTAGGTTGAGTTTGAGTTTACGGAGAAGAGGCGAGGATACTTGATCCGCACATCTGCTTCTGCCTCCCAAGTAGCTCTCTCAACAAAATGATTCCACCAAAGAACTTTTACTAGAGGGACTTTTTTGCTCCTCCGTCTGTGAATCTGATAATCAAGGATTTCAACTAGGAACTCTCATAAGAGAGGCTATTCTGAATATCTATGCCCTATATAGGGACTATGACTGCTGGGTCACCTATGCATTTCTTAAGAAATGAGACATGGAACACTGGGTTCACTGAATCTAGGTCTGAAGACAACTCAAGATCGTAAGCTATCATTTTGAAATGACTAAGGAATTTGGGACGGTCGACATATCGGGGAATGAACTCCCGCTCCTTTCCAAACCTCTTTACCCCACTACGTGGGAGGGATCTTTAAGAATATAAAATTACCGATCTTAAACTTCAGGTCCTTTACTAAACACGTATGAATGAGAAAATAAGAACATAATTGACTCTGTAACGTGATACATGACCTGAACATCATGAATTGAACTGAGCTCCTGGATAGCTGGCGTACGGATGATATTGGGTCTCGAGGGACAATTTATGAGTACCCACTACTCCAAAATAGATTCATTACATGTCCCTCGAAGAATACTGACTTGGCTGAGATACTGAGGAAAGCTGAGATGATGCACAGGGCACCTTCAAACTGAATCGTGACTGCATATCAGGGTTTTGAAGGTGAGGCATGACACCTGAACTGAGCTGAACTTGCAATGACATAGTTGCTATATCTTGGAAGAGTTACATTCCTGAGACTTTGGATAGTGAGACTAGATGGAATGATGGGAAACCATACCATACGAACTTGTCCACCTATCTGCTAAACTGAATTGCGGTCTTTGCGGACTATCTTATGCTGAAAACTTATACTCGACTAAAGCCTCTCTTTGTCACTCTTTCTATAGAGTTCTAGTGATTTCAGGGAGTAAGGAATCTTGACATAGGATGAATAAAACATCTGAATAAGAAAATCATATCCTTGCTAAAATTTTGTAATATGAGGTGGGGCCTACGAATCATCATCTAAGATAGAGTGACTAAGACTTTTTTCACTGCAACTAAAAATTTTCAATGTTAGACATATTCCTCGAATACTCTCTCAACTCGACAATCTACCTTAGTACAACACATTACCTGAGACTACGGAAAATATTCACATGGATTCTGAACACGAGTGTACAAACACACTTACTTATCTGATCATCTGAATGGTTGATAGATGAATACTTGGTCATGGAATATTGAAATGTACTTAGTCAAAATAACTGGGCTGGAACTGTAGAGTATTATGCATGTGAGAAAGCGATTGTCTAGGTAACATTAGATAACTGAGCATGAATTCATGAAAACTGTATTATTTGAGAATGCAAGACCAAACATATAACATGATTCTTAAATATCCTATAAACTAAGGTACTGAAATACTGATAGCTAAATAACTAATAACTACACGCTATGGTCAAGCAAACCAGAAACTGAACTGAGTTACTAATCTGATTACTGGACTGAAACTGTAACTTAGATTGTAACTAAGACGGTAACTGAGACTATAACTGAGACCATAAATGGGACTGAATACTTGGCTCTGATATCTATGTGATAGGGACTAATATGAATCGAGGATCTAAATAGACACTCACACTCTGCATTTTCTCAACTTCTCATCTCATGAAAAAAATTTCTGATTTCCCCCATCAACAACTAATACAACTCCTTAATGGTCATTTACTTACACACTACCCTGACATTCAAACCTATCTTCATAGCTACATCCTCATGTAAGACAAGCATGCAAAAATCTTTTCTTATCATGAAACACTTACTCTTTCCCATCTAAGCAATCACTCATCACTACATCATTTTGAAAGGAGATTTCACTAAAGGGTTAAAACATGAGGACCTGAAGTACATATGAATACTATACCAAGATCGACACTTAAATAAGGTCGGAGGAATAGAATATAAATACTATGGATTTATCAAAAGATCTAAACTGAGTGTATGAACGTAATCCAAATTTAGCCAACCGCTAAGAGTGTAACATAGGTCATGGGAGCTGAGCAGACTATAAAACATAGCATGAGTGCATAAGTCATGAGCTTCGTGATCTAAGTCTGAAGTTTTCTATATTCATGGAACATGGTTTGTAACACTAAGTGAACTGGAATTCTTTTTACTAGGAACTGTAGGCGTATATGATTTTTTGCTAACGTCCTTGAATATGAGCCATGATCATATAGATGACATGTAAGACATGAATAAATATCATGATAACTGATGGTTTCAAGAGTCTGAAGTATGATTCATAGATGAATCTACGTGATCATTCAAACTAACGAAATAGACAAAAATGTCATCGATTAAGAATATGATGAACATGTCCAAGTTCTACTTTAATGCAGGACTCATTAAGTCCATGAAAGTTGTTGGGGAATTGGTAATACCAAAGGATATGACTAATAATTTAAAGTGACCATACCGAGTTCTGAAGGATGTTTTCAGGATGTCACATTCTCTGACTTTGAGCTGATGATAGCCCAATCTGAGGTCAATCTTGGAGAAGTAACTGGCACCCTGAAGTTGGTTAAATAAGTCATCAATTCTGGGAAAAGGGTACTTGTTTTTTACTATGAATTTATTTAATTAACGGTAATCAATACACATTCAAATAGAACCGTCTTTCTTACGTATGAATAAAACTAGGGCACCCCACGGGGACACACTGGGCCTGATGCATCCCTTATCTAGGAGATCCTTTAACTTTTCTTTTAATTCTCTCAGTTCGGCAGGTGCCATTCTGTATGGTGGAATAGATATGGGCTAATTGTCTGGAAGTAGGTCTATTCTGAAGTTTATTTCCCCTTTGGTAGGAACTCCAGGAATATCATCGGGAAATACATCTAGGAATTCATATGCTACTGACACTGATTCAAGGTTAGGAGTTTCTAAACAAGAGTCCTGGACTCGAACGAGATGGTAAAGATATCCCTTAGATATTATTTTTCTCGCCTGAAGGTAAGAAACAAGCTAACCCCTAAGTGTTGAAGTATTAACCCTCCACTCTAGGATGGGTTGATTTGGAAACTAAAATTGGACTATTATATTTCTGCAGTCAACTAAGTAATAGTAAGAATGAAGTCCATTCATGCCTAGAATGACATCGTAATCGGTCATCTCTAATTTGACTAAATCTGCTGAAGTGACTTTCTGAGATATCATAATCGAGAAGTTCCTGTATACCCACTTGGCTATGATAGATTTACACACTGGGGTAGAGACTGAGAAAGGCTTTACTAGAATTTTGGCACTGATTCCAAAATCAACAACTATATATGGTGTAACAAGGACAAAGAAGCTCCTAGATCTATCAAAGCATAAATATGTAAATGATAAACTTGTAATGTACCAGTGACCATATTAGGAGAACTTTTTTGATCCTGTCTGGAATAAAGAACATAGAGTCTATTTAGACGTTGCCTACTGGTAGCACAAGATGCGACACCCTGCTAATTTGGGTGAGTGGACTAAGCTGGGATCGGTTATGATGACCCTGGGAACTTAACTGGGGAAAATCTCTAAGTATGTGACCTGGCTTGCCACACCCTAAGCACACATCGATGTTAACTCTTCAGATACCCTAGTGGTTTCTGCCATATTCCTGACAAAGGGGATTTATTCGTGCACTCTTTGGCCTTGACATTCTGGCCCTCTTATTCCTTTTCCCCTTTCTCCTATGCCTCTCCTCCTTACTCTACGGAGTATGAGCCATAAGACTAGATAGAATAACAGCTATTTGATTGTTCTAAGCAACTATTGAATGATATAACGCGGTGAAAACGACCTCTAAACTTAGTATGGGAGACATAATCATTCAGGGGATCTGCCTGAACGTTCGGAGAGGCTGACTGGTTTTTGTTACCTCTTTTGTTAGCTTCTCTGGAAGGCATGTTCTGGAAGCATAAGGAAGAGATGAATTAGACTGAGAGTTTTTCTTGATCTCATGCTCACTCGTATGAATTTAATACTAAAAGAAGGGAAACTTTTCCTGAAACACCTCATAGCCTCCTGTCCGTTAGTGTGGCACACTATACACCCATGCACAAGATTCTACTAGATGCGTCTTTTAGACTTCTTTGGGATCTGTTGAACCTTAGGCTCTGATACCAAGTTTGTAATGCCCCGAGTCTGTACCTCGAACTCTACATGGAGCTTATAATACCGAAGGACCATAAGCTAACCCATAATTAACTTTAGGTAACCAACTAAATTGTTGGGTAATAAATACCCTAGGACTCGATTGCATGAAAAGTAAAGCATCACATGATCTGGCATAACATAAAATGCACACTTGTTTCTAATGTATCTATAGAGACATTTTATAAAACACTTGCATGGTATAACTTGTACATAAGATAGCATGACATGATTTCTTTCCCTTATTAGTTCACATGAACAATTCATCAATCACTTGGTGAGCATAATATAATCATATAATAAGAGGGCATTATGATTCACTTTAAATTTCACAATTTCAAGGGGTTTAACATGGATTCATACGAATCTACACACATAATAACCAATTCCACATAAAACGTATAATAAATCATGAAATTAAATTCTAATTCAAATAATAATCATGAATACAGTTTAATTCCAATCACAGTGGTCATAAATTCTAACTACTTGAAGTTTATAAGAGTTTTTAGACTCCAAGGGTGGAAGCAACCTTTGGATGAACACTGCACATACCTTAGTTGGCAAATTCTTGAAGTATAATGGTGGAAACCTTGAGTCTTGGATCTTGAATGTGATGAACTAGGGTTTGTTCTTGATAAATTCTAGAGAGAATGAGTATATTTTTCCTTTTGGAAGGTTTAATGATATGTTTTTGGGGCTTATATAGGGTCGGAAAAGACCTATTTACCCCTCTAGATGCAGGTTTAAAAGACTAAAAGTCGAATCATCGATGCGCAGTTCGACGCACCATGTCATTAGCATCGACGCGATGACCAATACGCTGCATCGAGTCCGCGTCGGTTCACTTGAAATTGCCATTGGAAGCTAAGGAAAATATTGATCAATGCAATGGATGACGCGCCATTCCAAGATCGCGTTGATACACTATTTTGAATTTCCAAACGTGGTTCAAACGAGGTTCGAAAAATATGAAACTTGTTCACAAACACCTACTGACATTCCTGATCATGAATTAGCCTAAAAATTGACATTTTATGGTCATAGAGTTTGTGAAATATATTTTCCAACTTACGAATGCCAAAATGACACTAAGTTTAAATGCTTAGCAAAAATTTTCTAAGTTTGGTCCCCCTTAGCAATCTTAAAAGACTGAGTCAAGCTTAGTATTTTGCGGGGTCTTACAATATCTTTTCCTTGGGAAGATTTTTCCTCAAATAAGACTAACTAAACTGAGAATACTGATAGACTAAATTTAGAGACTAGACAAGCACAACTGAAGCATGATTCCATCACTGAAATTACTGATTTACTTAATTATCATACTGAACATGCATATCTGATGCACGAGTATATAGATGAACATAATTCATGAATGCATGACTGAGTATGCATCATTAATTGATACCACGTTGGTAGCTATATCTGAACATAAGACTGTTTAATTCAAAGAAAAATTGTTACCTTAGGCTGAGTCTAAGTTTGTGGAGAAGAGGTGAGGATACTTGGTCCGTACATTTTCTTTTGCCACCCAAGTTTCTCTCTCAATGGAATGATTGCACCAAAGAACTTTTACTAGAGGGGTTTCTTTGTTCCTCAGTCTGCGAATATGATAATCAAGGATTTCAACTAGGATCTCCTCATAAGAGAGGTTATTTTGAATATCTATGCCCTCTATAGGGACTATGACTGCTGGGTCACCTATGCATTTATTAAGCAAGGAGACATAGAACACTGGGTGCACTGTAGCTAAGTAAAAAGACAACTCAAGCTCGTATGCTATGTTTCCAAAATGACTGAGAAATTTGTGAGGGTCGACATATCGGGGAATGAACTCCCCCTCTTTGCCAAACCTCATTACCTCTATTCGTGGGAGGGATATTTAATTATACAAAATTACCGATCTTAAACTTGAGATCCTTTACTGAACACGCATGAACAAGAATATGAGAACATAACTGAGTCTGTAACGTCATACATGAACTGAACATCATGAATTCAACTGAGCCCCTGGATACCTGGCGTACGGCTGAGATTGGAACTCAAGGGCCAATTTATGAGTACCCACTACTCCAAAATAGATTTATTACGTGAAAAGGAGATAGAAGGTTTGGGTTATGAAAGCTCAGGGAATTATAGAATATCTCCCCCGTAGGACATTATGTCCCTTGAAGAATACTGACTTGGATGAGATACTTAGGAAAGCTGAGATGATGCACAAGACACCTATAAACTGAATTGTGACTACATATCATGGATTTGAAACAGAGGAATGACACCTTAACTGAGCTGAACTTGAAACCACATAGTTGCTAGATCTTGGAATAGTTACATTCTTGAGACTTTGTATTGTGCAACTAAATGGAATGATGGGAAACCAAACCATACGAACTTGTCCTCCTGACTACTAAATTGAATTGTGGGTTTTGCAGACAATTTTATGCTAAAAACTTATACTCAACTAAAGCCACTCTTTGTCGCTCTTTCTTTAAAGTTCTATTGACTTTAGAGAGCAAGGAATCTTGACATGGGTTGAATAAAACATCTGACTAGGAAAATCACATCCTTGCTAAAATTTTGTAATATGAGACAAGGCTTACGAAAAATCATCTAAGATAGAGTTACTAAGCCTTTTTGCCCTACAACTACAAATTTTCAAGCTTAGAAATATTTCTTGAATACTCTCTCAACTCTACTCTCCACCTTAGTAAAACATATTGCCTGAGACTACTAAAAATATTCATATGGATTGTGAACACGACTGTATAAACACACTAACTTATCTGATTATCTGAATGGCTGATAGGAAAATAGTTGGTCATGGAATATTGAACAGTATTTAGTATAAATAACTGTGATGGAACTGTAGAGTATTATGCATGTGAGAAAGGGACTGACTATCTAACATGAGATAACTGAGCTTGAATTCGTGAAACTGTATTATTTGAGAAGGCAAGACTAAGCGTGTAACATGATTCCTAAATATCATGTAAACTGAGGTACTGAAATACTGATAACTGAATAACTAATAACTGCACGTTATGGTCAAGCAAACCTGAAACTGAACTGTGTTACTGATCTTATTGCTAGACAGAGACTATGAACTAGATTATAACTAAGACGGTAACTGAGACTGTAACTAAGACTATAACTGGGACTAAATGCTGAGCTCTGATAGATACATGATGGGGACTAACATGAATGAGGATCTAAATAGTTACTCACACTCTGCATTTTCTCAACTTCTCATCTCTTGAAAAAAAAAATTAATTTCCCCCTTCAGCAACAAAATACAACCCCTTGCTAGCTATTTACTTATACACTACCTTGAAATTCAAGACTATCTTCATAGATACATCCTCGTGTAAGACAAGCATGAAAAAATCTTTTCTTATCATGAAACACTTACTCTCTCCCATCTAAGCAATCGCTCATCACTTCATCATTTTGTAAGGAGAGTCAACTGAAGGGTTAAAACATGAGGACCTGAAGTATGTATGAGTTCTATACCAAGCTCGATGCTTAAATAAGGCCGTAGGAATAGAATATCAACACTATGGATTTATCAAAAGATCTAAACTGAGGGTATGCATGACATAGTTCGACTTTAGCCGGCCGCTAAGAGTGTAACATGGGTCATGGGAATTGAGCATACTATAAAACATGGCATGAGTACATGAGTCATGAGCTGCATGACCTAAGTCTACAATTTTCTATATTCATGGAACATGGTTTGTAACACTGAGTGAACTGGAATTCCTTTTACTAGGAACTGTAAGCATACATGATTTTTTGCTAACGTCCTTGAATATGAGCCATGATCATAGAGATTACATATAAGACATGAATAGATATCATGATAACAGATTGTTTTAAGAGTCTGAAGTATGATTCGGAGATGAATCTATGTGATCATTCTCACTACCGAAATAGATAAGAATGTCATCGATGAAGAATATGATGAACATGTCCAAGTACTGCTTGAACACATAAATCATTAAGCCCATGAAAGCTACTGGGGCATTGGTAATACCAAAGGACATGACTAGGAATTCCAAGTGACCATACCAAATTTTGAAGGTTGTTTATAGGAAGTTACATTCTTTGACTTTGAGCTGATAATAGCCCGACATGAGGTCTATATTGGAGAAGTAACTGGCACCCTGAAGTTTGTCAAATAAGTCATCGATTCTAGGATGAGGGTACTTGTTTTTGACCATTATTTTATTTAGTTGACGGTAATCAATACACATTCAAAGAGAACCATCTTTCTTACACATGAATAAAATTGGTGCACTCCGCAAGGACAAAATAGGTCTGATGCATCCCTTATCTAGGAGATTCTTTAATTGTTCTTTTAATTCTCTAAGTTCTGTAGGTGCCATTATGTATGGCAGAATAGATATGGGTTGAGTGTCTGGAAGAAAGTCTATTCCAATGTCTATTTCCCTTTTGGGAGGAACTCCGGGAAGATCTTCGGGAAATATATCTAGAAATTCATATGCTACATAACTGATTAAGGGTTAGAGGTTTCTGAACTAGATCCTTAGACTCGAACGAGATGGTAGACACATCCCATAGATATCATTTTTCTCGCCCAAAGGTAAGAAACTAGCTGACCCCTAAGTGTTGAAGTACAACCCTTCCACTCTAGGATGGGTTCATTTGAAAACTAAAATTGGACAATTCTATTTTTGTAGTCGACTGTGGAATGGCTGGAATGAAGCCAATCCATGCCGAGAATGACATCAAAATCGGTCATCTATAATTCAACTAAGTTTGCTGAAGTAACTTTTTGAGATATCATAACCGAGCAATTCCTGTATACCCACCTGGCTATGATAGATTTACACACTGGGGTAGAGACTGAGAAAGTCTTTGCTAGAATTTTGGGATTGATTCCAAAATCAACAACTATATATGGTGTAACAAAGGACAAAGAAGCTCCTAGATCTAGCAAAGCGTAAGTATGAAAATGATAAACTTGTAACGTACCAGTTACCACATTAGGAGAACTTTCATAATCCTGTCTAGAATGAAGAACATAGAGTCTATTTAGGCGTTGCCTACTGGTGGCACTGGATGCGACACCCTGCTAATTCGGGCGAGTAGACTAAGCTGGGGGATGGTTATGATGGCCCTGGAAACCTAACTGGGGACAATCACTGAGTGTGTGACCTGGATTGCCACACCCTAAACACACATAGCTTTCAACTCAATAGATATCTTGGTGGTTTTTGCCATATTCCTAACAAAGGGGATTTATTTGGGCACTCTTTGGCCTTGACATTCTGGCCTTCTTATTCCCTTTCCCCTTTCTCCTATACCTCTCCTCCTTACTCTATAGAGCATGAGACATAAGCCTAGATAGGATAACAGTGTACTGATTATTCTGAGAAACCCTTGAATGATATAAGGCGGTGAAAGCTTCTCTAAACTCAACATGGGAGCCATACTCATTCAGGGAATCTTCCTGAACCTACGGAGGGGCTGACTGGTTTTCGTTACCTATTTTTTTATCTTCTCTAGAAGACATGTTCTGGAAGCATAGAGAAGATATTAATTAGACTGAGAGTTTAGCTTGAGTTCATGCTCACCCGCACGACTTGAATACTAAAAGAAGGGAAACTTTTCCTAAAGCACCTCTTAGCCTCCTGTCCATAAGTGTGGCGCGCTACACACCCATTCACAAGATTTAACTAGATGTGGATTTCAGACTTCCAAGGACTCTATTGAACCTTAGGCTCTAATACCAAGTTTGTAACGCCCCGAGTCTGTACCACGGACGCTACATAGTGCTCATAATCTTGAAGGACCATAAGCTAACCCATGATTGGTATTTGTTGTAATAACTAAATAATAATACTGTAAAAATGTAGAAATTAGGTGAAACCTTACCATAAGGTTCAATACTGAAATAAAATTGAATATGGTATAGAAATACCAAAACAAAAATATCTGAATGAAAATACTCTAGTCTGAAAAGCCACTAAACTGTCTGAAATATGGAGCTGATGGGACAAACCCTCAACAAACTCCCACTACTGAAACTGTACTGCTAAACTGAAATACTAAAGAAAATAATCATGTCCTCAAACTATGAGGACTCATCACTAACTCAGACTGCTGAAAATCTGAACTGCTAAAGGTATTTGGGAACCCGTACGTCTGAACCTATGATATAAGACATCATAGCACAAGAGAAAAGTATGTGCCAGTACTTTAAATGTACTAGTATGCTAAGTGAGGTTGGCTGAAATGCCTGGGTTCATATGCATGAACAATACTGCATGAATGACATGAATAAAACTAAATGAGAGTACATTCATAAATACGTATAAAGTAACTGAGATTGTAACAGAAGTGGATACTGAATCTGAATACTGATTAACTTATATTTGAGTTTACTGATACTGTACTATTGATAACTAAATGATTGTATCTGACAGTCCTGATTCTGTGGAACTCTACTGAGTTCCGTATTGAATCGAGTGACTATGTCTGACAGTCCTGAATCTGTAGAACTGAACTGAGCTCTACACTGAGACTAAATTTGAAACTGATATTGTACTATTGATAACCAAATGATTGTATCTTACTGTTCTGATTTTGTGGAATTCTACTGAGTTCCATACTGAGTAACTGTGTCTGACAGTCCTGAATTTGTAGAATTGAACTGAGTTCTACACATAGACTAAATTTGAAACTGAAACTGTGGGAGATAATCATCTAACCTATATGACACTTTCTACATAGATTGGGGTCCAACCTGTAACTCCAGTTGGAAGGAAATCAATACCGTGCCACAGGTAAAGAAAACTTATAAATTAACCCTCTCTGATAGGAAGCTCTTTCGTCAACCCTCACTGCCAGGAAAACTTGAATGAGATGTATCAACCCTCATAATATTTGAAAGGAAGATATCTGAACCTATGCTGGCTACGTAGTTCTATAACACAGGGATTGCTACAAAGGGTCAAACCCTCTGCTGGCAGAAATACCTAATTCTTAGGCTAACTCGATGCTGAATCCTAATCCCATTTGAATAGACACTGAAATGATTTCCTAGTACATACTAGGCTTGACTGGACTATTACTGATTATACTGTCTAACTAAATTGAACTGAGTTTACTGAGTTTTGTTGACTGGCGGAATACTACTAAATTCTGTTAACTGACTAAAATTTCTGAGGTCTGAACAAAATACTAAACTGGACTGGACTGATATAGAGTCTACTTAGTTTTCCTTAGTCATGTAACAGACTGAGAGTACTTCTGATCACTACATGACTGAGATTATTCTTTATCTGACACTGGCTGGAGGTAAACAGCTAAATTGTCGGGCATTAAATACCCCAGGACTCAATAGCATGAAAAGTAAAGCATCATATGATCTTGCATAGCATAAAATGCACACTTGTTCATACTGTATCTATGGAGACATTTTATCAAACACTTGAATGGTATAACTTGCACATAAGCTAGCATGACATGATTTCTTTCCCTTATTAGTTCACATGAACAATTCATCAAGCACTTGGTGAGCATAATATATGCACATAATATGAGGGCATCATGATTCACTTCCAATTTCACAATTACAAGGGGTTTAACATGTATTCATACGAATCTACACACATAATAACTAATTCCACATGAAACATATAATAAATCAGGAAAAAGAAATCTAATTCACATAATAATCATCAATACACTTTAGTTCCAATCATGGTGGTCATAAATTCCAACTACTTAAAGTTAAAAAGAGTTTCTCGGACTCCAAGGGTTGAAGGAACCCTTGGATTAACACTTCACATACCTTAGTTGGCAAATTCTTGAAGAATAATGGTGGAAACCTGGAGTCTTAGATCTTGAATGTGATTAACTAGGGTTTGTTCTTGATAAATTCTAGAGAGAATGAGTATATTTTGCCTCTTGGATAGCTGAATGACATGTTTTGGGGGCTTCTTTAAGGTGAGAAATGACATATTTACCCCTATGGATGCGGGTTTAAAAGAATGAAAGTTGAACCATCGATGCGTAGGATGACGCACCGCGTCATTGGCATCAACGCAATGACCATTGCACCACATCGAGTCCATGTTGATTTACTACAAAAAAAAAGGTAAATTTCTCATGGTCTTATACTTTTGAAGGTAGCTTTGAGAAGCTGAAGGATAAGTTGACTTCAGCACTGGTCTTGAAATTGTCTGAAGGCACAAATAGTTTTGTGGTCAATTGTGATGCATCCCTTGTGAGGATTTTTTTCTTCTTTATACAAAATATAATGGTGATAGGTTATGCCTCCAGACAATTGAAGGTGCATGAGAAGAATTATCCAACTTATAACTTGGAATAGCTGGTTGTGGTGTTTTCTTTGAAAATCTGGCATCACTATTTTTATAGAGTGCATGTGGATATCTTTTCATACTATAAGAGCCTACAATATCTGTTTACTATGAAAGAGCTTATCCTCTAGCAAACGAGATGGCTTGAGTTACTCAAGGATTATAAAATGAGTCTTCACTACCATCACGATAAAGTTAATGTTATTGTTGATGCTCTTAGTAGATTATCCATGAGGATTCTAGATTATGTTGATTAGGGGAAGAGAGAATTGGTGAATGATGTTCAACATTTGGTTAACCTTGGAGTTCACCTCTTGGACTCTAAGGATGGTGGTACATTCGTTCAGGAGGTGGAGAAGTTATCCCTAGTTGCTGAGGTAAAGGAGAAACAAGTCTTATATTCAATCTTGAGGTGGATGAAGGATGAGGTAGGTGGGTAGAAGGTGATGGCTTTTTAGTTCAGTAATGATGGTACCTTGCAGTACCAAGGGAGATGTGCATTTTGGAAGTTTATGGATTTTGAGAGAAGATCTTGGCTCAGGAGCATGAGTCGTGCTATGATATTCATCTTGGCTTAATGAAAATGTATCATGATCTTAGAGAAATGTATTGGTGGAACAACATAAAGAGGGATACGGCTAGTTTTGTGGCTAAGTGCATGGTGTGACAACAAGTAAAAGTTGAGCACATGAGGCTCTAAGGGTAATATTAAAATGTTGAGTTGATAGTGTGGAAGTGGGAAGTGATCAATATAGATTTTGTTACCAGTCCTCCTTGGTCTCGAAATTAGTTTGATTTGATTTGGGTCATCGTGGATAGAATGACAAAGTCTACTTGTTTTTTATCGGTGAGGACAAATTTTTTGGCAGAGAATTATGTGAAGTTGTACCTCCAACAGATTGTGAAGTTGCATAGGGTTCCTATTTCTATTATCTTAAATTGTGGTACACAACTTTCATCTCACTTTTGGGGGTCATTTCAAAAAACTTTAGAGACCAAGGTGAGTCTTAGTATTTCTTTCCAATCATAGTTGGATGGGAAGAAAGAAAGGAAAATTTATACATTGGAAGATATGCTTAGATCTTGCGTGATTGACTTAGGTGGTAGTCGGTTGAGCATTTTCCTCTTATAGAGTTTGTTTATAAAAATAGCTACCACTCTAGCATTAGGATGGCTCAGTTTAAGGCCTTATATGGTAGGAGGTGTAGGTCTCTAATTGGGTGGTTCAAGGTTGGTGAGGCAAATATATTTGGTCTGTATTTAGTTCACCAAGCCATTGTAAATGTGAAGGTAGTTCAGGATAGGTTGTAAGCTGACTAATGTTTGAAAAAATCCTATGTAAATATGAGGCGTAGGAAGTTAAAGTATGAAGTTGGGGATAGGGTATTCTTGAAGGTGTCTCCCATAAAGTGAGTGATATAGTTTGGGAAGAAGTGGAAGCTTAGTCCCAGGTATATTGGACCATAATTTATTTTGAGAAGGGTTGGCAATGTTGAGTATAAATTGGAGTTTCCTTCTAGTTTGAGCTCTATCCACTCATTATTCCATGTTTGTATGTTGAGGAAATGTGTGGGTAATCCATCGTAAATTAGGCCTATCAAGGGTATTGGTATTTTTTATTCCCTATCTTATAACGGGGCCCTTGTTAAAATCTTAGATCAGCAGGTTCATCCATTATAGGGTAAGTCTTCGATAAAGGTTTTATGGAGGAACCACATGGTGGAAGAGGATACATGGGAAACTGAAGAGAACATGAAGTCTAAGTATCCATTCCTATTTCTTGTTTTGAAAAATCATGCATAACGTTTGTGTAGGTCTTAACACCTTTTCCTTCTTTCTTTGTTAAAGGTTGATTATAAATTCCTTGGTAATCTATTTTCTAACTTAAAGGTAAGAGTAGAGGTGGTTGGGGGTTTAATCATACTAGTCACTTCCTTGTTCCATCATTCTAGTATGAATGATCCAAGTAGGGGAGAATTGAAAAACCCTGTATTTTAGCCCTTGGAAAATTCCAGAGCTTTAAGCTTACGAGTCGTATGGTGTGGGTACGGGTTAAGTGACCCTAGTTGTTAGATGCCTACTGTGTGGTGGTTGATTTTTTAGTACTCGTAACGATTTGGTGGTATGAGTCATTAGTGGTGCCGATTGGTCGTTAGGACGATCCTTAACTGAATTAGAAACTTAGTGGCTTAACTTGGCTTTGAGTATGAGTGTCTCGCTAATAGCTGGGAGGATAGGTTATGAGTGGTAGGGTGGAGTCGTATGTTATCCAGTGTCAAAACCGTTGGGTTCTGTGTTGGAAATAACTAGACCATACAAATTATATGGTCAGGTCACGTGAGAGGTCATGGAGTCATATGGTGGACAGTGTGTGGGTTTCCAACTCACTGTCTTGGTGACGACTCAATCGTATGAGTCATATGTTATGGTTACGAGTCAAGGGGTCGACTCGTAACCACCTGCAGTCTTTTTACAGTTTTAAGTTGAGGGCACTTAAGACATTTCTCACTAAAAATCCTTAAGACCCCCATAACCGTAACACATTTTGGTCACTCATCCCACATTTTACAAGATTAAACATCCTCTCCACTCTCCATAAAATCCCTTCAAGCAAAATTGGCTAGGGTTTCTCAAAAGTTGTCATCTAAGGTCTTAAGAATCAATTTCTCTCCATGAATTATTATAATTAAGGCATTTGACTCTTCCCTTATTGTTTTTTTCTATAGGCATATGTTTTAATGTACAATTTTCATCGTATTGTTAGGTTTTTGAAATAAAGGTTGGGGTTTTTAGATGATCATGGTTGATTAATGTTCCTAGTGACTTAATAATGTTTTTTATGTTTGAATTATGGTTTTGCACATGTGGGTGTATGAGAATGATGATTTAATTGATGGTTCATGGTTGAGACTAATATTTTATGATTTGGGCTTTGATTATGGCATACCCTCAACCTCTATATGAAATTGTCAATGAGAATGATGTTATCACATAGGTTGATTAAACTTGGAATCTCAGCATTGCATGAATGCTTAGTTAAATATGGATTGGTTTTGGTTAGTTTCATAGGGTTTTGGAAAGGACTTGGTGGCCATGCTTTGATTATAAATGGTGTTGGTTAATTAGAAATGATGGAGTCTTATTTGGTTTAATAGTTTATACGACATAAAGTGATAGACTTTTAAGCTTTAATTTTTGTATGTTGATACCAATGGTTAATGCCTGATTACAAGACTCCTTGATAAATGGTTGGGAATATGTAAATGATTTAATATGGGCTTAAAGGAGGTTGAGTAGCAAATCATAGAGGTGGGGGTCCAGGAGGATCGATACTAGAAACTAACATTTGTTGATGTGAGGGTGTTCTTAGTGACCGTGTTCTTGATGTCACACTTTATATTCTAGGGATGTAATAGTAATCTCAAGTTCTTTTCTCTGAACATGCGGCAAACACGCACTCGCCCAATAGGGGATGTTGAACCCATATAGGCCAGTTTAAGATTTCAAATGCATGATGAACCTTATTCCCGATCTCGACATAATTTATATCTATGTGTGTGTGTACATGTGATTGCATATGGTCAATTGAACTGGTTTTGAATGATGGCATTATTTTTCCTTTATCCGTGAGTTACATCCTAATGTTCACTCCTTTAACCATCTTTGGGCTTTGTATCCTCACGTTATGTAGGAAATAACCATACCAACATTCCTTCTTCTTAGTGAATTGGATTTGGGGACAGTTTTGAGCTAAATTGATGTGGTAAGCTTCCATACTCCGAAAGACTCCATTTAATGTTATGAACTTCTTTTCATTATTGTTATTTTTTTGGTTTTGGTTTTGGCTATGGTCGGGGCCATCTCTCGACCGAATGTTCTTTAATTCTAGTTAGAGGCTTTGTTGGGCTACTATAAGCATAGGCGGTGTCGGTATTGGTGATAGAATTGCTAGCTGTATTTTCATTAGGATTGGTATTGGTTTGACACTTCGTTATGACTGTTTTGTTTTAGTTATAAACTTTATCTTATGTCTTTAAATTTTCATTGTTTTTTCTTGTTATATGCTCAAAATTCTTCTGATAGAAGGAGTAGGGCGGTTATGGTTGGGTATTGGCGGTGGCCTCCGGTCCTGGTTGGATATGAGATACCCGACACGACTAGGCCCTATTTTAGTAGTGTCAATTTAACTCAGTTGGCCGATGATGCCAACTGAGTACCCATTATTTTTGCACTCATATTAACTTTTGTACATTTTTTGTCCAAATCAGATTACTATTTGTCTTTGTTGATCATTGTTCCCACGGTGACTAGTTTTCAAAGATAAGGTATGTTCTTGGAGTTCGAGTTGCCTATTTCCCTCTATCTTTTTTTCTAGCTTTAATTTTAAGTCAAATGTATTGACTATTCTAGATCTTTAAAGTTGTATTGACACTATAAGATACTCTTTTACTTGCTCTACCAAGTTATGAGGTTAGTATCTTGTATTAACTATTTATTCTATCTAGCACCTCTATTATTTAAAAGATATGTTGTTCAATTTACCCTTTGATGTGTATTTCCTACCGATTAACCCATTGCATTACCTCCAGGTTATGACTTGGCTTACTAACTAGTTCGGTTTAGTAGGTGACATCATGGATTGTTAATTAGGTCATGAAAAATTTGTATCAGAGCCTAGGCTTCATCGGTATTATTTAGACAAGAGAAAGTGCCTAGTCGAGTCCTGCAAATCAAAATAATAATGTTTGTTTCCTATATTCGTGAGGCTATGGGACATTCATAGGTGTTCTTTACTTCTTTCACTCATATCGTGCTAAGATTCTGAGTTGGTTTGTCGAAGTATTCCATTGAATTTACTCTTACGTAGATAGCTAGGACACATGCTACCGCTTCCTGAGATGAGGGTCTCTAGACCAAGCCTAGGGATACTACTCATATTAATGGATGACCTAGTGATCGTGGACAGCCTAGAGTTGTGTCCCCACCTAATGTCCTAAATAGGGGTCTTCCACTAGACCTCATTCATGCTCTTGAGAAATAGATTCTTCCACCCCAAACAATTATGGACCAAGGACCATCCCAGGCTCTACCTTCATTTATTTCTTCTTCAGTGCTCAAAGATGCATTTGTTTAGCTATTGGGTTTAGTTGGTGGTGCACTATGTGATGGTACATATCTTACAAATCTAAGAGGTACTGAGGCAGGGGAGCAACTTATAGCAATGGCTACCAAAGTTTAGGTTCCTCCTACACTGGAAGTTGCTCAATCAATAGTTGATCAACAAGTGGTTGCTCAACTTATTATGTCTTTTAAGGAGCAGAAGATGTTAGGAAGATTCTTGAGATTGGCTCTGCCTAGGTTTTTTGGTGCTTTAAGTGAAGATGCATATTAGTTTCTGATTGCTTATGAGGATAGGCTTCAAAATTTTGGCCTTGTTGAGACTCGTGGTATTGATTACACCATATTTTAGTTTGATTTGGTTCCTCGATATTTGTGGAGAGGTTTTATGGATTCGAGACCAGTTGGATCTTCTCCATTGTCATGGACTAAGTTCTCCAAGATATTCTTGGAGAAGTATATGCCTTGCAGCCTTAGATAGTTTGAGGGATCAGTTATTTAGATTTGCGAATGCCTTCATGATAATACTAAAGTATAAGGCTCATTTTTATGAGTTGGAAAAACATGGAACATCTATTGTAGACAGTGAGTTTGAGAGAACTCGATTCTTTGTTAGAGGATTGAGACTTTCCATCCATATGTCTACTCAAAATTCAGTCGTTATGGGTAGGTATTTTGCTAAAGTCTCAAATCATGCTAGGTTGATTAAGGTGATGCACTATGGGGGCTGCAAGGGCCATTATAAGAGTCCTAGGTTTTAGGGTAGATTCAGTGAAGCCGTCGTAGTTCCTGACCCTGAGATGGTAGTGCAAATAATACTATCCTCTGCGTCCATCTTATCAATACCTCTCAGAGTAGGTATTCTCCGCATCCATCTTTTTGGTCTTAGAGTTACTCTAGTTGACCTATTCAGGAAATACTTCAGATTATTGATGGAGGTCAGTCTAGTGATAGAAAATTCCCTGGTAAGGGAAATGATCAGTTTTTAAGAGGTTCATCCTCTAGTTATTCTAGTCATGGTGGTTATTCTAGGTTAGTTGGATCTACTAGTTCTAGTTCAACTCATGTTTCCTATTTTACTGTGGACATCCTGGTCACTATTCATAGGATTTCCCTAGTCGTAGGGCGATTGTTACTCAGCCTACAATGTTTTGCCTATTAGAGTAGTTTATCCCTCTTATAGAGGTGGTTCTCATAGTCGCAGGGGCGGTTTTTATGGTACATAAGGAGGTTCTCAGGAAGGCAGGATAAGAGGTCAGTCGGGTTCCCAGCAAGGTGGCAGGCGTGGTCAGTTGTATGATGTAACTACAAAACCCAAGGCTGAGTCTTAAAATACTATAGTTACAGGTACAATTTTGGTGTACGGTTAGTTGTCCCATACTTTGGCTGAGGCATCTTAACTGACCAGTATACTTAAAACTTGTTCCTACATAACCTGATCAATTCAATCAGACACTAGCAATCAATTTTCAATGTTCAAATATTTGACAACATAAAAAACCAAAAGCTCTACTCCTCTTTCTCTATCAATCTAAGAGATGGAAGGGCAGAGGGTAAAATAAATCTCTATTTATTCTCAGGAGAGCCTGGGATTTTTTAAAGACTCCGGGTAGATTTTATTCAAAATAAAAAATTCAAAGAAATGTTTTTCTTTTGGTAAGGTGGGGGGTCAATTTTATTTTAGAGTCATATGCATAAAACATGGATGTATGATTTTTTAATTATGTCTTTTTTTATTCTTTATCATTCTTTTTTATTTGCTTTATCATGCAAGACCCGACATTCACTTATTCTTATATATCTACTTATTATTAATAATGGTTGGAGTTGTCTTGGGACTTATTATCTATGTAATTATGTGTATCTACTCCCGTGGGTGATTTTTTAGTAGTGAATCGAGTTTTCAAATCAAGTCCTGCGATTATTAGTGGTGTTGATACTTATGCTAACCTTTTTATTCTGGATATGGTGAATTTTGATGTGATTTTGGTCAGAGACTTAGTGTACCACTATCATGCAGTCATGGGTTATTTATCTAAGGTCCTTACATTAGCCTGCCCGATGTACCCCCAGTCGTGTGGCAGGGAGCTATTAGCTCAAGCCAACGAGCATTTTGTCTTATATATACGCTAAGAGGTTTATTTTGACGGATTGCAAGTCTAATATCACTTTTATTTGTGACACTAATGTGGAGAATCCATTACTTTACTCTATTTTTGCTATTTGTGAGTTTCAAGATGTGTTCCCTACCGACCTTCTTGGTATTCCCCCTAATTGTGAGAGTGATATTTCTATTGATCTCGAGACTGGCACATGACCTATTTCTATGGCACCTTACCATATGGCTTTTGCCGAGCTTAGAAAGATAAATTATCACCTTTAAGATTATCTAGGTATGGGTTTTATTAGATGGAGTGTCTCCCATTGGGGAGATCTTATATTGTTTGTGAAGAAAAAATGTGGTTCCATCCATATGTGTATTGGTTATAGGAAACTTAATAAGGTGATGGTGAATAACTATTACCCTCTGCCTCGCATTGATGATTTGTTTGACCAAATTTAGTGTGCGACAGTGCTTTCTAAGATTTATTTGAGGTTCGATTACAATTAGATATTGAGGTCCAGTTACAATTAATAGAGGATTCGGGCTGAGGACATCCCTAAGACTACTTTAAGGATTTGTTATGGTCATTAGGATCTCTTACTGATGTCATTTAGGTCGACTAATTCCCCAGTCATGTTCATGGATTTCATAAAAAAACTATTCAGGTTGTATTTTGATTATTTCATAATTATGATCATTGACCATATCCTTGTGTATTCGAGGAGTAGAGGGGGGCATGGCCTAACATTTGAGGATCGTGCTCCAATATTTAAGAAATCATGTACTCTTTGCCAAGTTCTCTAATTGTGAGGTTTGGCTTGAGTCGGTGGCTTTCCTTGGGTATGTGGTGTCTAACGATAGTATTATGGTAGATTCCACTAAGTTTGAGGCATTTGAAATTGGTTTAGACCTACATCTCTGACTGAGGTTCGTAGCTTCATTAGTTTGGTGGGTTATTATAGATGATTCATCGTGGGTTTTGCTACTATTTCGGCCTCTATGATTAGATTGACTCACAAGGAGGTTTCTTTATTGAAGGTCCAAGAAGTGTGAGTCTAGCTTTCAAAAGCTTAAGGATTTTCTCACTTCATCTCCTGTTTAAGCTCTTTCTGTTAAGGGTGAGGGTTCACCATGTTTTGAAATGCTTCCAGCATTGGATTGGGTTGTATTTTCATGCAAAAGGGTTGTGTTATTTCTCATGCTTCTAGAAAACTTATGGTTCATGAGCACAACTACCCCACTCATGATTTAGAGTTGGCAGATATAGTTTTCATGATTAAGATTTGGAGACATTATTTGTACGGTGTGTATTGTGAGATTTTCACTGATCATCGCAGTCATCAACATCTTAAGATCTATAGGGAGCTTAATACTAGACAATGTAGATGGATGGATTTTCTTAAGGAATATGACATTTAATCCTTTACCCTTCGGCCAATGCAAATGTGGTTGCAGATGCATTCAGTCAAAAGGCAGTAAGTATGGGTAGCTTTGGTTGCATTTTAATTTCTCATAGGTCGTTGGTACATGACATTTAGTCCTTATCCAACTTGATGGTTCACCTTGATATTTCAAATCCTAGGAGAATTTTGGCTAGTGTGGAGATGAGATCCTCACTATTTGACTAGATTTAATAGCATTAGTTTGAGGATAGCAAGCTTTGTTTCCTTCGTTATAAAGTGTTGATTTGTGAGTCTGAGAGAAAAAACATAGATTCAGAGGGTGATTTGAAATTTGATGGTAGCATTTTTGTTTCTTAAATTGATGACTTGATTCAATTTACTTTTCATGAGGCTCACAACACTAGATATTCCATTCATCCCGGTACATCCAAAATATATAGAGATTTGAGACAACATTATTAGTGGGGTGGTATGAAGAGAGATATGGTAGACTTTGAATTTTGTTGTTTATGTTGTCAACAGGTGAAGGCCGAGCATCAATAACTAGGTTGTTTTACTCAGAGGTTACCCATTCTTATGTAGAAATGGGCACAAATTACCATGGATTTTTTAGTGGTTTTCCTTGCACTTTCCATGGTTTCGATGGTATTTGGGTCTTTGTAGATTGTTAGACAAAGTCAACACAGTTCATTTCTATTTAGATGTTCTTTAGTATTGAGAGATTAACCCATATCTATATTTGAAAGATAGTCCATTTGCAAGTTGTTCCCATTTTTATTATATTAGATCGAGGTTCAGTGTTCACTTTAAGATTTTTATGAGGAGTTGGGAACCTAGGTGTATTTAAGTACAACCTTTAATTCGCAAATAGATGGTTAGTTGGAGAGAACCATTCAGGTGCTTAAGGACATGCTCCGAGCATGTGTTATAGATTTTAGAGTCCTATGGGAGCAACACTTAGCCTTGGCATAGTTTTCATATAATAACTGCTATCATTCGAGTATTAGATGGTTCCTTTTGAGGATTTGTATGATAGGACATGTCATTTTCTAGTTTAATCATTTGAGGTTTCTGATGTTAGGCCCTATGGTAATGATTTTCTCCAGGAGTCATTGGATAGAGTCACGGTTATTCAGGATAGGTTGAGAGTGGCTCAGAGTAGGCAGAAGACCTATGCAAACTGTAGACTTCATGTATTGAGATTTTGAGTTAGTTATCGGGTTTTCCTCTGTGTATTGCCTATGAAGAGGGTGATGAGGTTTTGAAGAAAGGGAAAGCTAAGTCCTAGATATATTGGATCTTGAGATTCTTCACCCAGTTGATGAGGTGATTTATGAGTTAGCTTTACCTCATATTTTTCCATTGTTCAACAAGTTTTTCATGTTTCTATGTTGTGGAAATACATTCTTGATCCTTCACATGTTATTATGACATGGGACAAAGTCCAATTGGAAGAGTGTTTGACCTTTGTACAGGAGTCGGTGCTTATTTTGGCTAGTGATGTGAGGCGATTGTGCACTAGGGAGATTCCTATAGTTAAGGTTCAATGGAGGCACTGCCCAGTGGAGAAGGCCAATTGGGAGATCCAAAACTAGATATAGAGTCAGTATCCTCACATGTTTGAGACTTTAGGTACATCCTAGTCCTTAACTTTTTATGATGAAAGTTCCTTTAGTAGTGGATATTATAATGACCCTTTAGGTTATTTTCCATAATTTTACTTATTTTCACTGTTAGAGTTTTTCCATAGCTCCCTAAGTTATTTATGACTTGCTGGGATTGACAGGTCGGTTACCAGGCAGTTCATTTTGTTTTTAGAGCAAATGGCCTTTTTAGAAGTCTTTGTTTTTTTTCAAATGGTCATCGGGTAAAAACTTTAGTAAAATGATCTTGTATACAAATTATGATTGCGGTAACAGCTTTGAGATAAGAATTTTAGGCTAGGTAGACCTTGCTTTTGGGTTTCGAGGTATTTGGGTTCATTTAAACTATTTGTTAGAAAGTTAAGAAAATGAAATATTAGTGTGGGATAATATTTTGCTGAAACAATCTTGGATGGAAATTCCTAGTGCTTCATCGTTTTTGGAATGTCGAATTTTGTACTGTTACATAATTCATTTTGCATATGGGGTTTCTAATGAATCAAGAGGGCTTGCGGGGACTTGGAAATTCCAAGTCCACTGCAGCCAGCTGGTGTGTAAAAATGGTCAGCGAAGGGTCGTGATTGTGGTAATCTTGGATGGCAAGATGGTGTGATCGCACACCTGCTGGTTGCGATAGGGACTTTTTATTACCTGGTCTGGGCATATAAATCACACTTTTCTACAATTTTAGCTCATTTTCCATTTCGCCTCTCGAGAGATAAACCCTAAAATAGTGGGTTAACTTTAAATTTTGACATATGGGTGAATTGGGTGCTTGATTTACACCTATTTTCATGATTATCATCTGATTTAAGGCAAGAATTCCACCTTTTCTTGGTGAAATTTCTTGATTTAATTCTAAAAACCCCAAAACCATTATGTCTTAATTTTAGGCCCAAATTAGTTTAATTTTAACTCTTTTTTTAGGGGGAGGGCTTATGATTCCTTGAGCATGTATGAATGTTAGGTTGCTATCGAAAATGTGATTTTTATATATGGCACCCACATGGGTTTTTTTTGGTGATTTTTTAAAATGAAGCAGAATCGTACAATATGGCAATCAATATTCTCGTATTGATGAGTAGAATGTGTTTTTGATAGCTTGCCATCTTGAGGAGGCATCTCGGAAGGGAAAAATAAATGTTGAGAGGTTTGTTGAACATTGTCGGCGTCGAGGGAAGCTACGTTTATCCCTTGTTAGATTGAGATATTTCATAGTATATTTATGATATTTTGTTAGATTGGGATGGGTTTTAGGTTTTGGATTGATGAAATTTATGATTTGGGTTAGTTGGAACTTTTAATCTATGTTGAAATCATAAAGTTGGAATACTTAGCTTGTTTTCGTTTGCTTTTGGTGAATTGGACTTCATTAATCATGTTTAGCATGAGAATGCCTTGTATTAATCAAATTAGTTAAAATGCGCTAGTTGCTCATTCTTAGAGTATGATTCGCCTTAGTTGCTTATACTAATAAAAGTTGGCTTAATTTCTATTGGACATAGTAAAGTGCTTGAGTAGAAACTCTACCTTAGAGATAATTGTTGCTTTCTATACATATAAGAATGGATTTAGATACCTTAGAATAGTCTATGGTAGAAATTGACTTAGAATGTATTTTTGGGATTTAGAAGTGGGCCCTTTGACCAAACATAAGTCAATATTTATTATTACTTTTGTTGGACCCTTATACCATTATTGAATACTTAGAGATTTCCCCTTGAGGCAGTATTGTTGAATCTGTGTACTTAATGGTTATGGTGATGATGCCATTTGAGTAATGTTTATGAACAATTTAAAATAGATAATTGATTTTGTTATGATGAGCTATTAAATATGCTATAGAATCATCCTATGATTATGTTATGTATTAAGCCATTAATTAGGTTATTACTGTAACGACCCTCTTTTCTGGAACTGGAATGTCACACGGTGCTCATATCCCGAAGGACCACAAGCTAACCCTCTACTAATATCTGTACCTGAACACTGCAGAATATAGATAAAAAATATAGAAACTAGCCATAAGCTTCAAAACATCTAAAAATACTCAAAATTGAAAACTCAATACTGATACATCTGTTCGAAAAGCCTCTAAATTGTCTGAACTGTGGAGTTGATGGGACATGTCCCAAACTAACTCCGTCTACTGAAAATAAACTAATTCTGATATGATAATAATAAGAATAAGGATCATCCTCGACTGAAGAGGAATCACTGTTGTGTTTACTGCTGCTAATTGGGACTGAGTTGCTAAGGGTATTCTGGATCCCGTGCCTCTGAACCTATGGTGTCAAATAAAATACCATAGCACAAATGCACTAGTACGGGAATGTACCGAGTATGAATATGAGGTAAGGCTAAATGCAAGGTCTTATGCATGAACAATTACTTAACTGAATAATAACAATAATACTGAATGAGGACATATGCATGACTACACAAACCATAACTGAAAACATCGCAACTCGAAGTACTGAAACTCGGATACTACTTTATTGTCATCTGAACTCACTACTAATGCCTGAGATACTGAATAACTGAATCTACTCATATCAATGACTAAAGCTGATCTTTTTACTATCGACTGACTGCATCGGAGACCAAACCTCTGTAACAGATGATTCTAGAATCTACTATCAATGATAACAAAAGATTATATATGAGATCAAACCTATCTAGAGGATGATCTCTAAATTTGATAATAAGAATAATCAACTTAATCTGAGATTGAGATCAAGCCTATCTAGCGAGTGATCTCTGGATCTGATAATAAGAATACTTAACAGAATCTGAGACTGAGATCAAGCCTATCTAGAGGGTGATCTCTGAATTTGATAATAAGAATACTCAACTGAATCTGAGAATGAGATCAAGCATATCTAGCGGGTGATCTATGGATCTGATAATGAGATTACTCAACTGACTTTATGTGGGACCATGCCTATCTAATGGGTGCCCCATGAATCAATGAAACTGTCTGAGTTCCTCACTGAGATAGATGATTGTATCCGACAGTCCTAATTTTTGAGTTCTTTTCTGAAGACTGATACTGAAACTGTAACTATGGGAGTGCTCACTTAACCGACATGCCCCGAATTAGAACTGGTGGGGTCCAACCTGTAACCCCAGTTGAAAGGGTGTCAATACCGTGCCACGGGTAAAGACCTATCTAGTCAAGCCTCTCTAACGAGTGACCCTCGAAGGAAGTCAAGCTTAAGGTAGTATAATAGTCAAGCCTATCTAGTGGGTGACAAGTCTTTTCTAATGGGTGACTCCTATATCCTGCACTGGCTATACAGTTCTAGAGTTCAGGGATTGCTCCTAACGACTTTGCCTCTCTAACTGGGAGCCGCCATCCCTGCACTTGCTCGGTGCTAGCTCCTACTCCCAACTGACAGACTCTGAATTGATTCACAACTTAAACTGAATTGAATCTGATACTGATCATATTTCTCGACTGATCTGTCTGTGTTAAGTTGAATTCACTTGGTTTCGTATCTGACGGAATACTACTAAATCTCATTATCTGACTGATGATACTGAGTTCTGGACTGAACCCTCGAATACTACTATATCTGAGCTGCATACAGAATTGAGGTTAGAATACTAGCGATACTGAGATTACTAAGATTTTTGAGATTTCTTAAGTTCTGTAACTGCCTAAGAGTATAGGGTTTTATTACTCATTGTGTTCTGAGAATCGTGGCTCGACTGAGATTATTGTAAAAACTGATACGGGCTCTAGACTACAGCTAAATTATCAGGTATAAATACCCCCAGGGCTCGATAACATAAAAGTAAAGCATACCAATTCTTGAATTATCAAGATCATAGACATTCATTCACCATCACAATCACTAAAGCATCTCTTCAAGCATTTAGACATCATAAACATGTGATAGTATAGGGAGACATGCTATTGGCTCATACTCCATTCAACAAGGTCTTGCATCAAACACTTAGCATGTATTACAGTCTTAGAATGTATTGAAGAGTACATAATTGGGGAATTTCATGATATCGTGTCACAATTTATGCACTAAGCCTTTTCAACAAACACTTGGTATGCATGAGCTTGTACACAATTGGGGATTTCTAGACAACATACTATAATGGCTCTAATTCCTTCACATAAGCATTTTCTCAAACATATGGGGAACATGCTTTGCTTATTCAACAATATCTTAACTTAATTGGATTGAACACATCACTTAACAAGAAACTTGAGGTGGGTTTATCATGAACATCACATGAATATCACATACTAGGGTCAAAGCTTGAAAACCATGCAAACAAACATGAATCAAAACTCAATAATAGCATGAACATCAATTTCAACACACATGAATTATGAAAACCCATAAACATAAGATCTTTGAATTTTTAAAAAGTGTTCTTGAGCTTCTTGTATGAATGGAACCGAATAATCAATATCTGCATACCTTAGGGAAACTCTTTCTTGAAGGCTCTTGGAGAGATTCTTTATTTCTTGATTTCTCTTGATTTTTCTTGAAGAAGAAAGAAGGATTTTGATTTTGTAGAAACCCTAGTTTTGAATGTTGAAGATGAATAATGAAATTTGGAACCTTGATCGGATATAAATAGGGTCTGAAAAGAGTAGAAAAAAGACCAAAAATCCCTTTTAAAAATCGAGTTAAAATTATCGATCGGGGGTTGCAACAGTCGAAGTGACGGTCTGTCGGATCATCCATCTCACATTGGCCTAGAAAAGAATACACTTCCTTGAGGTGAAGGTTGAATTTACGGTCCATCGCAAACCTGACGGTCCGTCAGACCGACCGTCGCAAGTTGGCCAAGATGAGGTCTCACTGCCTCAGCGCGACGGTCCCAGTAATAGTCCATCGCAGCCTCGATGGTCCATCGTCCTGGACATCGCACTTTGACTAGGAAAGAGAGTCTCTACCTTGGTTGTGACGGTTTGGGCAATGGTCCATTGCAAGCTCGACGGTCCATCAACCTAGCCGTCACACCTAGGAGGTTTAGACTATTATCAGTAAAAACGACCATAACTTCCTCGTTCAATGTCAAATTTTGAGGAAATTGGTATTGATGGAAAGATTATTCAATGCTCTACATGAAAAAAATAAACATTAGGGAAATTATACATGATTCAAAATATTTCTCACTTGGGAAGGAACTTCTCAATCTTTTAGGACCGGATTTATGCTTCACTTGACACGCTCTAAAGCTCAGACTATGAGAGAATTTTTTGGGGTCTTAAAATTACTCAAGCCATTTACTATGCTATTACTTATGCTTATGATCACACTTAATAATTATGCTAGTAATCATTCTAGAAAATATTACTAATGACGATGTTAGCAATTTTGATGATAACTATGCTAGAAGTCATGCTTAGTGATTATACGAGTATATATACTATTGAGTATGTTAAGATTCATGATTCCTTTTGTTATTATTGGCCATCTTAAGTAATTTTTCTAATTATTGTGCTATTATATATTTAATGATTATTCTATTGGCACTTATGACATTGATTATATATCTACCCGATTCAATTTAGGAAGATGATGTTGATATTGATACCCGGCGAGGCTGAAGGATGGTTATGATGATATTGATCCTCCACAAGGCCGAATGTTGTTTATGATGATATTAAAACTAGGAAATTCAGAAGGATATTATGAAGATACATTGATACTCGACAAGGGCAAACAATATTCTGATCATTCATTGATACCCGGCAAGGCTGGAGGATTTTATGATGATACATTACTCGACTCGGCCGGAGGATATTATGATGATTTATTGATACCTAACAAGTATGGAAGATGATTTTATTGATGTGCCTATGCATACATCTACCAGTTTAAGTTCGGTTATGCCCTAAGTATGGAAATTATATATATATATATGATTATTGGTAGTTTGGGTATGATATTGATGTTAGAAATGTCAGGTATAGACAAATGTGGTAATTATGATAATTAGTGGCCTTATGAGGTTTAATGATAATTGTTGGTTAATGATAAATAATTATAAAGTGGTATAGTTGATGCTTAGGGATGAAATAAGATTAGTAGTGGATATTGTTAAGTTACTAATCATGAATAGTTGGTAAACGAGTACTAGTTGGTAAATGGTGATTATTTAATGAATGATGTTAGTAAACAAATAGTGGCAGTTTATAAATAAAAGTTATCTAATGTATGATGATTAGTATATATATGTATAATAGTTGTTCATGACTAGAGGCTATATGATGACTTGTAATAAAAGGGATTAGATAATAACAAATGATTTTCTCATAAATCGGTAATTAGTCAGTATCAATAACGATTTTGTTAAATGATGGTAGCATTATGGGATATAGGTATATTGTCAAATATTGTAAATGGTAGATTGATGATAATTATGGGAGGATGGTTAAATAATCATTAAAGTTAGCTATAATGTTGGTTGATTGATTTATTCTTCTCTTAAATGTACTCTCCAGTCGTATGTGAGGTTGTGAAAAGTTATTTAATTTTTTCACAAATTGGCATATGGTAGCGAATTTTGTAGCTTATGGTTGCTTATTTTAATTCTTTATGATATGTTATTATTCCAAATTGTTTACGTATTATGTTTGAGCGGTGATTGGCACGTGTTGATGCCTTATGTTATGTTATTATTTTGGTTTAATTACTTATTATGTACAGTGATGTTGGAGATAATTCAGGTGTATTTTTGAACCATGTCTTAGTTATGTTGTCTTGAATTTTATCATACTTATATCATAATTTAAATTAGATGGACGATGATGCCTACTGAGTACCCATTTCTTTGGTACTCTTACTTCACTTCTATACCTTTTTGGTGTAGACTAGAGTACTAGTTGTTGTCATTAATTGTTGCTTGTGCGGTGATTGATTTTTAGAGATAGGGTAAGCTATTGGAGTTTGATTCGACCATTTCCCTCTATTATTATTTTTAGTTTTTTATTTCGAGACCAATGTATTGATTATTCTAGACTTTTGAAGTTGTACTGAAACTATTAGATGTTCGTGTACTGGATCAACCAGGTTGTGGGATAGGTATTTTATATGGACTATTTATTCTATCTAGTACCTCTATTATTTATGAAGTGTGTTGTTCAATTTCGCCATTGATAGGTATTTCCTACAAAATTAACTCATTGTATTTTCTCTGGGTTATGGCTTGGCTTAGTATAGTTTAGTAGGTGCCATCATGGCTCATAAATTGGGTCAAGACATAATTCTTGACTTTTACAAATGAAAGTTCTTTTGATAGTGGATATTGTAATTCCCCTTCAGGTCATTTTCTATATTTCTGCTTTTTCCACTATTAATGCTTTCCTATAGCTACCCAGGTCATTTATGACTTGCTGGGTTTGACAGTTTGGTTATTGGATAGTTCATTTCGTTTTTAGAGGCAATTGTAATAACCAGTGAGGTATTTTTCTATATTTCTACTTATTTTTTCAGTTAGAGATTTTCCATAATCGTCCCAAGTGATTTATGACCTTCTGGGACTGACTATTCAGTTATCAGATTGTTCGTTTGGTTTTCAAAGCCAAATCCTTCTTTTGATGTCTTCGATGGTTCCAAATGTCCAGCGAGCAAAAACATTAGTGAAATGATCTCAGATGCAAATTCTAATTGTTCCACTAGCTCTGAAATATTGATATAGGCTTGGTAGACCTTTGGTTCCGATCTCAAGGCACCCAAACTTATTTTGACCTATTAGTCAGAAACTTGAAAAATAAAAAATTTGGGTATAGGAACCATATTTGGTCAAAATGACCTTAGATGGAAAATTCGAGTTCACCATTGCATCCAAAACATCAAATTTAGTGTGGTTACACAGTTCATTTGCATAAATAGGATTTCGAATGAATCCCGAGGACTTGGCCAAAACTTGAAAAGATTTTCAAGTTTTCGTTGATATCTTATCCCTATACGATATATTGTACAGAGAGGTTAGTGCGATTACACTAAGGGTGTTGGCGACTACCATACCTCCTCCTGAGGCCGGGGTGTGCGGTTTCAATACCTCATTACCTAGAAGGGGTATAAATAGACCCCTTAGGCCACGAATTAGCTCATTTTTTCACCCTTCTCATGAGATCAAATACCCTAAAAAGTGTGGGAGCTTAAAATTGAAAATTCTGGATGACTTGGGAGCTTGGTTAACATCTATGAGCTTGGTCAGCCCCTAATGTCTTGAGGGCTTAATTTAGCCCCAAATTTAGCAAGGTTTGCACCCATTTTTTAGGGTAATAATTCCATGAACTTTTATGAATGTTGGGTTGGTCTAGAAAACATGATTTTCATAGGTTGGACACACATGGGGTTTTTGGCATGATTTTTTTATCAAAAGCACAATGGTGCAACATGGTTATCATTATTCTCGTATTGACATCTAGAATGTGATTTTGATAGCTTGGTATCTTGAGAAGGCTTCTTTGAAGGGAAAAATGAATGTTTAGTGGTTCGTGAGCCTTCTTCGGCATTGAGGTAGGCTAGGTTTATCCCTTGTTAGATTGAGCTATGTCATAGAATATTTTTAATATCCTGTTAGATTGGGATGGGTTTTAGGTGTTGGATTGATAAAATGCAAGACTTGAGTTTAGTTGGATCATTTAGGCTAAATTTAAACAGTAGAGTTGAAATGATTAGATTGTTTCCTTGAACCTTAGTTCATTGGACTTTATTGCTCATGTTTAACATGAGAATGCCCTAGATTGCTCTAAATTAAGAAAATGCACTAGTTATTCATTTGCTAAATTAAGCAAATGCTTTTTTTTAAACATTGGAGCATGATGATTCAACAATAGATGTACCAATTTTCACCTAAAACTTTGAAGGAGAGGCGGAGATTTAGGAAACAGGATAGATTTGGAAACCCTAGAGTAATATATATATGTTTTAACCATTTAGGGTGGGCCGGGTACTTTGCAGATCAGTTTGGGCAAGGGACCGAATTTCTTTTAGATTTAAGATGGGTTGGTCCATCTATGAAGAAACAGTTATGTTTTTGAATTTTCAATATTAATAAAATCCAAAAATTAAACCAAAAAAAAAAAGTTTGCTTAATTTAGAATAACTAAGGGCCCAAATTTCTTTTGGATTTAAGATGGGTTGGTCCATCTATGTAGAAACAATTATGTTTTGAATTTTAAATATTAATAAAATCCAAAAATTAAACCAAAAAAAAGCACTAGTTATTCATGCATACGGTGAATTGGACTAAGTGTCATACACCAAAGAAAGGTTGCCTTAGTTTCTATATTGGCTTAGTTGTTATGATTGAGAAGAACCTTTACCTTGGGACTAATTATGGCTAGCTTTACATCTAAGCCCTGATATAGATACCTTAGCATATTTTGGGGTAGAAATTAACTTAGTATGTATTCTGGGGGTTTAGAAATTGGCTCTTTGACCCACCTTAAATCATGATTGAGGTTAGTTATTTAAAAACCTTTGTATGTTTATTATATGCTTAAAGAATGCCCTTGTGCGGCAATATTGAGGAACCTTTGTACTTATTGGTAATGACAAATAGTATTAGAAGTAATTCCATAGATTTTGCCATATGTATGAATTGTTGGTTAAGCTTATGAAGAGATAATGATTATTATATTGTTATGGCTATTGATTGGGCTACCCAATATATTATGGAATGATCACTTGACTATTTATAATGTCAAATCCATATATTATGTTATGGACCATACTAAGAAATATACTATAAATTATGCCATGGATTAACTATTGCTCAAGTTATTGATAATGTATCTTTTTGCTAATGATAGGCCATTGTGTAGGTGATTAACGAGTCATTGTTCATGATATTTCTTATGATTATAATCAGGCTAAGAATGTATGCTATAAAACATTCCAAATGATGATATTAGCAATTGTGCCATAAATTATGTTAGAAGTCACGCTTATTTCTTATTAGGGGATGTTATGTCATTCTTGTTGTATAAAACAATTATAATTCCTTATTTGATTGTTTGTGATATTTATTTTTCCACCGATTATAATTATTATTATATATTGACACCTAACAAGGCCGGAGGATATTATGATGATAACATGACACCCAATGAGGCCAAACGATATCATGATGATATGTTGATACCTGATAAGTCCAGAGGATATTATGATGATATGTTGATGCCTGGAAAGCCCATAGGATATTATGTTGATATGTTGATGCTCGGCAAAGCCAGAAGATAATATAATGTCATGTTGATGTTCGACATGGCCCGGGGATATTATGATGATGTAATGAAGTGTGGTAAGGTCGTGTAATGACACATGAGGTCAGTTTCCATTATTCCTCTTACTTTAATTGTTAGAGATTTTCCATAGATTCCCTAAGAAATTTATTACTTGTTTGAACTGATAGTTTGGTTACCAGGCAGTTCATTTGGGTTTTAGAATCATTTTTCTATTTAGAAGTCTTCGCTGGTTCCAAATGGTCACCGAGAAAAAAACCTCAGTACAATAATATCAGATGTGAATTTTCACTTTTAAATTAGCTCTAGAATATAAATTTTAGGTTATGTAGATCGTTGGTTTTGCTCTCGCTAAACCCAGACTTATTTCGATCTATTGGTTGAAAAGTTGATAAATTTTAAATTTCAATATGGGCCCCACATTTGGTCGAAACGACCTCAGATGGAAAATCTAATTTTGCCTATTCATCTGGAATGTCGAAATTAGTGTGGTTGCATATTTTTCTTGCTAATAATTGACTCCGGATGCATACGGATACATTGGCCAAAATATGGAATAAATATCAAGTTTCACCTATCATCTGGTTCACCAAAAAGTATTGTTATCACAAAGGCTGTATCGTGATCGTGGCTCGCGTGTTCGCTGTATCCTGAACATAGGGCCTGGGAAAGGGTATTTAAATTCCCATCTTAGTTGATAATTGGCCATTTCACTCTTCCATTCGATTCCATAAACAATAATAGGGTGTGTTGTCCCCAAATTGAGTCTTGGGTGATGATTGGGAGCTTGAATAACTTGCATATTCGTTAATAACATTGAATCTAAGGTATTGTAATACCCCGAGACTCTAACCACTAGTGAAACCATGACTCAAGCTCATGAGAAGTGAATTATAGTGCTTTGGTTGTTTTCTGATCAAGGGTGATGTGTATTAAGGCCTCAAAGATGTCCTAGTGATTAGGTGAATCAAAACATTCCTTACCGATTGAATTCTTGGGAAGGATATTGCCATATTCAACTTCAAATGAGCATATCTATCGTTATACTATGAATTATAGATATAATGATCTACCAAAAGATACATAATTAAATTATCTTTCCAACTATATCAATTTCACCCAAATCCGGTATCGGAGCCAAGAGTTATGCCCATTTTACTCCAGCATGTCAGGCTGGAAAACTGAATGGCGACATTTTGTGATAAGCTGTCACAAGTGTGACGACTTATCACCAATGTCGTCAACCTTAAGCAGAAAATCATAAAATACACCCTTTTGTGACGACATTTCGTGGTGACTTGTCACGAATGCCGTCAGCTAATTTTTTTCAGCAATTAAAGGACGTTTTTGCAAGGGTATTTTTGTCTTTTCCCATCTTTTGGAGGACCCTATATCAAATGAGCATATCTTTCGTTATACTATGAATTATTGAGCTCATGACCTACCAAAATATAGATAATTGAATTATCTTTCCAACTATACCAATTTCACCCAAATACGGCATCGGATCCATGAGTTATGCCCATTTTACTCCAGCATGTCAGGCTGGAAAACTGAGTGACGACATTTTGTGATAAGCTGTCACAAGTGGGATGACTTATCACCAATGTCGTCAGCCTTAGGTAGATTTCCACCCATAGTGATGACATTTTGTGATAATTTGTCACAAGTGTGACGACTTATCACCAATGTCGTCAACCTTAAGCAGAAAATCATAAAATCCACCCTTTTGTGATGACATTTCGTGACGACTTGTCACAAGTCTGACGACTTGTCACGAATGTTGTCCGCTATTTTTTTTAGCAATTAAAGGACGTTTTTGCAAGGGTATTTTGATTTTTCCCATCTTTTGGAGGCCCCTATTGTAACATCCCGAAAATCAAGTTCCGAGATACCACACGGTGCTTAAGGTCACAAGTGACCCCAAGCTAACCCTTTTCATCGGTATAACTCAAAAGCGACTGATTAAAACATAATTCTAAGAGAATGAAGCTGAAAATGACTCAATACAGAATCTGTTCAGTATAATATTGGAATTACAAGATGACAATTCTACTAACACATATACATATACAAGAAGGAGACTGAATACATCAACCACTACTACTGTCTATAAAGCCTCTACTAGTATTGTCTGTACATAGTCGGGTCATGACTCCCAACTACCACACTCAATACGACCGACGAAAGAAGATACAATGCTCCAAACTGAAATAACCGACCGAAGTCCCTGAACTGTGAGGACTCTTTACCTGCTGATCGGAAACTGCAACTGAATAGAATAGTAAATGGGGGTCAGCATAAAGAGAATATACTGAGTATGTAGGGGTGCATGCAACACTTTAAATAACATCATCAATTTCATGGAAACATGCATACAGACAATGATGACTCACTTGGTTTGAGTTATATCAAATCATACTCTTCATAATTTCATAATAAATAGTTCAAATGGTAAAATCTCATAATCCATGTAAATCATCAAAAATCATAAATTATGATAAATCATCATAAATTATCATATCGTCAAAATTCATCATAGGTAATCATAATTCATCATAATATCTCAACTCTTTGACTCAAATCTCGGAGTGACTCGGTAATTCAAGAAACATGACTTTTATGGACAGGTGAGTTTCCTATAACTGACAATCCCACGTGAGCTACGTGGAACACCAACGTTTGAAATCTCCGTTGGCGGGAGCGTCATACTTTTTTCTAGGGAGTACGACCTTAAAACTGCAATAATCACAATCGGGCTCTCTGGCCAATAATATCATCATCAAACAACCCTACGGTGGCACATAGGTTTGGGGAAATACCAAATTTGCCTCTCGGTGCTAAGTACTACTCCCCGACAAGCTCAGAACGCGTTAGGAAATCCACCATCATCATCACAAGGGTCTATCATAAAGACCAAATCAAATATCTCAATTTATAATTCATCAAAACTTTGAGGATTCCTAACCCTAACTTTGACTTAAAACATTTTAATCTTTTTCAACATCAACAAGGTATCAATGCATTGAACCATAACCGACTCGATATTTGGACAAGGATATGAACACTCAATACGTAATATTTTCAACAATTCAACTCTTCAAAATCATCTGGAAAAAAAATACCAAAATTCATCTCAACATCTATATCAAAATCAATCTTTCTCATAGTCAAAATCATCTCGACTCTGCGAGTTCAAGGTCAATGTACTAAAATTATTATTCTTTCAATTCGACAATTATATCATGAAAACAGCTTTTTGAAAAGCACTTGAGACCTTCAATTCATTATAAGAATACATATCCCGTAGTACAACTCAAATCACGACTTTTATCTCGAAAGCCTTTAGAAATATCAATTCATTGTAGTAGTATGCAATTCATAGCATAAATTCTCAATTTAAGAAGTAGAGTAATGAAGTAATCATGTATATCCATATTAGAAAAAAATTCAAAGTCTTATAAATCCTTCATAAAGTAATTTGAGTGTATACCCATTTTCGAATATCATGAAATTTCAATAATAGAACTCACCCTTTTTAAATGTCAAAATGTAACAATTTATCAAGTCATGACAACATCGATATTTTTGAAAAAATATCAAGACTCATGGTAACATCTCAAATGTTATATCCCAATATGCTTAATGATTCAATTTCGTCATAAATAAGCTTTAAGCTTATCATATATCTCAAAATCATTCCAAAATACCATTTCAACATATATCTCAAAATCGTTCAAAATAAAAATATGAAATTTACAATTATAGATATCAAGACATCTCATGTCTCAAATATATATTTAATAATTCAAATCGTCTTTGGGAAGCATAAAGGTTGACACATATCTCAAAATATTATTCCAAAATACAATCTCGACATACGTCCCAAAATCATTCAAAATACCACCTCGTGGTAAAAGTGTGTAATTCGCAATGATAATTATTAAATCATATCATGAAAACATTGAGATAATCATATAAATCAAAGTTTATTCATTCAATCATCATAATCTCATAATCGAATTATTTAGACGTAATCTCACTTGCAAAATCATGTAAAACCATAATAAAATTAAAGCTTTGGGCACAAGAATGGAAGATTGCTCTTGTTCAAAACCCCACATACCTTGAAATTGATTTCATGATTATGGAATCCTGTTCACACAAATAAGGGGTGCTCCATGAAGGTCTCGAGATGATGAGTTCGATTATCGGATCAAATTTGAATTTCTACGGTGAAATTGGAAGATATTTGGAGCTCAAAATGGACCTAGGGTTTAGTTCTCTCAATGTTTTTGATGGAAGAATTTGATGGCTCAATATAGGTATAAATGGACAATTTTCGTCCATGAAGTGAAGGCATAATGACCAAAATTCCCTTAAAAATGAAATAATTCTCGAATTTGTCCTTTGGTGGACTGTTTTGATAGTCTGAAGTAGATCAACCATAACGTTTTACTCCGATATCCAAATTGTATGAAACCAATTTCATTAGAAAGAAGACGCTCATATATTTCCGTTGATATATAGTATCTCACCCATCTCATTGTGTACGAGGAGTTATGATCGTTTGAAATTGACCTAAAAATTCACTTTTGGTAGGCTGAAGTAGATCGATCATAACAGTTTGGTCCGATATAAAAATTGGATGAAACCAATTTCATCGGAAATAGGACTCGCAGTGCTTTCCGTTGATATATAGTAGATCACCCAGATCATTATTTTCAAGGAGTTATGATCGTTTAATATTGGAGCAAAAATACGTCAGGCCTCAGTACTTTTTCCTGCACGTTTTACTGTTCACAGTTCGATTGGAATGGTCGTAACTCATTGCTCGAGTGTCCGTTTTCGATGATCTACATATCGTTGGAAAGATTATTCGATACTCTATGTAATGGTAGGTCAACATATTAGAAATACTACATAGAAAATTTATGGATTGCTCTAAAGCGTAGAACTCGATAGGTTTCTCACGAAATCTTTACGAAGAAAAATTTCTGGGGTATTGCATTATCTCCCCCTTGGAAACATTCGTCCTCGAATGTTGCTTGATAGGATAAAAGCACTGATCAACTGACCTTCTTAAGGGATGCAAACATCTAAGATATATCGGCACGATTGGAATTACAGTTTCCTAATCCTCATACTGAACATGCATATCTGACGCATAAATATCTAGCTGAACTGACTCTGGAATGTATGAATGCATATGCAACAATAGCCAATTCAAGGCTCGTAATGAGAACTTGAGCATGAACTATATGTGTTCAAAAAACGGAAGCTTTAAGAAGTCACGGGGTATCTCCCCCTTGGGACTCTATGTTCCTCTACAACAATTATTTCACAGGGTCACTAAGACTGTCTACGGGGCACCTATGAATTAGCTAATATGCATGATGCACGAATAGAGGTATAATCGTAACTACTGAGATGCTCCATATGGAAATGATTTCATTCCTAAGATCCTTGGATAACATTATGAAATGATAAATGAGAAGGTACACTATACGACTCTGATTGACTGAGCTGGAATACTTGGAAAACAAAGATCGTTTAGTAGAAGTTTACGAATTGAAGCATAACTAGCTTCCAGAATTTGAAACATGTACACCACAATACCTCAAGATAACCACTTAAAACTTCAACTAACCACAATATACATGAAAGCTTAATCTCAATCTTACTTCACATTACCACTTAGCTCAAAATAAGCATACACCTTTCTAACAAAGATAAGGAAACATTTTCTCTCTTCTATGTAGATAACTATTCACCAAAACCCTTATCCACAACAAATACGTATTTTTCCATATAACTAACTATTCATCATCACTCTCTCACCCTACGAAAAAAGTTATCAAAGGGCTAGAATATGCTGGTCTAAAATCTGACTAGATACCCTGAATAACTTGACGTTCACCAAGGCGTAAGGAATAGAAGATTTAACATCATGAACTCGACAAAGAAATTTGATTAGGGAATATGCACGATATGAATCCAAACTTTCATTGATCATTAACAGAAATGATTTATTTCTCGAATAGAGCATAGGGTAAGGCTAGAGTACCTCGATTACTAGCCACATAACTTATGATTTGGATTTCATAACTTATGGAATATAATTCCACTGCTAAAAAAAGAAAAAAATTCGAAACCCCACATATTGGGAACTGAGAGAGAACATGGTCCTTTATGACATGCACGAACTCAAATTATGATCATGGAACTAAAGTGTAAAGAAGGAGTAGGCCCTGGAATAACTGAAAGAACTGAAATAGGAATGGGTCGAGCAAAACCCATTTCTTACCACTATTGGAATCCGAACACTTAACTCGGTTACTTGATCTATCATCTCCCCCTTAGACTTAAGCCATCGCTCTGGGTCAGTAACACACTATAAACTATAATCTAAACTAAAGTCACTTCACTCGAGAGTCCGATACATAATCACACGTACAAACCATAAAACTTCACCCAAATGACTACCTCAGAAAGCATATAACCACATCCTCACACAACTTCTCGAATTACCACCTATCCTTCTATAACCCCAATAATCAACACCTAACACTTGCACACTTTCTAATCTCAAATCTGCATAAGCACCCCGATAGTCGGAGTATACACCATCTAGAGATTCAACGCTTTCAGCTCAACTTTGGAATTTCAATCTTAGAGTCTAACGCTCAACTCAAATTTTTCTCATCCTTAACGGACCACACTACCTCTGTCATCACTTATTAAAATCACGCTTGTAAACTTATATTTCTAAACCATAAGAATCAAAATCACATCTAAGAAGCTCAACCATTACAGTCATACACTAATCCTCAAAATTAAAGCAGTCCCATAATATCTTGGGTGAACTTTCTCATCATAAACACAACATCAAACTTAATCACGAATCAACCTAACTTAGGCTCTTATATCCATTATTCAAGCCTAATAGATCACTTCCTAACAACTAATACCATTAATCAAGAAATCATCACAGTCACCTTCACGATCACCAATCATTCAAACATAACTTTTAGCACACAATATAACTTAAAACTTTTCGTACAAAATTTCCACTTAGAAACTATAAAAACAATCCTCAACAAATGCTAGCCCATTTAAACTTCATAACAATAATAATTGGTCATAATCATATAGCTTATCATATTCACAATCCATTAACACATCCTTCTTTCACCCGTCACTACTATCTATCCTTCATACACAACTTAACTTAATTCATAGCTCTCTACGTCTTAACTTAACTTTCTCTTGCAACCCGCCAATGGCATAATTTAACAACACTCACCCACCGAGTACTTCCATTACTAACCTATACTCTCTGGCATACAAATACCGTCAACACCCATTTCGTACCTCGAACAAACTACATCACAAAATTGACACACAAGGATATATCACTCCCTATTTACTCCAATTGTATGCAAAAATGGATTCCGCTATACTTATGCTCAAAAAATCACACTTACCATCCTTCTTACTACTACACCTTCAAATCCCACATTTTCAGCCAGCACAAGGAACGAGATGAACTACAAGTTGCTAGTGGATCGAAATAGGCTGCACATGGCTCCACTACGCTTTGAATATGAGTTTTGAAAAAAAGTTTTAGGTGAATAACAAAATAGTTGTGCTAGTGAATCGAAAGAGCCCCACACGGCTTCACTAGACTTTCATTTTTTTTTCAACAGCATGATGATAGCAAGATTACGGGAGATAGGAACTTGGCATAACATATTCGATGATCAAGGAGTATGCATCCACTCAGTCTTAGCTGAAAATGTCATAAAGAAGAGGACATAACATGAAAATTCAAGAACTTATAACACACTGGGAGGCTCTTCTGAAGACACTTTTATGAAACTTCTAAAACATTTTACTAATCAGTCTGAAAACATTATCAGGGAAAGAACCGGGACTTGCTGCTCATACTATCTCAAGAATAGCACATAGATAGAAAAGTACAAACTGTCACTTATAGATCCTGAAAAGAAATTTGGTAGCTTATCTGGTTTAAACTTATTGCACGATTCAAGACTTAAAAGAACAACAACCTTTCCTAAATGCCTTATAGCCTCTCGAAGAAAAGTACAGACATCTCCGTATCGTTTCGCAAGACTCTACTAGACACGGCTTCATAGACAACCTAGGACACTTGAACTTTGTGCTCTGATACCAAGTTTGTAACATCCCAAAAATCAAGTTTCGATATGCCAAATGGTGCTTAGGGTCACAAGTGACCCCAAGCTAACCCTTTTCATCGGTATAACTCAAAAGTAACTGATTAAAACATAAATCTGAGAGAATGAAGCTGAAAATGTCTCAATACAGAATCTGTTCAGTATAATATTGGAATTACAAGATGATAATTCTACTAACACATATACATATACAAGAAGGAGACTGAATACATCAACCACTACTACTGTCTATGAAGCCTCTACTAGTATTGTCTGTACATAGTCGGGTCATGAATCCTAACTACCACACTCAATATGACCGACGAAAGAAGATACAATGCTCCAAACTGAAATAACCGACCCAAGTCCCTGAACTGTGAGAAATCTTTACCTGCTGACCGAAAACTGCAACTGAATAGAATAGTAAATGGGGGTCAGCACAAAGAGAATGTACTGATTATGTGGGGGTGCAAGCAACACTTTAAATAACATCATCAATTTCATAAAAATATGCATACAAACAATGATGACTCACTTGGATTGAGTTATATCAAATCATACTCTTCATACTTTCATAATAAATAGTTCAAATGGTAAAATCTCATAATCCATGTAAATCATCAAAAATCATAAATTATGATAATTCATCATAAATTATCATATCATCAAAATTCATCATAGGTAATCATAATTCATCATAATATCTCAACTCTTTGACTCAAATCTCAGAGTGACTCGGTAATTCAAGAAACATGACTTTTATGGACAGGAAAGTTTCCTATAACCGACAACCCCACGTGAGCTACGTGGAATACCAATATTTGAAACCCCCATTGGCGGGAGCGTTATACTTTTTGCCTGGGAGTATGACCTTAAAACTGCAATAATCACAATTGGGCTCTCTGGCCAATAATATCATTATCAAACAACCCTACGGTGGCACATAGGTTTGGAAAAATATCAAATTTCCCTCTCGGTGCTAAGTACTACTCCCCGACAAGCTCAGAACGCGTTAGGAAATCCACCATCATCATCACAAGGGTCTATCATAAAGATCAAATCAAATATCTCAATTTATAATTCATCAAAACTTTGTGGATTCCTAACCCCAACTTTGACTTAAAACATTTCAATCTTTTTCAACATCAACAAGGTATCAATGCGTTGTACCATAACTGACTCGATATTTGGACAAGGATATGAAGACTCAATACGTAATATTTTCAACAATTCAACTCATCAAAATCATCCAAAAAATACCAAAATTCATCTCAACATCTATATCAAAATCAATCTTTCTCATAGTCAAAATCATCTCGACTCTGCGAATTCAAGGTCAATGTACTCAAATAATTATTCTTTCAATTCGATAATTAAATCATGACAACAACTTTTGAAAAGCACTTGAGACCTTCAATTCATAATAAGAATACCTATCATGTAGTACAACTCAAATCACGACTTTTATCTCGAAAGCCTTTAGAAATATCAATTCATTGTAGTAGTATGCAATTCATAGCATAAATTCTAAATTTAAGAAGTAGAGTAATGAAGTAATCATGTATATCCATATTGGAAAAAAATTCAAAGTCTTATAAATCCTTCATAAAGTAATTTGAGTGTATAACCATTTTCCAATATCATGAAATTTCAATAATAGAACTCACCCTTTTTAAATGTCAAAATGTAACTATTTATCAAGTCATGACAACATCGATATTTTTGAGAAAATATTAAGACTCATGGTAACATCTCAAATGTTATATCTCAATATGCTCAATGATTCAATTTCTTCATAAATAAGCTTTAAGCTTATCATAAATCACAAAATCAGTCCAAAATACCATTTCAACATATATCTCGAAATCGTTCAAAATAAAAATATGAAATTTACAATTATAGATATCAAGACATCTCATGTCTCAAATATATATTCAATAATTCAAATAGTCATTGGGAAGCATAAATCTTGACACATATCTCAAAATATTATTCCAAAATACCATCTCGACATACGTCCCAAAATCATTCAAAATACCACCTCGTGGTAAAAGTGTGTAATTCGCAATGATAATTATTAAATCATATCATGAAAACATTGAGATAATCATATAAATCAAAGTTTATTCATTCAATCATCATAATCTCATAGTCGAATTATTTAGACATAATCTCACTTACAAAATCATGTAAAACCATAAATAAATTAAAGCTTTGGGCACAAGAACGGAAGATTGCTCTTGTTCAAAACTCCACATACCTTGAAATTGACTTCTTGATTATGGAATCTTGTTCACACAAATAAGGGGTGCTCCTCGAAGGTCTCAAGATGATGAGTTTAATTATTGGATCAAATTTTAATATCTACAGTGAAATTGGAAGATATTTGGAGCTTAATATGGACCTAGGGTTTAGTTCTCTCAATGTTTTTGATGGAAGAACATGATTTTTGTGGCTCAATATAGATATAAATAGACAATTTTTGTCCATGAAGTGAAGGCATAATGACCAAAATGCCCTTAAAAATCAAATAATTCTCGAATTTGTCCTTTGGTGGACTGTTTTAATAGTCTGAAGTAGATCAACCATAACATTTTACTCCGATATCCAAATTTGATGAAACTAATTTAATTAGAAAGAGGACTCTCATATATTTCCTTTGATATATAGTATCTCACCCAGATCATTGTGTACGAGTAGGTATGATTGTTTGAAGTTGACCCAAAAATTTACTTTTGATAGGCTAAAGTAGATCGACCATAACTTTTTCCTCTGATAGACAAATTGGATGAAACCAATTTCATCAGAAAGAGGACTCGCAGAGCTTTCCTTTGATATATAGTATATCACCCAGATCATTATGTACAAGGAGTGATGATCTTTTAAAGTAGGAGAAAAAATATGCCAGGCATCAGTACTTTTTCCTGCACGTTTTACTGTTCACAGTTCGATCGGAATGGTCTTAGTTCGATTGGAATGATCGTAACTCATCGCTCGAGTGTTCGTTTTTGATGATCTACATATATAGTTGGAAATATTATTCGATACTCTACGCAATGGTAGGTCAACATCTTAGAAATACTACACAGAAAATTTATGGATCGCTCTAAAGCATAAAACTCGATACATTTCTCACAAAATCTTTACGAAGAAAATTTTCTGGGGTATTACACCTATATATATGAGAATTCCCATTTAAACCCTAATTACTTCACTTTCTCTTCTAATTCTCTTAAGAAATATATCTAAGGTTTTTATTTAAGGACATTAATCTTCAAAAAATCATCCATAAATCTTCAAGATTTCTTCAAGGATCAAGTTCCTCATAGTGTGGGCTTCGATAATCTTTTATTACATGTGAAGATAGAGTCTGAAGCACTAGAATTCATCCAATTTCAAAGATGAAGGTATATGGGATTTTGAACAAGAGCAATTCTTTCGTTCTTGTGCCTAAAGCTTTGATTTCTATCATGGATTTATATGATTTTGCAAGTGGGTTTATACCCAAATTACTTCATCATGAGATTATGAGAATATAAATTGTTCAAGTTTTGTTATACATGATTATTTTGCTATTCCCAAGTTATGACTTGATATTTAATATTGTGAATTTCATATTTCTACCATGAGTTGATATTTGAAGTGCTTTCAAGATATGTGTCAAGCTTTAAGCTTCCTTATGACAAACTGGATTATTGAGTATATTGATTCATGAGATTGAGTTATTACAATAAGTCTTGATATTTCCTCAAATTTATTGGTGTTGTCATGATTTAATGAATTAATATATTTTGATATTGAGAAAGATTGATTTGATTTGAGTCGAGTTAGGAATCCAAAAATTGATTATGATTAGATAAATGAGAAAGAGATTTGATTTGGTCTTTATGATAGACCCTTGTGATGTTTGTGGTGGATTTCCTAACGCATTCTGAGCTTGTGTCTGGGATTAGTATTTAGCACCGAGCGGGAAATATGATATTTCCCCGAAACTACGTGCCATCGTAGGATTGATATTGATAATTGTGGGCCAGAGGCTGAGTATGAGATTGTGATCACTAAATTTAGGTTGTACTCCCTGACAAGAGTACGATGCTCCCGCCAATGTAGGGTTCTCTTCTTAGGAGGGAAAAACATTGGACTCCATATTGCTCACATGGTTGATGTCGGTTATAAGAACCTCCCATGTCCATAAGAGTTGAGTTTCTTGAATTACCGAGTCACTCCGAGTCTTGAGTTGAAGAGTTGAGTTATTTATGATGATTTATGATGTTTTTATCATATGATTTATTTACTATGAGATCATTAAAAGTATGTTTCAATCTAACTCAAGCTAAGTGAGCCATCATTGTACATATGCATATTTTTATGAAATTGATGATGATATTTGCATTATTGCATGCACCCCCACATACTCAGTACATTCCAAAGTGTTGATCCACATATTTTCCTATGGACTATATTTTCTCGTAATGTAGGTTCAGGTACTCAGGTGCAACCACGTTACCGATATTCGAGTGCCTCAACTACGTTCCCTCAGTGGTGAGTCCTCATGGTTCAAGGACCGTGTCTATATTTTTGGTGATACCATTTTTTTGTTATGGCTTTCTGTACTGTTTAAGTTAGTTGGGGGTTTTTCCTAATGGATCCTTCATTTTGATGTATAGAGGCTTTGTCAGACTAGAGGGTTGGTATGTATAGACATTCAATATATTTTGGTTGTACATTTTAGTATTCTTCAGTATTTCTCTTGAACCCGATGTGGTGTATCTCTTTGTTGTGCATGACTATTATTGAATTAAATTCCTTGAGGTAGTGTCTGGCTTCGAGGGTTAGCTTGGGGCTACGTGTATCCCTAAGCACCGTGTGGCATCTCGGGATGAAATTTGCGTTATAGGTATGAATCCTTCATTTATAGTGTTGAATTCTTGATTATTTGACCAAATCCCAAGGGGATTGAATTTTGATTTTAGCAAAACTAGGATTATTTTGCATCAATTTCTTGAGGGATATAACTCCCTAATGGTATTTGAACAATGTTTTGGCTTTAGAAACTTGTCTTCCATAAGTGGGACCCACTTGGGGTTTTTTGTGTCATTTTGTACCAAAAGCATAATGGTGCAATATGGGTATTGATATTCTTGTAATAATTCATAAATTGTGTTTTTGATAGCTTGGTTCATTGCAGAATCTTTGAGGAAAGAAAAATCAAAGATTATCAGTTTGTAAACTATATTTGGATTTGAGGTAGGTTAGTCTTACTTATTGTTAGATTGAGCTTTATTATTGTATGACTTTGATATCCTTATAATACGGGGTGGGGTTTTTGGTGTTGAAATTATAGGTGGTAATGTTGGGGTTATCTTAACAGCTTGGGCTATTGAACTCATAATGTGTGGTACTTAACTCATAGACTAGAGCCTTAGATTGTTGGACTTGTTATCTCATGAATAGCATGAGAATAATCTAGTTGCTCTAATTAGACACTAGTGACCTTGTCACTCTTATTAATAATAATTTTTCCTTAGTTGTGTATAATTGTTGAAATTAACCTCGTAGCTTTGATTGAATTTAGAGTAATACTTGAGGAAGAATTATACCATAGAACTAGTGTGGATTGATAAACCTCTATGACATGACTTAGATGGATTAGCTTAGTTTTGGGTAGAAGTTGAACTTGAAGAGAAATTTTGTTTCTTAGAAGCAAAACTTGGCCTGCCTTATGTTTGGACTATGTTGTTTCATTAGCGACAAAGATACTTGTTAAACGCTTAGAATATGCCTTGGCTAATATGATGGCTAACCCCAATAAATGGTTTATACATGAAGTTTGTATTTGAAATGATGTGTAAGATTGGTTTCTAGATTATTGATAATGGTTAGATAGTAATGATTTTTCTTATAGATTGAGCACATAACTCTGCTATAAATAAAATTAATAACTAAATTACCATTTGTGTCTTGGATTATGCCATTACTCAGATTAGGTTCAATCCTATTTACTAAACTAATTATTATGCTAAATATCCTCTTGTAATAATAATGTAACATGCTAATATATAGAGGCTCTAGAAGATAAACTATGACTTATACTTGATAATACTAAGGACTATGCTGATCCCGGTGATGTATTGAGTATTCATACCATATGAATATACTTGTTCATGCTCCTAGTAATATATTCTGTTGATATTGAATGATGAGGTACAAAGCTATGTCCTTGCTTATGTCTCTTCAACTCTATTGTTCATGGGGCTTGCATTTATTATAGATTTGATTCCACATATTTATTGATGTTATTATAAATATTGATGTTATGGTGAAGGTTGATGACATGATGATTCCTAGTAATTCCAAAGAATATATTGATGATATGATGATGCCTGGTAAGCTTAGAAGAAATATTGATCATATGATGATGCCCAGTAAGTCCTGAGGACATATTAATGATATGATGATACTCGGTATGTATGGAGAATATATTGATGGTGTGATAATGTCTGGTAAGTTCGGAGAATTTATTGATGATATGATGATGTTAGTTAAGTTTAAAGGATTATTGATGATATGATGATGCTAAGAAAGTCTGAAGGATATATTGATGGTATAATGATGCCCGGTAGGTCTAGAGGATATATTGATGATATGCATGGTAAGAATGTAAGTATATATTATGTGTTTGATGATGCTTTTATATGATTACCTCCGAATGTGATTTTGAGTATGATGTTGTTCATGGTATTGTCGGCTATAGTTCTTCAATACTAATAACTAGTTAAGCAGTGTAGTTTTTGCTAGTACTAAATAGTGAGTAGATGTGGTATATGCTACATAATGTACAAGGATAGGTTGTTAATCGAGATATTGTGTTAGATGAGGATCCACCTAGTAAATTTAGATAGCACTGGATAAATGGATGAATTAAGGAATATTGCCTATAACAATGGGTTATGTAGTAACTAGTTGACTACTAAGTGACTATTTTACTTGATGGCTTGAAGTCTAGAATTCTAGTTATTGAACCTTCTTTGTTTGAAATGTAGTAACAAACAATTATGATTAATATTTGGTTAGTGATGATTATAGGTTAGCAATGGGGATGATTAATAACATTGATGTCCAAGTTATGATGTCGATTAGCTATTAATAGAGGATTGGTTATTAAAATTTCTAGGTACTAAAAGACGCTAATGGTTAGATATATACGTATTTAATAATGATTAGTGGTCTTTGCTAGATGATGGCTAGTGCGATTATGATGACTAGAATTATGCATGGGCTAAATGTCATCTATGGTCTAGCGGTGAACCTTTACTAGATGTTGGATGTTTGTTATATAATGGATAATGGATAGTTGCTATCCCGTGAATAAGGATTTGGTAAAGTATCGGTTAGTCCAATAATTAGAGGTCATTGTTGTCTAGTAAATGGGTGATTCACGAATAATCATTGGTTAGCTAACAATTAGTAAGTAAAGTATATTGATGAGATAGATAGCTATATAGTTTTTTGATTAAGGGTATTAGTACCTTTGTGTATGTTATTTAATTTCGGTAACAGTTGATTGTTATAAGTGTTGGCAATTGGTCGTTGATGTGAAATGTAGATAACCATGGAAGTTGAGAAGTGTGTTGTATATCTATTTACATTGATGAATTTATCCTTTAATGCACTCTTCGGTGGTATGGGACACCGTGATGGGTACTTTACTTTATATTTCTTTTGGGTGTACTCCCCGATGGTATGGGATGTCGTGGTATGTTCTTTTACTTAGTGCTCTAAGAGATGTATGTGTGTTATCTTTGTATTAGAGCCTAGGCTCACTGGTACTGTTGGTACAAGAGAAAGTGTCTAATAGAGTCCTGTAGATTAGAATGTTAACATCCGTTTCCTATCTTTGGGAGGCTATGGGACATTTTTAGGAGTCCTTAAATTTTTCCACTCGTATTGTACTAAAAGTCTGAATTGGTTTGTAGGATATTTTCTTTACTTTAATCTTTCTCAGATTCCCACTAAATGTGCTACAGCTATGCATGAGAAGGGTCCCAAGACAGAGCCTAAGGATCAAACTCCTATTTGAGGATAGCCTCATCATTTATCCCTAGTTAGTGATAAGGATGTGATGCCTCCCCTAAACACCATACATGTTCCTGAGCCAGAGATTCCTCCGCCACAGCTAGCGGTGGGCCAGGGACCATCCCAGGCTCCACCAAGTTATATCCCCCTTTATTTTTTAGAGATACCTTGAGTTATCTTTTGGGTATTGTAGGTGGTGTGCCGTATGTTGGGGCACAGAATATTAGGATGTTGGGGCACATAATATTAGGGTAGGAGTGCAGCTTGGAACTGTAGCTCCTGGAGTTGTGGTTTCTTCTATGCTGGAAGTTGTTCAACAGAAGCTTGCTCAGCCAGTTGTGACCCAGCCTGCTTTGTCCGCTAAGGAGTAGAATATGTTGGATAGAATTTTTGAGGTTGGTTCCACCTAGGTTTTCTGGTTCTCCTAGGGAGGATGCATTTGATATTCTTACTGTTTGGGAGGATAGGCACCTTGGATTAGGGCTTGTTGAGACTTGTGGTATGGATTACACCATATTTCAGTTGGATTTATTTTCTCAACACTAGTGGAAAGATTTTATGAGTTCTAGGCCATTTGGATCTTTTTCCCTATCATGGACTTAGTACTCAGAGATATTCTTGGAGAAGTATATGCCACGCAGCCTTAGAGATCGACTGAGGGATCAGTTTACCGAATTGGAACTGGGCTTTATGATAGTTTCTAAGTATGAGGCTTATTTCCATGAGTTGGCAAGGCATTCGACCTCTATTTTTGATATTAAGTATGAGAGAGTGTCCTGCTTTGTAAAAGGACTGAGACTCCCTATTTGTATTGATACTTTGAGAATAGTTGTTGCGGGTAGGACCTTTGTTGAGGATTCAAATCATGATAGAGTGATAGAGGACATGCATCATGAGGACTGCGATAACAAGCCCATGTACCAGGGCAGATTTGGTAGGAACCATAGAAGTTCCCAATTGAGAGGTGGTAGTTCTTATGTTGGGTATCCTTTTCGTCCATCATTTTAGCCTCAAAGTGAAACTAGTCGACTAGTTCAAGCAGCTCTTCAGACTATTGACAGACGTCAATTTGGTAATAGTGCTCACACCGGTAAGGGGGTAATTAGTCTTTGAGAGGTTTATCTGTAGGTCGTGCTAGACGTGGTGGTTACTCCGGTTCAGCTGGATCTATAAGTTCTGGTACTGCTTGTGACTCTTATTTTACTTGTGGGTCTCTTCCCTTTTTTTTATAAGATTTCCCTAGTCATGGGGTGATGGTTGTTTAATCCAAGGGTGCAAACCCTATTAGGGCAGTTTATCCCTCAGGTAGTGGTGGTTTACGAGTTCATAGGGTGGTTATCAGGGTGATCAAGCGGTTAATAAGAAGGTATGATAGGAGGTCAGTCAAGTGCCCAGTCAGGTGGCGGATATGGTAAGTTATAAGCAGTACCTGCTAGACCCGAGGCTAAGACTTCTGAAGTTGTAAGTACAAATACAATTTTGTTATGCCGTGAGTCCACCCTTAATTTATTTGATTCCGAATCCACTTATTCTGATATATCTTCTTATTAAGCACCATAATTAGACTTTACTAGTGATTTATTATCTATTCCATTGTGTGTATCTACTCCTGTGGGTGATTCTTTAGTAGTGGATCGAGTATTCAGATTATGTGTTATGACAATTAGTGATGTTGATACTTATGTTGATCTTATTATTTTGGATATGCTGGATTTCGATGTGATCCTGGGCATGGACTGGTTATCCCACTCTCATGTGATCATGGATTATTTTGAAAAAACCATTACACTAGATATACCTGACATACCCCTCACTTATGTGGCAGGGAACAGTTAGTCGCGAGCTGATGGTAATTATTTCTTATTTTTGTGGTAGGAGACTTATGTCTAGAGGTTGCAAGTCTTATCTCACTTATATATGTGATACTCGTGTAGAGAGTCCATCGCTTGACTCTGTTCCTATTGTTTGTGAGTTTCATGATGCATTCCCTACCGACCTATCTAGTATTCCTCTTGATCGTGAGATTGAGTATTTTATCGACCTTGATTCTCGCACCCAACCTATTTATATGACACCTTACCATATGGCTCTTGTCTAGCTTAAGAAGCTAAACTCTTAGATTTATGATATTCTTAGTAAGGGTTTCATTAGATCGAATGTGTCCCCATGGGGAGATCCTGTATAGTTTGTGAAAAAGAAAAACGACTCCAGGCGTATGAGTATCAATTATAGGCTGCTTATTATAGTGATGGTGAAAGACCATTATTCTATGCCTCACATTGATGATTTATTTGACCAGCTTAAGGGTGCATCCATGTTTTCTAAGATATATTTAAGGTTCGGTTATCATCAACTGAGGATTCGGGTTGCGGATGTCCTAAAGACAACTTTCAGGACCTATTATTGTCATTATGAGTTTTTAATGATATCTTTTGGGTTGACTAACACCACTGCTGCATTCATTGATCTGATGAACCATGTGTTCAAACATATCTATACTTATTCGTTAGTTGAGGACATTTTTGTATATTAGCATGCGCAGCATTTGAGGATAGTTCTCAAGACCTTTCAAGATCATGCGCTTTTTGTCAAAATCTTTAAGTGTGAGTTTTGGCTTGAGTTAGTATCATTCCTTAGAGATGTGGTACCGAAAACCAGTATTATGATGGACCAAGCTAAGATTTTGGCGATTCGTGATTGGGTTAATGCTACATCTCTGACTGAGGTTCGCAGTTTCATTGGTTTGGCTGGTTATTACAAGTGCTTTTTTGAGAGCTTTGCTACTATTTTATCCCCTATAACTAGGTTTACTCGGAAGAAAGTTCCTTTTTAATGGTCCGAGAAGTATGAGTTGAGCTTTGGAAAACTCAAGGATTGTTTTACTCCAGCTCCGGTGTTAGCTCTTTCTATTGAACGTGAGGGATTCACTGCGTTTTGAGACTCTTCAGGTATTGGTCTTTGTTGTGTTTTAATGCAGCAGGTAGTGGCCTTGCTCATAATTCTAGATATCTTAATATGTATGAGTGTAACTACCATACTCAGGATTTAGAGTCAGAAGCGGTAGTTTTCACGCTTAAGATTTGGAGGCATTATTTGTATGGGGTGCACTGTGAGATTTTTGATCGATCATGGCAACCTTCAGCATCTTATGTCCCAATGAGAGCTTAATGCTCGCCAGTGTAGATTGATGGAGTTGAAAATAGACTATGATATTTCCATCATGTATCATATGGGTAAAGAAAATGTGGTAGTTGATGGCTTAAGTTGCTAGGCAGTGGGTATGGGTAGCCCTGCTTGCATATCAATTTCTCAGAGGCCTATGGCATGGGACATTTAGTCCTTAGCCAGTTTGATGGTTTTCCACAATATTTGAGATCCTGATAATATTGTGGCTTGTGTTGAGGAGAGGTCCTCCCTAGTTGAGCAGATTAGTGATCATCAGTTTGAGGTTAGCAAGTTGTGTTTCCTCCATGACCCAGTGGTGAGTGGTAAGTCTAAAAGGTTGTAACGCCCCGGTTTTCTAAACCGGATTGCTACACGGTGCCCATGATCCCGAGGGACCACAAGCAAACCCATGACTAATATTTGTACATGTATACTGCAATAGATGACATAATAATGCGGAAAACATGAACAATAGGCCATAAGGTTCAACTGCATAGAATATCTGACAAATCTTAACATCCATATGGGGTAACGAATACCCAAAACAACTGAAATCTGAATCAAATATGAGCTAAATTTGAAACCCTCTAAGTATTGTCTTAGTAAGGAGTTGAAGGAACATGTCTCCAACTAACTCCATCTAGCAAAACTGAACTGAAATAATAAATGAAATAAATAATATCGTCCTTGAATGGATGAGGACTCACTGCAACTCTGCGACTTGAATGCTACTGCTATTGCTGATCTGGAGCTTGTATCTGTGGACCTATGGTGTAACGTGAAAGAAAGCACCATAGAGAAAATATGTCAGTACAACTGGGAGTACTGAGTATACGAGTGAGATAGGCTAAATGCAAAAGGCTTTACATGCATAAACAATGCTAACTGACTGACTGATATGAACGTATGAGTTCAAATATGTACACGTAGTAACTGAGATCGTGATTACGTGATATCTAGATCTGGACACTAATACATGTTATACTGATATCTAGCATGACAAATACTGAAATTATGATAACATAGATTATTGTGTCTGACAGTCTTGAATCAATGGACCTATCTGTGTTCTATTCTGTAACTGAATTGACTGTATCTGACAGTCCTGATATACTAAAATCTGAAGAACTATCTGAGTTCTTTTACTGAGACTGGGATTGAAACTGTGGGAGGTAGTTGTTTGACCGACATGCCCCAATAACACATATAGGTAAGTTGGGGTCCAATCTATACCCCAACTGAAAGAGTGTCAATACCGCGCTAATGGTAAGGACAACAGTGAGTGACCCTTAGCTGGCAGGTACTCAAAATTAGAACAGTGGGAACCTTAAACTAACGGATTAAGCCACCTCATCAACCCTAATCTGACAGGTTAAGATGTCTCAACCTACGTTGTCTATGTAGTTCTGGAACACAAGGATGATTACTAAGAATCACACCCTAAACTGGCAGGTGAGTTCCCATCCTTGGGTTCACTTGATGCTAACTTCTACTCCCATCTAAAGACACTGAATGTGATTTAAATGAAGGTACATGGACTGAGTAACTGACTTCCGTTGACTTCCGAATTAGTGCTACTATTTGATAATTAACTAAGATCATGATATTTCTGAAGTTTCCCGAATGACATGCCCGACTGAGTTCTATAGATCATGGCTTGACTGAAATTATCTTGATAACATGACATGGCTCTAGGCACACAACTATATTTTTCGGGTACAAGTACCCCCACGACTCGATGGAAAAAAACTGACACACATGACTGACTTGATCGTAAGAGTAGAGTCCACAATTTACCATATCATGAGTAGGGGATTTCACACTAAGCATAGTTCTCAACATCTTATACATGGAAGGGAAATTCATACAACATGTATATACTTGCATAGCTTTAATATCATGGTCAATTTAAACCACAACAACAGCACATATCACTCAATGGGAATTCATGGGAAATCGTAAAGCATAGAGCATGGACTTATCATTTTAGCACTATTAAATCATGGGACATAAATTCTATCATCTAGGCATATTATCAAACACTTTGAATGCATTCTTTTAGATTAAGTGTGTTCATGAATTTCACCATATTAAGCGACATAAGGATCATGGGTTTCGACTAACAAACACATATACTTAATGAAATCACCTTTAGATATCATCTTGAAACTTAAACAACAATCATCAACATGTACATGCTCATATCACAACAAGACAATCACAAAATATTTAAAACATGGTTCTTGAGCTCTATGAATGAAATGGATCCATAGATGAACACTACGCATACCTGACTAAAGGTTCTTGATGCTTTTGAACTTGAAGGATTTGAAATCCTTTGATTCTTGAATAAAATTAGGTCTTGTTCTTGGAGATTAAATTTAGAGAGAAACCCTAGATTTTGTTTGTGAAATAATAATGAGCAAAATGGCTAAATTCGGACTCATCGGGGTATATATAGGCGAGTGGTAAGTGACCAAAATACCCCTATTAAAACCGACTGGAAGTAAACTGAACGCGGCATGTGACGACCAGACTAACGGTCCGTCAGGAACTTGATGGTCCATCATTTCGATCATCATACGTGGACCAGAAATAGGGTTCACTAGATAAGAGTTGATGGCCTAAATGATGGTCCATCAAAAATCTGACGGTCTGTCAACTCGTCTATCAATCCTTATCCAGAACGTGGACCTACTTCCTTGGCTGTGATGGTCAAAGTGGTGGTCCGTCACTTGTTTTGCGGTCCGTCAACTTAGACGTCTCTGAGTAAAACATCTACAACTTTCTCATCTGGTGTCGGATTTGGACAAAATTTGTATCGTTAGAAAGATAACTCAATTTCCCATGTGATATAAAGTAGAAATCTCAAAAATACCATGGGTAAAAAAATAGATTTGTATTTCAAAGTAAGTACTAGCATCCTTGAGATGATTTCTAGCTAGGAATAAGCATGGTTATTACAATATCTCCCCCTTGAGAACATTCGTCCTCGAATGAGACTGACTAAGAGAAAAAATAATAAATGAACACCAACTGAACATGAGTGACTGAGACATGACTTCATGACTGACATGCTAAATATACTTAACTCATGAACATCTGATTCATGGCTAACTGGTACATGAATGCATGACTGAGTAATCTGATAAACTGAGTTTCTTAGAATGAGAATGCATAGCTGATGCATGATTTTATAACTGAACTGATACATGAATGCATGACAGAGTATGAAATGGTAGTAGATGCCACGTTTATAATGGGAACATGAATATGAAAATGAATAAGCTTAAGGTGAACTATTACTTTGAGATTGATCTAAACTGGCGAAGAAGAGGCAAGGATACTTGGTATGCATATTTTCTTCTGCTTACCAAGTAGCTCCCTTGATGGACTGATTTGGCCAAAGAACCTTATCTAGAGGGACCTCTTTGTTCCTCAATCGACGAGTCTGATAGTATAAGATTTCAACTGGAATCTCTTCATAAGAGAGATTATTATGAACATCAATGCTCTGAATAGGGACTACAACTGCTGGGTCACCTACCACTTCTTGAGCAAGGATACATGGAAGACTGGATGAACTGAGACTAAATCTGAAGGAAATTCGAGCTCACAATCTACCTTGCCTAAATGACTGAGAATCCTAAAGGGACCGACATAGCGAGGACTGAGTTTCCCTTTCTTGCCGAACCTTTTCACTCCCTTCATGGGAGAGATCTTTAGATAGACATAGTCATCGACCTCGAACTCGAGATCCTTTCTACGAACATCAGCATAAGACTTCTGTCGGCTCTTAGTAGACCGGAGTCTCTCTCTGATCAACTGAACTTTCTCTAACATGTCGAAAACCAAGTCAGGACCTATGAATGAGGCCTCACTAACTTCAAACCAACCAAATGGAGATCTACACCTGCTGCCATAGAGATCTTCGAATGGAGCCATTTTAATACTGGAATGATAGCTATTGTTGTATGAAAACTCAATCAAAGGCAAGTGGTCATCCCAACTTCCCTTGAAATCAATTGCACTCTCCCTTAGCATATATTCAAGAGTCTGAATGGTCCTTTCTGCTTGACCATCTGTCTGAGGATGAAAAGTTGTACTGAGATGGACTTGGGTACCAAGACCCTTTTGGAATGCTTTACAGAAGTGAGAGGTGAACTGGGTACCTCTATCTAAAATAATAGATAATGGAACACCATGTATTCTTCCCAACTCCCTAATATAGAGTTTGGCGTAATCCTCGGTTGAATAATAGGTATGAACTGGAAGGAAATAAGCTGACTTGGTCATCCTGTCAATAATAACCTAAACTGAATCGTGCTGATGACGAGTTCTAGGCGAACCCATCACAAAGTCCATGTTAAGTTCTTCCCACTTCCAAGTAGGAATGGTGAACTCCTGCATGGAACCACTAGGCTTGTGATGCTGTATCTTAACCTGCTGATATGTAGATCACTTAGCCACAAACTCTACAACATCCCTCTTCATCCCACTCCACTAATAGATTTCCCGCAGGTCATGGTACATCTTAGTAGCCCCTGGATGAATAGAGTATTATGCACCATGCACTTCTACAAGAATTCGTTACTTTAATTCATCTACACCTGGAACGCACAAACGAACCTGACAATCAAGAACTCCATCTCCCCCTTGGGAGAAAACCTCTACTCTCTTATTTTGAACTGACTCTTTTAGATTAACAAGGCTAGGATCCCTGTCTTGCTTTTATTTCACCATGGAAACTATAGATGACTCTAAACTACTCTGAACACATACACCACCCTCCAAAGAATCAACTAAGTGAACACCTAGTCTGGTAAGCTGATGGATTTCCTGAGCTATCTTCTTCTTGTTGTCCTCGACGTGAGAAATACTACCCATAGAGAGTGTGCTAAGAGCGTCGGCCACAATGTTGTCCTTGCTCGGATGGGAAAGGAAACTCATGTCATAATCTTTCAAAAGCTCTAACCACCTTCTCTGATGAAGATTGAGATATTTCTTAGAAAAGACATACTGGAGACTCTTATGATCCATGAAGACATCTACATGAACTCCGTATAGATAATGCCTCCAAATCTTTAAGGAAAATACTATGGCTGCTAACTCAAGATCATGAGTAGGATAATTCTTCTCATGGAGCTAGAACTGGATTTGAGGTGAGTCGAGTCTTCAACTCTTGAAAACTCTTCTCACAAGGATCTGACCACTGAAACTTGACCTTCTTCTGAGCTAATCTGGACATGGGGGATACAATAGAAGAAAATCCCTCAACAAACCATCTGTAATAGCCAACCAATCCTAATAAATTCCTGATATCTGATAAAGAGATGGGGCGAGGCTAGGTTCTTACCGCTTTGGTCTTCTGAGGATCTACTCTAATGCCTTCATCGGAAATAATATGGTCAAGGAATGCTACTTATCTTAGCCAAAACTTGAACTTACTGAATTTGGAAAATAGTTGGTGATCTCTGAGAGTTTGAAGAACAATCTGAGATAGTCTGAATGACCACGCTCTATGCGTAAATAGATCAAAATATCATCTATGAAAACTATGACAAACATGTCCATGTACTACTTGAACACATGGTTTATCAAGTCAATGAAAGTGGTTGGGGCATTGGTAAGACCAAAAGACATAACTAAAAACTCGAAGTGACCATACCGAATACGGAAAGATGTCTTCGAGATGTCACATTCTCTAACTTTGAGCTGATGGTAGCCTGATCTGAGTTCTATTTTGGAGAAATAACTGGCACCCTGAGGTTGGTCAAACAAGTCATCTATTCTGGGAAGAGTATACTAATTCTTGACTGTAACTTTGTTGAGATCAATACACATCCAGAGAGAACCGTCTTTCTTGAGTCCGAATAAGACTGGTGCACCCCATGGGGATACACTGGACCTGATGAATCCCTTATCTAAGAGATCCTTCAACTGATCTTTCAGTTCCTTGAGTTTTGCTGCTGCCATTCTGTATGGAAGAATAAAAATAGGCTGAGTATCTGGAATAAGGTCAATGCCGAAGTCTATTTTCTTTTCGGGAGGAATGCCTAAAAGATCTTTGGGAAATACGTATGAATACTCATTTACAATTGGGATGAATTCAAGACTAGGAGATTTAGAACTGGAATCATTAACATGCACGAGATGATACACACACCCCTTAGAAATCATTTTACTTGCCTGAAGGTAGGAAATAAGTTGACCCCTGAAAGATGAATTGCTACCCTTCCACTTTAGGACAGGCTCATTCGGGAACTGAAATTGAACTACCCTGGTTCTACAGTCGACTGTGGCATAGCAGGAATGAAGCCAATCCATGCCAAGAATGACATCAAAATTAGTAATCTCTAACTCGACTAAATCCACTAATGTGGCTTTCTGAAATATCATAATCGGGCAGTCCTGTATACCCTCTAAGCTATGATGGTTTTACCCACTGGGGTAGAGACTGAAAAGGGCTCTGCTAAAATTTCAGGACTGATTCTGAAATCGCCTTCTATATAAGGAGTAACAAAAGAAAAGGATGAACTTGGATCTTGCAAAGCGTAAACATGAACATGGAAAATTTGTAACGTACCAGTAACGACATCAGGAGAATTTTACTAACCCTGTTGGGTCTGAAGAGCATAGAGTCTATTTGGGCGTTGCCCACTAGTAGCACTGGAAGCGACACTCTGCTGATTTGGGTGACCGGACTGGGCTGTGGAGCGATTCTGCTGACCCTATAGACCTGACTGCGGACACTCTCTAATCCTATGTCCTGGCTTGCCACAACCAAAAAAACATCGCTACCATCTCTGCAGGTACCCTTGTGGTTCTTACCACAAGTCTAACACAGGAGATTAGTTCAGGCACTGCTGACACTGCCCTAAGACTTAGAGCCTGGTGCTTGATCCCTGTTACTGTCTCTAAATTTTTGCACTGGGGCACTGGCGGAGGAAGGAGCTAGAATTACTGGCTGAGGATGAAACTGCGAACGATTTCCTCCTTCTGATTTTGGTTGAGCAAAATTAAAACTGCCTGACCTTTCTCTCTTGTTCTTCCTCTCCCTAGACCTAATCTTCTACTCCACTATTTGTTGAGAATGAGTCATGATCCTGGCTAAAGCTATATCACTATTCAGCATCGCAGACCTACACTTATTTACCACACTATCATTCACCCCTGACATGAACTTGCTCATCTTAGCCCTATTGTCTGCAACCACATGAAGGACATATCTGGCTAGCTGAGTAAATCTAAGAGAATACTCCTTAACCTTCATATTTCCCTACCTGAGGTTGATAAAATCTAGAAAATTTGCCTCCCTCAGCTCTTGGGGAAAGAATCTATCTAAGAAAGTCATAACAAATTCCTCCCACTCTATAGGACCTACATCTTCTAACCTCTCGGACTTCCACTGTTTGTACCAAGTGTGATAAACATCCTGTAACTGGTATGCATCTAACTCGATACTCTGACAAGAAGTAATTCCCATGATGTCTATGACCTTCTGGACTTGGTCAATGAATTCCTAAGGTTCTTCATCATACTTAGACCCAAAGAAATATGGAGGGTTCATTCGGGTGAAATCCCGAACCCTAGCTGTAGCTGAGTTGTCCAATGGATTGGCTGAAATAACTGGTGGCCATTCATTTTAGGTAGACACAGACTTAGAAAGTGTGGTGAATGTGGCCCTAAACTCTGCATGAGAAACATGTTTGCCTAAAGGATCTTCGGGCTGAGGAGCTGGCTGGTTTCTTCTCTTTAGAGGTATATTCTGAAATAAGAGAAGAATGGATTAGACTTAGATTTTAAATTGAGATTATGCTCACTAGCATGATATGAATACCGAAAGAAGGGAAATTGTTCCTAAAACATCTTATAGCCTCTTGCACATAAATGTGGCGTGCAACAAACCCATGAACAAGACTCTACTAGGTGTGGCTTTCAGACATCCTAGGACTCTATTGAACCTTAGGCTCTAATACCAAGTTTGTAATGCCCCAGTTTTTTGAACTGGATCGCTACACGGTGCCCATGATCCCAAGGGACCACAAGCTAACCCATGACTAATATATGTACCTGTATACTGCAATATATGACATAATAGTATGGAAAACATGAAAAATAGGCCATAAGGTTCAACTGTATAGAATATCTGACAAATCGTAACATCCATATGGGGTAACGAATACCCAAAACAACTAAAATATGAATCAAATCTGAGCTAAATCTGAAAGCCTCTAAATACTGTCTGAGTAAGGAGTTGAAGGAGCATGTCTCCAACTAACTCCGTCTAGAAAAACTGAACTGAAATAAATAATATCATCCTCGAATAGATGAGGACTCACTACAGCTCTACGATTGGAATGCTACTGCTACTGCTGATCTGGAGCTCGTATCTGTGGACCTATGGTGTAATATGAAAGAAAGCACCATAGTGCAAATACATCAGTACAACTGGGAGTACTGAGTATACGGGTGAGGTAGGCTAAATACAAAAGGCTTTACATGCATGAATGATATTAACTGAATGACAGATATAAACGTAAGAGTGTAAACATGAATACGTAGTAAATGAGATCGTGATTACTTGATATCTAGATCTGGACACTAGTACATGATCTACTGATATCTAGCATGACAACTACTGAAATTCTGATTTCATAGATGACTCTGTCTGATAGCCTTAAATCTAATGGAACTATCTATGTTCCATTCTGTAACTGAATTGACTGTATCTAACAGTCCTGATCTACTGAAATCTACAGAGCTATCTTAGTTCTTTTACTGAGACTGGTACTGAAACTATGGGAGGTATTTGTTTGACCGAAATGCTCCAATAATGCATATAGGTAAGTTAGGGTCTAATTTCTTCCCCGACTGGAAGGGTGTCAACACCGCGCCACTGGTAAGGACAGCTGTGAGTGACCCTTATCTAGAAGGTACTCAAAATGAGAACGGTAGGAACCCTAAACTGACAGATTAAGCCACCTCATCAACCCTAATCTGACAGGTTAAGATGTCTCAACCTACGCTGGCTACGTAGTTCTGAAATACATGGATGATTACTAAGAATCATACCCTAAAATGGCAGTTAAGTTCCCTTCCTTGAGTTCACTCGATGCTAACGTCTACTCTCATCTGAAGAGATTGAACGTGATTTAACTGACGGTACATAGACTGAGTAACTGACTTCCGTTGACTGACGTATTAGTGCTACTATTTGTGAATTAACTGTGATCATTATATTTTTGAGGTTTTTTGAGTCACATGCCCGACTAAGTTCTATAGATCATGGATTGACTAAAATTACCGTGATAACATGACATGGCTCTAGGCACATATATATAATTCTTGGGTATAAGTACCCCTAGGACTTAATGGAAGGAAATGGACACATGTGACTGACTTGATTGTAAGAGTAGAGTCCACAATTTACCATATCATGAGTAGGGGATTTCATACTAAGCATAGTTCTCAATATCTTATACATGGAAGGGAAATTCATGCAACATGTATATACTTGCATAGCTTCAATATCATGGTCAATCCATATCACAACAACAACGCATATCACTCACATGGAATTCATAGGAAATCGTAAAGCATAGAGCATAGACTTGTCATTTAAGCACTATTAAATCATGGAACATGAATTCTATTATCTAGCATATTATCAAATACTTTGCATGCATTCTTTTAGCTTAAGTGTGTTCATGAATTTCACCATATTAAGCCACATGAGGATCATGGGTTTCAACTAACTAACATTTATACTTCATGAAATCACCTTTAGATGTCATCTTGAAACTTAAACAACAATCATCAACATGTACATGTGCATATCTCAACAAGACAATCACAAAATATTTAAAACATGGTTCTTGAGCTCTATGAATGAAATGGATCCATAGATGAACACTACGTAAACCTGAATCAAGGTTCTTAATGTTTTTGAACTTGAAGGATTTGAAATCGTTTGATTTTTGAAGAATATTGGGTCTTATTCTTGGAGATTAAATATATAGAGACCCTAGTTTTTGTTTTAGAAATAATAATGAGGAAAATGGCTGAATTCAGACTCATCTAGGTATATATAACCGAGTATTAAGTAACCAAAATACCCCTATTAAAATGGAATGGAAGGAAACTAAACGTGGTATGTGACAACCCGACTAATGGTCCATCAAGAACTTAACGGTCCGTCATTTTGACCGTCATACGTGGACCAGAAATAGGGTTCACTAGATAAGAGTTGACGGCCTGGATGACGGTCTGTCAAAAATCTGATGGTTCGTCAACTCATCCATCAATATTTATCCAGAACGTGGCCCTACTACCTTTTCTGTGATGGTCAAAGTGGCGGTCCGTCACTTGTTTGGTGGTCCGTCAATTTGGACGTCACACTTGGGCATTTCGATTAGTTCTGAGTAAAACATCCATAACTTCCTCGTCTGGTGTCAGATTTCGACAAAATTGGTATTGTTAGATAGATAACTCAATTTCCCATGTGATAGAAAGTAGAAATATCAAAAGTACCACGGGTACAAAAATAGATTTGTATTTCAAAGCAAGTACTAACATCCTTGAGATGATTTCTAGTGAGGAATAAACACGGGTATTGCAGAAGCACATCATTGATTCTGAGGTTATTTCTAGATTTTTTAGTCATATTTATGTTCCTCGGATGGATGACTTGATTTAGTAGATTCTTCATGATGGTCACAACTTGAGATATTCCATTCCTCCTTATACGTATAAGATGTATAGAGATTTAAGGCAACATTATTGGTTTGAAAATATAAAGAGAGATGTGGTAGACTTTTTTTCTTATTACCTATGTTGCCAGTAGGTTAAAGTTGAGCATTTATATCCATAAGGATTGACTCAGAGTTTGCCCATTCTCGAGTGGAAATAGGAACAGATTACTATAGAATTCATTAGTGGGTTGCCTCATATTTCCCGTGGTCTTGATGATATTTGGGTTATTGTGGATTGTTTGACCAAGTTTGTACATTTCATTCCTATTTAGATAACCTTCGTTAATGAAAGATTATCCTATATTTTTGTGCAGGAGATAGTTTGTTTTCATGGTGTTACCATTTCTATCATATCATCTCGCGGTTCATTATTTACTTTACAAATTTTGAGAGCATTTTAGGAGGATTTTGGTACTCAAGTGGATTTGAGTACTGCTTTTCATTTGCAGACAGATGGTCAGTCTATGCAAACTATTCAGGTGCTTAAGGATTTTCTCTGAGTTTTTGTTCTAGATTTTGAAGGACAGTTGGATCAGCACTTAGCAGTAGTAGAGTTTTCCTATAACAACAACTATCACTTGAGTACTAAGATGGGGCTTTACGAGGCTTTGTATGGAAGGACATGTCATTCTCCGCTAGGATGGTTTGAGACTTCTAAGGTGAGAACTTGTTGTATGGATTTACTTTAGGACTAAATTTGATAGAATCAAGGTGATTCAAGATAGACTGAGAGCAGCCAAGAGTAGGCAGAAGGCCTATGCCGACCGTAGGCTCCATGCCTTTATATTTAGAGTTGAAGACCATGTATTCCTTCATGTTTCTCCCATTAAGTGTGTTATGTGGTTTGAAAGGAAGGGTAAGCTCAACCCTCAATATATTTCTCCTTTTGAGATTCTCCATGCAGTTGAAAAAGTGGCCTATGAGTAATCCTTGCCTCCCAATTTTGAAGTTATTCATTTGGTTTTCCATGACTCTATGTTGCGGAAGTATATTCCTGATCTATCTCATGTGCTTAGCTAGGACTCAATAAAGTGGATGAGAAGTTGATCTTTGTCAAGGATCCCATGCTGATTTTGGCTAGTGATGTGAGACAGGTGCGTACTAGAGAGATTCCTGTAGTTAAGGTTCAGTGGAAGCACCGATCAGTGGAGCAGGATACTTAAGAGATCAAGAGTGAGATACGAGCACATTATCCTGACCTATTCGAGACTTCAAGTATTTTCTTCATGTTTAACTTGCGGGGACAAAAGTTCCTTAGTAGTGGATATTGTAATTACCCTTCAGTTCATTTTTTGTGACTCTACTTACTTTCACCATTAGAGCTTTCCATAGCTGCCCCAAGTCATTTATGACTTACCAAAACCGATTGTTTAGTCATAGGGCCCTTTATTTTGTTTTTATAACCATGTCTCTGTTTAGAAGTTGTTGTTGGTTCCAAATAGCCACCGAGAAAAAAACCTTAGTAAAACTATATGGGATAACAATTATGACTATATGAGCCGCTCCAAAATATTGATTTTAGGTTGAGTAGACCTTTGGTTTGGGTCCCGCTACAGACAAACTCATTTCGAGCTCTTGGTCTAAAAGTTGAAAAATTGGAAATTCAGGTATGGGCCCCATATTTAGTCAAAAAAACCTCAGATGGAAAATATGACTTTTCCAATGCGTCAAAAATGTCAAAATCAGGGTGGTTGCATATTTTATTTGCTCATAATGGACTACGGATGCATTCCTAGGGATTGGCCAAAACTTGGAATAAATTCAAAGTTTCAGCTATCATCTGGTGTAGTAAATAGTACTGTGATCGCGGAGGTTGTATCACGATCATGGCATACATGCTAATGATTTCTTGAATTTGAGGCATGAGAAGGGGTATTTAAATGCCCTTTTTGGTCGAGAAACGGTTATTTGTCTCTTTCCTTGAGTTTAATAAACCCTAATAGAATGTTTAGTCCTCAAATTGAGTCTTGAGTTTGATTGGGAGCTTGAATAACTTAAATATCCTTGATTAACATCGAATCTAAGGTATGTATCCTTCATTTATAGTGTTGAATTATTGATCATTTGACCCAAAACTCCAAAGGGATTGAGTCTTGATTTTAGCCCAAATATGACTATTTTATTCTAATATTTTTAGGGATATAACTCTCTAATGGTATTTGAACAATGGGCTGGTCTCATAAATTTGTCTTTCGTAAGTGGTAACCACTTGGAGGTTTTTGGTATTGCTTTGGACCCAAAGCACAATGGTGAAATATGGGTATTTATATTGTTGTAATAATGTATAGATTGGGTTTTAATAGCTTGGCTCATTGAAGAAGTTTCGAGGAAAGGGAAAACAAAGTCTATTAGTTGAGCTATACTTGGATTCGAAGTATGTTAGGCTTATTTATTATTAGATTAAGCATTATTATAATATGACTTTGATATCTTGATAAGATAGGGTAGGTTTTTAGGTGTTGAAGTGATAGGTGGTAATGTTGGGGTTAGTTGAACCACATAGGCTATTGATATCATAATGTGTGGTACTTGACTTATAGAATATAGCTTTATTTTGTTGGATTTGTTCTCTCATTAATAGCACAAGAACACTCTAGCTGGTCTAATTAGACACTAGTGACCTTGTGACTCATATTAAATAGAAGGTTGACCTAAGTTGTTTATAGTTCTAGAAATTACCCTAGTATCTTGGGATGAATGAACAGTAATTCTTGAGGAAGAATTGTACCATAGAACTTATGTGGATGGATAAACCTCTATGATATGACTTAGATAGATTAGCTTAGTTCCGGGTAGAATTTGAACTTGATGAGGAATTTGGGTTATTAGAAGAAGAACTTGACCTGCCTTATGTTTGGACTATGTTGTTTCATTAGCGACCTAGATATTTGTTAAACGCTTTGAATATGCCTTTGGTAATATGATGGCTAACTATGGTAAATGGTTTATTCATGATGTTGGTTTTGTAAAAGATGTGCATGATTGGTTGCTAGATTGTTGATAACGCTTGGATAGTAATGAATTGTCTTATAAATTATACACATGACTATGTTGTCACTTAAATCATTGACTAAATTACCTTGTGAGTCTTGGATTATGCCATTACTCATATTATGTTCAAGCCTAGTGACTAAACTAATGATTGTGCTAAATATCCTCGTTTGCTAATAATGTAAATCATGTTAATAAAGAGGGGCTCTAGAAGATAAACTATGACTTGTACTTCAAAATGCTACGGACTACCCAGTAAAGTATTTAGTGTTCATATCATATGAATATACTTGTTCATGCTCCTAATAATACGTTGTGTTGATAATGAATGATGAGGTATGGAGGTATATCTTTCCTTATGTCTCCTACACCCTATCCCTCGTGGGTCTTTCCTTTATTATGGATTTGATTGCATATATATATATATTGATGTTATGAAGAATATTGATGATATGGTGAATATTGATGACATGATTACTCCCGATAAGTTCGGAGGATATATTAACGATATGATGATGTTTGATAAGTCCGGAGGATATAGTGATGATATGATGATGCCTGGTAAGTCCGAAGGATATAATGACGATATGATGATGCCCAATTAGTTTGGAGGATATATTGATGATGTGATTATGCTTGGAAAATTCAGAGAATATATTGATGATATGATGATACCCGGTATGTTTGGAGTATATATTGATGATATGATGATGCCCAGTAAGTTCAAAGGATCTATTGATGATATCATGACGCCCAGTAGGTTCGGAGGATATATAGATGATATGTATGGTAAGCATGTAAATATTTGTTGTGTGTGATGATGATTTTATATGATTACATCCGTATGTGCTTGTGAGTATGATATTCTTCTTGGTGTTGTCAACTATAGTTCTTTGATACTAATCACTTGTTAAGCAGTGTAGTTGTTGCTCGTGCTACATAGTAAGTAGAAGTGGTATATACTGCATAATGTACTAGGACAGGTTGGTAAATGGGATACTGTCTGTTATTTGAGGATCCACCTTGTGAGTTTAGCTAGAATTGTATAAATGGATTAATTATGGAATATTACCTATAATAATGGGTTATGTATAACTAGTTGACTACTAAGTGACTATTTTACTTGATGGCTTCAGGTCTAGAATTCTAGTTATTGAACCTTGTTTGGTTCAAATATTGCAACTAAAAATTGTGGTTGTTATATGGTTAATGATAATAATAGGATAGCATTGGGGATAATTAATGACATTGATGTCTAAGTAATGATGTTGATTAGCTATTAATTGGGGATTGGTACATTAACATTTCTATATACTAAAAGACACTAATTGTTAGATATATAACTAGTTTATGATGATTAGTGGTCTTTTGCTAGATGATGGCTAGTGCGATTATGATGACTAGAATTGTACTTGGGATAAATAACATCTATGATCTAGTGGTGAACCTTGACTAAATGTTGGATGTTGGTTATTTAATAAATAAGGGGTAGTTGTTATACCATGAAAAAGGATTTTTTAATGTATCATTTAGTACAATAATTAGAGGTCATTGTTGTCTAGCAATCGGGTGATTTATTAATAATCATTGGTTAGCTAATAATTAGTAAGTACAGTATATTGATGAGATAGATAGCTATATGGAGTTATGATTAATGGTATTAGTACCTTGGTGTATGTTATTTAATTGTGGTAACGGTTGATGGTTATAAGTATTGGCAATTTCCTATTGATGTGAAATATGGATAACCATGGAAGTTGAGAAGTGGTTTGTTTATCTATTTACATTTATGAATTAATCCTTTGATGCACTCTCCGGTGGTATGGGATACTGTGGTGGGTTCCTTACTTTATGTTTCTTTTGGATGTACTCCCTGGTGGTATGGGATGACGTGGTGAGTTCTTTTACTTTATTCTCTAATAGATGTATGTGCATTAACTTGGTATGTATACGGTTGTTATTGTATTAATGTCGCTTTTCACTTTCGGATCAATTAATTATTGTAAATGATGGTATTGATGTGTATTGATATGAGATGTCTTATTATTATTCTAGTTGATAATTTATTCTATACAGTGATAATAAAGATGATTTAGGTTCAATTTCAAACCTTGACTTAGAGATATTATCTTTCTTTTTATCATCATTATATCATAATTTTGCTTTGTCATCCGATGATGCCTACTGAGTAACTGTTGTTTTGGTACTCATACTATACTTGTGTACCTTTTTGGTGCAAACCCGAGTATTAGTTACTGCTGCTGAGTTGAGATCATACAGTGTTGATCTTTCAGAGATGAGGTAAGCTCTTGGAGTTCTGAGTCGCTCATTTTTCTCTATCCTTGTCCAATCCTTTATATCCGAGACAAATGTATTGATTATTTTAGACTTGTGAGTTGTATTTCCTATTATCAAACTTAGATGCTAATGTACTAATATTACCAGGGCATAGGATTGGTATCCGTATTTTAATTGTCCTTTATTAATGGAATACTACTGATTTTAAATGTATGCGTGTATTCAGGCTCGATTGAGTATTTCTACAAAAGTAACATATTACGTTTGTTTTAGGTTACAGTGTTGGCTTACCTAATGGTGGGTTTTAGTAGGTGCCATTATGACCCATGAGTTGGGTCGTAACAAGCCAGAGGACAATGTTATGAAATTAACAACTAGCATGGTCGAAGGATGATTATATTAATGTGCCTACTTGTACATCTATTGATTCGAGTCCGGCTAGCCCTATGTTTGAAAAATTATATGCTTATATTCACTTATATGAAATTCGGGTGTGTTGTAGTTATAAGTGATGCCGGTTGTAGTCCATAAGTGTTAAATGTTTATAAGAAGGTATAGTTGATGATTAGTGTTGGTTTATGATTAGTGATAGTTAATGATTTATAACAATGGAGGGTTAGTGATAATAGATGACAAGTGGTGGATATTGTTCAAGTGACTATTAATGACTAGTTGAAAATTAAGATTTATTCAAAAATGGTGGCTAGATAATAAATGATCTTATCTTAGTAATGATGATGTTTCTAATGAATAGTGGCTAAGTGGAAAATGGTTATTGAATGATCACTTAAATTAAAATGGGTTTAGTTAATATGAGATGGTTAACTAGTAAATGGTGATTAGTGTTTATTGATGCTAAGATTATTAAATAACGATACTATATGGAAGGTGAGTACCTTGCCTAAAGTTGGGAGTTGGGATAATGTTGCTTAATAGAGTATTGATTATAATTGTGGATTTATAATCAAATGATAATGAACGTTGACTATTGAGTTGGGTGATTATTTTATTTTTCACTTGAGTGTACTCTACAGTTGTATGGGAGGTTGTGGTGAGTTCTTTACTTTTCTGCACTTGTTGGTGTATGGGAGCAAATTTTATAGTTATGTTTGTTTATGATGATGCTTTATGGTGCATTACTATTTCCAAATGATTATTTATGTTTGCAAGGCGATATTGGCATAGGTCGATTTCTCATGTTATATTGTTATTCTAGTTTAATTATTTAATATGTACAGTGATGTTTGAGATGATTCAAGTTTATTTCTATACCTTGACTTAGTTTATGTTATCATGCATTTTATCATTATTATATTTTGATTAAGCTCAGTCAATCGATGATGCTTATTGAATACCCATTATTTTGGTACTCATACTTCCTTTCTATACTATATGGTGCATATTCGAGTACTAGTTGTCATCATTGATGTTCATGCAGAGTTGACCTTTCAGATATAGGGTGAGCTCTTGGAGTTCTGAGTCGCCCATTTCCTTCTATTTTTTTGTTATTCAGTCTTTTGTATCGAGACAGATGTATTGACTATATTCTAAATCTTTTAGGCTTTATTATTGATATTAGATGCCCTTTTATTGGCTTTACCAGGTCATGGGATAGGCATTATTGGTTTGACTATTTATCTATTTTAGAACACTGTATTTATTTATAACTTGTGTTCATTGAATTTAGCCTATGTAGGGCATTCCCTATCGAATTAACCCAATAGGTTAGCTCCGGGGTATAGTGTTGGCTTATCTACCGGTGGGATTTAGAAGGTTCTATCATGACTCTCAAGTCGGGTCGTGACACCAATTCCTTATTTTGAAGTCTTTGTTTATTAAAAATAGACATTGGGAAAAAATATAAGTCAAACAATCTCATATGCTAAATCTAACTATCCCAATAGCTCCGAAACATTGATTTTAGGCTAGGTAGACTTTTGGTTTGGGTCCCGAGGCACCCGGGATCATTTTACCCTATTAGTCAATATGTTAAGAAAATGGAAATTTGGTGTGGTGTCTAATTTCATTGAAAAAACCTCAGATGGAAATTCTAACTACATCATTGAGTCCAGAATGTCAAATTTTATAGGGTAGCATAGTCTGTTTTCATATACGGGATTCCGTCTAAATTTTGAGGGGTTGGTAGAGACTTGGAAAATTCCAAGTTTTAGCGGTGTTGGTGCACTCGGTAACCATGAGCCTAGGGTCACGATCACGACTTAGAAGGAATTAGTGGAAGTCGCGTAAGGGACATGGGCAGTCGTGAAAGTGACACCCCAAGCAGTGACACTAGAATTGCAAACGCGACTGTTGGTTATTGCAAATGCATTATGACAACCTACGGGTGTGTATCCTGATTGCGATACTAGTCTTGCAATAGAAACTCCCGAGTACCTATGAAGGGTTTAAATATCCCCCTTTCAGCCAGTTTTACACCCTTCTTCATCTATTTCCAAGAGAGTTAAACCCTAAATATTGAGATATATTATTATTAGAGCTTGTAGGTGAATTGGGAAGCTTAGCTAATGATTATTACGCGATTTTCCTTCAAAATTATGGTAAGACTTCTTCATGTTTATGTTTGATTTCCCTTTTCTTCTATAAAATCCCTAACACTTGGTGACTTGATGTTAGCACCAATGTAGCTAAGACTTCACCCATTTTTGTGTGTAATTACTCCTTGAGCATAAGGGAATTATGGGTTGACTTTGAAAATGCAATTTCTATAGATGAGAACATGAGATTTTGATTAATTTTGGACCCGAAGAATAATAGTACAATACGGTTATGATTATTATCGTTGTGATGAGGAGATTGTGATTTTGATGGCATGACACTTTGCAAAAGCTTCTCAAAATGGGAAGTTGGTAATTTAGCTGAATCTTTGAGCTTTCTTCCGCGTCCAAGTAGGCTAGGTCTTCCCCTCTCTTTTGATTGAGCTATGTCATACAACAACAACAACAAACCCAGTGTATTCCCACATAGTGGGGTCTGGGGAGGGTAAGATGTACGCAATCCATACCTTAGTGTTTTTTATTATATTATGTTATATTTGGGATGGGTTTTAGTTGTTAATGGTGTGATTGGAAACGCTTGAGTTATTTGGACCATTTAGGCTATTCAGAAATTTTAATTAGGCATAATTGACTTAGTTGTACTTGCTTTAGGTGAAATTTATACCTTAGTGTTTATTGTGTCTTTGCTAACATATAAAAGTGGATTTAGATACCATAGCCTAGACAAGAGTAAAAATTGCCTTGTAATGAATTTCAAGGATTTAGAAGTGGGCTCTTCGACCTACCTTAGACAAAGATTCATGTTAGCTGCGGAAATACCTTTATTCACTTGTTATGCAACTTGAAAATGTTTTCTAAGGTAATATTGAGGAGATTTGGAACCTGATAGTTATAATGGGATTATATTAGGAGTTGATGCTTAATTGTCATATTGTAAAGATTTATATAGATATATATTTACCAGTTCGAGTCTGGGTATTATTTATGATATTGATTATATATATAATATTGGTATCAGAGTTGTGTTGTTTAAAGTTACGGAAGTGGTATATATTTGGATTTATTAGCAAATATTGTTTATATGAATAGCGAACAAAAATTACAAACATATAAAGAATTAAAATAAATAATATCTGAAAAACGTAAAGAATTAAAAATAAGGATAGAAAAACTACAGTATAACATAATTGTCAGAGTTAGTAAAAACTCAATAAATTTCCAAAAAGAAGAAATATCAAATTTAAAATTAACAACAGATAGTCTAGAATATATATATATCAACATAACATATATACATTTAAATAAAATGAACAAAGAACAATTTATAATAGATGAAAAAACATATGAAAATGACGAAGTATTAAAAATAAAAATAGTATTCTCTAATTTAGGAAAAAGATATAAGAAAATAGGTGAACATTTATATTTAATGTTAGAAAAAGAATAATTAAAATTAGAAGATAAGTTGGCAGCTATGGTAAGAATAGAAAGAGAAAATGAAGAGATAGACAGAAAAAAAGAAATAGATAAAATAAAAAAACAAACCACAAAAGAAATACGAAAAATAGAAGAAACTAAAGATAGTAGGATTGCTGAATTAGAAAAGAACTACAAATGCTAAAAGATCTGTATGAAAAAAGACAGAAAGAAAAAGAAGAAAAAAATAAAGAACAAAAATTATTAAACGAGATAAATCAATTTAAAGAAAAATTAGAAATAAAAATAAAAGAATCAGAAACCAGTGAATTAGAAATAAATACAATAGATGCTGAAGAAACTGATAATTATGATTCAGAAGGTAGTGAAACATATACAAAAATTCTAGAAAACATAGGAAAACTAAAAATTAATGAAAAACAAGAAGTAATTAATAAAGAAAACTTAGAAAATACAAACACAAAAATAAATACTCTTAATAAAGAAGACGATGAAAACATGATATCTAGTACATCAGAAATAAGAAAACCTACATATTATTATAAAGATAAGTTTAAAAATATAACCTAAAAAATGAATATAACAAATGGACACCAAAACAATTAATTAATAAAAATTATAACCTTTTAGATTTAGACTGTGTAATAGACACAAATAAAATAATAGAATTATGGGCAGGATACATGTTAAAACAATTATTAGATAATAATATAGATACAACAAATACACCAGAATATATTGAAAGAGTAAAATTATGGTTTTTAAACCTAGTCGAAGCAAGTAAAAAAGTATTAAGATCTGATAATAAAACAGAAGGAACATCAACAACAACTAAAATATCACCAATAGAAATATTGAAAAAATATGAAGTAGCTATAAGAGATGAATTTAGCAGCATAACAACAGAAGAAAGAGAACAAAATAAAGAAAAAGATACGAATAGGAATTTAATGTTAAAATTAGAAATATGTAATATGTGTTATATAGATGAATATACGTGCGTATTTAAAGAATACTACTATAAGGGAACATATAATACAGAGAAAAGTAAAGAGATAAGAAGATTATATTTTAGCAAATTACCTGAACCATTTAGTTCAAAAATAATAAAGAGTTGGAATGAAGCAAAAATAGTAGATACCCTAGGAGCAAGAATAAAATTTTTACAACAATGGTATAGAAATTTATGTGAAAAATATAGAGAAGAAATAAAAATGAAAAAAAAATTAATAAGAAATTTAGCATGTTGTAAAGATAAAATAGCACCTCAATTTGGATATGAAGAAATATATTATAAGAAAAGAAAATGACATAAGAAATATAAGAAATACAAGAAATCAAAATATAAGTATAAGAAACCAAGAAAAAGATATTATGTAAAAAATTATAAACATAAAAGACCATATAGTAAAAAGAAATCTATAAAAGAATTTACTTGTTATAATTGTGGAAAAATAGGACATTTAGCTAGAGATTATAAAATGCCTAAAAACCCAAAAAAGAAACAAATATCAGAAATAAAGATAGAAAATACAAAATACATGCAAATATTTTATATAGATTACGAATTAGAAAGTGAAGATAGTATATATGAAATTTCGGAGAATGAAACAGATAATGAAACAGATAATGAATTAGATAGTGAATTAGATGAATCAAATGACTGAAGAAGATATAAAAATGAGTCAAATAACTGAAGAAGATATAAAAATAATAACAAAGGAAGAATATTTAAATGAAGAAGGAACTGATCAAAAAATAATATTTGATAATAATATAGTTGACGAAATAAAAGGAAAAGAGTTAGACCTAAGTGTAGAAAAAATATTTAAAATACCAATAATAAAAAACATATTTAGTAGAAAAAAGGAAGAATACTACGTAGTAAGCCAAAAAGAACATGTAATAGACTGTAGATATGCAAAAGGAAGAGCTAGTATACCACTAGTAACAAAGAGAATAATTAATAAAGAAATAAACGATATAAAAAGTAAAGATCCAATAAAATATGTACACCTTGGAGGAACAGAGATATTCATAAAAGCATGTTTTAGAGAAGGAATAGAGACACCAATAGAATTATATTTAGCAGGTGATAGAATTATAAAACCTATAGAAAAAAGTATAATAACTGCCATAAAAGGAAATTTAATATACCAAAAATTTAAGTTTATAATAAGTGCGAATTATTCAGTAGCAATAACAGATAAAAATATAGATAAATCATTAGTATTATATTGGAAAATATCAGGAATAGAACTAACCCCAGGAAGTAAAATATTTACAGCAAGATGTAAAAATCTATATGTATTAACAACAAAACATAAAATAACAGAAAAAAAAAATTAATAAAATACAAATACAAAGTCCTTTTGAACAATTTATAAAAACAATTGATACTAATGATTATAGTTACAAAGACATAGATATAGAAGAAGATTTAGAATTAATAAATGATAGAATAAGTACAACAAAAAGAATAGCTCATGAAAAGCCTGAATCATCAAGCTCATAAAAAAGAACAAGTTATGAAACAGCTTCAACAGTTAATTTAAATTAATATTAATAACAGGAATAATAAATGAAAAAGAATATTTAATACTCTTAAACACAGGACAAGAAGAAAATTATATAGAAAAATATCTAGTAAAAAGTGAAGAAATAAAATCTAATAGTAATATATGCCCAGATCTACCAAGGAGTCTAACAAACATTAAAGATACGACAGAAAAAATAATAATAATAGGAGTCAGAAAAATAAAAATAGAATTTTAAATAAAGGAAGAAATGCAAATATCAAACATAATATTAGGAATAAAATGGTTAGAACAAGTAAAACCATACAATATAGAACATACACAATTATCTATAACATATAATAAAGAAAAATTATTAATAAAAAGAGCTTTGACATGATATGAAAATATATGTACTTGTAAAAATAATAGTAGAAGGATATTATAATAGGTATTATACACCTATGATAGATATAGGAGCAGAAGCAAACTTATGTAGATATAACTATTTACCAGAAAGTAAATGAGATAAATTAAAAACACCAATAGTAGTCAAAGGATTTAATAATGAAGGAAGTTTAATTACATATAAAGCCAAAAATGTAAAAATACAGATATGGGATAAAATAATAATAATAGAAGAAATCTATAATTATGAACTAACACCAAAAGATATGGTTTTAGGAATGCCATTTTTAGATAAATTATACTCACATATATAACTAAAACAGATTGGTGGTTTACAACACCATGTAAACAAAAAGTAAGAGCAAAAAGAGTTATTAATAAAATAAGAAAGAAAACTGATTGGATAAAAGGAAGTGAAAAAATTACACAAAAGTAAAAAATACAGAAGACACAGTAGAACTAGTTGTATTTTCGATAAATAAAAAAGAAATAACTATATTTTCAATAGATAAGGTAGAATTAATAAAGAAAAGATTAAGACAATTATACAGTGAAGATCCATTAAAAGGATGGGAAAAACATAAAACTACTATAAAAATTAAATTAATAGATAAAAATAGTATAATAACTCAAAAACCATTAACATATAATTTTGACAATTTAAAAGAATTTAAAATGCATATAGATGAATTATTAGAAAAACAATATATACAAAAAAGTAATAGTAAACATAATAGCCCAACATTTATAGTAAATAAACATAGTGAACAAAAAAGAGGAAAAAGTAGAATGGTTATTGACTATAGAAATTTAAATACAAAAACTATGACATACAATTATCCAATACCAAATAAAATATTAAAAAATAGACAAATACAAGGATATAACTACTTTAGTAAATTTGATTGTAAATCAGGATTTTACCACATAAAGTTAGATGAAAATTCTAAGAAATTAACCGCATTTACGGTACCACAAGGATTTTATGAATGAAACGTATTACCATTTGGATATAAAAATGCACCAGGTAGATACCAACAATTTATGTATATTTATTTTAAACAATTACCTAATTGTATAGTATACATAGATGATATACTACTATATACAAAAAAATAAAGAGGAACATTTAAAATTATTAGAACAATTTACAGATATAATAGAAATGTCAGGAATAAGTTTAAGTGAAAAGAAAGACGAATTATGAAAAACCAGATAGATTTTTTAGGAATACAAATAGATAAAAGTGTAGTAAAAATGCAACAACATATAGTACAAAAAATAATAAATTCAAAAGAAGGATTAGATACAAAAAAGAAATTACAATCATTTTTAGGATTAGTAAACCAAGTAAGAGAATATATACCAAAATTAGCAGAGAACCTAAAGCCATTACAGAAAAAATAAAAAAATGATATAGAATATAATTACAACGAAGAAGATAAAAAACAAGTTCAGAAAATAAAAATACTTTCTAAAGAATTACCAAAATTACAATTTCCAGACGAAAATAATTTTTTTTTATATATAGTAGAAGCAGATGCTAGTGAATATAGTTATGGAGGAGTACTTAAATATAGATATGAAGAAGAAAAATTAGAACATTATTGTAGATACTACTCAGGAACGTTTAATGAGACAGAAATAAAATGGGAAATAAATAGAAAAGAATTATGTTCATTATATAAATGTTTATTAGCATTTGAGCCATATATTGTATATAACTTGTTTATTGTACGAATAGATAATACACAGGTATGTTGGTAGTTAACAAAGAAAATACAAAATTCAGTTACAACGAAAGAGATTCAGAGACTAGTATTGAATATATTAAATTTTACATTTACAATTGAAGTAATTAGTACTAACAAAAATGTTATTGCAGATTACATATCAAGACAAAGCTACACAGACTGATATAATAGAAGATGATGCTTTACAAAAAATACTCAAAACCCTAATTATGCTTTCAATGAAAGTGGACAGTATGGGTAATGAAATAGAAAAGCTAAAGACTAATGAAGTTAAATTGAAGTCTAAAGCTATGAATCAGCTAACTCAGTAGTGTGTAGAGCTATGTCGATCGAAAGACAGTAAAATTCCAGAGCTAAAAGGAGACGTTGGTACACTCCATAAAACCCATACCATTTATCAATCTACAATTGCAGGTACAAGTAAAAGAGTTAGTGGACAGAGATTTCATAACATGAACATGAATAAGATATTTGAAAAACCATTTATACCAAAAACACAAAAAGACCCCTTGTACATACCCCTACAAATTACCACATATCGAGAAAGTTTGAACCAAGATTAAAAAAGCCTATAACCATATAACCCGAGCATATATAGAAAATATCCACAAAATCCAAACTCATCTAAACCTAAACCCCAGAGCTACAAATATCCAAGAACCAAAGACAAACTATATAACCCAAAGATTGCAAGGTCACAACAATTTAATCGCACTCCCAAAAACCAACCCAAGCTTAGTTAAAACTTGTTTCAATTATGGATTATTAAATACTGTATATACCCAAGATGGAGATGAACTATCATCTACCAGAATTACAAAGAGCATTCGCCATTTATAAAAGAATAACCAAAGGTAATTTATTTTTTATAAAGTTTTATACTGCACCAACAGAGATATTATATGACAAGATCAAACCAGTTATACATATTGTAAAAATAGGATTAACCAGAGATATGATTATACCGAAAGATATTGTTCAGCAGCCAGATATACCTAAAATCGAGATACCTGATTTTTATGCAAATAAACGACTTATTGGAATATCTACAATTGTTCAAGAATTAACAAATAATTATATCAATGGAAACCCTATATGGAGCTATTATTCAAGAGATCATCAAATAATTTATTCAAATTCAAGAGAACTACGACAAACAGATATGGAAGATGCTAGACAATGGATTCTGACATTACTCAACCCAGAGAAACAACCAACTGCAAGAACAATTAGGAAAGGATTTATTTTTGAAGAATTATTAACAAGATATTGTAAGATAATTGGACATAAATATCCAGACCATCAATGTTCGAGATGTAATGGAGAAGATAATATTATCCCATAAGTTCAACTGGAATAGAAGAAGATAAGGACAACAGTTGGAAGATACACAACAAAAGATAGAAAGACAGGGAGCAATAATAGAAAGATAAGAAGACAAAAACATTAAAGTGAAGAAAGCGACATATGGAAGAACAAATAACTTTTCTTGACTTATTTACGTAAGTTAGGTCATTATGTAAAACATTGTATAGGAATCCATTAATGTTCTTAACTTTTTAGAACCTATTGTATAGGCATAAGTTTTTTGACCTTTTAGTATTATTAGTTCTTGTCAATAGGAAAAGTAAATTATTACTTTAGGATACGTGTAAACTAGAAAACAATTTACGCATTTTATTTTAGGCTATAAATATGTAAGCCTTCGGCAAAGTTAAAGGCAAGACTTTCATGTGTTGAAAGCAAGCCTTCCCTCTTGTACACAAAAAACTTTTTGAATATTTAATAAAAAAAATAGATATATTTCCTAGGAAAAGCTATGGATAAACAAAGCCCAGAATTATCAAACCTACCAGAACTAGTATATTTATTTATGATTATGAATAGCTAAATTCATGAATTCCTGACAATCATGATATGTTAAACTAAGTTCATGTTAGTTACTTTATAGTAGAATAGAATGTTAAGAAGTTTATTAGCAAAGTGGAAAAGAAGAAAAATCCCTAAGAACTATGCCATTCTAAAGGTGAAACCGGTGAGGCAAGAAAGCCGTGATAGGGGAGTAGCCAGAGTAGAGGTGCTGTTCAAGGGAAAGGTATTCAGATTACCATACTAATAGTGACCGAACAACATGTTATTTAAGAATAATCTACTATATAGTAATCTAAAATGATCATATTTTGTTATGTGTATGATTGAAGGGAATATTTTGAAAAAAGCATCATATGAAAAATGAATACTTATTTATCTGACGAAATGGTAGATAAATTTAAAATACTTATTTTGTATGTACTTAGGGATATAGAAATTGTAGATATAAGAAAAATCATATTGGAAAAAATATTTGATATATATTTTATGACTAGACTAAATTACATACCACACCTATCTACTTACTCTTACAAATATCTACATGCCAAACCTACACATCAACCATGCTAAATTACATATATTTAGAATATTGGAAAATGGATATGAAAAATATATAATTAATTGGAAACAAATCTAAAAAAATATATGAGAACTAAAGATACAAAATATATAGAATTCCTTAATAAAAATATACAAGAATTATTAAGATTAAAACAAACAACAAGTAAATATTATGATAAAGCATTTAATAAACCATAAATTACTAAAATCCAATTCCAAGTTATCCAAGTTATTCATAGAAACCTAAGCATCATATGAACAATATGACAAGCTATATATCTGATGAAATTAAGATACTTGTTTTATATATCATTAAAGACATAGAAATAGAAGACATAAAAAAAATAATATGGGAAAAAATATTTCATGAAGAATCATTAAGTCTAGAATAGTTAGAAGAAATGCATGATCTTAGCTTATATTATTCAGATAGTTATTACTCATATAATAATAGTTATTATTCAGATGGATATTATACAGATTAAAAATGTTAGAATATATAAAAAGAGTTAGAGAAAAACAAAGTTGGCTATACGAAGAAATTAATTATAGAAACCATCTTAGAAGAGGAAGAGAACAATTAAAAGAAAGATTAATTTGGATAAATAAAATAATAAAACAACTAGAATTAAAAGATAGTTTAGAATATGATTTAGACATAGAATTATTCATAGACGAAAAAGACAGGATAATTAACGAAATAGATAACCTAGAATTCAAAATCAAATATAGTACAATTAGAATAAATTATTATAAAGAAATTTGCAGTATTACAACTTCTTTAGGATAAAATGATAGACTGTGAGTATTTAAAATATTAGAGACAAGATATGGAAGAAATAAGATTAACATAAATACTTATGAAAAAGAATTTAATTGAATATTGTAGAACAAAAGATATAGAATATTTAGAATACCTTAAAAATAATATCCATGAATTACAAAGACTAAGAGAAGAAACTAAAGAATATTAAAGTAAAGCATTTAATCAAATACCATTTAATCACCCCCCAACATATAAACATCAATAAAACTAAAATAAATAAACTGAAAATATTTTTTTTTAGGAAAGGTAAGAAATATCCACGCATAAATAAAAATAGATCCATTAGGGTTTATAATAGATCTATTTAAGTTACCCAAATTATCCGCACCCCCAATAATTATGGTAAATTGACTACAGTATGGTATGACATGGATAGGTTCTAGTTGTATCATGGAAGATAGAAATAATGGTGGTTCACTTTATGCTTTACTTGTTATACCCTCCAGGCTTATGGGGGCATGCATTGGGTTATTTACTTTTCCGTACATATTGGCTTATTGGGGATAATTTTTTTGTTATAATTGCTTGTTCTTTATATTATTGTTTCAGTTTCTTAATTTCATTATGTACAATGATGTTTGAGTTATGTTTATGATTGCCCATTTTCTTGATATAGTTATGTTATCTTAAATTTTGTCATATTTATATTATGATTTAGCTTAGTCGGCTAATAATGCCTACTGAGTACCCGTGGTTTTGGTACTCATACTAAACTTTTGTAACTTTTTGTTGTAGATTTCAGTAATAATTGCCGCCATTGATTCAAGAATCATCCTGCATTGGGTTTTGGAGATTGGGTGAGCTCTTGGAGTGGGAGTTGCCCTATTTTCTTCTATTTATCTATGCCTAGTCTTTAGTTTCGAGATAGGATTGTATTGAATATTTTAGAACTTGGGTTGTACTTATATTAGCTCTTGTACTTACTCTACCAGGTCGTGAGGTAGTTACCTGTATTGTTGGTAACCTTGTCTATTTCCATTGCTTTGCTTATTTTTTAATTTTATTGCCTATTCTGCCCTCTTTGGGGTATTTTCCACAAAGTTAACCTATAACATTTAGCTTTGGGTTACAGTTATGCTTACTTACTAGTGGGATAAATAAAGTGCCATCATGACTCATAAATCAGGTTGTGACAAATTTGTATCAGAGCCCAGGTTTCACTAGTACTGTTGGTACAAAAGCAAGTGCCTAGTTATGTCCCATGGATCAAAATTATGACGTTTATTTCTTATATTCGGGGGGCTATATGACATTCTTAGTAGTTCCTCACTTCTGTATATTATTTCATGATAAGTGTATGAGTTGGTTCCTTAAGCATTCCTTTAGTTTTACTCCTTCGCAGATGGAGAGGACACATGTTGCCGCTACACGAGATGAGGGACCTGAGATTGAACCTATAGATTATGTAAATATTTGTGGATGACCTACAGGTCATGGAAATCCTTGAGATATATCTCTAATTAGGGGCTAGGATAGGGGCCATCACCAGACCCCATTCCTGTTCTTGAGCCATAGGTTTATCCACCCCAGCCAGTGATGGGACAGGCACCAACTTAGACTCCAGCATGCTTTGTTTCTTCTTTAGTTCATAGGGATGCATTATTTTAGCTTTTGGGGTTTGTTGGTGGTGCATTGTCTAATGGTACACAGTTTATGTATCAGAGTGGTACTGAGGCGGGGCGCAACTTATATCTGAAGTTCCCAGATTTGGGGTTTCTTATGTTCTAGTAGTTTCTCAATCGGGTATTTCCCAGCCAGTCATTGCCAAGCCTGCTATGTTTATTAAGGAGCAGAAGATATTAGGTAGATTCTTGAGATTGGCTCTGCCTAAGTTTTCTGGTGCATCGGGCGAGCATACATATGAGTTTTTGATTGCTTGTGAGGATAGGATCCATAATTTTGAACTAGTTGAGACTTGTGGTGTGGATTACACTACTTTTTAGTTTTACTTCACAGCTCTACATTAGTGGCAAGTTCATCTTTATTCCATGCCAGCTGGATTGTCCCCTTTGACATGGGCTTAGTTCTTAGAAAATTTCTTGGATAAGTACAAACCTCGTAGCCTTAGGGATTGTTTGAGGATCAATACCCTAGATTTGAGCAGGGATCCATGATTGTTGTGGAGTATGAGGCTTGTTTTCACAAGTTTTCTAGGCATGCTACATCTATTTTGTCTACCAATTATGAGAGCATTCATAGTTTTGTTTGTGGATTAAGACTTCCTCTTCACATGTCTACTTAGATTTTGGGTACTACAAGTAGGTCTTTTGTTGAGATATCCTATCACTCTTAGGTAATTGAGAATATGCATCACGAGGCGCAATCTAGAAGTGATTAGAGACCTCGATATCAAGGTAGTTTTAGTAGTAGTCATAGTAGCTCCTAGTTCAAAGTCAGTGATTTTTAGGGTAGGTAACCTACTCAACAGTCGTATCAACCTTAGAGTCAGCCTAGTAGACCCATTCATGTAGCACTCTAGATACTGACGGATGTCAGTTTTTTGTTAGATATCACCCTAGTCAAGGTAGTGTTCATTTATCGAGGGATTCGTATACTGATTATTTTAGTTGTGGTAGCTATTTCGGGTTAGCCGAATGTTCTAGTTCTGGTTTAGCTCATTGATATGTTATGGTTATGGAGTTTTCTATTATTACTCATGTGATTTCCCAAGTCATTGGGCGATTGTTACCACAGCTTAGAGGGTTTCCCTATTAGAGTAGTTCATCCCTCAGATGGTGTACTATCTGTCGCACTTTGCTTTATTTGATCCAAAAACCACTTATTCTTACGTGTGCAATTATTTTACTTCATGATTAGAGGTATCTTGGGATTTATTATTTATGCCCTTGTATATATATACTCTCGTGGGCGATTTTTTAGCAGTGGATCGGGTGTTTAGATCCTTTGTTATGACTTTTAGAGATGTTGATACTCATGTTGTTTTTATTATATTAGATATGGTGGATTTTGATGTGATTCTAGACATGGGCTTGTTATCCCACTATCAGGAAATAATAGATTGTTTTGTCAAGATCGTTACATTACTCATGCCTCACATACCCCAGTCGTGTGGCTTGGAGCAGTTGGTCACGAACTAATGGAGAGTATTTCTTATGTTTATGGAATACGGCTTATTTCAAGGGTTTTCAAGTCTTATCTCTACTATAATCATGATATTAGTGAGGAGAGTTTGTCGCTTGGCCCTATTGTTGTAGTTCATGAGTTTCCTGATATTTTCCCTACCGATCTACCTGGTATGCCTCCTGCCTGTGAGATTGAGATGGTTATTGATCTTAAGCATGGTACCTGACCTATATATATGGCACCTTACTGTATGGATCCTACCGAGCTTAAGGAGCTGCATTCTTAGATTCAGGATCTTCTTGGTAAGGGTTTCATTAGACTGAGTGTGTTGATGTGCCATGGGTTCATAGAACATTCGATGCTTAAAATGGTGAAAAATATGCATTTACTTAGGTTATTTTATCGAATATGATGTGTGTTTAGTTTGTGTGGAAGGTAAATTAGCTTGGAAGTGGAATGGATTAGAAATGGAGAAAAAGCTTTGGATAAAGGAAAGTGTTGACTAGACCACAAGTCGTTTATTCACCTAACGACTAATGGCCCAAGTTGTTATGTTAGTAGTGAGAAAGGTTAACTTCTGGAGCAAAGTGAAGACGTGCTATGACTCGTTATGAGTGACCACGAGTCGTAATGAGAATCGTTCTCAGTATAAGAGAAAAAAGTCTTGAAAGTTGACAAGTTGAGGTTCCAGTGAAACGAGTGAAGACCATGAGTCATTACGACTGACAATGACTCATGGTGAGGAGCCGCTCAAACATGTAATTCTCTAAGACTACCCCCTGGGTATCACATGGTGCTTAGAACCATAAGTGATCCTAAGATAACCCATGTCACTGGCATAATTCATCAGAAACTCAATAAAATACAAAAAACTGGATGTAGTAAGTGAAAGATATGTCCTTAGTTGAACATGTTCAAAACAAAAATGTTAAAACATTTACACTCTGGTTATACAAAACAAAATTGAAATTAAATACATTAACTTTAACTGACTGTTTGTGAAGCCTTTACTAATACTGACTATAGGTAGCCGAGACATGACCCTTAGCTATCCCTAATTAATACAAATAAATAAAACATATAATACTAGAACTATAGTTGACTCGAGTCCTCAAATCAAAAGGACTCATCACCTACTGGCTTGAAGCTGCGAACTATTTCACCATGAAGTGTGGGCTATAATTGTTACCTACATTATGAAATAATGTAGCCACACAGACGTATATATGTTCAATACTTCTTGAATGTACAGAGTATGTGGTGGTGAATGCAATAAGTAAAACTAGATCAATGCATAATCTTAAAACATGCATTATAAGTACAAGTAGACTCACCAAGAGACTGAAATAAATTGAAAGTTGAAATATCATAAAATATTAATAACAAACATAATTCGATAAGCTGGGTCAGTTACTACCCTTAGTTTCTGAACCCTCTCTTTTCTATGGAATAAGTAAAACTTCAGCAGAATATACTTTCAAATCATGCTGGCTAAGTGTTAAATGAATTACCTTGATCGTAAGTAAAACTAAAAGTTGAAATATCATGGATAATAACTCATAAAATAATACCGGAATAAAATCGTTAGTCTTTACGCTTAGTTTCTAAAATACTCTTATCAATGGGAGATTCTCATAACCTATATAATCCATGTGAGCTAGCTTATAGTTCAATGTATGACCCATGTTGAGGAGGATTATTCTACCTTTGCCATTGGAATAGATCCTCAACTGAAACTGGAGTGATCATTAAACTGAGCCCATATTGGGCAAGGGGGATGTTCTATGGCGAGGTCCCTAAACCTATGGTGGCATGTAGTTTCTGGGATATAGGATGGGCTTAACCTACACTTTCCTCTCAGTGCTATATTCTACAACCAAAATATAGATACTATATGCTCATACCGATGAAATTCACCTTAATATAAGCATATGGATTTTTAAATCTGAAAACCAATCATGCATCTATCAATAACTCATACTCATGAATATCTTTGTGAATTTCATATCATGTCTGAGATCATAAGAGCAAGACTAAGATATGAATCATATTGTCTTAATCTGAAATAATAAATCTGAGCTTCTTGTAAATTGGGTGAATTATGATAAATTCATATGCTCTAATTTTTAAACTTGCTAAATTAGGCCGAAAATCATACTCCATCTGTTTAAAAAAGAATGACCTACTTTCCTTTTTAGTTTGTTTAAAAAAGAATGATCCTTTTCCTTTTTTGGCAATACTTTAATTTCAACTTTCCACATGGCATGTTTAGGACCACAAGATTAAATGACATTTTGGTACATTTGACACAACTTTAATTTAAGGCCACAAGATTCAAAAGTCTTTTTTATTTTCTTAAACTTTGTTTCAAGTCAAAGTAGGTCTTTCTTTTTAAACGGAAGGAGTATATATTCATATTCTCATGGAAATTCATGTCAAAATTCTGAAATTCATCACATTGTAACAAACATATAAATTAAAAAGTGAGAAAAGATAAATTATTGTGCTAACTGACATTAAATACCATGATAATGCCATAATCTCAAAAACATGAAAATTGGGTATGAACCCTAATTAAAATATCATAAATTCAATTGTAAAACCTAAGCTTTTTCGGAACAAGGATGAAAGTGTATCCTTATTCAAACCCCACATAACTTAATTTAGTGAATATCTTGAAGATAACTTCAATTGGATGATTGGTATTTGAACTTTGGATAAAACCATAACTTATTTCTCTTGATAGTGGAGAGGAGAATGAGCATTAAAAACTGACTAAGAATGGGTAAATAATGCCTCTTTGATGTTTGGAGTCGTTTTAAGACCCTATACACGTACCTAAGGGAATGGGATGACTTAGGGGGTGTGAAAAGACACTTATGCCTCTAAAATATACTAAAAACAGACAATTTCAATACACGAGGAGGGGGTTCATGGCGCGACCCCCATCGCGAACCTCGAGGTTAATGGGGAGAATCTTATCACAAACTTTAGGGTTTGTGGTGCGAACCCAATTGTGAATATTAGGGTTCATGGGGAAAACCCAATCATGAACCTCAGGAAGTAGCCTATCGTGGGCACCTTTGCAGTGTGGTGCTGCCACAGAGTGTCTCACTAAAACATCTATAACTTCTTACTTTGAACTCGGATTGATAAGCGATCAGTTGCGTTGGAAATAAGACTCAAAGGGATTTAATTTGATATATAATAGGTCACCTAACTCGTTATATTATCCTAGTTACACTCGTTTAAAGTCAACCCTTTTAGAATCCAATATTAGAACTCAATCAAAACAAATGTTCACAACGCTACTTCACTTAAAGTGCTTCCTATGACCCATAATCTCATTGATGAAACTTTACACTAAAGATGAATGGTGATGAAACTTATATAAGGTTTGAAATAATCGCATTGGAGCCTTTAAACATATGAAAAATGGTCGGAAACTTGTTAAGGAGGTTTTGGGGTACTACAATATCTCCCCCTTGGGATTGTTCGTCCTCGAATGAAGACAGGGATTCTTATGGAAAGATGCAGTTACTATCTTGAAACTGAATTTATAGAATTTATCATGACTCGTAATTGAAATTACCTATTGATAGGGTACTGACTTAGCTGATACATATGGAACATGAACACATACTTAGGAATTGTATGGAATAATGTTTGCATGACATGTCTTCTAATGAATGATATAGCTTAGCTGAAACAATAAAACATCAATGATAAAACTGATTTCTAAGATAACTTGATTTACTAGATGGATCTCATTCAAGATGATAATTTTAAACATAACTGAAGCATTTATGACTCTATCATCATATAAAACTATGAAGTGATAACTGATGCGACAAAATCTCCAAGAGTTAAGAATGGAATATGAGTTACATCAAACTCTTGATATCATAACTTCTAATAAGAATCGAGTTAATGAATTTTGGGAATGATATGAGCATAGGATTTTAATAAGGAATCTCAACATGGCTACAACTCCAGAACATGAGATATAGGCTTATAGAACAAAAGATAGAATAGCATTATTATGCCTTAGGCAATGCAACTATTAACTTTCAAGCTTAGCAACACTTCTCAGAAACTTTTCTCAACTATACTCTTCCACTTAAGTACTACACTTCATTTGATGCAACTAATAACCTTTACATGGTATTGATAACTACTCCTACCAAAGTCTGAGTTAAAGTACATACTTTCACCACGTTCAAGCCTAACTTTATTTCATAAGATACTACACGTAATACCATAATACCAGTATAAAAAATATAATTAAATATCCTATGACTTTTCATATGTCTCATCCCAATAATAACATTCCATACTACTTAAACAACTAACTCTAAGCTCTTATTGGTAATTTTCTAGTGGATAATGTATCCATCCACTTATATACCGACATGACATTCAAGACTATCATTATAACAACATGTGAACTTCTAGGAAACCATCCCTCCTAGGAATTTTCCCATATTCACTAATACCTATATCAATAACAACTTTCATGCACTATCCCCAAGAAGACACACCTAAAATGCTCAACTAACTATGGTATATACCATAGATTTTCCTCAATCTTCCTCCACGCTTATAGTCTTAGATAAAGCAAGCATACAATAATCTTTCATAATGAGGGTCATCTAGTCTCTTTTATCTAAACCATTGATTATCTATTTTCATCATCAATATCCTAACATAAGAAGAGGTCACTAAAAGGTTAGAACATAAGGACCGGAAGCATGAAATAATACTATGTATAACATAGACACTTAACTAAGGCCTAAAGAATGGCGTATCAAATGCATAGATTCATTAAAGAGACCTAAACTTAGGACATACATGTCATAGTGAAAATTTCACTAGTTCTTATGGGTGTACCATAAGTTCTAAGAACTGATTAGACAATGAAACATGGGTTCATACTTATCAAAAAATACTTAACATAAGAGTGGAACTCAAAGATTCATGAGGGATGACTTAGATCACTAAGTGAATCTATTACTTCTTTACTAGGAGCTTAGAATGAACTTTAATAGGTATGAAGTGTACAGGCATTGGTCACAGGCACGGCTCTATCAGGAAAGACATAGATAAGGTACAATAATAATGGAAATCTAAGGAAAGGAATATACTATAGCAAGAATGGATCAATATATAATCAAATCTCTTATTGACATGCATCACAGACTAATTCTTAAACCTTGGTTTTGTTTTTCAACCTATCATTTTCCCTTTAGATTAAAGACAACCTTCTAAGCTTATAGGTTTATTCCATTTCCTTAAGACTAAGCCATAATTTCTTCACTCTAATAGTATACACATAAATGCTCAACTCATGTGAGTAAACAATATTTAGAACATGCTAACTTCATTCTTGGACAATCCATTCATATATACCATCCTTAACTTTCTCTAGCTAGAATAATCATCATTATATACTTACGCTCTTCTGCACCAACATTCCTATCTATATAAACACATAATTTACCCCTTTCTTCATAGCTTATTAATATCACACCTCTAAACATATATTTTCACTAAAAATGAGAATCATAATTATACTAAAGGTATAATGACAGTGCCCAAGCTCATACGCAAGTGTACATAGTCTTATCAAGTATTAAAGTGGATTCAAGAGAGCCCAAGTATCGATATCACAGGGACTTGTGTTCGCCAACTATCCAATTCTAGTTTAACAATTGAGAAAAAGTAAACAAGGAGGTTTAGGATTAAAAAGTAAAAAGAAACTAAACTAATGCAGAGAAGTAATGACTTAGGACAATCAATGGATAGAGATGCAGGGATAAGGCTTACAAACAATCATACTATGTTATTGAACTTAATTTGGTAATTTGATTATCTTGGTTGTTGATTTGTAGGGATAATCACATTATTATGGTTTCCCAGCCTCTAATCCTTTACCTAAGTTGAACCTTACAACTACATCGTTAAGCGGAGATGTAATGGTCCACTCAAGTTCTTTAAGCTATTATCCTATATGTGAATCAAGTAAGGCATCTAAGTAGATCTCTTTCCTAGATAATAATTTGAATTCCTTATTTCATAAAGAAACACAAACTATACTATGCTTATTCCTATGTTCTATTTTCCTATTCCCTCTCCCGAGTTCACAAGGTTGACAAATAATGTATTCTAAGGGTCGCAAATCCTTACAACAGTTAAAAGAAGAATAAATAAGCAACCAATAATGATAAGTAAATCAACAAACTTAATTCAAAATAAAAGTAGTCATGATCTTGGCCTTAACCCCGGAAAGGGAGTTTTAGCCTTTAATGAAAATATTCATCATCCAATCACTTGTAATGATTTTACAAACCATGAAAGAAACTAAAATTAAAGAGATAAAAACCCTAAAAAGAAGTTGTGGTATCCTTCTTAATCCTCCAAGAAATCCAAAAGTGAAAAATATTTGGTACAATGATGTATTTATAGTAAATAACAAGTCTCAAGCCGTGTAGGATTCAAATCTACACTTTTGTTCGTTTTTGTAAAAGGGTCGCGTCGCGAGGGCCATTTAACTTAAGTAGGGGTCGTAACACGGTCCCATCGCGAGGACACCCTCTTTTGGGTTCCTTTGGAAGTTTTTGATTCATTTAACGCATCCATAGGCATCTCCACACGCGTTCACTCTCTCACGACATTTCAGTTGTCCACATTTGCATCAAGTTGCGTATTGTGCTTCTGTGATCCATTCCAAGCCTTTTTAAGTTGTTTCCACTTGATTTGAAGTTTTTATATCCTTAATATATCATAATAATCCATTCACCAAGCATAATATATCATTAAACTCAACAATTTAGAGCTCAAAACAACGCAACATTCAGGACGGTGAACTAGAAAGATGAGCTAAGCATAGGATAAATTCACATTGAGTTTAAGCTTACTATTTTGACTCTTGTCTTGATCCAATTGACCCTTGAACATTAGAAACAAGTTTTTTAATATATAAATACACAATAACAACCTGAATTAACTCATTAAACACATTATAAACCAACACTATAGACTAGAAAAATGCCTAGCTCAAGCTAGTCACACTAGTTTTCTCGATTGAACTCTAAATGAACAATTTGAATCAAAATTGATGTGAAAACACCTTTAAACATTGTAAACACATACATGGACACTTAGATGCACATTTATATCATTATAAACACATTAATCACATGAATTATCCTCAAAACAAGGCTATATAAGCTAGAATGGCAAGGTTAGAATGCATAAATACACCCAACATCACCACCCCACACTTAAAGCCTTGTTCGTCCTCGAACAACTCTTAACTATAATCATCATCAAATAAGGAGACTTTACACTTCTACTATATGCAATAAACTCAAGCTATTACTACAATGACTACATAGAATACAAGTTACTACACTAAGCATGTTATTTACACAATTGAAAGCTCATGAACATTACTACAAAACATCCTACCCTCAAGCATTAACTCACCTTGTGGAAAACTCATGCATATTATTCAATCAAATACATCATACAAATCACCATATTCATCAAACATGTGCCCCTCACAATAAGAGATTTACCTAAAATCACTCACATCAAAACATTTTGTAAAATGATGGGTACAAGAATCAAATTACGCTCACTCTAACAAAGAATTCATAAGTTACACACAACGAACCATAGGATTGAACTTAGTGTCATACTCCACTAATATAAGAATGTCAAGTACCGGATCAATTAGGTCTTTTTCGAGTTGTAATGTAGGTTAAGGGATGGGTAGGAACTATTTTGGCCAAGAATAGTGACTAACCTCTCTAAGATCTTTAATACACTACATTATACATTTAAAATGAATCTCCAACAACCAAATTACACTTATTCATTCACCCATACCTTTTGTTTTTGCGCTATGTCTTTTAGGCATTTTCGAAAACACTTGGTGGACATGTAGTTTTGTACAACAAGAATCAATGTTTTACTTTTTTTACAACCCTGGCAATATTTTTAGTATCAATTACATTACACCCATCCACCAAACATCAAATATAAACACCAATAACTATTACCTTGGGGCATCAATTTCACCTTTGTTTTCTTTGATTTCTCAAACTCCTTACTAAATCAATTTTTCATTAAAGCACTTAGGATCTTTTTGGATCAAATTATGGTATATCAAAGAAAGGATTAGTCTACATATGAGGTTGCAAAAGAAAAAGCTAAAGGGTCAATGGGGGTTAACTAGGATAAAGCACAAGGGTAGGGAAAAAAGGGCATAAAAAAGGCTATTAAAGAAATGCCTAAATCATCTCCTAAACCCACATTCCTTTTTTGATTCACACACACACAAGGAAAGCTCTAGATATCACATGCAACAAGGAATATACAAAATTCTCACATGCACATGGCACATGCTCAACTCAATAAGATCATCATAGACGCCCAACCAAAAAATAACATAACTTCAAAATTAAACCAACAAGTACAAGGGTCACACACATGAGCTTTGGAGTCTTAAGAATAGTAATTCATTCATTCAACATGATTTTACAAACAAACCTACTTGCATCATGGAATCAAAAATAACACCAACAAGAATATCATACCCAATTTTTTTTTAAAATTGAGCCAAAATTTAGGAATTTTACCACCCCACACTTAAAAATCTACTTTGTCCCTAAAGTGAATTTAAAGGTAAGAGATAGAAATACTCTCTGAAGCCTTTAGGCCTAGCTAGTAGCATCTTTACACATAAAAGAGATCCATAGGACCCCACACTCAATATTTACCATGCTTCTTACTCAAGTTTATGGTACTCAAACTTTCCATTAACCTATGACACAACAAAAAAAACCTATGTGAAATAAAAAACAAAAAAAAACTTGAAAAGAAAACATACCTTAGCTTGGGTTGCCTCCCAAGAAGGGCCTAATTTAGTGTCACAGTATAACCCCATCAACTTTTTCCTCCACCTTGAGGATATGAATACTACCCCCAACATTGCATCCATCTTTTTGCCTCGATCATAGGGAGGTGTTACAAATATTATGGAATCGAGTAATGGATGATGCATAGTAAACCTATCAACCTTCAAGTAATGTGTGTTTTTATGTTGCTTATTCGATGAAAAATCAAGAATATAGGATTCTTGTTCCACATATTCACACTGTTCCACTACTTTAGATGATTCCACAGATGACTTCATTTAAACATAATGTAGAAAAGTTCTTCGAGTGAGGACCAACTAATTCCACCTCTAATTTTACATCGTCAACATCACACTAAATTTTATTCACCTTCTTAATTTCAATCTAAAGAGAATGATGACAATTGAGTGGCTGCGATTCATATGGTGGTGGTGGTATCTCCTTGACCTTTTCAATAATTTCAGTTTCTGAGTACTTAGACTTCCTCGAATTTTTAGCAACTTTGTCTGGAACAGGTTGGGAAGTCAACTTTGCATATACTTTCATCTTATTATACAATTGCTCTACAACCTCATGATAGTTCTTTATGTCTCCTAACAACTGTGCTTGATTAGCTAGAATTTTGTTCAGCATCTCCTCCAAGTTGCTAGTTAACTGATCTGATTGGGCCCGTTGAAACTGTTGTTGCTGATTATTCCATGATTGAATTTGTGGTTGATTCTGCACCATTTGATTGAAGTTGTTTATATAATTTTTTTTTTGATCATAACCCACAAACATTACTGAATTAGGGTTAACATCACATATATCTTCAGAATGACCACTATTACAACAAACCATACACCATATAGAATCGTCATCCCTCAAAAACCATCTATCAATGACTGACATCTCAAGAATAGTGTGAGAAAAATAAAAATAAAGAAAAATAAAATAAAAACTATTTGTAACTCAATATAGAAAAACTAAAAATAAGATAGTTGCTTAGTTACATGTCCCTGGCAACAGCGCCAAAAACTTGACAACGCCCAATCGCACACGCAAGTGTACATGGTCTTATCAAGTAGTTAAGTGGCTTCAAGAAAGCCCAAGTATTAATCTTACAGTGACTTGGGTTCGCCAGCTATCCAATTCTAGTTTAATAATTGAGAAAAACTAAAAAAGGAAGTTTTAGGATTGAAAACTACAAAGAAACTAAACTAATGTGGAAAAGTAATGACTTAGGCAATCAATGGATAGAGCTTTAGGGTTAAGATCCAGGGTTAAGGATTACGAACAATCATACAATATTATTGAACTTCATTCGCTAACTTTCTTATCTTGGTTGTTGATTCATAGGGTTAATCGCATGATAATGGTCTCCCAACCTCTAATCCTTTACCTAAGTTGAACCTTACAACTACATCGTGGAGTTGAGATGTAATGGTCCACTTAAGTTCTTTAAGATATCATACTACATGTGAATCAAGTAAGTCATCTAAATATATTCCTGTCCTAGATACTAATTTGAATTCCTTTTTTCATAAAGAAACACAAATCCTACTTTGCTTATTCCCATGTTCTATCGCCCTATTACCTCTCCCGAGATTACAAGGTTGACAATTGATGTATTTTAAGGGTCGCGAATCCATACAATAGTTAAAACAAGAATAAAAAAGCAACCAATAATGATAAGCAAATCAACAAACTTAATTCAAAACAAAAGTAGTCATTATCTTGGCCTTAACCCCAGAAAGGGAGTTTTAGCCTTTAATGGAAATATTCATTGTCCAATCCCTTGGAGTGATGATAAAAACCATGAAAGAAACTAAAATTAAAGAGATATAAACCCTAAAAAGAAGTTGTGGTAGCCTCCTTAATCCTACAAGATGACCAAAAGTGAATAATAATGAATAAAAAGATTTATTTATATTAAAGAACTAGTCCCAAGCCGTGTAGGATTCAAATCTGCACTTTTGCCCTTTTTTGAAATAGGGTCGCGTCGCGAGGGCCATTTGACTTAAGTAGGGGTTGCAACGCGGTCCCATTATTAGGAAACACTCTTTTGGGTGCAGTTTTAAGCTTTTGGTTCCTTTCACGCATCTAGAGTCCTCTCCACGCGCGCTCACTTTCCCAAGACATTTCAGGTGTCCTCATTTGCATAAAGTTGTGTATTGTGCTTCCGTGATCCATTCCATGCCTTTCTGAGTTATTTACACTTGATTTGAAGCTTTTATATCCTTTGTATATCATCATAATCCATTCATCAAGCATCCTATATCATTAAACCCAACAATTTAGTGCTCAAAACAACACAACCTTCAAGACGGTGAACTAGAAACACGAGCTAAACATAGGCTAAATTCTCATTGAGCTTAAGCTTATTGTTTTGACTCTTGTCTTGATACAATTTACCCTTGAACATTATAACCAAGTTGTTTCACATACAAATACACAATAAAAACTTTAGAAACTCACTTAAAACATTATAACACAACACTATAGATGAGACGAACACCTAGCTCAAGCTTGTCACACTAGTTTTCTTGGTTGAACTCTAAACAAACAATTTGAATAAAAAATCATGTGAAAACACCTTTAAACATTGTAAACACATACATGGACACTTTGATGCATATTCATATCATTATAAACACATTATAAAAATGAATCATCATCAAAACAAGGCTAAATAAACTAGAATAGCAGGGATAGAATATATAAATACGCCCAATATTAGCATCCAACACTTAAAGACTTGTTTGTCCACAAACAACTGTTAACTATAATCATCATCAACTAAGGAAACTCTACACTTCTACTATATGCAAGGAACTCAAGCTATTACTACAATGACTACATAGAATGTAAGATACTATACTAAACATGTTATTTACACAATTGAAAGCTCATGAACACTACTCCAAAACATCCGAGCCTCAAGAATTAACTCACCTAGTGGAAAACTCATGCATATAATTAAATCAAACACATCATACAAATCACCATATTCATCAAACATGTTCCCCTCACAACAAGAGAGTTACCCATAATCAGTCACATCAAAGTATTTTGTAACATGATGGGTACAAGAATTAAATTAATCTCACTCTAACAAAGAATTCATAAGTTACACACAACGAACCATAGGATTGAACTTAGTGTCACACTCCACTAATATTAGAATGTCAAGTACCGGATCAATTAGGTCTTTTCCGGGTTGTAATGTAGGCTAAGGGATGGGTAGGAACTATTTTGGCCAAGAATAGTGACTAACCTCTCTAAGATCTTTAATACACTACATTATACATTTAAAATGAATATCCAACAACCAAATTACACTTATTCATTCACCCATACCTTTTGTTTTTTCCCCATCTCTTTTAGGCATCTTCACAAGCACTTGGTGGACACGAAGTTTACTGCCACAAGAATCAATTTTTTTCTTTTTTTCACAACCATGGAAATATTTTTATTATCAATTACATTACACCCATACACCACACATCAAATATAAACATCTATAACTATTACCTTGGGCATCAATTTAACCTTTTTCTTCTTTAATTTCTCAAACTCCTTAGTAAATAAATTTTTCATTAAAGAACTTAGGAGCTTTTTGGATCAAATTAAGATCTATCATAGAAGGGATTAGGATACATATGAGGTTGCTAAGAACAAAGCTAAAGTCTCAATGGGGGTTAACTAGGATAAAACAAAAGGGTAGGTAAAAGAAGGTATAAAATAAGTCTATCAAAGAAATGCCTAAATCATCTTCTAAACCCACATTATTTAGTTCGCTTCACACACATTGGGAAAGTTCTAGACATCACCTGCAACAAGGAATATACAAAATTCTCACACGCATATGGTACATGCTTAACTCAATAGGATCATCATAGAATCCCAACCAAACAATAACATAAATTCAAAATTAGCCAACACGTACAAGAGTCACACACATGAGCCTTGGAGTCTTAAGAATAGTAATTCATTCAATCAACATGCTTTTACTAACAAACCTACTTGTATCATGCAATCAAAAATATCACCAACAAGAATATCATACACAAATTGTTTTTTAAATTGAGCCTAAATTTATGAATTTTACCACCCTACACTTAAAAATCTACTTTGTCCCCAAAGTGAATTTAAAGGTAAGAGATAGAAATACTACCTGAAGTCTCTAGGCCTAGCTAGTAGCATCTTTACACATAAAGGAGATCCATGGGACCCCACACTTAATCTTTGCCATTCTTCTTACTCAAGTTTATAGTTCTCAGACTTCCCATTAACTTATGACTCAACCAAACACAAAAACTACATGAAATAAAAAATAAAATAAATTGAAAAGAAAACATACCTTTGCTTGGGTAACCTCCCAAGAATCGCCTAATTTATTGTCGCAGCACGACCCAACCAACTTTTTCCTCCACCTTAAGTATATGAATTTCACCTCCAACATCACATAAATCTTTTTGCCTTGATCATAGGGAGGTGGTACAAATATTAAGAAACTGAGTAATGGATAATGCATAGTAAACCATTCCACCTTTAAGTGAGGTGTGTTTTTATGTTGCTTATTCGATGTAAAATTAAGAATATAATATTTTTGTTCCTCATCTTCACACTCTTCCACTACTTTAGATAATTCCACAGAAAAGACATCATCTAAACATAATGTAGAAAAGTGCTTTGAGTGAGGCCCAACTAATCCCACCTCTAATTTTACATCATCAACATCACACACATTTTTTTTCACCTTCTTAATTTTAGTCTCAAGAGAAAGATGATAATTGAGTGGATGCGATTCATATGGTGGTGGTGGCATATCCTTGACCTTTTCAACAATTTTAGTTTATGAGTACTCAAACTTTCTTGAATTGTCTACAACGGGTTGGTAAGTCAACTCTTCATCTACTTTTAGCTTATTATCCAATTACTCTACAGCCTCCTGATAGTTCTTTATGTCTACTAACGACTGTGATTGATTAACTAGAATTTGTTTCACCATCTCTTCCAAGTTGCTAGTTAACTGATTTGATTGGGCCCATTGAAACTACTGTTGTTGATTATTCCATGATTGAATTTGTGGTTAATTCTACAATATTTAATTGTAGTTGTTTATATAAGTTTGCCTTTGATCATAGCCCACAAATATTACTGAACCAGGGTTGATAGCACACATATCTTCAGAATAACCACTATTGCCACAAACCATACACCACATAGAATCATCATTATTTGAAAACCGTCTATCCAAGACTGAATCTCAAGAAGAGTGTGAGAAAAATAAAAATAAAATAAAATAAAAACGATTTACAACTCAATATAGAAAAACAAAACATAAGATTGTTGCCTAGTTACAAGTCCCCAACAACGGCGCCAAAAACTTAACAGCACCCAAGCGCACACGCAAGTGTACGTGGTCTTATCAAGTAGTAGAGTGGTTTCAAGAAAGCCCAAGTATCGATCTCACAGGGACTTGCATTTACCGACTATCCAATTCTAGTTTAACAATTGAGAAAAAGAAAACAAGGAGGTTTTAGGATTGGAAACTAAAAAGAAACTAAAATAATGCAGAAAAGTAATGACTTAGGACAATCAATGGATAGAGATCTAGGGTTAAGGCTTACGAACAATCATACTACATTATTGTACTTCATTCGCTAACTTGCTTATCTTGGTTGTTAATTCATAGGGTTAATTCCATGATTATGGTTTCCCAACCTCTAATCCTTTACCTAAGTTGAACCTTACAACTACATCGTTAAGTAGGGATGTAATGGTCTGTTTAAGTTCTTTAAGCTATCATCCAACATGTGAATCAAGTAACACATCTAAGTACATTCCTATCCTAGATACTAATTTGAATTACTTATTTGAACAGAAATACAAGCCATACAATGCTTATTCCCATGTTCTATCACCGTATTCCCTCTCCCGACTTCACAAGGTTGACAATTTATGTATTCTAAGGGTTGTGATTCCATAGAATAGTTAAAACAAGAATAAACAAGCAACCAATAATGATAAGCAAATCAACAAACTTAATTCAAAACAAAAGTAGTCATTATCTTGGCCTTAACCCCAGAAAGGGAGTTTTAGCCTTTAATGGAAATATACATCATCCAATCCCTTAGAGTGATTATACAAACCATGAAAGAAGCTAAAGTTAAAGATATATAAACCCTAAAAAGAAGTTAGGGTAGCCTCATTAATCCTCCAAGAAGTCCAAAAGTGAATAATAATGATTACAAAGATGTATTTATATTAAAGAACAAGTTCCAAGCCATGTAGGATTCAAATCTGCACTTTTTCCTTTGTTTGAAATAGGGTCGCGTCGCGAGGGCCATTTGACTTAAGTAGGGGTTGCGACGCGGTCCCATTGCAAGGAAACCCTCTTTTGGGTGTATTTTAAATATTTTGGTTCTTTGCACACATCTAGAGTCCTCTCCACGCATGCTCACTCGCACAAGACATTTCAGGTGTCCACATTTGCATGAAGTTGCGTATTGTGCTTCCGTGATCCACTCCATGCCTTTTTGAGTTATTTTCACTTGATTTGAAGCTTTTATATCCTTCATATATCATCATAATCCATTCATAAAACATCCTATCGAATTAAAAAAAACAATTTAGAGCTCTAAAATACACAACATTCAAGACGGTGAACTAGAAACACGAGCTAAGCATAGGGTAAATTCACATTGAGCCTAAGCTTATTATTTTGACTCTTGTATTGATCCAATTGACCCTTGAACATTATAACCACGTTGATTCACATATAAATACACAATATCAACCTTAGGAACTCATTAAAAACATTAGAACATAACACAATAGACGAGACAAATACCTAGCTCAAGCTTGTCACACTAATTTTCTCGGTTGAACTCTAAACGAACAATTTGAATCAAAACTTATGTGAAAACACCTTTAAATATTGTAAACACATACATGGAAACTTGGATGCATATTCATATCATTATAAACATATTATACAAATGAATCATCCTCAAAACAAGGCTAAATAAGCTAGAATAACAATGCTAGAATGCATAAATACACCCAATATCACTTAACATTGTCAAACTATAACTCCTAACTTAGATATCAAGAACACCATATAATTTATCACTAGCCTTCTTAACACTTAGAAACTCATGGGAACTATCTAATCACACAAGTCACATTATAAACTTAGAAAAAATAATACATCCCCATATCATCTTGGGTACACCTATACATCATATCTACTACATTATACTTAATTGCAATAAATTAACTTAAACTCTTGCATACATTATTTCAAGCCTACTAGATCACCTCCATGTACTAGAATCACTAACCAAGCAATCATTATTTCCATCTCAATAATTATCCACTGTTCAAACTTAGTGTCTAACACTAGATCTTCTTCACCACACAACTTCACACAATATTACTTCTTTGAAACTATAACATAAAACATCAAGAAACACTAGTTCACTAGAACTTCATATTAATAATATTTGACCATAATCTTATGGTCCATCTTACTATAAAACATTAGCACAACATCTTTCCATATATCACTACTTATTTTCTATCCCTATATCTAAATTATACTCCTATCCCTACAACTTTAACCAATTTCTCTTTCATAACCACAAAGAAAACCTATATTAACAATCCCAAACAACATAAGACTTTCATTAATAGCCTACACTTTTCTAACACAATGAAATACCATCAAGAACTTATTTCCTACTATAAGCATGCCACAATTCACATTAACTAATAAATCTTTCTCAGCCTTGCAACTACACCATATTCACTACCAATTAGTTAACACACAATGACATATCACTTCAATCCTACTTAATAGCAGACATAGATCAATCAATTTACCCTCAACCAAATGCTAGACCCACGTTTTCTTGTTACTACACTTTTATATCTAAACTTCTATCTCTATGGATGTTCTACTACCTATAAATCATAACATCCTAGGTTACACTATCCCTTAATAAAAATTATATTCAATAATCTGGGTATATACTCTTTTCTATTATGTGTGCTATCTATAATGAAGGTCTAAAGAGAAATCTGATTACATAGCATATTCTGTCTTAACTACAAAACTCATACCGATGAGGACATAAGATTTTGAATCAAAAGACTTTAAACACACTAGAGGGATCCTCACAAGCCCTTTGTAATATTTTTGAAGTTATTGATAGTTAATCTAAGAGCATTATATCGAGAGTAATAGGATTTACTTATAACATTAGATTAAAGATAAGTCATAATTGGGAGATTATAGAGTAACACATATATCGACAGAAGTTTCTCAGAGAAACTTTAATGCATGATCTAGAGCATGAAATAAGAGAAACATTTGCGAAATTCCTAATAGCCTCTTGAAGAAAAGGACAGATGTCTATATACTATTTCGAAAGACTTTACTAGACACGGCTTCATAGACATCCTAGGATACATAAAATATGTGGTTAGATACTATGTTTGTAATGCTCCGAGATTACCCCTTGAATATCACATGGTGCTTAGAACCAAAAGTGATCCGAAGCTATCCCATGATACTTGTATAATTCATGAGCAACTTAATAAAATACATAAAACTAGAAGTAGTAAGTGTAAAAGGTATCTTCAGCTAAAAAATATCAATACAAATCTTTTTAAAACATATACACTCTGGTTATAAATAACAAAACTAAAATTAAATAAATGAACTCTAACTGACTGTCCATGAAGCTTTTACTAATACTGACTACATATAGTCGGGACATGAACCCCAACTATCCCTAGTAAATAAAACTAAATAAAATATATAATATTGGAATTATAGTTAACTCGAGTCATCAAATTAAGAGAACTCATCACCTGCTAGCTGGAGATACAAACTGTCTAACCATGATGTGTGGTCTAGAATTTGTACCTACATTATGAAATAATGTATCCACACAAATGTATATGTGGTCAGTATATAATGAGTATGTGGGGGTGAATGCAATAAGAAAAATTGAATCATTGAAAAATATTTAAACATGCTAGCTTAGTGCAATTAGACTCACCAAGAGACTGAAATAAATAGAAAACTAAAATATAATAAAACGTTAATAACAAAAATAATCTAATAAGCTGGGTGAGTTACTACACTTAGTTTCTAAAAACTCTCTTTCCTAAGTAATAAGTAAAACTGAAGCTTAATATACTTTCAAATCATGCAGGCTAAGTGTAAAAGGGATTACCTTAATTTTATGTAAAATAGAAAGCTAAAATCTCATGGATAATAACTCATAAAACAATATCTAAACAAAATTGTGAATTTTTTTACCCTTAGTTTGTAAAATACTCTTTTCTATGGGAGATTCTAATAATCAACATAAACTATGTGAGATAGCATGGAGTCCAATGTTTGACCCACGTTGAGGAGGGCTATTCTACCCTTGCAATCAGAATAGAACCTGAACTAAAACTGGAGTGATCACTATACTGAACCCATATTAGGCCAGTGAGATTCTCTCTAGTGAGGCACCTAAATCTATGGTGGTACATAGTTTCTGGGAAATAGGATATACTTAACCCACACTAAGCATATGGATTTGTAAATCTGAAAACCAATCATGCTTCTATTAATAACTCATACTCATGAATAACTGCGAGAATTTCATATCATGTCTGATATTATATGATCAAAATTAACATCTAAATCATATTGTGGTAATCTTAAAGAGTGAATCTAAACATCTTGTAAAATAGGATAATCATGATAAATTTATATGCTCTTATTTGTAAACTGACTAAATCAGGATAAAAATCATATATATTCACCATTTCATGGAAATTAATGTAAAAATATTGAAATTAATCTCATAATAACAGTCATATAAGTGAAAATATGAGTAAATATAAATTTTTGTGCTAACTGAACTTTAAATCACATAATAATCTCAAAAACATGAAAATTGGGTATGAGGCCTAATTGAAATAAAATAAATTAAATTGTAAAACCAAAGCTTGTGGACACAAGGATGAAAGGTTATTCTTTTTCAAACCCAACATACCTATATTTGGTGAATTTTTTAAAGGAAACTTGAATTGGAGACTTGGGATTTTAACATTTGGATGAAACCCTATCTTATTTTCTCTTGAGAGCGGAGAGGATAATGAGCATTAAAAATGACTAATAATTGGCAAATAACGACTCTTTGATGATTGAAGTCCTTTTTAAGACCCTATACATGTACATAAGGGATTGATATTGACTTAGGGGTGAGAAAAGACCTTTATGCCCCTATAATATACTAAAAATAGACAATTTTGATGCATGGGAATGGGGTTCATGGCGTGACCCCCATCGTGAACCTTAGGGTTCGTGGGGCGAAACCAATCATGAACCTTCGGCTTAATTGGGAAAAACCAATCATGAACCTCAGGGTTCATGAGGTAAACCCAATTGTGAACCTCAAGCAATAGCCTATCTTGGGCCACTTTGTAGTGGGGGCTGCCACTGAGTGTCTTCCTAAAATGCCTATAACTTTTTAATCCAAACTCAGATTGACAAAGGTCAGTTATGTTGGAAAGAAGATTCAAAGGTATTTAATTTTATTTATAATGGTCCACATAACTCATTATATTATAGTACTTACAATTATTTAAAGTCAATGCCTTTAGAATCCAATATTATAACTCAATCAATACAAATGTTCACAACTTTATGTCTCTCAAAGTGCTTCCTATTACCATAATCGCATTCAAAACTCTTCTGACTCAAGGTTAATGGTCATGAAACATATCTAAGGTATGAATTAATATCTTTGGATCCCTTAAACATATGATAAATATTTGGAAACTTAACTAGGATCTTGTGGGGTATTAGAAAACAACAGGCCCAAAAGTAATTAAAGTAGAAATTCACTGGAGTCCCAATGAGTTCCAACCAATGAATCATTATGTTTGGCAATAAATCGCTACCAATTAAGATAGAAGAGAGTAACGATAACATTTAGTGAGTCATCGTTAACCCAGATGACTCGTTAATATGAGAGTGACCACTATGGACTTAATTTTTCTATTTTGTTTTGATTTTGTTTCCCTTGTTATTTTTTGACATTATAAATATCATTGGGGTCCTTATGTAATATCTTACATACTATGACATATTTTTACACATATTATACTTTTGTTTATGGTTTTTGGATACGTAATTAATTTGAGACTTTTGATTTTAATCTTTCATTATTAGGCAATTAATCCTATTCTTTTTTTATCGAATTCAATGAATTGTTAAACAACCAGGAGCGGCTAATTTCCTTAGCTAGGGTTGTGGGTACACTGGTGAAATAACAAAGTAGGGGAAGTGCGAGATTTGTTTAGATCATTTTTGTTCCATGTATTGTGATCTTTTTCTTATTATTTGCCTCAGTAGCTAATACAGAAGCTAAGGAAAGGATTTGAATGTATTCGATATCATACTCACAAGGGATTTAAAGATCAGTAAAAGAAGATTACAATAGTTATTCGAGGCTATCAACCCTTATCTAATAACTTGAGACCTACAAGGTAATAGTCAAAATTGGATTGAGGGCCAAGGTTTAAAGCGATAAACTGAGACTCATAAGGTGAAGGGTGATATTTATTAAAGATTCCACAAGACAGTTAGAGATACCTCTCTTTTTAGATTTTGCATGCATATAATTAAGATAGGCGTATTAATTATGAGAAACCGAAAGTGTTAGAGGCTAGGGTATCACAAGAATAATTCTTATTTTAGATTTTTTACAACCAAAGACATTCAAAGCTTACTACTTTTTACAATTACAACAAATCCCTTATTTAGTTTTCTACACTGCTCAACTATTTCAACAAGTTTAAGAGATGCATTTAACCTATTCCACATCCATTCTACCCTAATCTTGTTGGGTTACTATATTTGACTTTTACCATATAATACATAATAGAGGTATAGTTTTGGGCGATATTATATGTCTCTTATGGGAGCTCCTGTGTTGTTTGCGAAGAATAAAGATAGCTCCATGCACATAAGTATTGAATATAGGTATTATAATAAGATGAAGGTGTAGAACCGTTATCCTATGCCTCGTATAGATGACTTAATTGACCAAATTCAAGGTGCAACGATGTTTTCTAAGATCTATTTGAGATATGGTTACCATCAATTAAGAATTCAGGTTGATGATATCCCAAAGACAACTTTTATGACCCGTTAGGGACATTATAAGTTCCTAGTGATGTCCTTCGGGTTGACTAATGTTGTAGTTGCATTTATGTATTTGGTGAACTATGTGTTCAACCCATAATTGAATTTCTTCCTGATTTTGTTCATCAATGACATCTTGTATATTCGAGGAGTATGGAGAAGCATGAACAATATTTGAGGATTGTGCTTCAGACTTTGAGACATATGTGCTCTTCGCCAAGTTCTCTTAGTGGGAGTTTTTTCTTAACTCAGTGATATTCCATTAACATGTGGTGTTTAAGGATAGGATTATGGTAAACCCCACAAAGATTTAGGCTATTTGAGATTGGGATAGAAAAACATCTCCAACTAAGGTTGTAACTTTACTGGCTTTGCTGGTTATTATAGATGATTCATTAAGGGTTTTGCAAATATTTTAGCATGTATAAACAAATTGACTACAAAGGAGGTTCAATTTTGATGGTTTGAGGGGTGTGAGTCAATCTTGGGGAAGCCGAGCTTTGGAAAGTTCAAGGAGTTTCTTACATCAACTGTTATTTTTGATCTTCCTGTTAAGGGTGAGGGATTCATTATGTATTGTCATTCTGCTAGAGTTGGTTTGAGTTATGTGTTGATGCAGTAGGATCTTGTTATTTCTTATGCATTAAGGCATCTTAAGGTGCACGAGTGCAACTACCCCACTCAAGATTTAGAGTTGGCAGTGGTAGTTTTTGTACTTTAGATTTGGAGATATTATCTTTATGGTCCGCATTGTTAGATTTTCACAGATCACCATAGTCTTCAACATCTTATCACAAAAAGAGAACTTAATGCTAGGTAGCATAGGTGGATAAAGTTTCTTAAGAACTATGCTACCTCTATCTTGTAACATCCAAGTAAATTAAATATGGTGGCAGACATCTTGAGTTGAAAGGTAATAACTATGCGTAGCTTGACTTGTATTTTAGTTTCTCAGAGTCCGTTGACATAAAACATTCTATCCTTAGCCAACTTGATGGTTAGATTTGATATTTCAACCCCAACAAGGATTCTTTCAAGTTTATGGTGAGGTCGTCACTATTTGAGTAGATTTGAAATCATTAGTTTGGGGATAATATAATTTGCATACTCCATGACCAGGTATTGAGTGGTGAGTCCAAAAGGGATACCATAGATTCTGAGGGTGTATTAAGATTTGATTATTGGATTTATGTTTTAAGGATCAATGATTTGATTTAGTTGATTTTGCACAAGTCTCATAGCTCCATATATTCCATACATCCAGGTACAACTTTGATGTACACATATTTGAGGCAAAATTATTAGTGGAGTTCCATGAAGAGAGATATGGAGGACTTTATAGCTCATTATATTTGTTGCTAGTAGGTAAAGGCCAACCATCAGTGACCAGGTGGATCGATTCAGAGGTTTCCCATTCATGAGTGGAAGTAGGAGCATATTACCATGGACTTCTTTGTGTCTTACCTCATACTTCCCCTAGTTATGATAGTATTTGAGTCATTATGGATTGGTTGACCAATTCGGTACATTTTCTTTCTATTCAAGTATCCTTTAGTGCCGAGAGGTTAGTTCGTATCTTTGTGTTTGAGATAGTTGGTTTTCATGGTGTATCCATACCTATCATTTTAGACAGGGGTTACATGTTCACTTTTAGCTTTTGGAGAGCTTTTTAGGAGCAGTTGGATACTTTGGAGGATCTGAGTACAAACTTTCATCCTCAGACCGATGTCCAGTCGGAGTGGACTATTTAGGTTCTTAAGGATATGCTCTGAGCCTATGTTATAGATTTTGGAGGTCAGTGGGAGAAGCACATAGCCTTGGCAATGTTTGTATTTAGTAATAATTATAATTTTAGTATTGAGCTAGTACCTTTTAAGGATTTCTATGGCAGACAATGTCCTTCTCTTATTAGATGGTTTGAGACTTTTGAGATTAGACCCCGTGGTACTGATTTTCTTCAGGAGTTATTGGATAGAGTCAGGGTGATTTAGGAAAGGTAGAGAGCATCTTAAAAAAGGCAGAAGGCTTATTTAGACCATAGGCTTCGTGCCTTGAGATTTGGAGTTGGTGATCGGGTATTCCTCCATGGGTTTCCCATGAAGGATATGTTGAGGTTTGGGAGGAAAGGAAAGCTCATCCCCATATATATTGGATCCTTCAAGAATCTTCGTGCAGTCGGTGAGGTGGCTTATGAGTTAGCCTTGCCTCTAGGTTTTTCTTCTATTCATTTTAGTTTCCATGATTTAATGTTTCTACTATTCATTCGTTATCCATCTCATGTGTTTAGATGGGACCTAGTCTAGTTGAATGAGCAGTTGACCTTCGTGAAGGAGCCTGTGCTCATTTTGGATAGTGATATAGGGCAGTTACACACTAAGGAGATTTCTGTAGTTAAAGCTCAGTGGAGGCATCGACCAATTGAGTAGGCTACTTAAGAGATTGAGAGTGAGATGCAGACTCAATATCCTCACCTATTTGAGGCTTCAAGTACATCTTAATCAATGACTATCGTGTATCAAAGTCTTTTTAATAATGTATATTGTAATGACCCTTCAAATCATTTAATATATTTCCACTTATTTTTGCCATTTGAGCTTTCCAATAGCTTTCATAGGACATTTATGACCTACTGGGACTGACACTTTAGTTACCGGGTAATTTATTTGATTTTTAGAGCCAATTACCTTTTTTGAAGTCTTCGCTAGTTACAAATGGCAAACATGTAAAAATTAGTCAAACGATCTCGTATGCTAAATCTAACTATCCCAATACCTCTATAACATTGATTTTAGGTCATGTATACCTTTTGCTCAGGTCCTAAGGCACCTAGAATCAGTTTGACCTATTGGTCAGAAAGTTGCAAAAATAAAAATTGGGTATAGGACCCATATTTTGTCGAAACCACATTGGATGAAAATTTTAGCAACTCCATTAAGTCTGAAAAGTCAAATTAAGATGGAAATTATGGTAAGACTTCTTCATTTTCAAGGTTGATTTCCCCTTTTTGTCTCTAAAATCCTAACACTTGGTGATTTTATTTTATCTCTAATGTAGCTCGAATTTCACCCATTTTTTATGTAATTATTCCTTGAGCATAAGGGAATATTGGGTTGACTTTGGAAATGTGATTTTCATAGATGGGACCCATATGGAATTATGAGTAATTTTGGACCAGAAGCACAATAGTGCAATATGGGTATCATTATTATTTTTATGATGAGTTGATTATGGTTTTGATAGAATGGCACCTTGCAAAAGCTTCTCCGAAGGGAAAGTCGGTGATTTAGTAGATTCTTCGAGATTTCTTTGACGTCCAGGTAGGATAGTCTTTCCCCACTTCTTAGATTGAGATATTTCATAGTATATTTATGATATTATGTTAAGATATGGGATGGCTTTTAGGTGTTGATGGTGTGACTGGAAATGCTTGGGTATGCTGGACCATTTGGACAATTCGAAAACTAAAATTTAGGTAAAATTTACTTAGTTGTACTTTCTTTAGGTGAAATTTCTATCTTAGTGTTTATTGTATCTTAGCTAACATTTAAAAGTAGATTTAGATACCTTATAGCCAAGACCGGGGTAGGATTTTCCCTGTAACGAATTTTGGCAATTTAGAATTGGGCTCTTCGACCCACCTTAGGCCAAGATTTGTGTTAGTCGTGGAAAAACCATTATTCACTTTTTATGCACATTGAAACTGCTTACTAAGATAATATTGGGGAGATTTGAAACTTGATGTTTATGATGGGATGGTATTGATAGTTGATGTTTATTTGTATTATGGTTATGATTCATATACATACATATATATTTACTAGTTTGTGTCCGAGTAATGTTTACGACACTTATTATATATATACTTGTTCAAGTATGGATATTGGCCATGATGATATTGATGATAAAAATACCGGTTCGAGTCTTGATATGGATTGAAAAAATAATTATTGATTCAAGTACGACTATTAAGTATGCTATTGATTGTATGATATCGATTCAAGTCTGGCAATGAAGTGTGTGATGTTGAAATATGGGTATCAGTTTAGGTTCGAAAATGGGTAATTGACTATAGTGTAGTATGACATGGATAGTTTCTAGTTGTATCATGGAAGATTGAAATGATGGTGGTTTAGTTTATGCCTTACATGATTTTACCCTCTAGGCTTTTAGGGGCCTTCGATAGGTCATTTACTTTTCCGCTCATAATGAATGGATTATAGGGGCAAATCTTGTAGTTATAATTGCTTGTTCTTTATATTACTGTTCCTATTTATTTATTTCATTGTGTACAACAATGTTGGAGTTATGTTTAGGTTTTCCCCTTTTTGTGACATAGTTATGTTGTATTGCATTTTATCACATTTATATCATGATTTTGCTCTGTCAAACCTTGTTGCCTACTGAGTACTCATGGTTCTGGTACTCATATTTATGATATCTTAAAGTTGTGATATCTTGCATTTTATCATGTTTATCCCTTTTTAGGATATTTTTCACAAAGTTAACCCATTGCATTTAACTTCAAATCACAGTTCGGCTTACCTATTAGCGGTATAAAGTAATTGCCATCATGACTTGTAAATTGGGTTATGATATTATCCATGAAAGTCGTGATAAGATTTGAGATAAGGGGAAATATTAATCCCAAGAATATTGGTCTATTTGAGACTCTACAATAAGTTGTTGATGTGGCATTTGAGTTAGCTTTGTGTTAGCATTTCTTAGTATTAATTTAATTTTTCATGTGTCATTGTTATGAAAATATATTCCATATGAGTCTCATATATTTTGTAGGATTTGGCTCAACTACATGATTATTTGAATTTCAAGGAGCAGCCGATTTGTATTTTACCTAGGATGTCAAACAAGTGAGGTCTAGGAAAATTCTATTCATTATTGTTTAGGGAACACACTGTCTAATTGAGGAGGTTACTTGGGAGACTGAGTAAGGCATGCGAACCCAGTATCCTAACTTATTGGAGCCTTTAGGTACTTCTTATCCCCTCAGTTTCTACGATCAAAGTCCTTTTAGTAAGAATCCAAATAAGGTCTGAACACTAGGTTCCTCAACTCGATGAATGCAGATGAAGTATTGGTAAACCCAAAAGACATCACTAGGAACTCATAATGACCATAACTGGTTCTAATAGATGTCTTCCGGATATCCTTAGTCCAAATCCTCAATTGATGGTAATCGGACCTCAAATAATTCTTGGAAAACAATATTGCACCCTGAAGTTGGTCAAACAAATCATTGATACGAGGAATAGAATAACGGTTCTTCAACATCACCATAGTAAGTTGCCTATAATCAATACATATGCGCATGGCACCATCTTTGTTCTTTAAAAACAACATTGGAGCTCCCCAAGAAGACACACTCAGTCTAGTGAAACCCCTACCTAAAAGATCCTAAAACTAAGAATTCAACTTCTTAAGCTCAATAAGATCCATCTGATAAGGTGCCATAGAAATAGGTCAGGTTCTAGGATCAAGATCAATAAAAAACTCATTCTCAAGAGAAGGAGGTATGCCAAGTAGACCAGTATGGAAAACATTAAGAAAATCACAAACTACAGGAATAGAGTCAAGCGATGGACTCTCCATACTAATATCATCAATATAAGTCAGATAAGACTCACAATCTCTCGAGATAAGTTTCTTAGCACACATATAATAAACAATATCCATTAGATCATAACTCCTTACAACATGACTTGGTGTATGCCGAGCATGGCTAAGGTAAGTCTAGGCTAAAATATCCATGATTGCATAATAGTAGGTTAACTAGTCCATGACAAGAATCATATCAAAGTTCACTATATCCAGAATAATAAGATCAACATGAGTATAAACATCTCTATCAATCATAACTCAAGATCGGATCGTCTGATCCACTACAAAAGAATCATCCACAAGAGTATATACAAATAATGTCAAATATAATAAATCCCAAGATAACTATCATCTTGGGGAAAAATAACTAGACCTATAAGAATAATTGGATCCTAGATCAAATAAATCAAAGATCGACTGACGATACAGAAAAACTATACTTGTGATAATAACATCTGAAGCCTTAGCCTTGAGTATAGAAGGTACTACATACAAAAGACCACACCTGCCACCTAGTTGGGATATTGAATGATCATCTCCCCTACTTTCTTGAGAACTACCTTGAGAACCCAAGGGACGACCTCTATGACAATGCAAACCGCGTCTAACCAATATATGAACTACTCTAATAGGGGGAACACTATGAGTTGAAGCAACAATTTCCGCATAACTAGGGCGCTCTCATTAATAATAACCACGGCCCCTATAACTATAATATGTCACACGAGTTGATCCAAAGAAAGTAGATCCGTCTGACCTAGAAAAACTACTAAGACTACAAAAACCATATGACAAACCAATCAAAAAGTAATCTCTACCCTAACATGGGTGGTTACCTATTCTAGACTGACCTCCATCAGTAATCTAGAATTTTTATTGAATGCATCTACTAGGCTGAATTTGATGTTGATATGACTTATGAGAAGGGTACTTGAAACACCTAAACTTTGAACCACTAAAAACCAACTTCATTTTTGTGTCTCTGAGTGGGTACGACTAGAGACTAGAGTCGTACCCTTGGCCACGACTCATACCCACCTTACCCTCCTTTCTCATATCCTTATCAGTATGGTAAGGGTCACTCATTGTCCTAGGTACAAGTGATCCCTACTCAATCATGAATTATGTATACGAGTTGTATCTAGGGAAATTGTATAGTGTGAGACATAAGCTTTAGGTAAACTGTCATGCATTTAGTTGAAGGTTATGACTAGGGGTTGAGTCGTACCCTGTGGATACGAATTATGGGTGTGTTGTTGTACCCTTAATAGTTTGTGTCACCTAGGAGAAGCCTAGGGTACTAGTTAGGGTACCACTCGTACCCTAGGGTATGGTCACTAAGGGAATCGTATGGGGGAGTCGTACCCCTACATGAGCTCACTTTTATGCTATTATCGAAGGACCTTTTGGTTATTTCCCTTGCCTAGAAACCTTAACCCTCTCACTATATAAGGCATTTTATCCTTCTAAGTATTTCTTTTTACAATATTAAAACACTCTTAAACACTATAATGACTTATTGAATCAAGACTAGAGGCTAGGGTTTGGAGGGTGATCAACTAGTGGCAAGAGGGACTCAACATTCTTGGTGATTCAAGTTATTTAAGGCATGTAAATCTTCCCCTTTCTAAAAAAACTCTAAACCTATGTATTTTAGACTATGATTAGTAAGTGTACATGGTGGTTTTGAAATTTAATAAAAAGGTGATTTTCTTGCTAAATGATAAATAATGATGATTCTTACTTAGTCTTGTGTTTATTCATGTTATCGATAATGAATTGCATAAGTAGTTTCTTTTTGTATGTTGTCTAACATTTGGTTCATGAGTAACACTAATAGTGATGATTTTCACCATGAAAATGGCCTTGTAAAAGGTAAGTACATAAGGTGTTTGTGAAGTGAATTGCCTAGTAAAATTGTTGGTGATGCGTTGAATAAGGGAAATGGTCCAATAGATATGAGTGATTGATAAATCATATTTTTAAGGAATTGTGAGCCATGTATTGTGAATTTGGTAATCTTGTTGGTTGATGACTAATGAAAGCTTAAGGTCCTAGACATAGAGAAGAACTTGAATTATGTATTGAACCAAGTATAGTGAAAATGTGATATATTGTGGTTAATGAAATGTGAATAGTTGTGTGGGTCTTGAGGAACCCAAATTGTATGGTATAATGAATTGAATTAAGGCATTGTCCTATTGAGATGGTTGATCAATGAAGGCTACCAAGGGGACCATGTGGTCATGTAAAATGTTGATAGACTAAATGAGCCAAATACCTTAAATGTGATATAAATTCTATGAGTGTAAAAACATGAAATAATGGGTAAAGAGCTCAAACAACCACTAATAATGATGAGCGATTCGAGTTCCTCCTCAAATGACATGACTAGGGATTTGAGTTCCTAGTCCTATGAATTAAAGGGTGATTCAAGTTTCTCGTCTAGTGACACAGTTAGTGGTTCAAGTTCCTAGACCAGTGTATGACTAGCGATTCAAGTTCCAAGTATGAAGAGATATCTTGAGGTTAGAATACCTCGTAAATTAACACGGTAGTGATTCAAGTTCTTAGACTGGTGATACGACTATTGATTCGATTTCCAAGTTCAATGAAATAAAACAACTAGTGATTTGAGTTCCTAGATCGTGGAAACGACTAGTGATTCGAGTTCCTAGTCAAATAAAATGGCAATGAGATTAATCAAATGAGCTAACTTGGTTGAGAGTTCTTCACTCCATATCTCATGAAAGAATGATTTAAGAATGCATGCCAAGTCAATTTCACTTATGGCATAATATAATCATGTTGTGTATATCCATGTTTATGAGTATATGTTCAAGAATGATGTTGAGCCTTGGTCTCTTTATTAGCATGTGAAAGGATAAGTGTATCTATATAAATTTTGATAATATATTGACTTATTGTTAAATAATGATGTTATTTTATCCTTACCCTTGAGTTACATGCTAGCATTCAAACCGTTAACCATGTTTGAACTTTATGTCAACATGTGACATAGGGGTTGGAGAATCATCTTCTTTTTTCCGCACTATGATTAGTGGATAGAAGAAGTTCGTGCATTGACTTGGAGTCGTAATCTTCCTTACTTTGGAAGACATTTATCCTAGGTCTCCTATCTTTATATTTAGTTTATTACGACTTAGTTTGGCTATCATCTAGGGCTTCTCCCGACATATACATTCTAAACATCGATTTGTATAGAGGTGTTGTGGATGATTGTGGACCTGAGCATATTGGGCTAGTGTGTTGATAATTAAGAAAAGGTTGGCCATGTTAAGCCTTGACACATTATCATTTTTCTGCTATCTTATTATTATGGTTTGATTGTATCCGATGATGTGTGAGCAGATGCTAACACATTTAATGCTTTTAACTCTAAATAATTGCGAAGTATTAAGAAACTTTTAGTTATTTTTGATCATTTTCTTGTGATATTGCAACTGTAGCAAGGATGGGAGGAAAACATAGGAAATATAAACAAAATAAGTAAAATCTGGTACAAGTGAGCTGATATGAGTCTGACGGCATTTCTTACAAGCCGTCAGAGATGTGGTAAGCTACCAGAAAAAGGTGTCTGGAAGAATAGTGGAGAAGAGTTGCTGGATGAGAGTGACGACATTTTCAATATATTGTCACAAGTGTGGTAAGCCGTCAGAATATGCCGTCAGAGTGAGGCAGAACATGGTGAAATAAGCTGAAGGTCTGACGACATTTGCTACATGCCGTCACAAGTATGGTAAGCTATTATAGGAAATCATCAGAGTGAGGTAGAACAGGTCAAGATGGCATGACTTATTACGACATAGCTGAGACGCCTTCAGAAGCCTAACGACCAACACCAATATGGCGTCACCTAAATCCGAGCCCAACTTTGATTTTATTATTTTATTTCCTTAATTAGATTTAATATAAATAGAAGTTTTAATGGTTTGTAAAAGAGGAAGTTTTCATTATTCAGAACAAGAATTTTGGAGGGAGAAACACGTACATTGTTCTCTTTTGCCAATTATTTTTAGTTTCTTTCTTATCAACTATTCTTGGGTTTCTAACTTGGGATTTAATTGAAGAAATTGTTTGTTGTTTTCCATATGTACGTAAGTTTATCATTATCATCATGAATTCAACTTGTGATTTCCTTCGTCAAATCATGAGTGGCTAATTTCATTAGCTGGGGTTATGGGATCCAAGGATTAGGGTTTGATATGATTCTAGGTGTTTAACGAATTCAAAGAGTAGTAGAACATATTGAAATTCTGTGGTTTTAACTGAAATCAAGTTGTTGCAAACATTAGATTATGCCTTAGGTTTTATTTGCTTCTAATGGAGAAATAGACTAGAGGACGGGAATTATCAACAGGGACTCGGAAGCTACCAACCTTCTATTTAACGATTAATGCCGTAACTGGATTAATCTACCTGAGATAACATCCGATTGGATATACATAAATTATCTAAGTTCAAGAGAATTAGAAAATAAATTGTCTGGTGAGGTCGAGAGATAAGTTAGATAGTATCATAGTTAGGGATATTCTATTGTTCTACTCATTCTGATGATCTCTAGCATTACCTGGTATCTGTCAATACCCGAAAACTTTGGTGATCATAACCCTGGTTTCCTATTTATATTGATAAAAACTCTTAAAATTCATAAAGTGAAGAGTGATACATTGTGAACTTTAAACCCCCAACTTTTGGAAACAATAAAGTACCATTAAAGTATTTCGTAAACAAATTGACATTCACACCCTATTCTCTATGGGATTTGACCCCAACCTATTTGTATTTTATATTGACAATAATCATTTACACCCATTCAAGAGTGTAATTTGAGCATTATCAAAAATGGCGCCGTTGCCGGGGAATAAGGTTGTAGACTGAAATTTTTGTGCACGAAAATTTGCTGATAATTAAGTTTCCTTGATTTACGTTTATTTGTTGTTTTTTTACTGTAGGTACTATGTTGTTTATTCCAAAAATGAGAAGTTCCGGCGCACCATTATTACCAATCAACCCGAAACCTCAACTAATTGGAAGAATGGCTGAACAACAGGAAGTAGAAAGATTAGCTGCTTTAGCCAGGGCTATGGTGAATGTGCAAAATTTGGGTCAACAAGCACATCACCAAAATCCTGATGATGAGGACTTGGATGATAAGGAAATGCTGAATCCTCAAAACCCAAGGAGAGCGGAGAAAGTTGTTGTACCAGTGCAGCGATACGTCAATAGAAATTGTCAAGCTCGAGGTAGATATGGTCAACAGCCTATGCACTATGAGGCTGATGATGATGATCAAAGAATGGATCGATCTGGTGAAACGGGTGCTATCATCCCGCCACCATGGGCACCAGGTGCAAAGTTCAGCATAACAAGTACCATGATCCAACTCCTGAATCTAAAGAGGTTATTTGGAGGCTTGCCTGGTGAGGATCCTAACATGCATTTGGTGAACTTCATCACCATCTGTAAATCCTTTGACAATTCGGGAGTGAGTCAAAATGCAATCAGATTGAGGTTTTTTCCATTCTTTGTCTGGAGAGGAAACAATGTGATTGAATGAGTTAGAGCCTGATTCTATAACCAACTAGAGATAGTTGAAAGATGTGTTCCTAGAATGGTTCTTTCCACCCTCCAGAAGGGTACAATTGAGGGACGAGATTAGCAACTTCAGACAACTTCTGACTGAAGAACTGCACGAGACTTGGGAAAGGTTTAAGAAGAAACTTGCATAATGTCCAAACCATAATATCACGGACTTGCATTTGATGGAGACCTTGTACAGAGCTTTCAACTCTGTGACAAAGCCAATAGTTGACAACACTGCAGGTGGTTCGTTCATTGACCTCTCTTTTTTGGATGCTTCTGACATGCTAAATAGAATGACCAAGAAAAGTAGAGCTTGGCACACTAGGGATTCTGTAGTGGCTAGCCCTACGATTGCTGGTGGTATTACTAAAGAACACCATATAAGGGATGAGGAGTGAGATTAGGATATGGCCCACTTGAAGACGTAGATGGAATTGCTGGCTAATTACTTGCTATCCGGAAAAACTGAAATAATTAATGCTGTGGATGCTCAAGGTATCGTATCTGTAGGTGCTAATGCTGAGTCCAACTATGTGAGTAATCAAGGGGTTTCCGAGGCAATATCCAAGGGAGTCAAGGTCTGACTTTCTATGACAAGCGTAATTATAAAGATAGGGATCAGGGACATTGGAGAAACAATAATGACAAGAGTGGTTTGTATGTTCCTCCTAGAAGTCGGGATGTTGCATCTACTAGTTCTTGCAAGATGTCCATGGAGGACATGATGGAAAAGATGATGAAGGGATTTGAAGCTACTAACTCGGGGGTAACTAATATCAAAAGTGAGTTTTCTACCCTCAGTCAGTTAGTTAGCTCACACTCTGCTTCTATTAAGCAGTTGAAGCAACAGATAAGACAACTTTCAGCTACTCTGAACTAGAGAAAAATGAACACATTACCTAGTGATATAGTTCAAAACCCATGGACTGATGGCTCTTGTTTGGCGATTACCATTCGGAGTAGTAAGATGTTATCTGGACCTTCTATGGGCAAAGCCGTGGAGAAAGAGGTAAGTGTTGATGATTTAGAAGGAAAAAATCCAGTGGAGTCTGAGAAGGTGGATGGCTTTATTGATATGTCAGAGAAAGAAGACGACAAGAAAGATGAAGTGGTATGGAAACAAATGCCAATACCAAAACCTCCATTTCCGCAGAGGTTGAAGAAGAAAAAAGATAATGAAAAATTTAGCAAGTTCATGGAAGTAATGAAACAACTGACAGTGACGGTGCCATTGATGGAGGCACTTGAGAAAATGCCGAGCAATGCTAAATTTATGAAGGATCTGATGACAAAGAAGAAGAAAGTAAGCTTTGAGATGGTGGACAATCTCCACCATTGTAGTGATGTTTCGTCACAGTCCTTAGTACAGAAAAAGCCTGATCCTGGTGCTTTCACTTTTCCGTGCATAGTAGGACCCGTGAAATTTGATGAAACTTTGTGTGACCTTGGTGCAAGTATTAATTTGATACCGCTGGCCATTTATAAGAGGCTTGATGTAGGGGAACCTATTCCTACAAACATGCGACTCGTGATGGAAGATAGGTCAATCAAAAGCCCTGTGGGTATTCTACATGACATGCTGGTGAAAGTGGCCGACTTCATTCTCCCTGCGGATTTTGTGGTTCTAGACTGTGATGTTTATTTTGAAGTGCCTATTATTCTAGGAAGACCATTATTGGCCACAAGGAGAGTGCTGGTTGATTTGGAGCTCAATGAGCTCAAGTTTTGAGTTGGCATAAATGAAGCAAAGTTTAAAATACGCTCATCCACAGGGAATCAAGAAGAGATGAGTGTATTCGTAGTCATGGATGTATTCTATAGGGATGATAAAAGGTATCGGTATGATGTCTTGACAAAGTATGAGTAGCCAAGATAACTTAGTCGTGACGTGACATTAAATCAGGCGCTATTGGGAGGCAACCCAAAATTTTATTTTCATTCATTTTTAGGTTAGTTTTTATTCTTATAGTTAGGTTTTTAATACCTGGAAGGTGAAATCAAGATTATCTGCTAAAAAGGACCCTGACAACCTTTATGGTAAGTCGTCACACATGTGACGGCTTACCAAAAAATGACGTCAGAGAGGTCTAGTATGAAGAAGTGTCTTCCTAACCCTGGCGATATTGCCTAATGAGTTACCACAAATCTGATGGCATTTTTCTATGTCATCAGGTATTACGGGCACAGATGTTAAGTTGGATCCGACCCGGCCTAGGCTTAAACTCTTCACCTTCCCGGTAGTTTATATGGTTTCCATGTTTAGTTATTTCCTTCCTTAGCTAGAATATATAATATCTTCCTTCCTTCTCCAACTTGATCACAACTAAGCAAGAAAACCTTTCCCTTGAGAGATTGGATTGAAAGCAAAGTGACCAACTTTCTTCTCTCATCCACATTCTCTCACCTCAAGATCACACTTCATACGAACTAAGCTCCATTCTTAAGGAAGTGTGCAAGTCAACAATCAGGAATGCTCGATTCTTAAAACTCTTCTTTCTTTTGGGTATGTATAACATGAGAAGTTCAACCTTGGTTCAAAGGAGCTTAAGCGGATTAAAGAACTACAAACTACTTTGAATCTAGGGTTTCGCTGCGTTCTAACTGAAAAATATCTAAAGAGCAGCTCAAGAAATCAACTTAAGTTAAAATCAAGTCGAAATTAAAGTAAAAAATCAATGAAAAAGAGTGTTGAAGGATTGTGCTCTGAGGTGACGACATTTATGGTAGGACGTCACATCTGTGATGGATTACCACAAATGTCATCATAAGTTAAAGAAAAAGATAAGGTTCTATTAAGGTCTGGCGACATATTTGATACGTCATCACAGGTGTGACGTCTTACCAGACAATGTTGTCAAAAGTTGAGAAATTTCAGTAGTCACTTCTTGAGGCTGACGACGTCTATGGTAAGCCGTTAAAAATATGACCACTTACCAGAGATGCCATCAAGCCTCTGAACTAAAATTGAATTGAACCTTTTTCAAGGATTCTAAGCAACCACTGATGCATCTTGTTTATTTATATGATTTAGAACAATGAAAATTGACTCTAACTTGCTGCATGAATAAAAATGGCACCCAAGAGAAAGAGTCCTAGCACTCTAAAGAAAGTAGCGAAGACAAAAGTGGTTTGGAATCTTATTAATGAGGACTTTGACTATGAAGATGAAGAACCACTTCTCAGGTGATAGAGAAAGAAACCAAGTCCAAAAGCATCTCCTCCACCTAAACCCATTCAGATGGAGGATAGTGATGATACTGAAACTACTACCCCACCTAAGAGTGAGTCCTCTGAGAAAGAGGGTTCCAAGAAAATTGAGTCTGAATAGCCTGAGTCTTAGAAGGCTAAATCTGAAGAGTAGGGGTCTGAGGAGACAGAATCGGTACCACCATCCTCAGAAAAGCAAAGTGATGATGATTCTCCAATTTAGAGAGTTGTTGTGAGATGCAAAAGCCCGGAGGTTAAAGATAATGTCAGATGGCTCATTTTGGGAGCTAAGAGGGTATATCTTGATGGTCTACGTAGAACTCAGCGGAGACCTATTTGGAGACCTATCTTTGAAGAAAAACAAATCATTACCAAAGGGTTTATCAACTACCCGAAGGTGATGAAAAAGTTCCAAGATTATGTCCTAGAGTGGACTACCAGAACAGGAGATTTCTACAGTCCAGTAGTAGTATGAAAGATTTATGTAAACTACCAAGCGGACCTGGAAAACAGATGCAAGGAAGGTGAGAGAATATCAAACATTCCATTATTGGGGAAAAAATACAGTGAGGGGAGTGATCGTGAGTATCTTGTACAAAATAATAAAATGGTTTCTTCCTGGGCCGAACTTCAATGTTTAGGATACTTCACCCATATTTTATGCCCGTTTGAAAGATAAGGCGAATCAAAGTAGATGGTTGGCTACTCACATAGCGGAGGGAGAGCCTATTTTGTTGACCAACCGGAATGAAAGGATCTACAATGCTTCTCTGACACTTGAGGCAAAGTTTCGGTGGGGCATAGTGTGCACGTACTTGATCCCTACAGAAAATGATAATCTACTGGGAGATGGCAGGGCCGTACTAGTTGCTAGTCTAGTGACTGGGATGTCCCTGGATTTTGGTGAAATTATTGCTGAGGAGATAAAGATTTAGGTGTCTAGGCCTGAAACTGCATATCTATTCCCGTGTCTGATCACTAAGCTATGTGGAGAAGAAAATATGCTCAAGATCGCAGGTGTGGATGAGGATGTCGCTTCGAGAAAGACTCACTACCCGATCAGAAGTGAAGAAAATCTACTTGCATTGAGGCTTGTGAGGGGAGCAGAGGTAGCAGTTGAGCCTCCTATTCCAGATTCTAGTTCAGTGCCTACTGTGGAGGCACAAGCTCCTGAGGTAGCAGCAGTACCACCACCACCTTCATCACAGGCAGGTTTAGTACCTGTAACTGAGTCAGCTCCATCAGCTTCTGCAGTACCAGTAGGACTTACTTTCAACTTGCCAAACTTCAGAAAAATCGATAGACAAACTCAATGGTGCAAGGCTCAACTGAAGCAGTTTGCCAAGCAGTTTGCAACTACAGTAGATAAGAGAATTAGGGCTGCACTTGAGCCTTATGAGTCCTTGCCTACTAGGTTTTTTTAATTTGGAGAATTGGTTTGATATGTAAGAAAGAGAAATGTTGAGTACAGAGCTTAAACAGTTCAGATCTGAGTATAAGTAGATGAAGATGGAGTTTGGAGTGATTAGACAGCTCCAGTGCATTACAGTAATAGAAGATATGGCTGAGGATTCTGAAGATAAATTAGAGTTGCTTGATCTTACTTAGGAGCCTGTGCAGAAGAAGAAAAACAAAGAAAATAAATATGAAAAGATAAAAGGAAAGAGAAAGAGACAAGGAGATAATGAGAATGAGGGAAAAGTTAAGAAAAAAACAAAGAAGAAGAAGAAGGCTCAGAAAACAGGAGCAGAAGAAACTACACAAGTAAGTAATGAGGTAGCAGCCACTGACAAAGCGAACCTAAAACGGGCAATACAAGAGTCCCTAGAGGACCACTTAAGAAGGGAGAAGGCGCTCCGAGCTAGAGCTGTAGGAGCCTCATCCAGTGCACCTCCTTCAGATGCAGTGGTAGCTGAGCCAGCGCAGTAGAAGGCTCCAGATATAAGTGTCTCGATTGGAGATACTGATGTGGGGATAAAACCCCATGATCCTCGTACTTAATCTCTACAAGGTACACCCTAAACCCTTAGTTTCATTTTGTTTTGATTTTAAGTTGAGGGTGTAGGGTAGCATGTTGTTGTAGCATATTCTACAAATAACTAGGATTAGTGCAAGTTTTGTAGGTAGTCAACTACTTTTTATTTTTTTTTTATTTTTTTTATTTCGAACAACTCTCCGAAGGTTTATTTTGCATAACTGTGTGAATTGCCTCAAATTGTTAATATTGAGCATCTAGTTAGGGCATTAGTTTTGTGCTTAACAATCACAACGGAATAACTGCATGAACCAGATAAGTAGTAGTTAGTGAAATGCTTGTGTGCCAAGTGTGTGTCAGATCTTACTGTGTTCCCTGTGGTATTGCTGAATCTAGAACTTGCCCAGTTCATTTTTCCTTGGTTGAGAGATAGGGGTTAGGAAAGGATCATAGGCTATTTTTGAATCTAAGTCACTTTTAGCCAAAATGACCTTCCCTGTACTGCATTATATCCCTTGATCCCCGTTTGAGCCTAACTTGACCATTTTCTTTCTATGAAACCCATCACCTTCCCTTTTTAAATCATAATGAACCTGTTTTGGCCCTGGTCCTCCTTGGACACTGTGCACCTCCACGTAGGCAAATATCCTAAGTTGAGGGTGGCTATCATAGGGGTGCGTGATATAAGTTGGGTATGAAGAAGGGTAGAATAGAAGAGAAAGAATAAAAGAAAAAAATAAGAGGTTGGGTGTTGATGAAAAAGAGCAAGTAAAGAAAATCTGTTGGAATAAAAAGAAGTGCACCCATCCTGAAAGTGTGATCAAGAAAAGAAAAATAGAGAAAAAGAGGTTAATAAGTGGAGCCCACAAGATAAGGTAGTGCCAAGGAGGTTCGTCACTCTAAATGTCGTTTAATACCATAGCAGCCCCTAGCCTATGTTACAAGCCTAAGAAAGTCCTAGAGTAATCCTCGCTTACCTATCTAGACACTTCGGTAATGACGATAAGGGAAAGCATATGGTATTTGGCATACACTAGTTGAACTTCATTCTAAGTGCGAGAGTCTTTGTGATTATCCCCATGATTATACCTTGATTGCCAATAATGAGAGAAAAGGGGAATTTCTTTGTTGTGAGGGAACACTAGTATCTTTCTAAGTTACTTGCTTGTTTGGGTTGTGTACATTACATGCATGATTGTTGGTACTTTGTGATACCATGGGTAGAAGCCTTTGTGTTACATTGTTGCTTTTTAATAAATTGTACAGTATTTTGAGTTGGTTGACCTTGGAGATTGTAAACTGAGTTTTGAGCTATGAATTGGTTGTTGACTGCTGAATGTTCGTTGTATTCTCTTAGTCGTGTTTTGGTTGCTTGAGGACAAGCAATTGTTTTAAGTTGAGGGTGTTGATGTGTGAGTAGTTTCTAACACATTTGAAGCTTTTAACTCTAAATAATTGTGAAGTATTAAGGAAATTTTGGTTGTTTTTGATCATTTTCTTGTGATATTGCAGTTGTTGCAAGGATAGGAGAAAAACAAAGGAAAGATGAACAAAATAAGTAAAATCTGGTACAAGTGAGCTGATATGAGTCTGATGGCATTTCTTGCAAGCCATCAGAGATGTGGTAATCTATAAGAAAAAAACATCAGGAAGAATAATGGAGAAGAGTTGCTAGATGAGAGTGATGACATTCTCAATATGTCTTCACAAGTGTGGTAAGCCATCAGAATATGCCGTCAGAGTGAGGCAGAACATGGTGAAATAAGCTGAAGGTCTGATGACATTTGCTACACGCCATCACAAGCGTGGTAAGCCATTATAGGACATCGTCAGAGTGAGACAGAATAGGTCAAGATGGCATGACTTCTGACGACATATCTGAGACGCCGTCAGAAGTCTGATGACCAACACCAATATGGCATCACCTAAATCTGAGCCCAACTGTGATTTTGTTATTTTATTTCCTTAATTAGGCTTTAGTATAAATAGCAGTTTTAGGGTTTTTAAGAGAGGAAGTTTTCATTATTTAGAACAAGAATTTTGGAGGGAGAAACACGTACATTGTTCTCTTTTGCCAATTAGTTTTAGTTTCTTTCTTATCAACTATTCTTGGGTTTCTAACTTGAGATTTAATTGAAGAAATTATTTGTTGTTTTCCATCTATACATGCGTTTATCATTATCATCATGAATTCAACTTGTGATTTCCTTCGTCAAATCATGAGTGGCTAATTTTATTAGCTGGGGTTATGGGATCCAAGGATTAGGGTTTGATATGATGCTAGGTGTTTAACGGATTCAAAGAGTAGTAGAACATCTTGAAATTCTGTAGTTTTAACTGAAATCTAGTAGTTGAAAACATTAGATTATGCCTTAGGTTTTATTTGCTTCTAACGGAGAAATAGACTAGAGGACGGGAATTATCAATAGGGACTCGTTAGCTACCAACCTTCTATTTAATGATTAATGCCATAACTGGATTAATCTACCTGAGATAACATCTGATTGGATATAGATAAATTATTTAAGTTCGAGAGAATTAGATAATAGATTGTCTGGTGAGATCGAGAGATAAGTCAGATAGTATCATAGTTAGGGATATTCTGTTGTTCTACTCATTCCGAGGATCTCTAGACATACCTGGTATCTGTCAATACCCGAAACCTTTGGTGATCATAACCCTGGTTTCCTATTTATATTGATAACAACTCTAAAAATTCAGAAAGTGAAGATTGATACATTGTGAATTTTAAACCCCTAACTTACAGAAATGATAAACTACCAGTAATGTATTTTGTAAACAAATTGACGTTCACACCCTATTCCCTGTGGGATTCGAACCCAACCTAGTTGGGTTTATTGACAACGATCGCTTACACCCATTCAAGAGTGTAATTTGAGCGTTATCATCCGACCCTTGTGGATTGTTGTTAATGGATAGGTTTGGTTACGAGGTGACCTATGGTACATGTGTGCTTGAGGTGCCCATACAACATGGCCCGATTTTGGGTCATGTCAAGTTGGTATCAGAGCCCAGGTTCATGGTTAGTTGGTAGAACATAATAATATGTTAGGTAGAGTTTCTTATATAGGTGTGAAGTGCGCCACACTTATAGAAGAGGAGCTATGAGACATTTTAGGAAACGTTTCCCTTCTTGTGTTTCAATCTCAAGCTATAAAGTCTAGGTTCTTTAATTCTTCTGATTTCTATTTGCTATCTTTTAAATCATGCCTCCAAGAAGATCTGAGGTTCAGGCAAACCCTTTTAAGGGTACTATGGATGAAGCTCATATTACTTATGGAGTTCAGACCCGAGTTTGGCTGCGGTATCCGACCATTTTCATGGGGTTATACCTTTTCCCACCAACCCCGATTATTAGAGAGACCCTTCTATTTTATCACCTCAAGGGATGCTACTAATGCCAAGTTTTGTCATTCTATCAACCTCTTGACTCAGTCGGTATCCACTCAATCGGAGCTTGGTTCTCTGTCTACCATTTCTTCTGAGGCCACAAAAGTTAGCCAATTTATGAGGTTGAGCCCTCTTATGTTCTTTGGTATAACGGTTGAGAAAGATCCTCAAAACTTTATTGATGAAAGAGATAAGATCTTCTGACTCATGCATGCTTCAGAGATTGAGGCCGTTGAGTTTTCTTCCTACAAATTGAAAGGTGTAGCGTACCATTTGTACGAAGGGTGGGATTTTTCTAGGGGTGTTGATGCTAGCCCTGCCATATAGGATAATTTCTCCAAGGCTTTCCTTGAAGGCTTCTTTCCTCAAGAGTTGAGGGAGGCAAAGGCTGAAGAGTTTGTGAACTTGAAACAAGGAAAGATGTCCATTCAAGAGTATGCCCTGAAATTCTATCAATTGTCAAGATTTTCTCCCGAGATGGTTTCTAGTATGAAAACTAAAATGCGTAAGTTTGTCTTGGAATTGTCCAATGAGCTAGTTATTGAAAGTAAGGCAGCCTTGTTGATTGAGAACATGCATATCTCTAGATTAGTTGTGTATATGCAATAAGTGAAAGATGAGTGGAAGAAGAAATTTGATCATAGTGAGAGGAAATGGAAGAGGTCTAGGCCTTCCGATCATGTTAGTGAAGATAGTGGCAAGTGACCACGAAAGAAGTGGGGGAGTTTGGGTTCATTCTCCTCGACTAGTGTTTTCTCTCCTTACCCAAAGTTTTTGCGTGGTCATTGCTTTATTTTTGTTAATCATGTTTCCAGTACTCTCAGCTAAACTAGCCTCAATCGAGGATGAATGTTCCCAAAGGAGAGATATTGTGATACCCCGTAAGATTCTAAGCTAGATTCATCTCTTACTTGCATGTGCAAGGTCTCCAAGGCTTGAAAATTTCACTAAGTGTTGAGGTTTTAGACATTTTCAAGACCCCTAAACTTCGATGGTATTTATTTTTGTCTTCCTGCCCCTAAATATTGGTTTTAAACTTTATTCATGGTTAGGGAGGTTAAAAGTATGTCTCGAGTAAGTTTCTATATTTTTAGACGAGGTTTGGGACATGTTTGAATGCCGAATTTTGGCCACGATGCATTTGTCTCTCCCATAGTGAGGATCTCCACGTTGTATCGCTCTCTCTAGTAAAGTAAGCTCTGCGGCACATTGCTCTCTCCTATAGAGTAAGCTCTGTGACGTATGGCTATGTCCCATATTGTGTTTTTGATTAAGTGACCAAGGGAAATTTGAGTCATTTCCCTCACCCTATTTCATCTTTAACATGAATTGGGGATTCCAAAAGGGCATTATTTGACACTTTTCCCAAAATTTCTCTCAAGAAACCCTCCTTCTTCCCCAAGAACAATTCAAGATTCATTCTCAAGAAATCAAGAGGTTTAAGATTTCAATCAAAGAAAACCTTTAAGAATTTAGTTGTTAAGGTATGTGAGATGTTCAGACACGGGTCTCTTTCACCAATGGAGCCCAAAATCTTTTTTTGGTTTAATTTATGAGTTTATACCCGTTCCTCAGGAAATAAATCCATGAATCTCTTGTTAATTTATTTTGAAGTTATGGTTATAAGTGCTTTCAAGTAGAATGAGTCATATTATACTTCAAGTGTTACAATTCCCATGTCTCGATCAATTGTTTTCAGGATTAACCCTTAAGTTATGAATTTAGCCACGTAATCAAGTTGTTTTTCCTCATGTTTAAGGCATTCCCTTACATGTTTGATGAAATTCCCATGTTTTGGTTCTTATAACCATGATTTCATACTACAGTATTTCATGTTTGATATTGTATTTTATAATCATTCAATGATGGTGGGTTATGAACACTTGATACCTAGTTGTTTTACATGATTTCAGTATAATATAAATGATTTCAGTTAAACGATGAGTATTATCAATAAGTCAGTTGTTATAATCATTATGAGCACTATCAGTTATCTAATAATGTTCAGTTAAACTTAGTTCAGTTTAGTAACAGTATCATTTAGTTTGGAGTAGAAATTTATCACCGAGCGAATCTAGGGATGAGGGCTTACATGCCAACTAGGACTGGGTCCTTAGTAGCAGTCCCTAAGTTCAAGAACTACGTAGCCAGTGTAGGATTATGATATGTCACTCGACAGGTTAGGACTGACACTCTCTTAGGGGTAATCCAAGAGTTTAGGATTGACTCCCTAGTCCTTCGGGACTCATTATTAGTGGATCCACATTACCAGTGTTAGTACTACTGACACCCTTCAAACTAGGGTTACAGGATGGACCCCAATTAGCTTAGATTGGGGCATGTCGGTTAGATGATACCTACCAAAGTCTCAGTACAGTATTCAGTATAATTCATTTTAGGTTTTCTTGACCAAGTGTACAGAGCCTCTAATATTTAGTTATGCATATTTTAGTTATTCAGTTTACAAATTATTTCAAAAACATGTTTTTACTTGGTCTTGCATTCACAGATCTTATATGATCATGCATTTATGCTCAGTTATCCCCATGTATTTTAGCCAACCCTCATCTGATATACCAGTGAATTCAAAGTACTGACTGTATACTTTTCTCTTGTCTAGTTTGTCAGAGTTAGTTAGGGGTCTGTCTTAGCCACTCCTCAGACAGTTTGGAGGCATTCAGACAAATCAGACAATCAGATAGACAGTCAGTCAGTTACTTTCAGTTTTATTAGTTTTTCAAACTTTTTAGTATTACGTATTTTAGTATTCAAGATTTACAGTATCTTATTAGAGTATCTTCAGCATATGCAGTTTCATTATTGTTTTGTTCAGTGCTCACAGAAGATACCAGCTCATGGGTTAGCTTGTTGTCAATCGTGACCATAAGCACCATTGTCAGGACTAAGGGGCAACCTCGAGTCATGACAATAATCTATATAATCTATCTCAAAATAAAATACTAGCCATAAATATTATAGAAAGAAATGAGAAACTCCTACTACAAGAGCTCACCCTATCTCCAGAATCCAACCCAATACTATTAAAGGATCAATGGTGAGAAGTAGTTCTCGAATCGGCACCAAAAAGGGAAAAAAGTTTAGTATGAGTGACAAAACCATGGGTACTCAGTAGGCTTCATTGTCCACTGAGCTAAATCATGGCATAAATATGAAAAAATGAGAGATAACATAACTAAGTCAAGGTATAGAGGCAAACCTGAACATCTCCAATATCACTATGCAGAAATAAGTAAATAACCAGAATAATAAGATCACATAAACAATAAAAAACATGCGATTAAAACTACAAATTGCCCTCCATAAGCCAATAAGTGCGAAAAATTAAATAACCCAATGAAGCCCCCATAATCCTAGAGGGTACAATAAAGTAGAGCATAAATCGAACCACCATTGTTTTCTATTTCCTAAGATACAATGAGAATCCATCCATGTCATACCTTGTTATAACCATTACCTATCTTTTAGAGTTAGCCAGTATCTCTAATCTCAATTCTTTCATCCCCAAAGTCCTCAATATAATATCATCAATATCATGGTAATAGTTGGACTCAAACCGCTGAGAATGTAATCAATAACATATCATCCTCCGATTTTTAACCAGGTAAATATATATATATATATATATAAGATCAATGCCATAATCATCTTTCGGGATAGAACTGAATATATATGTCATTAGTAGTATCATCAATCTCTGGACTCAAACCAGTAATTTTGTCATATTATCATAACAATAGCATATCCAGTAGCATAATCACTAGCATAACCATTAGCATGATCAAAAGAATAACCTCTAACATAACAATTATCATAATCACTGGCATGATTAATAGCATACTCACTAGCTTGATCAATAGCATAACTTTTAGCATAATCCATAAGCATGATCACTATTATAATCAATAAGCACAAACTCTCAATACCAAATCATCATAACCATAAATTGCCAAAGTTTCTCAATATCAACTCAGTAGGCATTTTCAAGGAACAAAACAAGCGTATACAACGTTTTCAATGGCTAACCCGAATCTTTACCTAAGGTGGGCTGAACGCCAACTTCTAGATCCTTGAAATTCATTACAAGGAAATTTGTATCCTAGTCTAGGATAATGCATCAAAATCCACTTTTAGATGTTTTCTAAGCCACAATTATAGCATGAGCAAATAAGTCATTTGTACCTAAATTATGGTTTTCAAATAGCCTAAACGGTCCAACCATCCCCAGTATTGCCAATCACATCACCAACAACTAAAACCTATCCCAAATCAAGCATGATATGATAAATATACTATGAACTAGCTCAATCTATAAGGAGGGTAAATCCTAGTCTACCTAGATGCTGAAGAAAGTTTGAAATCGGCTAAATCACCATCTTTCTCTTCGGAGAATCTTTTGCAAGACACCACGCTATCAAAACACATTGTACTTATCAACACAAGAATTCTGATACCCATTTTGCACCATTGTGCTTCAAATCCAAAAATACTCAAAATCCCATGTAGGTCACAACTATGGATATCGCATTTCAGAAGCCAACCAAATATTCCCTTATGCTTGAGTTATTACCCTAAAAATGTGTGAAATCCAAGTTACATTGGTGCTAAAATTAAGTCACCAAGTTTTAGGTATTTTAGGAAAGAAAAGCGGAAATAAACCATGAAATTTGTGAAATCTTACCTCTCACTCTAATAAAATCAAATAAATAATTATTATCTAAGCTCGCCAAATCACCCATAAGTTTTTATACGAAACTTTCTCAACATTTTGGGTTTTAGTCTAAAGAAAATAAATAATGAAATGGGCAAAACTTGCTAAAATATAGATATTTATGCCCATCCTAGTTACTCGGGTATCGCTATCGTGACCAAATTGTTGCTATCACAACATTTAGGGGCTTCACAAGTGAGTCGGTATCGCGAACAAGAAACCATGATCACCACTTCTAATGGCCTGCCAAGGGTGTTGTGATCGCATCCCTTTCGCTATTTATTACCGATCGCACTCGCGCAATGGAGAGACCCAAAAATTTCCAAGTCTCCGCCAACCCCTCAGGATTCATCTAGAATCCCGTATACACAAACATACTATGCTACCATATCAAATTCGATGTTCAACTCAATGACGATGTCAATTCCATCTAAAGTTAGTTTGGATGAAAAGTGGGTCCCATACCCAATTTCCATTTTCTTAACTTTTGGACCAATAGGTCAAAATGAGCTCGAGTGCCTCAGAAGACATACCAAGAGTCCACCAAGCTTAAAATTGACATTTCCGAACTGTTGAAATAGTAAAAATTAGTATACGAGGTGGACTGAAGTTTTTGCCTGATAATTGATTTGAAACTATGGCGACTTCAAAATAGAGAATTAGCCCTAAGAACCAAAAGAACTGTTCGGTTGTTGAACTGCCAGTCCCAGTAAGTCATAAATGACTTACGACAACTGTGGGAAAACTTTAACAATGAAAATAAGTGGAAATGCAAAAAATGACCTGAAGGTTCATTACAAAAACATAAAAATAATGTCATTTCCATGATTGGTTTCCATACTTATATCATGGTTTTTCTCTAATATTCACTACTCAAAATAGTTTGAAGAAAGTTAAACCATAACCTAACTATAATTCTAAAAACCAGTCCAAATAGCCTTTACCACAGGGCATTCTCCTCACGAAAGGACTAGAAAAAATTAAAACACACAAATAAAGAATCTATGCTTAAAAGGAAGCCAACGATACCCATATTGCCTATTTCTAGGTCAGAGGCAAAATAAACTCCTAAAATGGACTTTCAAAAAAGAAGGATAAATCAAAATGTTAGACCAAAATATATTACCCATTATTAAAGGAACACAAAGAAGAAAACCCAAGTGAAAATGAGTTTTAATCAATGTTTAACTTGAGAATTACTAATTTTGGCCTTCTGGGCCAAAAACCCTCAATGCCACTTTTACAGTAAAGTTTTAACAAGGTTTAAATGATAAGGAATGAAAAAACATAATTGAAATAGCGATTTTGAGCTTACCCAAGTTTAAAAATGGAAAAAATCCCCCAAAAAATTGAAACCTCAAGCTCTAAGTCTCAAAAATGGAAAAATCGCAAAAATGCGAAATTTATATTGCCTAGGAATCAATTAGGAGATTACTGGGTCAGTTGAGCAGACATCACTTAAGTGACCAGGTGTCGCTTAAGAGATACCCTCTTGGCTCGCGAGTATCTCATGAGCGACCAGGCTATCACTTAAGCAAAGATTGCTTAAGCAAGCCTGGTCTCGCTTAGGTAACACATTGGCTATCAAGACAAGCCCTTAAGTGATGAAATTATCGCTTAAGTTGTGCACCATCTAGAGACTTGGAGAATTCCAAGATTTTGCAGACCCCTCGAGATTCTAGATGAATCTCACGGAAGAAAATGAACTATGCTATTTGACTGAATTCGATGCTTCAGGCTCAATGACAATAGTAGATTTTTTAAAAAACAGCATTTTCATAAAGTTTAACACCGAAATGCAATTTCATAACTTTCTAAACCAAGGCTTAAAATAAGATACGAAAGTCGTAAAACCACACTAACTATATTACGAACCTAAAATAGACATTACGGATCTGCTGGCACATTCTGTTTTTCCATTCCACACAAAAATCAATAAATATTGTTCAAAGTTAATTAATAAGCCATTTTAAACAACCAAAATCATAAACTCGCACAAATCACATCGAAATGCATTGAGAACTATGTCAATCATCCCCACACACCATAAATACCACAAAGCTATAACAAGGAGGGGTAAAATGATCAAATCAGATAAAAATAAATATTTCAGAAGAATAGCAAAAATTAAGTCATTATATCATTCAAAACTAAGAATCTACTTCGTTCTTGAACTAAAGGCATGAGAAATACCTGAATCACTGAAAAGATGAGATAATTACCACACATATCAAACTCAACCTCCCAGGTAGACTTATTTATAGGACAATGTCACCACTAGACCTTAACTATTGGAATATCTCTTGAATGCAATCGTCTAACATCCCTATCTAGAATGGAAACTTTCTCCCCCTAAAAAAATATCCTTTACTCTAGCTAAGCCTAATCCTAATGAATGATATGAGACTCATAAAAAATGTAACACCAAATAATGGAAACATGAAAAACTATATGAATGGCAAATTAAGTTGTGGGCAATGCTAACTCATAAACAATATCCCAAATATTCGAAGAATCTAAAAAGGTTTAATATACTTGGGGATAAGATTACCCCTCTTCACAATCGTCATCACGCCCTTTATGGTCAACACACTTAGCAAGACTAGATCACCCAAATTAAATCTCAAGCCTCGAAGTCTATGATCCACATAGCACCTCTGCCTACTCTAAGTCACTTAAAGTCTATCCTGAATTACTCAAACTCTATCCAAATATTTTGAAAAAAGTTCGTACCTCGAGGTCTAATCTTAAAAACCTAAAACCAATAAAATATCTTAGTCACTGTCTAATATAGAGAATACCAAGGATAATGATACTTCTCGATTATCAATCAAATCCATCTAACCACTTTTGGAACACAAAATTGACTCCTAAACCTCAAGATACTATCTGGATCAAGAGAGGATTCCTTAGGCTTACCGCCCAACACTTTATCTTGAATAAACCTCAATCCAACATCATCAAACTGATTAACCTAAATATGGTCAAATATAGAATACCTAGCCTTATTAAATGCAAAAACACACACAAGTGTTAAAATATCAAGCCTAACCATCTGGTAATCCAAAGTTGCTCCTTGGAGAAAAGATGCTCCAAGCAACCCATTTTAGTTGACTTATGAATTATGACTTATAAGTGATGGTTTTGAAATAAAAACTCATACATCATGTGTCTTAAACATGAATTATGACTTTTCAACGATGGTTTTAAAATAAAAAAGTTAAGGGTTTGGATGCCTAGTGTTGAACAGTGTTTACTCTTTCTTAGACGTATGTTTATACATCATTTTGGTGATGATTTAGACATGTGGGTACTTGTTGTTTGTGGTTTAACAAGTGGTTCAAGAGTAAACATAAGAATGATTATTTCTACTTTGATTTGGGACTTGGTAAAGGCATGCCCATAAGGTGTTTGTGAAAATATCTAAGAGAAATATCTAGTCATATGGTGATGATGTTTTAAACTAGGGAAATGGTCCAATAAGTATGAGTGGTTGGTAAATGGTATTTAAAAGATGTTTTTATCAATGTAATTATTTAATTTATGAACTTGTGGGTTTGATGGCTAAAAAGGGTAAAGTCCCAAAACTTGAACTTGAATTATGTTTGAACTAAAGAGTGGTATAAGAATGCTAATGAAGAATGAATTGTTTTGTAAGGGATTTGATGAAGACAAATTGAATTTAATGATGAATTGAATTAAGGCATTATCCTATTAAAGTGTTTGATTGCTAAAATATATTAGAGTCCCTAAGTGTTGAATTGAATGGATGTTGATGCATGGACAAAGGGTTAAAGTCCCAATGTCAACTAATGATAGCCATTAACGCCTATTGTTAGAATACCTTTCCTATTAATATGTCTTGCGGTTAGAGTCCCTCGCGCAATAAGGCGGCTTGTGGTTAGAGTTCTTTGCCTAATATGGCAGCTTGAGGTTAGAGTCCCTTGCATCATAAAATAACATGGGGTTAAAGTCCTATTTCCTGATATGATTGGGAAGTCCAATCCTTATTTTGTTGGTTTAATTTAGATTTGATTAATAACCAAATTAACAATACATAAATGGACCAACCCATCCAAAAAATAAATCCAATAAACAAAACAAGACCGGGTAGGCCCAAACCAAGACCCTATGCACTAACAAACATATAAAAAGAGTAGGGTTGCCTAAACAAGATAAGAGCAGCTCCCCTAAAATTCTCTCTGCCTTTTCTACTCTTCCCATGGATATCTTCTTCAATCATCAGTTCAAGGTGCTCCTTCTTTGGGTCATCAATTGTCACGACTCAAATCAGGGCCCTGATCGTAATGGACATCCTAAACCATGAAGGCCTGGACGTCCTACTCTATCTGGTAATCATGCACAACATTTATATAATAAAAGAAAATATAGAAATATAATTTAATATGGAAACATGGTCAAAAATATTGGTTCAGTTTAACAATAAGGAATGAAATCCAAAATCAACAAAACAACATCTGGAACAGTCTGCAAAATCTCTACTACATAAAAATTTGACAACTGTCTGAAAACTGGGACAAGGCCCCCAGTAGACCAAAACTGTAATAGATGACATAATTTGAAATAACAAACTTCTGGAATAGAGAAGGCTCACCACTGCACAATCTGATCTGTTGTTTGAATTATTTACTGCTTATTTGGACCCCTAAATTAAGCCTCAAAACCTGAGCGGTAGGGGAGAGAGGGTCAATACAGATGTACTGGTATGCAGATTAAATCCAAAATAATGATTTATATTTGTTATATATGAGAGCAATTTGAAGCAGTTCATAAACATATCATATATTAAGAAATCAAATGGGCATTTTAAAAGATTCTGTGAAAACATCTGAAATCTGTGACACTCTTTGTCTTACTTCTGCGCTAGGTGGTGTACCCTACAATCTGTAATCCCACAAGAAATATAGTATCTTCCATTAACTCGCAAGATAAGCTCCCTACCCAAGTGTGCCGCAAGGGTCAGAGTCTTTAAATCTACTACGCCACACGGCCATCGCCAGCATACAATAATGATCTACCTGTATTGGCAAATACGGTTTCAGGCTAAGAGTTACTTGAACTCATTCCTTCTTTGGGAAACCACCTAACACTCTTTATACCCATTTTTAGTTCTTTAAGCATGAATGCTCTAAAAACATACTCTGAAAACATACTCTGAGAACATATTTTGTTATGGCATACATACTTATGGTAACGTTATACCATTGACTTAGAAGTCACATCTCTGAGCCATTGTTAGTTTATTATAATCTTTATTTTCAAAACATAAAGTTTAGGACCACCATAAAAATAAATCAATTCAAAGAACCCTTTCTTTAAATACTCATGTAAACATATGTATGCAACTCTCTTTAACAATATTTCAATGTTACAAGGTGGTCATGTCAAAACTTTTTAATCATATGCAAATCTTTCTCTCTTTAACAAAACACATTTATGCCAAGAAACTTCCTCTCAAAATCTCTAAAATATGCTCAAAATACTATGGTATTTGAGTACACTATTTTCAAGCCATAAATCATGCATTTCGAATCCTTCTCATTAATATCATAAACTTAAAGTTATCACACGAGTGGGATTTCATAAGTTGTTCTCTCAAACAATCTTCAATCTAAATCTTCATACATATACGTATACATGTAAATCAATTTAAAGGGGGTAAAAGTCCTAAAGACCAAAGAAACAGTACAATGAAACATTCATAATGTATAATAAAATCATGTATTTCAAAACCGTTTTTTCTAAATTCTTGCTTGATAATCTTTAAATCATGTTCTAGTGTTTACAAGCCCATGTAGTTTTTAGGATAAATCCCACGTACCTTAGATTATGAACTTTGTATGAACACTTTCTTTTGGGACTCTATTGTTTCTTTTGATGGATGATTCTTGAAGATCATAGTTTGGGGATTCTAATTCTTGAATCAATTTTGGAATTTAATAGTGAAATTTTGAGGGATATTGAACCTTAGGTTGAGGCCCTAGGGTTTGGTTCTTGAGAGGATTTGAGAGAAAGGAGTGTATTTTTGGTTAAATGAAGGTTGAATTAAGTGTTTATGGAGTTATGGGGTGAAGGAAAAATACCAAAATACCCCTCCAAAAATGTTTAGAAAATGCTGAGGTGACTACCTTGGCTGATAGGTCGTCACATATGTGATAACTTGTCACTCCAGGTCGTCACTCAGAGGCTGATTTTTGTGAGTTACTGCCTTGGGATGACGACATGGCTAATAGGTCATCACATATGTGATAACTTATCTGCTCAGGTCGTCACTTGTCGACAGACAGACATGCTGAAGTAAAATGGTTATAACTTTTTGCTCCAATCTCAGATTTTGGAGAAATTGGTTTCATTGGAAAGATAGTTCAAAGAGATTTCATTTGATATATATTAGGGCACCTTGTTCTCCAAATACAAGTAGTTATGGTCGATTGAAGTTGATCCAAGTTTTGACGTTCACTAAAACTTGAAGAATAGGAAAGCTTTCAACTAGTCCTTGAGTTAAGGGACCTCTGTGATCTCGACTCATGCACAACTAGATTCACACACTACATAGATGATTAAAACACTATATTTCCATTGGAGTTATATATTTTGGAACATCTACGTGTAGGAAAGATGGTTTATGTTCTAGCCCAAATTGCAGGTCGTTACATTATCCCCCCTTGGGATCATTCGTCCTCGAATGAAGACTCGGGACATATCAAGCACCATTTCAAGGGCTAGATGAAAGAAAGAGGAATAGTATAGGATTTTTACCATCTAAATTATCTTTCATGTCCTTGAAAAGAGTCGGATACCTCACACGCATATCATCTTCTGATTCCCAAGTAGCCTCCTCTGCTTTTTTATTCCTCCACATCACTTTAACCGAAGCTATCTCCTTACTCCTCAACTTTCTCACTTGACGATCTATGATTGCAATAGGTTCCTCTTCATATGCTAAGGAGTCTGTCACTTTGATTTCTTCTATAAGAAACACTATGGAATGATCTCCTATACACTTCTTCAACATGAAAACATGAAATACCGGATGGACAGAACCCAAACTTGTAGGCAACTCTAACTCATACGCAAATCCACCTATCCTCCTCAAAATATTATATGGCCCTCTATAGCAAGGACTCAACTTACCTTTTTTTCCCAAAACGCATAACTCCCTTGATAGGAGAAACTTTGAGAAACACCCAATCACCAACCTCAAATTCTAAATCCCTTCTCCTAACATCGGCATAGGACTTCTGTCGACTTTGGGCTATCTTAAGCCATTCTCTAATGATTTTTACATCCTCCATCGCCTGATGAACAAGGTCAGGCCCAAACAACTACATCTCACCTACTTCGTAACACCTTATAGGCGACCTACATCTTCTTCCATACAATGCTTCAAAAGGGGCCATCTTAATACTGGCATGGTAGCTATTATGTAAGCAAACTCTATCAATGGCAAGTGATCCACCCAGCTACCTTTGAAGTCAATTACACAAGAATTTAACATATCCTCAAGGGTCAGAATAATGCGCTCATCATGCCCATCAATCTTAGGGTGGAAAGCAGTACTTAGGTTCACTTGGGTACCTAAACCTTTCTGAAAAGACCTACAAAACTGTGAAAAAAATTATGTACCTTGGTTAGATATGATTGATATAGGTGCCCCATGTAAGTGAACTATCTTCTCAATGTACAGCTTGGCATAATCATCTCCTGAATAGTTAGTTCTAACAGGCAGAAAATGGGCTGACTTAGTCAGTCGATCAACAATCAACCAAATGGAACCATACGGGTTTTGGGACCTTGGAAGTCCTGTAATGAAATCCATATTGATCATTTCCCACTTCCACAGGGGTAAACCTATCTCTTGGGAAGTACCGTCGTCCTTCATATGCTCTACCTTAACTTGTTGACAGTTCAAACACTTGGGAACATAGTTAGTCACATCACGCTTCATATTATTTCACCAATAAATGTTTTTCAGATAATGATACATCTTGGTAGAGACTAGGAGAACAACATACCTCAAAGTGTGAGATTTATCACGGATTCTCTTCCATAGACCATCTACATCTGGCATACATAATCTACCCTGATATCTCAAAATACCATCACCACCAATTTCAAAAGACATCACCATCTGTTGACCCTCATCTTTCTTGATCTACATCAAGATAAGATCTTTGATCTTCTTCTCTTTAACTTTTACACAAAGGGATGATTTAGCTATCTTGTGAACAACTACCCCTCCATTTTTGGAATCTAAGAGTCGCATTCCAAGATTTGTGAGTTGGTGAATATCCTTCACCATCTCTCTTTTCCCTTCATCAACATGGGAAAGGCTGCCTATTGAAAACTTGCTAAGGGCATTGGATACCATATTTGCCTTGCCCGGATGATAGTGTAGGATTATGTCATAATCCTTTAGCAATTCCATCCAGTGCCTTTGCTTGAGATTCAATTCTTTCTGTGAGAAAACATACTATAAACTCGTATGGTCAGTGAAAATATCAACATGCACCCCATAAAGATAATGCCTCCAGATTTTAAATGCAAACACAATAGCTGCTAACTCCAAGTCATGAGTGGGGTAATTCCACTCATGCACCTTTAACTGCCTAGATGCATAAGCCACCATATTACCGTGCTGCATAAGTACACACCCAAGTCCCACACGGGATGCATGACAGTACACAACAAAACCCTCTATGCCTTCCAAAAGAGTCAGAACAGGTGTTGTAGTAAATTTGTATTTCAACTTCTCAAAACTATTCTCAGAGGGGTCAGACCATACAAACTTCACTTTTTTATGGGTAAACTTAGTAAGTAGAGAAGTTATGGAAGAAAAGCTCTCTACAAATCTTCTGTAATACCCTGCCAAACCCAAGAAACTCCGAATGTCGATTGGTGCCGTGGGTCTGGGCCATTTTCTCACTGCCTCAACCTTTTGGGGATCCACCCTAATTCCATCACTAGAAACAATATGCCCCAAGAAAGCAATAACACTTAGCCAGAATTCACATTTGGAGAATTTTGCATACATCTTATGATCTTTGAGATTTTGAAGAGTAATTCAGAGGTAATTCACATAGTCCTCCTCACTCTTAGAATAAACCAAGATGTCTTTAATGAATACTATGAAAAACAGATCTAGAAACTGATGAAAGACACTATTCATTAGATCTATAAAGGCTGTAGGGGTGTTAGTCAACCCGAAGGACATGACTAAGAATTCATAATTACTGTATCTAGTTCGAAAAGTTGTTTTAGGAATATCTGACTACATAACCTTCAACTGATGATATCCCGAACGAAGGTCTATCTTTGAAAAATATTTATCACCCTAAAGCTAGTAAAAAAGATCATCAATCCTAGGAAGAGGATATTTATTTTTAATAGTGACCTTATTCAATTGATGTTAATTTATGCACATATGAAAGGGAACCATCTTTCTTTCGCACGAAGAGTACAGGTGCACCCCAGGGAGAAACACTAGGATGGATAAAGCCTTTATCTAGAAGATCTGGTAGCTACTCTTTCAACTCTTTCAACTCTGCTGGAGCATTCTATATGGCGTAATAGAGATGGGGTGGGTATCCAGCAATAAATCAATGTCAAAATCTATCTCCCTATCAGGTGGTATTCCCGGGAGATCATCTGGTAAGACTTATGGAAACTCATTTACCACATGGACAGTCGAAAAGGAAGTACTTTCGGTAGTAGAATCTTTAACCCAGATTAGATGGTACAAACACCCTTTTGAAATAAGTGTACGGGCTCTGAGATAAGATATAGAGTTCCCTCTAGGTGCTAAAGAATGCCCCTCCCATTATAAGACTGGTTCATTTGGAAAAGAAAAAGTGACTCTTTGGGTCCTAAAATTTAATGTGGCATAACATGAATGGAGCCAGTCCATTCCTAAGATGGCATCAAAGTCAGCCATCTCAATCTCTATGAGGTCTGCCATAGTATCCCGACCACAGAAAGTCACAACACAATCCCTATATACCTTCTAGATACAACAAAATCTCCTATTGGAGTGGAAATAGAGAAAGGTTCAGTAATCACATCGGTCTCAAACACAAAACCAATAGCCATAGAAGGGATTACATAGGATAAGGTAGACCCGGGATCAAGTAACTCATAAACATCAAGAGAAAAGATTCATAACATACCGGTAACTACATCTGGTGAGGCCTCTTCCTCCTAGCAGTAGGTCAAGCCATACAACCGGTTACGACCATTTTAGGCGGCTAAAGTGGCACCCTTCTGAGGTGGTAGTGGAGTAGAAGAATTAGCCTATGACTTGGCTCCTCCAATATTACCTCTGGCTGCCGGAAAGTCCCTCTGAAAAAGACACCATAGTGCCAAACTGACATTTTTTAGGATGATTCCTCCCACATCTCCCGCAGCGAGGGTATGACTGATAGGTCTGAGATACACTTCCTTGAGACTTCGTACCCTACACCCTCAACCTCTGACTAGACTAAAAATTCTGGGTGTGTTGCTCAGCTGGGGGTATGGACATAGGAGTACTGACTGCAGACTGTGCATTGCCCCTATTCTTTCTCTTCTACCACTTGTTACCCCGATTATCGCTCTGCTGCTGACTGTTACTCTGGTCGGCTGTTCTAGCCCTCTTTTCCTGCCTGTCTTTTTCCCTAGATTTAGTGATTTTTTTATTCTTCTCCTCTACTTACTACATGAATACTGATAGTCTGGCGAAGTCCATGTCCCTATTCAGCACAGCTACCTGACATTCAAGCGCTAGATCATCTGAAAGGCCGGATACAAATTTACTTATCTAGGCCCTCATATTACCCATCATCTCAGGAGCATAACGGTCTAGTTGGTTGAACTTCAGAGTGTACTCCTGGACACTCATATTTTCCTACTTAAGATTTATGAATTCCTCTTCTTTGGCTTACCTCAACTCTAGAGGTGAGAATTGATAAAGAAAAGCTTCCACAAACTTGCCCCAAACTGTTGGCTTAACACTCTTACCTTTCGTATCTTCCCACTCATTATACCATTGGTTTGATATATCCTTAAGCTGGTATACTGCTAACTCAACTCCTTCCACCTGATCTACATGCATTACTCTTAATTATGTAAGCATGTGAATGGAATATTTGAATTCGGCATTAGACACCTCTCTCTCACGAGGCTGAGTGCGGTTAGTTCCCATACGAGGAGCTCTGGGAGGACTTGTCGGGATTGGAGGTACCCCTGAAGTAGGAACAGGTTCTGGGGTGTATGCTTTATTACGAATCCGCATCCCATGGGTGGGGCAGACTTTATCATCCTGACTATTCTGATTGTTGGAGCGATGATAAGGCATGGCTATTCTTTTTTTAAAATACAAGAGATCACTTGATTAGGGGAAAAATTTGATTCCAAAGCACGAACTAAATCACAAAGAGGGGAAACATTCCTAAACGCCTAGTAGTCTCCTGCTTATAAGTGTGGCGTGCTACATACCCATAATTAAGATTCTACCCGATGCAATTTTGCAGACACCCTGGGACCATAAACGTGCTCGGATACCAAGTTTTTCATAACCCAAACCGGGGCCCTGGCCGTGACGGACATCACAAACCATGAAGCCCCGGACGTCCTACTCTATCTGGTAATCATGCACAACATTCATATCATAAAAAAAAATGTGGAAATATAATTTAAAATAGAAACATGGTCAAAACTCTTGGTTCAGTTTAACTATAAGGAATGAAATCCGAAATCAACTAAACTACACCTGGAACAGTCTGCGTAATCTCTACTACATGAAAATCTAACAACTATCTGAAAAATGGGAAAAGGCTTACAATAGACCAAAACTATAATAGATGACATAATCTGAAAGAACAGGCCTTCTGAATTAGAGAAGGCTCACCACTTCACAATCTGATCTATTGTCTGAATTATCTACTACATATTTAGACCCCTAGATTGAGCTGCAAAACCTGATAGGTAAGGGAGAGGGGTCAATATATATGTACTAGTACACAGAATAAATCCAAAATAATTATTTATATTCAACATATTTGACAGAAATTTAAAGCATTTCAAAAACATATCATATAGTAAGAAATCATATGGGCATTTTAAAAGATTCTGTGAAAACATTTGAAATCTGTGACACTCTTTGTCTTACTTCTATGCTAGGTGGTGTACCCTACAATTTGTAATCCAATGGGATATATGGGATCTGCCATTAACTCGGTAGCAAAGCACCCAACCCAAGTGTGCCGCAAGGATCGGAGTCTCTAAATCTACTACACCACATGGTCGTCGCCAGCGTACAATAATGATATACCCATAACGATAAATACAATTTCAAGCTAAGAAATTCTTGAACTCATGCCTTCTTTGGGTAACCACCTAACCCTCTTTATGTCCATTTTTAGTTCTTTAAACATGCATGCTCTGAAAATATACTCTGAAAACATATTTTGTTATGGCATACATACTTTTGGTATCTTCATACAATAGACTTGCAAGTCACATCTCTGAGCCATTGTTAGTTTATTATAATCTTTGTTTTCAAAACATAAAGTTTAGGACCACCATATTATTAAATCAGTTAGAAGAACCCTTTCTTTAAATACTTATGTAAACACATGTATGCAACTCTCTTTGACAACCTTTCAATGTTACAAGGTGGTTATGTCAAAAATTATTAATCTTATGCAAATCTTTCTCTCTTTAACAAAACATATTTATGTCAAGAAACACTCTATTAAAATTTATAAATTATGGTCAAAATACTATGGTATTTGAGTAAACTATTTTCAAGCCATAAATCATGCATATTGAATCCTTCACATTAATATCATAAACTTAAAGTTATCACAAGTGAGGGATTTCATAAGTTGGGCTCTGAAACAATCTTCAATCTAAATCTTTATACATATACATATACATGTAAATCAATTTAAAGAAGGAAAAAGGCCTAAACACCAAATCAACAGTACAATTAAACATTCATAATGTATAATAAAATCATGTATTTCAAAACCCATTTTTCTAAATTCATGCTTGATAATCTTTAAATCATGTTCTAGTGTTTACAAGACCATGTAGTTTTTAGGATAAACCCCACGTATCTTATATTATGAACTTTGGATGAACACTTGCTTTTGGGAATCTATTTGTGCTTTTGATGGATGATTCTTGAAGATCTTAGTTTGGGGATTCTAATTCTTGAATCAATTTAGGAATTTAATGATGAAATTTTGAGGGATCTTGAATCTTAGGTTGAGGCCCTAGGATTTGGTTCTTCAGAGTATTTTAGAGAAAGGAGTGTATTTTTGGTGAAATGGAGGTTGAATTCAGTGTTTATGGAGTTATGGGGTGAAGGGAAATACCAAAATACCCCTTCAAAACCATTTAAGAAATGTTGAATGTTAAAGGTGACGACCTTGGTTGATAAGCGTCACATATGTGATAACTTGTCACACCAGGTCGTCACTCAGAGGCTTTTTTTTGTGAATCACTGACTTGGGCTGATGACATGGCTGATAGGTCGTCAAATATGTGATAACTTATCAGCTTAGGTCGTCACTTGCCGACAGACAAACATGTTGAAGTAAAATGGGTACAACTTTTTGCTCTGATCTCGGATTTGGGTGAAATTTATATCGTTGGAAAGATAATTTAAAGATATTTCATTTGATATATAGTAGACCACCCAGTTATCCATATACAAGTAGTTATTGTTGATTGAATTTGATCCAAGTTTTGACGCTCACTAAAACCTGAATGATAGGAAAGCTTTCAACTAGTCCTTGATTTATGGGACCTCAATGATCTTGAGTAATGCCAAAATATATTCAAACACTACATATATTATTAACACACTATATTTGTTTTGGATTTATGGTTTTTGGAATATCTACGCGTAGGAAAGACGGTTTACGTTCTAGCCCAAATTGCGGGTCATTATATCAATTCCATTCCTTGGTGTGACTATGATGGATGCTTCTCCAGATATATGAGTACGCTGTTTCCTTGCATTTTATTTTAGATTAATTATTTGTTGCTTTCTCAACTTTATCTTTCTGTGTGTATTAGTTGAGAACTCTAATACTAAGATGTGTGAACAACTTTTTGGTTCTAAAACATAGGGTCAAGTCCTCTTAGGCTTGGTATGCATTCCTGGTAAGGTTTTTCTTCTCTTTTGTTACTTCTGCTAAGTGAACTAGCAAATAACCTCTCTTTTGTTAGCCAGTTATAGAAGGAAGGAAGATAATGAGAAGCTCGGAATCACTAGTAACTGGATGATGTCAATATCATAAGATGCATCTGATGATAATCTGACCATCGACTCCCTGATCTACTGAGCGTCTATTTTATTGGCTGGGTTCTTTGTCTAAGTTGCATTTCCCTTTATTTGTTTTCCATCTTTGAATTGTAAAGTGAAACATCTGTATTAGCCTGTCCAGTCTTTGTAATTATGTCTAACTGATAGCCTCAGATAAAGATAATTGATACTTATCACTATTGAGCATCCTCTTAGCCATCCTAGATAATTATATGTGACTGAATTCTACTCCACTGCTATGTTAGCTTAGTAGTCAGCTAGTTGATTACCTTCTTTGTATGTATGCACAATCTATACCTACTTGTTTGAAAGTAATTTCCATGTTTTCATTATGATATCTTTTAGTTTCTAAGGTATTTTCCACTCCTTGCATAACATATGTTTCATAGTTAGTGAGTCAGCCTCGAATGATCACTCTATTATGATTTGATGTGTTGCAATGTTTGGCTGCATTCCAAATAGCTAATGTTTCTGCTTCCATACTAGTTGTATCATCAATATTTGCCCCTTTCCATATATTAAGTCCCCATGCTTATCTCTTAGACCAAAATCTCAATCACTCTTCCCCAGATTTCCTTGTAAAACACCATCAGTCTTATATTTAACCCATCCTTCTTGTGGACGCTCACATAGAATAGTTATAACCTTGATTCTTGGTTTCAACTAACTGAATTACTACACAATACCTGACTAATCTCTTGAGAAATATAGAGTAGGATTTCTAACTTCAACTAACATTCTCAAATGTCTTGTAACATTCATTATCATCTTATATACTGATACTACTTTCCTATTATGTTTCAATGCATTCTTTCTTCTCCAAATCTCACATATTATCATAGCCGACACTGCTCTATAGTACTCTTTTTCTCTCAGCTTTACATTCGCATTCCACCATGCATATATTTCATTCCTCAGACTCAATCACTGTATATTAATCCCTGTAAAAAAAGAAAAATAGGACCAAGTCCTATTAGCATAATCAGATCTTAGCAGCACATGAGCTATTATCTCCTGTGATGGAATCTGACAACAACAACACATAGAAGGGCCTTCCACTCCCCATCTACTGAAAGCTTCATCAACTGCAATATTCCTTTTCCACATTCTCCATATAAAGAATATTATTTTGATAGGTAAACCTTATATCCAAAGCTTCTTGTAAAACTCATTAGGATTCTCTCTCTGCCTAATATAGTGCCATATTGATTTAACACTAAAATTCCCCCTTGCCTTTAGAGTCCATATTGCTTTATCTTGTTGCTCTGCCTCCTACTGAATAGTCACCTTCTAATTATATAAGTCACCATGTCCTCATAAAATAATTCTTTTTGTAGTTGAATATTTCACTGCCTATCCAATATCAAATCCTTCTCCTTCTGATAACTAGCATCCCATTCCCTTCTTACCTCCATAATTGAATATAATATCCTATCCCACTCCAATTATCATACTAAATATGTGAATCTCCTTCCCTTATCTTCCACAGAATATTATGATCAGTAAGATCTCTTACTTGTAGCATCTTCTTCCATACCTGGGTACCACCTCCAGTTTTCCACGTGACTTCTTTATGATGTAGTTTCCTATAGTACTTATTCATTATGTACTAACTCCAAATGGACTTCTTAGCTTAAAAATTCCACCAAAGCTTACAAAATAAAGCAGTTGATACATCTTTTAAAATTCAAAAACCAAGGCCCCCTTCTTCTTTTTGCAAACACATCTTAGACTAGGCTACCCAATGTCTACCTTTTCTTTCTTTAGTACTGCTCCAATTTTTTTTTGGAAAACATCTTTAAAGAGCATTTAGAAAATTCTTAGGAATATTCATATCTGAAAAGTAATGAAAAGACACACTTTATAATATATGTTAATTAAAATAGCTCTCCCCCAAATGATAAAAGCCTCTCCTTCTAAGATTTTAATTTTCTACTAATCTTATTTAGAATTAGCTTGTAATAATGCTTCTTTTTCCTTTTATAAAGAACTGGACAACTAAGATAGTTGAAAGGAAACTCCTTTCTTAATATATCTATAACTACTTCTGCCATAACAGCTGCTCTATTAGATACCTTCTCATAAAAATATAAAGCCATCTTCTCCTTGTTAATTCTCTGTCAAGACACCAAATCATACTTCTCCAATGTTGATGTCAACAACTATAAAGTTCCCAACTCTGCCGTACATAGGATAATCATATCATCTGCAAATGCAATGTGATTTATTTTGGGGCTTTCTCTAGGCATTCCAAATAACTTGAAACTCTTCTTAGTCATTTATCCTTTTATACCCCTTGAAAGAACCTCTACTACAATGATAAACAGGGTAGGTAATGGAGAATCCCCTTGTTTAATACCCTTAGATGATTTGAAAAAAACCCTAGACTATCCATTTATCAGGAAGGAATACCAATTATTTCACAGGAATATGAATAACATAGCTATAAGTTCTTCACAAAACCCAACCTTTCTCAACACTTTAGTAAAAATTATCTGCTCCACCCTATCATAGGCTTTCATCATATCTAGATACATGACTATGTTTTATGGTTTCCCTCTCTTTCTAATTTAAAGAAACTATTTCATGCACTACCAATATGTTCTCAACAATACTTCTTCCTTGTACAAATCCAGCTTGTTCCTCAAATACTATATCTGTCAAAATGCACTTAAGTCTTTCATGAATAATCGTAGAAAAGATTTTATTCACAAAATTATTAAGTGATATTGGTCTTAGATATGATAAATAGTTAACCACTAGCTTCTTAGAAAATAACACCAAGTTTGTGTATGTGATGAATCTTGGGAGATCATATCTACGAAAAAAGGCTATAACCATCTGATGAAGATCAATAGCTACTATTTCCCAAGCATCCTAAAAAAACACCAGTCATACTATTTAGACCTCCAACACTATTTCTATTCAGTCCCATCACTACTACTTATACTTCCTTCAATATTGGTATCTTATTTATATTAGCATTTTGCTATTCATTTATCACTGTTGATAGTGAATCCAACATTGAGAATTCATTAGCATCCTCTTTCTTTTGAAACTGATTCTGAGAAAATAATACTGCAGCTTTATCAATTTCATCTTTATTTTCTAGCCATTCTCCTTCATCATTCTGGATTCTATTGATCTTTAATCTTGACTTTCTTCCCTTGACAATAGCCTTAATGAATTTTGTATTCTTTTCTCCATCCTTGAACCATTGAAAAATACCCTTTTGCTTCCAGAATTCTTTTTCTTTTTTTAGTTCAACTGTCAGCTCAGCTTGTGCTTTGAACAATACTGCCATATTCTCTCCTGATGGATTTTTCTCAAATTGCTTCTCCCTGATCTTGATTACCTTCTCAAGATTAATTATCTCTTGAAAAATATTTCAAAATTGTTTCTTACTTCACTTAGTCAATGCAACCTTGGTCCTCCTTAATTTTTGATAAAAATTAAAGAATAGATTACCATAAGATTCCACTCTCCAGTTTTGCCTATTAACTTCCAAACAAGATTCTTCTTGAAGTAAAAAATTAAGCAACCTAAAGGGTTTGATCAAATACTCCTGATTATTATTACAATAAATTAATATGGGTACATGATTAGACCTACTTCTTGGTAAATTCTCCACCTCCAATACAGGTAATAAATCTTGTAGCTTATCATTAACAAGTACCCTATCCAACCTTTTGAATATACAATCTTTATCAACTCTGCCATTCCACCATGTAAACTTGTTTCCCTTAAAAGAAATTTCCTTCATGTTACAATTACCCATACAGTGATTAAAATCATCTGTTTCTTCAAAAGTCATAGGTAAACCTCCAAGATTCTCTTTTACATGCCTTATGATATTAAAATACCCTCCTACAATCAATGGATCATTAATATAACCACTTAGATTTCCCAAAGAATCCCAAAGCAAAACTCTCTCTATTTGATTACATCTGGCATAAATTAATGTGACCACCACAACCACTCTTGCTTGCTAATTTTCTAGCCTAAGTATGAGTTGTTCTTCCGCATCAATGACTATCGTATAATCCATTGTTGATTCTATGAATGCCCAGATCTTTCCTAAGATATTGACTACCGCATGCTTCATTCCCAACCTACTCTTATATGCCTCAATACTATGCCCCTCCCGAAATTTTTCCATAAGTTCTATAAAACCAAATTGGTACCTTTTGTGCAATGTTATTAGCCTTTTAAAAACCTTATAAGTGTTAATAGCCCTTATATTTCATATTAAAGAATTCATTTTGAGGCTAAATTAGTTATTTGGCTCCTTGTCTATAGTGTACTGATATTGATGTCTTTGCTTTTTTTATTTATTTTACTATGCTTTTTCTTCAATGCCTTGTTCTACTTAGGAGATAAATCCCCTTCCCTAGATACCTTTTCAACATTATCTATCAAGTTATTTGAGGCTGAATTAGTTATTTGGCTCCTTGTCTATAATGTACTGATATTGATGTCTTTGCTTTTTTTATTCATTTTACTATGCTTTTTCTTCAATGCCTTGTTCTGATTAGGAGATAAATCCCCTTCCCTTGATACCTTTTCAGCATTATCTATCAAGTCATCCTTTTCTAAATCCTCCTACTTATTATTAACAACTTCCATCATATTACTCACCTCTATAGCAAGAGGCACATTGTTCTCTAGAATTTGTTACTGAGAAAATTTTTTCTGTATCACCATCAACTCTCTTGACTCATTCTAGTTTCCCTCTTTTTTTGATATTTTCTTTGTATCTGCATTCTTCCTTTCTAAAATTTGATCATCATGCTTGCACTCTGATTCTTTTTCTTTCTTCCTTTGTCTAATTGTTGTTCTTCTTATTTTTTCTCTGTATCTGCATTCTTCCCTTCTGAAAGTTAAACATTATCCTTGTCTATATTCTGATTCTTTTCCTTTATTTCTTTGTCTTATTGATGTTGCTTTATTTCCTCAACCTCATCATTATTAATCTGATCTTCCTTTCCTACTATATTTGTCTTCCCAAAACATCTATTGACCTAGTCTTTGGTACTCTCCTACCCTTTTGCATTGCTGGTTACTAAATTTTTCTCTACCTTATCTTATGTCTAATACCTCAAATGTATTTGATGTTTGTATGTCCTCTTATTTATCCTTAACCTCTCCCACAATGTGACCATATTGATCCTTTCTATACTTGATTTTTCTTAACCTCCATGGATTGTCCTCTTTCTCTGAATCAGCATTGACAGTTTTATTGTACTATCCTTGATGACCTTAAGCATTGTTGATCTTTTCTTTCATTTTCTCTTGATTCTATTTAAATAACTTCGAATGAATGTCCTAACATATTACTCATCATGACCTTATAAGTAACACTCTTTAAAATACTTAGGTTTTTGGTCATATTGTATTTGGATCCATTTGAACTTTATATCCCCAGTAACATCATCTTTCTTATTGATTTTAATCCTATGTGGCAGCTTAGCCACTAAATCCACCTTTATCTTTACTCTTAAGTAGCTTGTCCTTGTATGGTTCCTTGTGGCCATGTCCACTACCAAAGGTTTGCCCACAGCTGAGGCAATAAAAAATGTGGATTCTTTTTCAAAAAATTAGGTGGAAGATCTAGGAATTAGATCCATCATACTTCCACAGTAGTTTCTACATCTGGTTCAAACCATCGATCCTATTTAAGGGTTCTTATTTGCCAATACCTCTCTTTGGATTTAATATAATATGCTGAAGTGGACAATAATTAAACATAATCTTCTAATTGATTCAAATGAATCAAAATATGCCTTGAATCTAAAACTTCAATTATACAATCTCCCTTAATCCCACATTGGTTAGGAATTAATTTTTGAAGCTCATTAATGCCAGGCTTGCCATAAGAGAACTTACCAACATTTGCATATTGCAAGTTTTCTTACAATATCAAACTCTTCACCTCTGAGGACTTCCAAGTAATCGAAGGCTCTCCATGTAGCATGGCTATTGGTTTTGAAGACACTCTTACATTCTCATGCACATATGATTTAGGTTTGATAACTTCATCATATTTTGGAACAAGTACATTCTCTATGAACTTCTTTGTTGAGTCCTCCGGTGGGATAATCCCACCGGAAGTGATAGCCACTTGGATAAAAAATTGAATCTACATAGACAATTTTGCATGCACTATTTTAGTTTTTTTCTCTCATAAGGAAATTTCAAGTCCATGTCCAATCCTTCCAAAGTATGATGGTGGAAGTTTAGTGTCTTCCATTTCATGACTCATGATTTAGTGTGTAAAGAATGCTTGCTAAGTATTATTCCTCTTTCGACACGTGATGAAGACCTATATGGATAAATGTATGCCTATGTATATAAATATGGTTGAATATGATGTTTTAACTTTATTTGAATTATGATGCTATTTTCTCCTTATCCTTGAGTTACATGCTACCGCTCTTACCTCTAACCATTTCCGAAAACTTTGTCCGCATGCGATATTGGGGTTAGAGATTCTTCTTATCTTCCTATTCAGTGACTAGGTGTTCAAAGTAATTCATGTGTTGACTTTGAAGTGGTGTGCTTCCCCACTTCAGAAGGCATATATTTTATGGTATTTCTATCTTTCATCTTAAACTTATTTAGACATGGTTTGGTTATTTTTGGGGGATTTTCCCTACATATTTAAATATTAGATTTGTAGAGGCTTTGTGGATGACTGTGGACTTAGGTAGATTGGATGTCGATTATTGAGTTTAATGAATGGCTAGACTTTCTTAAGTTATGATTGCTATTTTTGTTTCCACTATCTTATTATATGTTCATAGTTTATTCGATGCTTGTGGATTAATTTGATTGTTGGGTGGGGGTTAATTGGGAAATCTCAAGTTGTTATTGGGCTTGAGATTCCTATACAGCAACGCCCAATTCAGGGTCATGTCAGTTGATATAAGATCCTAGGTTCATTGTCAGTTAGGTATCAACGAATTCGTGTTAAGTAGAGTCTCTTATATGGGTGTGCAACACGCCTCACTTATAGGAGTGGGGCCACAAGATATTTAGAAATGTTTCCCTTTCTTGTGTTTCTATCTCAAGCTATAGAGTCCACTGTCTTTGATCCTTCTGATTTCTATTTATTCATCTTTCAGATCATGCCTTCAAGGAGATTTGATACACATGCAAACTCTTCTGTCCAGACTAAGGACCGTATGGATGGAGCTCATCCAACTTCTGGGGTCCAGACCTAGGCAAGGGCTGTGGAATTTGACTATACTCATGGGGTTCCATAGTTCCCCACTAACCCTGCTTATGAGAGTGACACTCCTACTCAGTCACCTCAAGAGAATGATACAAATGTTGAGTTTTGTCACTCTATTAATCTATTGACTTAGTTGGTAGCTTCTCAATTGGAGTAGGGCATTTTGTCTACCTTATCTTCTGAGGACACAAGGGTTGGCCAATTTATCAGGTTGCACCACCCTATGTTTATGGGTGCAAAGGTGTAGGAATATCCTTAAAGTTTTATTTATAAAATGGAGATCTTCCAGATCATGCATGCTTCAAAGGTTGAGGTTGTTGAGTTTTCTTCATACAAATTAAAAGATATAGCGTACTAGTTGTACCAAGGGTGGAAACTATCAAGAGGTATAGATTCAAGTTCTGCTGTATGGGTGAAATTCTCTAAGGCCTTTTGGGATTGCATTTTTCCTAATGAGTTTATGGAAGCAAGATAGGATGTTTTTCAATGAATATGCCTTGAAATTCCATCAGTTGTCTATGTATGCTCCCGAGATGGTTTTTAGCATGAGGGCTAAAATGTGTCAATTTATTTTGGGATAGTCTTATGAGTTGGTGCTTGAGAGTAAGGCAACTTTATTAATCAAATACATAGACATCTCTCAGTTTATCGTGTATATGCACCAAGTGGAGAAGGAGAAAAAGAAAAAGATGGATCTTAGAGAAAGGAAAGTAAAAGAATTTAGGCCTTTTGAGCAATGTGGTAGAGATGGTGGAAATAATGAACGAAGAAGTAGGATATTTTGGGTTCTTTCTCCTCGGCTAGTGTTCCTTACATAAAGCCATCAGGTAGTCGTCGGTCTCAATTTTATGGTGGGTTCCAGGAACAAGGTACCTAATTTAAGGCTAGTAGGGCTCAGTCGACTCCAACCCATCCTCCTTGCAGATTTTATGGTTAGCATGATCGTGGCCAATGTAAGAAAGAAAGGAATAAATGTTTTAGATTTGTTTAGATTGGGGACATGAAACGAGAGTGCACCTATCCAATGGCTTCTTTGTCCAATAGGGCCGCTGTTTCTACTTCATCCACTCCTGCACTGAAGGGTGCTGCTTCTACTTCTTCTTCTATTTTTGGTACCAGCACTGACCAAAATTGCTTTTATGCACTTTTTACTCTCCAGGAGTCTAAAGTATCTCTAGATATTGTTATGGGTACATTGAGACTTTTCTCCCATGATTTGTATTATTTGACTGATCTGGGGTACACTCTTTCTTATGTCACCCTATTTGTGTCCATGCATTTTGGTTTTGGTATTGAGTATGTTAGTTTCATTTCTATTTCTACCCTTATAGGAGACTTTGTAGTTGTTGAAAGAGTCTATAGGGGATGCATGCTGTCGGTTAGTGGTAGAGAGACTCTTGTAGACTTGATAGAGTTGGACATGGTTGATTTTTTTGTTATTTTAGGGATGTATTTGTTGCATTCACGCAATGCTTCCTTAGATTGTCGGACTTGTAAGGTTACATTTAAATTCACTAATGAACCGTTCATTGTATGGGAAGGGGTTTCTTTAGTTTCTAAGAGGAGGTTCATCTTTTTTCTTAGATCCCAAATGTTGATTTCTATGGGATTTTTGTATCATGTTGTTCGAGAGAAAAATTCTAACTCAGAAAGTCCTTCTCTAGAATATGTTCTCATAGTTAATGAGTTTCCCGAGGTCTTTCTTGATGACCTTCCTGGTATTCCTCTCAATAGCGAAATAGATTTTTGGATTGATCTTTTTCGAACACTTGTCAAATTTTTATACCTCCTTATATAATGGATCTGGGTAAGTTGAAAGATCTTAAGGATCAATTGAAGTATCTTTTAGATAAAGGTTTAATCCATTCTAGTATGTCTCCTTAGGGTTCTCCATTTTGTTCATACACAAGAAGGATGGTTCCCTTTGAATATGCGTTGATTATCGTAAGTTGAACAATGTGACCATAAAGAATAAGTATGTTCTTCCTAGGATAAATGATTTATTTGATCATCTTCAAGGTGTAAAGTATTTCTCTAAAATTTATCTTAGGTTGGGTTATCATCAGCTTAAGGTTGGGGAAGTAGATATCCTTAAGACTACCTTCAGGACCTGGTATTGTCACTATCAGTTCCTATTTATGTCTTATGGGTTTACCAATTCCCCAATGACATTTATTGATTTGATGATTAGGGTCTTCAGTCCATTTTTTGATTGTTTTTCATTGTCTTCATTGATGATATCTTGGTCTATTCTAAGAATATGGTGGATCATGCCTATGACATTCATGCCTTATTGCAACCCTTGAAGAATCATCATTTATATGTTAAGTTCTCTAAGTGTTAGTTTTGGTTGAAGGTTGTAACATTCTTTTGTCTGGTTATATCTAATGAAAGGATTATGGTGTATCTACAAATGGTTACCATGATTTAGTAGTGACCTAAACCTTTGACTCCAATCAATATTAGGAGCTTCTTGGGTCTAGTCGGTTACTATACGCGGTTTGTGGGGAGTTTTTCTACGATAGCTTCCTTATTGACTTAGTTGATCAAGGAGAAGGTTAAGTTCTTGAGGTCGGATACGTATGAGGGTAGTTTTGAGAAGTTGAAGGATAAATTGACTTTTTCTATAGCTTTGACCTTGCACGAGGGTAATAATGGTTTTGTAGTGTATTGTGATGCTTCTCATATTGGACTTGGTTGTGTGATGATGCAGCATGGTAGGGTGGTGGCCTATGCTTCTAGGAAATTGAAAGTTCATGAGAAGAACTACCCTACTCATGATTTTGAGTTATTGGTCATGGTTTATAATTAAAGATTCGGCCTCATTATCTCTATGTTCATGTTGACGTATTTTTTGATCATAAAATCCTTCAGTATGTGTTTACAAAGAAAAACTTAAATATTAGGCAAAAGAGATGGCATGAGTTATTAAAGGGCTACGACATGAGTCTTCATTACTATCCAGGTAAAGCTAACTTTAATGTTGATGATCTTAACAAGTTATTTATGGGGAGTTTCGTACATTTTGATGAGGATAGGAGGGAGATAGTGAAGGATATTCACTAATTAGCTAGTGTTGGTGTTCATCTCTCAAACTCGGATGATGGTGGTGTATTTATACATTCGGTATCACAGTCATCTCTTATAGTTGAGATTAAGGAAAATCAAATGTTGGATCCCAACTTGGTGAAGATTAAGATTAATGTGGGTTAACAAAAGGTTTTTGACTTTGTGATTGGTGGTTATAGTGTCTTGAGGTACCAAGGTAGGCTATGCATTCCCGATGTTGATGGATTGAGGGAATGGATTATAGACAAGGCACATGGGTCTCAGTATGCTATTAATCCCAGTTCTACGAAGATGTATCATCATCTTCAGGAGTTTTATTGGTGGAATAATATGAAGTGAGATGTAGCTAGCTATATGGCTAAGTGTATTGTATACCAACATGTGAAAGTTGAGCACTTGAGGCCCGGTGGTTTGTATCAAGAGATAGTGTTGCCCGACTGGAAGTGGGAAGTGATTAATATTTATTTCGTCATGGGTATTTCTCGGTCTCAAAATCAATGTGATTCTAGTTGGGTCATTGTGGGTAGAATGACCAAGTCCACTCATTTCTTACTGGTAAGGATTAGTTATTCGGTGGAGGATTTTGCTAAGTTTTATCTTGCGATGATTGTGAAGTTGCATGGTTCTCCTACTTCTATCATCTCAGATTATGGTACTCCATTTTTATCTCATATTTAGAAGTCATTTCAAAATAGTTTGGGAACTAAGGTGCTCTGTAGTACCGTTTCCACTTGCAAATGGATGTACAAGTAGAAAGGACTACCCAAACATTGGAAGATATGTTGCGTGCTTGTATGATTGATTATGGTGGTAGTTTGTACAACCATTTACCTTTGATTAAGTTTCCTTATAACAACAGTTACTACTCTAGCATTAGTATCGCCATTTCGAGGTCTTGTATGGTAAGAGATGTCAATCTTCTATAAGGTGGTATCAAATTAGTGAGGCAAAATTGTTTGGACACAATTTCATTCACCAAGCCTTAGAAAAAGTGAAGCTGATTCGTGATAGAGTTAGAGCCTCTCAAATTTTCTAGAAGTCCTATGTGGATATAAGGGGTAGGGACTTGTTGTTAATGTTAGCTATTGGGTATCTTGAAGGTATTTCCTATGAAGGGAGTAATGCGGTTTGGTAAGAAAGGGAAATTAAGTCCCAGTATGTCGGTCCATATTTGATTTTGAAGAAGGTTGGTAATGTTGCCTATGAGTTGGAGTTTCCCTCTAGTTTGAGCTCATTCATCTGGTGTTCCACGTGTCTATGTTGAGGAAGTGTATAGGTGACCCTTCATTGGTTGTTCCCTTGGAGGATGGTGTTTCAGACTCTTTTTCCTATGAGGAGGTCCTGGTGAGGATCTTGGATTGACAAGTTTGCCGGTTGTGAACGGAAGAGGTTTCTTTGGTGAAGGTTCTGTAGATTAACCAAAAGTCAGAGAAACCTACTTGGGAGGTGGAAGAGGAAATAAAATCTAAGTATACACATTTGTTTTCCATTCCTATAAATCATTCTTGAGGTATGTGTTGATGTTCATAACATGATTTGTCTATTTTGTAGGCAATGGATTCAAGTCCCTAAGCTTTGAATCGAGAAAGTATCTTTGATAGACAATGGGTTCAAGTCCCACAGGAAATTGAATAAATGGTTGATTGATAAGGATCATTGTATGTGTCTTATCATTGATGTATGTTTTTTTTTCTAACTTTATTAAAGGTTAGTTTGATGCTTAATAATGTGTAAACCCATGCTTATTTTTTACTAACCCATCATTCGGGAATGAATGATTCAAGTGGGGGAGAATTGAAACACCTAGGCTTTTGACCCTTAGAAAAATCTCTTAAGTTGAGCATTTTGGAAAGATACGGATCAAGGGTACTAGTTGTACCCTAGGATACGACTTAGTGAAAACTCACTCATATAATAGGTAGTGTAGTGGGTGTAACATACTGCCCAAGATACGGTTTGTCCTCTCCCTAGTCATATATTAGGGTACGGGTCGTATACTACCTAGTTGTATGAAGTGTTGAGCTTGACCTAGTCTACACTATCTTGGGTATGGTTCAAGGTACATTTTAGGGTACTATTCGTACCCTAAGATATGAGTCATGTTTGTGTGGTCATCCCTTGGTCAGAGTTGGGGTCCTCGGTGATGCCCAGGGTATGAGCTAGGGTACCACTCGTACCCTAGGGTACGGTTTGGTTAAGTGAGTTGTACCCTCCTGGGATTTACTTTTTAGCTTTTAAGCCAAGGTCTTTATGCACACTTCCCACCCCAAAACCCTTAATTCCCCTCACTATATAATGTATTATGGCCTCCTAAACACTCATTTTCAAGACCAAAACATTTCAAATACTCTGTCAAAAAACACTATTAAAGATTTGAAAGCTAGGGTTCCACAAGTGTTCTTCTAGAGTCAAGTCAGGGGAAAGTGTTTTCGGGTATTATTTTGTATAAGGCATGTAACTCTTTCCCTTATTTGGTAACTCATACATCATGTACGACCCCGGAAAGTTCCCTAGTAGTTTGAGCCTTAGAGCGTGTCGAATGAAGCGTAATTCCTGCTCTAAAAGATGTAGGAGTTAATCCTAAGTGAGTATCATGTTAACCATATAGAATTTCCCTAATTTTGACTTTTTATCACGTGGGAAATTTGATAAGCTTTCCTTCGATATAAGATTTGCCCAAATTCGATACCCCGGTAAGAAGTTATGGATAATGTAAGACCTAGTCGTAAAACTGTGTAATTTTAGTGCTTGGCGCATCGCGGAGAGGGTCGATTTTAAAATTGTCAAATTCTTGTGGAACTCTGCGATATTGGTGCATCGTGCTGAGGTTTTAAGTTCCAACCAATGGGAAAATGCGATGGCTCCGTGACGCGGTGACTCCCATATTGCCAATTGTCAATATCCAGTGAGCCACCGCGATAAGTGGCGCATCGCGGTGACCCCTTAAATTGGTTTCCCAGTTCAATTTTTCCAACTTCGTACAGATGTTAAAAAGGGCATTTTGTACTTTTTCCAAGCCTATAAAACCATGCAAACACCAAATCAAAGTCATTTGCAAGCATCCTATGAGGTTTTTCTCAAGTTTTCTCTCATAAAAAACCATAAGTATCCAAAACCGCTTCCAAGAATCTTAAGAATCCACCATAGATTTTCTAAATAGAGTCAAGATTTAAGGTTCCCAAGTCAAGGGACTCAAGAACCCTCATTTAATAGTACGAATAGAGCTCCAAAAGTGAGAGTTCATCCAAAGTTTCTAATTCAGGGTATGTGGGGTTTTTAACAAGGGTAAACCTTACACCCTTGTGCCCAAAAGACTTATTTAAATCATGAATTTCTTGAAATCTATGAGGTTTTTACATGAATTTGAATTGGGGGCTTTCACCCATTATTATTGTATGCATTATCTTGATATTTCCCATGAATTAAGAGTCAAATGACATGATTTTTGCATGTTTTATTGAGAATTTACAGCTGGGTATAAACCATATGATTTTACTCCTTGAGAAGCTAATCTTTGCAATGTTGAGATATTGAAGCATATGACTATATTGAGATTTTGAGATAAATTGCTGAAATTCCCAGATTTCCACATGATTTATTAATCTATATGCTGGATATTATGCTTTTGATGAGCTTTAACTTGAGATTAAATTTTGGGTTAGTAAGACCTATTTGAGACTTGTGAAATTATGAACTCTTGTGCTGTAAGCACCCATGATTTGTGTATTTTGAGATGATTGAGAAATGAATTGACCTAATTGTCCGAAAGCTTTTAAATCCACTTCATCATATAAGATTATCGATTTGATTATTATGTTAGTGGTGAACCATGCGATTATTCTAAAATTTGATTTTTATGAGACGAGCGTAGATAATCTAAAGGGAATAGTACTTAGCATAGAGCAGGTAAGTCACTACGATTTCTTACCACAAAACTATGTGCCACCGTAGGTTGGGCCTGAGGCTGAGTTTATGATGATTATGATTGGACCCAAGGCCGAGTTTCATTTAGTGATCACGAGACCTAGGTTATACTCCCTGGCAAGAGTATGACGCTCTTCCCCAACGTGGGGTCTCCTCCTTAGGAGGACAAAACGTTGGACTCCATGTAGCTCGCATGGTTTATGTCGGTAACGAGAACCTCCCTTAACCTTTTAATCTTCAAAATTTGATACTTATTTTCCCTTTCTATGTATTATTTTCCTAAATGGTTGAATTCCAAAGTTGTTCCCTAATTAAAGTGCTTCCTTGAGGTGGGTTATTTCACTAAATGAAACTATGTTCCCTTGATATAGTACTTTTCATAAAGCTTTGAGATAAGTAATTTCCTTGAACTAGAATACTTTTCCATTTGAGATAGAATGATTTTCCTAAATCTTGAAATGAGATATTTTCCTAAAGTGAATGAAATGCCTTCAAATATGTTTCCAAGTCTTATGTTTCCGAATTCCAAGTATATGAGTTCTAAATAATTATGAAATGTTGACCATTGAAGAGGTTTTACTCTCCATGAGACATACGCATGAGTTGAATGTATTGTTCAATGTCCCTTAGCCTTTGGGTATTGAGAATAAGAGAAGATTTCTAATTTTAAGGTTAAAGAGCGATGACTCACGAGATTTGTGTTGCATGCCTCATTCTACATGATTTATGACCTTTATATTTTATACTTGGTCAAGCCATATGAGTCATCTCATTTTGCATACATGATTTAATTGAAATAGATCGGTACTATTTTTATACATATGCATTCACCCCCGCATACTCAGTACTTTCCAAAGTACTGATTCATAGATATGTCTATGTGCTACATTGTCTTATAATTTAGGTTCAGGTGCTCAGTCCTAGCCTCATCCGTGATTCTTTGAGTACCTTACCTACATTTTCTGTTGTGGTGAGTCCTCATGGTTTGAGGACCGATCTTCAGATATTTTCTGTATTTGAGAGACTATGTTTTATCTTCATTTTATTTTGAGTCAGTTGGGGAACTGTCCTAATGGCTCTTTAGATTTTGGTTCGTAGAGGTTTTGTCAGACAAGTATCATACTTGTGATGTGTTGAGGGTTCGGTATTGTGGTTTTGTTGAGGTTTCTCTATATTGTGGTCATATGGACCGAGTATCTTTCTCGTATTTCCTTTCATGTGATATGAATATGCAAGTGTTGAGTCTATTTCATCTTGAATTGAGTGTTATTGGTAGAAACCAGATCTAAGGCTTAGCTTGGGGCTACTTGTAGCCTTAAGCTCCGGGTGACATCTCGGGAGATTATTTTGGATCATTTCAAACTTGGTATCAGAGCCTAAGGTCTCTAAGGAGTCCTACGGAGACTGACAAGTCGCTTTGAGTAGAGTCTTGATCATCGGTGTGTAGCGTTCCACATCTATGAGAAAGACTCTATGAGACGTTTTAGGAAAAAGTTGTTTCTTCTTTCAGATTCTATCATTCCTAGAGTTGTCCCTATTATCTAATGGATCGTGCTCTTCTAGTTTCAAAAAATGCCTCTTCGAAGAGCGAATGTTCGCGGGAACAATGATGAACAACCCCCACCTGTTGATCCTTTGAATTAGACGGTGTCCCATGTTAAGTTTAGGGCGCCTTTCACGCATTAGCCCAAGATGTCACCACAAATGTTTGACCCAATAACTAGGCCCCAATTGCTAATTAGCAAGGTGGTGATGTAGCCGCGGCTAGGATTCATGACTTTATGCGGATGAATTCACCTGAGTTCTATGTGTCCAAGGCGGACGAGGACCCACAGTTGTACTTGGAGGAGGTATGGAAGATTACTGATATGATGCATATTTCAGAAAAAGAAAGTGTTGAGTTGGCATCCTATAGACTGAAGGACATTGCATATGATTAGGTTGTATCGTGGAAGAAGGGTGGAGGTGAGAATGTCGCTCCTATGACTTGGTAGGTGTTCCAAGATGCCTTCTTGGACCAGTTCTTTCTGCTTGAGATGAGGGAGGAAAAGATTGAGGTGTTCATGAACTTGAGGCAGGGCTCTATGACTGTTAAGGAGTACTGTTTGAAGTTCAATCCGTTGGCCAAGTACGCTCCTGATTTGATTTCTGACACTCGAGCTAGTATGAGTAAGTTTATGACCGGTGTTTTTGGGATGGTATTGAAAGAGTATAGGGCTATGATGTTGCATAAAGATTTAGATCTGGCTAGGTTGATGTTCTATGACCAACAGATAGAGGCGAACAAGCTTAGAGAAAGATATAAAATGAGGGGTAGTAAGAGGGTTAGACCTGAGCAACATGAGTTTAGTCGGCCTAGGTTCCATGGAGGGAACCACCCCTAGTTTCATAGAAGGCCATCTATTCTAGTGCCTTTATCAACTAGTGCTCCCATGCGTAGAGATAGGATGGAGTAAGGGAGCAGGTATTTTATGTATGGGTCGCAGAACAGTATTGGTAATCGGCCCCATTATCCTCCTAGTGCCAAATGTGGTAGGAATCACCTTGGGGAGTATTTCGGAGATTTGAGGGGTTGTTTTGGTTATGTCAAGCAGGGCCATAGACTTAGAGATTGTCCCTATGCTAGACAGGGGAATAGAGATGCACGACCTCAGGCACAGGTTACTAGTGCACTAGCTCCAGTACTCTGTCCCGCCCCTGCTTAGGGATTTTCTTCTAGAACCACTGGCGGTCCATGCCAGAATAGGTTTTATGCATTGATACCCTATCGGGAGCATGATGAGTCTCCTTATGTTGATACTGGTATGCTCTTGGTCTTTTATCTTAATGTTTATGTGTTGTTGGACCCCGGGTCAAATATCTCTTATGTGAGCCCACTTGTAGCTGTGAATTTCAAAATGAGTCCCGGAAAGATTCCTGAGCCTTTTTCAGTTTCTACATCAGTCGGAGAGTCAGTTGTTTCTAAACAAATGTATAGAGGTTGCCCTATTACTATGCTTCATAGAGTCGTACCCGCTGATTTGATAGAGTTAGACATGGTAGATTTTGACCTTATTCTGGGTATGGATTGGCTTCATTCTTGTACGTGTCTATAAATTGTCGTACCCGTGCGGTCAAGTTCTATTTTCTTGATGAACCAGTGATTGAGTGGTCTGGGAGTTTGGTATCTCCCGAGATTCATTGTATCTCTTATATCAAAGCCAGAAAACTAATATCCAAAGGTTGCATTTACCACCTAGTTAGAGTCAAAGACACTTAGTCTGAGGCTCCAACTATTCAGTCAGTCGATATTGTTAATGAGTTTCCAGATGTCTTTCTAGAAGATCTTCTAGGGGTACCTCTCAATAGAGAGATAGAGTTCAGAATTAACCTTCTTCTCGACACTCGACCTATTTCTATTCCACCATACCGTATGCATTCTATAGAGCTTAAGGACTTGAAAGAGCTCAAAGATATCTTAGATAAAGGTTTCATTAGGCCAAGTATTTCTTCTTGGGGTGCACCTGTGTTGTTTGTGCAGAAGAAGGAAGGATATTTGTGTATGTGCATTAATTACCGTCAACTGAACAATGTCACAATAAAAAATAAGTATCCTCTTCCAAAAATTAATGACCTATTCGATCAGTTGCAAGGTGCAAGTTATTTCTCCAAGATAGACCTTAGATCAGGCTATCATCAACTTAAGGTGAGGGAATGTGATATTCAAAAAATGGCCTTCCGAACCCACTATGGTCACTTTGAGTTTCTAGTCATGTCTTTTGGGCTAACCAATGCCCCAGCAGCCTTCATAGACCTCAAGAATCGAGTGTTCAAGTAGTACCTTGATATGTTTGTCATTGTATTCATAGATGATATCCTTGTGTACTCCCATGATGAGAATGACCATGCGAATCATCTTAGAATTGTCTTGCAAATTCTTAGAGATCACCAGTTGTACGCCAAATTCAGTAAGTGTGAATTCTGGCTAAGGTTTGTGTCCTTTCTAGGTCATGTTGTTTCGGCCGAAGGTATTAGAGTCGATCCCCTAAACACAAAAGTTGTGAGAAATTGTCCTAGACCTATCTCTCCATCTAACTTTAGGAGTTTCTTGGGTCTAGCAGGATATTACCATCGTTTTGTTCAGGGTTTCTCTTCCATTGTGTCTCTTATGACCCAATTTACCCAAATTAAAGTTAAATTCCAGTGGTTTTATTCCTGTGAGAAGAGTTTTCAGGAGATTTAAACTCGAGTCACTTCAACTCTTGTGTCGACTTTGCCTGATGGTACTGATGGTTTTGTGGTGTATTGTGATGCCTCTAGAGTTTTTTTGGGTTATGTGGTGATGCATAGAGTTAAGGTTATATCCTATGCCTCTAGACAGTTGAAGTCGCATAAAAAGAACTACCCGACCAATGATCTTGAGTTAGCTGTTGTGGTCTTTGCTTTGAAAATATGGAGACACTATCTTTATGGTGTACATATTGATGTGTGCACTGAACATAAGAGCTTGCAGTATGTGTTCACCCAGAAGGAGGTGAATCTTAGGTAAAGGAGGTGGTTAGAGTTGTTGAAAGATTATGATATAAGTGTGTTGTATCACCCGAGCAAGGACAATATAGTGGCGGATGCCCTTAGTAGATTATCTATGGGTAGTGTTGCGCATATAGAGGAGGGTAAGAGAGAGTTAGGTCATGATGTGCACTGTCTGGCTAGGTTGGGTATTAGATTGCTTGTTTCAGCGGAGGGGAGTACGTTGGTGCAGAGTAGTTCCAAATCCTCTTTAGTTTTTGACGTGAAGGAGAAGCAAGATAGAGACCCTAGTTTGGTCAAATTAAAGGAGTCAGTTAAGGACCAAAAGGTAGAGGTTTTCTCCCAAAGAGGAAATGGTATGTTGAGACTGCATGGAAGGTTATGTGTCCTGTGTGTTGATTAATTGAGGCAGAGGATTATGGCTGAAGCGCATGGCGCACATTATTCCATTCATCCCGGCACTACCAAGATGTACTGCGACTTATGAGAGATCTATTGGTGGAATGGTATGAAGAAAGACATAGCCGAGTTTGTAGCAAAGTGTGCAACGTGCCAACAAATTAAGGTAGAGCACCAAACATCGGGTGGTGTGATGCAAGAGTTTAGTATACCAACTTGGAAGTGGGAGATGGTGAATATGGACTTCGTGATCGGGTTGCCTTTTTTGCGCCGTCATCATGATTTTATTTGGGTTGTTGTGGATAGGTTGACTAAGTCAACAGATTTCTTGCCCGTGCACACATCTTATAGGGCTGAGGATTATGCTAGATTTTATATTCGGGAGTTGGTTAGGCTGCATGAAGTTTCTTTGTCTATCATTTCGGATAGGGGTACTCAATTTACTTCTCAGTTTTGGAGGGTGTTTCAGCAGGGTCTTGGCACCTAAGTTCTTTTGAGCTCAGCTTTTCATCCGCAAATAGATGGTCAGGCTGAGAGGATCATTCAGACCCTAGAGAATATGTTGAGGGTGTGCACTCTTGATTTCAAAGGTAGTTGGGATGAACATTTTCCATTGATAGAGTTTGCCTTCAATAATAGTTTCTATGCTTGCATTGAGATGCCACCGTTTGAGGCCTTGTATTGTAGGAGGTACAAATCACCCATAGGTTAGTTTGAAGTGAGTGAAGCTGCCGCGTACGGGACTGATGCAATATTTGAAGCTATGGAGAAAGTTAAGCTGGTCAGATAAAGGTTGAAAACCACTCAGAGTCGTCAAAAGTCTTGTGCAGATGTGAGGATGAGAGATCTTGAGTTTGAGGTGGGTGATTTGGTGTACTTGAAGATTTCACCCATGAAAGGGGTGAAGAGGTTTGGTAAGAAGGGAAAACTTAGTCCTCGTTATGTTTTTCCTGTATAGAGTCTTGAGTCATTTTGGTAAAGTGTCCTATGAGGTTGAGTTTCCCTCAGAATTGTCAGCCATTCATCCTATCTTTCATGTCTCCATGCTCAAGAAGCATATTGTTGATTCTGTCGTCGTTGATCCTTCAGAGAGTGCTGAGATTCAGGATAGTCTTTCCTTCGATGAAATTCCTGTTGATATCCTAGACTTTCAAGTTCGTAGGCTGAGGAACAAAGAGGATCCCTTGGTCAAGGTGTTATGGCTGAACCAATCTGTTGAGGGTGCTACTTGGGAGGCAGAAGCAGACATGCAAGCCAAGTACCCACACCTCTTTTTCGCGGGTTCAGACCATGCCGAAGGTACTATTCTTCATTAATTCATCCCTTCTAATCTAAAGTTCAGCTATGCATCTATCCTTGTCTGAGTTCTTTCATTATCCGGAGTATTCATGAGTTTAGAATGGTCTTGAGCCATTTAGTAATTGTTTCAGCTATGTATGCTCTGTTTTTCCTATGTCCTTCGTCTGACTAGCGACATTCGAGGATGAATGTTTCCAAGGGGGAGATATTGTAAGACCCCAAAAAGTTCCCTCGTAGTTTGAGCCTTAGAGCGTGTCGAATGATGCGTAATTCCAGCTCTAAAAGATGTAAGAGTGACTCCTAAGTGAGTATCGTGTTAACCATATAGAATTTCCCTAATTTCGACTTTTTATCACGTGGGAAATTGATAAACTTTTCATAGATATAAGATTCGCCCAAATCCGATACCCGATTAAGAAGTTATGGCTAATTTAAGACCTAGTCATAAAACTGTGTCATTTTAGTGATTGGCACGTCGTGGAGAGGGTCAATTTGACAATTGTCAAATTCTAGTGGAACTCCGCGATATTGGCGCATCGCGCTAAGGTTCCAGGTCCCAACCATTGGGAAAATGTAATGGCTCCACGTCACGGTGACTCCCATATTGCCAATTTTCAATTTCCAGTGAGCCACCACGATAAGTGGCGCGTCGTGGTGACACCTTAAATCGGGTTCCCAGTTCAATTTTTCCAGCTTCATATAGATGTTAAAAGGGGCATTTTGGACTTTTTCCAAGCCTATAAAACTGTGCAAACACCAAATCAAAGTCATTTGCAAGCATCCTATGAGGTTTTCCTCAAGTTGTCTCTCATAAAAAACCCTAAGTATCCAAAACCTCTTCCAAGAATCTCAAGAATCCACCATGGATTTTCTAAATAGAGTCAAAATTTAAGGTTCCCAAGTCAAGGGACTGAAGAACCCTCATTTAATAATACGAATAGAGTTCCATAAGTGAGAGTTCATCCAAAGCTTCTAATTCAGGGTATGTGGGGTTTTGAACAAGGGTAACCCATACACCCTTGTTCCTAAAAGTCTTATTTACATCATGAATTTCCTGAAATCTATGAGGTTTTTACATGAATTTGAATTGAGGTTTTTCATCTATTATTATTAAATGCATTATCTTGATATTTCTCATGAATTAAGAGTCAAATGACATGATTTCTAAATTTTTTATTGAGAATTTACAGCTGGGTATAAACCCTATGATTTTACTCCTTGAGAAGCTAATATTTGCAATGTTAATTGAAGCATATGACTATATTGTGATTTTGAGATAAATTGCTGAAATTCCCAGATTTCCTATTGATTTATGAATCTATATGCTATATATTATGATTTTGATGAGCTTTAACTTGAGATTGCAATATGGGTTAGTAAGCCCTATTTGAGACTTGTGAAATTACTAACTCTTGTTCTATAAGCACCTATGATTTGAGTATTCTGAGATGATTGAGAAGTGAATTGACCTAATGGTCCGAAAGCTTTGAATTCACTTCATCATATGAGATTATCGATTTGATTATTGGGTTCGTGGTGAACCATGTGATCATTCTAAAAGTGGATTTTTATGAGATGAGCGTAGATAAGCTAAAGGGAGTAGTACTTATCACCGAGCGGGTAAGTTACTACAATTTTTTACCCCAAAACTACGTGCCACATAGGTTGGGCCTGAGGCCGAGTTTATGATGATTATGATTGGGCCCGAGGCTGAGTTTCGTTTAGTGATTACTAGACCTAGGTTATACTCCCTGGCAAGAGTATGACGCTCCTCCCCAACGTGGGGTATCCTCTTTAGGAGGACAAAATGTTTGACTCCATGTAGCTCGCATGGTTTATGTTGGTTACGAGAACCTCCCTTGCACTTTTAAAGTTCGAAATTTGATACTTTTTTTCCCTTCCTATGTGTTATTTTCCTAAATGGTTGAATTGTAAAGTTGTTCCCTAATTAAAGTGCTTCCTTGAGGTGGGTTATTTCCCTAAATGAAAGTATCTTCCCTTGATATATTACTTTTCATAAAGCTTTGAGATAAGTAATTTCTTTGAGCTAGAATACTTTTCCATTTGAGAAAGAATGATTTTCCTAAATCTTGAAATGAGATATTTTCCTAAGGTGAATGAAATGCCTTCAAATATGTTTCCAAGTCATATGTTTCCGAATTCCAAGTATATGAGTTCTAAATAATTATGAAATGTTGAGCATTGAAGAGGTTTTAATCTCCATTAGACATACGTATGAGTTGAAAGTATTGTTCAAAGTCCCTTAGCCTTTGGGTATTGAGAATAAGAGAAGATTTCTGATTTTAAGGTTAAAGAGAGATGACTCACGAGATTTGTGTTGCATGCCTCATTCTACATGATTTATGAGCTTTATATTTTATACTTGTTCAAGCCATGTGAGTTGTTTCATTTTGCATACATGATTTAATTGAAGAAGATCGGTACTATTTTTATACATATGCATTCACCCCCGCATACTCAGTACTTTCCAAAGTACTGATTCACATATATGTTTATGTGCTACATTGTCTTATAATTTAGGTTCAGGTGCTCAGTCCTAGCCTCACCGGTGATTATTCGAGTACCTTGCTTACATTTTTTGAAGTGGTGATTCCTCATGGTTCAAGGACCGATCTTCAGATATTTTTTGTATTTGAGAGACTATGTTTTATCTTATGTTTATTTCAAGTCAATTGGGGACCTATCCCAATGGCTCTCTAGTTTTCGATTCATATAGGTTTTGTCAGACTAGTACATACTTGTGATGTGTTGAGGGTTCGGTATTATAGTTTTGTTGAGGTTTCTCTGTATTATGGTCATATGGACCGAGTATCTTTCACGTATTTCATTTTATGTGATATGACTATGCCAGTGTTGACTCAATTTCATCTTAAATTGTGTGTTATTGGTAGAAACCGGCTGTAAGGGTTAGCTTGGGGCTACTTGTAGCCTTAAGCACCGTGTGACGTCCCGGGAGACGATTTCGGGTTATTACACATCATGTGTCTTAAATATGAATTATTACTTGCAAGTGATGGTTTTGAAATCAAAAGTTCAGGGTTTTGATGCCTAGTGTTGAGCAATGTTTACTCTTGTTTAGACTTGTGTTCATACTTGTTTTTGGTGATGATTTGAACATGTGGCTACTTGTGGTTTGTGGTTTAACAAGTGGGTCATGAGTAACCATAAGAATGATGATTTCTACTTTGATTTTGTCCTTGGTAAAGGAATGCCCATAAGGTGTTTGTGAAAATATTTAAGAGAGATATCTAGTCACATGTTGATGATATTCTGAACTAGGGCAATGGTCCAATATGTATGAGTGGTTAGTAAATGGTATTGTAAATACCTTGTTAGCGATGTAATTTGTTAATTTATGACCTTGATAGTTTTATGGATAAAAAGGGTAAAGTCCCCAAACATGAACTTGATATGTATTTGAACTAAAGAGTGGTATAAGAATGCTAATGAAGAATGAATTGTTTTGTAAGGATTTTGATGTCCACGAATTGAATTGAATGATGAATTAAATAAAATCATTGGCCTATTAAATTATTTGATTGCTAACATCGGTTAGATTCCCTATTGATTGCTAAAATGGGTTAGAGTCCCTAAGTGTTGAATTGAAAAGATGTTGAATCATGGACAAATAGTTAGAGTCCCATTGTTGACTAATAATATTCATGACGGCTTGTTCTTAGGGTCCCTTGCCTAATAAAATGTCTTGTTGTTAGAGTCTTCCCATTACGATGGCTTGAGGTTAGAGTCTCTTGCCTAACAAATGAACTTAGGGTTAATATCTTCTTGCCTTATATGATTGGGAAGTCCAATCCTACCAAAGTATGATGGTGGAAGGTTAGAGTCCTCCGCTTCATGACTCATGATTGAGTGTGTCAAGAATGATTGCTAAGTCTTGTTCCTCTTTCGGCATGTGATGAACACATATGTGGATATATGTATGCCTATGTAAATAAATGTGGTTGAATATGATGTTTTTACTTGATTTGAATGATGATGCTATTTTGTCTTTATTCTTGAGTTACATGGTAGCGCTCCAACCGCTAAACGTCTCCGAACGCTATGTCCCTATGCAACATAGGGGCCAGATCTTCTCCTTGACTTCCTGCACAGTGACTACGTGGTCGAAGTGGTTCGTTTGTTGACTTTGAAGTGGTGAGCTTCCCTACTTTGGAACACATACACTTCATAGTCTTTCTATATTTTGTCATAGACTTATTTAAACTTGTTTTTGCTATTGTCGAGGGCTTGTCCCGACATATTTAAACATCGGATTGGTAGAGTCTGTATGGATAACTTTTGACTTAGGTAGATTAGATGTAGAATGTTTATATTATTGAATTGCTAGGCTTTTTTAAGTTAGGATTGTTAGTTTTGTCTCTGCTATCTTATTATATGTTCGGAGTTTATCCGATGCTTGTGGATTGATATGATAGTTGGGTGGGGGTTAACGGGGTGATCTTCGGTCCTTGTTGGGCTTGAGATACCCATACGACAAGGCTCGATTTTGGATTGTTTCACAAAATATGTAACCACACTAAATTCGACGTTCCAGGTGCTTTGGCGAACATAGATTTTCAATCCGACTTCGTTTCGACCCAATTTTTGTCCCACACCTAAACTTTCAAATTTTAAACTTTCAGATAGATTGGATGAAATGAGGTCATGTGCATTGGGACCTTAACCAGCGGTCTACCTAGCCTAAAATCACTATTCCGGATCAGCTAGCGCAGTTGGAATTCACATTCGAGATCGTTCCGCTGAAGTTTTTGCATGGTGGACATTTGGAACCAGCGAAGACTTCTAAATATGAAATTAGTTCCAAAAACCAAATGAACTATTCGACAACTGAACCATCGATCCCAGCATGTCATAAATGACTTGGGGAAGCTAACATGATGAAGATAAGCATACATATGAAAAATAACCTGAAGGTTCATTACAATATCCACTACTAAAAGGACTTTCGTCCCCAAAAGTTAACGAATAGAAAGAATCTCAAAAGCTCGAATGATGAGGTATTGGGACCGCATGCTCCAAGTATTACTTCAAAGGGACCTCAACGGAGAGAAAACACTTCTAAGGGATTTTGCCACAACTATCCCTTTTTCAACCAGTAGTCTCATTCTACTTCCAAACAACAGAAACTCAAGTTAGCCGTTCGCTGGCTTCACACTGAACTAAGAAGGCTGATGCACAAACATCTGAACCATATCACATTGATACCATCTCTATATCCGCATAAATCAAGAAAGTTTCAATCCAAACCAAAACCAACCCAAGTGATAAGTCATGCCTCAAAATCTTAATCCAAATATACCTTCCATTTACCATTTAGCACATGCTGCCTACTCCAAGCTAGGAGGAAAATCAGTTTAGTCTTGCCCACGTATTCTCACCACAGAGGATTGAAAGAACTGAAAATTATATGCTGAAAGTCCATATGAAAACAAAATTATAAGATCATAAGGTGTTGTCTGAGCACACCAATGGACATAATCAAAGTATGCAACCCATGTCAATGCTGCAACCAGTCCGAATGACAATCAAATAGAAATCTCTAAGTCCAAGGTGTAACTACTAATTAATGAATATTTCACTCCAGGATGTCTCATCCACTTGGAATGAAGTCATACTAAATCCAATTGGAGTACATTACTCCCATTTAGTAAATTATCCTAAAGTCCCAAAGAAAACTGAAAACTCTAAGTCAATACGAGGCCCATCGTCTATCATTTGAACACTCTCAACTATAATCCAACCAACTTCGAGGAGACCGAATAGACAATCTGCGGAGTAGGATCAACCAGCCTATAAATGAAATCTTAACATAGACAAGTCTAAAACAAAAGCTACATGCAATCTCTACAACACCTAGTTGAAATCTAACTACCAAGGCTGAATTTTGTGATCTCAAATATCTAAACAGAAACTAAAAATGGGTAGGCATTAATGCACCATATCTATCATACTCCCAGATCGCCATTTCAAGGACACAAATTCAAAACTAAGACAATAAGGCTATATCAATTTCAACTATCTCAAATTGACTCCAGTATCAAAATCTGGCATATCCGAGATAAATCATACCAAGTCATAGTCGAGACATATTCGGAGAGCAAAATCACAATAGGGATAACCACTGACTGATAACACAAGCAGCCAACTCCATATCAGCTGGAGGGAATGAAATATATTTGCAAAATAGAAATCATACAAAAGAATGAACCACTGGCGAAAATGTATATAACCCTCTTTATATCCGTTAGAGGGTATGAACTAACCAAACATACTCAAAAACCTCCCAGAGTTGAAAACCACACCTGAGGTGGAAAAACCTCTAGCAACTCAAAAAAATGCAACTTAAGACGGGAACTAACAAATCCAATACCCCATCTGGGTAAAGAAATGACCACAGGTAATTATCACCAAGGGGAAACACTCCACTAAGCCTCACTAGGCCGGACAAAAACTGAAATGTGGATTTTCTACATCCACCCATGAACAACATGATCAAAGAAGAAATATAACAATTCTCGGAACCAAGTTCAAAGTTACAACCACAACCGGAAAGTCAATAATTTGAGATAAAGAATTTCTACATTGCAAACTTCAGAAGCAATCACAAGAATGACCATCTGCCTCTAAATTTCCAACTACACTAGACAAAACTATGTCACAACAACAAAGGAGTATCCACTCTCCATACTAATGACAGGGCAAACCATCCCAAGGGAACAAGCCTAACATACCTATGAGATGAATCCATGACATCTCAACATCAACATCAAATCATAATCTGAAAAAGAAATAGCCACACACGAAGAAGGAACCTCAAACTGGTAAATCTCACAAATGGCTATATCAGAAGGGATAGCAAATACAAAATCCTTCATAACCCAGGAGGCAAGTTTATAATTTAACAACACTCACCCACCGAGTACGTCCATTACTAACCTATACTCTCTGGCATATAAATACCGTCAACACCCATCTCATACCTCGAACAAACTACATCAAAAAATTGACATACAAGGATATATCACTCCTTATTAACCCCAAATGTATGCAAAAATGGATTCCGCTATACTTATGCTCAACAAATCACACTTACCATCGTTCTTACTACTACACCTCCAAATCCCATATTTTCAGCCAGCATAAGGAACAAGATGAACTACAAGTTGCAAGTGGATCGAAATAGGCCACACACGGCTCCACTAGGCTTTGAATATGAGTTTAGAAAAAAAGTTTGAGGTGAATAACAAAACAGTTGTGCTAGTAAATCGAAAGAGCCCCACACGGCTTCACTAGACTTCCATTTATTTATTTTCAACAGCATAATGATAGCAAGATTACGGGAGATAGGAACTTGGAATACCATATTCGATGATCAAGGAGTACGCATCCACTCAGTCTTAGCTGAACAAGTCATAAAGAAAAGGACATAACATGAAACTTCAGGAACTTATAACACACTGGACAGCTTTTCTGAAGCCACTTTTATGAGACTTCTGAAACATTTTGCTAATCAGTCTGAAAACATTCTTAGGGAAAGAACCGGGACTTGCTGCTCATACTATCTCAAGAATAGCCTATTGATAGAAAAGTACAAACTGTCACTTATAGATCCTGAAAAGAAATTTGGTAGCTTATCTGGTTTAAACTTATTGCACGATTCAAGACTTGAAAGAACAACAACCTTTCCTAAATGCCTTATAGCCTCTCGAAGAAAAGTACAGACGTCTCCGTACCATTCCTCAAGACTCTACTATACATGGATTCATAGAAACCCTAGGACACTTGAACTCTGTGCTCTGATACTAAGTTTGTAACACCCCGAAAATCGAGTTTCGAGATGCCACACGGTGCTTAGGGTCACAAATGACCCCAAGCTAACCCTTTTCATCGGTATAACTCAAAAGAAACTAATTAAAACATAATTCTAAGAGAATGAAGCTGAAAATATTTTAATACAGAATTTGTTCAGTACAATATTGGAATTACAAGATGACAATTCTACTAACACATATACATATACAAGAAGGAGACTGAATACATCAACCACTACTACTGTCTATGAAGCCTCTACTAGTATTGTCTGTACATAGTCGGGTCATGACTCCCAACTACCACACTCAATACGATCGAGGAAAGAAGATACAATGCTCCAAACTGAACTAACCGACCCAAGTCTCTGAACTATGAGGACTCTTTACCTGCTGATCAGAAACTGCAACTGAATAGAATAGTAAATAGGGGTCAGCACAAAGAGAATATACTGAGTATGTGGGGGTGCATGCAACACTTTAAATAACATCATCAATTTCATGAAAACATGCATATAGACAATGATGACTCACTTGGCTTGAGTTATATCAAATCATACTCTTCATACTTTCATAATAAATAGTTCAAATGGAAAAATCTCATAATCCATGTAAATCATCAAAAATCATAATATCGTCAAAATTCATCATAGGTAATCATAATTCATCATAAGTTCTCAACTCTTTGACTCAAATCTCGGAGTGACTCAGTAATTCAAGAAACATGACTTTTATGTATAGGGGAGTTTCCTATAACCGACAACCCCACGTGAGCTACATGGAATACCAACATTTGAAACCGCCATTGGTGGAAGCGTCATACTCTTTGCCAGGGAGTACGACCTTAAAACATCAATAATCACAATCGGGCTCTCTGGCTAATAATATCATCATCAAACAACCCTACGGTGGCACATAGGTTTGGGGAAATACCAAATTTCCCTCTCGGTGCTAAGTACTACTCCCCGAAAAGCTCAGAACGCGTTAGGAAATCCACCATCATCATCACAAGGGTCTATCATAAAGACCAAATCAAATATCTCAATTTATAATTCATCAACAATTTGTGGATTCCTAACCCCGGACTTAAAACATTTCAATCTTTTTCAACATCAACAAGGTATTAATGCATTGAACCATAACCGACTTGACATTTGGACAAGGATATAAAGACTGAATACGTAATATTTTCAACAATTTAACTCATCAAAATCATCTGAAAAAAATACCAAAATTCATCTCAACATCTATATCAAAATCAATCTTTCTCATAGTCAAAATCATCTTGACTCTGCGAGTTCAAGGTCAATGTACTCAAATGATTATTCTTTCAATTCGATAATTAAATCATGACAACAGCTTTGGCAAAGAACTTGAGACCTTCAATTCATAATAAGAATACATATCCTGTAGTACAACTCAAATCATGACTTTTATCTCGAAAGCCTTTAGAAATATCAATTCATTATAGTAGTATGCAATTCATAGCATAAATTCTCAATATAAGAAGTAGAGTAATGAAGTAATCATGTATATCCATATTAAAAAAAATTCAAAGTCTTATAAATCCCTAATAAAGTAATTTGAGTGTATACCCATTTTCAAATATCATGAAATTTCAATAATAAAACTCAACCTTTTTAAATGTCAAAATGTAACAATTTATCAAGTCATGACAACATCAATATTTTTGAGAAAATATCAAGACTCATGGTAACATCTCAAATGTTATATCTCAATATGATCAATGATTCAATTTCGTCATAAAGAAGCTTTAAGCTTATCATAAATCTCAAAATCTTTCCAAAATATCATTTCAACATATATCTCGAAATCATTCAAAATAAAAATATGAAATTTACAATTATAGATATCAAGACATCTCATGTCTCAAATATATATTCAATAATTCAAATCATCATTGGGAAGAATAAAGCTTGACACATATCTCAAAATATTATTCCAAAATACCATCTCGACATACATCCCAAAATCATTCAAAATATCACCTCGTGGTAAAAAGTATGTAATTCACAATGATAATTATTAAATCATATCATGAAAACATTGAGATAATCATATAAATCAATATTTATTCATTCAATCATCATAATCTCATAATCGAATTATTTAGACATAATCTCACTTGCAAAATCATGTAAAACCATAATAAAATTAAAGATTTGGGCACAAGAACGGAAGATTGCTCTTGTTCAAAACCCCACATACCTTAATATGGAAGATGAATATGAACTTTCGACTCCGGAACTTTATTCACGAAAATGAAGGGTGCTTCTCGAAGCCCTTAACATGATCAACTCGAATCCCAAATCAATTTTAAATTTATACGATTCAATTTAAAGATTTTTGGAGCTAAAATTTGACCTAGGGTTTTCCTCTCCTCCAAAACTTGATGAAAATATAAATTTCATGGTCCAAATATGGATTATATGCAAGAATTTTCATCCAAGAAGGGGAATGTGAAACGACCAAAATACCCTTAAATTCAAATAATGTCAAATCTATCCTTTGGCGGACTGTCTTGATAGGCTGAAGTAGATCGACCATAACGTTTTACTTCGAAATACAAATTGGATAATACCAATTTCATTAAAAATTGGACTCGTAGTGCTTTCCGTTGATATATAGTAGCTCACCTAGATCGTTATGTACAAGGAGTTGACTCAAAAATATTCAAGTTTCGGTACTTAAAATGTGAACTTGACAATTGAATTTACTAAAGAGTTGTCACTTGCATAGTGAATTAGTGACTCAGAAATGATTAAGTTTAGGTTGTCGAAATGTGAACTTGTCAATTGAACTTACTAAATTTGGTTACTTGAGTAGGTAACTAGTGACTCAAAAATATTAACGTTTATGTAGTTGAAATGTGTTTTTTGAATTTACTAAAGTGTGGTCACTTGAGTAGGTAATTAGTGTTTCAAAAATGTTTAAGTTTAGGTACTTGAAAGGTGAACTTGTTAACTAAATTTACTAATGTAATACCCCTAGAATTTCAACTAATAGTAGAACCCTGTTTCAAGCACGTTAGAAATAAAGTTAGTGATTTGGTAGCTACATGATCTAGCTTGATGAGTATTATGGCATCTAAAGTGTCCTATCTATTAGACAAATCAAAATATTCCTTGCCGATTGAATTCCTGAGATGGACATTGGTATGGTCAACTTCAAACGAGCATATCACTTGTTATACTATAAATTTATGATTTCATGACACTCCAAAATATAGATAATTTAATTATCTTTCCAACGATACCAATTTTTCCAAAATCTGTTATCGGAGCAAAGAGTTATTCCCATTTTACTCCAGCGTATCTGCCTGGAATTTTTGTGACGACTTGTCACAAGCCTGATGGCTTGTCACAAATGTCGTCACCAAAAGTAGAAAGTCACAAAATCCAACATTTTGTGATGACTTATCACAAGACTGACAGTTTGTCACAAATGTCGTCACCATAAGCAGAAAGTCACAAAATCCAATATTTTGTGACGATATTTTTTGACGACTTGTCACAAGTTTGACGGCTTGTCACAAATTGTCGTCAACCTTATATCGAAGACCATAAAATCCATTCTTTTGTGATGACATTTCGTGATGACTTGTCATAAATGTCGTCAGCTATTGTATTTGTCAGCATTTTAATGACGTTTTTGCAAGGGTACTTTGGTCTTTTCCTGCACTTCCCATGACTTATAACCCTCAGAGAACATATTTTCTTCTATTTATCTTTATTTAAGCATCTCAAAATTCTCTGCACACCTTCAACCATAAGGTTAGGGTTTCAACATAATAACTCAATTATCTAGAGATTCAACCGTGAGAATTCAATAATTGTTGCACATTTGAATTCCTCATTAAGAGGGATACGAGGGACACCCAATAGTTCGTGAATAACCTTCTGAAATTTTTGAAGTCATACAAAAGCTCTAAGTTTAAGGTATGTGGTTTTGAATAAGAACACCCTTTTGTTCTTATGCCCAAAAGTTACATATTTTCGTAAAGCATTTCGTAAATTCATGGAGAATTCCTATCATGTTATTATATTGTGAGTTTTATGAAACTATGTCTTACCCAAGCTTTGAGTTGTAATATTATTATGCATATTAATTTTTTAAATTGTCAATTTATGGTTTAAGTTGCATAATTCAACGTTTATATCATGTTTTGAGAATTTCAAGTCCCATTGTTGTGAATTGAACCTTATGGTTAAAGCATGAGTTTGAGAATGAGATGTTAGCTATTTTTATAGAATATCAAGAAGTGAGTTTTGATTGTAAGTTAAGATAGAAATCCACATTCTTGAGTTTGAAATAAAGGGGATGCATTTTGTCTCCCATTATATATATATATATATATATATATATATACAGTTGAATTATTTTAAGGAGGGTTTTCTAAAGTTCTGATCTATGTAAGGGAGTAGTATTTAGCACCGAGTTGGGCTTGATTCCGAGGTCTCATGCCCCAAAACTACGTGCCCCCATAGGTTCTTGATATACCCCAGGTGGGTTAAGATAGTGATCACTAAAGTTAAGGTTTTATCCGATGGCAAGGATGAACAGCTTTCCCCAACGTGGGTAAGATGTTGGACTCCATGTAGCTCACATGGTTTATGTCGGTTAGGAGAAACTCCCTAAGTTCCTAAAGTTCTCTAAGTCCTAATGTCTTCCAAGTTTCAAAGTGTTTTAGTCTTAAGGTTAAAATGTTTTGAAAGTATGTGTTTTTGAAAGCTATGGTCCTAATAATTTTAGGTGTCTTGATAATTTGAGGTTTTAAGTAAAAGCATGATGATTTATTACTCTTGTGGCATATATTTATTTCAAACTATGTGAGTATGTTTTACACCATATAGGTTTTCTATAAAATCTTATGATATTGAGTATTTTAATTGCACACTCCCCCATATGCTCTGTACACTCCCAAAGTACTGACCCACATATTTTGTCTCTTTGCCATATATTCTCATAATGTAAGTTTAGGTGCTCATTTTTAGCCTCACCAGTGATCCTTTCGAGCACTCCTATCTACATATCAGCCATCGTGAGTCCTAATGCTATGGGGACCGGTTATTATCAGACTTCCAATTTAATTTAGTAGTTGTTTAATTCTTGTCAGTTGAGTATGAGTCAGTTGGGGACCTGTCCCAATGGCTCTCTAGTTTGAAGTAGTAGATGTTTGTCAGACTAGTCATCAGATTATCAGCACTTCGAGATTTTCTTTGATTTGCATTTTGTTCAGACCAAGTATTTCATTCATATTTCTCATTTTATGATGTCACAGTATTGATTTCATGCTTTATATCTTTAAGTAAGCTAATATATGAAGTAGAAGGCTCAAAGGGTTAGCTTGGGGCTACTTGTAGCCTTAAGCACCGTGTGACGTTCCGAGACCCGGTTGGGGGTCGTTACCAACTTGGTATCAGATCCTACGGTTTAGAGAGTCCTAGGGACTCTTACAAGTTGCATTTAGTAGAGTCTTGATCATTGGTGTGTAGCGCACCACATCTATGAGCAAGAGGGTATGAAATATTTTAGGAACAAGTCATTTCTTCCTCTCAAGTCCATCATGCTCAAGTTGTCTCTCTCAGCTATTAATTTGTGCTCTCTTATTTCAGAATATGCCTCCTCTCTGAGCTCGAAGAAATAACAATGATCACCAACCTCAACCCGCTGATCCTCTGAATAAAAATGTATCCCACGCCGAATTCAGGGCAGCCTTCTAGGCACTGGCCTAAGCTGTCACTGTCCAGGCCAATCAGGTCGCAGCGCCTCAGCAGCAGAGAGGTGACTTAGCTGCTGCCAGAATTCATGACTTTATGTGGATGAGTTCGCCAGTGTTTTATGGGTCAAAGGCAGGGGAATACCCGCAGTTATATATTGAGGAGATAAGGAATATCACACGGGCAATGTGTATGTCTGAAGAAGAATGTATAGAGTTAGCATATTATAGGTTGAAGGACATTGTGTATAACTGGGTGGTTTCTTGGATGAAGGGTAGAGGGGAGGATGACGTTCCCATTACCTAGCAAATATTCCAAGATGCATTCTTGGATAGGTTCTTTACTTTGGAGTTAAGAGAGGTGAAGATTGAAGAGTTTATGAATATGACACAGGGCTCCATAACTGTTAAGGAGTACTTCTTAAAGTTCAATCAGCTAGAAAAATATGTGCCTGACTTGATCTCCGACGCCCGAACTAGTATGAGAAAGTTTGTGACAGGTGTGTCGGGCTTAGTACTGAAAGAATGCTGCACTACTTTGTTGAACAAGGAGATCGATTTTTCAAGGTTGATAATCTATGTGTAGAAAAAAGAGGGGGATAATATAAGGGAAAGAGATAGAGTAAGAGGTAATAAGAGATCCAGGTCTGAACAGCATGAGTACGGTCAGGCTAGATCCCAGGGAGGGAATCGTCCTCAGTTCCAGAATGGTTCTTCTATGCCGGCACCCTCATCCGCTAGTGCCTCAGCACCAGAGATAGGCTAGAGCAGGGAAATAGGTCTTCTATGTCCAGGCCTCAGCAGAGTGTGAGCAGCAAGCCCAACTTCCCTCCTTGTGCCAAGTGTGGTAGGACCCATCCGGGTGAGTGTTTGGATGAACAGTGTGGTTATTTTGGGCGTGGAAAGATAGGCCACAGGCTTAGAGAGTGCCCACATTCAAGGCAAGGAAGAAGAGATACCCGACCCCAGACTCAGGCAACTAGTGCATCAGCTTCCGCAGCCCGTCCAACTCCTCCTCAGGGCGTTTCTTCTAGTATTGCTGGCGGTCAGCACCAAAATAAGTTTTATTCCCTACCTTTCCATCAAGAGCAGGAGGAATCTCCCGACGTTGTTACTGGTATGCTCCGTGTATTTCATTTTGATGTATATATGCTATTTGACCCCAGGTCAACTTTTTCTTATGTGACCCCACTTGTTGCTGTGAAGTTTGAGAAGAGTCCCAAAAGTATTTTTGAGCCTATTCTCGTTTCTACCCTAGTAGGAGAGTCTGTTGTTGCTAAGAAAGTATACAAGAATTGTCCTATTATAGTCCTTCATAGAGTCATACTTGCTGATTTGATAGAGTTAGAGATGGTTGATTTTGATGTTATCCTGGGTATGGACTAGCTTCACTCCTGCTATGCATCTATAGATTTTTGTAGTCGTGTAGTCAAAGTTTAGTTTCCTGATGAACCAGTTTTCGAGTGGTCAGGGAGTTCAGTACCTCCCAAGAGTTATTTTATTTCTTATCTCAAAGCCAGGAAGATTATATCTATGGTTTTCTTTTATCTCTTGGTTAGAGTTAAGGAAACTAAGTCTAAAACCTTAAGTATCCATTCAGTCAACATTGTCAATAAGTTTCCTGATGTCTTTCCGAAAGATCTCCTAGAGGTACCTTTCGATAGAGAGATAAAATTCGGGATCGATCTTCTTCCTGACACTCATCCTATTTTAATTCCTCCCTAATGTATGGCACCTGTAGATCTTAAGAAGGTGAAAGAACAACTCAAAGATCTCTTAGGCAAAGGTTTTCTAAGGCCCAGTGTATCTCCTTGGGGCGCACCTGTCCTTTTCGTGCGAAAGAAAGATGGTTCTTTGCATTTGTGCATTGACTATCGTCATCTTAATAAGGTCACAGTCAAGAACAAGTACCCTCTTCTGAGAATAGATGATTTGTTTGATTAGTTGGAAGATGATAGTTATTTCTCCAAGATAGACCTTAGATCCGGCTATCACCAACTTAAAGTAAGGGGTGTGATATCTCCAAGACAGCCTTCTGAACCTTCTATGGTCATTTTGAGTTTTTTGTCATATCTTTCGTGCTAACTAACGCCCCAGCAGCTTTCATGGACCTCATTAATAGAGTGTTTAAGCCATATCTTTATATGTTCGTCATTGTGTTTATCGACGACATCCTTGTGTATTCCCGAAGTGAGGGTGATCACGCAGACCATCATAGAATCTTCTTGCAAACTCTTAGAGATCATAAGTTGTTTGCCAAAGTCAATAAGTGTGAGTTTTGGCTAAGATCCATAGTATTTCTGGGTCATATTATTTCAGCTGAAGGTATTATAGTTGATCCCCAAAAGACAAAGGCTATAAGTAATATGCCTAGGCCTATCTCTCTGTCTGATATTAGAATTTTCTTTGGTCTAGCTGGCTATTACCGTCGTTTTGTTGAAGGGGTCTCTTCCATTGCGTCTCCTATGACTCAGTTGACCCAAAAGAAAGTTAAGTTCCTCTGGTCGGAATCCTGTGAGAAGAGTTTTTAGTAGTTGAAAACTCGACTAACTTCCACCACTGTGTTGACTTTGTCTGATGGTGTAGATAGTTTTGTGGTATACTGTGATGCTTCGAGAGTTGGTTTGGGTTGTGTGTTGATGCAGAGGAGTAAAGTTATAGCCTATTCTTCTAGACAGTTGAAACCTCATGAGAAGAATTACCCAACCCATGACTTAGAGTTGGATGCTATAGTGTTTGCTCTAAAAATCTTGAGATATTATTTGTATTGTGTGCATGACGATGTTTTTACTGATCACAAAAGCCTGTAGTATGTGTTGACTCAGAAGAAGTTGAATCTTAGGCAGCGGAGGTGGTTAGAATTGTTAAAAGACTATGATATGAGCATTTTATATCATTTGGGCAAGGTCAATGTTATGGTAGATGCCCTTAGCAGGATTTCTATGGGTAGTATTTCGCATGTGGAGGAAGGTAAGAAAGAGTTGTCTCATGATGTGCATCGTCTGGCTAGACTGGGTGTTAATATGCTTGATTCCACTGAGGGAAATATTTTGGTGCACAGTAGTTCTGAATCTTCTTTCGTTTCAGAAGTGAAGGAGAAAAAAGACTTAGATGCTAGCTTGGTCAGACTGAAGGAGTCAGTCAAGGACCAAAAGGTAGAGGTTTTCTATCAAGGGGGAGATGGGGTATTGAGGTTGTAGGGTAGATTATGTGTTCCTGATGTTAGTGATCTAAGGCAGAGAATTATGGCTTAAGTGCATGGTGCACGGTATTCTATTCATCCCGACAATACCAAGATGTACCGCAACTTGCGAGAAATCTATTGGTGGTGTGGTATGAAGAAGGATATAGCTTATTTTGTGGTGAAGTTTGCAACATGTCAATAGGTTAAGGTTGAGCACCAAAGACCTGGTGGTATGATGCAAGAGTTTAGTATCCCAACTTGGAAGTGGGAAGAGATAAATATGGATTTTGTGGTTGGCTTACCTCTTTCCTGACGCCATCATAATTCTATCTAAGTTGTTGTCGACAGGCTGACTAAGTCAGTGTATTTCTTGCCTGCGCACACCTCTTATACAGCTGAGGACTATGTGAGATTGTATATTCGGGAGTTGGTCAGGTTGTATGGAGTTCCCTTGTCTATCATTTCGGATAGGGGTACTCAGTTTACTTCTTAGTTCTGGAGATCATTTCATAAGGGTCTTGGTACACAAGTTCATATGAGTTCCTCTTTTTATCTACAAACAGATGGTCAGGCTGAGAGGACTATCCAAACTTTTAAGGACATGTTGAGGGCGTGTGGCCATGATTTCAAAGGTAGTTGGGATGCGCATTTTCCGTTGATAGAGTTTGCTTACAACAATAGTTACCATGCTAGTATCAAGATGGCACTATTCGAGGCATTTTATGGTAGGAGATGTAGATCACCCATAGGTTGGTTTGAAGTGGGTGAAGCTACTTTGGTTGGACCGATGTAGTATTTTAGGCGATGGAAAAGGTGAAGTTGATTAGAGAAAGGTTAAAGACAACTCAGATTCGTCAAAAGTCATATGAAGATGTGAGATGAAAAGACCTTGAGTTCGAAGTTAATGATTTGGTGTATCTGAAAATTTTGCCCATGAAAGGGGTGAAAAGATTTGGGAAGAAACGGAAACTTAGTCCCCGTTACGTTGTCCCTTACAAAATTCTCAGCCATGTTGGGAACGTAGCCTATGAAGTTGAGCTACCTGCAGAGTTGTCAGTTGTTCATCCTATTTTTTATATTTCCATGCTTATCATTGTTGATTTTTCAGATAGCTTAGACGTTCAGAATAACCTTTCATTTGATGAGGTTCCAGTTGAGATACTAGATTACCAAGTTCATAGACTAAGGAACAAAGAAGTTCCATTGGTCAAGGTTTTGTGGCGGAACCAGTCAGTTGAGGGTGCTACTTGGGAAGTCGAAGCAGATATGCGATCCAAGTACCCAAACCTCTTCTTCACAAGTTCAGAGCAAGCCGAAGGTATTACTCTTTCTTAATTTAGCCCCTATCTAACCAAAGATTTAGCTATATACCTATTTTGTTGCAAATTTATGCACTCTCAGAAACACTTGAAAGTTTAGAATGAAATAGATTCCATTCAGAGAACTATTCCAACTGTGCATCCTCAGTTTCTTTGCATTCCCAGCTTAACTAGTGACATTCGAGGACGAATGTTCCAGGGGAGAGATATTGTAATACCCCGAGAATTTCAACTGATAGTAGAACCCTGTTTCAAGCTCGTTAGAAATAAAGTTAGTGATTTGATAGCTACATGACCTAGCTTTAGGAGTATTAGGGCCTCAAAAGTGTCCTAGCAATTAGACGAATCAAAACATTCCTTGCCGATTGAATTCTTTAGATGGAAATTGGTATGGTCAACTTCAAATGAGCATATCTCTCTTTATACTATGAATTTCTGAGCACATAACACACCAAAATATAGATAGTTGAATTAGCATTCCAATGATACCAATTTCGCCAAAATCCGTTATCGGAACAAAGAGTTATGCCCATTTTACTCCAGCATATCAGCTTGGAAATTTCGTGACGACATTTTGTGACGACTTGTCACAAGCCTGACGGCTTGTCACAAATGTCGTCACCATTAGCAGTAAGTCAGAAAATTTAACATTTTGTGACGACTTGTCACAAACCTGACGGCTTGTCACAAATGTCGTCACCATAAGTAGAAAGTCACAAAATCCAACATTTTATGACGACATTTTGTGACAACTTGTAACAACTTTGACGGCTTGTCACAAAATGTCGTCAACCTTTAGCCAAAAATCATAAAATCCACCCTTTTGTGACGATATTTTGTGACGACTTGTCACGAATGTCATCAGCTATTTTTATTCAGCAATTTAATGATATTTTCCAAGGGTATTTTGGTCTTTTCCTGCACTTCCCACGACTTATAATCCTCAGAGAACGTATTTTCTTCTATTTCTCTTTAGTTAAACATCTCAAAATTCTCTGCACACCTTCAACCACAAGGTTAGGATTTCAACATAAAAACCTAATTATCTAGAGATTCAACCGTGAGAATTTAATAATTCATGCATATTTGAATTCCCCGTTGAGAGGGCTATGAGGGACACACAATAGTTCGTGAATAACCTTCCAAAATTTTTGAAGTCATCCAAAAGCTCCAAGTTTAAGGTATGTGGTTTAATACAAGAACACCCATGTGTTCTTGTGCCCAAAAGTTACATATTTTCGTAAAGTATTTCGTAAATTCATGGAGAATCCATATCATGTTATAATATTGTGAGTTTTATGAAACTATGTCTTACCCAAGCTTTGGGTTGTAATATTATTATGCATATTAATGTTTTAAATTGTCAATTTATGATTTAAGTTGCATAATTCAAAGTCTATATCATGTTTTGAGAATTTCAAGTCCTATTGTTGTGAATTGAACCTTATGGTTAAAGCATGAGTTTGAGAATGAGATGTTAGAAATTTTTAAAGAAAATCAAGAAGTGACTTTTCATTGTAAGTTAAGATATGAATCCACATTCTTGAGTTTGAAGTAAAGGGGATGCATTTTGGCCCCCATTATATATATATATATATATTGTTGAATTATTTTAAGATGGATTTTCTAAAGTTCTGAGCTAAGTAAGGGAGTAGTATTTCGCACCGAGTTGGGCTTGATTATGAGGTCTCATGCCCCTAGAACTACGTGCCCCCGTAGGTTCTTGATATACCCCATGTTGGTTAAGATAGTGATCACTAAAGTTAAGGTTTTATGAGATGACAAGGATAGAACAACTCTCCCCAACATGGGTAAGACGTTGGACTCCACGTAGCTCACATGGTTTATGTTGGTTAGGAATAACTCCCTAAGTTCTTAAAGTTCTCTATGTCCTAAAGTCTTCCAAGTTTCAAAGAGTTTTAGTCTTCAACTTACAAGGTTTATAAAGTATAAGTGTTTTTGAAAGCTATGGTCCTAATAATTTCAGGTGTCATAATAATTTGAGGTTTTAAGTAAAAGCATGAGGATTTAAGAGTCTTGTGGCATATATTTATTTCAAGATATGTAAGTATGTTTTACACCATGCAGGTTTTCTATAAAAGCTTATGATATTGAGTATTTTAATTGCATAATCCGCCATATGCTCAGTACACTCCCAAAGTACTGACCCACATATTTTTTGTGTGCCATATATTCTTAGAATGTAGGTTTAGGTACTCAGTGTCAGCCTCACCAGTGATCTTTTCGAGCAGTCCTATCTACATATCAGTCGTGGTGAGTCCTCATGTTTTGGGGATGAGTTATTCTCAGATTTCTAGTTTTAGTTAGTAGTAGTTTAATTCTTGTCAGTTTAGTATGATTCAGTTGGCGACCTGTCCCAATGGCTCTCTAGTTTGGAGTAGTAGAGGTTTGTCTGACTAGTCATCAGATTATCATCACTTCGAGATTTTCTTTGAGTTGCAGTTTGTTCAGACCAAGTATTTCATTCATATTTCTCATTTTATGATGTCACAGTGTTGATTTCATGCTTTTTATCTTTAAGTAAGATAATAAACGAAGTAGAAGATTCAAAGGGTTAGCTTGGGTCTACTTGTAGCCTTAAGCACCGTGTAACGTTTCGGGACCCAGTTGCAGGGCGTTACAACTAAAGTGTGGTAACTTAAGTTGTGAATTAGTGACACGAATATGTTTAAGTTTAGGTACTTGAAATGTGAACTTGTCAATTGAATTTACTAAATTTGGTAACTTAAGTAGTGAACTAATGACTCGAAAATATATAAGTTTAGGTAGTTGAAATGTGAACTTCTATTTTGAATTTACGAAAGTGTAGACACTTGAGTAGTCAATTTGTGACACAAAAATGTTTAAGTTCAGGTACTTAAAATGTGAAATTTTCAATTGAATTTACTAAAGTGTGGTCACTTCAGTATAGAATTAGTGACTCTAATATTTTTAAGTTTAGGTACTTGAAATGTGAACTTGTCAATTGAATATACTAAAGTGTGGTCACTTGAGTAGAGATTTAGTGACTAAAAAATGTTTAAGTTTAGGTACTTTAACTATGAACTTGTGAATAGAAATTATTAAATTTGGTTATTTAAGTAGTGAATTAGTGACTCAAAAATATTTAAGTTTAGGTAGTTAAAATGTGAACTTGTTAATTGAATTTACTAAAATTGGTTACTTGAGTAGTGAACAAGTGACTTCAAAATGTTTAAGTTTAGGTAGTTGATATGTGAACTTGTCAATTGAATTTAGTAAAGTGTGGTCACTTGAATAGCGAAATGGTTACTCGAAAATGTGTAAGTTTAGGTACTTAAAATATGAACTTATCAATGGAATTTACTAAAGTGTGGTCACTTGAGTAGCGAACTAGTGACTCGAAAATGTTTAAGTTTAGGTAGTTGAAATGTGAACTTGACAATTTAATTTACAATATTTGGTTTCTTAAGTAGTGAATTAGTGACTTGAAAATGTTTAAGTTGACGTAGTTGAAATGTGAATTTGTCAATTGAATTTACTAAATTTTGTAACTTGAGTAGTGAACAAGTGACTTGAAAATGTTTAAATATAGGTAGTTGATATATGAACTTTTGTTTTGAAATTACTAAAGTATGGTCACTTGAGTAGTTAATTAGGGACTCGAAAATGTTTAAGTTCAGGTATATGAAATGTGAACTTATGTTTTGAATTTTCTAAAGTGTGGTCACTTGAGTTGTTAATTAGTGACTCAAAAATGTTTTAAGTTTAGATACTTGAAATATGAACTTGTCAATTGAATTTTATAAAGTGTTGTCACTTGAGTAGTGAACTAGTGACTCGAAAATGTTTAAGTTTAGGTAGTTGAAATGTGAACTTGTGTTTTAAATTTACTAAAGTGTGGTCACTTGAGTAGTTAATTAGTAACTCAAAAATGTTTAAGTTTAGGTACTTGAAATGAAAACTTGTCAATTGAATTTACTAAAGAGTGGACACTTGAGTGGTGAATTAGTGACTCGAAAATTATTAAGTTTAGGTAGTTGAACTGTGAACTTGTCCATTGAATTAACTAAATTTGGATACTTGAGTAGTGAACTAGTGACTGGAAAATGTTTAAGTTTAGGTACTTGAAATGTGTGGTTTGAATATAATAAAGTGTGGTCACTTCTGTAGTTAATTAGTGACTCGAAAATGATTAAGTTTAGGTACTAGAAATGTGAACTTGTATTTCGAATTTACTAAAAATTGTTCACTTGAGTAGTTAATTAGTTTCTAAAAAATGTTTAAGTTTAGGTACTTGAAATGTGAACTGGACAATTGAATTAACCAAAGTGTGATCTCTTGAGTAGTGAAATAGTAACTCATAAATGTTTAAGTTTAGCTAGTTGAAATATGAACTTGTCAATTGAATTTATGATAGTCTGGTGACTTTAGTAGTGACTAGTAACTCAAAAATGTTTTTTTTTAGGTACTTGAAATATGAACTTGTGTTTTGAATTTAATAAAGTGTTGTCACTTGAATAGTTAATTAGTGTCTCGAAAATGTTTAAGTTTAGGTACTTGAAATGTGAACTTGTCTACTGAATTTACTAAAGTGTGGTCACTTGAGTTGTGAATTAGTGAATCGATAATGTTTAAGTTTAGATACTTGAAATATGAACTTGTCAATTGAATTTAGTAAAGTGTGGTCATTTGAGTAGTGAACTAGTGACTCAAAAATGTTTATGTTTAGGTAATTGAAATGTGAACTTGTGTTTTGAATTTACTAAAGTGTGGTCACTTGAGTAGTTAATTAGTGACTTGAAAATGTTTAGGTTTAGGTTCTTAAAATGTGAACTTGTTAATTTAGTTTACTAATGAGTTGTCACTTGAGTAGTAAATTAGTGACTAGAAAATGATTAAGTTTAGGTAGTTGAAATGTGAACTTGTCCATTGTATTTACTAAATTTGGCTACTTGAGTAGTGAACTAGTGAATCGGAAATCTTTACGTTTAGGTAGTTGAAATGTGTGTTTTCAATTTACCAAAGTGTGGTCACTGCATTAGTTAATTACTGACTCAAAAGTGTTTAAGTTTAGGTAAATTAGTGACTAGAAAATTATTAAGTTTAGGTAGTTGAAATGTGAAATTGTCCATTGTATTTACTAAATTTGGTTACTTGAGTAGTGAACTAGTGAATTGAAAATCTTTACGTTTAGGTAGTTGAAATGTGTGTAACTAAATTGCTGACTCACAAACCACAAAGAACTATGGAAGGTCAACTTACCTTTGATACCACAACACATGCCTGAATCAATCTAATACAACTAACTAAGAGAGAACACAGTCAACCTCGACTTGCTAGGGAAAAGAAATTATCAAATCGGGATATATCTACTCAATCCACCAAATAATATCACAAGAAAATGAAAGTATAACTAGATAACACTTGTTTATACACCTACCCAGTGAGGATAAAATTATTCCTGTAACAATATCAAGTAATACCAATAACCTCACGTAGTGGTAGCAAAAGAAACAACAATATCAATATCAACATATTGAATAGGCAGTGCCAAAATATAAATCAATATCATGTACCACTCAAGGGCCACAACAAATCTAATGTGTTAAGATAAATGGGACTTAAATCCAAACCACACACATAGGTGAACAACTTCAAAATAAATCTACTCTATCCATTAATAAAATAAATAAACCACGAGTAGTAACATTATCATGAATATAATAACAAAGAACAAAATAATTAATATCAATTCATAACGCATATACTCACCAATGGGTATGAAAACCCCAATACACATAATAAGAGATAAATGTATGATTAAAAGTACACAAATCATGGTGACATCCGCAATCACCTGCGTGACAGGCATAGGGAGAAATAAATCTGAATGGGTCCAACTTGGACTAGCAGACTAAATCATCAACTGAGGTGCTACTCACTGTCACAACCCGATTTTTGAGTCATGATGGAACCTACCACATCACATCGGTAGGTAAGATGACACCATAACCCAGAGATAATACAATGGGTTAACTTGGTAGAAGGGTCCAACATAGACCCTATATAAGAACACCATATAAAAATAACATTCCACAATCTAAGACAACTAAAATTCAAATACCTATCTCGTGACATGATAGTATTAGTACAAGAGCATCTAGAATTGACAATAGGAATTTACAACCTAAAGTCTAAAATGTTTTAAATAATCTCATACATTTTTCTTGAAAACAAAAGACAAATAAATATGCAGGGAAAAGAGGGAAACTCGAACTCTAAGATCTTAATCAATCTCCAAATGGTCAATGCGACATGATTCAACCCAACGACAGTAACTAAAACCTAGGTCTATACCAAAAAGGTACAAAAGTGTAGTAAGAGTACCAAAACATGGGTACTCAGTAGGCATCATCGACCGACTGAGCTAAATTATAACATAAATAAGATATAAAGTAAGACAATAAATTAAAGTCAAGGTATAGGATCAAACCTGAATCTTCTTTGGTATTGTATAAAGTAACTAAACTACTAGGGCAATAGCATAACATATCATATCAATATAAACCATAATCATCATACAAAAGAGTAATCATTTTGAAAGCGTAAAACTACATATACATAATAACAACCATGTATTTACCATAATCAACACCAACCATCATTAGAATATAAAGCACAAGAACTTACCAAGACATCCCATACCACCGAGAAGCATATGCTAAATAATACAACAAAGAAGTCGACACGTTATCCCATACCACCGGAGAGTACACCCAAGGAATACGATACAAACACTCTTTATGACCTCCCAAACTACCGAAGAGTACAACAAAATATCAATCCATCAATATGTCAAGGCAAAAAAACTCACCCAAAAGCCGCGAGATCTCATTTCCTCCATGACCTCTTACCGAGTTCTACAATCATTATCAATACCATAATTTAGCATAACGAAACCGATATAAGCATAGCATATTTGTATAGTTTCTTATTCTCTAACTCATTAATAAATCCAAGATTAGTCTATACTAGTTAACCTTTATTTCCATAAGCCACAAGATTACAAGTCTTATAGTTACTAGCCATCACTTAAGGAAAACCTGCAAGTTACCAATGTTTTTATTTATTTATCCATTATAAGGCCATTCTCGAGTGAGCATTCTCATTATATAAATCCTCAATTAAGCCACCACGGCATTACATATATGATGCCAGCTTAACTATCCATCATACAATACCAATTCTATTATAATTAAGCATGTTACAACTTTAAGGACTAGTTTCCATATTATAACAAAGTAAGGTCCACCAAAAATTTCACTATGCATCTAGTCTACAAGTCATAGTCATTTATCAGAAATAACTAGTTATCACATAAGCCACCTTATTAGGAACATTTCCATAACATTATAATTAATTCAAGTGAAGTAGGTTTACTAGGTGCGCCTTTGGTTCTACACAAGATTACACATACCAATTAGCCTTAATCAATTGATAGGCATAAATTACCTCTAGTTACTAATTAGAGTAAGCAAGGTCTACACCTCTTATTTGGTAAAAAAGGACAAGGAATGGACAATAATTTACCAACGAAGACATCATGTCCCACGTACATAAACATTTTGTCCCTACACGGCCTACCTTTACTATTAATTCAAATATTTATGTAAATTTAACCGACAAGGCATCATAACGTCTTTACATATTTCGGACTTACTGGGCATCATCATATCCTCTTGATTCACCATACATCATCATAACATCAACATATCCTCTGGATGAACAGGGAATCATCATAACATCATCAGATCCTCTGAATTCATTGGCATCACCATAACATCAACATATCCTTCAGATTCACTGGGCATCATCATAAAATTAACAAATCCTCCAAATTCACCAGGCATCATCATAACATCAAAATATCCTCCGAATTCACCGAGCAACATCATATATTCACATATATAGCCAAATCAATAAAAATATACAAGCCACAAAAATAGAGTAATAAGGATGTAAGGTAACATATACGATCGTACTTTACTATTAACCATCACCATATAATATAAGTAGAAGTGATGATAGGCGTATTTACACGCCTAAAGCACCATAATTCACCCATATTTTAGCTAAGTTTTAAGGACAAAATATATAATTCCTACATTTTTAGTCCATTTTCCTGTAAGTGAGCTAACCAACGTGATTAGCATGTTTTCAGGTATTAATGATGAAGATTTCAGCACTTTGTGGACCTGTTGGTAGCATGGGAAACTTCACATAAGAGGGAAGGAAGCTTTTGGAAGCTTATGGACTGAAAGTGATGCATGGAGAACTTGTCCCGGGCAAAAATAGTATTTCTAAAGACTTGGGGATCAGCAGTAACTTAATAGGACTAGGATAAGGATGTTATAAAAAACCTATTTGCTGAATTTTTCAGCATTCATTCATTCATGCTTTTCATTATTCACGAATTGAAAGATACTTTCATTATTCATTCGACTTTCTAGTATTATTTAGTTTACAGATTCTGTAAGTCTTAACAGAGAAAAAAAATGCTAACTTGGGGGAAACATCTAGAGGGCAAAAACGTCAACCTAGTTTGACGCCACACCCATCTTCAACAGGAGATTCTTTGAGCTTTGGTACGATGATGATGTTTATTGTGATCTCCATTGTAATCATGAGTAGCTAAACTTCTCTGTTAGGGTTATGGAAGCCTTATGATGTAATATCTATTACTATGAGTTTGTGAATTCTTGATACTTATGCTACTTATATCATTACTCTCTTCATCTTAATTACATTCTTGTGATTGCAAACATATAGAATATGCCATTATAGCATTAACTTGTTCGAGAGAAAAGTTACATGTTTGGAAAAGAGAGTGTGACAAGGAAATAGGGCTACCAACCCCTATTTACACGTTAGTGCCGTAACTGGATTAACTTCTTGGAGAATTTGTACCTTTAGTTATACACTTTAAGCTCGAGAGAGTTAAAGTGAAATAATCCTTGATGGTTGTGAAACACTAGGATTTACCATTAGAATACGAATCTCTATAAGTGCATGTATGTCTGAATTTTGCATTACTCATAGTTAATAGATACGTAGAACTCATAAGGCTTATTTTTCTCTTTGATTAAATCTTACTAAACAAAGCATTCTGTTGTTACTTCCATAACATTAAGTCACGCCAAAATCCAATCCCCCCTTTTTCGTGGAATTTTCGACCAACAGTCTACTAATAGTTGCAACACTTAGTGACCAAGTATTCCCTGTGGGATTCGACACCCAACCCAATTGGGTTCTATATTTGACAGCGACCGCTTACACTCTTACGAGAGCTGTAGTTTGGGCGTTATCAAATTTTGGCGCCGTTGCCGGGGAATACGGTTGTCAACTAAGTTTGTGATAGTTACTAGACCCTTTGGTCAAAAATTCTCAGATTTTACTTTTAGTTGTTGTTTTTGTTTTATTCAGGTTTGTTTGAGTTCATGCCAAACACTCGAAGTTCAGGTCAACCGTTATTACCTATCAATCCTGAACCTCAACTTATTGGCAAAATGGATGCACAACGTGACATTGAAAGAAGGGCTGCTCCACAGGAGCAGGCTAGATTAGTTGCATTGGCAGTTGCTCAAGTGCATCAACAGAATATTAATAACCTAGGTCGAGCAACAAATCCTGATGATGAGGACCTGGGTAATGATGAGTTACTTTATCCACGGCGTGCAGATGAGGTTGCAGCGCCTGTGAACAGGAGAGATCGTCAAGCTAGAATGAGACCTGAACGCCGAGATGTGCAGGCTCCTTTTGATGATGATGACAATCTTGATGGAGCTGGTGCCACAGGGGCTATTATTCCTCCGCCCTTGGCACCTGGAGCCAAGTTCAATATCACTAGCACCATGATTCAGCTGTTGCAGCTCAAAGGGTTATTTGGTGGACTTGCAGGAGATGATCCGAATATGCATCTGGTCAATTTTATTTCAACATGCAAGTCGTTTGACAATCCAGGAGTTGGGCAGAATGCAATTCGGCTGCACTTATTTCCATTGTCTCTGTCTGGGGAGGCAACTTTATGGCTGAACAGGCTAACTCCTGATTCTATTACTAATTGGAGGCAACTGAAAGATGCTTTCCTAGAAATATTCTTTCTGCCATCCAAGAGAGCACAGTTGAGAGATGAGATCAGTAATTTCCGACAGCTTCCAACTGAAGCTCTCCATGAAACATGGGAGAGGTTCAAGAAGAATCTTATGCGGTGCCCAAATCATCAGATGACCAACATCCACTTGATGGAGATATTATATAGGGCTTTGAACTCAGTGACTAAGCCAGTGGTTGATAATGCTGCAGGTGGGTCATTCATGGACCTTACTTTTCTTGAGGCAACTTATATGCTAGATCGTATGAAAAAGCAGAGTAGAGCTTGGTATACCAGGGATTCTGAGGTAGCAAGCTCTACCGTATCTATTGGCTTGACTGCAGAGCAGAGGCGTAGACAAGAGCAACGTGACCAAGATATGGCTCACATGAAAACGTAGATGGATCTTCTTACCAAGCACTTATTATCAGGGAAGACCGAAAAGGTTAAGGCCGTTGTATCACAGGGAAGAGATGAATCCGACTATGAGGAAGAAGTGAACTACTTGAATAATCAAGGGGTTTTCCTAGGCAATGCCCAAGGAAACCAAGGTCGGAACTATTATGATAAATCTGGATACAAGGATCGCGATCAAGGTGGTTGGAAGAATAAGACCGACAGGAGTGGTTTGTACGTTCCTTCTGGAAATCGTGAGGCTGTGGCGTCTGGCTCTGGGAAGATGTCCATGGAATATATGATGGCTAAGCTATTGAAAGGAGTGGAGGCAACCAACATGGGCGTTACTGAGGTAAAAAATGATTTATCATCAATAAATCAATTGGTTGACTCGCATTCTACTGCAATAAAATAGCTGGAGCAACAATTGAGTCAATTATTAGCGGCATTCAACCAAAGAAAGGCTGGCATGCTACCCAGTGACACTATGCAAAACCCAAGGAATGACGGATTGTGTATGGCTATTACTACCCGGAGTGGTAAAGTGTTGGAAAATCCATCCAAAGACAAGCAGGTGGTTGATGATATAGCAGAGAATGTTGATGAAGCAGAGTTTGAAGATGTCGTAGAAGCTAAAGTGAGTGCTCATGATGTTATACCTAGACGTCACCATCCTGAAAAGAGTGATAATCAGAAGCAAGATAAAAAGGAAGTGGTGGAGAAAATGATTCCCCTTCCACCACCACCTTTTCCGCAGAGACTGAAGAAAAAAGTTGATGACACCAGGTTCAGTAAATTCATTACCATGTTGAAGCAGCTGACTATTAATGTTCCGTTGGTAGAGGCGCTGGAACAGATGCCTGGGTATGCTAAATTCATGAAGGACCTGTTGACAAAGAAGAGGGCAGCAAGTTATGAGCTGGAAGATAATGTTCATTATTGCAGTGCAATCGCTACAAGATCGCTAGTACAGAAGAAGGCAGATCCTGGTGCTTTCACTATTCCTTGCACGGTTGGATTTATGAATTTTGCTAAGGCATTATGCGATCTGGGGGCTAGCATTAATTTGATGTCGTTATCCATTTACAGAAAGTTGGGGTTGGGCGATCCTACACCAACCAATATGCGACTTGTGATGGCAGATAGGTCGGTAAAACGACCTGTTGGTATATTAGATGATGTATTGGTGAAGGTTTCTACATTCATTTTTCTTGCAGACCTTGTTATTTTGGATTGCGAGGTGGATTCTGAAGTTCCCATAATCTTGGGGCGTCCTTTCCTTACAACTGGAAGTGTGCTGATTGATTTAAGAGCTAATGAGCTTTTATTTTGGCTGAATGACGAAGTGGTCCATTTTGATGTATGTAAATCGATGAAGCAGCCTAGAGATATGGATGTGTTCTCTGTAGCTGATGTTTACTATGAGGATGAGAAAGAATTATCTGTAGAGAAGCAGCTTACTGTTGAGCCATTGTCTGTTGTGCTGTTAAATTTTGAGCATGAGGTTGTTGAAGAATATGAAGAAACTGATTGTACTCTAACAGGAATAAAGTCCTATTCTCATGCTACTAAGAAGCTGGACCTTGATCTTAGGAATCGACCTTCACCAACAGCGAAGACTTCCATTGAAGAGCCACCAGTGCTAGAATCGAAAGAGCTCCCCAGTCACCTAAGGTATGCATTCTTGGGAAGTGGAAATACACTTCCGGTGAGTGTTGCGGTTGATTTAGGTGAACAGCACATAGAGGCTCTCATCTCTGCTCTAAAGAGGTACAAGAGAGCTATGGGTTGGACTATTGATGATATAATTGGTATCCCTCCTAGGATATGTATGCACAAGAGTCATCTCGAAGAAGATTGCATGCCTACAAGTAAGCATCAGCGTCATCTGAATCCATTCAGAAAATGATGCACCATCTATCTCGAAGAAGTCTAAGTAATCGAGGTAACTATGTCGTGCCGCAATAATAAATCAAGCGCTACATGGGAGGCAACCCATCGTTTTTAGTCTTTTTGTTTTCCTAGGAGTTTGTTTTTATTAAATAAAAATCTAAAAAGAAGAGTCGATCCACGACCAAAACTAAGGCGCTTGGTGGGAGGCAACCCATCGTTCTAATTATTTTTGTTGTTTTTGAGTAAATGTAGGTGTAAGATGTATAAAGGAGGAGATCTAGCCCAAATTTTAATTTGGAATTGTGTCATGTTGAAGGTGGTAAGTTTGGAATGAAGAAACAAAGGCTATTGGTTAGGCATTTTCTATGCAAATCTAGGCAATGAACAAGGCAAGTCCTATGTAAATCTAGGCAACGAACAAGGCAAGGCCTATGTATGGCCTAAGCTCTCTGAATCTACAATGCCATAGCATAGGCGGCGCCTATGCCCAACAATGCCATAGCATAGGCGCCGCCTATGCCATTGCCTTTGCTCTCTGAATCTACAATGCCATAGCATAGGCGCCGCCTATGCCTAACAATGCCATAGCATAGGTGCCGCCTATGCCTAACAATCCCATAGCATAGGCGCCGCCTATGGCTAACAATGCCATAGCATAGGCGCCGCCTATGCTCAACTAGGCTTTGCAAAAGGCGCCGCCTATGCTAAGCTTAGGCAAAGCATTAGGCGCCGCCTATGCTTACTTTTTGGTCTCCTAATCCGATTTTAAATGGGTCAAACCCGACCCAAGCCTTGTCCAATAAATAAAACTTCAACATTAGAACAAAACACACTTATTTGCTCAACCTAGGCGCCGCCTTTACTCTCCAAATCTCTCAAAATTGTTCTTTTTGCTCTTCTAACCTTGCAAGATAATCTTCCGAGGCCATCACCAAGTAAGTTCTTCTTTTATATTCCGTAGTTATTACAATACTATGCCTATAATGATTTGTTAAAGCTTGAAGTGGTGTTGGTGATTTTAATGAGGTTGGTTTGGTATGATACATTTAGTTGAGTGAAAGAATACGTATGGGTGTTCTTGACTTTGTTCCGATTTGTATTTGATTATTATACACTGTCATCTTTTTGAGGAATCGAAATGGTAAAGTTAATTACATAATCTTGTAAGTTGAAAGTTGGAATGTTTGAATGACTCGTTCATCGAGATAAAGATCATGACTGAATACAAGCATGAGATGTTGTGATTATTTCTATGCCATGACTTGATTCGATCTCTACGTAGTAGTCTTGTTCAAAAAGTGCATTAATCCAAACCATAAAGTATGGTCAAGATTACATGACATAGAGCAGAAAAGGATAGTTAAGGTTCCATGAAAGTATGACAGTGCTGAACATATTGTTGGAACATATCGCCTACATGTATGTCGATGAAGTCTGAGTAATCGATATCATCCACTTAATTAGTTGGTCCCAACAAATTAAGTGTGGGGTGGTGCCATTATTGTTTGTTTGTTGATCAAATCTTCCGAGATAAGCTAACATGACTTTATTTTAATCTCAGGAAAAATGGCACCAAAAGGTCGACCAGGAAAAGAAAAAGCATCCACCTCACAGAAAGGACAGAAAACGTCAAGAAAGGAGCAAGATGAGTCCTCCTCTCTACAAATACCTCGACGCACTTTTGGGATCAAGTGGGGTACATTTTGAGGAAACTCTGAGGATGACGACTCTGATGATGATTCCGACGCAGGGGGTATGACCCCAGACATAGAAGAGGAGTCCGACTAATCAGGTTTTCCTTATTTATTTTCCACTGAGGGCAGTGTGTCCCATCTAAGTATGGGGTGCTGGTATTTGTATGCTTCTTGTACTTCTTTGCCTACATTTATTCTAGTTCTTGTTTGTTTTAATTAGTCGTAATTAGTTAGTTTAATTTTAAATTTTTTAGATTTTGCATGAAATTGTTCTGATAGGCGGCATGGTATTATGACAAGAGTTTGTGCCAAAACCATTACTATTGAGACGTTCAGGCTCTAAGTGTGACTCACTGTGTGATAAGTGTGTGGTTTAATTCATTCATCTGTTGGGTCAAGAGTCTATACTGCTCCCAATAAAGTTGACCATGTGCCTTGTGTGTGTGAGGTTATAGTATATTCTGTGTTGTGACTGATGCTAGAACTTGCCTGGTGTGTGTGTAAAGCAAAATAATGAGTGTGAGTTTAGGAGATGATTTAGGCATTTCTTTGGAAGCCTGTGATTGTTTATCATCTTTTTACCTACCCATGTACATTATCCTAGTGAACCCCCTTTGAGCCTCTAACTATTTTCTTTGACAGCCTCATATGTAGCCTAATCCATTTTTTTTTCAAGACCATAATTTGATCCAAATTCCTAAGCGCTTTAAATTGTAGAGTCATGTGACAAAATAAGAGAAAAGTGGGTGAGAGTAATGCCTTATAGTGTATTGGTACTTGAAATTGTTGTGAATAAGACTGGCTATCATAGAGGTGTTTTATAAAAAAAAATAGAAATAGAAAAATAAAAAAATAAGTTGTATATTCTCATCTTTGTGTTTATAATTGAATAACAAAATAGGTGAAAAGGGGTGTTAGATGAAAAGAAAGGTAGAAGGGTTGTTTAAAAGAGAGTGTTAATGGCATAATGTGATGTATTAAAGCGCTTAGGGAACATAGTCACTATTTCTGTCCAAAATAGTCCTACCTGTCCCTTAGCCTACATTACAACCTGTAAAGACCTATTTGATCCTAAGCTTAGCATTCTGATATTAGTAGAGCATTACACTAAGGGCAAGCCTATGGTCATCAGTTGCAACATATGAATTCTTTGTGAGAGTGAGAGCAAGGAGAATCTTGTACCCATGTTTCGAAAAATGTAAAACTTATGAGTGATTATGGGTGATATCTTGTGTGATACACACATGGTTGATGATTGTTGGGTAGTGTTATATGATTCTTTGTGACTTAACTTGTGGATACGAATTAACCATCATCACAAGTCTATGTTGGAGTTTGAATTATTTCTAGTAGTGAACAAGAAAACTACTCTTTGTTAATAATTGTCGTGCCTGTCTTGTTGAACATTTTATGTTGTTGCTGTGATATTCTAAGTAGATGATTGCATGGACGTAATATTTTGTTTGAGAACGAACAAAGATTTAAGTGTGGGGTGTTGATGATAGGCGTATTTACACGCCTAAAGCACCATAATTCACCCATATTTTAGCTAAGTTTTAAGGACAAAATATATAATTCTTGCATTTTTAGTCCATTTTCCTGTAAGTGAGCTAACCAACGTGATTAGCATGTTTTCAGGTTTTAATGATGAAGATTTCAGCCCTTTGTGGACCTGTTGGTAGCAAGGGAAACTTCACATAAGAGGGAAGGCAGCTTTTGGAAGCTTATGGACTGAAAGTGATGCATGGAGAACTTGTCCCGGGCAAAAATAGTATTTCTAAAGACTTGGGGATCAGCAGTAACTTAATAGGACTAGGACAAGGATGTTATAAAAACCCTATTTGCTGAATTTTTCAGCATTCATTCATTCATGCTTTTCATTATTCATGAATTGACAGATATTTTCATTATTCTTTCGACTTTCTAGTATTATTCAGTTTACAGATTCTGTAAGTTTTAACAGAGAAAAAAAAACACTAACTTGGGGGAAACGTCTAGAGGGCAAAAACGTCAACCTAGTTTGATTCCACACCCATCTTCAATGGGAGATTCTTTGAGCTTTGGTACGATGATGATGTTTATTGTGATCTCCGTTGTAATCATGAGTAGCTAAACTTCTCTGTTAGGGTTATGGAAGCCTTATGATATAATATCTATTACTATGAGTATGTGAAGTCTTGATACTTATGCTACTTATATCATTACTCTCTTCATCTTAATTACATTCTTGTGGTTGCAAACATATAGAATACACCATTATAGCATTAACTTGGTCGAGAGAAAAGTTACATGTTTGGAAAAGAGAGTGTGACAAGGAAATACGGCTACAAAAACCTATTTACACGTTAGTGCCGTAACTGGATTAACTTCTTGGAGAATTTGTACCTTTAGTTATACACTTTAAGCTCTAGAGAGTTAAAGTGAAATAATCCTTGATGGTTGAGAAACACTAGGATTTACCATTAGAATACGAATCTCTATAAGTGCATGCATATCTGAATTCCGCATTACTCATAGTTAATAGATACGTAGAACTCATAAGGTGGACATAACCCTAACTTATTTTTCTCTGTGATTAAATCTTACTAAACAAAGCATTCTGTTGTTACTTCCATAGCATTAAGTCACGCCACAATCCAATCCCCCCTTTTCCGTGGAATTTTCAACCAACAGTCTACTAATAGTTGCAACACTTAGTGACCAAGTATTCCCTGTGGGATTCGACACCCAACCCAATTGGGTTCTATATTTGACAGCGACCGCTTACACTCTTACGAGAGCTGTAGTTTGGGGGTTATCAAGAAGCATGAGCATGAGTATCAAAATAACATACATAATCACCACTTTTCCAAGGCTCTCTATATCATGAGTACAAGATAAATCAAGTATACACATTATCAAACCATAAACCACATGTATAAACCTACAATTGGGTTTTACAATAATAATCTCAATAACGTAATTTCGACGTTCATCAAGTATCTAGGTCTCTAAAGGATTTGATAGTTCAAGATTAAGGCGGGTCAATTCGCACTCCTAAATCCCAAGAATGCCAAAGTTCACTATCACAAGACTAACGTCTACCCTGATTTAGGCTAAGCTATCTAAATAACAACATAAGGGCTTATCATTCCTTACTAAGCCTATAGGGGAAATCACCTTTAATTATTCTTTCTAAGTCAACCCAAACACCAAGGCAATTTCCTATCTAAGCAATATCTAGGTCAACATACCCTTATGGTTAGGGAGAAACATCATTCTCATCTATTAGAGAAAACAATATATTTTTCTACTATTCACGAAACTGCTAGTAAAACTATCCAATGTTCTAGGCTAAGGGTCAAGCATCACACTTTTCAAGTTCAATAACCTAAAAGAATCGACTAATCCCAAATATTAACTTTCAACCATTTATCATGCAAACCCTACCCAATCTCATAAGATATCAATAATTAAACAACAATAAAGCTCAATCTAAATACAAGTAAGCTTAACTTACCTTGAGTCCAAGCAACTCACGAACCAATATGCTTTTTCTTTCCATTTCTAGAAGATTCTTCTTCCATGAGCCAAGCTCTCAACAATACAATCTAAGAATTACAATAAGAATAACAATACAAATTTTGACACCTTTATGCCATGGGTTCAAAATGACACCAAACCCCCAAGTGGGTTCCACCTTCGAAAAATGAGTTTCTGAGACCAACCCATTTTTCAACTATTATTAGGGAGTCATAACCCTCAAGAAATTTGAGTAATTCAATGACATTTAGGGCTACATTTAATCCTAAATGATTTAGGGGTTTTGGGTCTAGAAATTAAGAATTTAACACCAACTAGGAGGAATCATACCTTAGATATGTAGCAAGATTCAATTACAAAATTTGTTTAAGCTCCTAATCAACCCATAATAATAACTTTAAAGATTTTTCACTCAATTAGGGTTTATATCATAAGAGGGTGGCACAAAATGGCAAAAATTTTGGGCAAGACAGACCTTAAATAGGTGCAACCTAGTCTCGGGTAGCGTGGTCGTTCCCTCTACCTAGCCACATTTTGCGCACTATAGTCGCACCCATATCATCGCGGTCGTGGTATCTCTTCCTATGCCAGGCACAATTGAAATTTGGAACTTGGTTTCGGGCCTTATCCAATGCCTCGAGATGCATTTGGAGTTTGATTCGAGCAAATAATATATCCAATAACATAGATTTCGAAGTTTCAAATGCATTGGCAAAGTCGTACTTTGTATTTAAGTTCAGTTTACTAGAGTTTTTACTTAGTGGTCAATTAGGACCAACAAAGACTTCACACTTAGAAAGTGGATGTAAAAACCAAACAAACCACCAGGTAACTTATCTATAGGTTTCAGAAAGTCACTAATGACATTGGGTGGCTATAGAGAAGCTCTATCGGTGAAATATAGAATACATACAAAGGTCTGAAGGGTTATTACAACATCCACTGCTAAGGAACTTTCATCCCAGAAAGTTAAAGACAAGAAATACCTAAAATTTCAAACAAATAATGATACTGGGCCCGCATCTAACTCTCAATCTCCCAAGTAGCCTCCTCTATTAGGAGATGCCTCCATTGAACCTTGACTACTAGAATCTCCCTAGTCCACAGTCGCCTTACTATTCATAGGATCCTCCACATAGGTCAACTGATAATCCAACTAGACTGAGTACCATCAAAGTAAATGAGAAGGATTAGGAATATACTTCTGCAACATAGAGACATGGAAAACCAGATGAACAATGGTAAAGCTTGAAGGTAAATCCAACTCATAGGATACCTTGCCAACTACACGAAGAATCTCAAAAGGAAAATTATAGAGAGGTATAATCTTACCCTTCTGCCAAAATCTCATCACACCTATCATAGGTAAAATAGGAAGGAACACCCAGTCACCAACTCTAAATCTCAAGGAACAGAGTCTATGATCTGCATAGGCCTTTTTCCTACTCTAGGATGCTCTCAGCCTATCCTGAATCACCCTGACCAGATCTACTGAGTCCTAAAGCAAATCTGTATCATAGGGCCTAATCTCGGAGTCTAAAACCATCCTACTAGAGAACGACATCTCTTACCATACAAAGCCTCATAAGGCGTCATCATAACATTGGAATGATAATTATTGTTGTAGGTGAACTCTATCAATGGTAAGTCTGATCCCACTGACCTCCAAAGTCTATAACATAGGCTCGGAGCATATCCTTAAGCACCTAAAGGTTATCTAAATATGAATGAAATAGGATGACTTGGAAAAAGGATCAATAATAACCCAAATACCATCGTGACAGGGGGAAGTACGAGGAAAACCACTAATGAAGTCCATGGTAATCCTTTAACATTTACAATCAGGAATGGGCAATATCTGAGTCAATCTGCCTAGATGCTGATGCTCGGCCTTAACCTGCTAACAACATCTAAAATGAGCTACGAAGCCTGACATTTCCCTCTTCATACCATCCCACTGGTACAACTTTCTTAAATCTCTATATATCTTAGTTGTACAGGGGTGAATAGAATATCTAGAACTATGAGCCTCATGCAAAATCAACTGAAACAATTCATCAAGTTGGGGAACACAAATATGACCCTAAAATCTCAAGATACCCTCAAAATCTATGGTATATCTCCAAGACTCACCACTCACTACCCGATAATGAAAAAGGTAAAACTTACTATCCTCGAACTAACCACCATGAATCTGTTCAAATAGGGAGGACCTCATCTCCACACAAGTTAAAATCCTCGTAGGATCCAAAATATCAAGGAGAACCATAAAATTGGCTAAGGACTAAATGTCCCATACCAAGGGCCTCTGATAAACTGATATACATGCCCAACTACCCATACTCATCGTTTTGCGACTAAAGGAATCCGCCACAACATTCGCCGTACCTGGATAATACAAAATAGAAATATCGTAGTCCTTTAGGAATTCCAACCACCTACGCTGGCAAGCATTAAGTTGTCACTAGGTCATAAGATGCAAATGACTATGATGATCGGTGAAAATCTCACAACGAACACCACACAAGTAATGTCTCTAAATCTTGACCTTGAAAACTACCACCCTAGCTCCAAATCATGAGTGGGGTAGTTGCGCTCATGCACCTTAGTCTACAAGCATAGGCAGTGACACGACCCTATTGTATCAAAACATAATCAAGACCAACACCTAAAGCATCACAAACCATCGTGAATCCCTCTCCCTCAATTGGAAGAGATAACACCAGGGCTGAAGTGAGACAGTCCTTAAGCTTTCAAAAGCTCAACTTAGAGTCCTCAGACCATTAGAAGGGGACTTCTTTCCAGGTCAATCTACTAATAGGGGATGATAAGGTAAAAAAACTCCCAACAAAGTTCCTATAATGACCAACAAAACTAATAAAACTGTGAACCTGAGTCGAAGACATTGGACTAGCCCAATCATGAATTGTTGAAATCTTAGTTTGGTCTACCATAATACCCACCTTGGACACCACGTGTCCAAGAAAAGACACTAACTCAAGCCAAAACTCGCACTTGGATAACTTGGCAAAAAGCACATTGTAACGCCCTGATTTTCTGAATTAGAATGCTACACGGTGCTCATGACCTCGAGGGACCACAAACTAACCCATGACTAATATCTGTACATGTACACTACATATATAAAGTAATAATACAGAAAACATGAACATGTAGTCCATAAGGTTCAACTGAATAAAGAATCTGTCAAAAAATAATATCCATATGGGTGAAAGATACCAAAAATAGCTAAAAGCTGAATCAAATCTGAACATAAGTCTGAATACTGAATCTGAAAGCCTCTAAGTACTGTCTAAATAAAGAGTTAAAGGAACATATCTCCAACTAATTCCGTAAATTGATAACTGGCTAAAATAACAATGAATAAATCCAATCATATTGTCCTCGAATAAAGAGGGCTCACTGAATCTCTACGACTGGAAATGCTACTACTACTGTCAATCTGTAGCTCGTGTCTCTGAACCTATGGTATAACATGAAAAGAAAGCACCATAGCGCAAATGAGTTACTACTAGGGGATGTACTGAGTATACGAGTGAGGTAGGCAAAATATAAATAGGGTTTGTATGCATGAACAATGTTAACTGTCTGACTAACATGAACGTAAGAGTACAAACATGCATACATAGTAACTAAAATCGTGGGTGCATGATAGCTAGTCCTATTTTCTAATACATGGTTTACTGATGGCTAACATGACTGATACTAAAATTCTGATAACATGGGAGACTGTATCTAACAATCTTGAATCTAATGAAAATATCTGAGTTTCGTACTGTAACTGAGTCTGACTGTACCTGACAGTCCTAATATACTAAAATCTGAAGACCTATCTTAGTTCTTTTACTGAGACTGATTATGAAACTGTGGGAGGTAGTTTTTTAATCGACATGCCCCAATAACGCATATAGCTAAGTTGGGGTCCAATCTCTGCCCCGACTGGAGGGGTGTCAATACCGCGCCACTGGTAAGGACAGTTGTGGGTGACCCTTAGCTGGCAGGTATTCAAAAGGAGAATGGTGGGAACCCTAAACAGACAGGTTAATCCACCTCATCAACCCTAATCTAACAGGCTAAGATATCTCAACCTACGCTAGCTACATAGTTCTGGAACAGAAGGATAACTGCTAAGAATCATACCCTAAACTGGTAGGTGAGTCCCCATCCTTGGGTTCACTCGGTTCTAACTTTTACTCCCATCTGAAGAGACTAAACATGATTCAACTGACTGTACATGGACATATTAACTGACTTCCGTTGACTGGCGGAGTAGTACTATTATCTGAGAGTTAACTGAGATCATGAGATTTCTGAGGTTTCCTGAGTCACATGACTGACTGAGTTCTATAGATTATAGCTTGAATGATATTATCATTACAACATGACATGGATCTAGGCACACAACTATGTTTTTTGGGTACGAATACCCCCAGGACTCGATAGAAGGAAACTGACACACATGACATGACTTGATCACAAGATTTGAGTCCACAATTCATAATATCATAAGTAGGGAATATCATATTTCATATAGTTATTCAACATCTTAAACATTGTAGGAAATGCATGGATATATTTCGTGTACATATTGTATATCTCCATTATCTTACATGCTTCATACCACCATAATAGAAAAACATGAAAAGCATGGGATTCATATTAAAGTATATAGCTAATATGGACTTGTCATTTCGACATCATAGAACCATTCAAACATGAATTTCTAGCATCCTAAGCATTTTATAAATCACCTTGCATGCATTCTTTAAGGCATAGGTGATTTTCATACTTGCACCATATTAAACCACCTAAAGTTCATGGTTTTCAATTAACAAACATATATATTCCATGAAAACACCTTTAGACATCACATTAAAACTTAAACAACAATCGTCAACATGTACATACTCATATCACCAAAAAAAAATTACAAAATAGTATTTAAAACATGGTTCTTAAGCTCTATGAACGGATTGGATCCATAGATGAACACTATGCATACCTTAGAAAGGAAACCTTGATGATTTAATGGAGAGTTCTTGGATTTGGGAAACTTAATTCTCAATTATCTTGGAAAAAGGCTTGAATCTTACTTTTGAGAGATGAGTTTGATGGAAACCCTAATCTTGTGGTTGAGAGCGTAAGAGAGAGTTTTTAAGATGCTTAACTGAATAAAATAATGGGAAAAGTTATGCCTCTTTAGGTTTATAAGTCGTGGAAGGTAAAGGAAATGACCAAAATACCTTTATGAAATAAATTCCCAGTTGCTGAAAATCATAGCTGATGGCATTTGTGACAGGGCGTCAAAACATGTGACAAGCCATCAAAAATATTGTCACACAGGACCTGGAATTGATGGTTTCTGCCTAAGCCTGACGACCTTCATGATAGGGCATCACAAGTGTGGTAAGCTACCACAAATGTCGTCACTTAGGAGATGGGTTCTGCCTAAGGCTGACGACCTTCGTGATAGGGCGTCACAAGTATGGTAAGCTACCACGAATGTCGTCACTTAGGAGCTGGTTTCTGCCTAAGGCTGACGACCTTCATGATAGGGCGTCACAAGTTTGGTAAGCTACCACGAATGTCGTCACTTAGGAGCTGGTTTTTGCCTATGGCTGACGACCTTCGTGATAGGGCGTCACAAGTGTGGTAAGCTACCATGAATGTCGTCACTTAAGTGATGGTTTTCCTAAGGATGGCGACCTTCATGATAGGGCATCACAAATGTGGTAAGCTACCACGAATGTCGTCACACTGGAGCTGGTTTCTTCCTAAGGCTGACGACCTTCATGATAGGGCGTCACAAATGTGGTAAGCTACCACGAATGTCATCACAATATATCCAGCCTGACATACTGGAGTAAAATAGGAATAACTTTTTTCTCCGATATCAGATTTAGGCGAAATTGGTATAGTTGTAAAGCTAATTGAATTATCTATCTATTGATAGGTCATTAGCTCAAAAATTCCAAGTATAATGAGAGATATTCTCGTTTGAATTTGACTATACCAATATCCTTCTCAAGAATTCAATCGGTAAGGAATGTTTTGATTAGTCTGATAGCTGGGAGTTATTTGAAGCCTTAATATACATCTAACCTACTCATAAAACTATAAAATAACCATGATGTAATATGTATGATCTTGGTACATGGCTCTAATATTGGTTTGGATTTTTTGGGGGATTACGCACATGCTCTCGCATAACCTAGAGCACAATCCTCAAATGCTGCGCATGCTCCTCACTACTCCTAGAATACACAAGAAATACATTAATATACACAATAACAAAGCAGTCTAGATAATGTATGAACACACGGTTCATAAAGTCCCTAAATGCGGTTATGGCATTATTCAGCCCAAAAGACATCCCCACAAACTCATAGTGACCATAACAGGTCCTAAAGGCTGTCTTCAGAATATCTTCAGCCTGAATCCTAAACTGATGATAATCATACCTCAAATATACCTTAGAAAATATAGTTGCGGCTTGAATCTAGTCGAAGAAATCATCAATGAAAGGAATAGGATAATGGTTCTTCACCATCACATTTTTTTGTTGCCTGTAATCAATACACATCCACATCGAACCATCTTTCTTCTTTAAAAATATAATAGGGGCCCCCACGGGGACACACTCGATCTAATAAACCATATGCTAAGAAGATCCTACAGCTGAGAGTTCAGCTCCTTAAGCTCTGTAGGAGCCATACGGTAAGGTTCCATATAAATAGGTTGGGTAATAAACTCAAGGTCAATAAAAAACTCAATCTCACGGTCAGGAGGGATACTAGGCAGATCGTCTGGAAACACACTAGGAAAATCATGAACAATAGGAACACAGTCAATCATTGGACTCTCTACAGGGTATCACATACATAGGTGAGATAAGACTCACAGCCCCTTGATATATGCCATCTGGCACAAACATAAGAAATAATACCCGTCGGCTCACGACTAATCGCTCCCTACCACACGACTAAGGGTACACCGGGCATGGCCAAGGTAATAGTCTTGGAAAAATAATCCATGACCCTATGATAGTGGGATAACCAATCCATGCCCAGAATCACATCAAAATCCAATATATCTAGAATAATAAGATCAGCACAAGTATCAACATCACTAACTATCACAACACATGATCTGAATTCTTGATCAACTACTAGGGAATCACCTACAGGAGTAGATACGCACAATGCCATAAATAAAAAATCACTAGTCAAGTCCAACCGTGGTGCATAATTAGCAGATATGTAGGAATAAGTAGATCCAGGATCAAATAAAGCAAGATCCAACTTGCGATGTACCAAAATCGGACCTGTAACTACCACATCCGAAGTCTCAGCCTCGAGCCTAGCAAGTACTACATACAATTGACCACGCCCGCCACCTGGATGGGTACCTAATCGACCTCCTTATCTTCCTACCTAAGTACCACCTCGAGTATCCTGGTAACCACATATATGATCTCGTGAGCGACCTCTACCTGAAGAATGAACTACCCTAATGGGAGTAGCTTCCTGGACTGAAACAACCATTGCCCTGCGATTAAAGCACTCTATAGAGAAATAACAAGGAAGCCCATAAGTAAAACAAAAATCACGAGAAGAATTAAAATTCACAAATCCGACTGATTAGGCATAGCTACCATGCCTAGCATAGCCCACAGATGAACCCCTTAAAGACTTATCACCACCTTTACTACAACGACCGTTAACAATAAATTGATCACTGTCAGTGGTCTAAAGAGATACTTGAACAAGTCAACTAGTCTGACTCTGAGGCTTAAAAGATGGATGTGGAGGATGCCCTGTATAAGTAACACCACCTCTATATTGGGAACTACTATGACTCCCACCATATTTACCCTGATACTTAGCCCTCTTATCAAGACCCTCACGTTGCATGTCCTTCATCACTCTAGCATGATAAACAACCTCAGCAAAAGTCCTACCTGCAGTAATTAAACTCTAAGTTGCCATTAAAATATGAAGTCTCAATCCTCTCACTAAGCAGTGAACTCTCTCATACTCAATATTAAAGATAGAAGTCGTATGTCTTTCTAACTTATGGAAATGAGCCTCATACTCAACGACTGTCATAGAACACTTCTCCAATCTAGAGAGTTGATCTCTCAAACTATCTCTTAGGCCACACGACATAAACTTCTCCAAGAATATCTCAGAGAACTTAGCCTAAGTTAGAGGGAAAGATTCAACTGGTCTAAAACTCACAAAACCCTTCCACCAATGTCTAGTAGACAAGTTCAACTGAAATATGGTGTAGTCCGTACCACAAGACTCAACAAGGCATAACCCACGAAGCCTATCCACACATGCAATAAGAAACTCAAATGCATCCTCTCTAGAAGAACCAGAAAATCTATGTGGAGCCAACCTTAAGAACCTACCCAACATCTTCTGCTCCTTCACAGACATATTTGGCTAGGTCACAACTGGCTAAACGATTGTCGGCTGAACAACAGGAAGAATAGGAGGAACCTCAACTCTAGGAGTAGGAACTGTAGGTTGCACTCCTTTTTTACTAGGTTGTGAAATATAAAAAATACCTAACAACTCAACCAAAGCATCCCTAAGCAATAAAAAAGGGATGAATCCTGGTAGAGCCTTAGATGGTACCTAGCCTACTGCTGTCTGAGGTAGAAGAGTCTCTGGCTTGGGTGCAGAAATAGGGTCTTGGAGAAGTACATCCCAATCCCTTACTAGCGACATATCATGAGTATGGATCTAGGGACCCTCCTCACATATTACTAAAGCACGTGTCCTGGACATCTGCGAAAGATTAGAGTCAACAAAATATCCTACAAACCAACTTAGACTCTTAGCACAACATGAGTGAAATAAGTGAAGGACTCCTAAGAATGTCTACATAGCCTATCGAAGATAGGAAACAAACATCAACATTCCTATCCGCATAACTCTATTAGACACTTGCTCTAGTACAAATAATATCGGTGAAACCTAGGCTCTAATACCAATTCATCACAACCCAATTTCTGAGTCATGATGACACCTACAACATTCCTTCGGTAAGTAACCCGATACCATAACCCAGGCCATATATAAGAATACAATATAAATAATAACATTCCACAATCTAAGACAACTGATATTCAAATACCAATCCTATGACCTGATTGTATTAGTACAAGAGCATCTAGATTTGACAATAGTAATTTACAATTCAAAGTCTAACATGTCTGAAATAATCTTGTACATTTATCTCAAAAACAAAAGAAAAATAAAGATAGAGGGGAAGAGGGCAACTCAAACTCTATGAGCTCACCCTATCTCCAAATTATCAATGCGGCATGATCTGACTCAACGATGGAAACAAGAACCTGGGTAGGCACCAAAAAGGTACAAAAGTGTTGTATGAGTACCAAAACACAAGTCTTACTAGGCATTGTCGGCCGACTGATTTAAGTTATAATATAAAGATGATATAAGGTATGACAATAACTTAAAGTCAAGTTATAGGATCGAAACTAAATCTTCTTAGATTTCACAGTATAAAGTTATAAAACTACTAGGGCAATAGCATAATGTATCATATCAACATATACCATAATCATCATATAAAAAAATAATCATTTTGGAAGCATAAAGCCATATATACACAATAACAACCATGTATTTACCATAATCAACACCAACCGTCATTCGAATATAAGCCACAAAAACTTACCACAACATCCCATACCGCAGGGAAGTACACGAAAAAGAATATAACAAAGAACTAGGCACGGTGTCCTATACCATCGGAGAGTACACCCAAGGTATGCAATACAACAACTCATCACGACGTCCCATACCACCAGAGAGTACACCAAAAGATAAATCCATCAATATGTAAAGGCACAACCAAACACAACAACTCACCCCAAAGATGTGGGTTCCCATTTCCACTATGACCACTTACCGAGGTCTACAATCATTATCAATACCGCAATTTAGCATACCAAAACCAATATCACCATAGCATAGTTATATAGTTTCTTATTATCCAGCTCATTAATAAGCTCAAGGATTAGTCTATACTAGTTAACCATTATTTCTATAAGCGACTAGATTACAAGTCTTAAAGTTACTAGCCATCACTTAAGGGAAAAGCTACAAGTTACTAATGCTATTATTTATTCACCCATTTCAAGGACATTCTTGTGTTAGCATTCTTATTATATGAATCTTCAATTAAGACATCATGACATCACACACTAGATGTCAACTTACCAATCCATTGTACAATACCAAGTCTATTATTATTGAGCATGTCACATCCTTAAGGATTAGTTTTCATATTTTAACCAAGTAAGGTCCACCAACTAGTTCACTAGGCTTCTAGCCTACAAGTCATAATCATTTATTAGAAATATCTATTTATCACAGAAGATACTTTACTAGGTGAAATTCCATAAAATAACCATTAATTTAAGTCAAGTAGATTTACTAGGTGAGCCTTTGGTTCTACACAAGATTACACACACAAATTAGCCTTAACCCAATGATAGGAATAAATTACCTGTATTTACCAATTAGAGTCAACAAGGGCCATACCTCTTATTTAGTTAAAAAGGACAAGTAATGAACTACAATTTACCAAGAAAGACATTATGTCCCATGTACATAAGCAGTTGGGCCCCACACGATCTAAATTCACTGTGTATTCAAGAATTTATGTAAATTTTCCCCACACGGCATCATAACATCTTAACCTTTTCCGGATGTACTGGGTTTTGTCATATCATCACCATATCCTCTAGATTCAGCGGGCATCATCATAACATCAACATATCCTCCAGATTCATGGGGCATAATAAAAACATCAACATATCCTTCGAATTCATCGGGCATCATCATAACATCAACATATCCTATGGCATCATCATAACATCTACATATTCTCCAGATTCACTGGGTTTCATCATATTATTAACATATCCTCATGATTCACCGGGCATCATAATAACATCAACATATCCTCTGGATTCATCGGGTGTCATCTTAACATTAACATATCCTCCGGATTCATTGAGCAAAATCATACCATTCACATATATAGTAAATTCAATAAACATATACAAGCCATAATAATAGAGTAATAGGGATGTAAGTTAACTTACACAATCATACTTTACTATTAACCATCACCACATAATATGAGTAGAAGCATGAGTATCTAAATGATACACATAATCACCACTTTTCCAAGGCTATCTATATCATGACTACAAGATAATTAATCAAGTATAAACATAATCAAACATTAACCACATGCATAAACCGAAAATCAAGTTTTACCATAATAATCTCAATAACTTAATTTTGACATTCATCAAGTATCTAGGTCTCTAAAGGATTTAATTGTTGAAGCATAAGGCGGGTCAAGTCCCACTCCTAAATCCCAAAAATGCCAAAGTTCACTATCACAAGACTAATATCTACCCGTATTTAGGCTAAGTAATCTAAATCACACCATAAAGGCTTATCATTCCTTACTAAGCCTATAGGGGAAATCTCCTCTATGTATACTTTCTAAGACAACCCAAACACCAAGGCCATTTCCTAACTAAGCAATATCTAGGTCAACATACCCTTAAGGTTAGGGAGCAATATTTTTCTAATCTATTAGAGACACCAAAGTATTCTCCTACTATTCACGAAACTACAAGTAGAACTATCCAAGGTTCTAGGCAAAGGGTCAAGCATCACACTTTGCAAGTTCTATAACCTATAAGAATCAACTAATCCCAAATATCACCATTCAACTATTTAACCTCTAAACCCCACCCAATCTCAAAAGATATCAATATTTATACTACAATCAAGCTCAATCTATCAATAAATAAGACTAACCTACCTTGAGTCCAAGCAACTCATGAATAAATAATCTTTTCTTTTTCTTTTCTTGAAGTTTCTTCTACCACGAGCCAAGCTATCAACAATAAAATCTATGCATTACAACAAGAATAACAATACCCATTATGGTACCATTATGCCATGGGATCAAAATGACACCAAACCCCCAAGTGGGTTCCACCTTCAGAAAATGAGTTTTCGTGATCAACAAATTTTTTGACTATCATTAGGGTGTCATTACCCTCAAGAAATTTGAGTAAATTAATCACATTTTGGGCTATAATTGAGCCTCAATGATTTAGGGGTTTTGGATCTAGAAATCAAGAATGTAACCCCAACTAGAACGAATCATACCTTAGATTTGTAGAAAGATTTGATTACACAAGTTGTTTATGCTTATAATCAACTCACAAGACTAACTTTGAATATTTTTCCCTACATTAGGGTTTATCGCTTAAGACGGAGGCACAAAATGGGCAAAATTTCAGGCAAGGCATCCCTTAAATAGGTTCCACCCAGTCTCGGGTAGAGAAGTCGCGCCCTCTGCCTAGCCATGATTACAGTACCACAGTCACACCCACATCACCACAGTCACGGTATCTCCTCATATGCTAGGCACAGATGAAGCTTCAAACTTTCTTCTGAGCTTCGACCAATGACTCGAGATGCATCTAGAGTCCGATTCGAGCAAATAAGATATGTAACCACTTAGATTTCAACATCCCGAATGCATTAGCAAAGTCAGCTTATGCATTTAAGGACTTTTTACTAGAGTTTTCGCTTAGTGGTCAGTTAGGACTAATGAAGACTTGAAATTGAGAAAATAGCTCTAAAAACCAAAAAATCACCAGGTAACTAATCTATTTATTCCGGCAAGTCACTAATGAATTAGGGAGGCTATAGAATAGCTCTATTGGAGAAATAAGCTAGAATACAGCCAATAACCTGAAGGGTCATTACACTCAAACTACCTCAAACTGATGATGTCACAACACCACAAGGCTAATCTGAATAAGTTAAATCACTGGAAATCCTATATCAGGGACTTTCCTAGACGAGTAGTCGGTCTCGCAGCAATCAAAGAAAACTTCTAAAGAACCAACATGGCGAGACACAAATTAAGCCTAAATGGTTGGCAAACTGATGTTGAGAGAAATTTCCAAAATTATGCCCATACTTCTAAAATCAAATCATATCACAAAAACCCTATACTGGCAAGGAAAATACATGCTAACTTTAGCTGATCATCCATCTCATACCTGGGCATTTTCTGAAATAGTGTCTCATCACAACAAAACCGAACCAAGATCCTAGAAAAATTTAAGATACTGCCCCTCAATATCCAGAATGGTTGTCATGGCCTAAAAAATCTTACCAATTTCATAAGTTTAGAAGGAACTCTTCCCACTATGATCATCACGACAAATATTATAACTACTTATATTATGGAATACTACCTGGGTAGAGCTAATGGGCTATCGGTTAAGATAAACTCTATTAGAAGAATTCTCACTCTTGGAGAAAATAACAATAGCACTATACTGATGGAATGCCTCTTGCCACTATTTCCATATGTCTCAATACTTTTTCTCTCTATAGTCCTCTCATAATCAACAACCAGAGGGAAAAAAGTGTTGGCTACTATGAAGAGCTCCAACGCCAAATGAAGTGACAGTACTAAACCTTTAACATATCCATAAATCAATGTCGGGATTAGAAGGATGTAGCATAGGAAAATGACTAAACAACACGAGAGATCTAATCTCATACTCAAAATTGATAAGAAACCTTATGAACACTAATTGACCAAACTCTGGTCTGAGAACTGCTTGATAAATCAAATATCATCCTTGGGTAAGAGGGATCTACAAACTTAATCAAATTTCTAATGTTGAACCTCGAAGGCTAAAGTAGTGACAAGCTCAACTTGAGCCTAAGCTGGCCCAAATCCTTTCTGGCTACCGCTGAAAAACTTTGATATCCATCTATGACTTTCTAATTTGATGTTGTGTTAAAACTCTAAGAACGCATGATGAAGTCTTATCTGTATCTATCAACAATGTTTTATCATCCTTCTAGAATCAAATAGAGTCAAGGAATATGTTTGAGGATAATAATAATTCGGACACATGATAAGGAGTCAAGAAGTGAATTTCATAAAATGTCACTATAGATTCTCGAAGATAGGTTACATACCTCTCCGTACTAATCCACAAGACTCTACTAATACTTAGCTCTTGTACTCACAATGGTGAAACCTAGGCTTTGATACCAATTTTTCATGATCGAACTTCTTAGGTAATGATGGCACCTACCATAACTCACCAATAGGCAAGCCAACCCGTTGTCCAAAATGGCTAGTAACGGATTAATAAAAAATATAAGGTAAAAATACAAAATATGGAAAGTAAAGATCAATACATAAGAACATCCCAAAACTTGAAGCTATCAGTTATAACATGTAACACCCCGAAAATATGTCCTGAGACATCACATGATGCCCAAGACTATAGTAGCCTTAAGACAACCTTGTCTGCCATCTACTATATCTAAAACTCATAATAGGGAAATATAGATATAAAATAAAGTTTAAAACATGACATTTTGTATGGGCTAAACTGAAATTGTCTGAATATAATATCTGAAAATACTAAATTCAAAAGTCTGATCAATCAATACTAAAAATTTTAATCATATCTAGTAATCTGACAAGCCTCTATTACTAATGCTAGAGAGTCACTGCAACAAACCCTTAGCTGACTTGAACTGTCTGAAAAAATTAAATCATCTATACTAATAAGCTGAAAAACTAAATGGCCAAGTCCCTGAACTATGAGGACTCACCACTGTTGGGATGTAGATAGAGATGCTCGAAATTACTCATGCTACTAAAACTGAGCACCTGAAACTACATTATGAGACAATGTAGCACAGAGACGTATATGTGGATTAGTACTTCTTGATTGGACTGAGTATATGGGGATAAATTCAAAAGTAAATCAATATCTCAATATTATTATAATCATATAAAAGAATGCATACTAAATGTAGATGACTCACATAAGCTGGAATATCTGAAAACTGAAAATCATAATCATGAATAGGAAAACATGTTGCATAAATCTAGTGAGTCATAGTATTTAATTTCTAAAATCTCTACATGTACTCTATCTTTAAATTGTGCTATCTATGTGTAAAGGACTCACTTTTATATCTGAAATCTGAAGTATGCAACTTAGTAGCTAATGGCTTATATAAAATAATATCTGAATAAAATCGTGAGCCTTTACACTTTGTTTTTGAAAGTTGTTCTATTATGATTATTATCTTGTCTTTTCTATTAGGGAGGTTCTTCTAACCGACATACACTATGTGATCTATCATAGTGTCCAACGTCTAGTTCTTTTATGGGAGAACCTCAAGTTTAGGAGAGGTGTCTTACTCTTGTCAAGGAGTATAACCTAATCTAAGTGATCACATCTGTAACTGTCATCCATATAGAAATGGGAATAATCTGATAATTTGTACCTACATTGACTTGTAGTTATGGGGAATGTGAACCTACCCAACTCGGAGCTAAATACTACTTCCTTTAATCTGTATGCTCATTCTGTTGGAAATTCACTTCAAAACTAATAGAATGGTTTATAATGAAAATAATTGTATATCTGTTATTTAAAAATGTAACTGAGACTGTAAAGTAGGTTCCATGTCTAAGCTGAGATCAAAAGACCAAATATTTATTAAAAAATGAAAAAACCTAGTCATGGGTTCTTAAATATCATCATACAAACTACGGCTTAATAACCTATGCTTCAAATTCATGTCAAAACATTATATGTTCATGCTTCATAATGTAAATATTTGTAATTCAAATTAAAATCTAGAAACTTTGCAATACACAAGAAAATAAGAAAGTAGTCATACAATTCTACATCTAATTCAGTTGAATTGGGTATAACCCCTTATTCAAAACTCATTTAAACTCATGTAAAATTATCTTCAAAAAACTAATTTTGGTCACAAGGATGAAAGGATTATCCTTGTTTGAAATACCCACATACCTTGATTGTTGATTAGATGAAGAAACTTGAATTTTGAATCACTATTTGTGCTCTTGAAGATAGATTCTTGAAGTTCTTGAATTGGGAATTCCTAATTTTGAGCTATCTTGGAAGTAGAATGGTGGAATTTGGATTTCTTGGGTATGAAGGTTTGATGTTCTAGGGTTTCTTTGAGATAAAGTTGATGAGAAGTATCCATAAAGTGCTTAGGATAAGTTAAATTTTGTCTTTAACATGAATTCGGGCTTGGAGAAATGACTAGATTGCCCTTTGCAAAATTTAACTCATAACTAGAAAATCCTAATTTGGCATACCACCGCAATATGGGGCTATCGCGGTGGCTCTCTAGATAAGGGACCATTGACATTTTCGTCTTTGTCACGATGCAGCATAATCGCGTTGCACCACTGGAAAAAGGACGAGTGCCATTTTAGCCTTCAGTGCGACACGGCATAATCGCATTGCACCACTGGAAAAAGATGAGTACTATTTTGTACTCCTCTGCGATGCGGTGTCAGTCCATTTATGAATTTTGGTATGCTACATTCAAATCGCGATGAGCTACTAGAAAAATAAAACATGGGAATTGGAGTTTCACCACAATGCGAGCCAATCTCGGTGCTTCACTGGAATCAGATAATTGCAATTTTGTCTTTCACCGCGACTCTATAGCTATCGAAATTCCCTACTATTTTCACTAAAATCACATAACTTCTCAACCGAGTATCAGATTAAGGCATAATTAGTATCGTTTCAAAGATGGTTAAATTATCTACACATTAGTGGGTCTAGAGCTTGAAAATTTTATATGTATCAAGAGTTATTCATTTTTGAAGTTGACCCTTGACATTGTAGGAGTAAAATGGAGATAGGAAAAGTATGGGGTATTACATTATCTCCCCCTTGGGAACATTATATGACTAATTAAGCTGAAGATTCTGAGAAACTAGGGCTATATACTGGCAAACACAACTAAAACAACTTCATAAATGAATCTAAAACAAACTGAGCGAGTGAACTAATCTGCGAGTGTATGAATTTACATGAAGATACTATATAGTTGAATCTGAGACTAGAAAAGAACTAAATAAAGAAAGACTGTTACCTTCAGCTGAATTTGAGTTCGTGGGGAAAAGATGAAGATACTTGGTATGCATGTCTTCTTTATCTTCCAAAGTAGCACCCTCAATGGATTGATCTCTCCATAGAACTTTGACCAAGGGAACTTCTTTCTGCCTTAGTCTATGGATCTGATGATTAAGAATCTCTACTGGAATTTCTTCGTACGAAAGGCTATTCTAAATATTTATGCTTTCTAAAGGTACTACAACAACTGAATTGCCCATGCACTTCTTCAATAAGGACAAATGGAACACTAGATGAACTGATGACAAGTCTACAGGTAACTCAAGCTCATATGCTACCTTCCCCACACGACTTAAAATCCTATAAGGGCCTACATACCAGGGACTTAGCTTCCCCTTTTGTAAGATCTCTTCACCCCTTTCATAGGTGAAACCTTCAAATACACAAGATCATCTACTTCAAACTCAAGATCTCTCTTTTTTACGTCTACATAAGATTTCTAATGACTGTGATTTGCTTTCAATCTCTCTCGAATCAACTGAACTTTCTCTATGGCTTCAAATACCATATTTGGCCCAATTAAAGCTGCCTCACCCACTTTGAACCAATCGAGGAGTGATCTGTATCTCCGCCCATAAAGAACCTCAAACAAGGCCGTCTGAATACTAGAATGGTAATTGTTATTATAGGAAAACTCAATCAATGGCAAGGGGTCATCCCAACTGCCTTTGAAATCAAGAACACAAGCCCTCAATATATCCTCTAAGGTCTGAATGATCCTCTCTGCCTGGCTATCTTTTTGCGGATAAGAAATTGAACTGAGATAAACTTGGGTACCAAGACCCTTCTGAAAGTCTTTCCAAAATTAAGAGGTTAACTGAGTATTCCTATATGAAATGATGGACAAGGGAACTCCATGCAATCTAACCAACTCTCTAATATATAACTTAGCATAATCTTCAGTTCTGTAGGATGTGAGAACTAGCAAGAAATGAGATGATTTGGTTAATCTGTCTACAATAATCCAAATAAAATTATGTTGACGATGCAAATGGTGTAATACAGTCACATAGTCTATGTTCACCTCTTCCTACTTCCAAGTGGAAATACCAAACTCCTGCAATATGCCACCAGGTATTTGGTGCTCTACCTTAACCTGTTGGGAAGTTGTACACATAGCTACAAACTGTACTATATCTATCTTCATAGAACTCCACCAATAGACTTTCCACATGTCATGGTACATCTTGGTGGATCCTGGATTAAAGGAGTAATGCGCACCATGCACTTATTCCATAATCATTTGCCTCAAATTATCAATAAATATCACACACAATCTACTCTGGTATCTCAACACACCATCTCCCCCTTAGTAGGAAACCTCTAACTTTTGGTCTTTAATTGAACCCTTCAGTTTGACCAAACTAGGATCCTTATCCTGCTTCTCTTTCACTTCAGACACTAGAGAAGATTTTGAACTACTCTAAACCCAAATATTCCCTTTAGCTGAGTCAACTAACCTCACACCTAATCTAGCTAATAGTTGAATTTCTCAAACTAGTTTCACTCTTATTATTCTCCACATGAGCAACGCTTCCCATAGACAATCTACTAAGGGTGTCTACCACTACATTAGCCTTGCCCGGATGATACAACACACTCATATCAAAATCCTTAAACAATTCTAACTACTTTCTCTAACAAAGATTCAACCCTCTCTAAGTAAATACATACTGTAAACTCTTGTGGTCCGTAAACACATCAAAATTCACCCAATAAAGATAGTACCTCCAGATTTTCAATGCAAACATAACAACAACTAACTCAAGGTTATGGGTAGGGTAGTTCTTTTCGTTAGGTTTAAGCTGTCTAGAGGCATAGGCTATAACCTTACCTCTCTGCATCAAAACATAACCCATAATTATTCTAGAGGCATCACAATATACAACGAACCCATATGTACCATTAGGTAGTGCTAAAATTAGGGCGGAAGTGAGTTGAGTATTCAACTCTAGAAAACTTATCTCACAGGAATTTGTCCACTGAAACTTAACTTTCTTATGAGTCAATCTAGACATAAGGGATGGAATAAAAGAAAAACACTCAACAAAGAATCTATAATAGATATGTAAACCCAAGAAACTTCTAATGTCTGACGGAGAAATAGGTCTAGGTCAGTTTCTTAATTCTTCTATCTTTTGGGGATCAACTCTAATACCATCACTAGAAATAATATGACTGAGGAAAGCTAATGATCTTAGAAAAAATTCACATTTGCTAAATTTGGTGATGACTGGTGATCTAGAAGAGTTTTTAAGACAATTCTAAGGTGGTCTGCATGATCATCCACACTATGAGAATATAAAAGAATATCATCGATAAAGACAATGACAAATATGCCCAAATACTGTTTGAACACTCAGTTCATCAAGTCCATGAAGGCTTCTGGGGCATTTGTTAGTCTGAAGGACATGACTAGAAACTTGAAATGTCCATAACGTGTTCTGAAAGTTGTGTTTGGAATATTACATTCCCTTACTGTAAGTTGATGATATCCAGATCTATGGTGTATATTTGATAAGTAACTTGCACCTTGGAGTTGGTCGAATAAGTCATCAATCCTAGGAAGAGGATATTTTTTTTCCATTGTGACTTTATTGAGATGACAATAGTCAATGCACATTCGCAAAGAACCATCTTTCTTTCGCACAAATAGGAAGGGAGCGCCCCATGGAGAGACATTAGGCCTTATGAAACCTTTATCCAATAGATATTTAAGATTCTTTTTTAACTCTTTAATCTTGGCTAGGGCGATACAATATAGAGGAATAGAGATAGGGTAAGTATATAGGGAAAGGTCAATCCGAAATTCTATTTTCCTGTTGGGAGGTACCCCTGGAAAATCTTTGGGAAATACATTAGGAAATTCATTGAATACACTAACTGACTGAACTTTTGGAGTCTCATACTTAGTTTCCTTTACTCAAACTAGAAGATAGATACACCCTTTTGAGATCAACTTTCTGTCTTTAAGATAGGATATGAAATGACTCTTGGGACACACAGAATTACCTTCCTACTCAAGGACTGGCTTATCTTGAAATTAGAACTTCACCACTCGGGTGTAACAATATATGGATGCATAAAGGGAATGGAGAAAATCCACACAAAGAATAAGGTTAAAGTCAACCATATATAAATCTATGAAATCTGCTAACATGACTTTATAAAGGACGGTGACAAGACACATTCTATAGATTTATTTGCCAAAATCTGACTCACCCACTGGGGTAGAAACTAAGAAGGGATCATGGATCTTTTCAGGACCTATTTCAAAATTTACTGCAACTAATGGAGTCACATAAGAGAAATGTGACCCAGGGTCTAACAACACATAAACATCAAGATGAAAGATACGAACCATACTAGTAACAACATCTGGTGAATCCTCCTACTCCTAAAAGAATAGTAAAGCTTAAAATCAATTCTGGAACTGACCGCCAATGGTACTGGATGATGTACCCTGAGGAGGGACTGGCCGACCTAGAGGGGCTGGTGTGCTAGTAGCATGAGTTTGGGGACCAACATCCCTATTTCCCTACTTAGATTGGAGAAACTATTTGATTTCATGTCCCAACTTACCATAACCATAACAACCTTTTTGTCCCACAAACACTCACCAAGATGATTCTTACCACACTTAGCACAAGGAGGATAACTGGGTTTTCCACTTATATTATTCTGAGATTTGGACATAGAAGTCTTACCCCACTGCTCTTTCCTAGCTCTGGGGGTGGGAGGATTAGCTAAAGATGGTGCTAGCATAGATGAACGATTCTAAAACTGTGAACTATTTTCCCTCCATACTTTGTTTGGCCATACTCAAACTACCCGATTCTATCCTTCTAATTTCCCCTCTCTTTTACTTTCAACTTTTTTCCATAATTTTCTAGTATGAATCATCAACCTAGAAGGATCTATGTCCCTAAAAATCATGGAAGTCCTACACTCCTTGACTACAAAACCAAATATTCAAGAAACAAACTTACTAATACTCGCCCTAGGTTCAGCCATCATATCAGGGGCATACTTAGACAACTACTTGAACTTAAGGAAGTACTCTTTCACTATCATCGAGGCTTGCCTTAGGTTTATAAACTTTTCTATCTTATCTTCTTTTATTTCACGTGGAAAGAACCTCTCTATAAATGCATCCTGAAACACCTGCCAACTCATAGAAGCTGCATTGCACCTCTCCCATTCTTCCACATAACCACATAATCATACACTACATCCTTAAATATATAGGATACTAAGTCTACACTCTTCTCCTCAGAAACATGCATAATTTGGGTGATCTTATTTACTTCATCAAAATAAAGTTGTGGGTCCTCACCTACTTTTGACTTGAAAAACTCTAGCGGATTCATTCTCATAAAGTTTTGGATTCTGGCTATTGCTAAATCACTGTCGCCTAATGGTTCCAATGAAGATTAGCAGTCACAGATTATGCCAACGCCTGAAAGGCATCCCAAAATTTAGAATATGATACATTCTCATTCAGAGGGTTAGCAGGCTGTGGTGGCTAGTTATCATTTCTACAAACATTAGCTCAGTAAAGAGGCATATTCAACTATCACATAAGAGGAACAGTTAAAAGAAGATAGATATACTATAATCATGATAGATTAGGAAAGAAAGAAATGATTTCCTAAAAATGTCTCGTAGCCTCTTGATCATAAATGTGGCATACTTCACTCCCATGATCAAGAATCAACGTAACGAGGCTTGCCTGACTCCCTAAGACTCTTATAACCTTAGCCTCTGATACTAAGTTTGTAACACCCCCAAAATAGGTCCCGAGACATCACATGGTGCTCAAGACTATGAGTAGCCTTAAGCCAACCCTGTCTGCCTTTTACTAAATCTAAAAATCAAAATAGAAAAGTACAGATATAAAATCAAGTTAAAAAAATGAAATTTTGTATGAACTAAACTAAAACTATCTGAATATATTATCTGAAAATACTAAACTCAAGAGATTTATCAAACAATAATTAAAATCTAAATAATATCTAGCAGTCAGATAAGCCTCTACTACTAATGTTAGAGAGTCACAGGGACAAATCCTTAACTGACTCAAACTGTCTGAAAATACTGAATTATGTATACTAATAAGATGAAGAACTGAATGACTAAGTCCCAAACTATAAGGACTCACCAACTGTGGGGATGTACAACAGGATGCTCAAAATCACTCACGCTGCTAAAACTGAGCACCTGAACATACATTATGAGGCAATGTAGCACATAGAAGTATTTGTGGATCAGTACTTCTGGATTATACTGAGTATATGGGGGTGAATGCATATGTAAATCGATATCTCAATAGTATTATAAGCTTGTAAAAGAATGCATACTAAATGTAGATGACTCACATAAACTGGAATATCTTAAAATTGAAAATAATAATCATAAATAGCAAAACATGTTGCATAAATCTCATGAGTCATAAAATTTAGTTTCTAAAAGTTGTACTTGTACTCTATCTTTAAATCATGTTGTCCAAGTGTAGAAAGAACTCACTTTTATATTTGAAATATGAAGTCTGAAATCTAGTAGCTAATGGCTTATATAAACCAATATCTTAATAAAATCATGATCCTTCACACTTAGTTTCTGAAAGTCGTTCTGTTATAATTATTCCGTAGTCTTTTCTATTAGGGAGGTTCTTCTAACTAACATACACTATGTGAGCTATCATAGTTTCAAACATCTAGTTCCCTTATAGGAAAACCTCATATTGGGGAGAGTGTCGTACTCTTTCCAACGAGAATAACCTAATCTAAGTGATCACATTTGTAACTCTAATCCATATAGAAATAGGAATAATCTGATAATCTGTACCTATGTTGGCTGGTAGTTCTGGAGCATATGAACATACCCTTGGTGCAAAATACTACTCCTTTTAATCTGTATGCTCATTCTGTTAGAAATCCACATTAAAACTAGTATAATAGTTTATAATGAAAACTAACTTTATATCTGTTATTTAAAAATATAACTGAGATTATAAAGTGGGTTCCTTGTCTAAGCTGAGATCAAAACACCAAATCATTATTAAAATCTAAAAATAACTAGTCATGGGGTGCTTAAATATCATCATACAAACTAGGGCGTAGTAACCCATGCTTTAAATTCATGTCAAAACATCATAATGTTCAGACTTGATAATGCAAATATTGGTTATTTAAATTCAAAGCTGGAAATTACTTCAATACACATGAAAATACAAAAGTAGTCATGCAATTCAACATCTAATTCACTTGAAATCTTATAATTTACAAATAGCAATGTTGGATATAAACCCTAATTAAAAACTCATGAAAAATTATCTTCAAAAACTACTTTTGGGCACAAGGATAAAATGATTATCCTTGTTGAAAAACCCCATATACCTTGATTGATGATTAGATAAAGAAACTTTAATTTTGAATCTCTATTTGTACTCTTGAAGATAGATTATTGAATTTCTTAAATTGGGAATCCTTAATTTTTAGCTAACTTGGAAGAAGAATGGTGGAATTAGGATTTCTTGTGGATGAAGTTTTGATATTCTAGGGTTTTTTTTGTGAGAAATTTGATGAGAAATACACATAAAGTGCTTAGGATAGGTTAAATTCTGCGTTTTACATGAATTGGTGCTTGGGGAAAAAACTAGATTGCCCTTTGTAAAATTTAACTCGAAACTAGAAAATCTTGATTTAGAACACCATACGACGTGGGGCTATCATTGTGGCTCACTTGATAAGGGACCATTGACATTTTGGGCTTTGTCACGGATTCGGCGTACTCTCATTACACCACTAGAAAAAGGACGAGTGCTATTTTGGCTTTCAGCGGGACGCAACATAATCGCATTGCACTACTGGAAGAAGACGAGTGCTATTTTCCACTCCTCCACGATGCGGTATCAGTCCATTTTGGAATTTTGGCATGATACAGTCAAATCACGATGAGCTACTAGAAAAAGGATGAATGAGAACTGGCGTTTCAGCACAACGTGGGCCAATCATAGTGCTTTACTAGAATTGGACAATTACAATTTTGTCCTTGACCGCGATGTGGTGCCTGTTGAAATTCCCTACTATTTTAACTAAAATCATCATAATTTCTCAACTGATTATCAAATTTAAGGAGAAATTGGTATCATATAAAAGATGGTTCAATTATATAAACATTGGTGGGTCTAGAGCTTGAAACTTGTACATCTATTAAGAGTCATTCATTTTTCAAGTTGACCCTTGATATTCTAGGAGTAAAATTGAGCTAGGAAAAGTACAGGGTATTAGATAACACCTCACATTTTTAGCTAGAAATTCAACTATCATTCATACATGTGTAAACTTTAATCCCATGATTTACATTTGAATACATTTTCCATGATCATTATCCTGGTAAGAAGAGTTCTTATGAGGTGAAAACTATTCAAAGGAATCACATTGAGCAAAGTTGAGGTAAAAGCCTTTGATTCGGCTAAATTTTTGTATTTGATTCTACAAGGGTCAATTTTAACATGTATAACTTTTGAAATATATGGTATTTTCCAGATCGAGACCCATGAAATTATAGATAATTTAGCTAGCTTTCCAATAATACCAATTTCACCTAAATCCGATACCCGAACGAAAAGTTAAAACCATTTTCATGAGAGATAGTAATGGGTTGTGATAGCCCCATTACACAAGGATATTCAACTATACTATGGGTCGTATCATGAGGAATATTCCACTGGAATAAGTGTCGAACCACAAGGGCTATTCCATGGGAAAAAGAGGCCAAGGGGTAGTTATGTCCTTTTCTCTCAACCCCAGCCGTCCATACACGATTTATAACATAAAAGGGGCATTATTTGCCCATCTTTCTCAAAATAACTCACGTAAAAGCCCTCCCCTTTCACAGGAACAATAATCCCAGCTTCTCTTAAGAACTCTGGAATTTAGGTTATGATTTTATGATTTCTTCAAGAATCTATTCAATTAAAGTAAGTCGGGTTTTGAACAAGGTTAATCTTTCATCCTTGTGCCCGAATTTATGATTTTTAAGTTGAATTTACATGTTCAAAGTTAGGGTTCATTCGTAAATCCTCATTTGTTTAAAGTATAGTATTATCATGTGATTTAAGGGACTGTAGATAATAATAGTTGTACTTACACATATTTTGAACAATAAGTTTGATATTTTGTCTTGAATATCATTATTTTGATGAGAAATTATGATTTTCCTAAGTTTTATACATCCTCATGCTTAAGTCCATGTATTATACTCAGTTTGTTATGGTCATGTCGAGCACTATCGGTACATGTTTAGGATTTCTTCAGACTCTATATGCACTGATGTTTTTATTAAAACACCATGCCCTAAGCTTATCTTATTAACTTTAGTGCATGCAATAGTTAGTATTTCAGTGTTTTTCTGTTGGGAGCAGGATTTTGCATTGAGTGGGAAGTATGACTGTAACAAATCCTACATCCCCAGAAACTATGTGCAATAATAGGTTTAGGGGTCTCGGCAGAAAGTGTTTCCACTTGCCCTATATGGGTATAATTAAGTGATCACTCTAGTTCATGTTCTACTCTGATAGACATTGGACTCCATTATAGCTCAGATGGTTTATGTCGGTTGTATGATAGATCCCACAGTTTCAGTCACTATTCAGTTTATCTCAAATTAGGTTTTCTTGACCATGTAATCAGATTTCAATAATTATTTAGTCATTTTTTCAGATCATTCATGTTATTTAGATCATATCAGTACATGCTATACTTGGCCTTGCATTCTCAGTGTTACATGTTCATGTTTTCATACTCAACATCCATACATAATCCTTATCTCAGTTTGGTAGCATATTCAGCGTTACATGAGATTTACATATAGTATTCATGTTTTACCATTTCTCATTTTCAGTTCTATTTATTCTACAAAAGTAAGGATTTTAATAAATTAAGTGTAGTGATTCTCACCAACATATCAGATTATGTTTGTTACCGATGTTTTAAGATACTTAGGATTTTGGTTTATTTCGGTCTTTTGGTGAATCTATATGCACTTAGCATGTATGTTTTAAGATAATGTATCTATTCAGTTTTACTTATTGCATTAACCCCCAATTACTTAATTCATTCCAGAAGTACTGATCTACATATCCATCTGTGTGACTATATTTTTTCATAATATAGGTACCAGTTATAGCCCACACATCATAATCAGACAGTTTACAGCTTCCAGGCAACAAATGATGAGTTCTCTTATTTTAGGGACTCCAGTGAGTTGTGGTTCATGTAATGTATTGTTATTATTCTTATGTATTGATTAGTGGTAGTTGGAAGCATGTCCCAACTATCTATAGTCGGTATAGTAGAGGCTTCATAGATAATTAGTCAAAGTCACAATATATAATTAAAGTTTATTTCTTCAGTTTTATCATGTTGTAAACTTTATAAGTTCTACATATATTAAAAATTTCTAATGACCATTTTTCCACTCATTAAATTTAGTGTTCATATAATTTAAATTATTTTCTCAAGCAATATACAACCTCATTAATTAGCTTTGTATCATTTGTGGTTCCAAGTATTGTATTACGACTAAGGGGTAGTCTCGGGTCATTACAAGCTTTGTATTTGAGAACAGAGTTCAAGTATTTTATGGTGTCTATGAAGCCTAGTCTAGTAGAATCTTGCAGAACTATATAATGACATCTATACTTTTCTTTGAGAGGCTACAGGACATTTAAGAAGCTTCCTTTTTTTTATATCTCAGATGATACAGTGGACATTTTCTCTAAGAAACTTATATAGATTCTCATTATGATTCATTCATGTCAAATTTACCTTATTTTTGAGTAATAGAAATAGTGAATATGAAATTCCTATCGATTGCATTTTCTCAGACAGTCCCCGTAGACAACTATGGGATTGCATGTGGGCTCAAAAGTATCCCATCGGTGTCTTTATGTTTTAAACTTTGAAAGTGTTCATTCTTATTCATGAAAATCATGCAGTATGCCAAAGTCAGATGTGACCTCAAATCCCTCCTCAGATTTCTATGGTAGTATATGATCTAGAGTTGGAAGCATGAACCCAGATGTTTTAACAACAGTATAGTGGGAATAGTTTTATCGGGATTCGGCAGATTATGTATCCATGGGGCTAGTTGTATAAAAGATGAATCATTAGGCTTGAAGTAGTATATTCAAGAATATAAGTTTATTAATTTGAATTTAAGTATGATGATATGGGTATTATCTAATGGTGTACCCAAGGTGATTTGGGAATGTAGTATTTCTATGTTTTTAAAGTGTGTGTTCTTACATAGTACCCTTGAGTTGTTAAATGTTAATGTAGATAGTAGTCAAGTATATGATATTCTTACCAGCTAAGATATGGGTTATGCCTGTTGATGTCAGATGTTCAGGTTTAATGGTCATTCTCATGGTTTAGGGAAAAATATAATTTTAACGGTGTGATATTAGTAGGATATGAAGGAACTTAGTATAGTTAATAAAAAAGTTTGGTAATATCCATGTTAAGGTTAGAATCTATGTTTAAATTTTGGATGGTTGAGCTAATAGATAGAAGAGTTGAAATTTAGATCCTGTGAACTCAGGATATGGTGATACTTATGAAGGTTCTTAGTTAGTAAGTGTTCAAGTTATCATATGAGGACTAGTGGGGCTATAGAAAGTTAAGAGTTGTATCTCAAAAGGAAGTAATAGAAATGGGTTTAAACTTCCCGGTGAAGTCTTTAAGAGTTAGTTTTTCTTTGATGTGTATTGTTATATCCCAGACTCTAGAGTAAAGTGGTTCCAGTTCAGTTTAGAGTTTATTTAAGGGGCCCTCAGACTTAGAATGAAAGCTTTAAATTAAGGGGGAGAAGATAGAACAAGGAGCCAAGCCAGGTTCTTAGATTCTAGTAGTAATGCCAGTGTTTTGTAGAACATTAGTAAGGGAGGAAGATGTTTGATCCATTCTTATCACAGTGCAAAGTTTAATACCTCAGTCATCATGACATCTACTCACGCCTTACATGTCAACTCCATGATCATAATGCATATTCATGCATTTTCCATAAAATCATGTATACTTCCAGTTCCTCGTATGAGGATTTTCAGTGCACTCAGTAGTACGGATCATATTCCATGAATTTATGAACTCCAAACTCAGGTCGTGCAACTCATGACTCATGTACTCATGCTTTACCATATGCTCAGTTCACATAACTCATGGTGCACTCTTAATGATTAAAAAATTTCAGATTATGTCATGTATACCTTCAATTTTGTTATCTTTAAAGAATTTATACTCTATTCCTCAGGCCTCAGTTAAGTGTCAAAGTTACGTATTATATTTTTTCATGCTTCAGCTCTTCATGTTCTTACTTTTTAATGATATCTCCTTATGAAATGATATGGGTGATGAACAATTTCTTAGATAGGAGAGAGTAAATGTTTCATGTTCGAGAAAATTTTTTGTATGATTCTTTTATATAAGGCTATAAGTGTGAAGAAAGATTGAAGCGAAACTTTTGGTTTATGTCATGGTTAGTTGAAAATCCTAGGTGTGTCTTCTTAAGAATAGTGCAAGGAAGTTGTTATTGATAGAGGTTTAGAGAATATGAGAAAGATGCTTTTATGGGTGTTTCCCTAGAAGTTCATATGTGGTTATAATGATAGGCTTGAATGTCATGTTAGTATATAGGTGGATGGGTGCATTGTGCGCTAGTGAATTATTTATAAGAGGTTGAATTTAATTGTTGAAGTGGTAATAGAATTATTCTTGAGATGAGAAAATGTGAAAACACTTGGGGTAATGAATTCGTGGTTTATACTGGTGTTATGTGTTATACCTTATTATTTTGAGAGTAGGTAGTTTAACTCATACTTTTGATGGAATGGTTATATGTGCCCTTGAGAGAATTATAAGTTGAATCAAATGAGCATAGTATTCAAGAGTAAAAGTACAGTTCAGGGTTTAATAGAGAAGTGGGGGCTAAGCTTTAGAGTTAGAAGTAGCCTTGCCTAAGTAGTAGTAATTCTATCCTAGCTATGTTTCGTATTCCTATGTTCCATGTTATATAGTCATAGCCATGTTGCGGTTCCTTATCCAAATCATGCCCAAAATTCTTTTCTCCCTAATGTTAATAGGACTTTTTTCAAAGAGTGTTGAAGAAATACTCTAGTTTGGTATAAATGTTTAGTATGATTCAGTCCATGTGGCCAACAATTCCATTTAGCAGTCCGACATAAAATTTCCTATAGTTTTTCATTTTTCCATCTAGTCTTACTATCCGAAGTTTCATAAGAATGGCTATTCCATGAGGTAAATTTTTCACGTCCATGAAATTTGCGAATTTCATTCAGTCCAAGCATCATATTTCAGATTAAGATATTTAGTCATGACTCAGTACATAAATGTTTAGTGTATGATCTCAGACTTCCAAGTATTCCACTATAGACATTGTAATACCCATTGTACGACCTTGGTCTCGTTATCTCATGATTTGTGCTTACATAATGTATTGGGTGATTCCCCGAATCCCTTTTCTTTTGATTCCTATTCGTGTTTTGTTGAGGAAAAATTCCTAATGATAAGTTACATACTTTATACCATCCTTAGTAACTCTTGGAATTTTATTGCATCATTTATCACTTTACAGTTTTATATGTATGATTGTATCATGAACATTTCAAGTGAGTTCTAAACTCTCATCATGAATTAGCTCCTTACAGTCAATAGAGTCAAGTCAGCTCAGAAATTAGTTTCATGATAAAGTTATAATATTTTATCTCAGATATATCCTTTATTACTATACATGTCATGTGTACATCATTCCATACTTATAATACGTCAAAAAGTTCCTATCCATCATTCGAGGACGAATGACTCCAAGAGGGAGATATTGTAACACGTTACATTTTTTAGCTAGAAATCAAACCATCATTCCTATGTGTGTAAACTCGAATCCCATGATATACATTTGAATACATGTGTCATGATCATTATCCTAGCAAGTGGAGTGCTTATGAGATGAAAAATGTTCATAGGAATCACTTAGAGCAAAGTTGAGCTAAGAACCTTTGATTCGGCCAAATTTTTGAATTTGATTCTACAAGGGTCAACTTTTAATATGTATAGCATTTTACATATATGAAATTTTGTATTTCAAGACCTACCAAATGATAAATAATTGAGTTATCTTTCCAACTATACCAATTTCTACTTAATTCGATACCCAAGCAAAAACTTATGACCATTTTTGTGAGAGACAGTAAAGGGTCACGATAACCCCGTACCGTGAGGGCTATTCCACCAAAATAGGTGTTGCATTGTAAGGAATATTCCACTATACTAGGGGGTGCACCACGATGGCTATTCCCATGGTATAAAGAGGCCAAGAGGAAGTTTAGTCCTTTCCCCTCAACCCAGCCGTCCAAACATGATTTATAACACAAAAAGGGGCATTATTTTCCCATCTTCCTTAAAACAACTCACGTAAAAACCCTACCCTTTCCCAAGAAGAATAATCCAAGATTATTCTCTTAATAAATCATGACTTTAAGTTATGATTTCAAGATTTCTTCAAAAATCCATTCAATTAAGGAATATGGGGTTTTGAACAAGGTTAATATTTCATCCTTGTGCCCGAATTTAAAATTTTCAAGTTGAATTTACATTTTTTAAGTTAGGGTTCATTCCCAAATCCTCATGTGTTGAAAGAATAGCATTATCATGTAATTTAAGGGACTATAGAGAATAATAGTTATACTTATGTTTTGAACAACAAGTTTGATATTTTGTCTTGAATTTCATTATTTTGATGAGAAATTGTGATTATCCTAAGTTTAATACATACTCATGCTTAAATTCATGTATTGAAATGTACAATGTTTTGGATCTCTTTATTATGACTTTATCTTACTGTTTTCAGAGTTTTTATCATATTTTAGAAATCTTTCAGTGTTAGCGGATTATGAACAGCCGATACCTATGTGTTTACTTATTATTTTAGTCTTTTCAAATTACAAGTCAATCAACCCATGATTTTATTGTTACACTCAGTTTTTTATGCTCATGTCGAGTAATATTGGTACACACTTATGATATCTTCAAACTCTGTACGCACTGATGCTTTTATTAAAACACCATGACCTAAGCTTATCTTATTAGCTTTAGTGCATGCAGCAGTTAGTATTTTAGTGTCTTTCCGTTGGGAGTAGGATTTAGCATTGAGTGGAAAGTATTGGTTTTGCGCATCCTACTTCCCAAGAAACTACGTGCCACTATAGGTTTAGGGGCCTTGCTGGAGAGTGTTTCACCATTCCCAATATGGGCTCAATTTAGTGATCACTCAAGTTTAGGTTCTAGTCTGATGGTAAGGATAGAACAACCCTCCTAAACATGGGTTGGATGTTAGACTACATGATAGCTCACATGGTTTATGTCGGTTACATGATAGCTCCCACAGTTTTTGTCAACATTTAGTTCATCTCAGTTTAGGTTTGCTTGACCAAGCAATCAGATTTCAGTAATTATTTAGTCAGTTTTACAAATCATTCATATTATTCAGAACATATCAGTACATGCTATACTTGGTCATGCATTATCAATTTTACATGTTCGGGTTTTCATGTTCAGCATCCATACACGATCCTCATATCAGTTTTGTACTATATTCTGTGTTACATGAGATTTATATATTGTATTCATATTTTACCACTTCTCTGCTTCAGTTCCACTTATTCTACAACAGTAAAGACTTTAAGAAACTAAGTATAGTGATTCACTTTCTTATCAGATTATGTTTGTTACTCATGTATTAAGATACTTCAGATTTCAGTTTATTTTGGTCTCTTGGTGAATCTACTTGCACTTAGCATGTATGTTTTAATAATATTTATCTATTCAGGTTTACTTATTGCATTCACCCCCACTTACTCAAAACATTCCAAAAGTACTAATCCACATATACGTTTGTGTGTCTACATTGTTTCATAATGTAGGTACCAGTTGTAGCCCACACATCATAATCAGACAATTTGCAGCTTCCAGCCAACAGGTGATGAGTTCTCTTGTTTCGGGGACTCTGGTTAGTTGTAGTTCATGTACTATATTTCAATTATTCTTATGTATTGATTATTGGTAGTTGGAAGTATGTCCCAGCTATCTATAGTTAGTATAGTAGAGGCTTTACAGATAATTAGTCAGAGTCATGATATGTAATTCAAGTTTCTTTCCCATGACCATGATTCCGCTCAGTAAATTTAGTTTTCATACAATTTAAATCAATTGCTCAAGTAGTATGCTAGTTTATGGGTTAGTTTGGGATCACTTGTGGTTCCAAGCACTGTTTTATGACTATGGATTAGTCTTAGGTCGTGACGTCAGTACAAGAACTTCTAATATATTTATAGTATAAAATTGAAATGTTAAGATGAAATACTTTAATACAACTTATCTCTGAAGACTAATGTAATACATAAGAGACAGATAAATAATACTCTGAACGTCAGAAGATAACCCTAAGTCTCCGAACCACGGCTTCTCTGCCAAATGCACAGATCAACGACGATAACTCGTCCTATTATTTGCAGGCTATAGAAATGTAGTATTAGTACTGAACGAATGGTACTCAATAGGAAACTGCAAACTGAGCTCCAAGGATAAATCATATATATACGGTATATAAACAGAATGGAAACTACCCCTAACAGTTCGAAAATCATATAACAAGTCAATGAGATAATAGGGAACAACTATCCTATTCATGTCCAAAAGTCTAACATAATAGGACTAAGTAAGTATCTGGGTAAACAATCCCAGTCCAGCTACATTCAATATACGTCCATGCTATACTGTATATCCCATGTTCAATATACGAATAAAGAGTTGAAGATGATATATAGTAATATACAAGTTCAAAAGTCAGTATACAATATCAACAAGATGACATATAGTTATACATATACATATATATACATATTCAAATAAACATGATGTCATTTAATGGCATAACCTAGATCACCATCCTCATTCTATGACCTCATTATAATACTATCAGGATCTAAGGATTTTAGGCTCAAGGTTTATAATCCACATGACTTGACATGATATAATCATCCATCACAATGTAGACATAAGATAAAAAAGTCAAAAGACATACCTCGAATCTTAATACCAAATCAACAGCCAATATATCATAAGCTAGACATAATAATGATCATAACAATCATAATAACAATATAAATAACAACTCAAATAACCGGCTACTCCAGACAACAAAATTCCTAACCGATCATATGCGTACCCCCACCGCTTCAGACTCGATAGATTCAATCAACACAAAATAACATAAGGCATATTTTTCACCCATGTTTATGCAATCATCCCATACCGACTGATAGAAATAGTTGCATACTTGTGATAGGCGATGCACATATAGTAATGAATGCAAGTTACACAATAAATATCACAACTCATGATAAATTTCATCATCTTGACCATTATCATTGTAATCAACCTCCGACTTTGCCGGGTATCATTATATCATCACGGTATCCACCGTCCTTACCGGGTATCAGCATCATTATAATAGAATTCTCCGTCCTTATTATTATCATAATAGTATCCGTGGTACTTGTCGGGTATCAATATCATCACCATAGTATCCTCCGACCATGCCAGATGTCAATATCATCACAATAGAATTCTTTGGCCTTGTCAGGTATCAATATCATCATAATAGTATACACCGACCTTGTCATATATCAGTATCATCACAATTACCATTATGGAATAACATATACTACTATACTCATGAAGATAATCATATCACCATAAAGTATCCATCTACACAATACGCCCAAACTACTTGTTATTAGCTAACTAATGCTATTTATAATGAAACCACTAGTTCGGTAGTCATCACATGATCTCTAGTTATTAGTCTAAACATTAACCTTATTCAAGGGATCACAACTAACCATTATTTATTACATAGCCAACATATAATATCAAGCCAAGGTTCATCACTAGATGACAATCGCCATTTACCCACTATTCCATATTATCAACTAATAATCATACATCCATTGACCATTATTAGACAATACATAACCACTTATCATCTAACCATCTTTTATTAACTCACATCATGCATTAACTAACCCTTGTTAACCAACTAATATTCATTTAACTATTCATTAATCAAAAAGTTAACGACTATTAATCGCTATTAACTAGCCACCTTTTATTACCAGAATCACTTATTATCTTACCTCATTAAAACACAACTCCTCATTTAAGAACTAATCAACATTATAAAATTAAGCATCAATATCACTAATCCATTCCTATGCTAAATGTGACATCATCATTAGCTACATATCAACCATCTCTAACTGCCATAGTTCAACTAACCAAGATTCATTAACTAATATATTTGATTCCTAGATACCAAGTGCTATAGTTTCCTAATAGATAACTAACTACGACATAACCTTTAATTAAGCAGAAAAATCATAAGATCATATTTCATCAAGAATCACATAAGTAAAAAATAAAATAATCATGAATATACCAAATCTATGCATGCCATCACCAGTATTCAATCAAATAAGTCGTAAGCAAAATACCGCAACTTTATCTGTCCCATACCGGAGATATGTATATATAGAATATATATATGAATTCATAACTATAATCATATCATTTCCAATGATAAACACTTCTTGGATATCCAATCATTAACATAACACGGCCCTTAGCCCAATAATATATCTGAATAATCAAAACATCATAATCATGTACTTAGGCTCATATATGTATCTGACACTCATATTAATTATATTTGTAAGACGTAGCATATCTAACCATCTCATACATAGAAGGCATCTCACTTATAGTAGGCATAATATCAATAAGCGTGTTATTATTCTCTTACACAAGAGGCATCTCACATCTAGGAGGAATAATATAGATAGACATGTAATCATCTATAGGATATCTTATATTAAAAGGTCAAACATCATGACTATGAGGAATATCACTTCTGTCGGCCAATTACCTTATCTAAAGAGAACCTTGTCTTTATAGGTCTAACAATCATGACTAAAGAAAATAGAAACTCCATAGGCCAATCATCAAGTCTAAGACTAAATAGCATCTCTGTAGGCCAATCATCAGGTCTAAGAAGAAATATAATCTCTATCGGACAATCATCAAGTCTAAAAAAAAGCATGTCTATAGGCGACATAACATATCTAAGAGGAATATCAACTCTAAATAGCCAATATCACTTCCACAAGAAGTATCATTACTATAAATGAAAAGCCACAATCTAGGAACATCAATACAAGTTACCAAGTCATAATGTAACATTTATTCTATAGTTTCATAGCCTCATCTATGTCTAACACCCGCAACTAAGTCCACAAGGCTTAACACAAGTTTAGGCCTAAGTTGGTCGGACGATCCCACTTCTAATCCTCAATTTCCAAAACTAGGTACACAACGACCAAAATTAGGCTACGGTATGTAGTCTAACTTCTAGATGTCAAATAAACCGCATTCAAGCCTAAGATTGAAACATTGATTAGAAAGAAGGGTACTCAAGTCAACTATACCCAACTTACAATTTCAAGAATACCACACTAGCCCAATAAGGTCAAATATACAACTTCAAATTCTAAAAACACAACCCAAACATATTCTTACATCATAACCACTCTACAACTAATCAAAGCTAGAGAGGGTAAGAAATAGTATTTAAAAGGGTATAAATATGCCATTTTATGGGTCCCAAGCGCTCATCTATACTCCAAACCTCAACAATCGAGGCCAAGTCATCATACTCATAATCAATCCTAACTTCTATATCCACACGCAACATATATCACACATCATCTATGGAGAAAAATAGACAAAAGCCTACCTCAAGTTTAAACTGCGAAACCTCACTTCATGCACCACACACTCGTCTTTATTTTACAATCCTCAAAATGCCATCACACTATAAAGACCATTATATACTCATCTAATGACACCCATAATGCATTATTGTTCCTCAAGTCCAAAAACAACACCAAAACAACAATTGGGTCCATAATATAGAAAATGAGTTTTCGAGACCAACCCATTGTTCGCACATGAACAAAAAGTCATGACCCTTAAGAAGTGGGTAAAAATTAAGTATACTTTGGGCTAAAATAAATACCTAAGCTAAATTAGGGTTTTCGGTCCAAACTAGGAAATTCAAGCATGAATTCTTAGGATTCTTACCTTAAATTTGAAGACAATCACGATACAAGATGAAAATTAATATTCCAAGTCACCCACTATGACCATTTTTTATTATCACACCAAATTAGGGTTGTAAGCTCTCAAGAGAGGAAGCAAATGACCAATTCTATGCCAAAAATTGCTATTTAAAGAATCAGCCCAAGCCCTCATTCCTCGTAATCATGCATATGTGGGTTGTGTATGTGGAAGTCACGACCGTTCTAAGGCCTCCATAATTTCGGTCTTGGCTGCATCAGATAACAGCTAAAACTTGGAATTTGATTCCACGTTTTGAACAATACCACGGGATGCATTCAGGATCGCATTTTCATAAATAAAATATGTAACTACACTAGATTAAACGTTTCGGATATCTTGGCAAACTGAGATTTTCAATCCAAAGTTGTGTCGAACCAATGTGGATCCCACACCTAAACTTTCAAACTTTTAACTTTCTGATTGATAGGTCAAACTGAACAAGGGTGAATTGGGACTCAAACTAAACATCAACCTATCCTAAAATTGCTATTTTTGATCTACTGTCATAGTTGGAATTAACATCTAAAGGTTTTGCTTGTGGCAATTTGGAACTAGAGAAGACTTCTATATAGGGAATTGGTTCCAAAAACAAAGTAAACTACTTGGTAACCAAACTGTTGGTCCCAACAAGTAATAAATGACTTGGGAATCTATGGAGAAGCTCAAGCAATGAAGATAAGCATAAATATGGAAAATGACCTAAAGGGTCATTACACATATATAGATTAACCCGTTTGACCCTTTAGCCATTTATTTGAAAACTATGTCACAAATATATATTTTTAATCTTAAACTAATCTATCTTTTACACCCTATCTCTCTACGTTCTTCATAATTTTAAATATAAACTTAAAGTCAATGTTTTGGGGGTGAATGTATTTTTAAAATACAAATATAAGCTAAGTGTCTATATTTGGGGGTAATGAGCAATAAATTTGTGATAAAGAATCCACTTTAAAGGTGAAAAGGTGACTAATTGATGCTCACCTATACCATGTTAATTAGTAGAGGGCAATCATTGTTAATAGGTCAAATTATGTTACGGTCGAATACATGAGGAGTTAAATTAGCTTTCTAGTTCGATTACTAGAAAGAAACCCGTAATGTAAACAAATTAAAATACATTATTTAAAAAGAGGGAGGTTGGTTTGAAAAAAAGGATTAATCAAATTTTAATTGAATTTACAAACTAAGGAAACACTTGTGATTGAAAATTCAATGTGAGATGGATCTTGAGATTATGTCTACCTAAGAGCAAGTTGTGCATGGGAACCTGATCATTAGGTGAAAATTCTAGTTATTAACGATATAGTAGGCTAGGTTGAAGGTCCTTGAGGCTAGCTTATCAACAACACCTCGAGGATATCACTCATTGACCTTTATGAGAACCTAACGAGTGTGTCAATTTAAACCACCTAAGACCTCAATTGGGCATCCCTATTTCTGGGAAAATGAAAAAGACATAGCTAACTCTTTGTTACCATTATTCCTATGTTTGAGAAAAGATAGAAAACTACATCATTTATTGTCCACTATTATTTTGTCCCCTATATCCCTATTTCAAGGATGATATGGGCTCCAAAAGGTCACCCACATCTCTCTTTCAAGAATGATGTGAGCATTCAAGAATTTGAGGTTTTCACCCATAAACCTATTTTAGGTGTTTGGGGTTTTCACCAATAAACCCTAACTAATTAGAACAAGCAATAGTGAACCCATCCTCAACAAACTAAAATTTACACAAATACATAACAACCCATACATAATTGCACCATAGTTCAACATAATCCCAAGAAAAGGGAAGTATATCTAATCATGAAGTAAAGGGTAAGAAATATACCATGAGGTTCATTGAAAACATCCATGATAATAGAGAATGAAAAGATCCTTCAATTTACACCTCAATTTTACCAAAATACAATTGAAAATTCAAACACAATTGTTGCCCAAATCAGGGTTTTTAAATATCAAATTCAATTGTTCCCAAAAGTCTAGAATGCCAAATTGAGTAAAGGTTTGAGACTTTAATGGATTTGGGGCCAGCTGTCTCAAATTACAAAATTTCCCTAAGAACATTCATGTGCTACTGAGATCGCACAAGCTTGTCTGCGATAGCGGCTACCACGATCGTGGTCAGATCCATATGACCAACTTGACTGTCTGTGATCATAGCCCTCAGACCTCAATCACAGTAACTGGGCCTCGTCTATACAAGGTCTTTTAGTTGTGCACTTTTCTTCTCCTTTTGGTTCCTTTTTAGCTCAAATCCATATTTTTCAATCTCATCACCTGTGTACCTACAAAATGTGGATTATAGTGCATTCAAGTAACAAACTTGTCTCATACATACCTTTAATTTATAGTAGTGTGCATGAATTTAGTACATAAATGAGTGGTAAATTGACAACTCATCAACCCTCCCAACTTAATGCTTTTCTTGTCCTCAAGAAATAATACCTCCTACTCAATGATACCATGCAAACATTAAGCCCATTTATTCAACCCAATGCTCACCATGCCCTCAAAACTGATTGCTTCCACACGTGGCTCTTCAAATACGGGAAAAGGTATTCTTACGATACCCCTCATCATGAAAGACAAACTCAGTGAAGCAAAGGATTGTAAAGAGCAACAATGCAACAATTATTAATACAATAATAGTGACTCTCTATTTACCTCAATCCTATTATACTTCTTTTGTCTCATTATTTAGTAGACGATAATGTTACCCACCTCATGTTATTCATATGCCTCATCACAAGAAAAGAAATCCCACACACACCAAATTATCTAATATCCTACAAAGGGCATTAAATATGAAACTCTCTCTCTCACAAATAAAGACTCTAGATTCTAACAAGTACCATGCCATAGGCTTTCCCTTATTTTGATTTGCCACTATAATGAACACATCTAGTTAAAGATCTCGAAGGGCTTTTTGATCTTGTAATGTAGGTTCGGGGAAGGATAGGATATCATTTAGGACAAAGTGGATGCACCCTCTTTGAGCATCTACATCACACTATTCATCCTTTCATTTTTTTGACCGTGGACCACTTATTTTGATTTCACAGTTTACACATGCCTATTTTAGCTACCTTGATTTTCCCAACTTCTTGAAGGCATCTTTCATTCGCTTATCTCATTTGCAATCTATACCTCATTTTACTTTTTATCATACATTTATTTTTTAGTTTATCATTGATTAGCTCATAGGCATCCACTTACACTACCAAAGCCCAAAGTCAACTCTTTCAAAGTCATCACCCCCAACATAGGAATTTAGGCTCAATTTTAATTTTTTTATGTTCAAGGAGGGTAGGGTTTAAGAGAGAAAAACTTTGAATGGATCAAGGCTTGCAATGTTGTTGCTAAAGAAAGTATTGATTGCTCAAATTGGGTAACTAAGGGTACTATTCTAAGCATAGGTAGGCTATTTAGGGTAAAAATGGGTTCTTATGTTCAAAAAGATGTCTTAGGATCATTTCACCGTCCAAGTGTAATTCAAGATTAGTCTTGATAGAGAACGGGTCAAGTTCTAGATGGTACAAGTGTGCATGAGATTTAGACACTAATGCTCACTGCACATGGCATGCAAACTCCTCAAAGGGGCTCAATTACCCTTCCTAGGAGAAAAAAATATAGTATTTACTACTTTCTACATGCCAAAACTTTGGAGTCTCAAAAAGAGGTAAAGTATTGTTACAAGGTCACTCACGTTCATGAGCTTGATTTTTGAAAAAAAATTGGATGGAAGGGGATGTTTGCTTCTCATTTTCACCACGCACAATTTGCTATTTATGGAACTAAACCAAGCTGACGTCTAACATTATGGCTTTCATACCAGCAAATCATATGGATACTTAGACTTCACCATAGGCATAAGTTCGATTCCAAATTTAAAATGCTATGGGTACTCAGACTTCATCTGCATTTTTAGCTCTAATGCTACGGGTACTCGAACTTCCCCTAAATACATAGCTCAAAACCCAATCACGATGATTTTTCCTTAAGAATATCATCACTTAATCTATCATAGGGAAATACTCGTCAGATATCATCACAAGAAAAATAAAGATAAAGTAAAAAAATCTACAAATGAAACAAAGTGACTAGTCCATGAAAATTCGGGCACCTTATAAATGGACATATTTCAACCCAAAATGAAAATAAAAGTCATACAAAATCATCCCAAATAACATCAAAATATCCTAAAATATCTAAAAACTAAAGGCCAAAATTAGAATAATATGGATACATGCACCCTCAACTAATAAACTTCTAGTGTCCCTATGGCATAAATAATAAATCACAAGAAGAGATAATGGTTCTCCATAAAACCGCATCAAGAGTTGCTCTCACCCGCAGACTCTAAATAATCTCCATTAACATTAGAACCAGACCACTCAGTAGGTGTCTTATTATCGCTCTCCACTCTCAAAGAAGTTAGTCTGTCTCAGGGATTTAGGACCTTCCATAAGGCCTTTACCCGTTCAACTTCTTACAAAAAAATTAATCCCTTTTCTTGTTCCTTTTCACAATCCTCTTATATGAATCTTGGAGATCTCTGCGAGACTCTACTAAAGATGAGTAGGCTCTTTCAAGCCTAGCAATAGTAGCTCCTTGCACCTTCTGTTCCTCTAAGTACTTCTCATAATCTGACTCGACCACATATGAATGACAGGTGGTAGAGGGATCTCCCGGCCCTTGAGGCACTTAGACACTAGGTCATTAATGGTCCTCATCAAATTATAAATATCATTAATGTCCAAATCATAAACACTCGATCATACAACGATCAGTTAGACCATTGAACAAGGTTCCTAAGCACTCGATCATGTCCTTAGAATGTGAAAACAACTAGTTATGCTTTTTTTGGCCATTTGATCAAGAACTTGGTGTGCACATTATATTTATCTCTGTTTTGAACACAATGTTGGTACTTAAGACTTCGCTACATGTGTTCACACCATTCACCAACAGTGAACAACGACATATATAAAAGTAAACTAAAAATTTGCAAAGAATAGCATAATTTTAGGTCCTACCTAGTTCATGCATTCTATGGCCTATTTTCAACAAATGAAGCATGGACTCGATGCACTTACAGGAGGAATAATGCAATATGGATGCAAGGATGCTTTTTATTGTTCAACTTATAGCAAGGAGTGGGTATAATTTGCGAGAAAATTTGGCAAGGGAGTGTGAGTAAGTGAAAGTCCAATGGTCATTTTAAACTGACATGACAACGATCGTGATCATGGTTCCGTAATCACGAACAATTGGGTTTCGTTATCATGGATGCACGAGGCCTGTGATCGTTGTGACTAAGGGCATTTCTATACTTTTGTTTTCCCTTGTTCAGCTTATTGCACAATTTTGACACAGTTTCCCCTATTTAGTTCAACATGCAAAAAGTTCATATTCCTCCTTCTCAACTATACCAAAAACACTCCAAAGAGCTACAAATGCATGGATTAGTCAATGAAAAAACTTAAAATCTACACTACTAAATTAAAAATAAAGGATATAAGCCACTTTCGTGTCATTGTGGGTTGCCTCCTACATAGCCCCTTAGTTATCGTTGTGGCATGACATCCATCATATTTTTCAAGTTGGAACTTAAGGGACCTATCATTCACTTCCTCATCCTTGGTATCGATAATTGACACCACTTGAAGATCCATGTGTTGTTTCTTCGTTTTGCATACCCAAAAGGACACTTCACCATCATGAACTCTAAACCTCATTTCCCTAAGTTCAAAGTCAATAATGGCTCTTCCGATAGAAAGGAAAAGGCGAACAAGGATCATATGAACATTTTGGTCCATGTCATACTATAGCACCACATAATCTTCCAAAATAATAAATCTATCCACTCGCACCAACACGTCAAACAAACACACCAACTGGTTTCTTGATAGACCGGCCCGCCATCAAAAGCCTCATCGACGTTGGAGTGGGGGTACTCAGGCCAAGCCTCGGATAGATTTCCAAAGGCATGAGATTAATACTCGCACCAAGGTCACATAAAGCTTTTTCAAACTTATGTGTCCTGATTGTGCATGGAATTATATAGGCCCTAATTCTTTTCCGTCATTCCACTATTCATAAGTCATAATAGCACTACACCTATAGGTGTCTTCAATAGTGGCACCTTTATGAAGATTCGTCTTAACAATCAATTTTTTAATAATCTTAATATACCCTAGAATTTCTTGGATTGTCTCATGCAATGAGATATAAATAGAGAGGTTGTTAAGCTTAGCCATGAATTTCTTGAGCTTATCACTCTTCTCTTTCTTCTTATGCCTTTTTTGAAACAGAGGGGGAATTTTCATGGTGGGAAATTCATCACTTCATGGCTCTTCATCTTCATCCACCTTTTCATTAATTATGTTTGGTTCTTTCTAACCCACTACTATAAAAAGGCCAAAAAGTGACACAAAAAAGCACCAAACTGTGTTGCTTTAAAAAGCATCGAGAAAGGTGACACAATCCGTCTTTTTTTTTAGTTTAAATTTAATTTTAATTTATGTTTTATTAAAATCAACGGTCAACGTCCTAATATCTGTCATTTTTTTCGCGGATTATTATGCCAACAAAATAACTAATAACTTCTAATTTTCTTGTTAATAAATGCAACGGATAGTGTCGTAATTTATTTAAAAATATTAAAAATTAATTTTTTGAAAAGCGACGTAGTCCGCCAATTTTTAAATTTGATTTTTATTTTTTTTATTTTAATTAAAAGCGACGGACAATGTTGCTATAATTTTTGTTTTTTAAAATATTAATTCTAGCAAAGCGTCGCTATCCGTCTCAATTTGTAATTATTTTTACTTTTTTTAATTTTTTACAAAAGGAGACGGACAACATTGCTTTTGTTAAAACTAAATAACAAATAATTTTTTGAAAAGCGACGTTGTCCGTCGATTTTTAAATTTAATTTTAATTTTACTAATATCGACGGACAACGTTGCTATAATTTATTATTTTTATAATATTAATCATACAAAAAGCGATGCTATCCTTCACAATTTTTAATTATTTTCATTTTTTGTATTTTTATAAAAAGCGACAGATAGTGTCGGTTTTTATAAAAATAAATAAAAATTAACTTTATGATAAAAAGCAACGTCGTCCGTCGGTTTTTAAATTTAATTTTTATGTTTATTAAAATCAACGGACAATATCACTATATTTTTTTAATTTGAAAATATTAATTATAGAAAAGTGAAGCTATCTGTCATAATTTTTAATTATTTTTTTTCCATATTTTTTACCAAAAGCGGCGGATAGTGCCGCTTTTGTTAAAAATAAATAAAAATTTACTTTATGAAAATGACATTATCCGTCGATATTTGATATTTTTAATTTACTATTAAATAAATATTTTTTATATTTAAAAAAATAAATATATTCAGTTATATATTGAATACATTGATATGATATGATCGTTTGATAAAGGTAATAATGTACTGTTGAAGTTATAATATAATAATATAAGATAAATTAAATGACAATTCATCTGAGTATATGTGAAATACATTGTATTACGAGGTAATATACTCGTGCATGTAATGTAGATAGAACATATTTCGAAGTTGATGGTCAATCAAATACATATACATATATATGTAGATATATATGTATATGTATATATATACGTATCTCTTGTGTAGTGATGTACATAGCAGTCAAAAGATCCTAACTGAATATATCTATCCAAATATTTGAATAATATGTTAATATCATACGATCAAGGTAATAATACACTATTAAAGTTATAATAATGAACCTAATGAACTGATAATTCATTAGATTAATACGTTGTATTACGAGATATATATATTTAATACCGTAATCAAAAATTAATTAACCAAAAATAATTTGTAGAATACGAAATGCATTGACATTATTAATTTTATTTACATAAGTTATTTAAAATTAATTTGAAAATAATAATTTTTTTTAATATTAATTTTATATTGTTACTGTACCTATTAAATATAAACTTTATTCAATTCAATTTTCCACTTTTATTTATATTCTAGCCATGTTATACTCAATTTGTGTCAATTGAGTTTAATTGGACTCAATCGAAATCCCCAATTCAATCATTTTCAATCTATACTTAGTTGTTGTGTTCATTTTCTCGAAATCCTATAGAGAAAACAATCAAAATATGTCACCTTGATTAATTATTTTTGTTATTACTATCATTACATTTATGCCCAGCTTATTTCAAAATTTTTATTGATAATTTTTCTGTAATGTTTTTTCTGTGATATACACCTGTATGTGATGTAATATACTCATATAATCTTACTTTTTTTGTATAAAGTGCAAAAATTATTCAATTACTATAAGGATATAAAAGTTTTAAAACTTAAAATGAAATTAGTGTGGAAAAAGAAGGATAAAATAGTCGTTACAATTTTAGACGAATTGATGTCACATTTTTAAAAAAATTAAAACTCAAATTTAGATTTTTTTATTAAAATCCTTTTAATCTCAACCCGTAATACCCTGTACATTTCTAAGCTAGAACACGAACCGTTGTTCCTATATGTGAAACCTCCTATCCTGTAATTCGTATTTGAGAACATGACTTACCATGTGTATCCTAATGAGAAGAATCTTATGATGTGTTAAATGTATTCATATGAGTCACTTAAGGTAATGCAATCTAAGAGTTTTTGAATCCATCAATTTTTAGTATTCGATTTAGCAAGGGTCATCTTTGAAAGAGAATAACTTGATGAATATGTGGTATTTTTATATATTTCGACCCATTAAATTGTAGAGAATCGGATTAGCTTTCCAACGGTACCAATTTTACCAAAATACGACACCCGAGCAAGAAGTTATGACTTTGCGAAGTGGAGTGCGTCGCCTAACCAATCGCACATGGATACTGGAATGGGTGTGTGATAGGTTGTGTGACGCACACCCTCAAGTGTGTGATAAGGTATGCGACGCATACCTTAGCTTGTATGATAAGGTGTACGGTGCACACCCTAGCATATGCGATGAGGTGTGCGATGCACACTTAGGGTTCCAGCAATAAAAACACTCTATTTTTGAGTTATTTCGAGGACAACTAAGTCTTTTAACATTCCTTACACGTACCTAAACTTAACCTTACAAATTTAACTATTCCTAATCACATCATAACCCTATTATCAATTTAAGCACATCATCCAAGAGCATGATAGGAGCAAAATAACTAGGGTTACACAATCAAGATTGAAGGTCCAATCTTTCAACAATTTCGTTACCATAAACGTATGTGGGGTTTTTCAACAAGAACACTCTTTCCTTCTTGTGCCCAAAGTTGGTTTTCTTTTACGAAGATACATGATTTTATACTTTTTCTTATGAATTTGAAGTATGAATTTATACCTTATATTGCTTTCATGAGAATATTGATATGGATATACATAAAGCTAAACTTTTCATATTTAAAGTGATTTATATATATCCCTATGATATAAAGCGTAAATCTTAAAGGTTTTATTGTGATATTGATATATGGGTCTTTGAACCCCATTTGAGATTGTTATTTATGAGAAATCATATGTTATAAGCATCTTGAGAATTGAATGAATTGACCTGATGTAAAAATATTTGACCTTTTTGGACGTGAAAGAGTTGATTTTGGACCCAAGTGAGAAACGAAATCCACACCATTTGATTGAGTTATGATAAAAGGGGTAGCATATTGGCTCCCAATGCAAAGTATTGAATTGTGTAAGGTGGATTCACTTTTAAAAATTCTGAGCTAAGTTCGAGAGTAGTATTTAGCACCGAGTGGGGAAGTGTGGTACATCCCTAGAACTACGTGCCCCCGTAGGATGTGAGCGTGAGGCTGATATAGTGATCACTAGTGAATGAATGAATTATTAAAGTCCTTCTCCGATGGCAAGGATAGGAAGGCTCTCCCAAACGTGGGTTAGATGTTGGACTCCAAGTAGCTCACATGGTTTATGTCGGTTATAAGAAACTCCCATAGTGTGTCTCTACTCTATCTAAGATAAGTGTGTATGGTTTGAAAACTATGATTTCAGAGAAAGTTTCTTGTTTCTGAAAGATTGAAATGTATGCTCTAAAGAGAGTTGTTTTAAGACTTGATTACTTTACAAGTTTGAAACCGAGAAGAAAGTGAATTGAGAATTTATTATAATGACTCACTTGTTTTACTTTACATGTATTATTCATCCATGATTATAATGGTTTAATTCAAGCTAAGTGAGTTATTTACATTAGCATGGATGTTTCTTATAAATATTGTGATATTTGATTATTGAAATTGCACACACCCCATATACTCAGTACATTTTTCATAATACTGACCCACATACACGTATGTGGGCTACATTTTCTCATAATGTATGTTCAGGTTCTCAGTCCCAGCCTCGATAGTTATTCCCAAGTACGTTGATCTACATCTTCTGCAGTGGTGAGTCCTCATGATTCGAGGATATGTTATTCAGAGATTTAGTTTCTTTATGAGTTGATTACTTTTGTTCCTTGGAGTTTGAGTCAGTTGGGGTCTGTCCTAATGGCTCAATAATACATTAAGTAGTAGAGGCTTGTCAAGCTGGATTTGTTAGAATTATCAGAGGTTTCATATTTTATTAGTCTTACAGTACTTATCTGCATTTCATTTAGACTTGATACAATGGGTTTTTATGATATTTCTTTCAACATCTTTATTAAATTGTTTAGATATGTTAGCAGGCTCAAAGGGTTAGCTTGGGGCTATTTATAGCCTTAAGCACCGTGTGACTTCTCGGGACCCATTTTTGGGGCGTTACAAACTTTGTATCAAAGATAGGTTTAAGGAGTCCTAGGGAGTCTGACAAGCCGCATTAAGTAGAGTCTTGATCATCGGTGTGTAGTTTGCCACATCTATTAGCAAGAGGCTTCGAGACGTTTTAGGAAAAATTTATTTCTTTCAAGTCCATCGTGCTTAAACTTGTCTCTCTCAGATATTGATTTGTGCTCTCTTGCTTTAGAAAATTCCTCCTCATCAAGCTCGTAGAAACAATAATGATCAGTAACCTCAGCCCGCTGATACCCTTAATGCAAATGTATCCCATGCTGAGTTTTGGGCAGCCTTTCAGGCATTGGCCCAAGCTGTCACCTCCAATGTTTAGGTAAATCAGGCCCCAGTTCCACCTCAGCAGGAAGGTGACTCCGCTGCTACTAGAATTAATGATTACATGTGGATGAATCTACCGGAGTTCTATGGGTCTAAGGTAGGTGAAGACCCAAAGTTATTTCTTAAGGAGGCCAGGAAGATTACGTGGGTGATGCACATATCTGAGGAAGAAAGTGTTGAGATAGAATCTGACAGGTTGGAAGACATTGCTCATGACTGGGTTGTTGCATAGAAGAAGGAGAGAGAGGAGGGTGTTTCCCCTATAACTTGGCAGGTATTCTAGGATGCTTTCTTGGATAAGTTCTTTCCATTTGAGATGAGGGAGGCGAGAGTAGAGGAGTTCATGAATTTGAGGTAGGGCTCCATGACTGTTAAGGAGTACTTCTTGAATTTCAACCAACTCGCCAAATATGCTCCTAACTTGATTATTGATGCTCTCTCTAGATGAGCAAGTTCGTGACAGGTATTTCGGGTTTGGTGTTGAAGGATTGTAGGACTGCTATGTTAAATAGGGATATGGAGCTGGCTAGGTTTATGCTTCATGCCCAGCAAATTAAAGCAGACAAACTCAGGGAGAGAGATAGAGTAAGGGGAAATAAGAGGGCTAGATCTGAGCAGCAGGATTATGGTTAGACCAGGTGTCCGGGAGGGAATCGCTCTCAGTTTCATAGTCGTTTATCTATGCTAACACCGTCATCATCTAGCGCTCCCATGCCTGGAGGCAGACAGGAGCAAGGAAATAATCCATATATTTCTAGGTCTCATCAAAATGTTGGTAGAAGGCCTAATTATCCTTCATGTACTAAGTGTAGTAGGACCCATCCAGGTGAGTGTTGGGGTGAAAAGAGAGGCTGCTTTGGGTGTGGTGACCTGGGTCATAGACTTAGAGTGTGCCCGCATGCCATGTAGGGGAAAATTGATATTCGCCCTCAGACTCAGACTACTAGTGCTCCAGCTCCGGTAACTCGTCCAACCCTTACCCAGGGCACTTCTTCTTGCACCGCTAGCGGTCAGCGCCAGAACCGGTTCTATGCTTTACCATCCCGTCAGGAGCAGAAAAACTCTCCAGATATTGTTACTGGTATGCTCCATGTTATCCATTTTGATGTTTATGTGTTTTTGGATCTCGGGTCAAATTTTTCTTATGTGACCCCACTGGTTGCTATGAACTTTGAAGTGCATCCCAAAAATACTCCTGAGCCAATCCTAGTTTCTACCCCAGTGAGTGAATCTATTGTTTCCCAGAAAGTGTATAAAAAGTGTCCTGTTACAGTCCTTCATAGAGTCATGTTTGCTGATCTGATAGAGTTAGACATGGTGGATTTTGATGTTATCCTAGGTATGGATTGTCTTCACTCTTGCTATACATCTATAGACTGTCGTACCCATATGGTCAAATTTCAGCTTCCTGATGAGCCAGTTTTAGAATGGTCCAGAAATTTCGTATCCCCTAAGAGTCATTTTATCTCATATCTCAAAGCCAGAAAGATTATTTCCAAAGGTTTCATATATCATTTGGTTAGAGTCACAGACACTAAGTCTGAGACTCCAACTCTCCAGTCAGTCGACATTGTTAATGAGTTTCTTGACGTGTTTCCAGAAGATCTTCCAGGGATACCTCCCGATAGAGAGATAGAGTTTGGGATTAATCTTCTTCCTGACACCCAACCCATTTTTATTCCTCCCTACCGTATGGCACCCGCGGAACTTAAGGAGTTGAAAGAGAAACTCAAAGATCTTTTAGACAAAGGTTTCATAAGGCCCAATGTCTCTTCTTGGGGTGCACATGTTCTATTCGTGCGGAAGAAAGATGGTTCTTTACGTATGTGTTTTGACTATCGTTAACTTAACAAAGTCACTGTCAAAAATAGATATCCCCTTTCAAGAATAGATGATTTGTTTGATCAGTTGCAAGGTGCGAGTTATTTTTCCAAGATAGACCTTAGATCCTGCTATCATCAACTTTAATTAAGGGAGTGTGAAGTCTCAAAAAAAGCCTTCCGAACCCGCTCTGGTCATTTTGAGTTTTTTTTTCATGTCTTTCGGGCTAACTAATGCCCCCGCAGCTTTCATGGACCTCATGAATCACGTGTTCAAGCCATATCTTGATATGTTTTTTATTGTGTTTATTGACGATATTCTTGTATATTCTTGCATTGAGGATAACCATACAGATCATCTCCAAATCGTCTTGCAAACCTTTCGAAATCATCAATTGTTCACCAAGTTCAGTAAGTGTGAATTTTGGCTAAGGTCAGTTGCGTTTCTGGGTCATATTATTTCTTCTGAAGGTATTAGAGTTGATCCTCAAAATACAGAAGCTGTAAGAAATTAGCCTAGGCCTATCTCTTCAACTAATATTTGGAGTTTCTTGGGTCTAGCTGGCTATTACTACCATTTTGTTAAAGGGTTCTCTTCTATTGCATCTCCCATGACTCAATTGACCCAAAAGAAAGTAAAGTTTCTTTGTTCTGATTCCTGCGAGAAGAGTTTTCCGGAGTTGAAGACTCAACTAACTTCTGCTCCTGTGTTGACTTTTCCTGACGGTGTCGATGGTTTTATGGTATATTGTGATACTTTGAGAGTGGGTTTGGGTTGTGTGTTAATGCAAGGGGGGAAAGTTATAGCCTACGCTTCTAGGCAGTTGAAACCTCATGAGAAGAACTACCCGACACATGACTTAGACTTGGCTGTTGTAGTGTTTGCTTTAAAAATTTGGAGACATTATTTGTATGGTATACATGTAGATGTTTTTACTAATCACGAAAGCCTGCAGTATGTGTTTACCCAGAGAGAGTTGAACCTTAGACAGAGGAGATGTTTAGAATTGTTAAAAAACTATGATATAAGTATGTTGTATCATCCGAGCAAGGCCAATGTAGTGGTAGATGCCCTTAGTAGGGTGTCCATGGGTAGTGTTTCCCATGTTGAGGAAGGTAAGAAAGAGTTGCCTCGTGATGTGCACCGTTTAGCTAGGAGGGGTGTTAGGCTTCTTGATTCTGCGGAAGGGAGTATGTTAGTTTAGTGTAGTTCCGAATCATCCTTAGTTTTAGAAGTAAAGGAGAAGAAGGACTTAGATACTAGCTTGGTCAGACTGAAAGAGTCAGTCAAAGACCAAAGGGTAGAGGTTTTCTCCTAAGGGGGAGATGGTGTGCTAAGGCTGTAGGGTAGGTTGTGTGTTCCAAATGTTGATGAACTAAGGCTGAGAATCATGGTTGAAGTGCATGGCGCACGGTATTCTATTCATCCCAGTGCTACCAACATGTACCGTAACTTGTGGGAAATCTATTGGTGGTGTGGTATGCAGAAAGATATAGCTAAGTTTGTGGCGAAGTGCGCAATATGTCAGCGGGTTAAGGTTGAGCACCAGAGACCTGGTGGTGTGATGCAAGAGTTTAGTATTCCTACTTGGAAGTGGGAAGAGATTAATATAGATTTTGGGACTGCTCTACCTTTTTCCCGACGCCATTATGATTCTATTTAGGTTGTTGTTGATAGACTGACTAAGTCAGCACATTTCTTGCCCGTGCATACATCTTATTCGGCTGAGGACTATGCTATATTGTATATTCGGGAGTTAGTCAGGATGCATGGAATTCCCTTGTTTATCATTTCGGATAGGGGTACTCAGTTCACTTATCAATTTTGGAAGGCTTTTCAGAAAGGTCTGGGCACCCAAATTCAATCAGGCCAAGAGGGCTATCCAGACTTTGGAGGATATGTTAAGAGCATGTGCTCTCGACTTCAAAGGTAGTTGGGATGAGAATTTTCCACTAATTGAGTTCGCGTATAACAACAGTTATCATGCTAGCATCTAAATAGAACCGTTTGAGGCTTTGTATAGTAGAATGTATAGATCATCGATAAGCTGGTTTGAGGGGGTGAGGCTACTATAGCTGGGTCTGACGCAGTATTTGAGACAATGGAGAAGGTAAAGTTGATTAGAGAAAGGTTGAAGAAATCTTAGAGTCGCCAAAAGTCATATACAGATGTGAGGCGTAGAGACTTGGAGTTTGAAGTTGATGATCTGGTGTGCCTAAAAATTTCACCCATGAAGGAGGTGAAGAGGTTTGGGAATAAGGAGAAGCTTAGTCCCCACTATGTCGGTCCCTACACGATCTTGAATCGTGTAGGAAGAGTGTCTTATGAGATTGAGTTACCTAAAGAGTTGATAGTTGTTCACCCTGTCTTTCATGTTTCCATGCTTAGGAAACACGTTGGTGATTGTGTTGTTGTAAATCCTTCATAAAGCCCTGATGTACAAGACAGTCTTTCATTTGATGAGGTTCCTGTTGAGATTTTAGATCATCAAGTTCAAAGACTAAGTAACAAAGAAGTTTCCTTGGTCAAAGTGTTGAGGCGAAATCAGCTAGTTGAGGGTGCTACTTGGGAAGCCGAAGTAGATATGTGATCTAAGTACCCACACCTCTTTCCTTCAAGTTCAGATCAAGACGAAGGTACCATTCTTTCTTACTTCAATCCCTTTCTAATAAAGTTGCAGCGGTATAGCCATTCCTTCTATGAGTTTATGCATTCCATGAAGTAGCCAAAAGTTTAGAAAGAAGCGGAATCTGTTTAGAAAGATGTTTCAGCTATGTACCCTTAGTTTTTCTCCGTATTCATAACCTATTGAGCGTCATTCGAGGATGAATGTCCCTAAGGGGGAGATATTGTAATACCCCATACATTTCTAAGCTAAAACACGAACCGTTGTTCCAGCATGCGAAACTTTCTATCCTATAATTCGTATTTGAGAACATAACCTACCATGAGTATCCTAGTGAGAAGAAGCTTATTATGTGTTAAATGTATTCATATGAGTCACTTAAGGTAATGCAAGCTAAGAGTTTTTGAATCCATCAAGTTTTAGTGTTCCATTTCGCAAGGTTCATCTTTGAACAAGCATAACATGATGAATATGTGGTATTCTGGTATATTTCAACCCACCAAATTATAGAGAATCAAATTAGTTTTTCAACGATACCAATTTTACAAAAATCCAACAACCGAGCAAGAAGTTATGGCTTTGCAAATTAGAGTACGTCGCCTAACCAATCGCACATGGCTACTGGAATGGGTGCATGATAACGCTCAATCTACAGCTCTCGTTTGAGTGTAAAGCGGTCGTTAGCAAATATAGAACCCAACCTGGGTTGGGTGTCGATCCCACAGGGAATAGCTTGGCCAACAAGTAAGTAAAATCACTAAACTTTTGGTGCAAGTCTCGTAAGAAGGGGGGATTCTTGTTTTGCAAGTAATGTAAACAAAAGCTGAAAATAATAAAGTAAAAAGAGAGAGATTGTTACGTTGGTTGTAAACAATGAGAATTGAAGCGTTGGGGTTATCTCCACCTTCTGAGGTATACGTCTCTATTGGCTATGAGTGTGTAGAATTCTGACATGCAATTGCTTATAGAGGATTGTAGTCGATGGTAAATCCAAGCATCTCTCGACCTAAACAAGGACTATTTCACTTTAACTCTCTCGAGCTTAAAGCGTATCTAACGGTACGAATTCTCCAAGAGGTTAGTCCAGTTACGACACTAGCTTTTTAATAGGAAAGGGTGTCCTACTACCTTGACATTATCTCTTTTCCAGACAAATAACTTTTCTCTCGAACAAGTTAAATGTTAGACTGGCGTATTCTTGCGTTTGCAACCGCAAAGAATGTAGATTAAGATGAAGAGAATAATGATATAAGCAATATACGTGCCTCGAACTCACAAACTCACAGCAATAGATAGTAACTCATTCGGCTTCCATAACCCCAACAGAGAAGTTTAGTTACCCATGAATGCGAAGGAAATCACGATTGACATTGTTATTATATCACGATATTGAGTAATGGAGTGTAGATCAAGTGATAGGCGTGAGGCGTGATTCCTTAGCAAGTAACGATTCTCTTGTTGTGGAATTTAAGAATAGAAGAGTAGAAGAAGAAAAATAGAATTAATGGAAAGATTAGAAGTTAAGAAGATGTTAGAAGATGTAAGAAGATGTGAGGGATGGAAGGAAGTATTGTGTTCTCCCTCCTTCCTCCCTCCTTATTCAAAATCTCTAGCATGATAGGGTATTTATAATACCCATATCCTACTCCTACTAGATAAATAAAATATCTAACCAAATCCTACTAGGCTAATGTAATACTTAATCCAATTGTACTAGGTTAATGTAACATTATCATAATCCAAATAAAATAATGAAATACATAACCTAATTGTACTAGGTTAATGTATCATTGTCAAAATCCAGCTTTGTGTCTGTAAGTCCCCAAAGTCTTCAGAATTGCTGTTTTAGCCCGGGACAGATTTTCCATGCAGCAGGTTTGGTCCCCCAAAGTCTTCAGAAATGCTGTTTTAGCCCGGGACAGATTTTCCATGCAGCAGTTTTGGTCCTTAGGCGTGTAAACTCCCTTCCCTTCCTTCGTGATCTTTCTTTAGCGTCAAGTAAGCCATAAAATGCTGAATTATGCATCATTTATACCTGAAACTTTACTAATCATGTTCGTTAGCTCATTTACAGGAAAAAGGACTAAAAGTGCATGAGATATATAATTTGTTCTCAAAACTAGGCTAAAATATGGGCAAAATATATTGATATAGGCGCGTAAATTCGCCTATCATCAACACCCCACACTTAGAGCTTTGTTCGTCCTCGAACAAACTATCATGTCCTTCTAAACATCAACTTAGGGTTTTACAGCAACAACACAAAATATTCGTCAAGACAAGCACAACAATTATCAACAAAGAGTAGTTTTCCGATCATTAGTAGAAACAGTTTAACCTCTAGCATAGACTCGTGATGGTGGTCAACTCATATTCGAAGGTTAAGGCACAAAGAATCATACACGACTACCCAAAACTCATCAACCATGTGTGTCTCACAATATATTACCCATAATCACTCACAAGTATAGCATATTTTTCAAACATGGGTAACAAAATATCCTTGCTCTCGCTCTCACAAAGAATTCATATGAAGCAACTGATGACCATAGGCTTGCCCTTAATGTAATACTCTACTAAATGTCAGAATGCTAAGCTTAGGATCAAGTAGGTCTTTTGATGGTTGTAATGTAGGCTAAGGGACGGGTAGGACTATTTTGGCCAGGAATAGTGACTAAGTTCCTAAGCGCTTTAATACATCACTTTGTATCATTAACACTTTTCTTTCAAACAACCTTTCTTTCTTTTATTCTACCACCCTTGTTCTCCTCTTTTGTTTTTCAATTTTAAGCACAACTCGTTTTTCAGCTTTCTTTTCCTTTTTCTTTTCACAACATACCTCTTATGATAGCACTTTCTTTTTCATAACGCATTCAAGCACCATTACAAGTTATAACATCATACTCACCCAATTTCCTCTTATGTTGTCACATGACTTTTTCACTTTAAAGCACTTAGGAGTTTGGATCAAATTACGGTCTTGAAAGAAATGGATTAAGCTTACATACAAGGTTGTCAAAGAAATAGGCTAAAGGCTCAAAAGGGTTTAACTAGGATGATGTCCATGGGTAGGTAAAACTGAAGGTAAACAAATATGGGTTGCAAAAGAAATGCCTAAATCATATCCTAAACTTACACTCCTTATTTTCGCTTTGCATACATACCAGGCAAGTTCTAGCATCAGCAACACACATAGAATATACGATTATCTCACACACACAAGGCACATGGTCGACTTTCTTGGAAGTAATATAGACTCTCGACCCAACAAGTGAAGGAATTGAACCACACAATATCACATAATGAGTCACAACTGGAGCCTAAATGTCTCAATGGTCACAATTGTAGCACATACTCTTGTTATAATCTCATGCTGCCTATTAGAATAATCTCATGCGAAGCTAAGTTAAAAAAAATATTATCTACTAAAAAAATATTAACTAAAAAATGAAACAAAAAGCAAACAAACATAGATGCGAGTAGAGAAGTATAGCATGCAATACCACCAAACACCCCACACTTAGTCGGTACACTGTCCTCAGTGGAAAATAAATAAGAAGAACCTGGTTAGTCGGACTCATCCTCTATGTATGGGGTCATACCCCTTGCATTGGAATCATCATCAGAGTCATCATCCTTAGAAGTTCCTCATAAGTATCCCACTTAATTCCAAGCGTGAGTCTAGGTATTTGCAGCGAGGAGGGTTCTCCTTGCTCCTTGCGGCCTCTTTTCTTGCTCTTTTTGGAAGTGGTAGCCTTTTCTTTGCCTTGTCTTGCTTTGGGTGCCATTGTACCTGAGACTTGAAATAGTGTTAATGGTAGCACAATCCCAATGGATACAATCTATACACAAGCAGTAGGGGTACCACCCCACACTTAGTTTGTTGCTACAAATTAGTGAAGTGAAAGTGGTCGATTACTTAGACTTCATCGACATGCATTTTAGGAGCTATATTCCAACGAGAAAATCAGAGATATATCACTTCTTGCAACCTTTGCAATACTTTCATGTTAGGTATAACAAGACTACTACATCGGGATTACATCATGGTATCGTTTCTATCAATAAACTCAACCTCCTATATCGGTAGGCAGTTATAAGTCTTATTCCGATGAACGGGATATTCTAACATGTAAGTATTCAAGTGACAAGATTATGCAATGTTCATTACTATAGCAATTCTGCAAGTAGTATAACAATGCATCAAAATCAAATTCAAGTTGGACATAAGTTAAGAGTATCCTAACGCACATGTTCACTCACTTGGTTTTGTATCAACAATTCAAACACGTTCACATCACCAATACTTTTTCAAGATTTAGCAATTCATAATAGGTGTAGTAAAGTAGTACTTACAAAATATGAATGAAGAATAAAGTAGTACTTACTTGGTTGAAGCCTTTGGATGATGTTCTTGTGACGAAAAAGAGCAAAAGGAAACTTTTTGATAGGTTTTGGAGACTATAGGTGGTGCATAAGCTAGGTTTCCAATGTGTTTTTGGTTCAAGACTAAGTCTCATATTTATAAGAAAAGGTTGGGTCGAGTTTTGGCCCATTAAAATCGAATTTGGAGACCAAAAGTGACCATAGGTGGTGCCTAATGCTTTGCCTAGTTGAGAAGAATGCCATAGTATATGCCAAGCATTTATTTAAGAATGCCATAGCATATGCCATGCATTTATTTAAGAATGCCATACACTATGCGGCGCATTGTCTATGGCATAATGGGACATATGCGCCGCATAGTCTATGGCATTTGTAGACATATGCGGCGCATTGTCTATGGCATAATGAGACATATGCGCCGCATAGTCTATGGCATATGAGATACTGAGACCAAATGCCATAGCATAGGCGGCGCATAGTCAAAAGCATACCTAGGAATAGGCGGTGCATAGTGTATAACACACTAGATTACGAGACTTTAGGCTATAAGATAGGTTGTGCATCGTTCGTGGCCTAGTTTTACCAAGGCCTAGCCTTCCTCGAAGCCTATTTTGGCGTGAGAAAGGCTCAATCCATAGCCTTATGCATCACCCTTCCTAACTTACCAACTTTACCATACAATGCGTCCAAATCGTCAATTGAAATCAATCTCCTCGTTGACTACTTCTTGCACCTATATTCGCTCAAACAAATGAAAACGATTAGTACGATGGGTTGCCTCCCACCAAGAGCCTTAGTTTTGGTCGTGGCACGACTCTTATTTTTGGATTTTTCATTTATCAAAATCAAAACAAGTACTAGAATAAAAGAAAAAACGATAAAACGATAAAACGATGGGTTACCTCCCATCTAGCGCTTGATTTATTGTCGCGGCACGACATAGTTACCTCGAGTACTTAGACTTCGTCGAGATAGATGGTGGATCGTTTTCTGAATGGATTCAGACGACAATGAGGCATACTTGTAGGAGGGATACCAATTATATCATCAATAGTCCAACCCATAGCTCTCATGTATCTCTTCAGAGCAGAGATGAGAGCCTCTACGTGCTGTTCACTTAACTCATCCGCCACACTTACCGGAGGTATATTTCCACTTTCCAAGAACACATACCTTAGATAATCGGGGAGCTCTTTCGATTTTAGCATTGGTGGCTCTTCAATGGAAGTATTCGCTGTTGGTGACGGTTGATTCTTAAGATCATGGTCCGGTTGCTTAGGAGTATGGGAATAGGACTCTATTTCTGTTAGAGCACCCATAAGTTCTTCATAATCTTCATCGTCCTCATGCTCAACATTCAGTGGCGCAGCAGGCAATGGCTTAACAGTAAGTTGTTTCTCTACAGCTAATTCTTTCTTATCCTCATGATGAACATCAGCTACAGAGAACACGTCCATATCGCTGGGCTGCTTCATTGCTTTGCATATATCAAAGCGGACCTCTTCGTCATTCAACCGAAATAAAAGCTCATTAGCTCTCATGTCAATAAGCACACTTCCAGTTGCGAGGAAGGGACGTCCCAAGATTATGGGAACTTCAGAATCTGCCTCGCAATCCAAAATCACATAGTCTGCAGGAAAAATGAAGGTAGACACCTTCACCAACACATCATTCAAGATACCCACAGGTCGTTTTACCGACCTATCTGCCATCACGAGCCGCATATTGGTAGGTGTTGGATCGCCTAACCCCAACTTCTTGTAGATGGATAGTGGCATCAAATTGATGCTAGCACCCAGATCGCACAATGCCTTAGCAAAATTCATAGATCCAACCGTGCAAGGAATAGTGAAAGCACCAGGGTCTGCCTTCTTCTATACTAAGGACCTTGTGGCAATTGCACTGCAATGATGAATATTATCTGCCGGCTCATAGCTTACTGCCCTCTTCTTTGTCAACAGGTCCTTCATGAATTTAGCGTACCCAGGCATTTTTTCTAGCGCCTCTACCAACGGAACATTAATGGTCAGCTGCTTCAACATGGTCATGAATTTGCTGAACTTTGTATCATCCGCCACCTTCTTCAATCTTTGAGGAAAAGGTGGTGGTGGGTAAGGAATTGTTCTTTCCACGGATTTCTTCTCCTCTTGCTTCCGTTTTTCAGCTTTTTCAGGTTGCAAATCGTGAGGGGTGACGTTATGGACATCAGGATCAGCTGCTGCGGCGTCTTCCCCTTTCGCCGTATCATCAATGTCCACTACTTCGTCAACCACTTGTTTGCCCTTAGATGAGGTTTCCAGCACCTTACCACTTCGGGTAGTAATAGCCATGCATGACCCATCATTCCTTGGGTTTTGCACGGTGTTGCTAGGTAAAGTGCCAGCCTTTCTTTGATTGAGTGCTGTTGAGAGTTGGCTCAATTGCTTCTCTATTTGCTTGATTGAAGTGGAATGAGAATCAACTAGTTGTTTCATGGAGGACAAATCATTAATTACCTCAGTAACTCCCGCGCTCGTTGCTTCCACTCCTTTCAATAATTTAGCCATCATGTCTTCCATACTTCCAGAATTAGATGTGGTGGTATCACGTCTACCAGGGGGAACGTACAAACCACTCTTTTCATTGTTTTTATTCCAACTACCTTGGTCTTTGCTTCCAGATTTATCATAATAGTTCCGACCTTGGTTTCCTTGGGTATTCCCTCGGAAACCCCCCTGATTGTTCAAGTAGTTGGCCTCTTCTTCCGAATCAGATTCTTCTCTTCCTTTTAGCGCCACAGCTTTCACTTTTTCAGTCTTCCCTGATAATAAATGCTTTGTAAGAAGATCCATCTGTGTTTTCATGTGCGCCATATCTTGATCACGTTCTTCTTGTCTTCTTCTTTGGTCTGCAGTCATGCCTATAGATAAAGTGGGGCTTGCTACCTCGGAATCCCTGGTATGCCAAGATCTACTTTGTTTCGTCATGCAATCTAGCATATTGCTTGCTTGACCAAAGGTGAGATCCATAAAGGATCCTCCAGCTGCGTTATCCACCACTGGCTTAGTTATTGAATTCAAGGCTCTATACAATATCTCCATGAGGTGAACATTAGTCATGTGATGGTTTGGGCATCTCGCTAGCTTTGTCTTGAACCTCTCCCATGTTTCATGAAGAGCTTCAGTGGGAAGCTGACGAAAGTTGCTGATTTCATCTCTCAATTGTGCCCTTTTGGAAGGCGGAAAGAATCTTTCTAGGAAAGCGTCTCTCAATTGCCTCCAATTTGTAATTGAATCAGGAGTCAGCCCATTCAACCATAGTGTTGCCTCCCCAGACAGAGACAATGGGAATAGACGTAATCGAATTGCATTCTGACCAACACCAGGATTGTCAAAAGACTTGCATGTAGAAATAAAGTTGATGAGATGCATATTCGGATCATCGCCTGCTAGTCCACCAAATAATCCCTTGAGTTTCAATAACTGAATCATGGTGCTTGTGATGTTGAACTTGGCTCCGGGCGCTAATGGTGGAAGAATAATGGCTCCTGTGGCTCCGTCTCCATCAAGATCATCATCATCATCATCGAACGGTATCTCACGTTGTGCATCCATTGATGTAGTTGAACAAAAAACCTGCAGTAAACAAAAACAAAAACTAAAAGTAAAAGTACGAGAATCTTTGACCAAAGGGTCTAGTAATTTTCACGAACTTAATTGACACTTGTATTCCCCGGCAACGACGCCAATTTTTGATAACGCTCAATCTACAGCTCTCGTTTGAGTGTAAAGCGGTCGTTAGCAAATATAGAACCCAACCTGGGTTGGGTGTCGATCCCACAGGGAATAGCTTGGCCAACAAGTAAGTAAAATCACTAAACTTTTGGTGCAAGTCTCGTAAGAAGGGGGGATTCTTGTTTTGCAAGTAATGTAAACAAAAGCTGAAAATAATAAAGTAAAAAGAGAGAGATTGTTACGTTGGTTGTAAACAATGAGAATTGAAGCGTTGGGGTTATCTCCACCTTCTGAGGTATACGTCTCTATTGGCTATGAGTGTGTAGAATTCTGACATGCAATTGCTTATAGAGGATTGTAGTCGATGGTAAATCCAAGCGTCTCTCGACCTAAACAAGGACTATTTCACTTTAACTCTCTCGAGCTTAAAGCGTATCTAACGGTACGAATTCTCCAAGAGGTTAGTCCAGTTACGGCACTAGCTTTTTAATAGGAAAGGGTGTCCTACTACCTTGACATTATCTCTTTTCCAGACAAATAACTTTTCTCTCGAACAAGTTAAATGTTAGACTGGCGTATTCTTGCGTTTGCAACCGCAAAGAATGTAGATTAAGATGAAGAGAATAATGATATAAGCAATATACGTGCCTCGAACTCACAAACTCACAGCAATAGATAGTAACTCATTCGGCTTCCATAACCCCAACAGAGAAGTTTAGTTACCCATGAATGCGAAGGAAATCACGATTGACATTGTTATTATATCACGATATTGAGTAATGGCGTGTAGATCAAGTGATAGGCGTGAGGCGTGATTCCTTAGCAAGTAACGATTCTCTTGTTGTGGAATTTAAGAATAGAAGAGTAGAAGAAGAAAAATAGAATTAATGGAAAGATTAGAAGTTAAGAAGATGTTAGAAGATGTAAGAAGATGTGAGGGATGGAAGGAAGTATTGTGTTCTCCCTCCTTCCTCCCTCCTTATTCAAAATCTCTAGCATGATAGGGTATTTATAATACCCATATCCTACTCCTACTAGATAAATAAAATATCTAACCAAATCCTACTAGGCTAATGTAATACTTAACCCAATTGTACTAGGTTAATGTAACATTATCATAATCCAAATAAAATAATGAAATACATAACCTAATTGTACTAGGTTAATGTATCATTGTCAAAATCCAGCTTTGTGTCTGTAAGTCCCCAAAGTCTTCAGAATTGCTGTTTTAGCCCGGGACAGATTTTCCATGCAGCAGGTTTGGTCCCCCAAAGTCTTCAGAAATGCTGTTTTAGCCCGGGACAGATTTTCCATGCAGCAGTTTTGGTCCTTAGGCGTGTAAACTCCCTTCCCTTCCTTCGTGAGCTTTCTTTAGCGTCAAGTAAGCCATAAAATGCTGAATTATGCATCATTTATACCTGAAACTTTACTAATCATGTTCGTTAGCTCATTTACAGGAAAAAGGACTAAAAGTGCATGAAATATATAATTTGTTCTCAAAACTAGGCTAAAATATGGGCAAAATATATTGATATAGGCGCGTAAATTCGCCTATCATCAGTGCACGATAGGTTGTGCGATTCACACCCTCAAGTGTGCAATAAGGTATGCGACACATACCTTAGCTTGTGCGATAAGATTTGCGGCACAAACCCTAGCATATGCAATGAGGTATGCGACGCATACTTAGGGTTCCAGCAATGAAAACACTCTGTTTTTGAGTTATTTCGAGGACAACTAAGTCTTTTAACACTCCTTAGATATGTTAGCAGGCTCAAAGGGTTAGCTTTGGGCTACTTATAGCCTTAATCTCAGGACCCATTTTCGGAGTGTTACACAACCTTAGATCAAATTTGATCCAACGGTTGAGATAAACCCTCCCTCTTTCCATTTTAATCCATCGCTAACCCTAATCCATTCAACAACAATCGTGTCTCTCTCTCTCTACTATTCCTTCTCTCTAAAACAAAATTGTTGTCGCCTCCTTCTACCGACGCCACTGCTTCCCTCCATTCTCCTTCTAGCCGTTACCAAAACCATCTCCATTTATCTTCTTTGTGAACCAAACTGCCGCAACCAATCACCTTCTTCCACCAGAGAAATAGTAGCAGCCAATGATAGTAGCAGCGGACAAAGATGCCAGAACTGTTGCGTCTTCCCCACCAGCCGACCTGCACGCACAAGCCCACAACACTAGCTTGCTTTTGTATTAATTTTAGGTTGTCTTCTACTCCTTTGTTTCTTCACTTTTAACATATTTTGTTATCTTTGTTTCTTTTTCTTTTAACATATTTTGTGATCTGAATTTGACAAAATTCGATAGGAATTTTTTTATCTAATTTCTTCTTATTTTGACTTGTATTAAAATGCTTAAGTGTAGGTACTTAAAATTTTAACTTGTCAGTTGAATTTACTAAAATATGGTGACTTGAGTAGTTGAGTGAAAAATGCACGAAGTGTTGTCTCTGCTAAACTGGATGTGTCAATTTTAGTTTGGTACATGAATAAATTAAAGTTTTGAAATTGTTCACTAATTACTAATAAAGGAGAAAGTATGCAACGGTCACCTAGCGTTTTTCCAGTTTTTGGACTGCAAGAGTAGAAAAAGAATTCCAGTTTGGAGTGGTATAAAATTTCCTTTTCACCACAAAGACTTAGGTTTTGGATTCTAAGTTAGAGTTGTAAAAAGCATAGTCTTTTTTTTTTTTTGGGGGGGGGGGGGTTGAATTTACTAAAGTGTGCTCACTTGAGTAGTGAATTAGTGACTCAAATTTTTTTTAAGTTTAGGTACTTGAAATGTGAACTTGTCAATTGAATTTACTAAAGTGTGGTCACCTGAGTAGTGAATTAGTAACTCAAAAATGTTTAAGCTTAGGTGGTTGAAAGGTGAACTTGTTTTTTGAATTTACTAAAGTGTGATCACTTGAGTATTGAATTAGTGACTCAAATTTTTTTAAGTTTAGGTACTTAAAAATGTGAACTTGTCAATTGAATTTACTAAAGCGTGGTCAATTGATTAGTTAATTAGTGATTCAAAATTGTTTAAATTTAAGTACTTGAAATGTGAACTTGTCAACTGATTATACTAAATTTGGTTACTTAAGTAGTGAACTAGTTACTCGAAAATGTTTAAGATTAGTTTGTTGAAATGTAAACTTGTGTTTTGAATATACTAAAGTGTGGTCACTTGAGTAATTATTTAGTGACTCCAAAATGTATAAGTTTAGGTACTTGAAATATGAACTTGTCAGTTGAATTTACAAAAGTGTGGTCAGTTGAGTAGTGAACTAGTGACTCAAAAAATGTTTAAGTTTAGGTACTTGAAATGTGAACTTGTCAGTTGAATTTACTAAAGAGTGGTCACTTGAATAGTGAATTTGTAACTCAAAAATGTTCAAGTTTAGGAAGTTAAAATATGAACTTGTCAATTGAATTTACTAAATTTTGTTACTTGAGTAGTGAACAAGTGACTTGAAAATGTTTAAGTTTAGGTAGTTGAAATGTGAACTTTTGTTTTGAATTTACTAAAGTGTGGTAAATTGAGTAGTTATCTAGTGACACGAAAATGTTTAAGTTTAGGTACTCGTAATGTAAACTTGTATTTTGAATTTGCTAAAGTGTGGTCACTTGAGTAGTTAATTAGTGTCTTGAAAATGTTTAAGTATAGGTACTTGAAATGTTAACTTGTCAATTGGATTTACTAAAGTTTGATCACTTTAGTAGTGAATGAATGACTGAAAAATGTTTAGGTACTTGAAATATGAACTTGTCAATTGGATTTACTAAAGTGTGGTCACTTGAGTAGTGAACTAGTGACTCAAAAATGTTTAAGCATAGGTACTTGAAATGTGAACTTGTCAATTGAATTTACTATAGAGTGTTCACTTGAGTAGTGAATTAGTGACTCAAAAATGATTAAGTTTTGGTAGCTAAAATGTGAACTTATCAATTGAATTTACTAAATTCGGTTACTTGAGTAGTGAACTAGTGACTCGAAAATATTTAAGTTTAGCTAGTTGAAATGTGTGTTTTGAAATTACTAAAGTGTGGTTACTTCAGTAGTTAATTAGTATCTCAAAAATTTTTAAGTTTAGGTACTTGAAATGTGAACTTGTGATTTGAATTTACTAAAGTATGGTCACTTAGGTAGTTAATTATTGACTAAAAAATATTTAAGTTTAGATAATTGAAATGTGAACTTGTCAATTGAATTTACTAAAGTATGGTCACACAAGGAGTAAATTTGAGACTCAAAAATGTTTAAGTTTAGGTAGTTAAAATGTGAACTTGTCTATTGAATTTAGTAAATTTGGTTACTTGAGTAATGAACAAGTGACTTGAAAATGTTTATGGTTTGGTAGTTAAAACATGAACTTTTGTTTTGAATTTACTAAAGTGTGGTCACTTGAGTAGCTAATTTGTGACTCGAAATTTTTTAAGTTTAGGTACCTTATATGTGCACTTGTGTTTTGAATTTACTAAAGTGTGGTCACTTGAATAGTTAATTAGTGACTCAAAAATGGTAAGTTTAGGTAATTGAAAGATGAAATTGTGAATTGAATTTACTAAAGTGTGGTCACTCGAGTAGTGGATTAGTGACTCAAAAATATTTAGGTTTAGATACACGACATATGAACTTGTCAATTGAATTTACAAAAGTGTGGTCACTTGAGTATTGAACTAGTGACTCAAAAATGTTTAAGTTTAGGTAGTTGAAATGTGAACTTTTCATTTGAATTTACTAATGTGTGGTCACTTGAGTAGTTAATTAGTTACTCGGAAAAGTTTAGGGTTAGGTTTTTAAAATGTTAACTTGTCAATTGAATTTACAAAAGTGTGGTCACTTGAGTAGTGAATTATTAACTAGAAAATGATAAAGTTTAGGAAGTTGAAATGTGAAATTGTCAATTGAATTTACTAAATTTGGTTTCTTGAGTAGTGACTAAGTGACTTGAAAATGTTTAAGTTTCGGTAATTGAAATGTGAACTTTTGTTTTGAATTTACTAAAGTGTGGTAACTTGAGTTGTTAAATAGTGACACGAAAAAGTTTAAATTTAGGTACTTGAAATGTGAACTTGTATTTTGAATTTGCTAAAGTGTGTTCACTTGAGTAGTTAATTAGTGACTTAAAAATGTTTAAGTTTAGGTACTTGAAATGTGAACTTGTCAATTGAATTTACTAAAGCGTGATCACTTTAGTAGTGAATTACTGACACAAAAATGTTTATGTTTAGGTACTTGAAATATGAACTTGTCCATTGGATTTACTAAAGTGTGGTCACTTGAGTACTGAACTAGTGACTCCAAAATGTTTAAGTTTTGGTAGTTGAAATGTGAACTTGTGTTTTGAGTTTACTAAAGTGTGGTCACTTGAGTAGCTAATTAGTGACTCAAATATGTTAATGTTTAGGTACTTTAAATGTGAACTAGTGTTTTGAATTTACTAAATTGTGGTCACTTGAATAGTTAATTATTGGCTCGAAAATGTTAAGTTTAGGTACTTGAAAGATGTACTCGTCAATTGAATTTACGAATGTGTGTTCACTTGAGTAGTGAATTAGTGACTCAAAAATGTTTAAGTTTAGATACATGAAATAGGAACATGTCAATTGAATTTACAAAAGTGTGGTCACCTGAGTATTGAACTAGTGACTCGAAAATGTTTAAGTTTAGGTAGTTCAAATGTGAACTTTTTTTTTGAATTTACTAATGTGTGGTCACTTGAGTATGTAATTAGCTGATCTAAAAAGTTTAGGTTTAGGTTTGTAAAATGTGAACTTGTCAATTGAATTTACTAAAGAATGGTCACTTGAGTAGTGAATTAGTTACTAGAAAATGATAAAGTTTAGGTAGTTAAAATGTGAACTTGTTAATTGATTTTACTAAATTTGGTTACTTGAGTAGTGAACAAGTGACTTGAAAATGTTTAAGTTTAGGTAGTTGAAATAAGAAATTTTGTTTTGAATTTACTAATGTGTAGGAACTTGAGTAGTTAATTAGTGACACAAAAAGGTTTAAGTTTAGGTACTTGAAATGTGAACTTGTATTTTGAATTTGCTAAAGTTTGGTCACTTGAGTAGTTAATTAGTGACTTGAAAATGTTTAAGTTCAGGTACTTGAAATGTGAATTTTTCTATTGAATTTACTAAAGTGTGATCACTTTAGTAGTGAATTAGTGACTCAAAAATATTTAAGTTTAGGTACTTGAAATATGAACTTGTCAATTGTATTTATTAAAGTGGGGTCACTTGAGTAGTGAACTAGTGACTCTAAAATGTTTGAGTTTAGGTAGTTCAAATGTGAACTTGTATTTAAGTTTACTAAAGTCTTGTCACTTGAGTAGTTAGATAGTGACTGAAAAATGTTTTAGCTTAGTTACTTGAAATGTGAACTTTTTAATTGAATTTACTATAGAGTGGTCACTTGAGTATTGAATTAGTGACTCAAAAATAATTAAGTTTAGGTAGGTAAAATGTGAACTTGTCAATTGAATTTACAAAATTCAGTTACTTGAGTAGTTAACTAGTAACTCAAAAATGTTTAAGTTTAGGTGGTTGAAATGTGTGTTTTGAATTTACTATAGTGTGGTCACTTCAGTAGTTAATTAGTGACTCAGAAATGTTTAAGTTTAGGTACTTGAAATGTGAACTTGAGCTTTGAATTTACTAATGTGTGGATACTTAAGTAGTTAATTATTGACTCAAAAATATTTAAGTTTAGGTACTTGAAATGTGAACTTGTCAATTGAATTTACTAAAGTGTGGTCACACAAGTAGTAAATTTGTGACAAGAAAATGTTTAAGTTTTTATAGTTGAAATATGAACTTATCAATATAATTTGGAAAATTTGGTTACTTGACTAATGAAAAAGTGACTTTAAAATGTTTAAGTTTAGGTAGTTGTAATGTGAACTTGTGTTTTGAATATACTAAAGTGTGGTCACTTGAGTAGCTAATTAGTGACTCGAAAATGTATAAGTTTACGTACTTCAAATATGAACTTGTGTTTTGAATTTACTAAAGTGTGGTCACTTGAATAGTTAATTAGTGGCTCGAAAATGTTAAGTTTAGGTACTTGAAAGATGAAATTGTAAATGGAATTTACTAAAGTGTGGTCACTTGAGTAGTGAATTAGTGACTCGACAATGTTTAAGTTTAGATACATGAAATATGAACTTGTCAATTGAATTTACAAAATTATGGTCACTTGAGTATTGAACTGTGACTCTAAAATGTTTAAGTTTAGGTAGTTGAAATTTGAACTTTTGTTTTGAATTTACTAATGTGCGGTCACTTGAGTAGTTAAGTAGTTACTCAAAAAAGTTTGGGTTTAGGTTTTTAAAATGTGAACTTGTCAATTGAATTTACTAAAGAGTGGTCACTTGAGTAGTGAAGTAGTGACTAGAGAATGATAAAGTTTAGATAGTTGAAATGTGAACTTGTCAATTGAATTTACTAAATTTGGTTACTTGAGTAGTGAACTAGTGACTCAAAAATATTTACATTTAGGTAGTTGACATGTGTGTTTTGAATTTACTAAAGTGTGGTCACTTCCGTAGTTAATTAGTGATTCGAAAATGTTTAAGTTTAGGTACTTAAAAAGTCAACTTGGGTTTTGAACTTTCTAAAGAGTGGTCATGTAATGCCCCGAAATCGGGTCCCGAGACGTCACAGGGTTCTTAGGGTCACAAGTGATTCCAAGCTAACCCTTTTACTGGCATAACTCATAAGCAAGTGAATAAAAATACAAATCCATACAAATCAGAAGAAAATAACTCTTTTCTGAATCTGATCGATACAACAATGGAATTTAACAGGATTACAATTCTGCCTTTACAACCAAAATTGAAAAAAAATACATCAACTTCTACTGACTGTCTATGAAGCCTCTACTAGTACTGACTGTAGGTAGCCCGATCATAACTCCCGACTACCCCAACTCAATACTACTGAATAAAGAAAATACAACACTATAAACTTTGCATAACTAACCCAAGCCCTTGAATCAAAAGGACTCATCACATGCTGACTGGATACCACGAACTGACTTGATGCGAAGGTGCAACTATACGTTGTACCTACATTCCGAGAAAATGTAGCCCACATACGAATATGTGGGTCAGTACCATGGAAAAATACCGAGCATATGGGGGTGCAATGCATATAAAAAATAATATCTTAATATCATGACAATTTATAAAATTATGCATCCTGATATAGATGACTCAGTTAGCTCGAATTAAATCATCAAAATCATGGATGAATAATACATGTAAAGTAAAACAAGTGAGTTATTACAATATGTTCCCAATTCACTTTCATCTCAATTTAAAATCGTCAAAACAATCAACTCTCATGTCAATTCTCATTAGAATATATTCCTTAAATCTTTTAAGAATAATGACTTTCTCAAACTCAACCTTTTAAGAAAATATGTTTTCATCTCAGATAGAAGAGTACACACACACACATTGGGAGATCCTATAACCGACATAAACCATGTGAGCCACATGGATTCCAACGTCCAACCCACGTTGGGGAGAGTCGTCCTATCCTTTCCATCATTGTAGGACTTCTAATATCAATCCAAAAACACTAGTGATCCCTATATAAATCAGCCTCAGGTTCACGTCCTACGGGGGCACGTAGTTCTAGGAAAGTAAGGTCACTTTATACCTCCTACTCGGTGCTAAATATTACTCCCGGACTTAGCTCAGAAATTTAAATCAGCCTCAGGCCCACATTAAAGAAAATCCACAATAAACACTTCAACAATTTTCATCGAAAACCAATTTGCTACCCCTTTATCATAATAAAAAAACACGTGGATTTCTTTCACAGTTGAGTTCAAAATAACTCATTCATGACCAAAAGATCAAATCATTCAAAACATCTCAAATATTCAACATCAACGTGCATATAGCACACATTTTCTCAAAGACACAATTTCGAATGGGGTTCAAGACCCAAATATCAAAATCATAGTAAATTTCTTTCAAGCATCATGCTTTAAGTCATAATTTCATATAAATTCGACTTTTTAAAGTCATAAACATCATAATCTCAAGATAACCAAGATAGAATATAAGTTCATGCTCCAAAATCATAATAAACATATAAAAATCATTTCTTCGTAATGAAAATTGCTTTTGGGCACAAGAACGAAAGATTGTTCTTGTTGAAAAACCCCACATACCTTGAATGATGAACTTTAGATCGTTACTCATTTTTGGGATGTTAATCGTGCCTTTGAATGATGGTTCTTGGAGTTCTTGAACTAGGAACTTGGAATCTTGAATAAATTTGCAGAATTAATGGTAAACTTTGGAGGTTCTTGAAGTTGGATGTAGGAGCTTAGGGTTTTCTTTTTGAGGGAATTTGATTAAATATAACATATAATGCTTCTAATAGGCTTTAATATAGGATTTGGATGGATTTTGGGTGAGGGGGAATGACCAAAATGCCCATAAAAATCAAATAATTCTCGAATCTGTCCTTTGGTGGACTATTTTGATAGTCTGAAGTAGATCAACAATAACGTTTTACTCCTATATCTAAATTGGATGAAACAAATTTTATTAGAAAGAGGACTCTCATATATTTCCGTTGATATATAGTATCTCACCCATATCATTGTGTACGATGTGTTATGATCATTTGAAGTTGACCAAAAAATTCACTTTTGATAGGCTGAAGTAGATCGACCATAACTTTTTGCTCCGATAGAAAAATTGGATGAAACTAATTTCATCGGAAAGAGGACTCACAGAGATTTACTTTGATATATAATAGATCACACAGATCATTATGTACAAGGATTTATGATCATTTAAAGTTGGAGAAAAAATACGCCATGCCTCAGTACTTTTTTTCCTGCATGTTTTACTGTTCACTACTATTCACGGTTCGATCGGAATGTTCATAACTCGTCACTTGGGTGTTTGTTTTGGATGATCCATATATCGTTGGAAAGCTTATTTGATACTATACGCAATGGTGGGTCATAATCTAAGACATTCCGCATGGAGAATTTATAATTCATTCTAGAAGATAGAATCCAACACGTTTACGCACAAAATTTCAACAAAAAATTTCCCGGGGGAATTACATCATCTCCCCCTTGGAAACATTCATCCTCGAATGTTGATGAATAAGTACAGAATACCATTGAAATGAGGACAAAAGGCTGGCATAAAGAAATCAATCCACTTACTTCAGTCCAAACTTTCGAATACTTCATAGAACATACGATTCATAATGAGAATGGTCACATAGTTGGATCTTAAACAAAGGAGACTGATTTTAAGGAATCGATATCTTTGGTTTATTCAGAGACTGAGAATAAAAGGTCTCGAAGGGGATCTCATCAAAAGAAGGACCACTTGCGCCCAAATGAAATGTCCCTCAACACTTCCTCCAAAAGATTCAAATGACATTGTTCGGGGAGAAAATGAACCATAATTTGATACAATCCTATCGTATGGGAACAAGGACCCATATGGCATAAATTAAGATAGGAATTTCTAGGTCTTGGGAAACATAACTCCTTGCTTCCAAACTTAGCAACACTTCCCAACTACTCCCTCGACTATGTTCAAGCCTAACTCCAAGTACACATGAGATACGCCACATAACACAATAATATTAATCTATATCATGAACCACAATACACACTGAGCCTCACAACTCCTCACTTCAAACATAACTCTTATTTCTACTCCAACAACAACATACAATTTATACTAGGGATCCGCTAACTTGCGGTGCATTCTTTTAGATATACAACCATAACATTCAAGCCTATACTCATAACCACATACGCACTTCGCACATGCACCTCTAAACGAACACTCATAAAGCATCTTCCTCGCTTTCTCTAAGATTCCATCAACTACATCATTCACACATACTGGTCAATTCTTTAAACAGCACACATAACATTTTCTCAACCAATTGAACTATACACAAAAACTCTGTATTACTATTCCTACAACCTCATAGAAGTGCATAAAACCGACGCACAACAATCTTTCCAAATAAACATTTAAAACTTCAACTAACCACGGCATGTATCAAGGAATTAGCCTCAATCTAACTTCACTTCACCGCCGTGAGCACACCACCTTTTATCATAGATAAGGAAGTATCTTTTCTCCTTTCTAGACAACTACTCAACACCATTAGCTTGACTTAATGAAAAGGTCACAAAATTTTAAAACATGAAGACCTGAAACATGAAGGGATAATGTAAATAACTAGACTCTCTCTATTGAGGCCTTAGGAATAAATTATCAAATACAATGGGTTCATTAAGGTATCAAAACAGAAGACACCCATAACGGAAACTGAATCTCACTAATCAATAAGAGTATTGCCTGACTACTGGAACTGAACATACTGTAAAACTTGAGTGTATGAGTCATGGGCGGCATGCCCTGAATTTAGAGCTCATAACTTATGAAATGTGATTCCAACTGCTAGAAAAACTGGAATTTCTCATTTTTGGAAACTAGAAGAGTATGTAATTCTCCATCACGTGTATGAACATGAATTAAGATCATGGAACTGAAATGTAAAGCATGAGTAGGTTTTGGGACAGCTGAAAATACTGAAATAACATTGGGTTAAGCACTGATCTTTCTCACAGCAAATTTACAACTTACTAGTACTTCTACTAAAATGTAAAAGCTTGACTTGACTACTTGTTCTATCATCTCCCCCTTAGCTTTAAGCCACCACTCAAATTCTCAAATGCTTACTAATTTCGAATCTCCACAAACATCTCTATCGTCGGAATGTACACCATCTAGTGCTTCAACTTTTATTTCTATTAGCTCAACTTGAATACTTTCTAACCTTTTGATAGACCATGCTACTTCTGTCTTCTCCCTCTAATACCATGCCTATGAACTTATGTTTCTAACCCATAAGAATCAAAATCATACTTAAGAGGCTCAACATTTCCAATCATACGCCTCGCTTTAACTTAGCCATCAAAACATCATCCATCGTCTAACTAGTATTTATCCATCTAACAATCCCATGGCACGACTCACTACACCACATACACTAATCCTCGAAATTAAAGCAGTCCCATAATATCTTGGGTGAACTTTCTCATCATAATATAATATTAAACTTAATTACAAGTCAACTACACTTAAACTCTTGTGTACACTGTTCAAGCCTATTAGGTCACTTCCGGAAACTAATACTATTAATCCAGAAACCGTCACATTCGGCTTCATGATCACCAATCGTTCAAACTTAAGGTCTCACACTTCACATAATTTACAACTCCATCTCACGCATAACTCCCACGTGAAGATTATAAAACAACACATCCATGAACACTAGCCCACTTAAACTTCATAACAATAATAATTGGTCCTAATCATATAGCCTAACTTATTCACAATTCATTAACACATCCTTCTTTCACCCATCACTACTATCTATCCTTCATACACAACTTAACATAGTTCATAGCTCTCTACATCTTAACTTAACTTCCTCTTGCAATCTGGAGAGCGCCTAGATTAATAACACTTACCCACCGAGTACTTCCATCACTAACCTATACTCTCTATCATACAAATACCGTCAACACCCGTTTCATACCTCGAACAAACTATATCACTTTCTATTAACCCAATTTCTTTGAAAAAGGGATTTCTCTATACTTATGCTCAACAAATAAAACTTACCATCCTTCTTACTACTACACCTCCACATCCCACATTTTCAGCCAGCACAAGGAACAAGATAAACTACAAGTTGTTAGTGGATCGAAATAGGCCGCACACGGCTCCACTAGGCTTTGAATATGAGTTTTGAAAAATAAAATTTTGAGATGAATAACAAAGAAGTTATTCTAGTGAATCGAAAGAGCCCCACACGGCTTTACTAGACTTTGATTTTTCATAAACATAATGATAACAAGATTACATAATACAAGAGATAGAAACTTGACACACAATATTCAACGATCTAAGAATACACCTTACTCTGTCTTAATTAAATAACCCATAAGAATGAGGGCATAACTTTCAACTTAAGGAACTTAACACACTAGAGAGCTCCTCTCAAGCCCTTTGTGTAACTTTTGAAATTTCTTCTAGAAAATATAGAAGCATTACCTGGGGAAGAACTGGAGCTTGCGAATCATGTTATCTCAAAAATAATACATAGAGGGAGAAGTATAGTTTAACATTGTAGATTCTGAGGAGGAATCTGAAAGCACATCTAACCTAGGCTTAGTTCACGACTTTTATGAACATGAATAAAGTACTTCAATCTTTGGAACTCAAAAGCACTGACAGGATACTTTCTAGCTCTCTTACAATCCCATAGCTATCTACGGAGAATTAAGATTAACTGTTTTTTATACCTTGAAAATGAGGAAGAGTTGGCCAGAATAGAGTAAGGTGAGAATCTATATAAGGTTCTTGGAGAACCTTTTTATAGCACGATCTTAGACTTGAAAGAAGGGAAACATTTCCTAAATGCCCTGTAGCCTCTCGAAGAAAAGTACAGACGTCTTCGTACCATTCCGCAAGAATCTACTAGACACGACTTCATAGACACCCTAGGACACTTGAACTATGTGCTCTGATACCAAGTTTGTAACGCCATGAAATCTGGTCCCGAGACGTCACACGGTGCTTAGAGTCACAAGTGACCCCAAGCTAACCCTTCTACTGGCATAACTCATAAGCAATTGAGTAAAAATACAAATCCATACAAATCAGCAGAAAAGAACTTTTTTTTGAATCTTATCGATACAAAAATGGAATTTTACAGGATTATAATTCTGCCTTTACAACCAAAATTGAAACAAAATACATCAATTTCTACTGACTGTCTATGAAGCCTCTACTAGTACTGACTGTAGGTAGCCGGGTCATGACTCCCGACTACCCCAACTCAATACGACTGAATAAAGAAAATACAATACTATAAACTCTGCATAACTAACCCAAGCCCTTGAATCAAAAGGACTCATCACCTGCTTACTGGATACCACGAACTAACTGGATCCGAAGGTGCAACTATACCTTGTACCTACATTTTGAGAAAATGTAGCACACATACGAATATGTGTGTCTGTACCATGAAAAAATACTGAGCATATGGGGGTGCAATGCATATATAAAATAATTTCTTAATATCATCACAGTTTATAAAATTATGCATGCTGATATAGATGACTCACTTAGCTCGAATTAAATCATCAAAATCATGGATGAATAATACATGTAAAGTAAAACAAGTGAGTCATTACAATACGGTCTCAATTCACTTTCATCTCAATTTCAAATCATCAAAGCAATCAACCCTCATGTCAATTCTCATTAGAATATATTTCTTAAATCTTTTAAGAATAATGACTTTCTCAAACTCAGCCTTTTAAGAAAATATATTTTCATCTAAGATAGAAGAGTACACACACACATTGAGAGATCCTATAATCGACATAAATCATGTGAGACACATGGAGTCCAACGTCCAACCCACGTTGGGGAGAGCCGTCCTATCCTTTCTATTAGAGTAGGACTTCCAATATCAATCCAAAAACACTAGTGATCACTATATAAATCAGCCTCAGGCTCACGTACTATAGGGGAACGTAGTTCTAGGGAAGTAAGGTCATTTTATACCTTTCACTCGCTGCTAAATATTATTCCCGGACTTAGCTCAGAATTTAAGTCAGCCTCAGGCTCACATTAAAGAAAATCCACAATAAACACTTCAACAATTTTCATTGGGAGCCAATTTTCTACCCCTTTATCATAATCAATAAAACACATGGATTTCTTTCACAGTCGAGTTCAAAATAACTCATTCACGACCAAAAGGTCAAATCATTCAAAACATCTCAAATATTCAACATCAACGTGTATATAGCACACATTTTCTCAAAGACACAATTTCAAATGGGGTTCAAGACCCAAATATCAAAATCATAGTAAATTTCTGTCAAGCATCATGCTTTAAGTCCTAATTTCATATAAATTCAACTTTTCAAAGTCATAAACATTATAATCTAAAGATAACCAAGATAGAATATAAGTTCATGCTCAAAAATCATAATAAACATATAAAAATCATTTCTTCGTAAAGAAAATTGCTTTTGGGCACAAGAACGAAAGATTGTTCTTGTTGAAAAACCCCACATACCTTGAATGATGAACTTTAGATCGTTACTCATTTTTGGGATGTTAATCGTGCCTTTGAATGATGGTTCTTGGAGTTCTTGAACTAGGAACTTGGAATCTTGAATAAATTTGCAGAATTAATGGTAAACTTTGGAGGTTCTTGAAGTTGGATGTAGGAGCTTAGGGTTTTATTTTTGAGGGAATTTGATTAAATATAACATATAATGCTTCTAATAGGCTTTAATATAGGATTTGGATGGATTTTGGGTGAGGGGGAATGACCAAAATGCCCATAAAAATCAAATAATTCTCGAATCTCTCCTTTGGTGGACTGTTTTGATAGTCTGAAGTAGATCAACCATAACGTTTTACTCCGATATCCAAATTGGATAAAACCAATTTCATTAGAAAGAGGACTCTCATATATTTCCGTTGATATATAGTATCTCACACAGATCATTGTGTACGAGGAGTTATGATTGTTTGAAGTTGACCCAAAAATTCACTTTTGATAGGCTGAAGTAGATCGACCATAACTTTTTTCTCCGATAGACAAATTGGATGAAACCAATTTCATCGGAAAGAAGACTCTCAGATATTTCCGTAGATATATATTAGATCACCCAGATCATTATGTACAAGGATTTATGATTTTTTAAAGTTGGAGAAAAAATACGCCAGACCTCAGTACTTTTTAACCTGCACGTTTTACTATTCACTACTATTCACGGTTCGATCGAAATGTTCATAAATTGTCGCTCGGGTGTTCGTTATGGATGATCCACATATCGTTGGAATTTTTATTCGATACTCTACGTAATGGTGGGTCATAATCTAAGATATTCCGCACGGAGAATTTATAATTCATTCTAGAAGATAGAACCCAACACGTTCATGCACAAATTTCAACGAAAAAAATTTTGGGGTATTACAGGTCACTTGAGTAGTTAATTAGTGAATCGAAAATGTTTAGGTTTAGGTACATAAAATGTGAACTTGCCAATTGAAGTTACTACAGAGTGGTCACTTGAGTAGTGAATTAGTGAATCGAAAATGAGTAAGTTTAGGTAGTTGAAATGTGAACTTGTAAATTGAAATTACTAAATTTGGTTACTTGAGTAGTGAAATAGTAACTCAAAAATATTTACGTTTAGGTAGTTGAAATGGGTGTATTGAATTTACTAAAGTGTGGTCACTTGAATAGTTAATTAGTGGCTCGAAAATTTTAAGTTTAGGTACCGGAAAGATGAAATTTTTAATTGAATTTACTAAAGTGTGGTCACTTGAGTAGTGAATTAGTGACTCGAAAATGTTTAAGTTTAGATACATTAAATATGAAATTGTAAATTGAATTTACAAAAGTGTGGTCACTTGAGTCTTGAACTGGTGACTCTAAAATATTTAAGTTTAGGTAGTTTAAATGTGAACTTTTATTTTGAATTTACTAATGTGTGGTATCTTGAGTAGTTAATTAGTTACTCGAAAAAGTTTAAGTTTAGGTTTTTAAAATGTGAACTTGTCAATTAAATTTACTAAAGAGTGGTCACTTGAGTAGTGAATTAGTGACTATAGAATGATAAAGTTTAGGTAGTTGAAATGTGAACTGGTCAATTGAATTTTCTAAATTTGGTTACTTGACTAGTGAACTAGTGACTCAAAAATATTTACGTTTATGTAGTTGAAATATGTGTTTTGTATTTACTAAAGTCTGGTCACTTCAGTAGTTAATTATTGATTCGAAAAAGTTTAAGTTTAGGTACTTAAAATGTCAACTTGTGTTTTCAATTTTCTAAAGAGTGGTCACTTGAGTCGTTAGTTAGAGAATCAAATTTTTTTACGTTTAGGTACATAAAATGTTAACTTGTTAATTGAATTTACTAAAGAGTGGTCACTTGAGTAGGGAATTAGTGACTCGAAAATGATTAAGTTTAGGTAGTTGAAATGTGAACTTGTCAATTGAAATTACTAAATTTGCTTACTTGAGTAGTGAACTAGTAACTCGAAAATATTTACGTTTAGGTAGTTGAAATGGCTGTTTTGAATTTACTAAAGTGTGGTCACTTCAGTAGTTAATTAGTGACTCTAAAATGTTTAAGATAAGGTACTTGAAATGTGAACTTGTGTTTTGAATTTACTAAAGTTTGGTCACTTGAGTAGTTAATTAGTGACTCGAAAATGTTTCAATTTAGGTACTTGAAATGTGAAATTGTGTTTTGAATTTACTTAAGTGAGGTCGCTTGAATAGTTAATTAGTGTATCGAAAATGTTTAAGTTTAGTTACTTGAAATGTGAACTTGTCAATTAAATTTACTAAACTGTGGTCACTTGAGTAGTGAATTAGTGAATCGAAAATGTTTAAGTTTAGATACTTGAAATATGGAATTGTCAATTGAATAAACTAAAGTGTGGTTACTTGAGTATTGAACTAGTGACTTGAAAATGTTTAAGTTTAGGTAGTTGAAATGTGAACTTGTGTTTTGAATTTACTAAATTGTGGTCATTTGAGTAGTTAATTATTGACTCGAAAATGTTTAAGTTTAAGTACTTGAAATGTGAACTTGTGTTTTGAATTTACTAAAGTGAGGTCACTTGAATAGTTAATTAGTGTCTCGGAAATGTTTAAGTTTAGTTACTTTAAATGTGAACTTGTCAATTGAATTTACTAAAGTGTGGTCACTTGAGTAGTGTATTAGTGAATCGAAAATGTTTTAGATAATTGAAATATGAAATTGCCAATTGAATATACTAAAGTGTGGTTACTTGTGTATTGAACTAGTGACTCGAAAATGTTTATCTTTAGGTAATTGAAATGTGAACTTGTGTTTTGAATTTACTAAAGTGAGGTCACTTGAATAGTTAATTAGTGTCTCGAAAATATTCAAGTTTAGTTACTTGAAAGGTGAACTTGTCAATTGAATTTACTAAAGTGTGGTCACTTGAGTAGTGAATTAGTGAATCAAAAATGTTTAAGTTTAGATACATGAAATATGAACTTGTCAATTGAATATAATAAAGTGTGGTCACTTGAGTATTGAACTAGTGACTCAAAAATGTTTAAGTTTAGGTAGTTGAAATGTGTACTTGTATTTTGAATTTACTAAAGTGTGGTCACTTGAGTAGTTAATTATGGACTCGAAAAAGATTAGGTATAGGTTCATAAAGTATGAACTTGTCAATTGAATTTACTGAAGAGTGGTCACTGGAGTACTAAATTAGTGACTAAAAAATGATTAAGTTTAGGTAGTTGAAATGTGAACTGATCAATTGAAATTACTAAATTTCGTTACTTAAGCAGTGAACTATTGACTGGAAAATCTTTACATTTAGTTAGTTGAAATGTGTGTTTTGAATTTACTAAAGTGTGGTCACTTGAGTAGTGAATTAGTGTCTCAAAATTTTTTAAGTTTAGGTACTTGAAATGTGAACTAGTCAATTGAATTTACTAAAGTGTAGACACTTGAGTAGTTAATTAGTGACGATAAATTTAAGTACTTGAAATGTGAACTTGTCAATTGAATATTCAAAATTCCATTACTTAAGTAGTAAACTAGTGACTCGAAAATGTTTAAGCTTAGGTAGTTGAAATGTGAACTTGTGTTCTGAATTTACTAAAGTGTGGTCACTTGAGTAGTTATTAAAAGACTCAAAAATATTTATGTTTAGGTATTTGAAATCTGAACTTGTGTTTTGAATTTACTAAAGTGTGGTCACTTGAGTAGTGAATTAGTGACTCAAAATTTTATAAGTTTAGGTACTTGAAATGTGAACTAGTCAATTGAATTTACTAAAGTGTAGACACTTGAGTAGTTAATTAGTGACTCAAAATTTAAGTACTTAAAATGTGAACTTGTCAATTGAAAATTCAAAATTCCATTACTTAAGTAGTAAACTAGTGACTCGAAAATGTTTATGTTTAGGTAGTTGAAAAGTGAACTTGTGTTCTGAATTTACTAAAGTGTGGTCACTTGAGTAGTTATTAAAAGACTCAAAAATATTTATGTTTAGATACTTGAAATCTGAACTTGTGTTTTGAATTTACTAAAGTGTGGTCACTTAAGTAGTTAGTTAGTGACTCAAAAATGTTTATGTTTAGGTACTTGAAATGTGAACATGTCAATTAAATTTACTAAAGTTTGGTCACTGGAGTAGTGAATTTGTGACTCAAAAATGTTTAAGTTTAGGAAGATGAAATGTGAACTTGTCAATTGAATTTAATAAATTAGGTTACATGAGTAGTGAACAAGTGACTTGAAAATGTTTAACTTTAGGTAGCAGAAATGTGAACTTTTGTTTTGAATTTACTAAAGTGTAGTAACTTGAGTAGTTAATTATTGACCCAAAAATATTTAAGTTTAGATACTTGAAATGTGAACTTGTCTTTTAAATTTGCTAAAGTGTGGTCACTTGAGCAGTTAATTAGTGACTAAAAAATGTTTAAGTTTAGGTACTTGAACTGTGAACTTGTCAATTGAATTTACTAAAGTGTGATCACTTTAGTAGTGAATTAGTGACTCGAAAATGTTTAAGTTTAGGTACTCGAAATATGAACTTGTCAAATGGATTTACTAAAGTGTGGTCACGTGAGTAGTCAACAAGTTACTCGAAAATGTTAAAGTTTAGGTAGTTGAAATGTGAACTTGTGTTTTGAATTTACTAAAGTGTGGTCACTTGAGTTGTTAATTAGTGACTTAAAATTTTTTATGTTTAGATACTTGAAATGTGAACTTGTCAATTGAATTTACTGTAGAGTGGTCACTTGAGTAGTGAATTAGTGACTCAAAAAAGATTAAATTTTGGTAGGTCTAATGTGAACTTGTCAGTTGAATTTATTAGATTCGGTTACTTGAGTAGTGAACTAGGGACTCGAAAATGTTTAAGTTTAGGTAGTTGAAATGTGTCCTTTGAATTTACTAAAGTGAGGTCACTTCAGTAGTGAATTAGTGACTCAAAAATGTTTAAGTTTAGGTACTTGAAATGAAAACTTGTGCTTTGAATTTACTAAAGTGTGGTCACTTGAGTAGTTAATTAGTGAATAAAAAATATTTAAGTTTAGATACTTGAAATGTGAACTTTTCAACTGAATTTACTAAAGTATTGTCACATAAGTTGTGAATTTGTGACTCGAAAATGTTTAAGTTTTAGTTGTTGAAATGTGAACTTGTGATTTGAATTTAATAAAGTGTGGACACTTGAGTAGTTATTAAGTGACTCGAAAATGTTTAAGTTTAGGTACTTGAAATGTGAACTTGTATTTTTAATTTGCTAAAGTGTGATCACTTAAGTAGATAGTTAGTGACTCAAAAATATTTGAGTTTAGGTACTTGAAATGTGAACTTGTCAATTGAATTTACTAAAGTTTGGTCACAGGAGTAGTGAATTTGTGACTCAAAAATGTTTAAGTTTAGGAAGTTGAAATGTGAACTTTTCAATTGAATTTACTAAATTTGGTTACTTGAGTAATGAACAAGTGACTTGAAAATGTTTAAGTTTAGATATCTGAAATGTGAACTTTTGTTTTAAATTTACTAAAGTGTAGTAACTTGAGTAGTTAATTAGTGACAGAATTTTTTTTAACTTTGGGTATTTGAAATGTTAACTTGTATTCTGAAATTGCTAAAGTGCGGTCACTTGAGTAGTTAATTAGTGACACAAAAATATTTAAGTTTAGGAACATCAAATGTGAACTTTTCAATTGAATTTGCTAAAGTATGGTCACATGAGTTGTGAATTTGTGACTCGAAAATGTTTATGTTTTGGTTGTTGAAATGTGAACTTGTGTTTTGAATTTACTAAAGTGTGGACACTTGAGTAGTTATTAAGTGACTCAAAAATGTTTTGTATACTTGAAATGTGAAATTGTGTTTTGAATTTACTAAAGTGAGGTCACTTATGTAGTTAGTTAGTGACTCAAAAATATTTAAGTTTAGGTACTTGAAATGTGAACTTGTCAATTGAATTTACTAAAGTTTAGTCACTCGAGTAGTGAATTTGTGACTCAAAAATGTTTAAGTTTAGGAATTTGAAATGTGAACTTGTCAACTGAATTTACTAAATTTGGTTACTTGAGTAATGAACAAGTGACTTGAAAATATTTAAGTTTAGGTAGCTGAAATGTGAACTTTTGTTTTGAATTTACTAAAGTGTAGTAACTTGAGTAGTTAATTAGTGACACAAAAATGTTTAAGTTTAGGCACTTGAAATGTGAAAATGTATTTTGAATTTTCTAAAGTGTGGTCACTTGAGTAGTGAATTAGTGACTCAAAAATATTTAAGTTTAGGTACTTGAAATGTGAACTTGTCAATTGAATTTACTAAAGTGTGATCACTTTAGTAGTGAATTAGTGACTAGAAAATGTTTAAGTTTAGGTACTTGGAATATGAACTTGTCAATTGGATATACTAAAGTGTGGTCACGTGAGTAGTGAACAAGTGACTCGAAAATGTTTAAGTTTAGGAAGTTGAAATGTGAACTTGTGTTTTTAATTTACGAAAGTGTGGTCACTTGAGTAGTTAATTAGTGACTCAAAAATGTATTAGTTTAGATACTTGAAATGTGAACTTGTCAATTAAATTTACAATTGAGTGGTCACTTGAGTAGTGAATTAGTTACTCAAAAAAGATTAAATTTAGGTAGGTTAAATGTGAACTTGTCAGTTGAATTTCCTAAATTCGGTTACGTGACTAGTGAACTAGTGACTCGAAAATGTTTAAATTTAGGTAGTTGAAATGTGAACTTTGAATTTACTTAAGTGTGGTCACTTCAGTAGTGAATTAGTGACTCAAAAATGTTTAAGTTTTGGTACTTGAAATGTAAACTTATGCTTTGAATTTACTAAAGTGTGGTGAATTAAGTAGTTAATTAGTGACTCAAAAATATTTAAGTTTAGGTACTTAAAATGTGAACATGTGACTCAAAAATGTTTAAGTTTTGGTTGCTGGAATATAAACTTGTTAATTGAATTTAGTAAATTTGATTACTTGAAATGTGAACTTATGTTTTGAATTTACTATGGTGTGGTCTCTTGAATAGTTAATTACTTGCTCGAAAATGTTATGTTTAGGTGCTTGAAAGATGAAAGTGTCAATTGAATTTACTAAAGTTTGGTCACTTGATTATTGAATTAGTGATTCGAAAATGTTTATGTTTAGATACATGAAATATGAACTTGTCAATTGAATTTACTAAAGTGTGGTCACTTGAGTGTTGATCTAGTGACTTTAAAATGTTTAAGTTTAGGTAGTTGAAATGCAAACTTTTGTTTTGAATTTAGTAATTTGTGGTCACTTGTGTAGTTAATTTGTTACTGGAAAATGTTTGGGTTTAGGTTCTTAAAATGTGAACTTGTTAATTGAATTTACTAAAGAGTGGTCAGTTGAGTAGTGAATTAGTGAGTAGATAATGATAAAGTTTAGGTAGTTGAAATGTGAACATTTCAATTGAATTTACTTAAATTTGTTACTTAAGTAGTGAACTATGACTCGAAAAATTTACGTTTAGGTTGTTAAAATGTATGTTTTGAATTTACTAAAGTGTGGTCACTTCAGTAGTTAATTAGTCTTTCTAAAGTATTTAAGTTTAAGTACTTAAAATGTCAACTTGTGTTTTGAATTTACTTAAGAGTGGTCACTTGAGTAGTTAATTAGTTAATCGAAAATGTTTAGGTTTAGGTACATAAAATGTGAACATGTCAATTGAATGTACTAAAGAATGGTCACTTGAGTAGTGAATTAGTGACTCGTAAATGATTAAGTTTTACTAGTTGAAATGTGAACTTTTCAATTGAAATTACTAAATTTGGTTACTTGAGTAGCGAACTAGTAACTTGAAAATATTTAAGTTTAGTTAGTTGAAATGTGTGTTTTTAATTTACTAAAGTGTGGTCATTTGAGTAGTAAATTAGTGATTTGAAAAAGTTTAAGTTTAGGTACTTAAAATGTCAACTTGTGTTTTCAATTTTCTAAAGAGTGGTCACTTGAGTCGTTAGTTAGAGAATCAAAAATGTTTACGTTTAGGTACATAAAATGTGAATTTGTTAATTGAATTTACTAAAGAGTGGTCACTTGAGTTGGGAATTAGTGACTCGAAAAATGATTAAGTTTAGGTAGTTGAAATGTGAACTTGTCAATTGAAATTACTAAATTTGCTTGCTTGAGCAGTGAACTAGTAACTCGAAAATATTTACGTTTAGGTAGTTGAAATGGTTGTTTTGAATTTACTTAAGTGTGGTTACTTCAGTAGTTAATTAGTGAGTCTAAAATGTTTAAGATTAGGTACTTGAAATGTGAAGTTGTGTTTTTAATTTACTAAAGTTTGGTCACTTGAGTAGTTAATTAGTGACTCGAAAATGTTTCAATTTAGGTACTTGAAATGTGAAATTGTGTTTTGAATTTGCTAAAGTGTGATCACTTAAGTAGATAGTTAGTGACTCAAAAATATTTAAGTTTAGGTACTTGAAATGCGAACTTGTCAATTGAATTTACTAAAGTTTGGTCACAGGAGTAGTGAATTTGTGACTCAAAAATATTTAAGTTTAGGAAGTTGAAATGTGAACTTGTCAATTGAATTTACTAAATTTGGTTACTTGAGTAATGAACAAGTGACTTGAAAATGTTTAAGTTTAGATAGCTGAAATGTGAACTTTTGTTTTAAATTTACTAAAGCGTTGTAACTTGAGTAGTTAATTAGTGATAGAAAATTTTTTAAGTTTAGGTATTTGAAATGTTAACTTGTATTCTTAATTTGCTAAAGTGTGGTCACTTGAGTAGTTAATTAGTGACTCAAAAATATTTAAGTTTATGTACTTGAAATGTGAATTTTTCAATTGAATTTACTAAAGTATGGTCACATGAGTTGTGAATTTGTGACTCCAAAATGTTTATGTTTTGGTTGTTGAAATGTGAACTTATGTTTTGAATTTACTATAGTGTGGACACTTGAGTAGTTATTAAGTGACTCAAAAATGTTTAAGTTTAGGTACTTGAAATGTGAACTTGTCAATTGAATTTACTACAGTGTTATAACTTTAGTAGAGAATTAGTGACTCGAAAATGTTCAAGTTTAGGTACTTGGAATATGAACTTGTCAATTGGATTTACTAAAGTGTGGTCACGTGAGTAGTGAACAAGTGACTCGAAAATGTTTAATTTTAGGTAGTTGAAATGTGAACTTGTATTTTGAATTTACGAAAGTGTGGTCACTTGAGTAGTTAATTAGTGACTCAAAAATGTTTAAGTTTAGATACTTGAAATGTGAACTTGTCAATAGAATTTACAATAGAGTGGTCACTTGAGTAGTGAATTAGTGACTCAAAAAAGATTAAATTTAGGTAGGTTAAATGTGAACTTGTCAGTTGAATTTCCTAAATTCGGTTACGTGAATAGTGAACTAGTGACTCGAAAATGTTTAAGTTTAGGTAGTTGAAATTTGAACTTTGAATTTACTTAAGTGTGTTCACTTCAGTAGTAAATTAGTGACTCAAAAATGTTTAAGTTTAGGTACTTGAAATGTAAACTTATGCTTTGAATTTACTAAAGTGTGGTCAATTAAGTAGTTAATTAGTGACTCAATATTTAAGTTTAGGTACTTGAAATGTGAACTTGTGACTCGAAAATGTTTAAGTTTTTGTTGCTGGAATATAAACTTGTTAATTGAATTTAGTAAATTTGATTACTAGAAATGTGAACTTATGTTTTGAATTTACTAAAGTGTGGTCACTTGAATAGTTAATTACTTGCTAGAAAATGTTATGTTTAGGTACTTGAAACATGAAAGTGTCAATTCAATTTACTAAAGTGTGGTCACTTGAGTAGTGAATTAGTGACTCGAAAATGTTTATATTTAGATACATGAAATATGACCTTGTCAATTGAATTTACTAAAGTCTGGTCACTTGAGTGTTGATCTAGTGACTTGAAAATGTTTAAGTTTAGGTAGTTGAAATGAAAACTTTTGTTTTGAATTTAGTAATGTGTGGTCACTTGTGTAGTTAATTTATTACTGGAAAAAGTTTGGGTTTAGGTTTTTAAAATGTGAACTTGTCAATTGAATTTACTAAAGAGTGGTCAGTTGAGTAGTGAATTAGTGAGTAGATAATGATAAAGTTTAGGTAGTTGAAATGTGAACATTTCAATTGAATTTACTAAAATTTGTTACTTAAGTAGTGAACTAGTGACTCGAAAATATTTACGTTTAGGTAGTTAAAATGTGTGTTTTGAATTTACTAAAGTGTGGTCACTTCAGTAGTTAATTAGTCATTCAAAAGTATTTAAGTTTAAGTACTTAAAATGTCAACTTGTGTTTTGAATTTACTTAAGAGTGGTCACTTGAGTAGTTAATTAGTTAATCAAAAATGTTTAGGTTTAGGTACATAAAATGTGAACATGTCAATTGAATGTACTAAAGAGTGGTCACTTGAGTAGTGAATTAGTGACTCGTAAATGATTAAGTTTTACTAGTTGAAATGTGAACTTTTCAATTGAAATTACTTAATTTGGTTACTTGAGTAGCGAACTAGTAACTTGAAAATATTTAAGTTTAGGTTGTTGAAATGTGTGTTTTGAATTTACTAAAGTGTGGTCATTTGAGTAGTGAATTACTGATTCAAAAATGTTTATGTTAAGGTACTTGAAATGTCTACTTGTTTATTGAATTTACTAAATTTGGTTACTTAAGTAGTGAACTAGTGACTTGAACATGTTTAAGTTCAGGTAATTGAAAGGTAAACATGTCAATTGAATTTACTAAAGCGTGGATACTTGAGTAGTTAATTAGTGACTCGAAAATGTTTAAGTTTAGGTACATGAAATATGAATTTGTCAGTTGAATTTACTAAAGTGTGGTCACTTAAGTAGTGAACTAGTAACTCAAAAAACGTTTAAGTTTAGGTAGTTGAAATTTAATCTTGTGTTTTGAATTTACAAAAGTGTGGTCACCTGAGTAGTTAGCTAGTGACTCAAAAATGTTCAAGTTTAGGTACTTGAAATGTGAACTTGTCAATTAAATTTACTAAAGAGTGATCACTGAAATAATGAATTAGTGACTCAAAAATGATTAAGTTTAGGTAGTTGAAATGTTAACTTGTTAATGGAATTTACTAAATTTGGTTACTTGCGTAGTGAACTAGTGACTCAAAAATATTTAAGTTTAGGTAGTTGAAATGTGTGTTTTGAATTTACTAAAGTGTGGTCACTTGAATAGTGAACTAGTGACTCAAAAAATGTTTAAGTTTAGGTAGTTGAAATGTAATCTTGTGTTTTGAATTTACTAAAGTGTGGTCACTTGAGTAGTTTATTAGTTACTCAAAAATATTTAAATTTAGGTACTTGAAATGTGAACTAGTCAATTGAATTTACTAAAGTGTGGTCTCATGAGTAGTGAATTAGTGTCTCGAAAATGTTTAATTTAGGTAGGTGTAATGTGGACTTGTCCATTGAATTTTCTAAATATGGTTACTTCAGTAGTGAACAAGTGACTTGAAAATTTTAAAGTTTAGGTAGTTTAAATGTGAAATTGCTTTTTTAAATTACTAAAGTGTGGTCACTTGAGTATTTAATTAGTGTCACGAAAATGTTTAAGTTTACTTACTTGAAATGTGAACTTGTCAATAGAATTTACTAAAGTGTGGTCACTTGAGTAGTGAATTAGTGAATCGAAAATGTTTAAGTTTACATACTTGAAATATGAACTTGTTAATTGAATTTACTAAATTTTGTTACTTAAGTAGTGAATTAGTGACTCAAATATGTTTAAGTTTAGGTATTTGAAATGTGAACTTGTAAATTGAATATAATAAAGTGTGGTCACTTGAGTAGTGAATTTGTGACTCAAAAATGTTTACGTTTAGGTACATGAAATGTGAACCTGTGTTTTAAATTTACTAAAGTGTGGTTATTTGAATAGTTAATTAGTGACTCTAAAATGTTTAAGTTTAGGTAATTGAAATGTGAACTTGTCAATTAAATTTACTAAAGTGTGGTCACTTGAGTAGTGAATTAGTGACTCAAAAATGTTTTTGTTTAGGTACTTAAAATGTCAACTAGTCAATTGAATTTACTAAATTTTGTTATTTAAGTAGTTAATTAATGACTCCAACATATTTAAGTTTAGGTAGTTGAAATGTGAACTTGTCAATTGAATTTACTAAAGTGTTGTCACTTGAGTAGTGAATTAGTGACTAAAAAATGTTTAAGTTTAGGTACTTGAAATATCACCTTGTCAATTGAATTTATTAAAGTGTGGTCACTTTAGTAGTGAATTAGTAACTCAAAAATATTTATGTTTAAGTAGTTGAAATGTGACCTTGTGTTTTGAATTTACTAAATTGTGGTCAGTTGAGTAGTTAGTTAGTGACTCAAAAATGTTCAAGTTTAGGTACTTGAAATGTGAACTTGTCAATTGAATTTTCTAAAGAGTGGTCACATGAGTAGCGAATTAGTGACTCGAAAATGTTTAAGTTTAGGTAGTTGTAATGTAAACTTGTCAATTGAATTTTTAAAATTTGGTTACTTGAGTAGTTAACAAGGGACTTGAAAATTTTTAAGTTTAGGAAGTTGAAATCTGAACTTGTTCTCTGAATTTACTAAAGTGTGGTCACTTGAGTATTTAATTATTAACTCAAAAATGTTTAATTTTAGGTTCTTGAAATGTGAACTAGTCAATTAAATTTATCAAAGTGTGGTCACTTAAGTAGTTATTTAGTGACTCGAAAATGTTTATGTTTAGGTACTTCAGATGTCAACTTGTCAATTGAATTTACTAAATTTGGTTACTTAAGTAGAGAACTAGTGACTCGTACATGTTTAAGTTTAGGTAGTTGAAATGTAAACTTGTCAGTTGAATTTACTAAAGGGTGATCACTTTAGTAGTGAATTAGTGACTCCAAAATGGATAAGTTTAGGTACTTGAAATATTAACTTGTCAGTTGAATTTACAAAAGTGTTGTCACTTGAGTAGTGAACTAGTGACTCAAAAAATGTTTAAGTTTAGGTACTTGAAATGTGAACTTGTCTGTTGAATTTACTAAAGAGTGGTCACTTGAATAGTGAATTAGTGACTAGAAAATGATCAAGTTTAGGTAGTTGAAATGTGAACTTGTTATTAGAATTTACTAAATTTTGTTACTTGAGTAGTGAACTAGTGACTCAAAGATGTTTAAGTTTAGGTCGTTGAAAATAGTGTTTTGAATTTACTTAAGTGTGGTAACTTCAGTAGTTAATTAATGACTCAAAAATTTTTAAGTTTATGTACTTGAAATGTGAACTTGCATTTTGAATTTGCTAAAGTGTAGTCACTTGTGTAGTTAATTAGTGACTCAAAAATATTTAAGTTTAGGTACTTGAAATGTAACTTGTCAACTGAATTTTCTAAAGAGTGGTCACACAAGTAGTAAATTTGTGACTCGAAATTGTTTAAGTTTTGGTAGTTGAAATGTGAACTTGTCAATTGAATTAGGTAAATTTGGTTACTTGAGAAATGAACAAGTGACTTGAAAATGTATAAGTTTAGGTAGTTGAAATGTGAAATTGAGTTTTAAATTTACTAAAGTGTGGTCACTTGAGTAGCTAATTAATGACTCAAAAATGTTTAAGTTTAGGTACTTGAAATGTCAACTTGACAATTGAATTTACTAAATTGGGATACTTAAGTAGTGAATTAGTGACTCGAATATGCTTAAGTTTAGGTAGATGAAATGTGAACTTGTTAATTGAATTTACTAAAGTGTGGTCAAATGTATTGTTAATTAGTGGCTCGAAAATGTTAAGTTTAGGTACTTGAAAGATGAAATTGTCAATTAAATTTACTAAAGTGTAGTCACTTGAGTAGTGAATTAGTGAATGGAAAATGTTTAAGTTTAGATACATGAAATATGAACTTCTCAATTGATTTTACAAAAGTGTGGTCCTTTGAGTAATGAACTAGTGACTCAAAAATGTTTGAGTTTAGGTAGTTTAAATGTGAACTTTTGTTTTGAATTTACCAATGTGTGGTCACTTGAGTAGTTAATTGGTTATTTGAAAAAGTTTAGGTTTTCGTTTTTAAAATGTGATCTTGTCACTTGAATTTACTAAAGAGTGGTCACTTGAGTAGTGAATTAGTGACTAGAAAATGATAAAGTTTAGATAGTTGAAATGTGAACTTGTCAAATAAATTTACTAAATTGTTGTCACTTGAGTAGTGAATTAGTAACTCAAAAATGTTTGATTTTAGGCACTTGAAATATGAACTTGTCAATTGAATTTACTAAAGTGTGGTCACTTTAGTAGTTAACTAGTGACTGAAAAATGTTTAAGTTTAGGTAGTTGAAATGTGTATTTTGAATTTACTAAAGTGTGGTCACTTCAGTAGTTAATTTGTGACTCTAAAATGTTTAAGTTTAGGTACTTTAAATGTGAACTTGTGTTTTCAATTTGCTAAAGTGTGGTCACTTGAGTAGTTAATTAGTGCCTCGAAAATGTTTAGGTTAAGGTACTTATAATGTAAGCTTGTCAATTGAATTTACTAAAGAGTGGTCACTTGAGTAGTGAAATAGTGACTCAAAAATGATTAAGTTTAGGTAGTTGAAATGTGAACTTGTCAATTGAATTTATTAAATTTGGTTTCTTGAGTAGTGAACTAGTGACTCGAAAATGTTTAGGGTTAGGTAGTTGAAATGTGTGTTTTGAATTTACTTATGTGTGGTCACTTCAGTAGTTAATTTGTGACTCAAAAATGTTTAAGTTTATGTACTTGAAATGTGAACTAGCATTTTGAATTTGTTGTAGTGTGGTCACTTGAGTAGTGAATTAGTGACTCTAAAATATTTAAGTTTAGGTACTTGAAATGTCAACTTTTCAATTGAATTTACTAAAGTGTGGTCACACAAGTAGTTAATTTGTGACTCGAAAATGTTTAAGTTTTGGTAGTTGAAATGTGAACTTGTAAATTGAATTTTGTAAATTTGGTTACTTGAGTAATGAACAAGTGACTTGAAAATGTTTAAGTTTAGGTAGTTGAAATGTGAGCTTGAGATTTGAATTTACTAATATGTGGTCACTTGAGTAGCTAATTAGTGACTCAAAAAATGTTTAAGTTTAGACAATTGAAATGTCAACTTGTCAATTGAATTTACTTAATTTGGATACTTAAGTAGTGAATTAGGGACACGAATATGTATAAGTTTAGATTGTTGAAATATGAACTTGTCGATTGAATTTACTAAAGTGTGGTCACTTGAATAGTTAATTAGTGGCACGAAAATGTTAAGTTTAGTTACTTGAAAGATGAAAATGTCAATTCAATTTACTAAAGTGTGGTCACTAGAGTAGTGAATTAGTGACTCGAAAATGTTTAAGTTTAGATACATGAAATATGAACTTGTCAATTGGATTTACAAAAGTGTGGTCACATTATTAATGAACTAGTGACTCAAAAATTTTTAAGTTTAGGTAGTTGAAATGTGAACTTTGGTTTTGAATTTACTAATCTATGGTCACTTGAGTAGTTAATTAGTTACTCGAAAAAGTTTAGGTTTAGGTTTTTAAAATGTGAACTTGTCAATTGAATTTACTAAAGAGTGGTCACTTGAGTAGTGAATTAGTGACTAGCAAATGATAAAGTTTAGGTAGTTGAAATGTGAACTTGTCAATTGAAATTACTAAATTTTGTTACTTGAGCAGTGAACTAGTGACTAAAAAATATTTACGTTTAGGTAGTTGAAATAAGTGTTTTGAATTTACTAAAGTGTGGTCACTATAGTAGTTAATTATGGACTCGAAAAGGTTTAAGTTTAGGTACTTGAAATGTGAACTTGTGTTTTGAATTTACTAAAGTGTGGTCACTTGAGTAGTTAATTAGTGACTCGAAAATGTTTATTTTATGGTACTTAAAATGTGAACTTGTCAATTGAGCTTACTAAAGAGTGGTCACTTGAGTAGTGAAATATTGACTCGAAAATAATTAAGTTTAGGTAGTTGAAATGTGTACTTGTCAATTAAATTTACTAAATTTGGTTTCTTTAGTAGTGAACTAGTGACTCGAAATTGTTTACGTTTAGGTAGTTGTAATTTGTGTTTTGAATTTTCTAAAGTGTGGCGACTTCAGTTGTTAATTAGTGACTTGAAAATGTTTAAGTTTAGGTACATAAAATGTGAACTTGTGTTTTTAAATTACTAAAGTGTGGTCTCTTGAATAGTTAATTAGAGACTAAAAAATGATTAAGTTTAGGTACTTGAAATGTGAACTTGTCAATTAAATTTATTAAAGTGTGGTAACATTACTTGTTAATTAGTGACTCGAAAATGCTTAGATTTTGGTTCTTAAAATGTTAACTTGTCAATTGAATTTACTAAAGAGTGGTCACTTTCGTAGAGAATTAGTGACTCGAAAATGATTAGGTTTAGGTAGTTGAAATGTGAACTTGTCAATTGAATTTACTATAGTGTTGTCACTTGAGTAGTGAATTAGTAACTCAAAAATGTTTGAGTTTATGTACTTGAAATAAGAACTTGTCAATTGAATTTACTAATGTGTGGTCAGTTTGACAGTTACCTAGTCACTCAAAATTGTTTAAGTTTAGGTAGTTGAAATGTGTATTTTGAATTTACTAAAGTGTGGTCACTTCAGTAGTTAATTAGTGACTCAAAAATATTTAAGTTTAGGTACTTGAAATGTGAACTTGTGTTTTGAATATACTAAAGTGTGGTCACTGGGGAGTTAATTAGTGACTCGAAAATGTTTAGGTTAAGGTACTTATAATGTGAACTTGTCAATTGAATTTACTATAGAGTGGTCACTTGAGTAGTGAAATAGTGACTCATAAATGATTAAGTTTAGGTAGTTAAAATGTGAACTTGTCAATTGAATTTACTAAATTTGTTTCTTGAGTAGTGAACTAGTGACTCAAAAATATTTATGTTTAGGTAGTTGAAATGTGTGTTTTGAATTTACTTAAATTTGGTCATTTCAGTAGTTAATTAGTGACTCGAAAATGTTGAAGTTTATGTGCTTGAAATGTGAACTTATGTTTTGAATTTGCTAAAGTGTGGTCACTTGAGTAGTTAATTAGTGACTCAAAAATATTTAAGTTTAGGTACTTGAAATGTGAACTTGTCAATTGAATTTACTAAAGTATTGTCACATAAGTTGTGAATTTGTGACTCGAAAATGTTTATGTTTTGGTAGTTGAAATGTGAACTTATCAATTGAATTTGGTAAATTGGGTTACTTGAGTAATGAACAAGTGACTTGAAAATGTTTAAGTTTAGGCAGTTGGAATGTTAACTTGAGTTTTGAATTTACTAAAGTGTGGTCACTTGAGTAGCTAATTAGTGATTCCAAAAATGTTTAAGTTTAGATAATTGAAATGTCAACTTGTCAATTGAATTTACTAAATTTGGATACTTAAGTAGTGAATTAGTGACTCGAATATGTTTAAATTTAGGTTGTTCAAATGTGAACTTGTCTATTGAATTTACTAAAGTGTGTTTACTTGAATAGTTAATTAGTGGCTCGAAAATGTTAAGTTTAGGTACTTGAAAGATTAAATTGTCAATTGAATTTACTAAAGTGTGTTCACTTGAGTAGTGAATTAGTGAATCGAAAATGTTAAAGTTTAGATACATGAAATATGAACTTGTCAATTGGATTTACAAAAGAGTGGTCACTTGAGTAATGAACAAGTGACTCAAAAATGTTTAAGTGTAGGTAGTTGAAATGTGAACTTTTGTTTTGAATTTACTAATGTGTGGTCACTTGAGTAGTTAATTAGTTACTCGAAAAAGTTTAGGTTTAGGTTTTTAAAATGTGAACTTGTCAATAATTTACTAAAGAGTGGTCACTTACGTAGTGAATTAGTGACTAGAAAATGATAAAGTTTAGGTAGTTGAAATGTGAACTTGTTAATTGAATTTACTAAATTTTGTTACTTGAGCAGTGAACTAGTGACTCAAAAATATTTACGTTTAGGTAGTTGAAATATGTGTTTTGAATTTACTAAAGTATGGTCACTTCAGCAGTTAATTAGTGACTCAAAATTGTTTATGTTTAGTTACTTGAAATGTGAACTTGTGTTTTAATGAAATTAAATGGCGCGTCCAGGGTTAAAAGGGTTAATTTCCTACCCCTATTTAAACCCAATAACACGTGATTTAGCTATTCTTCACCCAAAATATAGTATTTTTTCTCCAGTTTCAATCATGAACAAGCTAGGGTTTCTATTGGAGATTCAAACACAGGAAGGTTTCACCATCAATCTTCATGAAATCATGAATTAAGGTTTGCATAATGTTCATTCATGGACTCCTTTCGTCCAAGAATCCCAAGAATCCCTTTTCTAAATTAAAGTTATGGATTTTCTTATGAATTTCACGATTGGGCTGCTTTTGTTCATGTTGATAATAAGTTATTGAATTGTATTCCATGAATGAGTGTTAAATTCCATATGGGTTGATTTGTAACGGTATAGGTTCATGAAGCCCTAGGACTAAACCCTTGAATGATTAAATAAGAATTGAATCACGACAGTTAATTGTTGTATGATGTTGTTTACACATTCTATGCCTATTATGTTTTTGGTTGAATGCCTAGATGAAGGGAAAGTTTCTAATTAGCATGATATCATGAAATACCCATATACGTACAAACTTATGCCTATCACATGTTTGATGAAATGCATCAGTAAATGTATTATAATGATTATTATGTATTCAAGTAAGTCATTCTGTGTCAATTTCCATCCATCGAGTCCTGGGGGTACTTGTACCCAAATTATTATTTGTGTACCTAGATCCATGTCTGGTTTTCACGATACTCTCAGTCAAGCTATGAATCCTTAGACTTCAGATAGTCTTATGACTCAGGAAAAATCTCCATTATCTCATGACTCAGTCAATTGTTAGTTATCAGAAGTATTTCTTCAGACAACGGAACTTAGTAACACAACTTATGTTCTGTTCAATAAATCATGTCCAGTATCCATTCAGATGGGAGTAGGATTTTGCATCGAGTAAACCCAAGGATAGGGACACACACTATCAGATGTGAGGTGATCCTTAGAAGTCATCCCTGCGATCCAGAACAATATAGCCAGCATAGGTTGAGACATCAACACTGTCGATGAGAGTAGATGAGGTGGATAAGCACTGTCAGATAAGGGGCCCACCATTCTCTTTTGGGGACACTATTAGATTAGGGTCACCCATAGCTTATCTTTACCAGTGGTGCGGTATTGACACCCTTCCAACTGGGGTTACAGATTGGACCCCAACTCAGCTATAATGGTGTATCAGGGGAATGTCGGTTAAATACTACCTCCCATAGTTTAAGTACCAGTCATAGTAAAATAACTCAAATAGTTCTTTAGATTAAAGACTGTCAGATATAGTCGACTCAGATACAGTAAGGAACTTAGATAGTTCCATCAGATTCAGGACTATCAGATATAGTCATCCATGTTATCAGTTACATTCAAATACAACTATTTATGCTATCAGTTATATCAATTATTAGTATGTCATGTTATCAGTATTCAGATTCAGTAATCACGATATCACAATGTCAGTTACAGTTACGTATTTATGTATGCATTCTCGCATTCATGTTTGACATTCAACTAGCATTATTCATGTTTGTTAGCCCTTGCATTAGCCTACCTCACATGTATACTCAGTACATTTCATTGTACTGACGTATTTGCACTATAATGCTTTCTTTTTATGTTACACCATAGGTTTAGAGACACGAGTTCCAGATCAGCTGTAGATTCCAGTCTCAATAGTCCGAATAGAAGTGATTCCTTATCCTTCGAGGACATGATTATTTCTCCACTATTTCATTGATTAGTTATTAGTTGGAGTTAGTTGGGGACATGTCCCATCAACTCTTTTTTCAGATTATTTAGATAGTAGAGGCTTTCAGACTAGATGCAGACTATTATGTTTCAGACTTCAATGTTTACAGTTTTGTTTTGGGTATTATATTATCCCACAAATGTTATCTATTCCATTTTATGTGCAGTATTGAAACTTAGGGCCTTTCTGTGCATGTTTCCACATTATTCTATATTTTACGCAATATACTGGTATATATATCAGTCATGGAGTAGCTTTTGGTCCTTCAGGGTCATAAGCACCGTGTTGCGTTCCGATTTTGCAAATCGGGGTGTTACAAACTTGGTATCAGAGCCTAAGTCTCAATAGAGTCCTAGGAAGTTTAAAAGTCGTATCTAGTAAAGTCTTGTGCATGGGTGTGTTGCACACCATATTTATGTGCAAAAGGCTATGAGATATTTAGGAAGATTTTCCTTTCTTTCAGTATTCATGCCATTCCAGTGAGAATAATAACAAGTCAATCTCTCAGTCTAATCTGCTTCTTCTCTTTATTTAAGAATATGCCTCCTAAGAGAAGAAATCAGTCAGCCCCTTAGCCCGAAGAACCTTTGGGCGATCATGTTTCTCATGCGGAGTTCAGGACAACATTTACCACTCTTGCTCAGTCAGTAGCTACCCATAATGAGCGATCAGCTATCGTTTCATCCAACCCAGTGGCCAACTCAGTTGCAGCTAGGATTCGGGACTTCACCATAATGAATTCTCAGTCCTTCTATGGGTCTAAAATAGATGAAAACCCTTAGGAATTCATTGATCAAGTTCAGAAAGTGAGAGTCATCATAGGGGTGACTACTGTTGAGAGTGCTGAGTTAGCCGCATACCAGTTGCATGATGTGGCTTATACTTGGTTCAAACAGTAGAAGTCAGAAAGGTCAGATGATGCAGGTCCTATAAAGTAGGAGTTTGTCGCTTCATTCTTAGACAAATTCTTTCCCTAAGAGGTTAGAGAGGCTAAGGTGCTAGAATTCATCAACCTTAGGCAGGGCAATATGACAGTGAAAGAGTATTCTCTAAAGTTTACTCAATTAGCCAGATATGCCCCTCATATGGTTGCAGAAAGCAAAGCCAAGATGAGTAAGTTCGCTTCAGGGGTAAATGATAGTGTGGTTAATGAGTGCAGATACACCATGCTAAATAGTGACATGACTTTAGCTAGACTTATGACCCATGCTCAGTAGATAGCGGAGCAAAAGATTAAGCATAGGGAAAAGAATAATAAGAAACCTAGGATAGGTAGCTTCAATTTTAGTCAGCGTAAATCAGAAGAAGGAAACTGTTCTCAGTTTCATCCAAAGTCATCAGTTCCAGCTTCTTCTTTAGACAGTTCTCCAGCTCCTAAGTTTAGAGATAGAGTGCCAGGCAATAAGTCCCAGGGTAGTGTCAGTAATGCCCAAACTAATCCCTTTTGTCAGCCTTATGGGAAAAACTAAAAGAGTGCTTGCAGAGCTGGCAACGATGTCTATTTCAGTTGTGGAAAGCTAGGACACAGAGTCAAAGACTTCCCTCAGTCAGGTTATCAGATTCATCTTCGCTCCTCAGCTCAATCCGGTCACCTTAATCAGCAGGGTGCCACCATCAGTGCTACTAGCTAGAAACACCTAAATAGACTATATGCTATTCAGACCCGACAAGATCAGGAAAATTCTACTGATGTAGTTACTGGTATATTATAGATCTTTCATGTGCATGTTTATGCTTTGCTAGATATAGGAGCTTCTTTGTATTTTGTTACTCCCTATATAGCAGTTGATTTAGGAATGAGTCCCAAAATTCTAGTAGAGCCCTTCTCAGTCGCTACCCCATTGGGAAAAATCATCATAGCCCAACGGGTATACAGGAACTGCCCGGTTATGATATTTCAGAAAGTCACTTCAACAGACTTAGCCGAATTAGAGATGACTTATTTTGATGTCATTCTCGGCATGGATTGACTTCATTCCTTCTATGCCACAGTCGACTGTAGAAACAGAATAGTCCAGTATCAGTTTCCAAATGAACCCATCCTTGAGTGGAAGGGTGGTGTATCAGCTTTTAGGGGACAGTTTGTTTCCTATATTCGGGCAAGGAAAATGATATCTAAAGGATGTGACTATCATTTTGTTTGAGCTAAGGACACTAGTTCCAAAACTCCTAGTATTAAATAAGTCCCAGTAGTGAATGAATAGTCATATGTATTTCCTAAAGATATTCCTGGAATTCCTCCTGAAAGGGAAATAGACTTCGACATTGATCTTCTTCCAGATACTCAGCCTATCTCTATTCCGCAATACAAAATGGCACCAGCAGAACTCAGAAAATTGAAAGAACAGTTGAAGGATCTCTTAGAAATGGGATTCATTAGACCCAACATTTCCCTGTGGGGCGCACCAGTTTTATTCGTGTGCAAAAAAAATGGTTCTCTTAGAATGTGCATTGATTACTATCAACTCAATAAGGTCATGGTCAAGAACTAGTATTCTTTTTCTAGAATAGATGACTTGTTTGACCGATTTCAGGGTGCCAGCTATTTCTCTAAGATAGACCTCAGATCCGGCTATCATCAGCTTAGAGTTAGAGAAAGTGAAGTGACGTTCCAAAAATAGCTTTCCGTACTCGGTATGGTTACTTTGAATTCTTAGTCATGTCATTTGGTCTTACCAATGCCCCAACAGATTTTATGGACTTGATGATCCGTGTGTTCAAGCAGTACTTGGACATGTTCATCATAGTCTTCAGGGATGATTTTATGGTCTATTCCCGCACTGAGCGTGATCGTGCAAGCTAGCTCAAAACAATACTTCAGACTCTCAGAGATCATCATCTCTTCGCCAAATTCAGTAAGTGCAAATTTTGGCTATGGTCAGTAGCATTCCTTGGTCACATTATTTCTGGTGATGGCATTAGAGTTGATCCTCAAAAGACCGAAATAGGAAGAAACTGGCTAAGACATGTCTATCCATCAGATATCAGGAGTTTCTTGGGTTTGGATGGATATTACAAATGATTTGTTGAAGGATTTTCATCTATTTCATCTCCTATGTCCAGATTGACTCAGAAGAAAGTCAAGTTTCAGTGGTCAGACCCTTGCGAGAAAAGTTTTCAGGAGTTGAAGACTCAACTTACCTCAGCCCCAGTTTTAGCTCTTCTAGATGGTTCAGATGGGTTCATGGTGAGTTATGATGCATCCAGATTAAGTTTGGGTTGTTTCCTCGTACAGCATGGTAAGGTCATAGCCTATACCTCCAGACAGCTTAAACCCCATGAGAGGAATTATCCTACTCATGATCTTGAGTTAGCAGCCGTAGTCTTTGCCTTAGATATTTGGAGGTACTATCTCTACGGAGTTCATGCAGATGTCTTCACAGATCACAAGAGTCTTCAGTATGTCTTTTCTCAAAAAGATCTCAATCTTCGTCAGAGAATATGGTTAGAGATCTTGAAAGACTACAACCTGAGTGTCCTCTATCAATCGGGAAAGGCCAACGTAGTGGCCGACGCTCTCAGTAGGATATCCATGGTTAGTGTTTCTCATGTGGAGGATAGTAAGAAGAAGTTAGCTCAAGAAGTCCATCAGCTTACCAGACTAGGCACTTTCTTAGTCGATTCTTTAGAGGGTGGTGTATGTGTTCAGAGTAGCTCAAAATCATCTGTAGTTTCTTAGGTCAAAGTAAATCAAGACAGAGATCCCAGCCTTGTCAAGTTGAAAGAGTCAGTTCAGGATCAGAAAGTATAGGTTTTCTCCCAAGGGGGAGATGGTGTTTTGCATTTTCAGGGACGTCTCTGTGTTCCAGGTGTAGACGACTTAGGGTAGAGAATTCTTGCAAAAACACATGGTGTGCGCTACTCTATTCATCCAGGGGACACAAAGATGTATCGTGACTTATGGGAAATCTATTAGTGAAGTGGGATGAAGAGAGACATTGCAGAGTTTATGGCTAAGTGCTCTACATATTAGCAAGTTAAGATAGAGAATCAGAATCCTAATGGGTCCATGCAGGAGTTCAGTATTTCTACTTGTACGTGGGAAGTTGTGAACATGGACTTCATGATGGGTTTGCCTCAAACTCATCATCAGCATGATTCAGTCTGGGTCATTTTAGATAGTCATCCAAGTCAACTCATTTTCTTCCAGTTCATACCTCTAATTCATCCGAGGATTACGTTAAACTCCATATCAAGGAGTTGGTCAGATTTTACGGTGTTTTGTTGTCCTTTATCTCAGACAGGGGTACCCAGTTCACCTCCCATCTCTAGAAAGCATTCCCAAAGGGTTTCGGTACCCAAATTCATCTCAGTACAACCTTCCATTCTCAGCTAGATGTTCAAGTAGAAAGGACCATTTAGACTTTAAAAGATATGCTAAGGGCATATGAAATTGATTTCAAGGAAAGTTGGGATGACCACTTGCCTTTGATTGAGTTTGCATACAAAAACAACTATCATTCTAGTATTCAGATGTCTCCATTTGAAGATCTCTATGGTAGGAGATGTATATCTCCAATTGGTAGGTTCAAAGTTAGTGAGGCCTCATGTCACGACCCGAGCCTAGGCCCTAGCCGTGATGAGCATCCCGAACCATGAAGGCCCGGAACACCCATTCTCTATCTGGTTATCATGCACAACATTCATAATCATAATAAAAATGCAGAATTGAAACTGAGTACGGAAAACATGGTCAAGTCCTGCAATATTTATGAATAATACTATCTGACATCAGTCTGCAAAATCTCTACTAAGAACATAAACCTTTGTCTGAAAAGAAGCTGGGACAAGGCCCCCAGTAAACCAAAAACATAATAAATAAGATAGTGTCTGACATAATTAGGCCTTCCGAATAATAGAAGGATCACCACTGTGAGATCATGTCTGCAAACCCGAGAATGTCTACTGAGTAGCTGGACCCCTAGACTGTGCCTCAGAACCTGGAAGGAGGGGGGGTCAGCACAAAAGTACTGGCACGCGAAGCAATCCAAAAGTAGTATAATGGAACATACATATATATATATTAAGGAAAAGCAATTTTTCATCAAGACATCATGTATAAAACTGTTTTTGAAAAACACATGGGCACTTTCTGAAAACATGCAACCTGTCTGTTCATTTCAAATCATGATCTGTGTTTAACTTTTGAGTTAGGTGGTATTCCCCTACAAGTCTGAATATTCCACGGGCTGTATGGAATCGGCCATTGACTCGGTGGGGAAGTCCCCAACCCAAGTGTGCCACAAGGGTTGGAGTGTCTGAGTCTGATACGCCACAGGACATTTAAGTCAGCACATAATAATATACCCGGGTCGGCAAACCACGGTTTTAGGCAATGAGTTGTCTGAACTCCCGCCTTCTTCAGGGAACCACCTAAGCTCTCTTTATGCCCTATTTTAGCCTTTTCTGAACATGTATCATTCTGAAATTTCTAAATCATGAAAGTCTGATAAAAATCTGATTTCTGAACTAGTCTGTGTCTGTTATGGCATTTGTCTTAGTTGGTATCGTCATACCAAGACTTGCAAGTCCTATTTCTGAGCCATAATGTATTAAGAAAGAGCTTTCATTCAAAACATAGTTTAGACCACCAAAACATGTAATTTGCATTAAAGATGTCATGTTCCGAAACTCAAGTCAAATCCATGCAAAACTTTCATCAAACATATGGTGGTCATGTGCATTTTTGGTAAAACCATGCATTCTTTCATTACATGCATATTCAACATTCACAACCCTCTCTTTCGTGTTCAAAACATTGTATATTACGTGAAACATGGAAAAAATTACATTAAGAGAGAGGTTTCCTGAAAATTATGCTCTAAATTCATATTTCAGGACAAACGCATATATATATATACATATAACTTTCAAATCACTTTGGGGGAAAGACAAAAGGCCAAAACAATATCATTAAAGCTTCTGAAACATGAGTATATACATGAATTCGAAAACCCAATCCTTAAAACATGATTTCTATGCCCATGAGATTTTAGGAAAACCCCGCGTACCTTATTCTCCACGAATTTTTGGTGTCTATCGAAGCCTACGTCGAGAGGATTCCAAATCTGTAATTTGTTTCACGAAGAAGTTTCGGAAAGATCGGTCCTTCAAGCTTATTTTCTCAAACCCTAGTTGCTCCTTCTCTTAAGTTCTTGAAGGATTAGATTTTGGGATTTTATAGGAGGCTTCAATGTTGTTAATAGGCCCAAATCCGTTTAGGAGTGGGTAAGGATGATTTTGGGTTTTGTAACGACTAACTTGCACTTAAAGTAACTCAAAACGAAGTGTTTTCGTCACCTGAAACCATAACTATGCGCCTCCCTTTGCATTGCCTAAATTTACATAGGCGCCTCCCTATGCATCGCCTATATTTGCATAGGCGCCGCCCTATGCGTCGCCTATATGTGCATAGGCGACACATTCAACTTTTAAAGGCCATAACTTCTTCACCGGGTGTCCGTTTTAGGCGAATTTGGTATCGTTGGAAAGATTATTCAATTATATACAATTTGGTATATAGTAGGACACCCAGTTCATCTTATACAATGAGTTATGGTCAATAGAATTTGACACAAATTACAACGTCCACTAAAACTTAATCGATCGAAATGGTTTTAACTCGTCCTTGAGTTGAAGGACTTCTATGGTCTAAATTCATGCTCAAATGGATTCACATACTACAAAATTTATCAACATGCCAAATTTGTATAGGATTTAAGGCTTTGGGATTATCAACGCATCAGAGTCATATTTTTTTATTCTAGCCCGAAATGCGGGGTGTTACATTATCTCCCCCTTGGGATCATTCGTCCTCGAATGATGGGTAGGAACTTGTTGAAGCCTTAAAGGTATGGAATAACGCAGGCACGACATGTCTTCTAATAAAGAATACACTGAAACATGACCATATGGATGGAACTACTGATATTCTGAATTCTTATATCGGACATGCATATCTGATGCATGGAATACACGACTGGAGCTACTCATAAACTGAGTACTCATAATGAACATGCATACCTAATGTATGGATTTGTTATTGAGTTGTTCTCATGAACGCAGAACTGAATACACAGATAAGCTGAGCTTTATCTATGGGACATGCATTTCTAATGCATATCTGACTGAACTGACGTGTGAACGTATGACCGAATACACAATGATAACTGGTGTGGAGCTTGTAATAAAAATCTATGCATGCAACTGAATGGGGTATCTACCCCTTGGGACCCTATGTCCCTCTATGAATGCTCAATTCACGAAGATGCTCAGAAAACTGAGGCAATGCACTAGGCACCTACAAATTTAATCATATCTGAACATCTGGAATCTAAAACGAGCACATGATGTATGAATTAACCTATACTCGCAAATACTAGTATACTCTATCTTGGAATAGTAACATATCTGAGATTTTGGGTAGCATGATTGAATGAAAAGACGAGAAAACAAGTCATGCGAATCTGACGGCTAAACTGATTTGCTGGCCACATAGACTGAACTACACTAGAGGCTTATACTCAATCTGGAGTATCTTATAAACACTCTTCCTTACGAAGTCCTGGTAGAATTAGATAGAAAAATATTTGGGCATGAGTCACACTAGACATCCGACTATAGGATCCTAACATTGACACTGTTCTATAGTATGGAACATAGGCATGTATCTCATAAACTAGGGTAGAATTTTCAGGCCTTAGTCAATGCGACTTCTTACTTTCAATCTTAGCACACTTCTCGAGTATCCCTTAACTATACTATTCCCTATAAATATCATATTCATTCAATTCAGCTTAAAATTCTCATATGAGCATTGACAAATTTTTTTCTACTAATGTCTAAAATAGCTTCATCCTTACACCGCGATCAAGCCTAACTCTAAGTCACAAAAATACAACATGCTACACTATGCTATTATTCTAAACCATATGACGCCACCTTTTATATCTCTTTTAAAGATCGCATCCTAAGCATAACATGTCTTACCAATTCAATGACTACTCTGAACTCTCAATATGAAGTCGCTAATGGATATTGCGACCTTCCACTACAATCCCAAAACGTCATTCAAGCCTAATTTATAACCGCGTGTTAACTTCAAGGCAAACACCCATAAATACATACTTCACATAGTTTCTAAACTATTATCAATATAACTCCCACGCGCTATCCTAAAAACATACACACACAAACTTTTCCACTAAACATCACATGTATCAAAGATTGGCCCAAAATCTCACTTCATACTTATGGCCTTATCTAAACAAACGTACTATGATCTTCCATCAACAAGAACATTTACATCATCACCACTATCATTGCATAGGGAGGTCACTTAAAGGTTAAAACATAAGACCCTGAAGCATGAGAAGATTTTTATATGGGACTGAACACACTATAAAGAGTGAGTACATGCGTCATGAGTTGCATGACCTCAACTAGAGTTCCTAACATAAGGAATGTAATTCCGACTACTTGAATGAAGTAGAACTCATTATCTTGGAACTGGAAGAGTACGTGACTCTCTATCATATACAGGAATCATGAACTATGATCACGGAACTAAAATGTAAAGCTTGAGTAGGCATTGGGATCACTGAAAAATACTAAGATAGGAATGGGTTGAGTCTCACTCTCACTTTCTGACATTCTCTGTCGTCATGACCTCACTACTAGAATCTGAGAACCTGACTTGGTTATTCATTCTATCATCTCCCCCTTAGCTTCAAACCATCATCTTAAGTTGTGGGAGATACCGTATTAGACTTTAAACTTAACTGCACTCTGGGGTATGAAAAACGACAATACACGTAATCAATATAAATTGACCCTAATGAATACATCTAGAAGTGGAAAAACCTACTACAAATACCGCCTTCTGAGACAAACTCTATCATTCTGTAACCCCAATAGTCATCATCTATTACTCGAACACTTACTAACTTAGAATCTTCATGAGCATCCCCAAAGTTGAAGCGCACACCCTCTAGTACCTCTACTCTTATTTCTATTAGCACAACTTTCAAGGCACTCGCCACACATCAACTCAAGGTTACCACTAGTCACACACAACATGTAGTAGCATTAGAATAAATACCGCCATTTTAAACCACCCTGGTAATACTTCTACATCATACATACACCGTCATACTTCATTATGAAATCAAATAAACTTAGGCACTCGGATAGACTATTTCAAGCCTATAGATCACTTCCCAATAACTAGTATCATTAGTCAAGAAACCTTCACTTTCACCTTCATGGACATCAACTGTTCAAACTTAATATTGTGCTATGCATGATTTACAACCCAACCTTACACGAAATTTTCACTTGGAAACTATGAAATAAACATCACGAAACACTAGTGCACTAGAACTTCATATCCACAATAATCGATCATGACCTAATGGTTTTCCTTATCATAATCCATCAGCATGTACTATTTCAGCACATCAAGCCTACTAATTTAATCCCACAAAACATGCATCATCAAACTCGTGCCACTATTTACCACCACACCATTTCAATTCAAGCCTATAGTTTAGTATCAATCATTTACCACCAATGGAGAATGCAACATAATATAAATATACTAATCCATCATATTGGGATATTCTACCCAAATATCTCAAAAATCTACTACATACCTTCTCACAAGTAGCACTAGTTTACAACTACCAATGAAAAGAGGGTCAAGGGGGTTAAAGCCTTATAATAGACATGGTCAACCTTATCCTTATATTATAACCCCGTACAATCGTATCTACTTATACTTCTTTCTCACATCACAATTACTTACCCAAGCGTACATTTACACTACCTTCAAAATCCACAACAACCATGAGTCTATACATATATTCAACCAACACAAGAACCACACGTTGAGTGACAAATTGTTAGTGAATCGAAAGAGCCCCACACGGCTTCACTAGACTTTTTAGTTTCACCAACACGATGATAAAATATTTTCAAGAGATAGAAGCTTGTCACACAACATTCCATAATCTAAGGATACACATCTTACTCCGTAAGAATAAAAATCTGAGTTAAACGCTTCCCTCACAGACTACCATACAATCCACACATGCTACTAGCTACCACATTAGTCTATCACCATAAGGGGTAAATCACCCTTACTCTCACTTCTAACTTTGTGACTTTACATCACCAACTTCTTGGTCTAATTTCATTACAAATAGGTCATGAAAACAAAACTTTGACTCATACTACTATTTGGGTGGAAATACAGTTCCAACATTCTACTACACATCATCCCCCCTTAAGCAAGACATTTGTAACATAAATTTGAAGGGGACTAAATGCAATTAATACCTCAAGCTGAAAAGCACGATTCCATCAGGATCAATGTTTACATCGGAATCAATACACATTGAAGCACTAACGGATTCTTAGTCCTTGCACAAATTTTAACTCTTATATGGTTCAATCAGAAAGTACCGTACCATTTAGATTCTAAACTTCTGTACTTGAATCACCTTAATAATGAGACATATCTGAGGACATTAGAGTAAGGAAAAAATATGGGATGACTTTTTACTTTCATATGGGCGACACCATAGCACGAATTAGAGTATGAAAGAGGAACATTCTTACTCTATTGCACGAACTAAAACATGAAGAAAAAGAGACATTCCTAAACGCCTAGTAGCCTCCTGCTTATAAGTGTGGCGCGCTACACACCCATAAACAAGACTCTACCCGACGCGATTTCGCAGACACCCTGGGACCATGAACCATGCTCTGATACCAAGTTTGTCACGACCGAGCCTAGGCCCTAGCCGTGATGAGCATCCCGAACCATGAAGGCCCGGAACACCCATTCTCTATCTGGTTATCATGCACAACATTCATAATCATAATAAAAATGCAGAATTGAAACTGAGTACGGAAAACATGGTCAAGTCCTGCAATATTTCTGAATAATACTATCTGACATCAGTCTGTGAAATCTCTACTAAGAACATAAACCTTTGTCTGAAAAGAAGCTGGGACAAGGCCCCCAGAAAACCAAAAACATAATAAATAAGATTGTGTCTGACATAATTAGGCCTTCCGATTAATAGAAGGCTCACCACTGTGAGATCAAGTCTGCAAATCCGAGAATGTCTACTGAGTAGCTGGACCCCTAGAATGTGCCTCAGAACCTGGAAGGAGGGGGGGTCAGCACAAAAGTACTGGCACGCGAAGCAATCCAAAAGTAGTATAATGGAACATATATATATATATATATATTAAGGGAAAGCAATTTTTCATCAAGACATCATGTATAAAACTGTTTCTGAAAAACACATGGGCACTTTATGAAAACATGCAACTTGTCTGTTCATTTCAAATCATGATCTGTGTTTTACTTCTGAGTTAGGTGGTATTCCCCTACAAGTCTGAATATTCCACGGGCTGTATGGAATCTGCCATTGACTCGACGGGGAAGCCCCCAACCCAAGTGTGCCGCAAGGGTTGGAGTGTCTGAGTCTGATACACCACAGGACATTTAAGTCAGCGAATAATAATATACCCGGGTCGGAAAACCACGGTTTTAGGCAATGAGTTGTCTGAACTCCCGCCTTCTTCAGGGAACCACCTAAGCTCTCTTTATGCCCTATTTTATCCTTTTCTGAACATGTATCATTCTGAAATTTCTAAATCATAAAAGTCTGATAAAAATCTGATTTCTAAACTAGTCTGTGTCTGTTATGCATTTGTCTGAGTTGGTATCGTCATACCAAGACTTGCATGTCCTATTTCTGAGCCATAATGTATTAAGAAAGAGCTTTCATTCAAAACATAGTTTAGACCACCAAAACATGTAATTTGCATTAAAGATGTCATGTTCCGAAACTCAAGTCAAATCCATGCAAAACATTCATCAAACATATGGTGGTCATGTGCATTTTTGGTAAAACCATGCATTCTTTCATTACATGCATATTCAACATTCACAACCCTCTTTTTCGTGTTCAAAACATTGGATATTACGTGAAACATGGAAAAATTTACATTAAGAGAGAGGTTTCATGAAAATCATGCTCTAAATTTATATTTCAGGACAAACACATATATATATATATACATATAACTTTCAAATCACTTTGGGGGAAAGACAAAAGGCCAAAACAATATCATTAAAGCTTCTGAAACATGAATATGTATATGAATTCGAAAACCCAATCCTTAAAACATGATTTCTATGCCCATGAGATTTTAGGAAAACCCCACGTACCTTATTCTCCACGAAATTTTGGTGTCTATCGAAGCCTACACCAAGAGGATTCCGAATCTGTAATTTGTTTCACGAAGAAGTTTCGGAATGATCGGTCCTTCAAGATTATTTTCTCAAACCCTAGTTGCTCCTTCTCTTAAGTTCCTGAAGGATTAGATTTTGGGATTTTATAGGAGGCCTCAATGTTGTTAATAGGCCCAAATCCGTTTAGGAGTGGGTAAGGACGATTTTGGGTTTTGTAAGGACTAACTTGCACTTAAAGTAACTCAAAGCGGAGTGTTTTCGTCACCTGAAACCATAACTATGCGTCGCCCTTTGCATTGCCTAAATTTACATAGGCTCCGCCCTATGCATCGCCTATATTTGCATAGGCTCCGCCCTATGCATCGCCTATATGTGCATAGGCGACACATTCAACTTTGAAAGGCCATAACTTCTTCACCGGGTGTCCGTTTTAGGAGAATTTGGTATCGTTGGAAAGCTTATTCAATTATCTACAATTTGGTATATAGTAGGCCACCCAGTTCATCATATACAATGAGTTATGGTCAATTGAATTTGACACAAATTACAACATCCACTAAAACTTAATTGATCGAAATGGTTTTAACTCGTCCTTGAGTTGAAGGACTTCTATGGTCTAAATTCATGCTAAAATGGATTCACATACTACAAAAGTGATTAATATGCCAAATTGGTATAGGATTTAAGGCTCTGGGATTATCAACGTATCAGAGTCATATTTTTTTATTCTAGCCCAAAATGCGGGGTGTTACACCTCAGTCATAGGACCTAACTTAGTATTCGACGCCTTAGAAAAAGTCTAGTTAATTAGAGAAAGGCTCCAGGCTGCTCAGAGCCGACAGAAGTCTTATGCAAATCTTCGTAGAAAAGATCTCGAGTTTGAGGTTGGTGATCATGTCTATATAAAGATCTCTCCCATGAAGGGAGTGAAGAGATTGGCAAGAAGGGAAAGCTCAGTCCCTGATATGTCGGTCCCTTCAAGATTTTTAGTCATTTCGGCAAGGTAGCTTATGAGCATGAATTGCCTTCAGATCTATCCTCAGTTTATCCAGTCTTCCATGTCTCTTTAATCAAGAAGTGTATAGGTAACCTACTAGTTGTAGTCCCTATTCAGAGAATTGATGTTCAAAACAGTGTCTCTTATGAAGAGATTCCAAATCGAAATCTTAGACTATCAGACACGTAGATTGAGGAACAAAGAAGTCCCTCTAGTTAAACTTCATTGGAAAAATCAGTCTATTGAGGGAGCTACTTGGGAAGCAGAAGAGTACATGCATACAAAGTTTCCTCACCTCTTTTACACCAACTCAGATTAAGATCAACGTAGCAGTTCTCCTTAAGCTTACTCAGTTTCATGATCAGTGTTCATCACAAACTTGGTATTCAGTTTTATTTTCATGTTCCCAGCATAAACTTTGTATCAAGTACCATTGCATATTCAGTCATGCATTCAGGTATAATCTCAGTTATATAATTATGCATTAGAAATGCATTCTCATTGTGTGAAACTTAGTTCCTTGGAACATTCAGTCATAAATTCATGAATCATTTACACATGCTTCAGATATTCATGTTCAGTATGTTATGTTTAGCTTGTCAGTCATGAGATCATGTTCAAATTATTCATGTTCAGTTCATGTTCAACTTATTTTTTCCCCTCGCAGTCAGTCTCATTCGAGGTCGAATGTTCTCAAGGGGAGATATCTTAATACCCTGAAGATTTCTAGCAAATTTTATCCCAAGAATGCCTAGTATTAACTTCTAAATTTAAGGATAATTATTACATGTGGGATTTTAAAGATTTTCACTTTTTGTCATGTGGAAAATTCAATAAGCTTTCCATCGATATATGATTCACTTAAATCCGATAACCGAGTAAAAAGTTATGACTATTTCAAGTTCCCGTCGTAAAACAACACCATATTAGTCAGTGGCGCGCTACTCCACAAGAGGAAATGATATTTAGAAATTTCCAGTAGGTGTCCATAATTATGGTACGTCGTGCCAGAACTCAAATTCAGAATTGTCCTTTTTCCAGTGTCTTAGTGCGATTTCCCCCGCGTCGCGCCAAATTTCCAGGTCATGAAGGAAGGGGAAATGCGATGGCTCCGCGTCGCGCCATCCCTCAATTTACCAATTGTTAATTTACAGTGACACGGCGCGATAACACCATGTCGCGCTAAGGGCCCAGTTCAGGAAAATTTTACTGAAATTAATTGACGTGTCTAGGGTTAAAAGGGTCAATTTCCTACCCATATTTAAACCCAATAACATATTATTTATCTATTTTTAACCCAAAATATACTATTTTCTCTCAAGTTTCTCTCAAGAACAAGCTAGGGTTTCTATTGGAGATTAAAACTCAAGAAGGTTTCACCATCAATCTTCACGAAATCACGAACTATGGTGTGCATAGTGTTCATTCATGTACTCTTTTCATCCATGAAGCCCAAGAATCCCTTTTCTAAATTCAAGTTATGGATTTTCTTGTGTAGTTCATGATTGGGATGCTTTTGTTCATGTTGATAATGAGTAATTGAATTATATTCCATGAATGAGTGTTAAATTTCATATGGGTTGATTTGTAATGGTTTAGATTCATAAAACCCTAGGTCTAAACCCATGAATGATTAAATTGGAATTGAATCACGATAGTAAATTGTTGTATGTTATTTTTTACATATTATATGCCTTCTATGTGTTTGGTTGAATGCCTACATGAAGGGAAAGTGTCTAATTAGCATGATATCATGAAATCCCCATGTCTGTACAAGCATATGCCTATCACATGTTTGATGAAATGCTTCAGTAAATGTATTATGATGATTATTATGTATTCAAATAACTAATGTTGTGTCAGTTTTCTTTCATCGAGTCTTGGGGGTACTTGTACCCAAAATATTAGTTTTGTACGTTGAGCCATGTCATGTTTTCACGATACTCTCAGTCAAGCTATGAATCCTCAGACTTCAGATAGTCTTATGACTCAGGAAAAATCTCCATGATATCATAACTCAGTCAGTCAGATATCAGTAGTATTCTATCAGTCAACGGAACTTAGTAACTCAGCTTATGTTTAGTTTAGTATATCATGTTCAGTGTCCATTCAGATGGGAGTAGGAATTATCACCGAGGGAACCCAAGGATGGGGACACACACTATCAGATGAGGGTGTGATCCTTACAAGTCATCCTTGCATTCCAGAACTCTGTAGCCAACATTGGTTGAGACATCAACACTGACTGATGAGGGTTTATGAGGTGGATAAGCATTATCAGATAAGGTCCCCACCATTCTCTTTTGGGGACACTATCAGATAAGGGTCGCCCACAACTTGTCCTTACCAGTGGCTCGGTATTGACACTCTTCCAATTGGGGTTACTAATTAGACCCCAACTCAGCCATAATGGCGTATCAGGGATATGTCGGTTAAATACTACCTCCCACAGTTTCAGTACCAGTCTCAGTAAAACAACAAAGATAGTTCTTCAGATTCAAGATTGTCAGATACAGTAAGGAACTCAGATAGTTCCATCAGATTCAGGATTGTCAGATATAGTCACCCATGTTATTAGTTACATTCATATACATCTTTTTATGTTATCAGCTATATCATTTATTAGTATTTTATGTCATCATTATTCAGATTCAGTAATCACGATATCACAGTGTCAATTACAGTTACGTATTTATGTATGCATTTTCGCTTTCATGTTAGACAGTCAGCTAGCATTAATCATGCATGTTAACCTTTGCATTAGCCTACCTCAAATGTATACTCAGTGTATTCTATTGCACTAACGCATTTTCGCTATGGTTCTTTCTTTTTATGTTACACTATAGGTTCAGAGACACGTGTTCCGGATCAGTAGTAGATTCCAGTCTCAGCAGTCATAATAGAAGTGAGTCCTTATCCTTCGAGGACATGTTTTTTTCTCCATAATTTCATTGATTAGTTATTAGTTGGAGTTAGTTGGGGACATGTCCTATCAACTTCTTATTCAGATTAATCAGACAGTAGATGCTTTTAGGCTAGATGCAGACTATTATGTTCAAACTTTAGCATTTACAATTTTCTTTTGGGTATTGTATTACCCCACAGATGTTATCTCATCCATGTTATGTTCTGTATTGAACCTTATGGACTTCCCGTGCATGTTTCCGCATTATTCAGTAATATATGCAGTATACAAGTACAAATATCAGTCAAGGGTTAGCTTGTGGTCCTTCGGGGTCATGAGCACCATGTATCATTCCGGTTCAGAAAATCGAGGTGTTACAGTGAGTTTTGACTTTACTAAAGTGAGGTCATTTGGGTAGTTAATTAGTGACTCGAAAATGTTTAAGTTTAGGTACTTGAAATGTGAATTTATGTTTTGAATTTACTAAAGTGTGGTCAATTGAATAGTTAATTGGTGACTCAAAAATGATTAAGTTTAGGCAATTGAAATGTGAACTTGTATTTTGAATTTACTAAAAAGTGGTCACTTGAGTAGTTAATTAGTGACTCAAAAATATTTAAGTTTAGTGTAATACCCCGAGACTCTAACTAATAGTGCAACCATGAATCAATCTCATGAGAAATAAATTATAATGTTTTGGGTTGTTTTATAATGAAGGATGGAGTGTATTAAGGCCATAAATATGTCCTAAAAATTGGGTGAATCAAAATATTCCTTACTGATTGAGTTCTTGGGAAGGATATTGGTATAGTCAACTTCAAACGAGCATATCTCTCATTATACTAGGAATTTTTTATCTCATGACCTATCAACAGATAGATAATTAAATTATATTTCGAACGATACCAATTTAGCCAAAATCCAATATCGGAGAAAAGAGTTATACCTATTTTACTCCAGCATATCAATCTGGAAAAGGCTGACGACGTATCTGACGGGCTGTCATGTTTTTGACGCCATTTCTGACGACGTCGTCATCTTTTGGCAGAAAATAAATAATTTGACCCTTTTGTGATGACATTTCGTGACGGCCTATCACGGGTCTGACGGCCTGTCACGGATGTCGTCAACCATTTTTTTCAGCAATTAAGGGGCATTTTTAAAAGGGTATTTTGGTCTTTTCCACCCATTTTGACCCCCTATATATATCCAAGTAAAGAAGAAAACTTCATTATTCTTCCATTTCATCAAGAATACTAGGGTTTCTCTCTCAAAATCCAATCCAAATCTTTCAAGAACATCAAGAATCCAACCATAAATTTCACAGATTGGTTCAAGATTCAAGGTACCCAAGTCAAAAACATCAAGAACTCTAATTCAAGAAGTAGAAAAGGAGTCTATAACAAGCTTCTTCATTCCAATCCATAATCAAGGTATGTGCGGTTTTAACAAGAACACTCATTTCGTTCTTGTGCCTAAAGATTTAATTTCTATTATTGATTTACATGAATTTGCAAAGTGGGATTACACCCAAAATTCTCTATTAATGATTTATGAGATTTCAGTTGATTAAGTTTGATATTATGATATATTTACAATCATATTTCTTGAATTGAGGATTTATGCTATGAGTTGAATATTCTTATTATGAATTGATGATTTTCGAATGAGTTGAGATAAGTGTCATGATTTAAGCCTTCCATGAGAAGTTGATTATTGAATAAATATTGATATTGAACTTGAGAGTCAAGAATGAGTACTATGATGTTTCCTTGAAACTTTTGATATTTGAAATGATTTGATAAGCAAATGTACTTGATGTTGAGAAAAATTGTGTTGAGTTGAGTCGAGTTAGGAATTCACAGGATGTTTATGATTTACAGAAGAGATATATATTTATGTTTTGGTCTTTATAATAGACCCATGAGTTGATATTGATTAAGGTAGATTTCCTAACGAGTTCTAAGCCGAGTCTGGGAGGAGTATTTAGCACCGAGCGGGAAATGTGGTATTTCTCTAAAACTACGTGACACCCTAGGTTGATATTGATGATTGTGGGACAGAGGCCGAGTAAAGGATTGTGATGAATAAATTGAGGTTGTACTCCTTGGCAAGAGTACGACACCCCGCCAATATGGGGTTCTCTCCTTAGGAGGGAAAAACATTGGACTCCATACGGCTCACATGGTGTAGTTAAGTCGGTTATAAGAAAGTCCCACGTCCATAATGATCTAAGTACCTTGATTTACCGAGTCACTCTTAGTCATGAGTCAAAGAGTTTGAGTTGAGTTAAATTATTTATGAGATTTATGAAGCATGTGTTATTACTGATGACTTATGGGAATAATGTTTTAGATAATTCAAGTGAAGGAAGGTATTATTGTCAGCATTCATGATTTTCTTATACATTTATGATATTATTTAAAATGTTGCATCCACCCCCACATACTCAGTACATTCCCAAGTACTGATTCTCATACTCTTTTGTGTTCTACATTTTCTCATGATGTAGGTTCAAGTGCTCAGTCTCAGCAGCGACATTGATTTTCGAGTACCTTCATCTATATTCGTACAGTTGGTTAGTCCTCATGGTTCAAGGACCTATGTCCCTAATTTTTGTCTTGATAGTAGAGGGTTGTTTATTCCCAGTTCAGTATGAGCCAGTTGGGGATCTGTCCCAATGGCTCCTCATTCTTATGTAGTAGAGGCTCTGTCAGACTAGAGTACCAGTATGTACAGAACTTCAGTATTTTGATTGAACAGGATAGTATCTCTTCATATTCCAGTATGTTTATGACATGACTATTCTTCCTTATTACAGCTTGATTGTTGTCATAGTGACTTATAGAAGTGATGACAGGCTCAGAGGGTTAGCTTGAGGCCGCGTGTGGCCTTAAGCACCATGTGACATCTTGGGATGGGATCTTAGGGCGCTACAAGCTTGGTATCATAGCGTAAAGTTTAAAAGAGTCCTAGGGAGTCTGGAAAGCCGCATTACGTAGAGTCTTGATTATCGGTGTGTAGCGCGCCACATCTATGAGCAAGAGGTTGCGGGACATTTTAGGAAAAGTCAGTTCTCTCTTTCAGAAGTCTTTCATTCCTACAACTTTTTCTCTCTGCTATTAATTCATGCTCTCTTATGATAGAAAATGCCTCTTTATAGAGCTTACAGAAACAACGAACGACCTCAACCCGTTGATCCTTTAAATGAGATGGTGGCTCTTACCGAATTTTGGGCAGCTTTTCAGGCGCTAGCCCAGGAAGTTACCGCCAATGCTCAGGACAATGTTCAGACCGCTGTTCCACCTCTGCAAGAAGGTAATTCTGTAGCAGCTCGAGTTTGGGATTTTATGTGGATGAATCCACCAGAGTTTTATGGGTCAAGGGAAGGTGAGGACCCCCAATGTATCTTGATGAGGTGAAAAAGATCACCCAAATTATGCATATGTAACGGAGGAAGAAAGTGTGGAGTTTGATTGCTATTGCTTAAAAGATGTTGCTTATGATTGGGTGGAGTTGTGGAGGAAGAGTAAAGGGGAGAATGCGGCTCCCATGACTTGGCCGTTATTCCAGGATACATTCTTAGACCAATTCTTTTCCCCGGAGCTGAGGGAAGCAAAACTAGAAGAATTTATGAACTTGAGACAAGGCTCCATGACAGTTAAGGAGTATTTTCTTAAATTCAACCAGTTGTCTAAGTATGCTCCCGGTATGATGGCTGATTCCAGTACCAGTATGAGTAAGTTTTTGACTGGCGTATTAAGTTATGTTGTGACAGAGTGTAGGTCCGCTATGCTCAATAGGGACATGGATCTTTCTAGATTAATGATATATGCTCAGCAGATTGAAACATACAAGGTGAAAGAGAGACAGAGAGTAAGAGGGAATAAGAGAGTCAGATCAAAGCAGCAGGGGTATAGTCAGAGTAGATTTTCTGGAGGGATCCTCCCTCAGTTTCAGAGTCGTTCTTTTTTTCCAGCACCATCATCAGCTAGTGCTCCCACATCTAGAGTCAGGCAGGAGTAGGGTAATAGACCTACTATGTCTAGATCTCAAGATATTATGAGTAACAGACCTCGTCCTCCCCCATGTTCGAAGTGCGGTAAGGACCATCCTGGTGAGTGCTTAGTCGGTATGAGGGGTTTCTTTGGTTGCGGTAAGTTGGTCCACAAATTCAGGATTGCCCATATGCTAGACAAGGAGTCTTCATGTTCGTCCCCAGAGTTAGGACATTAGCGCTCTAGCCCCTTTGCTTCTTCCTACTCCTCCTCAGGGTACCTCTTCTAGTACTGCCAGAGGTCAGCGCCAAAATTGCTTTTATGCTATACCACCCCACCAGGAGTAGGAGGATTCACCAGATGTTGTTACTGGTATGCTCCGTGTAATTCATTTTGATGTGTATGTGTCGATGGACCCTGGGTGGCTGTGAATTTTAAGATCAATGCCGAAAAGATTCCTGAGCCTTTTGTAGTTTCTACTCCACTAGGTGAACCTTTTATTGCTAAGCAAGTATATAAAAAGTGTCCTATCACTGTCCTTCACAGAGTAACGTTTGCAGATTTGATTAAGCTAGACATGGTTTATTTTGACATTATTTTGGGTATGGATTGGCTTCACTCTTGCTATGCGTCTATAGACTGTTGTAGCCGTGTAGTGAAGTTTTAGTTTCCCAATGAGACAACCTTTGAGTGGTCCAAAAATTCTGTATCTCCCAGGAGTCATTTCATATCCCATCTTAAAGCTAGGAAATTAATATACAAGGGTTGCATCTATCATTTGATTTGAGTTAAAGATACTAAGTTCGAGACTCCGACCATTCATTCGATCAACATTGTTAATGAGTTTTGCGATGTTTTTCCAGAAGATCTCCCAGGGGTACTTCCCAATAGAGAGATAGAATTTGGAATTGATCTTTTCCCCAACACGCATCCTATTTCTATTCCTCCATATCGTATGGCCCCTGCAAAACTTAAGGAGTTGAAAGAGCAACTCAAAGATCTTCTAGATAAGGGTTTCATAAAGCCTAGCGTATCTCCTTGGGGTGCACCCGTTCTGTTCGTGCAAAAGAAAGATGGTTCATTGCGGAGATGCATTGACTATCGTCAGCTTAACAAGGTCACAATCAAAAACAAGTACCCTCTTCCTAGAATTGATGACCTGTATGATCAGCTACAAGGTTCTAGTTACTTATCGAAAATAGACTTGAGATCCGGTTATCACCAGCTTAAAGTTAGGGAGTGTGATATTCCAAAGACAGTTTTACACACCCGATATGGTCATTTTGAGTTCTTAGTCATGTCCTTCGGGCTAACAAATGCCCCACCAGCTTTTATGGACCTCATGAATCGTATGTTCAGACAGTACCTTGATATGTTTTTTATTGTGTTCATAGATGATATTCTTGTATTCTCCCGAAGTGATAACGATCATGCAGATCATCTTCGAATAGTCTTGAAAACCCTTAGAGATCATCAACTATTTGCCAAATTTAGCAAGTGCGAATTTTGGCTAAGGTCAGTTGCTTTTCTAGGTCATATTGTTTCTTCTGAAGGTATTCGAGTTGATCCTCAAAAGATAGAAGCTGTGAAAGATTGGCCTAGACCTATTTCCCCATCTGATATTAGGAGTTTCTTAGGTCTAGCTTTCAACTACCGTCGTTTTGTTGAGGGTTTCTCCTCTATTGTGTATCCTTTGACTCAGTTGACCCAAAATAAAGTTAAATTCTTGTGGTTTAATTCTTGCGAGAAGAGTTTTCAGGAGTTGAAGACTTGACTCACTTCAGCCCCTGCGTTGACCCTTCCAAATGGTGTAGATAATTTTGTGGTGTACTCTGATGCTTCTAGAGTTGGGTTGGGTTGCGTGTTGATGCAGAAAGGTAAGGTTATAGCCTATGCCTCCAGATAGTTAAAACCACATGAGAAGAACTACCCAACCCATGACCTCGAGTTAGCTACAGTAGTTTTTGCCTTAAAAATCTGGAGACACTATTTGTACGGTGTTCATGTTGATGTCTTTACAGATCACAAGAGTTTGCAGTATGTGTTTACTCAGAGAGAGTTGAATATTCGTCAGAGGCGATGGTTAGAATTGTTAAAGGACTATGATATGCATGTGTTGTATCACCCGAGCAAGGCCTATGTAGTGGCAGATGCCCTTAGCAGGTCTTCCATGGGTAGTGTAGCACAAGTCGAGAAAGATAGGAAAAAGTTAGCTCGTGAGGTGCATCGTCTGGCTAGGATGGGAATTAGATTACTTGATTCAGCTGAAGGTAATGTTTGGGTCCAGAGTTGTTCCGAGTCTTCTCTAGTTTTGAAAGTAACGGAGAAGCAAGATATGGATCCTAGTTTGGTCAGACTGAAGGAGTATGTTAAAGACCAAAAGGTGGAGGTTTTCTCCCAAGTGGGAGATGGTGTATTGAGATTTTAGAATAGATTATGTGTGCCTGATGTTGAAGATTTATGGCAGAGAATTATGGCTGAAGTGCATGGCGCGCGATATTCTATTCATCCCGGTCCTACCAAGATGTACTGCGATTTGCTAGAAATCTATTGGTGGAATGGTATGAAAAAGGATATAGAAAAATTCATAGAGAAGTGTACAACTTTCCAAAAGGTTAAGGTAGAACACCAAAGGCCCGGTGGAATGATGCAATAATTCAGTATTCCTACTTCGAAGTGGGAGGAAGTAAATATGGATTTTGTGACTGGTTTACCTCCTTCTCGACGTCATCATGATTCGATTTGGGTCGTTGTAGATAGGCTGACTAAGTACGACATTTCTTGCTAGTGCATATATCTTTCACCGCTGAGGACTATGCTAAGTTGTACCTTCGAGAGTTAGTCAGGTTGCATGGAGTCCTTTGTCTATTATCTCCGACAGGGGTACTCAATTTACTTCTCTTTTTTGGAGGGCTTTTCAGGAGGGTCTCGGTACCCAAGTTCATCTTAGCTCTGCTTTTCATCCATAGACCGATGGTCAGGCTGAGAGGACCATCCAGACCTTGGAGGATATATTAAGGGCATGTGTTCTCGATTTCAAAAGGAGTTGGGATGAATATTTTACATTGATTGAATTTTCTTACAACAATAGTTTCCATGCTAGCATTGGGATGGCTCCATTTGAGGCTTTATACGGATGGCGATGTAGTCACCCATAGGTTGGTTTGAAGTGGTTGAAGCCGTTGTGAGTTGACCTGATGCTTTGTTTGAGGATATTGAGAAAGTTAAGCTAATTCGGGAAAGGTTGAAGATAGCCCAGAGTCGTCAGAAGTCATATGCAGATGTGAGAAGAAGACCTATTGAGTTTGAGGTTAACGATCTGGTGTACTTAAAGATTTCACCCAAGAAGGGGGTGAAAATATTTGGTAAGAAAGGGAAGCTTAGTCGCCGATACGTTGGCCCTTATAGAGTTTTGAATCATGTTGGGAAAGCATCTTACGAGATTGAATTTCCTTCCGAGTTGTCAGTTGTCCATCCGGTCTTTCATGTTTCTATGATCAAGAAGAACATTGGTGATTCTGTTGTTGCTGATCCGTCAGAAATTTTTGGTGTTCAGGATAGCCTTTCGTATGATGAAGTTCTGGTTGAAATCCTAGATTATCAAGTTCGTAGACTAAGAAATAAGGAAGTTCCCTTGGTTAAAGTTCTGTGGAGAAATCAATCAATCGAGGGTGCTACTTGGGAAGCAGAGGCAGATATGCGAAGCAGATACCCTCATCTCTTCTCTGCTAGTTCAAATCAAGCCTAAGGTACTATTCTTCCTTAATCCAGTTTCCTTCTAATCCAGTGTATTCAGCTATATGGTTATTCTCTCTATGATTCGTACATTTTATGAAGTACTCAAAAGTTTAGAGTGAAGTAAACCCTTTTAGTGAGTCGTTTCAGCTATATGTCCTCATTTTCTCTTGTTCTTGGCCTATCTAGCAATATTCGAGGACGAATGTTTCCAAGGGGGAGATATTGTAATACCCCGAGACTCTAGCCAATAGAGCAACCATGAATCAAGCTCATGAGAAATAAATTATAATGTTTTGGGTTGTTTTTTGATCAAGGATGGTGTATATTAAGGCCTTAAAGATGTCCTAACAATTGGGTGAATCAAAACATTCCTTACCGATTGAATTCTTCGAAAGGATATTGGTATAGTTAACTTCAAACGAGCATATCTCTCATTATACTTGGAATTTTTGAGCTCATGACCTATCAAAAGATAGATAATTGAATTAGATTTCCAAAGATACCAAGTTTTCCAAAATACGATATCGTAAAAAATGGTTATACCCATTTTACTCCAGCATATCAATCTGGAAAAGGCTGACGATGTTTCTGACAGGCTGTCACGTTTTTAACGCCATTTCTGACGACGTCGTCACTTTCTGAAGACATTTCTGACGATGTCATCAGCCTTAGGCAGAAAATCAAAAATTCGACCCTTTTGTGACGACATTTCGTGACGGCCTATCACGGATGTCGTCAGCCATTTTTTTCAGCAATTAAGGGGCGTTTTTAAAAGGATATTTTGGTCTTTTCCACCCATTTTGACCCTCTATACATATCCAAGTAAAGAAGAAAACTTTATTCTTCTTCCATTTCTTCAAGAATACTAGGGTTTATCTCTCAAAATCCAATCCAAATCTTCCAAGAACATCAAGAATCCAACCATAAATTTCAGGAATTGGTTCAAGATTCAAGGTACCCAAGTCAAAAACATCAAGAACCCTAACTCAATAAGTGTAAAAGGAGTCTATAACAAGTTTCTTCATTCCAATCCATAATCAAGGTATGTTGGGTTTGAACAAGAACACTCCTTTCATTCTTGTGCCTAAAGATTTAATTTTTATTATTGATTTACATGAATTTGCAAAGTCGGATTACACCCAAAATTCTCTATTAATGATTTATGATATTTCATTTGATTAAGTTTGATATTATGATATATTTACCATCATATTTTTTGAACTGAGGATTTATGCTATGAGTTGAATATTTTTATTATGAATTGATGATTTTTGAATGAGTTGAGATAAGTGTCATGATTTAAGTCTTCCATGAGAAGTTGATTATTAAATACATATTGATATTTAACTTGAGAGTCAAGAATGAGTCCTATGATGTTTCCTTGAAACTTTTGATATTTGAAATGATTTGATAAGCAAATGTACTTGATGTTGAGAAATAATGTGTTGAGTTGAGTCGAGTTAGGAATCCACAAGATGTTTATGATTTACAAAGGAGATATATATTTATGTTTTGGTCCTTATAATAGACCCATGAGTTGATATTGATTAAGGTGTATTTCCTAATGTGTTCTGAGCTGAGTCTGGGTGGAGTATTTAGCACCGAGCGAGAAATGTGGTATTTCCCCGAAACTATATGCCACTGTAGGATTGATATTGATGATTGTGGGATAGAGGCCGAGTATGAGATTGTGCTTGATAAATTAAGGTTGTACTCCTTGGCAAGAGTGCGACACCCCGCCAATGTGGGGTGCTCTCCTTAGGAGGGCAAAACATTCGACTCTGTGCGGCTCACATGGTGTAGTTATGTCGGTTATAAGAAACTCCCACGTCCATAATGATCTAATTACCTTGAGTTACCGAGTCACTCTAAGTCATGAGTCAAAGAGTTTGAGTTGAGTTAAATGATTTATGAGATTTATGAAGCATGTGTTATTACTGATGACTTATGGGAATAATGTTTCAGATAATTTCAAGCGAAGGGAGGTATTATTGTCAGCATGCATGATTTTTTTATAAATTAATGATATTATTTAAAATGTTGCATCCACCCCCACATACTCAATACATTCCCAAGTACTGATTCCCATACTCTTCTGTGTTCTATATTTTCTCGTGATGTAGGTTCAGGTGCTCAGTCTCAGCTGACACAGTGATCTTCGAGTACCCCCATCTACATTCATACAGGTGGTGAGTCCTCATGATTTGAGGACCTATGACCCTAATTTTTGTCTTGATAGTAGAGGGTTATTTATTCCCAGTTCAGTACGAGTCAGTTGGGGATCTGTCCTAATGGCTCCGCCATCTTATATAGTAGAGGCTTTGTCAGACTAGAGTAATAGTATGTACAAAACTTCAGTAATTTGATTGTACATGATAGTATATCTTCGTATTCCAGTATGTTTATGCCATGACTATTCTTCCTTATTGCAGCTTGATTAATGTCATAGTGAGTTATAGAAGTGATGACAGACTCAGAGGGTTAGCTTGAGGCCGCGTGTGGCCTTAAGTACCGTGTGACGTCTTGGAATGGGATCTTGGGGCGTTATATTTAGGTACTTGAAATGTGAACTTGTCAATTGAATTTACTAAATTTGGTAACTTAAGTAATGAACTAATGATTCGAAAATTTTTAAGTTTAGATAGTTGAAATGTAAACATGTTGTTTGAATTTACTAAAGTGTGGTTACTTGAGTAGTTTATTAGTGACTTGAAATTATTTAAGTTTCGATACTTGAAATGTGAACTTTTCAATTGGATTTACTAAAGTGTGGTTACATGAGTAGTGAATTAGTCCTCGAATATGTTTGAACTTGTCAATTGAATATACTAATGTGTGGTCACTTGAGTAGTGATTTAGTGAATCGAAAATTTTTTAGTTTAGGTACTTGAAATGTGAACTTCTGAATTGAATTTACTAAATTTAGTTACTTAAAGATTGAATTAGTGACTCAAAAATGTTTAAGTTTAGTTAATTTAAATGTGAACTTTTCAATTGAATGTACTAAATTTGGTAACTTTAGTAGTGAACAGTGACTTGAAAATGTTTAAGTTTAGGTAGTTGATATGTTAACTTGTCAATTGAATTTATTGAAATGTGGTCACTTGAGTAGTGAACTAGTGACTAAAAAATGTTTATGTTTAAGTAGTTGAAATGTGAACTTGTGTTTTGGAATTTTCTAAAGTGTCGTCACTTGAGTAGTTAATTAGTGACTCAAAAATGTTGAAGCTTAGGTACTTGAAATGTGAACTTGTCAAATTAATTTACTAAAGTGTGGTCACTTGAGTAGTGAATTACTGATTCGAAAATGTTTAATTTTAGGTACTTGAAATGTGAAATTGACAATATAATTTACATAATTTGGTAACTTAAGTAGTGAACTAGTGACTCAAAAATGTTTAAGTTTAGGTAGTTGAAATGTGAACTTGTGTTTTGAATTTACTAAAGTGTGGTTACTTGAGTAGTTAATTTGTGATTTGAAATTGTTCAAGTTTAGGTACTTGAAATGTGAACTTTTCAATTGAATTTACTAAAGTGTGGTCACTTGAGTAGTGAACTAGTGACTCGAATATGTTTATGTTTAGGTACTTGAAATGTGAACTTATCCATTGAATACTAAAGTGTGGTCACTTGAGTAGTGCTCCCGTATATCGGGGCAGGCAGGAGCTCGGGAATTAGTGCAGGCAAGAGCTCGGGAATAGGTCGGTACATTCCAGGTCTCAGGATAGTGTGAGCAACCGGCCTCATCCTCCTTCGTGTGCTAAGTGTGGTAAAGACCATTTTGGGGAGTGTTATATGGGGCAGCGAGCTATTTTGGTTGTGACAAGTTGGGCCACATACTTAGAGATTGCCCGTATGCCAGACAACGGAGTCGTGATGCCTGTCCCCAGAGTCAGGCTATCAGTGCCCCGCCTACCGTAGCCCTTCCAGTTCCTCCATAGGGTGCTTCATCTAGTACTGCTAACGGTCAACACCAGAATCGTTTCTATGTTATACCACCTTGTCAGGAGCAGGAAGACTCTCTCGATGTTGTCACTGGTATGCTCCATGTTTTCTATTTTGATTTTTATGTATTGATGGACCCCGTTTTGAGTTTTTCTTATGTGACACCTTTGGTTGCTGTAAATTTTGAAACGGATCTTGAACTAATTTCTGAGCCTATTTTGGTTTCTACTCCGGTAGGAGAGTCTGTCATTACTAAGCGGGTATATAACAAATGTCTCATTATTGTCTTTCATCAAGTTATGTATGCTAATTTGATTGAGCTAGATATGGTTTACTTTGATATCATTCTCGGTATGGATTGGCTTCACTCATGCTATGCGTCTATTGATTGTCGTGCCCGTGTGGTGAAGTTTCAATTTCCTAATGAACCTATCCTCGAATGGTCCGGGAGTTCTGTAATTCCTAAGGGTCATTTCATAGCCTATGTCAAAGCTAGGAAGTTGATTTCCAAGGGTTGCATCCACCATTTGGTTTAGGTTAAAGATACTAAGTCTGAAACCCCGACCATTAAGTCAATTAATGTTGTTAATGAGTTTCTTGATATCTTTCCGGAAGATCTCCCTGGAGTACCTCTTGATAGAGAGATAGAGTTCAGGATTGACCTTCTTCCCGATACTCAGCCTATTTCCATTCCTCCATATCGCATGGCTCCCGCGGAACTTAAAGAGTTGAAGGAGCAATTGAAAGATCTTTTAGACATAAGCTTTATCAGACCTAGTGTGTCCCCGTGGGATGCAACTGTCCTGTTTGTGCGTAAGAAAGATCGTTCTTTGCAGATGTGTATTGATTACTGGTAGCTTAATAGGGTTACTATCAATAATAAATATCCGCTTCCTCGAATTGATGATTTATTTGATCAATTGCAAGGTGCGAGCTACTTTTCGAAGATAGACCTCAGATTCGGTTATCACCAACTTAAGGTTAGGGAATGTGATATCCCCAAGAAAGCCTTCCGAACCCATTACGGTCATTTTGAATTTCTAGTGATGTCTTTCGGGTTAACTAATGCTCCAACGGCTTTCATGGATCTTATTAACCGTGTATTCCGTCCATAGCTGGATTTATTTATAATAGTGTTCCTTGATGATATTCTTATTTACTCCCGAAGTGAGGGTGATCATGCGGATCATCTCCGAATCGTGTTGGAAACTCTTCGAACTCATCGATTGTATGCTAAGTTCAGTAAGTGTGAGTTCTGGTTGAACTTTGTAGCCTTGTTGGGTCATGTTGTTTCTTTCAAAGGTATTAGAGTTGATCCTCAAAAGATAGAGGCTATAAAGAGTTGGCCTAGACCTATTTCTCCTTCTGATATCCGAAGTTTCTTGGGTCTAGCTAGTTATTATCGTTGTTTTGTTGAAGGGTTTTCATCTATTGTGTCACCTATGACCCGTTTGACCCAAAAAAAAGTTAAGTTCTTGTGGTCCGAATCTTGCGAGAAGAGTTTTCAGGAGTTGAAGACTCAACTCACTTCAGCCCCTATGTTGACTTTGCCTGACGGTGTTGATGGTTTTGTGGTGTATTGCGATGCTTCCAGAGTCGGTTTGGGTTGTGTATTAATGCAAAAGGGCAAGGTTATAGCTTATGCTTCAAGGCAGCTAAAGCCTCACGAGAAGAATTATCCTACCCATGACCTTGAATTAGCTGCCGTGGTTTTTGCTTTGAAAATTGGGAGACATTATTTGTATAGTGTCTATGTCGACGTCTTCACGGACCATAAGAGCTTACAGTATGTATTCACCCAAAAGGAGTTGAATCTTAGGCAGAGACGATGGTTAGAACTATTGAAAGATTATGATATGAGTGTGCTATATCATCCGAGCAAGGCCAATGTAGTAGAAGATGCCCTTAGTCAGAAGTCCATGGGTAGCGTTGCACATGTGTAGATTGGTAAGAAGGATTTGGCCCATGAGGTACATCGTTTGGGTAGATTGGGGGTTAGGTTGTTTGGTGATGCTGAGGGTAGTATAAGAGTGCAAAGCGGTTCCGAATCCTCTTTAGTTTCGGAAGTGAAGGAGAAGCAAGATAGGGATCCTACCTTGGTCAGGTTAAAAGAGTCAATTAAAGACCAAAAGTGGAGGTTTTCTCCCAAGAGGGAGATGGAATTTTTAGACTCCGACAAAGATTATGTGTTCCTGATATTGATAACTTGAAGCAGAGGATTATGGCGGAAGCACATGGTACGCGATACTCCATCCATCCTGTTTCTACCAAGATGTACCATGATTTGCGGGAAATCTATTGGTGGAACGGTATGAAGAGGAACATAGCAGAATTTGTAGCGAAGTGTTGCACGTGTCAACAGGTTAAAATAGAGCATCAAAGGCCCAGTGGCGTGATGCAAGAGTTTAGCCTTCCTACTTGGAAGTGGGAAGAAGTGAATATGGACTTCATAGTTAGTTTACCTCCTTCTCGTCGCCATAATGATTCGATTTGGGTTGTCGTAGATCGGCTAATGAAATCAGCTCATTTCTTGCATATGCATTCATCGTATGCAACTGAAGATTATGCTAGAATATATATTTAGGAACTCGTCAGACTTCATGGAATCCCTTTGGCTATTATTTTTGACAGAGGTACTCAGTTTACCTCCCAGTTTTAGAAATCTTTCCAGAAGGGTCTCGGTACCCAAATTCGTTTAAGTTCTACTTTCCATCCGCAAACAAATGGTCAGGCCGAGTGGACCATTCAGACTTTAGAAGATTTGTTGAGGGCTTGCGTTCTTGATTTTAAAGGTAGTTGGGATGAGCACTTAGCATTAATTGAGTTTGCTTACAATAATATTTTTCATGCTACTATTGGAATGGCCCCGTTTGAAGCTTTGTATAGTAGAAGGTGTAGATCACCCATTTGTTGGTTTGAAGTTGGTAAGTCTGCCACGACAGGACCGGATGCGGTGTTCGAGGCCATGGAGAAGGTTAAGTTAATTCGGGAAAGGTTGAAAACCGCCCAAAGTCATCAAAAATCATACGCAGATGTAAGGAGGAAAGACCTTGAATTTGATGTTGGTGATTTAGTGTACTTGAAAGTTTCACCCATGAAAGGGGTGAAGAGATTTGGAAAGAAAGGAAAACTAAGTCCCCGTTACATTGGTCCCTATAAGATTGTGGATCGAATTGGGAAGGTAGTGTATAAGGTTGAATTACCCGCGGAGTTATCTAACGTCCATCCGGTTTTCCATGTTTCTATGCTTAAGAAGTCTATTGGTGATTTTGTTGTGATTGATCCTTCCGAAAGCTCGGGTATTCAAGATAGTCTTTCACATGAAGAGATTCCGGTTGAGGTTTTTGACTTTCAAGTTCGTAGGCTAACAAACAAGGAAGTTCCTTTGGTTAAAGTGCTTTGGAGAAATCAATCCGTGGAGAGTGCTACTTAGGAAACCAAAGAGGATATGCGTGCCAAATATCCCCATCTCTTTCCTACGAATCCTGAGCATGTCAAAGGTATCGTTCTCTTTTGATTTAATCCTTATTTCTATGTTTATCTTGGCTTGTGTGTTTTCTACGATATCCAAAAAAATCTAGAATGGAGTATATGCTTGGGCGAGATGATTTTTCTCTCTATACTCATTTTCATAGTATTCTTGAACTACCTATCAACATTCGGGGAACAATGTTTCCAAGGGGGAGATGATATGATACCCCGGAAAAAAAAATTCCGTTAAGATCTCGGACGAAAATGTGTTGAATTCTGTTCTTTATCGTGATTAATAATTTTTCTTTGTAGAATTTCTTGATATGCGACCCGTCATCGCGTAGAGCATCAAATAATATTTCCCACGATATGTGGATCATCCAAAATGGACACTCGAGCGATGAGTTATGATCATTCCGATCTAACCGTAAATAGTGGTGAACAGTAAATGTGCAGGAAAAAAATACTGAGGCCAGGCGAATTTTAGGGTCAAATTCAAATGATCATAACTCCTTGTACATAATGATCTGGGTGATCTACTATATATCAACAGAAATATCTGAAAGTTATCTTTCCAGTAAAATTGGTTTCATCCAATTTGGCCATTGTAGCAAAAAGTTATGGTCGATCTACTTCAGCCTATCAAAACAGTCCACCAAAGGACAGATTTGACATTATTTAATTTTTAAGGGTATTTTGGTCATTCCCACTCCAATCCATCCGGGTAAACCGTGGATTTAAGTCCATTAAGAGCATTCAATAGCTCATTTTTCTCCAAAATTTCCTAAGGCTCAAACCCCAACCCTACTACTCCAAATTTCATCCTTCTATGTCTCTTGATTGAACCGTAGAAATTTCAAATTGAATTGGGATTCGAGTTGATCATGTTAAGGGCATCGAGAAGCACCCTTTATTTTTAAAGTTTCGGAGTCGGAAGTTCATATTCATCTTCCATTTTTAGGTATGTGGGTCTTTGAACAAGATTATCCTTTTGATCTTGTGCCCGGTATTTTTGTTGAATTATATTGACATGAGATTTTACATGTTTTGCCATGAATTGGAAATATGGTTTTATATCTTATATTATTGTCCATGAGCTATGGGATTATGTCATCCGATAGGTGTATGATGTTGAGATGGAATTATGTCAAAAAAGTATTTGATTATGAGAGTACGATGATTTAATTTGTTAAACCTTGATTTATACTATCATTCCACTATTTCCTTATTATGAATTTATAATTGATATTGGAAATTCTATATCCCTACTATGGGTTGATGTCTCAAGTACCTTTAATGAGGGTTGGATGGCAAATTGAGAAATGTTGATATTGAAGTTGCAATGAGTCTTGGTATTTTCCGGATGATTTTGATGAGTTAAATTGTTGAAAATATTATGTATTGAATTTTCATATCCTTGTCCAAATGTCGAGTCGGTTATGGTTCAATGCATTGATACCTTGTAGATGTTGAGAAAGATTAAAATATTTTGAGCTAAAATATGTTGATTTAGGAATCCACAAATTGATATGATTTGATAAATGAGAAAGAGATTTGATTTGGTCTTTATGATAGACCCTTGTGATGTTGTAGTGGATTTCCTAACGTGTTCTGAGCTTGTCGGGGACTAATACTTAGCACCGAAAGGGAAATTTGGTATTTCCCCAAACCTCTGTGCCACCGTAGGGTTGTTTAATGATGATATTATTGGCCAGAGAGCCCGATTTTGATTATTGCAGTTTTAAGGTCATACTCCTTGGCAAAGAGTCTGACGCTCCCGCCAACGGGGGTTTCAAATATTGGTATTCCACGTAGCTCACATGGGGTTGTCGGTTATAGAAAACTCTCCTGTCCATAAGAGTCATATTTATTGAAATACCAAGTCACTCCGAGTTTTGATGTGGTAAGTCAAGTTGCCTATGATGATCTATAATGATTTATGAGGTTTTTCTCCTACATTTCCTATCTAAGATGTTATGAGTTGCATGATTCGATGTCACTCAATCTAGGTGTGTCATTATGGTCCGTATGTACGATTTTATGAAATTTATGATATTATTTATATTTTACATGCACCCCCACATACTCAGTATGTATCTAGTGCTAACCCACATATTTCTCTATGGGCTACATTCTTATCGTGATGTAGGTTCAGGTACTCAGCCGCAACCGCGACAGTGATATCCGAGTGCCGCATCTACGTTTCTTCAGTGGTGAGTCCTCATGGTTCGAGGACCAAGTTGTTAGTTTTGGTGTTGTTGTTTTGTGATCCCTTTGGTATATTGAGTCAGTTGGGGGTTTGTCCCAATGGCTCGTTGATTTTGCTATATAGAGTCTATGTCAAACTAGTGTATTGTTGGGTTGGTTTGTGTATAGACATTCCATATATGTACATTCTAATGATATTTCGTGCCATGTGTGATGTGATATGATATGTACTTATATATATATCCTTAGCGTAGCGTGTATGTTGTTGTGTTGGAAACCATAGGTAGTGTTTTAGCTCAAGGGGTTATCTTGAGGCAACGTGTAGCCTTGGGCACCGTGTGGCATCTCGGGATGATATTTTGGGGCATCACAAGTCACTTGATTAGTGAATTAGTTACTCGAAAATATTTCAGTGTAGGTATTTGAAATGTGAACATGTCAATTGAATTTACTTAATTTGGTTACTTGAGTAGTGAACAAGTGACTTGAAAATGTTTAAGTTTAGGTAGTTGAAATGTAAACTAATGTTTTTAATTTACTAAAGTGTGGTCAATTGAGTTGTTAATTAGTCACTGAAAATGTTTAAGTTTTGGTACTTGAAATGTGAAATTGTGTTCTGAATTTACTAATGTGTGGTCACTTGAATAGTTAATTAGTGACTCGAAAATGTTTAAGTTTAGGTACTTGAAATGTTAACTTGTCAATTGAATTTAGTAAAGTGTGGTCACTTGGGTATTGTATTACCCCACAGATGTTATCTCATCCATGTTATGTTTACTATTGACCCTTATGGCCTTTCAGTGAATGTTTCCGCATTATTCAGTATTTTATGCAGTATAAAGTTACAGATATCAGTCATGAGTTAGCTTGTGGTCCTTCGAGGTCATGAGCACCGTTCAGCATTCTGGTTCATGAAATCGGGGTGTTACAGTGTGTTTTGAATTTACTAAAGTGTGGTCATTTGAGTAGTTAATTAGTGACTCTTAAATGTTTAAGTTTAGGTAGTTGAAATATCAACTTGTCAATTGAATTAACGAAAGTGTGGTCACTTGAGTAGTGAACTAGTGACTTGAAAATGTTTAAGTTTAGGTTCTTGAAAAGTGAACTTGTATTTTGAATTTACTAAAAAGTGGTCACATGAGTAGTTAATTAGTGACTCAAAAATGTTTAAGTTTAGGTACTTGAAATGTGCACTTGTTAATTGAATTTATTAAAGTGTGGTCACTTGAGTAATGAATTAGTCAATCGTAAATGGTTAAGTTTAGGTATTTGAAATATGAACTTGTCAATTGAATTTAGTAAAGTGTGGTCATTTGAGTAGTGAACTAGTGACTCAAAAATGTTTTTGCTTAGGTAATTGAAACGGTAACTTGTTTTTTGAATTTACTAAAGTGTGGTCACTTGTGTAGTTAATTAGTGACTAAAAAATGTTCTAGCTTATGTACTTGAAATGTGAACTTGTCAATTGAATTAACTAAAGAGTGGTCACTGGAGTAGTGAATTAGTGACTAGAAATTGATTAAATTTAGGGAGTTAGAATTGTAACCTTGTCAATTGAATTTACTATATTTGGTTACTTGAGTAGAGAACTAGTGACTAAAAAATGTTTTAGGTAGTTGAAATGTTTAATTTTAATTTACTAAAGTGTGGTCACTACAGTAGTTAATTAGTTACTTGAAAATGTCTAAGTTTAGGAATTTAGAATTTGAACTTGTGTTTTGATTTTACTAAAGTGTGGTCACTTGAATAGTTAATTAGTGACTCAAAAATGATTAAGTTTAGGTACTTGAAATGTTAACTTGTCAATTGAATTTAGAAATGTGTTCTAACTTAAGGAGTGAACTAGTGTCTCTAAAATGTTTAAGTTTAGGAACTTGAATGGTGAACTTGTGTTTTAAATTTACTAAAGTGTGGTCACTTGAATAATTAATTAGTGAATCGAAAATGTTAATTTTAGGTACTTTAAATATGAATTGTCAATTGAATTTACAAAAGTGTTGTCACTTGAGTAGTGAACTAGTGACTCTAAAATATTTATGTTTAGGTAGTTGAAATGTGGACTTGTGTTTTGAATTTACTAAATTGTGGTCACGTGAGTAATTAATTTGTGACTCAAAAATGTTTAGGTTTTGGTACTTAAAATGTGAACTTGACAATTGAATTTACTAAAGAGTGGTCACTTGAGTAATGAATTAGTGACTCAAAAATGATTAAGTTTAGGTAGTTGAAATGTGAATTTACTAAATTTGGTTACTTGACTAGTGAACTAGTGACTCGAAAATATTTATGTTTAGGTAGTGGAAATGTGTGTTTTGAATATAATAAAGTGTGGTCACTTCAGTAGTTAATTAGTGACTCAAAAATGTTTAAGTTTAGGTACTTGAAATGTGAACTTGTATTTTGAATTTGCTAAAGTGTGGACACTTGAGTAGTTAATTAGTGTCTCAAAAATATTTATGTTGAGGTACTTGAAAGGTGAACTTGTCAATTAAATTTACTAAAGTGTGGTCACGTGAGTAGTGAATTAGTGACTCAAAAATGTTTAAGTTTAGGTACTTCAAATATGAACTTGTCAATTGAATTTACTAAATTTGGTTACTTAAGTAGTGAACTAATTACTGAAAATGTTTAAGTTTAGGTAGTTGAAATGTGAACATGTGTTTTGAATTTACTAAAGTGTGGTTATATGAGTAGTTAATTAGTTAATTGAAATTGTTTAAGTTGAGGTGCTTGTAATGTGAACTTGTCAATTGAATATACTAAAGTGTGGTCACTTGAGTAGTGATTTAGTGACTCGAAAATGTTTAAGTTTAGGTACTTTATATGTGAACTCTTCAATTGAATTTACTATATTTAGTTACTTAAGGAGTGAATTAGTAACTCAAAAATGTTTAAGTTTAGGTAGTCTAAATGTGAACTTGTCAATTGAATTTACTAAATTTGGTTACTTGAGTAGTGAGCAAGTGACTTGAAAATGTTTAGGTTTAGGTAGTTTATATCTGAACTTGTCAATTGAATTTTCTAAAGTATGGTCACTTGAGTAGTGAAATAGTGACACAAAAATGTTTAACTTTAGGTTGTTAAAATGTGAACTTGTGTTTTGAAATTTCCTAAAGTGTGGTCTCTTGAGTAGTTGATTAGTGACTCAAACATGTTCAAGTTTAGGTACTTGAAATGTGAACTTGTCAATTGAATTTACTAAAGTGTGGTCACGTGATTAGTGAATTACTGATTCGAAAATGTTTAAGTTTAGGTTGTTGATATGTGAACTTGTCAATGTAATTTACTAAAGTGTGGTCGCTTGAGTAGTGAACTAGAGACTCAAAAATGTTTAAGTTTAGGTTCTTGAAATGTTAACTTGTATTTTGAATTTACTTAAAAGTGGTCACTTGAGTACTTAATTAGTGACTCCAAAATGTTTAAGTTTAGGTATTTGAAATGTGAACTTGTCAATTGAATTTACTAAAGTGTGGTCACCTGAGTAGTGAATTAGTGACTCAAATATATTTAAGTTTATGTACTTGAAATATGAATTTGTCAACTGAATATACTAAAGTGTTGTCGCTTGATTAGTGATTTAGCGTCAGGAAAATGTTTAAGTTTAGGTACTTGAACTGTGAACTTATCAATTGAATTCACTAAATGTGGTAACTTAAGTAGTGAATTAGTGACTCCCAAATGTTTAAGCCTAGGTAGTTTAAATGTAAACTTGTCAACTAAATTAACAAAATTTGGTTACTTGAGTAGTGAACAAGTAACTTGAAAATATTTAGGTTTAGATAGTTGATATGTGAACTTGTCAATTGTATATACTAAAGTGTGGTCACATGAGTAGTGAACTAGTGACACGAAAATGTTTAAGTTTAGGTTGTCGAAATGTGAACTTGTCAATTGAATTTACCAAAGTGTGGTCATTTGAGTAGTGAATTAGTGACTCAAATATGTTTAAGTTTAGGTACTTCAAATGTGAATTTATCAATTAAATATACTAAAGTGTGGTCACTTTATTAGTGATTTAGCGTCACAAAAATGTTTAAGTTTAGGTACTTGAAATGTGAACTTGTCAATTGAATTCACTAAATATGGTTACTTAAGTAGTGAATTAGTGACTCACAAATTATTAAGCGTAGGTAGTTTAAATGTGAACTTGTCAACTGAATTTACTAAATTTGGTTACTTGAGTAGTGAACAAGTAACTTGAAAATGTTTAGGATTAGATAGTTGATATGTGAACTTGTCAATTGAATATACTAAAGTGTGGTCACTTGAGTAGTGAACTAGTGACACAAAAATGTTTAAGTTTAGGTTGTTGAAATATGAACTTGTGTTTTGAAATTTCCTAAAGTGTGGTCACTTGAGTAGTTATTTAGTGACTCAAAAATGTTCAAGTTTAGGTACTTGAAATGTGAACTTGTCAATTGAATTTAGTAAACTGTGGTCACTTGAGTACTGAATTACTGATTCGAAAATGTTTAAGTTTAGGTACTTGAAATGTGTACTTGTAAATAGAATTTAAAAAAATTGGTTACTTAAGTAGTGAACTAGTAACTCAAAAATGTTTAAGTTTAGGTAGTAGAAATGTGATCTTGTATTTTGAATTTACTAAAGTGTGGTTACTTGAGTAGTTAATTAGTGATTTGAAATTGTTTAAGTTTAGGTACTTCAAATGTGAACTTTTCAATAGAATTTACTAGAGTGTGGTAATTTGAGTAGTGATTTAGTGACTCGAATATGTTTAAGTTTAGGTACTTGAAATGTGAAGTTGTCTATTGAATATACTAAAGTGTGGTCTCTTGAGTAGTTATTTATTGTCTTGAAAATGTTTTAGTTTAGGTACTTGCAATGTGAACTTGTCAATTGAACTTACTAAATGTGGGAACTTAACTAGTGAATTAGTAACTCGAAAATGTTTAACTTTAGGCAGGTTAAATGTGAACTTGTCAATTGAATTTGAAAAATTTGGTTACTTGAGTCGTGAAAAAGTGACATGAAATTGTTTAAGTTTAGGTAGTTGATATGTGAACTTGTCAATTGAATTAACTAAAGTGTGGTTACTTGAGTAGCGAATTAGTGACTCAAAAATGATTAAGTTTAGGTAGTTGTAATGTGAACTTGTCAATTGAAATTACTAAATTTGGTTACATGAGTAGAGAACTAGTGACTCGAAAATGTTTAACTTTAGGTAGGTGAAATATGTGTTTTGAATTTACTAAAGTGTGGTCGCTTCAGTATTTAATTAGTTACTCAATAATGCCAAAGTTTAGGTAGTTGAAATGTGAACTTATGTTATGTATTTACTAAAGTGTGGTCACTTGAATAGTTAATTAGTGACTCAAAAATATTTATGTTTAGGTACTTGAAATGTTAACTTGTCAATTGAATTTAGTAAAGTGTGGTAACTTGAGTGGTGAACTAGTAAATCTAAAATGTTTATGTTTAGGTACTTGAAATGTGAACTTGTGTTTTGAATTTTCTAAAGTGTGGTCACTGGAAATGTTAATTAGTGACTCGAAAATGTTAAGTTTAGGTACTTTAAATATGAATGGTCAATTGAATTTACAAAAAGTGGTCACTTGAGTAGTGAACTAGTGACTCCAATATGTTTAAGTTTAGATAGTTGAAATTTGAACTTGTGTTTTGAATTTGCTAAAGTGTGCTCACTTGAGTAGTTGATTAGTGACTCAAAAATGTTTAAGTTTAGGTACTTGGAAAGTGAACTTGTGTCTTGAATTTACTATAGTGTGGTTACATGAGTATTTAATTAGTGACTTGAAATTGTTTAAGATTAGGTACTTGAAATGTGAACTTTTCAATTGAATTTGCAAAAGTGTGGTCACTTGAGTAGTGAATTAGTGACTCGAATATGTTTGAGTTTAGGTGCTAGAAATGTTAACTTGTCAATTGAATATACTATATTGTGGTCACTTGAGTAGGTATTTAGTGACTCAAAAATGTTTAAGTTTAGGTACTTGAAATGTAAACTTTTCAATTGATATTACTAAATTTTGTTATTTAAGCAGTGAATTAGTGAATAGAAAATGTAAACTTTTCAATTGAATTTACTAAATTTGGTTACTTGAGTAGTGAACAAGTGACTTGAAAATATTTAGGTTTAGGTAGTTGATATGTGAACTTGTCAATTGAATTTACTAATGTCTGGTCACTTGATTATTGAGCTAGTGACACAAAAACGTTAAAGTTTAGGTTGTTGAAATGTAAACTTGTCTTTTGAAATTTCCTAAAGTGTGACTCAAAAATGTTCAAGTTTACGTACTTGAAATGTGAACTTGTCAATTGAATTTACTAAATTGTGGTCACTTGAGTAGTGAATTACTGATTCAAAAATGTTTAAGTTTAGGTTGTTGATATATGAACTTGTCAATTGAATTTACGAAAGTGTGGTTGCTTGAGTAGTGAACTAGAGACTTGAAAATGTTTAAGTTTAGGTTCTTGAAATGTTAACTTGTATTTTGAGTTTACTTAAAAGTGGTCACTTGAGTAGTTAATTAGTGACTAAAAATTATTTAAGTTTAGGTACTTGAAATGTGAACTTGTCAATTGAAATTACTAAAGTGTGGTCACTTGAGTAGTGAATTAGTGACTCAAATATATTTATGTTTATGTAATTGAAATGTGAATTTGTCAACTGAATATACTAAACTGTGGTCACTTGATTAATGATTTAGCGTCATGAAAATGTTTAAGTTTAGGTACTTGAAATGTGAACTTGTCAATTGAATTCACTAAATGTGGTTACTTTAGTAGTGAATTAGTGACTCCCAAATGTTTAAGCGTAGGTAGGTTAAACGTAAACTTGTCAACTGAATTTACTAAATTTGGTTACTTGAGTAGTGAACAAGTAACTTGAAAATGTTTAGGTTTAGATAGTTGATATGTGAACTTGTCAATTGAATATACTAAAGTGTGGTCTCATGAATAGTGAACTAGTGACAAAAAAAATTTTAAGTTAAGGTTTTTTAAATGTGAATTTGTGTTTTGATATTTCCGTAAGTATGGTCACTTGAGTAGTTAATTAGTGACTCAAAAATGTTCAAGTTTAGGTACTTGAAATGTTAACTTGTCAATATATTTTGATAAAGTGTGCTCACTTGAGTAGTGAATTACTGATTCAAAAATGTTTAAGTTTAGGTTGTTGATATGAGAACTTGTCAATTGCATTTATGAAAGTGTGGTCACTTGAGTAGTGAACTAGTGACTCAAAAATGTTTATGATTAGGTTCTTGAAATGTTAACTTGTATTTTGAATTTACTTAAAAGTGGTCACTTGAGTAGTTAATTAGTGACTCGAAAATGTTTAAGTTTAGGTACTTGAAATGTGAACTTGTCAATTGAATTTACTAAAGATTGGTCATTTGAGTAGTGAATTAGTGACTCAAATATGTTTAAGTTTAGGTACTTCAAATGTGAAATTGTCAACTGAATATACTAAAGTGTGGTCACTTTATTAGTGATTTAGCGTCACAAAAATGTTTAAGTTTAGTTATTTGAAATGTGAACTTGTCAATTGAATTCACTAAATATGGTTACTTAAGTAGTGAATTAGTGACTCACAAATGTTTAAGCGTAGGTAGTTTAAATGTGAACTTGTCAACTGAATTTACTAAATTTGGTTTCTTGAGTAGTGAACAAGTAACTTGAAAATGTTTAGGTTTAGATGGTTGATATGTGAACTTGTCAATTGAATATACTAAAGTGTGGTCATTTGAGTTGTGAACTAGTGACACAAAAATGTTTAAGTTTAGGTTGTTAAAATGTGAACTTGTGTTATGAAATTTCCTAAAGTGTGGTCACTTGAGTAGTTAATTAGTGACTCAAAAATGTTCAAGTTTAGGTACTTGAAATGTGAACTTGTCAATTGAATTTACTAAACTGTGGTCACTTTAGTACTGAATTACTGATTCGAAAATGTTTAAGTTTAGGTACTTGAAATGCGTACTTGTCAATAGAATTTAAAATTTTTGGTTACTTAAGTGAACTAGTGACTTAAAAATGTTTAAGTTTAGGTAGTTGAAATGTGAACTTGTAATTTGAATTTACTAAAGTGTGGTCACTTGAGTAGTGAATTAGTGACTCGAATATGTTTGAGTTTAGGTGCTAGAAATGTTAACTTGTCAATTGAATATACTATATTGTGGTCACTTGAGTAGGTATTTAGTGACTCAAAAATGTTTAAGTTTAGGTACTTGAAATGTAAACTTTTCAATTGATATTACTAAATTTTGTTATTTAAGCAGTGAATTAGTGAATAGAAAATGTAAACTTTTCAATTGAATTTACTAAATTTGGTTACTTGAGTAGTGAACAAGTGACTTGAAAATATTTAGGTTTAGGTAGTTGATATGTGAACTTGTCAATTGAATTTACTAATGTCTGGTCACTTGATTATTGAGCTAGTGACACAAAAACGTTAAAGTTTAGGTTGTTGAAATGTAAACTTGTCTTTTGAAATTTCCTAAAGTGTGACTCAAAAATGTTCAAGTTTACGTACTTGAAATGTGAACTTGTCAATTGAATTTACTAAATTGTGGTCACTTGAGTAGTGAATTACTGATTCAAAAATGTTTAAGTTTAGGTTGTTGATATATGAACTTGTCAATTGAATTTACGAAAGTGTGGTTGCTTGAGTAGTGAACTAGAGACTTGAAAATGTTTAAGTTTAGGTTCTTGAAATGTTAACTTGTATTTTGAGTTTACTTAAAAGTGGTCACTTGAGTAGTTAATTAGTGACTAAAAAATATTTAAGTTTAGGTACTTGAAATGTGAACTTGTCAATTGAAATTACTAAAGTGTGGTCACTTGAGTAGTGAATTAGTGACTCAAATATATTTATGTTTATGTAATTGAAATGTGAATTTGTCAACTGAATATACTAAACTGTGGTCACTTGATTAATGATTTAGCATCATGAAAATGTTTAAGTTTAGGTACTTGAAATGTGAACTTGTCAATTGAATTCACTAAATGTGGTTACTTTAGTAGTGAATTAGTGACTCCCAAATGTTTAAGCGTAGGTAGGTTAAATGTAAACTTGTCAACTGAATTTACTAAATTTGGTTACTTGAGTAGTGAACAAGTAACTTGAAAATGTTTAGGTTTAGATAGTTGATATGTGAACTTGTCAATTGAATATACTAAAGTGTGGTCTCATGAATAGTGAACTAGTGACAAAAAAAATTTTAAGTTAAGGTTTTTTAAATGTGAACTTGTGTTTTGATATTTCCTTAAGTATGGTCACTTGAGTAGTTAATTAGTGACTCAAAAATGTTCAAGTTTAGGTACTTGAAATGTTAACTTGTCAATATATTTTGATAAAGTGTGCTCACTTGAGTAGTGAATTACTGATTCAAAAATGTTTAAGTTTAGGTTGTTGATATGAGAACTTGTCAATTGAATTTATGAAAGTGTGGTCACTTGAGTAGTGAACTAGTGACTCAAAAATGTTTATGATTAGGTTCTTGAAATGTTAACTTGTATTTTGAATTTACTTAAAAGTGGTCACTTGAGTAGTTAATTAGTGACTCGAAAATGTTTAAGTTTAGGTACTTGAAATGTGAACTTGTCAATTGAATTTACTAAAGATTGGTCATTTGAGTAGTGAATTAGTGACTCAAATATGTTTAAGTTTAGGTACTTCAAATGTGAAATTGTCAACTGAATATACTAAAGTGTGGTCACTTTATTAGTGATTTAGCGTCACAAAAATGTTTAAGTTTAGTTATTTGAAATGTGAACTTGTCAATTGAATTCACTAAATATGGTTACTTAAGTAGTGAATTAGTGACTCACAAATGTTTAAGCGTAGGTAGTTTAAATGTGAACTTGTCAACTGAATTTACTAAATTTGGTTACTTGAGTAGTGAACAAGTAACTTGAAAATGTTTAGGTTTAGATGGTTGATATGTGAACTTGTCAATTGAATATACTAAAGTGTGGTCATTTGAGTTGTGAACTAGTGACACAAAAATGTTTAAGTTTAGGTTGTTAAAATGTGAACTTGTGTTATGAAATTTCCTAAAGTGTGGTCACTTGAGTAGTTAATTAGTGACTCAAAAATGTTCAAGTTTAGGTACTTGAAATGTGAACTTGTCAATTGAATTTACTAAACTGTGGTCACTTTAGTACTGAATTACTGATTCGAAAATGTTTAAGTTTAGGTACTTGAAATGCGTACTTGTCAATAGAATTTAAAATTTTTGGTTACTTAAGTGAACTAGTGACTTAAAAATGTTTAAGTTTAGGTAGTTGAAATGTGAACTTGTAATTTGAATTTACTAAAGTGTGGTTACTTGAGTAGTTAATTAGTGACTTGGAATTTTTTAAGTTTAGGTACTTGAAATGTGAACTTTTCAATAGAATTTACTAAAGTGTGGTCACTTGAGTAGTGAATTAGTGACTCTAATATGTTTAACTTTTGGTACTTGAAATGTGAACTTGTCAATTGAATGTACTAAAGTGTGGTCTCTTGAGTAGTTATTTATTGTCTTGAAAATGTTTAAGTTTAGGTACTTGCAATGTGAACTTGTCAATTGAACTTACTAAATGTGGTTACTCAACTAGTGAATTAGTAACTCGAAAATGTTTAACTTTAGGCAGGTTAAATGTGAATTTGTCAATTGAATTTGCAAAATTAGGTTACTTGAGTAGTGAAAAAGTGACTTGAAATTGTTTAAGTTTAGGTAGTTGATATGTGAACTTGTCAATTGAATTAACTAAAGTGTGGTCACTTGAGTAGCGAATTAGTGACTCAAAAATGATTAAGTTTAGGTGGTTGAAATGTGAACTTCTCAATTGAAATTACTAAAGTGTGGTCACTTGAATAGTGAATTAGTTATTCAAATATATTTACGTTTATGTAAATGAAATGTGAATTTGTCAACTGAATATACTAAAGTGTGGTCAGTTGATTGGTGATTTAGCGTCACGAAAATGTTTAAGTTTAGGTACTTGAAATGTGAACTTGTCAATTGAATTCACTAAATGTGGTTACTTAAGTATTGAATTAGCGACTCCCAAATGTTTAAGCGTGGGTAGTTTAAATGTAAACTAGTCAACAGAATTTACTAAATTTGGTTTCTTGAGTAGTGAACAAGTAACTTGAAAAGGTTTAGGTTTAGATAGTTGATATGTGAACTTGTCAATTGAATATACTAAAGTGTGGTCTCATGAGTAGTGAACTAGTGACACAAAAATGTTTGAGTTAAGGTTTTTGAAATGTGAACTTGTGTTTTGAAATTTCCTTAAGTATGGTCACTTGAGTAGTTAATTAGTGACTCAAAAATGTTCAAGTTTAGGTACTTTAAATGTGAACTTGTCAATTTAATTTGATAAAGTGAGGTCACTTGAGTAGTGAATTATTGATTCAAAAATGTTTAAGTTTAGGTTGTTGATATGAGAACTTGTCAATTGAATTTATGAAAGTGTGGTCACTTGAGTAGTGAACTAGTGACTCAAAAATGTTTATGATTAGGTTCTTGAAATGTTAACTTGTATTTTGAATTTACTTAAAAGTGGTCACTTGAGTTGTTAATTAGTGACTCGAAAATGTTTAAGTTTAGGTACTTGAAATGTGAACTTGTCAATTGAATTTACTAAAGATTGGTCATTTGAGTAGTGAATTAGTGACTCAAATATGTTTAAGTTTAGGTACTTCAAATGTGAAATTGTCAACTGAATATACTAAAGTATGGTCACTTTATTAGTGATTTAGATATTGATATTTGAACTTCACAATTGAATATACTAAAGTGTGGTCACTTGAGTAGTGAACTAGTGACACAAAAATGTTTAAGTTTAGGTTGTTAAAATGTGAACTTGTGTTATGAAATTTCCTAAAATGTGGTCACTTGAGTAGTTATTTAGTGACTCAAAAACGTTCAAGTTTAGGTACTTGAAATGTGAACTTGTCAATTGAATTTGCAAAATTTAGTTACTTGAGTAGTGAAAAAGTGACTTGAAATTGTTTAAGTTTAGGTAGTAGATATGTGAACTTGACAATTGAATTAACTAAAGTGTGGTCACTTGAGTAGCGAATTAGTGACTCAAAAATGATTAAGTTTAGGTAGTTGAAATGTGAACTTGTCAATTGAATTTAGTAAATTTTGTTACTAGAGTAGAGAACTAGTGACTCGAAAATGTTTAAGTTTAGGTAGTTGAAATATGTGTTTTGAATTTACTAAAGTGTGTTAGCTTCAGTAGTTAATTAGTTACTCAAAAATGTCTAACTTTAGGTACTTGAAATGTGAAGTTGTCTATTGAATATACTAATGTGTGGTCTCTTGAGTAGTTATTTATTGTCTTGAAAATGTTTAAGTTTCGGTACTTGCAATGTGAACTTGTCAATTGAACTTACTAAATGTGGTTACTTAACTAGTGAATTAGTAACTCGAAAATGTTTAACTTTAGGCAGGTTAAATGTGAACTTGTCAATTGAATTTGAAAAATTTGGTTACTTGAGTCGTGAAAAAGTGACATGAAATTGTTTAAGTTTAGGTAGTTGATATGTGAACTTGTCAATTGAATTAACTAAAGTGTGGTCACTTGAGTAGCGAATTAGTGACTCAAAAATGATTAAGTTTAGGTTGTTGAAATGTGAACTTGTCAACTGAAATTACTAAATTTGGTTACATGAGTAGAGAACTAGTGACTCGAAAATGTTTAACTTTAGGTAGGTGAAATATGTGTTTTGAATTTACTAAAGTGTGGTCGCTTCAGTATTTAATTAGTTACTCAATAATGTCAAAGTTTAGGTAGTTGAAATGTGAACTTATGTTATGTATTTACTAAAGTGTGGTCACTTGAATAGTTAATTAGTGACTAAAAAATATTTACATTTAGGTACGTGAAATGTTAACTTGTCAATTGAATTTAGTAAAGTGTGGTAACTTGAGTGGTGAAATAGTAAATCTAAAATGTTTAAGTTTAGGTACTTGAAATGTGAACTTGTGTTTTGAATTTACTAAAGTGTGGTCACTAGAAATGTTAATTAGTGACTCGAAAATGTTAAGTTTAGGTACTTTAAATGTGAATGGTCAATTGAATTTACAAAAAGTGGTCACTTGAGTAGTGAACTAGTGACTCCAATATGTTTAAGTTTAGATAGTTGAAATTTGAACTTGTGTTTTGAATTTGCTAAAGTGTTCTCACTTGAGTAGTTAATTAGTGACTCAAAAATGTTTATGTTTAGGTACTTGGAAAGTGAACTTGTCAATTAAATTTACTAAAGTGTGGTCACTTGAGTAGTGAATTAGTGACTCCAAAGTTTTTAAGTTTAGGTACTTGAAATGTGAACTTGTCAATTGAATTTACTAAATTTGGTTACTTAATTAGTGAGCTAATGACTCAAAAATGTTTAAGTTTAGGTAGTTGAAATGTGAACTTGTGTCTTGAATTTACTATAGTGTGGTTACATGAGTATTTAATTAGTGACTTGAAATTGTTTAAGATTAGGTACTTGAAATGTGAACTTTTCAATTGAATTTGCTAAAGTGTGGTCACTTGAGTAGTGAATTAGTGACTCGAATATGTTTGAGTTTAGGTGCTTGAAATGTTAACTTGTCAATTGAATATACTAAATTGTGGTCACTTGAGTAGAGATTTAGTGACTCAAAAATTTTTAAGTTTAGGTACTTGAAATGTAAACTTTTCAATTGATATTACTAAATTTAGTTATTTAAGCAGTGAATTAGTGAATAGAAATTGTAAACTTTTCAATTGAATTTACTAAATTTCGTTACTTGAGTAGTGAACAAGTGACTTGAAAATGTTTAGGTTTAGGTAGTTGATATGTGAACTTGTCAATTGAATTTACTAATATGTGGTCACTTGATTATTGAACTAGTGACACAAAAACGTTAAAGTTTAGGTTGTTGAAATGTAAACTTGTGTTTTGAAATTTCCTAAAGTGTGACTCAAAAATGTTCAAGTTTAGGTACTTGAAATGTGAACTTGTCAATTGAATTTACTAAAGTGTGGTCACTTGAGTAGTGAATTACTGATTCAAAAATGTTTATGTTTAGGTTGTTGATATATGAACTTGTCAATTGAATTTACGAAAGTGTGGTTGCTTGAGTAGTGAACTAGAGACTTGAAAATGTTTAAGTTTAGGTTCTTGAAATGTTAACTTGTATTTTGAGTTTACTTAAAAGTGGTCACTTGAGTAGTTAATTAGTGACTAAAAAATATTTAAGTTTAGGTACTTGAAATGTGAACTTGTCAATTGAAATTACTAAAGTGTGGTCACTTGAGTAGTGAATTAGTGACTCAAATATATTTATGTTTATGTAATTGAAATGTGAATTTGTCAACTGAATATACTAAACTGTGGTCACTTGATTAATGATTTAGCGTCATGAAAATGTTTAAGTTTAGGTACTTGAAATGTGAACTTGTCAATTGAATTCACTAAATGTGGTTACTTTAGTAGTGAATTACTGACTCCCAAATGTTTAAGCGTAGGTAGGTTAAATGTAAACTTGTCAACTGAATTTACTAAATTTGGTTACTTGAGTAGTGAACAAGTAACTTGAAAATGTTTAGGTTTAGATAGTTGATATGTGAACTTGTCAATTGAATAAACTAAAGTGTGGTCTCATGAGTAGTGAACTAGTGACAAAAAAAATGTTAAGGTAAGGTTTTTTAAATGTGAACTTGTGTTTTGAAATTTCCTTAAGTATGGTCACTTGAGTAGTTAATTATTGACTCAAAAATGTTCAAGTTTAGGTACTTGAAATGGTAACTTGTCAATTTAATTTGATAAAGTGTGCTCACTTGAGTAGTGAATTACTGATTCAAAAATGTTTAAGTTTAGGTTGTTGATATGAGAACTTGTCAATTGAATTTATGAAAGTGTGGTCACTTGAGTAGTTAACTAGTGACTCAAAAATGTTTAAGCTTAGGTTCTTGAAATGTTAACTTGTATTTTGAATTTACTTAAAAGTGGTCACTTGAGTAGTTAATTAGTGACTCGAAAATGTTTAAGTTTAGGTACTTGAAATGTGAACTTGTCAATTGAATTTACTAAAGATTGGTCATTTGAGTAGTGAATTAGTGACTCAAATATGTTTAAGTTTAGGTACTTCAAATGTGAAATTGTCAACTGAATATACTAAAGTGTGGTCACTTTATTAGTGATTTAGCGTCACAAAAATGTTTAAGTTTAGTTATTTGAAATGTGAACTTCTCAATTGAATTCACTAAATATGGTTACTTAAGTAGTGAATTAGTGACTCATAAATGTTTAAGCGTAGGTAGTTTAAATGTGAACTTGTCCACTGAATTTACTAAATTTGGTTACTTGAGTAGTGAACAAGTAACTTGAAAATGTTTAGATTTAGATAGTTGATATGTGAACTTGTCAATTGAATATACTAAAGTGTGGTCACTTGAGTAGTGAACTAGTGACACAAAAATGTTTAAGTTTAGGTTGTTAAAATGTGAACTTGTGTTATGAAATTTCCTAAAGTGTGGTCACTTGAGTAGTTATTTAGTGACTCAAAAATGTTCAAGTTTAGGTACTTGAAATGTGAACTTGTCAATTGAATTTACTAAACTGTGGTCACTTGAGTACTGAATTACTAATTCGAAAATGTTTAAGTTTAGGTTGTTGATATGAGAACTTGTCAATTGAATTTATTAAAGTGTGGTCACTTGAGTAGTGAACTAGTGACACAAAAATGTTTAAGTTTTGGTAGTTGAAATGTGAACTTGTAATTTGAATTTACTAAAGTGTGGTTACTTGAGTAGTTAATTAGTGACTTGAAATTGTTTAAGTTTAGGTACTTGAAATGTAAACTTTTCAATAGAATTTACTAAAGTGTGGTCACTTGAGTAGTGAATTAGTGACTCTAATATGTTTAACTTTTGGTACTTGAAATGTGAACTTGTCAATTGAATGTACTAAAGTGTGGTCTCTTGAGTCGTTATTTATTGTCTTGAAAATGTTTAAGTTTAGGTAATTGCAATGTGAACTTGTCAATTGAACTTACTAAATGTGGTTACTCAATTAGTGAATTAGTAACTCGAAAATGTTTAACTTTAGGCAGGTTAAATGTGAACTTGTCAATTGAATTTGCAAAATTTGGTTACTTGAGTAGTGAAAAAGTGACTTGAAATTGTTTAAGTTTAGGTAGTTGATATGTGAACTTGTCAATTGAATTAACTAAAGTGTGGTCACTTGAGTAGCGAATTAGTGACTCAAAAATTATTAAGTTTAGGTAGTTGAAATGTGAACTTGTCAATTGAAATTACTAAAGTGTGGTCACTTGAGTAGTGAATTAGTTATTCAAATATATTTACGTTTATGTACTTGAAATGTGAATTTGTCAACTGAATATACTAAAGTGTGGTCACTTGATTAGTGATTTAGCGTCACAAAAATGTTTAAGTTTAGGTACTTGAAATGTGAACTTGTCAATTGAATTCACTAAATGTGGTTACTTAAGTAGTGAATTAGCTACTCCCAAATGTTTAAGCGTAGGTAGTTTAAATGTAAACTAGTCAACTGAATTTACTATATTTGGTTTCTTGAGTAGTGAACAAGTAACTTGAAAATATTTAGGTTTAGATAGTTGATATGTGAACTTGTCAATTGAATATACTAAAGTGTGGGCTCATGAGTAGTGAACTAGTGACACAAAAATGTTTAAGATAAGGTTTTTGAAATGTGAACTTGTGTTTTGAAATTTCCTTAAGTATGGTCACTTGAGTAGTTAATTAGTGACTCAAAAATGTTCAAGTTTAGGTACTTTAAATGTGAACTTGTCAATTTAATTTGATAAAGTCTGCTCACTTGAGTAGTGAATTACTGATTCAAAAATGTTTAAGTTTAGGTTGTTGCTATGAGAACTTGTCAATTGAATTTATGAAAGTGTGGTCACTTGAGTAGTGAACTAGTGACTCAAAAATTTTTAAGTTTAGGTTCTTGAAATGTTAACTTGTATTTTGAATTTACTTAAAAGTGGTCACTTGAGTAGTTAATTAGTGACTCGAAAATGTTTAAGTTTAGGTACTTGAAATGTGAACTTGTCAATTGAATTTACTAAAGATTGGTCATTTGAGTAGTGAATTAGTGACTCAAATATGTTTAAGTTTAGGTACTTCAAATGTGAAATTGTCAACTGAATATACTAAAGTATGGTCACTTTATTAGTGATTTAGCGTCACAAAAATGTTTAAGTTTAGTTATTTGAAATGTGAACTTGTCAACTGAATTCACTAAATATGGTTACTTAAGTAGTGAATTAGTGACTCACAAATGTTTAAGCGTAGGTAGTTTAAATTTGAACTTGTCAACTGAATTTACTAAATTTGGTTACTTGAGTAGTGAACAAGTTACTTGAAAATGTTTAGGTTTATATAGTTGATATGTGAACTTGTCAATTGAATATACTAAAGTGTGGTCACTTGAGTAGTGAACTAGTGACACAAAAATGTTTAAGTTTAGGTTGTTAAAATTTGAACTTGTGGAAGGAAATTTCCTAAAGTGTGGTCACTTGAGTAGTTATTTAGTGACTCAAAAATGTTCAAGTTTAGGTACTTGAAATGTGAACTTGTCAATTGAATTTACTAAACTGTGGTCACTTGAGTACTGAATTACTAATTCGAAAATGTTTAAGTTTAGGTTGTTGATATGAGAACTTGTCAATTGAATTTATGAAAGTGTGGTCACTTGAGTAGTGAACTAGTGACACAAAAATGTTTAAGTTTTGGTAGTTGAAATGTGAACTTGTAATTTGAATTTACTAAAGTGTGGTTACTTGAGTAGTTAATTAGTGACTTTAAATTGTTTAAGTTTAGGTACTTGAAATGTGAACTTTTCAATAGAATTTTCTAAAGTGTGGTCACTTGAGTAGTGAATTAGTGACTCTAATATGTTTAGGTTTTTGTACTTGAAATGTGAACTTGTCAATTGAATATACTAAAGTGTGGTCTCTTGTGTAGTTATTTATTGTCTTGAAAATGTTTAAGTTTAGGTACTTGCAATGTGAACTAGTCAATTGAACTTACTAAATGTGGTTACTTAACTAGTGAATTAGTAACTCAAAAATGTTTAACTTTAGGCAGGTTAAATGTGAACTTGTCAATTGAATTTGCAAAATTTGGTTACTTGAGTAGTGAAAAAGTGCCTTGAAATTGTTTAAGTTTAGGTAGTTGATATGTGAACTTGTCAATTGAATTAACTAAAGTGTGGTCACTTGAGTAGCGAATTAGTGACTCAAAAATGATTATGTTTAGGTAGTTGAAATGTGAACTTGTCAATTGAAATTACTAAAGTGTGGTCACTTGAGTAGTGAATTAGTGACTCAAATATATTTACGTTTATGTACTTGAAATGTGAATTTGTCAACTGAATATACTAAAGTGTGGTCACTTGATTAGTGATTTAGCGTCACGAAAAGGTTTAAGTTTTGGTACTTGAAATGTGAACTTGTCAATTGAATTCACTAAATGTGGTTACTTAAGTAGTGAATTAGTGACTCCCAAATGTTTAAGCGTAGGTAGTTTAAATGTAAACTTGTCAACTGAATTTACTAAATTTTGTTACTTGAGTAGTGAACAAGTAACTTGAAAATGTTTAGGTTTAGATAGTTGATATGTGAACTTGTCAATTGAATATACTAAAGTGTGGTCACTTGAGTAGTGAACTAGTGACACAAAAATGTTTAAGTTTAGGTTGTTAAAATGTGAACTTGTGTTATGAAATTTCCTAAAGTGTGGTCACTTGAGTAGTTATTTAGTGACTCAAAAACATTCAAGTTTAGGAACTTGAAATGTGAACTTGTCAATTGAATTTACTAAACTGTGGTCACTTGAGTACTGATTTACTGATTCGAAAATGTTTAAGTTTAGGTACTTGAAATGCGTACTTGTCAATAGAATTTTAAAATTTTGGTTACTTAAGTAGTGAACTAGTGACTCAAAAATGTTTAAGTTTTGGTAATTGAAATGTGAACTTTTATTTTGAATTTACTAAAGTGTGGTTACTTGAGTAGTTAATTAGGTACTTGAAATGTAAACTTTTCAATAGAATTTACTAAAGTGTGGTCACTTGAGTAGTGAATTAGTGACTCTAATATGTTTAACTTTTGGTACTTGAAATATGAACTTGTCAATTGAATATACTAAAGTGTGGTCTCTTGAGTAGTTATTTATTGTCTTGAAAATGATTAAGTTTAGGTACTTCCAATGTGAACTTGTCAATTGAACTTACTAAATGTGGTTACTTAACTAGTGAATTAGTAACTCAAAAATGTTTAACTTTAGGCAGGTTAAATGTGAACTTGTCAATTAAATTTGCAAAATTTAGTTACTTGAGTAGTGAAAAAGTGACTTGAAATTGTTTAAGTTTAGGTAGTTGATATGTGAACTTGACAATTGAATTAACTAAAGTGTGGTCACTTGAGTAGCAAATTAGTGACTCAAAAATGATTAAGTTTAGGTAGTTGAAATGTGAACTTGTCAATTGAATTTAGTAAATTTTGTTACTAGAGTAGAGAACTAGTGACTCGAAAATGTTTAAGTTTAGGTAGTTGAAATATGTGTTTTGAATTTACTAAAGTGTGGTAACTTCAGTAGTTAATTAGTTACTCGAAAATGTCTAACTTTAGGTACTTGAAATGTGTACTTGTCAGTAGAATTCACGAAGATTCGTTAGTTAAGTAGTGAACTGGTGACTTAAAAATGTTAAGTTTAGGTAGTTGAAAAGTGAACATGTGTTTTGAATTTACTAAACTGTGGTTACTTGAGTAGTTAATTAGTGACTTGAAATTGTTTAAGTTTAGATACTTGAAATGTGAACTTTTCAATTGAATTTACTAAAGTGTGGTCACTTGAGTAGTGAATTAGTGACTCGAATAGGTTTAAGTCTAGGTACTTGAAATCTAAACTTGTCAATTAAATATACTAATGTGTGGTCTCTTTAGTAGTAATTTAGTGACTGGAAAATGTTTCAGTTTAGGTACTTGAAATGTTAACTTGTCAATTGAATTTACTAAATGTAGTTACTTAAGTAGTCAATTAGTGACTCGAAAATGTTTAAGTTTAGGTAGTTTAAATGTGAACTTGTCAATTGAATTTACTAAATTTTGTTACTTGAGTAGTGATCAAGTGACTTGAAAATGTTTAAGTTTAGGCAGTTGATATGCGAGCTGCTCTATTGAATTTATTAAAGTGTGGTCACTTGAGTAGTGAATTAGTGACTCAAAAGTGATTAAGTTTAGGTAGTTGAAATATGAACTTGTCCATAAAATTTACTAATTTTTGTTACTTGAGTAGAGAACTATTGACTCGAAAATGTTTAACTTTAGGTAGTTGAAATATGTGTTTTGAATTTACTAATGTGTGGTCACTTCAGTAGTTAATTAGTTACTCGAAAATGTCTAAGTTTAGGTACTTTAAATGTGAACTTGTGTTTTGAATTTACTAATGTGTGGTCACTTGAATAGTTAATTAGTGACTCAAAAATGTTTCAGTTTAGGTACTTCAAATGTTAACTTGTCAATTGAATTTAGTAAAGTGTGGTAACTTGAGTGGTGAATTAGTAAATCTAAAATGTTTAATTTTAGGTACTTTAAATGTGAACCTGTGTTTTGAATTTACTAAAGTGTGGTCACTTGAATAGTTAATTAGTGACTTAAAAATGTTAAGTATAGTTACTTTAAATATGAATGGTCAATTGAATTTTAAAAAATGTGGTCACTTGAGTAGTGAACTAGTGACTCCAATATATTTAAATTTAGATAGTTGAAATTTCAACTTGTGTTTTGAATTTGCTAAAGTATGCTCACTTGAGTAGTTAATTAGTTACTCAAAAATATATATTTTTAGATTCTTGAAAAATGTACTTGTCAATTAAATTTACTAAAGTGTGGTCACTAGAGTAGTGAATTAGTGACTCCAAAATGTTTAAGTTTAGGTACTTGAAATGTGTACTTGTCAATTAAATTTACTAAATTTGCTTACTTAAGTAGAGAACTAATAACTAAAAAATGTTTAAGTTTAGGTAGTTGAAATGCGAATTTGTGTTTTGAATTTACTAAAGTGTGGTTACATGAGTAGTTAATTAGTAACTTGAAATTGTTTAAGTTTAGGTACTTGAAATGTGAACTTTTCAATTGAATTTACTAATGTGTGGTCACTTGAGTAGTGAATTAGTGACTCGAATATGTTTAAGTTTAGGTGCTTGAAATGTGAACTTCTCAATTGGATATACTAAAGTGTGGTCACTTGTGTAGTGATTTAGTGACATGAAAATGTTTAAGTTTAGGTACTTGAAACGTGAACTTTTATATTGAATTTACTAAATTTGGTTACTTAAGCATTGAATTAGTGACTAGAAAATCTTTAAGTTTAGATAGTTTAAATGTGAACTTGTCAATTGACTTTACTAAATTTGGTTACTTGAGTAGTGAACAAGTGACTTAAAAATGTTTAGGTTTAGGTAGTTGATATCTAAACTTGTCAATTGAATTTACTAAAGTGTGGTGACTTGAGTAGTGAACTGTTGACACAAAAATGTTTAAGTTTAGGTTGTTGAAATGTGAACTTTTGTTTTGAAATTTCCTAATATGTGGTCACTTGAGTAGTGAATTAGTGACTCGAATAGGTTTAAGTCTAGGTAGTTGAAATGTGAACTAGTTAATTAAATATACTAACGTGTGATCTCTTGAGTAGTGATTTAGTGACTCAAAAATGTTTAATTTTAGGTACTTGAAATGTGAATTTGTAAATTGAATTTACTAAATGTGGTTACTTACGTAGTGAATTAGTGACTCGAAAATGTTTAAGTTTAGGTAGTTTAAATTTGAATTTGTCAATTGAATTTACTAAATTTGGTTACTTGAGTAGTGAACAAGTGACTTGAAAATGTTTATGTTTAGGTAGTTGATATGTGAACTTGTCAATTGAGTTTACTAAACTGTGGTCACTTGAGTAGTGAATTAGTGACCCAAAAATGAATAAGTTTAGGTAGTTGAAATGTGAGCTTGTCAATTGAATTTACTAAATGTGGTTACTCAAAAATGTTTAAGTTTAGGTAGTTTTAATGTGAACTTATCAATTGAATTTACTAAATTTGGTAACTTGAGTAGTGAACAAGTGACTTGAAAATGTTTAAGTTTAGGTAGTTGATATGTGAACTTGTCAATTGAATTTACTAAAGTGTGGTCACTTGAGTAGTGAATTAGTGACTCAAAAATGATTAAGTTTAGGTAGATGAAATGTAAACTTGTCTATTGAAATTACTAAATTTGGTTACATGAGAAGAGAACTAGTGACTCGAAAATGTTTAACTTTAGGTTGTTAAAATATGTGTTTTGAATTTACTAAAGTGTGGTCGCTTCAGTAGTTAATTAGTTACTCGAAAATGTCTAAGTTTAGGTACTTTAAATGTGAACTTATGTTTTGAATTTACTAATGTGTGGTCACTTGAATATTTAATTAGTGAATCAAAAATGTTTAAGTTTAGGTACTTCAAATGTTAACTTGTCAATTGAATTTAGTATAGTGTGGTAACTTGAGTGGTGAACTAGTAAATCTAAAATGTTTAATTTTAGGTACTTGAAAAGTGAACTTGTGTTTTGAATTTACTAAAGTGTGGTTACTTGAATTATTAATTAGTGACTCAAAAATGTTAAGTTTAGGTACTTTAAATATGAATGGTCAATTGAATTTACAAAAATGTGGTTACTTGAGTAGTGAACTAGTGACTCCAATATATTTAAGTTTAGATAGATGAAATTTGAACTTGTGTTTTCAATTTGCTAAAGTATGCTCACTTGAGTAGTTAATTAGTGACTCAAAAATATTTAAGTTTAGGTACTTGAAAGATGCACTTGTCAATTAAATTTACTAAAGTGTGGTCACTAGAGTAGTGAATTAGTGACTCCTAAATGTTTTAAGTTTTGGTACTTGAAATGTGAACTTGTCAATTAAATTTACTAAATTTGGTTACTTAAGTAGAGAAATAATGACTCAAAAATGTTTAAGTTTAGGTAGTTGAAATGTGAACTTGTGTTTTGAATTTACTAAAGTGTGGTTACATGAGTAGTTAATTAGTGACTTGAAATTGTTTAAGTTTAGGTACTTGAAATGTGAACTTTTCTATTGGATTTACTAAAGTGTGGTCAGTTGAGTAGTGAATTTGTGAATCCAATATGTTTATGTTTAGGCGCTTTAAATGTGAACTTGTCAATTGAATAAACTAAAGTGTGGTCACTTGAGTAGTGATTTAGAGACTCGAAAATGTTTAAGTTTAGGTACTTGAAACGTGAACTTTTCAATTGAATTTACTAATTTGGTTATTTAAGCAGTGAATTAGAGACTAGAAAATGTTTAAGTTTAGGTAGTTTAAATGTGAACTTGTCTATTGAATTTACTAAATTTGGTTACTTGAGTAGTGAACAAGTGACTTGAAAATGTTTAGCTTTAGGTAGTTGAATTTACTAAATTTGGTTACTTTAGTAGTGAAATGTTGACACAAAAATGATTAAGTTTAGGTTGTTGAAGTGTGAACTTGTGTTTTGAAATTTCCTAAAGTGTGGTCACTTGAGTAGTGAATAAGTGACTCGAATAGGATTAGGTCTATATAGTTGAAATGTGAACTTGTCAATTAAATATACTAAAGTGTGGTCTCTTGAGTAGTGATTTAGTGACTCGAAAATGTTTAAATTTAGGTATTTGAAATGTGAATTTGTAAATTGAATTTACTAAATGTGGTTACTTAAGTAGTGAATTAGTGACTCAAAAATGTTTTAGTTTATGTAGTTTAAATGTGAACTTGTCAATTGGATTTACTAAATTTGGTTACTTGAGTAGAGAACAAGTGACTTGAAAATGCTTATGATTAGGTCGTTGATATGTGAAATTGTCAATTGAGTTTACTAAGGTGTTGTCACTTGAGTAGTGAATTAGTGACTCAAAAATGATTAAGTTTAGGTAGTTGAAATGTGAACTTGTCAATTAAATTTAGTAAAATTTGTTACTTGAGTAGAGAACTAGAGACTCGAAAATGTTTATGTTTAGGTAGTAGAAATATGTGTTTTGAATTTACTAAAGTGTAGTAACTTCAGTAGTTAATTAGTTACTCGAAAATGTCTAAGTTTAGGTACTTGAAATGTGTACTTGTCAGTAGAATTTACAAAGATTCGTTACTTAAGTATTGAACTGGTGACTCAAAAATGCTTAAGTTTAGGTAGTTGAAATGTGAACTTGTGTTTTGAATTTACTAAAGTGTGGTTACTTGAGTAGTTAATTAGTGACTTGAAATTTTTTAAGTTTAGATACTTGAAATGTGAACTTTTCAATTGAATTTACTAAAGTGTGGTCACTTGAGTAGTGCATTAGTGACTCGAATAGGTTTAAGTCTAGGTACTTGAAATATGAACTTATCAATTAAATATACTATAGTGTGGTCTCTTGAGTAGTGATTTAGTGACTCGAAAATGTTAATGTTTAGGTACTTGAAATGTGAACTTGTCAATGTAATTTACTAAATGTGGTTACTTAAGTTGTCAATTAGTGACTCGAAAATGTTTAAGTTTAAGTAATTTAAATGTGAACTTGTCAATTGAATTTACTAAATTTGATTACTTGAGTAGTGAACAAGTGACTTGAAAATGTATAAGTTTAGGTAGTTGATATGTAAACTTGTCAATTGAATTTATTAAAGTGTGGTCACTTGAGTAGTGAATTAGTGACTCAAAAATGATTAAGTTTAGATAGTTGAAATATGAACTTGTCCGTAAAATTTACTAAATTTGGTTACTTGAGTATAGAACTATTGACTCGAAAATGTTTAACTTTAGGTTGTTGAAATATGTGTTTTGAATTTACTAAAGTGTGGTCACTTCAGTAGTTAATTAGTTACTCGAAAATGTCTAAGTTTAGGTACTTTAAATGTGAACTTGTGTTTTGAAATTACTAATGTGTGGTCACTTGAATAGTTAATTAGTGACTCAAAAATGTTTAAGTTTAGGTGCTTCAAATGTTAACTTTTCAATTAAATTTTGTATATTTTGTTACTTGAGTAGAGAACTAGTGACTCGAAAATGTTTAAGTTTAGGTAGTTGAAATACGTGTTTTGAATTTACTAAAGTGTGGTCACTTCAGTAGTTAATTAGTTACTCAAAAATGTCTAAGTTTAGGTACTTTAAATGTGAACTTGTGTTTTGAATTTACTAATGTGTGGTCACTTGAATAGTTAATTAGTGACTCAAAAATGTTTAAGTTTAGGTACTTCAAATGTTAACTTTTCAATTAAATTTAGTAAATTTTTTTACTTGAGTAGAGAACTAGTGACTCGAAAATGTTTAAGTTTAGGTATTTGAAATGTGAACTTGTGTTTTGAATTTACTAAAGTGTGGTTACTTGAGTAGTTAATTAGTCACTTGAAATTGTTTAAGTTTAGATACTTCAAATGTGAACTTTTCAATTGAATTTACAAAAGTGTGGTCACTTGAGTAGTGCATTAGTGACTCGAATAGGTTTAAGTCTAGGTACTTGAAATGTGAACTTGTCAAATAAATATACTAAAGTGTGGTCTCTTGAGTAGTGATTTAGTGACTCGAAAATGTTTTAGTTTAGGTACTTGAAATGTGAACTTGTCAATTGAATTTACTAAATGTGGTTACTTAAGTTGTCAATTAGTGACTCGAAAATGTTTAAGTTTAGGTAGTTTAAATGTGAACTTGTCAATTGAATTTACTAAATTTTATTACTTGATTAGTGAACAAGTGACTTGAAAATGTATAAGTTTAGGTAGTTAATATGTGAACTTGTCAATTGAATTTATTAAAGTGTGGTCACTTGAGTAGTGAATTAGTAACTCAAAAATGATTAAGTTTAGGTAGTTGAAATATGTACTTTTCCGTAGAATTTACTAAATTTAGTTACTTGAGTATAGAACTATTGACTTGAAAATGTTTAACTTTAGGTAGTTGAAATATGTGTTTTGAATTTACTAAAGTGTGGTCACTTCAGTAGTTAATTAGTTACTCGAAAATGTCTAAGTTTAGGTAATTTAAATGTGAACTTGTGTTTCGAATTTCCTAATGTGTGGTCACTTGAATAGTTAATTAGTGACTCAAAAATGTTTAAGTTTAGGTACTTCAAATGTTAACTTTTCAACTAAATTTAGTAAAGTGTGGTAACTTGAGTGGTGAACTAGTAAATCTAAAATGATTAATTTTAGGTACTTGAAATGCGAACCGGTGTTTTGAATTTACTAAACTGTGGTCACTTGAATAGTTAATTAGTGACTCAAAAATGTTAAGTATAGTTTATTTAAATATGAATGGTGAATTGAATTTACAAAATGTGGTCACTTGAGTAGTAAACTAGTGACTCCAATATATTTATGTTTTGATAGCTGAAATTTCAACTTGTGTTTTGAATTTCCTAAAGTATGCTAACTTTAGTAGTTAATTAGTTACTCAAAAATATTTGTTTTTAGATTCTTGAAAGACGTATTGTCAATTAAATTTACTAAAGTGTGGTCACTAGAGTAGTGTATTAGTGACTCCAAAATGTTTAAGTTTAGGTACTGGAAATGTGAACTTGTCAATTAAATTTACTAAATTTGGTTACTTAAGTAGAGAACTAATGACTCAAAAATGTTTTAGTTTAGGTAGTTGAAATGTGAACTTGAGTTTTGAATTTACTAAAGTGTGGTTACATGAGTAGTTACTTAGTGACTTGAAATTGTTTAAGTTTAGGTTCTTGAGATGTGAATTTTTCAATTCAATTTACTAAAGTGTGGTCACTTGAGTAGTGAATTAGTGACTCGAATATGCAGAAGTTTAGGTGATTTCAATGTGAACTTGTCAATTGAATATAATAAAGTCTGGTCACTTGAGTAGTGATTTAGTGACACGAAAATGTTTAAGTTTAGGTCATTGAAACGTGAACTTTTCAATTGAATTTACTAAATTTGGTTATTTAAGTAGTGAATTAGTGACTAGAAAATGTTTAAGTTTAGGTAGTTTAAATGTGAACTTGTCAATTGAATTTACTAAATTTTGTTACTTGAGTAGTGAACAAGTGACTTGAAAATGTTTAGGTTTAGGTAGTTGATATCTTAACTTGTCAATTGAATTTACAAAAGTGTGGTCACTTTAGTAGTGAAATGTTGACACAAAAATGTTTAAGTTTAGGTTGTTGAAATGTGAACTTGTGTTTTGAAATTTCCTAAAGTGTGGTCACTTGAGTAGTGAATTAGTGACTCGAATAGGTTTAAGTCTAGGTACTTGAAATGTGAACTTTTCAATTAAATATACTAAAGTGTGGTCTCTTGAGTAGTGATTTAGTGACTCAAAAATGTTTAAGTTTAGGTACTTGAAATGTAAACTTGTCAATTGAATTTATTAAATGTGGTTTCTTAAGTAGTCAATTAGTGACTCGAAAATGTTTAAGTTTAGGTAGTTTAATTGTGAACTAGTCATTTGAATTTACTAAATTTGGTTAGTTGAGTAGTGAACAAGTGACTTGAAAATGTTTAAGTTTAGGTAGCTAATATGTGAACTTGTCAATTGAATTTATTAAAGTGTGGTCACTTGAGTAGTGAATTAGTGACTCAAAAATGATTAAGTTTAGGTAGTTGAAATATGAACTTGTCCGTAGAATTCACTAAATTTGGTTATTTGAGTAGAGAACTATTGAATCGAAAATGTTTAACTTTAGGTAGTTGAAATATGTGTTTTGAATTTACTAAAGTGTGGTCACTTCAGTAGTTAATTAGTTACTTGAAAATGTCTAAGTTTAGGTACTTTAAATGTGATCTTGTGTTTTGAATTTACTAATGTGTGGTCACTTGAATAGTCAATTAGTGATTCAAAAATGTTTAAGTTTAGGTACTTCAAATGTTAACTTGTCAATTGAATTTAGTAAAGTGTGGTAACATGAGTGGTAAACTAGTAAATCTAAAATGTTTAATTTTAGGTACTTGAAATGTGAACCTGTGTTTTGAATTTACTAAAGTGTGGTCACTTGAATAGTTAATTAGTGACTCAAAAATGTTAAGTATAGTTACTTTAAATATGAATGGTCAATTGAATTTACAAAATATGGTCACTTGAGTAGTGAACTAGTGACTCCAATATATTTAAGTTTAGATAGTTGAAATTTCAACGTGTGTTTTGAATTTGCTAAAGTATGCTCACTTGAGTAGTTAATTAGTTACTCAAAAATATTTATTTTTAGATTCTTGAAAGATATACTTGTCAATTAAATTTACTGAAGTGTGGTCACTAGAGTAGTGAATTAGTGACTCCGAAATGTTTAAGTTTAGGTACTTGAAATGTGAACTTGTCAATTAAATTTACTAAATTTGGTTACTTAAGTAGAGAACTAATGACTCAAAAATGTTTAAGTTTTGGTAGTTGAAATGTGAACTTGTGTTTTGAATTTACTAAAGTGTGGTTACATGAGTACTTAATTAGTGACTTGAAATTGTTTAAGTTTAGGTACTTGAAACGTGAACTATTCAATTGAATTTACTAAAGTGTGGTCACTTGAGTAGTGAATTAGTGACTCGAATATGCAGAAGTTTAGGTGCTTTCAATGTGAACTTGTCAATTGAATATAATAAAGTTTGGTCACTTGAGTAGTGATTTAGTGACACGAAAATGTTTAAGTTTAGGTCATTGAAACGTGAACTTTTCAATTGAATTTACTAAATTTGGTTATTTAAGTAGTGAATTAGTGACTAGAAAATGTTTAAGTTTAGGTAGTTTAAATGTGAACTTGTCAATTGAATTTACTAAATTTTGTTACTTGAGTAGTGAAAAAGTGACTTGAAAATGTTTAGGTTTAGGTAGTTGATATCTTAACTTGTCAATTGAATTTACAAAAGTGTGGTCACTTTAGTAGTGAAATGTTGACACAAAAATGTTTAAGTTTAGGTTGTTGAAATGTGAACTTGTCTTTTGAAATTTCCTAAAGTGTGGTCACTTGAGTAGTGAATTAGTGCCTCGAATAGGTTTAAGTCTAGGTACTTGAAATGTGAACTTTTCAATTAAATATACTAAAGTGTGGTCTCTTGAGTAATGATTTAGTGACTCAAAAATGTTTAAGTTTAGGTACTTGAAATGTAAACTTGTCAATTGAATTTATTAAATGTGGTTTCTTAAGTAGTCAATTAGTGACTCGAAAATGTTTAAGTTTAGGTAGTTTAAATGTGAACTAGTCATTTGAATTTACTAAATTTGGTTACTTGAGTAGTGAACAAGTGACTTGAAAATGTTTAAGTTTAGGTAGCTAATATGTGAACTTGTCAATTGAATTTATTAAAGTGTGGTCACTTGAGTAGTAAATTAGTGACTCAAAAATGATTAAGTTTAGGTAGTTGAAATATGAACTTGTCCGTAGAATTTACTAAATTTGGTTACTTGAGTAGAGAACTATTGAATCGAAAATGTTTAACTTTAGGTAGTTGAAATATGTGTTTTGAATTTACTAAAGTGTGGTCGCTTCAGTAGTTAATTAGTTACATGAAAATGTCTAAGTTTAGGTACTTTAAATGTGAACTTGTGTTTTGAATTTACTAATGTGTGGTCACTTGAATAGTTAATTAGTGATTCAAAAATGTTTAAGTTTAGGTACTTCAAATGTTAACTTGTCAATTGAATTTAGTAAAGTGTGGTAACTTGAGTGGTAAACTAGTAAATCTAAAATGTTTAATTATAGGTACATGAAATGTGAACCTGTGTTTTGAATTTACTAAAGTGTGGTCACTTGAATAGTTAATTCGTGACTCAAAAATGTTAAGTATAGTTACTTTAAATATGAATGGTCAGTTGAATTTACAAAATATGGTCACTTGAGTAGTGAACTAGTGACTCCAATATATTTAAGTTTAGATAGTTGAAATTTCAACGTGTGTTTTGAATTTGCTAAAGTATGCTCACTTGAGTAGTTAATTAGTTACTCAAAAATATTTATTTTTAGATTATTGAAAGATATACTTGTCAATTAAATTTACTGAAGTGTGGTCACTAGAGTAGTGAATTAGTGACTCCAAAATGTTTAAGTTTAGGTACTTGAAATGTGAACTTGTCAATTAAATTTACTAAATTTGGTTACTTAAGTAGAGAACTAATGACTCAAAAATGTTTAAGTTTTGGTAGTTGAAATGTGAACTTGTGTTTTGAATTTACTAAAGTGTGGTTACATGAGTACTTAATTAGTGACTTGAAATTGTTTAAGTTTAGGTACTTGAAACGTGAACTATTCAATTGAATTTACTAAAGTGTGGTCACTTGAGTAGTGAATTAGTGACTCGAATATGCAGAAGTTTAGGTGCTTTCAATGTGAACTTGTCAATTGAATATACTAAAGTGTGGTCACTTGAGTAGTGATTTAGTGACACGAAAATGTTTAAGTTTAGGTACTTGAAACGTGAATTTTTCAATTAAATTTACTAAATTTTGTTACTTAAGCAGTGAATTAGTGACTAGTAAATGTTTAAGTTTAGGTAGTTTAAATGTTAACTTGTCAATTGAATTTACTAAATTTGGTTACATGAGTAGTGAACAAGTGAATTTAAAATGTTTAGGTTTAGGTAGTTGATATCTGAACTTGTCAATTGAATTTACTAATGTGTGGTCACTTGAGTAGTGAACTGTTGACACAAAAAATTTTAAGTTTAGGTTGTTGAAATGTGAACTTTTGTTTGGAAATTTCCTAATGTGTGGTCACTTGAGTAGTGAATTAGTGACTAGAATAGGTTTAAGTCTAGGTAGTTGAAATGTGAACTTGTCAATTAAATAAACTAACGTGTGATCTCTTGAGTAGTGATTTAGTGACTCGAAAATGTTTAAGTTTAGGTACTTGAAATGTGAATTTGTAAATTGAATTTACTAAATGTGGTTACTTAAGTAGTGAATTTGTGTCTCGAAAATGTTTAAGTTTAGGTAGTTTAAAAGTGAACTTGTCAATTGAATTTACTAAATTTGGTTACTTGAGTAGTGAACAAGTGACTTGAAAATGTTTATGTTTAGGTAGTTGATATGTGAACTTGTCAATTGAGTTTTGTAAAGTGTGGTCACTTGAGTTGTGAATTAGTGACTCAAAAATGATTAAGTTTAGGTAGTTGAAATGTGAACTTGTCAATTGAATTTACTAAATGTGGTTACTTAAGTAGTCAATTAGTGACTCAAAAATGTTCAAGTTAAGGTAGTTTAAATGTGAACTTGTCAATTGAATTTACTAAATTTGGTAACTTGAGTAGTGAACAACTGACTTGAAAATGTTTTAGTTTAGGTAGTTGATATGTGAACTTGTCAATTGAATTTACTAAAGTGTGGTCACTTGAGTAGTGATTAGTGACTCAAAAATGATTAAGTTTAGGTAGTTGAAATGTGAACTTGTCAATTGAAATTACTAAATTTTGTTACATGAGTAGAGAACTAGTGACTCGAAATTGTTTAACTTTAGGTAGTTGAAATATGTATTTTGAATTTACTAAAGTGTGGTCGCTTCAGTAGTTAATTAGTTACTCTAAAATGACTAAGTTTAGGTACTTTAAATGTGAACTTGTGTTTTGAATTTACTAATGAGTGGTCACTTGAATAGTTAATTAGTGACTCAAAAATATTTAAGTTTAGGTACTTCAAATGTTAACTTGTCAATTGAATTTAGTAAAGTGTGGTAACTTGAGTGGTGAACTAGTAAATCTAAAATGTTTAATTTTAGGTACTTGAAAAGTGAACTTGTGTTTTGAATTTACTAAAGTGTGGTTACTTGAATAGTTAATTAGTGACTAAAAAATGTTAAGTTTAGGTACTTTAAATATGAATGGTCAATTGAATTTACAAAAATGTGGTCACTTGTGTAGTGCACTAGTGACTCCAATATATTTAAGTTTAGATAGATGAAATTTGAACTTTTGTTTTGAATTTGCTGAAGTATGCTCACTTGAGTAGTTAATTAGTAACTCAAAAATATTTAAGTTTAGGTACTTGAAAGATGTACTTGTCAATTAAATTTAATAAAGTGTGGTCACTAGAGTAGTGAATTAGTGACTCCAAAATGTTTAAGTTTAGGTACTTGAAATGTGCACTTGTCAATTAAAGTTACTAAATTTGGTTACTTAAGTAGAGAAATAATGACTCAAAAATATTTAAATTTAGGTAGTTGAAATGTGAACTTTTTTTTGAATTTACAAAAGTGTGGTTACATGAGTAGTTAATTAGTGACTTGAAATTGTTTAAGTTTAGGTACTTGAAATGTGAACTTTTCAATTGAATTTACTAAAGTGTGTTCACTTGTGTAGTGAATTAGTGACTCCAATATGTTTAAGTTTAGGTGCTTTAAATGTGAACATGTCAATTGAATAAACTAAAGTGTGGTAACTTGAGTAGTGATTTAGTGACTCGTAAATGTTTTAGTTTAGGTACTTGAAACATGAACTTTTCAATTGAATTTACTAAATTTGGTTATTTAAGCAGTGAATTAGTGACTAGAAAATGTTTAAGTTTAGGTAGTTTAAATGTGAACTTTTCAATTGAATTTACTAAATTTTGTTACTTGAGTAGTGAACAAGTGACTTGAAAATGTTTAGGTTTAGGTAGTTGATATCTGAACTTGTCAATTGAATTTACTAAAGTGTGGTCACTTTAGTAGTGAAATGTTGACACAAAAATGTTTAAGTTTAGGTTGTTGAAGTGTGAACTTGTGTTTTAAAATTTCCTAAAGTGTGGTCACTTGAGTAGTGAATTAGTGACTCTAATAGGTTTAAGCCTAGGTAGTTGAAATGTGAACTTGTCAATAAAATATACTAAAGTGTGGTCTCTAGAGTAGTGATTTAGTGACTCGAAAATGTTTAAGTTTAGGTATTTGAAATGTGAATTTGTAAATTGAATTTACTAAATGTGGTTACTTAAGTAGTGAATTAGTGACTCGACAAAGTTTATGTTTAGGTAGTTTATATATGAACTTGTCAATTGAATTTACTAAATTTGGTTACTTGAGTAGTGAACAAGTGACTTGAAAATATTTATGTTTAGGTAGTTGATATGTGAACTTGTCTATTGAGTTTACTAAGGTGTGGTCACTTGAGTAGTGAACTAGTGACTCAAAAATGATTAAGTTTAGGTAATTGAAATGCGAACTTGTCAATTGAATTTAGTAAATTTTGTTACTTGAGTAGAGAACTAGTGACTCTAAAATGTTTAAGTTTAGGTAGTTGAAATATGTGTTTTGAATTTACTAAAGTATGGTCACTTCAATAGTTAATTAGTTACTCCAAAATGTCTAAGTTTAGGTACTTGAAATGTGAACTTGTGTTTTGAAATTACTAAAGTGTGGTCATTCGAATAGTTAATTAGTGACTCAAAAATGTTTAAGTTTAGGTACTTGAAATCATAACTTGTCAATTGAATTTAATAGAGTGTGGTAACTTGCGTAGTGAACTAGTAAATCTAAAATGTTTTAGTTTTGGTACTTGAAATGTGAAATTGTGTTTTGAATTTAATAAAGAGTGGTTACTTGAGTAGTTAATTAGTCACTTGAAATTGTTTAAGTTTAGATACTTGAAATGTGAACTTTTCAATTGAATTTACTAAAGTGTGGTCACTTGAGTAGTGCATTAGTGACTCGAATAGGTTTAAGTCTAGGTACTTGAAATTTGAACTTGTCAATTAAATTTACTAAAGTGTGGTCTCTTGAGTAGTGATTTAGTGACTCGAAAATGTTTTAGTTTAGGTACTTGAAACGTGAACTTTTCAATTGAATTTACTAAATTTGTTTATTTAAGCAGTGAATTAGTGACTAGAAAATGTTTAAGTTTAGGTAGTTTAAATGTGAACTTGTCAATTGAATTTACTAAATTTTGTTACTTGAGTAGTAAACAAGTGACATGAAAATGTTTAGGTTTAGGTAGTTGATATCTGAACTTGTCAATTCAATTTACTAAAGTGTGGTCACTTTAGTAGTGAAATGTTGACACAAAAATGTTTAAGTTTAGGTTGTTGAAGTGTGAACTTGTGTTTTGAAATTTCCTAAAGTGTGGTCACTTGAGTAGTGAATTAGTGACTCTAATAGGTTTAAGTCTAGGTAGTTGAAATGTGAACTTGTCAATTAAATATACTAAAGTGTGGTCTCTTGAGTAGTGATTTAGTGACTCGAAAATGTTTAAGTTTAGGTATTTGAAATGTGAATTTGTAAATTGAATTTACTAAATGTGGTTACTTAAGTAGTGAATTAGTGACTCGAAAATGTTTAAGTTTAGGTAGTTTAAATGTGAACATGTCAATTGAATTTACTAAATTTGGTTACTTGAGTAGTGAACAAGTGACTTGAAAATATTTACGTTTAGGTAGTTGATATGTGAACTTGTCAATTGAGTTTACTAAGGTGTGGTCACTTGAGTAGTGAACTAGTGACTCAAAAATGATTAAGTTTAGGTAGTTGAAATGTGAACTTGTCAATTGAATTTAGTAAATTTTGTTACTTGAGTAGAGAACTAGTGACTCTAAAATGTTTAAGTTTAGGTAGTTGAAATATGTGTTTTGAATTTACTAAAGTATGGTCACTTCAATAGTTAATTAGTTACTCCAAAATGTCTAAGTTTAGGTACTTGAAATGTGAACTTTTGTTTTGAATTTATTAAAGTGTGGTCATTTGAATTGTTAATTAGTGACTCAAAAACGTTTAGGTTTAGGTACTTGAAATGTTAACTTGTCAATTGAATTTACTAAAGTGTGGTTACTTGAATAGTTAATTAGTGACTTGAAATTGTTTAAGTTTAGGGACTTGAAATGTGAACTTTTCAATTGAATTTACTAAAGTGTGGTCACTTGTGTATTGATTTAGTGACTCGAATAGGTTTAAGTCTAGGTACTTGAAATGTGAACTTTTCAATTGAATATACTAAAGTGTTGTCTCTTGAGTAGTTATTTAGTGACTCAAAAATGTTCAAGTTTAGGTACTTGAAATGTGAACATGTCAATTGAATTTACTAAATGTGGTTACTTAAGTAGTGAATTAGTGACTCGAAAATGTTTAAGTTTAGGTAGTTTAAATGTGAACTTGTCAATTGAATTTACTAAATTTGGTTACTTGAGTAGTGAACAAATGACTTGAAAATGTTTAAGTTTAGGTAGTTGATATGTGAACTTGTCTATTTAATTTACTAAAGTGTGGTCACTTGAGTAGTGTAATGCCCCGAGAACCTGTCCCGAGACATCACATGGTGCTCAAGGCCACACGTGGCCTCAATCTAACCCTCTAAGCCTGTCATGACTTTCAGAACTCTTTATAGCGCAAATCATGCTAGGATAAAGAGGAATAACTATGTCATGAACTTACTGAAACACGAAGTAATACTGCCCTGTACAAATAAAATACTTAAATCTTTGTACACGCTAGTACACTAGTCTGACAAAGCCTGTACTACATAGGACTGAGGAGGCATTGGGATAGATCCCCAACTGACTGGTTCTAAACTGAAAATAAACAACCTTCTATTAACAACACAAAATCGGAGACACAGGTCCTCGAACTATGAGGACTCCCCCACTGCAGAAATGTAGATAAAGGTACTCAAAGATTACTGTCGCTGCTGAGACTGAGCACCTGAACCTATATCATGAGGAAATATAGAATACAAAAGAGTATGGGAGTCAGTACATGGGAATGTACTTAGTATGTGGGGGTTGATGCAACATTTTAAATAATATCATAAATGTATAAGAAAATCATGCATGCTGACAATAATAACTCTCTTCGCTTGAATTATCTAAAAACAACATTTCCGTAACTCATCAGAAATAATATCTAAAAACATGTTTTAAAAATCAATCTCTTTGGAAGTCAAACATATCCACTCAAAAGACGGATTTAGGCTTAAGAAACGATCGGGGTATTAGAAGTAGTGAACTAGTGACTCAAATATATTTAAGTTTAGGTTGTTGAAATGTGAACTTGTGTTTTGAAATTTCCTGAAGTGTGGTCACTTGAGTAGTTAATTAGTGACTCAAAAATGTTCAAGTTTAGGTACTTGAAATGTGAACTTGTCAATAGAATTTACTAAAGTGTGGTCACTTAGGTAGTGAATTACTAATTTGAAAATGTTTAAGTTTAGGTACTTGAAATGTGAACTTGTCAATAGAATTTACAAAATTTTGTTACTTAAGTAGTGAACTAGTGACTCGAAAATGTATAAGTTTAGGTAGTTGAAATGTGAACTTGTGTTTTGAATTTACTAAAGTGTGGTCACTTGAATAGTTAATTAGTAACTCGACAATGTTTAAGTTTAGGTACTTGAAATATGAAATTTTCAATTAAATTTACTAAAGTATGGCCACTTGAGTAGTGAATTAGTGACTAGAATAAGTTTAAGTTTAGGTACTTGAAATGTGAACTTGTCAATTGAATATACAAAAGTGTGTTCACTTGAGTAGTGAATTAGTGACTCGAACATGTTTAAGTTTAGGTACTTGAAATGTGAACGTGTGTTTTCGAATTTACTAAAGTGTGGTCACTTGAATAGTTAATTGGTGACTCAAAAATTATTAAGTTTAGGTACTTGAAATGTCAACTTTTCAATTGAATTTACTAAAGTATGGTCACTCGAGTATTGAATTAGTGACTCGAATATGTTTAAGTTTAGGTACTTGAAAGGTGAACTGGTCTATTGAATTTACTAAAGTGTGGTCTCTTCAGTAGTTAATTAGTTACTGGATAATGTTTAAGTTTTGGTACTTAAAATGTGAACCTGGGTTTTGAATTTACTAAAGTGTGGTCACTTGAATAGTTAATTAGTGACACAAAAATGTTTAAGTTTAGATACTTGAAATGTCACCTTGTCAATTGAATTTAGTAAAGTGTGGTAAATTGAGTAGTGAACTAGTTACTCTAAACTGTTTAAGTTTAGGTACTTAAAAGGTGAACTTGTGTTTTGAATTTACTAAAGTGTGGTCACTTGAATAGTTAATTAGTTACTCAAAAATGTTAAGTTTAGGTACTTAAAATATGAATTGTCAATTGAATTTACAAAAGTGTGGTCACTTGAGTAGTGAACTAGTGACTCTAAAATTTTTAAGTTAAGGTACATGAAATTTGAACTTGTCAATTGAATATACTAAAGTGTGGTCACTTGATTAGTGATTTTGTGACTCGAAAATGTTTAAGTTTAGGTACTTGTCAATTGAATTTACTAAATTTTGTTACTAAAGTAATGAATTAGTGACTTGAAAATGTTTAAGTCTAGGTAGTTTATATGTGAACTTGTCAATTGAATTTACTAAATTTGGACATTTGAGTAGTGAACAAGTGACTTGAAAATGTTTAAGTTTAGGTAGTTGATATGTTAACGTGTCAATTGAATTTACTAAAGTGTGGTCACTTGAGTAGTGAACTGGTGACTCAAAAATGTTGAAGTTTAGGTTGTTGAAATGTGAAGTTGTGTTTTTAAATTTCCTAAAGTGTGGTCACTTAAGTAGATAATTAGTGACTCAAAAATGTTCTAGTTTAGGTACTTGAAATGTGAACTTGTCAATAGAATTTAGCAAAGTATGGTCACTTGAGTAGTGAGTTACTGATTTTAAATTGTTTAAGTTTAGGTACTTGAAATGTGAACTTGTCAATAGAATTTACAAAATTTGGTTACTTAAGTAGTGAACTAGTGACTCAAAAAGGTTTAAGTTTAGGTAGATGAAATATGAACTTGTGTTTTGAATTTACTAAAGTGTGGTCACTTGAGTAGTTAATTAGTGACTAGAAATTGTTTAAATTTAGGCACTTGAAATATGAAATTTTTAATGAAATTTACTATAGTATGGCCACTTGAGTAGTGAATTAGTGACTCGAATAAGTTTAAGTTTAGGTACTTGAAATGTGAACTTGTCAATTGAATATACAAAAGTGTGGTCACTTGAGTAGTGAATTAGTGACTCGAAAATGTTTAAGTTTAGTTACTTGAAATGTGAACTTGTGTTTTCTAATTTACTAAAGTGTGGTCACTTGAATAGTTAATTAGTGACTCGAAAATGTTTAAGTTTAGGTACTTGAAATGTGAACTTGTCAATTGAATATACTAAAGTGTGGTCACTTGATTATTGATTTAGTGACTCGAAAATGTTTATGTTTAGGTACTTGAAATGTTAAATTATCAATTGAATTTACTAAAGTATGGTCACTTGAGAAGTGAATTAGTGACTCGAATATGTTTAAGTTTAGGTACTTTAAATGTGAACTTGTCAATTGAATAAACTAAAGTATGGTCAGTTGAGTAGTGAATTAGTGAATCGAAAATGTTTAAGTTTAGGTACTTGAAATGTAAACTTGTATTTTGAATTTTACTAAAGTGTGGACACTTGAATAGTTAATTAGTGACTTGAAAATGTTTAAGTTTAGGTAGTTTAAATGTGAACTTTTCAATTGAATTTACTAAGGTATGGTCACTTGAATAGTGAATTAGTGACTCGAATATGTTTAAGTTTAGATACTTGAAAGGTGAACATGTCAATTGAATTTACTAAAGCGTGGTCACTTCAGTAGTTAATTATTTACTCGAAAATGTTTAAGTTTAGGTACTTGAAATGTGAACCTGGGTTTTGAATTTACTAAAGTGTGGTCACTTGAATAGTTAATTAGTGACTCAAAAATGTTTAAGTTTAGATACTTGAAATGTTAACTTGTCAATTGAATTTAGTAAAGTGTGGTAAATTGAGTAGTGAACTAGTGACTCTAAAATGTTTAAGTTTAGTTACTTGAAATGTGAACTTATGTTTTGAATTTACTAAAGTGTGGTCACTTGAATAGTTAATTAGTGACTCGAAAATGTTAAGTTCAGGTACTTGAAGTATGAATTGTCAATAGAATTTACAAAAGTGTGGTCACTTGACTAGTGAACTAGTGACTCTAAAATGTTTAAGTTAAGGTACTTGAAATGTGAACCTCTCAATTGAATAGATTAAAGTGTGGTCACTTGATTATTGATTTAGTGACTCGAAAATGTTTATTGTTAGGTACTTGAAATGTGAAATTGTCAATTGAATTTACTAAATTTGGTTACTTAAGTAGTGAATTAGTGACTCCAAAATGTTTAAGTTTAGGTAGTTTAAATGTGAACTTGTCAATTGAATTTACTAAATTTGGTACCTTGACTAGTGAACAAATGACTTGAAAATATTTAAATTTAGGTAGTTGATATGTGAACTTATCAATTGAATTTACTAAAGTGTAGTCACATGAGTAGTGAACTAGTGAATCAAAAAATTTTAAGTTTAGGTTGTTGCAACGTGAACTTGTGTTTTGAAATTTCCTAAAGTGTGGTCACTTGAGTAGTTAATTCTTGACTTAAAAATGTTCAAGTTTAGGTACTTGAAATGTGAACTTGTCAATTGAATTTACTTAAGAGTGGTCAATTGAGTAGTGAATTACTGATTCGAAAATGTTTAAGTTTAGGTATTTGAAATGTGAACTTGTCAGTAGAATTTAAAAAATTTGGTTACTTAAGTAGTTAACTAGTGACTCAAAAATGTTTAAGTTTAGGTTGTTGAAATGTGAACTTGTGTTTTGAATTTACTAAAGTGTGGTCACTTGAGTAGTTAATTAGTGACTCTAAAATGTTTAAGTTTAGGCACTTGAAATATGAACTTTTAATTGAATTTACTAAAGTATGGTCACTTGAGTAGTGAATTAGTGGCTCGAATATGTTTAAGTTTAGGTACTTGAAATGTGAACTTGTCAATTTATTATACTAAAGTGTGGTCACTTGAGTAGTGAATTACTAACTTAGAAATGTTTTAGTTTAGGTACTTGAAATGTGAACTTGTCAAGAGAATATACTAAATTTGTTTACTTAAGTAGTGAATTAGTTACTTGGAAATTTTTTAAGTTTAGACAGTTGAAAAGTGAACTTGTCAATTGAATTTACTAAATTTGGTTACTTGAATAGTGAAAAAGTGACTTGAAAATGTTTAAGTTTAGGTAGTTGATATGTGAAATTTTGTTTTGAATTTGCTAATGTGTGGTCACTTGAATAGTTAATTAGTGACTCATAAATGTTTAAGTTTAGGTACTTGAAATGTGAACTTGTCAATTGAATTTACTAGAGTGTGGTCACTTGAGTAGTGAATTAGTGACTCGTAAATGTTTAAGTCTAGGTAGTTGAAATATGAACTTGTCAAGTAAATTTAGTAAAGTGTGGTCATTTGTGTAGTGAACTAGTGACTCAAAAATGTTTATGTTTAGGTAATTGAAATGTTAACTTGTGTTTTACTGCATTTTTTAATTAGTGACTCAAAAATGTTTAAGTTTAGGTACTTGAATTGTGAACTTGTGTGTTGAATTCACTAAAGTGTGGTCACTTGAGAAGTTAATTAGTGACTTAAAAATGTTTAGGTTTAGCTACTGTAACGACCCTGCCGGTCGTTTGTAAATTTTTCTCATCTTCCCAATTTTAGCGCTCTCTGTAGTTGTATACGTGAATTATGACTGACTGGTTGAGTAGTACTAATTTTTTTTAGGTGCTCAGGAGTAATTTAAGTCATTAACGGAATAATTGAGTTGAGAAGTTAAACCCGATAATAATCAACCTTTTATCGAGACAGTTTCGGATTAGTGTCATAGTATTTTCAATAGGCCAAGAATGTACTTTCTAGTAAATTTACATATTTAATTTATTTGTATAGGATTCAAAACAAATTTTGAGGATATATTAAAAGTTTTGGGTATAATAAATAATTAATTTAATTAGTGAATTAATGGGTCAAAATAACAATTTATTTACTTTTGTGGTTAATATAAGGATGCAATTAAGTGAATGCATTTATCATATAGATTAATAATAATATTAGGAAGTTACTAGAGGAGGGCATAAAACCTACGGTTTTCACCATTGCAATTTCAAAGAGGGAGTAACGACGACTTAAGTTATGTACTTTGTGTGAATTAGCTCCTATGGTATCATCTACCTACCATTATATTCATAATATTGTTAGGCAGTAGAATTTGCTATTTGATTACTCGAGTGAATATCAATTATATGGGGCAGTAGATTGGGTGGATTACCTAATTAGTGATTATGTCCTAATAATAGCAATAATAATATGGAAAATTATGGGCTAACAATGCAGTTGTGTTAATGGGTTGTTGTTCGGCAGTGGCTTATACTAATGCCTTTAGAATGAGTTGGTGAATTCAATATAGTAGTCATGTTATCTCTTAGAAATTTTATAACAATAAAAATCCTTGGCTATTATAATAATAATAATGTAATTATGCTAATGATTAGATTCCAGATGATTAATAATATGATTGGGTGTTAGGGTTAGTGGTTTCGCATGGCTTCTGTGAATTGGTTAAAATTGTCGTTTACAATTTCATACTTTGCCTTAATTTCAGAAATTCTCATGCATTTGTCGATTCTTTTGTTTAATATACATGTGATTAAAGGATTTTTATACATGTAAAAGTAGTATTGAAGCCACTGGTTTTCATTGCATTTTAGCTTTAGATCACTAGGTCTTGATTCATCACGATTTTGATAATTTTTTATTTAGGTCTATAATTCTTATAGTAAAAATAATAAAATAGGTTTTAGTAGAATCGTATTTTCATGGGGATTATATATTTGGACAGATTTGAATCATTCGGAAGCTTTACGGAAGGGCAAGACCTTTGCAAATTAGCTTGCATTTGGATTCTTTGGTTAAGGTAGGTTACGGTTTAATTGGAGTTTAGGCTCGACTTAATTGTATGTATGCTCCTAAATTGGATACTTATGGATTCGTATTCGGACATGCTTGAAATTGTTGATATTTGGATTGTTTATTCGTGTATAAATGTTTATTGAAAATGGACGTGATGGAATTGTCATATGACCTTAAGTGTACTTGTAAGCTTGGTACATTGTGTGGCATACTGTGAGGTTATGTAAATTGATATTGATAATACTTGGTTGTGTTTATGTTGGATCGGGTACCACGTCGGTACGTTTATATTCATGTTTGATCGGGTACCACGCCGGTAGAATTATATTCATGTTGGATCGGGTACCACGCTGGTACGTTTATATTCATATTGGATCGGGTACCACGCCGGTAAGTTTATATTCATGTTGGATCGGGTACCACATCGGTACGTTTATATTCATGTTGGATCGGGTACCACGCCGGTACGTTTATATTCATGTTGGATCAGGTACCACGCTGGTACATTTATATTTATGTTGGATCGGTACCACACAGGTACGTTTATATTCATGTTGGATCGGGTACCACGCCGGTACATTTATATTCATGTTGGATTGGGTACCACACCGATACGTTTATATTTATGTTGGATCGGGTACCACGCCGAAACGGTACATGAACATAGATTGTTCCCTGCAGGTCATGACTATTTGGGAAAAAATAAGTCCCATAGCATGTGTGTACATATTTTTGTTTTATTTGTGGATGTTTACAGTACAGCTGATACTCTTGATGGTTATGTGGCTTGTTTGTGAGCTCTGTTTAACCAGTTGTTGTTGTATTGTTGATTCATTGAATATTTGTTGTGTGACGATGCCTGTCTACTTTTTATTTGATTTATGTCATGTACATGCTATTAAATTGAGTTTGCCTATGATATCTATCAGTACATAGTGGTTTGTACTGATACTACCCTGTACTCTTCTTTTGTTGAGTGCAGAAAGTGTTCTAGGCTCAAACATGACCTAACTTCTAGAGTTTGATAGAAGATCTTGATCCAAGGGTGAGCACTCCGTCTCCAGGATGCCATGGGTCATCTTATTTGTTCTTGTCCATTTTTCGGGCAATGAAACATTCTTTATTTACTTTATTTTTGGATAGCACTTTAGATATGATCTTTGTTAGTAGTTCTTGTATGATGAATTTTAGGTCTTGGAAATTTTAGTAAGTAGTTTGTTTGAATTTTTGAATTAATAATAATTAGTCCTGGATATTTGTTATTATGTTGAATTTTATAATAATATCATCTAATATTTACTAAGTGTTTGGGTTATGGTTCGGTTTAGATGGTTCTCCCATAGGAAGATTAGTGTGGGGGCCACTTATAGACATTTGGGTCGTTACAAAGTTAATATCAGAACCCTAGGTTCGTCGATCTCATCGTACAAGAACATGTCTAGTAGAGTCTTGCGGAACGGTACGGACATGTCTGTACTTTTCTTCTAGAGGCTGTAGGACACTAGGAAAATTCAAATTCTTCTTTCTTACATGCTATTACTTGAATTAATTTGGTATCTGGTGATTCAAATTGGTATCTATTAATAAGAGTAATGTCAATCAGAGTTTTGTAGATTAGTGTGTAGTGCCCCATACCTAATCTTCGTAAGGATATGAAGCATGTAGAAATGATTTTCCTTTCTTTCAATCAATTATGCCATCCTAATCTTTAACTACTGGATTGAATCCAATTGGTATCTAGACAAATCCAATTGGTATCTTTATAATTTTGAATAAAAATCTAGAAAATTTCAATTGGTATCTGTTAATAAGGTCTTAAAGTTATTATTAATAGGTAAAGACTTGTGAAAGTTGTGAACTTATTGATTGCTTGTGTTTGATATTTGACTAAACTTGTGTTGCTAGATTTTTGTCATTGTTGTGAATTATTTTTGTTAAGTGATGATAATTGACTAAGTTGTTTTTGTTGATAAATGTGATGGAATTATTTGATTTGTGGTTATTGTGAAACTAGAAATTCTATGTTTTTTACTTATTTTTGGTACTATTATACTGATGAGATTGATGGTATGAGAATTGAGATGAAGATATGAGAATGTGATGTCGAGAAAAAATGGTGAAAAAGTGACATGAGTAAAAGACTGAGGTGATATATGTTTTTATAATGAGAGGTTCTTGTTAATGATGTTGTGGATGGACTCTTGTGTAGTTTGATTATTTGATATTATGGGGATCCTTGTGTGGTCCGGCCATTGACACTGTATTTAGAATTTTTATGCAGTTCCATTATTGAAACTATAATGGGTTCCTTGTGAGGACTAGCTAAGTGACATTATCTTTGAGTTCCTTATGTGAACGAATTCTTAATAGTTGGAAAAATAATGAGTTTTAAATAAAAGTGATAAGAACTAGAAGAGGTTGTTGATACCTACAGAATTTGATCGATGACTTGTCTAGAATGTGATATTTGTGGTGAGACTGTCAATGACCTTTAATCGATTTATTTTGTTTGGCCTTGCTTATGTGCTATTTGTGTGGGGACCACTCTTGAGGTGTTTAAGAGTTAAGTAAATCCCATAATAAAAATATTGTTAGGTAAAAATAAGAATGACTCTATATATCTTAAATTGGTGATAGTGATATAAGAGAGGTTTGGCTTGACCATGAAGTGTTTGTCATCGAAATATAATGAGTTAGTGATTGTCAGGACATAAGTTGTAGATGTGGATTTACGCGTTAGGAAAAAATTTAAGAAGATAAATTATTATTGACTTGACCTTGTAGTTGAATTATACATTTGCATGTCCCACAAAGTTGGCTGGTATATGTCACTTTTAGAGGATATTAATTTTCATGATAGAGGCAATGCAAAATCAAATGGCTTAGTTACATTCATAAAATATGTAGTGATGACCATGAATGAGTGAACAAATAAATTATTTGATGGCATGATTGATATTTTCTTGAGTGATACTTGGTGGATATTTCTTGTTGAATGGTTAATGTATGATGATTAGATAGATATTAACAATTTTGTGGAGGATAATATGATATAGGCTCTAATTTTGTGGGACCCATATAATGGCTTGTTTCTACCTCTTTTGAATCCTATTGCTTTTCCTCTCTAGTTTAAATTAGTTGTAATGTGTCTATGATGTAAACCTATGTTTGGGATGTGATTTTAGTAATTGAAACATGATTTGTATATTTAGCCTTATTGGGCTAGTGTGGTAGTCTTGAAACCGTAAGTTAGATAGAGTTGACTTGAGTACCTTGGTTTTAGTCGAAGTTGCTATATTAGGCTTGAATATGGCTTACTTGACATTTAGAAGATGAACTAGATACCTTAGCCTGGTTTGGGCCATAGTGTGCTTATTTATGGAAATTGAGGATTACAAGTGGGATCATCTTTCCCACTTAGGCCTAAACTTGTGTTAAGCCTTGTGGAATAAGTTGTGGATGTTAGACATAGATGAGGCTAGTAAACCTTAGAATAAGGTTAATTCGTAACTTGATAACTTGTATTGATGTTTCTAGATTGTGGATTTTGAGTTATAGTTATGATACTTCCTGTGGAAGGGATATAGGGCATTTAGAAATGTTATTTCCTCTTAGACTTGATGATTGACCTATAGAGATGCTATTTCCCCATAGAAGACCAAATTCACCTAGAGAGTTGATATTCCTCATAGTCATGATGTATAACCTGTCGATATAAGATATACTACAAACGATTACATGTTTATCTATATTATGCCTTTAATATGTGAGATACCTCCTAAATGTGAGATGATTAGAGATATGCTACGACTTATAAATATGATTTCTCGATTTGAGTTACGGCTATGTATATTGCCCTATGGCCGTGATAATGATGTTGTGACTATTACGGAAGAATTAATGAGTCAAGGGCTAGGTTATGATAATGAATGAATATCCCAGGAGTGTTTATCAGTGTAAAGGATACGATTATAGTTTATGAATATAAATATGTTGTATACACATCTCTCCAATATAGGACGAAGAAAGATGAAGTATATTGCTTACGACTTTATTGATAGGATACTGTCGTGTGATATTGATACCCAACAAGGTCGGAGGATACATTTATAATATGTCGATACCCGGTAAGACCGGAGGATACTGTCGTGATGATGTTGATACCCGACAAGGCCGGAGGATACATTTATGATATGTTGATACCCGGTAAGGCCGAAGGATAATATTGATGATGTGTTGATATCCAACAAGGTCGGAGGTTGATTACAATGATGGTGGTCCTGATGAGGACAGTTATGATGAGTTGTGGTATTGGTTATGTACTTTGCATTCATTCCTGCATGTGCATCGCCTATCACCAGTATGCACCTATATTTATCAGCCGGTATAGGACAGTTGCATATATATGGGTGAAAAATATACCTTGTGTTGTTATATACTGATTAAACCTTTCGAGTCTGGGCGGTGGGGGTACGCATAGTCTCGGCTAGGTATTTAGTTGTCCTTAAGTTGAGGACTAAGGAGATTGCATCTGTAAAGTTCCAGTGGAATAATCATCTTATTGAGGAGGCCACTTGGGAGACCGAAGAAGAAATGTGTAGCAAGTATCCACATGTTTTTGATGATTCAGAGAACTACTTGTTTCCTCTACTTGTCACTTGTTTGTCGTTCGGGGACGAACGATTGTTTAATTGGTATCTGATGTAACGAACCTCCCGGTCGTTTGTAAATTTTTCTCATCATCCTTATTTTAGCGCTCTCCGTAGTTGTATATGTGAATTATGACTCATGGGTTGAGTAGTACTAATTTTTTTGAGGTGCTCAGGAGTAATTTAAGTCATTAAAGGAGTAATTGAGTTGAGAAGGTTAAACCCAATAATAATCAACCTTTGATCGAGATAATTTCGGATTAGTGTCGTAGTATTTTGAATAGGCCCAGAATGTACTTTCTAGTCAATTTACATATTTAATTTATTTCTATGGGATTCAAAACAAATTTTGAGGATATATTAAAAGTTTTGGGTATAATAAATAATTAATTAAATTAGTGAATGAATGGGTCAAAATAGCAATTTATTTACTTATGGGCTGAATATACGGATGAAATTAAGTGGTTATCATTTATCATTTACATTAATAATAAAATCAGGAAGTTACCAGAGGAGGGCATAAAACCTACGATTTTCACCTTTGCAATTTCAAAGAGGGAGTAACGACGAATTAAGGTCTGTCATTTGTGTGAATTAGCTCCTATGGTATCATCTACCTACTATTATATTCTTAATATTGTGAAGCTGTAGAATTTGCTATTTGATTACTCGAGTGAATATCAATTATATAGTGCAGTAGATTGGGTGGATTACCTAATTGGTGATTATGTCCTAATAATACCAATAATAATATGGAAAATTATGGACTAACTAAGCAGTTGTGTTAATGGGTTGTTGTTTGGCAATGGCATATACTAATGCCTTTAGAATGAGTTGGTGAATTCAATATAGTAGTCATGTTATCTCTTAGAAATTTTATAATAATAAAAATCCTTGGCTATAATAAGAATAATAATGTAATTATGCTAATGATTAGATTCCAGACGATTAATAATATGATTTGGTGTTAGGGTTAGTTGTTTCGCATGGTTTCTGTGAATTGGTTAAAATTGTAGTTTACAATTTCATATTTTCCCTTAATTTCAGAAATTCTCATGCATTTGTCGATTCTTTTCTTTAATAGATATGTGATTAAAGGAATTTTATACAAGTAAAAGTAGTACTGAAGCCACTGGTTTTCATTGCATTTTAGCTTTAGATCACTAGGTCTTGATTAATCACGATTTTGATAAATTTTGGTTTATGTCTATAATTCTTAGAGTAAAAATAATAAAACAGGTGTTATTAGATTCATATTTTCATGGGGATTATATATTTGGAAAGATTTGAATCATTCGGAAGCTTTACGGAAGGGCAAGACTTTTGCAAATTAACTTGCATTTGGATTCTTTGGTTGAGGTAGGTTACGGTTTAATTGGAGTTTAGACGCGACTTAATTGTATGTATGCTCCTAAATTGGACACTTGTGGATTGGTATTCATACATGCTTGAAATTGTTGATATTTGGATTGTTGATTCGTGTATAAATGTGTATTGAAAATGGACTTGATAGAATTGTCTTAGGACCTTAAGTGTACTTGTAAACTTGGTACATTGTGTGGCATGCTGTGAGGTTATGTAAATTGATATTGATAATACTTGGTTATGTTTATGTTGGATCGGGTACCACGCCGGTACATTTATATTTATGTTGGATCGGGTACCACGCCAGTAAGTTTATATTTAAGTTGGATCGGGTACCACGTCGGTACATTTATATTCATGTTGGATTGGGTATCACGCCAGTACGTTTATATTTGTGTTATATCGGGTACCACGCCGGTACGTTTATATTCATGTTGGATCGAGTACCACGCCGGTACATTTATTTTCATGTTGGATCAGGTACCACGCCGGTACATTTATATTCATGTTGGATCTGGTACCACGCCGGTACATTTATATTTATGTTGGATCGGGTACCACACCGGTAATGTTTATATTCATGTTGGATCGGGTACCACGCCGGTACGTTTATATCTATGTTGTATCGAGTACCATGCCGGTACGGTACATGAACATAGATTGTTCCCGGCAGGTCATGACTATTTGGGAAAAATAAATCCCATAGCATGTGTGTACATATTTGTGTTATTTTTGTCGATGTTTACAGTACGATAGATACTCATGATAGTTATGTGGCTTATTTGTGAGCACTGTTTGACCTGTTGTTGCTGTATTGTTGATTCATTTAATAATTTTTTTGTGACGAGGTTTGTCTACTTGTTATATGATTTATGTGGTGTACATGCTATTAAATTGAGTTGGCCTATGATACCTACCAGTACATAGTGGTTTGTGCTGATACTACCCTGTCTTCTTCTTTTGTTGAGTGCAGAAAGTGTTCTAGGCTCAAACATGACCTGACCTCTACAGTTTGATAGAAGATCTTGATCCAAGGGTGAGCACTCCGTCTCCAGGCTGCCATGGGTCATCTAATTTATTCTTGTCCATCTTTCGGGCAATGAAACATTCTTTATTTACTTTATTTTTGGATATCACTTTAGATATGATCTTTATTAGTAGTTCTTGTACGATGACTTTCGGGTATTGGAAACTTAAGTAAGTAGTTTGTTTGAATTTTTACATTAATAATAATTAGTCTTGGATATTTGTTATTATGTTGAATTTTATAATAATATCATCTAATATTGACTAAGTTTTGGTTTGGTTTAGATGGTTCTCCCACAGAAAGATTAGTGTGGGTGCCACTCATACCCATTTGGGTCGTGATAACTACTTAAAATGTGAACTTGTAAATTGAATTTACTAAAGAGAAGTCACTTGAGTAGTGAAATAGTGACTCGAAAATGATTAAGTTTAGGTAGTTGAAATGTGAACTTGTCAATTGAATTTACTAAATTTGGTTTCTTGTGTAGTGAACTACTGACTCAAAAATGTTTATGTTTAGGTAGTTGAAATATGTGTTTTGAATTTACTAAAGTGTGGTGACTTCAGTTGTTAATTAGTGACTCAAAAATGTTTAAGTTTAGTTACATGAAATGTGAACTTGTGTTTTGAATTTATTGAAGTGTGGTCACTTGAATAGTTAATTAGTGACTCAAAAATGTTTATGTTTAGGTACTTGAAATGTTAACTTGCCAATTAAATTTACTAAAGTGTGGTCTTTTCCTGCATATTATTAAAATGCATATTAATGTTTTAAATTGTCAATTTATGGTTTAAGTTGCATAATTCAACATCTATTTCATGTTTTGAGAATTTTAAGTCCTATTGTTGTGAATTGAACCTTATGGTTAAAGCATGAGTTTGAGAATGAGATGTTAGCAATTTTTAAAGAATATCAAAAAGTGTGTTTTGATTGTAAGTTAAGATAGAAATCCACATTCTTGAGTTTGAAGTAAAGGGGATTCATTTTGGCTCCCATTATATATATATATATATTGTTGAATTATTTTAAGGTAGATTTTTTAAAGTTCTGATCAATGTAAGGGAGTAGTATTTAGCATCGAGTTGGGCTTGATTCTGAGGTCTCATGCCGCACAACTACGTTCCCCCGTAGGGTCTTGATATGCCCCAAGTGGGTTAAGACAGTGATCACTAAAGTTAAGGCTTTATGAGATCGCAAGGATAGAATAACTCTCCCCAACGTGGGTAAGACGTTGGACTCCATGTAGCTCACATGGTTTATGTCAGTTATGAGAAACTCCCTAAGTTCCTAAAGTTCTCTAAGTCCTAAAGTTTTCCAAGTTTCAAAAAGTTTTAGTCTTAAAGTTACAAAGTTTTAAAAGTTTAAGTGTTTTTGAAAGCTATGGTCCTAATAATTTCAGGTGCCATGATAATTTGAGGTTTTAAGTAAAAGCATGATGATTTATGTGTCTTGTCGCATATATTTATTTCAAGCTATGTGAGTATGTTTTACACCATGCAGGTTTTCTATAAAAGCTTATGATATTAAGTATTTTAATTGCACACTCCCCCATATGCTCAGTACACTCCCAAAGTATTGATCCCACATATTTTTTCTGTGTGCCATATATTCTCGTAATATAGGTTCAGGTGCTCAGTCTCAGCCTCACCAGTGAACCTTTCAAGCACTCCTATCTACATATCAGCCGTGGTGAGTCCTCATGTTTCGGGGAACGGTAATTCTTAGACTTCCAGTTTTATTTAGTAGTTGTTTAATTCTTGTCAGTTGAGTATGAGTCAGTTGGAGTAGTAGATCTTAGTCAGACTAGTCATCAGATTATCAACACTTCGAGATTTTCTTTGAGTTGTAGGTTAGTCAGACTAGTCATCACAGTGTTGAGTTCATGCTTTTTTTTCTTTAAGTAAGCTAATATATGAAGTAGAAGTTTCAATGGGTTATCCTGAGGCTACTCGTAGCCTAAAGCACCGTGTGACATTCCGGGACGCGGTTGCGGGGCGTTACAACTAAAGTGTGGTAACTTGAGTTGTGAATTAGTGACTCAAAAATGTTTAAGAATAGGTACTTGAAATGTGAACTTGTCAATTGAATTTACTACATTTGGTTACATAAGTATTGAACTAATGACTCGAAAATATTTCAGTTTAGGTGGTTGAAATGTGAACTTGTGTTTTGAATTTACTAAAGTGTGGTCAGTTGAGTAGTTAAATAGTGACTCGAAAATGTTTAAGTTTAGGTACTTAAAATGTGAACTTTTCAATTGAATTTACTAAAGTGTGGTCACTTGAGTATTGAATTAGTGACTCGAATATGCTTAAGTTTAGATACTTGAAATGTGAACTTATCAATTGAGTATATTAAAGTGAGGTCACTTGACTAGTGATTTAGTGACTAAAAACTGTTTAAGTTTAGGTACTTTAAATGTGAACTTCTCAATTGAATTTAATAAATTTGGTTACTTAAGTAGTGAATTAGTGACTCGAAAATGTTAAGTTTAGGTAGTTGAAATGTGAACTTGTCAATTGAATTTACTAAAATTGGTTACTTGAGTAGTGAACAAGTGACTTGAAAATGTTTAAGTTTAGGTAGTTGATATGTGAACTTGTCAATTGAATTTAGTAAAGTGTGGTCTCTTGAGTAGCGAATTAGTTACTCGAAAATGTTTAAGTTTAGGTACTTGAAATATGAACTGGTCAATGGATTTTACTAAAGTGTGGTCACTTGAGTAGTGAACTAGTGACTCGAAAATATTTAAGTTTAGGTAGTTGAAATGTGAACTTGACAATTGAATTTACTAAATTTGGTTACTTAAGTAGTGAATTAGTGACTCGACAATGTTTAAGTTTAGGTAGTTGAAATGTGAACTTGTCAATTGAATTTACTAAATTTGGTTACTTGAGTAGTGAACAAGTGACTTGAAAATGTTTAAATTTAGGTAGTTGATATATGAATTTTTATTTTGACGTTACTAAAGTGTGGTCACTTGAGTAGTTAATTAGGGACTCGAAAATGTTTAAGTTTAGGTACATGAAATGTGAACTTGTATTTTGAATTTGCTAAAGTGTGGTCACATGAGTAGTTAATTAGTGACTCAAAAATGTTTTAAGTTTAAGTACTTAAAATATGAACTTGTCAATAGAATTTTCTAAAGTGTGGTCACATGAGTAGTTAATTAGTGACTAAAAAATGTTTAAGTTTAGGTACTTGAAATGAGAACTTGTCAATTAAATTTACTAAAGAATGGACACTTGAGTGGTGAATTAGTGACACAAAAATTATTAAGTATAGGTAGTTGAACTCTGAACTTATCCATTGAATTATCTAAATTTGGTTACTTGAGTACTGAACTAGTGACTGGAAAATGTTTAAGTTTAGGTACTTGGAATGTGTGTTTTGAATAAACTAAAGTGTGGTCACTTCAGCAGTCAATTAGTGACTCGAAAATGTTTAAGTTTAGGTACTTGAAATGTGAACTTGTATTTTAAATTTACTAAAAATTGGTCACGTTAGTAGTTAATAAGTGACTAAAAAATGTTTAAGTTTGGGTACTGGAAATGAGAACTTGTCAATTGAATTTACCAATGTGTGGTCTCTTGAGTAGTGAAATAGGGACACGTAAATATTTAAGTTTAGGTAGTTGAAATATGAACTTGTCAACTGAATTGACGATAGTGTTGTCACTTTAGTAGGGAACTAGTGACTGAAAAAAAAAATTGTTTATGTAGTCGAAATATGAACTTGTCTACTGTATTTACTAAAGTGTGGTCACTTGAGTTGTGAATTAGTGAATCGATAATGTTTAAGTTTAGATACTTGAAATATGAACTTGTCAATTGAATTTACTAAAGTGTGGTCACTTTAGTATTGAACTAGTGACACGAAAAATGTTCAAGTTTAGGTAGTTGAAATGTGAACTTGTATTTTTAATTTACTAAAGTGTGGTCACTTGAGTAGCTAATTAGTGACTCGAAAATGTTTAGGTTTTTGTTCTTAAAATGTGACCTTGTTAATTTTATTTACTAAAAAGTGGTCACTTGAATAGTGAATTAGTGACTAGAAAATGATTAAGTTTAGGTAGTTGAAATGTGAACTTGTCAATTATATTTACTAAATTTGGTTATTTGAGTAGTGAACTAGTGACTCGAAAATCTTTACGTTTAGGTAGTTGAAATGTGTGTTTTGAATTTACTAAAGTGTGGTCACTTCATTAGTTAATTAGTGAATCGAAAATGTTTAAGTTTAGATACTTGAATTGTGAACTTGTGTTTTAAATTTACTAAAGTGTGGTCACTTGAGAAGTTAATTAGTGACTCGAAAATGTTTAGGTTTAGCTACTTAAAATGTGAACTTGTCAATTGAATTTACTAAAGTGAGGTCACTTGAGTAGTGAAATAGTGACTCGAATATGATTAATTTTAGGTAGTTGAAATGTGAATTTATCAATTGAATTTACTAAATTAGGTTTCTTGTGTAGTGGACTAGTGACTCACAATTGTTTATGTTTAGGTAGTTGAAATATGTGTTTTGAATTTACTAAAGTGTGGTGACTTCAGTAGTTAATTAGTGACTCAAAAATGTTTAAGATTAGGTACTTGAAATGTGAACTTGTGTTTTGAATTTACTAAAGTGTGGTCACTTGAATAGTTAATTAGTGACTCAAAAATGTTTAAGTTTAGATACTTGAAATGTTAACTTGACAATTAAATTTACTAAAGTATGGTCACTTGAGTAGTGGATTAGTGACTCAAAAATGTTAATGTTTAGGTACTTGAAATGTCAACTTGTCAATTGAATCTACTAAATTTGGTTACTTAAGTAGTGAATAAGAGACTCGAATATGTTTAAGTTTAGGTACTTTCAATATGAACTTGAAAATTGAATTTACTAACGTGTGGTCACTTGAGTAATGAATTAGTTACTCGAAAATGTTTAAGAATAGGTACTTGAAATATGAACTTTTCAATTGAATTTACTAAAGGTTGGTCACTTGAGTAGTGAACTAGTGACTTAAAAATGTTTAAGTTTAGGTGGTTGAAATGTGAACTTGTGTGTTGAATTTACTGAAGTGTCCTCACTTGAGTAGTTAATTAGTGACTCAAAAATGTTCAAGTTTAGGTACTTGAAATGTGAACTTGTAAATTTAATTTACTAAAGAGTGGTCACTTGAATGGTGAATTAGTGACGCAAAAATGATTAAGTTTTGGTAGATGAAATGTGAACTTGTCAATTGAATTTACTAAATTTCGTTACTTTAGTAGAGAACTAGTGACTCAAAAATGTTTAAGTTTGGGTAGTTGAAATGTGTGTTTTAAATTTACTAATGTGTGGTCACTTCAGTAGTTAATTAGTGACTCGAAAATGTTTAAGTTTAGGTACTTGAAATGTGAACTTGTCTTTTAAATTTACTAATGTGTGGTCACTTGATTAGTTAATTAGTGACTCAAAAATGTTTAAGTTTAGGTACTTGAAACATGAACTTGTCAATTGAATTTACTAAAGTGTGGTCACTTGAGTAGTGAACTAGTGACTCTAAAATGTTTAAGTTTAGCTAGTTGGAATGTGAACTTGTGTTTAAAATTTAGTAAAGTGTGGTCACATGAGTAATCAAATAGTGACTCGAAAATGTTTAGGTTTAGTTTCTTTAAATGTGAACTTGACAATTGAATTTACTAAAGCGTGGTCACTTGAGTAGTGAATTATTGACTCAAAAATGATTAAGTTTAGGTAGTTGAAATGTGAACTTGTCAATTGAATTTACTGAATTTGGTTACATGAGTAGTGAACTAGTGACTCAAAAATATTTACGTTTAGGTAGTGGAAATATGTGTTTTGAATATAGTATAGTGTGGTCATTTCAGTAGTTAATTAGTGACTCAAAAATGTTTAAGTTTAGGTACTTTAAATGTGAGCAAGTGTTTTGAATTTGCTAAAGTGTGGTCACTTGAATAGTTAATAAGTGACTCAAATATGTTTATGTTTAGGTACTTGAATGGTGAACTTGTCAATTAAATTTACTAAAGTGTGGTCACTTGAGTAATGAATTAGTGACTCGAAAATGTTTAAGTTTAGGTACTTGAAATGTGAACTTGTCAATTGAATTTACTAAATTTTGTTACTTAAGTAGTGAACTAATGACTCGAAAATGTTTAAGTTTAGGCAGTTTAAATGTGAACTAGTGGTTTGAATTTACTAAAGTGTGGTAACTTGAGTAGTTAATTAGTCACTTGAAATTGTTTAAGTGTAACACCCGATTTTTTGAATCGAAATGCTACACGGTGCTCATGACCCCGAAAGACCACAAGCTAACCCATGAATTATATCTATACCTATACATTGCAAAATATAATATGAAAATATGGAAACATGTACTGAATGGACATAAGGTTCAAATCTAAATAAAAATCTGATAAGACAATGTCTGAAAATGGTATAACAATACCATAACAATTCTGAAATAACTGTCTGACATTCTATAGTCTGGAAAGCCTCTAAACTTTCTGAATAAGGAGTTAATGGGACATGTCCCCAACTAACTCTATCTAGCAACTGAACTAAAATAGTAAATAAAGCAATAACCATATCGTCCTCGAAAGAGAATGACTCACTGCAAACTTTGAATACTAGAATGCTACTGCTGATCTGGAGCTCGTGCCTCTGAACCTATGGTGTAACATAAGAGAAACCACGATAACGCAAATATGTCAGTCCATCTGAATGTACTGAGTATATGAGTGAGGTAGGCATAATGCAAAGGTTTATATGCATGAACAATACTGACTCATATGAACATGAGAATACATACATGCATACGTAACTGTAACTGAACTCGTGGAGATACTGACTACTGAGTTTGAATACTGAAAACATGTGTTTACTAATACTGATATACTAAATAGATGAATGATTATTTCTGACAGTTCAAATTATGAAGAACTGGTCTGATTGACTGTGTCTAACAGTCCTGAAACTGAATACTGAGTATGTAAATAACTAATAAGTGAGGAACTGATACTGTATTACTAAATACTGAGGGAATAGTAATATGTTACTGATACATGAATAACTGTAAATGACAGTTCTGATTATGAAGAACTGGTCTAGTTGACTGTGTCTGACAGTCCTGAAGCTGAATATTGATATCATGAATTCTGATAACTGATGTGACTGATAACATGAGTTCTGAGAACTGATATAACTGATAGCATAAGTGACTCTATCTAACTGTCCATAAATCTGAAGGAACAATCTATGTTCCATTTTATTGAGATTAACCATGAATACTGAAGGACTGCCCATACACTTCTTGGAAACACATTTAGATACCATCTTGAAACACAATTAACAACCATCAACATGAACATAATCACACAACAATATAAAGATCATAATTTATTATTTAAAACATGTCTCTTGAGAACCACGGATGAAAGGGATCCATGGACGAACACTACGCATACCTTATTTCTTAATTACATGAAGATTGATGGAGAGAATTTCTTAAACTTGAATCTTCTTTGAAAACCCTAGCTTGTTTTGCTAAGAGGATTTTGAGAGAAAGAATATTTTTTTGATGAAATAAGGGCTTAATTCCATGTTTAGGCTTTATATAGGGGTGGGAAAAGAACCATTTATCCCCAAAAATGGACTGTTTAAGTCACCTGGACTACAATATGTGCGGCGCACACTTTATCGCCCATATTGGGGTGTGAGTCTCACACCTTATCGCATATATTATGTTGTGAATCACACACCTTATGTCATACTTTAGGTTGTGCATCACACACCTTACGTTAAGCGATGTACTCCACTTTGCAAAGTCATAACTTCTTGCTCGGGTGTTTGATTTTGGAAAAATTGGTATCGTTGTAAAGATAATTCAAAGAGATTTTATTTGATACATAGTAGTCCCTCTAATTAAATATATTCAAGGAGTTATGACCTATTGAAATTGACCCAAGTTTTGACGCTCACTAAAACTTGAACGATAGTAAAGCTTTCAACTTGTACTTGAGTTAGGGAACCTCTATGATCTAAATTCATGCTCAAATAAATTCTTCCTTGAATAAGACTTGCTGAGATGAGAGAAAAGACAACTGACATGAATATAGATCATGAATGACTAATCATGATTTCATTTACATGGCTAACATGATTGATAAGCTGAACATATCATACTGAACATGCATATCTGATTCATGCGTAACTGATTCATAAGTACATGACGGATAGTACTGATAAGATGATCACGCATATCTGATGCGCGAATATATGACTGAACTGGCTCATGATCATGCAAATGAATATGCAATGGTAAAGATACCAAGTTTGAGCTAGGAACTGAGCATGGAGATGAATACCAAGTTTGTACTAAAATTTGAACATGATAATGAGTAATCTCAAAGAAGACTGCTACCATGAACTAAAAATACCGATGAGTCTCAGATTGATTACTCAATATGCATGAGCGGAAACATAAAAACATAACTGAGTCTAGAACATGATACATGAACTGAACTGAATTTGTAATGCGTGACATTGACAGAGTATCGTATTGTGGCTACACTAAGCCATTGAGTACATAACTTACTGCTGAGTTTTGAATCTAGAGGGTAGGCTCATAAGTAACACTTCCTCCAAAATAGATTCATCAAAGAAAATGACATGTTTAAATCAAGGAAGTTTGGGGGCTATTGTGTATCTCCCCCTTGGGACACTATGTCCCTTGAAGGATGTTGGACTGACCTTGATGAGATATTGAGGAATTTGAGGCGATGCATAAGGCACCTAGGTACAAAATCATGACTTATTATCTGAGATCTGAAACTGAAGAGTGATGCATGAATGCATAGACATACTGACTCATCTGATTAACTGAGTAACTGGTAACTGAATGCTGGGTATGCAAGACTGAATTATACTTAATCTGATTAGCTGGGCTGAGGCCATAAAGTATTATGCATATGAAAAGGGACTGACTGAGTAACATAAGGTAACTGATCATGGATTTCATGAAAGCTATATTGTCTGAAAATGCAGGACCAAGCGTATTACATGATTTGGAAATATTCCATAGACTGAGGTATTGGAATACCTATAACTGAGTATATGATAAATGTATGCTATGGTCAAGCAACTCTAAAACTGAATTGAATTTCTGAGCTGAATACAGATCTGAAGCTGACACTATAACTTAAGACTGTAACTATGATCCATACTGGAACTAAATGCTGGGTCCCGATAACTGAATACTGAAACTGAGGTTTTGACTGATTCTGAAGTGCTTAATTCTGAGACTGAGCACTAATTACTGAGTGTTGGGTACTGAAACTATAAATGAGTTGGGAACTGAGTTATAATAGTCACATAATGAAGGCTGACATAAGTTAAGGATTTGAATATACATTCACACTCTAAATTTTTTTCCAATTTTTAAGTACTACCTCTTGCTATGCCTTTGCTTGTATACTAGTAGGATATGCAAGCCTATCTTCGTATCGACACCCCCGTATAAAACATGCATAAAATAATCTACTCTTAACATAAAACATTAACTCTCTCCCATCTAAGTAATTTCTCAACACTACACTATTCTCATAAAGAGAGCTCATGAAGGGCTAAATCAAGAGAACCTGAAACATGAATGGATACCGACTGAACTTGACACATGACTAAAACCTGAGGAATAGAATATCAACAACATGGATTTACCAAAAAGGTATGAATTGAGTATATACATGATATAGTTTGAATTTATCTGATCAGTGGGTACGTAGAATGAGTCATGGAAACTGAGTATACTGGGGAGAATGATACGTGTACATGAGTCATGAGCTACATGACCTGAGTCTGGAACTTTTGAGTTAATGGAGAATGATTTGTAACACTGAGTGATCTAGAACTGAACTTCCTATACTGGGAATTGAAAGCACACATAATTCTATGGAATACGTGTGAACACAAACTATATCCATGGAATCTGAGACATAAGACATGCATAGGCACTATGCTGACTGAAGTATGAAGCTTTACGCTAAGATAAGGATGGGTCAGGAATCGCCTTCCCTAACTGCTTTTCTGTACATACTGGCACTACTACTGGAATCTGAAAGCCTGACTTGGTTACTTAATCTATCATCTCTCCCTTAGATTTAAGCCATCATCATAAGTCTGTGAACACTAAACTAATCTCTGAACTGCACTGAAATCATCATCACATACTTAAACTTTAATCAACACATGCTCGCCTTACTAAAAACATCATCTACCTCTCTTTCCTCACATACTACTAATATCATATTCATACCTTCATGCTTAATTTCAAGTCAATAAACTTAAATTTCTAACTCACACTGTTCAATCCTACTGATTCATTATAGCACAACTATCCCAATAAATATATAATCTATTCAATATGGATATCGTATCCCAATTTGTCTACTACTAAACTCCTGGGTTCATGATTCTAAATCTGGGTCACATGCTATCATAGGATTTTAAGAAGGCATCTGATGGCATATCTAAATCAGGGTTCGAGAACGAGTTCTCATGATCATGAATGAGATCCGTACAACATTGAAACATAACTTAACTGATGGGATACTGCCTGAGAAATCCCTATCTTTAGGACTTGAGCTTCACTATTTCTGTTACCTTGAAAGTAAGGTGGAATTAACATGAATGAAGCATGATAAGAATCTACATGAGTTTCTCAGAGAACCTTGCTATAGCACGATCTAAGACATGAATGAAAGGAAATTATTCCTAAAACATCTCATAGCCTCCTGCACATAAGTGTGGTGCACAACACACGCATGTACAAGACTCGACTAGATCCGGCTTTCAGACTTCCTAGGACTCTATTGAACCTTACGCTCTGATACCAAGTTTGTAACACCACAATTTTCTAAATCGGAATTCTACATGGTGCTCATGACCCCGAAGAACCACAAGCTAACCCATGACTGATATCTATACCTGTACACTGCATAATATAACATAAAAATACAAAAACATGTAATGAATAGCCATAAGGTTCAAATCTGAATAAACATCTGATAAGACAATGTTTGAAAATGCTATAACAATACCAAAAAAAATCTGAAATAACTTTCCGACATGCTATAGTCTACAAAGACTCTAAACTGTCTGAATAAGGAATTGATGGGACATGTCCCCAACAAACTCCATCTAGCAACTAAACTAAAATAGTAAATGAAGAAATAATTATATTTTCCTTGAATGAGAAGGACTCACTGCAAACTCTGAACACTGGAATGCTACTACTGATCTAGAGCTCGTGCCTCTGAACCTATGGTGTAACATAAGAGAAAGAACCATAGAAAAAATGCGTCAGTACATCTGAACGTACTAAGTGTATGAGTGAGGTATTATAAATGCAAATGGTTATATGCATGAACAATACTGACTCATATGAACGTGAGAATACATACATGCATACATAACTGTAATTGAACTCGTGGAGATACTAACTACTGGGTATGAATACTGACAACATGAGTGTACTGATACTAAGATACTGAATAGATGAACAACTATTTCTAAAAGTTTGAATTATGAAGAACTAGTCTGATTGACTGTGTCTAATAGTCCTGAAACTGAATACTGAGTATGTAAATCGCTAATAGGTGAGGAACTGATACAATATTACTAAATACTGAGGGACTAGTACTATGTTACTGATACATGAATAACTGTATATGACAATTTTGATTATGAAGAACAGGTCTGGTTGACTGTGTCTGACAGTCCTGAAGCTGAATACTGATATCATAAATTTTGATAATGGATGTGACTGATAACATGAGTTCTGAGAACTGATATAAATGATAGCATAAGTGAATCTATATGACAGTCCATAAATTTAAAGGAACTATCTGAGTTCTGTTCTATTTCTAAGTTGACTGTATCTGACAGTCCTGAAATCTAAAGAACTATATGAGTTTTTTTACTGAGACTGGGACTAAATCTGAGACTGTGGGAAGTAGTTATCTACTCTACATGACACAATAACACATATAGATAAGTTGGGGTCTAGTCTCTTCCCCAACTAGAGGGGTTTCAATACCGCGCCACTGGTAAGGACAGCTGTGAGTGACTCTTATCTGGTAGGAACTCAAATGATAATGGTGGGAACCCTAAACTGAAAGGTTAAGCAACCTCATCAACCCTAATCTGATAGGTTAAGATGTCTCAACCCTCACTGGCTACGTAGTTCTGGAACACAAGGATAACTGCTAAGAATGACACCCTGAACTGGCGGGTGAGTTCCCATCCTTGGGTTCACTCGCTGCTAACTTCTAATCCCATCTGAAGGACTCTGAACTAAATAACTAAGTTGAACTAAATAACTGAACTGATACTAATTAACTGGAATGATACTACTGGTATTGTTTAGCGGAGCTAAACTAAGTTTACTGGATTCCTATGACTGACGGAATATACTGAGTTCTGAGGACTGGTTGATATTACTGAAGTTACTGAGATTAACTATGAATACTGAGGTTGCTGAGATTACTGAGCACTAAGATTACTAAGATTACTGGACTATTGAGATTACTGAGATTACGGAGTTTTCCTGAGTCACATGACTGACTGATTCTATAGATCATAGCTTGACTGAGAGTATCGTGGTAAGATGACATGTCTCTAGGTACACAGCTACATTTTATGGGTACAAGTACCCCCAGAACTCTATGGAAGGAAACTGACACAACTTGACTTTCTTGAGTACATGACCATCAATAATAATCCATAATACATGAGTGAGGGATTTCATGAAGTACATGGTCATCATAATATCTAAGATGAATTGGAATTCTTATAATCAAGTCACGAATCTCAAATTCTAATATCATGGGCATTCCAACAACATATATTGTTCATAACGATAGCATTGAAACCATTTAAGCATAAGGGAATGGAAAACATATAACATTTAGTTCATATTGTAATAATTTGGGGATAACTCATGTGATACTTCAAAATCATGATCTTTTTCATAGCATGGAAGGCATATAGACACACTATGAATCCATTCCCCAATCATCATGTACATTTCATTAACACATATATTGTAGAACAATGACAAGTGAGCTCTTTGAACATAATAGACTAGCATGAATTTATCATATAGTTCACCCCTAAGTTATCGTACATGATTTTTATCATTCTAGGAATTTTATCAAACACCTTATATGCACAATATTGAGCACAGGTGTACTTACCAAATTTAGAAATCTTGAACCACCCAAATTCATGGGTTTCCAACTAACATGCCTATACAGTTCTTGGAAACATATTTCGATACCATCTTGAAACATAATTAAAAACCATCAACATGAACATAATCACACACCAACATAAATATCATAATTTGTTATTTAAAACATGGTTCTTTAGCTCCACAGATGAAAGGGATCCGTGGACGAACATTATGCATACCTTATTTCTTAATAACATGAAGATTGATGGAGAAAATTTCTTGATCTTGAATCTTATATGAAAACCCTAGCTTGTGTTCTTGAGAGGATTTTGAGAGAAAAAATATATTTTGGTAAAATATGGGCTTAATTCCATGTTTAGGCATTATATAGGGGTCGGAAAAGGACCATTTTGCCCCAAAAACGGACTGTTTAAGTCACCTTGACTACAACATGTGCGGCACACACTTTATCTCACATATTAAGGTGTGTGTATCACACCTTATCGCACATATTAGGTTGTGCATCGTACACCTTATGACATATTTTAGGTTGTGCATCGTACACCTTACGTTAGGCGACGTACTCCACTTTGAAAAGTCATAACTTCTTACTCGAGTGTGAAATTTTGGAGAAATTGGTATCGTTGGAAACATAATTAAAAGATATTTCATTTGATATATAGTAAGCCCTCTAATTCAATATATATAAGGATCTAGGTCCGATTAAACTAGACCCAAGTTTTGACGCTCACTAAAACTTGAACGATTGGAAAGCTTTCAACTTGTACTTGAGTAAGGGAACCTCTATGATATAAATCCATGCTCAAATAGATTCTCACACTACATAATTGATTAATACACTAAATTTACATAGGATTCGAGGATTTTGAAATGTCTACGCATAGAAATGACGGATTTCATTCTAGTCCAAAATGTGTGGTATTACATTAAGTGTAGGTACTTGAAAAGTGAAATTTTCAATTGAATATACATAAGTGTGGTCACTTGAGTAGTGAATTAGTGACTCGAATATGTTTAAGTTTAGGTACTTGAAATGTGAACTTGTCAATTGAATATACTAAAGTGTGGTCACTTGAGTAGTGATTTAGTGACTCAAAATTTTTAAGTTTAGGTACTTGAAATGCGAACTTGTCAATTGAATTTACTCAATTTGGTTACTTAAGTAGTAAATTAGTGACTAAAAAATTTTTAAGCTTAGGTAGTTTAAATGTGAACTTGTCAATTGAATTTACTAAATTTGGTTACTTGAGTAGTGAACAAATGACTTGAAAATGTTTAAGTTTAGGTAGTTGATATATGTACTTGTCAATTGAATTTACTAAAGTGTGGTTACTTGAGTAGTGAACTAGAGAATCAAAAATGTTTAAGTTTAGGTTGTTGAAATGTGAACTTGTGTTTTGAATTTTCTGAAGCGTGTTCACTTGAGTAGTTGATTAGTGACTCAAAAATGTTCAAGTTTAGGTACTTGAATTGTGAATTTGTCAATAGAACTTACATAATTTGGTTACTTAAGTAGTGAACTAGTAACTAGAAAATGTTTAAGTTAAGGTAGTTGAAATGTGAACTTGTGTTTTGAATTTACTAAAGTGTGGTTACTTGAGTAGTTAATTAGTGACTCAAAAATGTTTAAGTTTTGTTACTTGAAATGTGAACTTTTCAATTGAATTTACTAAAGTATGGTCACTTGAGTAGTGAATTAGTGACTCAAAAAATTTTAAGTTTAGGTACTTGAAATGTGAACTTGTCAATTGAATTTACTAAATTTGGTTACCGAAGTAATTAATTAGTTAATCGAAAATGTTTAAGTTTAGGTCGTTGAAATATGAACTTGTCAATTGAATTTACTAAATTTAGATACTTGAGTAGTGAACAAGTGACTTGAAAATGTTTAAGTTTAGGTAGTTGATATGTGAACTTTTTTTTTTGAAATAACTAAAGTGTGGTCACTTGAGTAGTTAATTATGGACTCAAAAATGTTTTAGGTAATTGATATGTGAACATGTGTTTTGAATTCACTTGAGTAGTTAATTAGTGACTCAAAAATGTTTAAGTTTCGGTACTTAAAATGTGAACTTGTCAATTGAATTTACTAAAGAGTGGTCACTTGAGTAGTGAATTAGTGATTCGAAAATGATTAATTTTAGGGATTTGAAATGTGAACTTGTTAATTGAAATAACTAAATTTGGTTAATTGAGTAGTGAACTAGTGACTTGAATTTTTTTAAGTTTACGTTGTTGAAATATGTAATTTGAATATACTAAAGTGTGTTCAGTTCAGTAGTTAATTAGTGACTCGATAATGTTTAAGTTTAGGTACTTGAAATGTGAACTTGTATTTTTAGTTTCCTACAAAAGTTGTCACTTGTGTAATCAATTAGTGAGTCAAAAATGTTTAAGTTTAGGTACTTGAAATGTGAACTTATAAATTGAATTTACTAAAGTGTGGTCACTTGAGTAGTGAATTAGTGACCCGAAAATGATTAAGTTTTGGTAGTTGAAATATGAACTTGAAAATTGAATTTACTAAATATGGTTAGTTAAGTAGACGACTAGTGACTAAAAAATATTTTAAGTTTAGGTAGTTGGAATGTTTGTTTTGAATTTACTAAAGTGTTGTCGCTTGAGTAGTTAATTAGTTACTCAAAAATGTTTAAGTTTATGTACTTGAAATATGAAATTGTGATTTGAATTTACTAAAGGTTGGTCACTTGAGTAGTTAATTTGTGACTCTAAAATGTTCAAGTTTAGGTATTTGAAATGTGAACTGGTCAATTGAATTTACTAAAGAGTGGTCACTTGAGTAATAAATTAGTGACTCGAAAATGATTAAGTTTAGGTAGTTGAAATGTGATCTTGTCAATTGAATTTACTAAATTTGGTTTCTTGGGTAGAGAACTAGTGACTCAAAAATGTTTAAGTTTAGGAAGTTGAAATGAGAGTTCTGAATTTACTATAGTATGTTCACTTCAGTAGTTAATTGGTGACTCGAACATGTTTAAGTTTAGGTACTAAAAATTTGAATTTGTATTTTGAATTTACTAAAGTGTGGTCACTTGAGTAGTTAATTAGTGAATTAAAATGTTTAAGTTTAGTTACTTGAAATGTGAACTTGTCGATTGAATTTACTAGAGTGTGGTCACTTGAGTAGTGAATTAGTTACTCGAAAATATTTCAGTTTAGGTAGTTGAAATGTGAACTTGTCAATTGAATTTACTAAATTTTTTTACTTGTGTAGTGAACAAGTGACATGAAAATGTTTAAGTTTAGGTAGTTGAAATGTGAACTTGTATTTTTAATTTACTAAAGTGTGGTCATTTGAGTAGTTAATTAGTCACTCGAAAATGTTTAAGATTAGGTACTAGATATGTTAACTTCTATTTTGAATTTACTAAAGTGTGGTCACTTGAATAGTTAATTAGTGACTCGAAAACATTTAAGCTTAGGTACTTGTAATGTTAACTTGTCAATTGAATTTAGTAAAGTGAGGTTTCTGGAGTAGTGAACTAATGAATCTAAAATGTTTAAGATTAGGTACTTGAAATGTGAAGTTGTCTTTTGAATTTAGTAAAGGGTGGTCATTTGAATAGTTAGTTAGTGAATCGAAAATGTTAAGTTTAGGTACTTGAAATATGCACTTGTCAATTGAATTTATAAAAGCGTGGTCACTTAAGTAGTGAACTAGTGACTCTAAAATGTTTATGATTAGGTAGTTGAAATGTGAACTTGTGTTTTGAATTTACTAAAGTGTGGTCACGTGAGTAATTAATTAGTGACTCGAAAATGTTTAGGTTTAGGTACTTAAAATGTGAACTTGACAATTGAATTTACTAAAGTGTGTTCACGTGAGTAATTAATAAGTGACTCGTAAATGTTTAAGTTCAGGTAGTTGAAATATGAACTTGTCAATTGAATTTAGTAAAGGATGGTTATTTGAATAGTGAACGAGTGACTCAAAAATGTTTATGTTTAGGTATTTGAAATATGAACTTGTGTTTTGAATTTACAAAAGTGTGTTCACTTGAGTAGTTAATTAGTGACTCAAAAATGTTCAAGTTAAGGTACTTGAAATGTATACTTGTCAATTGAATTAAGTAAAGAGTGGTCACTGAAGTAGTAAATTAGTGACTCAGAAATGATTAAATTTAGGTAGTTGAAATGTGAACTTTTCAATTAAATTACTAAAGACTGGTCACTTGAGTAGTGAATTTGTTACTCGAAAATGATTAAGTTTAGGTAGTTGAAATTTTAACTTCTCAATTGAATTAACTAAATTTGGTTACTTGAGTAGTGAACTAGTGACTGGAAAATGTTTTTGTTTAGGTAGTTGAAATGTGTGTTTTGAATATACTAAAGTGTGGTCACTTCAATAGTTAATTAGTGACTCAAAAATGTTTAAGTTTAGGTACTTGAAATGTGAACTTGTCAATTGAATATACTAAAGTGTGGTCACTTGATTAGTGATTTAGTGACTCGAAAATGTTTAAGTTTAGGTACTTGAAATGTGAACTTGTCAATTGGATTTACTAAATTTGGTTACTTAAGTAGATAATTAGTGACTCAAAATTTTCTAAGTTTAGGTACTTGAAAATGTGAACTTGTCAATTGAATTTACTAAATTTGGTTACTTTAGTAGTGAACAAGTGACTTGAAAATGTTTAAGTATAGGCAGTTGAAATGTGAACTTGTCAATTGAATTTACTAAAGTGTGGTCACTTGAGTAGTGAACTAGTGACTCAAAAATGTTTAGGTTTAGGTTGTTGAAATGTGAACTTGTGTTTTTCAATTTCATAACGTGTGGTCACTTAAGTAGTTAATTAGTGATTCAAAATTGTTCAAGTTTAGAAACTTGAAATGTGAACTTGTCAATTGAATTTACTAAAGTGTGGTCACTTGAGTAGTGAATTACTGATTCAAAAATGGTTAAGTTTAGGTACTTGAAATGTGAACTTGTCAATAGAATTTTCAAAATTTATTACTTAAGTAGTGAACAAGTGACTTGAAAACGTTTAAGTTTAGGTAGTTGAAATGTGAACTTGTGTTTTAAATTAATTAAAGTGTGGTCACTTGAGTAGTTAATTAGTGACTCGAAAATGGTTAAGTTTAGGTACTTGAAATGTGAACTTTTCAATTGAATTTACTAAAGTATGGTCACTTCATTAGTTAATTAGTGACTAGAATATGTTTAAGTTTAGGTACTTGAAATGTGAACTTGTCAATTGAATATACTAAAGTGTGGTCACTTTAGTAATGAATTAGTGACTCAAAAATATTTAAGTTTAGGTACTTGAAATGTGAACTTGTCAATTGAATTTACTAAATTTTGTTGCTTAAGTAGTGAATTAGTGTAACGCCCCAGAATTTCATCTCGAGATGCCACACGGTGCTTAGGGCTACACGTAGTCCCAAGCTAACCCTCGGAGCCAGAAACTACCTCAAGGAATTCAATTCAACAATAGTCATGCACAAGAAAGAGATATACCACATCAGGTTCAAGAGAAATACTGGAGATTACTAGACCCTACAACTAAAATATATTGAATGTCTGTACATACTAACCCTCTAGTCTGACAAAGCCACTATACATCAAAATCCAGGAGCCATTCCAAAAAAACCCCAACTGACTCAAATAGTACTGAAAGCCATAAAAATAGATCGATATCACCAAAAATATAGACAGGGTCCTCGAAACATAAGGACTTACCACAGAGGGAACGTAGTTGAGGCACTCAAATATCGCTAATACGGCTGTAGCTGAGTACCTGAACCTACATTACGAGAAAATGTAGCCCATCGGAAAATATGTGGATTAGAACTTTGGAATGTACTGAGTATGTGGGGGTGCATGCAACAATTCAAATATCATCATCAATTTCATAAAAATATGCATATGTACAATGATGGCTCACTTGGCTTGAGTTAGGATGAAACATACTTTTCATGATCTCATAGTAAATAAATCATATAATAAAAAACTCATAAATAATCATAAATAACTTAACTCTTCAACTTAAGACTCGGAGTGACTCGGTAATTCAAGAAACTCAACTCTTATGGACATGTGAGATTCTTATAACCGACATAAACTATGTGAACTACATGGAGTCCAATGTTTTGCCCTCCTAAGGAGAGTACCCCACATTGGCAGGAGCGTCATACTCTTTCCATGGAGTACAACCTAAATTTAGTGATCATCATCTCATACTCAGCCTCTGGCCCACAATTATCAATATCAATCTTACAGTGGCACGTAGTTTCAGGGAAATACCACATTTCTCGCTCGGTGCTAAATACTACTCCCAGACACAAGCTCAGAACGCATTAGGAAATCCACCACAAACATCACAAGGGTCTATCATGAAGACCAAATCAAATCTCTTTCTCATTTATCAAATCATAATCAATTTGTGGATTCCTAACTCGACTCAAATCAAATCAATCTTTCTCAATATCACAATGTATCAATTCATTAACTTATGACAATATCAATAACTTTGAGGAAATATCAAGAATCATTGTAACAACTAAATCTCATGAATCAATATACTCAATAATCCAGTTTGACATAAGGAAGCTTAAAGCTTGACACATATCTTGAAAGCACTTGAAATATCAACTCATGGTAGAAATATGAAATTCACAATATTAAATATCAAGTCATGACTTGGGAATAGCAAAATAATCATGTACAATAAAGCTTGAACAATTTATATTCTCATAATCTAATGATGAAGTAATTTGGGTTTAAACTTACTTGCAAAATCATATAAATCCATGATAGAAATCAAAGCTTTGGGCACAAGAATGAATTAATTTCTCTTGTTCAAAACCCCACATACCTTAATCTTTGAAATTGGATGAATTCTAGTGCTTGAGACTCTATCTGCACTTGTAATAAATAATTCTCGAAGGCCACACTATGAGGAACTTGATTCTTGAAGAAATCTTCAAGATTTATGGATGATTTTTGGAAGATTAATGTCCTTAAATAAGAACCCTAGATATATTTATTAAGAGAAATGGAAGAGAGAATGAAGAAATTAGGGATTAGATGGGAATTCTCATATATACAGGGGCCTCCAAAAGATGGGAAAAGACCAAAATACCCTTGCAAAAACATCCTTTAATTGCTGAAATAAATAGCTGACGACATTCGTGACAAGTTGTTAGACTAGTGACAAGTCATCATGAAATATCATCACAAAAGGATGGATTTTATGATTTTCTTCTTAAGGTTGACGACATCGGTGATAAGTCATCACACTTGTGATAACTTATCACAAAATATTGTCACTGGAGGGTGGAAATCTGCCTAAGGCTAACAAAATTGGTGATAAGTCATCACACTTATGATAGATTATCATAAAATTTCATCACTCTATTTTCCATCCTGACATGCAAGAGTAAAATGGGGATAACGCTTGGCTCCGATATTGTAATACCCCGTATATTTCTAAGCTAGAAATATGAATCGTTGTTCCTACACATGAAACCTCCTATCCTGTCATTCATATTGAAGTACATGAATTATAATGAGTATCCTAGTGATAATATAGCTTATGATGTGTTAAGCATGTTCATAACAGTCACTTAGAGTAAGCCAAGCTAAGAATTTTTGAATTCAAAAAGTTTTCGTGTGTGATTTCACATGGGTCATATTTGAATGAGTATAACTTGGTTATAGGTTTAATTATGGAATATTTATACCCTCCAAATCATAGTTAATTGAATAAGATTTCTGTCGATACCAAATTCGCCTAAAACGGACACACGGTGAAGAAGTTATGGCGATTTAAAGTTTCAGCAGCATCATTTCAGTCAGTGGCGCGTCGCGCCGTAAGGAAAAATGACATTTGTCAATTTATAGTGTCTCTCCGCGATTCTACCACATCGTGGTGAGTTTCCAGGTCACAAACGGGAGGCAACGTGATATCTCCGTGTCGCGCCGGGGGCCCAAATCGAGTTATTTTCACAGAAATCAAATGACGCATCTAGAGGGGTATTTGGGTCATCTTTCCACCCCTGTATATATTCCATAAACACAGAATTAAGACCTTATTTCATCAAAACATACGCTTTCTCTCAAAATCTTCTCAAGAACACATTAGATTTTTCAATTGGGGATTCAAGTTCAAGCAAATTTCTCCATCAATCATCAAGAATCTTCCATCTAAGGTATGCGTAGTGTTCATCTATGGATCTATTTCGTTCATAGAGCTCAAGAACCATGTTTTAAATATTATATTGTGATTGTATTATTGTGATATGACCATGTACATGTTGATGATTGTTTTTTAAGATTCAAGATAGTATCTAAAGGTGTTTTCATGAAGTATATGTGTTCGTTAGTTGAAATCCATGAACTTTATGTTGTTTAAAATGGGGAAATTCATGAAAACATGCCTAAGCTAAAAGAATGCATGAAAAGTGTTTGATAAAAGGCCTAGGATGAGAGAATTCATGTCCCATGATTTAATAGTGCTTAAATGACAAGTTCATTCTCTATGCTTTATGATTTCACATGAATTCCACGTAATTGATATGCGTCGTTGTTGTGATATTGATTGAGCATTATATTAAAGCTATGCAAGTATACATATGTTTTATGAATTTCCCTTCCATATGTATGATGTTGAGAACTATGCTTAGTGTGAAATCCCCTACTTATGATATGGTGAATTATGGACTCCACTTTATTATAGAGTCAGTTATGTGTGTCAGTTTCCTTCCATCGAGTCCTGGGGTTACAAGTACCCCAAAAATATAGTTTTGTTCCTAGAGCCATGTCATGTTATCATGATAATCTCATTCAAGCCATGATCTATAGAACTCAATCAATCATGTGACTTAGGAAATCTCATAAATCTCATGATCTCAATAAATTCTCGTATAGTAGTACTATTCCGTCAGTCAACAGAAGTCAGTTACTCAGTCCATGTACAGCCATTTAAATCATGTTTAGTCTCTTCATATGGGAGTAGAAGTTAGCACCGAGTGAACCCAAGGATGGGAACTCACCTTCCAGTTTAGGGTGTGATTCTTAGTAGTCATCCTTGTGTTCCAGAACTACGTAGCCAGCGTAGGTTGAGAAATCTTAACCTGCCAAATTAGGGTTGATGAGGTCTCTTAACCTGTCAGTTTAGGGTTCCCACCATTCTCATTCGAGTACCTTCCAGCTAAGGGTCACTCACAGCTTTCCTTACCAGTGGCGCAGTATTGACACCCTTCCAGTCGGGGTAGAGATTGGACCCCAACCTAGATATATGCGGTATTGGGGCATATAGGTTAAGAAACTACCTCCCACTGTTCAATACCAATCTCAATAAAAAAAATCATATAGTTCGTAAGATTTTAGTATACCAGAACTGTAAGTGTAAACCCCGCATGTTTCTAAGCTAGGAAGTGAATAAGTTTTCCTACATATGAAACCTCTTATCCTGTGAGTAGCATTTTAGTACATGACTCAAAATTAGTATACTAGAAATAATATATCTTATGATGCATTAAGCATGTTCATATGAGTCACTTAAGGTAATACAAGCTAAGATTTTTTGAATCCATCAAGTTTTAGTGTTTGATTTTGTAAGGTCATATTTGAACGATTATAACTCGATGTTAATATGGTATTTATCCATATTTCTACCCAATAAATTGTAGAGAATTGAATTATCTTTCCAATGATACTAATTTATCCTTAATCCAGAACCCAAGCGATAAGTTATGCCTATTTTCGTGAGGGACAGTAAGGATAGGCGATTGGTTAGGCACCGCCAGAGTCAATTTCAAGTGCCAAAAACACTATGTTTTGAGTTATTTTGAGGGTAATTAAGTCTTTTACCACTCCTTACACATCCCTAACTTAACCCTATGAAATATGTAGATTCTAAACACATTACAACTCTATTAACATCTCAAAGCTCATTACCCAAGAGCACCATAGAAGAAAAACAACTAGGGTTGCACAATCATGTTTGAAGATCAAATTTCAAGAAAATTCCTCTGTCAATCATCAAGAACCTCCCTTCCAAGGTATGCGTAGTGTTCATCCACGGATTTCTTTCGTCTGTGGAGTTAAAGAATCAATCTTTAAGATACAAAAGCTTGGTTGGTTGTGGTGATATGATCATACCCATGTTGATGCTTGTTTGTTTTGCTATATAATAGTATCGTGACTGTATATCTCATGAAAGTTATGTTGTTAGTTGAAAAACATGATCTTTGGATGGATTGTTAGAATGCAAGAATGAAATCCACCTATGCCTTAAAGAATGCATGCAAGGTGTTCTATAAAATGCCTAGTATGTTAGAACTTCATATTTACATGATTTCATGATATCTAAATAAAAAGTTCATGTTAGCCATACACTCCAATATGAATTTCCATGCAAATTATGTGTTGTTATTGTTGTGGTATAAAGCATGTATGATAATGGAGATATAAATTATGTACACAATTTATATCCATGCTTTTCCTATCATTTTTGAGATGTTGAATAAATACATGAAGTATAATATCCCCAAATCATTACAATATGAACTAAATGTTACATGTTGTCGTTCCCTTATGCTTGAATGGTTTTCTTGCCATTTCTATGAATAGTATATGTTGTCGGAATGCCCATGATATTAGAATATGAGATTTATGACTTGATTATAAGCATTCCTATTCATGATAGATATTATGATGACCATGTACTTCATGAAATCCCCCACTCATGTATTATGGATTGTTATTGATGGTCGTGTACTCAAGAAATTCAAGTTGTGTCACTTTCCTTCCATCGAGTCCTGGGGGTACTTATACCCAAAAAATATAGTTGTGTGCCTAGAGACATGTCATGTTTTCATGATACTCTAAGTCAAGCCATGATCTATAGAATTCAGTCAGTCATGTGACTCAGGAAAACTCAGAAATCTCAGTAATCTCAGTAGTCCAATAATCTCAGTAATCTTAGTGCTCAGTAACATCAGCAACCTTAGTATTCACAGTCAATCTCAGTAACTTCAATACTCTCAACTAGTCCTCTGAACTCAGTATATTCCGTCAGTCATCGAAATCCAGTAAACTTAGTTTAGCACCGCTAAACAATACCACTAGTAGCAGTCCTGTTAATCAGTATCAGTTCAGCTAATCAGTTCAGCTCAGTTATTCAGTTCATCTTAGTTATTCAGTTCAGTGTCCTTCAGATGGGAGTAGAAGTTAGCACCAAGTGAACCCAAGGATGGGAACTAACCTGCTAGTTCACGGTGTAATTCTTAGAACTCATCCTTGTGTTCCAGAACTACGTAGCTAGCGTAGGTTGAGACATCTTAACCTGTCAGATTAGGGTTGATGAGGTGGCTTAACATGTTAGTTTAGGGTTCCCACCATTCTCATTTGAGTATCTTCTAGTAGAGGGTTTTCACAACTGTCCTTACCAGTGGCACAGTATTGACACCCCTCCAGTCGGGGCAGAGATTGGACCCCAGCTTAGCTATTATAGAGTATTTGGGGCATGTCGGTTAGATAACTACTTCCCAGAGTTTCAGTATCAGTCTCAGTAAAAGAACTTAGATAGTTCTTCAGGATATTAGGACTGTCAGATATAGTACGAAACTCAGCTAGTCCCATCAGATTTAGGACTGTTAGATACAATCATTCATGCTATCAGTTATCAGAACTCATGTTATCAGATATATCAGTTATCAAAATTCAGTTATTATTCATGATATGTTATCAGTAAATACATGTCATCAGTATTCATACTTAGTAGTCATGTTATCACGAGCTCAGTTTCAGGACTGTTATATACGGTCAATCAAATCAGTTCTTCATTATCAGATTTATCAGAAATAATCAATCCTTTATCAGTAATATAGTATCAGCCTCCCAGTATTTAGTAATACAGTATCATTTCCTCACTTATTAGTGAATTACATATTAATATCAGTAATCTCAGTCATTCAGTATCTCAATATCAGTAAACTCAGTCAATTCAGTATCTCAGCATCAGTAAGCTCATGTTGTCAGTATTCAGACTCAGTAGTCAGTATCAAAATGAGTTTAGTTGTAGTTATGTATGTATGTATGTATGTATGTATTCTCATGTTCATATCAGTCAGCATTGTTCATGCATATAAAACCCTTTGCATTTAGCCTACCTCACACGTATACTCAGTACATTCAGACGTACTGACGCATTTGTGCTATAGTGCTTTCTCTTATGTTACACCATAGGTTCAGAGGCATGATCTCCAAATCAATAATAGATTCCAGGATCAGTAGTCAGAGTTAGATGTAAGTCCTCATCCTTTGAGGACATGATGATTTCATTTCTATTTCAGTTTTCAGTTTATTTCAGTAGTTGGAGTTAGTTGGGGACATGTCCCATCAACTCCTTATTCAGTTCAGTTAGAGGCTTTTGGACTAGATATCATATTAGATGTTCAGACTTCAGTATTTATGTTCCTTTTTGGTATTGTTATACCATGTTCTTTCAGATATGTATCAGTATTGAACCTTATGGCCTTACAATTCATATTTCTGCATATTTTATGAGATATTATGCAGTATACAGGTACATATATCAGTCATGGGTTATCTTGTGGTCCTTCGGGGTCATGAGCACCGTGTAGCATTTTTGTTCAGAAAATTGGGGCACTACAGTAAGTTACAGTATTCCATCAGTTCATTATTGTTCCAAGGTCGTACAGATTTTATTCATGATCATGAGAACTCATTCTTGAACCCAGAAGTTTAGCAGTAGTAGAGTTGGGATAGTATTATTCTATTTGATCATATTATGTATTCATGGGGATTATATCAATAGGCTTAAACAGTACGAGCTAAAAATTTAAGTTTATTGACTTGAAATTAAGCATGAAGGTATGAATGTGATATTAGCAGTATATGAGGAAACAAAATTAGATTACGTGTTTAGTAAGACAAGCATGTGTTGAACAGAATGTAGGTATGTGATAATAGATCAAGTGACCAAGTCAGTTCCTTAGACTCCAGTAGTAGAGTCAGTATGTATAGAAAGCAGTAAGGGAAGACAATTACAGGCCCATTCTCATCTCAGTGCAAAGTTTTTAACTTCATCTATCACGATACAAACTCAGGCATTGCATGCCAACTCTATGGTCATGAACCATGATCATGTATCTCTTTTTCCATAATCACGTATGAATTCAATTTCCAGCATAAGGAGTCCCTTTTACTCCGAACTACGAATCATGTTCCATGAGCACAATCTACTTTCACGCACTTTCCACGGGATCATGTGCGCCTTCAGTTCCCAGTATAAGGGGTTCAGTTCCAGCTCCCTTAGTATTATGAATTATGTCCCGCGATTACAAAAACTCTAGACTCAGGTCATGCAGCTCATGACTCATGTACGCATATCATGCTTTCCAGTATACTTAGCTTCCATGACTCATGCTATGCCCCTACAAATCAGATACATTTAGACTACGTCATATATATCCTCAGTTCAGACCTTATTGGTAAATCCAAACTATTGATATTTTATTCCTCAAGTTTCAGTCATGTGTCAAGTTTAGTTTGTATCTATTCATGTTTCAGGTCCTTCTGATTTACTCCTTCAGTTAGCTCTCCTTATGGAACAGTGTAGTGATGAGCAGATGTTTAGATAAGAGAAGATTGTTGCCTGCTTACTTTGCATGAGGGTGTAGTTGTGAAGATAGGCTTGAATGTCATGATAAATGTTCAAGTAAACGTCTAGCAAGGGGTTGTATTTAGAAGTTGGGAAAGTACAAAGTGTAAGTGTACATTTAGATCCTTGACTTATGTCAGTCCCCAGCATGTAGCCATCAAAAACTTAGTTGCCAACTCAATTCTAGTTTCAGTATCCAGCACTCAGTCCTTGAATTCAGTACTTCAGTATCAGTCTAAAACTCAGTTACAACGATAGTTCAAAAATCAATATTCAGTAAAGGACTCAGATAGTCCTACAGAACCATGGCTTCAGTTACCAGTTACTTAGCCTCAGAATTCAGTACTTTTGTACTAGCTATAGGCTTAGTTATAATGTCATCTTCAGTTTAGTAACCAGATTTGAAACTCAGTTCAGTTCCAGACATGTTTGACCATAGCATTCAGGTTGTCAGTACTCAGTTATCAGTGTTTCAGTATCCCAGTTTATAGAATACCTCAGAGCCATGTCATACGCATGGTCTCGTATTTGCAAATAATACAGACTTCATGAATCCATGCTCAGATACCTGATTCTACTCAGTTAGTCCTTATCTCCTATGCATAAAACTCAAAAATCTCAGCCTAGCTATTCAGACTAAGTACAGTTTAGCTTTGCAGATCCAGTATTCAGCTATCAGTTATTCAGTTAATCAGATAAGTTAGTATATTTATGCACTCGTGTTTAGCTCAGTTCATGTATAATGTCTCAGTTTCAGATCCTAGCTATTCAGTTATGACTTAGTTCCTAGGTGCCTTGTGAATCGCCTCAATTCACCTCAGTAGTTTAGCCAAGTCAGCATTCTTTGAGGGACATAGTGTCCCAAGGGGGAGATACATCATACCTCCAAACTTTCATGACATAAACATGCTCCTCTCTTTTCTTTTGTTGAATACAGTTTGGAGAAGGGGTACTCATAAGTTAACCCTCAAACTCCAACTTCAGTCGTATGCCATGTTTTCAAGATTCAGTTCAGATCATGATATTCAGTATATCTACCACATCCTAGACTCAGTTATATTCTCATGTTTCTGATCATGAATATGGAGTAATTAATCTCAAACTTATCGGTATTTTCAGTTCAAGGTAACAGTTTTACTTAAACTTACTCATTCTCATGTTCATATTTCAGTACCAATCTTGGTATTCAATTCCATGCTTAGTTTTCAGTTCAAACTTGATACCTTTACCATTACATGTTCATAAGTAAGTTTAGTCATTAATTCACGCATCAAATATGTGTGATCAGCTCATCAGTACTTTCAGTCATGCATTCACGTATCATGTAAGTTATATAATCATGCATCAGATATGCATGGATTCAGACTTTCAGTTGTTCAGCAGATATGCATTCTCATTTTGAGAAAACTCACTTTATTAGAATCCTCAGTCTTATATTCATGAATCAGCTTCCCATGCATCAGATATGCATTTCAGTATGTTGTGCTTAGATTTCAGTCATGTCAGTCATGAACCCATGTTTCAGTAGTGTATGTCTTGTACGTACTTCATCTTATCATCTCTCCCACCTAATTTAATTTCCATTCGAGGATGATTGTTTCCAAAGGGGAGATATTGTAATACCCCACATGTTTCAAAGCTAGGAAGTGAATAAGTTTTCCAACGTATGAAACCTCCTATCCTGTGAGTAGCATTTTAGTGCATGACTTAAAATGAGTATCCTAGCAATAATATAGCTTATGATGCATTAAGCATGTTCATATGAGTCAATTAAGGTAATAAAAACTAAGAGTTTTTGAATCCATCAAGTTTTAGTATTCGATTTTGTAAGGGTCATATTTGAACGAGTATAACTCAATATTAATGTGGTATTTTTGCATATTTATACCCACCAAATTGTAGAGAATCGAATTAGCTTTCCAACAATACCAATTTTTCCTTAATCCAATACCCGAGCAAAACGTTATTCCCATTTTCGTGAGAGACAGTAAGGATAGGCGATTGGTTAGGCGCCGCCTAACCAAACTTAGGCGATTGGTTAGGCGCCGCCTAAGTCAATTCCAAGTTCCAAAAACACTCCGTTTTGAGTTATTTTGATGGTAATTAAGTCTTTTAACACTCCTTACATGTCCCTGAACTTAACCCTATGAAATATATAGCTTCTAAACACATTTCAACCCTATTAACATCTCAAAGCTCATTACCCAAGAGCACCATAGGAGCAAAACAACTAGGGTTGCACAATCAAGCTTGAAGATCAAATTTCAAGGAAATTCCTCCGTCAATCATCAAGAACCTCCCTTCCAAGGTATGCGTAGTATTTATCCACGGACTCCTTTCATCCGTGGAGTTCAAGAATCAATCTTTAAGATATAAAAGCTTGGTTGGTTGTGGTGATATGATCATACCCATGTTGATGCTTGTTTGTTTTTCTATATAATAGTATCATGACTATATATCTCATGAAAGTTATGTTGTTAGTTCAAAAACATGATCTTTTGATGGATTGTTAGAAAGCAAGAATGAAATCCACCTATGCCTTAAAGAATGCATGCAAGGTGTTCGATAAAATGCTTAGTATGTTAGAACATCATATTTACATGATTTCATGATATCTAAATAACAAGTTCATGTTAGCCATACACTCCAATATGAATTTCCATAAAAATTATGTATTGTTATTGTTGTGGTATAAAGCATGTATGATAATGGAGATATAAATTATGTACACAAAATATATCCATGCTTTTACTATTATGTTTGAGATGTTGAATAAATACATGAAGTATAATATCCCCAAATCATTACAATATGAACTAAATGTTACATGTTGTCGTTCCCTTATGCTTGAATGGTTTCCATGGCATTTCTATGAATAGTATATGTTGTCGGAATGCCCATGATATTAGAATATGTGATTTATGACTTGATTATAAGCATTCCTATTCATGATAGATATTATGATGACCATGTACTTCATCAAATCCCCCACTGATATATTATGGATTGTTATTGATGGTCGTGTACTCAAGAAATTCAAGTTGTGTCACTTTCCTTCCATTGAGTCCTGGGGGTACTTGTACCCAAAAAATATTGTTGTGTGCCTAGAGCCATGTCATGTTTTTATGATACTCTCAGTCAAGCCATGATCTATAGAATTCAGTCAGTCATGTGACTCAGGAAAACTCAGAAATCTCAGTAATCTTAGTAGTCCAGTAATCTCAGTAATCTCAGTTCACAGTAACCTCAGCAACCTCAGTATTCACAGTCAATCTCAGTAACTTTAGTACTCTTAACCAGTCCTCAGAACTCAGTATATTCCATCAGTCATCAGAATCCAGTAAACTTAGTTTAGCTCCGCTAAACAATACCACTAGTATCAGTCCAGTTAATCAGTATCAGTTCAGCTAATTAGTTCAGTTCAGTTATTCAGTTCATCTTAGTTATTCATTTCAGTGACCTCCAAATGGGAGTAGAAGTTAGCACCGAGTGCACCCAAGGATGGGAACTCACCTGCCAGTTCAGGGTGTGATTCTTAGCGGCCATCCTTGTGTTCCAGAACTATGTAGCAAGTGTAGGTTGAGACATCTTAACCTTTTAGATTAGGGTTGATGAGGTGGCTTAACCTGTCAGTTTAGGGTTTCCACAATTCTCATTTGTGTACCTTCCAGTATAGGGTTCTCACAGATGTTCTGACCGGTGGCGCGGTATTTACACCCCTCCAGTCGAGGCAGAGATTGAACCCTAGCTTAGCTATTATAGCGTATTTGGGGCATGTCGGTTAGATAACTACTTCCCACAGTTTCAGTATCAGTATCAGTAAAAGAACTCAGATAGTTCTTCAGGATATCAGTACTTTCAGATACAGTACGGAACTCAGCTAGTCCCATCTGATTTAGGACTGTCAGATACAATCATTCATGCTATCAGTTATCAGAACTCATGTTATCAGATATATCAGTTATCAAAATTCAGTTATCATTCATGATATGTTATCAGTAAATATATGTCATCAGTAGTCATGTTATCACGAGCTCAGTTTTAGGATTGTTATATACGGTCAATCAAATCAGTTCTTCATTATCAGAACTATCAGAAACAATCAATCCTTTATCAGTAATATAGTATCAGTCTCCCAATATTCAGTAATATAGTATCATTTCCTCACTTATTAGTGAATTACATATCAATATCAGTAAACTCAGTCATTTAGTATCTCAATATCAGTAAACTCAGTCAATTCAGTATCTCAGCATCAGTAAGCTCATGTTGTCAGTATTCAGACTTAGTAGTCAGTAACAACACGAGGTTAGTTGCAGTTACATATGTATGTATGTATTCTCATGTTCATATCAGTCAACATTGTTCATGCATATAAAACCCTTTGCATTTAGCCTACCTCACTCGTATAAAAAGTACATTCAAACGTACTGACATATTTGCGCTATGGTTCTTTCTCTTATGTTACACCATAGGTTCAGAGGCATGATCTCCAAATCAGCAGTAGATTCCAGGATCAGCAGTTAGAGATAGACATGAGTCCTCATCCTTCGAGGACATGATGATTTCATTTCTATTTCAGTTTTCAGTTTATTTCAGTAGTTGGAGTTAGTTGGGGACATGTCCCATCAACTCCTTTTTTAGTTCAGTAAGAGTCTTTCGGACTAGATGTCAGATTAGTTGTTCAAACTTCAGTATTTATATTCCTTTTTGGTATTGTTATACCATGTTCTTTCAGATATGTATCAGTATTGAACCTTATGGCCTTACAATTCATATTTCTGCATATTTTATGAGAAATTATGCAGTATACAGTTACATATATCAGTCATGGGTTATCTTGTGGTCCTTAGGGGTCATGAGCACCGTGTAGCATTTTTGTTCAGAAAATTGGGGCATTACAGTAAGTTACAGTCAATTAAGTTACAATACGGAACTCAGGTAGTTCCATCATATTGAGGACTGTCAGACACAGTCATCCATGTTATCAAAATTTTAGTATCAGTCATATTAGATAACAGTAAACCATGTATTAGCATACAAATCTAGATATCATGTATTCACGATTTTAGTTACTATGTATGTATGTTTGTACTCTTACGTTCATATCAGTCAGTCAGTTAGCATTGTCCATGCATATAAACCCTTTTGCATTTAGCCTACCACACTCGTATACTCAGTACTCTCAGTCGTACTGATGCATTTGCGCAATGGTGCTTTCTTTGATGTTACACCATAGGTTTAGAGACACGAGTTCTAGATCAGCAGTAGAATTACAGTCGCAGAGTTGCAGTGAGTCCTCATCCATTCGAGGACGATATTATTTTATTTCAGTTCAGTTTTGCTAGACGGAGTTAGTTGGAGATATGTTTCTTCAAACCCTTATTTCAGATAATATTTAGAGGCTTTAGATTTAGTTCAGATTTTAGATTCATCTTTCAGTTGTTTTAGGTATTTGTTATCCTATATGGATGTTATTATTTATCAAATATTCTATTCAGTTTAACCTTATGGACTATTGTTCATGTTTTTTGCATTCTATAAGTATATTATGCAGTGTATAGGTAAAGATATCAGTCATGGGTTAGCTTGTTGTCCCTTGGTGTCATAAGCACCGTGTAGCGTTTTGAGTACCAGATTTGGGGCATTACAGATACCAAATTTGGGTGAAATTGGTATCTTTCGAAAGCTAATTCAATTATCTATCTTTTGGTAGGCCATGATCTCAATAATTCATAGTATAATGAGAGATGTGTTCATTTGAAGTTTAATATGGCAATATCCTTCCCAAGAATTCAATTGGTAAGGAATGTTTTGATTTACCTAATCGCTTGGACATCTTTGAGGCCTTAATACACATCACCCTTGATCAGAAAACAACCATAGCACTATAATTTACTTCCCATGAACTTGAGTCATGGTTGAACCATTGGTTAGATTCTCGGGGTATTACAATCTCTCCCCTTTGGAAACATTCATCCTCGAATGTTGCCATATAGGCCAAGAATAAGAGAAAATGAGGACGTATAGCTAGAATGACTCACTCAAAGGGATTACTTCACTCTATACCTTCGGATAACCTACAAAAAGCACAAATTCGTGATGGAAGTAGACACATAGTTGAATCTTTAATAAGAAGAGGGCGGAATTAAGAAAGAATGGTACCTTCTGCTCGCTCCGAACTCACAGAAAAGAGGTGAGGGTACTTGGCTCGCATATCATCTTCGGCTTCCCAAGTAGCACTCTCAACAGATTGATTTCGCCAAAGCACTTTAACCAAAGGAACTTCTTTGTTCCTTAGCCTACGGATTTAAAAATCTAAAATCTCTACCAGAATCTCCTAAAATGAAAGGCTATCCTAAATATCTAAGCTTTCGAAAGAATCAGCCTTGACAGAATCACCAATACACTTCTTAAGCATGGAAACATAAAATATCGGATGAACGCTAGACAACTCTATAGGTAACTCCACCTCATATGCTACTTTCCCAACACAGCTCAGAATCCTGTACGGACCAACATAACGGGGACTAAGCTTTCCTTTTTTCTAAAATCTCTTCACCCCTTTCATGGGTGAAACCTTTAAGTACACAAAAATCATCAACATTAAATTCAAGATCTTTTCTTCTCATATCCCCATACGACTTCTGATGACTTTGAGCGGTCTTCAATCTTTCTCGAATCAACTTAACTTTTTCCATAGCCTAGAACATAGCATCAGTCCCAATCACAGTTGCTTCTCCTACTTCAAACCAACCTATAGGTGATCTACATCTTCTCCCATACAAAGCTTCAAACGGGGCCATCTGAATACTAGCATGGAAACTATTTTTATACACAAATTCGATCAATGGCACGTGCTCATCCCAACTACCTTTAAAATCAAGCGCACATTCCCTCAACATATTTTCTAAAGTCTGAATGGTCGGCTCAGCCTGACCATCTATTTGCGGATGGAAACCAGAACTTAGATGAACTTGGGTACCGAGACCCTTCTGAAAAACACTCCAAAACTGGGATGTAAACTGAGTACCCCTATTAGAGATAATAGCTAAATGAGCTCTATGAAGTCTAACGAATTCTCGAATATACAATCTAGCATAATCCTCAATTTTATAAGATGAATGCACTGGCAAGAAATGAGCTGATTTAGTCAACCAGTCTACAACAACCCAAATTGAATCATGATGACAACAAGAAGGAGACAAACCAATTATGAAATCCATACTCACTTCTTTCCACTTCCAAGTAGGAATGCTAAACTCTTGCATTACACCACCGGGCCTTTGGTGCTCTACCTTAACCTGTTGACAAGTAGAACACTTTGCCATAACTTTGGCTATGTCTTTCTTCATACTGTTCCACCAATAGATTTCCTGCAAATCGCGGTACATCTTGGTAGCACCTGGATGAATAGAATATCATGCACCATGAGCTTCAACCATAATTCTCTGCCTTAGATTATCAACATCAGGGACATATAATCTGCCCTGCAATCTTAACACACCATCTCCCCCTTGGGAGAAAACCTCTACCTTTTGGTCCTTAACTGACTCCTTTAGTCTGACAAAACTAGGATCCCTATCTTGCTTCTCCTTTACCTCCATGACAAAAGATGACTCAGAACTACTCTGAACTAACATACTCCCTTCAGCGGAATCAAGTAATCTAACACCCAACCTAGCCAAATGATGCACATCACGAGCCAATACTTTCTTATCATTCTCTACATGAGTTACACTACCCATAGACAACCTGCTAAGAGTATCTGCCACAATATTTGCCTTGCTCGGCTGATACAACACACTCACATCATAGTCTTTTAGCAACTCTAACCATCTTTGTTGTCTAAGATTTAACTCTCTCTGAGTAAACACATGTTGCAGGCTTTTGTGATCAGTAAACACATCAACATGAACACCAAACAAATAATGTCTCCATATTTTCAAAGCAAAAACTACAGCTGCTAATTTAAGATCATGGGTTGGGTAATTCTTTTCAAAAGGCTTCAACTGTCTAGAGGCATAAGCTATAACTTTACCCCTCTGCATCAACACATAACCGAAACCAACTCTAGAAGCATCACAATACACCACAAAACCATCAGTACCAACGGGTAAAGCAAATACTGGGGCTAAAGTGAGTAGAGTCTTTAACTCCTGAAAACTCTTCTCGCAAGGTTCCGACCACAGGAACTTCACTTTCATTTGGGTCAACCAAGTTATGGGAGACACAATGGAAGAGAAGACCTCAATAAAACGATGGTAGTAACCATCTAGACCTAAGAAACTCCTAATGTCAGATGGGGAGGTAGGTCTAGGCCAATTCTTTACGGCTTCTGTCTTTTGGGGATCGACTCTAATGACTTCGGTGGAAATAATGTGACCCAAAAAAGCAACTGACCTTACCCAAAATTCACACTTGGTAAATTTCATGAATAATTGATGATCTCTAAGAGTTTACAAGACAATTCTAAGATGGTCAGCATGATCATCCTAACTTCGAGAATATACAAGAATGCCATCTATGAATACAATGACAAACATATCAAGATGTTGCTTGAACACTCGATTCATAAGGTCCATGAAGGCTTCTGGAGCATTGGTTAACCCAAAGGACATGACAAGAAACTCAAAGTGACCATAATGGATTTGGAAGGCTATCTTTGGAATATCACACTCTCTCACTTTAAGTTGATGATAGCCAGATCTAAGGTCTATTTTTGAGAAGTATCTCGCACCTTATAACTGATCAAATAAGTAATCAATTCAAGGAAGAGAGTACTTGTTCTTGATAGTTACTTTGTTGAGTTGACGATAATTAATGCACATACGCAATGTACCAGCTTTCTTATGCACGAATAGAATAGGTTCACCCCACGGGGAAATACTGGGTCTGATAAAGCCTTTGTCTAAGAGATCTTTGAGTTGCTCCTTCAAATTTTGAAGTTCTTCAGGAGCCATATAGTATGGAGGAATGGAAATAGGCTGAGTGTCGGGAAGGAGATCAATCCCGAATTCTATTTCTCTATCAGGTGGGACCACTGGGAGATCTTTTGGGAAAACATCAAGAAACTCATTAACAATGGTAACTGACTAAATAGTCAGAGTCTCGAACTTGAGGTCTTTAATTCAAACTAGGTGATAGATGCAACCCTTGGAAATCAACTTCCTATCTTTGTGGTAGGATATGAAATAGAGCTTTGGAGTAACAGAACCCCCGGACCACTCGGGTACGATAATTTATAAATACATAGCACGAGTGAAGCCAATCCATACCCAGAATGACATCAAAATCAACCATATCTAGCTCAATCAAATCAGCACATATGACCCGATGAAGGACAGTGATAGTACACTTCTTCTACACTCGCTTAGAAATAATAAATTCTCCTACCGGCGTAGAAACCAAATTAGGCTCAGGAATCAGTTTAGGGTCCATCTCAAAATTTACAGCAACCAGAGGTGTCACATAAGAGAAACTCAAATCGGGGTCCATCAATACATACACATCGAAATGAAAAACACGGAGCATACTAGTGAACACATTTTTAGAGTCCTCCTTCTCCTGGCGAGGTGGTATAGCATAGAAGCGATTATGGCATAAACCGCCAACAGTACTAGAAGAGGCGCCCTGAGAAGGAACTGAGAGGACTATGGAAGAAGGGGCACTAGTATCCTAACTATGGGGACGAGCATCTCGACTCCCCTTTCTAGCATACGGACAATCTCTAAGTCAGTGGCCCAACTTGCCACAACCAAACAAACCCCTTTGATTAACAAAACACTCACCAAAATAATCTCTTCCATACTTAGCACATGAAGGAGGACGGGGTCTATTACTTATACTTTCTTGAGACCTGGATGGGATAGGCCTGTTCCCCTGCTCCTGCCTACTTCTAGGTGTGGGAGCACTAACTCAAGAAGGTGCGTGCATAAATGGATGTCCCTAAAATTGAGGGTGGTTCCCTCCATAGAATCTAGAATGACTGAATCCCTGTAGCTCTGATCTATATCTTTTATTCCCTCTTACTCTCTCTCTCTCTTTCACCTTATCAGCTTCAATATGTTGGGCATGTATCATCAACCGAGAAAGTTCCATCTCCCTATTAAGCATAGCAGATATACATTCTTTCACAACATAACTCGACACGCCGGTCACGAACTTGCTCATGATGGTCCTGGAGTCAGCCATCATACTAGGAGAATATTTGGATAACTGATTGAATCTAAGACAATACTCATTAACAAACATGGAGACTTGTATCAAATTCATGAATTCCTCTATCTTTGCTTCCCTCATCTCAAGAGGAAAGAAGCTATCTAAGAACGTATCCTGGAATAATTGCCAAGTCATGGGAGAGGCATCCTCTTCTCTACTCATCCTCCACATCTCCACACAATCATATGCAACATCTTTCATTTGATAGGCATCCAATTCAACACTCTCCTCCTCAGTCACATGCATAATCTGGGTATTCTTTATCACTTCATCCAAGTACATCTGTGGGTTTTCACCTACCTTCAACCCATAGAACTCAGGCGGATTCATCCATATAAAGTCACGAACTCGAGCTGCAGTAGAATTATTCTCTTGTGGAGGTGGAATAGTAGCCTTGGTGTTATCTTGAGCATTGGCGGTAACTACCTAGGCTAGCACCTGAAAAAGCTATCCGAAATTCCGTATGAGACACATGCTCGTTCAAGGGATCAACAAGTTGAGGTTACTCATTGTTTCTATGAGCTCGACGAGGAGGAATTTTCTTTTATAAGAGAGCACGATTAAATCACAGATAAAGATATAGTTGTAGACACGATAAACTTTAGAAAGAAAGAAACGACTTTTCCTAAAACGTTCCATAGCCTCTTTCTCATAGATGTTTTACTCTACACACTGATGATCAAGACTCTACGTAATGTGTCTTGTTAGACTCCCTAGGACTCCTTAAACCTTAGGCTCTGATACCAAGATTTGTAACGACCTGAAATTTCATCCCGAGATGCCACACAGTGCTTAGGGCTACACGTAGTGCCAAGCTAACCCTCGAAGCCAGACACTGCCTCAAGGAATTCAATTCAACAATAGTCATGCACAATAAAGAGATATACCATATCTGTTCCAAGAGAAATACTAGAGACTACTAGACTGTACAACCAAAATATATTGAATGTCTGTACATACCAACCCTCTAGTCTGACAAAGCCTCTATACATCAAAATCAAGGAGCCATTGGGAAAAACCCCCAGCTAACTCAAACAGTACTGAAATCCATAATCACAGAACGATATCACAAAAAATATAGACACGGTCCTCAAACCATGAGAACTCACCACTGAGGGAATGTAGTTGAGGCACTCGAATATCGCTAATGCTGCTGCAGCTGAGTACGTGAACCTACATTATGAGAAAATGTAGCCCATAGGAAAATATATAGGTCAACACTTTGGAATGTACTGAGTATGTGGGGGTGCATGCAACAATGCAAATATCATCATCAATTTCATAAAAAAATGCATATGTACAATGATAGCTCACTTGTCTTGAGTTAGATTGAAACATATTTTTCATGATCTCATAGTAAATAAATCATATGATAAAAACCACATAAATCATCATAAATAACTCAACTCTACAACTCAAGAATCGAAGTGACTCGGTAATTCAAGAAACTCAACTCTTATGGACATGGGAGGTTCTTATAACCGACATAAACCATGTGAGCAACATGGAGTCCAAAAATTTTCCTTCCTAAGGAGATAACCCCACATTGGCGGGAGCATCTTACTCTTGTTAGGGAGTACAACCTAAATTTAGTAATCAACATCTCATACTCGGCCTCTGGCCCACAATTATCAATATCAATCCTACGGTGGCACATAGTTTTAGGGAAATACCATGCTTCCCGCTCGGTGTTAAATACTACTCCCAGACACAAGCTCAGAATGTGTTATGAAATCTACCACAAACATCACAAGGGTCTATCATGAATACCAAATCAAATATCTTTCTTATTTATCAAATCATAATCAATTTGTGGATTCCTAACTCGACTCAAATCAAATAAATCTTTCTCAATATCAAAATGTATCAATTCATTAACTCATGAAAACATCAATAACTTTGAGGAAATATAAAGACTCATTGTAACAACTCAATATCATGAATCAATATACTCAATAATCCAGTTTGTGACAAGGAAGCTTAAAGCTTGACATTTATCTTAAAAGCACTTGAAATATATATTCATGGTAGAAATATAAAATTCACATTATTAAATATCAAGTCATAACTTGGGAATAGAAAAATAATCATGTATAACAAAGCTTGAACAATTTATATTCTCATAAACTCATGATGAAGTAATTTGGGTATGAATCCACTTGAAAAATCATATAAATCCATGATAGAAATCAAAGCTTTGGGCACAAGAACGAAAGAATTGCTCTTGTTCAAAACCTTCCATACCTTAATCTTTGAAATTGGATGAATTCTAGTGCTTGAGACTCTATCCGCACTTGTAATAAATGATTCTCGAAGCCTACACTATGAGGAACTTGATTCTTGAAGAAATCTTGAAGATTTGTGGATGATTTTTGGAAGATTAATGTCCTTAAATAAAAACCCTAGATATATTTCTTAAGAGAATTGGAAGAGAGAATGAAGAAATTAGGATTTACATGGGAATTCTCATATATATTGGGACCTCCAAATGATGGGAGAAGACCAAAATACACTTGCAAAAATGTCCTTTAATTGCTGAAAAAAATAGCTAACGAGATTCGTGACAAGTCGTCAGACTTGTGACAAGTCTTCACGAAATGTCATCACAAAAGGGTGGATTTTATGATTTTCGGCTTAAGGTTGACGACATTGGTGATAAGTCGTCACACTTGTGACAACTTATCACAAAATATCTTCACTGGGGGTGTAAATCTACCTAAGGATGATGAAATTGGTGATAAGTCATCACACTTGTGACAGCTTATCACAAAATATCGTCACTCAATTTTCCAGCCTGACTTGCTGGAGTAAAATGGGCATAACTCTTGGCTCCGATTCCGGATTTGGGTGAAATTGGTATAGTTGGAAAGATAATTCAATTATATATCTTTTTGTAGGTCGTGAAATAAAAAATTTGTATCATAAAGAAAGATATTGTCATATGAAGTTGAATATGGAAATATCCTTCCCAAGAATTCAATCGGTAAGGAATGTTTTGATTCACCTAATTGCTAGGACATCTTTGAGGCATTAATACACATCACCCTTGATAATAAAATAACCAAAGAACTATAATTTACTTCTCATGATCTTGATTCATGGCTTCACTACTGGTTCGAGTCTCGGGGAATTACAATTATTTACTCGAAAATGTTTAAGTTTTGATAGTTGAAATGAGAACTTGTCAATTGAATTTACTAAATTTGGTTACTTAAGTAGTGAACAAGAGACTTGAAAATTTTTATGTTTAGGTAGTTAATACGTGAACTTTTGTTTTGAAATTACTAAAGTGAGGTCACTTGAGTAGTTAATTAGGGAATAAAAAATGTTTAAGTTTAGGTACTTGAAATGTGAACTTTTGTTTTGAATTTGCTAAAGTGTGATCACTTGAGTAGTTAATTAGTGACTCAAAAATGTTTAAATGTAGGTACTTGAAATGTTAACTTGTCAATTGAATTTACTAAAGAGGGTTCACTTGAGTAGTGAATTAGTGACTCGAAAATGATTAAGTTTTGGTAGTTGAAATGTGAATTTGTCAATTGAATTAACAAAATTTAGTTGCTTGAGTAGTGAACTAGTGAGTGGAAAATTTTTAAGTTTAGGTAATTGAAAATTGTGTTTTGAATATACTAAAGTTTGGTCACTTCAGTAGTTAATTAGTGAATCGAAAATGTTTAAGTTTAGGTACTTGAAATGTGAACTTGTATTTTGAATTTACTAAAAAGTGGTCACTTGAGTAGTTAATTAGTGACTCAAAAATGTCTAAATTTATGTACTTGAAATGTGAACTTGTCAATTTAATTTACTAAAGTATGGTCACTTGAGTAGTGAATTAGTGACTCGTAAATGTTTAAGTTTGGGTAGATGAAATATGAACTTGTCAATTGAATTTAGTAAAGTGTGGTCATTTGAGTAGTGAACTAGTGACTCAAAAATGTTTATGTTTAGGTAATTGAAATGTGAACTTGTGTTTTGAATTTACTAAAGTGTGGTCACTTGTGTAGTTAATTAGTGACTTAACTATGTTCAAGCTTAGGTACTTGAAATGTAAACTTGTCAATTGAATTAACTAAAGAGTGGTCACTGGAGTAGTGAATTAGTGACTCAAAAATGATTAAGTTTAGGTAGATGAAATCTGACCTTGTCAATTGAATTTACTAAATTTGGTTACTTGGGTAGAGAACTAGTGACTCGAAAATGTTTATGTTTAGATAGTTGAAATGTGTGTTTTGAATTTACTTAAGTGTGGTCACTTCTGTAGTTAATTAGTTAATCGAAAATATTTAAGTTTAGGTACTTGAAATGTGAACTTGTGTTTTGAATTTACTAAAGTGTGGTCACTTGAATAGTTAATTAGTGACTCTAAAATGTTTAAGTTTATGTACTTGAAATGTAACTTTTCAATTGAATTTACTAAAGTATGATCACTTGAGTAGTAAATTAGTGACTTGAGTATGTTTAAGTTTATGTAACACCCCACATTTTGGACTAGAATAGAAATCCGTCATTCATATGCCTAGATGTTCCAAAATCCTCGAATCATCTGTAAATTTAGTGTGTTAATCAATTATGTAGTGAGGGAATCTATTTGTGCATGAATTAAGATAATAGAGGCCCCCTAACTAAAGGACAAGTTGAAAGCTTTTCTATCGTTCAAGTTTTAGTGAGCATCAAAACTTGGGTCAATTCAATCGACCATAACTCCCATTGTATATCGAATTAGATGACCTACTATATGTCAAATGAAATATCTTTGACTTATCTTTCCAACAATACAAATTTTGACCAAATCCAATGTTGGAGCAAAGAGTTATGTCCATTTTACTCCAGCATATCAGCCTGTAAAACTGAGTGACGACACTCGTGATAACTTATCACAAGTGTGACGACTTATCACAAACGTCATCAGCCTTAGGTAGAATACAGCCCCCAGTGATGAAATTTCTGATAAGTTATCACAAGTGTGACGAATTATCATGAATGTCGTCAATCTTTTGCAGAAATCCATCAATTCCAGCCCCTCAATGACGACATATTTGACGACTTATCACAAGTCTGACGACTTATCACAAGTCTGACGGCTTATATCCTTGTATGTTTTATGTTTTTCCCATCTTTTTCACGGATCTTCACTATATAATTGTTCTAATTTTTTCTTAATTATTTCTATCTTATTTATTGAAAATATAGTTATTTCCTTTTTATTTATTGAAAATACGACTATTTCTATTGTATCTTCAGTATATTTTATATTTTCTAATTTTTGTGTAATTTTTTCACTTCCTTCTATCCAATCAGTTTTCTTTCTTATTTTAATAGTAACTCTTTTTGCTCTTACTTTTTGTTTACATGGTGTTGTAAACCACCAATCCATTCTAGTTATTATATGTGGGTATAATTTATCTAAAAACGGCATTCCTAAAAGTATATCTTTTGATGTTAGCTCATAATTATAGATTTCTTATATTGTTAATATTTTATCCCATACTTGTGTTTTTACATTCTTAGCTTTATAAGTAATTAAGCTTCCTTCGTTATTAAATCCTTTAACTACTATTGGTGTTTTTAATTTATCTCATTTACTTTTTGGTAAACAATTATATCTACATAAATTAGTTTTTGCTCCTGTATCTATCATAGGCGTATAATATCTACTGTAATACCCTTCTACTACTATCTTCATTAATACATATATTTTCATATTATGTTAAAGCTCTTCTTAAGAATAATTTCTCTCTGTTATATATTATAGATAATTGTGTATGCTCTATATTATATGGTTTTACTTGTTCTAGCCATTTTATTCCTAATATTATGTCTGGTTTTTGCATTTCTTCCTTTATTTCAAATTCTATTTTTATTTTTCTAACTCCTATTGTTATTTCTTTTTCTGCTATATTTTTAGTGTTTATTAAACTTCTTGGTAGATCTGGGCATATATTATTGTCAAATTATATTTCCTCATTTTTTACTAGATATCTTGCTATATATTTTTCTTCTTGTCTTGTATTTAAGAATATTAAATATTCTTTTTCATTTATTGTTCCTGTTATGTAATATTGGTTTAAATTAGTTGTTGAACTTGTTTCATAACTTGTTCTTTTTGATGAACTTGATGATTCTGGTTTTTCATAAACCATTCTTTTTTTTCTACTTATTCTATCATTTATTATTTCTAAATTTTCTTCTATATCTATGTCTCTATAACTATAATCATTATTATCAATTTTTTTTACAAATTGTTCGAAAGGACTTTCTATTTGTATTTTGTTAATTTTATTTTTTCCCGTTATTTTATGTTTTGTTGTTAATACATATAGATTTTTACATCTTGTTGTAAATATTTTACTTCCTGGGGTTAGTTCTATTCCTAATATTTTCCAATATAATACTAATGATTTATCTATATTTTTATCTGTTATTGCTACTGAATTATTCACATTTATTATAAATTTAAATTTTTGGTATATTAAATTTCCTTTTATGGCAGTTATTTGACTTTTTTCTATAGGTTTTATAATTCTATCATCTGCTAAATATAATTCTATTGGTGTATCTATTCCTTCTCTGAAATATTCTTTTATTAATATCTCTGTTCCTCCAAGGTGTACATATTTTATTGGGTCTTTACTTTTTATATCGTTTATTTCTTTATTAATTATTCTTTTTGTTACTAGTGGTATACTAGCTCTTTCTTTTACATATCTACAATCTATTACATTTTCCTTTTGACTTACTACATAGTATTCTTCTTTTCTTCTACTAAATATGTTTTTTATTGTTGGTATTTTAAATATTTTTTCTACACTTAAATCTATTTCTTTTCATTTTATTTCATCAAATATATGACTATCAAATATTATGTTTTGATATGTTCCTTCTTCATTTAAATATTCTTCCTTTGTTATTATTTTTATATATCTTCTTCAGTTATTTGGTTTATTCTTATATCTTCTTCAGTCATTTAATTCATCTAATTCACTATCTATTTCATTATCTGTTTCATTCTCTGAAGTTTCATATATACTATCTTCACTTTCTAATTCGTAATCTATATAATCTATCTGCATATATTCTGTATTTTCTATTTTTATTTCTGATATTTTTTTATTTTTTGGGTTTTTAGGTAATTTACAATCTCTAGCTAAATGTCCTAATTTTCCGCAATTATAACAAGTACATTCTTTTATAAATTTCTTTTTCCTATATGGTCTTTTATGTTTATAATTTTTTACATAATATCTTTTTCTTGGTTTCTTATATTTATATTTTAATTTTTTGTATTTCTTATATTTCTTATGTCTTTTTCTTTTCTTATAATATCTTTCTTCGCATCCAAATTGAAGTGCTATTTTATCTTTGCAACATGCTAAATTTCTTATTAATGTTTTTTCTATTTTTATTTCTTCTCTATATTTTTCACATAGGTTTCTATACCATTGTTGTAAAAATTTTATTCTTGCTCCTAGAGTATCTACTATTTTTGCTTCATCCCAATTTTTTATTATTTTTGAACTAAATGGTTCAGGTAATTTATTAAAATATAATTTTTTTATTTCTTTACTTTCTTCTATATTATATGTTCCTTTATATGAATATTCTTTAAATGCACAAGTATATTCATCTATGTAACACATATTACATATTGCTAATTTTAACATTAAATTCCTATTTATATCTTTCTCTTCATTTTGTTCTTCTTATGTTGTTGTCATGCTGCTAATTCGTCATTTATAGCTATTTCATATTTTTTTAATAATTCTATAGGTGTTAATTTAGTTGTAGTTGTTGATGATGTTTCTTCTGTAGGTTTGTCAGTTCTTAATACCCTTTTACTATTTTCAGTTAGATTTGAAAACCATAATTTTACTGTTCCTATTAGTGTTCTTTCTATATATTCTGGTGCATCTGTTACATTTATATGATTATCTTATAATTATTTTGTCATATATCCTATCCATAATTGTATTGTTTTTTCGGTATCTATTACACAATCTAATTCTAAAAAGTTATAATTTTTATTAACTCTTTGTTTTGGTGTCCATTTTTCATATTCATCCATTAGATTATATCTTTTAAACTTAATCTTATAATATGTAGGTTTTCTTATTTCTGATGTTCCAGATATTATATTTTCATCTTCTTCTTTATCAAGAGTATTTATTTCTGTGTTTATAATGGAACAATTTTCTAAGTTTTCTTCATTAATTACTTCTTGTTTTTCATTGATTTCTAAATTTTTTGTGTTCGTTAAGATTTCTGTATATGTTTCACTATCTTCTGAATCATAATTATCTATTTCTTCAACATCAATTGTATTTAATGATTAAGTTTAGGTAGTTGAAATGTGAACTTGTAAATTAAATTTACTAAATTTGGTTACTTGAGTAGAGAACTAGTGACTCGAAAATGTTTAAGTTTTGGTATTTGAAATGTGTGTTTTGAATTTACTAAAGTGTGGTCACTTCAGTAGTTAATTAGTTACTCGAAAATGTTTAAGTTTAGGTACTTGAAATGTGAACTTGTGTTTTAAATTTACTAAAGTGTGTATACTTGAATAGTTAATTAGTGACTAGAAAATGTTTAAGTTTAGGTACTTGAAATGTTAACTTGTCAATTGAATTTAGTAAAGTGTAGTAACTTGAGTAGTGAACTAGTGACTCTAAAATGTTTAAGTTTAGGCACTTGAAATGGGAACTTGTTCTTTGAATGAACTAAAGTGTTGTCACTTGAATAGTTAATTAGTGACTCAAAAATGTTAAGTTTAGGTACTTGAAGTATTAATTGTCAATTGAATTTATAAAAGTGTGAACTTGTGTTTTGAATTTATTAAAGTGTGGTCATGTGAGTAATTAATTAGTGACTCGAAAATGTTTAGGTTTAGGTACTTAAAACGTGAACTTGACAATTGAATTTACTAAAGAGTGGTCACTTGAGTAGTGAATTAGTGACTAAAAAATGATTAAGATTAGGTACTTGAAATTTGAACTTGTGTTTTGAATTTGCTAAAGTATGGTCATTTGAGTAGTTAATTAGTGACTCAAAAATGTTTAAGTTGAGGTACTTGAAAGGTGAACTTGTCAATTAAATTTACAAAAGTGTGGTCACTTGAGTAGTGAATTAGTGACTCGAAAATATTTAAGTTTAGATACTTGAAATGTGAACTTGTCAATTGAATTTACTAAATTTGGTTACTTAAGTAGTGAATTAGTTACTCGAAAATGTTTAAATTTAGGTAGTTGAAAAATGAACTTGTCAATTGAATTTACTAAATTTGGTTACTTGAGTAGTGAACAAGTGACATAAATATGTTTAAGTTTAAGTAGTTAATATGTGAACTTTTGTTTTGAAATTACTAAAGTTTGGTCAGTTGAGTAGTTAATTAGGGACTGGAAAATGTTTAAGTTTAGGTTCTTGAAATGTGAACTTGTGTTTTGAATTTTCTTAAGTTTGGTAACTTGAGTAGTTAATTAGTTACTCAAAAAAGTTTAAGTTTAGGTACTTGTCAATTGAATTTACTAAAGTGTGGTCACTTGAGTAGTAAATTAGTGACTCGTAAATGATTAAGTTTAGGTTGTTTAATTATGAACTGGTCAATTGAATTTAGTAAAGTGTGGTCATTTAAGTAAGGAACTAGTGACTCAAAAATGGTTATGTTTAGGTAATTGAAATGTGAACTTGTGTTTTGAATTTACTAAAGTGTGGTCACTTGTGTAGTAAATTAGTGACTAAAAAATGTTCAAGTTTAGGTACTTGAAATGTGAACTTGTCAATTGAATTAACTAAAGAGTGGTCACTGGAGTAGTGAATTAGTGACTCGAAAATGATTAAGTTTAGGTAGTTGAAATGTGAACTTGTCAATTGAATTTACTAAATTTTGTTACTTGAGTAGAGAACTAGTTACTCAAAAATATTTAAGTTTAGGTAGTTGAAATGTGTGTTTTGAAATTACTAAAGTGTGGTAACTTCAGTAGTTAATTAGATACTCGAAAATGTTTAATTTTAGGTACTGGAAATGTGAAGTTGTGTTTTAAATTTACTAAAGTCTGGTTACTTGAATAGTTAATTAGTGAATCGAAAATGTTTAAGTTTAGGTACTTGAAATGTTAACTTGTCAATTCAATTTAGTAAAGTGTGGTAACTTGAGTAGTGAACAAGTGACTCTAAAATGTTTATGTTAAGGTACTTGAAATGTGAACTTGTGCTTTGAATTTACAAATGTGTGGTCACTTGAATAGTTAATTAGTGACTCAAAAATGTTAAGTTTAGGTATTTGAAATTTGAATTGTCAATTGAATTTACGAGTGTGAACTTGTGTTTTGGATTTATTAAAGTGTGGTCACGTGAGTATTTAATAAATGACTCGAAAATGTTTAGGTTTAGGTACTTAAAATGTGAACTTGACAACTGAATTTACTAAAGAGTGGTCACTTGAGTAGTGAATTAGTGAATCAAATATGATTAAGATTAGGTAGTTCAAATGTGAACTTGTCAATTGAATTTACTAAATTTGGTTACTTGACTAGTGAACTAGTGACTCAAAAATATTTATATTTAGGTAGTGGAAATGTGTGTTTTGAATATAGTAAAGTGTGGTCACTTCTGTGGTTAATTAGTGACTCAAGAATGTTTAAGTTTAGGTACTTGAAATGTGAACTTGTGTTTTGAATTTGCTAAAGTGTGGTAACTTTAGTAGTTAATTAGTGACTAAAAATGTTTAAGTTTAGATACTTGAAAGGTGAACTTGTCAATTTAATTTACAAAAGTGTGGTCACTTGAGTAGTGAATTAGTGACTCGAAAATTTTTAAGTTTAGGTACTTGAAATGTGAACTTGTCAATTGAATTTACTAAATTTTGTTAATTAAGTAGTGAACTAATGACTCGAAAATGTTTAAGTTTAGGTAGTTGAAATGTGAACTTGTGTTTTGAATTTACTAAAGTGTGGTTACTTTAGTAGTTAATTAGTGACTTGAAATTGTTTAAATTTAGGTACTTGAAATGTGAACTTTTCAATTGAATTTACTAAAGTTTGGTCACTTGAGTAGTGAATTAGTGATCGAATATGTTTAAGTTTAGCTACTTGAAATGTGAACTTGTCAATTTAATATACTAAAGTGTGGTCACTTGAGTAGTGATTTAGTGACTCTAAGATGTTAAAGTTTAGGTACTTGAAATGTGAACTTGTCAATTGAATTTACTAAATTTTGTTACTTAAGGAGTGAATTAGTGACTCGAAAATGTTTAAGTTTAGGTAGATTAAATGCAAACTTGTCTATTGAATTTACTAAATTTAGTTACTTGAGTAGTGAACAAGTTACTTGAAAATGTTTAAGTTTAGGTAGTTGATATGTCAACTAGTCAATTGTATTTACTAAAATGTGGTCGCATGAATAGTTAATTAGTGACTCGAAAATGTTTAAATTTAGGTACTTGAAATGTTAACTAGTCAATTGAATTTAGTGAAGTGTGGTCATTTGAGTAGTGAATTAGTTGCTCGAAAATGTTTAAGTTTAGGTACTTGAAATATGAACTTGTCAATGGAATTTACTAAAGAGTGGTCACTGGAGTAGTGAACTAGTGACTCGAAAATGTTTAAGTTTAGGTAGTTGAAATGTGAACTTGTGTTTTGAATTTACTAAAGTGTGGTCTCGTGACTAGTTAATTAGTGACTCGAAAATGTTTAGGTTTAGGTACTTAAAATCTGAACTTGACAATTGAATTTACTAAAGAGTGGTCACTTGAGTAGTGAATTAATTTCTCAAAAATGATTAAGTTTAGGTTGTTGAAATGTGAACTTGTCAGTTAAATTTACTAAATTTGGTTACTTGAGTCGTGAGCAAGTGACTTGAAAATGTTTAAGTTTAGGTAGTTGATATGTGATCTTGTCAGTTGAACTTAGTAAAGTGTGGTCACTTGAGTAGTGAATTAGTTACTTGAAAATGTTTAAGTTTAGGTACTTGAAATATGAACTTGTCAACAGAATTTTCTAAAGTGTGGTCACTTGAGTAGTGAACTAGTGACTTGAAAATGTTTAAGTTTAGGTAGTTGAAATGTGAACTTGTATAATTTACTAAAGTGTGGTCAATTGAGTAGTTAATTAGTCACTCGAAAATGTTTAAGTTTAGGTACTTGAAATGTGAACTCGTGTTTTGAATTTACTAACATGTGGTCGCTTGAATTGTTAATTAGTGACTTGAAAATATGAAGTCGTATTTTTATTTCAGCTTAGGTATTTGAAATGTGAACTTGTCAATTGAATTTACTAAATTTGGTTACTTGAGTAGTGAACAAGTGACTCGAAATTATTAACGTTTATGTAGTTGAAATATGAACTTGTCAATTTAATTTAGTAAAGCGTGGTCACTTGAGTAGTGAACTAGTGACTCAAAAATGTTTAAGTTTAGGTAGTTGAAATGTTAACTTGTGTTTTGAATTTACTAAAGTGTGGTCATGTGAGTAGTTAATTAGTTACTCGAAAATGGTTAGGTTTAGGTACTTAAAAGGTGAACTTGACAATTGAATTTACTAAAGAGTGGTCACTTGAGTCGTGAATTAGTGACTCAAAAATGATTAAGTTTAGGTTTTTGAAATAAAAACTTGTCAATTGAATTTTATAAATTTGGTTACTTGAGTAGTTAACTAGTGACTCAAAAATATTAACGTGTATGTAGTTGAAATGTGTGTTTTGAATTTACTAAAGTGTGGTCTCTTGAGTAGTTAATTAGTGCCTCAAAAATGTTAAAGTTTAGGTACTTGAAAGTAGAACTTGTCAATTAAATTTACTAAAGTGTGGTAACTTGAGTTGTGAATTAGTGACTCGAAAATGTTTAAATTTTGGTACTTTAAATGTGAACTTGTCAATTGAATTTACTAAATTTGGTTACTTATGTAGTGAACTAATATCTCAAAAATATTTTAGTTTAGGTAGTTGAAATGTGACCTTATGTTTTGAATTTACTAAAGTGTGGTCACTTGAGTAGTTAATTAGTGACTCTAAAATGTTGATGTTTAGGTACTTAAATTGTGAACTTTTCAATTGAATGTACTAAAGTGTGTTCACTTGAGTAGTGAATTACTGGCTCGAATATGTTTAATTTTAGTTACTTGAAATGTGAACTTGTCAATTGAATATACCAAAGTGTGGTCACTTGAGTAGTGATTTTGTGACTCGAAAATGTTTTAGTTCAGGTACTTTAAATGTGAATTTGTGATGTGTGAGCCTATGCTAACACATTTAAAGATTTTAACTCTAAATAATTGCAAAGTCTTGAGCAACTTTAGTCATTTTTGATAATTTTACTTTGATTTTGCAGTAAAAGTAGAGAAGAAGGGGAACCACAAATAAAGGAATAAAAAAGCATAAAATCGGAAGAAAATAAAGAACAAAGGGTGGCTGACGACATCCATGACATGCCGTCAGCCTGGTGATAGGCTGTCAAGGATGCCATCAACTTTAAACAGAAGTTGGAAGTTGAAGGAAGTTTTGTGAAGACATTCATGACATGCCGTCAAGATGATGATAAGGCATCATCGTCGTCGTCATCAACCTTAGGAAGCAGAATCTAAACTTGCAGAAAAGCTAACGACGTCTGTGATAGGCCATCAAACTCTTGATAGGTCATCAAGGGCACCGTTATCTATTCCGAGGGAAAATCTGAAACTTTAATTTTATTTCTTTATTTTAGGTTTAACTATTTAAAGCCTTGTTTGAGGGTTTTCTATCATCGATTGACATATTCCACAAGATAGAAGATACAATTTCTATCTCTCTCTCTAAGACCTATATTTTGGAGTTTTGCCTTGTGATTCAACTCAAAGTATACTTTTGATTTTCTTCATCATTGTAAGTTAATCCTTTCAGTTATGAATTCAATTTGCATACTTGTTTCTTACATCATGAGTTTCTAAACACCTATAACCTGGATCATGGGATCTAGGGTTAGGTCATAATAAGGTGTTAAATACTCAAGATTTAATAGGTGTTAGGATTTCTTAGTAATTCTGAGATTATAATTTACGTCTGTTGGTCGTAAACAGTAGGTGTACCTACTTTGGTTTGCTTGAGAAAGAAATCATAAACAGTAGGAAGTGAATTATAGGGACTCGGAAAGGCTTTGTTTAATAATCAGCGTTGTAACAAAGTTGATTAACCAGAGGTAAAATCTGTACAGTGCATAGCGATTCCCTAAGTCTGAGAGGATTAGGATATTAGACACTTGAATAGGTCGAGAGACGTTTGAGCATATCATCGATAAAGATAGCTTGTGATCCTAACCACCATGAGAGTCTTGAGTAAATTTTAGAATATGTCATGTACCGTAAGCCCTAGTGAACATAATACTAGTTATTTAATAAAATCTTGGTTACAAACATCAAATTCAATGTGACAATCAATTATCTGCAAAAATTAAATCCCATTTCAGAAAATAGTAAACTACCAGTGAATTAAATCGTAAACAACTTGAGTTCACAGCTTATTCCCTGTGGGATTCGACCCCAACCTAGTTGGGTTTTATAGTTACAATGATCACTTACACCCATTCAAGAGTGTAATTTGAGAGTTATAAAAAATGGTGCCATTGCCGGGGAATACGGTTGTAAACTCAAAGTTTGTGTGCGCTAATTTGTTGTTAGTTAAGTTTTCTTGATTTACGTTTATTTGTTGTTTTTGTATATTAAAGGTTCTTAGTCATTTATGCCAAAAAGAAGAAGTTCTAAAGAACCATTATTACCAATTAATTAGGAACCTTGATGATTGGGAGAATGGCTGAACAACAGGAGGCTGAAAGACTAGCCTCTTTGGCCAGGGTTCAGGTGAACATACACAATTTGGGTCAACAAGTATGTCACTAGAACCCTGATGATGAAGACTTGGGTGATGAGGAATTGCTGAATCCTCAAAACCCAAGGAGAGCTGAGCAAATTGCCATAGCAGTGCAGCGAAATGTCAATAGAAACCATCCAGTTCGAGGAAGGTATGGTCAACAGCCTTTTCAATACGAGGATGATGAAGATGATGAATTAATGGATGGATTTTGTGCAACGGGTGCTATCATACCTTCACCGTTGGCACCAGGTGCAAAATTCAGCATAACAAGTACCATGATCCAACTCCTGAATCTGAAGGGGTTGTTTGGAGGCTTACCTGGTGATGACCCGAACATGTATTTGGTGAAGGCTCAAATTATACTCTTGAATACGATCGTTGTCAATATAAAACCCAACTAGGTTGGGGTCGAATTCCAAAGGGAATAAGGTGTGAACTCAAGTTGTTTACAATTTAATTCACTGGTAGTTTACTGTTTCCTGAAATGGGGTTTAATTTTTGCAGATAATTGATTGTCACTTTGAATTTGATGTTTGCAACCAAGATTTTATGAAATAACTAGGATTATGTTAACTAGGGCTTACGATTCACGACAGATGCTAAAATTTACTCAAGACTTTCACGGTGGTTAGGATCACAAGCTATCTTTATCGATGATATGCTCAAATGTCTCTCGACCTATTCAAGCGTCTAATTTCCTAATCCTCTCGGACTTAGGGAATTTCTATGCACTGTACAGATTTTACCTCAGGTTAATTAACCTTGTTATAGCGCTGATTATTAAATAAAGCCTTTTCGAGTCCCTGTTGATAATTCACTTCCTACTGTTTATGACTTTTTTCTCAAACAAATCAAAGTAGGTACGCCTACTATTTACAACCAACACACGTAAATTATAATCTCAGAATTACCAAAAAATCATAACACCTATTAAATCATGAGTATTTAACACCTTATGATGACCTAACCCTAGATCCCATGATCCAGGTTACAGGCATTTAGCCACTCATGATGCAAGAAACAAGTTTGCAAATTGAATTCATAACTAAAAGGATTAACTTACAATGATGAAGAAAATCAAAAGTATACTTTGAATTGAATCACAAGGCAAAGCTCCAAAATATTTGTCTTAGAGAGAGAGAGAGAAAAATCGTATCCTCTATCTTGTGGGATATGTCAATCGATGATAGAAAACTCTCAAACAAGGATTTAAATAGTTAAACCTAAAATAAGGAAATAAAATTAAAGTTTTAGATTTTCCCTCAGAATAGATGACATCGCCCGTGACGGCCTATCAGGAGTTTGACGGCCTATCACGGACGTTGTCATCTTCTCTGCAAGTTTAACTTCTACTGCCTAAGGTTGATGACGACGATGACGCCTTATCATCATCTTGACGGCGTGTTATGAATTTCGTCACAAAACTTCCTGAAACTTCCATCTTCTATTTAAGGTTAACGACATCCTTGACAGCCTATCACCAGGCTGACGGCATGTCATGGATGTCGTCAACGACCCTTTGTTCTTTATTTGCTTCCGATTTTATTCTTTTTGCTTCCTATAATTGTGGTTCCCCTTCTTCTCTACTTTTACTACAAAATCAAAGTAAACTAATCAAAAACGACTAAAGTTGCTCAAGACTTTGCAATTATTTAGAGTTAAAAACTTTAAATGTGTTAGCATAGGCTCACACATTAACACCCTCAACTTAAACAATTGCTTGTCCTCAAGCAACCAGAATATAACAAAGAGTATACAAAGTACAAGTTGGCAGCAAACTACTTATATCAGTTCAGAATACATGCACCATCTCCAAGGTCAGTCAAATTAAGAGCAACTGTGTCTATTATTGAAAACACTCATGCAACTCACGAGGATCAAGATATGACAAAAATTTCAGCAATAACAACCCAACACATACCAGAATCATACTATCCAAACAAGGTAGTGATTAGGAACATACCTAGTGTGCCCTCACAACAAAGAAAACCCTTTTTCACTCATGTCAAAATTTACATACATAAACACAGGGATAAACACAAAACTCACTCTCAGAATAAAGTTCCAACATTACGCATCAAATTCCATAGGCTTTCCCTTATAGTCAGTACCCAAATCTTCAGAAAGGTAAGTTAGGATCACTATAGGGCTTTCCTTAATCTTGTAAGGTAGGCTAGGGGCTGGTATGATATTCATGGATATTTCATAGTGACTATGCCTCCTTGACAATAATTTAACTCTCGGGGTTTCAACTCTTAACCTTCTTTTCTTCTCTCTTTTATTAATCATGCATGCTTAAGATGGATGCGGCCTTTTCAATTATCAGATTATCTTTTTATCATCTTTCGCACAGTTTTCTCTTTTCTTATATCTTTTTCACCACGTCCAACTTTTTTTTATTCATTTTCTTTATTCTACCTCTCTTCATAAGTATTTTTCATCACACACCCCTATAATAGCCACCCTTAGGTTGTTTTCCTAAGTCAAGGTGCACAGTGTCCAAGGAGGACCAGGGCCAAGACAGGTTCATTATGATGTAAACGGGAAGGTGAGAAGTGTTAAAGAAAGAATTAGGACATTTAGGCTCAAGAAGGGATCAAGGGATATTGTTCACATTTGGAAGGTCATTTAGGCTAAAATGATCTAAAATACAAAAATGGCCTATGATCCTCTCCTAACGCCTATCCTATGACCATGACAAGTCTAGCAGGGCAAGTTCTAGGTTCATCGCACAACAGGAGTTGAGTAAGACCTTACACATGGCACATAAGTATCTTGCATATCACTACTTATCCGTTTTGTGCACTTGTTTAACACAGGTCATTCGGTAGCCATACTAATGCCACTAACAGATACACCGTGGTCACAATGGATGAAATGCACACAGTACATAATAGATTAGACCAGTGGAGAGGTACTCAAAAATTAAAACACAAGCTAACTACCTCAAGTACTTGAACTACTCCTACTTATCTATAGAATATGTTACAACAACAATCTACCCTACACCCTCAACTTAAAATTCAAAAATAAAATGCACTAAGGGTGAGGGTATACCTGAAGATAGTCAAGCATATGGATCCTGGGTCTCCAACCCTGCTACTGCATCATCTGTTGTGTTCTCCCCATTAAGAGCATATGGCATAGCAGTGGTGGGAGCCTGGCTAGATGAAGCACCTGCAGCCCTAGCTCAGATGGCTGCCTCTCATTTCTCTGTATCAGCCAGGGACTCCAATCTTTCCTTCATCAACTCCTCTTATTTAGCCTTTTTTTTGGCCTTCTTTTTCACTCTCATTTCTTCCTCACTGTATAGCTCTTATCTATTATCTTTGCCCTTCTTTTCCCCTTTTTCTTCTTTTTATTTAGGGAATCTATGGTGAGGTCAAGTATGGGAATTTCTTCTTCAGATTCAAGCAAGGCCAGGCCTATTGGCATCATAATTTGGTGTTGTTGCAGCACCCCAACATCTGATTTTTCTTTTTCCAATGCCTCCCTGAATGTAGCAAGCTCTTTTGCCCAGGCATCGAATCTGTTCTCCAATTCTGCAACCCGCCCAGGCAATGTCACATAAGGCTCAAATGCATCCTTGATTCTTTTCTCCACAGCAGCAGCAAACTGTTTGCCGAAAGCATGTAGCTATGCCTCGCACCACTTATCTTGCTTAACTACCTTTCTGATATCAATCGGCTGAAATGCAGGTCCTATTGGTGTTGTAGGAACTGAAGGGATGGATTCAGTCTCAGAAACTGAAGCTGCCTTTGCTGAAGAATCCTGCACTTCCACATGAGGTGTTGCACCGACATCTGAAACTGGAGGGTCTACTGCTATCTCTGCCCCTCTGTCAAGTCTAAGCCTTGTCTAAATCTCATCAAACCGTATAGGGTTGTGAGTCTTTTGGGCACAAACGTCTTTATCAACTACTGCAATCTTTGTTACCTCAGCAGCTTTGCACAGCTCTGTAATAAGACAAGGAAAAGTATAAGCAGTGTCGGTCCTCGACATCCTGATCTTCATCTCATCTGCAATGATTTCCCTGAAGTTCAAGGGAAGTTACTGCAGTAATCTTTCTACCAAAATATTCTGGTCATCGCCCATAATGTTGTCTCCCTCGATGGGCACCAGCCAGACATGCACTATACCCCACCAAAACTTTGCCTCCTGAGTCAACAAGGACTTACAGATTCTCTTATTTGGGTTTGTCACCCATGCTGGTTCTTCATCATCTATGATGTTGGCCAACAACGGGCATTGTTTTTCCCGATTCTTTATTCGAGAATTGAATGATGGTGCGGTGGCCTGAGGAGTAAAGTTGTGGCCGTGCAAGAATATGTTGATAGTTCTGGTTAAGATATCAACTCTTACACCCCTCACCTGATCTCTATTAAGAAGGGGTTTATCTTCTACTTTGTCACCTGGTCTACATAAATTCTCTAACTGAGCTTGGTAGCTCACATAGAACTCTTGAACCGGGGAAAAATAAACCTCCCCCTTCTGTGGTACGTCCTAAGCCATACTCTTTGAACTTCTTCTCCACATCAGGGTACCTGTTAAACCCTTTTGTGATAATCATGTTTTCCTTCTGAATTGGCCTCTTTGCATTTCTTCTATCAGTTCTTCGAGGCCCAGCGATGTAGATGTCCTCTGCTCTAGGGATTTTCCATCTAGCATTGTTTTGCACTTCATGGTTCTTACATTTGATAAGAGTTACCCGAGGTAGAGACTCTTCATCATTTTTTTGCTCAGTGGACGGGGACCCAGAAGCTGTTTCCTCGGACTCGGATTCTTCAGATCCTTCTTGATCCTCTTCATCAGGGTCAGCATGTTCGGACTCATGCTGTTCAGAATCACTTTTTTCAAATCCCTCCTGCTCAAAATCTGTAGTCATCTCAGTATCATCACTGTCCTCCACCTCAATTGGTGGAGGTGGTGAAGGTTTCTTTGGTTTTGCTTCTTTTGCTTCTTGAGCAAAGGTTCCTTCTCCTCATAGTCATATTCCTCGTCAATGAGATTGCGATGTACACTTTCTTTGGACGTTTTCTTAGGTTCTATGGGACTCTTTCTTTTTGGTGCCATTTTAAAGTACCTGGGGACAATAGAATAACATTACTCAACCCTCAAGAGCACAAACTCAAATACATAAATCATTTAAGCTCATTCATGTTTCAGGCTCCAGGTGTGACGATAATTCTTGAAAAGCCGGCACGACTGTGATAGCTTATCACAGTTGTCGTCAACCTCAGACAGAACCCACAAAAATTTTTTACAACTTTTGACGGCATTCATGATAGGCCGTCACAATTGTGATAGCCTATCACGATTGTCGTCAGCTCTATCCATAACCAACTTCATTTTTGTCAGCTTTTGACGACATTCCTGATAAGCCGTCATGATGGTGATAGCTTATCATGGATGTCATCAACACTTATCAGAACCCACTTTTGATCTCAACTAAGATTTTTGGTCCCCATTATTGCTCGAGATTCACTTGAATTCGAATTGTGAGCTATTTTTTCAAACCTTGGGCTTGTACAACAAACCCTAGGTGTGATTTTAGTTACTTTCCAAGTTGAACTTTGTTCAAGAATCATGGGGACATTATGTTATCATTTATTCATCATACATCAAAAGAAAAGAAGAGTTAAAGTAGAGTATACCTGATGGAGCTCTTAAACTAAAGTCACACACAAGAGGAGGTGTAAAATAGGAAGATTGTTGTGATTTTGAAGTGCCAACCACACACAAAGCTAACTTGTTTTACTTGAAGTGTTTTTCAAAGGATGGGAACTAATTTTAACTAAGGAAAGAAATAAACTAAGGAAAAATACTTAAAAGCAACGGAAATTTGAAAAGGTTTCGCTATTGGGCTGGGTCCGATCTGATTTAATTTAGGCCCAGATTTCAGCTTTTACAGCTTTGGGCTAACGATGTTTTGTGATGGGTTGTCACGATTGTGATATCCTATCACGAACGTCATCACCCTTAAGCAGAGAATTCCTCAAGCTTGGTCTAGGTGATGACAATCGTGATAGTTTGTCACAGTTGTGACGGCTTGTCACGGATGCCGTCATGACCTTTCAGCTGACCTTCTCATTTTTTCACCTGCTCCGTACTAAATCCTAATTTTAAAAGATAAAAAAACTTTCTTAAACATAAAAAATTTGTGTTGCCTCCCAATAGAGCCTGATTTACTGTTGCGGCACGACTGGGTTATCTTGACTACTCAGACTTCGCCAAGACAACCTGTTGATACCCTTATTCCATCATAATAGAAGATGTGAATGATTGAGAAGACACTCATATCTTTTTGTTGGATCATGGGTTGATGAATTTTGAATTTTACCTCTTTTTTACCAAGCCTAAACTTAAGCTCATTCAACTCTATGTAAACTATTACTCCTCCCCAAAATAATGGGTACCTCAAACTCTACATCACAATCTAACAACAACAACAACAAACCCAGTACAATCTCACATAGTGGGGTCTGGGGAGGGTAGAATGTATGCAGTCCATACCACTGCCTCCGAAGAAGTAGAGAGGTTGTTTCCGACAGACCCCCAGCTAAATAAAAGGACTACATCACAATCCAGTACCACAAAATCAGCAGGAAGAATAAAGTTTGCTACTTTCACCAAAACATCATGCAAAATTCCAACAGGCCATTTTATCGACCTATCTGTCATTACCAATCACATATTAGTGGGTGCCGGAGCTTCTAAATCGAGCTTCTTATATACATCCAGTGGTATCAGATTCATGCTGGAACCCAAATCACATAATTCCTTTGCAACATCCAGAGACCCAACTTTTCACGAAATATTGAACGCTCCTGGGTCAGCCTTCTTTTGCACTAAAAATTGTGTGGAAACCACGCTGTAATGGTAGAGATTGTCCACCTGCTCACTGCTGTCCTTTCTCTTCTTTGTAAAGGGGTATTTCATGAACTTTGGATAGCCTAGCATTTTCTCAAGTGCCTCAATAAAAGGCACGTTTATTGTCAACTGCTTGAGCATTGCCATGAACTTGCTGAATTTTACATTATTAACCTTTTTCTTCTATCGTTGAGGAAAGGGAGGTGGTGGTATAGGGATAGTCTTTAACACCACTTCCTCTTCCTTCTCATTTTCCTTCTCTTAATCATCAGCAGAACTATCCAGCTTCTTAGACTCCACTGGATTACTTTCTTCGGGTTCATCAACAATTACCTCATCTTTTATAGATTTTCCCATAGAAGGGACAAGTAACATATTACCACTCCAAGTGGTGTTCGCCATACATGAGCCATCATTCTGCGGATTCTGAACCATATCACTAGGTAAAGTACCACTTTTTCTCTGATTCAGTGTAGAATAAAGTTGGCTTATCTGCTTGTCTAACCGCTTAATAGAAGCAGAGTGTGAGCTAACCAACTGACTGAGGGTAGATAATTCACTCATCATAGTAGTTACCCCCGAGTTGGTAGCTTCCACTCCCTTCAACAAATTTTCCATAATGTCCTCCATGGACATCTTGTCGGAGCTAGTTGTTGCAGCATCCCAACTTCTAGGAGGAACATATAAACTACTACTGTCATTATTGATTCACCAATGTCCCTGCTCCCAATCTTAATAATCAGGCTTGTCATAAAAGTTCCAACCTTGGTTCCCTTGGCTATTGCCTCAGAAACTCCCTTGATTACTCACATATTTTGCCTCTACATCAGCACTTGTAACAACAGTACCCTGAGATTGCACAGCCTTAGCCATTTCGATATTACCTGACAGCAAGTGCTTGATCAACAAGTCCATCTGTGTCTTTAAGTGGGCCATTTCCTGGTCTCTCTCCTCATTCCTTCTGCGCTGCTCTGTAGTCATACCACATAAAATAGTTGGGCTAGCCACCACAGAATCCCTGGGGTGCCAAGACCGACTTTGCTTGATTATTCTATTCAGCATGTCTGAAGCATCCAGAAAAGAGAGGTCAATGAACGAACCACCTATAGCATTGTCTATAATTGGCTTTGTCACGGAGTTAAAAGATCTGTACAAAGTCTCCATAAAGTGCAAGTCCATCATATTATGGTTCGGACATTATGCCAGCTTCTTCTTAAATCTCTCCCAAGTTTCATGCAATGCTTCGATAGGGAGCTACCTGAAATTATGGATTTCGTCCCTCAACTATACCCTCCTAGAGGGTGGAAAGAACCATTCTAGGAACTTCTCTTTCAACTATCTCTAGTTGGTTATAGAATCAGGCTATAGCTGATTTAACCACATTATTGCCTCTCCAGACATAGACAAAGGAAACAATCTCAACCGGATTGCATCCTGGCTCACTGCCGAATTATCAAAATATTTGCAAATGGTGATGAAGTTCACCAAATTCATGTTTGGTTCATCACCAAGTAAGCTTCCAAACAACCCCTTCAAATTCAGGAGTAGGATCATGGTACTTGTAATGATGAATTTAGCACCTATTGGCAACGGTGAAGGAATGATAGAACCCATTGCACCATCTCCATCCATTCCTTCATCATCTTCATCAACCTCGTATTGAATATGCTATTAATCATACCTTCCTCGGACTGGATGGTTTCTATTGATATTTCGATGCACTGGTGCGATAATTTGCTCAGCTCGCCTTGGGTTTTAAGGATTAAGCAATTCCTCATCACCCAAGTCTTCATCATCAGGGTTCTGGTGACGTACTTGTTGACCCAAATTCTATACATTCAACTGAGACCTAGACAAAGCAGCTAGTCTTTCCGCCTCCAATTGTACAACCATTCTCCCAATCACCTGAGGTTCCGGATTAATTGGTAATAATGCTTCTCTAGAACTTATTGGTTTTGGCATAAACAACGAAGAACCTGCAATAGAAAAAAACAACAAATAAACATAAATCAAGGAAACTTAACTAAAAGAAAATTAGCGCACACAAACTTTCAGTTTACAACCGCATCCCCGACAACGGCGCCATTTTTAATAACGATCGCTTACACCCATTCAAGAGTGTAATTTGAGCGTTAGCAACTTTTCAATTGAAATTACTAAATTTGGTTACTTAAGTAGTGAATGAGTGACTCAAAAATGTTTAAGTTTAGGTACTTGAAATATGAACTTTTCAATTGAATTTACTAAAATTGGTTACTTGAGTAGTGAACAAGTGACTTGAAAATGTTTAAGTTTAGGTAGTTGATATGTGAACTTTTCAATTTAATTTAGTAAAGTGTGGTCACTCGAGTATAGAATTAGTTACTCAAAAATGTTTAAGTTTAGGTACTTGAAATATGAACTTGTCAATGGAATTTACAAAAGTGTGGTCACTTGAATCGTGAACTAGTGACTCCAAAATGATTAAGTTTAGGTAGTTGAAATGTGAACTTGACAATTGAATTTACTAAATTTGGTTACTTAAGTAGTGAATTGGTGACTCAAAAATTTTTAAGTTTAGGTAGTTGAAATATGAACTTGTCAATTAAATTTACTAAATTTGGTTACTTGAATAGCCAACAAGTGACTTGAAAATGTTTAAATTGAAGTAGTTGATATATGAACTTTGGTTTTGAAATTACTAAAGTGTGGTCACTTGAGTAATTAATTAGGGACTCAAAAATGTTTAAATTTAGGTACTTGAAATGTGAACTTGTGTTTTGAATTTGCTCAAGTGTGGTCACTTAAGTAGTTAATTAGTGACTCAAAAATTGTTTAAGTTTAGGTAGTTGAAATGTGAACTTGTGTATTGAATTTACTAAAGTGTGTTCACTTGAGTAGTGAATTAGTGACTAAAAAATGTTTAAGTTTAGGTACTAAAAATGTGAACTCGTGGTTTGAATTTACTATAGTGTGGTCGCTTGAATAGTTAATTAGTGACTCTAAAATGTGAACTCATGTTTTTATTTCAGTTTATGTATTTGAAATGTGAACTTGTCAATTGAATTTTCAAAATTTGGTTACTTGAGTAGTGAACAAGTGATTCGAAAATATTAACGTTTATGTAGTTGAAATATGAACTTGTCAATGGAATTTACTAAAGTGTGGTCACTTGAGTAGTGAACTAGTGACTCAAAAATGTTTAAGTTTAGGTAATTTAAATGTGAACTTGTGTTTTGAATTTACTAAAGTGTGCTCATGTGAGTAGTTAATTAGTGACTCAAAAATTATTAGGTTTAGGTACTTAAAAGGTGAACTTGACAATTGAATTTACTAAAGAGTGTTCACTTGAGTAGTGAATTAGTGACTCAAAAATGATTAAGTTTAGGTTGTTGAAAAGTGAACTTGTCAATTAAATTTAATTAATTTGGTTACTTGAGTAGTTAACTAGTGACTCGAAAATATTAACATTTATGTAGTTTAAATATGTGTTTTGAATTTACTAAAGTGTGGTCACTTGAGTAGTTAATTAGTGTCTCAAAAATGTTTAAGTTTAGGTACTTGAAAGAAGAACTTGTCAATTAAATTTACTAAAGTGTGGTAACTTGTGTTGTGAATTAGTGACTCAAAAATGTTTATGTTTAGGTACTTGAAATGTTAACTTTTCAATTGAATTTACTAAATTTGGTTACTTAAGTAGTGAACTAATGACTCAAAAATATTTAAGTTTAGGTAGTTGAAATGTGAACTTGTGTTTTGAATTTACTAAAGTGTGGTCACTTGAGTAGTTAATTAGTGACTCGAAAATGTTTAAGTTTAGGTACTTCAAATGAGAACTTTTCAATTGAATGTACTAAAGTGTGGTCACTTGAGTAGTGAATTAGTGGCTCGAATATGTTTAATTTTAGGTACTTGAAATGTGAACTTGTCAATTGAATATACTAAGGTGTGGTCACTTGTGTAGTGATTTAGTGACTTGAAAATGTTTTGAGTTCAGGTATTTTAAATGTAAATATGTCAATTGAAATTACTAAATTTGGTTACTTAAGTAGTCAATTAGTGACTTGAAAATGTTTAAGTTTAGGTAGTTGAAATGTGAACTTGTCAACTAAATTTACTAAAATTGGTTACTCGAGTAGTCAACAAGTGACTTGAAAATGTTTAAGTTTAGGTAGTTGATATGTGAACTTGTCAATTGAATTTAGAAAAGTGTGGTCACTTGAGTAGCGAATTAGTAACTCGAAAATTTTTAAGGTTAGGTACTTGGCAATGGAATTTACTAAAGTGTGGTCACTTCAGTAGTAAAATAGTGACTCGAAAATGGTTAAGTTATCTAGTTGAAATGTGAACATGACAATTGAATTTACTAACTTTGGTTACTTAAGTAGTGAATTAGAGACTCGAAAATGTTTAAGTTTAGGTAGTTGAAATGTGAACTTGTCTATGGAATTTACTAAATTTGGTTACTTGAGAAGTGAACAAGTGACTTGAAAATGTTTAAATTTAGGTAGTTGATATATGATATTTGGTTTTGAAATTACTAAAGTGTGGTCACTTGAGTAGTTAATTAGGGACTCAAAGATGTTTAAGTTTAGGTACTTGAAATGTGAACTTGTGTTTTGAATTTGCTAAAGTGTGGTCACCTTAGTAGTTAATTAGTGACTCAAAAATGTTTTAAGTTTAGGTACTTGATGTATGAACTTGTCAATTGAATTTTCTAAAGTGTGGTCACTTGAGTAGTGAACTAGTGACTCAAAACTGTTTAAGTTTAGGTAGTTGAAATGTGAACTTGTGTTTTGAATTTACTAAAGTGTGGTCACTTGAGTTGTTAATTAGTGACTCAAAAATGTTGAAGTTTAGGTACTTGAAATGTGAACTTGTCAATTGAATTTACTAAAGAGTGTTCATTTGGGTAACGAATTAGTGACTCAAAAATTATTAAGTTTAAGTAGTTGAAATGTGAACTTGTCCATTGAATTAACTAAATTTGGTTACTTAAGTAGTGAACTAGTGACTGGAAAATGTTTAAGATAAGGTAGTTAAAATGTGTGTTTTGTATATACTAAAGTATGGTTACTTCCGTAGTTAAGTAGTGACTCGAAAATGTTTAAGTTTAGGTACTTGAAATGTGAACTTGTATTTTGAATTTACTAAAAAGTGTTCACTTGAGTAGTTAATTTGTGACTAAAAAATATTTATGTTTAGGTACTTCAAATGTGAACTTTTCAATTGAATTTACCCAAGTATGGACTCTTGAGTAATGAATTAGTGACTCGTAAATTTTTAAGTTTAGATAGTTGAAATATGAACTTGTCAATTGAATTTTAGAAAGTGTGGTCACTTTAGTAGTGAACTAGTGATTCAAAAATGTCTATGTTTATGTAGTTGAAATGTGAACTTGTGTTTTAAATTTATTAAAGTGTGGTCACTTGAGTAGTTAATTAGTGACTCAAAAATGTTGAAGTTTAGGTACCTGAAATGTGAACTTGTCAATTGAATTAACTAAAAAGTGGTCACTTGAGTAGAGAATTACTGATTCGAAAATGCTTTAGTTTAGGTACTTAAAATGTGAACTTGTTAATAGAATTTACAAAATTTGGTTACTTAAGTAGCGAACTAGTGACTCAAAAATGTTTAAGTTAGATAGTTGAAATGTGAACTTGTGTTTTGAATTTACTAAAGTGTGGTTACTTGAGTAGTTAATTAGTGACTTGAAATAGTTTAAGTCTACGTACTTGAAATGTGAACTTTTCAATTGAATTTAATAAAGTGTGGTCACTTGAGTAGTGAATTGGTGACTCGAATATGTTTAAGTTTAGGTATTTGAAATTTGAACTTGTCAATTGAATTTACTAAAGTGTTGTCACTTGAGTAGTGATTTAGTGACTCGAAAATGTTTAAGTTTAGGTACTTGAAATGTGGACTTGTCAATTGAATTTACTAAATTTAGTTACTTAAGTAGTGAATTAGTGACTCATAAATGTTTAAGTTTAGCTAGTATAAATGTGAACTTGTCAATTGAATTTACTAAATTTGGTTACTTGACTAGTTAAGAAGTGACTTGAAAATGTTTAAGTTTAGGTATTTGATATGTGAACTTGTCAATTGAATTTAGTAAAGTGAGGTCACTTGAGTAGTGAATTAGTTACTCGAAATGTTTAAGTTTAGGTACTTGAAATATGACCTAGTCAATGGAATTTACTAATGTGTGGTCACTTGAGTAGTGAACTAGTGACTTGAAAATGTTTATGTTTAGGTAGTTGAAATGTGAACTTTTGTTTTAATTTACCAAAGTGTGTTCAATTGAGTAATTAATTAGTCACTCGAAAATGTTTCAGTTTCGGTACTTGATATGTGAACTCGTGTTTTGAATTTAATAAAGTGTGGTCACTTGAGTAGTTAGTTAGTGACTCAAGAATGATTAAGATTAGGTAGTTGATAGGTGAACTTGTCAATTGAATTTAGTAAAGTGTGGTCACTTGAGTAGTGAATTTGTTACTCGTAAATGTTTAAGTTTAGGTACTTCAAATATGAACCTGTCAATGAAAATTACTAAAGTGTGGTCACTTGAGGAGTGAACTAGTGACTTGAAAATGTTTAAGTTTAGGTAGTTGAAATGTGAACTTGTGTTTTTAATTTACTAAAGTGTGGTCAATTGAGTAGTTAATTAGTCACTCGAAAATGTTTAAGTTTACGTACTTGAAATGTGAACTCGTGTTTTGAATTTAATAAAGTGTGGTTGCTTGAATAGTTAATTAGTGACTCAAAAATGTTTAAGTTTAGGTACTTTAAATGTTAACTAGTCAATTGTATTTAGTAAAGTGTGGTCACTTGTGTAGTGAATTAGTTGCTCGAAAATGTTTAAGTATAGGTACTTGAAATATGAACTTGTTAATGGAATTTACTATCTTGAGTAGTGAACTAGTGACTCGAAAATGTTTAAGTTTAGGTAGTTGAAATATTTACTTGTGTTTTGAATTTACTAAAGTGTGGCCTCGTGTGTAGTTAATTAGTGTCTCGAAAATGTTTAGGTTTAGCTACCTAAAATGTGGACTTGACAATTTAATTTACTAAAGAGTGGTCACTTGAGTAGTGAATTAGTGACTCAAAAATGATTAAGTTTAGGTTGTTGAAATGTGAACTTGACAATTGAATTTACTAAATTTGGTTACTTGAGTAGTGAACAAGTGACTAGAAAATGTTTAAGTTTAGGTACTTGAAATGTGAACTATTCAATTGAATTTACTAAATTTGGTTACTTATGTAATGAACTAATGACTCGAAAATATATAAGTTTAGGTAGTTGAAATGTGAACTTGTGTTTTGAATTAACTAAAGTGTGGTCACTTGAGTAGTTAATTAGTGACTCAAAAATGTTTAAGTTTAGGTTCTTAAAATGTGAACTTTTCAATTGAATTTACTAAAGTGTGGTCCCTTGATTAGTGAATTAATGACTCGAATATGTTTAAATTTAGGTACTTGATAGGTGAACTTGTCAATTGAATATACTAAAGTGTGGTCTCTTGAGTAGTAATTTATTGAATCGAAAATGTTTAATTTAGGTACTTGAAATCTGAACTTGTCAAATGAATTTATTAAATTTACTTACTTAAGTAGTGAATTTGTGACTCAAAATTTTTTATGTTTAGGTAGTTTAAATGTGAACTTGTCAATTGAATTTTCAAAAGTGTGGTAACTTGTGTGGTGAACTAGTGACTCAAAAAGGTTTAAGTTTAGGTAGTTGAAATTCGAACTTGTGTTTTGAATTTACTAAAGTGTAGTCACATGAGTAGTTAATTAGTGACTCAATAATGTTGAAGTTTAGGTACTTTAAATGTGAACTTGTCAATTGAACTTACTAAAGAGTAGTCACTTGAGTAGTGAATTAGTGTCTCAAAAATGATTAAGTTCAGGTAGTCAAAATAAGAACTTGTCAATTGAATTACCTAAATTTGGTTACTTGATTAGTGAACTAGTGACTGGAAAATGTTAATGTTTATGGAGTTGAAATTTGAACTTGTGTTTTGAATTTACTAAAGTGTGGTCACTTGAGTAGTTAATTAATGACTCGAAAATGTTTAAGTTTAGGTACTTTAAATATTAAATTATCAATAGAATTTACTAAAGTGTGGTCACTAGAGTAGTGAATGAGTGACTCAAAAATGTTTATGTTTAGGTAGTTCAAATGTGAACTTGTGTTTTGAATTAACTAAAGTGTGGTCACTTGAGTAGTTAATTAATTACTCTAAGATATTTAGGTTTAAGTACTTAAAATTTGAACTTGTCAATTGATTTACTAAAGGGTGGTCACTTGTGTTGAGAATTAGTGACTTGAAAATGAGTAAGTATAGGTAGTTGAATTGTGAACTTGTCAATTGAATTTACTAAATTTGGTTACTTGAGTAGTGAACTAGTGACACAAAAATGTTTATGATTAGGTAGTTGAAATGTGTGATTTGAATTTAGTAAAGTATGGTCACATGAGTAGTGAATTAGTGACTCGAAAATGTTTAAGTTTAGGTAAATGAAACGTGAACATGTGTTTTGAATTTACTAAAGTTTTGTTACTTGAGTAGTTAATTTGTGAATCAAAAATGTTAAAGTTTAGGTACTTGAATTGTGAACTTGTCTATTGAATTTCCTAAATTTGGTAACTTAAGTAGTGAACTAATGACTCGAAAATGTTTAAGTTTAGGTAGTTGAAATGTGAACTTGTGTTTTGAATTTACTAAAGTGTGGGCACTTGAGTTGTTAATTAGTGACTAAAAAATGTTTAAGTTTAGGTACTTAAAATGTGAACTTGTCAATTGAATTCACTAACATGTGGTCACTTCAGCAGTGAATTAGTGACTCGAATATGTTTAAGTTTAGGTACTTGAAATGTTAACTAATCAATTGAATTTACCAAAGTGTGGTCACATGAGTAGTTAATTAGTGTCTTGAAAATATTTAAGTTTAGGTAGTTGAAATGTGAACTTGTGTTTTGAATTTACTAAAGTATGGTCACTTGAGCACTTAATTAATAACTTGAAAATGTTTAAGTTTAGGTAGTTGAAATGTGAACTTGTCAATTAAATTTACTAATCTTCGGTCACTTAAGTAGTGAATTAGTGAATCGAAAGTGTTAAAGTTTAGGTACTTGAAATGTGAACTTGGAAATTGAATTTACTAAATTTGGTTACCTAAGTAGTGAACTAGTGACTCGAAAAGGTTTAAGATTAGGTAGTTGAAATGTGAACTTGTGTTTTGAATTTACTAAAGTGTGGTCACTTGAGTATTAATTAGTGACTAAAAAATGTTTAAGCTTAGGTACTTGAAATGAGAACTTGTCAATTTAATTCACTAAAGTGTGGTGACTGGAGTAGTTAATTAGTGACTCGAATATGTTTAAGTTTAGGTACTTTAAATGTGAACTAATCTATTGAATTTACCATAGTGTGGTCACATGAGTAATGAATTAGTGACTTGAAAATGTTTAAGTTTAGGTAGTTGAAATGTGAGCTTGTGTTTTGAATTTACTAAAGTGTGGTAACTTGAGTAGTTAATTATTATCTCGAAAATGTTTAAATTTAGGTAGTTGAAATGTGAACATGTGTTTTTAATTAACTAAAGTGTTGTCACTTGAGTAGTTAATTAGTGTCTCAAAAATGTTTAGGTTTAGGTACTTAAAATGTAAACTTGTCAATTTTATTTACTAAAGAGTAGTCACTTGAGTAATGAATTAGTGACTCGAAAATGATTAAGTTTAGGTAATTGAAGTGTGAACTTGTCAATTTTTATTTTCTAAATTTGATAACTTGAGTAGTGAACTAGTGACTCAAAAATGCTTATGTTTAGGTTGTTGAAATGTGTATTTTGAATGTACTAAATTGTGGTCACTTCAATAATTAATTAGTGACTCGAAAATGTTTAAGTTTAGGTACTTGAAATTTGAACTTATGTTTTGAATTTACTAAAGTGTGGTCACTTGAGTAGTTAATTAGTTACTCAAAAATGTTTAAGTTTAGGTACTTGAAATGTGAACTTGTCAATTAAATTTACTAAAGTTTGGTCACTTGAGTAGTGAATTAGTGACTCGAAAAATTTTAAATTTAGGAACTTGAAATGTGAACTTGTCAATTGAATTTACTAAAGAGTGGTCACTTGAGTAGTGAATTAGTGACTAAAAAATTTTTAAGATTACGAACTTGAAATATTAACTTGTCAACTGAATTTACTAAAGTGTGGTTACTTGAGTTGTGAACTAGTGACTGGAAAATGATTAAGTTTAGGTAGTTGAAATATGAACTTGTGTTTTGAATTTACTAAAGTGTGGTCACTTGAGTAGTTAATTAATGACTCAAAATTGTTTAAGTTTAGGTACTTAAAATATTAACTTGTCAATTGAATTTACTTAAGTGTGGTCACTTGAGTGCATAACTAGTGTCTGAAAAATGTTTATGTTTAGGTAGTTTAAATGTGAACTTGTGTTTTGAAATTACTAAAGTGTGGTCACTTGAGTTGTTGATTAGTGACTCAAAAATGTTTAATTTTAGGTAATTAAAATATGAACGTGTCAATTGAATTCACTAACGTGTGGTCACGTTAGTAGTGAATTAGTGACTCGAATATGTTTAAGTTTAGATACTTGTAATGTTAACTAATCAATTGAATTTACCCAAGTGTGGTCACATGAGTAGATAATTAGTGACTTGAAAATGTGTAAGTTTAGGTAGTTGAACTGTGGACTTGTGTTTTGAATTACTGAAGTATGGTCACTTGAGCACTTAATTAGTAACTCTGAAATGTTTAAGTTTAGGTAGTTGAAATGTGAACTTGTCAATTAAAGTTACTAAAGATCGGTGACTTGAGTTGTGAATAAGTGAATCGAAAGTGTTTAAGTTTAGGTACTTGAAATGTGATTTTGGTAATTGATTTTACTAAATTTTGTTACTTAAGTTGTGAACTAGTGACTCGAAAAGGTTTATGTTTAGGTAGTTGAAATGTGAACATGTGTTTTGAATTTACTATAGTGTGGTTACTTGAGTAGTTAATTAGTGACTAAAAAATGTTAAGTTTAAGTACTTGAAATGCGAACTTGTCAATTAAATTCAATAAAGTGTGATGACTGGAGTTTTGAATTAGTTACTCGAATATGTTTAAGTTTAGGTACTTGAAATGTGAACTAATCAATTGAATTTACCAAAGTGTGGTCGCATGTGTAGTGAATTATTGACTTGAAAATGTTTAAGTTTAGGTAGTTGAAATCTGAACTTGTGTTTTGAATTTACTAATGGGTGGTCACTTGAGTAGTTAATTATTAACTCGAAAATGTTTAAGTTTTGGTAGTTGAAATGTGAAATTGTGTTTTGAATTAACTAAAGTGTGGTCACTTGATTAGGTAATTAGTGACTCAAAAATGTTTAGGTTTAGGTACTTAAAATATAAACTTGTCAATTGTATTTACTAAAGAGTAGTCATTTGAGTAGTAAATTAGTGACTCGAAAATGATTAAGTTTAGGTAATTGAAGTGTGAACTTGTCAATTGAATTTTCGAAATATGATAACATGAGTAGTGAACTAGTGACTCAAAAATTCCTATTGTTAGGTAGTTGAAATTTGTATTTTGAATTTACTAAAGTGTGGTCACTTCAGTAATTAATTAGTGACTTGAAAATGTTTAAGTTTAGGTACTTGAAATGTGAACTATTCAATTGAATTTACTAAATTTGGTTACTTATGTAATGAACTAATGACTTGAAAATATATAAGTTTAGGCAGTTGAAATGTGAACTTGTGTTTTGAATTTACTAAAGAGCGGTCACTTGAGTAGTTAATTAGTTACTCAAAAATGTTTAAGTTTAGGTACTTGAAATGTGAACTTTTCAATTAAATTTACTAAAGTTTGGTCACATGAGTAGTGAATTAGTGACTCGAAAATGTTTAAATTTAGGAACTTGAAATGTGAACTTGTCAATTGAATTTACTAAAGTGTGGTCACTTGAATATTGAATTAGTGACTCAAAAATGTTTAAGTTTAGATACTTGAAATATTAACTTGTCAACTGAATTTACAAAAGTGTGGTTACTTGAGTAGTGAACTAGTGACTGGAAAATGTTTAAGTTTAGGGAGTTGAAATGTGAACTTGTATTTTGAATTTACTAAAGTTTGGTCACTTTAGTAGTTAATTAATGAATCAAAAATGTTTAAGTTTAGGAACTTGAAATATTAACTTGTCAATTGAATTTACTAAAGTGTGGTCACTTGAGTAGTGAACTAGTGACTCAAAAATGTTTATGTTTCGGTAGTTTAAATGTGAACTTGTGTTTTGAATTTACTAAAGTGTGGTTACTTGAGTAGTTAATTTATGACTCTAAAATATTTAGGTTTAGGTACTTAAATTGTAAACTTGTCAATTGACTTACTAAAGGGTGTCCACTTGTATAGTGAATTAGTGACTTCAAAAATATTAAGTCTAGGTAGTTGAAATGTGCACTTGATAATTGAATTTACTAAATTTAGTTACTTGAGTAGTGAACTAGTAACGCAAAAATGTTGATGTTTAGGTAGTTCAAATGTGTGGTTTGAATTTACTAAAATGTGGTCACTTCAGTAGTTAATTAGTGACTCGAAAATATTTAAGTTTAGGTACATGAAATGTGAACATGTGTTTTGAATTTACTTAAGTGTTGTCACTTGAGTAGTTAATTAGTGACTCAAAAATGTTGTAGATTAGGTACTTGAAATGTGAACTTGTCAATTAAATGTACTAAAGTTTGGTCACTTGAGTAGTGAATTAGTGACTCAAAAATGTTTAAGTTTAGGTACTTGAAATGTGAACTTTTCAATTGAATTTACTAAATTTGGTTACTTAAGTAGTGAACTAGTGACTCGAAAATGCTTAAGATTAGGTAATTGAAAGGTTAACTTGTGTTTTGAATTTACTAAAGTGTGGTCACTTGAGTAGTAAATTAGTGACTCAAAAATGTTTAAGTTTAGGTACTTGAAATGTGAACTTGTCAATTGAATTCACTAAAGTGTGGTCACTTGAGTAGTGAATTAGTGACTTGAATATGTTTAAGTTTAGGTACTTGAAATGTGAACTAATCAACTGAATTTTCCAAAGTATGGTCACATGAGAAGTGAATTAGTGACTTGAAAATGTTTAAATTCAGGTATTTGAAATGTGAACTTATGTTTTGAATTTACTAAAGTGTGGTTACTTTAGTAGTTAATTAGTAACTAAAAAATCTTTAAGTTTAGGTAGTTGAAATGTGAACTTGTCAATTAAATTTCCTAAAGTTTGGTCACTTGGGTAGTGAATTAGTGACTAGAAAATTATTAAGTTTAGGTACTTGAAATGTGAACTTCTCAATTGAATTTACTAAATTTTGTTATTTAAGTAGTGAACTTGTGACACAAAAATGTTTAAGTTTAGGTAGTAGTAATATGAACTTGTGTTTTGAATTTACTAAAGTAAGGTCACTTGAGTAGTTAATTAGTGACTCGAAAATGTTTAAGTTTAGTTACTTGAAATATGAACTTTTCAATTGAATTTACTAAAGTGTGGTCACTTGAGTAGTCAACTAGTGACTTGAAAATGTTTAAGTTTAGGTAGTAGTAATGTGAACTTGAGTTTTTAATTTACTACAGTGTGGTCAATTGACTAGTTAATTATTCACTCAAAAATGGTTAAGTTTAGGTACTTGAAATGTGATCTCGTGTTTTTAATTTAATAAAGTGTGGTCGCTTGAATAGGTAATTAGTGACTCGAAAATGGTTAAGTATAGGTACTTGAAATGTTAACTAGTCAATCTAATTTGGTAAAGTGTGGTCACTTGAGTAATGAATTAGTGACTCGAATATGTTTAAGTTTAGGTACTTGAAATATGAACATGCCAATTGAATATCATAAAGTGTGGTCACTTTAGTAGTAATTCACTAACTCGAAAATGTTTAAGTTTAGGTACTTGAAACGTAAACTTGCCAATTGAATTTATTAAATTTGCTTACATAAGTAGTGTGTTAGTGGCTCAAAAAATTTTATGTTTAGATATTTGAAATGTGAACTTGTCTATTGAATTTTCTAAAGTGTGGTAACTTGAGTAGTGAACTAGTGACTCGAAAATGTTTAAGTTTAGGTAGTTGAAATTTGAACTTGTGTTTTGAATTTACAAAAGTGTGGTCAATTGAGTAGTTAATTAATGACTCAAAAATATTTAGGTTTAAGTACTTAAAATGTGAACTTGTCAATTGATTTACTAAAAGGTGGTCACTTGTGTAGTGAATTGGTGACTTGAAAATGATTAAGTATAGGTAGTTGAAATGTGAACTTGTCAATTGAATTTACTAAATTTTGTTACTTGAGTAGTGAACTAGTGACGCAAAAATGTTTATGTTTAGGTAGTTAAAATGTGTGGTTTGAATTCACTAAAGTGTGGTCACTTCAGTACTTAATTAGTGACTCGAAATTGTTTAAGTTTATGTACATGAAATGTGAACATGTGTTTTGAATTTACTAAAGTATGGTCACTTGAGCACTTAATTAGTAACTCGAAAATGTTTAAGTTTAGGTAGTTGAAATGTGAACTTTTCAATTAAATTTACGAAAGTTCGGTGAGTTTAGTTGAGAATTAGTGAATCGAAAGTGTTTAAGTTTAGGTACTTGAAATGTGAACTTGGCAATTGATTTTACTAAATTTGGTTACTTAAGTTGTGAACTAGTGACTCGAAAAGGTTTATGTTTAGGTAGTTGATATGTGAACTTGTGTTTTGAATTTACTAGAGTGTGGTTACTTGAGTAGTTAATTAGTGACTAAAAAATGTTTAAGTTTAGGTACTTGAAATGAGAACTTGTCAATTTAATTCACTAAAGTGTGGTGACTGGAGTTGTGAATTAGTTACTCGAATATGTTTAAGTTTAGGTACTTGAAATGTGAACTAATCAATTGAATTTACCAAATTGTGGTCGCATGTGTAGTGAATTATTGACTTGAAAATGTTTAAGTTTAGGTAGTTGAAATTTGAACTTGTGTTTTGAATTTACTAATGGGTGGTCACTTGAGTAGTTAATTATTAACCCGAAAATGTTCATTTTTTGGTAATTGAAATGTGAACTTGTGTTTTGAATTAACTAAAGTGTGGTCACTTGAGTAGGTAATTAGTGACTCAAAAATGTTTAGGTTTAGGTACTTAAAATATAAACTTCTCAATTGTATTTACTAAAGAGTAGTCATTTGAGTAGTGAATTAGTGACTCAAAAATGATTAAGTTTAGGTAATTGAAGTGTGAACTTGTCAATTGAATTTTCTAAATATGATAACATGAGTAGTGAATTAGTGACTCAAAAATTCCTATGTTTAGGTAGTTGAAATTTTTATTTTGAAGTTACTAAAGTGTGGTCACTTCAGTAATTAATTAGTGACTCGAAAATGTTTAAGTTTAGGTTCTTGAAATTTGAACTTATGTTTTGAATTTACTAAAGTGTGGTCACTTGAGTAGTTAATTAGTTACTCAAAAATGTTTAAGTTTAGGTACTTGAAATGTGAACTTTTCAATTAAATTTACTAAAGTTTGGTCACATGAGTAGTGAATTAGTGACTCAAAAATGTTTAAATTTAGGAACTTGAAATGTGAACTTGTCAATTGAATTTACTAAAGTGTGGTCACTTGAGTAGTGAATTAGTGACTCAAAAATGTTTAAGTTTAGATACTTGAAATATTAACTTGTCAACTGAATTTACAAAAGTGTGGTTACTTGAGTAGTGAACTAGTGACTGGAAAATGTTTAAGTTTAGGGAGTTGAAATGTGAACTTGTGTTTTGAATTTACTAAAGTGTGGTCACTTTAGTAGTTAATTAATGAATCGAAAATGTTTAAGTTTAGGAACTTGAAATATTAACTTGTCAATTGAATTTACTAAAGTGTGGTCACTTGTGTAGTTAACTAGTAACTCGAAAATGTTTATGTTTAGGTAGTTTAAATGTGAACTTGTGTTTTGAATTTACTAAAGTGTGGTCTCTTGAGTAGTTAATTTATGACTCTAAAATATTTAGGTTTAAGTACTTAAATTGTGAACTTGTTAATTGACTTACTAATGGGTGTCCACTTGTGTAGTGAATCAGTGACTTTAAAATGATTAAGTATAGGTAGTTGAAATGTACACTTGATAATTAAATTTACTAAATTTAGTTACTTGAGTAGTGAACTAGTGATGCAAAAATGTTGATGTTTAGGTAGTTCAAATGTGTGGTTTGAATTTACTAAAATGTGGTCACTTCAGTAGTTAATTAGTGACTCGAAATTGTTTAAGTTTAGGTACTTGAAATGTGAACTTTTCAATTGAATTTACTAAATTTGGTTACTTAAGTAGTGAACTAGTGACTCGAAAATGTTTAAGTTTAGGAAATTGAAATGTGAACTGGTGTTTTGAATTTACTAAAGTGTGGTCACTTGAGTAGAAAATTAGTGACTCAAAAATGTTTAAGTTTAGGTAATTGAAATGTGAACTTGTCAATTGAATTCACTAAAGTGTGGTCACTTGAGTAGTGAATTAGTGACTCGAATATGTTTAAGTTTAGGTACTTGAAATGTGAACTAATCAACTAAATTTACCAATGTATGGTCACATGAGAAGTCAATTAGTGACTTGAAAATGTTTAAATTCTGGTATTTGAAATGTGAACTAATGTTTTGAATTTACTAAAATGTGATCACTTGAGTAGTTAATTAGTAACTAAAAAATCTTTAAGTTTAGGTAGTTGAAATGTGAACTTGTCAATTAAATTTCGTTAAGTTTGGTCACTTGAATAGTGAATTAGTGATTCTAAAATGTTTAAGATTAGGTACTAGAAATCTGAACTTGTCAATTGAATTTACAAAATTTGGTAACGTAAGTAGTGAAGTAGTGACTCGAAGATGTTTAAGTTTAGGTAGTTGAAATGTGAACTGGTGTTTTGAATTGACTAAAGTGTGGTCACTTGAGTAGTTAATTAGTGAATCAAAAATGTTTAAGTTTAGGTACTTGAAATGTGAACTTGTCAATTGAATTCACTAAAGTGTGGTCACTTGAGTAGTGAAATAGTGACTAGAAAATGATTAAGTTTAGGTACTTGAAATGTGAACTTGTCAATTGAATCTACTAAATTTGGTTATTTAAGTAGTGAACTAGTGACACAAAAATGTTTAAGTTAAGGTAGTAGTAATATGAACTTGTGTTTTGAATTTACCAAAGTATGGTCACTTGAGTAGTGAGTTAGTGACTCAAATATGTTTAAGTTTAGGTACTTGAAATATGAACTTGTGTTTTCAATTTACTAAAGTGTGGTCACTTGAGTATTTAATTAGTAACTCGAAAATGTTTATGTTTAGGTATTTGAAATGTGAACTTGTCAAATAAATTTACTAATGTTTGGTCAGTTGAGTAGTGAATTAGTGATTCGAAATGTTTAAGTTTAGGTACTTGAAATGTAAACTTGGCAATTGAATTTACTAAATTTGGTTACGTAAGTAGTGAACTAGTGACTCGAAGATGTTTAAGTTTAGGTAGTGGAAAAGAGACCTTGTGTTTTGAATTTACTAAAGTGTGGTCACTTGAGTAGTTAATTAGTGACTCAAAAATGTTTAAGTTTAGGTACTTAAAATGTGAAATTGTCAATTGAAATCACTAAAGTGTGGTCACTAGATTAGTGAATTAGTGAGTAGAAAATTATTAAGTTAAGGTACTTGAAATGTGAACTTCTAAATTGAATTTACTAAATTTAATTATTTAAGTAGAGAACTTGTGACACAAAAATGTTTAAGTTTAGGTAGTAGTAATATAAACTTGTGTTTTGAATTTACTAAAGTAATGTCACTTGAGTAGTTAATTAGTGACTCGAAAATGATTAAGTTTAGTTACTTGAAATATGAACTTTTCAATTGAATTTACTAAAGTGTGGTCACTTGAGTAGTCAACTAGTGACTTGAAAATGTTTAAGTTTAGGTTGTAGAAATTTGAACTTGATTTTTTAATTTACTAAAGTGTGGTCAATTTACTAGTTAATTATTCCCTCAAAAATGGTTAAGTTTAGGTACATGAAATATTAACTCGTGTTTTGAATTTAATAAAGTGTGGCCGCTTGAATAGGTAATTAGTGACTCGAAAGTGTTTAAGTCTAGGTACTTGAAATGTGAACTTGTCAATTGAATTCACTAAAGTGTGGTCACTTGAGTAGTGAATTAGTGACTAGAAAATGATTAAGTTTAGGTACTTGAAATGTGAACTTGTCAATTGAATTTACTAAATTTGGTTATTTAAGTAGTGAACTAGTGACACAAAAATGTTTAAGTTTAGGTAGTAGTAATATGAACTTGTGTTTTGAATTTACCAAAGTATGGTCACTTGAGTAGTGAGTTAGTGACTCAAATATGTTTAAGTTTAGGTACTTGAAATATGAACTTGTGTTTTCAATTTACTAAAGTGTGGTCACTTGATTAGTTAATTAGTAACTCGAAAATGTTTAAGTTTTGGTATTTGAAATGTGAACTTGTCAAGTAAATTTACTAAAGTTTGGTCAGTTGAGTAGTGAATTAGTGATTCGAAATGTTTAAGGTTAGGTACTGGAAATGTAAACTTGGCAATTGAATTTACTAAATTTGGTTACGTAAGTAGTGAACTAGTGACTCGAAGATGTTTAAGTTTAGGTAGTGGAAAAGAGACCTTGTGTTTTGAATTTACTAAAGTGTGGTCACTTAAGTAGTTAATTAGTGACTCAAAAATGTTTAAGTTTAGGTACTTAAAATGTGAAATTGGCAATTGAATTTACTAAATTTGGTTACGTAAGTAGTGAACTAGTGACTCGAAGATGTTTAAGTTTAGGTAGTGGAAAAGAGACCTTGTGTTTTGAATTTACTAAAGTGTGGTCACTTAAGTAGTGAATTAGTGACTCAAAAATGTTTAAGTTTAGGTACTTAAAATATGAAATTGTCAATTGAAATCACTAAAGTGTGGTCACTAGAGTAGTGAATTAGTGACAAGAAAATTATTATGTCTAGGTACTTGAAATGTGAACTTCTCAATTGAATTTACTAAATTTGGTTATTTAAGTAGAGAACTTGTGACACAAAAATGTTTAAGTTTAGGTAGTAGTAATATAAACTTGTGTTTTGAATTTACTAAAGTAAGGTCACTTGAGTAGTTAATTAGTGACTCGAAAATGTTTAAGTTTAGTTACTTGAAATATGAACTTTTCAATTGAATTTACTAAAGTGTGGTCACTTGAGTAGTGAAGTAGTGACTTGAAAATGTTTAAGTTTTGGTAGTAGAAATTTGAACTTGAGTTTTTAATTTACTAAAGTGTGGTAAATTTACTAGTTAATTATTCCCTCAAAAATGGTTAAGTTTAGGTACTTGAAATGTGAACTAGTCAATTGAATTTAGTAAAGTGTGGTCACTTGAGTAATGAATTAGTGACTCGAATATGTTTAAGTTTAGGTACTTGAAATATGAACTTGCCAATTGAATATCATAAAGTGTGGTCACTTGAGTAGTAATTCACTGACTCGAAAATGTTTAAGTTTAGGTACTTGAAATATGAACTTGTGTTTTCAATTTACTAAAGTGTGGTCACTTGAGTAGTTAATTAGTAACTCGAAAATGTTTATGTTTAGGTATTTGAAATGTGAACTTGTCAAATAAATTTACTAATGTTTGGTCAGTTGAGTAGTGAATTAGTGATTCGAAATGTTTAAGTTTAGGTACTTGAAATGTAAACTTGGCAATTGAATTTACTAAATATGGTTACGTAAGTAGTGAACTAGTGACTCGAAGATGTTTAAGTTTAGGTAGTGGAAAAGAGACCTTGTGTTTTGAATTTACTAAAGTGTGGTCACTTGAGTAGTTAATTAGTGACTCAAAAATGTTTAAGTTTAGGTACTTAAAATGTGAAATTGTCAATTGAAATCACTAAAGTGTGGTCACTAGAGTAGTGAATTAGTGACTAGAAAATTATTAAGTTAAGGTACTTGAAATGTGAACTTCTAAATTGAATTTACTAAATTTGGTTATTTAAGTAGAGAACTTGTGACACAAAAATGTTTATGTTTAGGTAGTAGTAATATAAACTTGTGTTTTGAATTTACTAAAGTAATGTCACTTGAGTAGTTAATTAGTGACTCGAAAATGATTAAGTTTAGTTACTTGAAATATGAACTTTTCAATTGAATTTACTAAAGTGTGGTCACTTGAGTAGTCAACTAGTGACTTGAAAATGTTTAAGTTTAGGTTGTAGAAATTTGAACTTGATTTTTTAATTTACTAAAGTGTGGTCAATTTACTAGTTAATTATTCCCTAAAAAATGGTTAAGTTTAGGTACATGAAATATTAACTCGTGTTTTGAATTTAATAAAGTGTGGCCGCTTGAATAGGTAATTAGTGACTCGAAAGTGTTTAAGTTTAGGTACTTGAAATGTTAACTAGTCAATTGAATTTAGTAAAGTGTGGTCACTTGAGTAATGAATTAGTGACTCGAATATGTTTAAGTTTAGGTACTTTAAATATGAACTTGATAATTGAATATACTAAAGTGTGGTCACTTGAGTAGTAATTCACTGACTCGAAAATGTTTAAGTTTAGGTACTCGAAATGTGAACTTGCCAATTGAATTTATTAAATTTGCTTACTTAAGTAGTGAGTTAGTGTCTCAAAAATTTTTATGTTTAGGTAATTGAAATGTGAACATGTCTATTGAATTTTCTAAAGTGTGGTAACTTGAGTAGTGAACTAGTGATTCGAAAATGTTAAAGTTTAGGTAGTTGAAATTTGAACTTGTTTTTTGAATTTACAAGAGTGTGGTCAATTGAGTAGTTAATTAATGACTCAAAAATATCTTGGTTTAAGTACTTAAAATGTGAACTTGTCAATTGATTTAGTAAAAGGTGGTCACTTGTTTAGTGAATTGGTGACTTGAAAATGATTAAGTATAGGTAGTTGAAATGTGAACTTGTCAATTGAATTTACTAAATTTTTTTACTTGAGTAGTGAACTAGTGACGCAAAAATGTTTATGTTTAGGTAGTTAAAATGTGTGGTTTGAATTCACTAAAGTGTGGTCACTTCAGTACTTAATTAGTGACTCGAAATTGTTTAAGTTTATGTACATGAAATGTGAACATGTGTTTTGAATTTACTAAAGTGTGGTCACTTGAGTAGTTAATTAGTGACTCAAAAATGTTTAAATTTAGGTACTTGAAATGTGAACGTGTCAATTAAATTTACTAAAATTTGGTCTCTTGAGTAGTGAATTAGTGACTCAAAAATGTTTAAGTTTAGGTCCTTTAAATGTGAACTTGTCAATTGAATTTACTAAATTTGGTTACTTAAGTAGTGAACTAGTGACTCGAAAATGTTTAAGTTTAGGAAATTGAAATGTGAACTGGTGTTTTGAATTTACTAAAGTGTGGTCACTTGAGTAGTAAATTAGTGACTCAAAAATGTTTAAGTTTAGGTACTTGAAATGTGAACTTTTCAATTGAATTCACTAAAGTGTGGTCACTTGAGTAGTGAATTAGTGACTCGAATATGTTTAAGTTTAGGTACTTTAAATGTGAACGAATCAATTGAATTTACCAAAGTATGGTCACATGAGAAGTGAATTACTGACTTGAAAATGTTTAAATTCAGGTATTTGAAATCTGAACTTATGTTTTGAATTTACTAAAGTGTGGTCACTTGAGTAGTTAATTAGTAACTAAAAAATCTTTAAGTTTAGGTAGTTGAAATGTGAACTTTTCAATTAAATTTCCTAAAGTTTGGTCACTTGAGTAGTGAATTAGTGATTCTAAAATGTTTAAGATTAGGTACTAGAAATCTGAACTTGTCAATTGAATTTACCAAATTTGGTAACGTAAGTAGTGAAGTAGTGACTCGAAGATGTTTAAGTTTAGGTAGTTGAAATGTGAACTGGTGTTTTGAATTGACTAAAGTGTGGTCACTTGAGTAGTTAATTAGAGAATCTAAAATGTTTAAGTTTAGGTACTTGAAATGTGAACTTGTCAATTGAATTCACTAAAGTGTGGTCACTTGAGTAGTGAATTAGTGACTAGAAAATGATTAAGTTTAGGTACTTGAAATGTGAACTTGTCAATTGAATTTACTAAATTTGGTTATTTAAGTAGTGAACTAGTGACACAAAAATGTTTAAGTTTAGGTAGTAGTAATATGAACTTGTGTTTTGAATTTACCAAAGTATGGTCACTTGAGTAGTGAGTTAGTGACTCAAATATGTTTAAGTTTAGGTACTTGAAATATGAAATTGTGTTTTCAATTTACTAAAGTGTGGTCACTTAATTAGTTAATTAGTAACTCGAAAATGTTTAAGTTTTGGTATTTGAAATGTGAACTTGTCAAGTAAATTTACTAAAGTTTGGTCAGTTGAGTAGTGAATTAGTGATTTGAAATGTTTAAGGTTAGGTACTGGAAATGTAAACTTGGCAATTGAATTTACTAAATTTGGTTACGTAAGTAGTGAACTAGTGACTCGAAGATGTTTAAGTTTAGGTAGTGGAAAAGAGACCTTGTGTTTTGAATTTACTAAAGTGTGGTCACTTAAGTAGTTAATTAGTGACTCAAAAATGTTTAAGTTTAGGTACTTAAAATGTGAAATTGGCAATTGAATTTACTAAATTTGGTTACGTAAGTAGTGAACTAGTGACTCGAAGATGTTTAAGTTTAGGTAGTGGAAAAGAGACCTTGTGTTTTGAATTTACTAAAGTGTGGTCACTTAATTAGTTAATTAGTGACTCAAAAATGTTTAAGTTTAGGTACTTAAAATGTGAAATTGTCAATTGAAATCACTAAAGTGTGGTCACTAGAGTAGTGAATTAGTGACAAGAAAATTATTATGTCTAGGTACTTGAAATGTGAACTTCTCAATTGAATTTACTAAATTTGGTTATTTAAGTAGAGAACTTGTGACACAAAAATGTTTAAGTTTAGGTAGTAGTAATATAAACTTGTGTTTTGAATTTACTAAAGTAAGGTCACTTGAGTAGTTAATTAGTGACTCGAAAATGTTTAAGTTTAGTTACTTGAAATATGAACTTTTCAATTGAATTTACTAAAGTGTGGTCACTTGAGTAGAGAAGTAGTGACTTGAAAATGTTTAAGTTTTGGTAGTAGAAATTTGAACTTGAGTTTTTAATTTACTAAAGTGTGGTAAATTTACTAGTTAATTATTCCCTCAAAAATGGTTAAATTTAGGTACTTGAAATATGAACTCGTGTTTTGAATTTAATAAAGTGTGGTCGCTTGAATAGGTAATTAGTGACTCGAAAATATTTAAGTTTAGGTACTTGAAATGTTAACTAGTCAATTGAATTTAGTAAAGTGTGGTCACTTGAGTAATGAATTAGTGACTCGAATATGTTTAAGTTTAGGTACTTGAAATATGAACTTGCCAATTGAATATCATAAAGTGTGGTCACTTGAGTAGTAATTCACTGACTCGAAAATGTTTAAGTTTAGGTACTTGAAATGTGAACTTGCCAATTGAATTTATTAAATTTGCTTACTTAAGTAGTGAGTTAGTGGCTCAAAATTTTTTATGTTTAGGTATTTGAAATGTGAACTTGTTTATTGAATTTTCTAAAGTGTGGTAACTTGAGTAGTGAACTAGTGATTCGAATATGTTTAAGTTTAGGTAGTTGAAATTTGAACTTGTGTTTTGAATTTACAAAAGTGTGGTCAATTGAGTAGTTAATTAATGACTAAAAAATATTTTGGTTTAAGTACTTAAAATGTGAATTTGTCAATTGATTTACTAAAAGGTGGTCACTTGTGTAGTGAATTGGTGACTTGAAAATGATTAAGTATAGGTAGTTGAAATGTGAATTTGTCAATTGAATTTACTAAATTTTGTTACTTGAGTAGTGAACTAGTGACGCAAAAATGTTTATCTTTAGGTAGTTAAAATGTGTGGTTTGAATTCACTAAAGTGTGGTCACTTCAGTACTTAATTAGTGACTCGAAATTGTTTAAGTTTATGTACATGAAATGTTAACATGTGTTTTGAATTTACTAAAGTGTGGTCACTTGAGTAGTTAATTAGTGACTCAAAAATGTTTAAATTTAGGTACTTGAAATGTGAACGTGTCAATTAAATTTACTAAAATTTGGTCTCTTGAGTAGTGAATTAGTGTCTCAAAAATGTTTAAGTTTAGGTCCTTGAAATGTGAACTTGTCAATTGAATTTACTAAATTTGGTTACTTAAGTAGTGAACTAGTGACTCGAAAATGTTTAAATTTAGGTAGTTGAAAGGTGAACTTGTGTTTTGAATTTACTAAAGTGTGGTCACTTGAGTAGTTAATTAGTGACTCAAAAATGTTTATTTAGGTACTTGAAATGTAAACTTGTCAATTGAATTCACTAAAGTGTGGTCACTCTAGTAGTGAATTAGTGACTCAAATATTTTTAAGTTTAGGTACTTGAAATGTGAACTAATCAATTGAATTTACCAAAGTGTGGTCACATGAGTAGTGAATTAGTGACTTGAAAATTTTTAAATTTAGATAGTTGAATTGTGAACTTGTGTTTTGAATTTATTAAAGTGTGGTTGTAACGCCACAACTTTCTATAACCGAAATGTCACACGGTGCTTATAATCCTGAAGGACCATAATGTAACCCTCTTCTGATATTTGTACCTATTCACAGCATAATATATTAAAATACATGCGGAAAACTGACAGAAACTTGCCAGAAGGTTCAAATAGTAAGTATAACTAAAAACTGAATACTTATACAATTGTCCGAAAAGCATCTTACTATCTGAATTGTGGAGTTGATGGGACATGTCCCCAACTTACTCCGTCTGATAAAATAAACTAAATATGATAACATTCTGAAATAAAAATCCATCCTCGGAATATGAGGACTCACTGCAGGATACTGAACTGTTACTGCTGATCTGGAACTCGTGTCTCTGAATTAATAGTGTCAAAAAAAATAACAACACCCTAGCGTAAATGTGTCAGTACATTGGAATGTACTGAGTATGCAAATGAGGTAAGGCTAAATACAAATGTTTATGCATGAACATAACTTAACTGAATAATATGCAAGAGATGGATTAGCATACATAAAAGAATCTATAATTACTGAACATACTGTCACTGAGCATACTCGGACTAACTCTAGTAACTGATACTGAATATACTAAAATTCTGAAATTTTTGAACATACTGAGATTACGAGTATCTCAAGCTTCTGAAACTGATAGCTGAGTTCACTAACTCTGGAATATTGTATAACCAAATCAACTAATATCAATAACTGAGTCTGAGCCTACTGTCTAAGATCGAACCTATCTAGTGGATGATCTCTAAGTCTTCTATAATGATAAGGAATAATTAAATCTGAAATTTGAGATCAAGCCTATCTAACGGGTGATCTCTGGATCTCCTGATAATGAGAATACTCAACTGAATCTGAGACTGATATCTAGCCTATCTAACGGGTGATCTCTGTAGGTACTGATGCTGAAAAACTGTATGTGAGACCAGACCTATATAGCGGATGGTCCATAAATCAATGGAACTATCTAGGTTCCTTTCTAAACTTATATAACCGTATCTGACGGTCCTGAATCTGGAGACTTTTTGAGATCTTGACTGAGACTGAATTTGAAGCTGAATTTGTAACTGTGGGAGTTCTCACTTAACCGACATGCCCCGATTTTGGTGGGGTCCAACCTGTAACCCCAGTTGGAAGGATGTCAATACCGCGCCACGGGTAAAGACCTCTCTGGTCAAGCCTCTCAAATGGGTGACCCTCAAGAGAAATTCAAGCCTAAGGCTATGTGGTCTCCTGCAGGTAGTCAAGCCTTTATCTGACGGGTGACTCCTTATCCTGCGCTGGCTACGCAGTTTTGTAGTACATGTATTGCTTCTAATGATTCCATCTTTCTAATGGGGAAGCTGACATCCTACACTCGCTCGATGCTAGTTCCTACTCCCAACTGAAAGACTCTGAACTGATTCTTAACTGAACTTTAGACTGATCTGAATCTTGTTACTAAGTATATTGTTGAGCTGATTTGACTAAGTTCACTTGGTTCTATTATCTGACGGAATACTACAGAATATTTGATAACTGGCTGAATACTACTGAGTTCTGTTATCTCTCTGAGTTTACTGAATTCTGTAACTGAATACTAAAATACTATAGAGATCTGAAATGGACTAGATTGATACTTGAGATTCTGAGTTTCTTAATCTGAATACTATACTGAGACTGGTTTTCTGAATCTATTGAGTTTTCCTAAGTTCTATAACTGGCTGAAACTTAATGATCGTGGCTTAACTGAGATTATCTTGAAACTGACTCAGCTCTAGACAAGCAGGCTTATTTGGGGTATAAATACCCCCAGGACTCGATAGCGTAATTAAATACAGTACAATAATACTTGCATAACAACAGTCTATTACTCGCAACAAAATCAATAAGACACTCTTTCAAGTACTTGGAAGTCATAAACCCAAATCATGATCAAGAATGCATAATATTCTTCAAACACTTGGAAATCTTAAACATAAAGGTGTGTAAGGATTCATACTAATGCCTCATAATTCATTCAGCAAGGAATGCACATGGATATGATTTTCACACAACATACCATAATTCATTTACTAGAGATTTTCAACCACACTTGGTATGAACTTATACATAGCTTGGGAATTTCTTTTCAACATATTATAATGACTCTATTTTCTTCAGTTAAGCATTTTATTAAACACTTGGATGGCATGAATTAATACATATTGGATGGCATGAATTAATACACATACTTATATGATATAATTTATCTTGTTTAATTCACACAAACCATTCATCAAATACTTGGAAGACATAATATTTAATCATAATGCAAATCAATACTTGAGTATCACAATTCCAACACCAAGTTCACCATCTCAAAGCTCTACTATGAATTCAAATAATACTACATACATAATAATTTTTAATTTCATATAAATCATGCACATAGTCATGGGTTATAAACCCAATCAACAATATAATCATGAATATACTTAAATCCACTCATGGATTCTTCATCCAACATGTAGTTACATAAATCATGCCACAACTAATTAATTTTTCCTTCAAAGATTCCAACATCAAATTTACAATTTCAAGGCTGTAACATGAATTACTATATTACTACACATATAATCCATAATTTCATATAAGTTTTCTATCTAATAATGGATTAGAAACCCAATCAAAATGATAATTATGAATACATTTAAATCAAGTCATGGATTGTACACCAATTTTGGAGTTCAAGAACTCAACATGACATTCATAATTAGCATACTACAATGGTAATATTTTCTTCATATAAGCATTTTATCAAACATGTAGAGAGCATGCTTTAGTTATTCAACAACTATTACTTCTAAATGTCATGACTCCATCAACCAATTCATCACACAAAGATTTCAACATGATATGATCATGATTAAACATACATAGAAAATATTATTATTTCCAACGCCAATGAGTATATAACAACATCACACTAATTAACATAATTACATAATTCAACATGCTTCTAGAAAAGGTTTTATCATGAACACAGTAAGATCAACACATACTAGGGTCTAAACTTGAGTCTTTATCATCAACACATGAATTTAATTTCAACAACATCAAGATCTTCAATTTCAAACCACATAAATCATAAAAACTCATAAAACATAATCTTTGAATTTAGGAAAAAGAATTCTTGAGCTTCTTGGGTGAAAAGAACCCAAGAATCAACACTTGCATACCTCTAGTTTATGAATCCGGATGAACTATTGATTCCAAAACTCTATTCGTAAGATTGATAGGTGTTCCTTGTAGCTCTCTCAATGGGGATTCCAAATTTCAAATTATTTTCAAGCTCCTACGATTGAATTTTGACAGATCTTGATTTTTGTTTCAGAATTGAGGGTGTTTGTTCTTGAAAGACTTTGCCAAAAGAGAGTATATTTTTCTGCTAAATGACTCAAATCCCCTGTTTGTGGGTATATATAGGGGTGGAAGATGACCAAAATGTCCTTAAGAAAAGAGAGAAAGACACAGTTGTCCCTCTATTACTGGTTTGATAGTCTGAAGTAAATTGATCATAACTTTTAACTCCAACGTTAAAATTGGATGAAACCAATTTCATTGGAAAGAATACTCATAGAGATTTCATTTGATACATAGCAGATCTCCCAGTTCATTATATACGGGAAGTTATGATCGTTACAATTTGACCCTGGAATGCTGGAAATTGGGCGCCTCACCAGCGCCTTTTGCTACTGGTTTGACACACTAAACGTGCCCTTAGACTACTCCAAAAATACCAAAACTCACCCGGGATGTACTATGACCTTGACCCATTGCAACGCAACTTGAAAATTAAAAAAACGGATATCGGGAAGGTCATCAAAAATATACCCGAAGATCGGAGGTCTAAATAAGAATGTTTCAACACTTAGTCAAAAGATTTTTTTTTCTTTTTTTGAGTGCTAAGCTTCTCTTGGCAAGATTAAAAGGCTTTAACGAATTGGAAAACTAATGGGGCATTATAGTGGTCACTTGAGTAATTAATTAGTAACTCAAAAATGTTTAAGTTTAGGTAGTTGAAATGTGCACTTGTCAATAACATCTACTAAACTTTGGTCACTTGAGTAGTGAATTAGTGATTCGAAAATATTTAAGTTTAGATACTTGAAATGTGAACTTGGAAATTGAATTTACTAAATTTGGTTATGTAAGTAGTGAACTAGTGACTCGAAGATGTTTAAGTTGAGGTAGTTAAAATGTGAACTTGTGTTTTGAATTTACTAAAGTGTGGTCACTTGAGTAGTTAATTAGTGACTCGAAAATGTTTAAGTTTAGGTACTTGAAATATGAACTTTTCAATTGAATTTACTAAAGTGTGGTCAATTGAGAAGTGAATTAGTGAATCGAATATGTTTAAGTTTAGGTACTTGAAATGTGAACTTGTCAATTGAATATACTAAAGTGTGGTCACTTGAGTAGTAATTTACTAACTCAAAAATCTTTGAGTTTAGGTACTTGAAATGTGACTTAGTCAATTGAATCTATTAAATTTGCTTACTTAAGCAGTGAATTAGTGACTCAAAAATTTTTCTGTTTAGGTAGTCGAAATGTGAACTTGTCAATTGAATTTTCTAAAGTGTGGTAACTTTAGAAGTGAACTAGTGACTCGAAAAATTTTAAGTTTAGGTAGTTGAAAATTGAACTTATGTTTTGAATTTGCAAAAGTGTAGTCCCTTGAGTAGTTAATTAGTGACTCAAAAATGTCGAAGTTTAGGTACTTGAAATGTGAACATGTCAATTGAATTTACTAAAGAGTGGTCACTTGAGTAGTGAATTACTTTCTCGAAAATGATTAAGTTCAGGTAGTTAAAATAAGAACTTGTCAATTGAATTACCAAAATTTGGTTACTTGAGTAGTGAACTAGTGATTGGAAAATGTTTAAGTTTAGGTAGTTGAAATGTGAACTAGTGTTTTGAATTTACTAAAGTGTGGTCACTTGAGTAGTTAATTAATGACTAGAAAATGTTTAAGTTTAGGTACTTGAAATATTAACTTGTCAATTGAATTTACTAAAGTGTGGTAACTTGATTAGTGACCTAGTAACTCAAAAACTTTTATGTTTAGGTAGTTGAAATGTGAACTTATGTTTTGAATTTACTAAATTGTGGCCACTTGTTTAGTTAATTAATGACTCAAAAATATTTAGGTTTAAGTACTTAAAATGTGAACTTGTCAATTGATTTACTAAAGGGTGGTCACTTGTGTAGTGAATTAGTGACTACAAAATGATTAAGTATAGGTAGTTGAAATATGAACTTGTCAATTGAATTTACTAAATTTGGTTACTTGAGTAGTGAAATAGTGACGTTAAAATATTTATGCTTATGTAGTTGAAATGTCTGGTTTGAATTTACTAAAGTGTGGTCACTTCAGTAATTAATTAGTGACTCGAAAATGTTTAAGTTTAGGTACATGAAATGTGAACATGTGTTTTGAATTTACTAAAGTGTGGCCACTTGAGTAGTTAATTAGTGACTCAAAAATGTTTAAGTTTAGGTACTTGAAATGTGAACTTGTCAATTAAATATACTAAAGTTCGGTCACATGAGTAGTGAATTAGTGACTCAAAAATGTTTAAGTTTAGGTACTTGAAATGTGAACTTGTCAATTAAATTTACTAAAATTCGGTCACATGAGTAGTGAATTAGTGACTCAAAAATGTTTAAGTTTAGGTACTTGAAATATGAACTTGTCAATTGAATTTACTAAATTTTGTTACTTAAATAGTGAACGAGTGACTCAAAAATGTTTAAGTTTAGGTAATAGAAATGTGAACTTGTGTTTTGAATATACTAAAGTGTGGTCACTTGAGTAGTTAATTAGTGACTGAAATTTTTTTAAGTTTAGCTACTTGAAATGTGAAATTGTAAATTGAATTCACTAAAGTATGGTCACTTGAGTAGTGAATTAGTGACTCGAATATGTTTAAATTTAGGTACTAGAAATGTGAACTAATAAATTGAATTTACCAAAGCGTGGTCACATGAGTAGTTAATTAGTGACTTGAAAATGTTTAAGTTTAGGTAATTGAAATGTGAACTTATGTTTTGAATTTACTAAAGTATGGTCACTTGAGTACTTAATTAGTAACTCAACAAATTTTAAGATTAGGTAGTTGATATGTGAACGTGTCAATTAAATTTACTATAGTTTGGTCACTTGAGTAGTGAATTAGTGACTCGGAAGTGTTTATGTTTAGGTACTTGAAATATGAACTTTTCAATTGAATTTATTAAAGTATGGTCACTTGAGTAGTGAATTAGTGACTCGAAAATGTTTAAGTTTAGGTACTTGAAATGTGAACTTGTGTTTTGAATTTACTAAAGTATGGTCACTTGTGTACTTAATTAGTAACTCGAAAATATGTAAGTTTAGCTAGTTGAAATGTGAACTTGTCAATTAAATTTACCAAAGTTTGGTCACTTTAGTAGTGAATTAGTGACTCGAAAGTGTTTAAGTTTAGGTACTTGAAATGTGAACTTTTCAATTGAATTTACTAAAGTATGGTCACTTGAGTATTTAATTAGTGATAGGAAAATGATTAAGTTTAGGTACATGAAATGTTAACATGTGTTTTGAATTTACTAAAGTGTGGTCACTTGAGTAGTTAATTAGTGACTCAAAAATGTTTAAGTTTAGGTACTTGAAATGTGAACTTGTCAATTACATTTACTAAAGTTTGTTCACTTGAGTAGTGAATTAGTGACTCGAAAATGTTTAAGTTTAGGTACTTGAAATGTGAACTTGTCAGTTGAATTTACTAAATTTGATTACTTAAGTAGTGAACTAATGACTCAAAAATGTTTAAGTTTAGGTAGTTTAAATGTGAACATGTGTTTTGAATTTACTAAAGTGTGGTCACATGAGTAGTTAATTAGTGACTCAAAAATGTTTAAGTTTAGGTAAATGAAATGTGAACTTGTCAATTGAATTCACTAAAGTGTGGTCACTTGAGTAGTGAATTAGCGATTCGAATATGTTTAAGTATAGGTACTTGAAATGTAAACTAATCAATTGAATTTACTTAAGTGTGGTCACTTGAGTAGTTCATTAGTGACTCAAAAATATTTTAGTTTAGGTACTTCCAATGTGAACTTGTCAATTGAATTCTCTAAAGTGTGGTCACTTGAGTAGTTAATTAGTGATTCGAATATGTTTAAGTTTAGGTACATGAAATGTGAACTAATCAATTGAATTTACCAATGTGTGGTCACATGAGTAGTGATATAGTGACATGAAAATGTTTCTCCCCCTTGGGATTCTATGTTCCTCTACAACACTAATTTCACAGGGTCACTAAGACTGTGCACGGGGCACCTATGAATTAGCTCATATGCATGACGCACGAACAGAGGTATACTCGTACTACTGAGATTCTCCATATAGAAATGATTTCATTCCTAAGATCCTTGGATAACATGATGAAATGATAAATGAGAAGGTACACTATACGATTCTGATTGACTTTTTTTTTTTTCAACAGCATGATGATAGCAAGATTATGGGAGATAGAAACTTGGCATACAATATTCGATGATCAAGGAGTACGCATCCACTCAGTCTTAGCTGAACAAGTCATAAAGAAGAGGACATAACATGAAACTTCAGGAACTTATAACACACTAGGAGGCTCTTCTGAAGCCACTTTTATGAGACTTCTGAAACATTTTGCTAATCAGTCTGAAAACATTATCAGGGAAAGAACCGGGACTTGCTGCTCATACTATCTCAAGAATAGCCTATTGATAGAAAAGTACAAACTGTCACTTAGAGATCCTGAAAAGAAATTTGTAGCTTATCTGGTTTAAACTTATTGCACGATTCAAGACTTGAAAGAACAACAACTTTTCCTAAATGCCTTATAGCCTCTCGAAGAAAAGTACAGACGTCTCCGTACCGTTCCATAAGATTCTACTAGACACGGCTTCATAGACACCCTAGGACACTTGAACTCTGTGCTCTGATACCAAGTTTGTAACGCCCCAAAAATCGAGTTCCAAGACACCACACGGTGCTTAGGGTCACAAGTGACCCCAAGCTAACCCTTTTCATCGGTATAACTCAAAAGCAACTGATTAAAACATAATTCTGAGTGAATGAAGCTGAAAATGTCTTAATACAGAATCTGTTCAGTACGATATTGGAGTTACAAGATGACAATTCTTCTAACACATATACATATACAAGAAGGAGACTGAATACATCAACCACTACTACTGTCTATGAAGCCTCTACTAGTATTATCTGTACATAGTCGGGTCATGACTCCCAACTACCACACTCAATACGACCGATGAAAGAAGATACAATGCTCCAAACTAAAATAACCGACCCAAGTCTCTGAACTGTGAGGACTCTTTACCTGCTGACCGAAAACTGCAACTGAATAGAATAGTAAATGGGGGTCAGCACAAAGAGAATGTACTGAGTATGTGGGGGTGCATGCAACACTTTAAATAACATCATCAATTTCATGAAAACATGCATACAGACAATGATGACTCACTTGGCTTGAGTCATACCAAATCATACTCTTCATACTTTCATAATAAATAGTTTAAATGGTAAAATCTCATAATCCATGTAAATCATCAAAAATCATAATATCGTCAAAATTCATCATAGGTAATCATAATTCATCATAACATCTCAACTCTTTGACTCAAATCTCGGAGTGACTCGGTAATTCAAGAAACATGACTTTTATGGATAGGGGAGTTTCCTATAACCGACAACCCCACATGAGCTACGTGGAATACCAACGTTTGAAACCCCCGTTGGCGGGAGCGACATACTCTTTGCCAGGGAGTACGACCTTAAAACTGCAATAATTAAAATCGGGCTCTTTGGCCAATAATATCATCATCAAACAACCCTACGGTGTAACATAGGTTTGGGGAAATACCAAATTTCCCTCTCGGTGCTAAGTACTACTCCCCGACTAGATCAGAACGCGTTAGGAAATCCACCACTATCATCACAAGGGTCTATCATAAAGTCCAAATCAAATATCTCAATTTATAATTCATCAACAATTTGTGGATTCCTAACCTCAACTTCGACTTAAAACATTTCAATATTTTTCAACATCAACGAGGTATCAATGCATTGAACCATAACCGACTTGACATTTGGACAAGGATATGAATACTCAATTTATAATATTTTCAACAATTCAACTCATCAAAATCATCCGAAAAAATACCAAAATTCATCTCAACATCTATATCAAAATCAATCTTTCTCATAGTCAAAATCATCTCGACTCTGCGAGTTCAAGGTCAATGTACTCAAATGATTATACTTTCAATTCGACAATTAAATCATGACAATAGCTTTTGAAAAGAACTTGAGTACTTCAATTCATAATAAGAATACATATCCCGTAGTACAACTCAAATCACGACTTTTATCTCGAAAGCCTTTAGAAATATCAATTCATTGTAGTAGTATGCAATTCATTGCATAAATTCTCAATTTAAAAAGTAGAGTAATGAAGTAATCATGTATATCCATACTGAAAAAAATTCAAAGTCTTACAAATCCCTAATAAAGTAATTTGAGTGTATACCCATTTTCGAATATCATGAAATTTCAATAATAGAACTCAACTTTTTTAAATGTCAAAATGTAACAATTTATCAAGTCATGACAACATCAATATTTTTGAGAAAATATCAAGACTCATGGTAACATCTCAAATGTTATATCTCAATATGCTCAATGATTTAATTTCGTCATAAAGAAGCTTTAAGCTTATCGTAAATCTCAAAATCATTCCAAAATATCATTTCAACATTTATCTCGAAATCATTCAAAATAAAAATATGAAATTTACAATTATAGATATCAAGACATCTCATGTCTCAAATATATATTCAATAATTCAAATCGTCATTGGGAAGCATAAAGCTTGAAACATATCTCAAAATATTATTCCAAAATGCCATCTCGACATACGTCCCAAAATCATTCAAAATACCACCTCGTGGTAAAAAGTGTGCAATTCGCAATGATAATTATTAAATCATATCATGAAAATATTGAGATAATCATATAAATCAAAGTTTATTCATTCAATCATCATAATCTCACAATCGAATTATTTAGACATAATCTCACTTGCAAAATCATGTAAAACCATAATAAAATTGAAGCTTTGGGCACAAGAACGGAAGATTGCTCTTGTTCAAAACCCCACATACCTTAAGATGGAAGATGAATATGAACTTCCGACTCCGGAACTTTATTCACGAAAATGAAGGGTGCTTCTCGAAGCCCTTAACATGATCAACTCGAATCCCAAATTAATTTGAAATTTCTACGATTCAATTTAAAGATTTTTGGAGCTAAAATTTGACCTAGGGTTTTCCTCTCCTCCAAAACTTGATGAAAATATAAATTTCATGATCCAAATATGGATTATATGCAAGAATTTTCGTCCAAGAAGGGGAATGTGAAATGACCAAAATACCCTTAAAATTTAAATACTGTCAAATCTGTCCTTTGGTGGACTGTTTTGATAGGCTGAAGTAGATCGACCATAACGTTTTACTCCAATAGTAAAATTGGATGAAACCAATTTCATTAGAAACAGGACTCGCAAAGATTTCCGTTGATATATAGTATCTCACCCAGATCGTTATGTACAAGGAGTTATGGTCATTTTAACTTGACCCAAAAATTCACTTTTGATAGGCTGAACTAGATTGACCATAACTTTTTTCTCCGATAGTAAAATTGGATTAAACTAATTTCATTAGAAAGATGACTCGCATATATTTCCGTTGATATATAGTTCATCACCCAGATCATTATGTACAAGGAGTTATGATAGTTTGAAGTTGACCCTGAAATTCGCCTGGCTGCAGTAATTTTATTTTCCTGCACGTTTTACTGTTCACAGTTTGATCGGAATGGTCGTAACTCATCGCTCGAGTGTCCGTTTTCTATGATCTACATATCGTTGGAAAGATTTTTCGATACTCTAAGCAATGGTAGGTCAACGTATTAGAAATACTACACAGAAAATTTATGGATTACTCTAAAGCGTAGAACTCGATACGTTTCTCACGAAATCTTTACGAAGAAAATTTTTCGGGGTATTACATTATCTCCCCCTTGAAAACATTTGTCCTCGAATGTCTCTTGATAGGATAAAAGCACTGATAAACTGACCTTCTTAAGGGACGCGAACATCTGAGACATATCGGCACGATTGGAATTACAGTTTCCTAGTCCTCATACTGAACATGCATATCTGACGCATAAATATATAGCTGATCTGACTCTAGAATGTATGAATGCGTATGCAACAATAACCAATTCAAGGCTTGTAATGAGAACTTGAGAATGAACTAGATGTTTTTAAAACACGAAAGCTTTAAGAAATCACGGGGTATCTCCCCCTTGGGACTTTATGTTCCTCTACAACACTTATTTCACAGGGTCACTAAGATTGTGCACGGGGCACCTATGAATTAGCTCATATGCATGACACACGAACAGAGGTATACTCGTACTACTGAGATGCTCCATATGGAAATGATTTCATTCCTAAGATCCTTGGATAACATGATGAAATGATAAATGATAAGGTACACTATACTATTCTGATTGACTGAGCTGGAATACTTGAAAAACAAAGATCGTTTAGTAGAAGTTTACGAATTGAAGCATAACTAGCTTCCAGAATCTGAAACATATACACCACAATCCCTCAAGATAACCACTTAAAACTTCAACTAACCACAATATACATGAAAGCTTAATCTCAATCTTACTTCACATTACCACTTAGCTCAAAATAAGCATACACCTTTCTAACCAAGATAAGGAAACATTTTCTCTCTTCTATCTAGATAACTATTCACCAACACCCTTATCCACAACAAATACGTATTTTTCCATATAACCAACCATCATCACACAACTTCTCGAATTACCACCTATCCTTCTATAACCCCAAAAATCAACACCTAACACTTGCACACTTTCTAATCTCAAATCCGCATAAGAAACCCGATAGTCGGAGTATACACTATCTAGAGCTTTAACGCTTTCAGCTCAACTTTGGAATTTCAATCTTAGAGTCTAACGCTCAACTCAAATTTTTCTCATCCTTACCAGACCACACTACCTCTGTCATCGCTTATTAAAATCACGCTTGTAAACTTATATTTCTAAACCATAAGAATCAAAATCACATCTAAGAAGCTCAACCATTACATTCATACACTAATCCTCGAAATTAAAGCAGTCCCATAATATCTTGGGTGAACTTTCTCATCATAATTACAACATCAAACTTAATCACGAATCAACCAAACTTAGGCTCTTATATCCACTATTCAAGCCTACTAGATCACTTCCTAACAACTAATACCATTAATCAAGAAATCGTCACAGTCACCTTCACGATCACCAATCATTCAAACTTAACTTTTAGCACACAATATAACTTAAAACTTTTCGCACGAAATTTCCACTTAGAAACTATAAAACAATCCTCAACAAATGCTAGCCCATTTAAACCTCATAACAATAATAATTGGTCATAATCATATAGCTTATCTTATTCACAATCCATTAGCACATCCTTATTTCACCCGTCACTACTATCTATCCTTCATACAAAACTTAACTTAGTTCATAGCTCTCTATGTCTTAACTTAACTTCCTCTTGCAAACCGGCAACAGTATAATTTAACAACACTCACCCACCGAGTACTTCCATTACTAACCTATACTCTCTGGCATATAAATACCGTCAACACCCATCTCATACCTCGAACAAACTACATCACAAAATTGACATACAAGGATATATCACTCCCTATTAACCCCAAATGTATGCAAAAATGGATTCCGCTATACTTATGCTCAACAAATCACACTTACCATCCTTCTTACTACTACACCTCCAAATCCCACATTTTCAGCCAGCACAAGGAACAAGATGAACTACAAGTTGCAAGTGGATCGAAATAGGCCGCACACGGCTCCACTAGGCTTTGAATATGAGTTTTGAAACAAAGTTTGAGGTGAATAACAAAACAGATGTGCTAGTGAATCGAAAGAGCCCCACACGGCTTCACTAGACTTCCATTTATTTATTTTCAACAGCATAATGATAGCAAGATTACGGGAGATAGGAACTTGGAATGCCATATTCAATGATCAAGGAGTACGCATCCACTCAGTCTTAGCTGAACAAGTCATAAAGAAAAGGACATAACATGAAACTTCAGGAACTTATAACACACCGGACGGCTTTTCTGAAGCCACTTTTATGAGACTTCTGAAACATTTTGCTAATTAGTCTGAAAACATTATCAGGGAAAGAACCGGGACTTGCTGCTCATACTATCTCAAGAATAGCCTATTGATAGAAAAGTACAAACTGTCACTTATAGATCCTGAAAAGAAATTTGGTAGCTTATCTGGTTTAAACTTATTGCACGATTCAAGACTTGAAAGAACAACAACCTTTCCTAAATGCCTTATAGCCTCTCGAAGAAAAGTACAGACATCTCCGTACCGTTCCTCAAGACTCTACTATACATGGCTTCATAGACACCCTAGGACACTTGAACTCTGTGCTCTGATACCAAGTTTGTAACACCCCAAAAATCGAGTTCCGAGATGCCACACGGTGCTTAGGGTCACAAATGACCCCAAGCTAACCCTTTTCATCGGTATAACTCAAAAGCAACTAATTAAAACATAATTCTAAGAGAATGAAGCTGAAAATGTTTTAATACAAAATCTGTTCAGTACAATATTGGAATTACAAGATGACAATTCTACTAACACATATACATATTCAAGAAGGAGACTGAATACATCAACCACTACTACTGTCTATGAAGCCTCTACTAGTATTGTCTGTACATAGTCGGGTCATGACTCCCAACTACCACACTTAATACGACCGACGAAAGAAGATACAATGCTCCAAACTAAACTAACCGACCCAAGTCTCTGAACTATGAGGACTCTTTACCTGCTGACCGGAAACTGCAACTAAATAGAATAGTAAATAGGGGTCAGCACAAAGAGAATATACTGAGTATGTGGGGGTGCATGCAACACTTTAAATAACATCATCAATTTCATGAAAACATGCATACAGACAATGATGACTCACTTGGCTTGAGTTATATCAAATCATACTCTTCATACTTTCATAATAAATAGTTCAAATGAAAAAATCTCATAATCCATGTAAATCATCAAAAATCATAATATCTTCAAAATTCATCATAGGTAATCATAATTCATCATAAGATCTCAACTCTTTGACTCAAATCTCAGAGTGACTCGGTAATTCAAGAAACATGACTTTTATGGACAGGGGAGTTTTCTATAACCGACAACCCCACGTGAGCTACGTGGAATACCAACATTTGAAACAGCCGTTGGCGGGAGCGTCATACTCTTTGCCAGGGAGTACGACCTTAAAACGTCAATAATCACAATCGGGCTCTCTGGCCAATAATATCATCATCAAACAACCCTACGGTGGCACATAGGTTTGGGAAAATACCAAATTTCCCTCTCGGTGCTAAGTACTACTCCCCGACAAGCTCAGAACACGTTAGGAAATCCACCATCATCATCACAAGGGTCTATCATAAAGAACAAATCAAATATCTCAATTTATAATTCATCAACAATTTATGGATTCCTAACCCCAGACTTAAAACATTTCAATCTTTTTCAACATGAACAAGGTATCAATGCATTGAACCATAACCGACTTGACATTTGGACAAGGATATTAAGACTCAATACGTAATATTTTCAACAATTTAACTCATCAAAATCATCTGAAAAATACCAAAATTCATCTCAACATCTATATCAAAATCAATCTTTCTCATAGTCAAAATCATCTCGACTCTGCGAGTTCAAGGTCAATGTACTCAAATGATTATTCTTTCAATTCGACAATTAAATCATGACAACAGCTTTGGCAGAGCACTTGAGACCTTCAATTCATAATAAGAATACATATCCCGTAGTACAACTCAAATCACGACTTTTATCTCGAAAGCCTTTAGAAATATCAATTCATTGTAGTAGTATGCAATTCATAGCATAAATTCTCAATATAAGAAGTAGAGTAATGAAGTAATCATGTATATCCATATTGAAAAAAATTCAAAGTCTTATAAATCCATAATAAAGTAATTTGAGTGTATACCCATTTTCAAATATCATGAAATTTCAATAATAGAACTCAACCTTTTTAAATGTCAAAATGTAACAATTTATCAAGTCATGACAACATCAATATTTTTGAGAAAATATCAAGACTCATGGTAACATCTCAAATGTTATATCTCAATATGCTCAATGATTCAATTTCGTCATAAAGAAGCTTTAAGCTTATCATAAATCTCAAAATCATTCCAAAATATCATTTCAACATATATCTCGAAATCATTCAAAATAAAAATATGAAATTTACAATTATAGATATCAAGACATCTCATGTCTCAAATATATATTCAATAATTCAAATCATCATTAGGAAGCATAAAGCTTGACACATAGCTCAAAATATTATTCCAAAATACCATCTCGACATACGTCCCAAAATCATTCAAAATATCACCTCGTGGTAAAAAGTGTGTAATTCACAATGATAATTATTAAATCATATCATGAAAACATTGAGATAATCATATAAATCAATGTTTATTCATTCAATCATCATAATCTCATAATCGAATTATTTAGACATAATCTCACTTGCAAAATCATGTAAAACCATAATAAAATTAAAGCTTTGGGCACAAGAACGGAAGATTGCTCTTGTTCAAAACCCCACATACCTTAAGATGGAAGATGAATATGAACTTTCGACTCCATAACTTTATTCACGAAAATGAAGGGTGCTTCTCGAAGCCCTTAACATGATCAACTCGAATCCCAAATCAATTTTAAATTTATACGATTCAATTTAATGATTTTTGGAGCTAAAATTTGACCTAGGGTTTTTCTCTCCTCTAAAACTTGATGAAAAAATAAATTTCATGGTCCAAATATGGATTATATGCAAGAATTTTCGTCCAAGAAGGGGAATGTGAAACGACCAAAATAACCTTAAAATTCAAATAATGTCAAATCTATCCTTTGGTGGACTGTCTTGATAGGCTGAAGTAGATCGACCATAACGTTTTACTTCGAAAGCCAAATTGGATAATACCAATTTCATTAAAAATAGGACTCGTAGTTCTTTCCGTTGATATATAGTAGCTCACCCAGATCGTTATGTACAAGGAGTTATGGTCGTTTGAAGTTGACCCAAAAATTCGCTTTTGATAGGCTGAACTAGATTGACCATAACTTTTTTCTCCGATAATAAAATTGGATTAAACCAATTTCATTAGAAAGAGGACTCGCATATATTTCCGTTGATATATAGTACATCACCCATATCATTATGTACAAGGAGTTATGATAGTTTGAAGTTTACCCTGAAATTCGCCTGGCTGCAGTAATTTTATTTTCCTGCACGTTTTACTGTTCACAGTTTGATCGGAATGGTCGTAACTCATCGCTCGAGTGTCCGTTTTCTATGATCTACATATCGTTGGAAAGATTTTTCGATACTCTACGCAATGGTAGGTCAACGTCTTAGAAATACTACACAGAAAATTTATGGATTACTCTAAAGCATAGAACTCGATACGTTTCTCACGAAATCTTTACGAAGAAAATTTTCCAGGGTATTACATTATCTCCCCCTTGAAAACATTTGTCCTCGAATGTCTCTTGATAGGATAAAAGTACTGATCAACTGACCTTCTTAAGGGACGCGAACATCTGAGACATATCGGCACGATTGGAATTACAGTTTCCTAGTCCTCATACTGAACATGCATATCTGACGCATAAATATATAGCTGAACTGACTCTGGAATGTATGAATGCGTATGCAACAATAACCAATTCAAGGCTTGTAATGAGAACTTGAGAATGAACTAGATGTTTTTAAAACACGGAAGCTTTAAGAAATCACGGGGTATCTCCCCCTTGGGACTTTATGTTCCTCTACAACACTTATTTCACAGGGTCACTAAGATTGTGCACGGGGCACCTATGAATTAGCTCATATGCATGACACACGAACAGAGGTATACTCGTACTACTGAGATGCTCCATATGGAAATGATTTCAATCCTAAGATCCTTGGATAACATGATGAAATGATAAATGATAAGGTACACTATACTATTCTGATTGACTGAGCTGGAATACTTGAAAAAAAAAAGATCGTTTAGTAGAAGTTTACGAATTGAAGCATAACTAGCTTCTAGAATCAGAAACATATACACCACAATCCCTCAAGATAACCACTTAAAACTTCAACTAACCACAATATACATGAAAGCTTAATCTCAATCTTACTTCACATTACCACTTAGCTCAAAATAAGCATACACCTTTCTAACCAAGATAAGGAAACATTTTCTCTCTTCTATCTAGATAACTATTCACCAACACCCTTATCGACAACAAATACGTATTTTTCCATATAACCAACCATCATCACACAACTTCTCGAATTACCACCTATCCTTCTATAACCCCAAAGAAAGAAGTGTTCTTGTTCAAACCCCACATACCTTAATCATTGAAATTAGATGAACTCTAGTGCTTGAGACTCTATCCGCACTTGTAATAAATAATTCTTTAAGCCCACAATATGAGGAACTTGGTTCTTGAAGAAATCTTGAAGATTTACGGATGATTTTTGGAAGATTAATATTCTTGATTGAAACCCTAGATATATTTCTTAAGAGAATTGGAAGAGAAAATGGAGAAATTAGGGTTTGGATGAGGATTCTCATATTTATAGAGAATTCCAAAAGATGGGAAAAGAACAAAATACCTTTGCAAAAACGTCTCTTAATTGCTGATAGAAATAGCTGACGACATTCGTGACACGTCGTCAGACTGGTGATAAGTCGTCACGAAATGTCGTCACAAAAGGGTGGAATTTATGATTTTCTGGTTAAGGTTGACGACATTGGTGATAAGTCGTCACACTCATGACAACTTATCACAAAATGTCATCACTGGTGGTGGAAATCTACCTAAGGCTGACGACATTGGTGATAATTCGCCACGCTTGTGACAGCTTATCACAAATGTCGTCACTCAGTTTTCCAGCCTGACATGCTGGAGTAAAATGGGCATAACTCTTTGCTCCGATATTGGATTTTGGCGAAATTGGTATCGTTGGAAAGTTAATTTGATTATCTATCTTTTGGTAGGTCATGAGCTCAATAATTCATAGTATAATGAGAGACATACTCATTTGAAGTTGAATATGGCAATATCCTTCCAAAGAATTCAATCGGTATGGAAGGTCTTAATTCACCTAATTGCTAGGACATCTTTGAGGCCTTAATACACATCACCCTTGATCAGAAAACAACCAAAACACTATAATTTATTTCTCATGATCTTGTGTCATGGTTGCACTATTGGTTAGAATATCAGGGTATTACAATATTTCCCCCTTGAAAACATTTGTCCTCGAATATTGCCAGATAGGCCAAGAACAAGAGAAAAAAAAATGAGGACGTATAGCTGGAACGACTCACTCAAAGGGCTTACTTCACTTTATACCTTCGGATACCATACAAAATTCACAAATTCGTGATGGAAGTAGACACATAACTGAATCTTTAATAAGAAAAGGGCGGAATTAAGAAAGAATGGTACCTTCTTCTCGCTCCAAACTCACAGAAAAGAGGTGAGGGTACTTGGCTCGCATAACTGCTTCTTCTTCCCAAGTAGCATCCTCGACAGATTGATTTCTCCACAGAACCTTAACCAATGGAACTTCTTTATTTCTCAGTCTACGAACTTGATAATCACGGTTTCAACCGAAACTTTATCATACGAAAGGCTATCCTGAACATCAAAGCTTTCTGACGGATCAACAAAAACAGAGTCACCAATGTGCCTCTTAAGCATAGATACATGAAAGACAGGATGGACAACTGACAACTCGATAGGAAATTCAATCTCATAAGATGTTTTCCTAACATGATGCAAACCTCTATAAGGGTCAACGTATCAGGGACTAAGCTTTCCTTTCTTACAAAATCTTTTCACCCCTTTCATGGGTGAAATCTTTAGATAGACCAAATCATCAACTTTAAATTCAAGAGCTCTTTTTCTCACATCTGCATATGACTTTTGACGACTTTGGGTTGTTTTCAACCGCTCTCGAATCAGTTTAACTTTCTCCATAGCCTCAAATATAGCATCAGGTCCAATCACAGTGGCTTCACCCACTTCAAACCAACCTATGGGCGACCTATATCTCCTCCCATACAAAGCTTCAAACGGAGCCATTCCAATGATAGAATGAAAACTATTGTTATAAGCGAATTCAATCAATGGCAAATATTTATCCCAACTTCCTATGAAATCAAGAACACATGCCCTTAACATATCCTCCAAGGTATGGATGGTCCTCTCAGCCTGACCATCATTCTGCGGATGAAAAGTGGAGCTAAGATGAACTTGGGTACCGAGACCCTTCTGAAAAGCCCTCCTAAAATGAGAAGTAAATTGATTACCCCTGTCAGAGATAATAGACAAAGGAACTCCATGCAACCTGACTAATTCTCGAATGTACAGCTTAGCATAGTCCTCAGCGATGAAAGATGTATGCACTGGCAAGAAATGCACAGACTTAGTCAACCTATCTACAACGACCCAAATCGAATCATGATGACGTCGAGAAGGAGGTAAACCAGTCACAAAATCCATATTCACTTTCTCCTACCTCCAAGTAGGAATACTGATTTCTTGCATCATTCCACCGGGTCTTTGGTGCTCTATCTTAACTTGTTGGCAAGTTGTACACTTCTCTACGAACATTGCTATATCTTTTTTCATACCATTTCACCAATAGATTTCCGACAAATTACGGTACATCTTGGTAGCACCGGGATGAATAGAATATCGCGTGCCATGCACTTCAGCCATAATTCTCTGCCTCAAATATTACCATCAGGCACACATAATCTATTTTGAAATCTCAATACACCATCTCCCCCTTGGGAGAAAACCTTTTTTTTTTGTCTTTAACTGACTCTTTCAGTTTGACCAAACAAGAATCCAAATCTTGCTTCTCCTTTACTTTTGAAACTAGAGAAGACTCGGAACTACTTTGGACCCAAACATTACCCTCAGCTGAATCAAGCAATCTAACTCCCAACCTAGACAGACGATGCACTTTATGAGCTAACTCCTTCTTATCTTCCTCGACATGTGCTACACTACCAATGGACGACCTGCTAAGGGAATCTTTCACTACATTGGCCTTGCCCGGGTGACACAGTACACTCATTTCATAGCTCTTTAGCAATTCTAACCATCGCCTCTGTTGAAGTTTCAACTCTCTCTTAGTAAACACATACTGCAAAATCTTGTGATCCGTAAAGACATCAACATGAACACCGTACAAATAGTGTCTCCAGATTTTCAAGGCAAAAACCACTACAACTAACTCAAGGTCATGGGTCGGGTAATTCTTCTCATGCGGCTTCAAATGCTTGGAGGCATAGGCTATAAACTTACCCTTCTGCATCAACACGCAACCCAACCTAACTCTAAAAGCATCACAGTACACCATAAAATTATCTACACCATTAGGAAGGGTCAACACAGGGTCTGAAGTGAGTCGAGTCTTCAACTCCTAAAAACTCTTCTCGCAAGAATCAGACCACAGTAATTTAACTTTCTTTTGGGTCAACCGAGTCAAAGGAGATGCGATAGAGGAGAAACCCTCAACAAAACAATGGTAGTGACCAGCTAGAACCAAGAAACTCCTAATATCCGATGGGGAAATAGGTCTAGGACAATTCTTCATAGCTTCTATGTTTTGAGGATCAACTCGAATACCTTCATAAGAAACAATATGACCTAGAAAAGCAACTGACCTTAGCCAAAATTTGCACTTGCTAAATTTGTCAAATAGTTGATGATCTCTAAGGGTTTGTAACATTACTCGGAGATGATATGCATGGCCGTTCTCACTTCGGAAGTATACAAAAATATCATCTATGAACACAATAACAAACATATCCAGGTACTGTCTGAACACCCAATTCATGAAGTCCATGAAAGCTGATGGAGTATTTGTTAGCCCAAAGGACATGACCAGGAACTCAAAATGACCATAACGGGTGTGAAAATCTATCTTTGGAATATCACACTCCCTAACTTTAAGCTGGTGATAACCGGATCTCAAGTCTATTTTTGAGAAATAGATGGCACCTTGCAGCTAATCAAACAGGTCATCAATTCTAGGAAGAGGGTACTTGTTCTTGACTATGACCTTGTTAAGCTAACGATAGTCGATGCACATCCGTAATGAACCATCTTTATTTCGCACGAATAGAATGGGTTCACCCCAAGGAGATACACTAGGCCTTATGAAACCCTTATCTAGAAGATCTTTGAGTTGCTCTTTCAACTCCTTAAGTTCTGTGGGGTCCATACAATACGGAGGAATAGAAATAGGCTATGTATCAGGAAGAAGATCGATCTCGAATTTTATCTCTCTATCGGGAAGTACCCCTGGGATATTTTCCTGAAAAACATCAAGAAATTCATTAACAACGCTGATTGACTGAATGGTTGGAGTCTCATACTTAGTATCTTTAACTCAAACCAAATGATAGATACAACCCTTAGATATTAATTTCCTAACTTTAAGATAGGATATGAAATGACTCTTGGGAGATACAAAATTTCTGGACCACTCAAAGGCTGGCTCATTGGGAAACTGAAACTTGACTACATAAGTACGACAGTCTATAGACGCATAACAAGAGTGAAGCCAATAAATACCCAGAATAATGTCAAAATCAACCATGTCTAACTCAATTAAGTATGCGAGAAAGACTCTGTGAAGAACAATGATAGGACACTTCTTATATACTTGTTTAGCAATAACAGTTTCACTTACTGGGGTAGAAACTAGGATAGGCTCAGGAACCTTTTCAGCATTGATCTCAAAATTCGCAGCCACCAACGGAGTCACATAAGAAAAACTTGACCCAACACATACACATCAAAATGAAATATATGGAGCATACCAGTAACAACATTTGGGGAATCCTCCTGCTCCTGGTGGGGTGGTATAGCATAAAAGCGATTTTGGCGCAGACCACTTGCAGTACTCAATGAGGTACCCTGGGGAGGAGTTGGACGAGCTAAAGGGGATGGGGCACTGATAGCCTGACTCTGGGGACAAATATCACGGCTCCCCGGTCTAGCATACAGGAAATCTCTGATTCTGTGGCCCAACTTACCACAACTAAAACAACATTTCTGTTCAGCCAAACACTCTCCGAAATGCATACTACCACATTTAGGACATGAGGGATAGTTAGGTCTATTACTCACACTGTCTTGGGACCTGGACATAGTAGGCCTATTACCCTACTCCGCCTGATTATGGATGAGGGTTCACTAGCTAATGAAGGTGCTGGTACAAATGAATGACTCTGAAACTGAGGGTGGATCCCTCCAGAAAATCTAGTCAGACCATGCCTCTACTGCTTTGATCTAACTATCTTATTTCCTTTAATCTCTCTCTCTTTCACCTTGTTCTCTTCAATCTATTGAGCATGTATCATTAATATAAAAAGATCCATGTCCCTATTGAGCATAGAGGATCTAACTCTTTCACAACGTGACTCAATATGCCAGTCAAAAACTTACTCATACTGGTCCTGGAATCAGCCATCATACCGGGAGTATACTTAGAAAACTGGTTGAATTTAAGACAATACTCCTTAAATGTCATGGAGCCTTGTCTCAAGGTCATAAATTCTTCTAGTTTTTCTTCCCTCATCTCCGAGGGAAAATCTATCCAAAAAGGCATCCTAGAATAATTACCAAGTCATGAGAGCAGCATTCTCCTCTTTATTTTTCCTCCACACCTCTACCCAGTCATAAGCAACATCTTTCAAGAGATAGGAAGCTAGCTCCACACTTTCTTTCTCTATTACATGCATTATTTGGGTAATATTTTTCACCTCATCAAGATACATTTGTGGGTCCTCACCTGCCCTTGACCCATAAAACTCTGGCGGATTCATCCACATAAAATCACGAACCCGAGTTGCCGCTGAATTACTTTCTTGCGGAGGTAGAACATTGACCTAAGCATGGGCCTGAGCATTGGCGGTAACTGCCTGGGCTAGCGCCTGAAAAGCTACACAAAATGGAGCGTGGGACACCTTTTCACCTAAATGATCAATGGTTTGAGGTTGTTCATTGTTTCTGCGAGCTCTACAAGGAGGCATTTTCTATCATAAGAGAGCATGAATTAATAGCAGAGAGAAACATTCATAGGCACGATAGACTTTTAAAAGAAAAAAATGACTTTTCCTAAAATGTCTCGTAGCCTCTTGCTCATAGATGTGGCGCGCTATACACCGATGATCAAGACTTTACGTAACGTAGCTTGTCAGATTCCCTAGGACTCTTCAAACCTTAGTCTCTGATACCAAGCTTGTAATTCCCCAAGATCCCATCCCGAGGCATCACACGGTGCTTAAGGCCACATGCGGCCTCAAGCTAACCCTCTAAGACGGTTATCACTTCTAGAACTCACTTTGACAATAGTCATACTAAAATAAGAGAGAATGAAATATCATGAACATACTGGAATAAGATAAGAAACTAGCCTGAAAAATCAAAATACTGAAATTATGTACATACTGACACTTTACATTAGTCTGACAAAGCCTCTAATATATAAGACTAAGGAGCCATTGGGATAGATCCCCAACTGACACGTATTGAACTGAAAAGAAGTAATCATCTACTAGTAAAATCAAAAGTCAGGTACATAGGTCCTCGAACCATGAAGACTTACCAACTGCAGGACTGTAGATGGAGGTACTCAAAAATCACTGTCATCGCTGAGACTGAGAACCTGAACCTACATCACAAGTGAGTATAGAACACAGAAGAGTATGTGAATCAGTACGTGGGAATGTACTGAGTATGTGGGGGTACAGGCAATATTTTAAATAATATCATAATTGTATAAGAAAATCATGCATGCTGACACTAATGACTCTCTTCGCTTGAATTACCTGAAACATAGTTTCCATAAATCATCAATAATAACACATGCTTCTTAACTATCATAAACCATTGGACTCAACTCAAACTCTTTCACTCATGACTTAGAGTGACTCGGTAACTCATGAAACTTGGACTATTATAGACTTGGGATTTTCTTATAACGACATAAGCCATGTGAGCTTACATGGACTCCAACGTCTTGCCCACATTGGGGAGAGATGTTATATCCTTTTCATCGGAGTAGAACCTTAACTTTAGTGATCACTGTCTTGTCCTTTGGCCCTTAATCTTAATCCTACGATGGCACGTAGTTCTGGGGAAGTAGGATGCACTAAACCCACACTTCCCTCTCGGTGCTAAATACTACTCCCAAACTTAAGCTCAGAACGCGTTAGGAAATCCACCTTAATCAACTCAAGGGTCTGCCATATAGACCAAATCATAAATATTTCTCATCTTTAAAACAAAATAATTGTGGATTCCTAACACGATTCAAACTCAAACAATCTTTCTTAACATCAAGTGTACTTGCTCATTAACTCATATCAAATGTCAAAAACTTCAAGAAAACATCAAAGAACTCATTCTTGACTCTCAAGCTCAAATATCAATATATATTCAAAAATTAAACTTCTAATATAAAAGCTTAAATCATGACACTTATCTCAAATCATTTGAAAATCATCAATTCATAATAACAATATTCAACTCATGGCATAAGTTCTCAATTTATGAAATAAAATGATGAAATAATCTTGTAGATTAAACTTGAACAACTCAAATCTCATAAATCATTAATAAAGTAATTTGGGTGTAAACCAACTTGCAAATTCATGAAATTCAATAGTAGAAATAAAATCTTTGGGCACAAGAACGAAAGAAGTGTTCTTGTTCAAACCCCACATACCTTAATCTTTGAAATTGGATGAACTCTAGTGCTTGAGACTCTATCCGCACTTGTAATAAATAATTCTTAAAGCCCACACTATGAGGAACTTGGTTCTTTAGGAAATCTTGAAGATTTATAGATGATTTTTGGAAGATTAATATTCTTGATTGAAACCCTAGATATATTTCTTAAGAGAATTGGAAGAGAAAATGGAGAAATTAGGGTTTGGATGAGGATTCTCATATTTATAGAGGCTTCCAAAAGATGGAAAAAAACCAAAATACCCTTGTAAAAATATCCTTTAATTTCTGAAAAAAAATAGCTGACGACATTCGTAACAAGTCGTCAGAATGGTGATAAGTCGTCATGAAATGTCGTCACAAAAGGGTGGAATTTATGATTTACTGGTTAAGGTTGCGACATTGGTGATAAGTCGTCACACTCGTGACAACTTATCACAAAATGTCATCACTGGTGGTGGAAATCTACCTAAGGCTGACGACATTGGTGATAAGTCGTCACGCTTGTGACAGCTTATCACGAATGTCATCACTTAGTTTTCCAGCCTGACATTCTGCAGTAAAATGGGCATAACTCTTTGCTCCGACATCAGATTTTGGAAAAATTGTTATCGTTGGAAATCTAATTCTATTATATATATTTTTGTAGGTCATGATATCAATAATTCTTAGTATAAAGAGAGATATACTCATTTAAAGTTGAATATGGCAATATAGTTCCCAAGAATTCAATCGGTAAGGAATGTTTTGATTCATCTAATCGCTAGGACATCTTTGAGGCCTTAATACACATCACCCTTCATCAGAAAACACCAAAACACTATAATTTATTTCTCATGATCTTGAGTCATGGTTGAGCTATTCGTTAGAATCTCGGGGTATTACATTTTTAAATTTACTAAAGTGTGGTCGCTTGAGTAATTAATCAGTGAAAAGAAAATGTTTAAGTTTAGGTACTTGAAATGTGAACTTATCAATTGTATTTACTAAAGTGTGGCTAGTTGAGTAGTGAATTAGTGACTCGAAAATGTTTAAGTTTCGGTACTTGAAATGTGAACTTATCAATTGAATTTACTAAAGTGTGGTCACACAAGTAGGGAATTAGTGACTCAAAAATGTTTAAATTTAAGTAGTTGTAATGTGAACTTGTCAAACGAATTTACTAAATTTGATTACTTGAGCAGTGAACAAGTGACTTGAAAATGTTTAAGTTTAGGAAGTTGAAATGTGAACGTGTTTTTGAATTTACGAAAGTGTGGTCACTTGAGTATTTAATTAGTAACTCGAAAATGTTTAAGTTTAGGTACTTAAAATGTAAACTTGTCAATTGAATTTACTAAAGTGTGGTCACTTGAGAAGTGAATTAGTGACTCAAAAATTTTTAAGTTTAGGTACTTGAAATATGAACTTGTCAATTGAATTTACTAAAGTGTGGTCACTTGATTAATGAACTAGTGACTCAAAATTATTTAAGTTTTGGTAGTTTAAATGTGACCTTGTGTTTTGAATTTACTAAAGTGTGGTCACTTGTGTAGTTAATAAGTTACTCGAAAATGTTTAAGTTTAGGTACTTGAAATGTGAACTTGTCAATTGAATTTACTAAATTTGATTGCTTAAGTAATTAACTAGTGACTCAAAAATGTTTAAGTTTAGGTAGTTGAATTGTGAACTTGTGTTTTGAATTTACTAAAGTGTGGTCACTTCAGCAGTAAATTAGTGACCCAAATATGTTTAAGTTTAGGTACTTAAAATGTGAACTTGTGTTTGAATTTACTAAAGTGTGGTCACTTCAGTAGTTAATTAGTGACTCTAAAATGTTTAAGTTTAGGTACTTGAAATGTGAACTTGTCAATTGAATTTACTAAATTTGATTGCTTAAGTAGTTAACTAGTGACTCAAAAATGATTAAGTTTAGGTAGTTGAATTGTGAACTTGTATTTTGAATTTACTAAAGTGTGGTCACTTCAGCAGTAAATTAGTGACCCAAATATGTTTAAGTTTAGGTATTTGAAATGTGAACTTGTCAATTGAATTTACCAAAGTGTGGTCATTTGAGTAGTGAATTACTGACTCGAAAATGTTTAAGTTTAGGTAGTTGTAATGTGAACTTGTCAATTGAATTTACTAAAATTGGATACTTGAGTAGTGAACAAGTGACTTGAAAATGTTTAAGTTTAGATAGTTGAAATGTGAACATGTGTTTTGAATTTACTAAAGTGTGTTCACTTGAGTAGTTAATTAGTTACTCGAAAATGTTTAAGTTTAGGTACTTAAAATGTGAACTTATCAATTGAATTTACTAAAGTGTGGTCACTTGAGAAGTCAATTAGTAACTCAAAAATGTTTAAGTTTAGGTACTTGAAATATGAACTTGTCAATTGAATTTACTAATGTGTGGTCACTTGAGTAATGAACTAGTGACTGAAGAATATTAAGTTTAGGTAGCTGAAATGTGAACTTGTGTTTTGAACTTTCTAAAGTGTGGTCACTTGAGTAGTTAATTAATAACTCAAAAATGTTTAAGTTTAGGTAATTGAAATGTGAACTTTTGTTTTGAATTTATTAAAGTGTGGTCACTTGAGTAGTTAATTAGTGACTCAAAAATGTTTTTGTTTAGCTACTTAAAATGTTAACTTGTCAATTGAATTTACTAAAGAGTGGTCACATGAGTAGTGAATTAGTGACTCGAAAATAATTAAGTTTAGGTATTTGAAGTGTGAAATTTTCAATTGAATTTACTATATTTGGTTACTTGAGTAGTGAACTAGTAACTCAAAAATGTTTATGTTTAGGTAGTTGAAATGTGTATTTTGATTTTACTAAAGTGTGGTCACTTTAGTAGTGAATTAGTGACTTCAAAATGTTTAATTTTAGGTACCTGAAATTTGAACTTATGTTTTGAATTTACTAAAGTGCGGTAACTTGAGTAGTTAATAAGTGACTCAAAAATGTTTAAGTTTAGGTACTTGAAATGTGAACTTATCAATTAAATTTTCTAAAGTGTGGTCACTTGAGTAGTGAATTAGTGACTCGAAAATGTTTAAGTTTTGGTTCTTGAAATGTGAACTTGTCAATTGAATTTACTAAAGTGTGGTCACTTGAGAAGTCAATTAGTAACTCGAAAATGTTTAAGTTTAGGTACTTGAAATATGAACTTGTCAATTGAATTTACTAAAGTGTGGTCACTTGAGTAATGAACTAGTGACTGAAGAATATTAAGTTTAGGTAGTTGAAATGTGAACTTGTGTTTTGAACTTTCTAAAGTGTGGTCACTTGAGTAGTTAATTAATAACTCAAAAATGTTTAAGTTTAGGTAATTGAAATGTGAACTTTTGTTTTGAATTTACTAAAGTGTGGTCACTTGAGTAGTTAATTAGTGACTCAAAAATGTTTTTGTTTAGCTACTTAAAATGTTAACTTGCCAATTGAATTTACTAAAGTGTGGTCACATGAGTAGTAAATTAGTGGCTCGAAAATAATTAAGTTTAGGTATTTGAAGTGTGAAATTTTCAATTGAATTTACTATATTTGGTTACTTGAGTAGAGAACTAGTAATTCAAAAATGTTTATGTTTAGGTAGTTGAAATGTATATTTTGATTTTACTAAAGTGTGGTCACTTTAGTAGTGAATTAGTGACTTCAAAATGTTTAATTTTAGGTACCTGAAATTTGAACTTATGTTTTGAATTTACTAAAGTGCGGTAACTTGAGTAGTTAATAAGTGACTCAAAAATGTTTAAGTTTAGGTACTTGAAATGTGAACTTATCAATTAAATTTACTAAAGTGTGGTCACTTGAGTAGTGAATTAGTGACTCGAAAATGTTTAAGTTTTGGTTCTTGAAATGTGAACTTGTCAATTGAATTTACTAAAGTGTGGTCACTTGAGTAGTGAATTAGTAATTCGAAAATGTTTAAGTTTAGGTACTTGAAATATTAACTTGTCAATTGAATTTACTAAAGTGTGGTCACCTGAGTAGTGAACTAGTGATTCAAAAATGTTTAAGTTTAGGTAGTTGAAATGTGAACTTGTGTTTTGAATTTACTAAAGTGTGGTCACTTAAGTAGTTACTTAGTGACTCAAAAATATTTAGGTTTTGGTACTTAAAATGTGAACTTGTCAATTCATTTACTTTAGTGTGGTCACTTCAGTATTTAATTAGTGACTAGAAAATGTTTACGTTTAGGTACTTGAAATGTGAACTTGTGTTTTGAATTTACTAAAGTGTGGTCACTTGAGTAGTTAATTAGTGAGTAAAAAATGTTTTGGTTTAGGTACTTAAAATGTTAACTTGTCAATTTTATTTACTAAAGAGTGGTCACTTGATTAGTGAATTAGTGACTCGAAAATGATTAAGTATAGGTAGTTGAAGTTTGAACTTGTCAATTGAATTTACTAAATTTTGTTACTTAAGTAGTGAAATAGTGACGCAAAAATGTTTATGTTTAGGTAGTTAGTGACTCAAAAATATTTAAGCTTAGGTACTTGAAATGTGAACTCGTCAATTAAATTTACTAAAGTATGGTCACTTTTTTAGTGAATTAGTGACTCAAAAATGTTTAAGTTTAGGAATTTGAAATGTGAACTTGTCAATTAAATTTACTAAGTTTTGTTACTTATGTAATGAACTAGTGTCTCGAAAGTGTGGTCACTTCAGTAGTTAATTAGTGACTCGAAAATGTGTAAGTTTAGGTACTTGAAATGTGAACTTATCAATTAAATTTACTGAAGTGTGGTCACTTGAGTAGTGAATTAGTGACTCGATAATGTTTAGGTTTAGGTACTTAAAATGTGAACTAGTCAATTGAATTTACTAAAGAGTGGTCACTTGAGTAGTGAAATAGTGACTCTAAAATGATTAACTTTAGGTAGTTTAAATGTGAATTTGTCAATTTAATTTACTAAATTTGGTTACTTGAGTAGTGATCTAGTTACTCGAAAATTTTTACGTTTAGGCAGTTGAAATGTGTGTTTTGAATGAACTAATGTGTGGTCACTTCAGTAGTTAATTAGTAACTCGAAAATGTTTAGCTTTAGGTACTTGAAATGTTAACTTGTATTTTGAATTTACTAAAGTGTGGTCACTTGAGTAGTTAATTAGTGACTCAAAAATGTTTAAGTTTAGGTACTTGAAATGTGAACTTATCAATTAAATTTACTAAAGTGTGGTCACTTGAGTAGTGAATTAGTGACACGAAAATGTTTAAGTTTAGGTACTTGAAATCTCAACTTGTCAATTGAATTTACTAAATTTTTTTACTTAAGTAGTGAATTAGTGACTCGAATATGTTTAAGTTTAGATAGTTGAAATGTGAACTTGTCAATTGAATTTACTAATGTGTGTTCACTTGAGTAGTTAATTAGTGACTCGAGAATGTTTAAGTTTAGGTACTTGAAATATGAACTTGTCAATTGAATTTACTAAAGTGTGGTCACTTGAGTAGTTAATTAGTGACTCGAGAATGTTTAAGTTTAGGTATTTGAAATATGAACTCGTCAATTGAATTTACTAAAGTGTGGTCACTTGAGTAGTTAATTAGTGACTCGAGAATGTTTAAGTTTAGGTACTTGAATATGAACTTGTCAATTGAAGTTACTAAAGTTTTGTCACTTGTCTAATGGATCTATTTATTACCTAATTTATCCGTACCCACTTACAAATGGCATCAGAGCCTATGCTAATTAAAGTTACGGAAGTAGTATATATTTGGATTTATTTGATTAATTTATTAATTATGATAAAATTAGATTTAGATATCCACCAAAATATTATAAATATTGTTTAGATGAATAACGTACAGAAATTACAAAAATTTTAAGAATTAAAACAAATAATATCTGAAAAAAGTAAAGAATTAAAAATAAGGATAGAAAGACTACAGTATAACATAATTGCTAGAGTTAGCAAAAACTTAATAAATGCACAAAAAGAAGAAATATCAAATTTAGAATCAAAAATAGATAGTTTAGAATATATATATATCAACATAACCTATATATATTTAAATAAAATGAACAAAGAAGAATTTATAATAGATGAAAAAACATATGAAAATCATGAAGGATTAAAAATAAAAAATAGTATTCTCTAATTTAGGAAGGAGATATAAGAAAATAGGTCAACATTTATATTTAATGTTAGAAAAAGAAGAATTAAAATTAGAAGATAAATTGGCAGCCATGGTAAGAATAAAAAGAGAAAACGAAGAGATAGACAGAAAAAAGGAAATAGATAAAATAAAACAACAAACCACAGAAGAAATACAAAAAATAGAAGAAACTAAAAATAGTAGGATTGCTAAATTAGAAAAAGAACTACAAATTCTAAAAGATTTGTATGAAAAAAGATAGAAAGAAAAAGAAGAAAAAGATAAAGAACAAAAATTATTAATTGAGATAAATCAATTTAAAAAAAATTAGAAATTAAAAATAAAGAACCAGAAATCAGTGAATTAGAAATAAATGCAATAGATGCTGAAGAAACTGATAATTATGATTCGGAAGATAGTGAAACATATACAGTAACTCTAGAAAACATAGGAAAACTAGAAATTAATGAAAAACAAGAATTAATTAATAAAGAAAATCTAGAACTAATAAATACAAAAGTAAATACTCTAGATAAAAATATAATACCTAGTACATCAGAAATAAGAAAACCAACTTATAATTACAAAAATAAGTTTAAAAGATATAATCCAACGAATGAATATAATAAATGGACACCAAAATAAATAATTAATTACAACTTTTTAAATTTAGACTGTGTAATAGATACAAATAAAACAATACAACTATGGGTAGGATACATGTCAAAACAATTATTAGATAATAAAATAGATACAACAAATACACCAGAATATATAGAAAAGACATTAATAGGAACAGTAAAATTATGGTTTTTAAACCTAGCCGAAGCAAGTAAAAAAGTACTAAGATTTGATAATAAAACAGAAGGAACATCAATACCTACTAAAATACTACCAACAAAAATATTAAAAAAATATGAAATAGCTATAAAAGAGGAATTTAGTAGTATAACAACAGAAGAAGAAGAGCAAAATAAAGAGAAAGATACGAATAGGAATTTAATGTTAAAATTAGCAATATGTAATATGTGTTATATAGATGAGTATACATGCGCATTTAAAGAATATTATTATAAAGGAACATATAATATAGAAGAAAGTAAAGAAATAAGAAAATTATATTTTAGTAAATTACCTAAACCATTTAGTTCAAAAATAATAAAGAGTTGGAATGAAGCAAAAATAGTAGATACCCGAGGAGCAAGAATAAATTTTTTACAACAATGGTATAGAAATCTATGTGAAAAATATAGAGAAGAAATAAAAATGGAAAAAATATTAATAAGAAATTTAGCATGTTGCAAAGATAAAATAGCACCTCAATTTGGATGTGAAGAAAGATATTATAAGAAAAGAAAAAGACATAAGAAACATAAGAAATACAAAAAATCAAATAAATATAAGAAACCAAGAAAAAGGTATTATGTAAAACATTATAAACATAATAGACCGTATAGAAAAAAGAAATCTATAAAAGAATGTACTTGATATAATTGTGGAAAATTAGGACATTTAGCTAGAGATTGTAAATTACCAAAAAACCCAAAAAATAAACAAATATCAGAAATAAAAATAGAAAATACAGAATATATGCAGATAAATTATATAGATTATGAATTAGAAAGTGAAGATAGTATATATGAAATTTCAGAAAATGAAACAGATAATGAAATAGATAGTGAATTAGATTAATCAAATGACTGAAGAAGATTTAAAAATGAATCAAATAACTGAAGAAGATATAAAAATAATAACGAAGGAAGAATATTTAAATGAAGAAGGAACATATCAAAAAATAATATTTGACAGTAATACATTTGACGAAATAAAAGGAAAAGAGTTAGACTTAAGTGTAGAAAAAATATTTAAACTACCAACAATAAAAAATATATTTAGTAGAAAAAAGGAAGAATACTACGTAGTAAGACAAAAAGAACATATAGTAGACTTTAGATATGCAAAAGGAAGAGCTAGTATACCACTAGTAACAAAAAGAATAATTAATAAAGAAATAAACAATATAAAAAGTAAAGACCCAATAAAATATATACACCTTGGAGGAACAGAGATATTAATAAAAGCATGTTTTAGAGAAGGAATAGATACACCAATAGAATTATATTTAGCAGATGATAGAATTATAAAACCTATAGAAAAAAGTATAATAACAGCCATAAAAGGAAATTTAATATACCAAAAATTTAAATTTATAATAAGTGTGAATTATTCAGTAGCAATAACAGATAAAAATATAGATAAATCATTAGTATTATATTCGAAAATATCAGGAATAGAACTAACCTCAGGAAGTAAAATATTTACAGCAAGATGTAAAAATCTATATGCATTAACAACAAAACATAAAATAACGGGAAAAAATAAAATTAATAAAATACAAATAGAAAGTCCTTTTGAACAATTTGTAAAAACAATTGATAATAATGATTATAGTTACAAAGACATAGATATAGAAGAAGATCTAGAAATAATAAATGATAGAATAAGTACAACAAAATGAATAGCTCATGAAAAAACAGAATCATCAAGCTCATCAAAAAGAATAAGTTATGAAACAACTTCAACAGTTAATTTAAATCAATATTATATAATAGAAACAATAAATGAAAAAGAATATTTAATACTCTTAAACACAGGACAAGAAGAAAATTATATAGAAAAATATCAAGTAAAAAGTGAAGAAATAAAATCTAATAGTGATATATGCCCAAATCTACCAAGGAGTCTAATAAACATTAAAGATACGGCAGAAAAAATAATAATAATAGGGGTCAGAAAAATAAAAATAGAATTTGAAATAAAGGAAGAAATGCAAAAAGCAGACATAATATTAGGAATAAAATGGTTAGAACAAGTAAAACCATACAATATATAACATACACAATTATCTATAACATATAATAAAGAAAGATTATTCATAAAAAGAACTTTAACATGATATGAAAATATATGTACTTGTAAAAATAATTGTAGAAGGATATTATAAGAGGTATTATATACCTATGATAGATACAGGAGAAGAAGCAAACTTATGTAGATACAACTGTTTACCAGAAAGTAAATGGGATAAATTAAAAACACCAATAATAGTCAAAGGATTTAATAATAAAGGAAGCTTAATTGCATATAAAGCTAAAAATGTAAAAATACAGATATGGGATAAAATAATAACAATAGAAGAAATCTATAATTATGAATTAACATCAAAAGATATGCTTTTAGGAATGCCATTTTTAGATAAATTATACCCACATATAATAACTAAAACAGATTGGTGGTTTACAACACCATGTAAACAGAGAGTAAGAGCAAAAAGAGTTACTAATAAAATAAGAAAGAAAACTGATTGGATAGAAGGAAGTGAAAAAATTACACAAAAGTTAGAAAATATAAAAAATACAGAAGACACAGTAGAACTAGTTGTATTTTCGATAAATAAAAAAGAAATAACTATATTTTCAATAGATAAGGTAGAAATAATAAAGAAAAAATTAAGACAATTATATAGTGAAGATCCATTAAAAGGATGGGAAAAACATAAAACTACTATAAAAATTGAATTAATAGATAAAAATAACATAATAACTCAAAAACCATTAACATATAATTTTGACGATTTAAAAGAGTTTAAAATGCATATAGATGAATTATTAGAAAAACAGTATATACAAAAAAGCAATAGTAAACATAATAATTCAGCATTTATAGTAAATAAACATAGTGAACAAAAAAGAGGAAAAAGTAGAATGGTTATTGATTATAGAAACCTAAATGCAAAAACTATAACATATAATTATTCAATACCAAATAAGATATTAAAAATAAGATAAATACAAGGATATAATTATTTTAGAAAATTTGATTGTAAATCAGGATTTTACCACTTAAAGTTAAATGAAATTTCTAAAGAATTAACCGCATTTACGGTACCACAAGGATTTTATGAATGGAACGTATTACCATTTGGATATAAAAATGCACCAGGTAGATATCAACATTTTATGGATATTTATTTTAAACAATTACCTAATTGTATAGTATACATAGATGATATACTACTATATACAAAAACTAAAGAGGAACATTTAAAATTATTAGAACAATTTACAGATATAATAGGAAAATTGGAAATAAGTTTAAGTGAAAAGAAAGCCGAAATTAAGAAAAACCAGATGGAGTTTTTAGCAATACAAATAGATAAAAGTGGAGTAAAAATGCAACAACATATAGTACAAAAAATTATAAATTCAAAAGAAGAATTAGATACAAAAAAGAAATTACAATCATTTTGAGGATTAGTAAACCAAGTAAGAGAATATATACCAAAATTAGCAGAAAACCTAAGGCCTTTACAGAAAAAAATTAAAAAGTATATAGAATATAATTCAATGAAGAAGATAAAAAACAACTCCAGAAAATAAAAATACTTTATAAAGAATTACCAAAATTACAATTCCCAGACGAAGATAAACAATTTATATATATAGTAGAAGCAGATGCAAGTGAATATAGTTATGGATGAGTACTTAAATATAGGTACGAAAATGAAAAATTAGAACATCATTGCAGATACTACTCAGGTACATTTAATGAAACAGAAATAAAATGGGAAATAAATAGAAAAGAATTATGTTCATTATATAAATGTTTATTAGCATTTGAACCATATAATGTATATAACAAATTTATTGTATGGACAGCTAATACACAGGTACGTTGGTGGTTATCAAAGAAAATACAAAATTCAGTTAGAACGAAAGAGATTCGTATACTAGTATTAAATATATTAAATTTTACATTTACAATTAAAGTAATTAGTACTAACAAAAATGTTATTGCAGATTACATAGCAAGACAAAGCTACACAGACTGATATAATAGAAGATGATGCTTTAGAAAAGATACTCAAAACCCTAACTACGCTTTCAATGAAAGTGGACAGTATGGGTAATGAAATAGAAAAGCTAAAGACTAATGAAATTAAACTGAAGTTTAAAGCTACAATTCAGCTAACTCAGCAGTGTGCAGAGCTATGTCGATCGGAAGACATTAAAATTCCAGAGCTAAAAGGAGACGTTGGGACACTCCATAAACCCATAACGTTTATCAATTTATAATTGCAGGTACAATTAAAAGAGTTAGATATCAGAACATGAACATGAATAAGATATTTGAAAAACCATTTATACCAAAAACACAAAAAGACCTCTCGTACATACCCCCACAAATTACAACATATCGAGATAGTTTGAACCAAGATAAAAAAGCTTATAACCATATAGCCCGAGGATATATAGAAAATATCTACAAAGTACAAAATTTTCTAAACCTTAACCCCAGAGCTACAAATATCCAAGAACCAAACACAAACTATATAACACAAAAATTGCAAGGTTACAACAAGCTAATCGCACTACCCAAAACCAATCCAAGCTTAATAAAAACATGTCTTGACTATGGATTATTAAATACCGTATATACCTAAGATGGAGAAGAACTAACAGCTATAGAAGAATTACATAAAGTATTCACCACCTATAAAAGAGTAACCAAAGAAAATCTATTTTATATAAAGTTTAATACTGCACCAGCAGGGATATTATACGACGAGATCAAACCAGTTATACAAGTTGTAAAAATAGGATTAACCAGAGATATGATTAGACCGAAAGATATTTTACAACAGCCAGAGATACCCAAAATCGAGATACCTGATTTGTATGTAAATAAATGACTTATTGGATTAGCTAGAATTATTCAAGAATTAGCAAATAATTACATCAATGGAAACCCAATATGGAGCTATTATTCAAGAGACCATCAAATGATTTATTCAAATTCAAGAGAGCTACGGCAAACAAATATGGAAGATGTTAGACAATGGATAATGACGTTACTTAACCCAGAAAAACAATCTACTGCAAGAGCAATTAACAAAGGATTTATTTTAGACGGATTATTAACAAGCTATTGCAAGATAATTTCACACAAATATCCAGACCATCAATGTTCGAGATGTAATGGAGGAGATAATATTATCCCAGAAGTTTAGCTAGAATAAAAAATCATCAACCAAGAAGATAAGGATGCCAGCTAGAAGATAAAAAGAAGACAGTGATGGAGCAATAATAGAAGAAGACAAAGCATTAAAAATAGGAAAATGACATATGAAGAAAAAAATAAACTTCTTACGTAAATTATTGTAAAGTTTTTATAGCCTTTTAGACTTTTCTTTTCATTTAATAGCCTTTTTGACTTTTTTAAGTTTTTGTTAGCTTTAAGTCTTTTCTTCTCAGAATGTAAAGACTTTTTTTTGTAAAATAGATAGGATATGTGTAAAGTAGGAAAAGTATAGAAATAGGATACGCATTTTCTTTTTCTTTCTTAGGATTATAAATAGAGAGCATTTTGCTCAGTTAGAAGGCAAATCTTCATGTGTTGAAGCAAAAAGCCCTCCTTTGTAAACAAAAAACTTTTGAATATTTAATAAAAAACAGATATATTTCAAAGCAAAAGCTATGGATGAACAAAGCCTAGAATTATCAAATCTACCAGAACAAGTATATTTATTTATGGTTATGAATAGCTAAATTCATAAATTTCTGACAATCATGATATGATAAAATAAGTTCATGTTAGTTACTTTATAGTAGAATTATTCAGAAAATAGTATGCTAAGAAGTTTATTAGCAAAGTGGAAAAGGAGAAAAATCCCTAAGAACTATGCCATCCTAAAGGTGAAACCGGTGAGGCAAGAAAGCTGTGATAGGGGAGTAGCCAGAGTAGAGGCGTTGTTTAAGGGAAAAGTATCCAGATTACCATGCTAATAGTGACCGAAGAACATGTTATTTAAGAATATTCTAGTATATAGTAATCTAAAATGATCATATTTTGTTATGTGTATGATTGAAGGAAATATTTTGAAAAAGCATCATATGAAAAATAAATACTTATTTATCTGACGAAATGGTAGATAAATTTAAAATACTTGTTTTGTATGTACTTAAGGATATACAAATTGTAAATATAAGAAAAATCATATTGGAAAAAATATTTGATAAATATTTTATGACTAGAATAAATTACATACCTCACCTACCTAACTACTCTTGAAAATACTTACATACCAAACCTACACATCAGCCATGATAAATTACGTATATTTAGAATATTGAAAAATGGATATGAAAAATATACAATTAATAGAAAAATTAATGAAAACAAATTTAGAAGAGTATATGAGAACCAAAGATATAAAATATATAGAATACCTTAATGAAAATGTAGAGAAATTAATAAGATTAAAACAAACAACTAAAGAATATTATGAAAAAGCATTTAATTAACCCACCTAAATGACAGATAATTTTGAAGCACTAGTTTTATACATACTTAGAGATATAGAAATTATAGACGTAAAAAAAATAATATGGGAAAACATATTTAACATTGAAGATGAAGAGTTAGATATAAATCAGATAGAGGACGAGTTAGGAGAAATATACTTAAGTGATGACAATCACTATTACTACCTAGATAATTATTCAGATGGATATTATATAGATTAAGAAATTCTAGAATATATTCAAAGAGTTAGGGAAAAACAAAGTTGGCTATATGAACAAATTAATTATAGAAACTAGCTTAGAAAAGGAAGAGAACAATTAAAAGAAAGATTAATTTGGATAAATAAAACCATAAAACAATTAGAATTAAAAGACAGTTTAGAATATGATTTAGACATAGAATTATTCATAGACGAAAAAGACAGGATATTTAACGAAATAGATAACCTAGAATTTAATATCAGATATAGTACAATTAGAATAAATTATTACAAAAAAATTTACAGTATCACAACTACTTTAGGATAAAATGATAGACTATGAATATTTAAAATATTAGAGACAAGATATGGAAGAAATAATATTAACAGAAATACTTATGAAAGAGAATTTAATTGAATATTTTAGAACAAAAGATATAGAATAGTTAGAATACCTCCAAAATAATATACAAGAATTACAAAGACTAAGAAAAAAACTAAAGAATATTACAGTAAAACATTTAATCAAATACCATCTAATCATCCTCCAAGATCTGAACATTAATAATATTAAAATAAATACACTAAAAATAAAAATATTTAGAGAAGTTAAGAAATATCCACGCACAAATAAAAATAGATCCATTAGAACTATAATAGATCTATTTATTACCTAAGTTATCCGCAACCCCTATAGTGTAATGGTGTATTCAGATCAAAAAAGTAGTATTGTCAATTTTTTTGTTAAATATCTATTGTATGTGACAACAAATATATGACAATGGATACTAATGAAAATATTGAACAGTCTGTTATTTCTATTGGTATATGAGATTCTACATATAAATGATGTATTCTTTTAACTGTTTTAGTGCATGAAACTAGTATAGTAGACAATACAATATCCATGAATTATTTAATAAATCACGTTGAAAACAGTTTATATACTCATTTTATGCTTAAGTAATACATTTTTTTTGAGTTCTCAACACATTAAGTTGATATTGAAATTGGTATTGATGCAGTTTCACATATATCACATTTGTATTGAATGAGTTTTATGAATGTGACAATCGATAAGAAAAATTATGTTTTAGTTTACATAACCCTTTTATTGTATGTAATGGATATTACATGAAAAACTATCACTATAAATATTGAAAATAAATTAATTGGTAATTGTTTGATGTCAAATAATTTTTCGTTGCAATAAAAAAATAATCAGTATTAACCATGATTGATATTGGTGTTTTCTTTTTGGCAGAAGAAGATGAAGAACATTATATAAATACTATGTTAAATACCAAAACTAAACTTTGTTCATACCAACAATCTTATAAAGACAAAGAGTAATGGACACCAATAAACATCAAAATATAATATTCATGTCAAATGTTACTAATTGCAGAATCGAAAAATGTATAATTTGATGTAGTTGATATCAAATATAATACCATCTAATGCGACTTAGTTCATATCAATTTCATTCAACGATATAAAATACGAAATAAATGATAATGTAGTATAACATTATATAAATACTACTTAATACAAAAAATAAACTTTGTTCATACCAAGAATCTTAGAAAAATAAACAATAATGAGCACCAAATAATTAAATCGAATCTATCTTAGAAAAACAAACAGTAAATAGGAAAAATGATTCAATATCAATTTTATACCAATTTAATACAAAAAAATCAAAATCAAATTATATTAACTTTACAAACTTTTCTTGATTTCTTCGTGTCAACCTTCTTATCACCAACTTTGCCAACACTCACATTGGCTTTGGACCTTGTAACTCTAGCATTTTCACGATTTTTCATTTTGATTTTTTTATTTTATGAGCGGAAATTTCATCTTCCAAATCAGAATCCGAAGCTTGTTCAACAACCTTTTTTCTCTTATTAACCATCTTATATTCTAGAACAACAATCTTTTTTTATGCTAAATAGCTTTGCATGTTGAGTTGCGGCTGCTTCAAGGATGGTGAATTTTTTGGAAAATCAATTTTGAATTAAAACCAACCCTCTAAGTCCCACTTATATAATACAAGCATACAAGAAAAACATGAAAAATTGTAGAAGAAAGTTAAAGAGTAAAGATCTCTTTCGCATGAATATTGGTAATGATATACTAAAAAACGTAAAAAATTATAAAAGAAAGTTAAAATAAGGGAAAAAGAAGTTGAAAAAGGTAAAGAGTTAAGACTTCTATTGGTAATGAAAGACCGTAAAAGGTAAAAAAGTGTAGAAGTAAGTTAATTAATAAAGTTAATAAAAAGTAAAAAAAATCAATTCTTAACTTTAAAAAATATATTTACCATATATGAGTCCTTAAATTGTGAACAAACTTTAATACTTAATTATTACAAAAAAATCATTGATACCAATAATATGACTTGCCATAATTATCCAAAGCTTTAATTAAGAGTGATAAATGTTAAATGCAAGAAATAAGGAAATAATATAAATAATAAATATTAGAAAATTGATTTTCGGATATTTAATTAAAATAGATTTTTCTAAAAATTTGCTATAGCTTGTAATTATTTCTTTAGTCTAGTAATTACAGAAAAGTTTTGATATAGCTTATAATTAATAATCTAATAAGTCTATTTAGAATATTTTTCACATCTTTATAGTGTTCAAATATTATAAATTTATGGTTAAGTAAACTCACTTTATTATTATCATGTCCTAATGTGTATTCAATCTAGTCAAAATATGTTTATTTCATGAAATCTATAATAATTAAAAGAAAAGCATCAATGAATTGCACATGAATATTCAAATTAATTAATTGTCACATTATATATTACATAAAAAAATGAAAATGAGATTATGCATCACCTTATTTTAAATATCTCTAAGTCTTTAATTCACCTAATTAGCTTTTTCTCTTCCACAATAATAATAATTATTTATTCCTATAGAAATTATTTACCGCTAATAATTATAAATATCATTTACTACGAGAAATTGATAGTTCTAGTCCCTCAATCTCATTTTAGTTGGACGCATTTCATTTTACACGGTGATTAAAAAATCATAAATTAAATAATGAATTTTACTATTTCATCCTTTAACCATATTAATGGTATTGTAGGTCATAAAATGGATATCGAAATTATAATTGTTCATATTTAATGTATACTATTAAATGTAGGGGTAAAATGATAAAAATTGACTAATTCTATTCTAATTTAATAAGTGATCAACTAATATGAGACATTTATTTTTAGTAAGATGAACAACTAAAATGTAACGGAGAAAGTATTATTTATGAGCGTTATTTTTTGCATGTACCGCATTCTAAAGAACCCAAAAGTCTTCAAATATATCTATTTTGCTTTTCTCTTCCACTATAATATTATTTTATTTTAGAAAATAGTTTCAGTCTATTATGGGATCAAACTTTTTCATTATTCTATAGTTACTTATTTGTTATGCATATTATATTTTTTAATCATAATATGTAACAAAAATGTTTTCTTACTTCTCTTCAACAAAGGAGAAAGACAATTTCATTTCACAATTATTTTTTCCTACAAATGCAATATGCAGATCAGCAAACTTAAGTTTTAATATTAACTGAAAAGTGATTTTTAAGCCTTATCCAATATGTAGTTTAGCTACTAAAACACATATTCATAACTCTAAATGGTAAATTGATGTCTATCTGATATTTCTATTATAAAATTTCCATAGTATATAATATTTCAAAAAACTAAAGAGGTGAATGAACATATAGATTCAAATCGAACCATCTTGATTAGTGAAAGGTTGACAATTATAGAGAGAGGTATCATCAACTTATACATCAATTTTGAAGGTCATAAACATGAAAGATTACATCGACAATTATGATTATCATTAAGAACAAAATTAATAAACGTAATTAAAGGTGAAAGTTAAGAGGTTTAGTGAAAAGTTGTCAATTATTTATAGAGAGAAGTATCATACACTTATACATCAATTTTGAAAGTTATAAACATGAAAGGTCACATTGACAATTGTAAACATCATTTAAAAACAAAACTAATGGAGAAAATTAAAGGTGAATAAAGTTAAGATCATTAGTGAAAAGTTGTCAATTATTTATAGAAAAAGTATCATAAACTTATACATCATGTTTGGTGGTTATATACATAAAATGTTACGTTGGTAATTATGAGTATCATTAAGAACAAAACTATAAGTAGAGAAATTGAAAAGGATACAGTAACCGCTACAGTAAAATAGAAAGGTCATAACGTATAAGAAATAGCAGTGGCGTTTTAGATTTCTTTTTTAAAAAAAACTTGTGACAGAAAAATGTAAGCAAATGAGTAAAATATCCAAACTTCAGAAAAAATAAATTAAATTCTTGATTATGAGACATGTCACATCACCGGGCTGAAGATCAAAATATATATATATATATATATACTAGGAGAGATATGGACCGTGTTAGTATGGGCCCAACGTAAAGAACATTTTTAGGTTAATTATTGTGATTTATAATATTTTTTACGTAATTTTTAAATAATATACGTTATACCCTCTGTCTCAATTTATGTGGTATTGATACAATTTTGAGAGTTAACTAAATTTTTATATATTTTAAATTATTGATTATTTTGATTTATAGTACTTTTTCTTCTGTTCCAATTTACGTGGAATTAACAAATTTTAGAGAGTTAACTAATTTTTTTTACATCTTTTTAATTATTTTAAGTTATTAATTATTATGATTTATAATACTTTTACGTAATTCTCAAATATATAATGGACTAAAAAGAAAAGTAAAATAAGCAAATATAAAAGAAAATATCTAAGCAGGCAACACAAGCGAACATGTCAATCTGTTGCCTGTTAATCATCCTTTATAAGTCAGGTATTAAATCACAAATGTCAATTTAAGTGGCACAATGCTTAGATGACCATAATAATTAGTTAGTGGTGATATAGTAAAATCACGATTAAGGCAACGAAGCAGACTATATCTTAAATGACTTACAAAAACTAATTAAAGTGATATAACAAAACTACTATAAAAAATGTTTGTGAAAAATAATTAAATGAGACTCATATAAGATGTCAAGTTAATTTAAGACGTCAAGTTAATTTATTATTTTATGTCTATTTTACCTTTTTTTTATTAAATATTATTAATTTTTAATACTTAGATTACTTATAATAATTAATTAGGGGGTGATATTTAGTAAAATGACGTTTGAAGCAGTTGAATCAGACATGTCATAAATATCTATTTTTATATTTTTAATTAAATATTATAAATTTTTTAATACATAGATGGCTTATAATAATTAATTAGGGATGAGATAGTAAAATCACGATTGACGCAACTATTCGTAAAGTTATACCATCTTAACAAACTTTATCACTTGTTGATGCGCATATATATTCCTCCGTTCATTTTTAATTGTCATGTTTTCTGACACAACCCAAACCAGGGCTTTGTCATAATGGGCGTCCCAAGTTCAACCAGGACTGGAGACCACGCCCGTTACCTAACCCAACCAACCAACGCATATCCTAAGTCGGATGAATTCTGATTATATAATAAGATAGCGTATAAGTGCAACCTAAGACTCGGGGATAGGTCTATGACCGTGACCAGCCCAAACAAGTCCAACCATCCATAACCAACCAACAACCATAACCAAATCAATATAAAAACCAAGTTCCTGTCCATAACATAACATAAAAGGATGAAACAATCATAAATTCAATCCAATGGTATCATCTCCAATACCAATGCCAATACTAAGACTGACACCAATACCGACACCGCCTATTCCAACCCATAGTAGTCACACAAAGACTCTAACCAAAAGAAAAACAATATTTGGTTGGGGCATGCCACCAACCATAGCCAAAACAAATATCCATAAAATAACCAAAGTATGTAAGGACATATATGATATGAAATGGAGCCTTCCAGAATATGAAAGCTCACCACTTCAATTCAATAGCTGATCCCGAATTCGATCACTAAGCAGGAGGAGTAGAATGGCCAGTTCCTACATAGCTTGGGGATACAGCCGACCGAAGATGGGTTAGCGGGTGAACGATAGCATGAACTCAGGATAAGGATAAAATAATGCCAACCAAACTAAGTAAACCAACCATATACATATAAATCATACACATATATATAACAATGTCAGGAAAGGGAGCCGGGTTTAGCATGTCTTTAAAACCATTAACCTGGGTATGTCTAGCTTAACCGTTCTAGAAACACCCACAGGCTATATGGGTCGAGTGTGTCCCACTGAATGGGCCTCGATGCATGTAGCCACACGAACCGGAGATGCCATAAGAGTAAGGGATTCCCAACTAGCCTTCACACTCCATGATACATATTTACAGTGTACTTAGAGGATTCTCGTGTACCTCATAGTATCATATAAGGTCTCTATGACCAACCCTCATGTCGGCAAATATGAGTTTCCAGTGTTCGTCCATTGGACTCGCACCTTCATGGTTAACTATCACACTCTGTCATTATTTTCCAATTATAATTATGTCCAACCAACCAAACCATTATTCCATTATCAATAACCAAGGCTATAAGTAGTGGTATCATCATACCGACTATAGCTTGCAAGCAATGTCCTTAGCCAATATTTTTATGAAAAAGGAATTCCCATATAACCATAGATCACATTACCAAGTTAACTTGGGGGAATCCCATATACCCGACAAGTGTTCCATTAGTATGTTTGCTTGGGGGAATCCCATGTACCCCACAAGTTGTTCATTAGAATATTTACTTAGGTGATTCCCTTGTACCCCACAAGGAAGTTTAATTAACCATAACCATGACCACCAACCCCTATCATTTAACCATTCCAAACCATTTATACCAATTAGGTTTCCATTACCAAACCATACCGTGCTGTAGTTCCATTAAAAGTCCAATTATATAGTAAAAGCATTATCCTAGGCATTTTATCAAACATGTTGGGGGCTTAGTGTTTTCAAAACTAATTCCAATTACCAATTTACCATTCCCATGTAACCAATTGTCCAAACTACCATTAAAGCATGTAAAAACATAATTAAAATATGGGAAAACCATAACCAAGCATTTAATACCAGTACCCAACATATATTTGAAAACCCCAAAACCATACAATGATCATGCCATAAAAATATTGTATAAAACATACCTTTAGTTGAAACTAACAATAGGGAGGAGAACATGCCTTAGATTACAAAGATGATGTATAGAAATCACCCGTAAAATCCCCCAAATTGATCCTCTATACGAAACCCTAGCTTTTCTTTACCTAGGAGCCTTAGAGGGGATTAGTGAGAGTTTCTAAGTGCTTAAGATTTAAATAATAGGGTAAATGATATCCCAATAGAGTTATAAGTCATGGGGCCTTAAGAGGTTAAGTGGGGAAATATCCAGATTACCCCCAACTTAAACTGCTTAAAATTTTCGTCAGATGGTATGACTCCCCCATACTAGTCGTACCCTCCAATACGAGTGGTACCCACCACGTGTACCCTAGTCCTCCCCCTTGGACCCAACACTGTCCATCATACGACTTACCTAAACCAAGTCGTACCCAAACCATATGACTCATCACCAACTTTACGACTCATCACCAACCATACGACTCGTACCCACCAAGTCGTACCCATTGTAGAAACCAATCCAACCCACCAACCAACACTGGTTAGCATACGACCAACCCATACTAATCGTATCCCACCATGCAACTGGTACCTATAAGTCGTATGATGTCCAAAACCCATAAATCTAGGTAATTCTTAAGGGTCCAAACCCAGGGTGTTTCAGTCTCCCCCACTAGAATCATTTGTCCCCGAATGACGAACAAGGTAGGTCAAACACAATCACGATTCATTTGCATTAGTAAATATCAATCCAACCTTTAACAAAGTTAGAAAACTAAAATGTGATCAACAACACATACCTTCTGCATGAATATCTGGAACAAAATACAAATGCGGATGTTTGGATTTCATGTCTACTTTCGCTTCTCATGTAGCCTCTTCCACCTTGTGGTTCTGCCATAGAACCTTAACCGAGGCCACATCTTTGGTTCGTAACCAGCGAACCTGCTGATCTAATATCTCAACAGGGACCTCTTCATAAGAGCGAGAGTCTGAGATACCCAATCCTTCCAAAGGAACTACCGAAGAAGGATCACCAAGACACTTTCTCAACATAGAGACATGAAATACCGGATGAATGGAGCTCAAACAAGAAGGTAACTTTAATTCATAAGCCACATTACCAACCCTCCATAAAATCTCATAAGGACCAACATACCGGAGACTGAGCTTCCCCTTTTTACCAAACTGCATCACTCCCTACGTGGAAGATACCCTTAGGAACACCTTATCCCCAACCTCGAACTCCAAATCTCTATGCCTTACATCCGTATAGAACTTTTGGGTAGCCTTAAGACTATCTCGAATCACCTTCGCCTTTTCCATAGCCTGATAAACTAAGTCCAAGCCAAATATATCCATCTCGCCAAACTCAAACCACCTAATATGATATCTACACCTCCCACCATACAATGCCTCAAAAGGGGCCATTCCAATGCTAGAATGGTAGCTATTATTGTAAGAAAACTCTACCAAAGGTAGATGCTCTACCAAAGTGCCACTACAATCAACCACACACATACGAAACATGTCCTCCAATGTAGGAATAGTCCTCTCTACTTGCCCATCCATATACGGGTGAAAAGAAGTACTCAGACTAACCTTGGTCCCCAATACTTTCTGAAAAGACCACCATAAATGAGATGAAAATTGTGTACCATTATGAGAGATAATCAAAATAGGTGCCCCATTCAGCTTAACAATCTCATGAAGATACAACCGCATATAGTCCTTATCCAAAAAGTTAGTCCTCACTGGCAAGAAATAAGAGGACTTTGTCATCCTATCAACGATAACCCAAACCAAATCAAATTAGTTTTGAGACCGAGGAAGACCGGTAATGAAACCCATATTGATTACCTCCCATTTCCATTCAGGCAACTCAATTTCCTGATACAACCCTCCAGGCCACATGTACTCAATTTTGACTTGTTGGCGCACCTTACACTTAGCCACAAAATTAGCCACATCTCTTTTCATACCATTCCACCAATACATCTCCTTGAGATCATGATACATTTTTGTCGAACCGGGATGAACAACATAACATGATTCATGCGCCACTACCAAAACCCTTTGTTGCAAACCATCGACATCAGAAACACAAAACCTTCCTTGGTACCTCAAGGTACCATTATCGCTGATCTCAAACACCATAACCTTTTACCCACTAACATCACTATATCATCAATTTTTAGCAACATAAGAAACCGAAAACACCATGATAGTCCAATATTTAACTACACCAAAATGAGAACACACAAAATAACAGAGTAACACAGAAATTCAACCTTTAGCAATAATTGCAACCTAAAATATAAAGACAACTTAATCTTTAATTACTCCCAGAAACTAATACACACACACGCACACTAACATAGCAAAACATACCAAAAAATCATTATTTACCTATCTCCATAAATAAATAATTAAAAGAACAATCTATAACTTTACTCAGGAATGAAAAATATCCAAAAAGTTGACACACCAAACACCCAACCAAAAAAATAAAAATTCAATCTTTAGCAATAGAAGAAACCAAAAACAAAATTAAGCAAATGGTAAGAAGCAGGGTTGAACTTTATCAACTAATGATAATAGATAATCAAACAAGTGAATATTATATTCATAAGTGAAGAAAGTCTTATCCTTGTCTCTTATAAATAATAAAAAGAATATCAAATAAAAAATAGCCATGTACAAATGTTGCTCATATTGTTAGGGAAAATTGTGAGAGTAGATATGAGCAGAACGCTATATAATTTATCTTTTTTTGTTGCTTAGACTGGATGTTGGTTTCCTTTCCTCTAGCATTCCCAAGGAATTTTTTTTGTAGAATATCTATTTTAGTTGCATTCCCAATCAAAACTCACATTTTACACAATATCTCCAGTGCTATCTACACTTCAACGTCAAGCTAGTTGATGGTGATGATTAATGAATCCTCCATATGGCCATATTAATTGGACTCCATATGGATCCATTTCATTTCATTAAACTATATATTGTAACGTGCAGTAGTGTAGAGCTCACGAAACTATATATATATACACATTCTGAAAATACATACTCTTTGGAGAGTTGACCACAAAAAAAGGGAGGAGGAGGCGGAGGAGTCATCATAGTTCTATAACTTTTAATCATTTCAATTTTAGTATATCATTCAGAAAATGAAAAGTGTGGCCTGCTCAAGGATTGAACACCTCCACTATCGATTGATAGGTTGTCAATTCAAGACACGTTAGAGAGTTAGTGAGAATACTATTGATCCTTCTACGAAAATAGAGGGGAAAAAAGATAGTCCAAGATCCCCTGTAAAGTCAAAATACTTCCCCTTTGGACATTCTAAATTGCTTTATCCAAAATTATTTTAAATGATGTAAACAAGATTCAAAGAACTCAAAGCTACAACCAAATCGACAGACATAGAATAAGCAGCAATGAAAGGAACTAAGTGTCTAAAAATAAAACCCACAAACAGATTCACCAGTACCAAAAACACAAGCAACTTTATTTAAATACTGCAATTTCTAGCAACCGTCAAGACTTTCAAACCAAAACACAACAGTAAAATTCAGCTGTAAAACCTAATCAACACTCTAAAATCAAAACTCACTATCATAATTCAGCAACAAAAGTCTCAATTGTCAGAAAACAAACCCCACCAAAAAAATTCAGCAAAAAAATGTCCTTAACACTGAAAAATCAAAACCTATCAGCAAAATTCAACAACCAAAAAGAATCAGCTTACTACTACAAAAAATATTTTACTATATCAGTCAATTTGCTTTTAGAACCAATTTTTTATGTTATGTTATGTTATGTTATGTTATGTTATATTATATGATCGCTTTAGTAGTCAAATCCTATATGTTATAGGTTGTAAACCATGTTAAACTTATATTGATAACACCCAACACCATAATCTAAAGCAACAAGTAAAAAAACAAGCAGATGCTAGTACAAATCTCCCAAAAGTAAACGAAAAGTACCTAACTCTAACCCTAATTAAGCTGCCAATCCCCCAAAATCATAAGAAAAGGTATAAATAAAAATCGGCAAAACAAAACACACACAACACGTCAATTGCAAAGAAAAAGCCAAAATACCCAGACAGACTGAATTTTTCACAACACAAACACTAATTTCAGTAACCCAGATAAACCTCAATTCCTTAAAATAACAAAACCTCACCGCAACGAATAAAATTTGTATAATTGAAAACTAGAAAAGAAAGATACCCAGCAGAGAGTAGGCATACCAACGTTAAGTTTGTTTTTGCTTTGTTAATTATTGTTTTACATACTTATTAATGGAGATAATGGAGAAGACAATACAAAGATAAGAAAGAAGGAGCGAACGACACATATCTGATTCCAAATGTGTAATAAGGCTATACAAACTCATCAGCATATTACATGAAATGAAAAAACTACCCTCACACAAACTTTTTTTTACATCAACCATACATGACAAAACCCTCCCTTATATAATGTAATGTATGTATGTATGTATGTATGTATGTATGTATATATGTATATATATATATAATTATATATATGTATGTATATATATATATATATATATATATATAATTATCCAAAATCTAACTATACCATATTATAAATAAATTCTAATAAAACTACATAAAATATCTCTTTATTTAACCTTTTTTTTTTACGTTTTCTCCAATTTTAAATTTTAAAAATATAATAGAAATTAAAATATCTCAAACTTATAGATCATTTTTTGGAAGTTATAAACATGATAGGTTAGGTTGGTAATTATGAACATCATTAAGAATAAAATTAATAAAGATACTAACTAAAGGTGAAAGTTAACAGCTTTACAAAATTTCATATGCATTCTTTTAAATTAGTTGCTAAACCTTTAGTAACTTCTACTTCAAAATAATAAAGCTTTGAAATCTAAATTAGTTCTTATCAACAAAAATGTACTATCTTTGCTCTCATTTGATTCTCGCTATTCATAAACTAAAATAAGTCCACTTTTATAGTAATAGCTCAATAGCACTTTAATAAAAGTGGAAATGGAGCTTTTAAACCATAAAATAAATAAATAAATAAAATAATTGGCATTAGTGAACATTAACTTTGATCACCCAAAATTAATTAGATATTAATATGTTGTGGCTAGAATGATAAGGATATAAGACTTTAAAAAATGAGAAAACAACAAACAAATTTCTACTATATGACACATGCCATATTACTTTTTTTTTATGACAACATCATTTGATTGATTGTGAATTGCAGAATTAATACAAAGTAAACATAAATATATACATATTTGCACCTATTATAAAAATTGGAGATTACCATTCTTTTTAATAAAAAAAATAGAAATATCACTATGTAGCAATCATTTAGTTGAAAACAAAAAATTATAAAATCTACTTACACATACCAAAAACAAGATAAAGTATAAGTATATAAAAAAGGATATAGGGTGGCTTTAATATGCTTTTAAGGAAATCTCGTATTACCTAAATTTACATTCAAAATGAAATCATAAAACTCACCATTTGTGATTATTTATGTCCATATTGTTAATTTCTTCAAAAATCTATATAAAAAGAGATTAGTAGTATCATTTAAATTATTGAACAATCATATTGTAATGACCCAAAATTGCCTCCCGAGATGTCACATGGTACCTAGGGCTATAATTAGCCCCAAGCTAACCCATAGAGCCGGTTCCTGCTGATAACCCTCAATTCAAGGAGAAAATTTAAATTTAAACACTAGCACATCCATGTTCATAGAAGGGAATAAAGGAAATAAGAGGTACTCGGTCCAAATGGTCATGATAAAGAAATCCCAATAAAACCACAATCTACCAAATAGTCTGACAAAGCCTCTACAAATTCATAATCTAGAGAGCCGATGGAACAGTTCCCCAACTAACTAGGGATGAACTACAGGTAACAATATAGTCTTTCAGTCCCTGGAATATCTGAAGATCGGTCCTCGAATCAAGAGGACTCACCACTGTAGAAAATGTACATGAGGTACTCAGAGATAACAGACGAGGATGGAATGAGCACCTAAACCTACATTATGAGATAATGTAGCACATAGACATATATGTGGATCAGTACTTGGGAATATACTGAGTATGCGGGGGTGAATGCATGTATATAAAATAGTATTAATTTTCTTTATTCAAATCATGTATGCAATACAAGATGACTCACATGGCTTGAATAAGTATGAAATATAAATTTCATAAATTATATAAGATGAGGCCTATTACACAAATCTTGTGAGTCACCGTTCTTCAACCTCAAAATCGAAAATCTTCTCTTATTCTCAATACTCAAGGAAAAAAGGGCTTTAGACAGTACCATCAACTCATGCATATGAGATAGTGGGTAAAACAACATTTAATGTTCAAGATTTTATATCTCTTCAGACTCAAATGCTAGAAATATGACCTCATGAGATTTTAGAACATACGTAGAGGCATATCATGCAAGTTAAGAAAATATCTCATTTTAAGCTTTAGGAGAAATCATCTATCTCAAGGCAAAATACTCTAGTTTAGTGTAAATAGTTCATAGGAGGGAAAATACCTGTGTTTGCAAAGGAGTAGCTGATTTCAAGTTTAAAAGGGGCCAAAAAGGTTCTCGTAACCGACATAAACAATGAGAGCTACATGGAGTCCAATATTTTGTCCTCCTAAGGAAGAGACCCCATGTTGGGGACGAGCGTCATACTCTTGCCATGTAGTATAATCTAGGTCTGGTGATCACTAAACAAAACTCAACCTCGGTCCCAATAATAATCATTATAAACTCGGCCTCAGGCTCAACCTACGGTGACACGTAGTTTTGAGGTAAGAAACCGTAGTGACTTACCCGCTCGGTGCTAAATACTACTCCCTTTAGATTATTTGCGCTCATCTCATAAAAATTAACTTTTAGAATAATCTCATGGTTCACCAAGAACCCAATGATCAAATCAATAATCTCATATAGTGAAGTGGATTTCAAAGCTCAAGGACCATCAGGTCAATTCATTTCTCAATCATTCAAGATAGTCAAATCATGGGGGCTTATAGAACAAGAGTTCATAAATTCACAAGTCTCAAATAGGGATTTCTAACCCATAGTTCAATATCAAGTTAAAGCTCATAAAAAGCATAATATATAGCATATAGATTCATAAATCATATAGAAATCTAGGAATTTCAGAAATTTATCTCAAGTCTCAATTTAGTCATATGCTTCAATATCTCAAACATTGCAAACATTAACTTCTCATGGATTAAAATCATGGGGTTTATACCCAGCTGTAATTTCTCAAGAAAACATGCAAAAATCATGCCATTTGAGTCTTAATTCATGGGGAATATCAAGATAATGCATTCAATAATACTGGGCGAATAACCCCAATTCAATTTCATGTAAAACCTCATAGATTTCAGAAAAATCATGATGTAAATAAGCCTTTTGGGCACAAGGGTGAAAGTGTTACCCTTGTTTAAAAACCCACATACCTTAGATTAGGAGATTGGATGAACAAGTTTCCTCTAAACATCCTCTTCTTACTCTTGGGAGAGGGTTCTTGAAGTCTTTGAACTTGGGAGATTCAATTCTCAACTCACTAGCATAATATTTTGTGAGTTGTTAGATTTCTTGGGGAAGAATTCTTGCTTTGATATGATTTGGAGGAGAAAACCCTAGCCCTTAAGTGTTAGAGATGAGCCAATGAGGCCAGCTGGTTCATCTAGAATATATATGAGGGGTTACAGGAGTAGAAAGTACCAAAATACCCTTTTAAAAATGAGTTAAAATTGTTGATCGGGGCCTGCGACGGTCGAAATGACAGTCCGTCGAAAGTTTGACGGTCCGCCAAATCGTCCGTCGCTCGAGGGCTAAAAATGGAACACACTTCCTTAATGAGATGATCGTAATGATGGTCCGTGGAAAGTTTGATGGTCAGCCAGATCGTCCATCGTACGAGGGCCAGGATGAGGCCATATTGCCTCCGCTTGACGGTCACCGCGATGGTCTGTCGAATTTTTGGCTGTTTGCCATTTTGGCCGTCGCACGATGGCTAGAAAAATGAGTCACTACCTTGGTTTGACGGGACAATCAACAGTCCGTTGAAGACTTGACGATCCGTTGGATCGACCATCAAACCTGGGTAATTCCGACAACGCTTAGGAAAATGGTCATAACTTCTCACCCGATACCGAATTTTGATGAAATTGGTGTCGTTGGAAAGCTAACTCAATTTCCCACACCATTGGAAGTAATTTTTAGAAAAATCCATAAGATTAAAATACTAATCAATTAGGGAGTCCTTTATCAATCTCTTAGGGACGGATTTACACTTCATTCGACATGCAATCCAAGGTTTAAACTACGAGGGAACTTTGCGGGGTCTTACAATATCTCCCCCTTGGGAACATTCGTCCTCGAATGTCGCTAGTTAGGCTAGGGTACAGGAAAAATAGAGTACACATAGCTGAAACAATTACTAAATGGTTCCAGATCTTTCTAAACTCATAACCACTCCAGATATTGTAAGAACTCATACAAAGATGAATGCATAGCTAAACTTTTGATAAATAGGGCTGAATTAAAAAAGAATAGTACCTTCGGATTGATCTGAACTCACGGAAAAGAGGTGCGGGTATTTGGCTCGCATGTCTGTTTATGCCTCCCAAGTAGCACCCTCGACAGATTGGTTCTGCCACAAAACCTTGACCAAGGAAACTTCTTTGTTCCTGAGTCTATGGATCTGAAAATGTAGGATCTCTACGGGAATCTCATCGAAGAAAAGAGTATCCTAAATATTGACACTCTCTGAAGGATCAACCACAATAGAATCACCAATATGCTTTTTGATCATGGAGACATGAAAGATAGGGTGAACGGCGGACAACTCTGAGGGAAACTCAACCTCATATGCTACCTTGCCAACACTACTCAAGACTTTATACGGGCCAACATAATGAGGATTTAGCTTCCCATTTTTACCAAATCTTTTCACCCCTTTCATGGGTGAAATCTTAAAGTACACCAAATCACCCACCTCAAACTCAAGATCTCTCCTTCTCACATCGGCATAAGACTTTTGATGAATTTGAGCCGTCTTCAACCTCTCTCTAATCAACTTAACTTTCTCCATAGCATCAAACACTGAATCAGGTCCAATCGCGGCTTCCTCACCTACTTCAAACCAACCCACGGGCGATCTACACCTCCTACCATACAAGGTCTCAAATGGTGCCATCTCAATGCTAACATGGAAACTATTATTATAGGCAAACTCAATCAATGACAAAATCTCATCCCAACTACCTTTAAAATCAAGAGCGCACACCCTCAACATATCATCCAGGTTCTGAATGGTCCTCTCAGCCTGACCATCTATTTGCGGGTAAAACACAAAACTCAAGAGAACTTGGGTACCAAGACCCTGCTGAAACGGCTTCCAAAACTGAGAACTAAACTGAGTACCCCTATCCAAAATGATAGACAAGGGGACTCCATGTAGCCTGACCAACTCCCGGATGTACAATGTAGCATAATCCTTAGCCGTATAAGAAGTATGCATGGGCAAAAAATATGCGAACTTTGTCAACCTATCCACAACAACCCAAATAGAGTCATGATGACAACGCAAAAGAGGCAATCCGATCACAAAGTCCATATTCACCGCTTCCCACTTCCAAGTGGGTATACTAAACTCTTGTATCATGCCACCAGGTCATTGGTGCTCTACTTTAACCTGTTTACACGTTGCACACCTCGCTACAAACTCGGCTATGTCCTTCTTTATACCATTCCACCAACAGATTTCCCATAAGTTGCGGTACATCCTGGTAGTGCCGGGATGAATGGAATAACGCACTCCATGCGCTTCAACCAAAACCCTCTACCTCAAATTATAACACACGGGACACATAACCTACCATGCAATCTGAACACACCATCTCTCCCTTGGGAGAAAACCTTGACCTTTTGGTCCTTAACTGACTCCTTTAATTTGACCAAACTAGGATCCCTATCCTACTTTCCCTTCACTTCTGAGACTAAAGAGGATTCGGAACCACTCTGCACCAATGTACTCCCCTCCGCTGAATCAAGCAACCTAACACCCAACCTAGCCAAACAATGAATATCATTAGACAACTCTCTCTTACCTTTCCCTATATGTGTAACACTACCCATGGACAATCTGTTAAGGGGTCTGCCACTATATTGGCCTTGCCCGGGTGATACAACACACTCATATCATAATCTTTCAACAACTCCAACCACCTTCTCTGCCTAAGATTCAACTCCTTCTGGGTGAACACATACTTCAAGATCTTATGATCAGTAAACACATTCACATGGACACCATAAAGATAGTGTCTCTAAATTTTCAAAGCAAAGACCACAACAGCTTGCTCAAGGTCATGGGTTGGGTATTTATTTTCATGCGGTTTCAACTGTCTAGAGGCATAGGCTATAACTTTACCTCTCTGCACCAACACACATCCCAAACCAACTCCTCAGGCATCACAATATACCATAAAACCATCAGAACCATTAGGCAAAGTCAACATAGGGGCTGAAGTAAGTCGAGTCTTCAGCTCTTAAAAACTCTTCTCACAGGACTCAAACCACCGGAATTTAACATTTTTTTGGGTCAATCGGGTCATAGGAGATGCAAGGGAAGAAAAACCCTCAAAAAACGACTCCTAATGTCAGACGAGGAGATAAGTCTAGGCCAATTTATAAAAACTTCGGTCTTTTGGGGATCAACTCTAATACCCTCGGCTGAAACAAAATGACCTAGAAAGGCTACAGACCTTAGCCAAAATTCACACTTACTGAATTTGGCAAATAATGTATGGTCTCTAAGAGTTTGCAAGACAATTCTAAGGTGTTGTGCATGGTTATTCACATCACGGGAGTACACAAGGATGTCATCTATGAAGACAATGACGAACATATCAAGATATTGCTTGAACACTCAATTCATAAGGTCCATGAAAGCATCCGGGGCATTGGTTAGCCTGAAGGACATGAATAGGAACTCAAAGTGACAATAACAGGTTCGGAAGGCTGTCTTTTGAGTATCACACTCCCTGACCTTAAGTTGATGATAGCTGGATCTAAGGTCTATCTTGGAAAAATAACTTGCACCTTGCAACTGATCAAATAGGTCATCAATTCTTAGAAGAGGATACCTATTTTTGATTATGACCCTTGTTCAGTTAACGGTAGTCAATACATATACGCCAGGATCCATCATTCTTTCGCACGAATAAAATAGGTGCGCCCCAAGGAGAAATACTGGGCCTAATGAAACCTTTATCTAGAATATATTTGAGTTTCTTTTTCAGCTCCTTGAGCTTGGAAGGTGCCATACAGTATGGGGGGATAGAAATAGGCCAAGTATCGGGAAGAAGATCAACTCCGAACTCTATCTCTCTATCGGGAGGAACCCTTGGAGATCTTCTGGAAAGACATCTGGGAACTCATTAACAACTTCGACTAACTGAATAATTAGAGTTTTGGACTGAGTTTCTTTGACTCTAACTAGGTGATAGATGCAACTATTGGATATTAGCTTTCTGGCTTTGATGTAGGAGATGAAATGACTTTTGGGAGATACCAAACTTCCAGACCACTCAAATACTGGTTCGTCAGGAAACTAAAATTTTACTACATGAGTACGACAATCTATAGGCAAATAGCAAGAATGAAGCCAATCCATACCCAGAATAAGGTCAAAATCTACCATGTCTAACTCTATCAAGTCCGCAAGTATGACTCTATGAAGAACAGTGACAGGGCAATCTCTATGCACTTGTTTAGAAACAACTGACTCTTTGACTGGTGTAGAATTTAGGAAAGGATTGGGAATATTTTTAGGACCCCTTTCGAAATTCACAGCCAGAAGTGAGGTTACATAAGAGAGATTTGACCCGGGGTCCAACAACACATAAGCATCAAGACAAAAGACTTGAAGCATACCAGTAATAACATTAGGGGAGTCCTCCTGCTACCGATGGGATGGCAAAGCATAAAATCTGTTCTGGCGCTGAACGCCAGCAGTGCTAGAAAAAGTGCCCTAAATAGGAGCGGGATGAGGTACATGAGATGGTGCACTAGTAGCTTGTGCCAGAGGTCGTGTATCTCTGCTCCCCTGTCTGGAATGAGGGCAATCTCTAAGTCCGTTCCCTACTTTACACAACCAAAAAAACCCCTAGTATCACCAAAACACTCTCCGAGATGATTCCTACCATATTTATCACAAGAAGGATGATGCAGCCGGTTACCAACACTGTTCTGTGATCTAGACATGAAAGGCCTACCCCCTTGCTCTGGCCTACCTCTAGGCATGGGAGCGCTAGTTGATGAAGGCACTGGAGAAGACGGATGTCTCTTAAACTGAGGGCAGTTCTCTCCATGGAACCTAGGCCTGCTAAACTCATGCTGATTAGATCTCTCCCTCTTTCTACCCCTCGTCCTTTCTCTCTCCCTAAGATTATCCACCTCTATCTATTGGGCATGAATTATCAACCTAGGTAGATCCATATCTGTATTCAACATCGCTATCCTACACTCTTTTAGAACCAACCCAGAAAAATTGGACACAAACTTACTCATACAAGCTCGGGTGTTGGAGATCAAATCAGGAGTGTACTTGACCAACTAACTGAACTTCAAGAAGTACTCCTTAATAGTCATGGATCCCTGGCTTAAGTTCATGAACTCCTTAATCTTGGCCTCCCTCATCTCAAGCGGAAAGAATCTATCTAAGAATACATCTTGGAATACTTGCCAAGTCACAGGAGCGATATCTTCATTTCTACCCTTTCTCCATGACACAACCCAATCATAAGCAATATCCTTAAGTCTGTAAGATGCCAAATCAACACTTTCTTTTTTCGAGACATGAATCATATCAGTGATCTTCCTTACCTCCTCTAAGTATAGTTGTGGGTCCTTATCAGTTCCCGACCCATAGAACTCAGGTGGGTTCATCCGTAGAAATTCACAAATTCTAGCCGCAACTACATCACTTCCGTGTTGATTAGTAGCTGGGGCCCGGTTATTGGCCCGAATATTAGCAGTGACCTCTTGGGCCAATGCCTGAAAGGCTGTCCTAAATTCAGCATGGGACACCGTCTCATTCAGAGGATCAATGGGTGGGGGATGCACTTCATTGTTCCTGTGAACATTCGCCCTTCGAAGAGGAATTTTCTAAAAATAGAGAAGCATAGATTATTAGATAAGGAGGAGACAACTGGAGTCACAATGGAATCTGAAAAAAAACCCACAAATTTTCCTAAAATATCTCATAGCCTCCTGCCCATAGATGTGGCGCGCTACACACCGATGATCAAGAATCTTATCAACATGGCTTGTCAGACTCCCTAAGACTCCTTAGAAACCTGGCTTTGATACCACTTTGTAACGAACTGAAATCACCTCCCGGGATGTCACATGGTGCCTAGGGCTATAATTAGCTCCAAGCTAACCTATAGAGCCGGTTCCTACTGATAACCTTTAATTCAAGGAGAAAATTTAAATTCAAACACTATCACATCTATGTTCATAAAAAGGAATAAAGGAAAGAAGGGGTACTCGGTCCAAATGGTTATGCTAAAGAAATCCCAACAAAACCACAATATACCAAATAGTCTGACAAAGCCTATACAAATCCATAATCTAGAGAGTTGATGGAACAGTCCCCCAACTGACTCTGGATGAACTACAGGTAATAACATAGTCTTTCAGTCCCTGGAATATCTGAAGATCGATCCTTAAACCAAGAGGACTCACCACTGTAGAAAATGTACACGAGGTACTCGATGATCATGGGCGAGGCTGGGAATGAGCACCTGAACCTACATTATGAGACAATGTAGCACATAGACATATATGTGGATCGGTACTTGGGAATGTAATGAGTATGCGGGGGAAATGCATGTATATAAAACAATATCAATTTTCTTTATTCAAATCATGTATGCAATATGAGATGACTCACATGGCTTGAATAAGTATGAAATATAAAGTTCATAAATCATATAAAATGAGGCATATTACACAAATCTCGTGAGTCATCGTTCTTCAACCTCAAAACCAAAAGTCTTCTCTTATTCTTAATACTCAAGAAAAAAAGAACTTTAGACAGTACCATCAACTCATGCATATGGGATGGTGGGTAAAACAACATTTAATGTTCAAGATTTTATATCTCTTCAAACTCAAATAGTAGAAATACGACCTCATGAGATTTTAGAACATACATAGAGGCATATCATGCAAGTTAGAAAAATATCTCATTTCAAGCTTTAGGAGAAATGATCTATCTCAAAGGAAAATACTCTAGTTTAGTGAAAATAGTTCATAGGAGGGAAAATACCTTGGTTTGCAAAGGAGTAGCTGATTTCAAGTTTAAAAGAGGCAAGGGAGGTTCTCGTAACCAACATAAACCATGCGAGCTACATGGAGTTCAACGTTTTGTCCTCCTAAGGAAAAGACCCCGTGTTGGGGAGGAGTGTCATACTCTTTCCAGGGAGTCTAACCTAGGTCTAGTGATCACTAAATGAAACTCGACCTTGGGACCAATCATAATAATCATAAACTAGGCTTCAGGCCCAACCTACGGTGGCACGTAGTTCTAGGGTAATAAACCGTAGTGACTTACCCACTCAGTGCTAAATACTACTCCCTTTAGATTATCTGCGCTCATCTCATAAAAATCTATTTTTAGAATAATCTCATGGTTCACCACGAATCCAATGATCAAACCGATAATCTCATATAGTGAAGTAGATTTCAAAGCGCAAGGAACATTAGGTCAATTCATTTCTCAATCATCTCAAAATACTCAAATCATGGGGGCTTATAGCATAAAAGTTCATAAATTCACAAGTCTCAAATAGGGCTTTCTAACCCATAGTTCAATATCAAGTTAAAGCTCATCAAAAGCATAATATATAGTATATATATTCATAAATCATATGGAAATCTAGGAATTTCAGATCTCAAGTCTCAATTTAGTCATATGCTTCAATATCTCAAACATTGAAAACATTAACTTTTCATGGAGTAAAATCATGGGGTTTATACCTAGTTGTAATTTCTCAAGAAAACATGCAAAAATCATGTCATTTGACTGTTAATTCATGAGGAATATCAAGATAATGCATTCAATAATAAGGTATGAAAACTCCCAATTCAATTTCATGTAAAACCTTATAGATTTCAAGAAAATCATAATGTAAATAAGCCTTTTGGGCATAAGGGTGAAAGGGTTACCCTTCTTCAAAGCTCCATATACCTTAAATTAGGAGATTGGTTGAATAAGTTTCCTCTAAACTTCCTCTTCTTACTCTTGGGAGAGGGTTCTTGAAGTCTTTGAACCTGGGAGATTCAATTCTCTACTCACTAGCACAATCTTTGGTGAGTTCTTAGATTTCTTGGGGAAGAATTCTTGCTTTGATATGATTTGGAGGAGAAAACCCTAGACCTTAAGTGTTAGAGATGAGGAAATGAGGACAGCTGGTTCATCTAAAATATATATGAGGGTTTAAAGGAGTAGAAAGGACCAAAATACCCTTTTAAAAATGAGTTAAAAATTGTTTATCGGGGTCTGCGACTGTCGAAATGACGGTCCATCGGAAGTTTGATGGTCCGCCAGATCATCCATATCTCGAGGGTCAAAAATAGAACACACTGCCTCGATGTGACTGTCGGAACGAAGGTTCATCAAAAGTTTGACGGTCTGCCAGATCTTCCGTCGCATGAGGGCCTGGATGAGGCCATACTGCCTCCGCTTGACGGTCACTGCGATGGTCCGTCGAATTTTTAGCGGTTCACCATATTGGTCGTTGCACGATGGCTAGATAAATGAGTCACTACCTTAGTTTGATGGGATGATAAATGGTCCGTCGAAGACTTGACAGTACGTAGATCGACCGTCAAACCTGGGCAATTCCGACAATGCTTAGGAAAACGACCATAACTTCTCACCTCGCTACCATATTTTGACGAAATTGGTATTATTGGAAAGCTAACTCAATTTCCCACACCATAGGAAGTCATTTTTAGAAAAATCCACAAGATTAAAACACTAATCAATTAGGGAGTCCTTTCTCAATCTCTTAGGGCCAAAATTATACTTCATTCGACACACATTCCAAGGTTCAAACTACGAGGGAACTTTGCGGGGTCTTACACATATCAATAATAAAAGTTTCAACAACAAAAAAATAAAATAACAAAAATTTGAAAAGGGGACTATAATTAGTCGAAAGATATTAAGAAAATGCACTAAGCTAAAGGAATATTGTACTACAAATAAAAAATGCATTGTGTAATTATTATTTACAAATATTCTTCCACACGTGAACATTGTACTACATTGCAAATTAAAAATTTATCTTAAATAATAATGAAAAGGGAAGAAAATGCTTTACTACTAAATTCAATCTAAATTTAGCAGTTTTCTTTGATTGACTCATATTAGAAGGGATCAAGAGTAGGAATAAAAAATGTATGAAGGAGAATAGAAATGTACCTCCAACGATTTATGATTTTTATTTATAGATTAGTTGAGCCATAAAGAAAGAAGTTCAAGAGACATGTTAGCTAACTAGAGAATACAAATAGATGGAGGTTTTTTGTAACTTATGAAATATAATTAAATAAATAACTATGTTAGAATTTTTTTAAATATTAAACAAATTAATCAATGCAAAAAATAAAGAAAATAATTTTAAAAATGAGAATAAAGATAAATATGGACATCACCTTGTCTATGATTCTCCTTTACATATATATGTGTGTGTGTATATGTGTGTCTATATATTGTTATGACCTGAATTAGGGTCTGGCTTTGATGGGCATCCCAAGTCCGTCGAGGACCGGGGATCGCCTCCTTTGTCTGACCGTATCGATACACATAACCATATATCAACGGATGAGTTCAGAATATATAACAAGATAGAGCAAATAGTAATCAAAAGTCTATGAATGTCAACAACTAAAATCTGTCCATGGTAATCCACAAAGCCTCTATACCATAAAAATAACTTATGTCGGGAAATGCCACCGACTTTGACAATGATAATGAATATGTTAATGTGAAGTATTTAATTCTTATTTATGGAATGGGAATGATGGAATGATCAAGTCTTCTAGAGAATGGAAGCTCACCTATTTACCGTAAACGACCGATAAACCGAGTCGATCCACCAAACATTGCACGGAAAAAGTATAATTATCTTTAGAACCTGTATCGTATGGGGATAAAACATCCGAAGATGATTAGTGGGTTAATAACTAGCATGTAACTCATATTAAAGGGTAAAATAAAGCCATGATCAACAATTCAAAATTCATATAAAACCAATGCACACGATCACATACATATACGTGCACACACATATATATATCAAATACTGGAATAGGGTACAAGGTTTAGCATTCACCTTAAAACTCATTAACATAGATTATATTGAAAAACTATTATAATAGGTCACCCATGAGCTATATGGGTCCAGCTCCCCCCTAGCTCTCCCCTAGCTGAAAGGGTCTTAGTGTATGTGGTCGGATGAACCAAAAAATAATCATATATACATATGCACTATGTGGGACTCGAACCTCCCAAAATGTGTCAAGAGTGGCTAAAGAATTCAATAATATAACATGGGAGACTCGAACAACTCGGTCATTTAGACCCCTGCGTCGGCAATCGTGGTTTCTAAAAATAGTCCCTCGAGACCTCCACTTTCATGGCATAGATACATACCTTCTACCCCCACCCCCATTAAATCCCAATTATAACACTTTTAATCATAAAAAAAAGGAGTCATATGTTAAGGCATTTGAAAAGCCTCAAACTTTGGCCCTTGTAAATTTCTCGAGTCTTGAACTTTCTGTTCATCATACGACTCACACCATAAGTCGTATAGTGTGGATATGGGTCTAGGGACCTTAGTTGTATGTTGGTTATTCTATTGTTGTCCAAGTTCAATCTTATATATGAGAGGCACCATACAAGTCGTATGGTCTTGTGATGAGAAGGTAGGGTCTAATCATATGTTGTCCAGTGTCCCGCCCTTGATGTTATTCCTTGGATATGACTTGATAGTACTATTCATATGATGTTGTGATAAGTTAGGCAAAGAATTCATATATTGGACAGAATATGGTGTCCGACCTTCTATTCTTGTGACTTGAGGGTACCACTCATATAATTTAGTGATGAATTAGAGGGTGAACTCATACCCACCTATGAGTTTTTTACTACTTTTAAGCTGAGAGCATTTTGGATATTTTCAACCCCAAGCCATTAATGCCCCACATCTTAAAACACTTATTGGGTATTCATTCTATACTTTAGAAGACCAAACACTCTCCAAACTCTCTCTAAAAAACTCTCAAGAAGATTGGGCTAGGATTTCTTCAAGGTGGTAATCTAGAGGCTTAAAGATCAAATTGTCTTCATGAATATTCGTAACTCGAGCATGTGACTCTTCCTTCATTGTTAGTTCAAAAAAATTATATGTTTTAAACATTGTTCATGAATCATTAATGGTTGTTTTGAAAGCCATGGTTGAGGGTTTGAATGCATAATGTTAAGTGTTGTTTTACTATATTTTAAATTATGATTATACATGTTTTGATAATGGTTTTGCACATATGGGTGCATGGTAATTGTGGTTTAATGAATGGATCATGTTTAACCCTAGACTTGATAGTTTTTGACTTGAATAGTGGTTTGACAATGGTATGCCCATAACCTATTTGTAAAAATATCAATGAGAAATATTTTGTCACTTATGAATTGTTTTTTGAACTAAGACATTGGCCTATGAATGTTCATCATTGGTATGTGGTTTTATGAAGGCCTTATTTTCCATAAATTGATCTGAATCATAATCTTTGTGGTTTAATTGACTAAATAGATTTGATTACCTAAATGTTGAATTGAATTGATATCATGGTTTATACAATAGGTTTAAGTCCCATGGTTGATTTATAATGGTTATGGCATGTTGTACGCTTGCAAGTGGGGTTGGTATGATGATACTAATGGTATACCTTTCGTAAGTAATTGGAATAATGGTTGTGTATGTTTAATGAATGGTTTTAATTTTGGCTTTAAAGTGGGATGCATAGTCGGGCCGTGAAAGTAGAGTCTAAAGGACTAACACTAGAAACCGCACTAGTCGATGCAGGTGTCTACGTGACTTGGAGGTTTGAGTCCCCTGAATAAATATATTAATGGGAGGTTCAATTTCCCCATATTGTATACATTGGTGCTTTAGTCACCTTGATTATGCTGGGAGGTTCGATTCCCCCATAACGGCATATACAGTTATGGATATTCTCTGATTCGTACGACTACACACACTAGGGACCATCTAGCTAAGGAAGAGCTAGGCCCTTATAAACCATGGGTTCTTTGTTTATGATTGTTATGCTACATAACCCAGGTTAAGGTTTTTAAAGTTCATGTAAGCCTTGGTCTCTATCACGACACGATATATATATGTATGTATGTGATTGCATATTATGTTTTGACTCAGTTTTTAATAATGACATTATTTTATTCCTCTATCCCTGAGTTACATGCTAGCACTCTAACCGCTAATCATTTTCAAATATTGTATCCCCATGCGATGTAGGTACTAAAACTTCTTCTACTTTTTCTGTGCAGTGATCATGTGTTCGAGTGGTTCGGGAGTTAACATTGAAGTGGTGAGATTCCATACTTTATAAGGCTTTATTTTATTGTCCTTATATTCTATGTCTTACATCTTATTTGGACTTCATTTGACTATCTCTTTGGATATTATTTTTGGTTATTGTCTGGGGCATGTCTCGATATTTTATTGATATTCAATTATGTAGAGGCTTTGTTGGATTACTGTGGACTTAGGTGTATTATTTTGGTTGATTGTTTCAGTGATGGATGGTTATCTGGCAATCGAGGATTGTTATATACATTTTATAAATAAACATCAGTCTTAGTTTATGCTATCTTTTTATATGTTTGGAATTCATTTAATGCTTTAGGTTGTTGAGAATTCTAGTTTAGGTGAAGGGGGTTATATATGGTCCACATGGGACTTGAGATACCCGCCACGGCCAGGCCCTAGTTTGGGTCTTGACAAAGTTGGTATCAAAGCCTAAGTTCATGGTCAATTGGATATCCACAAAGCCATGTTGAGTAGTGTATCTTTTATGGGTATGTAGCATGCCACACTTATTAGAGATAGGATATGAGACATTTAGGTATGTTTCTCTTTCTTGTTGTCTTACTTTGAGCTATAGAGTCTAAGGTCTTGGATTCCTCTAATTCTCATTTGCTCACCTTTTTAAATCATGCCTTCCCGATGATCTGAAGCTTATGGAGACTCCTCTATTCCACTTGGGGACACTGTTAATAGGACTTACCCTGCTTATCGAGTTAGACTCAGTTTAGGGGTCCAGTTCCTGATTGCCTTCTTGGAGTTCCACCGGTTCCCTCTAGCCCTCCTCTATCTCCTCAGGCAGGTGTGACGAATGTTGAGTTTTATCAGTCTATCTATATATTAGCTCAGTTGGTAGCTTCTATGTCTGAGGTGGTACTCCATCTTTTGAGGCCACAAGACTTGGCCAGTTTATGAGATTGAGCCCTCCTGTATTCACTGGTGTTAAGGTTGAGAATCCTCAAGCTTTTATTAATGAGATAGAGAAGATCCTTCGAATTATGCATGTGTCAGATGTGGAGTTTTCTGCCTACCAATTGAAGGATATGGCGTACCAGTGGTACGAAGAGTGGGAGTACTCTAGGAGAGGTAATGCTGACCCTGCATTGTGGTATGACTTCTCTAGTGCCTTTTTGGGATGCTTCTTTTCATAAGAGTTGAGGAAGGCAAAAGTAGAGGAAATTATTAACTTGAAGCAAGGAAGAATGATAGTCAAGGAGTATGCCTTGAAGATCCATTAGTTGTCCAGGTATGCTCCTGAGTTGTTGTATAGCATGAGAGCTAGAATGCATAAGTTTTCTTTATGGTTGTCTCGCAAGTTAATTTTGGAGAGTATGGCTGCCTTGCTGAGTAAGGATATGGATATTTCTCAACTTATGGTGTATATACAACAGGTGGAGAAAGAAAGAAAGAAGAAGACTGATATGGTGAGAGGCAGAGTAAGAAGTTTAGATTTTCTGATCAGGGTAAAGGCTAGGAGCATAATGGTAGAGATGGGGGAAAGTGTCTAAAGAAGAAGTAGGGAGTTTTGGTTCCCTCTCTACAGTTAGTACTCCTTATCTGAAGCCGTCGAGTGATATTTCTCTCAATATGGTAGAGGGTATCGGTCATAGAATGCCCAATCTTAGACTGGTGAGGCTCAGTCCACTCCATCGTATCCTATTTGCAAATATTATGGTCAGTCACACCATGGACAATGTGATAAGGGGAGAAACTGACATTGTAAGTATGGTTAGATTTGCCATATGCAGTGTGATTGTCCTTCTAGGGTTGCTTCTGGAGCCAATAAGGCTCTTGTTTCCTCTTCACCGGCTCCTTTACTGAAGAGTGCTGCTTCTTCTTCTAGTATCGACACTGTCTAGAATTGCTTATATGCTCTTGCTTCTCTTTGAGACTCTGAGGTATCTCTCGATATCGTTACTAGTATGTTAAAACTCTCCTGTGATATGTACTGTTTACTTGATCTGGGGTATACTCTTTCTTATGTGACCCCATTATGGCTGTGCATTTTTATTTTTGTTCAGAGTGTATTTCAGACCTTTTTTTATGTCTACCTTAGTAGGTGACTCTATGGTTGCTAGAAAAGTCTATAGGGGTTATGTGGTATCTATTGGTTGTCGGGATACTTTGGTGGATCTATTTGAATTAGACATGGTTGATTTCGATGTCATATTGGGGATGGATTGGCTTCACTCGTGCTATGCCTCTTTAGACTGTCTGAACCATAAGGGCATCTTTGAATTCTTTAATGAGTTGGTCATTGAGTGGGAGGGTGGTTCCCTAGTTCCTAATGGGAGGTTCATTTCATATCTTAGAGCTCAGAGATTGATCTCCAAAGGGTGTCTCTATAATTTGGTCTGGGTTAAAGATTCTAGCACAGAAGGTCCTTCCTTGCATTCTATCCTAGTGGTGAATAAATTTCCTGAGGTCTTTCCTGATGACTTTCCTGGTATTCCTCGTGATAGGGTGATTGATTTTAGGATAGATCTTGTTCCGAACATTCATCTTATATCTATTCCCTCGTATAAAATGCATTTGGTTGAGTTGAAGGAGCTAAAAGAACAACTAAAGGATCGTTTAGACAAGGGTTTCATCCATCCTATTATGTCCCCGTGGGGTGCACTGATGTTATTCGTATGTAAGAAGGATATTCCCTTTAAGTGTGTATGATTGCCAGCAGTTGAACAAAGTGATGGTAAAGAATAACTATCCTCTTTCGAGAATTGATGATCTCTTTGATCAGCTTCAGGGTGCCAAATTCCTCTCTAAGATCAATCTTTGGTCTGGGTATCATCAGTTAAAGATTAGGGAGGTGGATTTCACTAAGACAACCTTTTCTACCCTGTATGGGCATTTTGAGTTCTTGGTGATGTCATTAAGTTTGACCAATTTCTCGATGGCATTCATGGATTTAATAAATAGGGTCTTCCATATGTTCCTGGATTGTTCATAATTGTCTTCATTAATTATATTTTGGTATACTCTAAGAAGGATGAGGATCATGCCGATCACCTCCATATTGTGTTGAAGACCTTCAAAGATCAACAGTAGTATGCTAAGTTCTCTAAATATAAATTTTGGTTGAACAATGTTACCTTTCAAGGTTATGTTATATCTAGTAAGGGGATCCTGGTGGATCATCAAAAGGTTGCGGTAGTTAAGAAATAGCCTAGATCCATGATTCCAACTGATATTAAGAGATTTTTAGGTTTAGCTGATTATTATAGAAGGTTCGTGGAAAGTTTTTCATCTATTACTGCTCGATTAACCAAGTTGACTCAGAAGTAGGTGAAGATCTTATGGTCTAATTCTTGCGAAGGTAGCTTTGAGAAGCTAAAAGATAAGTTGACTTTAGCTCATGTCTTGACTCTGTTGGAAGGCACAAAGGGTTTTGCGGTCTATTGGTATGTGTTTCGGGTTGGTTTGGGTTGTGTGTTAATGCCGCATGGCAAGGGGGTTGCTTATGCCTCTAGACAGTTGAAGGTTCATGAGAAGAATTATCTGACTCATGACTCAGAGTTATTGGCTTTGGTGTTCGCGTAGAAAATCTACCGTCACTATCTGTATGGGGTGCATGTTGATATCTTTTCTGATCATAAGAGCCTGTGGTACATGTTCACTCTGAAAGAGCTTAATCTTAAGCAGATGAGGTGGCTTAAGTTGCTGAAGGACTATGATATGAGTCTTTACTACCATCCAGGCAAAGCTAATGTAGTTTTTTATGCTCTTAGTAGGTTATACATGTAGATTTTAGCACATATGGATAAGGATAAGTGGGAATTGGAGAAAGATATTCACCATTTGGCTAACCTTGGAGTTCGTCTCTTGTACTCTGAGGATGGTGGTGTGTTTGTGCAACAGGTGGAGCAATCATCTCTTGGTTCAAAAATAAAGGAGAAATATGTATTAGATCCTCTCTTGAGATGATGTGGGTAAGCAAAAGGTGGTGACCTTCGAGATCGGAAGTGATGGTACCGTGAAGTACCAAAAATGGTTGTGTGTTCCCGATGTTGATGGATTGTATGGAAGGATTTTGGCCAAGGCCCATGAATTGAGGTATACGATTCATTTTGATTCAACAAAAATGTATCATGACCTTAAGGAGATGCATTGGTGAAATAATATGAAGTGGGACGTATCCAACTTTGTGGCTAAGTATATGGTATGTCAGCAAGTGAAGGTGGAGCACATGAGGCCCGTTGGGCTACTTCAAGAGATTGAATTGCCGGTGTGGAAGTGGGAGATAATTAATATTGATTTTGTTACAGGTCTTCTATGGTTTTGAAATTGGTATGACTCTATTTGGGTCATCGTGGATAGGATTACTAAGTCCACTTACTTCTTGCCAGTGAGGACTAATTATTCTGCCGAGAACTATGCAAAGTTGTTCCTTTAGGAAGTGGTAAAGTTTCATGGTGCGCCTGTCTCAATTATTTCAGATCGTGGTACTCACTTCTTGGCACATTTTTGGCACTGGTTTCAGCATAGTTTGGGGATAAAAGTAAGTCTTAGTACTGCTTTTCACCTATAGTCGGATGGGCAGGATGAAAGGACTATTCAGACTTTGAATTATATGTTGCGATCTTGTGTAATTGATTTTGGTGGTAGTTGGTATGACCACTTGCCTATCATTGAATTTACCTATAACAATAGTTACCATTCTAGCTTTGGTATGTCCCCGTTTAAGGCATTGAATAGAAAGAGGTGTAGATCTCCTATTGGGTGGTTCGAGGTTGGTGAAGCGGATATGTTTGGCTCAAATTTGTTTCATCAAGCCATAGAGAAGGTGAAAAAGATTTGGGATAGGCTTATGACCGCCCAAAGTTACCAAAACTCCTATGAGGACATGAGACGAAGGGATTTGGAATTTGAGGTTGGAGATGGGGTGTTCTTGAAGGTGTCTCCCATAAAGGTTGTGATGCTGTTCAGAAAGAAAGGAAAGCTCAATCCCCGGTATGTTAGCCCGTACATGGTTTTGAAAAAGGTTGGTAGTGTTGCATATAAGTTGTAGTTACCCTCTAGCATGAGTTTCGTTCACCTGATACTCTATGTGTCTATGTTGCAGAAATGCGTGGGTTATCCTTCATTGATTGTTCCCTTGGAGAAAATTGGTATTTTGGATTCTTTGTCCTATACAAAGGTCTCGGTGAGGATCTTGGATCGACAAGTCCGTTGGTTGCGGATTAAAGACATGGCTTCGGTAAATGTTCTATGGCAGAACCAAAAGTTTGAGGAAGCTACTTAGGAAGCTGAGGAGGACATAAAGTCCAAGTATCCATTCCTATTCGCTATTCCAAAAATTTAGGCTTGAGGTATGTGTTTTTCTTAACATCTTTGTTTTCTGTCTTTGTTAATGGTAGATTGTGAATTTCTTGGTATTTTGTTTTCTATCTTAAAGATAAGAGTAGAGGCGTGTAGAGTCCAAATGGTGCTTGTATTGCCTTGTCCTATCATTCGAGGATGAATGATCCTAAGTGGGGGAGACTGAAACACCCCAAACTTTAGCCCTTGCAAATTTCGTAGAGTCTTGAACATTCTGCTCAACATACGACTCACACCAAAAGTCATATGGTGTGGTGACGGATATAGGGACCCTAGTCGTACGTTGGTTAGTGTGTTATTGGCCAAGTTCTGTTCTAGATACAAGATGCACCATACGAGTCATATAGTCTTATGATGAGAAGGTAGGGTCCAATCGTATATTGTCCAGTTTCTAGCCCTTGGTGTTCTGCCTTGCATATAACTTGATGGTACTAGATTTATGGTGTTGTGATGAGTTGTAAAAGGGAGTCGTATATTATATAAAATGTGGTGACCAACCTTCTGTACTTGTGACAAATTGAGGATACAACTCATATGATGTGGTTACGAGCTGGAGGGTGAACGTGTACCAACCTGCGAGTTTTCTACAACTTTTAAGCTGAGGGTATTTTGGACATTTCCCACCCAACCCCTTAAGACCCCACATCTTATAACAATTATTGGGCATTTATTCTACACTTTAGAAAATCAAACGTTCTCTAAACTCTCTCTAAAATCTCTCAAGAAAACTAGGCTAGGTTTTCTTCAAGGTGGTTATCTAGAGGCTTAACGATCAAATTCTCTTTGTGAATCTTCATAACTCAGGCATGTGACTCTTTCTTCATTATTAGTTCTCAAAAATCATGTGTTTTAAACATTGTTCATGAATCATTAATGGTTGTTTTGAAATCCATGGTTGAGGGTTTGAATGCATAATGCTGAGTATTTTTTTCCTATATTTTAAATTATGATTATACATGTTTTGATGTTGGTTTTGTACATGTGGGTGTATGGTAATTTTGGTTTAGTGAATCGATCATGTTTAACCCTAGACTTGATGGATTTTGGCTTGAATAATGGTTTGACAATGGTATACCCTCAACCTATTTGTGAAAATGTTAATGAGAGGAATCTTTTCATATATAAATTGTGTTTTGAACTAAGGAATTGGCCTATGAATGTTGATGATTGGTAAGTAGTTTTATGAAGGCCTTGTTGGCCACAAATTGAATTAAATCAGAATCTTGGTGGTTTAAATGGCTAAATCGGTTCGAGTCCCTAAATGTTGAATTGAATTGATGTCATGGGTTACACAATTGGTTTGAGTCCCATTGTTGATTTATAGTGGTTACGACAAGTTGTACACTTGCAAGTCTGGTTGATATGACGATACCAACGGGATGCCCTTGGTGAGTAATTGGAATAATGGTTGTGTATGCGTAATGAATGGTTTTAATTTGGCCTTTAAAATAGGATATGTAGTCGAGCCATAAAAGTGGAGTCCAAAGGACTAACATTGGAAACCGGGCTAGCCAGTGCAGGTGTCTACATGACTGGGAGGTTCGAGTCCCCCGAATGAATATATGAATAGGAGGTTGGAGTCCCCCATATTGTATACAATGGTGATTTATTCACCTTATTATGCCGGGAGATTTGAGTTCCCCATAAAGGCATATACGGGTAGGTATATTCTTTGGTTCGTACGGCTACACTCACTGGGGACCTTCTAGCTTGGGGAGAGTTGGGCCCATATAGCCCGTAGGTGCCTTATTTATGGTAGTTATGCTACACAACCCAAGTTAAGGTTTTCAAAGTTCATGATAAGCCTTGTTCCCTATCCCAGCACGATATATATGTATATATGTATATATATGTATGTGATTGCATATGATATTTTGACTTGGTTTTGAATGATGGCATTATTTTATTCCTCTATCCCTGAGTTACATGCTAGCACTCCAACAAATAATCATCTCCTGACGCTGTATCCCTATGGGATACAGGAACTGGAACTTCTTCGACTTTTCCTACGCAGGGATATAGTCTTCGAGTATTTTGTGAATTGACATTGAAGTGGTGAGCTTCCATACTTTTGAAGGCTTCATTTCATGGTCCTCATATTCTATGTCATAGATCTTGTTTAGACTTTATTTGACTATCTCCTTGGATATTGGTTTTTGCTATTGTCGAGGGCATGTCTGCATATTTCATTAATATTCAATCGTATAGAGGCTATGTTGGATTACTGTGAACTTGGGTGTGTTGTTTTGGTGGATGGGTTCGATGACAGATGTTTATCTGGTTATCGGGGATTGTTATAGACATTTCATGATTAAACATCAGTCTTAGTTTAGAGTATCTTGTTATATGTTCGAAATTCATCTGACACTTGAGGTTGTTGAGCTGGCTAGGTCAGGTGATGGGGGTGATCTACGGTCCATGTGGGACTTTAGATACCCGTCACGGCCAGGCCCTGGTTTAGGTCGTGACAACATTATCATGTGGTATCGTCATATCAACAGTAGTTTGCAAACATATGTTACTTTTCCAAATCAATCAAAAGGCCAATGGGACTTTAACCCAATTAGCCGATGAGACTCCAAAGTTCCACGTAGGAACCAAACCACGTAGCTAATTGGGACTCTAACCCAACTATCCAACGGGAATTCAAATTAACAAATAGGAACCAAATCATCTAGCCAAGTGGGATTCTAACTCTTTCTCGAATAAGACTCTAAAGTTTCAAATTCAAATTCAATTCATGGCCATCAACCTTTTTTAAATTCAATTTAGGTTCGATTACTCTTTGATACTGTGCAAGGTTCCAAAATACTCTTCAATATACATATTCTTATCTTCAAAACAAATTCCACAAGATTGGGTCGAGATTATTGAAAGTTCAAATCATTAACTCATCAAACTTAGGGAAAACCATCACCCCCATTCAATTCACACACCCATGCATCTAATTGATTTCAAAACCACCTTTTAAACCATAAACAATGCATATGTAAACATGAAACATCACTAAACAACAATCATTTAAACCCTCAACCCATATCCAAAAAACAACAATGAATCCATATGATTAACCATTTAACCACATGCTTTTAACAAAATAAGTTTTGGGGAAAGAGATACATGCCTGAAAGTATCATAATTTTGGAGTGAATTTGCCCTTGGAAGCTCTAGATAATCAACCTTGAGAAATTCTAATGTTCTTGATTGAGGGAATTTGTGGGAAGAGAGTAGTTATTTTTGTGTGTTATGGATGGGAATGGGTCCCAATAAAGTTTTAAAGTCGTGGGTTATGTTTAGGGAAAAAGGAAAATGTCCAAAACATCCTTAAGTTAAAAGCTGAAAAATTATCGCTAGTGACTACGGGTCACTATACGACTTGTAAGGACTCACTAGGACTCGTAGGGTCCGAGTCGTAATTAAGACAGAAACCTTTGGGTACACACTGGTTACCTTATGATTGGAACCTTACGACTTGTATAGATTCATTACAACTCATTGAGTCTAGTCGTAAGAACGCTTTGGGCATCATACTTGTTTGGCTATGGAAGGGGACTATACGACTCGTAATGAGTCTTTATGACTTGCGGCATGAAGTCGTCACCAAGGAAGTAACTCAGGAAAAACTCAATGGACACCCTACTATTTTGTTCCTACGACCCGTCAAGACACCCTACGACTCGTAGGGAGAGTCATAGTCAGGGTAGTGAGATCAAAACTTCAAAGTTTTTCCAGGGACAAAAATTCGAGGTGTTACATTCTCCCATCTTAGGATCATTCATCCTCGAATAATGGGTCAAGGCGTTCCTTGGCATGATTTAACACAAAAACACACCCACACTTATCGTTAACAAAGATAGAAAATAAGGATGTCAAGAAAATCACAATTTTCTTTAACAAAGTCAAAAAATGATGTTAAGATTATCACATACCTTGAGCACGATTATCCGAAACGGGAAACAAGAATGGGTATTTGGACTTCATTTACTCTTAAGTTTCCCAAGTAGCTTATTCAACTTTATGATTACTCCAAAGAACCTTTACCGAAGCCACATCTATTTTTGACAGATAACGGACTTTCCTATCCAAAATCTCAACCGGGACTTCCTCATAAGACAAAGAATTTGAAACACGAACACTCTCCAAAGGAACTACCAAGGAAGGATCACCCACACACTTCTTTAATATTAAAACATGAAATACTAGATGGATAGAACCGAAACTCGAAGGAAAATCCAACTCATAAGCTACACTGCCCACCCATCTCAAAATACGGTATGGACCAACATAACGGGGATTGAGCTATTCCTTCTTTCCGAACCACATCACTCGCTTCATTGGAGACACATTTAAGAACACCAGATAATCTATATCAAAATCTAAGTCCTTTCACCTTATATCCGCATAGGAACTTTGGAGACTTTGGGAAGCCTTTAGACTATCCCAAATCACCTTCACCTTCTTTATGGCTTGGTGAACCAAGTCAGGACCACACAACCAATTCTTGCTAACCTTCAACCATCCAACATGAGACCTACACCTTCTACTATAAAGATCCTCAAAGGGATCCATCCCTATCCTAGCATGATAGTATTATATGCAAACTCTATGAGAGGTAAATAATCAACCCAACTACCACCAAAGTCAAGAACATAAGACCTTAGCATATCCTCCAAAGTTTGAATAGTTTTCTATTCTTGTCCATCCGTTTGAGGGTGAAAAGTTTTGCTAAGATTCACCTTAGTTCCCAAACCTCTTTAGAAAGAACGCAAAAAGTGATATGAGAACCGAGTAACCCGATTAGATATCATGGAAAATGGAGCACCATGAAATTTTACTACCTCCTAAATGAAGAGCTTAGCATAATCATCTGTCGAATAATTAGTCTTCACTAGTAGAAAATAAGTAGACTTGGTCATCCTATCCACAATGACCCAAATTGAATCAAATTGATCGTGAGACCGCAAAAGACTGGTAATAAAATTGATATTAATCACTTTTCATTCCACACGAGCAACTCAATCTCTTGAAACAACCTACCAGACCTCAAGTGATTAACCTTCACTTGTTAACAAATTATACACTTGGCCACAAAATTTGCCACATCCTACTTCATGTTATTCCACCAATAGATCTCTTTCAAATCATGGTACATCTTCATCGAACTAAGATGAACAGTGTACCTCCACTCTTGAGCCCCAACTAAGATCCTCTCTCATAGCCTGTCATCATCGAGAACACACAACATACCTTGGTATCTCAAGATACCATCACCACCAAACTAAAAAACCATCACTTTTTGCTAGCCCACATCATCCTTAATCTGCATCAAGAACGAATCTAAAAGTTGCTTCTCTTTCACCTCAGCACCAAGAGATGACTTCACCACCTCTCACACCATCATACCTCTATCCTTAGAGTCCAAGAAATGAACCCAAAGATTAGCCAATCGATGAATATCCTTCACTAACTCTCGCACTTCTCCATCCATATGAGATAAACTTCCGATAGATAACCTGTTAAGAGCATCAGTAACTACGTTATCTTTACCTAGATAACAATGGAGACTATTATCGTAGTCTTTGAGCAACTCAAGACACCTCATTAGCCTGCGATTCAATTCTTTCTAGGTAAACATATATTGCAAGCTCTTATAATCTAAAAAGATGTCAAAATGAACCCTATACAAATAATGGCGCCAAATCTTCAAAGCAAAGACCACAACCAATAATTCTAAGTTATATATCGGGTAATTCTTCTCATGAATTTTTAATTTTCTAGAAGCATAAGCCATAACCTTACCATGTTTATATCAACACACAAGCCAGTCCCATATGGGACGTATCACAATAAACAACAAAGCCATCAATACCTGCAAGCAGGGTCAACACCAGAGCAGAAGTCAATTTATCTTTCAACTTCTCTAAACTACCTTCGCAAGCATCGGACCATAGGAACTTCACTTTCTTCTGAGTCAATCTAGTCAACGGAGAAGTAATCAAAGAGAAACTCTCCACAAACCTCCTATAATACCCGACCAAGCCTAAGAATCTCTAAACGTCGGTTGGAGTCGTGGGTCTAGGCCACTTCTTAACTGCCTCAACTTTTTGTGAATCCATCATGATGCCTTCACTAGCCACAATATGACCTAGATAGTCCACAACATTCAACTAGAATTCATACTTAGAGAATTTAGCATACAATCGATGCTCCTTAAGGGTCTGCAACACTACCCAAAGATGATCAACATGATCTTCTTTACTCTTAGAAAACACCAAGCTGTCATCAATAAACACAATAATGAATAAGTCCATAAAGTGATGGAAGACTCGGTTCATAAGATCCATAACTATCGTCGGGGAATTATTCAACCCAAAAGACATGAATAAGAACTCATATTGACCATTTTAAGTACAAAAAGTAGTCTTAGGGACATCCCCCTCATTAATTTTCAACTACTAGTAACCCGAGCAAAGATCAACCTTAGAGAAGTACTTAGCACCCCGAAGCTTGTCAAACAGGTCATCAATCCTAGGAAGAGGATATTTATTCTTCACCGTCACCTTATTTAACCGGTGGTAGTCTATCCACATTCAAAGGGATCCATTCTCCTTACACACGAAGAGAACAGGAGCACCCTACGGGAAAATACTAGAATGAATAAAACCTTTATCAAAGAGATTTTTCAACTGCTTCTTAAGTTCTTTCAACTCAGCCAAAACCATGCTATAGGGTGGGATCAAGATAGGATGAGTTTCCGGAAGAAGATCAATCCCAAAATCAATTTCCTTATCGGGAGGAACACCAGGAAGATCATTAAGGAACACTTCAGAAAACTCACAGACCACAGGGACATATTTCATTGAAGGACCCTTGAAACTAGAATCTTTAACATGCACTAAATGGTATAGGTATATCTTAAAGATCAACCTCCAGGATCTATGATACGAAATAAAACTTTCCTTAGGCACTAGGGAACTACCTTCTCACTAAATCACTAGCTCATTCAAGAATTAGAAACTGACCTTTTGTGTCCGACAATCTAGAGAGGCATTGCATGAATAGAGCCAATCCATCCCCAGGGTAACATCAAAATCAATCATATCTTATTATATCAAGTTTACCAAAGTCTTTCTACCATGGATAAATATCACACTTACTATAAATTCTTCTAGAAACCACAAAATCACCCACCGAGGTAGACATAGAAAAGGGGTCTGAAATACTCTCAGGACCAAAGCCAAAAAGAACAGCCACACATTTAGAGATATCTCAGATTCCTGGCAAGTGGCAAGATCATAAAGGAGATTCCGACCAGTGCCGAAGCCAGAAGTAGCATCCTTTGGTGCAGGAGTTGAAGACATGGAAACAGGAACCTTATTAGCTCCAGTAGCAACCCTGAATAAGGGATAATCCCGCTGTATATGGCCTAATTAACCATACATAAATCACTTATTTCTCCCCTCCTCACAAAATCCACGATGTGTCTGCTTACAAAAATAGCAAGGGGGATAAGATGGGACTGACTAAGCTCTACTAGACTGATACTGGGCACCCTATGCCCTGGGACCATTACTATTCTGGAAATGGAAATCACCAGATGACTTAGGATATGGAGCACTAGACGTAGAATGAGTACCAGAATTTCCCCAGGTCTTTTTCTTAGAACACTGCCTTCCATCACTACTACTATTTTTCTAACTTCCACCCTGTTTTGAATACTATAACTTCTTACTCTGCCTCTCCCCAATTTCTGCCTACTTTTTCTTCCCATCCTCCATTTGTTGCATGTACAACACCAACTTAGAAATATACATGTTGTTTTATCCCTTTCAGATTTTATTTGGCAAGAAAATAGTTTTGACCTTCTTAAAACTATTTTAAAAAATTAAGAAAATTCTGAAATAATTTTAAGAAAATTCATAGAGTTGCCACTTCATTTTTATAGAAAAAAATCAAGAAAAAACTCAAAAGGATTTCAAAGGTTCAAAACAGAAATAAACCTTTAAAACTAGAGAAACTGGGTAAGGGTTCAATTAATGCCCTAAATTTTTTTTAAGGCACTTAGGAGAATCAATTTAAAATGGTTTACCAAAAAAGAACTAACTTGACTAATTAGAGTGGCTAATTTTTGCAAAGACTTGATTTTATAGAAGATATTAAAATTATTATTTAAATATTTAAAAATGACATTTATTTATTCAAAGGAGAAAATATTTAATTTGAATTAAACTAAATTGAATTTTTTTTTGAATTTAAGAGGAAAATGATTTTGCTTTCGTGGAGAAAGAAAAGATTACAAAATTATTTTCTTATTAATTATTATAGAAAAAAACGATTATGTAGAGATAAAATATTAAAAGAGTATTTAATTAAAAGTGTTTCGCTAATTTTTTTGAAAAAGTTGGTTTTCAAAATATATTAGTTTCTTAGATTTTGGAGAAAATTTCTTTAATCTAAAATAAACCAATAATTATATGACGAAAACAAACAAAATACTTAATCTTTAAAAGACTTTTTTTAAGGAAAAATTTGAAGGAACCAATTTAATGTGCTTTAGACGAAATAAATTAGGTGTAGGAATTATGAATTAAGTAAAGAAAAAATAAGATAAAATAAAATGATAACACTTTTAGGGGATTTGTCTAGGTTAATTGATTAAAATGTTAGTTAATACAAATAAACAATACAAGCTACAAAACTAATACAAGAATTGAAATTGGGCCCTTAATTGGCCATCAACAAAGCTGCCCATTCTTTAAGGACTTGGAGTCCATTTTCTGAAATGTATACCAGTTGTATATCAGCCGTATTTCTCTGTGTTTTTCATGTATATACGCTATATATCAGAATATAAAACCTCTTATGCTTGTGCCCAGTTTTATAATACGTCATATCTTTGCTTAGGATAGCCGCCTTTGACCTGTAAATATCATATATATGGCGTATATTAGTGTATACGAGCCTCTGGACAGATTTTGATGGAGATTTTTGACTCTAGCAAGGATGGTTTTGGTCCCAAGGAAATGCAGGGAGGATGGAGTCTAGTTGGACTCACCAAGAAGCACATAGAGAGAAAAACAAAAATTAGTATCTATTCAAGTTCTCTTTACACATAACCTAAAAAAGGGAGAAAATACATATAACCATATACTCAATGATGTGATAAATAAAGGAAAAACATATCATAAAAAGGTTGTCAAAGTTATTTTTCTAAGTAATTCATATGACATGGATAAATCAACCAACTAAAATAGCTTTAAAAATGGTTGAAGCATGAAGAAACAAATATTGGTGAAAATTAAACTATTAAGTCCAAGCTTTCCAGGAGAGAAACCATAAATAACTTAAGGTCATAACATAATTCATGTATTATGTAATATCAACAACTTATGCATTTATCTTGGAATTTGACGACCTTAACAACATTGAATTCTTAAAACAAAAATGACACCCCGGTAAATCAATCGTTGTTCATACATAGTAATGGGCAAGATTTGTTTATGTTAAACCTTCACCAAACAACTAAATTTGCCACAATAACTTTCAAGTAAAATGATCAAAATTCAAGGTTTAATATGTGTGATCATACAAGACTTCACAATATCAAAACCGCAGATAAATCATTAGGACGCATATACTATATAACAATAGGCTTTAAAAAATGATTATCTAAGGACTAACATCTAAGAAAACCAGTGAGGAACATAAAATTAGAGTGGAATAACCTTCTTTTAACTATAATAGATATCATTAACGTAAATTCATGAAACCAGGCGACATAGACACTTACTGGAAAGTCTCATACTAATGACAAGCAGGCCAATTTTCTCAGTAGAATATCCAAACTTTAAAAAGGCACTACCACAGTCTTTCTAATCCGAAACATATTCTTAAACATAGCATCATTATCTCTTAATTGCAGATTTTATAAACGAGTTAAAACGAAACTTGAATAGAGAAGTATCACAACAACTCTTATTTCATCGTGACAAAGAAATCTAAGAATAAAAATAAAGTGAATGAGCTATTTACCTTTTTGAGGGTAGCGAATCAGAAAAATGAGTTGACGACAACTTCCAACAACTAAATTTAACAACAATTCATTGAAACTAAAAAAAATTTCATCAGAAGTTAATTTTTCGAATTATGTTCTTCGAGAATTTTGATTGCGTGAGGTTAGAAGCATGCGCCTCCAAAACCCCTAATTTTTCACCAAAAATCCCCCCTGCCTTCTTCTCATCAATGTCTATTTATAGAGGAAATATTAATTTTCATCCCTAAAATAATCGTTGGAAAAGGAGAAGAGAAGAAATGAACCAGTAAAGAGAAAATATATCCCTATAATTCGGATTTAAATTGACAGCTTCTGATTCAAATTAGATTTTGGGGGTTAAAAAGTCAACATCGATAGCTCTAGGTCTGAGAATTGCAGAGGTAAAATGGAGAGAGAGGTTTTCGTGATTCAAGGGTCATTACATGGTTGAACTTTTGATGTTCGTAGGTCGGGTCGCCGTTGGATTCGAGTTTTCCCATTGCTTTCGGGTCGACTGAAGCAAGCCGCTGTTGTACGTTGATTGCTAGTATCACTGGTTCGGGTTGGAGTTGATATCAGGTCGTTGAAGTTGTTATTGTTATATATTGTTATTTCAATTGTTGAAGGTTGAAAGCTGTTGTTGTCATTGTTTTGTTGAAGAAAAGGGGAGGCTGAGTTGGGTCGGGTTGGTTTGAAATGGTCTAGGACGGATGCTGTAAGGTGTGGGCCAGCTGGTGTTGCTGAATTTGTTATTGGCCCAACGTTTTAAAGGAATATTATTTTTGGGAAAGGGTAGATTTAGGATTTAACTAAATTGCCTAAATTAGATTAAAATTTTGGTCAGAATCATTTAGATTTTACCCAAATCTAATATCAATTGGCCAATTGCATTGCAATGGTGGACAAGTTGATTTCAATTAAGGTCAAATTTAATAAATTGACCAAATTTAATTAAAATTTGAAATAAATTAACAATTATTTTAATCCCGAGCTTCTCAACCTAATAAAACTAAATAAATATTTTTTAAATAAATTACTTTTAAGAACCAAATTATATTTAAATCAATACTTTATCCGTTTGAGTTGATTTTCAATATAACCTCAATAAAAGTCCAATTTTGATAAAAATATTCATTTAAGTAACAAAATTTATACATTCTCATTTATGTAAATACGAAAACGTATAATCGTCACTTAAATGACAAAACTAACCCTAATAAATATTTTAAAGCGTATTTATCCGGATGAAATAAATATTTCAAATTTATTGAAAATTGAAGAAATCAAGGATTAAATTTAGTCATGGAGGAAAAAAATTAGGTGTCAACATATGTCCTTGTTTAACAAGGCGTCTTTGCATTCCAACACCAAGTCATGGAACAACCCAAAAGAAAACTTTCTCATACTCGCTCTCATAGAAGACACTAACTCAGGTGCATAGCGGGACATATTGTGAAACTTCAAGGCATACTTCTTAACATTAATCCTGCCTTGCATTAAATTCATAAACTCCTAGTCTTTGCTTCCCTCAACTCCTGAGGTAAGAAACGATCAAGGAAGGCACCCGAAAAATCATTCCACAAGGCTACTTCAGCATCATCACCTCTCGACCAATCCTTCTCCTCATACCACTGATATGCCACTTTCATTAACTGATATGCGGCAAACTCCACACCTTTTGAGTTAGAAACATACATACCTCAAAATATTTTCCATTTCGTCAATGAACCCTTGGGGATCCTCATCAATCTTAGAACTAATGAAAATCCAAGGTCTAAGCCTCATGAACTGGCCGACTCTAGTGGCCTCGGTAGAGGGAGAAAAAACACCCTCATGTTCAGATGGGCGAGACTGAGAAGTCACCAATTAAGTCAACAGATGAATAAATCATTGAAACTCAGCATTAGAAATATCTCCTTGAGGCAGTGAGGCATAATTATCATCATACCGAGGGGCCTGAGGAGGACTAGTAGGGACCAGTGGAACTCCATGTTGGGCAGTAAAATCAGGAGATAGAGCCCTAGACCGGGTCTGAACTTTATAAATAGAACGAGCTCTATCGGCATTGTCCTCTAATGGGATAGAAGAGTTTCCATATACATCAAATCTTTGAGCAGGCATGATCTATGACGTGGAAAAATAGGTATTAGAGGGGATATAAAGCCTTAGATTCTATAGCCCGAAATTAGATCCCAAGAAAAGGGGAAACATTCTTAAATGCCTTGTAGCCTCCCCCTTATAAGTATGGCGCACTATACACCATAAAAGAGACTCTATTTGATATGACTATATGCACACCCAATGACACCTAACCTAGGCTTTAGTACCATCTTTTTCATGACCCGAACTAGGGCTTTGCCATGACGAACATCCTAAGTTCGCCGAGGACCGGGGATCACCTCCTTTGTCTGACCATACCGATCACACATAACCACATAACCATGGATGAGTTCCAAACACATAACATGATAGAAAAAATAGTGAATCAAAAGTCTATGAATGTCAATAACCAAAACCCTTCCACAGTAATCCATAAAGCCTTTATACCATAAAAACAACTTACGTCGGGACATGCCCCCAACTCTGACAATGACAATGACAATGAAAATGACAATGATAATATTAATGTGAAGTCCTTAATTATAATTCATGGAAGGGAACCGATGTATTGATTAAGTCTTCCAGAGAATAAAAGCTGACCACTTCCTTATAAATAATCGATAAACTGAACCGATCTGTCTAACACTGCGCTAAAAAAGTAGAATTTCCTTTGGATCTTATATCGTGTGGAGATACAGCATCCGAAGTTGATTAGTGAGTTGAGCACTATCATGTAACTCAGGGATAAATGGTAAAATAATGCCATGATCAACAGTTAAAAATTTATCAAAAACCAATACAAATAATCACATGCACACACACACATATATATCAAATTCTAGGATAGGGTACAAGGTTTAGCATGCACTTTAAAACTCATTAACCTGGATTGTGTATCATAACCATCATAATAAGGCACCCACGAGCTATATGGGACCAGCTTTCCCCTTGCTGAAAGGACCCCAGTGCGTGTGGCCTTACGAACCAGAGAATAATCATATATACATATGCACTATAGGGCACTCGAACCTTCTGTCATGTGTGAAGAGTGACTTAAGCACTCAATCATATAACATGGGGACTCAAACCTCCCGACAGTATCAAGAGTGACTTAAGCACTCAGTCATATAACATGGGGGACTCGAACCACCCGGTCATTTAGATACCCGTGTCGGCAACTGTGGTTTCTAGTAGTGGCTCCTTGGGACCTCCATTTTTACGGCATAGCTACACAACCCCCATTAAAGTGCAATTAAATAATTTTCACACATTCCCAATCATCAAGCATGGAGTCACATGTTAAGGCATTATTATGTGGTATTATCACTGTAGCTTGTAAGAGCATGTTACTTTTCCAAATCCATTAATAGGACAATGGGACTCTAACCCAATTAGCCGATGAGACTCTAAAGTTCCATGTAGGAACCAAACCACATAGCTAAGTGGGAATCTACCCCAACTAGCCAACGGGAATCCAAAGTCCCAAGTAGGAACCAAATCATCTTACTAAGTGGGACTATAAACCTTCAGCCAATAGGACTCCCAAGTTTTTAATTCAAATTTAATTCATGGCCATTAAGCCCCTTTTAAAGTCAATTCAGGTTCCATTACTCTTTTATACTGTGCAAGGTTCTAATACTTTTCAATATGCATAGTCTCATGTTCAAAACAAATTCTACAAGATTGCGTTGAGGTTATTGAATGTTTCAAATCATTAACTGTAACGACCCAGGAGTACCCCCTGGATGTCACATGGTGTCTAGGACTACAAATAGCCCCAATCTATCCTGATATCTATAAAATTTGAAAATCTTATGAAAAGTAAACTAACACATACATATGAATACGGGAGGAAGCAACTTAAAATATTATTCTCAACTTAAAGTTTTGAAGTCACAAACTATTTAAACTGAAAGGTATGTAGTCTGACAAGCCTCTACTATTAACTAGAGAGCCACTAGGACAGACCCCAGCTAACCCGAATGAAATCTGAAATCAAGTAACTGAAGTAACTTTCATCAATGACTAAGAATCTGATGTGTTAGATCCTCAGACAATGAGGACTCACCAAAAATCAGGATGTAGGAAGTGATGCCTGTGATCAATCATGCTACTGAAAATGAGCACCATAACCTACATTATAAGAAAAAGCAGTACATAGAAAAATATGTATGGGTGAGTACTTTGGAATATATTGAGTATATAAGGGTGAATACATAAGTAAAACAGAAACTGATTTTACACATATACTTTCACACTATGCATGCTAATTGCAGAGGACTCACCATGGACTTGAGTAAATCTAAAAACTGTATAATCAAAAAACATGACTAATAAAGCATGATGAATAAACTTAGTGAGTCATTACACTTAGTTTCTAAAATCTTTGCTTTTAGTCTTTCTTGTGGGAGATTCTTCTAACTAACATAAACTATGAGAGCTATTATGGAGTCCAACGTATTTCACACGTTAAAGAGAGATGTCCTACCCTTGCCATTAGAATAGGACCTTAACTTAAGTGATCACTGAACTTAAGCCATATTGGGAATTAAACCTACGGTGGATCATAGTTTTTAGAAATTTAGAATACGCTCATCCACATTCCCTTCTCAGTTCTAAATACTACTCCCCAATATATATATATATATATATATATGCTCATACTTAGGAAATTCACCTTAAAATAGCATAAGGGTTTAGAGGATAAAAACCAATAATATTTATCTTTACTTAAATCATAATCAAAAAGAATAATTATGGATTTCAAGTCTTATTTTATATCAAATGATCAAGCTGAACTTTAATCATGTTATAGTACATGTAACTGAAGCTTAAAAACTTAGGTTTCTTATAAACCTAGTGCTTATTCTTAAGTCTTGTCTTTCATACTTTATTTCGTAAAACTTATAACAAAATATCATGATCAACACTTACATAGAAATCTTTCATCAAAATTCAAGTCAAACTGATAAAATTCAGATCATAATAGAAATCTTGCAATTCAAAATATGAATATATGTAAACTCTTATACACTTAAATCCTTCAGTCACATGATAATATTATACTTCAAAAAATGATAACTTGGGTATGAACCCTAATTAAAACATGTAAATTCAATTCCAAAGATAAAATTTTTTAGTCACAAGGATGAAAGAGTACCCTTGTTATAAACCCCACATGTCTGGATTTACTTGACTTGTAAAGAGAATGTGAATGTAGAGACTTGAGAGATGTCCTTGTGAAAGAAACCCTATCCTTGTTATTCTTGAGAATGGGAGGAGAAGAAGTGTTGTTTATTGAGTTAGAATAGAGGAGAATAACGCCTCTCTTAAGTTATAAGTCGTGGGTTGGATGTTTTAAGAGGGGAAAAGACCAAAAGGCCCCTTAACTGAACTTATAGAAACTCGACTGTCATTTATCACGAGTCATCTCATGACTTGTATCATCTGGTTACAAGTGGACCTAGCAACTTGTAACCTTGGTATAAATAAAGAAAGTATGCACTAGTCTGGATACGAGTCGTATCTTATGACTCGTAACATTACACCATGACTTGTATCAACCACTCATAACTTAGAAAGAAACTTAGAGAACCACCACTACTGACCTTATGACCCTCACTATATGACTCATAACATCTAGTAACAACTCCTAGGGTCGAGTCATTAAGTGACTAGTGATAATGCTCAACTTACTCCCATAATTGAGGGGTAAGGAAGTCGTTGTCAAATAACCTAATTTGAATTAGGGTTGAATCTCAAGGAGCGAATTATAGACTTCAAACCCAATGGGTTCTCAAATTACTATAAGGTTACCCAGAATGCTAACAAAAATGACATGTAAAATAAAATGAGGGGGGGGGGGATTTATTTGGAAACTTGATGTACAATCTATAACAAATGATCAAGAGATGACACTTTTATTTTAAGCATAATATTGGGGAAATCTTGGGATTATAACTACCTAAAGGTAAAAGTATGCGGTCTAATGATAGTTTAGCATGAAATTTAAATATTTAATAAATTATAGGCTAGGTCGAAGGTCATTGTAGTTAATCTTTCGATAAAACCACAATAATTTCACCCGTTGGCTCTTTCGAGCACCTGATAAGTGTGAAATCTATAATCACCCAAAACATTAATCAATTATCACTATTTATAGGATGATGCTCTTGACATGATTTACACTCATAATACACTTATTTATAAGATTTCAAAAAGGAGCAAACCATAGGCTTAATTGTCCACCATTGTCTTATCCCCCTATAACCCTATTTCAAGGATGTTATAGGTTACCTCATAGTGGCGTGTGGTGTGTTTGTTTTAATTAGGTAAAGGGGTGATCTAAGGTCTACATGGGACTTTAGATACCTGTCATGGCCAAACCCTATTTTTGGTCATAAAAAAGGTCATATTAGAGCCCAGTTGTGGTGTCATTGGGTGTCAAACAGAGCCATGTTGATCAGATTCTCTTTTATGGGTGTGTAGCATGCCACACTTATAAGAGAGAGGCTACGAGATATTTAGGAATGTTTCCCTCTCTTGTTAATCTGTTTTAATCCATAAAGACTAAGGTCTTGAGTTTCTATAATTCCCATCCATTCACTTCTCAGATCATACCTCCTAGAGGATCTGAAGCTCATGGAAACTTCTCTATCCCACTAAAGGATAATGCTGATAGAACACAACCTACATATGGGCTATAGACCTGGTGTAGGGGTCTAGTTCCTTTTTTCCCTCTGAAGTTCATGGTCCCCTGTAGTCCTCCTCGAGTTTCTCGTGTTGATGTGTCAAATGCAGAAGTGTGCCAGTCCATTCATATGTTTTCTCAGTTGGTATCTTCTTATTCGGAGCATGCACCTTCTGTTACTCCATCTTCTAAGGCCCCAAAGGTTGTGAAGTTTATAAGGTTCATCCCTTCAGTGTTCAATGGTATTAAGGTTGAGGAGGATTCATAAGGTTTCATCAATAAGATGGAGAATATCTTATACATTATGCATGCTATCAAATTGGAAGGAGTATAATTCATAGCCTATAAAATGAAGGATGTAGCATACAAATGGTATGAGGAAAGGGCATAGTCTAGGGGAGATGATGCAAAATCTACACTGTGGGATGATTTCTCTAGTTCTTTTTAGGATTGCTTCTTTCCTCAGGAGTCGAGGTAGGTGAAAAAGGAAGAGTTTGTTAATATGAAACAAGGTAGGATAACGGTCAAGGAGTATGCCTTGAAATTCCATCAGTTGTCATGATATGCTCCCGAGTTAGTGGTTAGAATGAGGGCTAGAATGAGAAAATTTACCTCTAGATTGTCACGTGATTTGATTCAAGAGAATAAAGCTGCCTTATTAAATAAAGATATAAGTATCTCAAAATTAGTCGTGTATATGCAACAGGTTGAGAAAGAGAAGAAAAACCAGGCTGAGACAGGGGAAAAACAGAATAAATTTTTTAGATTTTCTGTTTAAAATGGAAGTCAACAATAGAGTGGTAGAGATGGTGGAAAGTGGTCAAAGAAGAAGTGAGAGATTTTTAGTTCTTACTTTAAAGCTAGCGCTCCTTGTCCAAAGTCATTGGGTGATCTTCATTCCTAGCATGATAGTAGATTTAGGGCATAAGGTTCCCAATCTCAGGCTTGTAGGGCTTAGTCTTCTCTATCATATCCTTTTTTTAGATTTTGTGTGCATCATGGGTTGTGTGAAGAAGGGAGGAATAAGTGTTTTAAATATGGCCAGATTGGTCACTTTTAGAGAGATTGCACTTATACTATTTCTTTGAGAGAAAAAAAATTCCTGTTGTGACTTCATCAGCTTCTACACCAAAGGGTATTGCTTCTATTTCTACTACCAACACCAGTCAAAATTGCATGTATATTCTTGCTACCCACCAGGTCTCTAAGGCATTTACCAATGTTGTTACTGGTATGTTACGACTCTTTTCTCGTGATGTGTATTACTTGCTTGATCCAGGGTCTAAACTTTCTTATCTGACCTCATTTCTGTCTGTGCATTTTGGTATTAGTCTCAAGTTTATCCTTGATCCCTTTTCTATTTCTACCTCATTGGGTGACTCTATGGTTTCTAGAAAGTCTATAATGGTTGGGTGGTATCTGTTGGTTGTAGAGAAACATTGGTAGATCTGATAGAGCTATACATAGTTGATTTTGATGTCATATTGAGGATGGAATGGTTATATTCTTGCTATGGCTCCTTAGATAGTCGAACCCGTATAGTCATGTTTAAATTCCCTAATGAGCCGGTCATTGAGTGGTAAAGAGGCTCACTAATGTAAAAGAGAAGGTTCATATTATATCTTAGAGCTCGGAAGTTGATTTCCAAGGGATATCTCGATCATTTGGTTTGGTTTAAAGTTTCTAACTCGAAGGATCGTTCATTGACAACTGTTCCCATTGTTAGTGAATTTCTCAAGCTTTTTCCTAATGATTTTCCTGGTATCCCTCTTTATAGAAAGATTGATTTTGGGATTGACCTTGTTTTGGACACCCGCCTTATATCTATGCCTCCTTATAGAATGGTTTCAACTGATTTGAAGTTTCTTAGGTAGCAGTTGAAAGTACATCTAGACAAGGGTTTTATTCATCCTATTATTTCTTCCAGGGGTGCTCCTATTTTCTTCATACATAAAAAAGATGATTCCCTTTGAATGTACATTGATTACTATCATTTGAATAAGTTATGGTGAAGCATGAGTATCCTCTTCCAAGGATGGATGATTTATTTTTCAGATTTAGGGTGCTAGGTATTTCTCTAAGATTGATCCCTGGTCAGTTCACCATCAGACAATGATTAGGGTAGTGGATATCCCTAAGACTTCCTTTTGAATGAGGTATTGTTATTATGAGTTCTTAGTCATGACATTTTGTTTCACTAATGCCCCGACAGCTTTCATGGACTTGATAAATAGGATCTTCCATTAGTTTTGGATTTGTTCATTATAGTTTTCATAGATGATATTCTGGTGTATTCCAAGAATGAGGAGAATAATACTGATCACCTCCACATCATAGTGCAAACCTTGTAAGATCAACACTTGTATTCTATGTTTTTGAAGTGCGAATTCTTATAGAAGGCTGTTACATTTTTGTGTCATGTTATTTCTAGTGAAGGTATCATGGGATATCCACAGAAAGTTGCAGTGGTTTAGAATTGGCCTAGGCCCATGACTCCAACCAATATTCAAAGCTTTTTGGGTTTAGCCGATTACTATAGGATATTTATAGTGAGTTTTTGGACTATAACTTCCTTGTTGACTAAGTTGTCCTAGAATAAGGTGAAGTTCTTGTGGTCTGATGCTTGTGAGGGTAGTTTTGAGAAGTTAAATGATAAGTTGACTTTGACTCTTATTACGACTCTGCCTGAAGGCACTGATGGTTTTGTTGACTATTATGATATATCCCATGTGGGACTTGGTTTTGTGTTTATCTAACATGGTAGGGTGGTGTCCTATTCTTCTAAGAAGTTGAAAGTTCTTGAGAAGAATTAACCAACTCATGACTTTGAGGTATTGCTGTGGTTTTCGCATTAAAGATCATGTATCACTATTAGAATGAAGTCCATGTAGATATCTTTTCTGATCATAAGAGCCTACAATATGTGTTCACCTAGAAAGAGTTAAATCTCATACAGATGAGGTGGATTGAGTGGCTGAAAGATTATGACTTGACTATCCTTTATCACCTAGGTAAAGCTAATATAGTTGTTGATGCTCTTAGTAGGTTATCCATGGGGAGTCTAGATCATGTGGATAAGGATAAGTGGGAGTTGGTGAAATACATTACCATTTATCAAACCTTGGAGTTTGTCTCTTAGACTTTGAGAATAGTGGTGTGTTTATGCATAAGGTGGAGAAGTCATCCCTTGTTGCCAAGATAAAGGAGAAGCAGGTACTAGATCATGTCTTAATGATTTTTAAGAGAGATATAGGTTAGCAAAAGGTTGTAGCTTCTGAGATTGGTGGTGATGGTATATTGAGGTGCTAAGTAAGATTATATGTTCTCGATGTAGATGGGTTAAGAGGAAGGACCTTGTCTAAGGCTTATGATTCATGTTATGTCATTCATCCTGGTTCGATGAAGATGTATCATGATATTAATGAGATATATTTGTGGAACAATATGAAGCAAGATGTGGCATGTTCTGTGGGTAAATGCATGGTGTGTCAAAAAGTAAAGGTTAAGAACTTGAGGCCCGGTGGGTCGATTCAAGAGATTGAACTAGATGTGGAAGTGGGAGATAATTAATATGGATTTAGTTACTGATCTTACTTGATCTCATAATCAGTTTGATTTGATTTGGGTCATCATGGATAGGATGACTAAGTCTAGTCACTTCTTGCAAGTGAGGAGAAATTATTTTGCAGAAGATTATGCGAAGCTGTTCCTCTAAGATATTGTGAAGTTTCATGGAGAGTTTGTCTCTATTATGTCAGATCGCGGTACTCAGTTATCATCGCACTTTTGGCATTCGTTTTAAAGAGGTTTGGGAACTAAGGTGAGCCTTAGTACTACTTTCCACCCGCAGTCGAATGGATAAGCAAAAAGGGTTATTCAGACATTGAAGTATATGGTTCGGGCTTGTATGATTGACTATGGTGGTAGTTGGGTTGATCATTTTCCTATTATAGAGTCCGCTTATAATACCAACTACCATTCTAGTATTGGGATGGCTTTGTTTGAGGCATTGTATAGTAAGACGTATAGATCTCCTATAGGGTGGTTCCACATTAGTTGGTTGGAGATGTTTTGATCGGGTTTGGTTCACCAAGTGATGGATAAGGTGAAGGTGATTCGGGATAGACTTAAATTTTCCCATAGTCTCTAAAAGTCCTATGTAGATGTGAGGCATAGGGAGTTAGAGTTTGAGGTTGGTAATTGGGTGTTCTTCAAAGTATTTCCTATAAAGGGAGTAATGTAATTTGGGAAGAAGAGAAATCTCAGTCCTCGATATGTTGGCCCGTACTTGGTCTAAAAGAGGGTTGGTAATATTGCATATGAGTTGGAGTTGCCTTCTAGTTTAAGCTCCATTCACTAGGTGTTACATGTGCTGTTGAGAAAGTGTAGGAGTGATCCTTCAGTGGTTATTCCTTTTGAGGAGATGGGTAATTTGAATTCTTTATCATATGAGGAAGTCCAGATTGAGATTTTAGATCGACAAGTTCAATGGTTACAGATGAAGGACATAGCTTTGGTAAAGGTTTAATGGAGGAACCACAAGGTTAAAGAGGCTACATGGGAAGCCGAAGAGGACATGAAGTCCAAGTATCCATTCTTGTTTTCCGCTCTGGATAATCATGAATAAGTTATGTGTTATCCTTAACATCTTTGTTTTCTGACTTTGTTAAAAGAAAGAGTACTTTCTTTGGCATCTTTATTTTTCGAGTTTCATAAAAGTAAGAGTAGGGGAATATAGATTCAAATCGTGCTAGAAATTTCCTTGTCCCATCATTCGAGGACAAAGGATCCAAGTGGGGGAGAATTGAAACACCCCAGATTTTGGCCCTTGAAAATTCTTTAGATTTTGGCTCACTTCCTTGGTCACGACTCGTATAGATTAGTCATGAGATGTGTTTACGGGTAATAAGACCCTAGCGTAACAAAATTAGAAACATAGTGAAAAATCTTGCTTTTAGTACAAGTGGCTCACTATGAGCAGTAATGATATGTCATGAGTCATAGGATTAAATCGTAGGGTGTCCAGTGTTCTATTTATTTGGGTTCTGTGTTGCTCATGACTAGACCTTATGTGTTGTAAAATCTCATTATGAGTGGGTTGGTGGATTTATAAGGTGGTCAGTGTATGGGGATCCTAGTCATGGCCTTAGTTATAACTCGTGGTCATGATTCGTAAGGTCTGCATACAAGTTAAGGGGTTGACTCATAACCAAAAGACACATTTCTCTAGCTTTTATGTTGAGGGCATTCTAGAGATTTCCCACTTTAACCCCTTAGATCACATGACTTAAAGTATTTCTTGGGACTTTATTATCACATCATTCCCTATAAAACACTCCCAAATTATCTCTCAAACTCTATATTCAAGTTAAGACTAGGGTTTCAAGAAATTGATCAATTAGGGGTCTCATGGCTGGTTTCTCTCTGTACATCTTACTATATTATGCATATTACTCTTCCCTCATTGTTAATTTTGTAAAAGCATGTAATTTAGCGTATTGCTCATAAGGTTATTGTTTTGGTTTTGAAACAAAGCTTGGGGGTTTTGAATGTTAGAATTGAACAATGTTTCTCAAGGTTTATATATATAATTTTGAAGCTTTTAATATGGTTTCGAAATTATGGGCGCATAGGTATGGTGAATGAACTAGGGAATTGTGATTTTCCCAAACTTGTGGCATTGAAGTATTTATAACCCCAACCCCATAATGTGACATTTCTTTTAGTTATAAATACTATGGAAATTTATAAAATTGAACTAGTATTAAACCATTGCATGATATAAAGAAGTATTTAAAATATAATGGTATGATTTAATGAACAAAGGGAATCAGTGTTACCCAATGTGTTTTATTGAACAAATGGAGTTGTTCTCCCTAAGTTAATGGAAGTTGTTTTGACATGCTGTGTTACCTTGCAAATGTAGTTGGTATGACGATACCAACAATGTATGCCTAAATGTGTAATATGGTTGATTGAATGGAAATGTGTGACAATTGTTTTAAACGGGCTTTAATAAGGGTTTTTTTATCTAAGTCGTGAAAGTGGAGGTTCAAGTGACAAATACTAGAAACTATCATTCTCGATGCGGGGGTCAAAGTCACTAGGGAGGTTCAATTCCTCCTTATTAATATTATTGCATGATTAAGGAGGTTAGAGTCACCCGTAAATCCTTATATGATCGTGTGCTTAATTCGCCTTTGTATATGTTGGAGGGTTTGAGTCCCGCATGTGCATATATATATGAGATTATTCTCCAATTCATATGGCTACATGCTCTAGGGCCCGGCCAAGGGGTGAGAGCTGGGGCCCATATAGCCCGTAGGTACTATTATATGATGGTTGAGCTACACAATCAAGGATACAGTTTTGAAAAGAATGTTAAGCTTTGTTCCCTATACCGACAAATGATATATATATATATGAATTTGATTATATGTTGTTTCTTTTGAATGATATTTAAATTGTCGATCATATAATTATCTTATCCTTATCCCTGAGTTACATGTTAGCGTTCACCCTGCTAATTGTCTTAAGACATTGTATCCCCACGTAATGCAATAATTTGCCATACTTCTACTCCTCTTGCTCAGTGACTTGGATTCGGGATCAGCTATCGATTTAGATTGAAGTGGTGAGCTTCCATACTTCAGAAGACCCCATTTCATGTTTATGGTTTCCTTTACAATTTTACTATTCCTTTGGTCTTGGTTTTGGCTATGGTCGAGGGTATGTCCCAATTAGATATTCTTTGGTTTATATTAGAGGCTTTGTCGGACCACTGTTGGCATGGGGGGTGTTGGTATTGGTTTCGTTATTGGTATTGGTATTAGAATTGACACTGATATCAGTTGGTTTTGGCTATAGACTTATTTTAATATCTTTAAATTGATATTCTTTTATCTTGTTATATGTTAAAAATTCAGAACCTTGGGGTGTGGTGTGTTTTATTTGGTTAGGTGCACGGGGGGTGATCTATGGTCCACGTGGGACTTGATATAACCATCATGGCCAGGCCTTGGTTCAGGTCGTAACAATTTTAGGGATAGTGTTCCTTGAGCTACGAGGGATGTTGCGACAATTTAAATTTTAGGATTCTACAAGCAAGCCTTATGAATGATTTTGAATCTGATTTCTTACCCAAAGAATAATTTTACAATATAAGGTATTGATATTCTTATCTTAACAAGAAGAATGTGATTTTTATAGTGTGGTAGTGGTCAGAGGCTTCTCAAAAGGGAAATACACCATTATAAAGGTCCCCGCATGCTTTTAATTGTGTCTAGGTAGGTTAGTTTCACCTTTATATTAGACTTTGATTTCTTATGGTATTAGTAGGATATTATGTTACTTTATGGTGGGTTCTTATGGTTTAGATGTTATTTTAGGTTTTATTGACTATGTTATCTGATTACGGGCCTTTCAAATAGAATTTGGACTTATTTTCCCTAATTATTAGCATATGATCATCTTTTAGTATGAGGCATAGCTCCGTTGGCGGCTTAGGATAGTATTAAAAAGCCTTATCCTAGGTTCGAGTAGTGTTTGCCTTAGGTTGCGATTTTAGCATACTTTTGTGGGCTCAACTACCCCTTTTAGGATAGGATGCTTAGAATAATTCCCAATTAGACCTAAATGATCACATGACCACTTCCGTAGTCTATTACCCGGGTTTTAGTTGACTTAGACATTATTATATGCTTATTTAACTTTGCTACCCCAAGTAGGGTAGGAATTTACCTTAAAATGCATTGTCCTAGCTTAATAATTAGAACTCACTTCTCCTTTAAAGGACTTGGTCGCCTAAAATTTGACTTATGATTATATGGACTTAAAATGGTTAAAACTCTAGGATATCCTTATATATGTTGTTGTTAATTTAGAAGTTCCAGTTTGAGTCCAGCACTTTGGGTATCGCTTATCTATGAGTTGGAGTTTGAGTTTGGCATTTGTTATATTGTTATTATCTATCATTTTTTGTTTGAGTCGGACATATGTTGTATTATCTACTAGTTTCTCTTTGAGTCTAGCATTTTTTAATTATTACAAGTACTAATATTGAGTTGGGCAATTTGTAAATACTGATGGAATAGTTGTTATGGCTGAAAAAAGGAGTAGAAAGGTACATATTTCACATATTTTTGATCATTTTACATTCATTATTGTTATATCCCATTTGTACTTTAGTAATACTTTTTGCATGTACCTACCGAGATTATGGGGGTATAGATGGGTTTATTACTTTTTCTGTGAGCCTTTTGGGCTTATGGGGTTCCAGTTGGTTATAGCTAGTTTTTACTTCCCACTTTGAGTTGCTTATTCTCTCTTCATTGCATTATCCTAGAATAGTCTATTATTCTATTTTTGCCTTTTTATTAAACTCTTTAGTTACATACTCACACTTTGCTTATACTTTTACTATGATCTAGCACAGTCGACCTCTGATGTCAACTTAGTACTCGATGTTTTGGTACTTATACTACACTTCCCCATATTTTCCTTGATGCAAATCCAAGAATGAGCCACAAAAGTTGATGGCCTTCTCGATTTGTCTTGTCTTACTATTAGAGATTGGCTGATATTTGAGTGGGGAGCTAATCCTCCTCCTACTATCTTAATAGTCTTAATTTTTATATTCTAATACTTTGATATATATTTTGACAATTTGTAGTAATCTTTTAATCATAGTGGCTCTTGTACCGACCTTACAACGTCTTGAAGGATTAATTTGGTATTTATATCCTCTTTCCTTTTTTAAAAATCATGTGTATATATATATATATTGCAGTTGTATATTCATAATGTCTCTCATTCCGTATTATTGTTGTATCTTTTTTCCTCATCTTATTCTTGTGAGACATGTACTTGCCATTGTGGGTTATGGTGTTTGCATACCTACTGGTTGGTTAAATTAGTTTCCATCATGACCTGAAAAATTGGATTGTGATAGTTTGGTATTAGAGCCTAGGTTTACCGATATTACTGGTACAAGAGAAAGTGTCTATTTGAGTCCTACGGATCAATATAATGACATTTGTATCCTATATTCGAGAGGCTACATGAAATTCTTAGGAAAATCTCATATTTTGGGTTTATTGTCATATGTTATGTCTATATTCGTTTCTATATTCTTATTTGTTTCACCCTTTAGCAGATAGCTAGGATTAAAACTATGGTGGTTGGGGACGGTGACCATGGACCCTCAGCTCGTGCACCTATTAAAAGCAAAGGTTGACCTCGAGGTCGGGGTCAGGACAAAACTATATCTCCGTTCAAGGCCAGGATAGAGAGACGTCACCAAATATAGTTATCGATCTTGTACATGACATAGAAGTAGAGGATCTTCCGCTGATATAGTCGGTGGGCCATGGGGAATGTCACACCTCAAATCCCACTAAGGAAGATAAGCACCTATAGTTATAAAGGCCGAGAGCACCAACCCATAACCTTGTGTTTCACATGCATGTAACTGTGATAACCAAAGGCTCTGTAAAGTATAGATATGATGCATAGATGAAACTAAAACATGTTGACAAGCCCAAAATATATATACAAGACATTGTCATTGGGTCCACAACATCTAAAAGACAAAACATTACCATGCTTAACTTAAATTGGTCTACAAAGCCTCTAAAGCATACATAGACTTAGCTAAGACCGAGACAATCCCCTACCTCAGTTTTATCTACTATACAATACCGAAACATATATGAACTCGAAAAGCTATGAATAAACATGGAGCTCACCAATAGGCGATGGATGTCCTGTTCTCCTATTGGTGAGATATACTCGCTAAAGTACCTATGTATGTATCATGAAATACAGGTCCCTCATGTGGGATGTCACTTCGAAAGTATGTACTAAATATGCAAGGCTTAAAGTAATTATAAAAAAAGCTCATATGAAATTAGGTGCAGGAGTATAGATAGTGCTAATAGACAACTTTTACATATACATGTGGAAAAGTGTAATTTCCATTCCTTTATTTACTCTATAATCTTTGTAACCCATGTGATATAAATAATGAACTGATCTGTCACAAATACACATTCGAATCTGCCTATGCTAGGCGTACACCCTTGATCCGTCACCCATATATAAATAAATTGAGGTTGGCCCATGCTAGCCTTTAATCCATGAGATTCCTCCCATATATAAGGATATCGGTATTTGCCCATGCTAGGCTTAGGCGCTTAAGCTTCCACCCGTACATGGTTTAGTTTATTTAGCCTTTGTGATTGTACTATGGTGGTCATAACCTTATTTAGCTTTGATAAAATAATCCTCTAAAACGAGACATGTGAATAAACTCTTCATTTACTAATAATGGCATAGGGAGCACGTTGTACACAAATGAAATGCTTAGGAGATGTAATAACACCTAGATCATATTTGTGAAAAGGAGTACACCTGGAATTTTCTAGTGAAAAAGGACATGCAGACTTGATAATAAGAATGCATTGAAGTATTTCAACATAATAGGGAAAATCGTTAGCTAGATGGAAAATCATACGCTGCCACTATGTATCATTTGCAATACGGGAACTTTAAAGCTTACTTTGTAACACACGTGTTGAATTTCATGACAAATAATATAAAATAGAGTAGCCTTACATACCTTGTTGTAAAACTCCCATATTAAACCGAATTAACCTCCTTCCTTTAAAATTTCTTATCTATAATAAGTACATGGTAAAATTATTATAGGTAGCTAACCAACACATTTGGATTACTTAACCTCACCAACATATTAGTCGGGAAGTAAGCCCATAATTTATCAAATAAACGGTATTATTTTAAACCTTTCTCCTTTAATTACATACACCTACCATACTGATTCATATAAGATTCTCTGAAACAACTCTGTCTTCATTACACCATCAAACAATATACAAAGTTGAATAGGTAATAAGACATACACAAAATTTAATTCATTGATATTAATAATGCTCAACTTACACGTCAATATAAGTTAAAAGAGATCGTTGTCAATATAATACCCAACTTTGAATTTGGGTCAAATCCGCGAGGAACAATGTGAATGGTGATCGAGTAAGATCGAGATAAAAGTTACTTGCTAAATTCAAACATAGGATACAAATATTTGGGGGTTTTGAATATTTTTAAAAATATCACAATTTTGGGATTTTAGAAACCCAACTCGACGCTAAGAATAATTAGAGTATAATCAATTAGTAATGGATCTTGGGGTTATGCCATTCTATGTGTGAATTCATACATGGTTAATTGAGAATTCATCAAAATTTAGCTGGGAGTCGTGAGTAGGCTAGATTTAAAGTATTAGCATTAGTCTTTCAACTAAACACTACACTAAACTCATGGATTCTTTTGAATACCTCATGAGCATGCCAAACTTACCAATCAAAAGCCTCAACTTAGTATCCCTATTTCTAGGATGATGCCCATCAAGCTAGATAAATAACCTAACATCCTTATTTCTAAGATAATGCTAAGGAAATAACTAGTATCAAATAATTGCTTACGATTACTCATCACCCACGTCGCTCTTTCAAGAATGATGTGGGATCCAAGTCAATTTGGGGTTTTCACCCACAAATCTCATTCAATATAGGAGTTTCACCGACAAATCTCATTTCAATTAATGAGTAATAGAAAAATCTAAAAAGATAGCTAATTGGGTAGATACATAAACACCACCCATGCATAAATCATAATCTATCCAAGCATAACCCAAAGAGAAAGAACTAGCAACTCATAAAGATAATAAACAAAAATATACCAAAATCTCCATCAAATTGATTCATGAAAGATAAGGAGAATGTTAATCCACTTTTTAAATTTCAATAAATCTTCAATGGAATTTGTCAATTCTTCCTTTCGAGTTACTCTAATATCTTCTTAGCCATGAATAATACAAACTTTTTCTCCAAGATCCAAGTGATAAGATAAAACGTGAAGATGAAAGATAGGATTAAAGATAAGATATGGTAAAAATGAGCTAAAAAAAACCCCATTTATGCCCCAGTTCCATATTTACCAAATATTATAAAAATGCCACCTTTCTCTTGGTCTCTTTAAGCAAATTACAATGAAACTTTTTCGCGCCATCGTTATCGCCGTCTCTTGACCGCATTTGTGACTCCCGCGATTGTGGTGGTGGCCTCGTGATCACCAAGATTATGCTTGACCTGAGATGGCGGTCGCGACCCTTAGGTCGTGATTGCGGTACATGAGGGTCGACCCATGGGCCTGATTTCCAGCATTTTGGCTCTTTCTTTACATTTCTTCTCTTTTAAACTTTTACCTACACAAGTGAGCATTATGTATGAGATTAACGTAAAATCAACGAAAAATCATGATAATTTTGGCTTAAACGGTGCTGGCAAGTCATCAATTTGACGACTTATCAATACCCCTAAACTTAAACTATTACTTGTCCTAAGGAAATGAGGATAATTCAATATGATATGGTATTTAACTCAATTAAACAAAAGCTATAATAAAGAAATAATCTAACAAATCTCTACAAAGACTTTCCAAAGATGTCAGGGACACAAGTAAACCAAAATTTTTAATAAGCATATATTTATGAAGCAAGGATGCAAGTTTGTGTCAAATGAACCTTCCAAATCTACTAAGCATCTTAAGAGGAGACACAAAATTTTCAAAGATTGCACCAATCTTCACAATGAAACTCACTTCATCCATTTACCTAAATCAAGAGTAGGACTTCACCATCTACTCTAAAGTATCGATGCCACTCACATGCAAGAGTTAGCTCCATACACGCAAGACATTGAAATTTCTAAAGGAGCTCAAATAATGAAACAATTCACAATCACTCTCACTAAGAAATTCAAGTACAACGATTAGAACCATATGCTTGCCCTTTGAGTTTTTTGCCACTAATGTTGACTTACTTTTGTATCACCAAGGTCTTGCGGGTCTAGATGAAGGTTTAAGGTATGGGAAAGAATATATATGGATCAAGTGACTAAAAGACCTCCTTCAATGCAATCGCTCAACCCCACCTGCCCTAAAATTTTAAAGCTATCCACCTTATTCTCTTTCAAATCATTTCTCATATTTCCCTACCTTTTAATTTGCATTTACCAAACAATTCAAAGACACCATTTTTTTTCTTCATTTCTTTCACTTTTTTAAGAGACTTTCTAGCATTAAGATTTTCTTACCCCCCCTCCCCCTTGTTTCTCATTTCTCTTCACATTATATGGGCTAAGTTGTACAACTATATGATCAACTATATCCATTATCTCTTAAGAACATGATTTGACCACGTTACATACACCTTTTGTGACATGACCTTAACTAGGTCCTAGTCATGTCGGGTTCCCCAACCTAACTGGGACTGAAAACCACCCCCAACAACCAACCATAAACATCCTACACCCGATGTCGGATGATTTTCAATTATGTAACATAAAAATATGGAACAATCATAAATCAAATACAATAAAGCAAGTCAGCCCCAATACCAATACCATTGCTAAAGCTGACACAAATACCTACACTGCCCATGCCAACCCAAAGTAGTCGCACAAAGCCTCTATCCAAAATTAAAACAATATCTGATCCAGACATGCTCCCGGCCATTGCCAAAAACTAAAGTCTATGAAATAGCCAAAGTATGTAAAAAAGTCCATAACATGAAATGGAACCTTCCGAAGTATGGAAGCTCAACACTTTAATCTGACACAAAGTTGTCCCCAAGTGCAAGTTATCGAGTAGGAGGAGTAGTATGGATGACTCCTGCATCACGTGGGGATACAGCGCCCGAAGATGGGTTAGCCGATGAATGCTAGAATGTACTCAGGAGTAAGGATAAAATAAAAGTCATCCCCAATACCAATACCATTGCTAAAGCTGACACCAATACCGACACTGCCCATGCCAACCCAAAGTAGTCGCACAAAGCCTCTATCTGAAATTAAAACAACATCTGATCGAGACATGCTCCCGGCCATTGCCAAAAACTTAAGTCTATGAAATAGCCAAAGCATGTAAAGAAGTCCATAACATGAAATGGAGCATTCCAAAGTATGGATGCTCAACACTTCAATATGAAACAAAGTTGTCCCCAAGTCAAGGCTATCGAGTAGGAGGAGTAGTATGGACGACTCCTACATCGCGTGGGGATATAGCGCCCGAAGATAGGTTAGCCGATGAATGCTAGCATGTACTTAGGAGTAAGGATAAAATAATACCATCATTTAAAACCAAGTACATAACCACATACAATCATATCCATACATATATATATAATCCTTGTCGGAAAAGTGAGCCGGGTTTAGCATGCATTTAAAACCTTTAACATGGGTTTATGTAGCTTTACCATCATAATCCACCCACGGGTTATATGGGTCCAAAGTTACCTCCTGAACTAGCCCCAGTACGTGTAACCGTATGAACCAAAGATATCCAGTGTCCATCCATCAGACTCACACCTTCAGGATAAGCTATCATAATCCACTATTATTGCCCAATTAAACCATTAGCACATAACCGACCAACCAATTCTAGAAGTTATTAACCAAGGCTTTATGAAGTGGTATCGTCATATCGACCGTATCTTGCAAGCAATGTTATTAGCCAACACTTAGGGTATTCCTATGTGTCCTAAATGATTCCCAATTAAATTAATACCATGGCCACCAAGGACTTACCAAACCATTTAAAACAATTTAGGTTCCATTACCATATTATGAAATACAATAGTTTCAATATAAGTCAAACGATGTGAAAAAACAAATCTCATTGGCATTTTAACAAATATGTTGAGGGAATATAGATTCCAAAACCAAAACCAACTACCAATTGTCCATTATCATGAAATAACATGGCAATTCCACAATTTTAACATGAAAACTACAAGAAAAATATGTGAAACAATATCAAACCAGTTACAACTAAAAACCCCAACATAATTCAAACCAAACAATATCCATAATAAAATTATGAAAAATATTCATTAAAACATGAATTTAGTTGAACAAACAATGAGGGAGGAGTAACATGCCTTAGATACCAAAGAAGACGGAGAGAACCACCCTTGAGAGCCCTAATTGACCACCTTGTAGGAAACGCTAGCCTTTTCTTAACCCAAGATCTTGAGAGAGATTTGAGAGTGTTTACAGTGTTTTTGATTGAGAATAATAGGGTAAATAAAGTCCCAAATGTATTTTAAGTCATAGGGTCAAAAGAGGTTAAGAGGGGAAATGCTTAGAATACCCCCAACTTAAACTATAAAAATCACCACTTGAGGGTAGGACTCCCCCCTTAACTCACACATACAACATATGAAAGGTACCCACCTCCCGTACCCTAGATAGAATGTTAGATATCATACGTTATCCACCATACGACTGCCCTTGCCAAATTGTACTCATACGATACGACTAGTACCATAAAACCATATCCAAGATAGAATACAAGGGGTTGGATACTGGACAACATACGAAATGGGCTTTACCACTTGTACCATCTCCATATGACTCGTATGGAGTCTAGTCATACATAGGATAGTACATGATAAAGAACATACTACTTAACATACGACTTGGCCCCCTATGTCGTACCCACATCATACGACTAGTAAGTCAGAGTCGTATGATGTCCAGAGAGTTCAAAACTTAGGAAATTTCTCAAGATCATACTTAGGGTGTTTCAATTCCCCTCCCTCACTTGGACCATTCATCCTTAAATGATGGAATAAGGCATGACTAACACGATTTAAACCACAAATACCCCAACTCTAACCTTTAACTAAGTTAGAAAACAAATATGCCTGGAAGTGAATCTTTCCTTTAACAAAGTTTGAAAACAAAAGTATGATAAAGAACACATATCTTTCGAACTAATTTCCAGAGCAAAAAATAGGAATGGATACTTGGACTTGATATCCTCTTCCACTTCCTAAGTAGCTTCTTCGACCTTGTGGTACCACTATAAAACCTTTACTGAAGCTACATCCTTGGTCCGCAATCGACAAACTTGCCGATCCAAGATCTCAACCGAGACCTCCTCATAAGACAAGTAATCTAAAATACCAATATCCTTCATAGGCAACATTTGAGATGGATCGCCCATACACTTTCTTAAAATAGAAGCCTGGAATATTTGATGAATAGAGTTTAAACTAGAAGGAAACTCTAACTCATACGCCACCTTACCCACCCTTTGCAAAACCAAGTAAAGACCAACAAACCAGGGACTGAGTTTCCCCTTCTTCCCAAACTGCATCACTCCCTTCATGAGAGACATCTTTAGGAATACTCTGTCCCTAACCTCAAACCTTAAGTCCCTTCGCCTCACGTTTGCATAGGACTTTTGGTGACTTTGTGCATCCTTAATCCTATCCCAATCACCTTTACCTTCTCCATGGCTTGGTGAACCAAATCCGGGCCATGCAACTCTGCCTAACCGACCTCAAACCATCCAATAGGAGATATACACCTCCTACCATACAAGGCCTCAAATGGAGCCATCCCAATGCTAGAGTGGTAGCTATTGTTATAGGAAAACTCTACAAGAGGTAAATTCTCAACCTAACTAATTCCATAGCCAGTCATATAAGAACAAAGTATGTCCTCTAATATCTGAATAGTCCTTTCTGCCTGCCCATCCGACTGCGGATGGAAAGCAGTACTCAGAGTAACCTTAGTCCCCAACCCATTCTGAAACGATCGCCAAAAGTGAGATGTAAGTTGCGTACCATAATCATAGATAATAGAAACCATAACACTAGGCACCTTCACAATCTCATGAAGATACAACCTCGCATACTCCCCATAGCTAACCTACTAAGAGCATCAACAACCATATTAACTCTTCCTAGATGGTAGTGAAGACTTATGTCATAATCCTTGAGCAGCTCAAGCCATCTCATTTACTTGAGGTTAAGCTCTTCCTGAGTAAACACATATTGTAGATTTTATGATAAAAAAAGATATCCACATTCACTCCATACAAATAGTGATGCCATATTTTCAATACAAATACCACATCTAGCAATTCCAAATCATGAGTTGGATAATTCCTCCCGTGCACCTTCAAATGCCTAGAGAAATAAGCAATCACCCTTCCATGTTGCATCAGAACACAACTAAGACCAACATGAGAAGCATCACAATATAACACAAAACCATCAGTGCCTTCAGGTAAAGTCAAAACTAGAGCTGAAGTTAGCTTATCCTTCAACTTCTCAAAACCACTCTCACAAGCATCAGACCATAAGAACTTTACCTTTTTTGAGTCAACTTAGTCAATGGGGCCGTTATAGAAGAAAAACTTTCTATGAACGTCCTGTAATAACCTGATAAACCCAAGAAGCTCCGAATAACAAGTGGAGCCGTGGGTCTAGAACACTTATTAAACACCGCAACCTTTTATGGATCCAAATGATCCCATCACTAGAAATGATATAACCCAAAAAAGTGACAACGTTCAACTCGAATTCACATTTCTAAAACTTGGCGTATAATTATTGTTCTTTCAGAGTCTGCAACACAACACGAAGGTTATTAGCATGATCCACCTCACTCTTAGAGTACACAAAAATATAGTCTATGAAAATAATGATGAACAAGTCCAGGAACTGATGGAAGATCATATTCATCAAAATCATAAACATTGCTGGGGCATTCATCAACCAAGAGACATAACCAGAAACTCATAATGCCTATATCAAGTACGAAAGAAAGTCTTCGGGATATCCTCCTCTCTAATCTTTAACTGATGATACTCTGATTGAAGAACTCTCTTGGAGAAAAAGTTAGCACCCTTCAACTGATCAAACAAATCATCTATTCTCGGAAGAGGATACTTATTCTTTACCGTCACCTTATTCAACTACCGATAATCAATACATATCCGAAGGGAACCATCCTTCTTATGCACGAATAACACCGGTGCACCCTATGAGGACACACTAGGATGGATGAACCTTTTATTTAAAATATCCTTTAATTTATCCTTAATCTCCTTCAACTCAACTGTAGCTATTATATATAGGGGAATAGAAATTGGATGAGTGACCAGAACAAGATCGATCCCAAACTCAATCTCCCTATCAGGAGGAACACTAGGAAGGTCATCAAGAAAGACCTCAGGAAATTCATTCACCATTGGAACAAAATGCAAAGAAGGATCCTCCGAGCTAGAATCTTTAACCTTGACTAGATGATAGAGACACCCCTTGGAGATTAATCTTCGAGCTCTAAGATATGATATAAACTTCCCCTTAGGAGAGAGGGAACCACCCTCCTACTCAATAATCAGCTCATTAGGGAACTTAAAGACAACCTTACAGTTCCAATAATCTAGATATGTATAGCACGAGTGCAACAAAGACATCCATAATATAATATCAAAATCTACCATATCTAATTCAAAAAAATTAATAAATTTTTCTTTACAACCAATAGATACCACACAACCCCTATAGACTCTTTTAGGAATCAAAGAGTCACCTATTATGGTAGAAACAAAAAGCATTTGAAACACACTCGGGACCAAAACCAAAATGCACAGCATAAATGGAGTCACATAAGATAGAGTGGACCTCCCATAAAGTAAATAGTACACATCACAATAAAAGAGTTTCAACATACCAATCACAAAATCAAGAAATGCCTTGGACTCCTAACGGGTAGTCAGAGCATAAAGATGATTTCGACAAGTGCAAAATCCAGATGGTACATCCTTTATTATTGGAGATGAAGAAGATGCAACAGGAACCTTGGTTTCCCTAGAGGTAACCTTACTAATAGGATAAATTCTATCTATATTCCCTAGATTAACATAATTAAAGCACATGTCCCTCCCCTCATCACAGAAACCTCGATGCAAATGACCATAGAATCTACAAGGAGGATATGATGGAGTTGACTGAGCCCCACTATCCTGAGATTGGGCACCCTGTGCCATGATGTTATCACTACAATGGAAATATATATTACCTAATGACTTTGGGTAGGGAGCACTAGCCATTGAATAAGCCCCCAAATTGCCCCACTTCTTCTTGGGCCACTTACCATCATCCCTGCCACTCTTCTGTTAGCTACCATCCTACTTAAATAACCTAAATTTCTTGACCTGCCTTTCTATTATCTCAGTCTACTTCTTCTTTTCTTCCTCCACCTACTGTATGTATACCACCAACCAAGAGATATCCATGTCCTTGATCAACAAGGTGACTTTACTTTCCAAAGTCAAGTCTTGGGACAAATCGGAAGCGAAATTCCTCATCCTCACCCTCATACCAAAAACAAACTCCGGATCTTACTGTGACAACTGGTGAAACTTAAAGGGACACTCCTTAACTGAAATCTTACCCTATTTCATATTAATAAACTCTTCTACCTTTGCTTCCCTTAACTCATAAGGAAAGAAGTGGTCTAAGAAATCATTATTAAAATCTTCCCATAGAGATGACTCAGCACTATTACCCCTTGACTGTTCCCATTTCTTGTACCATTGGTATGCCACATCTTTTAGCTGGTAGGTGGAAAACTCCATACCCTCCACATTCGTGGCATGCATAACTAAGAAAATCTTTTCTGTTTTATCTAGTAAACCTTGAGGATCCTCCTCAACCTTAAAACTTGTAATGGTTAGAGGATTCAACCTCATGAATTTTCCAACCCTTATGGCATTAAAAAATGTTGTAATAGAAATACCACCCTTAGACTAAGTAGCTACCTACTGTGAAAATATGTGAATACACTGAAAAAACTTAGTGTTTGTCACTTTAACCTAAGGAGTATGAGAAGGACAAGAGGGAACTGATAGAACTCTAAAAAAAATCCAAAACTAGACCCCTAGATCAGGTATGGATCCTATGAGTAAAGCGTGTCCCATAAACATTGTCCCTATTAGGACTGAGAAGTTTCCGTGAGATTTAGATCACCGAGGCATGATCTGAAAAGAAAACACACGGGCATTAGAGAAGATTTCAGGACTTAGAATCTATAGCTTAAAAATAAAACACAAGAAAGAGAAACATTCCTTAATGCCTTGTAGCCTCTCCCTTAATAGTGTGGCAGGCTACATACCCTTAAAAGAGACACTACTCGATATGACATTGTGTACTCGTAAGTGACCATGAACCTAGGGCTCTAATACCAATCTAACACAATACAAACTAGGGTCTAGTCATGTCGAGTGCTTCAAGCCCAATCAGGAATGGAGACCACCCCCAATACCCAACCATAAACACCTAACACCTGATGTCGGATGAATACTAATAATGTAACATAATAATATGGAACTATCATAAATCAAATATAGTCAAGTGGAGTCATCCCCAATACCAATACCAATACCATGAATGACATCAATACCGATATAGCCCATGCCAACCCAAAGTAGTCTCACAAAGCCTCTACCTAAAATCAAAACAACATTTGTTTAGGACATACCCCTGACCATAATAATAAAACAAAGTCTAAGAAATAGCCAAAGTATGTAAAGAAGTCTATAACATGAAATGGAGCATTTCGGTGTATGGAAGCTCACCATTTTAATCCGATACAATGCTATCCCCGAATCCAAGTTACTGAGCAAAAGGAGTAGAATGGCCATTTCCTGCATCGCATGACGATACAATGCCCGAGGATGCATTAGTATATGAACTCTAGCATGTATTCAGGAGTAAGGATAAAATAATGCCAACATTTAAAACCAAGTACATAACTATAAGCAATCATATCAATAAACATATATATAATCTATGCCGAGAAAAGGGAACCAAGTTTAGCACACATTTAAAAGCTTTAAATTGGGTTTATCTAGCTTTACCATCATAATCCACCCATAGGCTATATGGGTCTAGTGTTACCCCCCAAACTAGGCTTAGTACGTGTAGCCACACGAACCAAAGATATCACAGGGGTCGGGGATTCCCATGTACCCTTTGCCCTCCATGATACATATATAGAAGTATAACTTAGGGGATTCCCATGTACCCTACAAGTATAAGTTTGCCCTGACCAACCCTCATGTTGGCAAACATGAGTTTCTAGTGTTCGTCTATTAGACTCACACCTTCACGGAAATCTATCATAGCCTGCTATTATTTCCCAATTTAAACATTAGCTCATAAACAACTAACCAATTTCCGAAGTTATTAACCAAGGCTTTAGGAAGTGGTATCATCATACCGACTATAGCTTGCAAGTAATTTCATTATCCAACACGTAGGGGATTCTAATATACCCTACATGATTTCCAATTAAATTAATACCATGTCCACCAAGGCCTTACCAAACTATTTAAAACCATTTAAACCAATTTAGGTTCCATTACCATAGTATGCAATGCAATAGTTTCAATATAAGTCAAACTATGTGCAAAAATGATTCTCATAGGCATTTTAACAAACATATTGAGGGCATATAGTTTCCAAAATCAAAACCAAGTACAAATTATCCATTCCCATGAAACAACATGTCCAATTCCATAATTTTAACATGAAAACCACATGAAAAACATCTGAAACAAATATCCAACCATTTAAAACCAATACCTCAAACATATAATTCAAAATCAAATAATACCCATAATAAAATCATGAAAACCAATAATTAAAACATGAAATTAGTTGAACTAACAATGAGGGAGGAGTGACATGACTTAGATACCAAAGAAAATAAAGAGAAACCATCCTTGAGAAGCCTAATTGACCATCTTATAGGAAACCCTAAACTCTTCTTAAACCAAGATCTTGAGAGAGATTTGAGAGTGTTTAAAGTGTTTTTGATTAAAATAATAGGTTAAATATAACACCTCACATTTTCAAGCTAGAATGCATACAAACTTGAACCCAATTATTCTATGTATATACATGTGTTATTATAAAATATATGATATTGAAATATCCTTTTATATTTATCGAGGTCATAATACCTTTCTAACACAAAGACGAGTTGAGAACTTTTCTATCGATAAACTTTTGACAGATACTCCAGCTAGGGTCCACTATAGACAAGTGCTTAGCCTAGAATATATTGATTCGCATGTCCTACAGTACATCAAATGAAATATCTTAGAGTCAGCTTTCCAACTCATCAGGTTTTACCTTAATTCGATATTAGAGTGGAAAGTTATGATAATTTTTCCTCAGCATATCCATCTGTTATCAAGGTGATGACTAGGCTGATAAGTCACCAACAAGTTGACGACCCATCAGCGAAGTAGTCAACCTTAGGAAGAATTACTGAAGAAGGTGACGACTAGGTTAATAAGTCATCAACAAGTTGATGACCTATCAGCCATGTCATCAATCTTATGTTAGGCTATCAGCCAAGTCATCAACTAAAGAATTTTAGAAAATTTTATTCAACTTTGGAGGGGTATTTTGGTCTTTTCCTCACCTCAAACCTTAATCCCATGACTTAAAATCATCTATTAAGCATATTTTCCCTAATTCTCAAACACATAACATGATACTTCCTCTCCCATACTGAAGAACAACCATCTAGGTTTTCCTTCAAGATCATCTCCCAAGTCTCAAGATTCAAATTCAAGAATATTAAGAAGATCAAGATTAGGGTTCCTCACCCAAAATTCAAGCCTCTTTTTTTAAGATCAAGAAATTCAAGCTTTCTTCCCCAAGAAATTCTAGTTTTAATTTCAGCATTTATTCAAGAATCCATTTAATTAAGGTGTGTGGGGTTATGAACAAAGGTATCCTTTCACCCTTGTGCCCAAATTGCATGATTTTAAGATTTTATTTACTTTTTTGAATTAGGGTCTATACCCAACTGTATATATTTTTGAAGCATGAGATTATCATGAGATTTAAAGCTTTACATATATCAAGAAGTGCTTATGTTTATGTTTTTCACTTACAAGATTTATATTATGAATGAGATTGCATAATCTTGACTTTCTATAGTTGAAGTATTTCAAGAATTATGTTGAGGATGAAGTCTTGGAATGAATTATCATGAGTTTACATCATAAATTTTAAGCCCTAAGTTTAAGTGTTGAGATTACAAGAAGATTATGCTTTTAAACATTCTATGACAAGCTTATTTCAAGATTTAAAGCAAGAATTGATCTTTTGATCCTCATTTAAAAGATGGAATCCATATTTGTTTATCTTTATTATAATTTAAAACAAAGAGACGCATAATTGGTTTTTGTTATAAACCCTTATGCTATTTTAAGGTGTATTTCATAAAGTATGAGCATATAATTTATGGAGTAGTATTTATCATCGAGTTAGGTATGTATCCAAGGTCACATGCCCCAGAACTATGTTCCAATATAGGTTAAGCTTATTCCCAATATGGATGAAGTTATAGATAGTGATCACTTACGTGAGTAAGATATTGGACTCTATGATATCTCACATGGTGTATGTTAGTTAGAAGAACCTCCCTTAGAATGAATAAAAGAAAACCTTTAAGAACTAAGTGTTACGTCTCACAAAGTTTATACTTATGTTTCATTACTCTTGTTTATGATTTTATAGCTTTTGTTTTATTTAGGATAAAGGTGAGTCATTTACACTTAGCCTGCATTATTTTATAGCCTCTATATGCTACATTGTCTTATAATGTAGGTACTAGTTGTAACCCACACATTATAATCGGACAGTGTGCAACTTCCAGTCACTAGGTGATGTGCCCTTTTGATCAAGGGATTGAGTCAATTATAAATCGAGTAGCATATTATTTTCTTTATTCAGTCCTATTGATTAGGGATAGTTTGGATCATGTCCCAGCTACCTATAGTCAGAATTAGTAGAGGATTCATAGACATTCCGTAGAGTTGATATATTTGATTTCAATTTTGTTTTGTATAACTAGAGTTGTAATCTTTTTACACAATTTTTCTGTTGAACTTACATAGAAAATACTTATCTTCTGCATATTTCTTTCAAATTAATGTATCTTATTTAGTTACTCATCAGTTATGCGAGTTTAAGAGTTAAATTGGAATCACTTGTGGTCCTAATTACCATATGACGTCCAGGGGGTAGTCTCGATGCATTAATAACTTGGTATCAGAGCACAGTGTTCAAGTGTCCTAGGGTGTTTGTGAAGCCATGTCTAGTAGAGTCTTATGAAATAGTACAATGACATCTATACTTTTCTTTGAGAGACTACAAGGCGTTTAAGAAGAGTTTCCTTTCTTTCATACTCTAGATCATGCAGTAAAGTTATTCTTTTAGAAACATTCGTCAATTTGAGTGTTACTCCATAATTCTTAATCTATGACTTATTCTTGAGATAACACGATTAGTAAGTTCTAATCCAAGATGATGCTCTCAGATTTACTATCAGTAATTTCAAAAGTCACACAAGGGGTGTAACTCCCCAATTTTCTGGAACTGGAATGCCACATTGTGCTCATGATCCTAAAGGACCACAAGATAATACTTTTCTGATATCTGTACCTGACCACTACATAATATACTGAAATAAATATGGAAAACTGGCGGAAGCTTGCCATAAGGTTCAAATATCTAAAAATTGAATACTAATATATCTATTTGAAAAGCCTCTAAACTTGTCTGAACTATGGAATTGATGGGACATGTCCCCAACTAACTCCGTCTACTAAAAATAAACTGAGTCTAATTCCATAATAAATAAGGATCATCCTCAAATGAAGAGGACTCACTGCTACGTCTACTACTGCTGACTGAGTCTGGACTGCTAAGGGTGCTCTGGATCTCACGCTTTGGAACATATATTATAAGACACCATATCTCAAGAGAAAAGTATGTGTCAGTACTTTGAATGTACTAGTATGCTAGATGAGGTAAGGCTAAATTCAAGGTCTTATGCATGCACATAGCTTAATTGAATAACATGAGAGTACTGAATAAGGACATATGCATGAATGCACATACCAAAACTGGAATCACAGTAACACCGAATACGAACTCTAAATACTATTTTTTCATATTGACTTAGTGATGATTGAGTCTACTAATACTGATGTCTGAGTTTACTAATAATGAGAGGCAGAATAACTGAGTCTATTGAGATTGATGTCTAATCTTGCTGATACTGATAATGATTTATTATATCTTAGATCAAGCCTATATAACGGGTGACCAATGAGTTTACTGGTAATGATTCCTGATACCTGATAAACTAAATCTGAGATCAAGCCTATATAATAGGTGACCTCTGAGTCTACTGATAATAAATATGATTGTTTGAATCTGAGATCAAGCCTATATAATGGGTGACCTCTGAGTTTACTGATAATGAATATGATTGTCTGAATCTGAGATCAAGCATATATAATGGGTGATCTTTGAGTCTACTGATAATGAATATGATTATCTAAATCTAATATCAAACCTATATAATGGGTTATTTCTTTAGTTGAATTCTATTACTGAAACTGAATCTGAAACTGAGACTGTGGGAGGTAGTCATCTAACCGACCTTCCCCTTCTAGCTTCTTTGGGGTCCAACTTGTAACTCTAGTTAGAAGGGTGTCAGTACCGTGCCATGGGTAAAGACACTTCTCTTTGAACCCAGGATGCCATGCCTAATATAACGGGTGACACCTGGTTGTAGCCAAGCCTAATAAAATGGGTGACTCCGGGGAGGTAGTCAAGCCTAATATGATGGGTTATTCCTCATCCTACACTGGCTATACAGTTCTGGAGTGAAGGGATTATTATTAATGACTCTCCCTAAAATAATAGGAAAGCTATAATCCCTGGCCTCGCTCGACGCTGAATCCTACTCCCAGCTGAATAGACACTGAATTGATTCTTAGACTGGTCTAGACTGAGCTGAATCTTTACTATTCATATTTGTTGATTGATCTGACTGAGTTCACTTGGTTCCATTATCTGACGGAATACTATTGAATCTCGTTATCTGACTGAATGATAATGAGTTCTGAATTGATTACTTAAATGCTTCTGAGGTCTGAACTGAACACTTGAATACTACTAGATCTGAGCTGAGTACTAAACTGAGGCTAGAATGCTAATGATACTGAGATTACTAAAATTTTTTAAGTTCTGTAACTGTCTGAGAGTACTGAATTCTATAATTAACTGAGTTCTAAGAATTGTGGCTTGACTGAGATTATCATGAAAACTGATACAGGCTCTAGACTTACAACTAATTTGTTGAGTATAAATACCCTAGGACTCGATAACCTAAAGGTAAAACATAACCCTTCTTGAATAATCATGCACATGGACTTTCATTCACCATTACAATCATTATAGCATCTTTTCAAGCATTTGGAAATCATAAACATATGATAGTATAGGAAGACATACTATTGGCTCATACTCCATTCAACAAGGTCTTGCATCAAACACTTAACATTCATTAAAGAACACATAACTAGGGGATTTCATGCTAACATTTCACAACTTATTCACTAAGGCTTTTCAACAAATACTTGTCATGTATAATCTTACATGAAATTAGGGATTTCTTGTCAACATGCTATAATATCTCTAATTCTTTCACATAAGCATTTTATCAAACATATGGGGAGCATGATTTGGTAAACAACAAATACTACATCAATAAACTTGCAGATTTTGGGATTTAACATGGACATAATGCAATTCAATTCATAGCAAGATCAAAGCTTGCAAATTGTATTCTAAAGCATGGGTTATAACTTAACAATAACATGAACATGAACTTCAATTAACATAAATTATGAAAACTCATAAATATAAGATCTTTGAATTTAGAAAAGGATTCTTGAACTTCTTGGGTGGAAGGACCCCAAGAATCAACATCTGCATACCTTAGTTTCTTGATTCTTGAAAAGTTAACGGAGGAAATCTTGAGTTCTTGAACTTTTGGGTTGAAACCCTAGGTTGTTCTTGAGGAAAATTAAGAGAAGACTAGTAAATTTGGGTGAAATAATGAGAGATTTCATGTTAAAGATTATATATAGGGGTAGCAAAATGACCGTCTTTCCCTTAGAATTAAAATCTGGAACTGGAAAAATCCTAATTTTACATGCTGGCGCGACGCGCCATAATCACGCTAGCTTACTGGAAATTGGACAATTGGCAAACTGGGCCTTGGCGCGATACGGTGGAAATCACATTGCCACCTTGGTTGCGAACTGGAAAGATACCACGATGCGGTGGAATCACAGAGGCTCACTGGAATTTGACAATTGCCATTTTTGCTGGCTCCGCGACGTGCTGAAGTACCAGGTGGTACACTGTCTCTCTAAAATGGCTCTAACTCTTTGCCCGAGTATCGTATTTGGGAAAATTTTGTATTGACGTAAAGCTTATTCAATATCCCATGTGATAAAAATTCAAAATCTTAAAAAAATTTCATGGAATAAAATATATTCATCTTTGAAGCAAGATCTTTGATATTCTAGAGACGAATTTGAACTAGGAGAAGTGTGGGGTATTACAAGGGGCTTGAGAGGACCTCGCTTATGTGTTATAAGTTCCTCAAGTTGAAAGTTATGTCCTCATCCATATGAGTTGTTCAGTTATGACAAAATAAGATATGTATTCAGATTCCTTATTAACTCTTCATTACAGATAACACTCATGAAAAAAAAAAGAATGTGGCTTGGGTATTGAATACAATTTTTATTAAGGCAAAGTATAACTCAGGGTGTTATGATTCATAAGTAGAAGAACATCCTTAGAGTTGAGAGTATGGATTTAGAAGTGTAGTAACAAGAAAATATGGGGTTAGCATTTGATTAAGGGTAAATAATTGATAGATCTATGTCTTCTATTAAGTAGGATAGGGATGATTTGTCCTTTTGTTATAACTAAAGGGTACTAAATGTGGTGTAGGTTCATGGTGGAAAGTAAACAAATTATTATTAGTTAAGGTAAATTATGGTATGCTTAATCTAGGAAAGAAGTTTTTCATGATATTTCATTTTGTTAAAAAAGTATAGGTTCCTAACAAAAGTATTATGTTGATAAGAATTTTTAATGTGGGTTCTCCTTGAAGTTGTGAAAAAGAAATTGGTTGATGTTTGTAGAGGTAGGGGTATAATTTAGAGCTATAGATGGATAAGTACTAGAGATGTGTGGAAGAGAGATGTGCTTATGGATTGTAATAAGATAGACTTTAAGATTATGATAAAATATTATTATTATAATATTCTAGTAGACTAGTGTTTCCTGATGCTTGGACATGTAAAGAATGGTGTGTGAAGTTGTGGTTAATCATGACTAGTACTAGAATCTAATCTTGAATAGTGGATGACCATCAAGGTGGAAAGAGTGATTACTTGGGATAGTGTGTCTAGTTGTATGAGAGGTGAACAAGTAGTCTTGAGATAATATATGTAGGATTTTAAGTTTATTTATTCGCAATTCAGTATGATGTCGTAGTAATGATGTAGAGGTGTACCTAAGGTGATATGGGGATTGAATTACTTTCTATGATTATTAAGTGCCATATGTACTTAGATAGTGCCCATGAGTTTTTAAGTATGAATAAGGCTAGTCATTTAGTATATGGTATTCTTGATGGCTAGAGATGTGATATTAGTAGACTATGAAAAAAAGAGGGTAGATTATGTATTTAGTGAGGCAGGTATGTTTTTTGAGTTAATAGAGTGTAAGTCTATGATGATATTGAAGCTAATGAAAGTTAAGGGTTGTATGTATTAAGAGAGTGTCCAGGAATGAGGTTAGTATTGTCTAGATATAGTTTATTTAGGTGAGTGAGTATTCATGTGTACACCATTAGACCAAATAAATTATGGCTCAATCTCGAGGATATGGAGTAAACCCATAAGCTTAGAATGTCATCATTGATCTAAGGGGGAGATGGTAGAGTGAATAACCAAATCAATTTTTGAGAATTAGATTGTGATGCATGTCAATAAAAGTTGTGATGAGATGGTGTTCCCTTCTTACTCTAGAGTATTCCTTGAAATTCAGTCATTATCTCACCATATTTATGTCTTACGTGATAGATCCATGCCAAAGGCCAATACTTATACACTTTATGTGTATTCAAGTTCATTCTCAACTTCTGGTAAATAAGTAACAGCTTCACTCTGTGGTTCGAGTCATACTTCATAAATCTATGAACTCCAGTCTAATATTGAATAGCTTATGACATGTATGAACTTAGGTTTCAGAGTATGATAAGTTCTCAAAACTCATGATACTAGTGAAATTCGCATTATATCATGTATGTACTTAGTTTAGATCTCTTTAATGACTACATGCCTTTGACACTCTATCTTTCAGGCCTCAGTTAAGTGTCAAAGTTATGTATAGTATTCTTTCGTGCTTCAGGTCATTATGCGTTAGCCCTTCTGTGATCTCATCTTATGTGAAGATAGTGGTGATGATAATAGATAAGCAATGGTTTATATGAGAGAGAGTTGGTGACCCTAATTAATAAATATTATTTATGCTTTTTGTATCTAAGGATAAAGGATGGATTAATAATGAGGTCAATCTTTAGTATATGTCATAGTTAGTTGAGAATTCTAGGTATGTGTCTTCTTAAGAATAGTTCAAGAAAGTTGTTATTGATAGAGGTTTAGAGAATATGAGAAGTATGCCTTTATTGGTGTTTGCCTTGAAGTTCATACGAGGTTATAATGATAGGCTTGAATGTTATGTTGGGATGTAAAAGGATGAATGAAATATGCGCTAGTGAATCTATAGTAAGAGTTCAGAGTTAGTCATTGAAGTGGTAAGGCATGTGATGTTAGGCGTATTTACACGCCTAAAGCACCTTAATGTACCCATATTTTAGCTAAGTTTTGAGGACAAAATATATAATTCCTACACTTTTAGTCCTTTTTCCTGTAAGTGAGCTAACCAACGTGATTAGCAAGTTTCAGGTATAAATGATGAAGATTTCAGCATTTTATGGACTGTTGGACGCCAAAGGAAACTTCACGTAAGAAGGAAGGCAGCTTCTGGAAGCTTGTGGACTGAAAGTGATGCATGGAGAACTTGTTCCGGGCAAAAACAACATTTCTAAAGACTTGGGGGATCAGCAGTAACTTAGTAGGATTAGGACAAGTATGCAGTAATCCAGTAGGACTAGGACAAGGATAAAAACCCTATTTCAGTAGGACTAGGACAAGGATGTTATAAAAAACCCTATTTGCTGAATTTTTCAGCAAGCTTTTTATTATTCACTCATTCATTAATTCAATTCTCTTTCATTCAACTTCCGCTCCTAATTCACGTTACAATTGTTAACAGAGAAAAACGCTAACTCGTGGGAAACACCAAGAGGAAAAATGTCAACCTTGTTGTGACGCCACACTCCTCTCCAACGTGAGATCATTCTAGTTTTGATATGATGATGATGGTTATTGTGATCTCCATTGCACTCATGAGTAGCTAAACTTCTATGTTAGGGTTATGGAAGCCATATGAGATACTATCTATTGCTAAGAGTTTGTGAAATCTTGATACGTATGCTGCTTATATCATTACTCTCTTCATCTTAATTGAATTCTTGTGGTTGCAAACATATAGAATACGCCAATATAGCATTAATTTGTTTGAATGAAAAGTTACATGTCTGGAAAAGAGAGAATGACAAGGAAATAGGGCTACCAACCCCTGTTTAAAAGTTAGTGCCGTAACTGTATTAACCTCTTGGAGAATTCGTACCATTAGTATACGCTTTAAGCTCGAAAGAGTTAAAGTGATATAATCCTTGATGGTCGAAAGACACTAGGATTTACCATAGAATACGAATCTCTATAAGCGCATGCATGTCTGAATTCCGCATAACTCATAGCCAATAGATACGTAAAACTCATAAGGTGGACATAACCCTAACTTACAATTCTCATTGATTAAAACCTACTAAACATTCTGTTTTTTCTTTGTTACTTTGATACTTTTAATTCACGCTACAATTAAATCCCCCCTTATTTGTAGAATTTTCGATCAACAGTCTACTAATCGTTGCATACTTAGTGACCAAGTATTCCCTGTCGGATTCGACACCCAACCCAGTTGGGTTCTATATTTGACAACGACCGTTTACACTCTTACGAGAGCTGTAGTTTGAGCGTTATCAAATTTTGGCGCTGTTGCCGGGGAATACAGTTGTCAACTAAGTTTGTGATAGTTACTAGACCCTTTGGTAAAAAATTCTCAGATTTTACTTTTAGTTGTTTTTTTGTTTTATTCAGGTTTGTTTGAGTGCATGCCAAACACTCGAAGTTCAGGTCAACCATTATTACCCATAAATCCTGAACCTCAACTTATTGGCAGAATGGATGCACAGCGTGACATTGACAGAAGGGCGGCTCAACAGGAGCAGGCTAGATTAGCTGCACTTGCAGCTGCTCAAGTACATCAACAGAATATTGATAACCCAGGTCGAGCAACAAATCCTGATGATGAGGACCTGGGTGATGATGAGTTACTGAATCCTAGGCGTACTGATGAGGTGGTGACACCTATGCACAGGAGAGATCGTCAAACTAGAATGAGACCTGACCGCTGAGCTGTGCAGGCTCCTTTTGATGATGATGATGACGATCTTGATGGAGCTGGTGCCACAGGGGCTATTATTCCTCCGCCCTTGGCACCTGGAGCCAAGTTCAATATCACTAGCACCATGATTCAGCTATTGCAGCTCAAAGGTTTATTTGGTGGACTCGCAGGTGATGATCCGAATATGCATCTGATCAACTTTATTTCAACATGCAAGTCATTTGACAATCTAGGAGTTGGGAAGAATGCAATTCGGCTGCGCTTATTTCTATTGTCTGTGTCTGGGGAGGCAACTCTATGGTTGAACGGGCTAACTCCTGATTCTATTACTAATTGGAGGCAACTGAAAGACGCTTTCCTAGAAAGATTCTTTCCGCCATCCAAGAGAGCACAGTTGAGAGATGAGATCAGCAATTTTCGATAGCTTCCAACTGAAGCTCTCCACGAAACATGGGAGAGGTTCAAAAAGAAGCTTATGCGGTGCCCAAATCATTATATGACCAATGTCCACTTGATGGAGATATTATACAGGTCTTTGAATTCAGTGACTAAGCCAGTGGTTGATAATGTTGTAGGAGGGTCATTCATGGACCTTACTTTTGTTCAGGCAAGTGATATGTTAGATCATATGACAAAGCAAAGTAGAGCTTGGCATACCAGGGATTCAGAGGTAGCAAGCTCTACCATATCTATTGGCATGACTGCAGAACAAAGGCGAATAGAAGAGGAACTTGATCAAGATATGGCGCATATGAAAACACATATGGATCTTCCTTCCAAGCATTTATTATCAGGGAAGATCGAAAAAGTAAAAGCGGTTGCGTCAAAAGGAAGAGACGAATCCGATTCTGAGGAAGAAGCTAACTACTTGAATAATCAGGGGGATTTCCGAGGCAATGCCCAAGGAAACCAAGGTCGGAACTATTATGATAAATCTGGAAACAAGGACCGTGATCAAGGTAGTTGTAAGAATAAGACTGACAGGAGTGGTTTGTATATTCCTCCTGGAAATCGTGAGGCCGCGGCATCTGGTTCGGGGAAGATGTCTATGAAAGATATGATGGAAAAGCTGCTGAAAGGAGTGGAGGCAACTAATACGGGAGTGAATGAGGTAAAGAATGATTTGTCTTCAATAAATCAATTGGTTGACTCACAATCTGCTGCAATAAAATAACTGGAGCAACAATTGAGTCAATTATCAGCGGCATTCAACCAAAGAAAGGCTGGCATGCTACCCAGTGACACTGTGCAAAACCCAAGGAATGAAGGATCGTGTATGGCTATTACTACCCGGAGTGGTAAAGTGTTGGAAAATCCATCTAAAGGCAAGTAGGTAGTTGATGATATAGCGGATAATGTTATTGATGTAGAATGTGAAGAGGCCGAAGAAGCTGAAGAGTGTGTTCATGATGTCACCCCTAGACGTCTGCAGCCTGAAAAGATTGATAGTTGGAAGCAAGGTAAAAAGAAAGTGGTGGAGAAAACTATTCCCCTTCCACCACCACCTTTTCCTCAGAGACTGAAGAAGAAGGCTGACGACACTCCTGAAAAGGTTGATAATCGGAAGCAAGATAAAGAGGAAGTGGTGGAGAAAACGATTCCCCTTCCACCACCACCTTTTCCGCAGAGACTGAAGAAGAAAGCAGATGACACCAGGTTCAGTAAATTCATGACCATGTTGAAGCAGCTGACTATTAATGTTCCATTGGTGGAGGCGCTGGAACAGATGCCTGGGTATGCTAAATTCATGAAGGACCTGTTGACAAAGAAGCGGACAGCAAGTTATGAGCTGGTAGATAATGTTCATCATTGCAGTGCAATTTCCATGAGGTCTTTAGTACAAAAGAAGGCAGATCCTGGTGCTTTCACTATTCCTTAAACGGTTGGATCGTTGGATTTTGCTAAGGCGTTGTGCGATCTGGAGGCTAGCATTAATTTGATGCCGCTATCCGTGTACAGAAAGTTGGGGTTGGGTGACCCTACACCAACCAATATGCGGCTCGTGATGGCAGATAGGTCGGTAAAATGACCTGTGGGTATCTTGAATGATGTGTTGGTGAAGGTTTCCACCTTCATCTTTCCTGTAGACTTTGTTATTTTGGATTGCGAGGTGGATTCTGAAGTTCCCATAATCTTGGGACGCCCTTTCCTCGCAACAGGAAGTGTGCTTATTGATTTAAGAGCTAATGAGCTTTTATTTTGGCTGAATGACGAAGTGACCCATTTTGATGTATGCAAAGCAATGAAGCAGCCCAGCGATATGAATGTGTTCTCCGTAGATGATGTTTATTATGAGGATGAGAAAGAATTATCTGTAGAGAAACAGCTTACTGTTGAGTCACTATCTGATGTGCTACTGAATTTTGAACGTAGCACAAGAAGAACAAGAAGAAACCGTTCGTGCTCTAACAGGAATAAGGTCCTATTCTCATGATCCTAAGAAGTTGGGCCTTAATCTTAAGAATCAATCTTCACCAATAGCGAAGACTTCCATTGAAGAGATACCAGCGCTAGAATCGAAAGAGCTCCCCAGTCACCTAAGGTATGCGTTTTTGGGAAGTGGAAATACACTTCCGGTGAGTGTTGCGGCTAATTTAGGTGAACAACATGTAGAGGCTCTCATCTCTGCTCTGAAGAGGTACAAGAGAGCCATTGGTTGGTCTATTGATGATATAATTGGTATCCCACCTGGGATATTTATGTACAAGATGCATCTCAAAGATGATTGCATGTCCACAATTAAGCACAGCGTCATTTGAATCCATTCATAAAATGATGCACCAAATATCTCGATGAAGTCTAAGTAATCGAGATAACTATGTCGTGCCGCGATAATAAATCAAGCGCTTGGTGGGAGGCAACCCATCGTTTTTAATTGTTTTTGTTGTTTTTGTTTTCCTAGGATTTTGTCGAGCCACGACCAAAACTAAGGCGCTTGATGGGAGGCAACCCATCTTTCTAATCGTTTTTGTTGTTTTTGAATAAGTGTAGGTGCAAGAGGTGTAAAGGAGGAGATTGGTTTCAAATTTTGATTTGGAAGTATTGCATGTTGAAGGTGGTAAGTTGGGAATGAAGAAGCAAAAGGCTATGAGTTAGGCATTGCCTATGAAAATCTAGGCAACGAACAAGGCAAGGCCTATGCTATGGCCTAAGCTCTCTGAATCTAGAATGCCATAGCATAGGCGCCGCCTATGCCTAACAATGCCATAGCATAGGCGCCGCCTATGCAAAAGCCTTTTGTCTCTGAATATAGAATGTCATGGCATAGGCGCCGCCTATGCCTAACAATGCCATAGCATAGGCGCCGCCTATGCTCAACTAGGCTTTGCAAAAGGCGCCGCCTATGCCAAGCATAGGCAAAGCATTAGGCGCCGCCTATGCTCACTTTTTGGTCTCCTAATCCGATTCCAAATGGGTCAAAACCCGACCCAAGCTTGTCCTATAAATAGAACCTTAGTCTTAGAACAAAATTTCATTGCAAATTCAACCTAAGCGCCGCCTACCTCTCCAAAATCTCTCAAAAAATTTCCTTTTGCTCTTTTAACTTTGTAAGGCCATCTTCCGAGGCCATCAACCAAGTAAGTACTTCTTTTCTCTTCTTTTATATTCCGTAAAGTACTACAATACTACGCCTATAATAATTTGTTAAATCTTGAAGTAGTGTTGGTGATTTGAATGTGGTTGACTTGTTGTGATACAACTAAGTGAGTGAAAGAATACGTATGGGTGTTCTAGACTTGGTTCCAACCTGAATTTGATTTTGATACACTGTCATACTTTTACGGAATCGACATGGTTAAGATAATTTCATAATATTGTGACTCGAAAGCTTGTATGTTTGAATGACTTGTCCATCGAGATGAAAATCATGGTTAACTACAAACATGAGATGTTGTGATTATTTCTAAGCCATAAATTGATACGATATCTATGTAGTAGTTTTGTTCAAAGAGATGCATTAGTCCAAACATGAAAACATAGTTAAGAATACATGAAAAAGAATTGAAAAGGATAGTGAAGATGACAATAAAAGTATGACTGCGCTGAATATATTGTTGGAACATAACACCTAAATGTAGGGCGATGAAGTCTGAGTAATCGACATCTTTCACTTAATTAAGTTTGTGCCAACAAATTAAGTGTGGGGTAGTGCCACTACTGTTGGTTTATCGATTGTATCTACCGAGATGAATCTAACATGACTATTATTTTAATCTCAGGTACAATGGCACCAAAAAGTCGACCCGGAAAAGAAAAAGCATCTACCTCACAGAAAGGCCAGAAAAGGGGAAGAAAAGAGCAAGCTGAATCCTCCTCGCTGCAAATACCTCGACGCATGTACAGGATGAAATGGGTCCTAGAGGAGGAAGGAAAGGAGTGGTACAAGAACAATAAAGTAAAAAAATATGTTCATGTGGAGTTGATACAAAAGGAGAGCCTAGCAAAGAAAGAACCCCGCATTTTGGCTAAGATAATGGTGTTACATCTTCATTTCATATTCCGAGATATGGGAGAGTGCAATATAAATCTAATGCGAGAATTCTACGCCAACTGGTCCCCGAAGACCACAGGGAGCGAAGTAAAAATTCGGGGCCAAGTATTGCAGCTAAATGCGGAGTTCTTCAACTCTTTTCTGGGTTTGCCATCTGTTGATCCATCACCACTAAAGGAGCTTTATAACAGACCTCCGTACAGGGCAATCAGACACACACTGTGCGAAACAAGATCAATGGAACGTTGGAGTCGTCACAAGGATACCGGTCGGCACAATACCTTCCCATATGCTTCTTTGAACAGAGAAGCTCGGATATGGTTGCGGATGGTCAACTCTTACCTGATTCCAGGGACACAGTACACAAAGATAACACGAGATAGAGTGTTCTTGGTGTACGCATTAATGACGAACGTCCCTATCAACATTGGGGCAATTATTCGATCTTCAATGCGTAAGGCTAGGCTGCACAAGAGGTCCCACTACAGCTTTGGCAATCTGTTGATTACGATATTGAGGAAGGAAGACATCGAAGAGGAACCTGCAGATCATAAGATTCCACACAACCCGAAGAAGGTTGACCTCACAAAGGTTAAAGATGCTGAATGCATGCATGGCGTCAACCTGACCACTGCAGAACGACATGCTAGGGATGAAAGTTTCTTTCGCAATTTATATGGCATGACGAGTTTTACCATGATGAGCGGGGTTCGTGTTCCAACTTCTGCAGAGCTCCAATAGTTGGATTATAACTACCCAATGAATGAGCATGCGAGGGCTATGTGTGGAGTAGGTGTATATTTTGAGGAACCTCTTGATGACGACATGCCAACCGATGATGATCGACGAATACCAGACTCCGACGTGTAGGAGAACTCTGATGACGACGACTCTGATGATGATTCCGATGTAGGGGGTATGACCCCAGACATAGAGGAGGAGTCCGACTAACCAGGTTCTTCTTATTTATTTTCCACTGAGGGCAGTGTGTCCCGTCTAAGTGTGGGGTGCTGGTATTTGTATGCTACACTTCTTTGTTTGCAATTTCATTTATTCTAGTTCTTTTTTGTTTTAATTAGTCGTAATTAGTTAGTTTAATTTAAAATGTTTTAGATTTTGCATGAAATTGTTCTGATAGACGGCATGGTAGTATAACAAGAGTTTGTGCTAAATCATTACTATTGAGACATTTAGGCTCTACATGTGACTCACTGTGGGATAATTGTGTGGTTTAATTCATTCATCTGTTGGGTCAAGAGTCTATATTTCTCCCAATAAAGTTGACCATGTGCCTTGTGTGTGTGAGGATATAGTATATTCTGTGTTGTGACTGATGCTAGAACTTGCCTGGTGTGTGTGTAAAGCAAAATAAAGAGTGTGAGTTTAGGAGATGATTTAGGCATTTCTTTGGCAGCCTGTGATTGTTTACCTTCTTTTTACCTACCCGTGGACATTATCCTAGTCAACCCTTTTGAGCCTTTAAGCCATTTTCTTTGACAGCCTCATATGTAGCCTAATCCATTTTTTAAGACCATAATTTGATCCAAATTCCTAAGCGCTTTAAATTGTAAAGTCATGTGACAAAATAAAAGGAAATTGGGTGAGAGTGATGCCTTAAAGTGAATTGGTACTTGAATTTGTTATGAAAAAGAATGGCTATTATAGAGGTGTGTTATAAAAAAAAACTGAAAAATGAAATGAAAAAGAAAAATACAAAGTTGATTCTATTTAAAATTGAATAACAAAAGAGGTGAGAAGGGGTGGTAGATTAAAAGAAAGTAGAAAGGTCGTTTGAAAGAAAGTGTAAATGGCATAATGTGATGTATTAAAGCGCTTAGGGAACTTAGTCACTATTTCTGGCCAAAATAGTCCTACCCGTCCCTTAGCCTACATTACAACCCGTAAAGACCTATTTGATCCTAAGCTTAACATTCTGATATTAGTAGAGCATTACACTAAGGGCAAGCCTATGGTCATCAATTACAACATATGAATTCTTTGTGAGAGTGAGAGCAAGGATAATCTTATACCCATGTTTTGAAAAATGAAATACTTGTGAGTAATTATGGGTGATATATTGTGAGACACACATGGTTGATGAGTTTTGGGTAGTCTTGTATGATTCTTTGTTCCTTAACTTGTGGATACAAATTAACCTTCATCACGAGTCTATATTAGAGGTTGAATTGTTTCTAGTAGTGATCAGAAAACTACTCTCTGTTAATAATTGTCGTGCCTGTCTTGTTGAATAGTTTGTGCTGTTACTGTGAAACCCTAAGTAGATGTTTATATGGACAAGATATTTTGTTCGAGGATGAACAAAGCTTTAAGTGTGGGGTGTTGATGTTAGGCGTATTTACACGCCTAAAGCACCTTAATGTACCCATATTTTAGCTAAGTTTTGAGGACAAAATATATAATTCCTACACTTTTAGTCCTTTTTCCTGTAAGTGAGCTAACCAACGTGATTAGCAAGTTTTCAGGTATAAATGATGAAGATTTCAGCATTTTATGGACTGTTGGACGCCAAAGGAAACTTCACGTAAGAAGGAAGGCAGCTTCTGGAAGCTTGTGGACTGAAAGTGATGCATGGAGAATTTGTCCCGGGAAAAAACAGCATTTCTAAAGACTTGGGGGATCAGCAGTAACTTAGTAGGATTAGGACAAGTATGCAGTAATCCAGTAGGACTAGGACAAGGATAAAAACCCTATTTCAGTAGGACTAGGACAAGGATGTTATAAAAAACCCTATTTGCTGAATTTTTCAGCAAGCTTTTTATTATTCACTCATTCATTAATTCAATTCTCTTTCATTCAACTTCCGCTCCTAATTCATGTTACAATTGTTAACAGAGAAAAACGCTAACTCATGGGAAACACCAAGAGGAAAAACGTCAACCTTGTTGTGACGCCACACTCCTCTCCAACGTGAGATCATTCTAGTTTTGATATGATGATGATAGTTATTGTGATCTCCGTTGAGCTCATGAGTAGCTAAACTTCTCTGTTAGGGTTATGGAAGCCTTATGAGATACTATATATTGCTATGAGTTTGTGAATTCTTGATACGTATGCTGCTTATATCATTACTCTCTTCATCTTAATTGAATTCTTGTGGTTGCAAACATATAGAATACACCAATATAGCATTAACTTGTTTGAAAGAAAAGTTACATGTTTGGAAAAGAGGGAATGACAAGGAAATAGGGCTACCAACCCCTGTTTAAAAGTTAGTGCCGTAACTGGATTAACCTCTTGGAGAATTCGTACCATTAGTATACGCTTTAATCTCGAAAGAGTTAAAGTGATATAATCCTTGATGGTCGAAAGACACTAGGATTTACCATAGAATACGAATCTCTATAAGCGCATGCATGTCTGAATTCCGCATAACTCATAGCCAATAGATACGTAAAACTCATAAGGTGGACATAACCCTAACTTACAATTCTCATTGATTAAAACATACTAAACATTCCATTTTTTCTTTGTTACTTTGATACTCTTAATTCACGCTACAATTAAATCCCCCCTTTTTCGTAGAATTTTCGATCAACAGTCTACTAATCGTTGCATACTTAGTGACCAAGTATTCCCTGTCGGATTCGACACCCAACCCAGTTGGGTTCTATATTTGACAACGACCGCTTATACTCTTACGAGAGCTGTAGTTTGAGCGTTATCAGTATGTTATGCTTAGTGTGTGAGCTCTAAAATATAAATAGAAGATTGAATCATTTGGTTTAGACTAGTATTATGGTGTGGCGTGTTGTACCTTGTGATTTCGAGTTAGACTTGATCATGGCAAGAGAATTTAGTTTAGTTTAGACTTTAGTAAATGGATTTATCAATGCCCATGTGAGAATTATAAGTTGAATCAAATAAGTATGGAATTTAAGGGGAATAGTATAGTGAGGGAGTACTTGAGAAGTTTTGCTAAGATTGAAAGTAAGAAGTTGCATTGCCTAAGGCGTGGTAGTTCTATCCTAGCTTATGATTTTTATGTGTATGTTATCAATGTTGTGATTCCTTTTACAAATGTCTTATTCAGATAATGCCCAAGATTCTCTACTCTCTAATATTATTAGAACATCTTAGAAAGAGCGTTGAAGAAATGCTCTAGTTGAGTATAAGCTTTCCATATAAGTTAGTCCGTAAAGCTAGCAATTCACTCTAGCAGTCAGATAGACATGTCCCTATGGTTTTCCATATTTCCATCTGGTCATACTATCTGAAGTTTCATGAATATGGCTATTCCAAGAGGTAAAAATGTTTACATACTAGTAATTTGTGAATCCATCTTAGTTTGTGCACCATGCATCAGTTTGAGATTCCATACATTCAATCATGATTTGGTTCATAAGTGTCCTATGCATCATCATAGTCTTTTCTTAGTATTTTAGCCAGGTCAGTATCATTCGGTGGATGAACTATCCCAAGGGGGAGATGTTGTAATACCCCTGATTTTTGATGTACTAAATCTGTAAACACTTTTTCACAAAACAAGATCCAGCTTGAAGTAATGGGTACTCATAAATTGTCTCTCTTGTTTTTATCTCAGCCTTATAACCATTCTCATGTTATTGCATGTATTCACGAAATCAGTACAATCATGTATCATGTTTCAAACTCAGTCATGGACTCATGTTTACAGTCATGCATTTTCAGTATATGATCGAAGTTCTCCCAGTATTATCAACTAACTAGTCTCATTCGAGGACGAATGTTCCAAAAGGGGAGATAATGTGTAATACCCCGTATGTTTCTAAGCTAGGAGACGAACCACTTTTCCTACGTATGAAACCTCCTATCCTATGAGTAGAATTTTAGTGCATGACTCACAATGAGTATCCTAGCGATAAGATAGATTATGATATATTAAGCATGTTCATATGAGTCACTTAAGATAACAAGATAAGAGTTTTTGAATCCATCAATTTTTAGTGTTCGATTTTGCAAGGGTCATCTTTGAACGAGTATAACTTGATGTTAATGTGGTATTTTGGCTGATTTAGACCCACCAAATTTTAGATAATTGAATTAGATTTCCAACGATACCAATTTCTCCTTAATCCAATACCCGAGCGAAAAGTTATGCCCATTTTCGTGAGAGACAGTAAGCATAGGCGATTGGTTAGGCGCTGCCCAACCCAAGCATAGGCGATTGGTTAGGCACCGCCTAAGTCAGTTCCAATGCCAAAAACACTCCGTTTTGAGTTATTTTGAGGGTATTTAAGTCTTTAAACACTCCTTACACGTCCCTAAACTTAACTCTACGAAATATATAGCTTCTAAACACATTACCACCCTATTAACATCTCAAAGATCATCATCCAAGAGCACCATAGAAGAAAAACAACTAGGGTTGCATGCTAGTTCATGTATTTATTCAACATGCTTCATGTATTTATTCATGCCACTACCATAAGAATTTCCATGAATTATGTAGAATACATTATCATACATGCTTCATGCCACTTCAGTATGAATTTCCATGCTAATTATGTATTCTTATGGTAGTGGCATGAAGCATGTATGATAATGAAGATATGAATTATGTATGCGCATTATATCCATGCTTTCCCTACGATGTTTGAGATGCTGAATAAATACATGAAGTATAATATCCCCAAATCATTACAATATGAACTAAACGTTACATGTTGCCGTTCCCTTACGCTTGAATAGTTTCCATGCGATTGCTATGAATAGTATATGTTGCCGAAATGCCCATGATATTAGAATATGAGATTTATGACTTGATTATAAGAATTCCTATTCATCATAGATATTATGATGACCATTTACTTTATGAAATCCCCCACTCATGTATTATGGATTTTTATTAATGGTCGTGTACTCAAGAAATTCAAGTTCTGTCAGTTTCCTTCCATCGAGTCCTGGGGGTACTTGTACCCAAAAAATATAGCTGTGTGCCTAGAGCCATGTCATGTTTTCACGATACTCTCAGTCAAGCCATGAGCTATAGAATTCAGTCAGTCATGTGACTCAGGAAAACTCAGAAATCTCAGTAATCTCAGTAGTCCAGTAATCTCAGTAATCTCAGTGCTCAGTAACCTCAGCAACCTCAGTATTCACAGTCAATCTCAGTAACTTCTGTACTCTCAACCAGTCCTCAGAACTCAGTACATTCTGTCAGTCATTGGAATCCAGTAAACTTAGTTTAGCTCCCCTAAACAATACCACTAGTATTAGTCTAGTTAATCAGCATCAGTTCAGCTAATCAGTTCAGTTCAATTATTCAGTTCAGCTTAGTTATTCAGTTCAGTGTCCTTCAGATGGGAGTAGAAGTTAGAACCTAGTGAACCCAAGGATGGGAACTCACCCGCCAGTTCAGGGTGTGATTCTTAGTAGTCATCCTTGTGTTCCAGAACTACGTAGCCAGCGTAGGTTGAGACATCTTAAACCATCAGATTAGGATTGATGAGGTGTCTTAACCCGTCAGTTTAGGGTTCCCACCATTCTCATTTAAGTACCTTCCAGTATAGGGTTCTCACAGCTGTCCTTACCAGTGGCGCGGTATTGACACCCCTCTAGTCGAGGCAGAGATTGGACCCCAGCTTAGCTATTATAGCATACTTGGGGCATGTCGGTTAGATAACTACATCCCACAGTTTCAGTTATAGATTTTAGGATTGTCAGCTATAGCTACCCAGTCTCAGTAAAGAACTCAGATAGTTCTTCAGATTTCAGTATATCAAGACTGTCAGATACAGTCAACTCAGAAATAAAATGGAACTCAAATAGTTTTCTTTAGATTTATGGACTATCAGATACAGTCACTTATGCTATCAATTACAAAAGTTATCAGAACTCATGCTATCAGTACTCAGCTTTAGGACTGTCAGATATAGTCAATCAGACCAGTTCTTCATAATTTGAACTGTCAGAAACAATCATTTATTTATCAGTAATGCAATATCAGTCTCTTAGTATATCAGTAATACAGTATCAGATCCATCACTTATTAGTGATTTACATATCAATATCAGTAAACTCAATTTTTCATAATCTCATTATCAGTACACTCATGTTGTCGGTATTCAGACTCAGTATCTCCACGAGTTCAGTTACAGTTATGTATGCATGTATGTACTCTCACATTCATATCAGTCAGTATTTTTGAAGCATATAACCCTTTGTATTTAGCCTACCTCACTCGTATACTCAGTACATTCAGACGTACTGACGCATTTGCGCTATGGTGCTTTCTCTTATGTTACACCATAGGTTCAGAGGCATGAGCTCCAAATCAGCAGTAGATTCCAGGATCAGCAGTCAGAGTTAGACGTGGGTCCTCATCCTTCGAGGACATGATGATTTCATTTCTATTTTAGTTTTCAGTTTATTTCAGTAGTTGGAGTTAGTTGGGGACATGTCCCATCAACTTCTTATTCAGTTCAGTTAGAGACTTTCAGACTAGATGTCAGATTAGATGTTCAGACTTCAGTATTTATGTTTCTTTTTGGTATTGTTATACCATGTTTTTCAGATATGTATCAGTATTGAACCTTATGGCCTTACAGTTCATGTTTCCGCATATTTTATGAGATATTATGCAGTTTATAGGTACAGATATCAGTCATGGGTTAGATTATGGTCCTTTGGGGTCATGAGCACCGTGTAGCATTTCGGTTCAGAAAATTGGGGTGTTATATAATGTAACACCCCACATTCTAGGGCTAGAATTAAAATCATTGTTCCTATGCGTACAGACTTGAACCTAATTATTCTATATACATACATGTCTTATTATCAAATATATGAAGTGGGAATATATTTTTATATTGATTGAGGTCATAATATCCTCCTAACTCAAAGACGAGTGGAGGACTTTTTTATCGATAGAGTTTTGACAAATGCTCCAGATAGGGTCAACTTAAGATGAGTGTATCTCCTAGAATATAGCGTTTCATATGTCCTAATGTATATAAAATGATATATCTTAGATTCATATTTCCAACACATCTGGTTTCACCTTAATCTGATATCAGAGTGGAAAGTTTTGAACATTTTTTCTCAGCTTATCCATCTGTCATCAAAGTGACGATTAGGCTGATAAGTCATCAACAAGTTGATGACCCATCAGCCAAGTCGTCAACCTTAGGAAGAATCACTGAAGAAGGTAAAGACTAGGCTAATAAGTCATCAAAAATTTGATGACCCATCATCCATGTCGTCAATGTTAGGCAGAAGCACTGAAGGAGGTGACGACTAGGCTGATAAGTCATCAACAAGTTGACGACCCATCAGCCAAGTCGTCAACCTTAGGCAACAAATAAAATAAAGTTGACTACTATTCTGGTAGGCTATCAACCGATTTGATAAGCCATCATCCAAGTCATCAATTAAATAATTACATAAAATTTTATTCAGCTCAGGAGAGGTATTTTTGTGTTTTTCTCAGCTCAAACCCTACCCCCACGACTTAAAATCCTCTATTAAGTATATTTTTCCCAATTCTAAAATACATAACATGTTACTTTCTCTCCCATAATCAAGAACAACCATGTAGGGTTTTCTTCAAGATCATCTCCCAAGTCTCAAGATTAAAATTCAAGAATATCAAGAACACCAAGATTAGGGTTCCTTCCCCAAGAATATAAAGACTAAATTTCAAGATTTCTTATAGAACCCATTTAATTAAGGTATGTGGGGCTATGACCAAAGGTATCCTTTCACCCTTGTGCCCAAATTGCATGATTTTAAGATTTTATTTACATATTTTAAAGTAGGGTTTATACCCAAGTTTATATATTCTTCAAGCATGTGATTATCATAAGAGTTAAATCTTTAAAGTAGGGTTATTCCCAAGTTGATGTATTTGATTTCATTTTTGTTTTATATAACCAGAGCTGTAATCATTTTACATAGTTTTGTATTGAACCTACTTAGTAAATACTTCTCTTCCGCATATTTCTTTCAGATTAATGTATCTTATTTTGCTGCTCATAAGTTATGCCAGTATAAGGGTTATCTTGGGATCACTTGTGGTCCTAAGCATCGTGTGACGTCCAGGGGTAGTCTCGGAGCGTTACATTAAATTAATTCCCAAAAGTGTTTCAAGTCGTGGAGTCAAAAGAGGTTAAAATGGAAAATGCCCATAATACCCTCAACTTAAACGACAAAAATCACCATAGGAGGGTATGACTCCCACCTTAACTCGTACACATAACATACGAGTGGTACCCACCACTTGTACCCTAGAGAGAATTTTGGGCGTCGTATATTTAAACCTTATGACTCCCCTTTCCCAAATCATACCCATACCATACGACTAGTACCCTCAAATGATATCTAAGACAAAATCCAAGGGTTGGACACTGGACAACATACGAATTGGACTATACCACTCGTATCATCTCCATATGACTCATATGAAGTCAAGTCGTACCTAGGACAATACATGATAAAGAACACACTACTTAACATACAACTTGGGACCCCTAGGTCATACCAACATCATATGACTACTAAGTCTGAGTCGTATGATGTCTAGAGAGTTTAAAACTCAGGAAATTTCAAAGGATCACACCTAGGGCATTTTGGTTTAAGGTGGGAGAAGGAATATATTTTGATCAAACTATCCACCTTATTCTCCTTTATATCATTTCCCATATTTACCTAACTTTTATATTCATATTTACCAAACAATTCAAAGCCACCATTTTCTTTCTTTATTTCTATTACTTTTTCAAGAGACTTTCTAACTTTAAGCTCTTCTTAGCCCCCCCCCCCCCCATGTTTCTCATTTCTCATCACATGATATGTGCTAGGATGTACAACTATACTATCAAGTATATCTCTTGTCTCTGAAGCACATGATTTGACCACTTTTCTTAGCTCATCTTATCACATCCAATTCATTCCCCAAACATGGAGTTTGAACCACTCTTACATTATTCTCTCAACTACACAAACCCTCTAAACATAGGCTTTCACCTATATTTCATTACTTATAATCATGTGATGCATTAAAGGTGGTTAAGTACCAAAAGAAAGACTTTAAAAAAGGGTTTAGGTGTTTTAGCATGATTATCATTGCTATAAGAAAGAATGATGGGCAAAAAGGCTCAAAGGGGTTAACTAGAGGGCAATGTCTAGGTGGAAATTTTTCTATGAGATGGGTAAAAACTTGCCTCGAGTCATCCTCCCAACAAAGTTTCTCTAGGATTTTTCTTTGAACACGCTCGGGGCAAGTTTTAGACTACAGTTATGTATAAGAATTATTTAAAAATCTCACCACATATGGCATCGTACTCATAGAGCAAAAACTAAGTCTCCCAACCAATTTGAGCAATTTAATATTAATAAGTTACTTAGAGTCAAGGAATCATCCTTGAAAAGAGTGAGACAAGAATTGAAATAAATAGTCTCACTCAAAAGAGAGCTAAAAAATATCCTTGATCTTTTTCTAAAAAAAAACTATCTTTTCGGTTTTTTATCAAAATATTTTCATTTCATGTCAATGACATTTTGAAATTATTTTTGAACTTTTGCCTCTTCCTAAACAATTAAAGAAAAACTTAGGTGACTATAAGGAAATATTATCATTACACTTCCTTGAAACTTTACATATCCCCCATTTAGCTCATAAAACACTCATGACACTAATAGAAAGACAAATGATCCTATACACGTAAGAATGGTATCACCCAATCTATCCTAGTGAAAGGAAAACATTTATGTATCTCGGGTTACTTAGACTTCACCTAGAGATGCTATGATAAGAATATTAATTGATCAAACCATGGGTACAACATTCATCAATAATTTCAATCAAAAACCACAGATTATCAAACATTTAAGACCAATTGGACTCAAAACATTTCTCCAAAAATCATCACATAATGCCCCATGAAAGTTCACTTCAACCTTTACAGGCACATAAGGCATTCCACTCTTATCGATATGTTAACAAACATGTGGTGTTCATGAAAGATAAAAGTTTGAAAAATAGAATAAAAACACATGTGAACAATTTATTACCAAACACACTATTTATAATCATACTAACCCAATTAAATTACCCACCACTCAATGAAGAAAACAAACCTCAAGTGGGTGTTTCATCAAACACATAGTGTGCACTAGTGTATGGAAGAAAGAGTTTGCTATTAAGTATGTAAAACAAGACACACATTTCAAAAAATTTCATCCCAACAACCACATTCTATAAAAGTAAGCTCAAATGAATTAAAATCAAACCACAAGAATCCATGGAATATGATCATTATTCATACTTTAAAGAGAATTTAACTGAGGATCCTACATTATGAGCTTGTTTAAGAGTGGAAAATAATAAATGAAAGTCCAATATACATATTCGGGGTGACATTATTGATATAACCATTCTAACTTATGCTATAACATGAAAACACTCAAAAACAAGATGAAAATTGATTCAAAACATTAGAAAAACATTTAGAAAAATTCCTTGGGTTGCCTCCCAAGAAGCGCCTTAGTTAAAGTAATGGCTCTACATATTTTGACTATTATTTATGTCTCCATCAAAAGATTAGAATCATCGGCCCAACTTTCGATCAATATATCTTTGAGGCACTTGGGGTAAAGGTAAGGGCGCAACGATATTACTTTTATCTCGCCACTTTGAAGACTTGAACCTTTTACCTAACTTCACATCAAACATCTATATAGGTTGGTTGGGTATTTTTTAGAACATCAATAATCCACTAGTTAAACATTGGATTTCGAACTTCTTGGAATTCAAGTAAGGGATGCTATTTAGCACTTTTGGAATGATAAACTCAAAATTTTAAGGATTTGGTACCTCATCTCTGAAGTTCATTATTTTCTTGGGTGGTTTGACTTTCATAACATCCATCAAGAATAATGTTGAAAAGAGGCCGTCTTCCCAATTTAGGAGTTGCCTTCTTCAAGAAATTCTCACCTAAAATGAACTAGAGCCTCCACACAGGATTTTCATGGCTTTTTCATTCAACTCTAGTACCATTTCTTTAATTTTAGCATTCTTCACTATTTTCTTTGGTTGGTTGGTAAATCACCGAGAATTCTTCAACATCAAGATCATGATCAACCACATGGATTGGCATCTTTTCTTTGTCAACCTCATTTTTATGATTAGTTATATTCATGGTACTTGAAAGATCGGCCTCCTCACCCACTTCTTCTTCTTTTTTCACCTTTCTTTTAAAATATCGCCATGGATTTTTGCAAGAGGTACATGTTCTCCCTTATTGTAGTAACCCGATCCAAGATAGTTAGAAGCATTACTTTAACACCATTGTATCCAACAGTTTGTTCTTCCTTTATCACATTATGAGACCTATCAAACTCATAAGAAGAACTAGCATTTTTGTTAGCATAACTAGGGGAAGGGTATTTGGACAATCACTCCAATCCATATTGAATGGCACATAAAGCAAAATCATAATCCAAATAGGATAGATATGGTGCACACCCTCTTTTTGGTGAGCATATTTACAAGTTTTCCAAAAATTGGGTCCACCACAATATAGATATGGATATCAAGATAAGATTTGTAATCACCAAAATCATATTAATTCCTTGATGCCATATTGCCAAGTAGATAAAAAAAATCTATCAAAAAAAAGAAAAGAAAATACAATAAAATATTCACAAGTTTGAATCCAAGCAAGTAACCTAAAATTTCAAACTAACTCAATACGTCAAATTCTTCCCCGACAATGGCACCATTTTTGATAATTCTCAAATTACATGTCGATATAAGTGTAAGGCAATTGTTGTCACAATATAATACCCAACTTTGAGTTAGGGTCGAATCCACGAGGAACAATGTGAATGGTGATCGAGTAAGTTCCTAATAAAAGTTACTTTCTAAATTAAAACCTAGGATACAAATATTTGGGGTTTCAAATATTTTTTAAAATATCACAATTCTAGGCTTATATAAAGCTAAATCGAGGCTAAGAATAATTAGAGTATGATCAATTAGGAATGGATCTTGGCGTTATGCCATTCTAGGTGTGAATTCATAAATGGGTAATTGGAATTTATCAAAATTTAGCTAGGAGTCATGGGTAGGCAATATTTAAAGTATTAGCTTTAGTCTTTCAATAAAATACTAAATCATGGATTCCTTTGAATACCTCACAAGCATGCCAAACATACCAATACAAAATCTCAACTTAGTATCCCTATTTCTAGGATAATGCCCGTCAAGGTAGCTAAATCACCTAACATCCTTATTTCTGAGAAAATGCAAGGAAAATAACTAGTATCAAATATTTGTTCACAATTACTCATCACCCACATCCCTCTTTCAAGGATGATATGGGATCCAAGTCTATTTGGGGTTTTCACCCACAAATCTCATTAAAATTTGGGATTTTACACACAAATCTTATTTGAAATACGGAGTAATAGAAACACCCATAACAAATATCTAATTAGGTAGACACATAAACAATACCCATGCATAAATCACAACCTATCCAAATATAATCCCAAGAGAAAGAACTAGCAACTCATAAAGATAATAATAAAAAATATACCAAAACCTCCATCAAATTGATTCATCAAAGATAAGGAGAATGTCAATCCACGTATTTAATTCCAATAAATTTTCAATGGAATTTGAAAATTCATCAATTCGGAGTTACTCTAACATCTTCTTAGCTCAAGATTAGTACAAAATTTTGCTCCAAGATCCAAGTGATAAGCTAAAAAATGAAGATGAAAGATGGTATAAAATATAAGAAATGGTGAAAATGAGCTAAAAACCCCCATTTAAGCCCTAATTCTACATTTTCTAAATATTACAAAAATTCTATCTTGCTCTTGGTCTCTTTAAGAGAATTACAATTCTACTCTTGAAACTTTTCCACACCATCACGATCGCCATCTCTTGACCGTATTTGCTAATCCCGCAATCACGGTGGTGTCCTCGCGATTGCCAAGATTTGGCCTAACCTCAGATTGTGATCACAACTCTCAAGCCACAATCATGGTGCTTGAGGGTCATTCTTGGGCTTGATTTCCAGCATTTTTGCTCTTTTCTTAGCATTTCTTCTCTTTTCAACTTTTACCTACACAAATGAGCATTGTGTATGAGATTAACATAAAATCAATGAGAAAGCATGATAATTTAGGATTAAAAGGTGCTATCAAGTTTTCAATTTGATGACTTATCAGGCATACCACTACACCACTCTTCTATATTTTAATTCAAACTAATCACACCATTGCCCAACATCAACCTGATAGTCCCCAACTTATACACGTTATACTGTCTCCAAAATTGCCATAAATTTCCTTTGTGGTAGAAAGAAAATATTAAACTCATCATCCTTTGAGTTCTTAATAACAACACACCCATAATAAACTCATACATATGGAGGACAAAAATAGAGTAATCACCTTACCTCAATTTTTAACTTTTTCTTTTAACATGAACTAGTCAAGAACATGAATTTTAATTCACACTTTAAACCAAATAAGAAAAGAAAGGTCTCTTAATAACCAAGAAATGTGTACAGTTAACTTCTGGAAATATTCTTCCCTATATTTATACTTAAAAATGAATAACATGTTTTCCTAGTCATTCATGGGAGAATTAAGCTAAAACTATTTCATTTACCTTGGCTTGCAAAGGTGAGAGTTTCTTTAAGAACTCCAGACAAAATTTTAAGTTTACTGTTTTAAGCGTTGAGAGAAAAGGGAGAAAGCCAAAGTTAAAACTATGAAATTTGTACTAAAATGAGTAAAAAGGACCATCTATATTGGTCTCTTTTTGACGCCTCTGGAAACTTCTCTTTTAGCTCCATTTTAAACCATATATTGGTCAAAGTAGTTGATGCACCTAGTTAGGGGTTCAAGTTGCTCAAAATTTCAATGTAGCTGATTTACCTACTTCCTTCATTTATATAAAAAATGGGCCATTAACTTATTGGGATTTTGGAAAAATCTTAGGTGTTGGGCTACCTATTATCTTTTTTTATTTCACTTATTTTTGGACCTTAAAAGATTACATTTATACAGGCCTTAATTTTATCCATTTTCTTAAGCAGGTAATTAACCTACCTCAAATATTTAACTTGCCTTATATAGCTCTAGTAGGTGACTAATTTGCTAGCTTAATTAAGTCAAGCAAACACTTCATGTTTTATTCCATATTCAGTTCTTAATGCATTTAATTAAACATAAAACGTGTATACACTTGGTCACTTTAAACATTAGACTCAAATACCTATTTACAATCCCATGTTTAAATAGTTGCATCGATATTTACATGGTCATGTCACATAAAATGTACAGGTTGTATCCTCAATATATTTATACCATCAATAATATCATAAAAATCTATTCCATTACCTATACGACAAGGATATATAAAGCTCCATATAAGTGAATATGTAAACACAAAATACAGGATGTTACATCCTCCCCCTTTAGGAACATTCATCCATGAATGTTAGCATAATTATCAAACCTAAATAAGTTCAAACCTTTTTTTATCTTCCTGGTACCACATAATAATGATATATTTATACTCACTTGTTATTGATCCACTTCAACATCTTGGATATTCTCTTTAGATTTGAATAAATGAGGGTACTTGGATTTCATCACTTCTTCAGCTTCCCATGTGATCTCTTCTACTTGTTGGTTCCTCCAAAGTACTTTTACAGAAGAAATTTCTTTATTTATTAACTTCTGAACTTGACAATATTGAATAGCAATAGGTACTTCTTCATAGGTGAGATTTTTGATAACTTGAACAACTATAGTTGGAGTAATATGAGATAGATCTCTTATGCACTTTTGAAGCATTGAGGTGTGAAACACCGATTGAAATTTTGAGAGATCTTAGGGTCTATCTAACTCATATGTGGCTTGGACTAATCTTCAAACAATCATTTATGGCCCTATATAATGTGGATTCAGTTTTCATTCTACCAAATATCATTATCTCTTTCATTAGTAAAACTTTACAAATAGATAATCACCTATAAGAAACTGTATCCCCCTTTTTCTAACACCTACATATGATGTTTTTAACCTTTGGGCAATTTCTAGCTGCCGCTGGATCAATCTAACCTTATTCGTAGCTTGATGAACAAGATTTGGCTCACAAAGAAAAGTTTCACCCACTTCAAACTATCCAAATAGTGATCTATACTATCTTCTATATAAATATTTATACAGTTCCATTTTGATACTCAAATGATAGCTATTATGTAGGGGAGTTTAATAAGAGGCAAATGATCACCCCAACTAACTTTAAAGTCCAATAAATAATATCTTTATATATTTGAATGGTATTTTCTACCTGTCAATCTATTTTAGGGTGAAAAGTTGTACTTAAATTCCCTTGTTCCAAACTCCTTTGGAAAAGTTGTAGTAAATTTATCTCCCCTAAAAAATATAATAGATATTGAGACTCCATGTAGCCAAAATATCTCTTTAATATATAAGTTTGGATACTATATAGTTAGGTAAGTGGTCTTAACCTATAGGAAATGCACTGATTAGGTAAGTCTATCAACTATTACCCATATTGAATCAAAATTTAGAGATGTGCGAGGCAAAAATATGATTAAATCTATGTTGATGTTGTTCCACTTCAAAATTGTAAGATTAATATATTGAATATAACCTCAAGGCATTTGGTTCTCTACATTAACTTGTTGATTATTTTGACATCGGGCTATAAATTCTGCAATATTCTTCTTCATGTCACCCTACTTATACAAACCCTTAAATAGAAGACGAGATTGACAAAGAAAGTAAAGCATGATTTACCCTAATAATAAGAATATTAACAAAGAAACAAGAAAAAAAAATATATAGACACAAATCGAGAATCAAAGACAACCAACTTTAATAAATTAAAGTGACCTATTTCAAATATCACAATAAGCACTTAATTGTAACAAGAACCTTAAGGTAATTGATATACCAAGCAACTGTTCTTTCTAATCAAGGAACAACTAAAATCTTAGCAGGTTCTCATAATCTCTCAATAAATATGGGGTTCTTAGTACATGAAATTCGAAGCCTTTAAGCATAAAAGAAGCTAATCATACACAGCAAATAAAGAAGACCCAACGTTATTACATTTTTGTGCTTAATTAAAGTAAGGGCCTTGTTTGGATATCCTCCTTTGAGATGAATTCAATGATACAACAAAAACTTATCTTGCTTCTTCTTATCAAAGTATTCCCAATCAAATGTTATCACGAATATATGGGATTCTTGGGAGGACACCATAATGCACTCAAGTACATCCTTATTTATGAATAACCCTTGCCAATGTTGATGATCATGAGCCTGGATCCTTATGAAAGATCTTGGGGGCCATTGTTATGCATCACTTTCCTATTTTTGAGAAGAATTTTCCCTCGAATTCAATATGTATTCATCACATATATCCATAGAAGAAAGATCACAAATGTTGAATGTATTGTACACCTCGTAATATGGGGTAAGATCAATTTTGTAGGCATGTTAAATCTCTTTTAGGCATTAACTCGGTTTTTTTCTTATGAGGAAATCATTTCTTTTGAAAATAAACCCAAACTCAATTATCCAGTGTAAGCACCACCCTTTTCACACCTTGTTGAATTTTATGGTTGTTTCTTAATTCTTCTTGTCAAGTTAAAGTCACATTTTCTTATGCAAATCTTTTATATCCTTCACCCTATTATTACCATTTATACTAAACACAATAACTTGAGACACTTGGGTTAGTTTAATGATGTCTCCCAAATTATACCTCCTTAAAATATAATGTGGTCGTTGTCTAATATATAACCCAACAAAGGTTAGGGTCAAACCCATAGGGAATAGTCCAAATATCTCTTACAAATTTGATGAAGTAGCTGAAACAATGCAAAAGAGTAAATGGGGGATTTTATGAGAACAATATCAATAGTGATAAAACATGGTTGCTTTTGTTGATATTAATATGAGATGAATAATGGGACTGTGATCCCCCTAGCATCTAATACTGTAGAATTGTTGTGCTCCACCGAACTGTCCCAATACGTTTCATGAAAATTCTAATAAGATAAGAATCTAACAATCTTGTGAATGCATACAGTGAATTTCACTCTTTACCTTTGGAGCCTCAGGGTGTCTCCTTACTATCCCTTATCTTGGATGCTAGATGAATTATTACCTTTTGAGTTTTAAGTTAATTAGATGAGGGTTGGTAGCCTCAAATTATTGTTTTGATCTTCTTTTCCTAATATATACCTCTCTTTGGGGTAAGTATCAAATATAGATATGTTCTTAACTTATGCAATCGTTAAGAAAACAACCAAATAAAGGAATATCACAATACATGTAAGAATATTGATTAAGAGAGACTTCACACTTCCTCTACTTTGTTATTCTATCAGGGTTAATACAACCCTATTTAGGTTGTTTAGCTGCTCATAATTGAAATAGCATCCATTGAATTCAATAAACAAAATATATGAATACTCTTACAATAATCAAAGAACAAAACCCAAAATCTCAAATCAATTATCAATCATAAAACCAAGAACAATTGATTCCAAGATCAAAAGTCAAATCTTAGAATCAATATAATGTTGTGAATGTAAAGAGTGCACAAAATAATACAAGAAACATCAAAGAAGTATTTATAGTTTCCTAAAATAACCTATAAAACCTAACCAAAACAAAATAGGAAAAAGTAGTCGACAATGACTACGCCTCAAGCAACAAGTCGTCTGGACTGATGATGACTCATTCTCAACTCTGTTTTCTATCTTCTACTCTCACTGTTAATGAATTATTGTCTCTAACTATGAATAATTACTCATCTTTCATGTAAAATTATATCTTTCAAATCATTTCTCATCATGCTCAGAATGGTCAGCACTATGAGTCAGTGCCCAACTATGCGACTCATTATTAATCTTATCTTTACAGGGGCTCGGATGAGTGACTAGTTTATCACTCATTTGCACTCATTATTCATGCACATTACCTTGTTTTGAACGAATAAATAAGAAAAAATCCATGGATAGATGCACTAACATACACTATTTGTAGGCATAAAGTTGAGAAGATAAAAAGATGTGGATTTGAGCTAAAAATAATAAAAAGGGAGAAAGAAGAGTGAAACTAAAGACTCAAATTACATTAGCCTTGGTTACTGTGACCGCGGTCCTCTATTCATGGTTGTCGTCAGTCAAGACAGTTAGAGTAATGCGGTCGGAGCACACAACCACAACCATGTTGTTGCAGCTACAGACATCTGTGTGCTATCGTGGTTAGACGGGAGTATGCCGAGGGGCAGATCTATAAAAGAACTTGGATGCATTTCTAGCCATATTTTAGCAAAAAACCCTTTCTCTTTAGAAAAACTTAGCTTATAATATATATTGGAATTTAAGACTTGAAACCCTAACTTGGGACAGTGTATAATTAACTTTGAAGGTTAAATTTCTTAAACTTTTTGTGAAGAATGAATGTGTTGGATAACCCTTATGGTATCTCTCTCTTTACTTTCTTCATGAGTAGCTAAATAATTTAGTCTTGGGATTATGTTGAACGAGGGTGTAATTGTGTGTGGATATTGTTGTGTTTGCACAGATTTTAGTTGTTAAGTATGGATTCCACCATTGCTTGAGATTACGGCTTGGAATTTGATGAGTGAAAGCCCCAAACTCTATAAGCCCTTTGTAATCCTCGAAAGAGGGATAAAAGTGAATATTAAGTGACCCATAACATCCTCGAAAGAGGGTTATAGGGGGACAAATCAATAGTGGACAGTTGAGCCTATGGTTTACTACCTTTTGTAATCTTAGAAATAATTGTATTATGAGTGTAAATCATGTCAAGAGCATCATCCTAGAAATAGGGATGCTTGATTGAGGCCTTAGGTGATTATTAAAATGCGTACACTTGTTAGGTGCTCAACAGAGACAATAGGTGAAATCGTTGTGGTTTTGTTGAAAGATTGACCCCAATGAACTTCGACCTAGCCTATCCTTTAGTTAAAAACTAAACTTCATAATGAACAAACATCAATCCACATGCATTACATCTAGGTAGACATAATCCCAAGATTTTCTTCAAATCTTGAATTCTAAGGAAAAGTTTTATTTACCAAGTGCGTGTTAAAGTTTGTTGTTAAGAATCCCCAAATCAAATTCTTCCATTTTATGTCACATGTTGTTTTAATCAACATTTCGGGTAATCTCTTAGTAATTTAAGAATCCATAGAGTTTGGAGTCTATAGTTCACTCCTCGAGTTTTGACCCCAATTCAATTTGGGTTACTTGAAAACGACCATCTTACCCCTAATTATGGGAGTGAGTTGAGTGTTATCAAAATGGAACAATTGTCGGGGAGTGAAATATAGATTTTTCTTGTGTGGTGTTATTTTTTTACTTGGGAGTATCCGTAGTGTCACACTTTATTTTCTTTATTTTTTTGGATCTTTTGTAGGTAATCTTAGCATAACCAAAACTACGAGTGAAGGCACCAATCTTGTGGAGTCCCTTGATGAACCCACTAATGGAGAAATCCACTTGAAGGGTAGGAGTCGTACGAGTGAAAGCCATATCCTACCTCACCATGGGAGATGGAAATTTCATGTGACTAGTGTCATGCTTCATGTGTTGCAAGTAATGGGGCTATATGGAGTCCAAGCCCATGAGGATCCATATGTTCACTTGAAGAATTTCTTGGAAGTTTGTACTCCTTACAACATCTCTCGTATGACTCAATAGTCCTTTCAGCTTTTGCTCTTCCCGTTCTCACTAACGGGTGAAGCATTTTTATGGTTCTGCACACTCCCTATGGCTTTACTCACTTCATGGAATAAGCTCACAAAGGAGGTTTTAGATCAATACTCCTCTCCATCCAAGGTGTGTTACCCGAGAGATGAAATCATAAACTTTATACAAAGGGATGGGGAGATACTTCACGATGCATGGGAGAGATTTCTTAGAAAGTTAGCCAAATGCCCAAACCATGAGATTTTTGGGGAAGACATTTCTCCAAAAATTCTATCGGGCACTAGATCCTTTGAACAAAATGGTGCTAAATGATGTGGCAAAAGGTTCTCTCTTAAACTTGCACTTGTATGTGGATACAAAATTGGTGGTCTCCCATTCGTTCTCTTCCAAAGAATTAGAAAATTAAATTGGACTAGTCTTCACACATATAGATGCTAAACCCAAGGGGGAATCTAATAGTGGTAAAATCTCCAACCTCTATAATGACGATCAAATCTTGGTGATGCGTGTGGAAGGTAGAAAGACAAAGTAAGAGCACATGATGGAGGACTTCGGCGGCATGATGTCCAACGCCTGATCAAAAAAGAGGTTGTCCAAAAGTCTAATGGACAAAGAGAAAAAACAAGTGGAAAACATTATTTGAAGGTTAATTAATGAAGGGGAGTTTTACATGTGGGGTCCTGTGGACCCCCCTTGACAAATTCATACATGCTATTGTCATGCCACAATGATAATTAAGGCGTTGTATGAGAGGTAACCCAAAAATGCCACGAGGATGACTCGTATACTTTTTATCATATTTTTATATTACTAATGTTAGTTCTCGCATATGAATAACTCATGCATGTGTGACACTATTAGTTCTCTCTTCCTACGACTATGCATACTGTTGACTTGTGAATTATGTTAGATACTCTAAATTTGTCTCTAGTGGGAGGGACATTTGAACCCCCTTGGCAAATTTTGTATCACCATGTGTGGTGAGCTTTAGGCATTCATCTCTTGTATACTCGGGTTGTCTAGAACTTGCTCTGTTGTCTCTCAAGGCTAGTTTTGATTGTATGTGGTTAGAAAAATGATCTTAGGCCATCCTTGTGATTTTGGAAGCCACTTTATCCTAAAAATCCTACCCAAACATGAATGTAACCCCTAATTATCCACTTTGAGCCTTTGGACCTTTCTTTGGCAAGCACACTACAATTCATGAACCATTCCTTTTAGCCCTCTTTTGAACGATACCCTCCTTGAACTTAAAAATGCTACTTGAGGTTAAAATCCTATGTTGGGGTGGTAAAGTGATGGAATGAAATTTGAGGTCACGACGTGTTAGTAGAATTCCAAGGTTCCTTAGTGATGAAAACAAATGTTTAGAAAAGGAAATGATGCAATAAATATAGAATTGAATGAAAGATTCATGAAAAAGAGAAAAGAAAAGTGGTGAACAAAGGAAGCAAATTGTAGGCATGAGAAAAGAGAGAAAACAAATTAGAGTGGCCAATAGTAAAAAAGGAAGATTGAAAAATGTGATTTTGACATTTAAGGAAAGGAGTAGCCATGTTGTCCCTAAAAAATTTCCTAACCTAACCCAAATCTACATCACAAGCTTAGAAAGTCTTTTGAGATTTCCAACCATCTACTTTCTTTGTAGTGGCGATTGAAAATAGAGGAAATCATATGGTACAATAGTTGTTACATTGAGATTTCTTTCATTAGAGAGAGAGTTTGTGCACACAAAATTCCTTGTTGCACATTTGGTAGCTTGATGTGAGGAATTATCTTTCTTGTGAAGAGGCATGTGAACTAGTTGAGGTGGGTGATTTTGTCATCTTTCGAACAATGAAAAAATTGGAATTATTGCGTGTTTGAAGTCAACATGTGAGTTATTTCTAGATCATTAGTAGTTGTTACATGGTTGCTCCTTGAAGTCTGTTGCATCCTCCACTATTCTATTTTATGATGATGGGAGTTGTTTAAATCCTATTTGCCCATGTATAGAAAGCTTTTTGTGGTAGAAATCTAGTTTGAGTCTTTATGATCATTTGGTGATAGAAAGAGGGCATACATATGAAATTGTCTCATCGTAAGTGGTAGCATTGCTTGAGGATAAGCAAGGTCGTAAATTGGGGGTGTTGATGTGTGGTGAGTTAATCACTCATTCTCACTCATTATTCATGCACATTACCTTGTTTTAAATGTATAAATAAGACAAAATCCATGGATATATGCACTAACATCCACTCTTTGCAGGCATAAAGCTGAGGAGACCAGAAGATGCGAATTAGAGCTGAAAATGATAAAAAGAAAACAAAGAAGAGTGTAGCTGAAGACCTGGACTACATCATCCTCGGTTACCGCAACTGTGGTCCTCTATTTGTAGTCACAGTTATTCAATACTATTAGAGTAATGTGGTCGTGGCACACAACCACATTCGCCTTGTCGCGGCCGCAGACATCTGTGTGCGGCTGCAGTTAAGTGGGAGTATGCCTAGGGGAAGATCTGTAAATGCACTTGGATGCATTTCAAGACATATTTAAGAAAAAACCCCTTCCTCTTTAGAAAAGCTTATAGCTCATAAGATATCTTGGACTTCAAGACTTGAAACCCTAATCTAGGGCAAGTGTGTAATTAAATCTGAAGGCTAAATTTCTTAGACTTTTTGGGAAGAATGAATGTGTTGGATAACCCTTATGGTATATCTCACCTTACTTTCTTCATGAGTAGCTAACTAATTTACTCTTGGGATTATGTTGAACAATGGTGTAATTGCATGTGGGTATTATTGTGTTTGCATGGATTTTATTTGTTGAGTATGGATTACAACAATGCTTGAGCTTACGAGTTGGAATTTGATGGGTAAAAGCCCCAAATCTCCAAAGGGGTTTGATGGGTGTAATCCCAAAACTCTAGAAACCCTTTGTAATCCTCAAAAGAGGGATGAAGTTGAATATTAGGTGACCCATAACATCCTCAAAAGAGGGTTATAGGGGGACAAATCAATGGTGGAAAGTTGAGACTATGGTTTACTACCTTTTGTAATCTTAGAAATAATTGTATTAGGAGTATAAAACATGTCAAGAGCATCATCCTAGAAATAGGGATGCTTGATTTAGGTCTTGGGTGATTATGAAAATTCGTACACTTGTTAGGTGCTCAAAAGAGCCAACGGGTGAAATCGTTGTGGTTTTTTTGAAATATTGACCCCAATGAACTTTGACCTATCTTTTCCTTTAGCTAACAATTAAACTTCATAATGAAACAACATCAACCCATATGTATTACCTCTAGGTAGACATAATCAAATATTTCCTTCAAATCTTGAATTCTAAGTAAGTTTTATTTACCAAGTGTGTGTTAAAGTTGGTTGTTAAGAATCCCCAAATTAAATGCCCAAATTAAATTCCCCCATTTAATTTTACATGTTGTTTTTATCAATATTTCGGGTGATCTATTATTAATTTAAGCATCCATAGAGCTTAAAGTCTATAGCTCACTCCTCGAGATTCGACCCTAATTCAATTTGGGTTACTTGATAATGACCGCCTCACCCTAATTATGGGAGTGAGTTGAGCGTTATCAGGATCCAACTTGTATACCTTCAGGACTTTGACCAATTTTTACTTAAGTGATCCTCCATACGACACGTAGTAAGATCCTATGAGTCCTAGCTAACCCCCACTTTGTTCCTCTTCTCAGAAATTCTCACTTTTTCTCCTGATGACTTGGGATACAAGTAATAAGTCACCAAACAGCTCATAGTTTGGGTAATGACTTCATTTTTTGGATATTTTTCTTCTTATCTTGTTCTAATAACTTCCAACCCTATTTCCCGGTAACATAAACGCAAACACATATCATATCTAACAAGACCTAAGTATTTGCGTATTTTTGTAGAATTAAGCGTTAAAAGTGCCATTAAACAAGGGAACATCAGCACCCCCAACTTAGAACATTTGTATGTCCTCAAGTAACAAACACAATAAAAAATAATACAACTATGCTTAACCATGAGAAACCTAAGACACTAATGGTAGTAAACTCAATTTCAGGTCAACAACTTTTACCACCTCTTTTTTTAACGTTTTAAAAACCAATTGTGTCCATCTATGTAGCACAACAATGTGACAGAAATAAATCAATACATGAAATTACATTAGAAACAAACAATCAAGAAAATACACAAAGTTACACAACCAAAAAAGATATGCAGTTAGCAATACAACCACTCAACCCTCACAACAATGAAATCCCACTCTCACAGTATTATCATGAATCACTGCAATGATGATATCGAGATACTCACATACCAAAAAGAAGTTCCACTCAATGTGCATAGAATACAATAGGCATGCCCCTATTTTATTTACCTTAGTTTTCGGATAGTTGGACTAGGATCACTATAGGACTTTATTCGGCTTGTAGCATAGTCTTGGGGACTATTATGGTACATTTAAGACTATAGTGACTAACTCTCCTTGATACTACCATTACTTTTAGGGTCCAATTCTCAACCAACATCGTTTTATTTCTCCCTTATTTCTCCTTTTTTATTTTACTGATCATTCAGTTTTGGTGTGGTTTCTTTATTCTTTCATTTCTTTGTTTTTTCTTGCTTTTATTTTTTTGGTATTTTTTTCTTTTTTTACCACACCCAACCTTACAATATTTTCTCTTTTTCAAACCTTTCTACATATCCAATTATAACTATGCAACCATATAATAGCCACCCTAACCTTAGGCGATTTGACTGAGTTGAGGTGCACAATGTACAAGAAGGGAACAGGGACAAAATAGGTTCATTGTAATCAAATTTAGGAAGGTAAAATGTGAAAAACAATGGGTCAATATAGGCTCAACTTCACGGATCAAGGGATACTTTTTCACATTTGGATTGTCATTCATTCTATGAGAGAACTAAATTCAAAAACAACCTATGATCATGTCCTAAACAATTATTCTACAACCTAGACAAGACTAGTTGAGCAAGTTCTGGATTAAATGTACCAAGGGATCTCGATAAGAATCTCTTAAACACAAGGAACAAGGTTGTATTACCAAATACTACCTATACAATTCATGAAACTTCTAGCTAATGTTTCCCAAGTTATACCTCCAAAGAAAGAATAATGCAATCGTTGTCAAATATAGTATCCCAACAGAGGTCGGTGTCAAACCCACAAAGAATATACCGAATTCTCTCGTGAATTTTTTGAAAGAGTCGAAATAATGCAAAAAAATAAATGGGGTATTTGGTGCGAACAATATCAATTAGTAATAAATCTTGGTCTCTTTGGTTAAAATCAATCTGATATGAATAATGGGACTATGTTCCCTTGGCTTCCTACTCAGTAGAGTTATTGTGCTCAATCTGACTATCTTAATGCTCTACATGCAGAACCTGACAAGATATGTATTACAAACCATCTTGTGAATTCGTTTACTAAATTTAACTATTCACCTTGTGAGTCTCAGTGTGTCTCCTTACTAACCCTTCCCTTTTATACCAGATTAACTAGCTCCTTTTAGGTGTCAAGTTATTTTGACGAGGGTTGGTAGCCCTGAATTTCTATTGCAATCTTCTTTTCCTAATATTAACCTCTCTTGTGAATATGATCTCGTATATAGAAAATTTCTTAATCTCTGCAGTAGTTAAGAAATCAAAGAAATCAAAAAAGATCACAATACATGCATAAACACAAATTTAGAAGGGCCTCACACTTTCTTTACTTTATTTTTCTGCTAGGGTTCCCATAACCCTTGTTAGGTGGTATAGCCTCTTATGTTTGCAAGAATATCCATAAAATTCATAAACAAAAACATAACATTAATATCAAAAAAATTTAATAAGAAAACCCAAAATCTCAAATTTATAATCAACCAAATAATCAAGAACAAAGGATTCCAGGATCAAAAGTTGAATCTTAGAATCAATAGATGTTTGTGAATGTAAAAAGTGTGTAAAGTATTATAAAAACATAAAAAGGGTATTTATAGATTCCATTGGAACCCTAAAATCTAACCAATACGAATAAGGAAAACTAGGTCAGTGACCACTTATAGACCCACTTACAAGACGTAAGTGGTAATTATGGGCCCCTCAATGGGTCATAAGTGTCTGAAAAACATTAGATTTTTAGCATGCCACTTAGGATTCCACTTATGGAAGCGTAAGTTGTACTTACGCCCCATAAGTAGCCCCTTCATCCTTCTCATACTAATCTTCATACTCTAATATTCTAAGAACAATTTCTTCTACATTCTAAATTGGAATTTATGGTGGCGTAAGTGGTGCTTTTGTGCCGTAAGTGACCCTACGTCAATGTCAGTACAATCTTCAGCATCTAAGATCATACTTCTTCTGATACTTATAAGTCCACTTATGGTGGTCGAAAGTAGTACTTACCTCCCATAATTCGGCCCGTAAGTAAGGCCTTATGTACACATCAACTCTTTTTTTCTTATTTTAAGCTCAAAAACTTGGTTTCCTACAAAATAAACATAAAACACATCATATCTAACAAAATGGACCTAAGTACTTACATATTTTCAGGTTTTAAGCATTTCAATTGCCATGAAAATCATGAAACATCAATACCCTGAACTTAGAATGTTTGTATTTCCTTAGGCAAAAAACACATAACAAATATACAACACGGTGCTTAACTAAGAGAAACCTAAGGTACCTACGCCAATCAATCAATTTCTGCTAAAAAACATTAACCCCTCTTATTTCCAATTTCTCAAAATAATTGTGTGGATATATGAGCATAACAATCTGACACAGAGGAATCAATATATGGCATTACATTACCAAGAAACAACCAAGCATGTATGCAAGTTTTACTACTCAAACAGATTAGCAACTAGTAGCACAACCCATGTACCCTTATAGAAAAAAGTCCCAATCTCATAATATGATCATATATGTCAATGCAAGGACAATGTCAAGACACTCATAATTGCAAAAGAAGTTCAAGTCAATGGCCATATAATAGTACAGTCTTGCCCTTATTTTCTTTTCCTTACTTTTTTTAACGATTAGAGTAGGATCACTATAACACTTTATTCAGCTTGTAACATAAGCTTGAGGGCTTGTATGGGACATTTGAAAACTAGTTAATAACCCTCCTTGACACTACAATTACTTTTGAGGTCCACTTTTAAATAGTAATTTTTTTAATTTTGTTTCTCCCTTTTCTCCTTTATTGCTTATTCAGGTTGGGTGTGATTTCTTTATTTCTTTTTTTCTTTTTATGTTTTTCCTCTTTATTTTTACGATACCCAACCCTGTTTTCTTTTCTCTTATTTAATCCCTTATTCATACCCAATTCTGCATATGCCCCCTATGGTTGCCACCCTCAAATTAGGTGATTTGCATGAGTTGAGGTATGTAATGTTCAAGAATGAAAAAAGGCCAAAATAGGTTTAATTTTATTAAACTAGGAAGGTGAATGGTGAAAATAAAAAAATAAGAAAATGGTTCAATATAGGCTCAAAATAGGGATTTAGGGATACTAATTTATATTTGGATGGTTATTTAGGCTAAGAGTAGACTAAATTCAAGATTTTCCTAAGATCACATCCTAACCAACTATACTACAACCTAGGAAAGACTAATTAGGCAAGTTCTGGATTAAATGCACAAGGGGAACTAGGTAAGCATATCACACACACACGATACATATTACATTAAAAGCTACTACTTATCCAGTTCATACAAATGCGAGCTATGATTAGTTTGTGCCTAAATCCTAATTAAATAACAAGATTAACAATGATCACATAAATAACACATCACACCGTTCACAAAAATATTTAGAAAGGTCTCACTTTGCTTAAAACACTTAAAAATAAACAAAATATATAAACTACTTTTAGGTTCATTATTTTTTCCTTAATTAAAAAAAAAACATAAAATATATACAACAAAAAAAACAAAACAACCTAAACATGGAGGTTTACTATGACAGCGTAGCCGATGGAAAAAAGACATGGCAGGAAAAACCCTCAGTTGGAGTACACCCCCCCAACTAAAGACTATGCACTATCCCCAGTGCATATATACAATATAAAACAAGGGAATAAGTACATGCTTGGGATGCTCTAGGTGTCCATAGCAGAATCGCCCCCATTTGGGGCATCCTATGGATCATCCTTGGAGGTGGTAGCGGGGTACGCCTAGAAGATGTGTCCACTTCTATATTATCTCATCCCCGCACATCTAATACTAAGGACACCCTGGAATCATTAATGGACCTTTTCAGGTCCTGATTAAACGACATGTTAGGGTGCTATAGCTACTTCTCTCGGCCTCTTTTGGCCTCAAAAGTCGGGATTGTATCCATCTTAGTAAGCTAATCAAACAACATATATGGTAATGGTGGAAATGACTGTGTGAATGAGGTGATAAATAAGGGAATAACTAAAATCTGGCTCTTTACAAGAGAGCGTACCTCCGTATATAGTTTGGTCATTTTCTCTCGAATACCTCATAAATCTGGAGCCTGAACCTCTCTAATCAATGCATTGACCCAGTCCTAAAAAACATTAATTTGGGCATGAAACTCTTAAATAAACTCTACTATGTCTTCCCTCATCCTCTCTTCAATGATGACCACGGTAGTCTCAAGTGTAGTCTAGACCCAAGGCCGGCTCAATATGAGTGAGGAATATTGCCAACTCATTCTATACCTCAACCATGAACTAAATAAACTCGCATGGCACACTAACCAAATCAACAACTATTGGGTGAGTGAGTAAAGTGGATGCCCTAGTCAACTCCAAAGTAGAATTCAGGGCTAACATAGATGTAGTTGGGGCCCCTTCTCCACTGATATCAATCTTGGACTTATCTCTCTAATCTACTATATAAATATCAACACTAATGTATGGCCTCTCTATAGACTTATCCAGAACTAATGGTGTATTAGAATGGACCAGAATAGCAATAGGATGTGGTTGCGCTCTCTATACAAAGATCAGGTTCGTCGGATCCTTGATTAAACTAATATCTACATTTCTAGTCACTTCAATCCTATGATTAACATTTGGAATGTCCAGCACCCCTGCCGTATCACAAAGCTACTAGATTAATTGAGGAAAGGGAGATTAGAGGTCTCACCAAATACTCTGACATGGATCTCTAGTCATATCAGTGTTACAAAGTGTATCTCATAATTCCCAAGTAGGATGGAAACCAATGTGGCTCTTTACCATGTATGAATTTTCTCTGATACAGTCGAACTCAACCTGAATCATACAATCCAAGGGACATTAGTTCCTAAAAAAGATACATGTATGGCTATCCACTTAGCTAAGTGAAGTCTTTCTAGTCTTAAGTCGATATCTCTTATAAAGTGTATGTCCCACGCGAGTATCATCTTTAGTTCAAACTCTACCATTAATATCGGTGCCACATAATCTGGCCCAAATAATACCCTATAGATGATTGTTGCAGAAATATATACTCTGAACCTTACACTAAAGTATGATCCAGCTGGAATGATCTACACCTCTAACCTTATGTTGAGTAATTAAATAGATCATGAAGGCATAAAAGAATAAAACTCCCGAAATAGAGCCGATCTGTATGATCCTTAGGGATGGGTCATCCACCCAAACTGATAATGGTCAAATTAGGCCCGTAGGTATTGTGACCCTACTAAACCCACTAGATCAATCCTCTTCTAAGTTGCAATACTTTAAGGTCAACCCTGATTTTTGATGAGGTTATCCCTATAAAAGATATGTTGTATCCATTCCATACACTATCGCGGGCTTATCTCAGCTATAGGTACCACCGAGATTTATGTTGTGTTAGACCCTAGGACGCAGGTGGTAGAATAGCAAGTTGGGTATCCCGTGAAACTGATGAAGCATCTTGTGTTGAGAATAATGAAATATACTATGGCCACTAGGCTATACCATCCTCAGACTGGGGTGCATCCGATGCCAACTCACTGTATGATCCTAATGCATCCTTCGACCCTTTCTCAGACTGGCGGACGAGATCCTTCTTCTCCTCTACAAATCATGATGCTAATCCAAACTCAACCTTCTATCTGAACCTAGACATTGAATCTACCTAATCCTTTGATCATCATTTGAAGAACTCTCTACCTCCACAGATTGGGGAGAGTATGGTAGTAAGGTTTTGTCCTTCTTTATCCTTGGCCTGGGAAAAGGTCTAAGTATTATCGTCTGGTCACTGTCTTGAGTTGTTACAAGATGAATGCCTAAATGAGTCTATTTTAGGGCGGGATGGGTGACCAATGTGGCCATAACTTCTGCAACTACAACATTTCTCACAAATTGGCCCTTAGTCTATCGTGGGACCACTGGAGCTATCTAGGCTAACAGGGTACTTCGTTATGAAGCCACTCTGCTCTGGGACTCATTAGGGAGCCTCAACTGAATTCATTTCTTCTAGGCTTCTTTTGGTTCCATTATAACTAAAAAGGTGTTTGTTAGTGCTTCAAATAGAAGAACAAATAAAAAAACTTTGAAAAATATCAAAACACCTAGACTAGGGTACCTACGACCCTACCTACGGGCCATAGGTGCCACTTACTGGGATTGTAGGTTCCCTCATAAGTGTAAAATAAATCCCTAAAACTTCAGTGCCTCATGTATGACACCTATAGTTGAACTTACAGCCCATAAGTGACTTAAAAATCCTGTAACCTTTTGAATTTGTACTTTGATTTTAATAACCCCACTTACGGGGTCTTAAGTTGTACTTATGACCCCTGTAAGTGGGTTCGTAAGTAAAACTTTAGAGACCCCAAAATTTTTAGATTTTCAGTCTGATATATACTACATCACTAACCTAGTGTTGGTGGGACTTATCACTCCCATAAGTGGGTTAGTAAGTCCCTTTACTTGGAATATTTTCAAATTTGAAATTTTTACCATGTTCCAGATGTTTTCCAAGCTTTAAATCTAAAAAATATAAAAATGAGGCTAACACTTAAGAATTGGGTTGCCTCCCAACCAATGCTTTATTTAACGTCGCAACACAATGTGGCTATGTTGGAAAGTCAAACTTCACCAAAAAGACCATGGGTTGCCTCCAATGAGGCATCTAATTTAACATTGTAGCACGACTCAATTACCTTTTCTAGTCAGACTTCACCAAGGCCTACACAAACAAAACCTTTAACTTCATCAGTATTTCATATATAATTCTTAACAGGCTTGCCGTTCAGCTTATACGGGGCTTCATCATCTCATTTCAGCTCAATATCACTATGCGGGAACACTTTAAGCAAAATGAATCTTCCATACTACCTAGACTTCAACTTTCTAGGAAACAAGAGAAGCCCCAAATAATACAATATCACTATATCACTGGGCTCAAACATCTTTTTCTCAATCTTTTTTCATGATACAACTTCATCTGCTCATTGTAAAAGGTAGATCTCTCATAAGCTCAAAGACGAAATTCATCTAACTCATTCAGCTTGCTCATCCTCAAATTAGTTACATCCCTCGATTCAAAAATTAGATTTTTCAAATCCTATAGTACCTTGCACAAGTTCAACGACAAGTGGCATGCCTTGCTAAATACAAGCTGATATAGAGAGGCACCTATAGGGGTCTTAAAAGTTATCTAGTAGGACTAGAGAGAATCATATAACTTCTTTGATCAATCAACCATTTTGTCAATCACAGTCTTTTCCCATATGGACTTGATATCATGATTAGATCCCTCAACTTGCTAGTCGTCTAAGGATTGTAAGGTGTTGCCACCTTATACTTCATACTATATTTTGTAAGTAGGGCCTTAAAGAGACGATTAAAGTGGTGGGATCCACCATCACTAACAATAGAACATGGAGTGCCAAATTAAGAAAATATGTTCTTAAAAAATACGGTGACACTTCTGCCCTTATTGTTGGGACAAGAAACCGCCTCCACCCATTTAGAAACACAGTCAACCGCCACCAGCATATACTTCATCCCATAAGAGCTCACAAATAGGCCCATTAAATAGATTCCCCATACATCAAACATATCTAACTCCAATATATATGTTATGGAGTGTTCATGTTTCCACAAAATATTACTATATCACTGACACTGATCACAGGCTCAAGTAAAATCATGAGCATCTTTATAAATATTTGGCCAATAGTACCACACTGGAGAATTTTGTAGGCTGTACGGGTACCAATATTATGACCTCCAACTAGTGATGAATGACAAGCCTCAAGTAAGCTCATCATCTACACCTAAGGAATACATCTCTAAATAACTCCATCTGCTCAAACCCAAAAATATAAGGCTCATCCCAAAAAAGCTTTCTTACCTCATGCATGAACCTCTTGCACTTCTGAAATAACAAAACTTCTGGGACAAGATAACTTGCCAAATAGTTTGCAAAATCAATGACCTAGGGGATTAAGTCCTAAGATACTGCAAAGATCCACTCATCTAGAAAAGTATAATAAACATAAAGCTCATCCCCTAATTTCAACATTCCTTCCTCTTCGAGGTGGGATAGGTTTTTTGTAATGTGGATTTTAGTGCCTTTATATTCATTCAAGACAAACTCAAATTCCTAAAACAATAGTACCCAACAAATCAACATCCTCTTTGAATATTTATTTGACATAATATACATTAATTTTGCATGATTAGTGTGACCATTGACTTTGGTCCCTATCAAATAGGACCAAAATCTCTCAAAAGCAAAAACTACCGCGAGTAAATCCATCTTAGTAACAGTATAATGATTTTGTTTGGGATTTAATGCCCTTGATGTCATAGTATATGGGGGGGGGGGAAGAATCTTCTCAATTTTTTTCCCTATAATAGCTCCCAAGGACACACCACTAGCTTTGCTCATCACCTCAAAATGCAAGGAATAATCAGGAGACACAATAATAACATCCAAGATCAACCTCTCCTTAGGGAACTCAAAGGCCAGAAGAAAACCATCATCAAATTCGAATTTCACCACCTTGTCTAAAAGATTGCACAATGGACTAGCAATTTTAGAGTATTCCTTGATGAACCTCCTATAAAAATCAGCATGACCCAAGAAACCTCTAATACCTTTAACTGAAACCGGTGGACAAAATTTTTCAATCACCTCTACCTATTGCCTTGTCAACCTTAGTGCCCATCTTCAAAATCTTTTGTCCAAGAACAATCCATGCCTTTACCATAAAGTGGCACTTTTCCTAATCCAAAACTAGGTGCACTCCTCACGTCTCTAAAGTGAATTTTCCAAATGTGCCAGACAATCGTCAAAAGAGTCCTCAACAATTCAAAAGTCATCCATAAAGACCTCTAAAATGTCCTTCACCATATCATAAAAAATTGACATCATACAATGATGAAATGTGAAAGGAGCATTGCATAGTCCAAAAGAAATCCTCTTGAATGCAAAAGTACCATAAGGAAAAGTAAAAGTAGTATCCTCTTGGTCTTCATGGGCAATGGAAATTTGATTTTACCCCGAAAAACCATAAGGAAAATTGTACAAACCCATACCTACAATAGTATCCTCTAGGTCTTCATGGGCAATGGGCAATGTTTTTTTGTTTCCAAGTGTTCTACTTTCTATATTCCACGCTAACTCTACATCCAGTAACCAGTCTCATGGGCACTAATTGATTCTTCCCTTTTAGAACCACAGTGATCTCACCCTTTTTGGGTACATGTTAAATTAGGATTACCTACTTGTTGTCCATAATAGGATAAACCATGCTCATATCTAACCACTTTATATTATCTTTTTTTAGCACCTCTTGCATAGATGGGTTCAAATGATGCTAGTGCTTAATAATGGGAACATAGTCTAGTTTGAACTGAATTTTATGAGTACAAACCTCAGGTGGAATCCGTATAATATCTGCAATAGACTATTTGATGGCCCTTTTAAATTTCTCTAATACTGAAATCAATGCCACAACTTATGTATCCAATAAATCAACAGTAATAATGACCGTCAAGCTATTTGTCTCCCCCAATAATGTATATTGCAAGTTAGATAAAGGGACTTTAATTACAAGATCGGTGTCTCCCTAATACATGGTCAAGCTAGTAGAGTTGCTCTATTCTTCAAGTCAGGATCTATTTGGAGCATAAGAATAAGAGCCTTACATAGATTGCATTGAGCATCTCATCATATTCATCAACGTTGGCACTGTCAAAGTTCATGATCACTATTTCTTATTCCTCAAAACCAAGCCATTCCTTAATAGTGTCTATCATAGAAATCCCATTCACATCTTTCAGTTGGCACATTGACTGGCCCAGATAAAAAGTAACATATATGTCATTGATCTTGAACTTCATATACCCATCTCCATGTTAACCAATACCCTACCCGTAGATAGGAAGGGACTTCCTAAGATAATAGAAATATCAAAATCCACCTCATAATCAAGGATCACAAAATTCATTAGAAAAATGAAGGAATCTACCTTTACTAAAACATCATACAATATACCAACTGATTTCTACATAGTCCTTTCAACCATTAATAATTTCGTCGATACAAATAGGGGGATCAATAGTGACTTTAATACTCTGAGTAGTGATGGCTAAGAAGTGATTGTCGCTTTTCAACTTCTACACAATATTGCTTAGAAGAGTGCTTGGTTGCCACTGATATAAAGTAGCTGACATTTGACCAAATTATTGCTCAATCATCTAGTTCAAAGTAGCTTGCGATTCAACTTTCTAGCTCAGTCCTCAAAATATCTAAGTTAATCTCCATAAGGAAACTATATTGATTCTATAAACCCTTAACTAGATTATTCAACAACTTTACCATCCATAAATTAGTATCAAGGTTCCCCATAGGAACATATGCACCACTTTTCTCCTTATAATCATCCTTTTGCCTCAAGTCACCATCTTTCTTTCCTTTGATCCGTATAATAGATTCAACCCTGATTCCCTTGCCTAGAATTCCAAGTGTCTTGAATATACCCTTGACCCTTGGTTCGATAACCTGCCACCCCCGTACCTAGATACTTTTCCTTTTTATCAACATCAAAATTATTTGACCTAGGTGCTTTACCTTGTGCGCCCGCAACACTAACCTTATAAGAATTCATACCTATAAATTTCTTGGTCAATATACCAATCTTATCCTAAACTATGCAAATTCTTAAACCACTATATCTTCTACGATCCTCTACTTGCTAGAAATAAGTGTCAACATCTCTTTCAGCCTCCCAAGTATGTCTTCCTCGATTAGTGATAGAGACTCGGTCTAAGATTTTTGAAGCTACCTCCCAAATTAGGGTCATGAAAGCTCCACCAATAATAGAATCTGCAACATCTTTGGCATTGATATTCAGGGCTTGATAGAATATCTCAAGCAAATTTATCCTCAAAATCTAGTGATTGGGCACCATCATCAATTTCTTTTTGATCCTCAACCATGCCTCATATAGTAGTTCAGAATGCAGTTGCCTAAAGTTATAGATCTCATCCTTCAATTATATCATCTTAGAAGGTGGGTAGAATCAGTTGAAGAACTATTTTTGCAAGTCATTCTAATTAGTAATACACCTATGCGGTAGTTCTCCAATCTATAATGTTGCTTCATTTGTTAAGGAGAATGGAAACAACCTAAGTCTCAAAGCTTCCTTACTCACACAATTTAAATTATATGAAGTGTTAATCCCCATGAAATTCATGATGTGTATGCTTTTATCATCAGGCGTCAAACCCACAAACAGACTCTTAAGATTGAGCAGTTGAATCATAGCACTTGTAATACCTAACTTCAACCTAGGGAAATTTAAGAGGAATAATAAATCATGTATCAATAGGATCAACATACCCAAAGTCATCCTCTAGATCATCATATGCTAGCAAATACTCAAAAGTTAGAGGAATTTGAATCTATCTCTTCTACCATTATTGAGTTTGCTCAACACTCTACTTTCTACCTCTGTCTTTCCTCTTGAACTGACGATGGGCAGATATATCCCTCTTTGCATTTTCTTCATCTAGTAAAGGAAAATTGGTTTGCTCAGTTGTGTCTTGAGCAGTAAGTGAAGGAGATGGATTCAAGGTAAGAGGATCATCTTCATATTTTTTGTGTTGAGCATCACAACTGTGTTCTGACATCCTACGATTTGTTCATAGGGTTCTTTCAAGCTCTATATCAGGTGGGATCAATGGATTTCCTTGACTCTTAGTATTGGGCATACACCGGCATACACCATAAAAAATAGAAAAGTAAAAGCTACAACCCTCAACAAACATTGTCAATCAATATATAATCATATTCCCCGACAATGATGCCAAAATTTGATTTCACCCAAGCTATAGTTCTAAAGAAATCACAATGTGGTCATTGTAATATACAGTGCCCAATTGAGGTTGGGACCGAACCCATAAGGAATAGGCTGAATATCTCTTATGAATTTGTTGAAAAAGACAGAATAATGTCAAAAAGTAAATAGGGGATTTTGTGTAAATAGTATCAATTAATAACAAATCTTGAACTCTTTGGTTGAAATGAATCTTAGATGAATGATAGGACGTAGTTCTGCCTACTTTATAACTCCGTAGTCATATCATGCTCAATTCGACTATCTTAAGGTTCTATATGCTAAATATGACAAGATATTCATATCTAACCGTCTTGTGCATACCTTTGGTGAATTTGACTCTTCACCTTGCGAGTCTCAATGTGTCTCCATACTAACCTTTGTCTTTTATCCTAAATTAACCATCTATTTTTAGGTGTCAAGTTAATTAGATGAGGGTTGCTAGCCTCAAATTTCTATTGCAATCTTTTTTTCCTAGTATAAACCTCTCTTGTGAAGATGTTGTCGAGTACAAACATTTCTTAACCTGTGCAGTAGTTGAGACAAAAAAAAATTGAAGAGGATCACAATACATTCATTAACACTAATTTACAAGGACCTCAAACTTTCGCTACTATGTTATTCTATCAGGGTTACCACAACCCTAGTTAGGCAGTTTTGTATCTTAGGTTTGTAAGAATATCCATGAAATTGATAAATGAAAGCATAAGATCAATTTTATAATAATTTAAGAAGGCAACACAAAATCTACAATTGATAATCAACCATATAATGTAGAACAAAGGATTCAAAGATAGAAAGTCAAATCTAGAATCAATATATATTAGTGAATGTAAAGAGTCATAAACTAATGCAAAAAAATAAAAAGGGTATTTAAAAATTACATCAGAACCCTAAAAATCCTAACCAAAAAGAATAAGGAAAGTTGGATCGATGACCACTTACAGACCCACTTACGGGCCATAAGTTGTAGTTATGGCCCCCTCAGTGGGTTGTTGATGTGCTATAGAAATATAGCACTTTCAACGCATAAAAATATTAAAATATGCAAGTTTCTTTGGTTACTTTGATAGATATAATGTGTTTCGGGTATGTTTTTCAGGAAACCAGGCTTTGGATGCTATGTTCAAGAAAAAAATGAAAAATAGAGTTTTTGGCTACTTACTTGATCATTTTTGGGCATTTGTAACACAAACCGGATGTAGGTGAACAAAGAATCTTATTAAACTTGAAGTTGGGAATCTTGGTTAAAAGAATTGAAAGGCCTGGAACTTTCCTATGTCTACATATGGACTACTTGTAGCACTTGTAGTCCGTATGTGACTAAGGTAAGTACCATAATTGAAGATATAGAGAGTAAATAAGATGAAAAAGAAATTCTGGCACTTATCTATGTCTACATGCAAACCAAATGTTGGTAAGGTAAGTACCAGAAGTCCAAAATCCAAGAATGAACAATGCAAAAAAAAAAATTTGGCACTTAACTGGGTCTGCATATGGATTGCATGTGGTACATGCGCCCATTGGCAGACCACATGTGGACATAGGTAAGTTGCCATCGACCCTTTTTATACTTTTTGTTTGGGCTTTGATTTTTAGGGTTTTCTCATGTACTATAAAAACCCTTTATGTGTTTTTAGTGGTAGTTACTCACTCTTAACACTTACAATCATATATTGATTCTAAGATCCAATTTTGGTCTTGGAATTTTCTTGTATTAATTTTGGTTGATTAATTCAGTTGAAGTTTTTTGTTTTCATTTGTAATTATTGTGATTACATCAGATGCTTTCAATTTTGAACGTTGTTGATTACTTCAGAAGCATGAGAAGCTAAAACCCCTTAGCTAGGGTTATGAAAACACTAGCGGATTGACAATGTAGGGGATGTGGTATGTAGTTCTTAACCAATACCCAAACATATATTGTATTATCATCCCTTTAATAACTATCTTAGTGGTTGCAAATGTTAGGATCCTTCCTAGATTATTGCTACTTACTCCAAAAGAGGAGTAGAGATAAGGAAATAGTAATTACAACAGTAATTTGAAGTTTAACTGTTGATCTATGCTACTAGGTATTATCTAAGTAAGATGGTTAGCTATCATTAAATAACAAGAGACTTAAAAGGTAATAGTTAACTGGGATCTAAGATAAGGGTTAGTAAGGAGACATCCTAAGACTTAGAAGGTAAAGGGTGAAATTTGTCATCCAGTCAAAAAAATGGTTGGTGGTATATAACTTATAAGATTTTGCATGCAAGATATTGAGTTGATTTAATAAAGCATGATAATCATATGGAGTTGAGAAGCCAGGGGAAACATAATCCTAGTGTTCAATGACTGATTACAAGAAAAGTTCATATTAGCTGCACATTCAATATTAAAAATACAATCCCCTTATTTACTTTTCCAGATTTTCCCGTTGATTACAACAACTAAGAGCCACAATTTCACATATTCCCTATGTATTCAACCCCAACCATTATTTGGATACTATATTTGATAGGGACCGCATAATCTTACGATTGAAGGTGTAGTTTGGGCTTTATCAAAATTTTGGCGTTGTTTCTGGGTGTACGGTGTTGAGTTACGAATCAAAGTTGTTGTAGTGTTTGGGTCTTTTTGTTTTTGTTCTTAGTTGGGTGTACACTGATGCCAACACATAACCTCCTTCAATACCTCAAGCTACCATCACCACTAATCTCAAAAACCATCACCTTCCTCTTACCCACATCATCTTTAATTCACATCAAGATAGGATCAAACACTTGCTTCTCCTTAACCTCAGCGCTAAGAGATGACTCCGTCACCTTTTGTACAAACACACCACCATCTTCAGAATCTAAGAGACGAACTCTAAGATTAGCTAAATGGTGAATATCCTTCTCCAAGTCACTCTTATCTTCATCCACATGGGATAAACTCCACATAGATAACCTGTTAAGGGCATCAACAACAATGTTAGCCTCACCTGGGGGATAGTAGAGACTCATGTCATAGTCCTTGAGCAACTCAAGCCATTTCTTTTGCCTAATATTCAACTACTTCTGGGTGAATATATATTGCAGGTTTTGATGATTTGAATAAATAATAACATAGACACCATATAGATAATGTCGCCAAATCTTCAATGTGAATACGATAGCCAGTAATTCCAATCATGATACATATAATTCTTCTCATGAACTTTCAAATGCCAAGAAACATATGCTACCATCTTGTGATGATGCATTAACACACAACCAAGGATACATCACAATAATCCACAAAACCATCAGTACTCTCGAGCAGGTTTAAGATAAGAGCAGGACTCAATTTATATTTAAGCTTCTCAAAACTTCCCTCATAAGCATCGGACCACAGAAACTTCATCTTCGTCTAAGACAACTTTGTCAAAGGTGTGATAATCGATGAGAAGCTCTCCACAAACCTCTAATAATAGCCAGCTAAAACCAAGAAGCTCTGAGTGTCAGTTTGAGTCATGGGCATAGGCCGCTTCTTAACCACTACAACTTTTTATGGATCCACCATGATCCATATACCATAAATAACATGACCCAGAAATGTAACAACATTCAACCAAAATTCACACTTCAAAAACTTAGCATACAATTTCTGATCTTTTAGGGTCTGCAACATAATAAGGAGGTGACTGGCATGATCCACCTCGCTTTTCAAATATAACAAAATATCGTCAATAAATACAATCACAAATAAGTCCAAAAACTAATGGAATACTCAGTTCATGAGATTCATAAATGTCGTTGGGGCATTTTTCAACCCAAAAGACATAACTAGAAACTCAAAATGTCTTTACCGGATACAAAAGGCAGTCTTAGGGATATCATCGTACCTAATTTTTAGCTAATGATAACCCAACCGAAGGTCAATCTTATATAAATATGTAGCACCCAGAAGTTTGTCAAACAGGTTATCAATCCTAGGAAGAGGGTACTTATTCTTCACAATCGCCTTATTCAACTGGTGGTAACCAATAAACATCTAAAAAGAACCATCCTTCTTACACACAAAAAGAATGGGAGCACATCTTGGAGTCACACTAAGGCGGATAAAAACCTTGTCAAGAATATCATTCAACTACTTCTTAAGTTCCTTCAATTCATTATGACCCATTTTATAAGGAGGGATAGAGATACAACGGATGTCTGCAACAAGATCGATCATAAACTCAATTTCCCTATCAAGAGGTACACCAGGATGATCATCAGGAAAAACCTCAAGAAATTTACCTCCAACGACAATGGATTGTAAAGAAGGACCCTCTGAGTTAGAATCTTTTATCATGACCAAATGATTGTGACACCCCTTGGAAATCAATTTCTATGCTTCAAAATATGATATGAACCTTCCCTTAGGTACTAAAGAACTCTCTTCCCACTCAATAACTGTCTCCTTAGGGAATTTTAAAATGACCTTACGGGTCCAACAGTCTAAAAAGGTACAACACAAATGCATTCAATCCATCCCTAAAATGTATTCAAAATCTAGCATGTCTAATTAAATTAAATCCACAAAAGTTTTCGTACCACCACCAGATACCATACAACCCTTATAGACCATTCTAACAACGAGCGAGTCACCCATAAGGGTAGAAATAGGAAAAGTTTCCAAAAAACACTTGGAACGAAACCCAAAATGCATAGCCACAAATGGAGTCACATAAGAAAGGGTAGATCCCAAAATGAGTAAACCGTGCACATCATGAGAGAAAAGTGCTAACACACCAGTGAGGACATCAAGAGATGCCTTAGACTCCTGATGAGTAGTAAGAGCGTACAGACAATTCCGACTAGTGCCGGTACTAGATGTGGCACCCATTAGTGCAGGAGCTGATGGCATGGAAATAAAAACCTTATTAGCCCTCATAAATACCTTTCCCCTGGGAAATACTTCAGCATATGTCCCAATTGTAGAGAATTAAAACACTAATTCCATCCCTCGTCACAAAAACCATGATTCAACTGACAACAAAGTCTCCAGAGAAGAAATGATAGAGCGGCTGAGCCTAATTAGCCTAAGATTGGGCACCCTATGCCCTAAATCCATCACCACTCTGAAAATGATGATCTACAGACGACTTTGGATAAGGTGCACTAGGCGTTAAATAGGAACCAAGTTGCCCCACTTCTTCTTAAATCACTCCCATCATCTCTACCACTCTGCTGCTTTTCTCTACCTCGATCCGAATACTGAGACTTTTTACTCTGCGTCTTCCTACCTCTAATTATTTCTTCATTTCCTTTTCAACCAATTGTATGTGAACCACCAACCTAGAATTATCCATGTCCTTGTTCAATAGAGTAGCCTTTCACTCTAATACCAAATCGCGAGACAATACAAAAGAAAATTTCCACATCAAATATTTTAGAAAGGATACAAACTCCAGAGCATAACAGGATAACTGGTCATACTTCAAGGCATACTCCTTAACTGTTATCCTTCCTTTCCTCAAGTTCATGAACTCCCCAGCCTTCGTCTCCCTTAACTTCTATGGAAAGAAGCAATCCAAAAAAGCACTAGAAAATTCATCCCATAATGCTACCTCAGAATCATCCTCTCTAAACATCTCCCACTCTTCATGCAATTGGTACACTACATCTTTTAAATGATAAGCGGCAAATTATACAACCTCCACATTAGTATCATGCATAGCCTAAAAGATCTTCTACATCTCATCTATAAAACCTTGAGGATCCTCCTCAACATTAGTACCTATGAAAGTTGGAGGGCTCAACCTCATAAACTATCCAACTCTAGCGGCCACGGATGAACTCCCAATAGTACCAACAGAACTTGTCTGATATGACTAATATATCTCCAACTAGGTCTACAGATGAATGGATTGGTGGAACTCAGCATTAGTAATATCTCCCTGAGGTGACAGAGTATGAGCACCACCAACTGGAGAAGGATTAGTAGAGACAGGTGGAACTTCATCGAGGCAATCAGAAGTAGTGACCCTTGACAGGGTCTGTACCCCATAAGTCAAATAAGATTCACCAACATTGTCCTCAGGCGGGATAGATGAGTTTTCTTAATATTTAGATCATCTGAGAGGCATGATCTTAAAGATGAATAAGTGGGAGTAAGAGGAATCCAAGACCTTAAACTCTATAGCCCAAAAATAAGATAACAAGAAAGGGAAATATTCTTAAATGTCTTATAGCCTCTTTCTTATAAGTGTGATGTGCTACATACCAATAAAAGAGACCCTACTTGATGTAACTTTCTTGACACCCAATTAACCATGAACCTAAGATCTGATAACAACTTTGTCATCACAAAAAATGGGGAATGGTCATGATAGGCTTCTCAAGACCACAGAAGAATGAAGGCCGCCCTCTTAGCCTAACCCGAAAGAATCAAGTACACCTAGAATCAAATGCAATCTAACATAAAATAAGATATGATGACAAAACTTAAAGAATCTATGATAGATCAATATCTAACAGCCACCAACCAATAACTAATACTAATAACCAACCGTAATACCTATCTACAGTAATGTCCAACAAAGCCTCTAACAAAACCAATAATAGTCTAGTCGGGACTTGCCCTGAATAATTGGAAAAAATAAATCCAAAAGAAAGAGCCAATACATAAAGAAGCCCAAAGCATGAAATAGGGTCTTTCAAAGGATGGAATCTTACCACTTCAGTTTGAATCATGATCCATCCCCTGATCACCTAGTCACTATGTAGGAGGAATAGAAGTATGGCCAGTTCCTGTATCACTTAGGGATACAACATCTAAAGACAGTTAGCGATTTGAGTGCTAGCATATAGCTCAGGGACATAGGATAAAATAATGCCATTAACCATAATATAGAAACCATAAAACATAGTGCACAAAGTCATATGCAATAGAATTAATAACACATTTTAGGAAAGGGAGCAAGGATTAACATAAATCTTAAAACCATAACCTGGACTATGTACCTTGACCTTCCTAATCTAACACCAATAGGCTATATGGGTTCAGCACCCCCTACTGAAAGGTCCCCAGTACGTGTTAACCATATGAATCAGAGAAAACCAAGAGTAATCTAGAGCTATTAAGGAAACTATCCAACCAAATATATATCTAGTTTGACTTATGCACACAGTCATTAACACCAACCCCCACGTCATCAAACGTGAGTTTCTAGTATCAGTCCCACCAGGAAATCTACCTTTACGACTTTATTACAAAAAACCTGTAAGACCATATTAAGATATTTAACACTAGACCCAACCATTATATTATGGAGAAAACCATTTAGGAATCATTATATGGTATCCTCATACCACCTACAATATGCAAGCAATGTCAATAGCCAACCCTTTGGGGATTCCTTCTTACCCCCGACTCCATTAGAAAAATCAACTAGGGGATTCCATTGTACCCTAAAAGATTTTTAAAACCATCCTTAACAATTTTTCCACATATTCGATGGATTATTTTCAAAGAGAATAGACAAACCAAATGATAATTCATATTCCAAAACCAATTATGCAAGTGGGTTGAGATTATTATGAATTTTCATACCAAAACCAATTATTTGGGGAATCAATTGTCCCTCTAAATTTTTTTACCATTCCCATGTACCCCCAATTAGTGTACAAACAAACAATTTATACATAATAAATCAATAGAAACCATGAAAAAACATTCAAACAATTTATATCCAAAACCTGCAACCTATAGTTCAAAACCCAACATCAAAATCAAAACTTGTAACCTATAGTTCAAACCCCAACATCATTCCATTAATAAAATATAGGTATAGGGAAAGAGATACATGCCTTAGACCCACAAGAATTTGAAAGTAATTTGGAACTTAGAACCCAAAAGATTTATGTATGATGAGATCCTTATGCTCTCTTAAGGTCTTGAGTTTTTGCATGGAATTAGGGATTTTTAATCTCTTAAAATTGAAAGAAATAGGCTATATAATGCCTAAGGGTCATACATAGGTGAAAAACACCCCAATACCCCTCATCCCAAGTAATAAAAACAAAACTACACAAATTTTACTTAAGTTGTGTCACGGACCTTATCGTGGAGGATAACCTCTATGCCACAACATAAAGATTATCCTCCGTACTACAGATTATATTGCAGAGATTATCCTCTATGACATGGGGATATCACGGATGTTCACTACCTCTGTGGTCCAAAATAACCCCGAACCCCATTCAAAAATTCCAAAACTCTCCTGGGACACCCCATTTATATGCGTAAATAGAATTTAAGTCAAAATTTGACATTTCAAACATAGGAGGTCCAAAAATAAATGCAAAAAAAATTGGAGGGTGTTACAACTGATAAAGAAGAAAAAACTTTATGTATGAGTTTTGGTTGACTTAAATGTCATTATGTTATTCTTGGAGCACCTATTTTCTAGAGAATAGGATTTGATGGACTCATAAAGATTGAGGTGGTTAAGAATTGGATTAGGCCTAGATTTGTGAACAAAATTCACAAGGTTATTGGGTTGGCTACTTACTATCACATGTTCATGAAGGGTTTTGCTTTTATTGCTTCACCCGTGCCTTGATTGATTTAGTATGAGGTGCCTTTTGTATGAATGGTAAGTTGAAATAGATAGATATCACATTGTAGCCAAGATACCGATTCTTACTAAGTTCCATCTCAAGACATCTCCTACCACCTTCTCCTTGCTCAAATAATATAAATTAGAGATGTTATAATCCTTAAGCAACTCTATCCATCTAAATTGTCTTGAATTAAGCTCTCTCTATTTCATAAGATGATAAGCACTATAATGATCCGTGAAGATCTCACAATGCATGCCATAAAGATAATGCCTCCAAATCTTTAGAGCGAAAACTACCACTGCCAACTCTATATCATGAGTGAAGTAGTTATGCTCATGCACCTTCGGTTGCCTCGATGCATAAGCAATAATTAAACCCAGTTGCATTATTATGCAACGCAAACCAATATCAGAAGCATCACAATATTTGGTGAATCCCCCACATTGATAGGAAGATCAAATATTTGAGCTAAAGTAAGAAATCCCTTGAGCTTCCCAAAGCTCAACTCATACTCCTTAAACCACTGAAAAGGAACCTCCATCCAAATTAATCTGGACTTTGGTGCTGCAATAGTAGCAAAATCCTCAACGAAATACCAATAATAATCAGTCAAACCAATGAAGCTATGAACCTCGAATAGAGATATAGTCCAATACCAATATGAATAGCCTTAATCTTTGATGGATCCACCATGATTCCATCCATAGATACCATATTTCCAAGGAATGTCACTGACTCGAGCAAAAACTCACACTTAGAGAATTTGGAAAAAAGCCTATAATCTCTCCAAGTTTAGAGCACAGTTCTCAAATATTGCATATGATTTTCTCTACTCCTTGAATACCCAAGGATGTCATCGATGAACACAATCATGAAGGAATCTAAACAAGGATAGAATATGTGTTTCATCAAATCCATGAATGTGGTTGGGGCATTGGTTAACCCAAAAGACATTAAAAAAAATTAATAAAGGCCATAATGAGTACTAAAGTTGTCTTTGGGATATCCATAGCCCAAATCCTCAACTGATGGTAATTAGACCTCAAGTCAATCTTAGAGAACATCACTGCTCCTTGAAGTTGGTCAAACAATTCATCAATATAAAGCATAGGATACCGATTCTACATTGTAAACTTATTATGCTACCTAAAACCATGGGTACTTAGTTGGTGTCATCGGCCGACTGAGCTAAATCATAATATTAGTTCAATAAAGAAGCAAGATATATAGTCTAAGTCAAGATAAAAGTGCAAACCTAGAATAATGCTCCAATACTTAAAACGAATAACTAGAAAAGATATGATGTGAAGAAAACATAATTAATACTACAAGACTGGACCCCATGATCCAGTAATTGTAGAAAAGTAAATAACCCAACAAGGGCCCCATAAGCCCAGAGGGTGCAATCAATGAAAGTAAATAACCATGAATCCATCCATTCCATAACGTACAATTAATAAACTCTGAATACTAGGCTCCAATCCGAACTCAATATCATCACCATTTTTTTGAATTGAATCAAACCTCAACATAATCATTCATTGCCATACTTGAACCTAAACTCATATAAACAATCACCAAACTTGAACCAAAACTCAATATCAATAAATTATCAATCTTGGCCCAGAACTAACACCAACCTCAAGCATAAATATAGAAAAAGTATCATGAATCTAGCCTCCTCAAACATCATAATAAACATCTGAATGTGGGGTAAAACCTTCTTATAAAAGTCTAAAAGGGACTAGCAAGAGTTTTGGCCTATGATGGGCTGAAAGGGCCCACTTCTAATCTCAAAAATTCATTCTAAGGCAAATTATATCCCAGACTCATCTAAGGTATTGAAATTTACTTCTAGATGTTAACTAAGCCATTTTTAGCCTAAAGATTGCAATCTTACCCTCAATATATGAAATTACGTCAATTACGCCTAATTTACGGGTCCTTAATAGCCTAATTAATAAAAATTATACCTTCAAGACCTAATTCCCAACCAATATCTAGCATAATATCTTAAATATACTATGAATTAACTCAATAAATGAAAAGGTAAACCTAGCCTACTTGGAAGCTGAAGAAAGCCCAAAGAAATCTGTTAAGTTAATGAATTTCCTTTGCAAGGACCTTACGCAAGATGCCACATTATCAAAATAATAATCTATCACCAATACAAGAACAACGACACCCATTTAGCATTTTAATGCTTTGAATCTAAAAGTATTTAAAAATCCCATGTGGGACCGCTTATAGAATTGCACTTTCAAAAAGTACAATGCATACATTTATGCTCAAGGAACATTTACCATCATGAATGAGTAAATTCCGAGCTCAAATGGATTTACAATCAACCTACAACATTCTAAGGATTTTGGGGAAATTCTCTGGAATTAACAATGGAATTGATGAAAACTTACCAAGCATTTGGAGAAGAAACAAGTAATTCTAGCTTACGAACACCCCAAGATCATTTATCAATGTTTTTCCCAAATTCCCACATGTTCTAGAGTTTTTTTCTCTTCAATTTGTGTGAACAATGGGAGAAAATCAGTAAAATGAGACATTTAAAGTATGTCCAGATGCCGCATAAATAGACACTAGGTTGCACAAGTGGTCATGACTTTCGCAGTTAAGTTCCACTTTAGTTGTACCCTTTGCTTGCACGCCTATCACTTAATCAATCCTTTTGAAACTTAAGTGGAATTCACTTAGGTGTCCCTTATCTAGGAAAGCATGGTCGCTTAAGCGGCCGGCTAGCCACTTCAGTGACCCTTCACTTAAGAGACCATAAGGGAACTTAAATAGGTGAACCAACTAGACACTTGGTATTCGTCACGACCCTAAAACCAAGGGTCATGATGGCACTTTTTGCGGCAAGCCCTTACAAGTAAGACAGTCACCCAAACTAATACAAAGTGAGAAATTGATACTAGAACCCAAGGTACGGCTTATAGAACAAAGTCGAACCACATAAATGTGATAATAGCGGAAGAATATAACAAAAAATACCATACAACATGCCAAAAGTTGGTGTTAGACCGTAAGAACTACCAAATACGTCTTGAATGTCAAAGATACAATGATAGTCCAAAAAAGATCAAAATCTATGCCTGAATACAAAATAAGACCCAACCTAGATAGAAAAGGATAAAAGGTAAATTGTAAATGCATAGGTCAACCGCTACCTCGAATAGACTCCAACTACTACCCGAATTAGTTGTTGTGTGGCCCACTCATACCTAGACTTGCACCGAAAAGGCATAGTAGGGATGAGTACGGTCCACTCTTACTCTGTAGGTATCATAGGATAACTATGAAAAGTAGAAAATAAAGCATATAAAATACACACTATGGGCATGTCACCTATGATAAGAAAATGTTCAAAACAGTATCCCACAACTTCTCTTCTAACAGTTCTACAATATACAAATGTACCAAATACAAGTAGCAGAAGAAGAACAAATAGGTAGATATCAAATCAAATACATTAAAGAGGTACAAGTAGATAGATATCACATTAAGAATTAAAATACAACACAGAATGCACGTAATAAATGAAATACAAATAAAGATGATGATGATGATAATGATGATGTTGTGATGCCCGAGTTTATCGCACAACCTCCATATACACCTACTGAGATTTGTTTCCAGGAAGTACCCATAAGGGGTTCGCAACCCGTATACAATACATTATCCAATATCCAATACCAATATCCATAACTCTTTTTGTCACGTCCATCAATAGAGGGTTTTTAAAGATGTCATATTTTCTGTCAGAAAAAGCAGTGTTTCCAATATTTACTTGGTTGTACCAATACTTCATGAATGTATATGATATAGGATGTAATGCTCACAATAAACCAAAATGAGAAATTCCAAATCCAATCAATATACCAACCATGTGAGCAAAAATCCACTCATTATGCCAACCATTCATGAATCTAAAATAATCCATATGCCAATAGAAGAAAATACACAACCATATGCCATTGATACCACATAAATCCAATCTAGGCTTTTTCACTAGAAAAGACACAATCAAATATACATTCACAGACCAATAACATCATATAAGACCCCAAAAGTCACACATAGCAAATAATGTCTCAAAATCCACCATATAGCAATAACTTAGGCCCCTATATGGGTACACCACAATAATAAATTCATTTAATGATTATTTCCAACATCCATAACATGATTTTATACAAATATTACCTACCCAGCCTGGTATGAAGAAAGTTAAGCCATAACCTACCTCAAAAGTCAAAATTTGTATGAAAAATCATTTAACGCTAAATTTTCACCTCACGAACAGACCCAAAATCAACTAAAACACACAAATAAGTAATCTATGAATTAAAAAGAAGTCAGTGATACTTATATTTCCCATTTTTGGGTTAGGTCAGAAAGGACCCTCGAAATAGATTTTTGAAAAAAGGGGAAAAACTAGAATTTAGTCCAAAAATATATTTCCTATGGTTAAGGAACTCGTTGAGTTAAACCCAAGTGAAAACAAGTTTAAATTAGGGTTTGGATCAAGAAATTACAAACTTAGTCCTTTTAGGCCAAAATCCTCAAATTTCACTTCTAAATCCAAGTTTTAAAAGGATTAAAAAGATTAAAATCAAAGAAAAGCAATTTAAATAGGAGTGTGGAGCATACCCAAGCTTAGAAATGGAAGAAATTTTCCGAAAACACAAAACACCAAGCTCTAAGTCTGGAAAGTAGTTAAAAATTACAAAAATGGTGAATTTAGATCACCCAGGCATCGCTTTAGTGACCAGGGGTTGCTTATGCGATACCCACTAGCTGCATAGATGTTGCATAAGCGACCCGTAACATTCGCTTACTCAATTGGGTCGTCGCTTAAGAGTCACCCCATATATCTTTCAGGTCGCTTAAGCGATGCACTAGCTGAGTGATGTACTAGCTGGAGACTCACAAAATTCCAAGTCTCCTCAGACTTCCTAGGATCCATCCAAAATTCTGAGAATGTAAACAAACTATGCTACCCTATCAAATTATATACTCCAAACTCAATGGAAATATTAGATTTTTCAAAAATATCATTTACACAAAGTTGACCCCAAAAACCCAATTTTACAACTTTATGAACTGAGGGTTGAAATAAGATATAAAAGTTGTAATACCACACCAACTATATTACCGACCTAAAATCAACATTTTGAATCTGTTGGAGCAATTTGTTTTGTCATCCGACACACAGATCTATAGAGTTTGACCAAAGTCAACTATAAAACTTTTATAACTATTAGAAACCACAATCTCACACAAATAGAACTGAAATGCATTGGGAATCATGCCCAAGATCCCCCTAACCCAGAAAGACCACAATGTAACCACGGGGAGAGGAAAATGGTCAAATCATACAGAAATGAAATTCACAAAAATTACCAAAATCAAGTCATTATATCATCCATGTCTAAGAACCTAGTTCATTCCCAAAGTAAAGGCAAGAAAAATAACTGAATCAGCAAAACTCTAGGGATAACTACCATGCATATTAGTCCCATACTCCTAAGTTGACTCATCTATAGGTCGATGTCTCCACTGGACCTTAACCATTGGGATATCTCTAGAATATAACTGTCTAACATCCTTAGCTAAGATGGAGATAGGCCCTTCTTCAAAAGAAAACCTCTCATCTAACTGGACTGAATCCCAAAGAATAAAATGAGACTCATTTGAAATGTAACGTCGAAGAATAGAAACATGAAAAAATAGATGAACAACTGATAAATATAGAGGTAATGCTAACTCATAAGACACATTCCCAACAGTTCAAAGAATCTCAAAAGGTCCAATATACCTAGGGCTAAGTTTTTTGTCTTCCCAAATTTCATCATTCCCTACATCGGCGACAAACTAAATCTCATGGCATTAAATCTATGATCTGCATAATACTTCTGCCTTCTCTGAGCCACTCAAAATCTATCATGAATGAGCAAAACTTTATCCAAAGACTCACGATGCAAGTTTGTACCTCATAGTCTAAATCTAAAACCTAAAACCAACCAACTAGTGATCAACAACACTTATCATACAAAGCCTCAAAAGGAGTCATTTTAATACTGGAATAGTAGCTAATATTATACACAAACTCCGCCAAAGCTAAATTTTGCTCCCACTGACCATCAAAGTCCATCACGCAAGTGTAGAGCATATCCTCAAAAACCTGAATAGTTCACTCCAATTGTCCATTGGTTTGGGGGTGAAATGTTGTACTAAGATAAACTCGGATATCCAACTCCTCCTGCAAAGTCTTCCAAAAGTGAGAGGTCAACACTGAGCCTTAATTTAAGATGATAGACACCGACACACCATGAAGACTAACTATCTCATGAATATATATATATATGAGTAAACCTCTCAGTACTAAAAATACCCTTAATCAAAATAAAATGAGAAAATTTGGTCAATCAATCCACAATAACCCAAACATTATTATAACCACGAGAAGTATAAGGTAATCTCATTACAATGTCTATAGCAATTTGTTTCTATTTCTACCCGAGAATGGGTAACATCTAAACTAAACCACCAGGCCCCAATTGCTTGTCCTTTACCTACTGACAATATGAGTAGCAAGCTACAAAATATTTATTATCCTTGGATATACCACCCCACCAATAGTGTTGAATCAAATCATGATATATCTTTGTCATTTCTAGATGGATGGAGTACATAGAATAATGATCCTCCTCCAAAATCATTCTAATCTAATCACCCACTCTCCATACACAAACTCAACCTTTTATCCTCAAAAACCATCAAAATCAAGTGAGGTTTCTTTAGCTTCTCCAATCAACACCTTTTCCCTAATCATTCATAACCAGCATTATCAAACTGATAAGCCTGAATCTACTCCATTAAGGAAGGCCTAAACTCAACAAAATCTAAAACACACCCAGGTGTCGAAATATGAAGCATAAGCATCTGATTAGCCAAAGACTATACCTCTAAATCCAAAGGTCTCTCTTAAGTCAAAAAATATGCCAAGCTACATATGCTAGTCAACTTTCAGCTTAAGGCATATGCAACCACATTATCCTTGACTAATAGTAGAACATAGTCAAGTCATAATCCATAAGCAACTTAAGACAACAAAACTGTCTCATATTAAGATCTTACTAAGTGAACAAATATTGAAGGCTATGATTATCTGAAAAGATGTCACAATGGTCTCCGCAAAATTAGAGCATCTATAACTTCAAAGCAAAAACAATCGTGCCAAACTCCAAATCATAGATAGGGTAATTTCTTTCATAGGACTTTAACTAATGAGAAGCATATGCAATCACCTTACCTTTCTGCATTAACACAACACCTGACCTAATAATTGAAGAATCACAAAAGATGGTAAACCCCATGCACTCCTTGGGGAAAGTCAAGATAGGAGATGAAGTCAAAAAATCATTGAGCTTCTGGAAGCTTGCCTTCTAAGTATTAGACCACTAAAATAAAATCTTCTTCTGTGTCAACATAGTTAAAGAAGCTATGATAGATAAAAAAAAATGCTCATCAAAGTAACGATAGTAACCTGACAAACAAAAAAAACTTTGAATTTTTGTAGGATAGGTAGGCCGCCTATCCCAATCATAAACCGTTGCTATCTTTGTCGTATCAACCACAATACCATCTTTGGTTACTACATGACCCAAGAAAAAGATATACTTCAACCAAACCTCACACTTGGAGAACTTAGCATACAACTTCTCATCCCTCAATCTTTGAAGCACAATTTGTAAATGCTCCTTATGGATAGCCTCACTCTTGGAATAAACCAAGATACCATCTATGAAAATAATGAAAAAAGAGTCAAGATACTATCAAAATACCCTATTTTATTTACTCCATGGAGTAAACAAAGATATCACCTATAAAAATAATGAAAAAAGAGCCAAGATACTTTCAAACTACCCTGTTTAATTTTCTCCATGAATGCAGATAGGGCATTGGTTAAATCATAGGACATAACCAAGAACTCACAATGACCATATTAAGTTTAAAAAGTATTATCGAAATATTCAAAGCACTAAGCCACAACATGTGTTACCCATATCTCAAATGAATTTTTGAAAATATTATAGCACTCTGAAGTTGATCAAATAAATCAATAATATGAGGAAAAAGATACTTACTCTTAACTGTCACACTATTAAATTGCTAATAATCAATACACATACGCACAGACCCAACCACTTTCTTCAAAACATAGATAGGAGCACCCTAAGGTAATATAGTAGGCTAGATAAATCCCTAATCCTGCAACTGATCCTTTAATTCCTTCAACTCTATTGGGCTATCCTATAAGGAGGAATAGAAATGGGATTGGTGCCCGGCAAAATATCAATAGCAAATTCAATCTGACAATTCGAAGGGATACCAGGCAAATCCATAGAGAAAACATCCACAAACTCATAGAAAATATGAATAGAATCCAAAGAATGAGATGAAGCAACAGCAGTATAACAAACATGAGCCAAATAAGACAAACATACATTCTCAACTAAGTTATAAACTTGAAGAAAATATATAACTCTCTTGGAACACAAATGACACACACCCTTCTAAGCTATCCTTAACATACCCAGTGAAGCTAAGTTCATGATCTTATCATAATAATCTAGAATAGCATGATAAAAATCTAACCAATCCATACCCATGATGACATCAAAATCTACCATGTCTAGGATAATCAGATCTACCCAAGTCTAATGAACCACAAAAGTCAAAACACAAGATCGGTGCACCCGATCAACCACTAAAGAGTCTCTTGCAGGGGTAGATACATGGATAGACATAAAAAGAGGCTCACTAGTAGAATCAAAACCCAAAGAAAATTATGTAAACACATAGGAAAAAGTCAACCTCAGATCAAATAACACAGATGCAGATCTAAAATAAATAAGGACGATACTAGTGAAAATAGTATTGGAAGCCTCTACCTCTTGAATAGGTTTATAGAATAGCACTATTAACGGCCACCACCTGACTAAGTATCCCCTTAACCACTACATGAGTGCCTCCACCTCTGCCTAATGCACCTCTAATAAAAACTATACCTCTAAAAGCATTACACCCCATATTTTATCCTCAAAAAATTTCTTGAGTTTGGAACTCACTTCTCATACTACAACTCACCTAATAAGTCACAAGGTCTTTTTATGGGTCGCAGGGCTCGAGTCGTAGGTTGACAAGTGAGATTTTCCCATGTTCTATCATGGTTATGACTGGGATATCATGAGTCGTAATGACTCTTTACGAGTCGTAGGGTTCTTTCTATAGTCAAACCAGTGTAGGTTCTTAATGTCACTATTATGGTTATGACTAGGACTCTATAAGTCATAAGGTCCGCATATGAGTCATATGGTATGAATCATAGAGTCAATAGTGGGGATTCCTTGGGACACATCCTAGACTATGATTCTAAGGAATGACTCATAGTCAGTCGTTACGAGTCGTAAGATGACCCGTAATGACTGGGTAACAAATTTTTAGTATTTTATTACGGGTACTTTTGACTTTTTCCTCTTCCCCAATTGTAGCACCCGACCTTAAAACTATTTTGGGACCTCATTATCATCCAAAGACAAAATAAAATATACTTTCAAACTCTCTCTAATCCCTAAGTCAAGATCAATCTAGGGTTTCTCAAGGTTGATCATTTAGACAATCCAAGTGATGATTTTTATCTATAATTATAATACTTTATGGAATGTACCTCTCCCCCTAAACTTGATTTACTTAAAGAATAATTTTAAATGGTCATTCATATGGATTTGAATATGAATTTTGATTTTGGGTTCAGTGTTTTGGAAGGATTGTTACTTGATTTGAATTCCCATGGTTTTAATATAAAAGTTCATAGATTATATATGTATTTTGAAACTTGTTGGGGTGCATGGGTATGATGAATGGGATAGGGTTATGTTATTCCCCCAAATTGATGATTTTTTTGAAATTCTGTTTGTAGATTGTGTTCCCTCAACCCACTTGCATAATTAGATTTGAAATAAGGTTAATCACATAATTTGTCTTATTTACATAAACTATTGCATTGCATAGATGGTGAAACAGATAAAAAGGGTTTTAAAGGCCTGGTTGCCCTAGTTTTTTTATTTTAATCTGGATTTAATAAACAAAGGGGGTTGTGGTATTCCCCCAACTTAATTTAATGAACAAAAGGGGTCGTGGCATTCCCGTAGGTTGATGGAACTGGTATGGAATAATTATAAGCTTGCAAGAGTAATAATATGATAATACATGTGATTGATGACTTAAGGGATAATTCCTTGGTTAAATAGATTATGAGAAACTTGTATTAATTAGGCTAAAAGGGAGTTGTGTGTTCTTTCTGTGGAAGGTAGAAGTCCCAAAGGGACCGATATTTGAAACACATTTGTCAGTATGGGTTCTTTATGACTGTGTGCATGGTTCATACTTACATATCAATTTTAGACTGTCTAGGGTCAAGGTATTCTTTTTCTCATTCTTGGATTTTCCTGGTTCAAGCAGCTAACATGCACTGGGACCCTTTTAGTAGGAAGAGTTAAAGCTATATAGTCTATTAGTTCCTTTAGGATGGTTAGAGATACATAGGATAGGTTAATGGTTTTAAATCTCATTCTAAACCTTATCCCCTATCTTGATATATTATATGTATATGTATATGATTGTGTGCATTGGTATTGAATAGTTTGGACTGACATGATCATGTCATTATTTAATCTATATCCTAAGTTATATGTTAGCGCTCACCCTTTTAACCATATTCAAACATTGTATCCCAATGTGATACAGGCAGTGAAGATACTTTTGATTTTCTTGTACAGGTATTAGTTGATTTCAAGATCGATCGTGAGTCAACTTAAAGTGGTGAGCTTCCATATTACGAAAGACCCTTATTTCATATTCTTGTTTCATTATGTTTTGGAATATTCCTTTTGAATCCATTTTGGCTATGGTCGGGGGAATGTCCCAATTTAGGTTCTTCTTGGTTATTACAGGATTTGTGGATTACTGTGAATTGGGGTGGAGGTTAAAGTTCTTAGATTTTTTTATGAGTTAGTTGAGTTGCCTATTATGTTATATGTTTGAAACTTAGATCTATCTTGTCATACAATAAGAATTTATAAATATCTACATGTATTGTGTTCTATTTGGATTGGAAAAAGAGGCGGCCTCTGATCGTTGACAAAACTGAGATACCCATAACAACTAGGTCCTAGTTTGGGTTGTGAAAAGGTTGGTATCAGAGCATAGGTTTATGGTCTTTGGGTATCCATAAAGTCTTTTCAAGTAGAGTCTCTTTTATGGGTATGTGGTATGCCATACTTATAAGGGAGAGGCTACATGGAATTTTGGAATATTTTCCTTTCTTATGATCTATTTTTTGACTATAGAGTCTAAGGTCTTGAAATTTCTCCTAATTCTATTTTTTTACATTTCAGATCATGCCTCCCAAAAGATATGATGCTCGTGGAACCTCCTTTATCCTACTTGAGGATAATGTGAATGGAACTCATCTACTTATGGAGTACAAACTCGAACTAGGGGACTGTAATAACCCAAGATTCCATCCCGAGATGTCACATGGTGATTATGATCCCGAAGGACCACAAGCTAACCCTTTACTAATATCTGTAGTTGTACACTGCATAATATCTGAAATAAATGTAGAAACTAGCCATAAGGTTTAACACATCTATGAATACTCATAATACATAAAACTGTGGAGTTGATGGGACAGGTCCCAAACTAACTCTGTCAACTGAAAATAAACAAAGTCTGAAGCAATAATAGTAAACTGAGATTTGTCCTCAAAAAAAGAGGACTCACTGCTACTGCTGCTAACTTGGACTAAACTGCTGAGGACACTCTAGATTCTATTCCTCCGAACCTATGGTGTCAAATAAAACACCATAGCGCAAATGCGTCAGTACAGGAATATACCGAGTATGTAGATGAGGTAGGTTAATGCAAGGGCTCATGCATGTACAATATCTAAACTAAATAATCATGGAAATATTGCACGAGAATAGATACATGAATCCACAGACCATAACCACAATCATCGCAACACTAGATAATGAAACTGGGATACCACTTTACTGTAGACTGAATTAACTACTGACACTGAGATACTGAATCTCTGACTCATCTGATACTAATAACTGAGAGTCTAGATGTACTTAAATCAAGGACTAAGTTCTGAGCTTACTGCTTTCGACTGACAGGATTAGAGATCAAATTTTCTAATAGATTATTCCGGAAACGATTATCAATGATAAGAATTATGATTATATCTGAATCTGACAACAAGAATACTCAGTAGAAATCTGATACTGTGATAAATCCTATATGGCGGCATATCTCTGAATATGATATCAAATAACTGTATATAAGACCAAGCCTATCTGACGGGATGGTCCATGAATCAATGGAACTATCTGAGTTCCTTATAAAGATAGATGACTGTATCTGACAGTCCTGATTTCTGAAGATTGATACTGAAACTTAGATTGAATCTGAAACTAAAACTGTAACTATGGGAAATAGCTCCTTAACCTACATGGCCCAACCTACCATAGGTGGAGTCCAACCTTTAACCCCAGATGGAAGGGTTTCAATACCGTGCCATGGGTAAATACCTCCCTCTGGTCAATCCTCTCTGACGGGTGACCCTTACCAGGAAGTCAACCTAAGGCAACATAATAGTCAAATACTCTCTCTCTGAAGGTGACAGCTTTTACTGATGGTGAATCCTGTACCCTATGCTGGCTACGCAGTTCTGGAGTTTAGGGATTGCTACTAATGACTCTGTCCTTTCTCGCTAATGGAAAGAGCCGCCATCCCTTCCCTCGCTCGATGTTAGTTTCTACTCCTAACTAAAAGACTCTTACTGAATCCTTAACTGACCACAACTGAACTGTATCTGATACTGATCATGTTTCTCAAAAGATCTGACTGAGTTACGATGAGATTACTTAGTTCCATATCTGATGAAAAAGGTATTGAATCATGGTATCTGACTGATGATACAAATCTTAAATAGATTACTCAAATCACTTTTGAGATTAGAATTGAATCACTTGAATACTATTAGATCTGAGCTGATTACACGACTGAGGCTAGATTACTAGCGATACAAAGATTATAGAGATAACTAAGATTACTGATCTTTCTTAAGTTCTGCACTTGTCTGAGGATACAGAGTTCTATAGTTCACTGAGTTCTGAGAATCATGGCTTGACTGAAATTATTGAGAAACTAACACGGGCTCTAGACAACATCTCTATTGTATAAATACCCCTAGGACTCAATAGCATAAAAGTACATCATAATCATTCTTTACTAGTCATCACCACAATCATTCATTCATCATCACAAGCATTCGTTCATCATCACAAGCATTCATTCATCATCACAATCATTAAAGCATATTCACAATCATTAAAGCATCTCGTCAAGTAATTAGGAATCATGTCATATGTTCATTCCCACAATAATTAAGACATCACCTCAAGTATTTAAAGATCACAAACGTCTATTATCATCACAGTTTCCAAGGGGTCACTTTAAGCATCTCAAAATCATAATCATCTAATAACGTAGGGGAAACATACTACTAGATCGTACTCCATTCAGATAGGTTTTACCTCAACTATTTCATACCTATATCAGTCTTGACATGTGTTTGGATATCACACGGCTTGGGGAAACTTCATACTATCATGTCATAACTTACTTGCTAACCACTTGACATGTATTAAAACCTAGCATATATCAAGAGAACATAATTGGCGAATTTACTATTCTCACATCTCCACTTGTTTACTAAGGTCCTTCAACAAAACACTAGACATGCATGGGTTCACACTTATTTGGGGATTTCCTACTACCATGGAATAATTCATTTACTTGGGAATTTTATCAAATACTAGGCATGCATAAACTAACTCACAATTTGGGGTTTCCTATTCAACATACTATAATGGCCCTTATGCTTCACCTAAGCTATTTATCAAACCTATGGGGGACATGATTCGCTTATTCAACCATTTCTACACCCAAAAGTCATGAACACATCACAAAGAAAGCAACATAAAGAAGATTCATCACAAATATCATATGGATTCCACCTACTAGGGTCAAAGCTCATGAATCTTGTAAACAAACATCAATCAAAACTCAACAACACATGTAACATCAATTTCAACTATACAAATCATGGAATCTCACAAACATAAAATCTTTATATTTTAAAAAGGGTTCTTGAGCTTCTTGGATGAAAGGGACCCAAGAATCAACATCTACATACCTTAATCTTTGAAATTGGATGAATTCTAATGCTTGAGATTCTATCCGCACTTGTAATAAATGATTCTCGAAGCCCACACTATGAGGAACTTGATTATTGAAGAAATCTTGAAGAATTTATGGATGATTTTTAGAAGATTATGGTTCTTGAATAATACCCAAGATATTTTCTCTTAAGGGAATTGGAAGAGTAAATGATGAAATTAGGGTTTGGATGGGGTTCCTCATATTTATAGAGGCCTCCAAAAGATGGGAAAGGACTAAAATACCCTTGTAAAAATGTCCTTAAATTGCTGAAAAAAATAGCTGACGACATCCGTGACAAGCCATCAAGCTGGTGATAAGTCATCTCGAAATGTCGTCACAAAAGGGTGAAATTTTGATTTTCTGGTTAAGTTTCATGACATTGGTGATAGGACATCACGGGTGTGATGTATTATCACCAAATGTCATCACTGAGGGTAGAAATCTGCCCAGGGATGATGACATTGGTGATAGGTCATCACGGGCGTGACGGCTTATCACGAATGTCGTCACTCAGTTTCCCAGCCTGACATGCTGGAGTAAAATGGACATAACTCGTTTCTCTACCATCGGTTTTTGACGAAATTAGTATCATTGGAAATATAATTCAAAGATCTTTCATTTGATATATAGTAGGTCCTCTAATTCTATATATACAAGGAGTTATGGTCGATTGAAGTTGACCCAAGCTTTGACGCTCACTAAAACTTGAATGATAGGAAAGATTTCAAATCGTCCTTGAGTTAGGGGACCTCTATGATCTTAATTCATGCTCAAATTATTTTCCACACTACATAATTGATTAACACACTAAATTACATAGGATTTGAGGCTTTTTGAACATCTATGCATATGAACAACGGATTTCTATTCTAGTCCAAAATGTGGGGTATTACAGGGACCTAATCCTAAGTGCACATATGGAGTTCCAATTGTCCTTGAAAATCCTTATCGGGATTCTTGGGATGATGATATTCATGCCTCACCACCCTAAGAAGATCTTTCTAAAGTTGAATTTCATCAATCTATTCATCTACTGACTCAGTTGGTGAATTTTCAATCTCATCATCCTGACCGTGTTGGTTTTTTATCTCCATTATTTGAGGTTACTAGAGTTGGCCAATTTGTGATGCTGAATCCTTCGATCTTTATAATGTCTAGGGTTGATGAGGATCTTCAAGGGTTTGTTGAAAAGATAGAGAATATATTCAAGGTGATGCATAATACAAAAATAGGGTATATGGAGTTTATCTCATATAAGTTAAAGGATATTGCATACCAGTGGTATGAGAAGAGGGAGAAATCGAGGGGTGATGATTCTGAACATGCTATATGGGTGGAATTTTCTTGTTCTTTCCTTGGTTATTTCTTTTCTTAAGAGTTGGTGGAGGTTAAAGCTTAGGAGTTTGTGAACTTGAAGCAGGGAAGTATAACTGTAAAGGAGTATCCTTTAAAGTTCCATCAGTTCTCACATAGATGCTTCAAAGTTGGAGTCTAGTATGAGATCTAGGATGAGGAAATTTTCTTCATGTTTTTCTAGGGACTTAGTGCTAGAGTGTAAGGCAGCAATGTTGAATATTAGTATAGATATTTCTAGGTTGGTGGTGTATATGCAGTTGGTTAAAGATTAAAGAAAGAAACAAGCAGAAATAGTAGATAGGCAAAGTAAGAAATTCAACTATTTAGAGTAAGGTGGAGACCAACAGGATAGTAGTAGAGATGGTAGGCAGTAGGACAAGAAGAAGACTTGGGGAAATTCTTGTTCTTATTCTACTATTAGTTTTCCTTAGTCTAAGTTGTATAACAATCATCACTTTTAGACTGATAGTGGCTTTAAGACCCAGGTTTCCCAAACCTAGCCTAGTGAGCTTCATCTTGTAGATTTTGTGGATAGATGCACCATGGTTATTGCGATAAGGGGAGGAATCTATGTCCAAATATATCAATCCTGGTAATTTTTAGAGAAACTTTCCATCAGTAAATATTTTTACTAGAGCTAATAAGGTTCTAATTTCTACTTCTTCAGCTCTTGCGCCAAAGGGTGCTACTTCTAGTATAGGCACTTATTGGAATTATTTTATGATATTGCCACCCGTCAGTAATCTAATGCATCTTCTAATGTTGTCACTGATATGTTATAGTTTTTTTCTCATGATGTGTACTGTTTACTTGATCCAGGGTTTACTTTTTCTTATGTGACCCCTTATATGGTTGTTTATTTTGGTTTTGATCTTGAGAGTATTTTTGATCCCTTCTCTATGCCTACTCTGGTAGGTAATTTTTTTGTTCTAGAAGGGATTATAAGGGTTGTGTTATATCGATTGGTTATAGAGAAATATTAGTGGATTTGATTGAATTGGATATGGTAGACTTTTATGTGATCTCGAGAATAGATTGGCTTCAGTCATGCTATTTTCTCTAGATTGTAGGACCCCAAAAGGTTAGTTTCCTATTTCTAAATAAACAGGTAATAGAATGGGAAAGAAGTTTCTATGTTCTTAAGGGAAGGCTCATTTCATATCTTAGAGCCCAGAAGTTGATTTCCAAGGGGTTTCTATACCATCTAGTTCAGGTTAGAGATTTTAGTTCTAAGGTTCACTGTCTATAATCTATCCCTATTGTAAATGAATTTCCTGAAGTTTTTCTCGATGATCTTCTTGGTATTCCTCCAGATAGAGAAATAAATTTTGACATTGATCTTATACGGGATACCCTTTATATATATATTCTTCCATAATGAATAGCTCTGATTAAGTTGAAAGAACATAAGGAGCAGTAAAAAGATCTTCTTTATAAGGGTTTCATCTATCCTAGTGTGTCCCTTTGGGGTGCTCCCATGTTTTTTATGCATATGAAGGATGGTTCCCTTCGAATGTGTATAGATTATCAGCAACAGAATAAGGTGAAAGTGATGAAGAAGTATCTTCTTCCTACGATAAATGATCTCTTTGACTAGCTCTAAGGTGCTAGATACTTTTCTAAGATTTATCTTCGATCATGTTATCATCAGTTGAAGATTAGACATGCAGATATCCCTAAGACTATCTTCCAAATTCAATATGGTCATTATGAGTTTTTGATGATGTCATTCGGGTAGACTAATGCACCGTATTTATTTGTGGACTTGATGAACTGGGTATTCAGATGTTCTTAGATTTATTAGTGATCGTGTTTATTGATGGTATTTTGATATATTCTAAGAGTAAGAAGGACCATGCCAATCAACTCTAAATAATGTTATAGATAAAGATCAGTAATTGTATGGCAAGTTTTTGAAGTGTGATTTTTGGTTGAATGCTTTACTTTTTGGGGTCATTTTGTATCCAGTGAGGGTATAATGGTATATCTACAAAAAGTTAAGGTGGTTAAGAAGTGGCCTAGACCCACGATGCCAATCGATATTCAGAGCTTCTTGTGTTTAGTTATATATTATAGGAGATTTTTAGAAAGTTTTTCATTTATTTCTACTTCGTTAACCAAGTTGACTTAGAAAAATGTGATGTTTTTATTGTTCGATGCTTGCAAGGGTCTCTTTGAGAAGCTAGAAGATAAGTTGACTTTTCCTTCAATTTTGACCTTGCCCCAGGTTATTGATGAGTTTGCTGTTTACGATGATATGTCGCATGTGGGACGCGATTGTATCTTGAAATAATATGGTAAAATTGTGTCCTATGCTTATAGGTAGCTGAAAGTTCATAAAATGAATAATCCAACAAATGACTCAGAGTTGGTGGTTGTTTTGTTTGCTTTGAAGATTTGGTTTCGTTACTTGTATGGCGTTCATGTTGAATATCTATTCAGATCATAAAGGCTGATAGTATGTGTTCAGATGGCTTGAGTTTCTCAAGCACTATGATATGAGTCTTTACTACCATCCAAGTAAGGTTAATGTGGTTGTTAATGCTCTTAGCAGATTTTCCATGGGTAGCTTATCTCATATGGATGAGGAGAATCATGGATTGGTGATGGACATTCACTGGTTGACTAATTTTTTAGATTTTTGGGATGGAGGTGTAATTGTACAAAAGGTTTTAAAAATATCTCTTGGTGCAAAGGTGAAGGAGAAGAAGGTTTTAAACCCCATCTTGATGTAGATTAAGGATGATGTGGGTCAGCATAAAGTCATGGAATTTGAGAATGGTGGAGATAGTGTCTTGAGGTACAAAGGTATATTGTGTGTTCCTGATGTTGATGGGCTGCGGAAAAGAGTTTTGATTAAGGCTCATGAGTCGAGGTATAATAATTCATCCAGGATTAATAAAGATGTATCATAACCTGAAGGAGATTTACTGGTGGAACAACAGAAAGAGAGATATGGCTAACTTCGTGGCTAAGTGTATGGTGTGTCAACAAGTGAAGGTTGAGAACTTGATGCCTGAGGTATAACTCAAGAGATTGAGTTTCCCATGTGGAAGTGGGAGGAGAACAACATAAACTTTATTACTAGTCTCCCACGGTCTTAGAATCAACATGATTAGATTTGGGTCATCGTGGATAGGATGACTAAGTTATCCCATTTCTTACCTGTGAGGACTACTTACACTGGAGAGGATTATGCAATGTTTTTTATTCTAGAGATCATAAAATTGTATGGTTCTTCAGTTTCCGTCTTTTAAGATTGAGGTACGCAATTATTTTATCGTTTTTACCATTTGTTTCAGTAAGTCTTGGGCACATAGGTGAACCTTAGAACCGCATTCCATCCTCAGATTGATGGACAATAAGAGTGGACTATTTAAACTTTTGAAGATATGCTAGGGCCTGTGTGATCGATTTTATAAGTAGTTGGGTAGATAAGTTGCCTCTCATCAAGTTAGCGTTTAATAAAAGCTATCACTCTAGTATTAGGATGGCACCTTTTGTGTCTTTTTTTGGTAGGAGATGTAGATCTCCTATCCAGTTGTTAAAGATAGGTGATACTTGATTATTTGGTCCAGACTTGGTTCACCAAGCCATGGAAAAGATGAAGGTGATTTGGGATAGACTTAAGACTGCTCAGAATTGCAAAAAGTCCTATGAGGATATGATGTGAAGAGAGTTAGACTTTAATATTGGTGATTGGGTATTTTTGAAGGTGTCTCCTATAAAGGGAGTATTGAGGTTTGGAAAGAAGGAAAAGCATAGCCCCAGTTATGTTGGTCCATACATGATTCTAAGGAGAGTGGGTAAAGTGTCTTATGAATTGGATTTGCCTTCGAGTTTGATTTCCATTCATCTAGTTTTTTATGTTTTGATATTGAAGAAGTGTATGGGTGGTCCTTCTTTGGTTGTTCCTATTGAGAGTGTTGGTATGTCAGGTTCCTTATCTTATATGGAAGTCCTGGTGGAGATTTTGAATAGATAAGTCCATCATTTGAGGACTAAGGATGTTGTTTTAATAAAGGTTCTGTGGAGGAACCAAAAGGTTAAATAAGCTACTTGGGAAGTTGAAGAGGACATAAAGTCCATATATCCGTTCTTGTTTCCCCAAATTAGACAATCGTGCTTAAGATATGTGTTTTCCTTATCATTTTTGTTTTTCTAACTTTGTTAAGGAAATTGTGATTGTGTTTTGGTCATATAATCATACTAATGGATGCCTTAACTAAAACACCTTGGCTTTGAACCCTTAGAAAATTTCCTAAGTTGGAGATTCTAGACAATATACGGGAAGGTACTAGTCTTATGTTTGAGTATGGGTAAGGGCCCCTCTCTCGTATGTTAGATGGTGTGTTTGGGTATTTTCTACCCTAGATATAGCTAGGAATCATACCAACCGTATGATAGTGTATGAGTGGGATGTTCCCAAGTCATATGATATCTTAAGGATGATCTTGTCATTGTATGAAAATATGTTGATCAGTATGGGGGTCCAAGGGGAGGTTTAGGGTAATAGTAAGGGTACCACTTGTATCCTAGGGGACTACTCGTATAATAAGATAAGACTTGTCATTGTATGATAATATGTTGATCAGTATGGGGGTCCAAGGGGAGGTTTATGGTACGAGTAGGGGTACCACTCATATCCTAGGGTACAATTTAGGTATGGAAGTTGTACCCTCCTGCGAGGCAATTTCTGCTTTTAAGTGGAGGGAAACAGCAACAACAACAAAAACAACAACAAACCCAGTGTAATCCTACCAAGTAGGGTCTGGGGAGGGTAAAATATACGCAGTTTATACCGCTACTTCCGAAGAAGTAGATAGGTTGTTTCTGACTTTGTTAAGGAAATTGTGATTGTTAAGTAGAGGGCATTCCATATATTTACCACCCCAAAACCCTTAATTCCCCATATTATATATCATGGTTTTGCCTCTCATAACACTAATTGTAGGATCAAAAATCACTGTCTAATTAACTCTTAAAGTTTGGAGGTTAGAGTTCCCACAAGTGTTCTTCTAGAGGCTAAAGAGGTCAAGTTCTTTCCGTGAATCATCTTGTATAAGGAATGTGACTCTTTTCATCATTATTTGTTCAAAATATCATGTATTTTAAACATTGATTATGACTTGTAAATGGTGGTTTTAAAACCAAAGGTTGAGGATTTTGATGCATACTGTTGAGTATTGTTTGTTTTTCTTTAAACTTATGTTTAATACATGTTTTTTGGTGATTATTTGTACAAGTGGGTGCATTTTAATTGTGGTTTAACAAATGGGTCAAGAGTAATCTTAATCTTGATGATTCTTAACTTGATTTTTTCCTTGGGAGAAGGTACGCCCTCAAGGTGTTTGTAAAAATGTCTAAGAGAAATAATTAGTCACATTTTAATGGTGTTTTGAACTAGGTTAATGGCCTAATAAGTATGAACGGTTGGTAAATAGTATTGTAAAGTCCTTGTTGTCCATGTAATGAGTTAATTAATGGCTTTGGTGATTTGATTGGTTAAGGGGGTTAGAGTCCCTAAACATGAAATTGAATTTTGTTTTGAACTAAAGCTTGGTACAAGAATGCTAATGAAGAATGAATAGTTTTGTGTATGTCTTGATGAAAAAAAATTGACGTGAATGGTGATTTGAACTAAGGCATTAGACAATTAAAGTAATTGGTTAATAAATGGTTTCATAAAGACCTTATGGTCATTTGTGGTTTTAAATTGTAATATTGGTAGTTTGAATTGGCTAAATAGGTTAGATTCCTTGAGCGTCGAGTTCAATGGAATACATTGCATGGACAAAGGGTTAGATTCCAAATGTCGACACATAATGGTCACAACGGCTTCTGGTTAAAGTCTACTAGCCTAATAAAATGGTTTATGGTTAGAGTCCACTTGCCTTATAAAAATGGCTTGTGGTTTAATTCCACTTGCTTAATAACTAAGACGGCTTGAGGTTAGAGTCCACTTACAAAATACGACCAAGAATTTCAATCATTATAAATTATAAGGGTGGAATTTTAGAGTCCTCCACTCCATGTCTCATGATCAGGTGCTTCAAATTACATGTTGAGCCTTATTCCCTTTTTTGGCACGTTCTGTATCTATATATCTTCATATATGCCTATGTATATAAATGTGATTGAATATGATGGTTTGACTTATTTTTGAATAATGAAACTATTTTATCCTTCTTCTTGGGTTACATGTTAGCATTCCAACTACTAACCATATCCGGACGTTATATCCCCACATGATATAGGGGTCGGAAATTATTCTTCTTTTCCTGCACAGCGACCAGGTGTTCAAGTGGTTCGTGTGTTTACATTGAAGTGGTGAGTTTTAATACTTTGGAAGGAATACATTGCATGGTCTTTCTATCTTATGTCATAGACTTGTTTTAGACTTGGTTTTAGGCTATCATCGGTGGCATGTCCCGACATATTATTGACATCAAATTTGTAGAGGCTTTGTGGATGACTTTGGAATTGGGCATATTGGCTTAGTATATGACATTAATTTATTGACAAGATACTTCATAAGTTATGATTATTAGTCTTGTTTCTTCTATTTTGTTATATGGTTATAGTTCATCTGATTTTTGTGGAATAATGTGATGGTTGGGTTAGGGTAATGGGGAGATCTCCAATCCTTGTTGGGCTCAAGATGCCCACTATGACAAGGCCCTGGTTTGGGTCATTTGAAGTTTGTATTAGAGCCTAGGTTCATGGTTAGTTGGGTGTCCATAAATTCGTATCTAGTAGAGTCTTCTTTATGGGTGTGTAGTGCGCCACACTCATAATAAAGAGGCTACGAAGCATTTAGGAATGTTTCCATTTCTTGTGGTTCTTTTTTGAGCTATAGAGTCCAAGGTCTTGGATCCTTATGATTTCTATTTTCATACCTTTCATATCATGCCTCCAAGAAGATATGATGTTCAGGCAAACCCTTTTATCCCTAATGAGAATAGTGTGGATGGAGCTCATCAAACTTATGGAGTCCAGCCCAGTCTAGAGGTCCGGTTCCTGATTGTCTTGGAGTTTCACCGGTTCCCTCTAGTCCTCCTCTAGTTTCTCAAGATGACGTGAAGAATGTTGAGTTATGTCAGTCGATTCATATTATTGCTTAATTTATGGCTTCTCAGGCTGAGTGTGGTGCATCTATTACTCAATCTTCTGAGGCTACAAGGGTTGGCCAGTTCATAAGGTTGAATCCTCTGAACTTTATTGGTGTAAAGGTAAAGAAGGATACTTAAGGTTTTCTTGATAAGATGGAAAAGATTTTCAGAGTTATGCATGCCAAGAATGTGGAAGAGGTGGATTTTGTAGCCTATAGATGAAGGTGTGGCGTACCAATGGTACGAAGAGTTGGATCAGGAAAGGGGTGATGTTGATGAGTCATCTTTGCGGGAGGATTTCTCTAATGCATTTATAGACGGCTTCTTTCCTTAAGAGTTGAGGAAAGCAAAGGTGGAGGAGTAGTTAATTTGAGGAAAGAAAGAATGTTAGTAAAGGAGTATGCCTTGATGTTTAACCAACTATCTCAGTGTGCTCCAGAGATAGTTTCTAACATAAGGGATAGAATGTGTAAGTATGCCTCAATACTATCTCGTGAATTAAATTTTGAGAGAAAGTATGTGTTGTTAATCAAGTATAAGGACAACTCTAGATTGCATGTGTATATTGATAACGCTCAACTCACTCCCATATTTAAGGGGTAAGGCGGTCGTTGTCAAGTAACCGAATGTAAATTAGGGTCGAATCTCAAGGAGTGAATGCTATAGACTTCCAACCTATGGGTACTCAAGTTACTATAAGGTTACACAAAATGCTAATGGAAACAACATGTATAAGTAAATGGGGGGATTTGTTGAAAATTCTTCACACAAACTTTAACCAGTACGGGGTGAATGCTATCTTTGGTCTAAATTCAAGGTTTGGAAGAATCTTGGGATTATGTCTCCTTAGAGGTAAAGAATGTGGGATAATATTGGGTTATCATGGGATTTAGTTGTTAATTAATGGATAGGCTAAGTCAAATATCATTGAGGTCAATCTTTTGATAAAACCACAACGATTTCACCCATTGGCTCTTTCGAGCACCTAACAAGAGTGGAGTTTATGTAACCACCCAAAACCTTAACCAGGCATCCCTATTTTTAGGATGATGCTCTTGACATGATTTACACTTCCTAAACACTTATTTCTAAGATTCCAAAGGGTAGTAAACCATAGACTTAGTTGTTCACCATTGCCTTGTCCCTCGATAACCCTCTTTCGAGAATGTTATGGGTTACCTAATATTTACCGAAGTGCCTCTTTCGAGGATGACAAAGGGTTTCTAGAGCTTGGATCTTTCACCCATCAAATCCATTTGGAAATTTGGAGTTTTCACCCATCAAATCCGAACTCATAAGCTCAAGCAATGGTGAAATCCATACTCAACAACTAAAATCCATGTAAACGCAACAATACACACACACAATTACAGTCTAATTCAACATAATCCCAAGACCAAATTCCTTAGATACTCATGAAGAAAGTAAAGAGAGATATACCATGTGGGTCAACCAAACCAATCATTATTCATCAAGAAACTAATAAATTTGAATCTCCAAAGTTGATTACACACTTACCCAAATAGGGTTTCAAGCTTAGAATTCAAAACTATATTGTGAGACAAGAAATACCCAAAGAAGAAAGGGTTTTTCCTTATATATGATTCGGGATTCGTCCATAATGTTTTATCATTCTGCCGTTGGGCCAGTTCCGGCTAATCTATGATCGCGTGTGTTTAACCGCTATTGTGGCTACATGACCTCGATTAGGTTCTGCGACCGTACTTTTCTGACCACCTGAACTAGCAGCGATCATGGTACTCAGACAGCGGTCACGGTAGCCGAGGCTATACTTTTTTTGCTTCTATTTACTCTCTTTTTAGCTCGATTCCATATCTTCTCATATTCTTCACTTCATACCTACAAAATGTGTATGTTAGTGCACTTAAATATGGATAATGTCTCATTTTCTATTACCACTTAGTATGAATGAGTAGTAGTATTACCACTCATCAACACCCCCAACTTAGAGACCTTTTTCATGTGTGCCCTTATTTATTTTCCTAATGACCATGAAGACTCCAACTTGGTTGCTACCTCAAAAAACATTTCACACATGGATTGGAAAGTATTAACAATTCCCCTCATCATAAAATAGAGTTATGAAGGATGCAATGAATCTTGAGGAGCGACTACGTGACAATTACTAACACTCTAGAAGTGACTCACAAGTTGACTTCAATTATGTTATACATCCACTCATCTCATTGTGAGGAAGATGTCAAAATCAGCCACCTTAACTAACTCACATGCCCCTCACAATAAAGAGAGGTTCACACACCTAGTTACCACTTATGCAATAAGGAATATTAAGTCCAATCACTCACTCTCTCAAGAAACTCTCCATGTTACAAGTACTATGCCATCGGCTTGCCCCTATTTTCAATCGTCATAACAATGACCACACTTAGTTAGAAATCACAAAGGGATTTTTGAGCTTGTAATGTAGGTTTAGGGTAGGTTAGGATAACAATTCCAAACAATAAGGCTATACCCTCCTTGAACTTGTACTTCAAATTATCATCACTTTTTTTATCAGGCAACAACTTTTCACGTTATTACTTCACCTACCTTTGATTTTTCTTGGCTTCCCACTTTCCTCTTTTTTTTACTACAACCCCCTTTTTTTATATGCACATAGATAAATCCTTCCTTTCCTTCGTGGGATCATTTCTCTATTCAAATCCAAAAAGCTTTGCCTTCTCAATATTGTAGGGATATTCTTAAGACTTATTGGCCCAACTATACTTATTTCTCTTTCCACCACCCCCCAACTTAGGATTTTAACCTCAATTTGTATTCTTAAGTTCAAGGAGGATAGGGTTCAAGAGCGAATGAATAGATGGGTCATAGCTGGTATTATATTTGCCAAAGAAAGGTCCAAAGGTTGGAAGTGGGTGACTAGGGGTAGCTTTTTACATACTGTTAGGATCTTTAGGCTAGAGTTGACTTCCAAAATTACAAGATGACCTATGATCATTCTTACCAACCAAGCACAATCAAAATTTAGTTTTGAAAGTCTAATGGGGTAAGTTTTAGATGGTATAAGTACACATGAGATGTAAGACAATTAATCTCACACACGACATATGAATGTTGTCAAGGGGTAGTGAATTGTTCTCCTTGCTCAAGAAAAGGGTGAAGTATCCCCTATTTTTCCACAGTAAACTTTGGAAGTCAAAGAAAAAGAGAGAATTTTGTCACAAAGTTGCTCACATCCATGCCTTCGACTTTTTGCAAAAAAAAGAAATTCAAACAGGGAAGGGGGTGTTTGCTTATGTACCCGAACCATGCATAATTTTCTAGTCATGGAAACAACCTAAGATATCATCTTACATTACAAACTATAGTATGGGAGAACTTTTATTTGCTTACTAAGATTTCACCAATGGGTGAGAATGTGAATCCCAATCAATTATGCTACAGGTTCTCAAACTTCCCTTGCATCTATGGTTAGAAACTAAACCACAAATTAACAAAACAAGAACTAAATAACTACTCCATGCAGGTGTGGGCACCATGGAGTGCCCAAATATTACAATCCATAAAAAAATAAGAATTATCCAAAAGAGTAGAAAAGTATGCAGAATATAAATAATACCTTCCCAAATCAAATAAATAAGGAGACACGTCTAACTGAAAATGTAGCAGTGTTCCCACTGCAGAAATAATTAAGGAAAAAATGATAAAGGTGTTTCCTGAATCTGTATCAAGGGCTTCTATCACTCTCGGACCCAGCATCATCACCATCCTCCTAAAGGTCTGACCACTCAGTTGGGGCCTCTTCATCACTATCCATCCAAGAAGTAGGAATCTTACTTTGGGGTTTCAGGACCTTCCATAGACCCTTCACCCCTTTCCATATCTTGGTAAAGAATTCGTCCCTTATTTTCTCCCTAGTAATTATCTTTTCATGTGCGATTTGGAGGTCCCGGTGTTTTTCCACCAAAGAGAAGTAGACTTCCTAAAGCCGATCAATAGTAGCTTTTTGCTTCTTTTGGTCCTCCTTGTACTCATCATAATCAGCACATGACACATATGAGTGATGGGAGGTGGAGTTCTCTCCCGTACCTTGAGGCAAGCTAGCCACAAGATCTTCAATGGTTGCAATATTAACTCCAATCTCTTCAAGATGTCCCAAGGCGGTTGTCCTATGAGGCCCGGTTCGCGACATGTTGGCTTCTCCAAGTTAATATTTCTTTTCTTGCTTTTTTCCGGTGTGCCCTCCCCTCGAATCCTCAACTGGTAGATGGGGCGCTAGGACGCACCCATGTATCACTAGCATACTCCTTCACTCATGCTCTCTTGCAAAGCTCAGTAATCAAGGAAGGGTAAAAAAGATTCATACCACCTTGGTTTTTGAAATGATCTATTTCATTGACCACGAATTGACCAACATCCAATGAAATGCCGTCTAAAATACAAGAAACCATACGAGCATGTAATTCAGGGACTGCTATCAAGTGAGTGCAAGGAGACACTTGGCTACAAATGATTTGCAACCATATTCGAGCCTCGAAAGTGAAGTCGTTCATGGAAATATTGCTTTTAGCTTTGGTTCATGAGACTTTCTTTTTCGGAAATAGCCGTTGTGCCAACCAACTCCCTCTTTACACCCCCTTTGCTTTGAATTCACCATGTCTGCCTGCTTGAGCCTATAAGCATCATTGATTTTCTTGGCCCTAACTTTCAACAGTTTTCCCTAAATCTTTACAGTCATATTGAGTGGTTCTGAGAATAATACCTCAAAGATATTGGCGTAAAATTCCCAGACCCATTGTTCATTTGCGAGGCATGGATCTGGGGAAAATCATCTCCACCTAGTGGCTACAAGTTTGTTGTGAAAGGCCGGTAGTTTCTTTGGCACATTATCCAAGAATATCCCTTTTTTTGAAAGAAGATTTGTCTTCGAAAGATCATGGTAGTAGTCAGTGTGGACCTCGGTTGCCATAAATTGAAAGATCATACTTATCCATGAAGTTCTCCTAAAAGAACTAAACACGCATTATACCATTCAATGATATTTTAATCATGCAAGATGTGCTATATTGGTCATTAAAGTTCAGAGGACTCGGTGCTTAGGATTGCATCGGCCAAAATTTGGAAGCACGGGATTTTTGGCAAGGTAGTAACCTGTCCTCAGTTACCGAGATCGCGCGTCAGGACCACGTTTGCATTACCGCAGTTGCTAGGTTTGACCGCGATAGCGACACCTGAGGCTGGTTTTATGCCAGCTCTGCCCGTTTGACTTTCTCCCAGTTTCAGACTACTAGCATGTTCTATAATATGGTTGCAAATGAAGGTCAGGAGAACAATGCTACAGGTGAGGGAATGCACCCTTCAACAAGCAAACATTACTATTAAAAGTTCATTTGAGCAAGTTATCAAAAACTAGGTGTACAAATCTTATTTGTCTACTTTTTCATGCACTATTGGGTATTCAAGATTTCCTCTCTTGTGTGCACACCTCAAGCAAGCAGCCACACCACAACCATAATAATTATGACCGTATGTAAATCATAACACTCACAAATTTTAGGCCCTTTCGTAACCATGCACTCAATGGCCTAATTTCAAAAATGAAAGCAAGGGTTCATGTCACCTACCAGAGTTTTGATGCAAGAGGGATGTGCACGAAGGTTGTTCGAGAGCTTACAACTTGGCCAATAATGTAGCTTAGATTTGAGAGTATAATCTTGAAAAGGGAGTGTGAGGTAAATGAAGGAGACTAGGAGTTAAATGAATAAAATGACCATGAACGCGGTCAGGGGATGTGATTGCGGACACCCGTGTAGCCGCGATCGCCCACGGTGTCCGCCATTGCGGTAACTTAGACAAGTTTTTGCTCCCCTATTTTCCCCTATTCAGTATTTTATTCAATTTTCATAGAATTTTCCTGCTCGTATTTTCAAAGTAAACTTTCACTCTTGACACTTTTCAAAGCTCATTCAATGCAATACAAAGTTCCACAAATGCATGGGTTATTCAAATGCAAAAGAAACATTTACACTACAAGTACATAACAAAAAAGTATCCGAGCCACTCTCGTGGCATTTATGGGTTGCCTCCCACTTAGCACCTTAGTTATCATCGTGGCACAATATCTTTATTCTTTCAATCTCACGGTGGGTCCTCAAACCACTCATCTTTCACTATCTCATTTTCAACATCCACCACGAATACTACTTGGAGATCTGCAGTTTACTTCTATGACAAGCAAATTTAGAATGATACCTCATCTTATTACACCCGAAATATCATTCCCCAAACTTTAAATCAACAATGGCTCTCCTAGTAGCCAAGAAAGAACGACCAAGAATGATAGGCACCTCTTGGTCCAAATCATAATCTAATACAACGAAATTCGCTGGGAGAATGAATTTTTTCACCTTTACAAAGGCATCAAATAATATACCCACCGACATTTTTATAGACCGGTCCTCCATCAAAGTCACATTGAGTTTGGTGTAGGGGTGTCGAAGCCATGTTTCTTATAGATGACATGCGGCATTAGGTTGATGCTTGCACCAAGGTCACAAAGAGCTTTTGCAAACTCATTAGTCCTAATGGTGTAAGGGATAGTGAAGGCTCCGGGGTCATTTTTATTTTCCGTAACTTTGCTATCCATGATAGCACTACACCTATGAGTAACTTCTATTGTATCACCCTCAACAATATTCTTCTTGGACATTAACTTTTTCATTAACTTTGCATATCCCGAAATCTTTTGAATCACCTTAAGTAGTGGAATATTTATTAAAAGATTGCTAAGTTTTGTCATAAATTTTCTCAATTTGTCTCTCTCTTCCTTTTTATGCAAACATTGAGGGAATGAAGGAGGAACATGGATAGTTGTCTTTGCTTCTCCTTGCGGCTTTTCAACTTCGACCACTTTCTCATCATTTTCATCTATCTTTTTCTAATAATTTTCTTTTCTTCTTTGAGATGTCACCTGTTTAGTATTGTCCTTGGGCATATTTTCAATCACATCTCCTCTAAGGGGATCTTCAAGAGCTTTCCCACTTCTAGTGACAATTGCTAGGACTTGTGATTTATTCTTTGGATTAGCAATTGTGTCACTTAGAAGTCCACCTCTAGCCCTTGCATTTAGTTGCATGAAGATTTTCCCGACTTTGGTTTCCAATTTTTTTATGAAGGCGAAGTGAGACACCACCTTTTGGGAGAGTTCAGAGTAGTCACCCTTCAACTCACAGATTATTTTGCTCATGCCTTCAACTCTACTCAAGATTCGTGCCAAAACATCTTTGGTCTTGAACTTTTCAAGTTCAATGAAATTTGAATCCTTGTCCTTCGTGCTATCATGAGGAGGAACATAGCAATCATAGTCATGTTCCCTATCTTTCTAATCTCTATCTCGGTCATGATCTATCCAACCTTGATTCCCACCTTGCCTTTAAAAGGCAGGGCGGAAACCTCCCGAATAGTTTGCTAAGTACAAAATTTCTTCATCCAACTTCTTTCCCTCATCATCGTCTTCATATGTCTTTGATGTTATGGCATCTACCACTTTTGTGTGTACTCCTATAACATGTATCATTAGAAACTCAAGTTGGGTCATTATTTTGTCCATGCTCTCCTCGTTCTCCTTCTCATTTTATTTTCTCATTGGACACTACGGAGGTAGTTGAAGCGGTCTTAGGAACATCGACATCACGGGTGTGCCAACCCCGGTTTTGTTTGGATACTTCACCTATCAGTCGAAAAGCCACAAGATGATGCAATTTTACAATAGATCCACCCGCTGCATCATCCACAACCATTTTGTTCAATGGGTCAAGAGCTCTATATAAAATCTCAAAGAGCATCATATCTGGGACCTCATGGTTTGGACATTGGGCTAGCTTTCCATTAAACCTCTCTCATAGTTTAAACAATGGTTCTTAATTCAATTTCTTGAAGTTAACAATCTCATCCTTCTTTGGAAGCATTTTTTATAGTGGGAAGTACCTATCAAGAAACACCGTGGTGAGCGCCTTCCAAAAGGGGATTGAGCTAGGTGGAAGTGAGAGGAGCCATAAAACTGCCTCTCCCATTAGTGAAAATGGGAAGAGTCAAAGTCGGGTGGATTTTTGCATAATATGCGCTATGTTAAATGGTGCACAAACTTCCAAAAAGTTTTTAAAATAAACATTTGGGTCTTCATATGCTTGACCCCTATATATTCCTTTCATTCGAAACATGTTAAGCATCGCTCTAGTCACATGAAACACACCATTCCCATTTGTTGGCGGGATGCGGATAACACTTGCTTGCTCTGCCAAATTTAATTGGCCTTTATCATCTAGTAGGGCATCAAATGGGCCAAAATTACTTGCATTATCGCTCATGACTCCGTTCACGCCTTGATCACCTACAAAATAGTAAAAAAAAAAAAAGTAAATTACCCTACTTTGGGTATTCCCAAGTAAGAATAGCACCACACAAGTAAAATATATATTTCATACCCCGACAATTGCACAATTTTGATAATTCTCAACTCACTCTCATATTTTAGGGGTTAGGCAGTCGTTGTAAAGTAACCTAATGTAAATTGGAGTTGAATCTCAAGGAGTGAATGATATAGACTTTGAACCAATAGGTACTCAAGTTACTATAAGGTTACCCATAATGCTAATGGAAACAACATGTATAAGTAAATGGGGGAATTTATTAAAAATTCTTCACACAAACTTTAACCAGTACGGGGTGAATGCTATATTTATTCTAAATTCAAGTTTTGGAAAAATCTTGGGGTTATGTATCCTTAGAGGTAAAGTATGTGGGATAATGTTGGTTTATCATAGGATTTAGTTGTTAATTAATGGATAGTCTAGGTTCAATATCATTGAGGTCAATCATTTAATAAAACTACAACGATTTCACTCATTGGGCCTTTCGAGAACCTAACAAGTATGGAGTTTATGTAATAACCCAAAACTTCAATCATGCATCCCAATTTCTAGGATGATGCTCTTACATAATTTACACTTCCTAAACATATATTTCTAAGATTGCAAAGGGTAGTAAACCATAGACTTAGTTGTTTACCATTGCCATATCCCCCGAAAACCCTCTTTTGATAATGTTATGGGTTACCTAATATTCACCTATGTCCCTCTTTGGAGGATGACAAAGGGTTTCTAGATCTTGGATCTTCCACCCATCAAACCCATTTGGAAATTTAGAGTTTTCACTCATCAAATCCTAACTCATAAGCTCAAGAAATGGTGAAATCCACACTCAACAACTAAAATCCATGTAAACCTAATAATACCCACACACAATTACACACTAATTCAATATAATCCCAAGACCAAATTCCTTAGCTACTCATGAAGAAAGAAAAGAGAGAGATACCATGTGGTTCAACCAAAACATTCATTCTTCAATAAGAAACTAACAAATTTGAGTCTCCAAAGTTGATTACACACTTACCCAAATAGGGTTTCAAGCTAAGAATTCAAAACTATATTGTGAGACAAGCAATACCCAAAGACGAATGGGTTGCTTATATATGATTTGGGATTCGTCCATAACACTTTACAAATCTTCCCTTAGGATAGTTCCCACTGATCCGCGATCGTGTGTGTTTGATCGCTACAATGGCTATGCAATCACGATTAGGTTTCACAACCCTGCTTTGCTGACTACCTAGACTAGCGATGATTGCGGTCCTCAGACAGCAGTGCGGTAACTGATGCTAACTACATTAGGTTTTTAGCTACACTTATATTTAGATTTATTCCACATATACTCACCTTTTTCACTTTATACATGCAAAATATGGGTGTTAGTGCACTTGAATTAAGATATTGCCTCATTTTGTAATATAAAATATGGTAGAGTATGTGTAGAATTAGTATGAATGAGTGGTAGTATTACCACCCATCATATATGCAACAAGTGGTGAAAGAGAAAAAGAAACAAGTTGAGATTGATGAGTGGCAGAGCAAGAGGTCTCGGTTTTATGAACAAAGTGGAGTCCAATAATTTAGTAGTAAGTGGTCTAAGAGAAATAATTGGATGAGTCCCAACTACTATTCTATGGCTTGTACTCCCTACTCGAGGCTATTTAGAGATAGACATGTTTAGAGTGGTAATGGTTCTAGGGCATAAGATACCTACTCAGGCCAGTGAGGCCTAATTAGCACCAACCTACCCTCTTTGTATGTTTTATGGTCAGCATTATCATGGACAGTGTAAGAAGGAAAGGAACAAATGTTTTAGATATGGTCAGATTGGGCATATCGAGTGAGAGTGCCACTCTCTAGTGGCTTCTTGAGCTAATAGGGCCCCTATTACTACTTTATCTGCTCCTGCACTGAAGGGGGTTGTATCTTCTTTTACTTCTATTTCTGGTACCAACACTGGTCGTAATCAGTTATATGTACTTGCTAATTGCAAGGAGTCTGAGGCATCTCCGAATATTTTTATGGGTATGTTGAAAATTTTCTCCCATGATGTGTATTGTTTACTTGATCTAGTGTATCTCTCTCTTATGTGACTGTGTTTGTGGCTGTGCATTATGGTTTTGGAACTGAGTGTCTGTCAGTTTCTTTTTCTATTTCTACCCTGGTAAGAGACTCTATGGTTGTTAAAAGAGTCTATAGGGGGTGTGATAGATGTTGGTTGTAAAAAAACTCTGGTAGTCTTGATAGAGTTGGACATGGTTAATTTTGATGTTATTCTGAGGATAGATCGATTGCATTCATGTCATGCTTCCTTAGATTGTTGAACCCATAAGATCATATTTAAATTCCCTAATGAGTCGGTCCTTGTATGGGAAAGGGGTTCTTTAGTGCCTAAGGGGAGGTTCATCTCATATCTTAGAGCTAAGAATTTAATTTCTAAAGGGTATTTGTATCATTTGGTCCCAGTTAAGGATTTTAACTCAGGATATCCTTCTCTATATTTTAACCTTATGGTTAATTTATATCTCGAGTTTTTTCCTAATGACCTTACTAGTATTCCTCCCGATATAGAAATTGATTTTATGATTGATATTATTCTAGATACTCGTCCTATTTCCATCGCTCTGTATCAAATGGCTACGGTTGAGTTGAAAGAGCTTAAGGATCAATTGAAGAATCTTTTGGATAAAGGTTTAACCTATCCTAGTATGTCTCCTTGGGGTGCTCCGGTGTTGTTTGTGTGCAAGAAGGATGGTTCCTTTAGATATGCATTGACTATCATCAATTGAATAGGGTGACCATAAAGAATAAGTATCCTCTTCCTAGGATTGAAGATTTGTTTTATCAAATTCAAGGTGCAAAGTATTTCTCTAAGATTGATCTTAGGTCGGGTTATCATCAGCTTAAGATAAGAGAGGTAGATATCCCAAAGACTGCCTTTGGGACTCAATATGGTCACTATGAATTCCTAGTGATGTCTTTTGGGTTGACCAATGCTCCAGTGGCATTAATGAACTTGATGAATAGGGTCTACCATCTTTTTCTGGATTTTTTTGTCATTGTCTTTATTAATGACATCTTGGTCTACTCTAAGAATGAGGCGGATCATGTCGACCACCTTTGTGTTGTCTTGCAAACCTTGAAAGATTATTGTTTGTATGCCAAGTTCTCGAAGTGTGAGTTTTGGTTGAAGGCTGTGACTTTTCTTGGTCATGTTATCTCTAGTAAATAGATTATTATGGAACAACAAAAGGTTTTGGTGGTGAACACATAGCCTAGACCCACTACTCCAACTATTATTCTGAGCTTCTTGGGTCTATCCAGTTACTATAGGAAATTTGATGAATGATTTTTTACTATAGCTGCCCCATTGACTAAGTTAACCTAGAAAAAGGTCAAGTTCTTATGGTCGGATGCGTGTGAGGGTAGTTTTGACCTTTACCAAGGGTAATGATGGTTTTGTAGTGTATTATGATCCTTCTTGTATTGGGCTTGGTTGTGTATTGATGTATCATGGTAGGGTGGTGGCATATTCTTCAAGTCAATTAAAAGTTCATGAAAAGAACTACCTTACTCATGACTTGAGTTATTAGTCGTGGTATTCGCATTGAAGATCTAGCGACACTATCTCTATGGGGTTTATGTTGACTTTTTTTTTATTATAAGAACTTTCATTATGAATCTCAGACAAAAGAGATGACTTGAGTTGCTGAAGGACTATGATATGAGTTCTATTACCATCCAAGTAAAGCTAACATAGTTGTTGATTCTCTTAGCTGGTTATCTATAGGGAGTTTAGTGCATGTAAATAAGAAAGAGATTTGGTAAGGGACATTCACCGTTTGTCTAATTCATGGATTTCATCTCATGGACTCTGAGGATGGTGGTGTGTTTGTACATTGGGTGTTACAGTCATCTCTTATTGTGAAGATAAAGGGAAAGAAAATGTTGGATCCTAATATGATGAAGATTAAGAGTAATGTGGGTTAACAAAAGTTTGTCGATTTTGTGATTGGTGGTGGTGGTATTTTGAGGTACCAAGGTAGGTTATGCATTCCCAATGTTGATAGATTAAGGGAAAGGATTTTGGCCAAAGTTCATGGGTCCCATTATGCTATTCACCTCGATTCTATGAATATGTATCATGATCTTAGGGAGTTCTATTTGTGGAATGATATGAAATGAGATGTGGCTAGCTTTATGGCTAAGTGTATAATGTGTCAACAAGTGAAAGTTGAGCACTTGAGACGTAGGGGTTTGTACCAAGAGATTGAGTTGCTCAAATAGAAGCGGGAGATATTTAATATGGATTTCGTCACCGTTCTTCCTCTGTCTCATAATCAATGTGATTTTATTTGGGTCATTATGGATAGAATGACCAAGTTCGCTCACTTCTTGCTGGTGAAGACTAGTTTTTTTATGGAGAATTATGCTAAGTTATATCTTGTAGAAATTGTAAAGTTGCATGGTTCTCTGGTTTCTATCATCTCAGATCTTGGTACTCTGTTCTCATCTTATTTTTGGAAGTCATTCTAGAAAGGTTTGGGAACTAAGGTGTGCCTTAGTACCGCTTTCCACCTGCAGTCAGATGGACAAGCTGAGAGGACCATCCAAACATTGGAAGATATTTTATGTGCTTGTGTGATAGATTATGGTGGTAGTTGGTATGATCATTTTTCTTTGATTGAATTTGCCTACAACAATAGTTACCATTCTAGCATTGGTATGGATCATTTTGAGGCATTGTATGGTAGGAGATGTCATTCTCATATTGGGTGGTATGAAGTTAGTGAAGGTAAGTTGCTTGGCCCTTATTTGGTTCACCAAGCCTTGGAGAAGGTGAAGGTGATTCTTAATATGTTGAAAGTCACTCAAAGCTGCAAAACATCCTATGTGAGGCATAGGGATTTGGAGTTCAATGTTGGTGATTATGTATTCTTGTAAGTATCTCCCATGAAGGGAGTGTTGCGGTTGGGAAACAAAGGGAACCTTATTTACCAATATGTTTATCCATATTTGATTTTGAAGAGGGTTGGTAATGTTGCCTATGAGTTGGAGTTTCCCTCTAGTTTGAGCTCCATTTATCCATTATTCCATGTGTCCATGTTGAAAAAATGTATAGGTGATCCTTCGTTGGTTATTTCCTTGGAGGATATTGGTATTTTGGACTCTTTGTCCTATGAGGAGGTCTCGGTGAGGATCTTAGATCGACAAGTTCGCCGGTTACAACCAAAAGAGGTGGCTTTGGTAAAGGTTCTATAGAGCAACCAATAGTCCAATGAAGCTACTTATGAGGTGGAAGAGGACATGAAATCCAAGTATCTGCATTTGTTTTCCATTTCAAAAACTCGTGGTTGAGGTATGTGTAGATTTTCTTATCTTAGTTCTATGTCTTTGTTTTCTTACTTTTCTAAAAGATAAGTGGTATGTGTGATAATGTGTTTACTTGTGCTGGTGCTTGCCTTACCCATTATTTGAGAACGAATGATCCAAGTGGGCAGAATTGAAATACCTTGGCTTTGAACCCTTAGAAAATTGACTTAGTTGGAGATTTCGGACAACATACAACTAAAAGGTACTATTCATATGTTTGGGTAAGGGTTAACGCCCCTCTATCATATGTTAGACAGTGTGTTTGGGTTGGTTTCTTCCCTAAGTATGACTAGGCATCATACCAATCATATGATAGTGTATGAGTGGTAAGTTACCAAGTTGTATGATGTCTTAAGGATGATCTTGATGAGTCTAACTACGGTACAACTCTAAGGGTACTACTCGTACGTTAAGATATGACTTGCCTTTGTATGGTTGTATGTTGATCAGTATGGGGGTCCAAGAAGAGATTTAAGGTACTAGTAAGGGTACGACTCGTACCCTAGGGTATTGTTTAGGTGTGCAAGTCATATAGTCCTGCGGGCAAATTTTAGCTTTAAGCTGAGGGCATTCTATACATTTCCCACCCCAAAACCCTTAATTCCCCACATTATATATCATGTTTTGTCCTCTCTTAACACTTATTAGAGGATTAAAACTCACCAAAAACACTCTCTAACTCTCTCTTGAAGATTGGAGGGTACGGTTTCCACAAGTGTTCTTGTAGAGTCTAAAGGGGTCAAGTTCTTTCCATGAATTATCCTGAATAAGGCATGTGAATTTTTCCCTCGTTCTTAGTTCAAAATATCATGTGTTTTAAACATTGATTATGAGTTGTAAATTGTGGTTTTTGAAACCAAAGGTTGAGGGTTTTGATGCATAGTGATGAGTATTGTTTTCTTTTTTTTTTGAACTTGTGTTTATACATGTTCTTGGTGATGATTTGTACATGTGGGTGCTTGTTGATTGTAGTCTAATAAATGTGTCATGAGTAACCCTAAGCTTGATGATTCTTACCTTTATTCTGATCTTGGTAGAAGGTATGCCGTCAAGGTATTTGTGAAATATCTAAGAGAAATAACTAGTCATATGTTAATGGTGTTTTGAACTAGGGAAATGGCCTAATAAGTATGAATGGTTGGTAAATGGTATTGTAAGGACCTTGCTGGCTATTTAATGAATTAAGTGGTGACTTTGGTAATTTGATTGGTTAAAGGAGTTAGAGTCGCTCAACATGAAATTGTATTGTGTTTAGAAAAAAAGTTAGGTAAAAGAATGCTAATGAAGAATGAAAGGTTTTGTATAGGTCTTGATGACAAAAAATTGACTTCAATGTTGAATTGAACTAAAGCATTGGACTATTAAAGTGATTGGTTGATAAATGGTTTCAAAAATACCTTGTGGTCATATATGGTGTTAAATTGTAACCTTGTTGGTTTGAATTTTCTAAATGGGTTAGATTCCTTGATCATCGAGTAGAATGGATGTCATTGTATGGATAAGGAATTAGAATCCTAATGTCAACTAATAATGGTCACAACGGTTTGTGTTTGAGTGCACTTGCCTAATAAAATGGTTTGTGGTTAGAGTCCAGTTGCCTAATAAAAGAAGATTGTGGTTAGAGTCCACTTGCTTAATAACAAAGACGGCTTAAGGTTTGAGTCCACTTTCCTAATACGATCGGGAAGTAAAATCATTATAAACTATAAGGTTTGAAGGTTAGAGTCCTCTACTCCATGTCTCATGATTGGGTGCTTCAAATTAGATGCTAAGCCTTATTCCCTTTTTCAACACGTTATGTATCTATATATCTACATATATTTCTAATTATACAAATATGGTTGCATATGATGGTTTGACTTGGTTTTGAATAATGACACTATTTTATCCTTATCCTTGGGTTACATGCTAGCGCTCCAACTGCTAGATGTCTCTAGATGTTGTATCCCTATGTGATATACGGGTCGGAGTTTTTAGTTCTCTTCCTGCACAATGACTAGGTGTTTGAGTAGTTCATGTGTTGACATTGAAGTGGTGAGCTTCCATACTGGGCAAGTCATACATTTTATGGTCTTTCTATCTTTTGTCATAGATTTTTTTAAAATTTGGTTTTTGGCTATCGTCGGGGGCATGTCCTATCATATTTTAGACATCAGATTTGTAGAGGATTTGTGGATGACTGTGGACTTGGATATATTATCTTAGTCTGTCATATTAATGGATTGATTAGAAACTTCTTAAGTTATGATTATTAGCCTTGTTTCTTCTATATTGTATATGTTCAAAGTTCATTCATACTTCTAGAATAATGTGATGGTTTAGTTAGGTTACCAAGGTGATCTCCAATCATTGTTGGGCTCAAGATGCCCATTATGACAAGGCCCTGGTTCGGGTCGTGTCATTGACTCTGCATTTGGGGATGAATAATCCTGGGGGAGAAGGGCAATGTAACACCTTAGATTTTTGCCCCTAAAAAATTCTTAAGTTTGGGGCTCACTACTCAGACTAAGGCTCAAGTAATGAGTCATAAGGTCTTCTTATGAGTCGCGGGGCTTGAGTTGTAGAGTGACTAGTGAGGGTTGCCCATGTTTCTATAATGACTACGACTGGGTTTTCAGGAATCGTAATGACTCTTTATGAGTAGTAGGGTGCTTTTCGTACCCAAACTAATTAGGTAACTAATGTTATTATTATGGTTACAACTAGGACCTGACGAGTCGTAAGGTCCATGTAAGAGTGGTATGGTATGACTTGTGGGGTTAATAGTGGGGACGACTTGGGATGCTGATCAGACTATGAGTCTAGGGTATGACTCGTAGTCATTCGTTACGAGTGATAAGGTGACCCGTAACGATAGGGCAGCAAATTTTCAGTATTTTATTAGGGATACTTTAGATATTTCCCTCTTTCACCAATTGTGACCCACAACCTTAAAACCCTTTTGGGAACTCATTGTCATCCAAAGACAAAATAAAACACACTCTTAAAATCTCCTAGATCCCTAAGTCAAGAACAAGATAGGGTTTCTTAGGGTTAATCATTTAGAGCTTCCAAATGGTGATTTCTCTAAATAATTATGATACTTTCAGGCATGTACCTCTCCCCTTAAACTTGATTTACTTAAATCATATGTTTAAATAGTTATTCATGTGGATTTGAATATGGATTTTTATTTTGGGTTGACAGTTTTGGAAGGATCTTTACTTGATTTGAATTCCAATGGTTTTAATACAAGGGTTCATATTTGAATTATGTATTTTTAAACCCGTTGGGGTGCATGGGTACGGTGATTGGGATAGGGGTCATGGTATTTGCCCAAATTTATGATTTTTGTTTTGAATTTGGGTTTGGAGATTGTCTTCCCTCAACCCACTTGAATTATTGGATTTGAAATATGGTTAATCACATGATTTGGCTTATTTCCTTAAGCTACTGCATTGCATAAATGATTAAATGTATAGAAAAAGTTTTGAATGCTTGGTTGGCCCTATTTTTGATGTTAAAATGGATTTAATGAATAGAAGGGGTCGTGGAATTCCCCCAAATTGATTTAACGAACAAAAAGGGTCGTGGCATTCCCCCAGGTTGATGGAATTGTTGTGGCATAATTATAAGTTTGCAATTCTAATAGTGTGACGATACCTATGATTGATTCCTTAACAGATAATTCTTAGGTGAAATGGGTGGGTTATGTTAAACTTGTTTTAATTAGGCTTAAAGGGAGTTGTGTAGCTTACTGTGGAAGGTAGAGGTCCCAAGGGACCGATACTGGAAACCACGTTTGCCGGTGTGTGGATCTTTATGGCTGTGTGCACGGTTCACACTTATATATATATATATATATGAGTGGTAGGGGTCAAGGTATTCCCTGGCTCATCTTTGGATTTTCCTAGTTCATGCGGCTAACATGCAATAGGACCCTCTCAGCAGAGGGAGTTGAAACCATATAGCCCGTGGGTGCCCTTATGATGATTAGAGCTACACAGTCTAGGTTAATGGTTTTAAATCTCTTGCAAAACTTTGTCCCCTATCTCAAAATATTATATATTTATGTATATGATTGTGTGCATTGGTTTTGAATGGTTTGGACTGATTTTATCATGGCATTATTTTATTCCTATCCTGATTTACATGCTAGTGCTCAACCCAGTAACCGTTTCCAAATGTTGTATCCCCACGCGATGCAGGGAATGGAGATACTTTTGCTTTACCTACGTAGTGATTAGGTGATTTCTGGATCGATCGTGAGTCATCTTGAAGTGGTGAGCTTCCATACTTTGGAAGACCCTCAATTCATATTCTCGTTTCATTATGTTTTGGACTATTTCTTTTGGACCCATTTTTCTTATGGTTGAGGTCATCTCTAGCAGGAAAAACTTCTCTATGAAGGCATCCTTAAATATCTGCCAAGTTATGGGAGTTGCATTTTCCCCTTTACTCTTTTTCCACAACACTACCCAATCATGAGCAATATCTTTCATCCTATAGGATGCTAATTCCACACTCTCCTCCTCTGACGCATGCATAATTTGGGTGATTTTCTTCACCTCTTATCGATACAACTGTGGGTCCTCACCTGCTACAAACCCAAAGAATTCGGGAGAGTTCATTCTCATAAAATTTCTGATTCTGGCTGCAGCTGAATCCCCATCTTCCTGAGGTGGGGCTATTGTCTGACGGTTTCCCTGAACACTAGTGGTCACAGCTTGGGCTAGCGCCTGAAAAGCTGCTCGGAATTTTGCATGTGACACATTTTTATTCAAAGAACCTGCGGGCTGAGGGGCTAACTGATTCCCTGTTCTCTTCTTAAGAGGCATATTCTGCAAACAGAAGAGGAACAAGGATTAGACTGAGAGTTTAACTTGAGCTTTTTCTCACTGGCATGACATGAATACTAAAAGAAGGGAAACTGTTCCTTAAACATCTTATAGCCTCCGGTACATAAATGTGGCGCGCAACACACCCATGCACAAGACTATACTAGATGCGGCTTTCAGACTTCCTAGGACTCTATTGAACCTTAGGCTTTGATACCAAGTTTGTAACGCCCCAATTTTTTTCTGAACAAGAATGCTACATGGTGCTCATGCTCCCGAAGGACCACAAGCTAACCCATGACTGATATCTGTACCTGTATACTGCATAATATAACATGAAAATGCAGAAACATGTACTGAAAGGCCATAAGGTTCAAATATGAATAAATATCTGATAAGAATAATGTCTGAAAACTATCTGACATGCTATAGTTTGAAAGCCTCTAACTGTAATGAATAAGGATTTGATGGGACATGTCCCAAAATAACTCCATCTAGCAACTGAACTGAAATAATAAATGAAGTAATAATCATATCGTCCACGAATGAGAAGGACTCACTGCAACTCTGAACACTGGGATGCTACTGTTGATCTGGAGCTCGTGCCTCTGAACCTATGGTGTAACATAAGAGAAAGCACCATAGCTCAAATGCATCAGTACGTCTGAATATACTAAGTATACGAGTGAGGTAGGCTAAATGCAAAGAGTTATATGCATGAACAATGCTGACTAATATGAACGTGAGATTAAATACATGTATAAGTAACTATAACTGAAATCATGGGGATACTGACTACTGATTCTGAATACTGAGAACATGAGAGTACTAATACTGAGATACTGAATAGTTGAATGACTAATTCTGACAGTTCGAATAATGAAGAACTAGTCTGATTGATTGTGTCTAATAGTCCTGAAACTGAATACTGATAACAGGAGTTATGAGGACTGATATAACTTGTATGACTGTGATAATTAACCTAACCGATGTAACTGATACTGAGCGACTGAATCTGATGGTCTAAATCTTCTAATAATGATTAAGAGTGACTATGCTTGAGATCAGGCCTAACTAACGGGTGATCTCTGTAAGTACTAATACTGAATAACTTAATGTGAGACCAATCCTATCTAGCGGGTGGTCTATGAATCTGTGGAACTATTTGAGTTCCTTACTGAGATTGATGATTGTATCTGCCAGTCCTGATTTCTGATTTCTACTCTGAAGACTGATACTAAAATTGTAACTGTGGGAGTTCTCACTTAACCGACATGCCCCAAATATGAACTAGTAGGGTCCAACCTGTAACCCCATCTAAATGGGTGGAAATACCATGCCACGGGTAGATACCTCTTCTATGGTCAAACCTATCTGATGGGTGAACCTGAATAGGAAGTAAAGCCAAAGGTAATATAATAGTCAAGTCTAGCCTTAACCTAATGGGTGACTCCTGGTCCTACACTGGCTACGCAGTTCTGGAGTACAGGGATTACTGCTAACGACTCTGCCTCTCTAACGAAGAAGCCTCCATCCCCATACTCGCTCGGTGCTACTTCCAACTCCCAACTGAAAGATTCTGAACTGATTAACTAAGCTGAACTGATTGACTAAACTGAACTGATTAGCTGAACTGAACTGGACTGAGTTACCTGAACTGATACTAGTGGTATTATTTAGCAAAGCTAAACTAAATTTACTAAGTTCCTTTGACTTACGGAACGTAGTGAGTTCTGAGGACTGACTGAGTGTACAAAAATTACTGAGATCGCTAGGAATACTGTTGTTATGGAGATTACTGAACTGCGGAGACTGCTGATATTTCTGAGTTTTCTTGAGTTACAAGACTGACTGAATTCTATAGGTCATGGCTTGACTGAGAGTATCGTGATAACATGACATGGCTCTAAGCACATAGCTATATTTTTTTGGTACGAGTAACCTCAAGACAAGATGGAAGGAAACTGACACACATGAATTTCTTGAATACTTGACCAACATCAACAATCCATAATATCATAACTTGGGGAATTTCATAAAGTACTTGGTTATCATACATCTTGTGCATAAGTAGGATTTTTCAAGTAAGCATAGCATAATCTCCTAACACTAGTTCATGAACAATCCAACAACATTTACAAGACGCAATATCAACATGAAAATCATTGGAACATAGGAGCATATCATAATTCCTTCACTTAGTCACAATTTAGCTATATAGCATGATTTCTAGTTTCTTAGGCATTTCATCAAACACCTTACATGCACAATTTTGGGCATAGGTATATTTATCAACATAACAATCTTAATCCTTCCAAAATTTATGAGTTACAACTATCACACTCATATGCTTCATGAAAACACATCAAGATACAACCATGAAACTCAAACAATAATCATCAACATGAATATAGTCATAACACAACAAGAAAATCACAATTTATAATTTAAAACATGATTCTTGAGCTCCATGGATGAAAGGGATCCATGGATTAAAACTATGCATACCTTAGCCCTTGATTTATGAAGGTTGATGGAGAGATTCTTGAAATTTGATGGTAGAATTTTCTTGAACTTGAATCCCCTAATTGAAACCCTATCTTAATCTCGTGTTTTTGAGTATATATATGAAGGAAAAATGACCAAAATACCCTCCAAGACACGAAAGTGAAATGCTGAAAACTGGGCAAGCACCGGACTTGCAAGGCTATGCCTGGCAATAGCGGTGAAGTTTCCAGGGTGACGCCTGGCAATAATGGTGGAGTTTCCTGGGCGACGCCTGGAAATATCGGTGCTGAAAGCTGGGGGACGCGGTCTTATTGCCCTGAGCTACTATTTTGGAAATCAAAACATGCCCTTACACTATCCGAAAAATTCCAAAACTTACCCGAGCTGTACTACGACCTTGGTCCATCGCAACACAACTTGAAAATCAAAAATTGAAGGTTGGGAAGGTCACGAAATAATTCGTCGAAGTTCACAAGCTTGTGGAATGAAGAGAGTTTCAATACTTAGCCAAATTTTTAAGTGCTAAACTTTTCTTGACAAGCCCGAAAAGGCTTTAACGACTCGGAAAACTTGTCGGGTATTACAATATCGATCAGCGAGACTTTACTAAACGCCCTATTTTTCCACTGATGAGATCAATATAACCTAGCTGCTTTGATACCAATTTTTCACAACCGAAATAACAAAGGTCATGATGGCACTTGTCACTACTAGCTTTGACAAGTAAGACAATCACCCAAACATATATGAAATAAGAAAACAATGCTAGAACCCAAGGCAAGGAAAACAAAGCCAAACCACACAAATGCAATAATAGGAGAAGTACATAACCAAAAGTACCATACAACATCCCAAAACCTAGTGTCACAGTTTAAGAGCTACAAAATCCATCTCGAATGTAAGAGCTACTAAATCCATCTCGAATGTTAGAGCTACCATAAATAGACTCCAAGTACCGCCTGAATCAGTTGTCGTGTGGCGCACTCGTGTATAGATTTGCATTGAAAGGGTGCAGTAGGGATGAGTACGGTTGTAACGCCCTGGGAGTACACCCCGGATGCCACATGGTGCTTACAATCACAAGTGAACACAATCTAACCCATGAGTTGGTACATGCTGTGAGCACTAAATAAAATTGATAAGAATGACATGTGCAGAAATTACTGAAAAATCCCATAATGTTTTAGTTATGAAAACAATACAACTGAATCCACAAAACTGAAACATCAACAGAAATACTGAAATCTGACTGATAGAATTGACAAACTAACTAATTGTCTGAAGTGTCTGAAAGCCTCTAAACTTACTGAGGAGTTAATGGGACAATCCCCCAACTAACTCCGACTGACAAACTAAAAGGAAATACAGGAAGAAATATAATAGGTCCTCGAAATATGAGGACTCACCACGGCTATTGCTACTAATAAGATGAATTGTTAAAGTGCGATCAGGAAAATATGCATCTGAACCTATGATATTAAACATTATAGAGCAAGAAACGAGTATCTGGTAAGTACTTTAAATGTACCGGTATATGAGATAAGGTTAGGCATAAATGCATGGGTTATATGCATGAGATAATAACTTACGAAATAGCATAAGATAACTGAGTATGAACGCATAAAAGCTGTAAAATATGAGAATGCATGACCAAGAATAAAACATGATTCTAAAATAGTCTATAAACTAAAATATTAAAATACCGATACTGAATAACTGATTGTTGTATGCTATGGTCAAGAAAATCAAAACTGAATTATGTACTGAATACTAAATTGAAACTAAAATTATGGGAGGTATCATCTAACCGACATGCCCCAAATCTAAGCCGATAGGGATCCAACCTGTGACCCCAGTTGGAAGGGTGTTAGTACCATGCCACAGGTACCAACTATCATTATGTCAACCCTAAATAAAAAGTAAGACATTTTATCAACCCTAAACTAAAAGGAAGACTTACGAAATATGTGTCAACCCTAAACTAGCAGGAAGACATCTCAAATCTATGCTGGCTACGTAATTCTATAACTCAAGAATTTCTACTAAGGGTCAAACCCTATATTGATAGGAATTCCCCTATCCCCGGGTTCGCTCGGTGTTGAATCCTACTCCCAACTGAACTAACACTGATTATTGAACTAAGCTAAGTTTATCTGACATGATAACTGACTAAACTGATAATGCCCATACTTATCTAAAACCATTCTAAAAATACTAAGACTAAGTAAACAACTAATTTTTAGGTATTCAAAACCCCAGGACTCAATAGCAATAACAATAGGACCACATGAAAACTTTGAAACCATAAAGTGGAATCCTTGTTCAACATTCAAACCTTAGGCATTTCCTCAAACATATGAGGGTCATAAGTTAAAGCATGGGTATAGTTAAATCATGTGATAATAACATAATCACAATACTAAAATCATGGGTTAAGGATGTATCATGCAAAAATAACCATTCAAACATGCCATGTGCAAATTCCAATGAAAACACTTGGTAAACATAATTGAAATCAAAGTTCATAATAGCTTCTGGAAGATAACTCATAATAATATGTAAAAATCATGGTTTTAAACTTGAAACATGGATTCTTGGACTCCTTGGGTGAAAAGGACCCATGAATGATTATCATACATACCTTAATTGATTAATTCGTGAAGATTCCTGATGGTTTTCTTGAAAAATTAAGCTTGAGAGTGGATGCCTTCTTTTGAGAGGATTTTGTGAAATAGGATAGAAAATTATTCTTTTGAGACCCTAAATCCCGTGTTATGAATCAATTAGGTGAAGAAAAAAGACCCAAATTCCCTTGGAAAAATATGACTGAAAGCTGGAAATTAAAGGGAGGATGATGGAGCATGCGCTGCGGGCTCTGGTCCGCCGAACTAGAGCATGAGCCACGGGCACCCCTACTAGTGGACTAGGGCCGCGACGCGAGCTTATCCCAGTGGTGCTACTATTTTGTACTTCCAAACATGCCCTTACACTCGTCCAAAAATTTTGAAACTCACCCGAGATGTACCTTTGACATCCCTGATCATGATCAACTTAAAAATTAACTTTTCGTTGTCAGGAAGGTCAAAAATAAAATCAACAAAGTTTAGGGTCTTTAAAAATGTCTAAGTCCTAACACTTAGTGAAATTTTCTAACTCTTGGACCTCTTTTAACATGCAATCTAAGCTTGATTGATCTAAGATCTTACGGGGTTTTACAATATCTCCCCCTTGGGAACATTCGTCCTAAAATGAGACTGATTAGCTAAGAATACTAGGAGAACTGAGATCATATATTGAAAATGCATGACTGGAAACATGATTACATGACTGAGTCTAAAACATGATACATGGTTGAACTGATTTCATGGATACATAAAAGGATATGAGAATGGTTATAAGGCTAAGATAAAAATGAGAGATTCAACTTATGAGTACCCATTACTTCAAGCTGGATCTTGTTTCATAGAGAAAGGTTAAGAGGTTTAGTACATGTAAACTTGGGGTATAACAATATCTCCCCCTTGTGATAGCTTGTCCCCCGAATGATAATGACTTGGCTGAAATACTATGGAAAGACCAAGACAATGCACGAGGAACTTACGAACTAAATCATGACTGAATATATGTAATCTCAAGCATGATGCATAGACTGAACTAGATTTACAATTTACATGGATATGGATAAACTATCTCTTGGAATGGCCATATTCATGAAACATCAGATAGTAAGACTAGATCAGAAGATGAAAAACCATAGGAACTTGTTTGTATGACAACTAATGGAACTATTGGCTAAGCGAACTAAATTATACAGAAAGATTTTACTCAACCATACATTCCACCTCAAAATTGTACTTCCCTTGAGGCTACTGAAAATATTCACGTAGGCACCGATAACTCTGCCTACTAAAGTTTGAGATGAACTAAATTCTCTAACTATGTTCAAGTCTACTCGAATCTACAAAGTGCACACATAGCACTATAATACTAGTCTGAGTCATGAATTTAACACACCCTGCATTTTCACAACTTCCCATCTCATGAATAATTCTTATTATCACATAAAGAACTACATTCAATCTCTTACTAGACATTCACTAACATGTGGTACATTCATCCACATATATGCAAATATGACATTCAAGTCTATCTTCATAACCACATATTCCCTTCTAAAAAAACACCAGTAAAACCATCTTCCTCATATCCTCCAAATCTCTATTATTGACAATTTCCATGCACTGCCCCAAGAAAACACACACAAAATTTCAACTAACTATGACATACATCAAAAACTTTGCCTCAATCTTACTTTACATTTACAACCTTAGCTAAAATAAACATTTAACAATCTTTCTTCAACAAGAAACATTCACTCTCTACCATCTAAATAGCTATTCATCATCGCTAGCTTGACATAAGGAAAAGTAACTAAAAGGTTAAAACATGAGAACCTGAAACATAAAAGGATACTATGCATAACTTAACACTATACTGAGGCCTAAGGTATAGAGTATCAATGTCATGGATTCATCAAAAAGATCTAAACTGAGGACATACATGATATAATCAAAGTTTTACTGGTCATTAAGAGTGTACCATGAGTACTTAAAGCTGAACATTCTATAAAGCATGAGTACATAAGTCATGAGCTATACGACCTGAGTTTGGAGTTCATAATTTCATGGAACATGATTCGTACTGCTGAGTGGATTAGAACTCATCATACAAGGAACTAGGAGAGTACATGATTTTCCATAAGCTGCACGAATATGAGCTATCATCATAGAGCTGACATGTAAGGCATGAGTAGATATCGTGATGACTAAAGTACAAAACTTTACACTAAGATAGGAATGGGTTGGGCATCATCCCTCCTTACTACTATTCTACAACATACTAGCATCACTACTAGAATCTGAGAACCTAACTTAGTTACTGGTTTTATTACCTCCCCCTTATCCTAAAGCCATCATCATAAGTTTGCGGGCATAAGCTCCAAATTGAACTATCAGCACTTCACACTAGAGTCTGAGATATAATAAGGCACATAAATACTATACTTATCCTGAAAGACTACACCTGATAATGTAAGGCCCACTGCTAGTACTTCCTTCTGATACATAAATTTCTACCTTTCTATAACCTCAACAATCATCATAAAATAACTTAAGCACTGACTAACTTAGAATTTTTAGGAGTATCACCATACCATGATTTCGCACCAACTAGAGTGTCAAATCTCCTTTCTATTAGCTCAATCTTCAAGGATTCAAACATAGATTCTAACACTTAACATGGATATATCCAAACCCTTACTAAACCATACTAACTTCCTTCATAGACTACTAATATCACATCTCCAAACTTATATTTTTCCTTACACCAACATACTCAATATCATCAACTTATAACCCATAAATTAACTAATGAGAACATCAGTTACCACATAGCCTCATTCACACTTATCAATTCAAGGTCACTATCTAAGTACACACACTGTTAAAACGTAGAATAATATAATCCCAAATCACTTTGGGTACATCTCTAGATCATACATACATCATCAAACTTAATTTCAAATTAACAACTTAAATTCTTGCATACACTATTTCAAGTCTACTGATTCGCCTTTCATATAATTAGCCGCATGGATACAAAATATACTAAATCCATATAAAATCTATCCCCATTTTACTACTGCTAAACTTCTGGGTTCATGCTTCTAACTCTAGGTCATATGTTATTAAAGAATTCTGAAAAAGGATCTAAAAGCACATCTGACTTTGGGTTAGTGCAAGATCTTCAAGTACATGGACGAACACTTTCAAAGTATAGAATATAAGGGAACTGGTGGGATCCTTTTAATCTCACATGCAATCCCATAACTGTCTGTAAGGACTGTCTAAGAAAGCTCTATCTCTAAGGATTTGAGCTTGACTATTTTTGTTACCTCAAAAATAAGGTATAGCTGCCATGAATAGAGAAAGATGAGAAACTGTATAAGTTTCTTCGAGAACCTTACTACAGCACGATCGGATACCTGAAAGAAGGGAAATATTTACTAAGACATCTTGTAGCCTCTTTTCCATTAGTGTGGCACGCTTCACACCTATGTACAAGACTCTACTCAAAGTAGATTTTAGATTTTCTAGGATATTTTAAAACCTTAGGCTCAGATACAAAGTTTGTAATGCCCTAGGAGTACACCATGGACACCACACGGTTCTTACGGTCACAAGTGACCACAAGCTAACCCATGAGCTAGTACCTGTTATGTGCACTAAATAAAACTGATAACAATAACATGTGCAAAAATCAATAGAAATATGCCATAAGGTTTTAAGTTCTGAAAATAATACAACTGAATCCACAAAACTGAAATATATGCAAAAACACTAAAATCTGACTAATTGGACTAACAAACTAACTGACTGTCAAAAGTTTCTGAAAGCCTCTAAATTGACTAAAAAGTTTATGGGACAGACCCTAACTAACTCTGGCTAACTAACTGAAAGGAAATACTAAAAGAAAGATAATAGGTTCTCAAAACATGAGGACTCACCACTACTTCTGTTACTGATAAGATGAACTATCTAAGTGTTATCAAAAAACTGTGAGTCTGAACCTTTGATATTAAACATCATAGCACAAGAAATGAGTATGCAGTCAGTATTTTAAATGTAATGGTATATGAGATGAGGTTAGGCTAAAATACATGGGTTATATGCATAATATAATAAATGACTAAATAGCATGAGATAACTGAGTATGAATGCATAAAAGCTGTAAAATTGGAGAATTCATAACCAAGAATAAAACATGATTCTGATATAGTTTGTAAACCAAAATACTAAAAATACCAATACTGAATAACTGATAAATGTATGCTATGGTCAAGAAAACTGGAACTAAATTCTGTGCTGAATAAAGAACTGAAATTGAAATTGTGGGAGGTATCATCTTACCGACATGCCCAAATATGTGATGATAGGATGATAATGCTCAACTTACATATTAATAGAAGTGTAGGGAAGTCATTGTCAATATATTCACCCAACATGAGTCGAGGTCGAATCCACGAGGAACAATGTGAGCGGCAATTAAGTAGGTTTGGAAAAAAAGTTACTAACTACGTTGAAGCCTATGATATATGATAGTTTGGGGGTTTTCAATCTTGTCGAGTGTGAAATTTATTCTTTGGCTTCTATAGGACTAATTTGAGGCTAAAAATAATTAGAGTGTAATCAATTAGGTATGTCTCTTGGGATTATTCTTTCCTAAGGGCAAGTCAAGCACGGGCTCGTGAAAATTCTATGCTAACTTTAATTGATGATGATGCAGTAGGATAGGTCAAAGATCTTTGTGGTTCAGATTTCAACAAAACCACAAAGATTTTACCCATTGACTCTTTCGAGCAGCTAATGTGTGTGTCAATTAAAGCCACCCATTACCTCAATTAGGCACCTATATTTCTAGGATGATACCCAAGGTATAGTCAACCTCAAATTCACCCTTATGTCTAAGATAGTGAAAATTTATCAAACTACACACACAATTGTCTATCATTGCTTTAGTCTCCACATCCCTCTTTCAAGGATGATATGGATTACTAAACTTTACCCAAAATCCTTCTTTCAAAGATGGATTCGGGTTTTATAGAGCATGGAGCTTTCACTCATCATACCCATGTGAATATTTAGGGCTTTCACCCATCAAACCCCAACCAATTTAATCAAATAACAATAGAACCCATCATCAACAAACTAAATTCCACACAAATATATCACAACCTATGCACAATTGCTTCATATTAAAACATGATCCCAAGAGGTAGATCTAGCAAATCATAATAATAATAATAAAAACAAATAAACCAAGATGTTTATTAAAGTTATTCATAGGAAAAATAAAGATAGGGCAAACCACACTTTAGACCCAAATAAATCTTTAATAGTCATAGCCAAATCTACACTTGGAAGCTACTCTAATGTCTTTTTAGCTCCAATAAGTAAAAATTTAGCTCTAAGCTCCAAGAAATTAGAAAAACCTTAAACTAAGGATATGAGGTAGGGTTGTGGGATGATTGTTTTCTAGAATGAAAGGGTTTTGAGCATTAAAGGGGATTTGGAGTTGGCTGATCAAAATTACATTTTTGCCCTTGGGCCATTTTCCGCCCTCACGCGATCGCGGAAGATTGGTCGTGATCACACTCACTACAATCCCGGATTGTCCATCACGATCGCAGTTGGTTGACTAGCTTAAAGCGGCACAATCACGGGCATTCTAGATCTTGATCCTGTATCAGCTTGTCCAACTCTTGCACTTTAATTCCCTTTTCGATCCTTTTCAACTCAAGTTTTCTTTTTTTCTCAGCACTTGTACACCTGCAAAATATGTCCATTAGTACATTTAACCCCAAATGTGTTTCACTTTTACATTCAAATCATAGTAGAGTGCATGAATGTTAAGTGCAAATGATTGGTAATTTCACCACTAATCAACACCCAAAACTTAAATCTTTGCTTGAACTGAAGCAACGCTACCCTTCATTATGAGACAATGCTCATTTTATGTCCACTTTGATTACCCAATGATAACACTGATTTCAATATTAGTCACTACCACAAGTAGCTCATCAAACATGGGCAAAACTACTCTACCAACGCCCACCAACCTAAAATGCAATATCAAAGGATGTACAAGACTTCAAAGAGCAATCATGCAACAATCACTAATACTCTAGAAATGACCTCTCTTTGAACTCAACAACATTATACTCCTTTTTCCTTATTTTTTGAGAGATGACAAAATCACGCACCTCAAATTACTTACATACCTTCTCACATGAAAGAAAATTCCACACACCAAGTTATCAAATATGCAATAAGGAATTTAGGTGCAAAACTCTCTCCCTCTCTCTCTTAAGAACTCTCAATATTAATAAGTACCATGCCATAGGCTTGCCCCTATTTTCAATTGCCACTATAATAATACACTAGATTGGAGATCACAAAGGGCTTTTTGAGCTTATAATGTAGGTTTTATAATAGGGTAGGATATCATTTAGGAACATAAAGGCTTTACCCTCCCTGAACATATGCATCACACTATTCTATCCTTCTTTAAATCATGAGCCACTTCTTTTGTTTTCACTCTTTCCACATGGGCCTCCTTTTTTTTCCTTGTTGCACCCATTTTCTTTTTATTTCTTTTTCTTGCACACTTCATGCTTTTCTTTCCTTTGTTGGGTCCTTTTTTTTTCTCCTACACATGTTCCCAATGATTAAGCTCTTAGGCACTCACTTATAAATTTGTGGCCCAAATTTAGCTCTTCCAAACTTCACCACCACAGACTTAGGCTTTTAGCCTCAATTTGCACTATTAAGTTAAAAGAGGATAGGGTTCAAAAGAGGGATAAGATAAAGGCTTATGGCTCGTAATGTGTTTTCCAAAGAAAGGTCCAAAGGATCAAAGTGGGTTACTAGGTACAACATCTATTCAATGATAGGCTTTTTTAGGCTAGAGTGGACTTCCAAAGTCGAAAAGATGGCCTAAGATCATCACCCCAATCAAGTACAATCAAAATTAGCCTTGAGAGACTAATGTGGCAAGTTCTGGATGGTACAAGTAGACATGAGATTTAAATAAATAGCTCACCACACATGGCATGCAAATTTGCGAAGGATGATCATTGCCCATTCCGCTATAGACAAAGATAGAGTATATACTAGTTTACGTAAGTAAAAAATTTTGAGTCACAAAATGAGAAAAAAATTGTTACAATGTCACTCATGTCTATGCCCTTGATTTTTCTAAAAATGTTTTATAGAGGGGGGTGTTCACTTTGCATTTGCACCGTGCACAATTCGCTAACCATGGAAACAACCCAATCCTTGGTATCACATTGTGGTTCAATATAATCAAATCATCCATATGGCTACTCAGACTTCGCTAATGGTATAAGTGTAATCCTATTTCCATAACTCCATGGGTACACAGACTCCCTCTACGTTTGTGGATCAAAACACTATCATGACGAGCTTCCCTTAAGAATGTTGTCACTCAATCCATCATAGAGGGTGTTCGTCCACTATTATTATTAAAGTAAAAGAGAACTAAAAATAAAAATAATCAATTCAAAAAATTTCCATGCTTCGTATGAACGAAGTTCAAGTATTGTAAACCAATGAATACACATAAGGGTAGGGCCACACCTCCAACTAAAGGACTTGTAGTAACCTTACTACACAACACAAAAAACATAACGAGGGTAAAGGGACTCTCTGAAACCGCATTGCTAACCATGTGGAAGGCTGAACATAGTGACACAATCGCGGACTAGTAGGTGCGATCATGTTACCGCGATCATAGCACGCAACCCGCGATCGCGGTAAATGACACCATCTGCTCCTCTATTTTGCCCTATTTTTCTATATGGCTGCCACAATTCTAAATTTCCTGTCCAAAGCACCTATAAAACATGAAATTATGTGAATTATTCCAAGAACATATAAATAAAAATATAAAAATAATGGGTTGCCTCCCATCAAGCGCCTTATTTTATCATCGTGGCATGACACCTTTTTAATCCTCATTTGTGTCTCCACTTAGAGGATTTCAATTTCCTACCCAATTTTTGATCGATACATCTTTGAGGTGCATTGGGAAAATATAAGGGCATGATGACACATGTTCTATCACGCCACTTCAAAGACATGAACCTTTTACCAAACATCACATTAAATTTTTTATTCGGCTTCGTGGGTAAAGGTGGGGTCATTAATAGGCCACTCGTTGTACACTGGAAGTTGAGCTCCTTGGCCTTAGATGGTGTGGTTCAAACTTGTGCCTTTGGAACGTCAAATTCCAATATGTAGGGATGGTACTCCTTCTCTCCAAGATGCATCACTGACTTAGGTTAATGAACTTTCATCACATCCACTATCCACAACAATGAAAAATGGTTCGAATGAGGACTATCACTTAATTTAGGAATTGTATCCCTATTAGCATTCGCCCTCTGAAATGGACTAGAGTCTTCATAAGAGATTTGATTAGATTCTTCTCTTGACTCTAGCACCATTTTCTTTGTTTCGGCATCTACAACCATAGTGTGCTCGGTTGGTTGGGAAATCACTAGGGATTCTTCAATGTTAAGCTTATTTAGAGGCTTGGACATGGTCGTAGTGTTTGCATGATTGACTTCCATGACCATCTGTTCTATCCTCTTACTTTCCTCGTAATATGCCCCTATTTCTTGAAATATATCATGAATGTTATCTTCTGTTGATTCCACCCGTTCCAAGATATGTTGAAGCATTGGTTCAACACCAATAGTTTTTGTGCTTTATTTTACCGTTTCTTTCTCATAGGACCTACCAAAATCATAAAAAGAACTATCAACTACATTAGCATAACGGTGGGAGGGGGCATCTGGATAATCATTCCCATATCCATCTTTACCACCACTTAAAGAACGTATATTCTCCCCATAAGATCGAGATGGTGCACAGATCTCTCTCAGAGCACAACTATAATCTTGCAAAAAGTGGGGTCCATTACTATATGGACATTGATTATCACGATAGGATTCCAACCACCGAACCCACGTTCATTCAAAAAGGCCATCTACCTAAGATAAGAAAAAAAAAATAACAAACCAAATTTACAAGATTTTACCAAAGCAAGCAAGCTATAATTCCAAACAAACTCAATACGCCAAATTATTCCCCAAAAATAACGCCATTTTTTATAATGCTCAACTTACACATCAATTGAAGTAAAAGGAGTTCGTTGTCAATATATTTATCCAACAAGAGTCGAGGTCAAATCCACGAGGAACAATGTTAGTGATGATTGAGTAGGTTCGGAATAAGAGCTACTATCTTCGTTCAAACCTATGATACAAGATAGTTTAGGGTTTTTCAATCTTGTCGAGTGTGAAAGTAATTCTTGTGCTTCTAAAGAACTAATTCTAGAGTAAAAATAATTAGAGTGTAATAAAATAGGTGCAGATCTTGGGATTATTCTCTCCTAGGGGCAAGTCATGCACGGGCTCATAAAAATTCTATGAAAATTTTAATTGATGATGATGTGGTAGGCTAGGTCGAAGATCTTTATGGTTCGTCTTTCAAAAAAGACACAAAAAATTCACCCATTGACTCTTTTGAGCACATAACATTTGTGTCCATTAAACCCGCCCATTACCTCAATTAGGCACCCCTATTTCTAGGATCATACCCAAGGTATAGTCAATCTCACATTCACCCTTATGTCTAAGATAGTTAAAGTTTAGCAAACTACACACACAATTGTGTATCATTGCTTTGGTCTCCACATCCCTCTTTTAAGGATTATATGGATTCCTAAACTTCACCCAAAACCCTTTTTTCGAAGATGGCTTCAGGATTTCTAGAGCATGGAGCTTTAACTCATTATACTGTTGTGGATATTTGGGGCTTTCTCCCATTAAACCCCAACTAATTTAATCAAGAAACAATAGAATCCATCTTCAACAAACTAAATTACACACAAATATATCACAACCAATGCATAATTTCTTCCTATTAAAACATAATCCCAAGAGGTAGAACTAGCAAATCATAATAATAATAATAAACATAAATAAACCAAGATGTCTATTAAAGATATTCATAGGAAAAATAAAGATAGGGAAAAATAAAATTTATACCCAAATGAATTTTCAATAGACAAAGTTAAATCTACACTTGGAAGTTACTCTAATGTCTTCTTAGCTCCAATTAGTACAAATTTTAGCTCCAAGATCCATGAAATTACACAACCCTAAACTAAGGATGGGAGGTAGGGTTGTGGGATGATTTTTTTCTAGAATGAAAAGGTTTTGAGCTTTAAATGGGATTAGGAGTCGGCGGGTCAAAATGACCTTTTTTTCCCTTAGGCCATTTTTCGCCCTCACGCGATTGTGGAATATTGGTTGCGATCGCACTCATCGCGATTGCGGTTTGTCCATTGCAATCACAGTTGATTGACTATTTTAACATAGCATGATTGTGGGTGTTAGCCCGCGTTCGTGATAACTGAGGGCTAGATCCTGATCCTGCATCATCTTGTCCAGCTCTTGCACTTTAATTCCCTTTTTGATCTTTTTCAGCTCAAGTTTGCTTTTTTGTTTCTCAGCACTTATACACATGTAAAATAAGGGTATTAGTACATTTAACCCCAAATGTGTCTCACTTTTACATTCAAATCATTGTAGCATGCGTGAATGTTAAATGCAAATCAGTGGTAATTTCACCACTCATCATAGGGGGTTCAACCTGTGGCACCAGTTGGAAGGATATTAGTACCGTGCTGCGGCTACTAATAATGGTTGTATCAACCCTAAAATAGCAGGAACACATCTTGTCAACCATAAACTAACAGGAAGACTCATGAGATACATGTCAACCCTAAACCAGCAAAAAGACATCTCAAACCTACACTGGCTACGTAGTTCTGTAACTCAGGGATTGCTACAAACCTACAAACCCTATACTGATAGGAATTCCCCCATTTTAGGGTTCTCTCGGTGCTGAATCCTACATCGAACTGAACTGACACTGATTTCAGGATTAAGCTAAGTTTAACTGACATGATAACTGACTGAACTGATAATGCTTATACATGTTTGAAACTATTCTACAAATACTAAGACTAAGTAAACAACTAAATTTTAGGTATTCATAACCCCAAGACTCGATAGCAATAATAATAGATCACATGAAAACTATGAACCATTGAAAAGATTCCTTGTTCAACATTCAACACTTAGTCATTTTATTAAACACATGAGGGTCATAAGTTAAAGCATGAAAATAGTTAAATCATGTGATAAAAATATAACCGCAATACTAAAATCAATAGTTAAGGATGTAACTTGCAAAAATCACCATTCAAATGTGCCAAGGGCAAATTCCAATAAAAACATATGGTAAACTTAATTGAAATCAAAGTTCATAATATCTTCTTGAAGATAACTAATAATAGCATGTAAAAATCATGGCTTTAAACTTGAAAATAGATTCTTGGACTCTTTGGGTGAAAAAGACATATGAATGAACATCACACATACCTTAATTAATGTATTTTTAAAGATTCCTGATGGTTTTTTGGAAAAATTAACCTTGAATTTCCTTGATTCTTTTTAGAAGGCTATGGTTTGTTCTTCAGGGAGGTTGCTTTCTTTTGATAGAATTTTGTGAAATAGGATAGCAAATTATACTTTTGAGATCCTAAATCCTGTGTTATATATCAATTAGGTGAAGGTAAAAAAACCCAAATGTCCTTGGAAAAATGTGACTGAAAGCTAGAAATTAAGGGGGGACGCGATGGAGCACGCGTTGCAAGCTCTGGTCCGCCGAACTAGAGCACATGTTGCAGGCTCTACAACAGGCACCCCTACTAGTGGACTAAGTCACGCGATGCGGGCTTATTCTGGTGGTGATACTACTTTGGACTTCCAAGCATGCCCTTACGCTCGTTTGAAAATTCCAAAACTCACCCGAGATGTACCTTATACATCCCCAATCATGAATCAACTTAAAAATTAACTTTTCAATGACGGGAAGGTCAAAAATAAAATCATAGAAGTTTAGGGTCTTTAGAAATGACTATGTCCTAACACTTAGTGAAATTTTCTAACTCTTGGACCCCTTTTAACATGCAATTGTAAGCTAGATTGAGCTAAGATCTTGTTGGGTCTTACAACGGTCCACTTATACTCGGTAGATATCATAGGCCGACTAAAAAAAGTGGAAAGTAAATCATCTAAAATACAAACTATGGTCACATGACCAGCAATCAAAAAATATCCCCAACGTTAGCCCACACCATCCCCACTAATAGTTCTACAATATACACATATACCAAATACAAGTACTAAAAGAAGCATAAATTGGTTGATATCTAATAAAGCATATCAAAGAGGTACAAATTGATAGATATCATATTAAGAACAAAATACAACACAGAATACAAGAAATAACTGGAATGCAATGAAGATGATGATGATAATAATGAAGATTTGATTCCTGAGGTTATTGCACAACCTTCGTATACACCTAACAAGTTGTGCTGCTAGGTAGTACCCACGGGGGATTTTCAATCCATATAAAATCCAATATCCAATATTCTATACAAATATCCATAACTCCTCTCTCGCACATTCATCGATAGAGGGTTTTTCAAGATGTTACATATTCTATCAAAAAAAGCCAATGTTTTCAATATTTCCACGGTGCTGCCAATGTTTCATGAATGAATAAGATATGAGGATGTAATTCTCATAACCAACCAAACTAAGAATTTAAAAATCCAACCAATATACAAATCACGTAAGCCTAAATCAACTCATTATGCCAACCATCCATGAATCGAATATAATATATATGTCAATAAGGTAAAATACACAACAATATGCCATTGATATCACATAAATTCTGAGTTAGGTTTTTTTCACCATAAAAGATACAATCAAATATAAATACAAGACCAACAACATTATATAAGACCCGACAAAAAATACATAGAAAATGATGTGTCAAAATCAAACACATAGCAACAACTTAGGCCCTGACACGGTCACAACATAATAATAAAACCATTTCATGATTAGTTCCCACACCCATAACATGATTTTATATCAATATTAACTACCCATACCAGTCTAAAGAAATTTAAGCCATAACCTACCTCGAAAACCGAAACTCATATCAACAAGCCTTTAACACCAACCTTTCACATCACCCACGAACTCAAAATTAAATAAAATATGCAAATATAGAATATATGCTTCAAAAAAAGCCAACAATACCTATATTGACCATTTCTAGGTCGGGATAAAAATGCGCCCGAAATGAGTTTTCAAAAAGAAGGGTAAAACTAGAATTTTAGTCCAAAAATATATTTTCCATGATTAAAGGAATTCACTAAAGAATACCCAGGAAAAATGAGTTAAAATTGGGGTTTGGATTAAAAAATTACTAACTTAGTCCTTCCAAATAAAATCCCTAAATTTGACTTCCAAATAAAAGTTTTAAAAGGATTATAATGATAAAGTCAAAGAAAAGTAATTTAAATTACAGTTTAGAGCTTACCCAAGCTTAAAAAGGGAAGAAATTGTCCAAGAACTCAAAACCCCAAACTCTAAACTTGAAAATAGTGAAAACTCACAAAACTGAGGATTATATATCACCCATGCTTGCTTAAGCAATCACTGTGTCTCTTAAGCAACTATCGCTTAAACGACCAACTGTTTCTTACACGAAACCCACTAGATTCATAGATGTTGCATAAGAGACATGGTTTTCGCTTAAGCGATAATCACTTATACGATGCGAAAGTCGCTTAATTGACACCCTTGACTTTCTACCAGGCCACTTAAGCGACCAAAATATCACATAAGTGGTGCACCAACAAGAGATTTAGATTTGTCCAACCCTCATGATTCATCTGTAATCTTGAGAATGCAAACAAACTATGCTAACCTATCAAATTCAATGCTCTAGACTCAATGGCAGTATAAGATTTTCAAAAGAATCATTTTCACAAAGTTTACCCCCAAAATTCGATTTCACAACTTTCCAATTTGAGGATCAAAATTAAGATATAAAAGACTTAAAACCATAGCAACTATGTTACTAACCTAAAATTGACATTTTAGATCTGCTGGCATAGTCCATTTTTATATCTGATGCACATATCAATAAATGTTGACTGAATTCAACTATAAAGATTTTATGACCACCAAAAACACAATCTCGCATAAATCACACTAAAATACATTGAGAATATGCCAATAACCCTCACACCCCAAAAATACCACAAAAAAACATGAGGAGGGAACAAATGGTCAAATCATATTTAAATGAATAATTCATAAAAATCATAAAAAATTAAGTCATTAAAGTATTTTTCCAAGTCTTCGTTGACCCCTTGGTATTCATTTGGAATCTCGTATATGCAAAAAACTATGCTAACCTATCAATTTCAACCTTAAAAACTCAATGGTGCAGTCAAAATTTCCATCGAGGTCATTTCGATAAAAAGAGGGTCCCACACCCAAGTGTTATTTTTCTTAAGTTCAAGCCAATAGCCTAAAATAAGTCTAAAAGCCTTAGGACCTGAACCAAGGTTCTGTCAAGCCTAAAATCAACATTTTAGAGTTGTTTGAGCTGTCAAAATTTGCATATAAGCTTATTTGACTGAAGTTTTCACCTGATAGCCAATTTTTACCAACGAAGACTTCAACATAGGTAATTATCTCTAAAAACTAAATGAACTGCCCGATACCCAAACTGTCAGCTCCAATAAGTTATAAATAACTTAGGCCCATTATAGGAAATCTATTAACATAAAAAATAAGTTAAAATGTAGAAAATAACCAAGAGGGTTATTTCAGATAACTAAGATTTATATTAAGGATACTAACCAACTACATGTGCCGACCATTTCTATTATTTTTGATAGGTATGCTATTTACTTTTAAATTTTGAGAAAATCTTTATGAAAAGTTAGCCCCTACATTTAATCTAAGTACATCCTTCAATCCTCAGGCTGATGGGCAGTTTGAGCGAACGATCAAAGTAATTGAAGACATGTTTCTACATGTCTCATCGATTTTTGTGGTTATTGGGACTACTTTTTATCATTATGTGAGTTTGTATACAACAACAAATATTATTTGAGTATAAACATGGATTTTCTTAAAGCATTGTATGGAAGAAGGTGTCGGTTTTCCATGGGTGGTTTGATGTATTTTAGTTGACCCCTAGGGATGCTGATTTATTGAAGGACTTTATGAAAAAGGTTGAAATTATGAAAGAGAAGATTGTAGTAGTTCAAAACTAGTATATGGATTATGTAAATAGGAAGGTCAATGATATTCATTTCATGGATGGTGATTAATTCTTTCTTAGTGTCTCACCTATAAATAGGTTGATGTAATTTGGAAAGAAGGATAAACTTAGCCTAAGGTACATTGGGCCATTTAAAATCTTGAAGGGTGTAAGAAAAGTGGCTTAAATATATCTCCACCTCTGAGTTTGTTGGAAGTCCACCTAGTATTTCATTTTTTTATGATTAAGAAGTAACATGGGTATGGTGATTATAGCAATCATTATGATTCGGTTTGGCTTGATGAGAACCTCTCTTATGGAGAAGAACCTATTGTCATTCTTGATAGAGATATTCAAAATTTGAGAACTAAAGTGAATTCATCCATAAAAGTCCAATGATAAAAGTGTCCTATTCAGGAGGCCACTTAGGAGACTGAAGAGAACATGTGTAAGCTTTATCCTCAGTTTTTTACTAATTCAGGTAATTTTTTCCTCTTTTTTATTTCTTGTTGTTGTTTAGGGATAAATAGTGGGTAAGCTAGTACCTAATGTAATTACACATATCGTTGTTATAGTATTTCTTAGCATATAAAAGTCAGGGTTAAGTTACTCCTTGAATGAATATTATGATATCTCAAACTAGGGTGGTTTCATATAAATCATTAGTATTTTGTTGTTTAGAGAATTCTAGTGGTTTGTGGTATAGTATTTTATTGACTTAAGATCACATTATGTTAGGTAAAAGGTTTAGTAATCCATTGAATCTTTCAAAATAGAAATTAGATTCGTAGAACTCCGTTTATAGTGATTGTCATAAAGGGTTATTTTGTAACATGATAATCAGATGAGTATGTTGTAAAATGGAATACTCTTGGAAAACATCCTAAATTCTTGCCTTGATTCTTCTATAATAGAAAGATGTTATGTTGCAGCGATGTTGCTATAGCAAAAATTAAATTGGCGCAGTGGAGGTTCATGCATCAGTTGTTTCATCGTAATGGACCATTTATGACTACAATTATTAAGTTACTACAGCAGCGATATCGGGACTGTTTATACCCAGAAAATTTGGTACATAGCATTATTTTTCCAAACATTCAAGTTTTAACCTAAATATAAGAAAGATGTGATTTTATGTATTCTTGGATGTTTCCTACTATTAAAGTAAGTTTATTTTACCATTCTAACAAGTCATTACTTTTATTTTACCATTCTAATAAGTCATTACTTTCTTTAATCCTTAGAATTTTTTCATGGTTGAATTTATGAGTTTCACCCTAGGTTTAATGATCTAGTGTAAATTGCTTATCAGTGGCATTAAATCACATGTTAATGGATTTAGGATGCTAGAATACACTTTCTAGAGTAGAATTTGTTCTATCAATCATATTTATGGAACATTAGAGTGGATTAGAGGGTGAAAATCAGACAATGGTGATTTAGGCTTTGATTATAGGATAATTCATTAGTTTTTAGGTCCTTAATGCCTTATGTTAAAGAATGAATTGTTGAATTGTTCCTTACTCCATTTAGAGATTTCCTATAAGCTTACTAAGTTATTTATGACTTTTTAGAATTAATATTTCAGTTATCGGGACGTTCATTTGGTTTTCAAAGTCAATTTTCTATTTTGAAGTCTTCATTGGTTCAAATTGACTATAGGGAAAAACCTTTTAGTCAAACAACCTCGTATGCTAATTTTAATAGTTCCAAAAACTTTGGAACATAGATTTTAGTCTAGTTGTACCCTTGATTTAGGTCTCGAGACTTTTCAACTCATTTTGAGCTATTGGCGGAAAGTTAAGAAAATGGCACATAGGTGTAAGGCTCACTTTTTGTGAAAACAACCTCAGATAGATGTTTTAACTGCATCATTGAGTTTGGAATGTGAATTTTATAGAGTAGCATAGTTCTTTTGTTTATATGATATTTTGGATGAATTACAAGGAATTGGTAGAGACTTTGAAGAATTCCAAGTCTCAACTGGTGTTGGTGCATCGCTTAAGATAATACCACCTAAGCGGCATGCCAGTTGCTTAAGTAACCTATCTTAGCCAAGTAAGTATTACCTAAGAGATACCAATAGTGCTTAAGCGATGGTCGCTTAACCGACCCAAGGTCTCTTAAGCGATGGTTAGCATTAGTGACAATATCTTGATACTTGGGGAGCCTATAAAATCCTCACTTAGCCTAATTTCTCCATTTTTTACCCATTCTCAAGTCTGTAGAACTCTAAAGATTGTAAAAATTGGGAGAATCATTAGTGGGTGATTTTGAAGTCTTCGTTGACGTAATCAACGCATTTATTCTTTGATTTCTTGGTAAGTTTCAGAAAATTCCATGGCTAATTTCACATGATTTTCACAAAATCCATAAAATATTGATGGGTTGATTATAACACCAATTGAGTTCAAAATTCACCAATTTTTTAGGGTAAATATTCTTTGAGCAAAATAGGACATTTTGATGGTTTTGAAAGTGTGATTATGATAATGGGCCCAACATGGGGTTTTACATAATTTATGACCCAATGTACATGTAACATCCCACATTTTTTTGGCTAGAATTCAAATCGTTGTTCCCATGTATACAAACCTGAACCCTATGATTCTTTGTCAATATATTTGTAACTATAAATTCTATTAGGAATATATTTGTATAGGAATCAAGGAGATAGAAATCTCCTAAATCAAAGACGAGTTGAGGACTTTTCTATTGATAGAGTTTTAACGGATACTCCAACTAGGGTCTACTTTAAATGCGTGATCTCTTATAATATAATTCTTAAGGTGTTGCACTATATATCAAATGATATATAATTGTGTTAGTTTTCCAACAATATCAATTTCTCCTTAATTAGATACCCGAGCAAAAGGTTATGACCATTTTTATGAGAAATAGTTAGGGGTCGCGATAGACCCATGCCGCGAGGGCTATTCTACTGGACTAGAAGTCGCATCGAAAGGGCTATTCCACTGGAATAGGGGTCTCATCGCAAGGTCCATTCCCATGGGATAAAGAGTCTGAGCAGCAATTGGGTCTTTTTCCCTCAACCCTAATCGTCCAAAATATGATTTTTAACATTCCAAGGGGCATTATTTGCCCATTACCTCAAATTTCACATTCCCTTTCCTTTTCCAAAAACAAATTTCAAGCTTTTTCTCTCAAGAACACAAGGATTTAAGTTCATAATACAAGATTTCTTCAAGAATTGATTCAGTTAAGGTATGTGGGGTACTCATTAATGGGTTTTTTTTGCACATTGAGCCCAAAAACCCTCTCTTTGATTTAAAGTATAAACTTTTCCTTCATTGTGATTTTTCTTGTTCAAGATAAGTTTAATTTATTTGTTTCTTAGTAATTAGAAATTAATCTATGTCCTCTTATAATTCCCATGTAAACTAGGTTATTTCACGCTTTAAGTTTCAATTACTCATGTTCTATTCAAGTAATTCCATGTCAAATCTTTAAGTTATGAATTATATCATATGAATATGTTAATTGTATTTCACTCAATTATTGAAGTGTCTTATTTCTTGGGTCTTTCAACTATGATTTTATACCACTATTTTATGTGTTGTTTACGTATTTTGGGATCAATTAGTGTTGGAGGGTTATGAACACCCAATACTTATGTGTTTTTAAATGTTTCCATTTTCAAGTTACAAGTCTATCAGACCATGTTTTTTATTATTTTATTTAGACTATCATGTTCATGTTGAGCACTTATTAGTAAAGTACCACATCATGTTAGACCCATAATAATACCAGTGTCATTTAGTTGGGAGTAGGATTTAGCACTGAGAGAACCTAAGGTTGGGGGCTCACCTTCCAGTAGAGGGTGTGACCTTTAGTAATAGTCACTGAGTTGCAGAACTATATATCCAACGTAGGTATAAGAGGTATTCCTTCCAGTATAGGGTGGACACACTTTTAGGGGCACCTTCTGGTAGAAGGTGACTCCATAGTCCTTCGGTACACCAGTTTAGTAGAACCACATAACCATGTGTTAGTATCCGTGGCAAGGACGGACACCCTTCCAACTAAGGTTACTGGTTTGACCTCGATTAGCTCAGATATGGGCATGTCGGTTACATGTAATTAAATTTCTTTCTTTAGTTTTATCATATTGTAAGCTTTATAAGTATTACATTTATTCAGTATTTCTTACGATCATGTTTCCATTCAGTAAAGTTTTCATATAATTTAAATCTGTAGCTCAAGTAGTATGCCAGTACATGGGTTAGTTTGGGATCATTTATGATTCTAAGTACCGTGTTATGACTAAGGGGTAGCCTTGGGTCATGACAAACTTTGTATCAGAGCACAGAGTTTAAGTGTCCTAGGGTGTCTATGAAGTTGTATCTAGTAGAGTCTTACAGAATGGTACAGAGACATTTGTAGTTTTCTTCGAGAGGCTACAGACATTTAAGAAATATTTCCCTTCTTTCATGCCTCAAATCGTGTAGTTAAAGGGTTCTCTAAGGAACTTATTTAGATTTGTACATTACTCCATTCGTGCCAAATATGCCTTTTTTTTAGGCAATAGAAATAGCCAAGTTTAAATCCTTATAGATAGAGTTTACTCTGACAGTCCCCATAGACAGTTATGCAATTGCATGCAGGCTTGAAAGGATTCCATCAATTTTTTTATGTTCCAAAGAATTTCATTCATGCTCACAAAAATCGTGCACTACGCCTAAGTCAGATATGCCTTCAGATCCTTTCTCATAATCCTATGATGGAATATGATCTAGAGTGAAAAGCATGAACCCAAAAGTTTAGTAGCAATAAAGTGGGATAGTGTTAATCTGAATTTAGTAGATTATGTATCCTTGGGGCTAGTTGTATGAAAGGTGAGTTTATAAGCTTGAAATGGTGCATGCAAGAATTTAAGTTTGTTGATTCAAAATTTAGTATGATGATGTGGCTATGATCTAGAGGTGTACCCAAGGTTATATGGGATTGTATTATTTCTATGTTCTTAAAGTTTGTTCTTAGATAGTACCCTTGAGTTGCTAAATGCAAATGAGGCAAGTTATGTTGTTATGATGTTCTTACTAGCTAAGTTATGGGTTATATATTGTTTAAGTTGGGTATATTGGTGTAATGGTAATTCTCATGGATTAGGGGAAAATATAAGTTTAGAGATGTGATATTAGTAGGATATGAAGGAAAAGAGGCATATCTTGTGTTTAGTGAGGCAAGTATGTTGTCAATAAGGGTGTAAGTATGTGATGATGATTGTTGAATCAAAAGAAAGTTAAGGATAATTTATATTAAGGGAGTTTTCAAGAATTAAGTTAGTATAGTTCGTTAAAAAGTTTCAAAATATCCATGTTAAGTGTTATAATCTAAGATTTAATATTAGATAATTGAGCTCATAGAAATAAAAGTTGAAATTTTAGATGGTGTGAACTCATCGTATAGTGATACTCCTATTGATTCTAAGTTAGTAAGTGTCTAAGTTATTACATGATGACTAGTGGTGCTATAGAAATTTAAGAGTTGTATCTCAGAAGAAAGTACTAGCAGTGTGTTTTACACTTTCATTTGTAGTCTTTCAGGGTAAGTTTATTATTGATTTGTATTGTTATATCTTGGACTGTAGAGTAAAGTGGTTGTAATTCAGTTTAGAGTTTATTAAATGGGTCCACAAACTTAGAATGATGGCTTAAAGCTAAGAGGGAGATGATAGAACAAGGAACCAAGTCAGGCTCTTAGATTCTAGTAGTGATACTAGTGTGTTGTAGAACAACACTAGGGAAAGATGATGACCGATCCATTCTCATCTGAATGCTAAGTTTTATACTTCACTCATCACGACATCTACTCTTTCCTTACATGCCAGCTCCATAATCATGGTTCATTTTCATGTACATAATAGAGAATTATGTACGCTCCTAGTTCCTAGTATAAGGAGTTCCATTCCACTCAACAGTACGAATCATATTCCATGAATTTATGAACTCCAAACTCGGGTCATGCAGCTCATGACTCATGTACTCATGTTTTACAGTATGTTCAGTTCTCATAACTTATGCTACTCTCTTAATGACCAGTGAAATTCAGATTATGTCATGTATTTCCCCAGTTTAGATCTCTTTGATGAATTCATGTCGTTGATACTTTATTCCTTAGGCCTCAGTTAAGTGTCCAAGTTATGCATTGTATTCTTCCATGTTTTAGGTCCTCATGTTCTAACCTTTCAGTGACCTCTCTTTATAAAATGATAGTGGTGATTAACAATTGTTTAGATGGGAGAGAGTAAATGTTTCATGTTGGGGAAAGATTGTTGTATGTTTGTTTTATCAAAGGCTATAAGTATGAAGGATGAATGAGGCAAAGCTTTTGGTATAGTCATGGTTAGTGAGAATTCCATGGATATTTTCTTGGGAACAGTGTTTGGAAATTGTTATTGACAAGAGGTGTTAGAGAATGTGGTAAAATTCCAAAGTGGATTGATTGACCAAAAGTTTATATGGTTGATTTAGCACATAAGCCATTGATTTAACCGAGGAGTCATTCATTATGGAAATATCAAGTGGTATCATTATGCTGACTAGAGCTTGCAAGAACATGTCAATTTGCCAAATCCCAACCATTTGCCAATGAGACTCTAAACCATTAACTAACAGGACTCCAAAGTTACAAGTAGGAACCAAACCCTTTAGTCAAGTGGGACTCTACCCCTTCTCAGCCAATAGGAAACAAAAGTCCCAAGTAGGAACCAAATCATTTAGCCAAGTGGGACTCTAATACATTAGGCAATAAGACTCCAAAGTTTCAATTCAAAAACATTTCATGGTCTCCAAGACCTTTCAAAAGCCAATTTAGCCATTTATGCAAGGCTTAGTTCAAAATAGTAGGCAATGTCAAATGATAATTCACATTCCAAAACCAATCAGGCAAATAGTTTAAGGTTCTAATCAATTTCAATATCAAAGTTTAATTACTTGGGGGAAACCATGACCCCCATTCCAAAACCATGCCCATGAACCCCAATGAGTTCACAAATCATCAATTAAAAAAGCATAAGTAACTTGTGAAAACCATGGGAAAAGCATTTAAACAATCATTCTCCAAAACCCTCAACCGATTATTCAAAACCTAACACAAAAATCATGTGAATACCAAATAACTTCATTCCATAATTAAAACACAAGTTTAGGGAGAGAGATACATGCCTTAATCACCAAGAAATCTAGAGAAAAAACACCCTTGAGCCCTAAAAGACCAAACTCTTGAAACCCTAGCCTTGCCTTTGAATGGAGAATTTGAGAGAAGAGAGCAGAGTGATTTGTTGAGTTATGAGGGGTTATGGAGGTTCCTTAGGGTATTTTAGGTAGTGGGTACCGACTGGGGAAAGAGGCAAATATCCAAAGTACCCTTCAAATAAAAGTTGAAAATTTGTCGCCAGTTACTATGGGTCACTCTATGACTCATGAGGACACCTTACGACTCCTCACCATGATTCATAGTCTGGAAAGTGACCAAGGGTGTACACACTGGTTTGATTATGATAAGAGTCATACGACTCATAAAGACACCTCACGACTCTTATGGATAACTCATGTTCTAAGGAGTAGCTCAAGGACCTATCACCATTGACCCAATGATTAGAACATCAGGACTCGTATAGGGTCTTGAATACTAATTGGGTCTAGTCATACTCAGAAAAGATACATTGAGGAAACATCACTAGTCACCCAACGATTGGGGTCCTATGACCCATGGGGTGGTCTTACGACTCATAAGGTAAATCATATGTTAGGTAATGAGTCCAATAACTTAAAAAACATTCAAGGCCAATATATAAGGTGTCACATTCTCCCCCCTAGGATCATTCATCCCTGAATGATGAATCAAGGCATCCTTTAGCATGATTTAACATAGGAACACAACCTTGTACCGTTAACAAAGACAAAAAACAAAGATATTAAGAAATACACATACTTTAAGCACGATTATCCAAAGCGTAAAATAGGAATGGATATTTGGACGACATGTCCTCTTTTGCTTCCCAAGTAACGTCTTCAACCTTATGATTCCTCATAGGAACTTTGTAAAATCCACATCATTAGTCCTCAAATGACAGACTTGCCTATCCAAAATCTTAATTAGGACTTCCTCATAAGACAAGGAATTTGAAATGCCAATACTCTCCAAAGGGACAACTAAGAAAGGATCACCCATGTACATCTTCAACATCGAAACATGGAATATCGGATGAATAGACCCCATACTTGAAGGTAACTACAAAATCATATACCACATTGCCCACTTTTCTCAAGATCAAGTATGAGATAACATAATGGGACTGAGCTTTCCTTTCTTTCCAAATCTCATCAATCCTTTCATGGGAGACACCTTCAAGAACACCCAATCGCCAACATAAAACTCCAATTCCCTTGCTCATATCCATATCGGACTTTTTGAAACTTTGGGAGCTCTTAAGCCTATCACTAATTACCTTCACCTTTTATATGGCCTGATGAATTATGTCAGGTCCAAACAATCTAGTCTCACCAATTTTGAACCACCCAATAGGAGAACGACATCTTCTGCCATACACAAACTTTATGAGAGGCAAATTATCAACCCAACTACCACCAAAGTCAATCACATAGTCCCTTAGTATATATTCAAAATTCTAGATAGTCCTCTCCACTTGTCTATCCGTGTGAGGGTGAAAAGTGGTGCTAAGGTTTACCTTGGTCCCCAAACCTCTCTGAAAGGAATGCCACAACCTTCTTGTGTTTCATCAAAACACAACCCATCCCCATATAGGATGCATCACAATATACAACGAAACCATCATTACCCTCGAGTAGGGTAAAAATCAGAGCCGAAATCAACTTATCATTCAACTTCTCAAAGCTACCCTCACAAGCATTGGACCACAAAAACTTCACCTTTATATGAGTCAATGTAGTAAACAATGTTGAGATTGAAGAGAAACTCTCCACAAACCTCATATAATACCCGGCTAAACCTAAGAAGCTCTGAATATCGATTGGAGTCATAGTTCTAGGCCACTTCTTAACCACTACAACTTTCAGTGGATCCACCATGATCCCCTCACTAGAAACAACATGACCAAGAAAGGTCACAATATTCAACTAAAATGCATACTTCAAAAAGTTAGCATACAATTGTTGGTCCTTAAGAATCTGCAACACTATGCGGAGGTGGTTGGCATGATCTGCCTTACTCTTAGAATATACAAAAATATCATCAATAACACAATCATAAAAAAATCTAAGAACTAATGGAATACTCGATTTATTAGATCTGTGAACTCTGTCGGAGCATTAGTCAAACCGAATTCCATAACCAAAAACTCTTAATGACCATATTAGGTACGAAAAGCAGTCTTAGGAATATCCACTTCCCTAATCATCAACTGATGATAACCTGAATGAAGATCAATTTTAGAAAAGCATCTTACACCCTAAAGTTAGTCGAATAGGCTATCAATCCTAGAAAGCGAATACTTATTCTTTATAGATACCTTATTCAATTGCCAATAGTCTATGTACATTCAAAGGGAACCATCCTTTTTACACATAAAAAGTATGGGAGCACCCCACAGAGAAATGCCAAGGAAAATAAAACCCTTATCAAGAAGATCTTTCAACTTCTCCTTTAGCTCTTTCAACTCAGCCTGAGCCATTTGTAAGGAGGAATAGAGATAGAACGATTATTCAAAAAGAGGTCAATCCCAAAGTTTATTTTCCGTATTGGGAGGAATACCAGGAAGATCATTAGGAATAATTCAGAAAACTCATTGACTATAGAGATAGGTTGCAAGAAAGTCCCCTCAAAATTAGAATCCCTAACTCAAACTAGATAGTAAAGACACCTCTTGGAAATCAACTTTCGAGCTCTAAGATTTGAAATAAATATTTCCTTAGGTACTATGGAACTCCCTTCCCATTTTATTAATAGTTCATTCGGGAATTGGAAACTGACCCTTTGAGTTCTATAATTAAGAGACGTATAGAACGAATGGAGCTAATCTATCCCTAAAATAACATCAAAGTCTAACATATCCAACTCTATCAAATCCACCAAGGTCTCCCTAGCACATATATATACCACACAACCCCTATAGACTTTTCTAGATACAACAAAGTCACCTACCGGGGTAGACACAGAAAAGGGATCAGAAGTATGCTTAGGACCAAAACCAAAATAAATAGCAACATAAGGGGTTACATAAGAAAGAGTCAACCCTAAATCAAGCAAAAAAACCACATCACGAGAGAAAAGTTGTAACATACCAGTGACAACATCAGAAGAAGCCTCAAATTCCAAACAAAATGGTAAGAGCATATAAACAATTCCAACAACTATCGGCACTAGAAGTAACACTATTTGGTGATGGAGATGAAGAAGTAGCAACCAAAATATTATTATCTCTAGAAGTAATCCTTGAAGTACAATCCCACTGCATATGACCAAGTTGACCACACTTATAGCACTTATTTCTTTATTCATCATATACTCCATGATAGACCTGCCGACAAAAGTGCCAAGGGGGATAAGATAGGGCCGACTAAGCTCTGCAGGCTTAAGACTAGGAACGTTGTGCCTTGAACCTACTTTCAGTCTAAAAGCAATAATCACCAAACAGCTTTGGATATAGAGCACTAGTTGTAAAATTAGAACCAAAATTTTCCCACTTCTACTTTGTCCACTATCTTTCATCTCTACCACTATTCTGTAGGCCTCTACCTTGCTCGATAAATCTAAACTTCTTATTCTACTTCTCTCAAAATTCTGTCTACTTCTTTTTCTCATCTTGCAACTGTTTCATATACACCACCATCCTAGAGATGTCCATGTCATTATTCAGCAAGGTGTCCTTACACTCTAACACCAAGTCCGAGATAAAATCAAAGCAAACTTCCTTATCCTAACCCTCATAGACGACACCAACTCCAGAGCATAGCATGATAAAAGATGAAACTTTAAGGCATAATCCATCATAGTTATTCTGCCTTGCTTTAAATTATTAGACTTTTCATCTTTTGCCTCTCTCAACTCTTAAGTAAAGAAGCAATCAAGAAAGGTACTAGAGAAGTTATCCTACATAGCGGGCTCAGAATCTTAACCCCTTGACTGCCCCACTTTTCATACCACTGATATGCCATATCCTTTAATTGATATGCAACAAACTCCAAACCCTCAGAGTCAGTATAATGAATCACTTAAAAAATCTTTTTCATCTCATCTACAAACACTTAAGGATCCTCCTTAACTTTTGAACCAGTGAAGGTCGGGGAACTTAACCTCATGAATTGACCAACCCTTGTGGCCTCAGAAGAAGAAGTGATAGAAGCAACACGTTCATACTAGAATGACAAGGAGGCCACCAACTGAGTAAGCAAATGAATTAACTAGAAAATCTCGGCATTAGACGTATCCCCATGAGGCATTAGAAGTGGCATCTGCCTGAGGAGCTCGAGGAGGACTAGTAAGGACCGATGAAACTCTATTGGGGAAATCCAAAAGAAGGACCCTAAATTGGGTCCATACCCCATAAGCAAGATGAGTTTCATCCACATTATCCTAAAGTTGGATAGAGGAGTTTCCACAAGCATCAAATCTTCTAGGTTGCATGATCTGAAATGTGAACAAATAAAATTAGGGAGACTTCAACATCCTAAACTCTATAGCCCAAAAGCAGAACACAATAAAGGGAAGTATTCCTAGATTCCTTGTAATCTCTCCCTTACAAATGTGGTGTGCTACACACCCATAAAAGAGACTTTACTCGACATGGATTTGTAGACACCCGATTGACCATGAACCTAGGATCTAATACCAACTTTGACATGACCTGAACTAGAGCTTATCTATGATGGGTATCTCAAGTTTGCCAAGGACTAGAGACCAACGCCTCTTTCCTAGCAAAATAAAACATAGTATGACTAATAGCGGATGAATTCCAAACATATAACAAGATAAGTAGAGTTTCGAAGATATAACAAGATAGGAAACTCAAAAATAAATTTAAGTATTTCAACAACCTCCAAATCATAGTAATCCACAAAGCCTCTAAATAGACCAAAACCAATCCAAGTCGTGTCATGCCCGGGGAAATAGCCAAAAAGGTAACCAAAGAAATAATCTATGACAAAATTGGACCCTGAATTGATATGCCATCTAGAAGAAAGAGGATCACCACTTCAAGATGACTCATGAACAGTCCAAGAACCACCTATCACTACATAAATTAAGTTAAAGATTCTCAAGTCCCTGCATTGCATAGGTATATAGTGTACAAATATGGTAGTGGGTTGAGCGCTAGTATGTAACTAAGGGATAAGGGAATAAAATGATGCCATGATAAACAGCTCAAAATAATTCCATACCAATGCACACAGTCATATGAATATAAATATATATATATAACATACCAGGATAAGGAAGAATTCTTAGTATAAAAGTTAAAACATTACCCTGGGTTCTGTAGCATAACCATCGAATAGCACCTACGGTCTAGATGGGCCTCAGCTCTCACCCTCTGGTTAGGCCCCAGTGTGTGTAGTCGCATAAATCTGATATTAAATATAACATATATACACAGAAGACTCAAACATCCCAAAAACACATTAATGGTTACATGAGAACCCAATCATAAATCAAGGGCATTTCGAACACCCAACCATTTAGACCCCTATGTCGGTAAACATAGTTTCCAGTAATAGTCCTCTCTGGTCCACCATTTTCACGGCAAACTACACAACACCCTTTAAGATGAAATTAAACACATTTAGAACATAACCCATTTATTTAATCAATGAGTCATTTAATACGGTAAGATCAAGTGGTGTCGTCATACCAACTATAGCTTACAAGCACATGTCAATTTGTTAATTCCAACTATTTGCCAATGCGACTCCAACCCATTAACTAACAAGACTCCAAATTTAAAAGTAGGTACCAAACCCTTTAGCTAAGTCAAACTCAAACCCTCCTCAACCAATAGAAATCTAATGTCCCAAGTAGGTACCAACTCATTTAGACAAATGGGACTCTAACCCATTGGCCAATATGACTCTAAATCTCCAATTCAGAACTATTTCATGGTCACCAAGACCCTTCAGAAGCCAATTAGCCATTTATGTAAGGCATTAGTTCAAAATAGTAGGCAATGCCAAATAATAATTCACATTCCAAAACTAATCATGCAAGTGGGTTGAGGTTCTAATCAGTTTCTATATCAAAGATCAATTAGTTAGGGAAAACCATGACCCCCATTCCATAACCATGCCCATGCACCCTAATAACATCACAAATCATTAATTCAAAGCATATGTAACTCATGAAAACCATAGGAAAAGCATAAATCATTCTCCAAAACCCTTAACCCATCATTCAAAACCCAATACCAAAATTATGTGAATAAGAAATCAATTTATGCCATAAATAAAACATAGGTTTAGGAAGAGAGATACATGCCTTAATAAATAAGAATTTTCGAGAATAAACCATCCTTGAGCCCTAAAAAAACAAACTCTTGAAACCCTAGCCTTGCCTTTGAATGGGGAATTTTAGAGAAAAAAAGACTATGATTGGTTGAGTAATAAGGGGTTATAGGGGTTCCTTAGGGTATTTTTCAAAAAAGCTAAAAATTTATCGTAAGTGACAAGGGGTCACTTTATGACTCTTGAGGACACATTATGACTCATCACCACAAGTTACATTCTGGAGAGTGACCAAGGGCGTACATATTGGTATGGCTATGATTAGAGTCATACAACTCATCTAAACACTTCACGGCTTGTATGGAAAAGTCCTGGTCTTAGCAGTAGCTCAAGGACCCCTTATTATTGACATTATGAATTCGAACATCATGACTCATATAAAGTGTTGATGACTCATTCAGTCTGATCTTACTTAGAATAGATACTTTGAGGGAACCTCACCAATCACCCTATGATTGGGGTCCTACGACCCGTAGGGTAACTTTGAAACTTGAAAGGTAAATCTAAGGTTGGGAAAAAATTCCAAAAAATTAGAAAGTTTAAGGGACAAAATCTGGTGTGTTACACAGGCCACTAAAGAATAACTTGGGTTGCTTTAGCGTAGCGCTAAAATGCCCAGGTACCACTAAAGCGGTACTTTTTGGCTGATCCAGGGCCATTAAAGTGCCCAATGGGTTTATAAAGCACCCTCTATTGAAGTTCCCAAAGGACTTCTTTAGCAATCACCCTAAATTTTATGCACCAACTTGAGATTTGAAATTTTTGAGTCTCGACGAGAACCTCAAAATTAATTTAGAATTGCATATACATAATAGAACTATGTTACCCAATCAAATTCAATGTTTTGTCCTCTATGGCACAGTTAAAATTTTCATCCAAGGTCATTTTGAAGAAAAGTGGGTCCCACACCCATGTGCCATTTTTCATAACTTTCGGCAATAGCCTGAAATGAGTTTAAAGCCTTGATACCTGAACTGAGGGTCCACCTAACATAAAATTGATGTTCTAGATCTATTGAAACAATTAATATTATTATACATTGTTTTTTGACTAAATTGTTTGCTCTGTAGCCAATTTGAACCAACAAAGAGTTCAAAATAGGGAATTGGCTCTAAAAATCAAATGAACTTCCCGATAACCAAACTATCAGTTTCAGCAAGTCATAAATGACTTGGGGGAGCTGTAGAAAAGATCTAAATGGAGAAAATATGTGAAAATATAGAAATAACCTAGAGGGTCATTATATTTCAGTACTTATATTTTATTTATAGTAGCTCTTGTACCAACACTACTATGTTGTCAGATGATTACTAATATTCTATTTATATATTAGATTATTATGACTGCATTATTGTTATTATAAGACTTTAATTGCTGGATTTTCTCTTTTAAGCTATTTTTCACCAAGTTAGCCAATTGCTTATAGCTTTGGGTTTCAGTTTTGCTTACCTACTATAGGATAAAGAAGGTACCATTATAACTCTTAAATAAGTCATGAAAATTGGTATTTTTGGACCAAGAAAATTCTAAAATTACAAGAAAATCTAACAGTTATGTCAAATAATGCATTTCAAGGCTTGATCCGAGGTTGGCTATGGTTTGAGATATAGTTATAGACTTAATTTTAATCCCATTCCCATTTGAGAATTGTCAATTATACTTTGGGCATACTTGTTGTTGGTGAATAGACTTGGTAGTTGATTATATACATGAAATATTAACCCTTGAATTTGACTAAGTGTCTAGATAAATTGAGCATTTGCATAGTTGGTGCACTTGATCATATTTATGTTGATATTGATTGAGATATTTATATGTTGTGATATTTGATAGATTTGATACCTCGCTTGTACATGTTACTTATAGATTGATATTTGGAATGTCAGGTACCACATCATTATGGTACATGGACAAAGCTTGATCCCTATTGGTCTTGACTAATAAGCATATAAAACCCTTATTATGTTTGCATAAATTCAATTATTTGATTGATATTTATGATGCACTATTTCATATTATTGATTTATTGGCTGATAAATTGTGTTGTATAAATGTCGTGACAAATAAAAATAGCATGAAACTACTTATAAGATGGTTAGGTGAAAGTGACATGGTGTGTTAAAATTATGATGAGTAGATGGCCATAGGTTCCTCATTTGTTGTGGTTAAACTTTTTTTGAGATAGTAGTATAAAAATACTGGAAGGATGAAAATTGGCATTGTTGTCTTATTTAGTTTCATAAGAGGCTTTTCAATGGATAGTGGTGGTTTCGTGGAATCATGTGTTATGTTTTGATTTCTAGTTCCTCTTATTTGACTTATGTTTACATGTGGGTTTTGATTTAATTCGGCCGATGATATCTACCAAGTACATAGTATTTGTACTGATACTACCAGTATGTTATTTTTGTTGAGTGCAAAAAGAGTCCCACCAATTGAGATGAGACATCAAATTTTGTTTGTGACCAATAAGTTTTCAATCCACGAGTGAGCACCTACCTTCAAGCAGACATTCGATATTCTCATTGATCATGTCCACTTATTCAGACAATAACACTTTATTATTATTTTTTTAAGATATTTAAGTCAGACATTAATTTTATTTTAGAATGCTCTTGTACGATGACTTTTGAGTTCTTGGGATTAGGTAATAAGTAGGTACAATGACTTGATTTTTTTGGTGAGTTATGTGAAATATTAATTTTTGTGTGGTTTGACCATTTTATCCCTCCTCAAGGTTGCTTTGAGGTATTTCTTGAGTGTGGGGATAATTGACACAATTCTCAATGCTTTTTAGTATGAATTATGTAAAATTGTGGTTTTGGTTACTTGAAAAGCCTTATAGTTGACTTCGTCAACATTTTTGTTTTGTGCATCTGATGGAAACATGAACTATACCAGTAGATCCAAAACTTTGATTTTAGGTTGGTAACATAGTTGGTGTAGTTTTATGACTTTTATATCTCATTTCAACCCTTGGTTCAAAATATTGTGAAATTGGATTTTGGGGATCAACTTTGTAAAAACAATATTTTTTTAAAAAAATCTATATCACCATTGAGTATAGATCATTGAATTTGACAAGGTATCATATTTAGTTTGCATTCTCGGGATTCTAGATAAATCTTGAGGGATCCCAGAGACTTGAAATTCCAAGTCTCCACAGCTAGTGCAGCTGCTAAAGAGCCACTTTGGCCGCTTTAGCCCCAGGTATTAAATCTCCACTTGGTCACTTTAGTGGATGGCTACGAACTTCTTTAGTGGCCCTCAAACGCTTTAGTGGAAGGTTCTAAAGTGGCCCTTCTCCGCTTTAACTGTCTGGCATGCAAAGCGGGTATAACTAAAGCGGTACTTGAGCGCTTTAGCAGTGACCGAAAAGGTGGCCACTTGACCTCTTTATAAAGACCTAGAACTTTGATATAAATAATCCTTTTTCTCAATTTTCCTCACTATTTCTTAGACTTCGTGTTTGGGGATCGAGCTTTTGAGCATTTTGTTTCATTCCTATGCTTGGGCAAGCTCCAAAACACCTATTTTAACTACTTTTCTCTTATTCTATTATATAAATCTTTTTAAGCATGAATTTAAAGGTAGAATTTGGGGATTTTGTTCTAGAAGGCCCAAATTATTATTTGTTTGATTTGAACCCCAAATTCTCTCTGTGTTCACTTGGGTTTTCACTTATGAGTTTCTTTAATCTTGGGAAATATGTTTTATGACTAAAATTCCAATTTACCCTTCTTTTTTACACTTATTTTGGGGGTCCATTTTTTAACCCAACTTCAAAATAGGCAATATGAATGTCGTTGATTTTCTTTTAATTCATAGATTCTATATTTATATGTTTTATTTGAATTTATATTCGTTCATGTAGATAGGCTACGTATAGAAGGTCGTTTGGTCTAGGTTGTGGAATTCGAGGTTGGTTATGGCTTAACTTTCTTGAGACTAAGTTTTATAGTTACTATCGGTATAAAATCAAGTTACAGGTTTAGGAACCAATCATGAAAATGGCTATATTGTCGTGTCATGCCCGTGTGAGGGCCAATATGATTTATAATTGGTGGGTTTGGGATATTATATGCTATGTATTACCGTGTGGGGTCTTATATGATATTGTTGGCCTTGTTTATGTGAAATTATTTGTATCTTGTTTGATGAAAAAGGCTAATGTGGTAAAAATGGTATATTTTTGCGTATCTTATTCTATTGGCATATGGATTATATTGGTTTTCATGAATGGTTTGACTATTAAATGTATTTTTTGCTCACTCGGTTGGATATAGAAATCCTCATTCAGATTGATTATGAGCATTACATAATCACATCATATACATTCATGAAATTTTGGTACCACTGTGGAAGAACTAGGAATACTAGTTTTTTCTTTTCTGAGAGAAAATATGATGTATTTAAAACCCTATACCATTAGATATGCTTGAGATGAGATATGGATATGGTGTTGGATATGGATTGTATATGGGTTGATAACCACCCATGGGTCCTACCTCAGGACCACATCTTGGTAGGTATATATAGAGGTTGTACGACGACCTTATCTATTATCACCATTATCGTCATCATATTTTACATACCCTATTCTCTTTTTGTGTTTTATTATCTTCCTTGATATGAGATCCATCCATGTTTATTACTTTCTTATTGTATGTATGTGTAATATTTGCATACTTGTCCTGCATTGTTACATTTGTGCATGGCATAAGTGAATATTGTAAAACTGTTAGTGGAGACAATATGGGATATCGTTTGAGATGTTTTTTTATTACAAGTGACATGCCCATAGTGTGTATTTTGTGTTCTTTATTTTCTACTTTTATGAGTCGGCCTATGATGTTTATTGAGTATAAGTGGATCGTACTCACCCCTACTTTACCTTTTTGGTGCAGATCCAAGGTAGTAATTCGGGTGATACTTAGAGCCCATTTAAGGTAGTGATTGATGTGTGCACCTGGTGTTGGCTAATACCTTTTCTCATCTAGATGTCTTTATTGTATCCAGAGATAAAGTTTGCTCCTTTTGGGATATCCTATATATTTTGACTTTGAGTTATATTAGTTAGTTCTTACATTATGACACTAGGTTTTAGGATTTTTTTTGGTATCCTAATGGTGTTTCTTCCTTTACAATATATAAGTGTGTTTGACTTTGCTTTATTGGCCTTACCTTGGATTTGGTATTGATATCGCATTCCATATCAGTTTGGGTGATAAGCTTACTTTTAAAGGCTTTCCACGACAAGTGCAATCATGTCCCTTTGATTTTGAGTCATGACAAATTGGTATTAGTGCAGCCAAGTTAGTTAGTCTCAACAGTATAGAAATGGGGTGTCTAATAGAGTCTCACATATATATATGTAGACGTTCGCATCTATCTTTGAGAGGCTATAAGGTGACTTTAGGAAACTTTCCATTTTATATCATACATATCTTTAATACCTTGTGCTCTAAGTTATATTACACTCTTTACTACATAGATATAAGGATATAATCTAGTGAGGCTAGAGATTCGAATCCCTTATCTAAGGAGAGATCCCAGTCTAGAGGGCGAGCTATGAGTTATAGTCGAGCTCTATCTAGAGGATAAGCATGAGGATCTGCCCCATCCATAGATAGATCTAGGAGGTTCTTTCCTTGATCCTCGATTTAAGCATATTGAAGATATTAGTCCTACTCTAGTTCCATTAAGTTCTTCTACCCCAGTATTGGAGGGGTTACTAGTTTGCTTGTTGACCCAATTAAAAAGTGGTTTTGCAAGTGAACTTGGTGTACCTCTCGCTCTGAGTATTGTACCTCCATCTGTGCTAGAGCGTGCTTATGGTATTCCTTCATTTTTTAGTATGTATCCTCTTATTGTATCAACATATGCTTATAGTACTCCACATACTCCAAGTATGGTTATTCCCTTAGTGCCTGTGTTTGAGTATGGTGTTCCGATATCTATTGTTCAGCCTTCTTCTATGATTCCTTCCCATGTGGGTTCTCAGTCAGCCAGATTTATTATGCCTCTTATTATTACCAGTGTAGTTATGTCTTATGAAGATTATAAGAGGTTTGATAGTTTTACTAATTTAGTCCCTCATAGGTTTAGTGGTTTTGTAGGTAAGGATGCCTATGATTTCTTGGTGGATTATCATAAGAAGTTGCATAACCTTGGGTTGCTTGATTCATATAGGGTCTCTTATACTACTTTCCAATTGATAGATACAATAAGAGATTGGCAGAGAACATATATGTAACATGTTTCTTTGCCAGAGATGACTTGGGATCAATTTACAGAGGCCTTATTGGACATATCTATGCCTATAAATTTGAGATATCAGATAAGAGATAAGCTTGATCACTTGTAGAGTAAGAGGCACATTTCCATGCCTTGTCTAGATATTTTTCTACAAGTATTTCCATAAAATCATAGAAGATTTGGATGTTTGTGATGGGGTTGGGTGTTTCTCTTTAGCTTGGTACAACGTAAATGGTAGTGTATGGGAATCGTTTAAGAGTATTGCGGATCATGCTAAGATAACTAAGCCTATTCTTTGAGCATATTAAGGAGGCGCCAAGAAGGGGCATCGTTGGGGTAAGTTTAAATGTCACATATTCAAGGTAGAAATTTTAGAGGTTTCTATAGGTACCATAGTAGACTAGTTCAGGCAACCCAATAGAGTTCAGGTAGTAAGTCTTTTAGTTTGGCAGCTTTGAGTGGCCATCCTACTTAAGCCATATTTTTTCCATTGAGCTGGGTCATAGGGTTTGCTATATATGTGATGAGATTAGCCATTTTTCCAAGGACTATTCCTGCCATATCTTTAGAGCTACTCCTATATCGGTTGTAAGAGATAGAGGTTTTACTAGGGGTACCATAGGCATAGGTAGTGGTGCCCCTAGTAGTGGTCGAGGGACTACCTAGTCAAGTGGTGGATGAGGCCAATGTGATGCTATTCCTTCTAGGCCAAAGTCAGAGGCTACCAATTTCATCATTACAAGTATCGTCCCTATTTGTTTCAAATCTATATCTGTTTTATTTGATCCAGGATTGACTTTCTCCTATGTGTCTACATAATTTTCTTTTGGTTTTTGTCTTGCTAGTGAGACTTTTGCCATTTCTATCTGTGTATCTATCCCTGTAGCAGGCTCTTTAGTAGTGGATCTGGTGTACCATTCTTGTGTTGTGACTTTTGCTGGGCGTGAGACCTAGGTAGATATGAATGTATTATATATGGTAGATTTTGACATCTTATTAGGTATGAAATGGTTAGCTCCTTATCATTATATCCTAGATTGTTATGTTAAGACTTTGACTTTGGCTTCACCGAGTTTGCCAAGGATAGCTTAGAAGGGTGTTCTTTATTCGGGTCCCAAAAGATTTATATCTTTCTTTCAAACTAGTTATTTGGTTTAAAGGGTATGTTCATCTTATTTGGCTAATATTCGTGATACTAGTATTGCTTCACCGCTCTTTTTAAATTCAATTTGATTTGTCTACAATTTCATAGATATTTTCCATATGAATTTGCCTTGTATTCCTCTAGATCATGATACCAACTTTACTCTTAATGTTGAGTAGGGAACTAAGCCAATTTCTATTACTTCTTATAGAATGGTCCCAACAGAGTTAAAGGAATTGAAGGATCAAATCCAGAAGTTGTTGGATAAGAGAATTATGTGACCAAGTGTATCACCTTAGGGTGCACCGGTCTTATTTGTGAAGAAAAAAATGGATTGATCCATATATGTATTGATTATCAGTAGTTAAACAAATTGATAGTTAAGAATAAGTATCCTATTCATCGCATTGATGATTTACTTGTTCAGCTTTAAGGTGTTTTGAAGTTTTCAAAGATTAATTTTAGGTCAAGGTATCACCAGATGAGGATTAGAAATTTGAATATACCAAAGACATCTTTTTGGACTCGATACAAACATTATGAGTTCTTGGTCATCTCCATTGGGTTGACCAATGCCCCAGCCATATACATGGAGTTGATGATTCGAGTATTTTGACCATATCTTGACTATTTTGTCATTGTATTTATAGATGATATCTCTATTTATTCCAAGAGTGAGCTTGATCATGAGGAGCATTTATGGATTTTACTTCAGAGATTGAGGGATAAGAAATTGTTTGCTAAGTTCTCCAAGTGTGAGTTTTGGTTGGAGGCTGTCTCTTTCTTTGGTCATACGGTTACCAAGGATATTATTATGGTCTATCTGGCTAAGATCGCAGTGGTTTGTGATTGGACTAGGCATATATTTCCTACTGAGATTCAGAGTTTTGTTAGTTTAGCAGGCTACACGTTGACGACTTTTCATCTATTACAACCCCATTGACCAAGTTGACTCAGAAGAAGATTTCTGTGCAGAGAAACTATGTTTTGGAGACTTAGAGTGAGTTCCTTACATCTGGAGTATTACTTATCTCTCTTTTGTGTACTAGACTAGTCTCTATGTTGTATTCAAAGATGAGTTGTATTATTGTATTCATTTGTACTTCACTTTTAAATCTTGTTATGTAGAATCTCCTGTACATATACCACCAGGTTTTGGGACTATGTTGTGTAATTAATCTTTTATTTCATAGAGTCTTCTTTCATTTCATTATCTCTTAGGGTAGTCCATTACTAATTATTTCAGACTAAGGGTTTGGCTTTCCTACTGGTGGGTTATAATAGGTGCTATCATAATCTGAGAAATTAGGGTCATGACAGTACTTCTCATGGTCTTAATAGTGTTTGGGTTATCTTTGGCCGATTGACCAAATTTACTCATTTCATTATGGTTCAGGTTTCTTTTAGTGCTGAGAGATTAGGTCATATCTATATTCGTGAGATAGCTCAGCTTCATGGGGTTCTAGTGTTAATCATCTCAAATCAATGTTTGGTATTCACATCTCACATTAGAAGACCTTTCAGGAGGATTTGGGTACTCGAGTTGAGTTTAGTACTGCTTTTCACCCCCAAACCGATGGTCAGTGGGAGCGTACTACTCAGGTTCTTAAGAATATACTCTGCGCTTGTGTGATTGTCTTTGGAGGTCAATGAGAGCAGCATCGAGCTTTGGAAGAGTTTGGATATGATAATAGTTACCATTCCAGTATGGAGATGTCTCTTTTCGAGGCTTTATATGGTAGGCGTTGTCGCTCTATAGTTGGTTGGTTCGATGTTTTGGAAATTAAACCTTGAGGTGGAGACTTACTTTGTGAGTATTTGGATATAGTTTGGATCATTCATGATAGACTTCGAGCGGCTAAGAGTAGACGAAGTGCTATGCAAAATTTAGGCTTCATGCCTTGAGGTTTAATTTTTGTGATCGTGTCATCCTTCATGTTCCATCCATAAAGGGCGTGATGTGGTTTAGGAAGAGGGGAAATCTTAGTCCTAGGTATATTGAACCTTTTGAGATCCTTTTGACTTTTAGGGATGTGGCTTATGAGTTAGCATTACCCCCAGATTTGTTAGTTGGTCATCCCCCTTTTCATGTTTCCATGATTTGGCGTTACATTCCAGACGAATCTCATGTCATTCATTGGGATTTAATCTAGTTAGATAGCGGTTTTCTTTTGTTGAGGAGCCGGTCTCCATTTTAGCCAAGGATATTAGACGGTTGTTTACTAGAGATATTCCAGTGGTTTAGGTCCAGTGGAGTAATCGACCTATAGATGAGGCTAGTTTGGAGGTCAATTTTGAATATGCATAGTAGTTATACCCTGTTTTTTGTGGTCTCAAGAATTTTTCTTTTCTTTAGTTCAAGGATGAACTAGATTTTTAGTGGTGGATGGTGTAACGACTTGATTTTTTTCACAATTTTTGTGAAATATCTAATTTTATGTGATATAATAATTTAACCCCTCCCCGAGGTTTCTTTATGGTATTTCTAGGGAGTGGTGATGATTGGCATAGTTCCCAATGTTTTTTAGTGTGCATTATATGAAATTATGGTTTTTGGTGGCTTGAAAAGCCTAATAGTTGACTTTGATCAACATTTTTTTATATGTATGTCATATAGAAAAATTGACTGCGTCATTAGATCCGGAACGTCGATTTTAGGTTGGTAACATAGTTGATGTAGTTTTATGGCTTTTATATCTCATTTGACTCTTGATTCGAAATATTGTGAAATTGGGTTTCGGGAGTCAACTTTGTGAAAATGATGTTTTCAAAAATTTGATATCACCATTGAACCCAGAGCATCAAATTTGATTAGGTAGCATGTTTCATTTGTATTCTTAGGATTTCAGAAGAATCTCGAGGGGTCTGCGGACACTTGGAATTCCAAATCTACACAACTGGTACACCACTCAGGTGGTGCAGCCTCTAAAGCGCCACTTTGCCCGCTTTAGCAGCAGGCTTGGTTACTTTAGCGGCTGAATACCATCTAGGCAAGGGTACTTTAGCGGACTAGCACGTTGAGTGGGTACAGCTAAAGTGGTACTTGACCACTTTAATGGTGTCCACTAAAATGGCCACTTGACCGCTTTAGCGACAAGTGGCACTTGGGTATAAATAATCCCTTTCTCAATTTTCTTCACCATCTTTAAGAGTTAGAGCTTGGGGATCGATTTTTTGAGAATTTTCTTCCATTTATAAGCTTGGGTAAGCTCCAAAACTCCTATTTCAATTACTTTTCTTCGATTCTATCATTTAAATCTTGTTTAAGCACGGACTTAAAGGTGGAATTTGGGGAGTTTGGTCCTGAAGGTCGAAATTATCAATTCATTTATTTAAGCGCCAAAATCACTGTATTTTCACTTGGATTTTCTCCTATGAGTTCCTTCAATCTTGAGAAAGATGTTTCTGGACTAAAATTTTAATTTTATCCTTCTATTTGAAAATCCATTACGGGGGTACGTTTTTGACCCAGACTCAAAAATAGGCAATATGGGTATGGTTTGTTTTATTTTGATGTGTAGATTCTATATTCGTGAGTTTTAGTTGAATCTTAGTCCATTCATGAGGAAAAGGTTTTGTGCAAATAGTTGTTCGGTCCAGTTTTCAGCATTTGAGGTAGGTTATGGATTAACTTTCTTCAGACTAGGTTGGGTAGTTAATAATCATACAAAATCATGTTAAGGTTATGGAAGCAATCATGAAAATGTTTGTATTGTTATGTCCTGCCCATATTGGGGCCTATATTATTGCTAATTGGTGGTTTTGGAATATTATTTGTTATGTGTGACCATGTGGGGTCTTATATGATATTGTTGGCCTTGTTTATGCGAAATTATTTGTATGTTGTTTGTTAAAAAAGCCTGTGTGGTATCAATGGTATATTTTGGTGTATTTTACTCTATTGGCATTTGGATTATGTTGTTTTTCAAGGATGGTTGGAATATTATGTTGATTTTTGGATCACTTGGTTGAATATGGAAATTCTCATTCTGGTTGGTTATGAGCATTACATGTGACGTTAAATAAATTCATAAAACATTGGTACCACCGTGGAAGTACTAGAAACACTGGGTTTTTTTCTGATAGAAAATGTGACATCTTTAATCCCGCTACCGATGGATGTACAGGAGAAGATATATGGACCATGGGCCAGATATCACCCCCTTAACCTAACCACCTGAGCACAATAATGAACAAAGAGGAAGCAAAACCAAACTAAATGAAGATATGTAAATAAAAACAAAAGAGAGAGTACGAGTCAAACACAATGACCAAACAACCCCACACTTGTCCAAAAAGCCTTTGAAATTGGAATACCAAATTAGGTCGGGACATGCCTAATGAGTGGTAAATTTATCACTCATTGGCGTGCAAATTCGTGCACACTACTATGTTTGAATTGTGTAAATGAGGCAAAATTGCAATTTGAATGCACTAATTCCCATGGTTTGCAGGTTTACAGGTCGTTGGAAGAAAACAAGTGAAATGAGTTGAAAAGAGAACAAAAAGGGCTAATTTAGTGTAAAATCTAGAAAATTAGGAGCATGGATCGACCTCAGTTACCACAATCGCGGTTGAGGTCCACGATCACAACCAGTCAAAGCCCAATCAAGGTTTGGCGACCGTGATTGGCTCACTGCAATTGCGGGAATTGCAATTGCAATATGATACTGGCGATCATGATGGAGCAGAATTCTTTCAGGGACAAATTTGTAATTTCGCACAGCTGATTCCAACTCTCATAAGGGAAAAAACATTACACTTTTAAGGCATCTTTCCAACTAGAATTCAATTTATGTGTAGAGAAAGACTTACTAATTTGGGAAAGACAATTATTACTAAATTTTCCAAGGGATTTTAATTGTGAATTAAAATTAAAGCTTTTGAATTATTCTTGTTCCGTTATCAATTGAAGCATTGGATAATCACTTGGTTATATTTCTTCTCTCTAATCTCATGAGTAGATAAATATTTATCTTGGGATTATGTTTAAACAGGGTGATAATGTGTATGGGTATTGATTCTTAGTTTCAATTCTTAGTTAATGATGTGCGGTTTCTAACATGACCCGACCCTCAGGCCTTGTCGTAATGGATATCTCAAGTCCAACTAGGACCAAGGAACGCCCCCTATTACCCAACCCAACCACCTATATCTAGCCTTAGATGGGATAAATTTTGAGCATATAACAAGATAGCGTAAATGCACTTATGAAACTATGGGATAGGGTCACAACCATGACCGGCCCAACTGAGTCCACTCGTACCAAATCAACCGCCCAACCATACCGACCAAACCATAGGCCATAAACAAGGCCATCACTAAGAGAATGCCAAAACATAATATGATAATCAATCCCAAAATTTAATACGATGGAATAACCATCAATATCATCTAAGGGTGTAAGCCCCTACCCCAATACCGACGCCAAGGAAAATACCAATACCGATCCCGCTCATTCCAACCCCCATAAGTACCACAAAGCCTCTATCCAAAGTAGTAAATAAATTCTGTTGGGACATGCCCCCAACCATGGACAAAACCAATATCCAAAATAAAGTCAAAACATCTAACAATATCCATAACATGAAATGATGCCTTTAGAAAGGATGGAAGCTCACCACTTCAATCCAAATGTTGTCCCTGAGTCAATCACTATATAGGAGAAGCCGAACGGTCGGTTCCTACATTGCGTGGGTATACAGCCGCCAGTAGATAGGTAATCGAGTGACCGCTAGCATGAGTCAAAGGATAAGGATAAATAAAACCAATTGTAAAACCAAGTAAACTTATCTATAATGAATACAACCATACATATATAAGTGTCTGGAAAGGGGATCCGAGTTTAGCATGCATTTAAAACCTTTACCTGGGTTGTGTAGCTTGGCCATCCTAAACCACCCACGGGCTATATAGGTTCAGATCCCTCTGCTGAAAGGGCCCCAATGCATGTAGTTGCATGACCACAGAATTTTTAGATGGGATGAATAGTACATCCCCCAATAGTGTGACATCATGGACACGGTCCACTAAGACCAATCCTTATATCGGCAAATACGAGTTTCCAATTTTGGTCCCCCCGGGACTGCCACCTTCCATGACTTTGCTACACATCCCGCTATTAATGCCCAATTAAAACTCTATAAATAACCAACCAATTCATTTACTATTTTATTAACCATGGCCAATATTAGTGGTATTGTCAAACCACCTCTTACTTGCAAGTAATATCCATAACCAAACAATTTAGGTTAAGGGGACTTTTAAGTGCCCTTCCATATACCATATTAAACCACTTGGGAGACTTCCATGTTCCCCACAAGAACAACCATTTAGCCTTTAGACTATTCAAACCATTTAGACTATGTATAATTCCTTTACCAAGTTTAAAACATGCAAGAGTTCCATTAAAAGAAGTCAATGTCGTGAACATATCTTTATAAGCATTTTATCAAACACCTTAGGGGCATATTATAACCAAAACCAATTCAAATGACCATTAAAACATTACCATACAATCCAACAGTCCAAATCCACCATTAATGAATATAAAAGCATAATTAAAACTATAGGAAACCATAACCAAGCATTTAATATCAAAAACCCCAAATAATAGTTAAAATGAAACCATGAAATAGTAAAACCATCAAATCAATTATATAAATGATGCCTTGAGTTGAAATTACAATGAGGGGAGAGAATAATGCCTTATGCCCAAGAATTGATGTAAAAAAATCACCAAGACAAGCCCTAAAGCAATCCTCAAGATAAAACCCTAGCCTTCTTGCCCCAAAAGTTCTTAAGAGAATTAAGGAGTGTTTTGCAATATGTTCTAAGTGTTAATGAATAGAATAATAGGGTAAATAACCTCCTAAGTGTATTAGAAGTCATGGGTCCTATTAGAGTGAGTAGGAAAATATGTAGAATACCCCCACTTAAATCCCTTAAAAACTCATCACAGGGATATGACTGGCCCATACGAGTCGTACCCTCCCAATACGATCGGTACCCACCACTTGTATCCAAGCCTCAACCTTTCGATCAAACATTTTCCACTATATGAATCATCCAACCAAGTCATAACCACAACATACGATCCATATCCATATCCCGTATCCTTGGAGGAATGAAATACTAGGAGGATCAAACACTGGCCACCATACGAGTCCCTGGTACGACTCGTACCAACCCCTATGACTCATACCCTAAGTAGTACCCATTACAGTGACCAAAACAATCCCACCAACTAATACTGGTCAGTATACAACAGGACATACCACTCTTACCTCAACATACGGCTCATACCCATGAGTCGTATTTGGTCTGGAAAATAGAAATTCCAGAAAATTTCCTAAGGGTCAAAACCCAGGATGTTTCAGTCTCCCCCACAAGGAACATTTATCCCCTAATGATGAATAAGGTAGGGGTAAGCACACATAGATTTATTTGCATTATCAGACATCCTTTTAACAAAGTTTGAAAACAAAGAGGCAAAGATGTTAATATTTTATTTAACAAACATAGAAAATAAAGATGTGTTGAAAACACATACCTTCTGCACAAAATCCAGGAGAAGAAAACAGATGTGTATGCTTGGACTTCATGTCCTATTACGCTTTCCAAGTAGCTTCTTCCACTTTTCAGTTCCACCATAGATCCTTAATCGAAGCTAGATCTTTGTTCTGTAATCGATGAACTTGTCTATCTAATCTCACAATCGGGACCTATTCATAAGATAGAGAATCTGAAATACCCAATCATTTCAAAGGAATAACCGAAGAAGGATAACCAATACACGTTCTCAACATAGAATCATAAAAGACCAGATGAACCAAACTTAAGCTAGATAGAAACTCCAACTCATAAGAAACATTTCCAACTCTTCGCAAAATCACATAAGGACGAATATATCGAGGACTGAGTTTCTATTTTTTCCAAACTTCTCCACTCCCTTCATAGGAGACAACTTGAGGAACACCCTATCCCCGATATCAAAATTCAAGTTTCTACGCCTAACATCCGTATTGGACTTTTGGCAACTTTGGGCAGCTTTAATCCTATCCCAAATCACCTTGACCTTTACCATAGCTTGATAAACTAAATTTAGGCCAAACATGTCCGCATCCCCAAGCTTAAGAAAACCAATAGGAGATCTACACCTCCTATTATACAATTCCTCGAAAGGAGCCATACCACTACTCAAATAATAGCTATTATTGTAAGCAAACTCCACTAAAGGTAGATGCTCAACCCAATTGCCACCATAGTCAATCACACAAGCCCGAAGCATATCCTCCAATGTCTGAATAGTTCACTCTACTTGGCCATCCAACTGTGGATAAAAAGCAGTACTCAAACTAACCTTAGTCCTCAACCTTTTATGGAAAGACCTCCAGAAGTGAGATGTAAAATGTGTACCACGATCAAAAATAATCAAAATAGGCACCCCATATAGTTTCACAATCTCCTTAAGATACAGCTTCATATAATCCTCTACCAAAAAGGTTGTTCGCACTAGCAAGAAGCGGGCAGACTTAGTCATCCTATCTACAATGACCCAAATAGATTCATATTGATTTTAAGACAAAGGAAGACCAGTGACAGAATCCATATTGATCACTTCCCACTTTCTTTGGGCAAATCAATTTCTTGATATATCCTTGACTCATGTCCTCAACCATAACCTGTTGACACACTATACACTTGGCCACAAAATCTGCCACATCTCTCTTCATGACATTTCACCAATAGATCTCCTTAAGATAATGATACATCTTAGTCGATCCAGGATGAACAACATAGCGTGACTCATGCGCTTTAGCCAAAACCCTTTGCCACAACCCATTGACATCAGGAACACACAATCTTCCTAGTTATCATTGATGTGTGAGCATATGCTAACATATTTGAGGCTTTTAAGTCTAAATAATTTCAAGGTCTTGAGTAAATTTAGTTATTTTTTATTAGTATATGTTTGATTTTGCAGTTTAAGATGATATGATAGATAACTAACAATAATGGAAGAAAAAAGGTTGAAATTTGAACAAATCTGAAAACAAGTGTGGCTCATGACATTTGTGATAAGTCATCAGCCCTATGATAAGCTATCAGGATGGTCGTCATCAATAGACAGAGAATTGGCCTAAAGTGGAAGTTGTGATGACATTTTGTGATAAGCCGTCAAGGGTCTGATAAGTTATCAAGAATGTCGTGAGCCTTAAACAGAGAATGAGTTCTAGTTGTTAGAATCAACGAAATTTTGCGATAGGCCGTCATAATGGTGATAAGTCATCAGGAATGCCATCCGACTTAGGTAGGACATGAGAATTGGAGCAAAAGTGTGACAATATTTCTGATAAGTCGTCACAGTCCTGATAATCCATCAGAAGTTGCCGTCAACCTAAGATAGGACTAGTGCATATTTGAAGAAGACCTAATGACATTCTTGATAAGTCATCAGGATCCTGATAAGGTTTCACCAATAGTCTTCATCTATTCCGAGAAAAAGTTGTAACCTTGATTTTGTTTCCTTATTTAGGGTAAACTATTTAAAGCTTTATTTTAGGGTTTTCTAGAGAAAAATTAACATTATTATTATCATTATTCCGTGCAAGGTCAACACCTTGAGTTTGGGAAGAGATATATTTTGATATTTTCTCTCTTTACTTTTTGACTTGAAAACACAACTATTTTTGGGAGATTATTATCAGTATTGTGGGATTTTTCCTTTGTGATCTAATCTGCGATTCACTAGTTATTATTCATCTCTATAAGTTTATCTTTTATATCTTGAATTCAATTATGTGTTTCATTCATTACATCATGAGTTTCTAAACTCCATTAACCTGAGTTATGGGATCTAGGGTTAGGTTTTGATGGGGTGCTAAGTATTCAAGATTCAAAAGGTGGTAGGATTTTTTGATAATTCTGAAGTTTTTACTAACGTCTGTTGGTTCCAAACAGTAGACACGCCTGTTCTGATTTTCTTGAGAAATAAATCAAATATAGTAGGAAGTGAATTATCAATAGGGACTCAAAAATACTTTATTTAATAATTAGCATTGTAAGAAGGTTAGTTAACCTGAGGTAAAATCTGGGCAGTAAATAGAAATTCCCTAAGTTCGAGAGGTTTAGGGAATTAAATGCTTAAGTAGGTCCAGATACATTTAATCATAACATTGATAAAGATATCTTGTGATCCTACCCACCGTGAGGATCTTGAATCACTTGTAGCATTTGTTATGTACCGAAAGCCCTAGTGAACATAATTCTGGTTATTTCATAAACTCTTGATTTATAAACACCAAAAGTAAAGTGACAAACAACAACTTGATAAGACTAAACCCCCTATTTTAGGAAATATTAAACTATCAGTGGATTAAATCGCAAACAAATTAGGTTCACACCATATTCCCTATGGGATTCGACCCTAACCTAGTTGGGTTTTATATTGACAACGATCTCTTACACCCATTCAAGAGTGTAATTTGAGCGTTATCAAAAATGGCACCATTGCCGGGGAATATGGTTGTAAGCTGAAGTTTGTATGCGCTAATTGACTGTTAGTTAAGTTTCCTAGATTTATGTTTATTTGTTTTTTTCGTTTATTTGCTGGATTTTATAGTGTATGACAAGCACCAGAAGTTCCGGAGAAACATTATTACTACTAAATCTGGAACCGCAACGAATAGGAAGAATGGAAGAACAGCAAGAGGCTGACAGACTGACAGCCTTTGCTAGAGCTCAGGTGAATGTGAAAAATATTGGGCGACATGCACGACATCCAAACCCTGAGGATGAAGATTTGGGGGACGAGGAGTTATTGAACCCTGGTAACCCAAGAAGTGCAGAGTAAATAGCTGCACAAGTGCTACGTAATGTTAACCGAAACCGTCCATTCCAAAGAAGACAAGAGTACCATTTGGTCCAGTATGATCTGAATGATGATGATGATGGGATGGACGGGGCAGGTGCAACGGTTGCAATTATTCCTCCATCATTGGAACCTAGATCCAAGTTCAACATTACGAGTTCTATGATCCAACTCCTCAATCTGAAGGGTTTGTTTGGTGGCCTTCCTGGGGATGATCCGAACCTACATCTGGTGAATTTTGTCACCATTTGCAAATATTTTTATAACCCAGGAGTGGGCCAGAATGCTATCTGGTTGAGGTTGTTCCCGTTGTCTCTGTCTGGGGAGGCAACATTGTGGATGAATGAGCTTACTCCTGATTCCATCACCCACTGGAGGCAATTGAAAAAAGCATTCCTAGATTGATTTTTTCCACCCTCCAAGAGGGTACAGTTGAGGGATGAAATTAGTAATTTTAGATAGCTTCCTACTGAGGCTCTGCATGAGACTTGGGAGAAATTAAAGAAGAAACTAACACAGTGTCCGAACCACAATATGATGGACCTACACTCGATGGAGACTTTATATAGGGCCCTCAACTCTGTAACAAAGTCGATTGTAGATAATGTTGCTGGTGGTTCATTTGTTGATCTATCTTTTCAAGATGCCTTAGATATGCTAAATAGGATGACCAAATAGAGTCAGACTTGGCATACAGAGAGTCTGTGATATCAAGCCCTACTGTTTCTGTTGGTATGTCTGCTGAACAATGCAGGAAAGATGAGGAGAGGGATCAAGACATAGCCCATATAAAGACTCAGATGGACTTGTTCATCAAGCACTTATTGTCCGGGAAGACTAACAAAGTAAAAGATGTAATGTCTCAAGACCGAGTAGATATGGAACCTAAAGAAGAGGCAAATTATATTAATAATTAGGTGGGTTTCTGAGGCAATAGCCAAGGGAATCAAGGTCAGAACGTTTATGACAAGTCTGTTTACAAAGACAGGGAGCAAGGAAACTTGAGAAGCAATAATCACAGGAGTGGTTTATATGTTCCTCCTGGAAATCGGGAAGCTGCTACAATTAGCTCTGGAAAGATGTCTAAGGAGGACATGATGGAAAAATTATTGAAGGGAGTTGAGGCCACCAACTCTGGTGTAACCACCATAAATACCGATCTAACATCCATCAGTTAGTTGGTGCACTCACACTCCACTGCCATCAAACAACTGGAGCAGCAGATGAGCCAACTTTTCGCTGTAGTTAACTAGAGAAAAAGAAGAACATTACCAAGTGATATAGTTCAGAATCTGCGGAATGATGGCTCATGTATAGTGATTAACACTAGGAGTGGTAAGATATTACGTGGCCCTTTTGTGGGTTAATCTTTAGATAGTAAGGTAGTTGTTGATGAATCTAAAGAAAGCAATCTAGTGAAGTATGTGAAGCTGGATAGTTCTGTTAATGCTTTGGAGAAGGAAAGAGAGAAGGAAGAGGAAGTGGTGTTGAAAACTATCCCAAATACACCACCCCCCTTTCCTCAACGATTGAAGAAGAAAGTTGATGATGCAAAATACAGCAAATTCATGGCAATGCTCAAGTAATTGATAGTAAATGTGCCTTTGGTTGAGGAACTTGAGCATATGACAACATACGCGAAGTTCATGAAGGACCTTGTGAATAAGAAAAGAGTTTTGAGCTATGAATTAGAGGAAAATCTCCACTATTGTAGCACTATTTCTACAAGGACCTTGGTGCAGAAGAAGCCAGACCTGGGTGCATTCACTATTCCCTGTACAATTAGGACTATGGAATTCGCCATGGCATTATGTGATCTGGGAGCAAGAGTTAATTTGATGCCATAGACTGTTTATACAAAGTTGGGTCTAGGAAATTCCACACCCACTAACATGCGACTCGTGATGGCGGATAGGTCAGTAAAGCGACCTGTCGGCATTCTGTATGATGTGTTAGTGAAGGTTTCCAACTTTATATTCCCTGCAGACTTCATCATTCTGGATTGCAATATGGACTTTGAGGTGCCCATAATTTTGGGTCGACCTTTTCTTGCAACCGGAAGTGTGTTGATTGATTTAAGAGCGAATGAGCTCTTATTCAGGATAAATAATGAAGTGGTCCGGTTTTATATAGGTAAGTCAAGAAAAATAAAGAAATAAGTATGTTCTCAGTAGTTTATGTGTATTATAAGGATGAATAGGAAGTGTCCATAGCTGAGCAACTTATTATCGAACCTTTGGCCGCAATTATAATGAATTATGATAGTGAAGGCATCGAGGAGTATGAAGAGACCGCTTGTGCTTTGACAGGAATGGGTTCATATCCTTATGATCCTAAAAGGATAGACCTTGACCTTGATAATCGATCAACACCACCAGCTAAGCCATCTATTGAGGAGCCTCCTGTGTTGGAATTGAAAAAACTGTCTGGACACATACGATACATGTTTCTGGGCAACGGGAACACGCTACTTGTTATTATTGTGTCTGATTTGGATGAGAAACAGGAAAACGCACTTATTTTAGTACTTCAAAGGCACAAGAGAGCTATAGGCTGGACCATTGCAGATATTATTGGCATTCCCCCAGGCATCTGCATGTATAAAATTCAACTTGAGGAAGATTTTATTCCAACCATAGAGCATCAGTATCGTCTTAACCCACCAATGTAAGAGGTGGTTAAGAAGGAGATTATTAAGTGGTTGGATGCAGGAGTGGTTTATCCTATTTCTGATAGTAAGTGGGTGAGCCCAGTTCAATGCGTGCCCAAAAAAAGAGGCATGACGGTGGTTGCTAATGACAGGAATAAGTTGATTCCACTCAGGCCTATAACTGGGTAGAGATTTTGCATGGACTACTATAAGCTGAATTCTTTAACTCTGAAAGACCACTTCCCGATACCCTTTATAGACCAAATGCTTGATCGATTGGCTAGAAGGGGGTGGTATTGCTTCTTGGATGGTTATTCTGGATACAACTAAATTTGTATTGTTCCTAAAGATCAGGAAAAGACGACATTCACATGCCCATATGGCATCTTTGCATTTAAGAGGATGCTATTTGGGCTATGCATTGTGCCTGCCACTTTTCAACGATGTATGATGTCTATCTTTTCATACATGGTGAAGGACACTATAGAGGTATTCATAGATGATTTCTCTGTGGAGGGTGATACATTCGAGATGTGTTTGGAAAATCTGAATCTAGCTTTGCAGAGATGTGTTGAATTTAATTTGTTGCTTAATTGGGAAAAATTCTATTTCATGGTAAATGAGGGCATTGTTCTCGGCCACAAAATTTTCGAAAAAGGGATAGAAGTTGATCGAGCAAAAGTGAAAGTTATTGAGAAACTACTACCTCCCATTTCAGTGAAGGGAGTGCATAGTTTTCTTAGACATGCTAGATTTTATCGGAGATTTATAAAAGACTTCTTGAAGGTTGCAAATCCACTTTACAAATTTCAAGAAAGAAGTGAAGTTTTCCTTTGATGATGAGTGCTTGAAGGCACTTGAATGGATTAAAAATAAGCTAGTTGAGGCCTCTATTGTTGTTGCACCTGACTGGTAAAAATTATTTAAGATCATGTGTGATGCCAGTGGTATTGCCCTTGGAGTTGTATTGCGATAAAAGAGGGACAAATTATTTCATCCGATATATTATGCCAGCAAAGCAATGAATGGAGCACAAAAGAATTACACTGTCACTGAACAGGAACTTCTGGACGTAGTTTATGCTTTTGAGAAGTTCAAAGCTTATCTACTTGGGACCAAAGTGGTGGTCCACACCAACCATGCTGCCTTGAAGTATCTGATGGCTAAGAAGGATGCAAAACCAAGGCTGATTAGATGGGTATTGTTGCTGCAAGAATTTGACTTTGAGGTCAAAGATAGGAAAGGTTGTGAAAACCAGGTTGCAAATCATCTGTCCCGAATGGATGGTGAACAGGAAATCAGTGATTAAACAAAGATAAATGATGAATTCCCTGATGAGGAGATCCTAGCTACTGTTGTGGAAAAATTTCCTCGGTATGCGGATTATGCAAATTATGTTGCGAGTGAGGTCATCCCAAAAAACCTTTATGTCCATCAAAGGAAGAAATTCTTGCATGATGTGACTCATTACTTCTGGGATAAACCATATCTTTTTTGGTGATGTGTGGACAATATTACAAGGAGATGTGTACCGGAAGTGGATTTATTATGCATATTGGAAGCATATCATGCTTCCCCAGTTGGGGGTCACCATTCAGGTGACCAAATGGCTAGGAAGGTGTTGCAGAGTGGATACTACTGGCCAATATTTTTCAAGGATGCTCACGAGTTTATTCTGTAATATGACCAATGTCAGCGGCAGGGTTCAATCTCCAAAAGACACGAGATGCCCTTGACTAAGATGCTTGAAGTTGAATTGTTTGATGTCTGGGGCATTGATTTCATTGGTCCTTTTGTAAGCTTGTATGGGATGAAGTATATTTTAGTTTCTATTGACTACGTCTCGAAATGGGTCGAAGCTATAGCATTGTCTGATAATGAAGGGAAGAGGGTTATTTCTTTTCTCAAGAAGAATATCTTCTCTCGCTTTGGAGTACCGCGTACTATTATAAGAGATGGAGGATCTCATTTTTGAAACAAGCTATTTCAAGTAGATTTAGCAGAATATGGAGTGAAGCAGCACTGAGTGGCTACTCCATACCACCCACAAACTATTGGGCAAGTGGAGGTGTCAAATCGAGAGATTAAACCCATCCTAGCCAAAACGGTGAACGCTAGCCAGAAAGATTATTTTTGAAAGCTCAATGATTCCCTGTGGGAATATCAGACTATATTCAAGACACCCATTTGCATGTCACTATTTCAGCTGGTCTATGGAAAATCTTGCCACCTACCAATAGAGCTGGAGCACAAAGCCTTATGTGCACTTAAAAGGCTGAATTTGAATTGGAAGGAAGAAGTAGAGCTAAGACTGTGGCAACTGAATGAGATGGATGAATTCTGTCTCAGGTCATATGAATGAGCAGATCTGTATAAACAAAATATAAAAAAATACCACAATTTGAGGATAGAGAAATAAGACTTCCAAAAGGGTGACATGGTGTTTTTGTTCAATTCCAGACTCAAATTATTTCCAGGTATGCTGAAATCTAAGTGGTCAGGCCCTTTTAAAGTTATCCAAGTCTACTCATCTGAAGTAGTGGAACTTGGAAAAGATGACGGCGGTACCTTTAAGGTAAATGGGCAACATGTCAAGCTTTACATTGGTCCAAAAGAATCAATGAAAAGTATCACCATTATCTGTCTCGATGAAGTTTGAAGTAATCGAGATACCTGAGTCGTTCCACGATGTTAAATCAGGTGTTGTATGGGAGGCAACTCGTGAACCCCAGGATTGATCCATTCCAGGTATTCTCTAACCATTAGTTTACCTTTATTTTTAGTTTAAAGTTGAGGGTGTAGGGTAGGATGTTGTTGTAACAATTTTTGGTAGATAGTTAAGAGTAATATAGGTACTTGAGGTAGTTAGCTTGTTTTGTGACTTTTTAGCACCTCTCCATTGATCTTAGTTTATAACTGTGTGAATTGCATTCATCTGTGACTGTGGTGCATCTTTTTGTGACATTAGTCTGGAAACTTGACAATTTTTGCTGAACAAATTGCATGAATCGAATAAGTAGTGATATGCGATGTACTTGTGTGCCATGTGTGTGTGAGGTCTTACTCAGCTCCTGTTGTGTGCCAAATCTAGAACTTTCCCTGTTAGTCATGCCTAGGTTGTAAGATAGGGGTTAGGAAAGGATCATAGGCCATTTTTTATTGTAACCCACTTTCATCCTAAATGACCTTCCCAATGTGAATAATATCCCTTGATCCCTGATTTGAGCCTATATGCATGTTTCTTTCTATAAAACCTCTCACCTTCCCGTTTACCTCACAATGAACCTGTTTTAGCCCTAGTCCTCCTTAGACACTGTGCACCTTGACTTAGGCAAACAGCCTAAGTTGAGGGTGGCTATCATAGGGGTACGTGATACAAAATGAGCATGAAGAGAGGTAGAATAAGAGAAAAAAATTAAAATTAGGTGCGGTGAAAAAGGAATAAGAAAAGAGAAAGTTGTGTTAAAGATGATGAAAAGATAATATGATGATTGAAAAGACCGCATCCATCTTGAGCATGTGTGATCAATAAAAGAAGAGGAAGAAAAGAAGGTCGAGAAGTGAAACCCTAAGAGTTTAGTGTAGTGTCAAGGAGGCATAGTCACTCTAAAATATCCATGAATATCATACCATCCCCTAGCCTACATTATAAGCCTAAGAAAATCCCTAAAGTGATCCTAACTGACCTACCTGAAGATTTGGGTACTGACTATAAGGGCAAACCTATGGCATTTGACACGCAGTATTTGGAACTTCATTCTGTGAGTGAGACTTGTGATTATCCCTATTTTTATGTATGTGAATTCTGATATTAGTGGAAAAGGGATTTGTTTGTTGTGAGGGCATATTAGGTATGTTGCTAAATCACTGACTTTTTTTGATAGTGTGATCTTGGTATGGCATGATTGTTATTGCTGAATTGTTGTCGTATATTGATTCTTGTGAGTTGCATGGTTGTTTTTTAAAACATCAACAGTGAGTTTTAAATTGACTGACCTTGGAGATGGTGAAAGTGTTCTGAACTAATACGAGTAGATAGATGCCAAATTGTACTTTGTATTCTCTTAGTTATGTTTTGGTTACTTGAGGATAAGAAATTGTTTTGAGTTGAGGGTGTTGATGTGTGAGCATATGCTAACACATTTGAGGCTTTTAACTCTAAATAATTGCAAGGTCTTGAGCAACTTTAGTTATTTTTAATTAGTTTATGTTTGATTTTGTAGTTTAAGCTAATATGATAGAGAACCAACAATAATGGAAGCAAAAAGGTTAAAATTTGAAGAAATCAGAAAACAAGTGTGGCTGACGACATTTGTGATAAGTCGTCAGTCCTGTGATAAGATATCAAGATGGTCGTCATCAGTAGACAAAGAATTGGCCTAAAGTGGAAGTTGTGACGACATTTTGTGATAAGTCGTCAAGGGTCTGATAAGTTATCAAGAGTGTCGTCAGCCTTAAATAGGGAATGAGTTCCAGCTGGTAGAATCAATGATATTTTGTGATAGGCCATCATAATGGTGATAAATCGTCAGGAATGCCGTCATACATAGGCAGGACATGTGAATTCAAGAAAAAGTATGACGACATTTCTGATAAGTCGTCACAGTCCTGATAAACCGTCAGATGTTGCCGTCAACCTAAGACAGGACTAGCACATATTTGAAGAAGGCTTGACGGCATTCTTGATAAGTCGTCAGGATCCTGATAAGGCGTCACCAATAGCCGTCGTCTATTCCGAGAAAAAGTTGTAACCTTGATTTTGTTTCCTTATTTAGGGTAAACTAGTTAAAGCTTTGTTTTAGGGTTTTCTAGAAAAAAATTAACATTATTATTATTATTATTCCACACAAGGTCGACACTTTGAGTTTGGGAAGAGACATATTTTGATATTTTCTCTCTTTACTTCTTGACTTGAACAACACAACTATTTTTGAGAGATTATTATCAGTATTGTGAGATTTTTTCTTTGTGATCTAATCTGCGATTCACTAGTTATTATTCATCTCTGTAAATTTATCTTTCAAATAATGAATTCAATTATGTGTTTCGTTCGTTACCTCATGAGTGTCTAAACTCCATTAACCTGAGTTATGGGATCTAGGGTTAGGTCTTGATGAGGTGCTAAGTCTTCAAGATTCAAAAGGTAGAAGGATTTCTTGATAATTCCGAAGTTTTAACTAATGGCTGTTGGTTGCAAATAGTAGACACACCTGCTTTGATTTTCTTGAGAAAGAAATCAAATATAGTAGGAAGTTAATTATCAATAGGGACTCGGAAATACTTCATTTAATAATTAGCGTTGTAACAAGGTTGGTTAACCTAAGGTAAAATCTGGACAGTAAATAGAAATTCCCTAAGTCAGAGAGGATTAGGGAATTAAATGCTTAAGTAGGTCGAGAGACATTTAAGCATAACATCGATAAAGTTAGCTTGATATCCTACCCACCGTGAGGATGTTGAATCACTTGTAGCATCTGTCATGTACCGGAAGCCCTAGTTAAAATAATTTTGGTTATTTCATAAGCACTTGATTTACAAACACCAAAAGTAAAGTGACAAACAACAACTTGTTAAGCCTAAACCCCCTATTTCAGGAAACATTACACTATCAGTGGATTAAATCACAAACAACTTGGGTTCACACCATATTCCCTTGGGATTCGACCCCAACCTAGTTGGGTTTTATATTGACAACGATCGCTTACATACATTCAAGAGTGTAATTTTAGTGTTATCAATCATTAAGTACCATCACCACTGATCTCAAACACCAATACCTTTTGCCCACAAACGTCACTCTTGATTTTCATCAAGACAGGATCGAATACTTATTTCTCATTAATCTCCGCACCAAGAGATGATCGAACCACTTCTTGTACCATCACACCACCATCCTTGGAATCTAAGAGACGAACTCTAAGATTAGCCAAGTAATGTATATCCTTCACTAATTCCCACTTTACTTCCTCCACATGAGCTAAACTTCTCATAGACAACCTGCTAAGAGGATCAGAAACCACACTAGCCTTACCTAGGTAGTAATAAAGATTCATATCATAGTTCTTGAGAAGCTCAAGCCATCTTCTTTTCCTGAGACTAAGCTCTTTCTAGGTGAACACGTACTGAAGACTCTTATGATCAGAAAAGATATCTACATGAATACCATATAAATAATACCGCCATATTTTCAAAGAAAATACAACCGCCAAAAACTCCAAATCATGAGTAGGATAATTCCTCTAATGTACCTTCAACTGCCTGGAAGCATATGCAATCACCTTTCTATGTTGCATCAACACACAACTAAGACTTACCTGAGATATATCACAATAAACCACGAACCCATGATTTCCCTCCGGCAAAGTCAGGATTGGAGTCGAAGTCAACTTATCCTTCAACTTCTCAAAACTCCTTTCACAAGCATCTGATAAAGAAAACTTAACCTTCTTCTAAGTCAACTTGGTCAAAGGAGCAGGTATCAAAGAAAATCTTTCCACAAACTGCCTATAATACCCAACTAAATCCAAAAAGCTCTGGCTATCAGATGGAGTCGTGGGCCTAGGCTACCTCTTCACCACAGTACCTTTTTGCAGATCCACCATTATCCCTTCACTAAAAATAATATAACCCAGGAATGTCACAGCGTTCAACCAAAACTTACACTTAGGGAAATTGGCATACAACTATTGTTCCTTTAAGGTATGCAGCACCATACGAAGGTGATTAATATGATCCACATTTCTATTCAAATAAACCAGAATGTTATCAATAAACACAATGACGAAGAGATCCAACTATTGCCTGAACACCCTGTTCATCAAGTCCATAAATGCTGACGGAGCATTGGTCAACCCAAATGACATCACCAAGAACTTAAACTGCCCATACCGAGTATGAAAAGCAATTTTAGGGATATCCATCTTCCTAATCTTAAGCTGATGGTACCCAGACCGAAGATCTATCTTAGAGAAGAACTTGGCACCTTGTAACTGGTCAAACAGGTCGTCTATCCGAGGAAGAGAATACTTGTTCTTGACTATCACCTTATTCAATTGCTTGTAGTCAATTCACATCAGAAGGAACAATCTTTCTTGTGCACAAACAACACTGGTGCACCCCATGGAGAAAAATAAAAAAGAATAAACCCCTTGTCCAGAAGATCTTTAAGTTGCTCCTTGAGTTCCCTCAACTCAACCAGAGCCATTCTATACGGAGGAATAGAAATTGGATGAGTGATCGAAAGCAAATCAATACCAAAATCTATTTCCCTATCCGAAGAAACACCAGGAAGATCATCCAAAAAGACCTGTGGAAACTCATTAACCACAGGGACCAAAGACAAAGAAGGATCTTTCGAGTTAGAATATTTAACCCAGACCAAGAGATAAAGACAACCCTTGGAGATTAACCTCCGAGCTCTAATATAAGAAATAAACCTCCCTCTAGGAGCTAAGAAGCACCCTCCCATTATATAACCGATTCACCAAGGAACCTAAAGAAAACCCTATGGCTCCGACAATCCAAGGATGAGTAACAAGAGTGTAACTAGTCTATACCTAAAATTATATCAAAATCTACCATATCAAAATCAAACAGATCCACCAAAGTCTTCTTGCCACCAACAGATACCACACACCCCCTATAGACTCTCTTAGCAATAACCGAGTCACCTATTGGGGTAGAAATAGACAAAGGATCTAAAATAACTTCTGTATCAAAACCAAAAGATACATCTATATAAAGAGTCAATTAGGAGAGAGTAGACCCTGGATCAAGAAAACAATATACCTCACAAAATGAAAGTTGTAACGTACCAGTAATGACATTAAGTGATGCCTCAGGTTCCTGTCGGGATGCCAAAGCATACAACCTATTCCAACCAACACTAGAACCAAGAGTAGTAATAGAAGTAAATGCAACACCACCAGGTGTAGGAGCAAAAGATGAAGCCATTAGAATCTTATTCTCCCCTATAGCAACATTATTAATCGGACAATCCCTGAGTCGATGTCCTGCCTGGACACACTTAAATCATTTGTCCCTTATTTCTATACAATAAAAATGATGGACAGGACCACAAAATCGACAAAGAGGACACGAAGAAATTGACTGACCTCTGTACTCATGAGATTGGGCAACCAATGCCCGAGAATTGTCACCACCTTGATGACACCTATCTCGCAAATGGTAAGGAGCACTAGCAGAAAAGGATCCAGAACTCCCCTACTACTTTTTCTCATAATTGCCACCATCTCTACCACACTGAGATTGAGCACCTCCCTTATCAAAAACTTGGTCCTTTTTTTCGTGCCTATCCCCTAACTCTGCCTGCCTCTTCTTCTCATCCTCAACCTATTGCATATGAATAGTCAACCTCAAGATATCCATATCTTTAATCAACAAGGTAGTATTGCTCTCTAGAATCAAATCTCTATTCAACCTAGAAGAAAACTTCCTTATTCTCAACCTCATATAAACCATGAAGTCAAGAGTATACTTTGATAGCTGATGGAACTTCAAAGCATATTCCTTTACTAACATCTTCCACTGCCTGAGGTTCACAAACTTCTCCATCTTAGCTTCTCGCAACTCTTTAGGAAAGAACTGATCTAAGAAGACATTATAAAAGGCCTCTCACAACCCTTCCTCTTCCATATCACCTCTATCCCTATCCCACTCCTCATACCATTATTAAGCAACATCCTTAAGTTTATAATCTACAAGGTTAAGCCCCTCTACATTAGTAGCCTACATTACCAAAAAGATTTTTTCCATCTTATCTAAGAAGCTCTATGGATCCCCCTCCACCTTCACTCCAGTAAAAGTAGGAGTACCCATCTTTTTAAATTGACCAACCCTTATGGCCTCCGCAGACAAAGCATCAGTCGCACCCTACTCAGCCAGAGCAGTAACCAATTGGGCAATAACATAAATAGACTGATGAAATTCTGTGTTTGTCAGATTTCCCTGATGGACCTAAGGAGAACTAGCCAGAATAAGAGGAACTCCTGCACCATTAGGAATAGGACAGTGAGATCAAAGATGTACTGCAAGCGTAGGATATAGTCCTTCAGCATTATCCTCAGATGGGATGGAAGAATTTTCTTGTGTTCCAGATCTAGGAGGCATGATTCAAAAAATGAGCAAACAAGGATTGGAGAAGATTCCAAGATTGGGATCTAACGCTTGAAGATTAAATACAAAGAAAGTGAAACATTCCTAAATGTCTTGTAGCCTTACTCTTTTGAGTGTGGCATACGTCACTATCCTAAAAGAGGCTCTACTCGACACGGCTTTGTGGACTTCCCAGTTGAACAAGAACCTAGGCTCTGATACCAACTTGACGCAACCCGACCCCCAGGCCTTATAGTAATAGGCATCCTAAGTCCAATAAAGACCGGGGATCGCCCCCTATTACCCAACCCAACTACCTATATCCATCCTTAGATAGGTTAAATTTTGAGCATATAACAAGATATCATAAATGCTCTCATAAAGAATTTGGGATAGGGTCACAACCATGACCGACCTAATCGAGTCCACCGATACTAAATCAACTGCGCAACCATACCGACCAAACCATAGGCCATAAACCAGGACATAACCAAAAGAATACCAAACATAATATGCTAATCAATTGAAATATGTAATACGATAGAACAACCGACACTATCATCCAAAGGTGTAAGCCCCAACACTATTATTGATGCCAAGTCAAACACCAATATTGATCCTGCCTATTGCAACACCCGGAAGTACCACAAAGCCTCTATCTAAAAGAGTAAATAAATTTGGTTGAGACATGCCCCCAACCATGGACAAAACGAATATCCAAAATAAATTCTAAAAATCTAACAATATCCATAACATGAAATGATGCCTTCCAAAAAGATGGAAGCTAACCACTTCAGTCCAAATACTATCCGTGAGTCAATCACTATTTAGGAGGAGTCGAATAGCCGGTTCTTCCAGATCATGGGTGTACAGCTGCCAGAAGATGGGTTAGCAAGTGACCACAAGCATAAATCTAAGGATAAGGATAAAATAATGCCAGATAAAAAACCATCCATAATGCATACAACCATATATATATATATATATATATATATATATATATATATATAAGTGTTGGGAAAGGTGATCCGGGCTTATCATGCATTTAAAACCTATACCTGGGTTGTATAGCTTGGCCGTCCTAAACAACCCACGGGCTCTATGGGTTCAATTCCCCCAGCTGAAAGGCCTAGTGTGCATAGCTGAATGATAAGAAAAGTATCCCATAGGATGACTAGTACATCCCCCAATAGTTTTACATCATGCACACGATCCACTAAGACAAATCTTCATGTCGGCAAATACGAGTATCCAGTTTTAGACCCCTGAGACTGCCACCTTCCACAACTTTGCTACATATCCTACTATTAATGCCTAATTAAAACCATTTTCAAATAACCAACCAATTCATTTACCATTTTATAATGGAGGCCAATATTAGTGTTATCATAATACCACCCTTTACTTGTAAGTAATATCCATAGCAAAACCATTTAGGTTAAGAAGACTTTCATGTAGCCTTCCATATACCATATTAAACCACTTGGGAGACTTCCATATTCCCCACAAGCATAAACATTTAACATTTAGACTTTTCAAACCATTTAGACCATGCATAATTCATTCACCAAGATTAAAACATGTAAGAGTTCCATGAAATAAAGTCAATGCAGTGAACATATCTTCTAAGAATTTTATCAAACACCCTGAGAGCATATTGAAACCAAAACCAATTCTAAATACCATTAAACCATTACCATACAATCCAATTGTCCAAATCCACACTTAATGCATATAAAAACATAATTAAAACCATAGGAAGCCATAACCAACTATTTAATATCAAAACCCCCAAACAATAGTTAAAACCAAATCATGAAATAGTAAAACCATGAAATCAATCATATAAACCATGCCTTTAGTTGAAATTACAATGAGGGGAGAGAATATTGCCTTATATGAAAGAATTAATGGAAATAAATCACCAAGACAAGCCCCAAAGCAATCCTCAAGTTGAAACCCCAGCCTTCATGCCCCTAAAGCTCTTGAGAGAATTATGGAGTATTTTGGAATATATTCTAAGTGTTAATGAATAGGATAATAGGGTAAATAACCTCCTAAGTATATTATAAGCCATGGGTCCTAATTAGGGTAAGTAGGAAAAAGTACAGAATACCCCCATTTAAATCCCTTAAAACCCCATCATAGGGATACTACTAACCCATACAAGACATACCCTCTTAATACTATCAGTACCCATCACTCATATCCAAGAATTAACCATTGGATCAAACACTATCCAGTATACTAATCATTCAAACAAGTTGTAACAACACTGTACGATCCGTATCCATTACTAGTATCCTTTGAAAAATGAAATACAAGAAGGATCAAACACTGGCCACCATACGAGTCCCTAGTATGACTCTTACAAACCCATATGACTCATACGCCTAAGTCATACCCATTCCAATGACCAAAAACCATCCCACCAACTAACACAGCTTAGCATACGACAGGACCATACCACTCGTACCACAATATACGACTCATACCCATGAGTCATATTGGGTATGGAGAATGGAAATTCCAGGAAATCTCCTAAGGTTCAAAACCCAGGATGTGTCAATTTCACTAATACTTTATTTTTGAATTTGATGTTGTGGGTGAAATCCCCAAATTCCCTAAATTCCACAACACCCTTTAAAGAGGGATGTGGGTATTTCCTTAGATCCCACATCACCATTGAAAATAGGAATATGGATGACAAGTATCTGTGAACAATAGAATAGATGTTAGCTTATTCCTTTACACTGTCTTAAAAATATGAATGGATTGTGAATTTTCTATGTCTTGGATATCATCCTAGAAATAGGGATACCAAATTAAGGTTGTGGGTTGATTGTGTTGACACACCCATGAGGTATTCAAAAGAATTTATGGGTGAAATTTTGGTGTTTTGTTGAAATACTAACACCATAACCTCTAGCCTATCCTACCCACATATCCATAAACCAGAATTCAAGTTACACTCTCATACACCCAAATACTAATTGTCCATAGAAAAGCATAGCCCCAAGAATTTTCTCTCATGGAATTTAATCAAAAGTTATTGCTCTCATTTAGTTTCACAAACTAATTTGGTTCAAACACATTTGAATTTATACCCCCAATTTAATTTATGTCTTTCTTTAGGTGCGCATTATGGGTCAACACCTAGGAACTATCAATATATATAGGATTCAAAAACTAGTTACATTTTTTTTGTATTTGACCCCAAGTAAACTTGGGTTAGTATATTTAGAATGATCATCTTTCCCTAATATAATGGAGTATATTGAGCGTGATCAAAATGGCATCGTTTCCAGGGAGTGAAACTTAGTTTTTGCTAGTGTGGTGTTAATAGTAACTTTGGGTTCACCCATAGTGTGTGTTATTTTCTTTGTTTGTTTTTTTTGTTTCTTTTTAGGAGATTTCTATAGTGTCTATGACAGAATAAGCGATCATGTAAGAAATGTCGGTAACTTTGATGATCCCCTCAATGATGAGGACCGTCTCCATAATATGGGGCATGCTATTGCCATCTATAACCCACCAAAAGAATGGAATGGGGTATTCCATATCACAAGTATGATATTACACATACTTCAAATAAAAGGACTCTTTGGGGGTCAAGCTCAGGAAAACCCAAACTTGAACTTGAAAAATTTTATGGAAGTGTGTTCCCTATTCAACATTTCTCATATTTCATAAGAATCCATATGGCTATGCCTCTTTCCCTTCTCTATAATGGGAAAGGTGGTGTTATGGTTAATATTTCTTCCTGGTGGGTCAATCACATCGTGGGTCAATCTTTTTTATGCTTTCTTAGATCATTATTTCCCACTATTAAAGATGTTGGAATTGTGGGATGAAATCATAAACTTTCACCAACTCATTGGGAATCCTTTATATGATGTTTGGAAGAGATTTAATGAAAATCTTCTGAAATGTCCTAACCATGAATTACTGAATAAGATAATCCTACAAATCTTCTATAGGGCGTCGTACCAACTAAAAAAGACCGTGGTAGAGAATGCAGTCGGTGGGTCACTTATGAGATTATCATATAGAGTGGATTCAAATTTTCTTCAGAAAATCACAAATCAAAATAGGGGGTGAAACACTCGGGATACCAAGGTAGCCATGGGTTCTCCCACCACCTTGATTGTGAACAAGGTTCAAAGGAACAACAAAGAAGAGAGAGAGAGAGAGAGAGAGAGAGAGAAAAGTATGATGAAAATGATGAAATAATTGGACCTACTTACAAAGCATGTGATGGGTGCACCCACAAAAATGGTAAATTCCATGGAATAAAAAGGATATGAAGAATATGAGGAAAAATCCCTTAATTAAGAAATTAGATACTTGGAAAACTACTAGGCGTGCTCCCGCCCGGCCTATCAAAGGCAAAGTGGGAACCTGGGTTAGAGTGATCATGATTAAGAAAGAGAATGGTGTGATAGAGATAGAGAATATGATTTTAGGGATAAGGAAAGGGAGTAAAATAGAAATATGCCCCCATTACTGAGTGAAGAGCAATGAGTAAAATCCTGTGGATTCCAAAAAGTTCAAAGCTGAGGATGTGCTTGCTATAATCTTGATGAGAGAGAAAAGGATGGACAAAATGGTCTGAGAGTTAAAAGGAGACTTTTCTCAAATCAACCAAATGGTTGTATTGTACTCTGCCTAAATTAAGCAATTAGAGACCCAACTTGTCCAAATCCCAACTGCACTTAATATTAGTCCTAAAGATGGCCTCCCAAGTGATACAGTGAAAAATCCTAAAAATGATGCTTATGTCTTAGCAATTGTCACCTGAAGTGGTACAGAACTTGTTGCATAAAAGATTTAGGTCAAAGAAAATTCTCTTAATTATCAAATGAACCCAAAGAAAAAGCATGTGGGTAAGTTAAATGATAAGGATCCAAAGTCTCAAGAGGGGGATGATGAAGAACCAATGAGAATTAAAGATATGGTTGAAGAAGAGGTAGCTCCTAAAGTAGTTAAGGGTGATGAACTGCAATGTTACCCCTTGTCTCCAATGACAATCCCTCCTTCATTCCCTTAAAGACTCAAGAAAAAGGAGGAGAATGTCAAATTCAAGAAGTTTCTCAACAAGCTTACCAATCTTTCAATCAATATCCCATTGCTAGATGTCATTCAAGAAATTCTGAGATATGATAAGCTAATGAAAACATTGATGTCCAAAATATGCCTTGTGGATGGTGAAACCATTGAAGTTACCCATGGTTGTAGCGCTATCATGACTAGTGCTATGTGGAAAAGAAAAAAGACCCGGGAGCCTTCGCAATCCCTTGCACCATTAGGACACAAAAATTTGAGAAAGCCTTGTATGATCTTGATGAAAGCATCAATTTAATTCCATATGCATTCAATCAAAGACATGGTTTGGTCACTCCTACGCCCATAAAAATAAGGTTCTTGATGGAAGATCGCTCTATCAAGAAACCTATTAGAGTCTTATATGATGTATTGGTGCAGGTTGAGTATTTTATTTTTCTACTAGACTTTGATATCCTTGATTATGAAATGGAGAAAAAAGTATCCATTATTCTTGGGAGACCATTTTTATAAACTGGGAGAGCAACTATTGATATAGATTAAGTGGAAATGAAGTTGCGGGTTCAAAATGATGAAGTTTCCTTTGGTTGTGTAAAATCAAGAAACAACCAATAGAACTTCAAGTGGTTTCCGTCATTGATGTAGTGGCATGAAGGTTGATGATGGTTCCCTTATGGATCTAACTTGATGATTAAAGAATGTCATACCACGATGATAAATTAGGTGACAGGTGAGAGGCAACCCATCATTGCCATGAAAGTTGCATGTATCCTTTAAATTTTGATTGTTAGAGTAGGTTTTATTTTTGTTTGTGATTAATCCAAGAAATTGTAGCGCTATAAGTTGTTTTGAATGATGATGATTAAAGAAAAGTGTAGTGAATTTGAGTAGTGAGTGGAGCAGGGGAAAATAGAGGACTAAAAACTGGCCTTAGTTACCGCGATTGCGATATGCATGCTATTACAATTGCTATTGCCATGTAATCGCAGTCATGGAACTTTGATTGCAATCACGGTCAGGACTGGGTTAAATAAACAGTCGACACAGAAATTTTCCCTCACACTCTATTTCAAACTTCTCTCAAATTGCACATATTTGTGATTATTTATTGGGAATCCAAAAGTGAATAATCATCCCCTCTGTACCTCTCAAACCAGTATTTGCTTCAAATTCTCTCTTTTATTCTCATGTCTAAGCTTTAGAACTCATGTATTAGGAATGGCATAAAATTATGTTTTGCATTTTAAATCCTGGTTTAAATGTACTTATTGGTGTGTTTAGCTATTCTAATTGGTGTGTACAATGATGGGGAAGTCTTGAGTACCCTAATTAATTCAAAATTGATAGAAATAGTATGCGCACACCAAGTGTTCGATTAAATGCCCAAACAAATTCATTACTAGTTTTCCTATGTTCTAAGGGCATGATTGAGTACATAGGGACTATATTTCTTGCTATTAATGTAGACTTTTACTTTGGAACACAAATTGACCTTAAAATTGGATGTTTTGAGTATTTGAGAAATTTAGTCTGATAATACCTCAGTTATTGCAATCGCGGTCACAGGATTGCGATCGCATTAGTGCAAATACGGCTGAGTGGACCGTTAACACAGCATCTGAAGTTGTTTTTTAGCTTGGACCAAAAAGGTTGCAAGTCCATTACTTTCTCAACAATTATCAAGAAACCATCCCATGGGCTTAATTAAATAACATAGCATAGTTTTCCCATGAAAATGTTGATGATTAATATTGTTGTGTTGTTCAAAGGTTTTCAAAGCTCAAGATGGGAGATTATGACCAAACTCGCTTCACGGCCTCGGAGAGCCAATCCTTGTACTATGCTGACCTCCCCAAAACAAAGCTACTCTCGAAATGAGGCATATTCTTGGATAAGGTGTCGGAGAAGATCTCAGAATTCCATGATAGACTAGTGGCCATATAGTGGAGATATTTCACCCCAGATCAATTTTGGCCGAATGAACATTAAGTGAGGGAATTCTATGATAACCTCAGTGTAGTATCTTTCTCTAAACCAGTTGTGAGGATCTAGGGGAAGAATGTTTACTTCAGGGCCAAGCATATAAATGACCTATATGGGCTATCAAATGAGGACATGGCCTAATTTGAGGCAAAAGGGCATGAACTGGGAAGTTGGTTAGTTGAAAATTTGTGCCCTGGTAGAGAGGTCCTTTGGACTGCCACCAAAATAAATATATCATTGCATGGTTTAATTGAAAAGTTATGCCCTAGAAGAGAGGTCCTTTGGGCTGCCACCAACATAGGGATATCATTTCATAATTTCATTGAATATTTCTCCATGCACTCACATAACCTATGTACAAGATGTGCGATCCTGAATGGTTGCATATATCTTAGACAACATTTCATTAAATATTGGACAGCATGTGCTTTCACATATGAGGCATTTCAAGAACCTAGGTGGATCCTTACTCTTATTTCCTTCTTTGATCACAGAGCTTTTCAAGAGACCCAGGGTTGAGAAGTTTCCCAGAGACACTTGGGTATGTCTAATTAAGCCCATTTACCCTCTCAATATATAGGGAAAAGGCGCACTTGGTAAGAGCAAGAAAAGAACGGTCAACTAGGGAAATTTGAAAGATGAGTATATAGACTCTTATAGGCCATCCACAGTAGGGTTTTTTGAGTAGATCTTGATGGATATAAGGGCAATTAGGAAGATTATGTCTAGGATGACTTCAGGGTAAGAAGGGCCATCTACTGCTCGTCATTCTTATGTTGCAAAAACGGACTATGAGCGGTTTCTAGAAGATCAGCAGGAGTAGGGAGCCATTATTTCTAGGCTTAAGAAGGCCTACTATTCCTTAGAATAGTCACATAGGGAGTTCAAGGAATCTTATGAAAAGAAGAAGAGCGAGAAGAAGAGAGATAAGTTCTTTATGAATATATGGAAGGGGGTGAAGGGCCTATGAAAGGTCCTGAAACCTAAAGGCAGACTTCTTTCTCCCTGACCTAATAATAATGAATAAGTCCTAGCTACATAGTCAGACTCAAATGATACCGAGACTGAGAGCGACGACAGTGATTAATGTGGTTACATGGATCACCCCTTAATCTTTTATTATGCTTTCATAATTATGTCGTAAGGTCACTGCAAGCTTTGAGTTAGGGGTTCCTATCTCCTTAGTAGCCGAATTTATTTTATTGGTATGTATTATTTGGATATATCTTTAGTTGCTCTTATATATTTTTGGATTATTTGGATGACCATATTTTTATTTTAGGTTGTAATATTTGGGAACCTTGATGGTGCCTATATTTCATGGATTAGTTGTTTGTGTTTATTCATATTATTTTATTCTTATTTTATTCATAATGATGTCGAACAAGCCTTTCCCTGTGATAGATTGAGTGACGACATTCTTAAGGGAAAATCAATGTGTTTGGGTTTGGAGCCATAGATGCAGAGCAATTCTCAGTACCCATAGCATTGAAGTTTTTGGATTTCCCTTATACCTATAGTGAATTCTGAGTAGCCATATGTTTTGCCATCATGAGAGCAAAAATATGAGATGACGACTTGGTTTGGTGCCATCAATAGTAAATGTTGTGTGGTGTAAATTCAAAGCAAATAACTCCCCCCCCCCCTTCATCCAAAAACTTTTTGAAAACCAAGGACTAGGACGTGAAAAAATTTATTTGTGACTCCAAAGTCCTTAGTTTGTAGTATATGGTAAATACCTCCTTTTTGTCTCTAGTAGGAAATGTAATTGGGCCTCCTTGAAAAGTTTCCATGACAAGTGTGACGAGCATAGTTTCTTAACTCTTATGCTTACTTGTATCATCTAGAACATGCCTCATTAGTCTCTCAAGGATACTTGTAATTATGGTTGGTTGGAAAAATGATCTTAGGCCTTTTTTGTGAACATATGAACCCACTTTAGCCTAAAGATCCTACCCGTACGTAGAATAGTATCTCTAGTCACCCATTTTGAGCCTTTGAACCTATCTTTGGCAACCATATTACAAGCCTTGAACTATTGAAAGTTAAACCCTCTTTTGAACCCTACCCTCCTAGAACTTGAAAATACAACCTGAGGCAAAAAATCTAAGTTGGGGGTGGTAAGTCTTGGAAGAGGAGACCTTAGGTCATGGTATTGTAAGTAGATACCTAAAATCTAAGAAAAGAGTATAAGGTGAAGAAGTAAAAAAAAGAACGGAATCATCAAAAGAAGGAAAAGTACGGATTTCACAAAATAAATAAATAAAAAGAAAATTATTTCAAAAGAAATGGGTGAATCAAGGAAGTAAAAGTTGGCATATGTGTGAAATGAAAATAGATGAAGTGTTTCATGGTCTAAAGTTTGATTGAATAGTGTGATGTAGATATTAAAGGAGGGTGTACTCACTTTGTTCCCAAATGATATCATACCATTTCCCGATCCTACATTACAATCTTGAAAAAAAAACCTCCAAGATCTCCAATTAAGTGTATTCAAAGTAGTGGCGATTGAAAATAAGGGCAAGCATATGGTATGATACTTGTTCGCATTGAGAGAATCTTTGTGAGAGTAAGCACTTGCATTTTAATCCCTTGTTGCATGATAGATACTTTGGTGTGTGGGATTTTCTTTCATGAGGAAGCATGTAGACTAATTGCGGTAGGTGAAATTGTCATCTTCCAAAAAATGAGGCAAGGGAGTGTATTTGAGTTACTATCGATGTAGAGTCACTTCTAGAGAGTTAGTATTTATTTCTTAATTATTCTTTAAAGTATTTTTCATCCTTCAAAGTGTGATTTAGTTTGAGGGGAGTTGTAAAAATAATTTTACCCATGCATGAGAACTACTTGTTGGTGATAACCAAGTTCGAAATCATTGTGATCCTTTGGTCGTATGAATAGGCTTTTAATTGCATAGTCTTATTGAATAAGAAGTAGTTTTTCTTGAGTACAAGTAAAGCTTTAAGTTGGGGTATTGATGAGGGGTAAATTTAACACTCATTGATGTCCAAATTCATGCACACTACTATGGTTAAATTGTGTAGATTATTCGTATGGAAGATAGTGATCAAACTGACTCGTATGGAAGATAGTGATTTTCAGACGGAGGGGAGGTGTTTTCTTTTATACCCAAACCATGCATAATTTTCTTGTCATGGAAACAACCCAAACTATCATCTTACATTGCAAACTATAGTATGGGCGAACTTCCATGATGTTACTAAGATTTCACCAGTAGGCGTGAATGCGAATCTCAATCATCAATGCCACAAGTACTCAGACTTCCCTTGCATCTATGGTTAGAAACTAAAATCATAAATTAACAAAACAAGAATAAATCTACTCCATGCAGATGTGGGCACCATCAGAGTGCCCGAATATTACAACCCTAATAAAAAGTAATAATTATCTAAAAGAACAGAAAAGTATACAAAATATCAATAATACATTCCCAAATCAAATAAATAAGGAGATACACCTAATTGATAGGGTAGTAGTGTTCCCACTGAATAAATAATTAAGGATAAAATAGATAAGGGTGTACCCTGAATCCGCATCAAGGGTTGAAATCACTCTCGAACCCTGCATCATCACCATCATCCTTAAGATCTAACCACTCTTTCGAGGCCTCATCATCACTGTCCACCCAAGAAGTAGGAAGCCTGTTTTGGGTTTCAGAACCTTCCATAGATCCTTCACCCCTTTCCACATCTTGGTAAAGATTTCATCCCTCTTTTTTTCTCTAGTAATCATCTTTTCATGTGCATTCTAGAGGTCTTGATGTGATGCCTCCAAAGAGGAGTAGGCTTCCTCAAGCCAATCAATAGTATCTTTTTTCTTTTTTGGTCCTCCTTGTACTCATCATAATCGGCACGTGAAACATATGAGTGATGGGTGGTGGAGGTCTCTCCCAGCCCTTGATGCAATCTAGCCACAAGCTCTTTAATGGTTATAATATTAACTCTAATCTCTTCAAGAGGTCCCATAGTGGTTGTCCTATGAGGCTCAGGTTCGCTATATGTTGTCTCTTCCAAGTTGATCATTTTTATATTGCTTTTGATAGGTACGCCCTCTCTTTGAATCCTTAATGGATAGATGGGGCACTAAGATGCACCCATATATCACTAGAATACTCTTCTACCCCTGCTCTCTTGAAAAGCTCAGTAATCAGAGAGGGGTAAAAGATATTTATACTACCTTGATTATTGAAATGATATATTTCATTAACCATGAGTTGACAAACATCCAATGGATGCCGTCTAGAAAACAAGCAACCATCCAAGCACACAATTCTAGGACTGTTGTCATGTCGGTGCAATAAGACACTCGAATACAAATGATATGCAACCATATCTAAGCCTCGTAAGTGAAGTCATTTATGGAATATTGCTTTTATTTTTGGTCCACGAGTATTCCTTTCTGGGACATAGCCGTTGTGCCAACAAATTCCCTGATTTACACCCTTTCGCTTTGAATTCACCCATGTATGCCTGCTTGAGCCCATAAAAATTATTGATTTTCCTAGCCCCAACTTTCACCGTCTTTCTCCACATCTTTACAATCACATTGAGTAGGTCTGAGAAAGATATTTCACTGATATTAGCGTTAAATTCATGGATCTATTTTTCATTTACAAGGGATGGATCTGGGGCAAAGCACTTCTACCCTGTGGCTTCAAGTTTGTTGTGTAAAGTCGGTAGCTTCTCCGGTACATTCTTCAAACAAATTCCTCTTTCCAAAAGAAACTGTCTCTAAAAAATCACTGTAGTAGTGAGTGTGGCATTTGGGAACCATGAATTTGATGTGATCAAACATATCCATGAGGTTGTCCTGAAATCACTAAAAACATATTATATCTTTCAACATTATTTGAATTGTGCATGGTGTGCTAGATTGATCATTAAAGTTCATTGGACTAGGTGCTTGGGGTTGCCTGGATAAAAATTAGAAGTATAGGATTTTTTATATGGCAGGAACCTACCCTCGATTACCACAATCATGAATCAAAACCATGTCTATGTTACCGAATTCGCAATCTATGACTGTAATCATGACACCTGAGGCTGGTTCCATGCCAGTTCTAAATGTTCAACTTCCTCCCAATTCTAGACTACTATCATGTTCTATAATATGGGTGCAAATAAATTTCATGTGAACAATGCTACCGGTATGTGTGAATGTTTCCTTCAAGAGTAAATACCACTATTGAAAGTTTATTTAAGCAATTTATCAAACACAAGGTGTGCATATCACATTTTTCTACCCTTTTTTACACACTATTGGGTACTCAAGGTTTCTGCACTTATGTGCACACCTCAACCAAACAACCAACCCCACAACAATAACAAGTATGACAACATGTAAAGCATAACAATCAAAACTCTAGGCTCTTTTCTTAATCATGCACTCAATGACATATTTTCAAACATAAATGCAAGAAGTCATGTCACCTACTGAAGTTATGATGCAAGAGGGATATGCATGGAGGCTGTTTGAGAGCATATAACTTGACCAATAATGTAGCTTAGACTTGAGAGTACAATCTTAAAAAGGAAGTGTGAGGGAAATGAAGGATACTAGGGGTTAAATGAATAAAATGACCTCGACCACGGTCAGGGGCCGTGACCGCAGACACCCGCATAGCCGCAATCATGCATGGTAGCTGCGATCGCGGTAACTGAGAGATGTTTTTGCTCCCTATTTTTCCCCCGTTCAGTATTTTACTTAATTTTCATAGAATTTTCCCTGTTTAGATTTTTTAAAGTAGACTTTCACTTTTTCCCTTTTAAAGCTCATTTAATATAATACAAAGTTCCATAAATGCATGGGTTATTCAAATACAAAGACAATATCTACACTACGAGAACATAACAAAAATAGATACGAGCCACTCTCGTGGCATTTGTGGGTTGCCTCCCACCTAGCACCTTAGTTATCACTGTGGCAGGACATCTTTTTTCTTTTAATCCGACGGCGGGTCCTTAAACCCCTCATCGTTCTCTTTCTCATTCTCAACATCTACCACAGATATTACTTGGAGCTCTGTGGTTTGTTTCTTTGACTTACAAATTTTGAATGAGACCTCATCTTCTTGTACCCAAAATTTTATCTCCCCCAGCTCTAGATCAATAATGGCTCTTCTATTGGCCAAGAAAGGACGACCAAGAATGATAGGTACCTCTTAGACCATCTCTCAATCCAACACAACAAAATACGTCGGGAGAATAAATTTTTCCACCTTACAAGGACATCAAACAATATACTCACCGGCCTTTTTTTGGACATGTCTGCCATTAAAATTCATATTGAGTTTGGTGTAGGGGTATCCAATCCAAGCTTCTTATAGATTTCAAAAGGCATTAGGTTGATGCTTTCACCAAGGTCACAAAGAAATTTTGCAAACTCATGTGTCCTAATGAAGCAAGGGATAGTAAACGCTCTGGGGTTATCCTTCTTTTTTTCAACTTTTCTATCCTGATAGCGCTACACTCGTGAGTAACCTCAATGTTATCACCCTCAACGAGCTTCTTCTTGGACATTAACTTCTTCATTAACTTAGCATATCATGAAATCTCTTGTATCACCTCGACTATTGGGATATTTATTGAGAGGTTGCTAAGTTTTGTCATAAATTTTCTCAACTTATCACTATCTTCCTTTTTTATGCAACCATTGAGGGAATGGGGTATGGTAGAAAGTTTGGGAAAAAGCAGGGCAAAAAGTTCAGGTCTTCTAAACAAGGTGGTGGGCAACAGATAGGTGTTTGGGATGGAGAAAAGTAGCCAAAGAATAAGTTGGGGAGTTCTAGTTCCCTCTCTATAGCTAGTGCTCCTTATTTGAAATAGTCAAGTGATAGGCGTTAGCAGGGTGGCAATAATTTTTGGGCACAGAGTGCCCAATCTCAGGCAAGGGGGATTAGTTAGCCTTGTCATTTCCTTCTTATCCGTTCTATGGTAGGTTTCATAGAGGTTTCTATGATGAGGGTAGGTACAAGTGTTTCAAATATGGTCAGCTAGGCCATATGCTTAGAAAATGTCCAGTTTGTAAGGGTACTTTGGGAGAGAGTAAGGCTCCGGCTGCTTTATCTTCTACTCCTGCACCAAAGGGTGCTGCTTCTGCATCGATTTTTGCTTTGGGTACTAGCAGTGGTCAGAATAGGTTATATGTTCTTTCTACTCAGCAAGAATTTGAGGCATCACATGATGTCGTGACTGGTACATTACAACTCTTTTCTTATAATGTGTATTATTTGCTTGATTCGGGGTCCAATCTCTCTTATGTGACCCTATTTTTCACTGTGTATTTTGGTTTTGATCTCGAGGTTATTTCATATCTTTTTTTCTACTTTGGTAGGTGACTTGGTGGTTACTTAAAGAGTCTATAGGGGTGTGTGGTATCTGTTGGTAGTAGGAAGACTTTGGTGGATTTATTTTAACTTGATATAGAGGATTTTGATGATATTCTAGGGATGGATAGGTTACACTCTTGTTATGCATCCTCAGATTGCCGAACCAGTAAGGTTGACTGTATGTTCACTAGTAAACAGGTTATTAAGTAGGAGGGTTATTTTTATGGGCGGTAATTAATATGGATTTTGTTACCGGTATTCCTTAGTCTCGAAACCAATTTTATTCGATTTGGGTCAACGTGGATAGGATGATAAATTCCACTCATTTTTTGCTAGTGGGGACTAACTTTTTGATTGAGGACTATACGCGGTTGTATCTTCATAAGATTTTAGAGTTGCATGGGGTACCTGGTCTGATTATCTCTAATCTTAGTACATAGTTTTTATCTCACTTTTAGAGGTTGTTTCAGAAGTGTTTGGGTACATAAGGTTATCTGAGTACTGCTTTCCACCCGCAGACGGATGGGAAAGCAGAAAGGACCATTCAGACATTGGAGGACATACTTTGTGCATGTGTGATTGATTATGGTGGAAATTGGGTTGATCATCTACCTTTGTTAGAGTTTTCTTACAATAATAACTATCATTATAGCATTGGGATGGCCCCTTTTAAGGCATTATATGGTAGGAGGTGTAGATCTCCTATTAGATGGTTTGAGATCGGTAAGCCGGATATGTTCGGTTCGTATTTGGTTTATCAAGCTTTGGAAAAGTTGAAGGTGATTCAGGATAGGCTTAAGGCTTCCCAAAGTCGACAAAAGTCCTATGCGGATATAAGGCATAGGAACTTGGAGGTTGAGATTAGGTATAGGGTATTCCTAAAGGTGTCTCTCATAAAGAGAGTAATGAGGCTCGGTAAAAAGGGAAAGATCATTCCCTGATATATTGGTCCTTATGCGATTTTTCAGAGGGTTAGTAACATGGATAATGAATTGGAGTTACCTTCTATTTTGAGCTCCATTCATCCAGTATTTCATGTCTCTTTGTTGAGAAAGTGTCTTGGTGATCCTTCTTTGGTGGTTCCATTAGATGGATGTGATATCTTGGATTCTCTATCTTATGAAGAGGTTCTGGTTGAAATATTGGATTGTTCGGTTCATCGATTATGGACTAAAGATGTGGCCTCGGTTAAGGTTTTATAACAGAACCACAAGGTGGAAGAGGCTACATAGGAAGCAGAAGCGAACATGAAGTCCAAATATATGCATTTGTTTTATGCTTTGGCTATTCGTGTGAAAGTTATGTGTTCTTGATCAAATATTTAATTGATAACATGGTTGAAGTTCGAATTGATATTTGATAATACAAACGAATTGTGCTTGTTTTTAACCTACCTTGTTCGACATTCAAGGATGAATGATCCTAGTAGGGGAGACTAAAACACCCTAGAAAATTTCCTAGATTTTTGGGTTTTGGACATTGTACAAATTGTGGGTACCAGTCGTATTATGGGGTACGGTTGGTATGCTCCTGGTCGTATGCTAACCAGTATTGGCTTGTGGGTTAGATTGGTTTCTGGAATGGGTACGACTTAGAGAGTATGAGTTGTATGGTTGGATACTGGTCATATGGTTTGGATTTTTCCTTCACTTAATCTGAGACTTAGTAACTTAAGTTGGATCTGAGTATGAGTTTCTCACCATGAGCCATAAGATAGGTTACGAGTCGTACCACTGACTTATATGGAATTCAGTGATCAAACCTCTTTTGATTTTATTCTGCCAGGGATAGGGTTTAGGGGTACTCATCATATGTTTCAGTACAACTTGGGTTGGGTATATCGTATGGTGGACAGAGTTGGGTCCAAGGGAGAGGCCTAGGGTATGAATGGTGGGTACCATTCGCATTAGAGGGGACGGCTGGTATGGGTAGTTGTACCCCCTGATGGGAATTTTAAGTTGTTTAAGTTTTGGGTAATCTAGATATTTCCCCAATTAATCTATTAAGGCACCGCGACTTATATCACACTTGCGAGGTTATTTACCCTATTATCCTAATCTTAAACTCTTTGATTCTCTCTAAGACTCCTGGATAAAGGAAGGCTAGGGTTTCATCTAGAGGATCAATTTGGGACTTATACGAGTGATTTCTCTCCATCATTGTAATCTAAGGCATGTACTCCTCCCTCATTGTTAGTTCCTACTAAAGTCATGTTTTATACAATGTTTTTATGGCATGATTATTATATGGTTTTGGGGTTTTCAAATATTTGTTGGGGTTTTGGTATTAAATTCTTGGTTATGGTTTTCCCATATTTTAATTATGTTTTGCATGCTTTAATGATGGTTTGGACAATTGGTTGGATGGGAATGTTAATTGGTAATTGGAATTGGCTTTGGAAACACTATGCCCCGAACATATTTGATAAAATTCCTATGCTAATGCTTTTACTATATTATGGGACTTTTAATGGAACTATTGTATGTTATGATTTGGTAATGGAACCCTAAATGATATTAATGGTTTAAATGGTTTGAAATGGTTAAATGGTAAGGTTTAGTGGTCCTGGCTATGGTTAATTAAAATTCCTTGTGCAGTACAAGGGAATGCCCTAGGTTAACATGTTAATGAACAACTTGTGGGGTACATGGAATTTCCCCAAGAAAACTTAATAATGGAACACTTATGGGGTACACGAGATTCCCCCAAGTTAACTTGATATTGTAATTTATGGGTACATGGGAATCCCTTTTGCACAAAAAGGTTGGCTAAGGACAGTGCTTGTAAGCTATAGTCGGCATGACGATACCACTAATTATAGCCTTGGTTAAAAATAATGGTTTGGTTGGCTGAAAGTAGTTTTCATTGGGAAATAATGGCAGGGTATGATAGCTAACTGTGAAGGTCCGAGTCCAATGGACGGACACTGTGAACTCATGTCAGCATGAGGGGTGGTCATAGTGACCTTATATGATACTATGGGGTACATGGGAATACTCTAATAACACTGTCCATATGTATCATGGAGAGCAAACGGTACTTGGGAATCCCTACTCTTATTGTATCTCCGATTTGCGTGGCTACACGCATCGAGGCCTATTCAGGGGTTACACTAGACTCAAATAGCCTATGGGTAGTTCTAGGATGGTTAATCTACACATACTCAGGTTAATGGTTTTAAATACATGCTAAACCTGGCTCTCTTTCCCTGCATGGTTATATATATATATACATATATATAGGCATATGATTTGTTTACATGGTTTTTCTGGATGGCATTATTTTATCCTTATCCTGAGTTCATGCTAGCGTTCTTCCCCTAACACATCTTCGAGCCATTTTATCCCTACACGATGCAGGAACCAGATATTCTACTCCTCCTTCTTAGTAATCGGATATGGGATCAGCTATTGGATTGAAGTGGTGAGCTTCCATATTCTGGAAGGCTCTCTTTCAGATCATGCATGTCATTACATACTTTGGTTTATTTATGGATATTGGTTTTGGCTATGGTTGGGGGCATGTCCCAACCGATATTGTTTTTCTTTTTGCTAGAGGATTTGTGGAACTACTATGGGTTGGAATGGGCGGGATCGGTATTGTTGTCAGCCTTAGTATTGGCACTGGTATTAGGGTTGATACCGTTGGACTAAATTTATGATTGTTCCATCCTTTTATATTATGTTATGGACAGTAACTAGGTTATTGTTTTGGTTGTTGGCTTATGGTTTTGGTTCGGTAATTTGGTAATTGGTTGGGTTTGGACGGTTGGACTAATTTGGGTTGGTAATAGTCATAGACCTATCCCTGAGTCTAGAAGTTTTATAAAATACGCTATCTTGTTATATGTTCGGACTTCATCCAACTCAAGGTTCATGCAAGGTTGGTTGGGTTAGGTATCGAGGGTGGTCTCCGATCCTGGTCGGACATGGGATGCCCATTACGGCAAGGCCCCATATTGGGTCATGTCAACGGGATATATGGGTTCAGATACTCCTAGTGAACGGGTCCCAGTGCATGTTAGCCGCACGAATCAAGGAAATCCAAAATATGGCTAGAGACACTAGGGCTCCAGCCATCCCAAAAATATAATCTGTGAACAAAGCACATGGTCACATAGACCCCCACGCCGGCAAATGTGGTTTTCTGTATCGATCCCCTTGGAACCTCCACTTTCACGATGAGCTACACAAGCACCTTTCAGCCTAAATTAAAACCATTTTGTACATAATCCCAACCAAAAACCAAGGAGTCTTTTATTAAGGTATTTACCATTTGGTATCGTCATTTAGACTCCCAAGTTTCATTTTAATCCAAAATTGTGGCCACCAATGCCTTTCAAAACCATTTATCTGTTTAGCCTTAAGTGCAATACAATAGTTAAAAAGGTAAAGTAAAAACATGAAATATATCCGTAATTAAAACCAATTCACAAAGTGGATTGAGGTAAATGTCAATCTTTAAGCCAACAATTAATCAATTTGGGGGAACCCATGTCCCCCATTCCAAACCATACCACATTGCCCCAATTTAGCCCCAAAACCATTAAGTAAAGCATGATCAATGCATTTAAATCATGGGAAAACAATTCAAGTAATTTTCATCAAAATCCCTCAACCAAAGTTCAAACCCAACAATGAAACCATATGAATATCAAACCAATTTATTCCATAATGAAAAACACATGTTTAGGAGTGAGAGTGTCATGACCTGAACTAAGTCTTGGTCGTAATAGGTATGTCAAGTCCCTCATGTATCGGAGATCACCCCCTGCACCTAACCTAAACCAAACACATCATCTCCCAAGGTCAGATGAATTTTGAACATATAACCAGATAGCATGCAACAACTTAAGGTAATTCAAAACATGACTACAACCAACGACCAGTGACAGGCCAAACACCGTTCAATATTCACATCAATCTAAACAAAGCCTTCTAAATAAAGAACCAAAACTGTATATCAATAAATTGTCAGGACATTCCCCCGACTATAGCCAAAAATAAGTCTAAATAATCTAAGACATAAAATACCAAAACAAGAAATGTAGACTTCCAATTATGGAAGCTCACCACTTCGATGTCAACTCATGAGCTAATCCTGAATCCTAATCACTGAGCAAAAGGATTAGATATATATGACCAATTTTTGCATTTCCTGGGGATACAGCATTTGAAGACGATTAGCGGTTGGAGCGCTAGTATCAAATTCAAGGATAAGGCTAACATAATGACATGGTCGACAGTTCAAAATCATTCAAAACCAATGCACATAATCAAATGTATATACATATATATATATTACATGTCGGGATTAACATGCATTTTAAAACTTTAGCTTGGATTGTGTAGCTCAACCCTCATAGTATGTACCCACAGGATATATAGGCCCCTACTCTCATCCCCCGGTCGGTCCCATGTGCATGTAGCCACCCAATCATGTGATGATTTATGGGGGACTCAAACCTCCCTAATCATGTAATAATAATGAGGGGGACTCAAACCAACCTTGTCACTTTGACCCCCGCATTGATAAATGCAGTTTCCAGTATCGGTCACACGGACTTTCACTTTTACGACTCAGCTACACAATCCCCATTAAAGCACAATTAAATCATTTATCACACAATCCCATTCATTGAACCACAATACACATATAGGCATACATTGTTGGTGTCATCATACCAACAACACTTGCAAGGTAACAACAACATGCCAAAACAGTTACTTCACTTGGGGAAATTCATAACCCCCTTGGTTTAATTTTACAAACTCCCATATTTCTCATAATTAAAAAACATTTTCACAGTATGGGGTTGGGGTCATAACCACTTCAAAAGTCATAAGTTTGGGATAATCATAATTCCCTAGTTCATTCACCATACCCATGCACCCACATGTTCAAAACCATAGTTAAAGCATGAAGAATCATATGTAAACCATGGGAAAACATTTTTCAACAACAAGCATTCAAAACCCTCAATCCCTGTTATAAAACCAACATGAAGATCTCATAAACAATACTTTAAAACATGTGCTTTTAAAAAATTAATAATGAGGGAAGAATAACATGCCTTAAACATCAAGAAATTTGGAGAGAAATCGACCCTTGGGATTTAGATGATCAACTTGATAAAACCTGAGTTTGACTTGGTTGAGGGAGTTTAGAGAGCCTTTTTGAGTGTTTGAGAAGTTACTTTGATTTGTTTTTGAGTGCTAATGACACCCTAAAGGGTTATAAGACGTAGGTTTCAATTTGAGTAAGAGCGGAAATGTCCAAAATACCCTTAAATTAAAAGATAAACCATTAACTCGTAGCCACTTCTTACGACTCATCACCATGAGTTGTAACCAAGACAATCTCTAGGACCCCCACACACTATTGACCCGATGACTCAACTGGTACCACTTGTAATGAGATCCTACGACTCATAGGGTCAAATCATAGTCAACACAGAACCCAATTGGGTAAACACTGGACATACTACGATTTGCACCCAATGACACATAACAAGTCCTTACAGCTCATAGGGATCCAGTCATACTCAGAGCAGAACTTAGCCACTTAATTTTTTATTTGGTTATGATTGGGTCCATAGGACCCATAAAGACTTCTTATGACTCGTACCCCATGTTGTAAGCAAGATAGTAACTCAAGAACTATTTATTGGATACCTTACGACTAAGGTCACCTAACCCATCAAGGAATATTACAACTTGTCAGGTGAGTCATTACCAGGGCAAAAAGCTCAGAACTCAAAAAAAATTTAAGAACCAAACCTCGGGGCATTACATACTCCCCCTTAGGATCATACATCCATGAATGATAGGACAAGGCATTTATTAGCATGATTTGAGTTCATATACCACTACACTTACCCTTATCAAAGACAGAAAATAAAGATACCTAGGAAATCATCATTTTCTTTAACAAAGTCAGAAAAAAATATGTCAAAGAATACACATACCTTAAGCACGATTATCCAAAATGGGTATAAAGAACGGGTACTAGGACTTTATTTCCTCTTCGGCTTACCATGTAGCTTCCTCAACCTTTTGGTTCCTCCAAAGAACTTTTACTAATTCCATATCTTTGGTCCGCAACCGACGGACTTACCGATCCACAATCTCAATTGGGACTTCCTTATAAGACAAGGAATTCAAAATACCCACCTCCTCCACAGTAACAGCCATCAAAGGATCACCCACGCACTTTCTCAACATCAAAACATGAAACACCAGATGAATGCAGCTCAAACTAAAAGGCAACTTCAATTCATATGCAACATTACCAACCTTATTCAACACCGAGTACGGACCAACATAATTGGGACTGATCTTCCCTTTCTTACGAAACCACATCACTCCTTTCATGGGGGACACCTTCAAAAAAACCCAATCACCAACACTAAACTCCATCTCCCTTTGCCTCAAATCCATGTAGGACTTTTGCCAATTTTGGGTAAACTTAAGTCTATCCGAATCACCCTCACCTTCTCCATAGCTTGGTGAACCAAATTAGAGCCAAACAACATATTTTCACCAACCTTAAGCCACTTAATAGAGACCTACACCTCCTACTATATAAGTCCTCAAATGGAGCCATACCAACACTAGAGTAACAACTGTTGTTGTAGGCAAATTCTATGAGAGGAAGGTGGTCAACCCGACCACCCCCAAAATAAAATACATAATCTCAAAGCATATCTTCTAAAACTTGAATTATCCTTTCTGGTTTCTCATCTATCTGCGAGAGGAAAGAGATATTATGGACCACCTTAGTCCCCAAACTTCGTTAGAACGACCTCTAAAAGTGAGATGAGAACTGAGTACCCAAATCAGATATGATGGAAACTAGAGTAGCATACAACTTCACGATCTCCTTTGTCAATAACTTAGCATAATCCCCAGAAGAGAAATTAGACCTCACTGGAAATAAGAGAGATGACTTACTCATCCTATCCACAATGACCCAAATCGAATTAAATTTTTGGCCAGACTGCGGAAGACCGGTATCCAAATCCATATTAATTATATCCCATTTCCACACTGACAGTTCAATCTCTTAAGTCAACCCACCAGGACTTAAGTGTTTTAGCTTTACTTATTGCCATACCATGCACTTAGCCACAAAATTTGCCACATCTCGCTTTATATTATTCCACCAATAAATTTTCTTGAGATCATGATACATTTTCGTCGAACCAGAATGAATAGCATAACGCGACTCATGAACTTTAGCCATATTCTTCCTCGCAACCTATCAATATCAAGAACACACAGTATGCCTTGGTACCTCAAGATACCATCACCACCAATCTCAAAAACTATCACTTTCTGCCTACCTACATCATTCTTGATTTGTACCAGAATAAGATCCAACACTTGCTTCTCCTTTACTTCGGCACCAAGAGATGACCTCACCACCTCTTGAACAATCACACCACCATCCTTGGAATTCAAGAGACAGACTTCTAGACTATCCAGGCAGGGAATATCCTTCACTAAATCATGCTTATCCTCATCCACATGAGTCAAGATTCCCATGGACAGCCTGCTAAGACAATCAGCAACCACGTTAGCTTTACCAAAATGATAAATGAGAATTATGTAATAGTCCTTTAGCAACTCAAGCCACTTCTTTTTCCTGAGATTCAGTTCTTTCTGGATGAACACGTAATGCGGGCTATTATGATCACAATAGATATCAATATGGACCCCATACAAATTATGCCGCCAGATCTTTAATACAAATACTACTGCTAACAATTCCAACTCATGGGTCAGATAATTCTTATTATGAACTTTCAACTGTCTAGAAGCATATGGAACTACCTTGCCATGCTGCTTTAACACAAAACCTAGCCCTACCCTGGACGCATCACAATAGACAACATAATCATTAGTGCCCTAAGGTAGAGTCAAGATCGGAGCTAAAGTCAACTTATCCTTCAGCTTCTTGAAACTACCCTCATAAGTATCAAACACAAGAATTTCACCTTCTTTTTAGTCAACTTAGTCAATGGGGCAGCGATAGAAGCGAAACTCTCCACAAACCTTCTATAGTAGTCGGCTAAACCCAAGAAACTTTGAATATCGGATGGATTTATCGGTCTAGGACACTTCTTAACCACCACAACCTTCTATGGATCCACCATGATCCCTTCACTAGAAACAACATGACCCAAATAAGTCACAGCATTCAACCAGAACTCACAATTAGAAAACTTTGCCTATAAATATTGATCCTTTAGAGTCTGTAACATAAGGTAGAGGTGATCGGCATGATCCACCTCTCTCTTGTAATACACCAAACTATCATTAATAAAGACAATGATAAATGAGTCCAAGAACTAATAGGAAACCCAATTCATAAGATCCATAAACATAGTCAGGGCATTTGTCAAACAAAAGGACATCACCAAAAACTCAAAATAATCGTACCATGTTTGGAAAGCAGTCTTAGGGATATTATCCTCTCTAATATTCAACTGGTAGTGACTAGATATAAGATCAATCTTGGAAAAGAACTTAGCACCCTAAAGATGATCAAAGAGATCATCAATCCTCGAAAGTGGATACTCTTCAAGGATATTTTATTCAATTGGTGGTAAACAATACACATCCAAAGGGAACCATCCTTATTACGCATGAAGAGCATAGGAGAACCCCACCAAGACACACTAGTATCGATAAAACCCTTGTCAGAAAGATCTTTCAACTACTCCTTGAGTTATTTCAACTCCGCCAGAGCTATCCTATCAGGACGGATAGAAATAAGATGAGTGTTAGGAAGAAGATCAATCCTAAAACTAATTTCCCTATGGAGAGATACACCATGAAGATCATCAAGGAATATCCTAAAAAATTCACAGACCACAGGGACAGTCTGCAAAGAAGGACCTTCGGATATAGAATCCTTAACATGTACTAAGCATAGAGGCACCCTTTATGAACTAATTTTTGGGATCTAAGATATGAAATGAACCATCCCATTGGAACCAGGGAACTACCTTCCCATTCGATTATCAGCTCATTTGGGAAATAGAAACTGACCCTTCGGGTCCTACAATCAAGAGACATAGCATGAACGCAACCAATCCATCCCCTAAAATACATCAAAGTCCAACATGTCCAACTCTATTAGATCCACCAAGGTCTCCCTACCATGAACCGACATCACACAACCCCTATAGACTCTTCTAGCCATAATACAGTCACCCATCGGGGTAGACACAGAAAAAAGGTCTAAAATACACTCAGGATCAAAACTGAAATGGATTTCCATAAAAAGAGTAAACTGAGATTAAGTAGATAATATACACCATGAGAAAAGAGTTTAAGTGCGCCAATAAAGACATTAGAAGATACCTCAAAATTCTGGTAGATGGAAAGAGCATAAAGATGATTTTGACCAGCGATGGAGCCAAATACAGAAGCAACACCTTTTGTAGGAGATGATCAGGAAGCAACAAGAATATTATTTGCCCTAGAAGCAGCCAAAGAAGGACAATCCCTCTGTAGATGACTAGTCTGACCATATCTGAAGCACTTATTCCTCCCTTCCTTGCAAAAACCATGATGCACCTAACCATAAAATCTAAAAAGGGGATATGATAGAGTTGACTGAGCCCCACTAGCCTACAAATGGGCTCCTAGGTCTCTAAACCCACTATCATACTGAGAATGATGGTCACCTGATGGCTTCTAATAAAGAGCACTAGCTATAAAGTAGGAACCAAAACTACCCCACTCCTTCTTAGACTATTTCCCACTATCTCTACCTCTTTGTTGCTGACCTTCATCTTGATCCAAATAGTGAAACTTTTTACTTTGCTTTTCACTTATCTTTTCTTGCTTCTTATTTTCTTCCTCAACTTCGAACATATACACCAAAATCCTAAAGATGTCCATATCTTTGTTCAACAAGGCAGCCTTGCTCTCAAAGATCAACTCATGAGACAACCATGAGGAAAACCTCCTCATTCTAACCCTCATGCTCGCTACCAATTCAGGATCATAATGCGATAGCTGATGAAACTTCAAGGCATACTCCTTTACAGATATCTTACATTGCTTTAAATTCACAAACTCATGAGGAAAGAAGAAGCCTTTACCTCCTCAACTTTAAAACCAGTGAAAATGGAAAGACTCAACCTCATAAATTGGCCAACTCTAGTGGCCTCAGATAATAAAGCAACAAAAGCAACATGCTTAGTCTGGGAGGCCACCAATTGGGTAAGCAAATAAAGAAACTGGAAAAATTCAGCATTAGACACATCAGCTCAAGGTACCTGAAGTGGGATAGGAGGAACTGATGGAGCTCCCTTAGGGCAATTAGAAGAAGTGTCCCTTGACTGGGTCTGAATTCTAAAGTTGGATGAGATACATCCACATTGTCCTCAGACTGGATAGAAGAGTTGTTATGAGCATCAAATCTTCTGGGAGCCATGATCTAAAAAACAAACACATGGGAATTAGAAGAGATTCAAGACCTTAGACTCTATAGCTTTAAATAGAACAACAACAAAGGGAAATAATCCTAAATGACACATAGCCTCTTCCTTATAAGTGTGGAATGCTACACACCCATAAATAAGACTCTACTTGACACGGATTTGTTGGACACCTAATGATACCAAAACTAGGTTCTGATGCTATTTTTTTCATGACCTAAACCAGGGCCTGGCCGTGATAGTTATCTCAAGTCCCCCGTGGATCAAAGTTCATCCCCAACACCTAACCTAAATCAAACACATCATCCCTCTAGGTCAGATAAATTGCAAACATATAACAAGATAACATACAACAACTTAAGAAAATTCAAAATATAACTATAACCGACGATCGGTGATTAGCCAACAATCGACCAACACCGCCCAATATCCACAGTAATCAAACAAAGCCTTCTAAATAATGAGACAGAACTGTATATCAATGAAGTATCGGGACATGCCCCGAACTGTAGCTAAAAATAAGTCTAAACAGTCTGAAACATAAGAGACCAAAACATAAAATGTATTTTTCATATGTATGGAAGCTCACCACTTTGATGTCAAATCATGAGTTGATCCTGAATCCTAATCACTGAGCAAAATGAGTAGAAGTATGAGCAATTCCTGTATCACGTTGAGATAAAGCGTTCGATGAAGGTTAGCGATTTGAGTGCTAGCATGAAATACAGGGATAAGGCTAACATAATGACATGGTCAACAGTTCAAAATCAATCAAAACCAATGCACATAATCAAATGCATATACATATATATATTATACACCGGGATAGAGAACAAGGCTTAACATGTGCTTTAAAATTTTAGCTTAGATTGTGTAGCTCAATCGTCATAACATATACCCAAAAGCTATATGGTCCCCATCTCTCACCCCCTAGTCAGGCCCCAGTGCATGTATCTACACAGATCAGAGAATAATCTCATATATATTCATGGGGGACTCGAACCTCAAAATCATATACTAAGGTGACTTAAGCACATGATCATGTGATGATTTACGGGGTACATAAACCTCCCTAATCATGTAATAATAATAAAAGGGAACTCAAACCTCATTTGTCACTTTGACCCTCTCATCGACAAATACGGTTTCCAGTATCTATCATTCAGACCTCCACTCAGCTACACAACCCCCATTAAAGCCCAATTAAAACATTATCATAAAATCTCATTCATTGAACCACAATACATATTTAGGCATACATTGTTGGTATCATCATACCGTCTACACTTGCAAGGTAACAACAATAGGCCAAAACAATTACATCACTTGGGGAAATTCACAACCCCCTTAGTTCAATTTTACAAACTCCTATATTTCTCATAATTAACAACCCATTTCACATTATGGGGTTGGGGTCATAACCAATTCAAAAGTCACAAGTTTGAGAAAATCATAATTCCCTAGTTCATTCACCATACCCCAGCACCCATAACTTCAAAACCATAATTAAAGAATGAAAAATCATATGTAAACTATGGGAAAAAATTGTTCAACAACAAGCATTCAATACCCTCAACCCTTTTTATAAAACCAACATGAATATCTCATGAACAAAACTTTAAAACATGTTCTTTTAAAATATGAACAATGAGGGAAAAGTAACATGTCTTAAACACTAAGAAATTTGGAGAGAAATCAACTTTAGAGACCTTAGATGACCAACTTGATGAAACTCTATCTTGACTTTATTGAGGGATTTTAGAGAACCTTTTAGAGTGTTTGAGAAGTTACTTTGATTTGTTTTTGAGTGATAATGACACCCTAAAGGGGTTATAAGACGGTGGTTTGAATTTGGGTAAGAGGGGAAATATCCAGAATGCCCTTAACTTAAAAGCTGCAAAATTACCGCCATACTGTTAACTCGTAACCACTCCTTACGATACATTACCACGAGTCATAACCAAGACAGTCTCTAGGACCCCCACACACTGTTGAACCTAAGACTTAACCGGTACCACTCGTAATGAAACTCTACGACTTATAGGGTCTAGTCGTAGTCAACATAGAACCTAATTGGGTAAACACTAGACATCCTATGATTTGCACCTAATGACTTGTCACAAGTCCTTACCTTTTATAGTGAGCCACTCATACTCAGAGTAGAACCTAGCCACTTAATTTCTAATTTGGTTACGATTGGTTCCATAGGACCCATCAAGACTCCCTACAACTTATACCCCCAAGCTGTACTCAGGACAGTACCTCTAGCACCATTCACTACACACCTTATGACTAGGTTCACCTAACCCATCTAGACATATTATGACTCATCAAGTGAGTCGTTACTATGGAAGAAAGCTCAGAAATGAGAAAATTTTTTAGGACCAAAACTCAAGGCGTTACAAAGAGACATGCCTGAAATACCAAAGAATTGCAAAAACAATTCTAAACTTGAAGCTTGGATGGTTGATTCTTTATAAACCCTAGTTTTCTCTTAACTTGGGATTTAGAGAGGAGAGAGTAAGATTTTTATTTTATTAACTAATGTTAAAGGGACCATTAATATGTTTTTAAGTTATGGGTATAGTGTAAGGATAGTAAAAAACCAAAACGTCCTCAATGAAAATGTGTACAAAATTAGGCATCGTTGTCATGGTTCAGGTAACCCCCCGTGAGGTATGACCGTGAGTCATTACCTCGAATAGTTACCTATGGGTCCAAATCATGACCTTCATACTTATGGTCACGAATCACTCTCCATGACTCGTGACCTGCCCTAACGACTCATGAAAATGAGTTGCAATCATAGCATAAACCTTGGGCAACCTTGCTAATGAGACCATCCGTCCCACCCTACGACTCATGATAAGTGATAATGACTCATCACCAGAGTCGTAGTCATGGAAGCGTTGATAACACTCTAGAAATTTTAGGGCCTAAGACCTAGGGAATTACATTACCCTCTCCCCCTCATAGGATCATTCGTCCCTGAATGAGAAACTAGGGAACCCAAGCACAAAAACAAAAAGGAATCCAAACAGAATGCAAACTAGGTCCTAGTCATGATGGGTATCTAAAGCCCACCATGGGTCAGAGACCACCCCCTTAGCCTAACTACTAGCACATAATAAAGAGAATAAAGATCAAAGTAGAAGAAAAAACAAACCAAATAAAGATATGTATACAAAACCAAGAGAGAGAATACGAGTCAAACATAATGACCAAAAAACCCCACACTTGTCCATAAAGCCTCTAAAACCAGAATACCAAATTAGGTCGTGACATGCCCTGACCATGACAATGGAACTCTTCTATTCCTAAAATATGAAAAGAACCTAAGGAAATGGAAGACATTTCTAGAAGATAGAGGCTCACTACATCACAGCAACCCAATGAACAACCGCACCACCTAATGCTGCACACGGGTAATAGAATAGTCTTTAAACCCTATCTCATGAAATGATATAGAATCCTAGGATGATCATTGGGATAAGCACTAATATGTAACTTAGGGGAAGTGATAAAATAATGTCACGTCCAAAACCAGTCGAACCACATACATATATTCACATATACATATAATGTATAAGATGTTCGGATAGGGTAAAGGGTCATGAATATGAAATTTTTAAAACTATTAACCTGGATTGTATAGCTCTATCCCTCTTAAAGGAACCCACAAGCTATATAGATTCAGCTCCCCCTGCTGAAAAGGATCTAGTGCGTGTTAGCCTTATGAATCAAGGCAGGGCCAAAGACATCAGGGCTCTAGCTATCCCTAAAATATAATGTATGAATCAAGCACACAGTCATACACACCCCCACACCGGCAAATGTTGTTTCTAGTATTGATCCCTAGAGACCTCCACTCTCACGATGAGCAATAAAACCCCCTTTAAACCAAAATTAAAATAATTTTGCACATAATCCCAACCATAAACCAAGGAGTCTTGTATTAAGGCATTTACCATTTAGTATCATCATACAAATTATGCTTGCAAGCTAATTTCCATTATACCATAACTAATTTGTTAACCATTAGAATCCAAAGTTCTATTTTAATCCAAAACTTTGGCCACCAAGGCCTTTCAAAACTATGTTCTCTATTTAGCATTAAGTGTAATGAAATAGTTAAAAAGGATAAGTAAAAATATGCAATATATCCGTATTAAAAACCAATTCACAAAGTGGGTTAGGTAAATGTCAATTTTTAAGACAACAATTCATTAATTTGGAGGAACCCATGTCTCCCATTCCAAACCACCATATTTCCCCAATCCATCCCCAAAACCATTAATTAAAGTATGATCAATGCATTTGAACCATAGTAAAACAATTCAAGTAATTTCCATCAAAATTCCTTGACCTAAATTTCAAACCCACTAATAAAACCATATGAATATTAAAAAAATTTATGTTGTTATGGTAAACACAAGTTTAAGGATGAGAGACATGCCTGAAATACAAAAGAATTGGAAGGAAATTCAAAGTTTGAAGCTTGGATGTGTGTTTCTTATAAACCCTAGTTTTCTCTTAACTTGGGATTTAGAGAGTAGAGAGTGTTTTTATTAAACTAACTAATCATAAAGGGACCCTTAATATGTTTTAAATTTATGGGTATAGTGTAAAGATAGGTAAAGACCAAATAGTCCTTAAAGAAAATATACAGGAAAATTAGACCCAGTCGTCATGGGTCAGGTAATGACTCATAAGGTTTGACCTTATGTCGTCAGGTGGAATCATTACCGGAGGGCCTAAATAATAACCTTTCACTATTATGGTCATGAGTCATCCTCCAAAACTCGTGACCTAATCTAACGAATCCTGATAGGAAATCATGATCAGAGTAGAAACATTAGGCAACCTTACTGGTGAGACCATGAGTCCCACCCTACAACTCGTGATGAGTGATAACAACTCATCATCTGAGTCATAGTCATGCTAGGATTGACAACACTACAAAAATTTTAGGGTCCAAACCTGGGGTATTACTGTAATACCCCGAGACTTTAACCAATAGTGCCACCATGAATCAAGATCATGATAAATAAATTATAATGTTTTGGGTTGTTTTCTGATCAAGGATGGTGTGTATTAATTCCTTAAAGATGTCCTAATGATTGGGTGAATCAAAACATTCCTTACCGATTGAATTCTTGGGAAAGATATTGGTATAGCCAACTTCAAATGAGCATATCTCTCATTATACTTGGAATTTTTTAGCATATGACCTATAAATAGATATATAATTGAATCAACTTTCCAATGATACCAATTTTGCCAAAATCAGATACAGGAGCACACGATATTTCTGACGGCCTATCACGTTTCAGAGGACGTTTCTGACGACATCATCATATTTCTGACGACATTTCTGAAGACTTCGTCAGCCTTAGGCAGAAAATCATAAAATTTGACCCTTTTGTGATGACATTTCATGACGGCCTGTCACGGGTCTGACGGCCTGTTACGGATATCGTAAGCTATTTTTTTCAGCAATATAGAGACGTTTTTGCAAGGGTATTTTGGTCTTTTCTCATCTTTTGGAGGCCTCTATAAATATGAGAATCCCATCTAAACCCTAATTCCATTATTTTGTCTTCCAATTCTCTTAAGATAATATATCTAGGGTTATATCAAGAACATAAATCTTCCAAGAATCATCCATAAATCTTCAAAATTTCTTCAAAAGCCAAGTTCCTCATAGTGTGGGATTCAAGAATTATTTATTTCAAGTGTGGATAAAGTCTCAAGCACTAAAGTTCATCCAATTTCAAAGATTAAGGTATGTGGGGTTTTAAACAAGAACACTTCTTTCATTCTTGTGCCCAAAGATTTAATTTTTATTGAATTTCATGAATTTTGCAAAGTGGGTTTACACCCAAATTACTTTATCAAGGATTTATGAGATTTGAGCAATACAACACTGACACATATACTACTTCATTGTCTTATTTCTTAAATTAAGAATTTATATCATGACTTGTATATTGTTATCATGAAATGATAATTTCTAAGTGATTTATGATAAGTGTCATGATTTATGTTTTTCCATGAGAAGTTTGTCTATTGAATATATATTGATATTGAGCTTAAAAGTCAAGAACGAGTTATATGATGTTTTCTGGAAGATTTGATACTTGACATGATTTGATAAGCAAGTGTACTTGACAATGAGAAAGATTATTTTGAGATTTAGTCGAGTTAGGAATCCATAAGTTGATTATGATTTACAAGTGAGATATATATTTATATTTTGGTATTCATGATAGACCCTTGAGTTGATTAAGGTTAATTTCCTAACGCGTTCTGAGCTTAAGTCTAGGAGTAGTATTTAGCAGAGAGTGGGAAGTATGGGTTCAGCGCATCCTACTTTCCCAGAACTACGTGCCACCGTAGGATTAAGATTAAGGGCCAAAGGCCAAGACAGTTATCTCTAAAGTTAACGTTCTACTCCGATGGCCAGGATAGAACAGCTCTCCCCAACGTGGGAAAGATGTTGGACTCCATGTAAGCTCACATGGTTTATGTCAGTTATAAGAAACTCCTAAGTCCATAATAGTCCAAGTTTCATGAGTTACCGAGTCACTCTAAGTCATGAGTCAAAGAGTTTGAGTTGAGTCCAACGGTTTGTGAGATTTATGAAGCATATGTTATTATTGATGATTTATGAAAAATATGTTTCAGGTAACTCAAGCGAAGAGAGTCATTATTATCAGCATGCATGATTTTCTTATACATTTATGATATTATTTAAATGTTGCCTTCACCCCCACATACTCAGTACATTCCCAAGTACTGATTCCTAAACTCTTTTGTGTTCAATATTTTCTCGTGATGTAGCTTCAGGTGCTCAGTCACAGCAGCAATAGTGATCTTCGAGTACCTCCATCTACATACGTACAGTTAGTGAGTCCTCATGGTTCGAGGACCTATGTCCCCAATTTTTGTCTTGATAGTAGATGGTTGTTTATTTCCAGTTCAGTACGGGTCAGTTGGGGATCTGTCCCAATGGCTCCTCAGTCTTATGTAGTAGAGGCTTTGTCAGACTAGAGTACCAGTATGTACAGAACTTTAGTATTTTAATTGTACAGGATAGTATTTCTTTATATTCTAGTATATTCATGACATCATTATTCTTCTTTATTACAGCTTGATTATTGTCATAGTAAGTTATAGAGGTGATGACAGGCTCAGAGGGTTAGCTTGAGGTCGCGTGTGGCCTTAAGCACCGTGTGATGTCTTGGGATGGGATCTTGGGGCATTACAAGCTTGGTATCAGACCCTAAGGTTTAAAGGAGTCCTAGGGAGTCTGACAAGCCGTGTTACGTAGAGTCTTGATCATCGGTGTTTAGTGCACCACATCTATGAGCAAGAGGCTACGGGACATTTTAGGAAAAGTCATTTCTTTCTTTCATAATTCTTTCATTCCTACGACTGTTTCTCTCTACTATTAATTCATGCTCTCTTATGACAAAAAATCCCTCCTCGTAGAGCTCACAGAAATAACGAACGGCCTCAACCCATTGATCCTTTAAATGACATGGTGACTCATGCCAAATTTCAGGAATCTTTTCAGGTTCTATCCCTGACAGTTACTACCAATGCTCAGGCCACTGTTCCACCTCCGCAAGAAGCTAATTCTGAAGCAGCTCAAGTTCAGGATTTTATGCGGATGAATCCGCCAGAGTTTTATGGGTCAAGTGTAGGTGAGGACCCACATATGTATCTTGATGAGGTGAAAAATATCACCCGAACTATGTATGTAACAAAGGAAGAAAGTGTGGAGCTATCTTCCTATCGCTTGAAGATATTGCTTATGATTGGGTGGAGTTGTGGTGGAAGAGTAGAGGGGAGGATGCCACTCCCATGACTTGGCAGTTGTTCTAGGACACATTCTTAGATCGATTCTTTCCCTCGGATCTAAGGGAAGCAAAGCTAGAAGAATTTATGAACTTGATACAAGGCTCCATGACAGTTAAGAAATATTATCTTAAATTTAACCAGTTGTCTAAGTATGCTCCCGGTATGATGGATGATTCCAGGACCTGTATGAGTAAGTTTTTGACTAGCGTATTGAGTTATGTTGTGAAAGAGTGTAGGTCCGCTATGCTTAATAGGTACATGGATCTTTCTAGATTGATGATACATGCCCAGAAGATTGAATCAGACAAAGTAAAAGAGAGAGAGAGAGTAAGAGAGAGAATAAGAGAGTTAGATCAGAGCAGTAGGGGTATAGTCAGAGTAGATTTTTTCGAGGGATCCTCCCTTAGTTTCAGAGTCATTCTTTTGTGCCAGCACCGTCATCAGGTAGTACTCCTGCATCTAGAGTCAGGCGGGAGCAGGATAATAGACCTACTGTGTCTAGCTCTCAGGACGGTATGAGTAATATACCTAACTATCCTCCGTGTGCTAAGTGTGGTAGGACGTATCCTGGATAGTGTATAGATGAGCAGAGAGGTTGTTTTGGTTGTGGTAAGTTGGGCCACAAATTCAGGGATTTCACATATGCTAGACAGGGGAGCCGTGATGTTTGTCCCCAGAGTTAGGCTATTAGTGCTCCAGCCCCTTGGGTTCGTCCTACTCCTCCTCAGGGTGCCTCATCTAGTACTGTCGGTGGTCAGCACCAGAATTGCTTTTATGATATACCACCCCACCAGGAGCAAGAGGATTCACCAGATATTGTTACTAGTATGCTCCGTGTATTTTATTTTGATGTGTATATGTTGATGGACCCTGGGTCAATACATTCTTATGTGACTCCGTTAGTGGCTGTGAATTTTGAGATCAATGTTGAAAAGATTCTTTTGCCTTTTCTAGTTTCTACTCCAGCAGGTGAACCTGTTGTTGCTAAGCAAGTATATAAGAAGTGTCCTATCACTATCCTTCATAGATTTATGTTTGCAGATTTGATTGAGATAGACATGGTTGATTTTGACATTATTCTAGGTATGGATTGGCTTCACTCTTATTATGCGTCTATAGACAGTCGTAGCCGTGTAGTCAAGTTTCAGTTTCCCAATAAGCAGCCTTTGAGTGGTCCAGAAATTCTGTATCTCCTAGGAGACATTTCATATCCTATCTTAAAGCTAGGAAATTGATATCCAAGGGTTGCATCTATCATTTTGTTTGGGTTAAAGATACTAAGTGTAAGACTCCGACCATTCAGTCGATCAGCATTGTTAATGAGTTTTGTGATGTTTTTCCAGAAGATCTCCCAGGGGTACCTCCCGATAGAGAGATAGAATTTGGGATTGATCTTCTCCCCGACACGCAGCCTATTTATATACTTCCATATCATATGGCCCCCGCAAAACTTAAGAAGTTGAAAGAGCAACTCAACGATCTTCTAGATAAGGGTTTCATAAGGCCTAGTATATCTCCTTGGGGTGCACCCATTCTGTTCGTGCAAAAGAAAGATGGTTCATTGAGGATGTTCTTTGATTATCGTGAGATTAACAAGGTAACAGTCAAGAACAAGTACCCTCTTCCTAGAATTGATAACCTGTTTGATCAGCTGCAAGGTGCTAACTATTTCTCAAAAGTAGACTTGACATCCGGTTATCACCAGCTTAAAGTTAGGGAGTGAGATATTCCAAAGACAGCTTTTCACACCCGATATGGTCATTTTGAGTTCTTTGTCATGTCCTTCGGGCTAAAAAATACCCCAGCAGCCTTTATGGACCTCATAAAATGGGTGTTCAGACAGTACCTGGATATGTTTGTTATTGTGCTCATAGATGATATTCTTGTATACTCCCGAAGTGAGAACGGCCGTGTAAATCTTCTCTGAATAGCCTTGCAAACCCTTAAAGATCATCAACTATTTGCCAAATTTAGCAAGTGCGAATTTTGGCTAAGTTCAATTGCTTTCTTGGGTCATATTGTTTCTTCTGAAGGTATTCAAGTTAACCCTCAAAAGATAGAAGCTATGAAAAATTGACCTAGACCTATTTCCCCGTCTAATATTAGGAGCTTCTTGGGTCTAGCTGGCTACTACCATCGTTTTATTGAGGGTTTTTCTTTCATTGCATCTCCTTTGACTCGGTTGACCCAAAAGAAAATTAAATTCTTGTGGTTTGACTCTTGCGAGAAGAGTTTTCAGGAGTTGAAGACTCGACTCACTTCGGCCCCTGTGTTGACCCGTCCAAATAGTGTAGATGATTTTTTGGTGTACTATGATTCTTCTAGAGTTGGGTTGGGTTGCGTGTTGATGCAAAAAGGTAAGGTTATAGCCTATGCCTCCAGACAGTTGAAACCGCATAAAAAGAACTACCCGACCCATGACCTCAAGTTAGCTACAGTGGTTTTCGCCTTGAAAATTAGGAGACACTATTTGTACAGTGTTCATGTTGATGTCTTTACGGATCACAAGAGTTTGCAGTATGTGTTTACTCAGAGAAAGTTGAATCTTCGTCAGAGGCGATGGTTAGAATTGTTAAAGGAATATGATATAAATATGTTGTATCACCCGGGCATGACCAATGTAGTGGAAGATGCCCATAGCAGGTCGTCCATGGGTAGTGTAGCACAGGTCGAGGAAGATAAGAAGGAGTTAGCTCATGAAATACATTGTCTAGCTAGATTGGGAGTTAGATTGCTTGATTCAGCTGAGGGTAATGTTTGGGTCTAGAGTAGTTTCGAGTCTTCTCTAGTTTCGAAAGTAAAGGAGAAGCAAGATATGGATCCTAGTTTGGTCAGACTGAAGGAGTCAGTTAAAGACCAAAACGTGGAGGTTTTCTCCCAAGAGGGGGATGGTGTATTGAGATTTTAGAATAGATTATGTGTGCCTGATGTTAAAGATATAAGGCAGAGAATTATGGCTGAAGCGCATGGCGCGCGATATTCTATTCATCCCGGTGCTACCAAGATGTACCGCAAAAAGTGAGAAATCTATTGGTGAAATGGTATGAAAAAAGATATATCAAAATTCATAGAGAAGTGTACAACTTGACAACAAGTTAAGATAGAACACCAAAGATCCAGTGGAATGATGCAAGAATTCAGTATTCTTTCTTGGAAGTGGGAGAAAGTAAATATGGATTTTTTGACTGGTTTACCTCCTTCTCGACGTCATCATGTTTTGATTTGGGTCATTGTAGACAGGTTGACTAAGTCCACGCATTTCTTTCCAGTGCATACATATTTCACCGCTGAGGACTATGTTAAGTTGTACATTCGATAGTTAGTCAGGTTGCATGGAGTTCCTTTGTCTATTATCTCCGACAGGGGTACTCAATTTACTTCTCATTTTATGAGGGCTTTTCAGAAGGGTCTTGGTACCCAAGATGAGCTCTGCTTTTCATCCGCAGACCGATGGTAAGGCTAAGAGGATCATCCAGACCTTGGAGGATATGTTGAGGGCATGTGTTCTTGATTTCTAAGAAAGTTGGGATGAATATTTGCCATTGATTGAATTTTCTTACAACAACAGTTTTCATGCTAGCATTGAAATGGCTCCATTTGAGGCTTTATATAGAAGGCGATGTAGATTACCCATAGGTTAGTTTGAAGTGGGTGAAGCCACTGTAAGTGGACCTGATGCTATGTTTGAGGCTATAGATAAAGTTAAGCTGATTCAGGAAAGGTTGAAGATAGCCCAGAGTCGTCAGAAGTCATATGAAGATGTGAGAAAAATATCTCTTGAGTTTGAGGTTAACGATCTATTGTACTTGAAGATTTCACCCATGGAATGGGTGAAAAGATTTGGTAAGAAAGGGATGCTTAGTCCCCGATACGTTGGCCCTTATAGAGTTTTGAATCGTGTTAGGAAAATAGCTTACGAGATTGAATTGTCTGCCGAGTTGTCAGCTGTCCATCCTATCTTTCATGTTTTTATGCTCAAGAGGCACATTGGTGATTCTAATGTTGTTGATCCGTCAGAAAGTTTTGATGTTCATGATAGACTTTTGTATGATGAAGTTACAATTGAAATCCTAGATTATCAAGTTCGTAGACTAAGAAATAAGGAAGTTCCCTTGGTCAAAGTTCTATGGAGAAATCAATCAGTCGAGGGTGCTACTTGGGAAGCAGAAGCAGATATGTGAACCAGATACCCTTATCTCTTCTTCGTGAGTTCAAATAAATCTAAAGGTACTATTCTTCCCAAATCCAGTTTCCTTCTAATCCAGTGTATTAAGCTATATGGTTATTATCTCTATGATTCGTGCATTTTTTGAAGTACTCGGAAGTTTAGAATGAAGTAAGACCTTTTAGTGAGCCGTTCCAACTATACGTCCTCATTTTCTCTTGTTCTTGGCCTATCTAACCACATTCGAGGATAAATGTTTCCAAGGGGGGAGATATTGTAATACCCCGAGACTCTAACCAATAGTGGCACCATGAATCAATCTCATGAGAAATAAATTATAATGTTTTGGGTTGTTTTTTTATCAAGGATGGTGTGTATTAAGGCCTTAAAGATGTCTTAACGATTGGGTGAATCAAAACATTCCTTACCGATTGAATTCTTGGGAAAGATGTTGATATAGTCAACTTCAAATGAACATATCTCTTATTATAATTGGAATTTTTGAGCTGATGATATATCAACAGATATATAATTGAATTAGCTTTTCAAAGATACCAATTTCGCCACATTCTGATACCGGAGCAAAGAGTTATACCCATTTTACTCCAGCATGTCAATCTGGAAAAGGGTAACGACATTTCTGACGGCCTGTCACATTTCTGACGACGTTTCTGATGACGTCGTCATGTTTCTGACGACATTTCTAACAACGTCGTCAGCCTTAGGCAAAAAATAATAAAATTCGACCTTTTTGTGACGACATTTCATGACGGCCAATCACGGGTCTGATGGCCTGTCACGGATATCGTCAGCTATTTTTTTCAGCAATTTAGAGACATTTTTACAAGGGCATTTTGGTCTTTTTTCATCTTTTGAAGGCCTCTATAAATATGATAATCCCATCCAAACCCTAATTCCATCATTTTCTCTTCCAATTCTCTTGAGATAATGTATCTAGGGTTATATCAAGAACATAAATCTTCCAAGAATCATCCATAAATCTTCAAAATTTCTTCAAGAACCAAGTTCCTCGTAGTTTGGGCTTCAAGAATTATTTATTTCAAATATGGATAAAGTCTCAAGCATTAAAGTTCTTCCAATTTCAAAGATTAAGGTATGTGTGGTTTTGAACAAGAACACTTATTTCGTTCTGGTGCCCAAAGATTTAATTTCTATTGAATTTCATGAATTTTGCAATGTGGGTTTACACCCAAATTACATTATCAAGGATTTATGATATTTGAGCTATACAAGATTGACACATATGACTACTTCATTGTCTTATTTATTAAATTAAGAATTTATATCATGACTTGTATATTGTTATCCTGAAATTATAATTTCTAAGTGATTTATGATAGGTGTCATTATTTATGTTTTTCCATGAGAAGTTTGTCTATTGAATATATATTGATATTGAGCTTCAGAGTCAATAACGAGTTCTATGATGTTTTCTGGAAGATTTGATACTTGATATGATTTGATAAGCAAGTGTACTTGATGATGACAAAGATTATTTTGAGATTTAGTCGAGTTAGGAATCTACAAGTTGATTATGATTTACAAGTGAGATATATATTTATATTTTGGTCTTCATGATAGACCCTTGAGTTGATTAAGGTGGATTTCCTAACACGTTCTAAGCTTAAGTCTGGGAGTAGTTTTTAGCACCGAGCGGGAAGTATGGGTTCAGCGCATCCTACTTACCCAGAACTATGTGCCACCTTTGGATTAAGATTAAGGGCCAAAGGCCAAGACAGTTATCACTAAAGTTAACGTTCTACTCCGATGGCAAGGATAGAACAGCTTTCCCCAATATGGGCAAGACGTTGGACTCCATGTAAGCTCACATGGTTTATGTCAGTTATAAGAAACTCCCAAGTCCATAATAGTCCAAGTTTCATGAGTTACTGAGTCACTCTGAGTCGTGAGTCAAAGAGTTTGAGTTGAGTCCAACGGTTTGTGAGATTTATGAAGCATGTGTTATTATTGATGATTTATGTAAAATATGTTTCAGGTAACTCAAGCGAAGAGAGTCATTATTATCAGCATGCATGATTTTCTTATACATTTATGATATTATTTAAATGTTGCCTGCACCCCCACATACCCAGTAAATTCCCAAGTACTGATTCCCATACACTTCTGTTTTCTATATTTTCTCGTGATGCAGGTTCAGGTGCTCAGTCTCAGCAGTGACAGTGATCTTCGAGTACCTCCTTCTTCATTCGTACAGTTAGTGAGTCCTCATGGTTCGAGGACCTATGTCCCCAATTTTTGTCTTGATAGTAGATGGTTGTTTATTTCCAGTTTAGTACAGGTCAGTTGGGGATCTGTCCCAATGGCTCCTCAGTCTTATGTAGTAGAGGCTTTGTCAGACTAGAGTACTAGTATGTACAGAACTTTAGTATTTTGATTACACAGGATAGTATTTCTTTGTATTCCAGTATGTTCATGACATGATTATTCTTCTTTATTATAGCTTGATTATTGTCATAGTGAGTTATAGAGGTGATGACAGGCTCAGAGGGTTAGCTTGAGGTCACGTGTGGCCTTAAGTATCGTGTGATGTATTGGGATGGGATATTTGGGCGTTACAAGCTTGGTATCAGACCCTAAGGTTTAAAGGAGTCCTAGGGAGTCTGACAAGCCTCGTTATGTAGATTCTTGATCATTGGATTGTAGCACACCACATCTATGAGCAAGAGGCTACGGGACGTTTTAGGAAAAGTCATTTCTTTGTTACAGAGGTCTTTCATGACTATGACTGTTTCTCTCTGCTATTAATTCGTGCTCTCTTATGACAGAAAATGCCTTCTCGTAGAGCTCGCAGAAACAACGAACGACCTCAACCCATTGATCCTTTAAATGAGACGGTGACTCATGACGAATTTTGGGCAGCTTTTCAGGCACTAGCCCAGGCAGTTACCTTCAATGCTCAGGCCAATGTACAGGCCGGTTTTCCATCTCCGCAAGAAAGTTTCTCCTTCGGGTGCACCCGTTCTGTTCGTGCAAAAAAAAGTTGGTTCAGCGTGGATGTGCATTGATTATCGTCAGCTTAACAAGGTCACAATCAAGAACAAGTACCCTCTTCCTAGAATTGATGACCTGTTTGATCTGCTGCAGGTGCTAACTATTTATCAAAAATAGACTTGAGATCCAATAACCACCATCTTAAAGTTAGGGAGTGTGACATTCCAAATATAGCTTTTCGCACCCGATATGGTCATTTTGAGTTCTTGGTCATGTCCTTCGGGCTAACAAATTCCCCAGCAGCCTTTATGCACCTCATGAATCGGGTGTTCAGACAGTACCTTGATATGTTTGTTGTTGTGTTCATAGATGATATTCTTGTATACTCCCAAAGTGAGAATGACCATGCAGATCATCTTCGAATAGTCTTGCAAACCCTTAGAGATCATCTACTATTTGTCAAATTTAGCAAGTGCGAATTTTGGCTAAGGTCTATTGCTTTTATGGGTCATATTGTTTCTTCTGAAGGTATTTGAGTTGACCCTCAAAAGATAGAAGCTGTGAAAAATTAGCCTAGACCTAATTCCCCATCTGATATTAGGAGTTTCTTGGGTCTAGCTGGCTACTACCATCAATTTGTTGAGGTGTTATTAGCTGTCCATCCTATCTTTCACATTTCTATGCTCATGAAGCACATTGGTAATTCTGTTGTTTTTGATCCGTCAGAAAGTTTCGATGTTCATGATAGCCTTTTGTATGATGAAGTTCCGGTAAAAATCCTAGATTATCAAGTTCGTAGACTAAGAAATAAGAAAGTTCCCTTGGTCAAAGTTCTGTGGCGAAATCAATCAGTCGAGGGTGATACTTGGGAACTAGAAGCAGATATACGAACCAGATACCCTCATCTCTTCTCCATGAGTTCAAATAAAGCCGAAGGTACTATTCTTCCCTAATACAGTTTCCTTCTAATCCATTGTATTCCAGCTATATGGTTATTCTCTCTATGATTCATGCATTTTGTGAAGTACTCAAAAGTTTAGAATAAAGTAAGCCGTTTTAGGGAGTCATTCCAGCTATACGTCCTAATTTTCTCTTGTTCTTAGCCTATCTAGCCACATTTGAAGATGAATGTTTCCAAGGGGGAGATATTGTAATACCCCAAGACTCTAACCAATAGTGACACCATGAATCAAGCTCATGAGAAATGAATTATAATGTTTTATATTGTAATACCCCGAGACTCTAACCAATAGTGCCACCATGAATCAAGCTCATGAGAAATGAATTATAACGTTTTGGATTGTTTTTTGATCAAGGATGGTGTGTATTAAGTCCTTAAAGATATCCTAACGATTGGGTGAATCAAAACATTCCTTACCGATTGAATTATTGGGAAGGATATTGGTATAGTCAACTTCAAACGAACATATCTCTCATTATACTTGGAATTTTTAAGATCATGACCTATCAACAGATAGATAATTGAATTATCTTTCCAACGATACCAATTTTGTCAAAATCCAATACCGGAGAAAAGGGTTATACTCATTTTACTCCAGCACATCACTCTGGAAAAGGGTGACGATGTTTCTGACGGCCCTTCACGTTTCTGACGATGTTTCGGACAACGTCGTAGCATTTCTGATGACATTTCTGACAATGTCGTCAGCCTTACGCAGAAAATCATAAAATTTGACCCTTTTTTGACGACATTTCGCAACAGCCTATTAGGGGTCTGACGGCTTGTCACGGATATCGTCAGCTATTTTTTTCAGCAATTTAGAAACGTTTTTCCAAGGGTATTTTGGTCTTTTCCCATCTTTTGGAGGCCTCTATAAATATGATAATCCCATCCAAACCCTAATTCCATCATTTTCTCTTCCAATTCTCTTGAGATAATATATCTAGGGTTATATCAAGAACATAAATCTTCCAAGAATCTTCCATAAATCTTCAAAATTTCTTCAAGAAACAAGTTCCTCATAGTGTGGGCTTCAATAATTATTTATTTCAAGTGTGGATAAAGTCTCAAGCACTAAAGTTCATCCAATTTCAAAGATTAAGGTATGTGGGGTTTTGAACAAGAACACTTATTTCGTTCTTGTGCCCAAAGATTTAATTTCTATTGAATATCATGTAGTTTGCAAACTGGGTTTACACCCAAATTACTTTATCAAGGATTTATGAGATTTGAGATATACAAGATTGACACATTTGACTACTTCATTGTATTATTTCTTAAATTAAGAATTTATATCATGAGTTGTATATTATTATAATGAAATGATAATTTCTAAGTTATTTATGATAAGTGTCATGATTTATGTTTTTCCATGAGAATTTTGTCTATTGAATATATATTGATATTGAGCTAGAAAGTCAAGAACGAGTTCTATGATGTTTTCTGGAAGATTTGATACATGATATGATTTGATAAGAAAGTGTACTTGATGATGACAAAGATTATTTTGAGATTTAGTCGAGTTAGGAATCCACAAGTTGATTATGATTTACAAGTGAGATAAATATTTATATTTTGGTCTTCATGATAGACCCTTGAGTTGATTAAGGTGGATTTCTCAACGCGTTCTGATCTTAAGTCTAGGAGTAGTATTTAGCACTGAGTGGGAAGTGTTGGTTCAGCGCATCCTACTTCCCAAGAACTACGTGCCACCGTAGGATTAAGATTAAGGGACAAAGGACAAGACAGTTATCACTAAAGTTAAGGTTCTACTCCGATGGCAAGGATAGAACAGCTCTCCCCAACATGGACAAGACGTTGGACTCCATGTAAGTTCACATGGTTTATGTCGGTTATGAGGAACTCCCAAGTCCATAATAGTCAAAGTTTCATGAATTACCGAATCACTCTAAGTCATGAGTCAAAGAGTTTGAGTTGAGTCCAACGGTTTGTGAGATTTATGAAGCATGTGTTATTATTGATAATTTATGAAAAATATGTTTCTGGTAACTCAAGCGAAGAGAGTCATTATTATCAGCATGCATGATTTTCTTATACATTTATGATATTATTTAAATGTTGCCTGCACCCCCACATACTCAGTACATTTCTAAGTACTGATTCCCATACTCTTCTGTGTTCTATATTTTCTAGTGATGTAGGTTCAGGTGCTCAGTCTCAGTAGCGAAAATAATCTTCGAGTACCTCCATCTACATTTGTACAGTTAGTGAGTCCTCATGGTTCGAGGACCTTTGTCCCCGATTTTGGTCTTTATAGTAGATGGTTGTTTATTTCCAGTTCAGTAAGGGTTAGTTGGAGATCTGTCCCACTGGTTCCTCAGTCTTATGTAGGAGAGGCTTTGTCAGACTAGAGTACCAGTATTTACAGAACTTCAATTTTTTTACTGTACAGGGTAGTATTTCTTTGTATTCCAGTATGTTCATAACCTGATTATTCTTCTTTATTACAGCTTGATTATTGTCATAGTGAGTTATAGAGGTGATGACTGGCTCAGAGGGTTAGCTTGAGGTCTCGTGTGGCCTTAAGCACCATGTGACGTCTTGGGATGGGATCTTGGGGCGTCAAAAGCTTAGTATTAGACCCTAAGGTTTAAAGGAGTCCTAGGAAGTCTGACAAGCCGCGTTACGTAGAGTGTTGATCATCGGTGTGTAGCGCGCCATATCTATGAGCAAGAGGCTACGGGACATTTTAGGAAAAGTCATTTCTTTCTTTCAGAAGTCTTTCGTGCCTACAACTGTTTCTCTCTATTATTAATTCGTGCTCTCTAATGACAAAAAATGCCTCCTTGTAGAGCTCGCAAAAACAACGAACGACCTCAACCCATTGATCCTTTAAATGAGACAGTGACTCATGCCGAATTTTGGGCAAATTTTCAGGTGCTACCTCAGGAAGTAACCGCCAATGTTCAGGCCGTTGTTCCACCTCCGCAAGAAGGTAATTCTGCAGCCGCTTGAATTCGGGATTTTATGCGGATGAATCCGCCAGAGTTTTATGGGTCAAGGGTAGGTGAGGACCCATAGATGTATCATGATGAGGTAAAAAAGATCACCCAAATTATGCATGTAACAGAGGAAGAAAGTAAGGAGCTAGCTTCCTATCGCTTGAAAGATGTTGCTTATGATTGGGTTGAGTTGTGAAGGAAGAATAGAGGGGAGGATGCCGCTCCCATAACTTGGTAGTTGTTCCAGGACGTGTTCTTAGACTGATTTTTCCCCCAGAGATGAGGAAAGCAAAGCTAGAAGAATTTATGAACTTGAGACAAGGTTCCATGACTGCTAAGAAATATTGTCTTAAATTTTACCAGTTGTCTAAGTATGCTCCCGGTATGATGGCTGATTCCAAGACCAGTATGAGTAAGTTTTTGACTAGCGCATCGAGTTATGTTGTGAAAGAGTGTAGGTTCGCTAATCTTAATAAGAACATGGATCTTTCTAGATTGATGGTACATGCCCAGCGGATTGAAGTGAACAAAGTGAAAGAGAGAGAGAGAGTAAGAGGGAATAAGAGAGTTAGATCAGAGCAACAAGTGTATAGTCAGAGTAGATTTTCTGGAGGTATCCATCCTCAGTTTCAGAGTCATTCTTTTATGCCAGCACCGTCATAAGATAGTACTCCCGCATCCAGAGTCAGGAAGGAGCAGGGTAATAGACCTACTGTTTCTATATCTCAGGACAGTGTGAGTAATAGACTTAACTATCCCCCGTGTGCTAAGTGTGGTAGGACGCATCCTGGAGAGTGTATGGCTGAACAGAGGGGTTGTTTTGGTTGTGGTAAGTTGGGCCACAAATTCATGGATTACCCATATGCTATACAGGGGAGTCGTGATGTTCATCCACAGAGTGAGGCTATTAGTGCTCCAGACTCTTGGGTTATTCCTACTCCTCCTCAGGGTTCCTCGTCTAGTACTACCGGTGGTTAGCGGCAGAATTTCTTATATGCTATACCACCCGCCAGGAGCAGGAGAATTCACCAGATGTTGTTACTGGTATACTTCGTGTATTTCATTTTAATGTGTATGTATTGATAGACCCTGGGTCAAGTCTTTCTTATGTGACTCCTTTAGTGGCTATGAATTTTGAGATCAATGCTGAAAAGATTCATGTGCCTTTTCTAGTTTCTACTCCAGTAGGTGAACCTGTTGTTGCTAAGAAAGTATATAAGAAGTGTCCTATCACTGTCCTTCATAGAGTTATGTTTGTAGATTTGATTGAGCTAGACATGGTTTATTTTGACATTATTCTGGGTATGGATTGTCTTCACTCTTGTTATGTGTCTATAGAATGTCATAGCCGTGTAGTCAAGTTTCAGTTTCCCAATGAGCCCAGCCTTTGAGTGGTCCAAAAATTTTGTATCTCCCAAGAGTCATTTTATATCCTAACTTTAATCTAGGAAATTGATATCTAAGGGTTACATCTATCATTTGGTTCAAGTTAAAGATACTAAGTTCGAGACTCCGTCCATTCAGTTGATCTGCATTGTTAATGAGTTCTTTGATGTTTTTCCAGAAGATCTCCAAGGGGTACCTCCCGATAGAGAGATAGAATATGGGGTAGATCTTCTCCCCGACACGCAGCCTATTTCTATTCCTCCATATCGTATGGCCCCCGCAGAACTTAAGGAGTTGAAAGAGCAACTCAAATATCTTCTAGATAAGGGTTTCATAAGGCCTCGAATATCTCCTTGGGGTGCACCCATTCTGTTCGTGCGAAAGAAAGATGGTTTATTGCGGATGTGCATTGATTATCGTCAGCTTAACAAAGTCACCATCAAGAACAAGTGCCCTCTTCCTAGAATTGATGACCTATTTGATCAGCTGCAAGGTGATAACTATTTCTCAAAAATAGACTTGAGATCCGGTTATCACCAGCTTAAAGTTAGGGAGTCTGACATTCCAAAGACAACTTTTCGCACCCGATATGGTCATTTAAAGTTCTTGGTCATGTCCTTCGGGCTAATAAATGCCCCAGCAGCCTTTATGGACCTCATGAATCGGGTGTTCGGACAGTACCTTGATATGTTTATTGTTGTCTTCATAGATGATATTCTTGTATATTCCCAAAGTGAAAACGACCATGCAGATCATCTCCGACTAGTCTTGCAAACCCTTAGAGATCTTCAACTATTTGCCAAATTTAGCAAGTGAAAATTTTCGCTAAGGCCAATTTCTTTTCTGGGTCATATTGTTTCTTCTGAAGGTATTCGAGTTGACCCTCAAAAGATAAAAGCTGTGAAAAATTAGCCTAGATCTATTTCCCCATCTGATATTAGGAGTTTCTTGGGACTAGCTGGCTACTACCGTCATTTTGTTGAGGGTTTCTCTTCCATTGCATCTCCTTTGACTCGATTGACCCAAAAGAAATTTAAAAGTCCTGTGGTCTTACTCTTGCGAGAAGAGTTTTCAGGAGTTGAAGACTCGACTCACTTCGGCCCCTGTGTTGACCCTTCCAAATGGTGTAGATGATTTTTTGGTGTACGATGATGCTTTTAGAGTTAGGTTGGGTTGTGTGTTGATACAGAAAGTTAAGGTTATAGCCTATGCCACCAGACAATTAAAACCACATGAGAAGAACTACCCAACCCATGACCTCGAGTTAGCTACAGTGGTTCTTTTCTTGAAAATCTGGAGACACTATTTGTACGGTGATGATGTCTTTACGGATCACAAGGGTTTGCAGTATGTGTTTAGTCAGAGAGAGTTGAATCTTCATCAGAGAAGATAGTTAGAATTGTTAAAAGACTATGATATGAATGTGCTTTATCACCCGGGCAAGGCCAATGTAGTGGCAGATGCCCTTAGCAGGTCGTCCATGGGTAGTGTAGCACAGGTTGAGGAAGATAGGAAAGAGTTAGATCGTGAGGTGCATCATCTGGCTAGGTTGGGATTTAGATTGCTTGATTCAGTTGAGGGTAATGTTTGGGTCTAGAGTAGTTCCGAGTCTTCTCTAGTTTTGGAAGTAAAGGAAAAGCAAGATATGGATCCTAGTTTTGCCAGACTGAAGGAGTCAGCTAAAGACCAGAAGGTGGAGGTTTTCTCCCAAGGGGGAGATGGTGTATTGAGATTTCAGAATAGATTATGTGTGCCTGATGTTTAAGATTTAAGGCAGAGAATTATGGCTGAAGCGCATGGTGCGCGATATTTTATTCATCCCGGTGCTACTATGATGTACCACGATTTGTGAGAAATCTATTGGTGGAATGGTATGAAAAAGGATATAGCAAAATTCGTAGAGAAGTGTACAACTTGCCAACAGTTTAAGATAGAACACCAAAGACCCGGTGGAATGATGCAAGAATTCAGTATACCTACTTGGAAGTGGGAGGAAGTAAATATGGATTTTTTGACTGGTTTACCTCCTTCTCGACGTCATCATGTTTCGATTTGGGTCATTGTAGACAGGTTGACTAAGTCCGCGCATTTCTTTCCAGTGCATACATATTTCACCGCTGAGGACTATGTTAAGTTGTACATTTGATAGTTAGTCAGGTTGCATGGAGTTCCTTTGTCTATTATCTCCGACAGGGGTACTCAATTTACTTCTCATTTTATGAGGGCTTTTCAGAAGGGTCTTGGTACCCAAGTTCATCTTAGCTCTGCTTTTCATCCGCAGACCGATGGTAAGGCTAAGAGGATCATCCAGACCTTGGAGGATATGTTGAGGGCATGTGTTCTTGATTTCTAAGGAAGTTGGGATGAACATTTTCAATTGATTGAATTTGCTTACAACAACAGTTTTCATGCTAGCATAGGAATACCTCAAGAATTTTTATCAAATATTGGGAACAAGAACGGATACTTGGCCATCATATCTTCCTTGGCTTCCCAAGTAGCTTCTTCGACCTTGTGATTCCTCCAAAGCACCTTAACCGAAGCTATATCATTTATCCTCAATCGACAAACTTGACTATCCAATATATCAATTGGAACCTCCTCAGTAGAAAATGTGTCCAAAATACCAATATCCTCTTAGGAACAATCAAAGAAAGATCTACCACACACTTTTTCAACATAGACACATTGAAAAGAGGATGAATAGAAGCAAAGCTTGCAGGCAAATCCAATTTATACGCAACATTCCCAATCTCCTTACAATTTAATATGAGCCAACATAATGGGTACTGATCTTTCCCTTCATTCCAAATCTCAAGACTTCTTTCATAGGAGATACCTTCAAGAACACCCAATTAGTAATTTCAAACTCCAACTTCCTTCACCTCATATCCTCATTAAACTTTTGGCAACTCTGAGCAGTCTTAAGTTTTTCCCTAATCACTTTCACCTTCTTCATGGCATTGTGAACCAAGTTAGGCCCAAAAAACCTAGTCTCAGCAATCTTAAGCCACCCAATAGGAGACCTATACCTCCTAGGAAAGAGGACCTCAAAAGGATATATCTGGATGCTAGAATGGTAACTATTGTTATACACAGAGTCAATATGGGGAAAATTATCAACCCAACTCCCCATAAAATCAATCATAAATGCCCTTAGCATATACTCTAAAGTTTTAATAGTTTGTTCCACTTGTCCATCAATTTAAGGGTGGAAAGCGGTGTTAAGGTTCACCTTACTACCCAAACCTTTCTAAAATGAATGCCAAAAGTAAGAAGAAAATTATGTACCTTGGTTTAAAATGATGGACACAATTTTTTCATATCACCTTAACAATTTCCTGAATAAATAATTTAGTATAGTCCTCTCTAGAGTAGTTAGTCCTCACTTGCAAGAAGTGAGCAGACTTATTTATCCTATCCTTAATGACCTAAATCAAATCATGTTGATTGCAAGACAACCTATAAAAAAACAAATTGATCATCTCCCACTTCCACGTGGGTAACTCTATATTTTAAAATATGCCACCAGGCCTCAAATATTCTACCTTAACTTGTTGGTAGACTATACTCTTAGCCACAAAATTTGCCACATCACTCTTCTTGTTATTCCACCAATAGATCTCCTTCAAATTATTGTATATCTTAGTCAAACTTGGATGAGTTGTATATCTATACTCATGAGCCTTGCTTAAAATCCTTTCCCAGTAGCTCATCAACATTACAATCACACAACCTACCTTGATACCTCAAGATGTCATATCCCCTAATCTTGATTGCCATAACATTTTTCTAAGCCACATTATTCTTAATCTGTATAAGTAATGGATCCAAAACCTGCTTCTCTTCACCTCAGCACCAAGAGATAATTTCACCACTTCATGAACAATAACTCCCCCATCCTTAGAGTCTAAGAGATGAAATCCCAAGTTAGCTAAATTGTGAATGTCTTTTACCAATCCTCTTTGCTCCTCATCAACATGTATAAGCACCCAATAGATAACCTATTAAGAGCATCAACAACAACACTAGCTTTAGATAGATGGTAGTGAAGGCTCATGACATTATCCATAGGTGGTTAAGGACACTCCCTCTAACTGAGACATAATACCTAATAAGTAAACACATATTGTAAGCTTTTATAATCTAAATAGATATCCACATGTACCCCATATAGATAATGGCACCAAATCTTCAAAGAAGAACCACATCTACTAACTCTAGATCGTGAGTGGGGTAATTTCTCTCATGAACCTTAAGTTTCCTAGAAGAATAGGCCAAAACTTTATCATATTGTATAAAAACACAACCTAGTCCCATGTGATATACATCAAAATACATAACAGACCCATCAGTACACTCGGGTAGGGTTAAAACTGGTACAAAAGTCAACTTATCCTTCAGCTTCTCAAAACTACCCTCATAAGCATCGAACCACAAAAACTTAACCTTTTTCTGAGTCAACTTTGTCCAAGGAGAAGCAATAGAGGATAAACTCTCTACAAACCTCCTATAATACCCAATAAAACCCAAAAAGCTCCTAATGTTGGTTGAAGTCATGGGTCTAGGCCATTTCTTAACTGCCTCAACTTTTTGTGAATCCACCTTCATCCCCTTACTATAAAAACATGCCAAATAAAAGTCACACCATTCAGCCAAAGCTCACACTTAGAAAATTTAGCATACAACTTCTGATCCTTAAGAGTCTGCAAAATAATTTGGAGGTGGTTGGCATGATCCTCCTCACTCTTAGAATTCACCAAGATATCATCAGTGAAGTATGTAACAAATAAATCTATGAACTATCTTAAAACCTAATTCATAATATCCATGAAAGCATCCGGAGCCTTAGTCAACCCAATAGACATAACTAAAAACTCATAATGATAATATCGGGTTCGCAAAGCAATCTTGGGAGTATGAACCTCTCAAATTTTCAATTGGTGATAGCCTGAACAAAGACCAATCTTAGAGAAACACACAGTACCCTGAAGCTGGTTGAAAAGATCATCAATCCTAGGAAGAGGGTACTTATTCTTCACCATAACCTTATTCAACTAACAATAGTCTATACACATCCAAAGAGATCCATCTTTCTTTTGCAGGAAAATTAGGAGCACCCCATAGAGAAACACTAGGATGAATGAGCCCTTTATCAAGAAGGTCTTTTAATTTCTCCTTTATCTCTTTTTCAGTTAGATCTATTCTATAAAGAGGAATGGAAACAAGATGGGTATCCGATAAAAGATCAATCCTAAAGTCTATTTCCATATTGGGAGAAATTCCAGGAAGATCATCAAGAAAAACTTTAGGAAACTAATTAACCACGAGAACAGATTGTAAAGAAGGACCCTTCGAGTTAAAATCCTTAACCCAAACTAGATGATACAGACACCCTTTGGAAATTAACTTCCAAACTCTAAGATAAGAAATAAACTTTCCTTTGGGCACTAAGGAACTCCCCTCCCATTTTAATACCGTCTCATTAGGGAAGTGAAAACTGACATTACAGGTCCTACAATCTAGAGAATCATAGCATGAATGTAGATAATCCATCCCCAAGATAACATCAAAATCCACCATATCGAACTCTATCAAAGCTACCAATGTCTCCCGATGAAAGATGGACACCACACAACCCCTACAGACTTTTCTAGAAATAATTGAATCGCCTAATTGGGTAGACACTGAAAAGGAGTTGGAAATATTTTTAGGACCAACACTAAAATACACAACCACATAATGGGTCACATAAAAAAGAGTAGAACTCTGATCAAGCAAATAATAAACATCACGGGAAAAGAGTTGTAGCATACTCGTAATAATATCTGGGGATGCCTTAGATTCCTAACAAGTATCAAGAGCATAGAGATAATTTCAGCCAGTGCTGGTACCAAAGGTGGTACCCATTGATTCAGGAGCCAAAGAAGTGGCGATTGGAACTTTATTAGGGCTAGTGACAACCCTATCCGAAGGAAAATCTCACGGCATATTCCTAAGCTGACCATAATTAAATTACCTATTTCTCCTCTTCTCATAATAACCATGGTCAAACTGTCCATAAAATCTATAAGGAGGATAAGGCGAGGCTGACTGAGCTCCACTGTCCTGAGACTCGGCACCCTATGCCTTAGGACAATTGTTAGACAAAAAATAATGATCACCAGATGTATTAGGATAAGGAGAACTATCTATTAAATATGAATTTAAACTTCCCCAATTCTTTTTCTTGGTCCACTGTCTACCATCTCACCTACTATTTTGCTGATTTGTGCCCTATACTTAATACCTGAACTTATTGTTATGTCTCTGTCCTATCTTCACCACCTACTTATTTTCATCCTCTACCTACTATATATAAACCACTATCCTAGATATGTCTATATCATTGTTCAATATTGCAACCTTACACTCTAATACCAATTCATGGGACAAGCCCAAATCAAACTTCCTCATCTTAGATCTCATGCTAGACACCAACTCTGGAGAAAAATGATACAACTACTTAAATTTTAGGACATACTTCTTCACACTTATCTTGCCCTACTTCAAGTTCATAAACTCTTCAGCCTTAGCTTCTCTCAAATCCTTGGTAAAGAACTGATCAAGTGTAATGACACTTATGCATATTCTCCATAGCCACTCCAAGTCATTAGTGACTTTTTAGAACTGATAGATTGGTTACCTGGCGATTTATTTGGTCTTTAGAACCACTTTCTCAATTTAAAGTCTTCGTTGGTCCTAATTAACCACCAAGTAAAAACTCAAGTAAAATGACCTTAAATGTAAAATACAACTTTGCCAATGCATTTGGAAAATCAAAAACTTTGTGATTACATATTTTATTTGCTAAAACAGACGCTAGATGCATCTTGAGGAATTCCTAAGATGGAACCTACTTGGGGGTTTGGTTTCATTTTTGAATCTATAGAATAATGGTTCCATAATGGGTATTGTTATTCTTTTTGTAATTCTTAGATTGTATTGTTGATATCTTGGCTCATGGGAAAAGAAGCTTCAAGAAAAGGAAAGGCAAAGCTTGTTGGTTAGTGAGTTGGTTGGACTAATGGTAGGTTAGGCTTACTTATAGTTAGATTGAGCTTGATTTAGTATAATTGTTGATATCTTATGAGATTGGGTGGGGTTTAGATGATAAATGGTTGAATGGTGATATTTGGGATTAGTTGACTCTTATAGATTATTAAACTTACAAAGGGTAATGCTTGAGCCTTAAGCTAGAACCTTGGATAGTTCTACTAGTAGTCTTATGAATAGTAGGAGAACACGTTAGTTTCTCTAATAAATGAGAATGATGTTTCTCTTTAACCCTAAGGGTATGTTGACCTAGGTATTGCTTAGTTAGGAAATGACCTTGGTGTTGGGTTGACTTAGAAAAAAGACTCCCTTATAGGCTTCATAAGGATTGATAAGCCCTTATGTTGTGATTTAGATAACTTAGCTTAATTCCGAGTAGAAGTTAGTCTTGTAATAGCAAACTTTGGCATTCTTGTGATTTAGGAGTGGGACTTGACCCACCTTCAGCTTGAACTATGAAATCCCTTAAAGACTTATATACTTTATGAACGTCTAAATTACGTTGTTGAGATTATAATAGTTAAACTTAAATGTCAGATTATGAATATGGTCGATGGTTAGATAATGGGTATACTTGATTGATTATCATATAGTCATGATATGGATAGCCTTGGGAAGATGGTGATTATGAATAATATATGAATGCCCATGCTCAAACTTATACTCATATTATATGGTGATGATTAATAGTAATGTGGGATGGTATATGTATCTGACGTACCTATTACCCTTTTAGTGTATGTTTATTGATTTGGATATGTATATAGATATATATTGTTGTCTTGGGGGAATGTGTAATGGTATGATATACCTGATAAATCCTGAAGAAGTAATGATGTTATGATGATGCCTGGTGAATTTAAAGGATATGTTGATGTTATGATGATACCCAGTGAATCCGGAAGAGGTAATGATGTTATGATGATACCCAATGAATCCAGAGGATATATTGATGTTATGATGATACCTGGTGAATTCAAAAAAGTTAGCGATGTTATGATGATACCCAGTGAATCCAAAGTGTATGTTGATCTTATGATGTTACTCGGTGAATCTGAAAGAGGTAATAATATTGTGATGTCGTGTGAGGAAATTTTATATAAGTCTATGTATATATGTGAGGTTATGTCGTGTGTGGATAAACCATTGGTGTACTCAGGACATGATGTCTTCCTTGGTAATTGATACTCATTCTTTGTCATTTAAACACTAAATAAGATATATGACCCTCGTTGACTCTAATCAGTAACTAGAGGTAATTTATGCCTATTATTGGGTTAAGGCTAACTGGTATGTGTAATCTTGTGTAGAACCAAAGGCTCACCTAGTAAATCTACTTGACTTGAATTAATGGTTATGTTATGGAATTTTTACTAGTAAAGTGGCTTATGTGATAACTAGTTATTTCTAACAAATGACTATGACTTGTAGGTTAGAAGCCTAGCAAACTAGTTGATGGACCTTACTTGGTTAAAATATGGAAACTAGTCCTTAAGATTTTAACATGCCTATAGAAATAGACTTAGTATGGTACGATGAATAGTTAAGTTGTCATCTTGTATATGATGTTGTGATGGCCTATTTGATGACTTATATAATGAGAATCCTAACAAGAGAATGTCCTCGTGATGGGTAAATAAGTAATAGCATTGGTAACTTGTAGCTTTCCTTATTTGATGACTAGTAAACTATAAGACTTGTAAACTAATGTTTTGTAGATATGGAGATTAGCTAATATAGACTAGACTTAGAGTTTATCAATGAAATAGAGATTAATTAACTATATAACTATGCTATGGTGATGTCGGTTTTGTTGTGCTAAATTGCGGTATTGATAATATTTGTAGACCTCAGTAAGAGACCATGGCAGGAATGTGTAACCCGCAGCTTTGGTGAATTGCTTGTGTGTTTGTGCCTTGATATATTGATGGATTGATCTTGGGTGCAATCTTTGGTGGTATGGGACACTGTGTCGAGCTCTTTTTTATGTTCTTTTGCGTGTACTTCCCAGTGGTATGGGATGTCATGGTAAGTTCTTGTGCTTTATATTCTATTGATTATTGGTGTTAATTATGGTAAATACATGGTTTTTATTGTATGATGATTATGGTATATGTTGATATAATACACTATGCTATTGTCTTAGTAGTTTAGTTATTTTATACAATGATATCGAAAAGGATTCAGGGTTGATCCTATACCTTGACTTTAAGTTATTATTTTACCTTATATTGTCTTTATATTAAAATTTAGCTCAGTCGAATAATGATACCTACTGAGTACCCATGTTTGGGAACTCGTACTACATTTCTGTACCTTTTTGGTGTAGACCCAAGTTCTAGTTATCGTCGTTGAGTTGGGATCATGTCGCATTAACCATTTGGAGATAGGGTAAGCTCTTTGAGTTTGAGTTGCCCTCATTCCTCTCTATCTTTATTTTTCTTTTGTTTTCAAGACAAATGTATGATATTATTTAAGACATTTTATACTTTGAATTGTAAATTCCTATTGTCAAAACTAGATGCTCTTGTACTAAAACTATCAGGTCATGGGAATGGTATTTTAATATTGGTTGTCTTAGGTTGTGGAATGTTATTGTTTATATTGTGTTTTATATAGGGTCCATGTTGGGCATTCCTACCAAGGTAACTTATTACATTAGCTCTAGGTTACAGTATCAACTTATCTACTAGTGGGATGTGGTGGGTACCATCATGACTCAGAAATTGGGTTATGACAAGTTGGTATCAAAGCCTAGGCTTCACCAATATTATTGGTACAAGAGCAAGTGTCTAATAGAGTCATACAGATTGGAATATTGACATTTATTTCCTATCTTTGGGGGTCTATGAGATACTTTTAGGAGTCTTTAACTTATTTCACTCATATCATGCTAAGAGTCTGAGTTGGTTTGTAGGATATTCTATTGACTTTACTCTTTTGCAGATGCCCAGGACACGTGCTTTAGTGATATGTGAGGATGGTCCTGAGACCCAGACTCATGATGTATCCCCAATTAGGGATCGGGGTGTACCTCCCCAGGATTCTATTCCTGCACCTGAGCCAGAGACTCCTCTATCTCAACCAGTGGTGGGCCAGGGACCATCCCAGGCTCCACCAATATTTATCCCCTCTTCTTTTCTTAGGGATGCTTTGGTTTAGCAGTTGGGTATTGTTTATAGTTCACAGACTACTGGAGAAGGAGTTTAGCTTGCAGCTGCAGCTTCTAGAGTTGAGTTGAGCTCTTGTCAGCCGACACTCGTTCAGCCAGTTATGACCTAGCTTACTATGTCTGCGGAGGAGCAGAAGACGCTAGGTAGGTTCTTGAGGTTGGCTCTAATTAGATTTTCTAGTGCTCCTGGTGAGGATTCATTTAAGTTTCTAACTACTTGCAAGGATAGGCTTCGTGGGTTAGGCCTAGTCGAGACTCGTAGTGTGGAATACACCACATTTCAGTTGGACTTGTCTTCTAGACACTCGTTGAAGGGATTTGTGAGTTCTAGACCAGTTGGATCTTCCCCTCTTCCTTGGGCTCTGTTCTCTAAGATTCTTGTAGAAGTTTATGTTGTATAGACTTAAAGACCATTTGAGATATTAGTTCTCTAGATTGGAGCAGGGTTCTATGATAGTTGCTGAGTATGAGGATCATTTCCATAAGTTGGCTAAATATGTGACTTCTATCTTAGATACTGAGTATAAGGGAGTTTGCTACTTTGTGAGAGGATTGAGACTTCCTATTTAAATTGCTACCTAGAGTTTGGTTGTTATGGGTAGGACCTTTTCTAAGGTTGTTGATCATGCTAGAGTGATGGAGGACATCCAGCGTGAGGGTCGTGATAAGAGGCCCAAGTATTAGGGAAGATTTGGTAGGATCCATAGTAGTTCTCAATTCAGAGGTGGTATTCTTTATGCTGGACATCCTCTGCGTCCATCTTTTAAGCCTTAGAGTTAGATTAGTCAACTGGTTCAGGCAACTCTTCAGACCACTGACAGGGATTAGTTTATTGCTAGTAGATGCCCTAGTAAGGGTGGTGATCAGTCTTTGAGAGGTTTTCCTATGGTCCATGCTAGGTATGGTAGCTATGTCGGGTTAGCCGAATTTATGAGTTCTGGTTCTTCTCGTGAATCTTGTTTTACTTATGGGCTTCCTGGTTATTTCTCTAGAGAGTGCCCTAGTCGTGTGGCTATGGTTGTATCAGCCTAAGGATCTACTCCTATTAGGGAAGTTTATCCCTCATGTAGAGGTGGTTCATGAGGTTGTAGAGATAGTTACCAGGGTGCTCGAGGAGGACTCTGGCAGGCAGGGTAGATAGTCAGTCAAGTACCCAGCCAAGTGGCGGGTGTGGTCAATTGTATACAGTACCTGCTAGGCCCGAGGATGAGACATCAGATGATGTAGTTACAGGTGTAATTTTGGTATGCTATAAGTTAACTTTTTCTTTATTTGATCCTGGATCCACTTATTCTTATATATTTGTTTATTATGCACCACGGTTGGACTTGTCTAGTGATTATTATTTGTGTCATTGCGTGTATCTACTCCCATAGATGACTCCTTTGTAGTCAATTGGGTATTCAAATATTAGGTTATGATAGTTAGTGATGTTGATACTTATGCTAATCTTATTATTCTGGATATATTAGATTTTGATATGATTTTGGGCATGGATTGGTTATCCCACTATCATGCAGTCATGGATTATGTTATCAAGACCGTTACTTTAGCCATGCCTAGCATGCCCCCAGTCGTGTGGCAAGGAGTGATTAGCTGCAAACCTGCGGGGATTATTTCTAATATTTTCCCTAGATGCCTTATATCAAGGGGTTGCGAGTCTTATCTCGCCTAGGTATGTGATACCCATGTAGAGAGTCTGATGCTTGACTCTATTCCTATTGTATATGAGTTTTCTGATATGTTTCCTGATGATCTTCCTGGTATCCCTCTTGATTGTAAGATTAAGTTTGCTATTGACCTTGAACCTGGAACCCAACCTATATTTATAGCACCTTACCGTATAGCTCCTGCAGAGCTTAAGGAGCTGAACTCTCAAATCTAGGATCTTCTTGGCAAGGGGTTCATTAGACCAAGTGTGTCCCCATGGGGAGCCCCTATTTTATTTGTATAGAATAAAGATGGTTCAATGCAGATATGTATTGATTATAGGTAGCTTAACAAGGTGACAGTGAAGAATTGTTATCCTATGCCTCGTATTGATGACTTGTTAGACCAGCTTTAGGGCGCAGTTGTATTTTCTAAGATAGATTTGAGGTCCAGTTATCATCAGTTAAGGATTCGGGCTGAGGATGTCCCGAAGACAGCTTTAGGACCTGCTATGGTCACTATGAGTTTTCAGTGTTGTCTTTTGGGCTGACTAATGCCCCAGCCGTGTTTATGTACTTTACCAACCATGTGTTCAGACCTTATCTAGAATTATTTGTTGTTGTGTTCATTGATGATATTCTTGTGTACTCGAGGAGTAGTGAGGAGTATGCACAGCATTTGAGGGTTGTGCTCTAAGTTTTGCAAGAGTATGTGCTTTTCCCAAGTTCTCCAAGTACGAGTTTTGGCTCAAGTCAGTGCCTTTTCTTGGACATGTAGTGTCCAAGAAATGTATTATGGTAAACCTGGCTAAGATTTCGGCTATTCGTGATTGGGCTAGACCTATATCTCCAACTAAGGTTTGCAGTTTTATTGGTTTGGCTGGTCATTAAAGGCACTTTGTTAAGAGTTTTCCTACCTTATCAAGCCATATTACTAGATTGATCCAGAAGGAAGTTCCTTTTCTATGGTTCAAGGAGTGTGAGTTGAGCTTTGGAAAGCTCAAGAATTGTCTCACGTCTTCCCTGGTGTTAGCTCTTCCAGTTAAGGGCGAGGGATTCATATTGTTTTCTGATGCTTCTAGTGTTGATCTTTGTTGTGTTTTGATACATCAAGGTCATGTTATTGCCTATGCTTCTAGATAGCTTAAGGTGTATGAGCGCAACTACCCCACTTATGATTTGGAGTTGGCGGTGGTAGTTTTTGCAATTAATATTTAGGGCCATTACTTGTATGGTATGTGTTGTGAGATTTTCACCAATCATAATAGTCTTTAGCATCTTCTGACCCAGCAAGAGCTTAATTCTCGCTTGCGTAGGTGGATGGAGTTTCTAAAAGGCTACGATATTTCTATTTTGTACCATCTAGGTAAGGCAAATATGGTAGTGGATGCCTTGAGTTGCAAGGTGGTGAGTATAGGTAGTTTGGCATGTATATCAGTTTCTCAAAGGCCTTTGGCATGGGACGTCCAGTCCTTATCCAATTTGATGGTTCGCCTCGATATTTTAGATCAAGCGAGGATTTTGGCTTGTGTTGAGATGAGGTCCTCACTTGAGCAGATTCAGGACCGTCAGTTTAAGGATAGTAAGTTGTGCCTTCTCTGTGGTCGGGTAGTGATTGCTAAGTATTTAAGACACACCGTAGATTCAGAGGGTATCTTGAGATTTCAAGGTCGTATTTATGTTCCCCGACTAGATTACTTGATTCAGTCAATTCTGTATAAGGCTCACAGCTCTAGATATTCTATTTATCCCAGTATGGCCAAGATGTATAGAGACTTCAGGTAGCTTTATTAGTGGTACTTTACGAACAGAGATATGGCAGACTTTGTGGCTCATTGTCTGTGTTTTTAGCAGGTTAAAGTCAAGCATCAGTATCCAGGCAAATTGACTCATAGAATGCCCATTCCCGAGTGGAAATGGGAAAGGATTACCATGGACTTCATTTGTGGTTTGCCTTGTACTTCCCGTGTTCACGATGGTATTTGGGTTATTATGGATTGTTTAACCAAGTCGGCATATTTCATTCCTATTCAGATGACCTTCAGTGCTGAAAGATTAGCCTAGATTTATGTCCGAGAGGTTGTTCGTTTGCATGGGGTCCCTGTGTCTATCATATTAGACTATGGTTTTGTGTTTACTTTGTTGTTTTAGAGATCATTTCTAGAGGAGTTGGGTACTCGAATGGATTTGAGTACAGCCTTTCATCTACAGATAGACGGTCAGTCTGAGCAGACTATTCAGGTGCTTAAGGATATGCTCTGAGCTTATCTGATGGACTTTGGAGGTTAGTGGGATCAGCACGTAGCATTGACAGAGTTCGCCTACAATAATAGTTATCATTCCAGTATTGAGATGGCTCCTTATAAGGCTTTATACGGTAGGAGATGTCGTTCTCCTTTAGGATGGTTTGAGAATTCCAAGATTAGACTCTACAGTACAAATTTTCTTTAGGACTCGTTGGATAGAGTCAGGGTGATTCAGGATAGGCTGAGAGCATCCCAAAGTCGGCAGAAGGCCTATACCGACAATAGACTCTGTGCATTGAGATTCGGAGTTGGTGATGGTGTGTTCCCATGTGTTTCACCTATGAGAGGTGTGATGACATTTGGGAGGAAGCATAATTTTATCCCTCGCTATATTGTTCTTTTAAGATTCTCCGTGTAGTTGGCAAGGTAGGCTATAAGTTGGCTTTACCTCCAGGCTTTGCCACTGTTCATCCGATTTTCCATGTCTTTATGTTGCATAAGTATATTCCTGATCCTTCTCATGTATTTAGATAGGACTCGGTCCAGTTGGATGATTAGTTGACCTTTGTGGAGGAGCCCGTGTTGATTTCGGCTAGTGATGTGAGGCAACCACAAACTAGGGAGATTTCGGTAGCCAAGGTTTCATGGAAGCATCTCCCAGTAGAGGAGGCTACTTGGGAGATAGAGAGTGAAATGCGAGCCCAGTACTCTTATTTATTCGAGACTTCAGGCATTTTCTCATCTTTAATTTTCAGGGATGAAAGTCATTAGTAGTGATGTTGTAATGACCCTTCAAGTCATTGTCCATATTCTTGCTTATTTCACCAATAGAGCTTCTCCATAGCCGCCCCAAGTCATTAGTGACTTGCCAAAACTGATAGATCGATCACCTGGTAGTTCCTTTGGTCATTAGAACCACTTTCTCAATTCGAATTCTTTATTGGTCCTAATTGATAACCAAGCAAAAACTCTAGTAAAATGACCTTAAATGTGAAATCCCACCTCGCCAACACGTTCGGAACGTCGAAAACTATGTGGTTACATATTTTATTTGCTTAAAACGAACTCCGGAAGTATCTCGAGGCATTACCCGAAGCCCGTAATCAAGTTCCAAGATTCAACCATGCCTGGTATAGTAAAAGATACGATGACCGCGGAGGTCTAGGTACAAACGTGGTCCCACAATCGTGGCCAGGCAGAGGGTGCGACCGCACTACTCGAGACCGGGATGGAACCTATTTAAGGGATCTCTTGCCCAAAATTTTGGCCATTTTATGCCTCCCCCTTAAACTACAAACCCTAATGGAGTGTAAAATCTTCCAAGTAAGTCTTGTGGGTTGATTAAGATCTTAAACAACTTGTGAAATAAAATCTTGCTACAAATCTAAGGTAAGATTCCTTCTAGTTGGTGTTAAATTCTTGATTTCTAGACCCAAACCCCCTAAGTCTTTGGGGCTCAATTTTAGACACAAATGTGATTGATTTACTCAAGTTTCTTGAGAATTATAACTCCCTAATGATAGTTGAACAATGGGTTGGTCTTGGAAACTCATTTTCCAAAGGTGGAACCCACTTAGGGGTTTGGTGTCATTTTTGAATCCATGGCATAAGGGTGCCATAATGGGTATTGTTATTCTTGTTGTAATGCTTAGATTGTATTGTTGATATCTTGGTTCGTAAAAGAAGAAGCTTCAAGGAAAGAAAAGGAAAAGCTTGTTGGTTCATGAGTTGCTTGGACTCAAGGTAGGTTAATATTACTTGTCGTAAGACTGGGCTTGATTGTAGTATAATTGTTGATATCTTGTGATATTGGTTAGGGTTTATATGATAAATGTTTTAATGGTGATATTTGGGATTAGTTGACTCTTATAGGTTATTAAACTTGCAAAGGGTGATGCTTGACCCTTAGCCTAGAACCTTGGATAGTTCCACTAGTAGTCTCATGAATAGTAGGAGAACACTTTAGTTGCTCTAATAGATGATGTTGATGTTACTTCATAACTCTAAGGGTATGATGACCTAGGAATTACTTAGTTATAAAATGACCTTGGTGTTAGTGCAGACCTAGGTTCTTGTTGTTGTCATTGAGTGGGATTATGCCGCATTGACCGATAATGACCCTAAATTATTATCTAATACCAAGTTTTTCATGATCCAAACCAGTGCCTAGACGTCACGGGTATCTCAAGCCCACCATGGGCCGAAGACCACTCTCTTAGCCTAACCACCTGATCATAATAAAGATCAAAGTAGAAGCGAAACCAAAGAACCCATACTTATACACAAACTCTCAAAAACTAGAATACAAAATTATATAGGGACATGCCCCCGACCATGACAATAGAACTTTTCAATTCCCAAAATATGAAAAGAACCTAAGGAAATGGAAAATATTTCTAGAAGATAGAGGCTCACCACTTCATAGCAACCCAATGGACAACCACACTACCTAATGCTACACAAAGGTAATAGAAAAATCTTCAGACCCTACATCATGAAATGATGTAGCATCCTAGGATGGTCACCTAGGATAAGCACTGGCATGTAACTCAAGAAAAGTGATAAAATAATGCTATGTCCAAAACCAGTCAAATCATATGCAAACATTCACATATACATATAATAAATAAGATGATAACATAGGGTAAAGGGTCATGAACATGAGAGTTTAAAAACCATTACTATGTAGCACTATCCATTCTAAGGGCACCCATGGGCTATATGGGTTCAGCCCCCTATACTAAAAGGGCCCAGTGCGTGTTAGTCTCATGAATCAAGAAAACACAAGGAAGAGAAGAGATACTAGGTATCCAGTCATCCGAAGAATATAACATATGAACTAAGTATACAGTCATATAGACCCCCACACCGGCAAACATAATTTCCAGTATTAGTTTCCCGGGACCTCCACCTTCACGGAGAGCTACACAACCCCCTTTAAGACCAAATTAAAACCATTCCACACATAATTCCTACCATAAACCAAGGAGTCTTGTATTAAGGCATTTATCCTTTGGTATTCCCATACCAATTATGCTTGCAAGCTATTTTCCATTATACCATAACCAATTCATTAACCATTAGACTCCCAAGTTCCATTTTAATCCAAAACTGTGGGCACCAAGGCCTTTTAATCCCATTTTATTTGTTTATACTTAAGTAAAATGCAATAGTTAAAAAGGTTAAGAAAAAACATGCAATATATTTGTCTTCAAAACCAATTCACAAAGTGGGTTGATGGAAATGTCAATTTCTAAGCCAACGATTCATCTATTTGGGGGAACCCATGTCCCCCATTCTAAACCATACCATATTAACCCAATCTAGCCCCAAAACCATTATTATCAATGTATTTAAACCATAGGAAAATAATTCAAGTAATTTCCATCAAAATCCCTCAACCCAAATTTCAAACCTAGCAATGAAACCATACAAATATTACACCAATTTATGGCATAATTAAAAAGACAAGTTTAGGGATGAGAGGCATGCTTGAAATACCAAAGAATTGGAAGAATTCAAAGTTTGATGTTTTTAATTTGATTAACTGATGTTAAATGGACCCAAAATATAGTTTTAAGTCATGGATATAGTGTAAAGATAGGAACAGACCAAAATGTCCTTAATGAAAACATCTAGGAAAATTGGGCCCATCGTCATGGGTTAGGCAATGACTCATGAGGTCTATCCATGAATCATCACTTGTACATGTTACCTGAGGGTCGAAATCCCGACCCCTCACTATTATGGTCAGGAATCACTCTCTACAACTCGTGACCTGACCTAACAACTCATGATGAGGAGCCATAATAAGAGAAGAAACCTTGGGTAACCTTACTGGTGAGACCACAAGTTCCACCCTACGACTCATGACAAGTGGTAATGACTCGGTACCTGAGCCATAATCATGGCAGTGTTGGCAATACACTAGAAATTTCAGGATCCAAAACCTGGGGTATTATAGGATATGGTATTGGATATGGATTGTATATGGGTTGAAGAACCTCACATGGGTCCTAACTCAAGAAAATAGAGGATGTGTAATGACCTCATGCATCATCATCATCATCATATTTTATATACCATGTACTTTTTTATGATGTATCATCTTCTTTGATATGAGATTTGTCTATGTGTATTACTTTCTTATTACATGTATGTGTAATATCCATATACTTGCACTTTCTTATTGTATCTATGCATGGTATATGTGAATATCATAGAACTATTAGTGGAAATGGTATGGGATACCATTTAGAATATTTTCTAATTACAGGTGACAAGCCCATAATGTGTATTTGGCATGCTTTATTTTCTACTTTTCTTAGTCAGCCTATGATACCTACTGAGTACAAGTAGACTGTACTCACCCCTACTGTGCCCTTTTGGTGCAGATCCAGGTATAAGTGTACCTTATGATAGTTGATTTAGGTGATTCTTTGAGCCCATTTGAGGTAGCAATTGATCTATGTATATGGATTTGGCTACTATATTTTCTCATCTAGACTATGTCCTTATTATTTTTAGAGACAGAGTTTTGCTCATCTTGCGATATCCTATGTATTTTGACTTCGAGTTGTATTAGTTTGTTCTTACACTGTGAAACTAGGTTTTGGGATTTGGTTTGGTATATTTATTATGTTTCTACTTTTATTGTATAAATATATATGTATGTGTTTTTATGTGTGTTTGACTCCGTGTTATTTGTTTTACCTTGGTTTGGTATTGATTTTTCATTTTATATCAGTTTGGGCGAAAGGCTTACTTGTCAAGGCTCGCTATGACAAGTTCCATCAACACCCTTGGCTTTTTGGTCATGACAAATTAGTATCAGAGAAGCAAGGTTAGTTGGTCTCAATAATGTAAAAATAGGGTGTCTAATAGAGTCTCACAGATCGGTACGTAGACCTCTGTATTTATCATTTAGAGGCTATAAGATGTCTTTAGAAAACTTTTCTTATTTCATTATATATCATGCAGATCTTTCATACCTTGTAATATAAGTCATATTTCACTCTTTTATGCGTAGATGTGAGGACTAGATCCAGTGAGGCCAAAAATTTAGATTCATTATTTGAGGAAAAAGCCTAGTTTAGAGGGCGAGTTACGTGTCGTGGTTGAGCTCTACAAAGAGGATAAGAACAAGGATCTTCCCCATCAATAGATATCACTAGAGAGATCTCCCCTAATCCTTAAGATAAGCATATTGAAGATATTGGTCCTACTCTGGTTCCACAGAGTTCGTCTAACCTAGTATTTGAGGGGTTACTAGTTTGCTTGTTGACTCGGTTAGAGGGTGATCCTATGAGTGCACCTGGTGTTCCTCTAGCTCTGAGTATTGTAACTCTATTTATCCTAGAGTCTACTTATGGTATTCCTTCGGTTCTAAGTATGGATCCTTCTGTTGTACCGACATCTGCTTATGGTACTCCACATACTCAAAGTACAGTTCCTCTTTTAGTGCCTATATTTGAGTATGTTGTATCGAGATCTTGAGTTCAGCCTTCTTCTATGATTCCTTCCTAGATGGTTTCTCAACTATCTAGATTTAATATGTGTAACACCCCAATTTTCTGAATTGGAATGCTACACGGTGCTCATGACCCCGAGGGACCACAAGTTAACCCATGACTGATATATGTACCTGTACACTGCATATATAATGTAATAATACAGAAAACATAAACATGTAGGACATAAGGTTCAAGTGAATAAACAATTTGTCAAAACATAATATCCATATGGGTGAAAGATACCCAAACCAGCTAAAAACTGAATCAAATTTGAACATAAATCTGAAAGCCTCTAAGTGTTGTCTGAATAAGGAATTGAAGAAGCATGTCTCCAACTAACTCCGTAAACTGATAACTGGCTAAAATAATAATGAATAAATCAAATCATATTGTCCTCGAATGAAGAGGACTCACTGAATCTCTGCGACTGGAAATGCTACTGCTACTGCTGATCTGTAGCTCGTGTCTCTGAACCTATGGTGTAACATGAAAAGTAAGCACCATAGCACAAATGCGTCAGTACGAGGGAATGTACTGAGTATACGAGTGAGGTAGGCTAAATATAAATAGGGTTTACATGCATGAACAATGCTAACTGTCTGACTGACATGAACGTAAGAGTACAAACATGCATACATAGTAACTGAAATCGTGGGTAATGATAGCTAGTCATGTATGCTAATACATGGTTTACTGATGGCTAACATGACTGATACTGAAATTCTGATAACATTGGCGACTGTATCTGACAATCCTGAATTTGATGGAACTATCTGAGTTCCGTACTGTAACTGAGTCTGACTGTATTTGATAGTCCTGATATACTGAAATCTGAAAACCTATCTGAGTTCTTTTGCTAAGACTGATTCTGAAACTGTGGGAGGTAGTTGTTTAGCCGACATGCCCCAATAACACATATAGCTAAGTTGGGGTCCAATCTCTGCCCTGACTGGAGGGGTGTCAATACCGTACCACTGGTAAGGACAGTTGTGGGTGACCCTTAGCTGGCAGGTATTCGAAAGGACAACGGTGGGAATCCTAAACTGACAGGTTAAGCCACCTCATCAACCCTAATATGACAGGCTAAGATGTCTCAACCTACGCTGGCTAAGTAGTTCTGGAACACAAGGATGACTGCTAAGAATCACACCCTAAATTGATAGGTGAGTCCCCATCATTGGGTTCACTCGGTGCTAACTTCTACTCCCATCTGAAGAGACTAAACAAGATTCAACTGACTGTACATAGACAAATTAATTGACTTCCATTGACTGATGGAGTAGTACTATTATCTGAGAGTTAACTGAGATCATGAGATTTATGAGGTTTCCTGAGTCACATGACTGACTGAGTTCTATAGATTATAGCTTGACTGAGATTATCATGACAACATGACATGGCTCTAGGCACACACCTATTTTTTTCGGGTACGAATACCCCCAGGACTCGATAGAAGAAAATTGACACAAATGAATGACTTGATCATAAGATTTGAGTCCACAATTCATAATATCATAAGTAGGGGATATCATATTTCATATAGTTATTCAACATCTTAAACATTGAAGGGAATGCATGGATATATTTCGTGTACATATTTTATATATCCATTATCTTACATGCTTCGTACCACCACAATAGCAACACATAAAAAGCATGGGATTCATATTAAAGTATATAGCTAACATGGACTTGTCATTTAGACATTATAGAATCATACAAACATGGATTTCTAGCATCTTAAGCATTTTATCAAACACCTTGCATGCATTCTTTAAGGCATAGGTGAGTTTTATACTTGCACCATATTAAACAGCCTAAAGTTCATGGTTTTCAATTAACAAACATATATATTCCATGAAAACACCTTTAGACATCACATTGAAACTTAAACAACAATCGTCAACATGTACATACTCATATCACCACAAAAAGTTTACAAAATAATATTAAAACATGGTTCTTGAGCTCTATGAATGGATTGGATCCATAGATGAACACTACGCATACCTTAGAAAGGAAACCTTGATGATTTGATGGAGAGTTCTTGGATTAGGAAACTTAATTCTCAATTATCTTGGAAAAAGGCTTGAATCTTGCTTTTGAGAGATGAGTTTGATGGAAACCCTAATCTTATGGTTGAGAGCGTAAGAGAGGGTTTTTGAGATGCTAAACTAAAGAAAAATGGGAAAAATTATGCCTCTTTAGGGTTATAAGTAGTGGAAGGTGAAGGAAATGACCAAAATACCCTTATGAAATAAATTCCCAGTTTCTGAAAATCATAGCTGACGACATTTGTGACAAGGGGTCGAAAAATGTTACAAGCCATCAAGAGTGTCATCACACAGGAGTTGGAATTGATGGTTTCAGCCTAAGCCTGACGACATTTATGACAAAGCATCAAAAATGTGACAGGCCGTCAAAAATGTCATCACACAGAATCTGGATTCTTCCTAAAGCTGATGACCTTCGTGATAAGGCGTCACAAGTGTGGTAATCTACCACGAATGTCGTCACTTAGGAGATGGTTTCTTACTAAGGCTGACGAACTTCGTGATAGGGCATCACAAGTGTGGTGAGATACCATAATTTTGTCACTTAGGAGCTGGTTTCTGCCTAAGGCTGACGACCTTCGTGATAAGGCATCACAAGTGTGGTAAGCTACCACGAATGTCGTCAATTAGGAGCTGGTTTCTGCCTAAGGCTGATGACCTTCGTGATAAGGCATCACAAATATGGTAAGCTACCATGAATGTAATCACACTGGAGCTGGTTTCTTCCTAAGGCTGACGACCTTCGTGATAGGGCGTCACAAATGAGGTAAGCTACCATGAATGTCCTCACATTGTCTCCAGCCTGACATGCTAGAGTAAAATAGGAATAACTCTTTGCTCCAAAATCGGATTTAGGAGAAATTGGTATTGTTGGAAAGATAATTCAATTATCTATTTCTTGATAGGTTATGATCTCAAAAATTCCAAGTATAATGATAGATATGATCGTTTGAAGTTTACTATACCAATATCCTTCTCAAGAATTCAATCGGTAAGGAATGTTTTGATTCGTCTGATAGCTGGGAGTTATTTGAAGCCTTAATATACATCTAACCTACTCATAAAACTAAAACAAACCATAATGTACTATGCATGAGCTTGGTACATGGCTCTAATTTTGGTTTGGATTTTTTGGGGTATTACAATATGTCTCTTATTGTTTCCAGTGCAATTATGTCTTTTGAGGATCAGCAGAGGTTTGAAAAGTTCACTCGTTTGGTCCATTCTAGGTTCAATGGTTCTATGGGAGAGGATTCCTATGCATTCTTGATGGATTTTCATAAGAATTTTCATAACCCTGGATCGCATGGGGTCATTTATACTACTTACCAGTTGAAAGATACTGCCAGTGATTAGTCGAGGTCACTTGTCCAACCTCTTGGTTCACTAGAGATGACTTTGGGTCAATTTACAGAGGCCTTAATGGATAGATTTGTGACTTTTAGTTTGACGGGTCAGCTGAGATATGAGTTTAATCAATTGGAGCAGGGATCCATGACTGTTGCAGAGTATGAAGCACGGTTCCATGCCTTGTTTAAATATTCTTATGATAGTATTTCCACCAAGTTTGAGAAGATTCAGAAGTTTGTGATGAGGTTGGATGTTTTTCTTCAGCTTGCAATGACTTAGATGGTAGTGTATATCGCATTATTTCAGAGTATTATGGATCATGCTAAGATGACTAAGGTTACTCCTTGATCATCTTAAGGAGGCGCTAAGAAGGTGCGCTGTCAGGGTGAGTTCAGAGGACACATCTTTGAGCTAGAAATTGTAGAGGTTTTGCAAGTATCATGGTAGACTAGTACAGGTAGCCCTACAGACTTTAGGTAGTAGGTCTTCTAGTTTAGAAGCTTCGGTGGTCGTCCTACTTTAGTCGTACCTCCATCCATTGAGTTGGGTTGTAGGGTTTTCTATAAATGTAATGAGATTGGCTAATTGGCTAGGGACTGTTCCCGCAATATCTTTAGAGTTACTCCTATATCGGTTGTGAGAAGTAGAGGTTCTACTAGGGGTGTTAGAGGTAGAGGTAGTGGTGCCCCTGGTGGTGGTCAAGGGACCATCCAGTCAGGTGGTGGTTGTGGTCAATGCTATGTGACAGCGCCCAAGCACACACGCAAGTGTACGTGGTCTACCAAGCAGTAAAGTGGCCTAATCAAAGCCAAGTATCGATCCCACAGAGACTTAATTTAACAACGATTTAATTTTAGTTTAACTTTGACGATTAATTTAGTGCAAGGGTAACCAAAAGGAATTTGTAATTTTGTAAATTAAAAATAAATTAAACAATGCAAAAATTAAAGTACTTGAGACAATCAATGGAGAAAACTCAGGGTTAAAGCACTCCGAACAATCATACTATGTTATTGAATTTCCTTCGTTAACTTGCTTATCTTGGTTGTTGATTCGTAGGGTTAATTGCATGATCATGGTTTTCCAACCTATAATCTTTTACCTAGTATGAACATTACAACTACATCGTTGAGGGGGTACGTAATAATCCAATTAAGTGAATTAAAGCTATCATCCTACTTATGAATCAAGTAAGACATCTAAGTACATCCATGTCCTAGACGCTAAGTTTAATTCTTTATTTTATAAAAGAATAAAAACCCAAATTTTGTTTATACCCATGTTCTACCTCCTATTCCCTCTCCCGAGATCAAAAGGTTGACAATATATGTATTATAAGGATCACGAATCTTTAAAATAATTAAAATAAGAATAAACAAACAACCAAATATGATAAGCAAAATTAACAAATTTAATCCAAAATAATAATAATCATGTTTTTGCCTTTAACCCTGAAAAAAGTGTTTTAGCCGATAATATTCAAAATCACGATTCAAAGAATTGAATACATAATATAAAAAACTAGAAGCTAAATAAAATAATTAAAACCTAATAAATCGTGTAGCAGCCACAATTTTATTTCTCCAATCCGTGTCCAGCCCCTCTTTTCGTATCAAGTAGTTGACCAAGAAAATAATATTGTCCAAAGACAATATTGTTGTGTCCAGCTGTCCATTATCTATAATATAATATTTGATCCAAGCTCTGAGTGGATTAGGGTGGCACGTGACCCCCTAGAAACATTACCCACTAGCTGCCTCTTTATTTGTGCCAATTCTAATTTATAATGGGACACTGCCAGCTTTTTCGGCGAACAATTAAATTTGTAGTGCATGGAGACAGTGACACGATGCGATGGTTATAGCATCGATGGTCGACGCGACGTGATGGGATCACGTCGACTCACTGGAATTTGCGTTTAAAAATCTGGTTAAGTGTTGAACGTTCCTTCTTTTTTTCATACCTTTTGTAGTGTATTTTTAATAAATTTTTGGCTTATTTATCATTAATATATCACCGTATTTTTATCACAAAGCCTCCTACAATATAATACACCACATATTAAAGATTAAAACAACACAATATTCTCAACAACAAATCTAAACAAGAGCGAAGATAAAGCAAATTTACAATGATCTTCCACTTATTATTTCGACTCTTGAATTAATCAAATTAAACTTTGCACATTACAAATAAGTTATTCCACTCATAATTACACATTTAAAATATTTGGAACAAATTAAACACATTAAAATCCAACAAGATCAACTAGATACACAACTAGCTCAAGCTAGTAAAACTAGTTTTTCGGGTTGAACTCTAAACGACTCAATTAAATACAAACTTGTTTGAAAAATACTTTGAACATTGTAATCACATACTTGGACATTTAAATTCTTATTTATATCAATATTAACACGTTAAGCACTCAAATTGCTCTCAAAACAAGGCGAAACAAGCTAGAATAATGATACAAAAGTGTATAAAACCACCTCAGATCATCACCCCACACTTAAACTCTTGTTTGTCCTCGAACAACTCTTTACTCTAAGCATAAAAATCTGAGGTGATGCTACACTTCTACTAAAATAAAAACATTCAAGCTAGTACTACAATGATTACACGGAATGCAAGTTTCTACACAAAGCACGTTATTTACACAATTGATAGCTCATGAACACTACTCCAAACATCCTAGCCTCCAAAATTGACTCACTTAGTTGGCAAACTCATGCTTATCATTCAATTAAGGACATCATACAAATCACCCACATTCATCAAACATGTGTCCTCACAACAAGAGAGTTACCCATAATCACTCACAATAATGCAATTTATAACACAATTGGTATAAAAAATCAAATTACACTCACTCTCACAAAAAATTCACAAGTTACACATAATGAACCATAGGCTTGCCTTTAGTGTAGTGCTCCACTAATATCGGAATGATGAACTTACGATCAATTAGGACTTTTTTGAGTTGTACTGTAATCCCAAGGATGGGTAGGAACTATTTGGGAATAGTGAGTAACCTCTCTAAGCGCTTTAATACACTACATTATATATTTAAAACCAATCTTCAATAACCAAATCACATTTTTTTCATTCACTCATACCTTTTGTTTTTGCCCCATCTCTTTTAAGCATTTTCTCAAACACTTGATGGATGCATAGTATACTACCACATGAATCAATTTTTCTCTTTTTTTTTCACAACCATGGTAATATTTCTAGAATAAATTATATCATATTCATCTACCACACATCAATTATAAATACCAATAACTATTACCTTGGGGCATCAATTTCACCTTTTTCTTCTTCAATTTCTCAAACTCCTTACTAATTCAATTTTTCATTAAAGTGCCTAGGAGCTTTTTTTATCAAATTATGGTCTATCAAAGAAGGGATTAGGCTACTTATGAGGTTGCCAAAGAAAATGCTAAAGGCTCAATGGGGGATAACTAGGATAAAGCACAAGGTTAGAACAAATAAAAGGTATACAATAAGTCTATCAAAGAAATGCCTAAATCATCTCTTCAAGCCACATTCTTTATTTCTCTTCACTCACACACCGGGCAAGTTCTAGACATCACATGTAACAACGAATATACAAAAAACTCACACGCATATGACACATGCTCAATTCACATAGGATCGTCATAGACTCCCAACCAAAAATAGCATGAATTCAATTTTTAAGTCATAAGAACAAGAGTCACAAACATGAGCCTAAGAGTCTCAAAGGTAGAAATTCACTCAATCAACATGTTTTTACAAACGAACCCACTTGCCTCATGTAATAAAAAATAGCACCAATAAGAATATCACTTATTCCTAACCTAAAAAATTTTAAATTGAGCCAAAAATTGGGAATTTCCCCACCCCACACTTAAAAATCTACTTTGTCCCCAAAGTGAATTTAAAAGTAAAAAGATAGAAATACTCCCTGAGGCCTCTAGGCCTAGCTAGCAGCATCTTTTGTATTCATGGGATCCGTGGGACCCCATACTTCATCTTTGCCATACTTCAAGCTCAAGTTTATGGTACTCAGGCTTTCCATTAACCTGTGACTCAACCAAAAACAAAAACTACGTGAAATAAAAACTAAAAAAAAATGAAATGAAAACATACCTAATTAATTTAGGTTGTCTCTCAAGCCGCGCCTAATTTAGTGTCGCGGCATGACCCACCTCAACTTAACCATATTTCTTCATCTTTTTTCTCACACTTGGGGGTCATCTTCTTATCCTTTTCACCCTTTTATGGGTGTGAAATTTCAAGAGCAACAGGTTTCTCAACTCTAGCCTTTTTGAGCTCATCAACTTCCATAATGTCAGGCTTAGGAGATAGAGACTTAGGCTTCTCAATCGGCTAGTTTGAAGAGGTCTTCTGTGGACTAGCCACACCATACTTGTCCCCTTCAATAACATTGATCATACACAAGTCTTTAACTTAGGACGTAATTGTGGGTGCTTTGTATACATCAAACACCACCTCTTCATCCTCTACCCTCATTTTGAGTGTGCCTTCTCTAACATCAATTAATGCTCCTCCGATTGCTAAAAATGGACACCCCAAAATATTTAATACCTGTTCATCTACCTCAAAATAAAGAACAATAAAGTCAGCAGGAATAACAAAATTATCCACCTTAATGAGGAAATCCTCAATTATTCCTTCTGAATATGCCATGGAACCGTCTACTAGCTGCAAAACCATGTTGGTCGATCTAGGATTTCCCAAGCCCAATTTTTCGAATAAAGAAAGGGGCATCAAATTTATACATGCCCCTAAATCACTTAATGTATGGACCTCTTTTCTCCCAATTTGAATAGGGATAGCAAACTTCTCCTGATTTTTTAATTTCTTGGGGATTTTCTGTGTCATTACCGCACTATACTCTTCAGTGAGTGTTATTGCTCCCATATCTTTCAATTTCATCTTCTTTGCCACTATATCCCTCAAGTAATTTGTATACTTAGGCATACTCTACAAAATATCTAGCAAAGGTAAGTTAATATGAAGCACTTTGAATATATTAATAAACTTTTTGAACAGGGAACCCTCCTTCGCTTTTATTTGCCTTTGAGGGAAGGGCAATGGCAGTGTCTTCTTCACTTCTAGTTCAGCAACCTTTGGTCTCAAGTACTCAGACCTCCTTGAATTTTCAGCAACTTTATCGGTAACCTATTTGGTCACCATATCAGCATCAACCTCCTTTTTTGCCTTGGGAGGTTCTCCTTCAAGCTCTTTACCACTTCTCAAGGTGATTGACATAACCTGCTTTGGAGTTTCTATGTCAGATGGAAAATCAGCTTGTGGCTTAGTATTCAACGCTTTCTGATTCTACCCCATTTGCAACTCTAAACTTCTAGTAGCCGTTTGCAAATTTTTTAGGTCTGCAGTAAACTGCGTCTAATTAGCTAGGATCTGCTTCAATATCTCCTTAGTGTTTCTAGTTGACTGACTTGGTTGGGCCTTTGGCTGTGGGGCATTCCATGGCTGATTTGTTGGTAGAGTCTTCCACTTTATGTTGTAGGCTTTACAATAATATGGCCTTTGAGAATTGCCTACATACATCATAGATTCCAGATTTGAAGCACACATGGTCACTGCATGATCACTATTTTTGCATACCTCACACCAACCTGCAGCTTGTTGGAGAGCATTAGTTGTGGTTGCAGGTTGTGCAGCTCCTAACTTTATGTTGCTGAATGATGTGTTGATCAAATTCTCTAGGGCATAAACCTATGACGATAGGGCTGTGAAATGGTGCACCTTCAATGCTCCCGAAATTCATTTTGAGGCACTTTTAGAATCTGAATGCCAATCTAGATTTCCTTGTGCTATGCGGTTCAGCAATATATACAGCTCATCATAAGTTAGCTCCAACAATTGACCACCTGCAGCTGAATCTAGAAAAATCTTTGTATTGTGATCAAGAGTTTCGACAAAAGTATGAGAAAGTACCTCATTAGACTGTTGGTGGGGCGGACACTCGCGAAGAAGAGCCTTGAAGCATTCCCAAGCATGATAGAGATTTTCATCAGGCTTTTATTTGAAGCTCACTATCATATTACGAAGTCTCACAGTATTGCCTGATGGAAAGAATTTGTTGAGGAACTTTCTGGCTAAGTCGTCCCATGATGTACTTGAATTTGCTGGCTCTGTATTCAACCACCTTTTAGCTTCCCCTAAAAGTGAATGTGGAAAGAGTGTCAGCCTCACATAATCTGGAGTTACCCTAATTGGAGTGAATGTATCAGTGAGTTCAATGAAAGTCTGCAAGTGGACTTGTGGATCCTCGTATGAAAGACCTACAAACTATCCATTGTTGATAAGAAGCTGCACCATATTGGGTTTCAACTCAAAATTCCCTTCAACTACCGATCTTTGAATTGGGGAAGTCAAGTTCGTTGGAAGTGGGACTACCACTTCCCTAACCTTCCTACCGGCTGCTTGTTGTTCAACCATAGGAACAGTGTTCTCTTGGGCTTCTTGGATTTTGCAGAATTCTAGGAAGAAGGATTGATTCTCTCCTGCGTTGATGGTAAAGTTGCCTAGGTTCTGGGTTACGTGCAACCAAGTGCCGATCCCTTGCCAGCTTATTACTTTGTAAACCTGTTACCTGCAAAAAAAAAAAATCAATACCAAGCGTAAAAACACCAAAAAAATCTAAAAGTAAAACTAAAATAAACAATTGCTAAATAACAAGTCCCCGGCAACGGCGCCAAAAACTTGACAGCGCCCAAGCGCACACGCATGTGTACGTGGTCTACCAAGTAGTAAAGTGGTCTAATCAAAGCCAAGTATCGATCCCACAGAGACTTGATTTAACAATGATTTAATTCTAGTTTAACTTTGACAATTAATTTAGTGAAAGGGTAACCAAAAGGAATTTGTAATTTTGTAAATTAAAAATAAAGTAAACAATGCGAAAATTAAAGTACTTGAGACAATCAATGGAGAAAACTCATGGTTAAAGCACTCCGAATAATCATACTATGTTATTGAATTTCCTTCGCTAACTTGTTTATCTTGGTTGTTTATTCATAGGGTTAATTGCATGATTATGGTTTTCCAATCTATAATTTTTTACCTAATATGGACATTACAACTACATCATTGAGAGGGGATGTAATAATCCAATTAAGTGAATTAAAGCTATCATCCTACGTATGAATCAAGTAAGGCATATAAGTACATCCCTGTCCTAAACGCTAAGTTTAATTCTTTATTTTATAAAAGAATAAAAACACAAACTTTGTTTATTCCCATGTTCTATCTCCCAATTCCCTCTCCCGAGATCAAAAGGTTGATAATATATGTATTTTAAGGATCGTGAATCCTTCACATAATTAAAACAAGAATAAACAAACAACCAAAGATGATAAGGAAAATTAACAAATTTAATCTAAAAAATAGTAATCATGTTCTTGGTTTTAACCTCAAAAAAAGGGTTTATAGCTGATAATATTCATAATCACATTCAAATAATTTAATACATGATATGAAAAATTATAAGCTAAATAAAATAATTAAAACCTAATAAATTGTGTAGCAGACACAATTTTATTTCTCCAATCCGTGTCCAGCGCCCCTTTTCGTGTCCAGTAGTTGACCAAGAAAATAATATTGTCCAGAGCTAATATGGTTGTGTCCAGCTGTCCATTATATATAATACAATATTTGATCCAATGTTCGGGGTGGATTAGGGTGGCACGTGACCCACTAGAAACATTACCCACTAGCTGCCTGTTTATTGTGTCAATTCCAATTTATAATGGGACACTGCCAGCTTTGTCGGCGAATCATTAAATTTGCAGCGGATAGAGACAGCAACGCGACGCGATGGTTCTAGCATCGATGGTCGGCGTGATTCGACGGTATCACATCGTCTCACTGGAATTTGCGTCCAAAAATCTGGTTAAGTGTTGAACGTCTCTCTTTTTTCCCATGCCTTTTGTAGTGTATTTTCAATGAATTTTTGACCTGTTTATCATCAATATATCACCGTATTTTTTCTCACAAAGCATCCTACAATATAGCAGACCACATATTAAAGATAAAAAAAACACAACATTCTCAACAACAAATCAAAATAAGAGCTAAGCTAAAACAAATTTACAATGATCTTCCACTTATTATTTTGACTCTTGACATAATCAAATTAAACTTTGCACATTACAAACAAATTATTCCACTCATAATTACACATTTAAAATATTTAGAAAAAATTAAACACATTAGAATTCAACAAGATCAACTAGACACATAATTAGCTCAAGTTAGTAAGACTAGTTTTTCGGGTTGAACTCTAAATGACTCAATTAAATACAAACTTGTTTGAAAAATACTTTGAACATTGTAATCACATACTTGGACACTTAAATGCTTATTTATGTCAATATGAACATGTTAAGCACTCGAATCTCTATCAAAACAATGCGAAATAAGCTAGAATAGTGATATAAAAGTGTATAAAACCACCTCAGATCACTATGCTATACTTGCTAGGCCGGAGGCAGAGGCTATCAATGATGTCATCATACGTATCATTCCTATTTATTTTAGATCTACATCTGTTTTATTTGATCTAGGATTAACTTTCTCCTATGTGTCTGCATATTTTGTTTTGGGTTTTGGTCTTGATAGTAAGACTTTTGCTACACCTATCTGTGTATTGTAACACCCCAAGTCTATACCCCGGACGCTGCACAGTGCTCATAGTCCTGAAGGACCACAAGCTAACTCATGACTGGTACTTGCTGTGATCACTGAATAATAGTAATAGTATAATAATAATATAACTGAGATAAATGCGGAAAACTGCCATAAGGTTCACATCTGAAAATAAAAGAAATACGGTATAACAATACCAAAACTAAAATATCTGTCTGAAAATACTCTAGTCTGAAAAGCCTCTAAACTATCTGAACTGTGGAGTTGATGGGACAAGTCCCCAACTAACTTCGATTACTGAAAATGAACTAAAATGCTAAAAAAACAATCATGACCTCAAACTATAAGGACTCACCACTACTCTGTCTGCTGAGAATCTAAATTTGCTAAGGTTGCTCGGGAGCTCGTGCGTCTGAACCTACGATATAAGATATCATAGTACAAAAGAAAGGCATACATCAATACTTTGAATGTACTGGTATGCTCAGTGAGGTAGGTTGAAATGCATGGGTTCATATGCATGAACAATACTAAGTGAATAACATGAGTATGACTGAATAAGAGTGAAAGCATGAATACGAAAACTGTAACTGAGATTGCAATAGCATTGAATATTGAGTCTGAATACTGATTAACTAATATTCAAGTTTACTGATACTATATTACTGATTACTGAATGACTTTATCTGACTGTCCTGAATCTATATAATTAAACTGAGTTCTATACTAAGACTGAATCTGACAATAAGACTAAAATTGTAGGAGTTAATCATCTAACCGACATGCCCCAACTAAGATGACTGAGTTGGGGTCCAATCTGTAACCCCAAATAGAAGGGTGTCAGTACCATGCCATGGGTAAAGAAAACTATTGTGGAGTCAGTCCTAACTAACGGGTGACCCCTAAGATCAGTCCTAATCTAGCGGGTGATCTCTGTATATGTCAATCCTATCTAACGGGTGACATCTCAAAACCTACATTGGCTACATAGTTTTGGAACTTAGGGATTGCGTCTAGGAACCCAGTCCTATCTAAGGGGCGCGCCCCTATCCCTAGGTTTGCTCGATGCTGAATCCTACTCCTAACTGAATAGACACTGAAGTGATTTCCTAGTTCATCCTAGGCTTGACTAAACTGTTACTAAGTTTACTGAGTTCCGTTGACTAATGGAATACTACTGAATCCTGTTAACTAACTGAATACTACTGGGTTCTGTAACTGACTGAGAGTACTACTGGTCATGATATGACTGATACCATTCTGTAACTGACACTGGCTCTAAGTAAACATCTAAATTATCGGGTATTAAATACCCCCAGGACTCGATAGCATGAATAATAATAAGACATGATAATTCTTGGAAACATAACATTAGTCAACTGTACACAATGTAATCAATGAGGCATTTCATCAAGCACTTGAAAATCTTGAACTTGTACATGTATAGAAATGCATACTATCATGTCATAAGTACACTAAACAATTCACATAGTCATTCGAACAAACACTTTCAAGGCATAGCTTTAACATGGGAATCATTATGAATATGTAGTTCTAGCATGAAGTCATCATAAGATCACCTATGAATCACAAGGCACAATTTATTCACTTAGGTATTTTGACAAACACATGAGAGGCATAACCTTGTGCTTGGGCATGAATAATAAACCAATACATCATGGCTACATCAAATCAATTCAATTTCAAGGACTTCAACCCACATGCTAATATAAGTTCATGAAATTCATTAAACACCACAATATGAAAATCATGATTCAAGATTTTAAAAGGGGTTTCTTGAACTCCAAGGGTGAAAGGTATCCTTGGATAAACATTTCACATACCTTGATTACTACTTTCGAGGAGATTGAAGTGTGTTCTTGAGACTTGAATTCTTGAACTTGATGAGGCTAGGGCTTTTTCTTGAAAGAGTTTATGAGTAAAGAATGATATTTTGTCCTATAGGCTGATTAATTTCGTGTTAAGGACAAATAAGGGTGGGGAAAATAACCCATTTGCACCCACAATCCGTATTAAAATAATATTGAACAGGGTTGCCCTCGCATCGTGACCCCTGCTTGGGTCAAGTAGCCATCGCGACGCGACCCCTGCTTGGTTCAAGCAGTCATTGTGGCACGACCCTTACTTGGGTTGACTGACCCTTGTGACGCAGGGTTATCGTGACCCCTTACTATTTTGGGCATCCAAACTCGCACTTACGCTTGTCCAAAAAATCCGAAACTCGCTTGTGATGACCCACAAGTGACCCTAGTCATGAATCAATTTGAAGATCGATAAACTAAGGTCAGGAAGGCCATGAAATAAGAATGCCAACTTATGAAGGCTAAAATGACTCTGAATGAGAATACTTAGCTAAAATTTTCTAAGTCTGGGACCCCTTAACAAGCTTAAAGGACTGAATTAAGCTAAGAATTTTGCGGGGTCTTACAATATCTCCCCTTTGGGAATATTTGTCCTCGAATGAGACTGGCTATGATGAGAGAACTGACAAACTAAACTTACATACTGGACACGCGTAACTGCAACATAATTTTATAACTGACATTACTGATAGACTGAATTATCATACTGAATGTGCATATCTGAGGCATAACTTCATAACTAATATTACTGATAAGCTGAGTTTGTATACTAAACATGCATATCTGATGCATGAGTACATGACTGAACTGATCCGTGAATGCATGACTGAATATGCAATGGTGATGGATACCAAGTTCATAACTGTAACTGGACATGGAACTGCGCTAATCTAAGGAAGACTGTTACCTTAAATTGAGAATACTAATAAACCTGAGATCATTTACTAAGCATGCACGAACGGGCATATGAGAACATAAATATTCCTGAAACGTGATACATGAACTGAACTAAGCCCTTGAATACATGGCTTACGATTGCTATTAGAACTTGAGGGTCCACCTATGAGTACCTCTACTCAAAACTAGATTCGTTATGTGAAGAGAAGATAAAAAGTTTAGGTCATAAAAGCTCGGGGAATTACAGTGCATCTGCCCCTTGGGACATTATGTCCCATGAAGAATGCTGACTTGGATGACATACTAAGGAAAAACTGAGACGATGCAAAGGGCACCTACGAACTGAATTGTGACTGCCTAACGGGAATTTGAAACTGAGGCATGACACCTGAACTGAGCTGAACTTGCAACCGCATGGTTGCTCGATCTTGGAATAGTTGCACTCATGATACTTTGGATAGGATGACTGGGTAGAAAGATGGGATACCACACAAACTTATCCGCCTGACTGCTAAACTAAATTATTGACCCTACTGACTAGCTCATACTGAGAACTTATGCTCGACCAGAGCATTTCTATTACACTCTCTCTATAGAGTTTTAGTGACTTTAGGGAGAAATAAAATCTTGACATGGGCTAAATATAACATCTGAATAAGAAATCGCACCCTGGCTAAAATTCTATAATATGGGGAGAGGTCTATGGAACACCATCTAAGATAGAGTGACTAAGCCTCCTGTACCGAAACTACTGACTCGTAACCTTAGCAACATCTTCAAATTATTTCCCTCAATTATAGTTTCTACTTCAGCACAATATTTTGCTTGGGGCTACTAAAAATATCAACATGGGCGCTGAGTACGAATGCTAAAATATACTAGTTTATTTGATTAACTGAATGACTACTAGCTGAATACTGGGCATGTAAGATTGAACTGTACTAGGTCTGAAAAACTGGACTGAAACTGTAGAGAATTATACATATGAGGCAAGGACTGACTGAGTAACATGAGATAACTGAGCATGAATTTGTGAAAACTACATTATTTGAGAATGCAAGACCAAGCGTATACCATGATTCTAAAATAGCTTGTAAATTGAGATACTAAAATACTGATAACTAAATAACTGATAATTGTATGCTATGATCAAGCAACCCTGAAACTGAACTGAGCTACTGATATGATTACTAGACTGAGACTGTAATTAAGACGATAACTGAGATTGTAACTAATATTTTACTGAAGATGAATAATGAGTTCTGATAATTGAGTAACTGATATCTGAGACTGTAACTGAGCTTATACTGGAACTGAATACTGAGTGAATTGGAACTCCTTATACTAGGAACTCTAAGCATGCATGATTTTTTTTTGCTAATGTGCACAAATATGATCAATGATCATAGTGCTGATATGCAAGGCATGAGTACATGTCATGATAACTGAAGTACGAATCTTTACACTGAGGTAATAACGGGTTGGGTTTTATCTATTCCCACTGCTTTTCTACACGTACTGACATTATTACTAGAATCTGAAAATCTGACATGGTTACTTATCCCACCATCTCCCCCTTATCTTAAAGTAATTATTCTAAATCTGTGAACCACTTAATAAACTCTAAAGAAAACTGAAACCATGTTACTCTAGAGTTTGAGATAGACACTTAGGAGGGCCCTGCTAATATTTTGGGTTTGTTACCGAAGTTGACTGCTATAGAAGAGTTACAAAAGAGGTGAAGCCTCTAGATCTATCAAAGTATAACCACAAGGATGAAGGACTAATAATGTACCCGTAACTAACTTAGAAGAACAATCCTAATCATGGAGAGACTGGAATGCATAAAGTATGTTCTGGCATTGACCACTAGTGGTACTGGAAGTGGCACCCTACTGATTCAAGCGACCGAACTGAGCTGAAGAATGATTGTACTGACCTTGTTGTCACAAAATTTTTCCCCTATGAGCCATTACTCTTCACTCCCGCATCCTGTGGCCTGGCTTACCATATTCAAAATATATATTGCTACCAGCCCTACACACACATAGGTGATGTCTACCATATTCTTCGCAAAGTGGATGGGTAAGACCATTGCCCACACTACCCTGGGTTTTGGATCCTAGCGCCCCATCATGACTGTCATTCCTAAACTTTGGTACTGGCGTACTAGTAGAGGACGAAGCTGGAACTGAAGATTTTGGATGAAACTGGGAACAGTTATTGCCTGCTGACTTAAGCTGAGTGAAATTAAATCTACCCATTCTGGCTCTCTTACCCTCTCTCTCCTTCTTCTTAAGCTCCTGCTCCTCAATCTGTTGAGCATGGACCATAAGCCTAGAAATGTCCATCTCTTTAATCAACATCACAGTCTTGCACTCATTGACCATACTATCTGACACTCCAGATACGAACTTGTTCATTTTAGATCTATTGTCTGCTACTACTGAGGAGCATACCTAGCTAACAGAGTAAACTTGATGGAATACTCTTTCACAGTCATACTGCCCTGCCTGAGATTGATAAACTCTAACACTTTGGATTCCCTCATCTCTAAGGGAAAGAATATGTCTAGGAAGGCAGTAGCAAACTTCTCCCATTCTATAGGCCTTATATCTGCGCCTCTATCAAATTTCAACTGCTTAAACCATGTATGAGCCATATCTTGTAGCTGATAGGCGGCTAACTCAGCACTCTCACTGGAAGTCACGCCCATGATATTTTTGACTTTCTGAACCTGATCGAGGAACTTCTGTGGATCCTCTTCTAACTTAGATCCTAAGAATAGGGGAGGATTCATTCGGGTAAAGACTCAAATCCTCGTTGCAGTAGTATTGGCCACTGGGTTGGATGGAATAGCAGTTAGTCATTCATTCTGAGTTGCTGCTGAATTGACTAGAGTAGTGAAGGAAGTTCTGAATTCTACATGAGAAACGTGCTCGTCCAAGGGATATGCCTGAACGGGCTGAGGTGCTGACTGATTTTCGGTTCTTCTATCGTTAGTCCTTTTGGGAGGCATATTCTATAACAAAAGGGAGAAATGGATTATACTGGGAGTTTAACTAAAGCTCATGCTCACTCGCACAACATGAATACTGAAAGAAGGGAAACTATTCCTAAAACATCTCATAGCCTCCTGTCCATAAGTGTGGCATGCTACACACCCATGTACAATACTCTACTACATGCGGCTTTAAGACTTCCTAGGACTCTATTGAACCTTAGATTTTAATACCAAGTTTGTAACGCCCCAAGTCTGTACCCCGAATGCTACACAGTGCTCATAGTCCCGAAGGACCACAAGCTAACCCATGACTGGTACCTGCTATGAGCACTGAATAATAGTAATACTATAATAATAATATAACTGAGATAAATGAGGAAAACTAACATAAGGTTCAGATCTGAAAATAAATTAAATACGGTATAACAATACCAAAATTGAAACATCTGTCTGAAAAACTTTAGTCTGAAAAGCCTCTAAACTGTCTGAACTATGGAGTTGATAGGACAAGTCCCCAACTAACTCGACTACTGAAAATGAACTAAAATGCTGAAAAATCAATCATGTCCTCAAACTATGAGGACTCACCACTACTCTGTCTGTTAAGAATCAGAATTTTCTAAGGGTGCTCGAGAGCTCGTGCGTCTGAATCTATGATATAATACATCATAGCACAAAAGAAAGGCATGCGTCAGTACTTTAAATGTACTGGTATGCTCAGTGAGGTAGGCTAAAATGCATGGGTTCATGTAATGCCCTGATTTTTTAGAATCGGAATGCCACACGGTGCTCATGACCCCGAGGGACCACAAGCTAACCCTTTCTGAGATTTGTAATTGAGCACTGCATAATATACTTTGATAAATGCAGAAAAGTGGCGGAAACTTGCCATAAGGTTCAAATACTAAAATACAACTGAATAAAGTTTAACGATATCAAAACTAAACATTTGTCTGAACAACTAGTTTGAAAACTCTGTAGTCTGAAAACCTCTAAACTGTCTGAGTAAGGAGTTGATGGGATATGTCTCCAACTAAATCCAACTATTGAAATATTGAAACTAGCAATAAAATGAAATAAGAACCATCCTCGAATGATGAGGAATCACTGCTAGGTCTACTGCTGCTGACTGGAACTCAGATACTAAGGGTATTCTGGATCTCATGCTTCTGAACCTAGGGTGTAAAGTAAAACACCATAGGACAAATGCATCAGTACGTGGGAATATACTAAGTATGCAAGGTAAGGTAAGGCTAAATGCAATATCTTAGGCATGCATAATTACTTAACTGAATAATCATGAGAGTACTGAATAAGGACATATGCGTGAATGCACAAACCATAACTGAAATCATCGTGACTCTGAATACTAAGACTCGGATACTGATTTACGTACATCTGAAATCACTACTAATATTGAGATACTGAATAACTAAATATTTTGATATTGATAACTGAGTACTGAGGTTGAGATCAGTCCTTTCTAGCGGGTGATCTCTGAACTTAATGATAATGGGAATGCTCAACTAAAATCTAAGATCAGTCTTATCTACCGGGTGATCTCTATATCTATAGATAATGAGAGCATTTAATAGAATCTGAGATCAGTCCTATCTAGCGAGTAATCTCTGTATTTACTGATAATAAATATAATTTGACTTAGTCTAAGATCAGTCGTATCTAGCGGGTGATCTCTGGATTTGATGATACTAAAGCTGATTAACTGAATCTGAGACCAGTTTTATCTAGCGTTTCATCTCTGAGCCTGTTGATAATCATAATAATTGACTGTATCTGACAGTCCTTACTCTGTACTACTATACTAAGTTCCTTTACTGAGACTGATTCTGAAATTAAGAATGTGGAAAGTAGTCATCTAATTGAGATGTCCCTTCTAACTAAGTAGGGGTCCAACCTGTAACCCCAGTTGGAAGGGTGTTAGTACCGTGCCACGGGTAAAAACCTCTCTTGTGGAGTCAGTCCTATCTAACGGGTGACCCCTGAGATCAGTCCTATATATATAATATACTAACGGGTGATCCCTGAGTATGTCAATCCTATTTAGTGGGTGACATCTCATACCTATACTGGCTACGTAGTTCTAGAACTTAGGGATTTCTCCTAAGAATCTCAGTCCTCTCTAACGGGTGAGTCCCCATCCCTAGGTTCGCTCGGTGCTAAGTTCTAGTCCCAACTTAAAGACTCTGAACATATTTTTTTTCTTAAAATTTACTAGACTGAGATGAATCTGTTACTGATCATACTGATCAACTGAGTTAAGCGGAGTTCACTTGGTTTCGAAGACTGACGGAATACTACTGGATCTTGTTATCTGACTGAATGATACTGAGTTCTGAATTGATTACTTGAATATTACTGAGGTCTGAACTGAACACTTGGATACTACTAAGATCTGAGCTAAGTACTGAACTAAAGCTGGAATGCTAATGATACTTAGATTACTGAGATTTCTTAAGTTTTGTAACTGTCTGAGAGTACTGAGTTCTGTAATTAACTGAGTTCTAAGAATCACAGCTTGACAGAGATTATCGTGAAAACTGACACGAGCTCTAGACTTGCAGCTAATTTTTCGGGTATAAATACCCCCAGGACTCGATAACATAAAAGTAAAACATAACCATTCTTGAATAATCATGACCATGAACTTTTATTCACCATTACAATCACTAAAGCATCTCTTCAAGCACTTGGAAATCATAAACATGTGATAGTATAGGGAGACATGTTGTTGGGCCATACTCCATTCAACAAGGTCTTACAACAAACACTTAACATGTATTGAAGAGCACATAATTGGGGAATTTAATGCTAACATGTCACAATTCATTTACTAAGGCTTTTCAACAAACACTTGGCATGCATAAACTTACACATAATTGGGAATTTCTTGTCAACATGCTATAATGACTCTAATTCCTTCACATAAGCATTTTATCAAACATATGGGGAGCATGCTTTGGTTATACAACAAATACTACATCAACCAACTTGCAGATTTAGAAATTTAACATGGACATAATGCAATTCAACTCATAACAAGATCAAAGCTTGCAACTTGTATTCTAAAGCATGGATTATAACTCAACAATAACATAAACATGAACTTCAATTCACATGAATCATGAAAAACTCATAAAATCACAATCTTTGAATTTAAAAAGGGATTCTTGAACTTCTTGGGTGGAAGGAACCCAAGAATCAACATATGCATACCTTACTATCTGATCCTCGGAAGATTAATAGTGAAACCTTGATGATTGGGGTCTTGATTTTGGAACCCTAGCTCTTGTTCTTGAGGAAAATTGAAAGAAAACAATAATATTTGGGTTTAATGTGGCTGAATCTCATGTTAAAGAGTATATATAGGGATAGCAAAATGACCGTTTTGCCCTTGGAATTAAAATCCAGAACTGAAACGCCGATAAAAGCTTCACTGCGATGCGGTGGAATCGAGGTGAGATACTAAAATTTGACAATTCTGAAATTGAGCATTGGCGTGATGTGCCATAATTGCGGAGGCTCACTAGATTTTGACGATTGTCATTTTGGACGACTCAGCAACGCGCCAAAGAACTAGGTGGTACACTGTCTCACTAAAATAGCTCTAACTCTTTGTTCGAGTATCGGATTTGGGAAAATTTGGTATCGACAAAAAGCTTATTCTATTTTCCACGTGATAAAAAGTCAAAATCTTAAAAAAATTCACATAGAATAAAATATATTCATCTTTGAAGCAAGATCTTTAATGTTCTAGAGAAGAAATTGAACTAGGAGAAGTGTGGGGTATTACAATTCATATGCATGAACAATACTAACTAAATAACATGATTATGAATAAATAAGAGTACATGTATAAATACAAAAACTATAACTGAGATCGTGATAGCACTGAATACCGAGTTTGAATACTGATTAACTGATATTCGAGTTTACTGATATTGTATTACTGATTACTGAATGGTTGTACCTGACAGTCTTAAATCTGTAGAACTAAACTGAGTTCTATACTAAGACTGAATCTGACACTAAGACTAAAACTGTAGAAGGTAATCATCTAACTGACATGCCCCAATTAAGATGACTGAGTTGGGGTCCAATCTGTAACCCCAATTGGAAGGGTGTCAGTACCATACCACGGGTAAAAAAAATTGTTGTGGAGTTAGTCCTAACAAATGGGTGACCCCTGAGATCAATCCTAATCTAGCGGGTGATTCCTGTGTATGTCAGTCCTATCTAACGGGTGACATCTTAAAATCTACACTGGCTATATAGTTCTGAAACTTAGGGATTGTTTCTAGGGACCTAGTCCTATCTAATGGGTGCGCCCCAATCCCTACGTTCGCTTGATGCTGAATCCTACTCCTAACTAAATAGACACTGAACTAATTTCCTAGTTCATACTAGGCTTGACTAAACTGTTACTAAGTTTACTGAGTTTCGTTGACTGATGAAATACTACTGAATCCTCTTAACTGACTGAATACTACTGGGTTCTGTAATTAACTAAGAGTACTACTGATCGTGACATGATAGATACCATTCTGTAACTGACACTGGCTCTAAGTAAACATCTAAATTATCGGGTATTAAATACCCCCAGGACTCGATAGCATGAATAATAATAAGACATGATAATTCTTGGAAACATAACCATAGTCAACTGTACACAATGCAATCAATGAGGCATTTCATCAAGCACTTAAAAATCTTGACCTTGTACATGTATAGGAATGCATACTATAATGTCATAAGTAAACTAAACAATTCACATAGGCATTTCAACAAACACTTTCAAGGCATAGCTTTAACATGGGAATCATTTTGAACATGTAGTTCTAGCATGAAGTCATCATAAGATCACCTATGAATCATAAGGCACAATTTATTCACTTAGGTATTTTGACAAACACATGAGAGGCATAACCTTGTGCTTGGGCATGAATAATAAACCAATACATCATGGCTACATCAAATCAATTCAATTTCAAGGACTTCAACCCAAATGCTAATATAAGTTCATGAAATTCATTAAACACCATAATATGGAAATCATGTTTCAAGATTTTAAAAGGGGTTTCTTGAAATCCAAGGGTGAAAGGGACCCTTGGATGAACACTTCACATACCTTGATTACTACTTTTGAGAAGATTGACGTGTGTTCTTGAGACTTGAATTCTTGAACTTGATGAGCCTAGGTCTTGCTCTTGAGAAAGTTTATGAGTAAAGAATGAGATTTTTTCCTATAGACTGATTAATTCCATGTTAAGACTGAATATGGGTGGGGAAAATGACCCATTTTCCCCCACAACCCGCATTAAAATAATGCTGAATAGGGTTTTCCTCTCCCCGTGACCCTTGCTTGGGTTAAGTAGCTATTGCAATGTGACCCCTGCTCGGGTTAAGTAGTCATCACGGTGCGCCCCTTACTTGGGTTGACTGACCCTCACGATGCAGGTCTATCGTGACCCCTCACTATTTTAGGCATCCAAACTCGCCCTTACACTAGTTTGAAAAATCTAAAACTCGCCTGAGATGACCCACAAGTGGCCCTGATCATGAATCAATTTGAATATGAGCAAACTAAGGTTAAGAAGGTCGTGAAATAAGATTGCCAACTTACGAAGGTTAAAATGACTTTGAATGAGAATACTTAGCTAACATTTTCTAAGTCTGGTACCCCTTAACAAGCTTAAAGAACTGAATTAAGCTAAGAATTTTGTGGGGTGTTACATGTATCTACCCCTATAGGAGACTTTTTAGTGGTGGATCGGGTGTACCAATCTTGTGTTGTGACTTTTACTGGGCATGTGACCTAGGTAGATCTGATTGTATTACATATGGTAGATTTTAATTTCATCTAGGTATGGATTGGTTAGCTTTTTATCATGTTGTCTTATATTATTATACTAAGACTTTGACTTTACCTTCACTGGGTATGTCAAGCATAGCTTGTAAAGGTATGCTTTATTTGGGTCCCAAGAGAGTTATATCTTTCCTTCAAGATTGTCATTTAGTTGAGAGGGATTAATTGTCTTATTTGGATTATATTCATAATACTAGTGTTGTTTTACCTCCTTCATTGGATTCTATTTGAGTTATCCATGAATTCATGGATATTCTCCCTATGGATCTATCTGGTATGCCTTTGTATTAGGATATCAACTTTGCTATTGATGTTAATCTAGGCACTAAGACTATTTCTATTTCTTCTTATAGGATGGCCCTAGTAGACTTAAAGATATTGAAGGATCAATATCAAGAGTTGTTGGATTAAGGATTTATGCGACCTAGTGTATAAACTTGGGGTGCGCTGGTCTTGTTTGTAATGAAAAAGGATGGGTAGATGTGTAAGTGTATTTATTATCAATAGTTGAACAAAGTGCCGATTAAGAATAAGTATTTTCTTCCTCATACTGATGATTTGTTTGACCAGTTTCAGGGTATTTTGGTATTTTCAAAGATTAATTTAAGATCCTGTTATCACCAGTTGAGGATTAGAGCTTTGGATATTCCAAAAATAGTTTTTCAGACTCAATACAGTCATTATGAGTTTTTGGTCATGTCTTTTGGATTGACCAATGCCCAGTTGTATTCATGGAGTTGATAAATTAAGTATTTCGATCGTATTTTGATTCTTTTGTTATTGTATTTATATATGATATCTTGGTTTATTACAAGAGTGAGGCTGATCATGAGGAGCATTTATAGATTGTTCTTTAGAGATTGAGGGATAATAAGTTGTATTCTAAGTTCTCTAAGTGTGAGTTTTGGTTGGAGTATATCTCATTCTTGGGTCATGTGGTGACCAAGGATGGTATTGTGATCGATCCAACCAAGATCGTAGTAATTTGTGATTAGGCTAGGCCTACCTCTCCTATTGTGATTTTGAGGTTTATTGGTTTGGGGGGCTACTATCAGCGTCTTGTTACGGGTTTTTCATCTATTTGTACTACCCTGTATTTTCTTAGCTTAAGATTAACTCTCAGTCCATGAGTTATCTAATATGAAATTTTTGAAATACTCAGTATTTTCAGTTTAGAGCCTTCCATTGCGTAGGAAATTCAATTATCTTTCCAACGATATAAAATTTTCCTAAATTCGATAATCGGATAAGATATGGCAATTTTAAGTTTCAGTCGTTAAACACTGTCATTCAGGCCAGTAGCGCATCGCAGAGTATTTCAAAATGGCAATTGTCAGTTTCCAGTGAGGCACCTCTATATTGTCACATCGCGTCATGGCGTATTTTCACATTTATCAATTTCCAGTGTACCATTGCAATCCCACCACGTTGCGATGATTCTAAATTTTAGAATCAAAGGGGCACCGCGATTCCACCGCATCGCACCAAACCCTCATTTCCCAATTATCTATTTTAAGTGGCCCAACACGATCATGGCACATCACGCCAAGGGTCCAGATTGAAAAATTTCACAAAAAATTAAAGTTTCATCTAGGGTTAAAACAGTCTTTTCCCATGATTTTATTCCACCCAGGTGTGAGATTAAAGACCTAAAAACGTTTTAAGATCATCCATTATTCAATTTTCACCAAACCCAAGCATTCTCTCTCAAGATACAAAACCCTAGCTTCAAGAATCAAGAACAAGCCTAAGAATTCCTTCAAGAGTCTTCAAGAATTGACAATTCAAGGTATGTTAGGTGTTCATTCATGGGTTCCTTTCACCCATGAAGTCCAAGAACCCTTTTCAAACTTACAAGTCCTCAGATTTATGATTTCTACGTTTGAATTGAATTGAATTCATGTTCATGTCATTGTTGGGTTTTAGTTCATGATTGAATTACAAGCTTTTATGTAATTAATCATTTTATGTGTTGAATGGCATGATCTTCGTGATAATCCCTTCAATTTGCAAGTTGATTTATGTATTCATTATAACTATATATGTTGATTATTGTATGATCTAAGCATGCTCCCCATGTGTTTGATAAAAATGCCTATGTTAATGAAATAGTGCCATTATAACATGATAGCATGTATTCTCAGTTCATGTATGAGTAAATGCATTACAAGTGTTTGCTAAAATGTCTCAATGGGTGAATTGTGATCAAGTAGCCATTATTATATTTTCAAGATTATGCTATGCTCTACTTTTTATGCTATCGAGTCCTAGGTGTATTTAATACCTGATAATTTAGCTGTTTACCTAGAGCCAGTGTCAGTTACAGAATAGTATCAGTCATGTCACGATCAGTAGTATTCTTAGTCAGATACAGAACTCAGTAGAACTCAGTCAGTTATAAAACTTAAAAAAATTTAGTAAACTCAGTCTCGATCCAGTCCAGTTTAGAATACTCAGTTTAGTGTCTTTTAGTTGGGAGTTGGATTTAGCATCGAGTGAACCCAAGGATGGGGGCTCACCTGCCAGTAAAGGGTGTGACCCTTAGAAGCAATCCTGGCATTCCAAAACTACATAGCCAGCATAGGTTGAGACATCAACCTGCCAATCAATGGTTGATGAGGTGGTTTAACTTGCCAGATGAAGGTTCCACTGTTCTCGTTAGAGTACCTACCAGATGAGGGTAATTCTCATCTTGTCTTTACCCATGGCACGATACTGACACCCTTACAATTGGGGTTACAGATTGGACCCCAACTATGTTATCATATCTTATTTGAGGCATATCGGTTAGATAATTACCTCCCACAGTTTTAATTTTAGTCTTTAGAATAGAACTCAGTTCAGCTCTATAGAACCTGGACTGTTAGATACAGTCAATTAGTATCAGTAACTCAGTTATCAGAAATCTCAGATTATCAGTTACTCTTTATCATAACTCAGTACTTATCTTTAGAAAAGCTCAGTTACAATATATATATATATGAACAGTATTGCATGCTCAGTATTTACAGTAGTTCAGATTATCCACATACTCTCATGTTCAGTTTCTCTATATCATTCAGGCAGTTATTGTTCATGCATATAAACCCTTGTATTCAGCCTTACCTCATCTGGCATACCTCGACATTCCACGTACTGATGCAGACTCTTTCTTTATACTATGATGTCTTATATCATAGGTTCGGATACTCAGGTTCCTGACCGTACATTGATAGATCCAGATTCAGCCAGCGGTAGATTTAGTAGTGAGTCCTTATTTATCAAGGATATTCTTTCATTTTATTATTATAGTAAACTTAGTATTTTAGTAGATGGAGTTAGTTGGGGGATTATCCCATCAATTTCACTTTCAGACAGTTTCAAATTAGAGGCTTTTCAGACTAGAGTTCAGACTTTATTTAGTTTTACAGATTGTTATTTCAGTTGATAAGCTTTATCAATATTTATAAATATTGAACCTTATGGCATTTTATCCAATTATTCACATTTATTATAGTATCATGTTTCAGTGCTCACAACAAATATCAGTCATGGGTTAGCTTGTGGTCCTTCGGGGTCATAAGCATTGTGTAGCGTCCGAGGTACAGACTCGGGGCATTATAAACTTAGTATCAGAGCCTAAGGTTCAACAGAGTCTTAGGAAGTCTGAAATCTGCATCAAGTAGAGTCTTATGCATAGGTGTGTAGCGCGCCACACTTATGGACATGAGGCTATGAGATATTTTAAGAAATAGTTTCCCCTCTTTCAGTATTCATGTTGTGCGAGTGAGAATGGGATCAAGTTAAACTCTCAGTCTAATCCATTTCTTCCTTTCATTTACAGAACTTGCCTCTCAAAAAGACTAATGAACGAAGAGCCAAAAATCAGTTAGAACCTCAGCCCATTTAGGCAGATCCCCTGGACTAGCATGTCTCTCATGCAAAATTCAGAGTTGCATTTACTACTCTAGCCAATTCAGTAGCAGCCTAGAATGAATGGCCAGCTGTTTTTCTAGTCAATGTAGTGGCCAATACTACAGCAGCCAGGATTCGGGACTTTACTCGAATGAATACTCCCTTATTCCCAGGATCTAAGTCAGAAGAGAATCCATAGGAGTTCCTGGATCAGGTTAAAAAAGTCACAGATATCATGGGAGTGACTTCCAGTGAGAGTGCTGAGTTAGATTCTTATCAAATACAAGATGTATCTCATACATGGTTTAAGCAGTGGAAGGTAGACAGGGGCACAGATACAGAGCCCGTAGAGTGGGAAGAGTTTGCTACTGCTTTTCTATATATATTCTTTCCCTTAGAGCTTAGAGAAGACAAGGTGTTAGAGTTTATAAATCTTAGGCAGGGAAGTATGAGTGTGAAAGAGTATTCCCTTAAGTTTACTCAGTTAGACAGGTATGCTCCCCATGTAGTAGCAAACAGTAGGTCCATAATTAGTAAGTTCGTATCTGAGGTGTCAGATATTGTGGTTAAGGAGTGCAGAACAGTGATGTTGATTAAGGGTATGGACATATCCAGGATCATGGTCCATGCTCAGTAGATAGAAAAGGCTAAGATTAGAGAGAGAGAAAGGTAGAACAAGAGAGCTAGAACAAGTAGCTTCAATTTTAATCAGCCTAAGATAGAGGGTGGTAACCGTTCCCAGTTTCTCCCAAAGTCTTCAGTTACAGCTCCATCTTCAGCTAGTGTGCCAGTACTAAAGTTCAGGAATAACATTCGGGATGGGGTGCCAGACTTCAAAACCCAGGGTAGTGTGAGCAATTGTCGTACTCATCCACTTTGCGGAGGATGCGGTAAGAGTCATAGGGTATCTGTAGAGCTGACAGTGACATATGTTTTGGGTGTGCAAAGACAGGTCATAGAGTCAGAGATTGTCCTCAGTCGGGTTCTCAGGGTCACTATAATCGTCCTTCAGCTCAGTTCGGTTGCCCGAATCAGCAAGGTGCCACTTTTATTGCCACTAGTGGGCAACACCCAAACAGTATTTATGCCCTTCATTCCAGACTAGATCAGGAATTTTTTCCTTATGTGGTCACTGGTATGCTACAAACCTTCCATTTATATGTTTATGCCTTAAAAGATCCAAGAGCTTTTTTATCTCTTGTAACTTCTTACATAGCAGTCAGACTAAAAATCTTAATAGAACCTTTATTAGTGCTTACCCCAATAGGTAAATCTATTCCAGCCAGACGAGTATATGGAAATTTCTCAGTTATAGAATTTTAGAAAATCCCTTTAGTTAATTCAGTAATAGGGTCATTCTGTTTTAGTTTCCTGATGGACCAATCATTAAATGAAGGGGTAGTACCTCAGTTTCAGTTGATTTAAGTTTGAATCTCTAGATTGAACTAGTAGAAAGAAGAGTTGAAAATTCTAAGTTAGTTAGTGTGGAGATTGCTATATGAGGATTGTTGGGGCAATAGAAAGCTAAGAATCATATATCAGAAGGAAGTACTAGCAGTGGACCTTACATTATCAGGAGTAGTCCTTCAAAATCAGTTTAGTATTTACGAGTGTTGTTATATCTCGAGCTCTAGAGTAAAATGGTTTCATTTTGATTTAGATTTATTAAGTGCCTCACAAACTTAGAATAACAGCTTTAAGCTAAGGGGGAGATGGTAGAACAAGTAACCAAATCAGACTTTCAGATTTTAGTAGTAATGTCTATATGTGTAGAAAAGCAGTGGGAGAGGTCGATGCCCAACCCATCCTTACCTCAATGAAAACTTTTGCACTACAGCTATCACGATATCTACTCACGCAATACATGTCAACTCTATGATCATAGCTCATATTCGTGCATTATCAAAAATCATATACGCCTACTGTTCCTAGTATAAGTAGTTCTAGTTCAATCAGTGTTACGAATTATGTTCCATGAATACAGAAACTCCAAACTCAGGTCATGCAGCTCATGACTCATGTACTCATGTCATGCTTTACAGTATGCTCAGTTTCCATCACTTATGCTATACTTCTAATGATCAGCTAAATTTAGATTTCATCATGTATGTCTTCAGTTTAGATCTCTTGATAAAATCCAAGATGTGGATGTTCTATCCCTCACACCTCAGTTAAGTGTCAAGTTCGGTATAGTGCCTTTCATGCTTCAGGTCCTCATGTTTTAACCTTTCAAAAAACTCTCCTTATGAAATAATGTAGTGATGAGCAGTTGCTTAGATGGGAGAGTAAATGTTTCAGGTTAAGGAAAGATTGTTGCATGCTTGTTTTACACGAGGTTGTAGTTATGAAGATAGGCTTGAATGTCATATTGAGGTGTAAGTGGATAAATGCATTTCGGAGGTTTGAGTAGGCTTGAACTTAGTGGGAGAAGTCAGTCCATCTCAGAACTCAGTTGGTAGGGTTATCAGTGCCCATATTACAAAATTTTAGCCATGTTGTGGTTTTTTATTCAGATGTTTTATTCAGACCATACCAAGGTTCCTTAATCCCTAAGGTCATTAGAACCTTATAGTAAGAGTTTCACAGAAATACTCTAATCGAGTATAAGTTTTCAGCATGAGTTAGTGTGTAAGGCCAGGAATTCAGTTTAGTAGTCAAACAGCCTAGTTCGTATAGTTTCCTAATGTTCCATCTAGTTGTACTATCCAAAGTTTCATGAATGTAACCATTCCAAGATAGAGCAACCAGGTAGTCGCGTGTTTGACTCAGTGCATGTATCATGTCTCAGTTTTAGATCCCAGATATTCAATCATGATTCAGTCTGTAGGTTCCCTGTGCATCATCCCAGTCTTTTCTCAATAGCTCAGCCAAGTCAGTATCCTACAGGGGACGTATTATCCCAAGGGACAGATACACTATAATACCCCAATCTCCCATGACCTAAACCTTTCATGTTCTCTTCACATAACGAATCTAGTTTGGAGTAGTGGGTAATCCCAAGTTGACCCTTAAGTTTCAATCTCAGCCATAAACTATGTATTCAGGGGTCAGTTCTGTTTATGATATCCAGTTCATGGATCATGTTTTAGGCTCAGTTCTTTTCTCACGTTCCCGGTCATGCATGTTCAGTAAAGGATTTCAAGTTTGAGATCAAGGATTTCAAGTTTGAGATCGATGATTTTTTGTACTTGAAAATCTCTCCTATGAAAGGAGTAAAGAGGTTCGGCAAGAAGGGAAAGCTCATTCCCCGATATGTCAGTCCTTACAAAATTCTTAGTTATTTCAGAAAGGTAGTTTATGAGCTTGAGTTGCCTTCAGATCTAGCTTTAGTACATCCAGTATTCCATGTCTCCTTACTAAAGAAATGCATTGGTGACCCAGCGTTCATAGTCACCTTAGAGGATGTAAATATTCTGAATGATCTCTCTTTTGAAGAGGTTCCAGTCTAGATCCTCAATCATCAAATTCGCAGACTGAGGAACAAAGAAGTTCCCTTAGTCAAAGTTCTTTGGTGGAATCAGTCCGTAGAGGGAGCTACTTGGGAATCAGAAGAAGATATGCGGATCAAGTATCCTCACCTCTTCTCCACAACCTCAGATCCAGCTTAGGGTAACAGTCTTCCTTAGCTTTACTCAGTTTTATGTTCAGCTATAATTATAACTTGGTATCCATTACCGTTTCATATTTGGTCATGCATTTATGAATCAGCTCAGTCATGTACTCATGCATTAGATATGCATGTTCAGTATGGAAACCCAGCTTATCAGTGCTTCAGTCATGTATTCCATGCATCATATATGCATGTTCAGTGTAAGAGCTTAGTTTGTCAGTAGTTCAGTCATGTAATCATGCATCAGATATGCATGTGTAGTGTGTAAGCTCAGTCTATCAGTGTCTCAGCTTAATCAGTCTCATTCAAGGAAGAATGTTCCCAAGGGGTAGATATTATAATACCTCATATTTTCTTAGCTTAAGATTAACTCTTATTCCATGAGTTATCTAATATAAAAAAATTTAAATACTCAGTATTTTTCAATTTAGAGTCTACCATTGTGCAGGAAATTCAATTAGCTTTCCAACAATATAAAATTTGTATATAGTCGATAATCGAATAAGAAGTTATGCCTATTTTAAGTTTGAGTCATTAAACACCGTCATTCAGGCCAGTAGCGCATCGCGGAGTATGTCAAAATAGCAATTGTTAGTTTACAGTGAGGTACCACGATACCGACGTATCACACCACAGCTTATTTTCATATTTGTCAATTTTCAGTGTACCAACGCGATCCCACCGTGCTACGATATGTCCAAATTTCAGAATTAAAGAGGCACCGCGATTCCACCGAGTCACGCTAAGCCCTCTATTCCTAATGGTCTATTTCCAATCATCCGACGCGATTATGGCACGTCATGCCAGGGGTCCAAGTCAAAATATTTCATGAAAAATTAAAGTTTCATCAAGGGTTAAAACAGTCTTTTACCATGATTTTGTTTTGCCCAGGTGTGAGATTAAAGCCCTAAAAATGTTTTAAGATCATTCATTATTCAATTTTCCCCAAACCCAAGCATTCTCTCTCAAGATACAAAACCCTAGCTTCAAGAATCAAGAACAAGCCTAAGAATTCCTTCAAGAGTCTTCAAGAATTGACAATCCAAGGTATGTTAGGTGTTCATTCATGGGTTCCTTTCACCCATGAAGTCCAAGAACCCTTTTTAAACTTACAAGATCTCAAATTTATGATTTGTACGTTTGAATTGAATTGAATTCATGTTCATGTCATTGTTGGGTTTTAGTTCATGATTGAATTACAAGATTTTATGTAATTAATCATTTTATGTGTTGAATGACATGATCTTCATGATAAACCCTTCAATTTGCAAGTTGATTTATGTATCCATTATAACTATAAATGTTGATTATTGTATGATCTAAGCATGCTCCCCATGTGTTTGATAAAAATGCCTATGTTAATGAAATAGTGCCATTATAACATGATAGCATGTATTCTCCGTTCATGTATGAGTAAATGCATTACAAGTGTTTGCTAAAATATCTCAATGAGTGGATTGTGATCAAGTAGCCATTATTATGTTTCAAGATTATGCTATGCTTTACTTTTTATGCTATCGAGTCCTGGGGGTATTTAATACCCAACAATTTAGTTGTTTACCTAGAGCCAGTGTCAGTTACAGAATAGTATCAGTCATGTCACGATCAGTAGTATTCTCAGTCAGTTACAAAACTCAGTTAGTTACAAAACTCAGGATAACTCAGTAAACTCAGTCTTAGTCTAGTCCAATTCAGAATACTCAGTTCAGTGTCTTTCAGTTAGGAGTAGAATTCAGCACCGAGTGAACCCAAGGATGGGGGCTCACCAACCAGTAGAGGGTGTGACCCTTAGAAGCAATCTTGGTGTTCTAGAAATATGTAGCCAACGTAGGTTGAGATAGCAACCTGCCAGTTGAGGGTTGAAGAGGTATTTTAACCTGCCAGATAAAGGTTTCACTATTCTCATTAGAGTACCTGCCAGAAAAGGGTAACTCTCAGCTTGTCTTTACCCGTGGCACGGTACTGACACTCTTCCAATTGGGGTTACAGATTAGACCATAAATCAGCTATCTTATCTTATTTGGGGCATATCGGTTAGATAATTACCTTCTGCAGTTTTAGTTTCAGTCATTAGAATAGAACTTAGTTCAATTCTACAGAATTAGAATAGTTAGATACAGTCAATCACTATCAGTAACTCGGTTATCAGAAATCTCAGATTATCAGTTACTCTGTATCAGAACTCAGTACTTAGATTCAGAAAAGATCAGTTACACTATGTATATATATGCACTGTATTGCATGCTCAGTATTTATAGTAGTTCAGATTATCCACGTACTCTCATGTTAAGTTTCTCTATATCATTCAGTCAGTTATTGTTCACGTATATGAACCCTTGCATTCAGCCTTACCTCATCTAATATACCAGTACATTCCATGTACTGATGCATACTCTTTGTTTCTGCTATGATGTATTATATCATAGGTTCGGACGCTCAGGTTCCTGACCGCGCATAGATATATCTAGATTCAGCCAGCAGTAGATTTAGTAATGAGTCCTTATCTATCGAGGATAATCTTTCATTTCATTATTACAGTAGACTTAGTATTTTGGTAGATAGAGTTATTTGGGGGATTGTCCTATCAACTCCACTTTCAGACAGTTTTAGATTAGTGGCATTTTATACTAGAGCTCAGACAGTATTCAGTTTTACATATTGTTATTTCAGTTGATACACTTTATCAATATTTACAGATTTAGAACCTTATCGCATTTCAGCATATTATTCCACATTTATTATAGTATCATATTTCAGTGCTCACAGCAGATATCAGTCATGGGCTAGCTTGTGGTCCTTCGGGGTCGTAAGCATCGTGTAGCATCCGGGGTACAAACTCAGGGTGTTACACTATTGCAACCTCATTGACCAAGTTGACTTAGAAGAATATTTCCTTTAAGTGGTTTGATGCTTGTAAGGTGAGCTTCCAAAAGTTCAAGGATTTGTTAACTTTAGCTCCTATCTGACCTTGCCTAAGGAGGGCGTAGGTTTTACCATTTTTTGTGATGCTTCTGGTGTTGGTTAAGGTGATGTGTTGATGTAGAAGGGTAAGGTAAATGCTTATGCTTCTCAGCAATTAAAGCCCCATGAGTGAAATTACCCTACCCATGATTTGGAGTTGTGCGCATTTATTTTTGCTTTGAAATTATGGAGGCACTACTAGTATGGAGTCCATTGTGAGATTTTCTCAGATCACGATAGCCTTCAGTATTTCTTCACCCAACGAGATCTTAACATGAGGAAGTTCCATTGGCTTGAGTTTCTTAAGGACTATGACTTGACTATTCTTTATCATCCGGGAAAGGCTAATGTGGTTAAAGATTTCTAGAGTCGAAAGTCAATTAGCAAGGGTAGCTTGGCGCATCTTTAACTCAAAAGAGACCTTTGGCTTTGGAGGTTTAGTCTTTGGCTAAACATATGGTTAGTCTTGATATTTAAAAAATTGAGTATGTTTTGGCATTCGTGGAGGCTAGGTCTTCCTTGATGGTGTGGATTTAGGCTCATTAGTTTAATGGTGTTGGGTTGAAAGTGATTCAAGATAAGGTGTTGAGTGGTGAGTCTAAGGAAGCCTTACTTGATCTGGATGGTATTTTGAGGACTGGAGGTTGAGTTTTTGTACCGAGAGTGGGTGATTATATTAGATTGATTTGGGAGGAGGCTTATTGTTCCAAGTATTCTATTCATCTGAGAGTGACTAAGATATACCGTGAATTAAAGCAGCATAAATAGTGGGGCAGTATGAGAAAGTATATGGCAGATTTAATAGCTCATTGCCTATGTTTCTAGCAAGCGAAGGCCGATCATTTAAGACCTGGTGGTTTGCTTTAAAGGTTACCTATTCTCGAGTGAGAATAGGAATAGATCACTCTAAATTTTGTGACTGGGTTGCATTATACTTCTCATGGTTCTGAGAGTGTTTGGGTTATCGTGAATCGATTGATCAAATCTACTCATTATATTCCTTTCAGGATACATTCAGTGCTGAGAGGTTGGCCCATATCTATATTTGTGAGTAGTTTGCTTTTATGGGATGCTAATGTCTATCATCTCAGATCAAGGTTTGGTGTTCACATCCTACTTTGGAAGACCTTTCAGGAGGAGTTAGGTACTCATGTTAATTTTAGTACAATTTTTTACCCCCAGATCGATGGTTTGTCGGAGTGGACTATTTAAGTTTTAGAGGATATGCTCCACGCTTGTGTGATAGACTTTGGAGGTCAGTGGCTAAAACACCTAGCTTTGGCAGAGTTTGTATATAATAATAGTTACTATTCCAGTATTAAGATGGCTCCTTTCGAAACTTTGTTTGGTATGCTTTGTCGCTCTCCAATTGGTTGGTTTGATTTGTTGGAGATTAAACCTCAAGGTACAGAATTACTTTGTGTCTTTGGATAAAGTTTATATCATTTAGGATAGACTTCCAGCGACTTAAAGTAGGCAAAAGTGTTATGCAGATTGTACGCTTTGTGTCTTGAGGTTCAGTGTTGGTGATCATGTCTTCCTTCTTATTTTGACCATGAAGGGCATGATGAGGTTAGGGAAGAGGGGAAAGCTTTTCCCCAGGTATATTAGGCTTTTGATATCCTTCAGACTATTGGGGATATGACTTATGAGTTAGTATTTTCCCCAGATTTGTCAGTTGTTCAAGAAGTTTTTCATGTCCCCATACCTTGGTGTTACATTCCAGATAAATCTTATTCCATTCATTGGGATTCAGTCCAGTTAGATGAGCGATAGTCTTTTGTTAATGAGTCGAACTCCATTTTATTCATGGGTATTAGACGTTTGCATTCTAGATATATTCCAATGGTTGAGGTCCAGTGGAGTCATCAAACTATAGATGAGGCTACATTGGAGGTCGAGTTGTATATGCATAGTAGTTATCCCCTGCTTTTCATGGTCTTAGGTATTTCTCTTGCCTTTATTTCGAGGACAAACTAGATATTTAGTGGTGGATTATGTAACGACTTAATTTTTTTGTAATTTCTGTGAAATATTTAATTTTGTGTGATCTAACCTGTTTACCAATCCCTGAGGTTGCTTTATTGTATATTTGGGGTATGGAGATAATTGGCATGGTTCTTAATGCTTTTTGGTGTGAATTATGTGAAATTGAGATTTTTGGTGGCTTGAAAAGCCTTATAGTTGACTTCGTTAACATTTTTTGATCTGTGTGTCATATGAAAAAATGGATTGCGACAACAAATTCGGAACGTTGATTTAGGTTGTTAACATGATTGATGTAATTTTATATCTTTTATAACTCATTTCGACCCTTGATTTGGAAAGTTGTGAAATTAGGTTTTGGGAGTCAACTTTGTGAAAACGATGTTTTCGAAAATATGATATCTCCATTGAACCCGGAGCATCAAATTTGATAAGGTAGCATATTTTGTTTGCATTCTCAAGATTTTAAAAGAATCTAGAGGGATCCGCGGAGACTTGAAATTCCAGGTCTCCATAGTTGGTGCACCCGCTAAAGCGACACTTTGGCCGCTTTAGCAGTAGGATTGGTTGCTTTAACGACTGACTACCAGCTAGGCAAGGGCATTTTATCTTCCCTCGTACGCTTTAGTAGAGGGCTCTAAAGCGGCCATTGTTTGCTTTAGAGGATTGGCACACTAAGCGGGTATCGCTAAAGAGGTACTTGACCGCTTTAGTTGTGACCGCTAAAGTGGCCACTTGACCGCTTTAGCGGCACCTGGTATAAAAAATTTCTATACTTGGAGCTTGGGGTCGAGTTTTTGAGCATTTTCTTCCGTTTCTAAGCTTGGGTAAGCTCAAAAACTCCTATTTCAACTACTTTTCTTCGATTCTATCATTTAAATCTTATTTAAGCGCGGACTTAAAGGTGGAATTTAGGGATTTTGGTCCTAAAGGCCCAAATTATCATTTCTTCAATTTATACCCCAAAGCACTCCGTTTTCACTTGGATTTTCTCCTATGAGTTCCTTCAATCGTGGAAAATATGTTTTGGACTAAAATTTCAATTCTATCCTTCTTTTTTGAAAAAATATTTCTGGGGTCTGTTTTTAACCCCGACTCAAAAATAGTCAATATAGGTATCGTTGGTTTTCTTTTGATACATATATTTTATATTTGTATGTTTTAGTTGAATCCTGGTCCGTTCATGAGGGAAAGGTTCCGTGTAGAATGTTGTCCGGTCTGTTTTTTGGCATTCGAGGTAGGTTATGGCTTAACTTTCTTCATACTAGATTTGATAGTTAATATTGGTACAAAATCATGTTAAAAGTATGAGAACCAATCATGAAAATGACTATATTGTTGTGTCCTGCATGTGTGGGGGCCTACATTATTACGAATTAATGGTTTTGAAATATTATTTGTTATGTGTGACCGTGTTGGGTCTTATATGATATTGTCGGCCTTGTGTATTTGAAATTAGTTGTATCTTGTTTGATGAAAAAGCCTAATGTGGTATCAATGATATATTTTGGTGTATTTTACTTTATTGGCATATGGATTATGATGGTTCTCATAGATGATTCGAATATTAAGTGGATTTTTGGCTCACTTTGTTGGTATATTGATTGGATATTGAAATTCTAATTCTGGTTGTTTGTGAGCATTACATCCTCATATCATATACATTCATGAAACATTGGTACCACCATGGAAATATTAATTTTCTTCTAACAGAAAATATGACATGTCTAAAACCCTTTATCGATAGATAAGCCAGAACCCTCTATCGATAGATAAGATAGAGAGGATATATGAATATAGTATTGGATATGGATTGTATGTGGGTTGACGAACCCCCTCCACAGGTCCTACCTCGAGGGAACAACTCGGCAGGTATATACGAAGGTTGTGTGAAAACCTCGTGCATTATCATCATCATCATCATCATGGTCATCATCGCATTTTACATACCTTGTGCTCTTTTGTGTTGTATTATCTTCCTTGATATTAAATTCATCTATGTGTATTACTTACTTATTATTTGTATGTGTAATATATGTATACTAGTGCTTCCTTGTTGTATTTGCGTATGGCATATGTGAAATTGTAGAACTATTAGTGAAAATGGTGTGGGCTACCGTTTGGGATATTTTCTTATTGTAAGTGATGTGCCCATAGTGTGTATTTTGTATGCTTTATTTTCTATTTTGCTTAATCGATCTATAATACCTACTGACTACAAGTGGACCGTACTCACCCCTTGATACACCCAAATTACAATTTTCTTATGAAAGTGTAAGCGGTCGTCGTCAAATATAGAACCCAACTAGGTTGGGGTCGAATCCCACAGGGAATACTATGTTAACCAAGTTGTATGAATATTAATAAACTATTGATCGAAGGTTTCCGGATATAACGGGGGATTTTATAATTCAAACAATTTTTACTACTCACTTTGTTTTAGTATCTCACAGCTAAGATTTCAATGTTTCAAATTAATGATATGGAAAAACCAGAGTTGTGTTCACTATGAGTATTGACATTTAACGTACATTAGTTGTAACCTAAGATTCTCATGACTAGGGGTGTTCATGGGTCGGTTTGGATCGGTTAGTGGTTAAAACCATAACCAAAACTAATTTAGTCAGTTTTTAAATTTCTAAAACCAAACCAAACCACAAAAGAAAATAATCGTTGGTTTTGTTCTTATCGGTTTGGTTCGGTTTGGTTTGGTTTTTCGGTTTTTTCGATAATTGACTAGCCTACTCCAACTATTTCTAGAATAAACACCTTTTTTTAACCCATAGAAAAGAGTATCACATTGAACAATTTCTCATGAAATATTTGTACAGTGATGGACAAATGACACTATAAACTCTTAAAAATCAGAACAAACACATTAAACAAAATCAACATTGAGATGAAAAGAACCAGCTTTGTATTGTAGGCACTAAGATTATCCAACAACATACAAATACATATATGTACATTGTAATACAGAGCTTTGTATTCTGTTGCAGTGTACTGCAAGAAGAGATAGAGTTGGGCAAATTTGAGTTATCTGTTTACTTTAAAGGCTAGCTAGGTGAGCTAATCATATAGGGAAACGATTGAATAAATAAGGAGACATAAAACTACCATTTAAACCAGGGACCATGGTAACTCATATTGTGAGAGCTGAAGTAGAAAAAGTGAGGTAGGGACCATAGGGTTAACTTATTAGTAATAGTAGGTAGAATTGGGCTTGGGTTTGGGGCTTTGGGCAATTGGGCTAAAGTATTGGTTGGGCTAGACATAGATTAAAATTTATTTTTAGATTAAATTTAATAAAATATTTATATTTTATTTATAAATTATATATAAATAATTATAATATATATATATAATTTATTGGTTCGGTTTGGTTATGTTCACGGCTTTTTAAGTAAAATCATAACCAAACGAAATAGCATCGGTATTTTTAAATTTAAAACCAAATCTAACTAAACCAAACCAAACCAAACGTCAATTTTTTTAATCGGTTTGGTTCAGTTTACAGTACGGTTTGGTTTTTAACCAAACCCAAGAACATCCCTACTCATGACATGTAGGAACAACAGATTATCATTATCAATGATCTATCTAAATATCTTTCGACCTATTTAGATATTGGATTACCTAATTTTCTCAAACTTATGAAATCTTTATACTTAACTTGATCTTATCTCGAGTTGATTAACCTTGTTAAAGCATTAACCATTAGATGGAAATTTAATGTTTTCAAATACCCGATGATGATTCACTTTCTTTTAAATTGATTTCTTAATTCAAGAAAACTAATCATAAGGTTTAATCTATTGTTTACAACCAACAGATAATATACATAACAGAAGAATTATCAAGAAATTCCTACAGTCCTTCGAATCTTACTCAACTAAAGAATTTACAAGGCCAAACTCATAGATCCCACAACTCGAGTTATGGGGATTAGTTCCTCATGATATAGAAAAAAATAATATATATTGGATTCATAATTCAGAAATAGTTAACTTTCAACCGATGAAAATATAAGATTGTTCTTCTTTCCCAATCACAAGAGAATTCCTAAAACCAAAGTAATAATCCCAAAAACTTAATTCAAAAATTCGGAGAAAAAGATGTCAAAACGGTTGCTTAGAATAAGTTCAAGATAATAATGAAACCCTAAAAGCTGCTACTTAAATCTGTAACTTTCAAAATTCAAAATTTGAAAACCCAATATTTTCGCACAATAGGTGATGACATCATCTGAAGGCTTATCACATAGTTGATAACTTATCAGATCAAGTCGTCAATAATTCCTTTATCTTCTTGTATGCTGCCCATAAGTGACGACCTAGTCTGATAACTTATTACAGAGTTGATGACCTCCTGTGATGACCTATCAGATAGTTGACGACCTATCACATAGTTGACGACATATCAGACCAGTTCATCAACCATTCTTCCCATTTCTTTCTTTCTGCTTATGGGTGACGGCCAGCTGTGATAACTTGTTAGATGGTTGACGACTTATCAGACAAGTTGTCAACTAACTTCTTCCTATCTGCTTCAATCAAAACTTATCCTTCTTGACGTGGTTATCATAGGTTTCCATGCATCTCGATTTCCCTACAATATCACATGAAATATAATAAAAAAGAACAATAGTTACTTAAGAACTTATAATTATTTCGAGTTAAAAGCCTTTAATGTGCTAACACTAAGCTAGCATATCAACACCCTCAACGTAAAACATTTGTTTGTCCTCAAGCAACTAACACAGTATTATGCACATAACAAAAGCATCAATGTAAAGATTAGCATTTTTTTTTTATTTTGTACCCATTAAGAAGCATGTGATCTTTTTCTGCCAAGCGTCATTAAAATTTCATACCATCCACAAAGTTCAAACAAACAAACCCCTACCTAAACTTAGTGTGTTCAATCAAACGTTTAGCAAGTTCTACAACTATTCACATGCCCTAACAAAGAAGAAAGAAGTTCCCAAATCCATATAACTCTCTATGCTTATAGGAACCATACATTAAAACGCTCACTCTCAAAAGAAAGATTCAAATTATACACCTACAATGCCTTAAGATTGCCCTTACCATTCCATTTAGTTCATCTAGTAGTCAGACTAAGATCATTACAGGGCTCTTTCGATTTGAATTGAAGGTTTGAGTGCAGGGATGGTCAATTTAGGATTTATGACTTAGCCTCTCTTCTATCACTTACACAACTTTGGATACAACTACTTATTTCCTTGCATCCTCCTCTGAATCAATTTTTGTATGTTTTTCATTGATTACACTCAACACCAATTATTCATTATTATTACAAAATTAATAAGGCTCAGTTTCTGTTTTTTCTTATCAATATCAATATACCAACTTTCTCAACATCTTCATCACCTTCTAATCATCAGCCTTTCTAATGTAGACATCCTCAACTTAGGTGATTTTCATAAGTTGGTGTGTAATATGTTCAAAGAGAGAGCTGGCTAAAATAAGGGTTACTTGTGAAAAATGGTTGTTAAGTTGTTGACACAAAAAAAGTATTTTTATTGGCTCAAAAAGGGATCAACATGGAATATAATATATAACTAATGGTTGATATCACTACTCAAAAATGGTTTGTGATCACTTCTCAGCTGACTACTCAGTACCCTAACAGAATGATTTGGGCAAGTTCTAGATGTATGCACATAATAAAAACATATTCATATCAAAATCTCACTCTCTCATGGCATAGAATTATGCAGACCTCAATAAATACTCAATCAAAACTCAAGCTCAAGCAACGAATGTTGCCTACTTTTATAGACAGAAATGGTTCCCATGCGCCTAGCAGTCAATCTCACAATAAAAAAATTTGGTGTGTACATCATTTTTACATTTAAAATCACAATTAAACACTTCGCTTACTACTCGGTCACATGTTACTCCTCATGCATACGTAACACATAGATAAAAATAAATAATAAATAAATAACTAAACCTAAATATGTCGGTTCTCTAGGGTAGCGCTCAAGGGTATAGAACACAGACAATATACCCTTGAGGTTGCAAGTACCTCCACCCCCAAAAATAAAAACATACATTTCCCTCAATGCAAAATATATCATACTAAAAAACAAGGGTGAGAAGATACTTGTTGCGCCTTAACTGCTTGAATCATGGGTTGCTGACTATGATGCTTCATCATCAGTGGGAAGAATATCAACAGTGGCATCAGGTTCCACTGACATATCCATAGTATTGGTTGGTGGAGTAAAGAACTCCCCAACAGGTTTCGAAGGTCTACTAGTAGAGTATTCCACAACTTTAGCTCTCACTGCTTTTTTCATTTCTTTTCTCTCATTTTTCTTGTTTTGCTTTTTAATCCTCTTTTGCTTGTCACTCTTGCTTCTTTTTTGTCTTTCCTTTGACTTTTTGATCAGCTGGTTCATCTTCATAATCAACATCAATAACTAAGACTACATTCATTTCCGTTGGTTGCTTCATGGATTGACAAACATCAAATCTTACTTCTTTATCATTGAGCCTAAATTTTATCCCATTCAGCTCCATATTAACTAACACTTTCCCAGTTGCTAAGAAAGCCCTACCCAGAATTATGGGTACCTCAAAGTTTACTTCGCAATAAAGAATTACAAAGTCTGCAGGAAATATAAAATTGACCACCTTTACAAGTACATCATGTATAATCCCAACGAGCCTCTTCACTAACCGGCTTGCCATCATTAGTCGTATGGTAATTGGTTTAGGAGTTCCCAAACCTAACTTCTTGAAAACCACCAATGGCATAAGTTTGATGTTTGCTCCAAGATCGCAAAGCGCCTTACCAAAGCTAACCGCTCTAATAGTACACGAGATAGTGAATGCTCCTAGGTCAGCTTTCTTCTGCACTAATGAATTAGTAGCAATAGTGCTACAAGAGGGAAATTGTCCACGGTCTCATGGATAACTGTCCTTTTCTTCGTAACTAGGTCTTTCATAAATTTAGCATATCTCGGAATTTGCTCTAATGCCTCGACTAAAGGCACATTTTTTGTCAACTACTTTAGCATATCATGAATTTGCTAAACTTACCCTCATCTGCTTTTTATTTAATCTTTGTGGAAATGGAGGTGGTGGTTTTGGCATTGTAGAAATAATTCTCTCTCCTTCTTTTCCCTTACCTTTCTCTAACTCGTTAACCTTGGTTTGATTAGGTGAAACCTCTACATCTTCCAGTTCCTCACACTCTGCTGGATGTTTTTCTTCTTCTTTTGCATCTAGGTCCACCACATCATTTATAACTTGTTTGCCCATAGAAGGTACATGCAATACTTTACCGCTTTTAATGGTAATCGCCATACAAGAACTGTCATTTCTCAGATTTTGTATGGTATCACTCGGCAGTGTTCCACTCTTCCGCTGATTTAACACTGTTGAAAGTTGATTCATCTCCTATTCCAGTTGCTTTATAGAGGTAGAGTGTGAGTCAACTAATTGACTCAAGGATGACAAATCGCTTTTTATCTCCCTTTCTCCAGAACTCTACTCCTCTCAACAATTTGGCCATCATGTCCTCCATCGATATCTTACCTAAATTATTCACAGCATTATCACGGTTCCCAGGTCGTACATACAATCCACTTCTATCATTTTTATTCTTCCAATCTCCTTGATCACAGTCTCTATAACTGGCTTTATCATAGTAGTTCCGACCTTGGTTTTCTTGGCTATTGCCTCAGAAACCCCCTGGTTATTCAGATAGTTATTCACCTCCTCAGAATCAGATTCGGCTCCCCTACTCTGTGACCCAACGACTTTCACCTTTTTTGTCTTCCTAGATAGCAAATGCTTAGTGAGCAAGTCCATCTAGGTCTTTATGTGCACCATGTCCTGGTCACGCTATTTTTTTTCTACGTTACTCCGCAGACATACCACTAAATATTGTAGAGCTCGGTAACTCTGAATCCCTGGTATGCCAAGCTCTACTCTATTTAGTCATTTTATCAAGAATTTTCGAAGCTTCAGGGAAGGTAAGATCCATGAATGCTCCACCTGTAGCATTATCCACAACTGGCTTTGTGATAGAATTCAAGGCTCTCTACAAAGTCTCCATCAAGTGTATATCAGTTATTTTGTTGTTGGGGCACTATATCGGATTCTTCATGAACCTCTCCCACATCTCATGAAGAGCTTCGATCGGAAGCTGCCTGAAGTTACTTATCTCATTCTTCAACTACAATATCTTGGATGGCAGAAAGAACCTTTCTAGGAAAGCTCCTTTCAACTGCCTCTAGTTTTTTATAGAATCAGGAGTTAACCCATTCAGCCATAGTGTTGCCTCCCTAGACAGAGACAACGGGAATAGATATAGACAAATTACATTCTACCCTACTCCCGGATTATCAAAAGACTTGCAAATAGTGACAAAGTTCACTAAGTGCATATTCGGATCATCACCCGGAAGTCCTCCGAACAGTCCCTTAAGATGAAGTAGATGAATAATGGTGCTTGTAATGTTGAACTTAGCTCCGGGTGCCAATGGTGGAGGAATAATAGCTCCAATTGCACCCGCTCTGTCCATATCATCCTCATTATCTTCAAGATCAAACTCATAGTTTGGCTATCTGGTCTCACTCTGAAGGGGCAATTTTTGTTTACAATTCTGTTCACAGGTGCAGCTACACCCTCTACACGTCTTTGGTTAGCTGAATATAGTAAGTCATCATCTCTCAGGTCCTCATCATCTGGATTACATTCTCGACCAAGGTGACCAGCATTTTGCTTATTTAATTGAGCATTAGCCAGAGCGGCTAATCTCCCGACTTCTTGTTGCTCAGCTATTCTTCAAATAAGACGAGGTTCTAGGTGGAAGGGTAGTAATGGTTCTCTTGAACTCCTTGTACTTGGCATACACAATAATTATCCTGCAAAGAACAAAAATAACAAATAAAAGTAAAATTAGGAAACTTGACCAAAGGTTAATTAACACTCATAAACTTAATTAAAAACTATATTCCCCGGCAACGACGCCAAAATTTGATACGTCCAAATTACAACATTCTTATGAAAGTGTAAGCGGTCTTCATCAAATACAGAACCCAACTAGGTTAGGTTCAAATCCCACAGGGAATACTGTGTTAACCAAGTTGTATGACTATTAATAAACTATTGATCGAAGGTTTTTGGATGTAACGAAGGGTTTTATAATTCAAACAATTTTTACTACTCACTTTGTTTTAGTAACTCACAACTGAGACTTCAATGTTTCATATTAATGATATGGAAAAACGAAAGTTGTGTTCACTATGAGTATTGACACTTGACGTACATTAGTTGTAACCTAAGATTCTCATGACATGTAAGAACAACAGATTATCATTATCGATGATCTATCTAAATGTCTTTCGACCTATTTAGATATTGGATTACCTAATTTTCTCATACTTAGGAAATCTGTATACTTAACCTGATCTTATCTGGGGTTGATTAAACTTGTTACAGCATTAACCATTAGATGGAAATTTAATATTTCCAAATACCCATTGATAATTAACTTCCTTTTAAATTGATTTCTTAATTCAAGTAAACCAATTGTAAGGTTTAATATATTGTTTGTAACCAACAAATAATATACATAACAGAAGAATTATTAAGAAATTCCTACAGTCCTTCGAATCTTATTCAACTAACGAATTTACAAGGCCAAACTCATAGACCCCACAACTCGGGTTATGGGGATTAGTTCCTCATGATATAGAAAGAAACAATATATATTGGATTCATAATTCAGAAATAGTTAACTTACAAATAATGAAGTTATAAGATTGTTCTTATTTCCCAATCACAAGAGAATTCCTAAAACCAAAGTAATAATCCCAAAAACTTAATTCAAAAATTTATAGAAAAATATGTCAAAAATGGCTGCTTAGAATAAGTGCAAAATAATAATGAAACCCTAAAAGCTTCTACTTATATCCATAACTTTCAAAATTTGAAATTTGAAAACCCAAAATTTTTGCACATTGGGTGATGACTTCATCTGACGGCTTATCACATAGTTGATAACTTATCAGATCAAGTCGTCACCAATTCCTTCAAATTCTTGTATACTGCCCACAAGTGACAACCTAGTCTAATAACCTATCATATAGTTGATGACCTCTTATGATGACCAATCAGATAGTTGACGACTTTTTGTGACAACCTATCAGATAGTTGATGCCCTCCTATGGCGACCTATCACATAGTTGATGACCTATCAGACCAGGTCGTCAACTATTCTTCCCATTTTTTGCTTTCTGCTTATGGGTGACGGTCAGCTATGATAAATTATCAGATGGTTGACGACTGATCAGACAAGTCGTCAACTAACATCTTCCTATCTGCTTCAATCAAAACTTGTCCTTCTTGACGTAGTTATCATAGGTTTCCATGCATCTCGATTTTGCTGCATTATCACATGAAATATAATAAAAAACAACAATAGTTACTTAAGAACTTACAATTATTTTGAGTTAAAAGCCTTAAATGTGTTAACGCTAAGCTAGCACATCACCCCTAGTGTGCCCTTTTGGTGTAGAGTGAGGTGCGAGTGCACCTCACGATAGTTGAAAGAGGCAATATTTGGAGCCCGTAGCATTTGATCTATGCATCCGAAGTTGACTACTATCTTTTCTCATCTAGACTATGGCTTTATTGTATTTGGAGACAGATTTTGCTATTTTTGGGATATCCTATGTATTTTGACTTCGAGTTGTATTAGTTAATTCTTACACCGTGACACCAAATTTTGAAATTGTGTTTGGTATCTTAATTATGTTTCCGTTTTTACTATATATGTGTGTGTGTTTGACTCTGTTCTATGGGTCTTACCTTGGTTTTGGTATTTTTTTCTCATTCCATATCAGTTTGGGTGATAGAATTACTTGTCAAGACTCGTCGTGACAAGTGCCATCATGACCCTTAATTTTTGGATCGTGACAGTAGTTGTTTTTTGCGTATTACTCTATTTATTATTTTTATTAGTTATTTCATTATTGTTTTGGTCTGAAATTACCACTACTACCACTATCATCATCATCATTTGCTTCTTCCTCAACTTTAATCCATTCTTCAATACCATAAGTTTCCTGGGCCTAAAGTTTCCTATTCACTAGGTGGTGTACTGTAGGCATATGAGTATACATTCTACTACTTATTGATGATAGGCGTATTTACACGCCTAAAGCACCTTAATGTACCCATATTTTAGCTAAGTTTTGAGGACAAAATATATAATTCCTGCACTTTTAGTTCTTTTTCCTGTAAGTGAGCTAACAAACGTGATTAGCAAGTTTTCAGGTATAAATGATGAAGATTCCAGCACTTTATGGATAACTTGACGCCAAAGGAAGCTTCACAAAAGAAGGAAAGCAGCGTTTGGACGCCTATGGACTGAAAGTGATGCATGGATAACTTGTCCCGAGCAAAAACAGCATTTCTAAAGACTTTGGGGATTAGCAGTAACTTAGTAGGATTAGGATAAGGATGCAGTAACCTAGTAGGATTAGGATAAGTACACAGTAGCCTAGTAGGAATAGGATATGGGTGTTATAAATACCCTATTTTGCTGAATTTTTCAGCATGCATGCTTTTCAATTAATTCAAGCTTTTGACAATTCACTCATTCATTAATTCAATTCTTTTTCATTCAACTTCCGCTCCTAATTCACGTTACAATTGTTAACAGAGAAAAACGCTAACTCGTGGGAAACACCAAGAGGAAAAACGTCAACCTTGTTGTGACGCCACACTCCTCCCCAACGTGAGATCATTCTAGTTTTGATATGATGATGATGTTTATTGTGATCTCCGTTGACCTCATGAGTAGCTAAACTTCTCTGTTAGGGTTATGGAAGCCTTATGAGATACTATCTGTTGTTATGAGTTTGTGAATTCTTGATACGTATGCTGCTTATATCATTACTCTCTTCATCTTAATTGAATTCTTGTGGTTGCAAACATATAGAATACGCCAGTATAGCATTAACTTGTTCGAAAGAAAAGTTACATGTCTGGAAAAGAGAGAATGACAAGGAAATAGGGCTACTAAACCCTGTTTAAAAGTTAGTGCCGTAACTGGATTAACGTCTTGGAGAATTCGTACCATTAGTATACGCTTTAAGCTCGAAAGAGTTAAAGTGATATAATCCTTGATGGTCGAAAGACGCTAGGATTTACCAAAGAATACGAATCTCTATAAGCGCATGCATGTCTGAATTCCGCATAACTCATAGCCAATAGATATGTAGAACTCATAAGGTGGACATAACCCTAACTTACAATTCTCATTGATTAAAACCTACCAAGCATTCCGTTTTTACTTTGCTATTTTGATACTTTTACTTCACGCCTAAACCATCCCCCCTTTCCATAGAATTTTCGACCAACAGTCTAATAATAGTTGCAATACTTAGTGACCAAGTATTCCCTGTGGGATTCGACACCCAACCCAGTTGGGTTCTATATTTGACGACGATCGCTTACACTCTTACGAGAGCTGTAGTTTGAGCGTTATCAAATTTTGGCACTGTTGCCGGGGAATACAGTTGTCAACTAAGTTTGTGATAGTTACTAGACCCTTTGGTCAAAGATTCTTGAATTTTACTTTTAGTTGTTGTTTTTGTTTTATTCAAGTTTGCTTGAGTGCATGCCAAACACTCGAAGTTCAGGTCAACCATTATTACCTATCAATCCTGAACCACAACTTATTGGCAGAATGGATGCACAACGTGACATTGAAAGAAGGGCTGCTCAACAGGAGCAGGCTAGATTAGCTGCACTGGCAGCTGCTCAAGTGCATCAACAGAATATTGATAACCCAGGTCGGGCAACAAATCCTGATGATGAGGACCTGGGTGATGATGAGTTACTGAATCCTAGGCGTGCAGATGAAGTGGAAGCACCTATGCACAGGAGAGATCGTCAAGCTAGAATGAGACCTGACCGCCGAGCTGTGCAGGCTCCTTTTGATGATGATGATGACGATCTGGATGGATCTGGTGCCACAGGGGCTATCATTCCTCCACCCTTGGCACCCGTAGCTAAGTTCAATATCACTAGCACCATGATTCAGTTATTACAGCTCAAGAGGTTATTTGGTGGACTCGCAGGAGATGATCCGAATATGCATCTGATCAACTTTATTTCAACATGCAAGTCGTTTGACAATCCAGGAGTTGGGCAGAATGCAATTCGGCTGCGCTTATTTCCATTGTCTCTGTCTGGGGAGGCAACTCTATGGTTGAATGGGCTAACTCCTGATTCTATTACTAATTGGAGGCAACTGAAAGACGCTTTCCTAGAAAGATTCTTTCCGCCATCCAAGAGATCACAGTTGAGAGATGAGATCAGCAATTTTCGACAGCTTCCAACTGAAGCTCTCCATGAAACATGGGAGAGGTTCAAGAAGAAGCTTATGTGGTGCCCAAACCATCAGATGACGAATATCCACTTGATGGAAATATTATATAGGGCTTTGAACTCAGTGACTAAGCCAGTGGTTGATAATGCTGCTGGTGGGTCATTCATGGACCTTACTTTTCTTGGGGCAAGTGATATGCTAGATCGTATGACAAAGCAGAGTAGAGCTTGGCATACCAGGGATTCTGAGGTAGCAAGTTCTACCGTATCTATTGGCTTAACTGCAGAGCAGAGGCGTAGACAAGAGGAATGTGACCAAGATATGGCTCACATGAAAACGCAGATGGATCTTCTGACCAAGCATTTATTATCAGGGAAGACCGAAAAGGTTAAGGCCGTTGTATCACAGGGAAGAGATGAAATCGACTATGAGGAATAATCAAACTACTTGAATAATCAGGGGGGTTTCCGAGGCAATGCCCAAGGAAACCAAGGTCGGAACTACTATGACAAATCTGGATACAAGGACCGCAATCAAGGTGGTTGGAAGAATAAGACTGACAGGACTGGTTTGTATGTTCCTCCTGGGAACCGTGAGGCTGTGGCGTCTGGCTCTGAAAAGATGTCCATGGATGATATGATGGCTAAGCTGTTGAAAGGGGTGGAGGCAACCAATATAGGCGTTACTGAGGTAAAGAATGATTTGTCTTCAATAAACCAATTGGTTGACTCGCATTCTACTGCAATAAAACAGCTGGAACAACAATTGAGTCAACTATCAGCGGCATTCAACCAAAGAAAGGCTAGAACGTTACCTAGCGACACTGTGCAAAACCCAAGGAACGACGGATCATGTATGGCTATTACTACCCGGAGTGGTAAAGTATTGGAAAATCCATCTAAAGACAAGCAGGTAGTTGATGATATAGCGGATAATGTTATTGATGCAGAATGTGAAGAGGCCGACGAAGCTGAAGAGTGTGTTCATGACGTCACCCCTAGACGTCTGCAGCCTGAAAAGATTGATAGTTGGAAGCAAGGTAAAAAGAAAGTGGTGGAGAAAACTATTCCCCTTCCACCACCACCTTTTCCTCAGAGACTGAAGAAGAAGGCTGATGACACTCCTGAAAAGGTTGATAATCGGAAGCAAGATAAAAAGGAAGTGGTGGAGAAAACAATTCCCTTTCCACCACCACCTTTTCCGCAGAGACTGAAGAAGAAAGCTGATGACACCAGGTTCAGTAAATTCATGACTATGTTGAAGCAGCTGACTATTAATGTTCCTTTGGTGGAAGCTCTAGAGCAGATGCCCGGATACGCTAAATTCATGAAGGACCTTTTGACAAAGAAGCGGGCAGTAAGCTATGAGCCGGCAGATAATATTCATCATTGCAGTGCAATTGCCACAAGGTCCTTAGTACAGAAGAAGGCAGACCCTGGTGCTTTCACTATTCCTTGCACGATGGGATCTATGAATTTTGCTAAGGCATTGTGCGATTTAGGAGCTAGCATCAATTTGATGCCACTATCCGTCTACAGAAAGTTGGGGTTGGGAGACCCTACACCAACCAATGTGCGGTTCGTGATGGCAGATAGGTCGGTAAAACGACCTGTGGGTATCTTGAATGATGTGTTGATGAAAGTGTCTACCTTTATTTTTCCTGCAGATTTTGTGATTTTGGATTGCGAGGTGGATTCTGAAGTTACCATAATCTTGGGACGTCCTTTCTTTGCAACAGGAAGTATGCTTATTGACATGAGAGCTAATGAGCTTTTATTTCGGTTGAATGACGAAGTGGTCCGCTTTGTTATATGCAAATCAATGAAGCAGCCCAGCGATATGAATGTGTTCTCCGTAGCTGATGTTCATTATGAGGATAAGAAAGCATTATCTGTAGAGAAACAGCTTACTGTTGAGCCATTGTCTGCTGCGCTGCTGAATGTTGAGCATGAGGACGATGAAGATTATAAAGAAACCATGTGTGCTCTAACAGAAATAGGGTCCTATTCTCATACTCCTAAATAGCCGAACCTTGATCTTAAGAATCAACCGTCACCAACAGCGAAGACTTCCATTGAAGAGCCCCCAGTGTTAGAATCGAAAGAGCTCCCCAATTATCTAAGGTATGCATGCTTGGGAAGTAGAAATACACTTCCGGTGAGTGTGACGAATGATTTAAGTGAACAGCACGTAGAGGCTCTCATCTCTACTCTGAAGAAATACAAGAGAGCTATGGGTTGGACTATTGATGATATAATTGGTATCCCTCTTGGGATATGTACGCACAAGATTCATCTCGAAGGAGATTGCATGCCTACAAGTAAGCATCAGCGTCGTCTGAATCCATTCAGAAAACGATGCCCCATCTATCTCGATGAAGTCTAAGTAATCGAGATAGCTATGTCGTGCCGCGACAATAAATCAAGCGCTTGGTGGGAGGCAACCCATCGTTTTTAATTGTTTTGTTTTCTTAAGATTTTGTCGAGCCAGGACCAAAACTAAGGCGCTTGATGGGAGGCAACCCATCGTTCTAATCATTTTTGTTATTTTTGAGTAAATGTAGGTGCAAGAGGTGTAAAGGAGGAGATTGGTTTCAAATTTTGATTTGGAAGTATTGCATGTTGAAGGTGGTAAGTTAGGAATGAAGAAGCAAAAGGCTATGGGTTAGGCATTGCCTATGAAAATATAGGCAAAGAACAAGGCAAGGCCTATGTAAATCTAGGCCACGAACAAGTCAAGGCCTATGCTATGGCCTAAGCTCTCGGATTCTAGAGTGCCATAGCATAGGCGCCGCCTATGCTCAATAATGCCATAGCATAGGCGCCGCCTATACAAAAGCCTTTTGTCTCTGAATCTAGTATGCCATGGCATAGGCGCCTCCTATGCCTAACAATGCCATAGCATAGGCGCCGCCTATGCTCAACAAGGCTTTGCAAAAGGCGCCGCCTATGCCAAGCATAGGCAAAGCATTAGGCGCCGCCTATGGTCACTTTTGGTCTCCAAATCCGATTCCAAATGGGTCAAAACCCGACCCAAGCTTGTCCTATAAATAGAACCTTAGTCTTAGAACAAAAATGCATTGCAACCTCAACCTAGGCGTTGCCTACCTCTCCAAAATCTCTCAAAAATTTTCCTTTTGCTCTTTTACTTTGCAAAAACATCTTCCGAGGACATCAACCAAGTAAGTACTTCTTTGTTCTTCTTTTATATTCCGTAAGTACTACACTACTAAGCCTATAATAAATTGTTAAATCTTGAAGTAGTATTAGTGATTTGAATATAGTTGATTTGTTGTGATACAACTAAGTGAGTGAAAGAATACGTAATGATGCTCTTGATTTGGTTCCGACTTGTATTTGATTGTTATACACTGTCATACTTTTGCGGAGTCGACATGGTGAAGTTAAGTGCATAATCTTTAAAATTGAATGCTTGAATGTTTGAATGACTCGTTCATCGAGATAAAGATCATGATTGAATACAAGCATGAGATGTTGTGATTATTTCTATACCATAACTTGATACGATCTCTATGCAGTAGTCTTGTTCAAAAAAGTGCATTAATCCAAACATGAGAGTATGATCAAGATTACATGAAATAGAGTTGGAAAGGATAGTTAAGACGACATGAAAGTATGACTGTGCTGAACATATTGTTGGAACATATCGCCCAAATATATGATGATGAAGTCTGAGTAGTCGACATCACTCACTTAATTAGTCTGTGCCAACAACTTAAGTGTAGGGTGGTGCCATTACTGTTTGTTTATCAATTGAATCTTCTGAGATGAAGCTAACATGACTCTATTAGGATCTCAGGTAGAATGGCCTCAAAAGGACGACAAGAAAAACAAAAAGTATCCACCTCACAGAAAGGTTAGGAAAGCGGAAGAAAAGAGCAAGATGAATCCTCCTCGCTACAAATACCTCAACGCACTTTTGGATCAAGTGGGGTACAATTTGAGGAAACTCTGAGGATAACGACTCTGATGATGATTCCGATGCAGGGGGTATGACCCCAGACATAGAAGAGGAGTCCGACTAATTAGGTTTTCCGTATTTATTTTCCACTAAGGGCAGTGTGTCCCGTCTAAGTGTGGGGTGCTGGTATTCGTATGTTGTACTTCTTTGCCTACATTTATTGTCATATTTTTTTGTTTGTTTTAATTAGTCGTAGATTTTTTTAGATTTTGATGCATGAAACTATTCTGATAGACGGCATGGTGTTATGACAAGAGTTTGTGCTAGAATCATTACTATTGAGACATTTAGGCTCTAAGTGTGACTCACTGTGTGATAATTGTGTGGTTTAATTCATTCATCTGTTAGGGTCAAGAGTCTATAATACTCCCAATAAAGTTGACCATGTGCCTTGTGTGTGTGAGGATATAGTATATTCTTGGTTGTGACTGATGCTAGAACTTGCCTGGTGTGTGTGTAGAGCAAAATAAAGAGTGAAAGTTTAGGAGATGATTTAGGCATTTCTTTGGCAACCTGTATTTGTTTACCTTCCTTTTACCTACCCATGGACATTATCTTAGTTAACCCCCTTTGAGCCTTTAGCCATTTTCTTTGACAACCTCATATGTAGCCTAATTCATTTTTTTAAGACCATAATTTGATCCAAATTCCTAAGCGCTTTAAATTGTAAAGTCATGTGACAAAATAAAAGGAAATTGGGGAAGAGTGATGCCTTAAAGTGAATTGGTACTTGAATTTGTTATGAAAAAGAATGGCTATTATAGAGGTGTGTTATAAAAAAAATGAAAAATGAAATGAAAAAGAAAAATACAAAGTTGATTCTATTTAAAATTGAATAACAAAAGAGGTGAGAAGGGGTGGTAGATTAAAAGAAAGTAGAAAGATCGTTTGAAAGAAAGTGTAAATGGCATAATGTGATGTATTAAAGCGTTTAGGAACATAGTCACTATTTCTGGACAAAATAGTCCTACCTGTCCCTTAGCCTACATTACAACCTGTAAAGACCTATTTGATCCTAAGCTTAACATTCTGATATTAGTAGAGCATTACACTAAGGGCAAGCCTATGGTCATCAGTTGCAACAGATGAATTCTTTGTGAGAGTGAGAGCAAGGATAATCTTATACCCATGTTTTGAAAAATGAAATACTTGTGAGTAATTATGGGTGATATATTGTGAGACACACATGGTTGATGAGTTTTGGGTAGTCTTGTATGATTCTTTGTGCCTTAACTTTTGAATACGAATTAACCATCATCACGAGTCTATGTTGGAGGTTGAATTGTTTCTAGAAGTGATTAGAAAACTACTCTTTGTTAATAATTGTTGTGCCTGTCTTGATGAATATTTTGTATTGTTACTGTGAAACCCTAAGTAGATGTTTATATGGACATGATATATTGTTCGAGGACGAACAAAGCTTTAAGTGTGGGGTGTTGATGATAGGCGTATTTACACGCCTAAAGCACCTTAATGTACCCATATTTTAGCTAAGTTTTGAGGACAAAATATATAATTCCTGCACTTTTAGTCCTTTTTCCTGTAAGTGAGCTAACAAACGTGATTAGCAAGTTTTCAGGTATAAATGATGAAGATTCCAACACTTTATGGATAACTTGACGCCAAAGGAAGCTTCACGAAAGAAGAAAAGCAGCGTTTGGACGCCTATGGACTGAAAATGATGCATGGATAACTTGTCCCGGGCAAAAACAACATTTGTAAAGACTTTGGGGATCAGCAGTAACTTAGTAGGATTAGGATAAGGATGCAGTAACCTAGTAGGATTAGGATAAGTACACAGTAGCCTAGTAGGAATAGGATATGGGTGTTATAAATACCCTATTTTGCTGAATTTTTCAGCATGCATGCTTTTCAATTAATTCAAGCTTTTGACAATTCACTCATTCATTAATTCAATTCTTTTTCATTCAACTTCCGCTCCTAATTCATGTTACAATTGTTAACAGAGAAAAATGCTAACTCGTGGGAAACACCAAGAGGAAAAACGTCAACCATGTTGTGACGCCACACTCCTCCCCAACGTGAGATCATTCTAGTTTTGATATGATGATGATGTTTATTGTGATCTCCGTTGCGCTCATGAGTAGCTAAACTTCTCTGTTAGGGTTATGGAAGCCTTATGAGATACTATCTGTTGTTATGAGTTTGTGAATTCTTGATACGTATGCTGCTTATATCATTACTCTCTTCATCTTAATTGAATTCTTGTGGTTGCAAACATATAGAATACGCCAGTATAGCATTAACTTGTTCGAAAGAAAAGTTACATGTCTGGAAAAGAGAGAATGACAAGAAAATAGGGCTACTAAACCCTGTTTAAAAGTTAGTGTCGTAACTGGATTAACGTCTTGGAGAATTCGTACCATTAGTATACGCTTTAAGCTCGAAAGAGTTAAAGTGATATAATCCTTGATGGTCGAAAGACGCTAGGATTTACCATAGAATACGAATCTCTATAAGCGCATGCATGTCTGAATTCCGCATAACTCATAGCCAATAGATATGTAGAACTCATAAGGTGGACATAACCCTAACTTACAATTCTCATTGATTAAAACCTACCAAGCATTCCGTTTTTACTTTGCTATTTTGATACTTTTACTTCTCGCCTAAACCATCCCCCCTTTCCATAGAATTTTTGACCAACAGTCTAATAATAGTTGCAATACTTAGTGACCAAGTATTCCCTGTGGGATTCGACACCCAACCCAGTTGGGTTCTATATTTGACGACGACCGCTTACACTCTTACGAGAGTTGTAGTTTGAGCGTTATCACTTATACTATCTCTATTAATCGAACTTTTCTTAGTACTCACAAGTTGGAAACTTCAACTTGATGTTGTTAATTACAAAATAATAAAGTAGAAATTACTAGAAAACTATAACACTTTAAGAGAGAAACTGAGAGAGAATGAGAAAATCGTTGGGGAAAGAATAATGAAATGTAAGTACTATTAACAAGTGGAAATGAGTTAAAATGAATCTTTTTAAACTTGGGTATTAAAAATATTATTTTGCGGGTTTTGGGTTGATTTGGGCCGCCCACTTTTTCCAAACTTATCGTTGGGTCAAACAACTATGTAGCAGTTGCCAACGGTCCAATTTTGGAAAAAGTTGGCAAATTTTGAAATATGTGGATATAGTTATTTTTTATATATCGGGTTGGTCTAGGCCAGTGCACTGTGGGCTAGCTTTGATTTTGTACTGGGCTGGGTTGATTGGATACAAGGACTGACCGCCCTGCACCTGACCCGTCCCTCGGCCTGGTCCCCTTAACGATTTTCGATCTAAACCGATCTAGTCCCTAAATGGTTCAGCCTTATCAGGTCAATTTGTCCTAGTTGAAACCCTTAGACACATGGCTCAAAAAAATTATTTGATTTAATGACCCGTGTTAGAGATTTTGAATGTCTATGACTTTTCAACTCCTCCTTCAAGAGATTTTGTTCTTAGTAAAATAAGTGAGTTTATATGCCGCCTTAATGAAAAGACAACTCTTTTCTATGCTTTTTAATTATTTATATATTCCTCATTAATTGAGCATCAACACTTCAAAATATTTTCTACTCTTGAAATTTAAAAGCTACTCAAATCCAGTGAATTCATACTAGCCCAAAGTGTACATCAACCTATATCAAAGAGATCTTGACATGAGGGGTACCTTCATGCGGGCAAAGGATGGTCTAAAATTGTTGAAACACGAGGGGTATCTATTTTGCAGGGGTAGAAAATTTAGAGGCGTAATAAGTAGCCTTAATAAAAAGACTACTTTTGTCCTTCTCAATTATTGGGAGTTTTGTCATCTAAAATTCCACCTTTTTCTTTTTGCTTGTTATCCCTACCGGACTCTCCTCTCCATGATACGTAGTACCTTTCGCCCTTAATTTTTGTTATTAGGAGTATTCACAATTATTAGTTATTCATAGACTGAAATTAGTAATTCAAAAGCTGTGGGGGCGTCTATGTGTTCTCTCTACATCATACATAGTTGATTTCTTGATCGTATGTCGTCTTCTTAATTTTTTATCATCAATCTAAATAAATATCTAGATTGTCCATTACTTTTGGTTTGTCTCTCAGTCTTTTCCTTTTTATTTTTATTTCTTCATATTCCCATTTACACAGCACAGCGCCGTACAGAGAGACTGTTAAAGGTGAGGTCTTTTGGAGATTGAATTCAAAAAAAATTATAATTTCAATGGAAAGCAATAGTAGAAGCAAGTTCAAAATAATTTGTGTTTTCTGTGGAAGCAATCCTGGCCACAGGAAAGTCTTCAGTGATGCTGCTATTGAGTTGGGGAATGAATTGGTTAGTCTTCATTCTTGGTTTGAATTTGTTTGACTCAATTTCTTATCCTTCAAGACTTCAGCTTTGGGTCAATTTTGGATAAGTGTATCTGAAGTATTTGACTTCGGTTTTCTTGCAAAATTTGTTTTGTTTTCGTTATACTGTAGGTGTTTCTTCTATTAACATTCGTAGATAGTAGGCATTGACTATCTTAACGTGCGATGATTCCCATAATAATGAAAGTGAATTGGCTTTGCACGTGTCTGATTTAAGTCATCTAGTCTTTTTGGTGTTCGATTTGACTTTGATAATGCTGTTTGCAGGTAAGTAGGAAGATTGACTTGGTCTATGGTGGTGGAAGTGTTGGATTGATGGGGTTGATTTCTCAGAAAGTGTATGAGGGAGGATGCCATGTCCTTGGGTAAGTCAAATATTAAAATGGTATGTGAGGTCTACTTTTTGGGTCTGTTGTAGGATTTCAACTCATTCTTGATTGCTTTGAACATGCAGGGTCATCCCGAAAGCTCTTGTGCCTATTGAGGTAAATGGACATTAACTTGTAACTCACATTTTGCAATTTGTTTGAGCTTCCATCTACTTTTCTCTTTGATTGTTTGGTGAGGTAAGTTGCTTGAATTGTTTTTATATTGCTGCTATTTCTTTTACTTGGAATTTTCTTTTGCTGAAAATTTGAACTCAAATTTTACAATTATCGGAGCTACAATCTCCCTTTTCTCCCCCAATTTGTTATTATCGTATATTCTGTTTGCTTGGAGTTTTTCTTTTGCTGAAATGTTGTCATCTGATGTGAAATTGTTTTGTACAATATCCCTAATTAATGATAGCTTTGAAGTACCAAAGTGATTCAAAAATTTATCCGAGTTTCATATCACATTGAAATTAGTGAAAACATGAACATTTGATACATTGTCCCAATAAACTGCAGATTAATAATTCATTTATAGCTTTATCCCCCCCCCCCCCCCCCACCAAAAGAAAAATGATATCTTTCATAGAAAGCATTTTTTTCTCACAGTTAATTGGAATGTTTGTGTGGTGCAGCATCTGATGGTAAAAAATAATTTTCTTTTCTGTCCGAACTTTGAGTTTGCATTTTGTGATGTTGTCTTGGTTGTAATAGTTATACTTTCAATCTGAGAGTTTCACTGACAGATATCAGGTGAAAGTGTTGGTGACGTAAAGATTGTTTCGGACATGCATGAGCGGAAAGCTGAAATGGCTAGTCAGGCTGATGCCTTTATTGCACTTCCAGGTAAGTATCTGTAAGAGTACATTTGAGATTCATATGCTCTCAGACACTTGTCAAATTTCTTTTATTGTGTTTAGGCGGATATGGAACCATGGAGGAGACTCTGGAAATGATAACATGGGCACAGCTTGGAATTCACAAAAAACCAGTATATATAGCATTACAGTCATATCGTTCTTTTGTTTCTTGCAACATCTTCACCATCTTAACCTCTTCTGCAGGTTGGTTTGCTAAATGTTGAGGGTTATTACAACTCTTTGCTTACACTATTTGACAATGGTGTTGAAGAAGGTTTCATTAAACCTGGGGCTCGTGACATTGTTCTTGCTGCTCCTACAGCCAGAGAGCTTTTAAGCAAGATGGAGGTACCAACTTTACCTAATTTCCTGTACTTGTTTGTTATGTTTAAAAGTATACCTGGATTCAATCATTCTTTGAGGTTGGTACTTTTCTTTCACTAGTTTACTCCAAAGAAATCTATTCAACACAGAAAGCTTTGACTGACATAAGGGATACATACTGGTAATATACTATTACTGTTTTCTGGAAATAGTCCTTAAATGTTCCAGCTACCGAGTTCTTATCTGCAAAGACTATGTGCTACGGGAATGATATCTTTTGTAGCTAGGACCGTACTTTTGGTTCACCTGTTTTATGGAAGATAGAAAATATTCTTACTGTTGGTTTCTGTTCATTTCTCTTGCGGTCTCTAGTTCTATAATGTTAAAATGTGTAAAGTTTTATCGTTCTGGCAGGAATTGACTACTAATTGTCTACCTTCATTTTTTATATGAGTGCTGTTATCAAATTATTGTTATTTTCGTGTTTTACTGATGAGTCTTATCTTGATTGTCAATTTGCAGCAATATACTCCTTCACATGACCATGTTGCTCCCCATGAAAGCTGGCACATGGAGGAGTTGGCATATCCAGGGGAAAAGTCTCCATGACAAAACACATTCTCCAGTTAGGACAATCTCCATAATAGAAGTCTGATATGATTCATTATCATTAACTCTTGGATGAAAATTTATTCAGGTGGAGCCACATATAAAGCATCATTGTTTACTCTTGTCATTCTTTGCGGTTACATTTAGTACGATCATTCTTGGTGTTTTGCATAAGCTAACATTGATTTATAAATTGGTCTATGGATGTAATATTTTGTGATTAATTAGGCTGTTACCACCTTTAACACTTTTCTTTTCAAAGAAGCACTCAGCACTACATAACTTGGTGGCAGTTTATAAGGTTCAATACTAGATTCTCACCAATGAGGAAGGTTGTACAAGGAACCTTCTGTCCCAATAAGTTTAAATATAATAATTTGAATTTCCGTAAAAGAAACTCCATTTACATAAAAGTTCATGGTCAAAAGTTCATTGCTTTGTTTTTAGAAATTTTATGCGGTGGAAACCTGTTAGTAAAGCTCAACTAATGGAACTCTGTCATTAGTTGAACCTTTCTTCTTCTACTCAAAGGTTGCTCTCCTATAAAATTACAACTGCCTTCCAAAGCTAAAGTTACCCTTGTGTCCTTAAATCCTTGGAGAAGGATGAGATTTTATCCCGAGATTGTAAGCATCCAAATTGGTTGAGCGGTGCTTGTTTCCTGCAACTAATTAAAAGGACATGGGAACCTTGAGGAAATGAGTATGTTTTTTTGAGGCTGAAAGAGTCGAGCATTGAAAACCGGAGAACATTTAGCTAAAAGCTCTGTGCTTGTTGTTGCTGTGTTTGTAGGATATTTAGCTAAAAGCTCTCTGTTTATTGCAGTGTTTGTACTCAAATTACCATCTGAGAAACATAAAACTGTCATGTAACCTACTCTTAGGTCCTTCATCCGTTTGATTTCAGTATTTTGCATTAAAAGATTGAATGATTAGGCTCCATGCATGTAAAACAAAAAAAATTAATGTCATTACATTTATGACATGCCTTAGAAATGAGCAACTGTCTTAGTTCTTGAGGTGTTTGAAAGCGAAGAGCTCATCATAGTTGGACTTTGTTGACTTGAAGGCCTCTAGTATAATTACATTTACATTCTTCTAGCAAAATGACTTAAAAGTTAGGGGCAACCAAGTACCAATAATTGCTTGGGACATTGCTAGAAGAGGGCATGTACATGGATAATTCAATAATCTCTTTTAGTACTACAAGTGGAAAGATTGTGAGCACAGGAGCTAGATGGATGGGTGGGAGGGATAGAGGTGGTAGAGTGTAGAACAAGTTGAAGCACCTATAACCCAAACCCAGCCGTCAAATTTTTAGAATAACGTTCATGTGGCAGCCTTGTGAAGGATGTGTGGTTCTTCTCCCTTACTGGATTTGCCTACTGCAGCTCACATGCAATTTTCCACAGATGAAGTTCTTGGGGGGTCAATTCTCATTTGAGTATTAATGTTCATGTCACTTTCAGTTGTTCTGTAACGTGGATGTTTTATTCAGTAAACATGGCAGCATTTTGATTTGCTATTAATGCCTTTTAGAATGCTTAGGGGTCGGTACATTTTGAGTTATGAATGCACCATCTTTATTACTCGTCTTTTTCATTTCCTACTGATCTCATAAAAACCAGTCAACCTTGTCAAATTCAGGATTTAGGGTGGGTTCTGAAATAAATATCTAAGCTTCCATCTGGCTATACATTTTTGAAATTGAAAATTGAAAATTTGTTCTTTTTAAGTTGCGATTTTTGGAATTCAAAGTTTTTGTTTGGACATGCATTTTACTTGAAAAAAGTTTGAAGTTTTGTGAGGGGAAGTCCCAAAAATCTATAAACTTATTTGGGTTAGTATTTGGGAGCTTGAAAATATTCAAAGATCAAATTTTGAAAATGTGATCTTTGAATATAAGATAAAATTTCATGGTCAAACAGATATTTGGAGATGAATTTTAAAAATCCACTCCCAAAATATATCTTCAAATACTTGCTAACTCTACACGTTTTACATACATATATAGAGTTGGAGCCGAGAACTGTAGGTTTCTCCCAGACCCATATTGGATCGCTACTGCTAGTGAACCCAGTTTGATGGGATTTTAATTATTCTGCATTTATATCCTATGTGATTGTAATTTGTAGTCTCTACTAGTGGCAATCAGCACGGCCAACATGCTAAGCTTTAATTTTTAAAATTATTATAAAAGCAGTGAAATAAATTATTTTATTATTTTAATGTATAATATTTTTTCTTCTATTCTATTTTTAGTGAAATAAATTATTTTATTATTTTAATTTATAATATTTTTTCTTCTATTCTATTTTTAGTGACACCGATATAATTTCGAGAGTTAAGCAAATATCACTATTGAAGTAGCGAAGCAGACATGTCTTAAATGACTTATAATAACTAATTAGAAGTGATATAACAAAATTGCTATAAAAAAATACTTGTAAAAATAATTTAAGTGAGTCTTATATAAGATGTAAAGTTAATTTAAAACATAAAGAGTTAATTAATCATTTTATATCTATTTTACCTTTTTTTGTCAAATTTATTAACTTTTTAATTCTTAAAATGATTTATAGTTAGAGGTGATGTAGTAAATTATGGTTGAAGCAGCTGAAACAGACATGTCATAAATATCTGTTTTACTTATTTATTTTTTTAATTATTATTAATTTTCTAATACGTAAATGACATATAATAATTAAGGGTGATATAGTAAAATTATGGAGCAAACAGTGGTTGACAAGCATGTCGATCACCGAAACGAAAAAGTTGTTAAAAAAATTAAAATTTAATTTCCTTGTTTATGTTTTTTATGCTTCATTTAATTGTACCTAATAAAAATTGATATTTTAATCACTCAGATCTTACATCGTAATTATTTATTTAATTTTTTGTTTGAATCTAACTATTTAGATCTCAATAGGTGTACTACTTTCATACCTTTTTTTTACATAGATATTACTATTGCAAAGTACTTTATCCAATCATTTTTAATTTTTAATTTTTTTAATCTATGTTATCCTTATAATATTATTTATAATCTAATACTTAAATTACTTATAATGACTATTTAGAAGTGATATAATAAAATTACTATAATAGTTACTTGTGAAATTTTATAATTGAACCCCGTGTAAGTTGTCAAGTTAATTTAAAACATCAATGGTTAACTAATTAGAAGCGATATAATAAAATTATTATAAAAAATATTTGTGGAAAATAATTTAAGTGGACTCCATATAAGTCGTCCAATTAATCTAAAACATCAAGTCCAATTAATCTAAAACATCAAGTGTTAACTTATTATTTTGTGTCTATTTTATCTATTTTTTTAATGAAATATTATCAATTTTCTAATGCTTAGATGATCTATAATAATTAATTAGGTGTAATATAGTAAAATCACGATTGAAGTATCTGAAGAAGGCATGTCATAAATGTCTATTGTATATTTTTAATTAAATATTATTAATTTTCTGATACGTAAATGATTTATAACAGTTAAATAAGAATGATATAGTAAAATCGCGATTGAAGCAACAGAAGCAGGCATGTCATAAATATTTATTTTACTTTTTTTATTATATATTATTAATTTTCTAATGCGTAAATGACTTATATAATTAATTAGAGATGATATAGTAAAATCATGATTGAAGCAACTAAAGCAGACATGTCATAAATATCTATTTTACTTTTTTTAATTAAATAATATTAATTTTCTAATATATAAATGACTTATAATAATTAATTATCTAATACTTAAATGACTTATAATAACTATCTAGAAGTGATGTAATAAAACTACTATAAAAGTTACTTGTGATTTTTTTTTTTTAAAGTGAACTTCGTATAAGTCGTCAAGTTAATTTAATACATCAACAACTAACTATTTAGAAGCGATATAATAAAATTAATATAAAAAGTATTTGTAATTTTTTTTTGAAGTGGACTCCATATAAGTCGTCAAATTAATTTAAGACATCAAGAGTTAACTTAGAATTTTGTGTCTATTTTATCTTTTTTTAATAAAATATTATCTATTTTTTAATGCTTAGATGATTTATAATAATTCATTAGGGGTGATATAATAAAATCACGATTGAAGCAATTGAAGAAGACATGCCATGAATGTTTATTATATTTTTTTAAATTAAATATTATTAATTTTTAATACGTAAATTAGTTATAATAATTAATTAGGAATGATATAGTAAAATTACGGTTGAAGCAGCTGAAGCAGGTATGTCATAAATATCTATTTACTTTTTTTATTATATATAATTAATTTTCTAATACGTAAATAACTTATAATAATTAATTAAAGATGATATAGTAAAATTACGATTGAAACAGATGAAACAGATACTTCATGAATATCTACTTTACTTTTTTAATTAAATATTATTAATTTTCAAATACAAAAATGACTTGTAATAATTAATTAAAGATGATATAATAAAATTACTGTTAAAGCTGCTCAAGCAGACATTTCGTCCACAAGCAGCCTCCTTCAACAGCTTATCCACACTTACATATATTAGTAGGTCCTTTTGCAGTCCTTTAATGTATTAAATTAACTTGACGACTTATACGAATTTCACTTTAAAAATCGTCAAGTAATTTTTGAGCCAAAGTGGAGGGAATATTTTGGTCTGATGATATATGAACACTCCAAGCTGTTAGAAAAGATGTTAGCTGGTGAAGTTTGGACCCCAAACGGCAATCGAAAAGCCATTCACTATTCATCAATAAACAAAAGAAGCTAAAATTGACAGTTGAGTTGACTGTCAAAGTGTAAATGCTGGCCCCTTATTAGTGTAGGTCCCTGATTCTTGCTAGGATAATCATAGATTCATAGGACAATTTAAGTCGGACCCAATTCAAACATTTCTCTTTGTTTTGTTTTTTTCTTTTATTGGGCGGAATCAATGCATCTCGATTGCATTAAAATCAACAGAATAAAGATTCAGGAAAAAAATATTAAAGAGGCTCTGCCACAAACACATGCATCATACTCCCTCCGATTCATTTTAGTTATTTTTATTGACTTGATACATTTCTTAAAAAATTATTTAATAGAGATTTATTTTACTAAAATAATTCTATTAATTATGAATTGAAAATATGAATTTGAGTAAATATATTTTATTTAATTATTTAATATTAAAAGAACATAATAAAATTCTATTAATTTCATCATAGGAACAATTAAATTGAAATAAATATTTTTAAAAAGATAACCAACTAAAACGAAAGAAAGGGAGGATTTAAGTGGAGAACATATGAACGGATCCACTATGCATCGAACTTCAAATTATAGGTCGCCGCCTTTGGAAATTTCATGCTTATAAGAAAAAGAATTGAATTCCCCGTTTTTGCTTGTCGTTAATGCCCTGTCCAACACAGCAATAACCATTAATTGAAGGGACTTCATTGTCTATCTGCCAAAGTTCTAGATTCAATTCCCATTTCCCTCTTTTCTTCTGCTCTCCCTCGTATTGGTGGCGTAATAACAACAAATTAACAAAATTGATGAGATGATCAACTGTAACTTATTCTTGCAATTTCCAATCTCTAAGCAAGAAAAGAACAACTCGGATTATTTTCCTTCTTGGACTATCGAACCCAGATATGAATCGAGGTAGAGCTTTATGAGGATGCTTTTTGCTGAAAGCAATTCAAATGGGGAGAAAGCATTTTAACCGAGGTGAGATCAACGGTTAACAACGACAACAACTAGCTCAGTAAATTTCACCCATGATCATTCAAATTTATGTTTATCACACAAAATCATTTTTCTATTTTTCATAACATCAAAGTCATTTAACTTTGAAAATTATTCTGCAAAAACCAATTTTCTAATTCATAGCATATAAAAGTCATCTAAGTTTAAGTTTATCATATCAAAATCTTTATTTATTTTTTTATCACACAAAGTCATTTAATTTTTCTAGATTATCAAAAAAATAAATTTTACTTGAATTTTTAATTTTATATTGAAAAATGATATGATACTCCACAAGTAACATTTAAAATAATTTGCTAAACCTATTTCATCATTTCATTTCATAAGACTAATCTTCGTTGTGGTTTATGATATTAAGTTAGTTGCTTTTTTTTTTTTTTTAAAGTTCTTTATAATAAATTTAACTCATTATCGTTAACTTTTTAAAAAATATAATTTAATAATTTTGGCCTTACTATAGGGGTGTGCAAAAATCGAACCGATAAATAAATCAAACTGATAAAAATATTATTGATTTATTGTTATTGGTTTTTTGGGTTAACAATGTTTAATGATTTTATAAAAAAAAATTATTGGGTTATTAATCCGGTTTCAATTTTTTCTTATTAAATTTCTGGGTAAATTGAAAACTCGATTAGAATATACTAAATTACTATTTTACACCTACTTATACACATACATACATACACACACACACACGCACACACACACACACACACATATATATATATATATTCTACAAATTAATAAATCTATTATTTCACTTATACAAACTCTTAATTTCTCCTAACAACATTTAGTTAAAGCTTGAAAATTTTTGTAAATTAAAACACATCATGTAGGATTTTTGGTTGCAACTAATATTCGATTTCTTTTCATGTTAGTTACTACTTACTATTACTTTTATTTTATGAGTATTTTCTTATCGGTTAAACCGAAAATCAAATCGTTAAGGACTAAATCTCATCATACCCTTCATGAGCGATACTCGGAGGAATACCCGATATCCAACTCTAAATCTTAAGGCACGAAGTCTACGATCGGCATAAACCTTCTGTCTACTCTGAGCTAGCCTTAACCTATCGTGAATCACCTTTACTCTATCTAATGACGCCCAAAGCAACTTAGTACCACGGGGCTTAACCTCTGAGGGCTCGAACCAACCAATCGGAGATCGACAACGCCTACCATATAATTTCTTAAATGGTGTCATCTCAATATTGAAATGGTAGCTATTATTATACGCGAATTTCGCCAAAGTTAAGTGTTGCTCCCACTGACTCCAAAGTTCATAACACAGGCTAAGAGTATATCCTCAAGAACCTGAATAGTCCGCTCCAACGGCCCGTTGGTCTGAGAGTGAAAAGTAAAGCTAAGATCCACTTGAGTATTCAACTCTACCTGAAAATCTGTTTCGAAGCTAGAAGGGATCATAAAGCCTAGGTATGAAATAATAGACATAAGCACTCCATACAGGTGAGCTATCTCACGAACATAGATACGGGATAACCTCCCAACACCGAAGGACATCTGAATAAAATAAAATGTGTCAATATTGTCAACCGGTTGATAATGACCCAAATACCATCTGAACCACGGGAGGTGCGAGGCAATTAAATAATGAAGTCCATGGTGATCCACTTTCACTTACACTAGGGAATGGGCAACCTCTGCATCTAGCCACCATGCTTATGATGCTCCGCCTTAACCTGCTGACAACATAGGTAATGAGCTACAAATTCTGTCACATCTCTCTTCATACCATGCCACCAATAGTGCAACCTCAAATCTTTATACATCTTAGCTGTATCAGGGTGAATATAATATCGATAGTCACGACCCAAAATTCAAAGGTTATGATGGCACTTGTTGCGGCGTACCTTGACAAATAAGCCTATTACCCAACTGATAAACAAAGAGGAAAAAGACAGAAATATCCCCAAGGTAAGTCTTCTAGAACAAAGTCGAACCATATAAGTATAACAAATGCGGAAGAAAACATAAACCATAATGCAACCATAACTCCCAAAACCTGATGTCAATAATATAAGAACATATATAATACAACTCGAATCCAAAAAAAAAAGATATAAGAAATCCAATAGATACAACATAGTCTCTGGAAACTAGTAAAAACATAGTCTAATGATAAACAAAGATAGTAGAAGACATTCGGATGTTTGAAAATCAACCACTACCTTGAAAGTTCCAATAATCGCTTGAATCAAGCATCGCAGAGTGCATCCTAACCTGAATTTGCACCAGAAGGGTACAATGGAGTCAGTACGGTCCACTTGTACTTAGTCGGTATCATAAGTAGACCAAACAAAGAAGAAAACAAGACATACAAAATACACCCTAAGCGCACGTCACCTGTAATTAGAAAATATCCCACAACGGTAGTCCACACACACTACTAAAAAATTCAGGATTTTCGACCACAAAAAACCCATCATAGAACGTGGTCGAAAAAATCGACCACAAGTGGTCGGTTTTATATTTTCAAAAAAAAATTTAAAAAAAGCGACCATTGTATTTTAAAATTTCAAAAACATCCTTTCAATAATTTTTATATTAATTATTATTTCTTTTACAAATAAAAAATTGAAAAAAAAACCGATCATTTGTGGTCGATTTTATTTTAAAAAATATAATTAAAAATACTTTTTTATTATATTTTTAAATAAAACCGACCACTTGTGGTCGCTTTTTAATTAAAATAAAAAAAGAAAATATTTTAAAAAACCGACCACTTGTGGTCGTTTTTTATTAAAATAAATAGAAAATAATTTTAAAAACCGACCACTTGTGGTCGATTTTTTAATTAAAATAAAAAGAAAATTATTTTAAAAATTCGACCACTTGTGGTTGGTTTTTATTAAAATAAAAAGAAAATAATTTTTAAAAACCGACCACTTATGGTCGCTTTTTAATTAAAATAAAAAAATTATTTTAAAAAATTGACCATTTGTGGTTGTTTTTTATTAAAATAAAAGAAAATAATTTTTAAAAACTGACCACTTGTGGTCGTTTTTTTAATTAAGATAAAAAATAAAATTAATTTTAAAAACCAACCACTTGTGGTCGATTTTCAAACTAAAAAAAATAAAAAACTAAATAATTTTTAGAAACCAATAATTATATATATATATATATATATATATATATATTTTAAAATTACACTGATCACATGTAGTAGATAACCAATATAATAATAATAATAAAAATCAATCAATCTTAAATTTTGTGAAAGAATTACACTAAAAATATATCAAATAAAATAAACAAATTACGTTAAACATAATTTTTATCTTTTATTTATGTTTCAATATATAAAATAAATATTTTTTTTTGTATATAAGTTAAATGACGTTAAGCATGCATAATCTTTGTATAATGAATATGTGTGTGTGTGTGTATATATATATATATATCATACCATTGAGATAATGATATTATGTTACTATTGTTGTCATAATAATGTAATATATAACCGATAATTCATCAGAATATAATGAACGTGTTCTATTATATATCAGGTAATGTACTTGTGGATGTGATATATACACATTCAAAAGTTCATATATATATATATATATATATATATATATATATTATGTAGTGATCGATTGATGAATGATGTAGTCAAAACCTAGTAGAATATAATTAAGCTAATCAAATATAATTAATCGATCACTCATCAGAGTATATATATGAAATACGTCGGATTATATTATTGGATAATATACTCGTGTACGTATGTGATATATATAGTACGTAATTAGAACTTGATATAGTCGATAGTGTGTATATGTGTGTGTATGTATAGGTATATATATAGTATATACATATTACATAGTGAAGGTATATTAATGACATAAGATAAACTAGTCGATAATTCATCTGAGTATTTTTGAAATAAGTTGTATATTATTATGGGGTAGTAAAATCGTGTATGTTTATAGTACGTATTTGAAAGCTGATAGACAATTGAATATATGAATATATACGTATATCCCGTGTAGTGACGTATGCAGTAATCGAAAGCTAGATATATAACTGAATCTATATATCAAAATATTTTGAATGATACGTTGATATATATCATACTATTGAGGAAATAGATATACTATTTTGGGTAAATGTAGACACGCATAGGTTGTTGAAGTTGTAATAACGTAAGACAAGTATTATGAGGTATATATGGAGGGGGGGGGGGGAAGGAAGTAGGGTAGGGAGACAGAAAGTTGAATCCTGAAACTCGCATATACTTACCATTTACTTTGAATTTTGAATTTTGAATTTTGAACAACCGCAAAATTTTGGCGGTGAATTTGAGTTTTTTCGCTTACAAGTTTTGTATCTGAGTATATGTGAAATGCGTTGTATATTATTATGGGGTAGTAAAATCATGTATGTGATGTTTATAGTACGTATCTGAAAGCTGATAGACAATTGAATATATGTATATATACATATATCTCGTGTAGTGACGTATGCAGTAATCGAAAGCTAGATAATTGAATCTATATATCAAAATATTTTGAATGATACGTTGATAAATATCATACCTCGTAATACTAGTCTTACGTTATTACAACTTCAATAACATATGCGTGTCTACATTGACCCAAAATAGTATATCTATTTGCTATATATATATATATATATATATATATAATATTTAAAAGCTAATTAACCAAAAATTTATCGTAATTTACAAAATTCATTGATATTATTATACAATTGAGGAAATATACTACTCGTGTTAATGTGATGATAAAATAACTATTTATCTGATTTATATATATACGAATTGTATTAAATTAATTGGATGTTGTTATAAATATTATAGAATTTATAAAAAAATTAATTTGTTAAAAATTAATTTTAATTTATTAACTTATTTTGTAATTTATTAATTTATTAAACTTTAATTTCAAAGATAATTTTTAAAAAACCGACCACATGTGGTCGGTTGTCGTAATAACTAAAAAAAAATTAATTACTAACCCGACCTTACCCGTACTACCAAAAAAACACACAAAACATACACAAAATACCCGTCCAAACACAACAACACACAAAACCCCCACCAAACACACACTTTAATGCATAAACACACACAACATACACATTGTGATCCGGCGGCAGTAGCTCGGGCATCTTTTCCGGCGACTCCAACTTGTGAGTTGTTCTCTTTATGTATTTGGGTTTATGTAGTACATGTCTTTTTCTTTATGTGTTTGGATTTATGAATTGGGTTTTCCTTTTTTCTTGGCTATGTAGTTGTTGAGATTGGATCTTGTTAGTTCCATTTTCTTGATTCATCATTAAGACATTAACCATACCTAATGCTTATATATTGGTAAATTTTTTTATTTTTTTGGTTTATGAATTGAGGTTTTTCTTGTTTATGCTACTAGTAATTGTTGAGATCTCTTATTTGGTTGAGTTGTGTTAAAAGATTGAATCATTAAGAAAAGATTGAGCAAGACCTTAGCTCAATTTTTGATAATTCATTATCGTTTTTACTATTCATTTTTTTGGGGGGGAAATCTTATTCCTATTCCTTTACTAAATTGTTGCAATTATTTAAGCGAAAAATTATTCTTTCTAATAATTTCACTGTTTGACAGAATCCGAATTCGGATAAAGAATTGCTTTGCTATATTTCCGGTGACTGCTTATCTCTTTCACTTTAATTTAGGCCAAGCAAAGGTAAGTTGATTTCTCTCTATTTTCTTATAATGAAGTCTTTAAATGTAGTTTAGTTTGGGATTGTTCGCTATAGAAGGCTTTGAAAGCCATAAAAATTTTGTGATGATTATATGGTGTGAGAGAGACATGCGACGCCTCTACTTATTTGCTTTGTTACACTTGTTCAATTGTTTGACATATTATACTATAAATAAATATGTTGCTTGAAAGTGAATAAGTGTAGTTACTTAGCTTGAAGGTGAACTTTTATTTTGAATTTTGTTGAAGCGTACTTGAAATGTGAACTTTTTATTGTGGATTTTGCTATGCTTGATAATTTTTAATGTGGTTTAGTTTGGTGACTTGGGTGGTGACTTAGTGAGTTGAAATTGATTAAGTGTAGGTACTTGAAATGTGAATTTATCATTTTGAAGGTAGTTTAGTTTGTTGTTTTAGGAGGTGACTTAGTGACTTGAAAATGTTGAAGTTTAGATACTTGAAATGGAAATTTTTATTTTGAATTTAGTTTAGTTTTGTAACTTGTAAGGTGACAAGGTCACTTGAAATTGATTAAGTGTAGGTACTTGAAAGGTGAATTTTTATTTTGAATGTGGTTTAGTTTATTGACTTGGGTGATGACTTAGTGAGTTGAAATTTACTAAGTGTAGGTACTTTAAATGTGAATTTTTTATTTTGAATGTAGTTAAGTTTGATGACTTGGTAGGTGACTTAGTGACTTGAAATTGATTAAGCGTTGGTACTTTAAAGGTGAATTTTGTTTTCAATATGGTTTAGTTTGGTGACTTAGGTGATGACTTAGTGAGTTGAAATTTACTAGTGTAGGTACTTTAAAAGTGATTTTTTTGTTTTAAATGTAGTTAAGTTTGGTGACTTGGGAGGTGACTTAGTGGCTTGAAATTGATTAATAGCCTGTTTGGGAATCGCTTATTTCCTAAAATAAGCACTTATTTTGAGAAAAAAATACTTGTTGAAAAAGAAGGGTGTTTGGTATACTTGTAAAAGTGCTTTTAAAAATAAGCAGAAGCAGTTTTTTTGCTTCTGGGAAGAAGCAGAAAATTTCTGCTTCTCAAAAAAAGCAAAAGCAGAAAATTATTTTTTATGACAAAAATACCCTTATCACACACACACATATATACCTTATTAGTTAATTAACATATCTTAGAAGTTTGATTAATGTTTGATTTTTAAAATTTTACATTTCATATTTACGTCATAATTCTTTATAATTTATATATTGTTATTTTATTTTCACTCATTTTTTTAAAATAAATTTGAAAATATTATTGATGATGATGACTAAAGAATATATAAATCATTTTATTATTATTAATGATAACAATTGATAGATGAATCACGTTACAAGATTATATTTTGACATTACATATAAATTTTTTCTCAAATATTTAATTTTAAATAAATAATTCATGAAAAGTGACATATTTGTTAAAATATAGTGTGTATATATATGAATATGATGATTGTTTATTCATAGTAAATTTTGAAACTGTAAAAATATATTAAAAAAAGATAAAAAATAATAGATAGAATTTTATTTTAAATATTTTTCATCAGGTATTATACATATATGAATTTGGTTACTTAGTTTTACAATTAAAACGGTAAAAACATATCCAAAATAAAAGGTAAAAAATAACAAATATTATCTCATTTAGATATTTGTAAGCATGAATATAGTGTTTGCTAACTTTTAGTGATTTAATTTATGAAATAACTTTTGTATTCATTTTTGGTTGATGTTTTAAGTAATATTTAAATTATTTAAGTAATATATCACCATTTAATTTTTTTAATGTATTTATGAATATAAATATTGATTATAAATTTTAGAGTACGTACTTTTTAATTTAATAAAAAAATTTAATTAAAAATATTAACATACATATTTAAAATAAGTTTTCTCTATAAATTGATTTTAGTAATAAAGGCTATTGATAGATGTCCTTTTTGGTCATTTGTCTCAAAAAAGAACTTCTTGAAAAAAATTATTCAAACATAATTTGATTATCAAAAGCACTTTTCGAATAAATTTACCAAACACAAATTGTTTTTTTATAAAAGAACTTTTTTGAAAAGCCATTTTATAAAAGTACTTCTCAAATAAGCAGTTTTGTAACAGCAATCCCAAACGGGCCCTAAGTGTAGGTACTTTAAAGGTGAATTTTTGTTTTGAATGTGGTTTAGTTTGGTGACTTGGGTGATGACTTAGTGAGTTGAAATTTACTAAGTGTAAGTACTTTAAAGGTGATTTTTTTTTTTTTGAATGTAGTTAAGTTTGGTGACTTGGTAAGTGACTTAGTCACTTGAAATTGATAAAGTGCAGGTACTTTAAAGGTGAATTTTTGTTTTGAATGTGGTTTAGTTTGGTGACTTGGGTGATGACTTAGTGAGTTGAAATTTACTAAGTGTAGGTACTTTAAAGGTGAATTTTTTTGTTTTGAATGTAGTTAAGTTTGGTGACTTGGGAGGTGACTTAGTGACTTGAAATTGATTAAGTTTAGGTACATCAAAGGTAAATTTTTGTTTTGAATGTGGTTTAGTTTGATGACTTAGTGAGTTGAAATTTACTAAGTGTAGGTACTTTAAAGGTGAATTTTTTGTTTTGAATGTAGTTAAGTTTGGTGACTTGGGAGGTGACTTAGTAATTTGAAATTGATTAAGTGAAGGTACTTTAAAGGTGAATTTTTATTTTGAATGTGGTGTAGTTTGGTGACTTGTATGATGACTTAGTGGGTTGAAATTTACTAAGTGCAGGTACTTTAAAGGTGAATTTTTTGTTTTGAATGTAGTTAAGTTTGGTGACTTGGGAGGTGACTTAGTGACTTGATAATTGATTAAGTGCAGGTACTTTAAAGGTGAATTTTTATTTTGAATGTGGTTTAGTTTGGTGACTTGGGTGACGACTTAATGAGTTGAAATTTACTAAGTGTAGGTACTTTAAAGGTGATTTTTTTGTTCTGGATGTACTTAAGTTTGGTGACTTGGGAGGTGACTTAGTGGCTTGAAATTGATTAAGTGTAGGTACTTTAAAGGTGAATTTTTGTTTTGAATGTGGTTTAGTTTGGTGACTTGGGTGATGACCTAGTGAGTCGAAATTTACTAAGTGTATGTACTTTAAAGGTGAATTTTTTGTTTTGAATGTAGTTAAGTTTGGTGACTTGGTAAGTGGCTTAGTCACTTGAAATTGATAAGGTGCTTGTACTTTAAAGGTGAATTTTTATTTTGAATGTGGTTTAGTTTGGTGACTTGGGTGATGACTTAGTGAGTTGAAATTTACTAAGTGTAGATACTTTAAAGGTGAATTTTTTGTTTTGAATGTAGTTAAGTTTGGTGACTTGGTAGGTGACTTAGTGACTTGAAATTGATTAAGTGTAGGTATTTTAAAGGTGAATTTTTATTTTCAATGTGGTTTAGTTTGTTGTTTTAGGAGGTGACTTAGTCACTTGAAATTGATTATGATGTAGGTACTTTTTCATTTTGAATTTAGGTACTTGAAATGTGAACTTTTTGTGACTTGATCTAATTAGTTGAATCTAATTGATTGTGTAGATGGAACCTGATTATAGCTAGATATATCAACGGAATAATGATAAAAGAATAGGTCTTAAGGAGGAATTTGTTAAAGGTGTCAGATCTATCGGACGACCGCTGGCACATCCGGACATCTACCATCGTCAGTACCCTCCTGTAGCAGTCACCCACGTTTGCACAGTGATTCTGCTGGATCTATTAGGTTGTCAGATCTTCATATTGGAGGAGCTCCATCCGGTGTTTTAGATTCGCCTACGCCAGTGCATCTACCGGCACTTGCTCCGCAACTCAGAGATAGAGATGATTATGGGAGGCGTTATCTTATTCCATATGGAATAGGGTAAGATTTATAAATATAATAACATTATTCATTTTTGGGAGAATACTCACAAAAATACCTGAACGTTGCCTGAATTTTCAGTTGAGCATATTGAACTTTGCAGGGGTCCTATTAACCCCCTAGACATTTTTAAAGTAGAATTATTACCCCCCCCCCGAAATGCTATATCCAGTTTTGGCGTTGGGAGGTGTAATAAACGCGCTCTTTCTTCTCCATTTTTATTATTTTCACCATTACAACCATATTTCTCCTACAAACAACGCCTGTAATACTACAAATAATTCCAAAACACTGGTAATACTACAAATCCAATAAGAAAATAACATCAAACAACACTGGTAATACTACAAATTGATTTTTATTTACTTTCTTCTCCATTCTTATTCTTTTCATTACTTTTCATCATTTTTTTCACCAAAATCTTGATTCTTATTTCTTGAAATTTGGCTTTATTTAGTTCATATTATTTTATTCACCGTGGTTGCTCTATTATTGAATTGAAATTAAACACAATTTCATCACACACATACCCCAAATGGGTCATCTTTTCAAAAACCTCAAAAAACATACAAACACACACTCACCAGATACACACACAGAACATACGCACAAAGGGGGCATCATCATCTCCATTTTTTTTAATACACAGACAACCAAAAGAAAACCCATTGAAAAATTCCCACAAAAAGGAGACTCCTCCATCTTCACAATCGGATATACACACACATCACCGAAAAATACTCACCTCACCCAAAAATGCACACACACAACACACATACAGAGAAAATTCACTCGTAAAAACTACAGCATACACACACAGAAGCAGGAGCTACACCACGCAAAAATCCAAGAGAGGTAGATCTAGAAGTCCAAAAACAGTGATAAAAAGATCAAAATGGATTGAAAATTGTCAAGTTCTGATCCGAATAGTATCACTGAACACACCCAATTCATATTATTTTATTCGCCATGGTTGCTCCATTATTGAATTGGAATTAAACACAATTTCATCGCACACACACACCAAATGGGTCATCTTCAATACACCCAATTCAATTACATCAATTTGACCCAATTTCAAAGCGCGCGCGCACACACACACACACTGCCCATCAATTTCAAGTTCAATTACATCAACAAAGATACAGTTAGTATATATATGATTATGGAATTGAAGGATTATGGAGTTAAAGCTTTGGTCAGTGTCTTCTTTGTATGTGAAGTGTGTGTATATATGATGAGTATATATATGATTATGTGAGTATTTTAATAGAAAAAAATAAAATAAAGGTTTATAATGAAAATTAAGGGACCATTTCACAAAAAAAAGTTTTATAACGTTTTTAATCACTCTCATGCGCTCAAGGTCGGTGATTACACGCACTTGTAAAAGTGGGAAGATATATGCCATTAAAATACGAAAAAAAAGTCTAGGAGGGTAATAGGACGCCCGCAAAATTCAGTATGCTCAACTAGAAATTTAGGCAAAGTTCAGGTATTTTTGTGAGTATTCTCCCTTCATTTTTCATTACTATATTATTATACTCTATGAAATTACTATTTGATCTTGTGTTGTAGGTTTAGGCCAGATGCTGGAGTTATAAGTAAATGCATTTGTCGACACTTCAACGGCTACTGGACCAGTTGGCAAAAGGTTTTAGAAAATGACAGAGAAAAAATATTTAAATAATTTCATGTAAGGATTTAACTTATCGACTACTTAGCACATTGTTAGAACAAAAGATTGAATATTATATTTTTATTGTAGAAATATTACTGGTGGAATGAAGCTAATGAATGTGCTATAAGGAGGAATTTTTATAGAAGAGCTAGATCCATATTTAACGGTTTGTTGGATTATGCCAGAACCAACATGGTACAACCAGGGTTTATACTCGAACCCATATGACAAAAGTTTATTCGCTATTGGAATAGCGAAGAATACCAATTGTTGAGAGACAAAGGAAAGAAAGTCCGAGCATCATCCAAGGGTTGCTCTCTACATACTGCGGGTGCAGTTAGTCTGATTGTTGTGGAGGAAAAAATGATATGTAACTTTTACAGTTTTAATTGTTTGTTTCTATTTAAATTTTTAATTATTTGAACATTAATAATTTTTACACATGCAGTAAAAAGAAAAGGGTAGGAAGATACCTTTCGATGAGCTATTCGAGGAGACACATGTGAAGAAAAAAAAGAATCCAACAGATGAAGATGTCTAGGTTGAGCCTCGTGCAAAAGCTGCTTATGTAAGAATCAAATTTTGAATTTATGAATCTTTTTCTCAAAGTTGATATTATTCAAGTACAAGTACTTTAATATCTTTTTACTATTAAATTTAACTTTACTTTGAATATAGGACAAATATAAGCAGCTCGTTACTGAGTATCGTAGTACTCAGCCTCCTGAAAGTCAGGGTGACCCAAATACCTAAATATTTAGAGGAGAAGTTGTGGCAAGAAACTGTGGGTCCTGGAGTTAGAGGCCATTACTACGGATACCACAAAAATTATTTTGGCGAGACTGTTAGGTCCTTGTCCGGCCCTACATCCTATACCTCTTTAGTTGATAGAGAAAACGTTGAATCACTAAAAATATGGTTTCTAAACTCACTGAAGAGCTTGCTGCACAGAGAGAGAGGGCGCAGAAGAAGGAGAAGGAAACAACATCACAATTCAGGATGCTTTAGAAGCAGTTCAACTCTTTTATTCAATCTGCAGGGATTCTTCCTCCATGTCCTGGTGATGCAGTTCGGGCTGCAAAAAGGTCTAGGCCTACTGGATGATATCAACACAGATGAGGAATCAGATCCTGCATGTGCGGCTGAGGATGTGGAAGACGAAGACGATGATGATGAATGGTAGTTTTTTGACTTTTGTATGTGTTGTAGTTTGGATTTGGACATTTAGTTGTAGTTTTTACACTTTTGTATGTTTTTAGACTTGTATTGTATGTTAGTTGTGTGGGACTACACTTGGTATGTTGTTGTTGTATTGTATATTGGTTATTTCATTTGTTTTATTTAGTTGTTGTTGTTGTTGTTGTATTGTATGTTGTTGTTTCATTTGTTTGGCTAGTTGAATTATATTTTTAAAAAAACCAGAAAAACCGACCACAAGTGGTCTATTTTCTGGAAAATTTTAAAGAAACCGACCACAAGTGGTCGATTTTTACAAATAAATAAATAAATTCAAAATTAATTAATTAATTTTAAAATTATTTTTTTCTATTTTAATAAAATAATAATGAATTTAAAAAAATATATTTTTTTTTAAAAACCGACCACACGTGGTTGGGTTTTAAAAAGCTATCACACTTTTGCCGACCACGTATTTTGGTCGGTTTTGTGGTCGGAAATTCAGGAAAACTGACCACATTTGTGGTCGATTTTCCTATTTTTTAGTAGTGGCAGCTTGCACTAACAGTTCTAATAAATATAACACATTTTGCAACAAACACAGAAAAGACCACAAGTGTACAATATGCAATATACAAGTAGAACAAGGAAGGACAATATTCTTAAAAGATTATTAAGTAAAAGTATACGAAGATAGAACAATTAGATAGGGAAACAAGTCAAAGAAAAAGTACAATCAAACCACAACCATAATGAAGTAAACATAATAAGAATGATGATGATGGTGGTGATGATGATGCAGAAGGTTGTCACAAAACTTCTGTATACACCCACAGAGGCAAGCCTCCGAACATGGGACCCATAGGAGGTTTGTCAACCCATATACAATCCATATATCATATCTCCTCCCTGACACACCCCTTGAGGAGGGTTTTATAAGATGTTACAATGCCTCCTTCCTGGCACATCCCTTGAGAAGGGTTTTAAAGGTGTTGTTAGTATTTTTCAAATGTTGCCACGGTGGTACCAATGTTTCAAGAATGAGTATTATATGAGGATGTAATGCTCACAACCAATCACAAGTAATATTTCCACAACCAACCACATGATGTATTTTCATAATCAACCACAATGATATATTTCCACAACCACTCACAATGATATATTTCACAACCACGTGAGCCAATATTCACTCGTTATTTCCATCATCCATGAAATTCCACATGATTCGCATGCCGATAAAGTATGAATATAGAACAATACACTAATGTTACCACATTAGGCATTTCAACAAAACAATATAATTATTCACATGTATTTCAGTCTATCCACATCACATAAGACGCCACACGGTCACACATATCACATAATACCTCAAAAACAATAATTACATCACATATAGGCCCCCACACGAGCACAACACATTAAGATAGCCAATTTCATGATTAGTTCTCATCCCCTTAACATGCATTTTGTATACAAATTAACTACCCAACCCAGTATAAAAATGTTAAGCCATAACTAATCTCACGGCCAAAAATTAGTCCACAAAACTTCAATCCATGACCTTACTTCTCACAAAAGATCCCAAAATCAACTGAAACGAAGAAATAAATAATCTACTCATCAAAACAAAGCCACCGATACCTATATTCTATAAAACTGGTTTGGGGTTAAAACAGACCCTCGAAATAAGTTTTTGAAAAAAGATTGGCAAAATCATAACTTTATTTCAAAAACGTGTTCCCCATACCTTTAGGAAACTACAGCTGAAAATCCAAGTCAAATCAAGTTAAAAACAAGGTTCAAAAGAACAAAAGCCATTTTTAAACTTTACCGAGTAAGACCTTTAAAATCCGTTTAAAATCAAGAATCGAGGTTGTTTCAAAGATAAAATTAAGGAAAACAAGTAATTATAGAATTAGGAACATTATTCAAGTGAAAGGAGCAAAATTGGGGTTTAAAATCAAGCCCTATGGTTTTGAGGTTTTGAGCAATTAATCAAGAAATTCAACTAAGAAAAGGGTGAATTCTAACCTTAAATCCGCAAGAGAATAAAAATATGGACGTTAATATAGTTTCCCAATCACCCAAAAGCTTTACTTTTAATCTCTCACACTATTTTAGGGTTTAACTCTCAAGATATGGGTGAATAATGAGCTCATTCGCGACCTAAAGGGTCTATTTATACCACTATCAGGTGATCAGGTGTTGCAATCGCACACCCAGGAGTGCAATTACATGCTCTTGAAGTAGGAGATGATGTGGAAATCACCAACACACTTAGTGCAACCCTCTCTACACACCTAGTATGAACGCACTCAAGTGGTACGATTGCAGGTGCACCAGAAACCAACTGAAACTTTGAAATTCTTCCAAGTTTCTACCAAGGCCTCAAAATTCATTTAGGAACTGTTATATACAAATGAACTATGTTTACCACACTAAATCAACTCTCTGGACTTAATGACGATATCAGATTTTTGAAAAGACATCATTTTCACAAAGTTGGCCGCCAAAACCCAAAATTAGATTCTCCAAACCGAGGGTCGAAATGAGTTTCAAAAGCCATAAAACCACACCAAACTTGTTACCATCCTAAATCGGCATTTTTGATCTACTGGCGCAGTCCATTCAGTCATCTATCACACAAATCAAAAGATCACTACAGAAGTCCATAATAATGCTCTCGAAGTCTCTAAAAACCATAATATCACACAAATGGTACCAAAATACATGGAGAACCATGCCAATCAACCCCACACCCCAGAACTACCACAATACAACTATGGTGAGGGGTAAAATAGACAAATTACACAAAAATACATATTTTACATAGTTCATCAAATTTCAGGTCATTACATTAGCCTCCACTAAAATTCTAGTTTGTCCTCGAACTAAGGCAAAGATATGCCTGAATCAACAAAGAGTTGGGGATAAGAACTACACATATCAGACTCGACCTCACAAGTAGCCTCCCTTATAGATCGATGTCGCCACTGAACCTTAACCACATGTATAACTCTATAGCGCAACCGCGTAGCATTCCTAGTCAAAATAGAGACTGACTCCTTAACGAAAGACAACCGCTTATCTAACTAAACTGACTCCCATTGAATGACATGAGACTTATTAGGAATGTAACGATGAAGCATAAAAATATATAAAACTGGATGAACAACTAATAAAATTGGGGGAGAAGCCAACTCGTAAGCCACATCACTAACAGTGCGAAGAATCTCAAATGGACTAATATACCAGAGCTAAGTTCCCCCCCCAAACATCTTCACACCCTTCATGGATTAAACTTAAAGGAAATCACGATTACCAACACCAAATCTCAAGGCACGAAGTCACAATCAGCATAGCACTTCTCCTTACTCTGAGCCACTCGAAGTCTATCTAAATTCTCCCGACTCTATCCAAGGATTCATAAAGTAAGTTTGTATTTTGAGGTCTAACCTCAGAAATATCAAACTAACCAACTGGAGAGCGACAACGTCTACCATACAAGACCTCAAAAAGTGTCATATAAATACTGAAATGATAGCTGTTATTGTAAGTAAACTCCGCTAAAGCCAAGTGCTACTCCCACTGGCCACCAAAATCCATCACACGCGCACAGAGCATGTCCTCAAAAACTTAGATAGTCCACTCAGACTGACCATCATTTTGGGGGTGAAATGCTATGCTAAGATTAACTCGAGTACCCAACTCATCCTGAAAAGTATTCCAGCAGTGAGAACTGAACACAAAGACTCGATCTGATATGATAGACACTGACATACCATGAAGTCGCACAATCTCATGAATATAGATACGGGCTAGCCTTTCAACACTGAAGGATATGTGCAGACTTGGTCAATCGATCTACGATGATCAAACACTATCAGATCCATGGAAGTGAGAGGTAACCCGATCACGAAATCCATAGTGATTTATTCCCACTTCTACCAGAGAATAGGTAACCATTGAAGAAAACCACCAGGCCTCAAATGCTTGGCCTTTACTTACTGGCAATAAAGGCAACGAGTTACAAAATCACTACATCTTTCCTTATACCACCCAACCAGTAATACTTCCTCAAATCATGATATATCTTAGTCATTCCTGGATGGATAAAATACCTAGAACAATGGGTTTCCTCAATATCAATCTAATCCAGTCACCTACTCTCGACATACAAACTCCGCCCCCAATCCTGAAAATACCATTCGAATAAAGTGAGGCTTCCTTAGCCTCACCACTTAACACCTTATCTTGAATTGACCTCAACCTCACATCATCAAACTAATGAGCTTAAATCTGCTCCATCAAAGAAGACCTAGCCTCCACAAATGTCAAAATGCAGCTAGGTGTTGATAGATCAAGTGTAACAATCTAGTTAACTAAAGACTGAATGTCTAACACCAAAAGCCTTTCTTAGGTCAAAAGATGCGCTACGCTACCTATGCTAGTCGACTTCCGGCTCGAGGCATCTACAACCACATTAGCCTTACCCGGATGATAGATAATAGTTAAGTCATAATACTTATGGAACTCAAGTCAACAATGCTGCCTTATATTAAAGATTATGACTAATAAGGTAAACATCCCCTCTAAACAAATCTATGAGCCCGACTACACGATATGATATTCTTAGGAGCCGAATGAAGCACACTCTTCCAAGATATTCTTGGCACACCTGATAAAGCTAAAGTTATGATATTAGAAAGATAATCTTAGATAACATGATAAGGGGCCAACTAATCCATACCCAAAATAATATCAAAATCAATCATATCTAACTCAAGAAAATCTACCCAAGTCTCACAACCCAAGAAATTCACAACACAAGATCGATACTCTCGATCCACCACTAAAGAATATCCTACTGGGGTAGATACACGGATAGGCATGGTAAGAGGCTCACTAATAGAATCAAAATCCAAAGCAAAGTATGTAGAAACATAAGAGAAAGTCATCCAGGATCAAATAACATAAACATAGATCTAAACAAAGGGATAATACCTGTGATCACAATATCTGAAGCCTCTATCTCAGGCCTAGCTAGTATAACATAACACTGACCACGACCACTAACTGGATGAGTATCCCAACGACCACCACTGTGGGCTACACTACCTCAGCCTCTCGCACCCCTCATAGTACTCCTGCTTATTATAGTTGTAATAGTAGTTGCTCTAATCACTCTATGGGGATAGACCTTGGTTAAGTGGTAAACCTCATTACATACAAAATAAGCTATGTGGACCACCTCAAAAGAAGAAGATACCACTAGGCCCAAATGGCTACCCTGAACTACTGAATCAAAAGGTCCACCACCTAAACTCTTTATGGTCGCCTACACTGGCCTATCCTGATACCCATAAGAACTTCTAAAATCTCTGCCACGAGGAGTCTGATCTCTAAACTCACCAAAATGGCACACCTTCTTGGCTCCTCCCTGAGATACTCTCAGAATACCCTCGACCATCTACCATGATCTACTATACTCTAAAAGGATGCTCTAAATACAACCATCTGAGACATATCCAACTAAATAGAGACATCTAAACCCTTCACAAACTTCTGAATCTTCATAAAATCAGTGGAAATACTAGCATAGAAATATATCTAGACAAGGAATAAAAGCATGCCTTATACTTATCTATAGTTATGGAGTTCTACTCCAGGTGATTAAACTCATCACGCATCTAATCTCCCAGACTGTATGGCATAAATCTCTCTAAAAAGGCATCGGAAAACTAATCTTATGTCATTTAAAAAAAATCTAGAGGTCTACATATAATGACCCTTTAGGTTATTTTCCATATTTATGCTCCGTTTCAGCTTCTCCATATCTGCCCCAAGTCATTTATGACTTTTTGGGACCGACGATTTGATCATCAAATAGTTCATTTGATTTTTAGAACCATTCATTTTTAGAAGTTTTCAATGGTTCCAAATAGCCACTGAAAGAAGAATTCAATGAAATTGTAATACCCATGCTTTTTCTTAGCTTGAAAATCATCTCAAGGATGTTAAAACTTGCTTTGAAATAAGAATTTATTTTTATAAAGGTGGTACTTCCATAATTTTCACTTTATATCATGTGAGAAATTGAATAAGCTTTCCATCGATATATAATTCGCCTAAATTTGACACCCGGGCGAAGAGTTAGAGCCTTTTTAGTGAGACAGTGTTTGACCCGAGCCTTCAGCGCGTCGCGGAGATAGCTCAAATGGCAATTGTCAAATTCCAGTGTTTCTCCACAATACTGGCGTGCCATGCCAAACTTCTAGGTCATAGACTAGGTGGCAACGTGATAACTCCACATCGCGCCACCGTGCAGTTTCCCAATTGTCAATTTCCAGTAACACGGCGCGATGACGCCGCGTCGCGCCAAGGGCCTAATTTGGGAAATTTAAATGAAAATTAATTTACGTGTCCAGGGTTAAAAGGGTCAATTTCCCCCCTATATAAGCTTCCAAACACAGGATTTAGCCCTTATTCATCCAAAATATTGATGTTTTTCTCAAATACTCTCAAGAACTCAAGTTAGGGTTTTCATAGAAGGTTCAATTTCAAGAAGGTTTCACCATCAATCTTCATAAAATCACGATCTAAGGTATGCATAGTGTTCATTCATGGACTCCTTTCATCCATGAAGTCCAAGAATCCTTTTTAACTACAAGTTATGGATTTTCTTCATGTTTTCATGCTTTGTATATTCTCTTTCATGTTGATAAATGAGGAATTGATTTCTATTCCATGATTTGATGATAAATTCCATGTGGGTTTATTAGTATAGATAAATATTTACAAAATCTCATGACTAAAATCTTGTATGATGGAATTGGAATTGAAGCATGTTGTTTAATTATTGTATAATGTGCTTTACATGTACTATGCCTACAATATGTTTGATTAAATGCCTAGACGAAGAAAAATTGTCTAAATAGCATGATATCATGAAATCCCCAGGTATGTACAAGTTTATGCCTATTACATATTTGATGAAAGGCTCCTATGAATGTAGTATGCATTATGATGTTAGTCAAGTTTTCAAATAAATCATGCTATGTCAGTTTCCTTCTATCGAGTCCTAGGGGGTACTTGTACCTGAAATATTAGCTGTATGCCTAGATCTATGTCATGTTTTCACGATACTCTCAGTCAAGCTATGAACTCTTAGACTTCAGATAGTCTTATGACTCAGGAAAAATCTCCATGATCTCATGACTCAGTCAGTTGTCAGATATCAGTAGTATTCCATCAACCATGGAAATTCAGTAACTCAATCCATGCTTAGTTCAGTTCAGTAAATCATGTTCAGTGTCCACTCAGATAAAAGTAGAAATTAACAGCGAGTGAACCCAGGATGGGGACTCACTTGTTATACGAGGGTGTGATTTATAGAAGCAATCCTTGCGTTCCAGAACTATGTAGACAACATAGGTTGAGACATCGTAGCCTACTATATGAGGGTAGATGAGGTGGCTTAACCTGTTATGGGAGGGTTCCCACCGTTCTCGCTAGAGTTATCTATTTTATAAGGGTTACTCATATGTTGTCCTTACCAGTGGCGCGGTATTGATACCCTTCCAATTAGGGCATAGATTAGACCCCAACTCAGCTATCATAGCACATTTGGGGCATGCCAGTTAGATACTACTTACCACAGTTTCATGTTATAGAATCAGGACTGTCGATACAGTCAACTAGTCTCAGTAATAGAACTCAGATAGTTCTTTAAATTTTAGGACTGTCAAATACAGTCAACTCAGATACAGTACGGAACTCAGATAGTTCCATCTGATTTAGAACTGTCAGCTACAGTCACACACATTATCAGTTATACCCAGATAAAGTCACCCATGTTATCATTATTATTCAGATATAGTCCTTCATGTTATCAATCATATCAGTTAATAGTATATCACATTATCAGTATACAGATTCAGAAATCATGAAATTACATTGTCAGTTATAGTTACGTATTTATACATGTATTCTCACGTTCATGTTGGTCAGTCAGTTAGCATTATTCATGCATGTGAACCATTGCATATAGCATACGTCACATGTATACTCGTTACATATGTACTGATGTATTCATGCTATGGTGCTTTCTTTTTATGTTACACCATAGGTTCAGAGACACGAGTTCCAGATCAGCAGTAGATTTTAGATTCAGCAGTCAGAGCAGAAGTGAGTCCTCATCCTTCGAGGAGATAATGATTTTCTAGTATCTCATTGATTAGCTTATTAGTTGGAGTTAGTTGGGGACATGTCTCATTAACTTCTTATTCAGATTCTTCAGACAGTAGAGGCTTTCAGACTAGATGCAGACTAGATATAAACTATCATATTTTAGACTTCAGTTTTGTTTTGGGTATTCTATTACCCCACACAGATGTTACGATATTTAGTTATGTTCATGATCAAACCTTATGGCCTTTTAGTGCATGTTTCCACATTATTATGTTATCTTATGTAGTATACAGGTACATATATTAGTTATGGGTTATCTTGTGGTCCTTTGGAGTCATGAGCACCATGTAGCATTTTGGCTCAACAAATTGGGTCGTTATAGAAACAATCTCAGATGCGAATTCCAACTGTGCTAGCAGATCCAAAATATCAATTTTAGGCTAGGTAGACCTTTCATTTGGGTTGTAAGAACCTAAGCTCATTTTGACCTATCGATCGGAAAGTTGAAAATTTGAAAGTTTGGGTATGAGACCCATATTTGATCGAAACAACCTCAGATAGAGAATCCAAATTTACCAATACATTCAAAACATCAAATTTAGTATGGTTACATATTTCCTTTGCGAAAATTGGATTCCGGATGCATCCCATGGTATTGGCCAAAACTTGGAATATATTTTAAGTTTTATCTATCATCTGGTGCAGCAAAGGATCGAGATTGTGGAAGGGGACTAGCGATTGCTATTCCATGATTATGGCTAGTGTGGGTTCATGATTGCATGACCTGAGGTCCTGGGAAGGGTCTATAAAAGGCCATTTTTGGCCGAGAATTGGCTATTTCTCCAATGTGTTGAGACCCATAAACCGTAATAGAGCATGCAGTCCTTAAATTAAGTCTTGGGTGTTGATTAGGAGCTTAAATAACTTATGTAATCGTGATTAATGTTTGAATCTAAGGTATGAACCCTTTAATTTTAGTGTTGAATTCTTCATTATTTGACCTAGAACACCTAATGGCTTGAGATTTGATTTTAGCCCAAATTTGTCTTTTTTTTCACCCATTTCTTGAGGGTTATAACTCCCTAATAGTATTTGAGCAATAGGTTGGTCTCAAAAACTCATTTTCCATATGTGGGACCCACTTAAGGTTTTTGGTGTCATTGTGTACTCAAAGCACAATAGTGCAATATAGGTATCGTAAGACTCATATTGATAAGTAGATTATAGTTTTGTTAGTGTGATGGCATTTTTGGGATTGTGAAGTAAAGATGAGTATGTGGTGCATGATGTGAGGTTTGCAGTTTGAATTTGAGGTAGGCTTCTGTCTACTTATATTCATAGATAATGTGTGGCATATATTGCGTGTGAATTTGGAATTTAGGCTTGATTATGAGTAGAATGACTTAGCCTTGATTATGGGTATTTATGGATTAGATGAGTGTTTTAGACCTGTAAGATGGTTTGTTTATAACCCTTTAGAATCTTATTGCCTTCTCCCTAGTTTAGATTAGGTTGTATCATGAATGCTATATAACTCTATGTTTGAGATATGCTTTTAGCATTTAAAGTATGATCAGTATGTTTAAATCTTCTTGGACTAGTATGGTGACCTTGGAACTGTAATTTGGTTAGAATTGACATAAATGCCTATGTTTCTAGTCCATGTTCCTATCTTAATTGGTTGTGGCTTGCTTAACATTTATAAATTAGACTAGATACCTTAGCCTAGTTTGGGGCATAGTTTTCCCAAATATTAAAATATAGGATTAGAAGTGGGATCGTCTGACCCACTTAGACCAAGACTTGTGTTAGCCTTGTGGACTTAGTTACGAATGGTATGCATAGTTGAGGCTAGCAAACCTTAGTTTAAGGTTACTTCATTGCTTATTGGATAATGATGTACTTTTCCCAGATATGAATTTTGGACTTCTAGAGATGCTATTCTACTTAGTTATGATTGTTGGGCCTATAGAGATGCTATTCCTCTTTGATATGATTGTTGGGCCAATAAATATGCTATTCCTCTTAGATATGATTGTTGGGCTTACAGAGATGCTATTCCTCTTAGATATGATTATTGGGCTGATAAAGATGCTATTCATCTTAGATATGATTGTTGGGCCTAAAGTGACTTAGAGTGAACTCCTGATGTTTAGAGTATTACTCATCTCTGTCTTATGTATTAGACTAGTTTCTATATTGTATATAGAGATAAGTTGTATCAGTGTAATTCTCTTGATATTTCACTTTTGTACTCTTATTAAATTTAGAAGCTCTTGTACTGATACCACCAGGTTTTGGGACTCTATAATGTATTATTCTTTATTTTATTTGTTTCATATTTTTTTTCTTATAGTATTGAGTAGTCTGTTACTAGCCATTCTAGACTACAGGTTGGCTTATCTACTGGTGGGTTGTGATAGGTGCCATCATGACCTGATGAATTGGGTCACGATAAATTGGTATCAGTGCCTTGGTTTCACTGGTGTGTTAGTACAAGATCTAAGTATTAGTAGAGTCCTACAGATTGATGTGGAGACGTCCGTAACCTATGCTCAAGAGGCTACAGGGTATTTTAAGAAATTTACTTCTTGACTCCTTATCGTGTGCCTACATTCCTATGATTTTGAACATATTCTTTCACTCTAATCTATCCCTAAAGGATGATGCAACCTTGTCGATAGATGTGGATGAGACTTTAACACGTGTTTTTAGACTTTCAGTACAACATCAAACTAGAGATTCAGAGATGGATATCGAAGGTCTTCAACAGCAACCAAAAAAGATTTGGGCCATCTTAAGCTCCGATTGAGCTTGTGACTACTTTAGATTTTGAGGTTCAGCCTTGGGAATTTGAGTCAGGTTGTAGATCCCTCTTAGCCATAGATGACATTTGATTCATCGAGCAGCCCTCAAACCAAAGTTGAGTCTATTTGTGTTCATCAGGGTTCTTCGCCAGTTTTTAGTACGAGATTGGATTTTTAATATTATCCATACATTTTCCTATGTTACATACTTTTGAGCCATACATTAGTTCATGGATGTGTTAGAAGGTGAGTATTGCAACTACATTTGGTGTTGAAGCACTTGATAGCAGCTAAATCTTTCTTTTGATAGGATGTTGATTATGAGAGGATAATATAGAGCACAAGTATAGTGACTTATGGAAATGATGGCAAGAGGAATTCCATCAGTATAGTGCTATTGGTATTTTATTAGAGAGTGAGGATCCTTCTAGTAGAGTTCAGCTTCACCTATAGACCATAAGCTCTATGCAAATAGTATTCCATACTATGAGTAGTTCTCAGTTTAGGCATGATGATCATAGTGTAAAGAGTCATGATCAAACTTGTGGAGTGTGGTATGGTTATTTGGGCCATGGAAACCATTCTGGTTATGAGAGGTAGTATGTCAAAGTATTCCAGGATCTTGGGTTAGTTGTGTCGTGATAAGATACTGGTTCGGAAAATGCCCTAAGTATGAGATAGATTATCATCCAGAGTTAGCACGTATTTCCTGCTAGCCTAGAGTTCTCAATATAGACTATAATTTTAGAAGTATGGGCATAATTTTATGGATTTCTCTCAGCATTAGTTGACCAACCATTTGGGTTCAGTTTGTGTTCTCTCCCTATTGATGCTTTAGGAGTTGATATGACTACAGAGAGACCGGCTACTAATCTAGAGAATGTCCTCAACATTAGTTTTACAGTCATTTAGATAAACCTCATGATATTATAGTATATTCAATTAGAGATAGTGTGTGTGTCATCTTAATTGATGATTCAATTGATCGGTCCAAGTTGGACCCATTCAGATTTATTTTTTTCCTATGCCCGTCAGGCATGTGACTGCGGATGTCACCATAATTAGTGTACTTCTATTTCCCATATTTATCTCTTTTATGTGTATTGGGATTTTCATACCCATTGATGATTATATGCCTTGATGAATTGATATCGGTCATTGTGTGCCTTATTATTGAATTCATGATTTTTTTACTACTCCGTGGTTTATTCTTTTTAGTAGTGGATAGAGTAGATCTATATTGATACTTTCCCCTATGGGTGTAGTTTTGGGTTTGATTCCCATTTATCTTATCACGTTGGCCCTGTTGTGTCCCTTGAGTGGTACATAATATTGATGTTTATTTTTGTACCGCCTATTCAGTATATTGATTTTGATATTACTGTTTCTATTGCACTACTGTATGAGGTTATTGATATTTCTTGATATTATTACTTGATGTAATTTATTCTTGCTGGGTAGCTGTATAAACTATTGTTGTCCAGTTAGACTTTCATTTTTTGTGATATTATTTGGTGGTTTGAGTAGATATTGCCCGATGCAATAATTTCTTTTCCCTAGCACGGCGAGGTTGACTGTGTTGTCTCTTGGTTAGCTGTATTAGATTAATTTGGGGATGTATTATGATGTTGAAGACAGGTTGACCTTCTATGGATCTTTTATGATTCTAGGGTCTACGATTTAGTTGTATCACCTTTTATTGAGTTTGAGATTCTTAGACTTACCTCCGGGGTTGTGAAGGCTTTTGTTTTGGCTATCCCTTCTGATATAACCCATTTGTGAGGTGGACACAATTTGAGGCCTGTTTATCATTTGTGGCTATTTCATCGTCCATTAGTGATTTTAATATTAATGTTGAGATGTCATGGATTCACATCATAGGTTTGTTAGGGTCATTCCCTTGGGATGGTTTTCCCTTGTTATTAGTGTGCATATTGGATGCTCCTTTCCTGCGATATGGTTTTATCTAGTGGAGTTGGAAAGTTAGAGGCAAGTGGCCTTTTTTGTGATCACTTTTATGTTGGCAAATTGGAAACTCTTTAGCTTGAGTTGTTAATTCTATGATGGTGGTCTCGATATTGACTTTAGTTTTGAGATTAGTATTTCTTCTTCGATGATGTGATTCTTAGGTAGATTCAAGAAATCCCCATTTCAGCATTTGCTCGGCCTAGTGAGGCTTGGTGGAGTGCTTTTCCTTGGTGATATATGCTTGTGGCTATTGCTTGCTGAGGTGGAGCATTAGATTGATTATTCATTGGCTAAAGTTGCATTTTTTTGAGTTTCTAGAGTTTTTCCCTTTACTGGTGTGGTTTTCAACCTTGGGAAATTTTTGAGTATGTTTGGATAGTTCATGACCCTCCAGCGGTTATGGAGTGAGTTATTTGTATTTTTATCCAGTGAATTATCCTTTGGCAAGATCTTTTGTGTGGCCATATTTCATACCCTATAGCTGACATAGAGTTGCTTGCTTGTATTTCAATCGATGGTTATCCATGTGGTGGTTTTAGATCTTCAGATATGTCTCGACTGTAGGAATGTAAGATTTGGAGTTTAGAGTCTAGTTGGGATAGTTGGCATTGATATGGTCCTATTGGCTCAGTTTGGGGTTGACTCTTTGGGATGATGATTTGGAAGTATGATAGATTTAGAGCATTAATGCCTACCCATCTTTAGGTCTGGTTTGGGTAGTTGAGATTGAGAAATTAAGCCTTAGTATTGAGAATTTAGCTTGGTGTTGTAAAGCTTGTGCGCAACCTTTGTTTTAGACTTGCCTTTTCTTAGATTTTATTCATAGGTTGGTTGAGCCTACTCCGTGATTGACTATTCGACCTTCTCGATGTCAGTTGGAGTATGGTAAATAAGTTTTTAGATGATAGCCCATGGGCCCCGTATTGGTTATTTCAGTTTTGACCTCGAGTTTCAGCTTTCCTTAAGAATTTTGGATGATTTACTAAATGCAAGTAATATACTTGAGTTAAATTTATTATGGCTTCATTCTTGGTAGATGAGACATCCTAAAGTAGAATATTCTGTGATGAGTAGTGATACCTTAGGTTTTGAGATCTCAGGTTGATTTTCATCTGCACTGGTTGCATTATTGGCATGGATCGCATTCCTCGATTATCTTTATTTGAGTGCCCAAAAAAATGCCTTATGAGCTTATTCTCTTGTTTGCCTCATGGACTTTCAGCGGATCAACTTTAGTTCTTTGATTTCTCAATAATGAGGCTGCGTGGGTGAGACTCAAGTGATTTTCCTCCTGGGTTGGAGTAGATAGCATGTGCAAAATGGTAAAGAGAGTGTATATTTGGATTTGGATTTGGTGGCATGACTCGTGACTTGTGTAGCTTTGTCTTGGATAATCCTTTGTTGATTTATGCATATATAGAGTTTGTATCAGCATGATATGGTTTAGATGTGCATGTGTTAGTCTTCTTGGTTCAGTTTGAGACTAGTTAGCGGTTAAGTTAAGTTTTGGCTGTTTGGAAGAAGAATGGAAGTACTGGTTGAAAGAGGAATACCTGTGAAAAAATCCTTTAGAAGCATTTTCTCTTTGCTGAGGTTATCTGGGAAGTCATGCTTAGAGCATGCGGGCCCAGTATCTCATCCCTTTATGCTTTTGAGATTCTTTCTATCTATTGACTTTCGGGGATGAAAGTCCTCTTAGTAGTGGATAATGTAATGACCCTTCAGGTCATTTTCCATATTTATGCTTATCTTCACCGTTTGAGCTTCTCCAAAGCTTCCTCAATTCATTTATGAATTGTTGGGACCGACGGTTTGATCACCCGACAGTTCGTTTGGTTTTTAGAACCAATACCCTATTTAGAAGCCTTTGCTAGTTTCTAATGGCCATCAAGGGAAAACTTCAGTGAAACGATCTCGGATATGAATTCTTACTGCTCCAGCAGATTCAGAATATCAATTTTAGGCTAGGTAGACCTTTGGTCTGGGTCCCAATGCACTCGAGCTCATTTCAACCTATTGATTGAAAAGTTGAAAATTTGAATATTTGGGTGTGGGACCCATATTTGGTCGAAACGACCTCAGATTGAAAATCCAACTTCACTAATGCCTTCGGAATGTTGAAATTAGTATGGATACATATTTTGTTGTGAAAATTGGATTTTAGATGAATCCTGAGGCATTGGCTAAATATTTTCCAAGTTTCAGCGGTAATTTGGTGCAGCAAAGTACCGCAATTGTGGAAGGGGACTCACAATCGCAATGCCGCGATCGCGTCTAGCGTGGGTGCGCGATTGTGTGACCTGAGGGCTTGGGAAGCATCTTTAAAAGGGCATTTTTGGTCGAGAATTGGCCATTTCTCCATTGTGTTAAGATTCATAAACCTTAATAGAGCATGAAGTCCTTAAATTGAGTCTTGGGTGTTGATTGGGAGCTTGAATAACTTGTATAATCGTGATTAACGTTTAATCTAAGGTATGAATCCTTCAATTTTAGTGTTGAATTCTTGATTATTTGACCCAAACCCTCTAATGGCTCAAGGCTTGATTTTCGCCCAAATTTGGCTTTATTTGGACCCATTTCTTGAGGGTTAAAACTACCTAATGGTATTTGAGCAAAGGATTGGTCAGTTTTCTATATGTAGGACCCACTTGGGGTTATTGGTGTCATTTTGGACCCAAAGAAAATAGTGTAATATGGATATCATTAGACTCGTATTCATGAGTAGATTATGGTTTTGTTAGTGTGATGGAATTTTGGGGATTATGAGGTCAAGACGATTATGTGACGCATAAGGTGAGGTTTGTGGTTTGGCTTCGAGGTAGGATTCAATCTACTTCTCTTCATAGATGATGTGTGGCATATATTGTGTGTAAATTTGTATGTTAGGCTAGATTATGAATAGACTAACTTAACCTTGATTGTGGATATTTTGGGATTAGATGAGGGTTTTAGACTTATAAGATGGTATGTTTATAACCCTTTAGAATCCTATTGCCTTATCCCTAGTTTAGATTAGCTTGTATCATGAATGTGACATAACGCTATGTTTGAGATGTGGTTTTAGCATTTGAGGTATGACTTGTATGTTTAAATCTTATTGGACTAGTGTGGTAACCTTGGAACCGTAAGTTTTGTAGAATTAACGTAAATGCCTATGTTTCTAGACAAAGTTCTTATCTTAGAATTGGCTGTGGCTTGCTTAACTTCTAGAAGTTTGACTAGATACCTTAGCCTAGTTTGGGGCATAATTTGCCCAAATATGGAAATTGAGGATTTGAAGTGGGATCGTCCGGCCCACTTAGGCCAAGACTTGTGTTAGCCTTGTTGACCTAGTTGTAGATGTTATGAATAGTTGAGGCTAGAAAACCTTAGTATAAGGTTACTTCATGGCTTATTGAATAATGATGTACTTTCCCAAGATATGATTGTTGGGCTTATAGAGATACTATTCCTCTTAGATATTATTATTGGGCCTATAGAGATGCTATTCCTCTTAGATATTATTGTTGGTCCTATAGAGATGCTATTCCTCCTAGATATGATTGTTGGGCTTGTAGAGATGCTATTCCTCTTAGATATGATTGTTGGGCCTATTAAAATGCTATTCCTCTTAGATATGATTGTTGGTCCTATAAAGATGCTCTTTCTCTTAGATGTGATGTCGGGCATATAGATATGTTATCTAATTTTTGTTATGATTATTGAACCTGTAGAGACAATATTCCTCTTAGATATGACAAATAGGCCGAGAGAGGTGACATCCTCGTAAGTCATGATGTATGACCTTTTGATATGAGATATCTTGTAGATGAATACATGTCTATTGAAATTGTGCCTCTTATATGAGAAACTATTATATGTCTATTTATATTATGCCCCCTAGATGTGAGATGCTTCTTATGTTGAAGATGATTACATCTTTATTGATATTATGCCTCCTATATGCGAGATGCCTCCTATTTGTGAGATGATTAAAGATGCTATGACTTATAAATATGATTATCGATATGAGTTCCGAATATGTATATGGGCCTAAGGTTGAGATTTTGATGTTCTGATTATTCCGGGCATGTTATTAGATCGAGGGCCATGTTATGATATTGATTGGATATTCGAGAAGTGTTTAACATTATAAGGATGCGATTACAATTTATGAATAAACATATATATATATATGTTTGTATATACATCTCTTTGGTATGGGACAAAGGAAGATGCGGTATGATGCTTATTGTTCCACTAATTGAATACTTGTGATGACATGCATAGATTTGATAGATTCATGATTATTATATCGGTAATTAATCTGATTCTATCTGAAATACAATTTTATGACTATTATTCCTACTTAAAGGTTAAGCTATGTGGTAACTAGTTGTCTATTAGGTGACTTTAGCACTTGATGGTTAGGAATCTGATGTATTAATTAAAAATTCTTTCTTAACCTTAAATATGGTAGTTAGTGAGGGTTGATACGTGGCTAATGATGATGTCAAGTTTTGCATAGGTGAAGATTTGTGATATCAATGACTAAGTTTATGATGTAGATTAGTTGATAAACGAGAAGTTGAGTATTAACGAGGCTAGTGAAAAAGAGATGTTAGTGATAAGAGGTGACTGGATAATAATGATAGATAGCTGATAAATGAGGATTAGTTGGTAGACGATGGTTAGTTATGAATGGTGTTAGTTAATAAAAGATGGTTAGATGATAAATGGTAATGTGTAGGCTAAAATAGGTTGAATAGTTGATAATGAATATTTTTGGATAAATGACGATTATGGCCTAGTGCTGAATCTTGACTAGATGCTAGGTATTAGCTGCTAAATTAATAATGGTCGTTGCTGTCCCATGATCAAGGATTATGTGAAGGATAACATTCAGGCTAATAATCTGAGGTTTTGTGAAGACTAGATAATTAGTGGTTTATTGATCATAAGCGTTGGTCAGCTAATAACGAATAGTTGGGAAGCATTTTCAAGTTAAATTTTTTTATGATGATACAATTATAATTATTAGTATATTAATAGGCTTGTGGATTTACCCTCCTTTTTCCATATCTTGTGCTGCATCTATTATATGTTTATAAATATATGTATATTGATGTTGATGATAATATATCGATACCCGGCAAGGCCGGAGGATATTGTGATGATATATTGATACCCAACAAGGCTGGAGGATACTGTGATGATATATTGACACTTGATAAGGACGGAGGATACCATGATGATATATTGATACTCGGCAAAGTCGGAGGATACTGTGATGATATATTGATACCTGGTAAGGCCGGAGGATATTGTGATGATATATTGATACCCACCAAAACCGGAGGATATTGTGATGATATATTGATACCCGATAAGGCCGGAGGTTGATTACACTGATGATGGTCATGATGATTGCAGTTATGATAGATATAGTTATGATAGTGAGATTGTCTACTTTGCATTCATTTCTATATTAGCATTACCTATCACCAGTATGCACCTATGTCTATCAGCTGGTATGGGATGGTTGCATAGATATGGGTGAATAGTATGCTTTGTGTTGTTGTATGTTGATTGAACATTCCGAGTCTGGGGCAGTGGGGGTACACATAGGCTTAGATAGGTATTTGATTGTCAGGAGTATCCGGTTATTCACGCTGTTATTGATATTGTTGTTATCATTGTTATGATCATTATTATGTCTAGATAATGACAAATTGGTCATTGATTCTATACCGAGATCTGAGGTATGTTTTCAACCTCTCATGTCTTATGATTGCACTATTATGCATGATTAATTCATGTCTAGCCATGTGGATTATAAACCTTGAGCATGATAGCCTTAAATCCTAATAGCAATTTAATGAGGTCTTAGAATGAGGATATGCTGATCTAGGTTATACTTTGAGATAACCTTATGTTTATATGTATGTATATATATATATACATATATATTTATATAGCTAGCTATGAAGTTATGGCACTACTATATATCCCTTTCTCTGTTTGTACATATTGTATATTGATTCTTGTCCTTGTATATTTCTCTCTCTCTCTCTCTCTCTCTCTATATATATATATATATATATATATCTTCCTTCGCTCTTCATTCATGTAGTAGACAGGAATATATGGTATAATATTAATATCTATTGATTATGGCTGGAATAGGATAGTTCACCCTGATACTTCTTTAGTTTTATTATGATAGACTCTTAGACTTGAACAGGATAGTTGTCCCTCATTATTCTCATTGACTTCTTATATGATTTCTGGACTCTTAAGTGTAATTTCCATTTTGTTTATACGCTGTATATATCTGCTTTAACTTTGGAGCTCAATTGGAAGTTGCCTACTGAGTACCATTCGTTTGGTACTCATACTACACTTCTGCAGCCTGCAGATCATAGTACGGGTTATCGTTGTTGATGTGTGTGTCGTGTGGAGCAGCCAAGGTTCAGAGACTTAGAGTGAACTCCAGACTTTTAGAGTATTACTCATCTCTCTCTTATGTATTAGACCAGTCTCTATATTGTATACAGAGATAAGTGGTATCAGTGTAATTCTCTTGATATTTCACATTTGTACATGCATTATATTTGGCAGCTCTTGTATTAAACCAATAGGTTTTCGGATTCTATTATGTATTGATCTTAATTTCATTTATTATACATTCTTTTCCTTATTTTATTGTGTAGTCCATTACTAGCCGTTCCGGACTATGGGTTGGCTTGTCTACCGATAGATTATGGTAGGCGCCATCATGACCTGAGGAATTGGGTCGTGAGACTACAACCAATAAGTGACCTTCACCAATCTCTAACAATATCTCTCAACTGATAGGTAGTATAAGTGACCCCAATATGACTAAAGAGAACCCAAGTTATGCAAATACTCACGACAGTCGATCAAAAACTCATAGGCATACTCATCCATAGCACTACTGAATCTGGAAGGTCCCAAATGAGTAAATCTCACAAACCTTTTCTGATCCTTAGAAGACATAATTGTACTCGCAGGAAGAGGAGGCATAGTGAATCTGGCAGTCAGAGGTCCTATCTAAGGAGATAACATAGATGAAGGCTGGACTCCCGATCTCGGTACACCATACTCAGATGTCTGTGCTAAAATAGAAATAGGGCTCAGGGTTTGAGGAGTACCTAAAATAGAAGTAGGTGGCACTAGAGGATCCACACAAAAAACTGGAGGATCACTCGGCATAACCAAAGAATAACCCTCTAAGTGGGTTAGCATACGTACTAGCAACCTCTCCAACACTAGGGTAGATGAACTCTGAGGAACCGAAGCTGAACTTGGACCCCTACATGCTCAATTTGAGGCTCAGGGCAGAGTCCCTTAACACTTCTCCTAGATAGGGATTATCTATAGGCCCGTGCACTCCCTTGAGTCCTCTCATGACTCGCAGATTGCTTTCTGGGAGAAGGCTCCGCATCTCTGACCTCGCAGGACCTAGTTAACACCATCTGCGCTGAAAGAGTGAAACATAACTCAAAACACAAGGTATGAAAGTAATTCGAATGATAAGGAACAAAATAAGGAAAGTTTCCTAAAGACACCCTATAGCCTCTCGAAGATAGATACAGACGTCTACATACAGATCCACGAGACTCTATCAGACATATTATTCTTACACCATTGAGACCAATAAAATCGGACTACTCGAATACCAATTTGTCAAGACCCAAAATTCAAAGGTCATGATGGCTCTTATCTCGGCATTGCTTGACAAGTAAGTCTATCACCCAACTGATACACAAATAGGGAAACATAGAAAAATCCCCAATGTAAGGCTTCTAGAATGAATCCAAACCATATAAGTATAACAAATCCGGAAGGAAACATAACCCACAATGCAAGCATAACTCCCAAAACCTAATTTCAATATCATAAGAATATATCTAGTACAACTCAAATCCAAAAGAAATACATAAGAAATCCAGTAGATACAACTTTGTCACTAAAAACAAGTAAAGACATAGTCTAATGATAGAGAAAGATAATAGAAGACATTCAGACGCCTGAAAATCAATGACAAACTTGAAAGCTCCAATAATCACCCAAATTAAGCAACACGGGGGGCACTCGAACTTGAATCTGCACTAGAAGGGTACAATAGGAGTGAGTACAGTCCACTTGTACGCAGTAGGTATCATAGGAAAACGAAGTAAAGTAGAAAATAATACACACAAAATACACTCTAAGGGCACATCACCTGCGATAAAAAAATGTGCCACAATGGTAGCCCATACTGCTTGCACTAACAGTTCTAATATATATAACTTATTTTGCAACAAATACATAAAAGACCACAAGTACAATATACCACATAGAAGTAGCACAAGGAATGACAACATACATTCAAGATTACTAAGTACAAGTATAAGAAGATAGAATAATTAGATAGGGAAATAAGTCAACGCAGAAGTACAATAACATCAAACCCATAAAAAAGTAAAAGTAATAAGAATGATGATGATGGTGGTGATGATAATTATGATGATGACACATGAGGTTGTCGCACAACCTCAGTATACACTTACTGAGGCAAGTCTCCCGATGTAGGACCCATGGGGGGTTCGTCAACCCATATACAATGCATATATCATATCTCCTCCCTAGAACTTCCCTCAGGGAGGGTTTTATAAGATGTCACAGTATCTCCTTCCCAACACATCGCTTGAGAAGGGTTTTAAGAGGTTTTCCCAGTGTTTCTCAAATGTTGCCATGGTGGTACCAATGTTTTATGAATACGTATGATATGATGATGTAATGCCCACAACCAATCACAAGTAGTATTTCCACAACCAACCATAATACCATATTTCCACAACCATCCACAATGATACATTCCATAGCCACGTGATCCAACATTCACTTGTTATATCCACCATCCATGAGATTCCACATGATTCACGTACTGATAAAGTATGAATATAGCATAATACACCAATGGTACCACATTTGGCATTTCAATAACAAAATACAATTATTCACATATATTTTAGTCTATCCACATCACATAGGACCCCACTTGGTCACAAATATCACATAATACCTCAAAACCAACAATTACATCACATATCGGTCCCTACATGGACACAATATATTAAGATAGCCAATTTTATGATTAGTTCCCATCTTCTTAATATGCATTTTGTAAATAGTTAGCATGAAATTCCCTAATTATATGCTCTTCAATGCATGTAAAATATCTGTTGTAAGAGTTTGTTGAATGGAGTATGAGCCAATAGCATATCTCCCTATACTATTACATGTTTATGATTTCCAAGTTCTTGAAGAGATGCTTTAATGATTGTAATAATGAATGTAAGTCCATGGTCATGATTATTTAAGATGGTTATGTTTTACTTGTATGTTATCGAGTTCTGGGGGTAATTATACCCAACAATTTAGATGCAAGTCTAGAGCCAGTGTCAGTTTTCACGATAATCTCAGTCAAGTCACGATTCTTAGAACTCAGTCAGTTACAGAATTCAGTACTCTCAGACAATTACAGAACTTAAGAAATCTCAGTAATCCAAGTATCATTAGCATTCCATCTTCAGTTCAGTACTCAGCTCAGATCTTAGTAGTATTTAATATTCAGTTCAGACCATAATAGTATTCTATCAGTCAATGGAACTAACTAAATTCAGTCAGATCAGTCAAAAATATGAGCAGTAATAGATTCAGCTTAGTCTCGTACAGTCTAAGAATTAGTTTAGTATCTATTCAGTGGGGAGTAGAATTCAGCACTGAGCGAGGGCTGAGATGGCGACTTCCCCATCATTTAGGCAGAGTCATTAGTAGAAATCCCTATACCTCCAGAACTTCATAGACAGTGCAGGATAAAGAGTCACCCTTTATATTAGGCTTGACTACCTCCTAGGAGTCACTCATTTTATTAGGCTTGGCTCCAACTATCTGTCACCAATTATATTAGGCATGGCATCCTGGGTTCAAAAAGAAGTGTCTTTACCCATGGCACGGTATTGACACCCTTCTAACCGGGGTACAGGTTAGACCCCAACTAGCTAGAAGGGGTATATCGGTTAGATGACTACCTCCCACAGTTTTATTTTTAGATTCAGTCTCAGTAATAGAAGTCAGCTGAGGAGTCACACGTTATACTAGGCTTGACTACCGATCAGAGATCACCCGTTATATAGGCTTGATCTCAGATTCAGACAATCATATTCAATATCAGTAGACTCAGAGATCATTCATTATATAGGATTGATCCCAGATTTAGCCAAGCATATTCATTATCAGTAGACTCAGAGGTCACCTGTTATATAGGCTTGATCTCAGATATAATAAATCAGTATCAGTATCAACAAGATTAGACATCAATCTCAATAGACTCAGTTATTCAGTCTCTCAATATTACTAAACTCAGACATCAGTACTAGTAGACTCAGTCATCAGTATGTCAAGATTTAGAAACCCGTATTCATAGTTTGTATTCAGTGTTACTGCGATTCTAGTTTTGGTTTGTGCATTCATGCATATGTTCTCCTTCAGTACTCTCATGTTATTCAGATAAGTAAATGTTCATGCATAAGCCCTTGCATTTAGCCTTACCTTATTTAGCATACCAGTATATTCAAAGTACTAATGCATACTTTTCTCTTGCGCTATGGTGTCTTATACCATAGATTCAGAAGCGCGAGATCCAGAGCGCCCTTAGCAGTCCAGTACTCAGTCTGCAGAAGTAGACGTAGCAGTGAGTCCTCTTCATTCGAGGATGATCCTTATTTCATTATGGCATTAGATTCAGTTTATTTTCAGTAGAAAGAGTTAGTTGGGGACATGTCCCATCAACTCCACAGTTCAGATAGGTTAGAGGCTTTTCGGACAGATGTATTAGTATTCAGTTTTTAGTATTGATTATTTTAGATGTTTTGAACCTTATGGCAAGTTTTTTGCCAGTTTTTTGCATTATTCAGTATTTTTATATAGTTATTATAATAGGTACCAGATAAGGATTATCTTGTGGTCCTTCAAGATTATTAGCACAATGTGGCATTTTGGTTATAGAAAATTAGGGCGTTACAAACTTGGTATCAGAGCCTAAGGTTCAATAGTGTCCTAGAAAGTCTGAAAGCTGCATCTAGTAGAGTATTTTGTATGGGTGTGTTGCACGCCAAATTTATGTACAACAGGCTATAAGTTTTTTAGGAACAGTTTCCCTTCTTTCAGTATTCATATCATTCAAGTAAGCTTAAGCTCGAGTTGAACTCTTAGTCCAATCTGTTTCTCACTTTTATTTACAGAACATGTCTTCTGTAGAAGCTAATAAAAACAAGCCAGCTCCTCAGCCCGTTTAGGTAGATCCCCTAGAAGAGCATGTTTCTCATGCAAAATTCAGAACCGCTTTTACTACCTTAGCTTATGCAGTAGTTACTCAGAATAATTTGCAGAATGTTTTCCTATCTAGGCTTTTGACTTGCACTCAGCAGAATGAGGAAAAGAAGCATAGGGTGAATAAGAGGGCTAGAGCAAATAACTCTATGCCAAGATCAAGGGCTAGTAACCGCTCCCTGTTACATCAAAGATTCACAACACCAGTTTAGCTTTCAGTCCAGGCACTAGTATCTAAGTTTAAGGATGTCAGTCAAGTGAAAGCATCAGACTCTAAGTCCTAAAGGCATGGGAAGGGGTATTCATACTAATTCGCCTTGTGGAGAATATGGTAGGAACCATAAGGGAGTTTGTAGAGTGGGTAGTGATGTATATTTTAGGTGCAATAAACCATGTCACAGAATGTGGGAGTATAGAGTGCTAGCTCAGTTGGGTAGAGATTTGCGTTAGCAGGACGCCGCTCCTAGTACCACCAGTGGTCAGCGTCAGAATCGACTCTATACGCTTCAGTCCAGACATGATCAGGAAAGTTCTCCCAATATAGTTATGGGTACATATGAGTCTTTCATCTTTATGTTTATGATTAGTTTGATCTCGAGTCTTCAATTATATGCCCAGTTTAGTATAGTGCCCATTCATACTTTAGGTTTCCATGTTCTTAACCTTTCAGTGAACCCTTCTTAGTGTTGGGTAGTTTGTTAGTTGGGAGAGAGTAAGTGTTTCGTGTTAAGGAAACATTGTTGGATGCTTGCTTTATAGGAGGCTCTATTCATGAAGATAGGCTTGGATTTCATGTTGATGTGTTAGTGTCAATATATATACACTTTTCAGAGATTTCAGTAGGCTTGAACAGTGCATGCAAGACTTTAAGTTTGTTGATTTGAACTAAGTAGAAAGGTCTGTATGCAAGTCAGGAGTTGTGATCTTAGTAGTCTATGAAGAAACATAAGCAAATGATGTGTTTAACGATACAAACATGTGTTGAAAAGGGGTATAGGTATATGATGATGATGATAGAAACTAAAGAATGTTAAGAGTTGTATTCCAGAAGATAGTATTAGCAGTGAGTTTTATACTTTCAGGTGCAAACTTTCTGGATAAGTTTATCATTCATGTGCATTATTATGCCCCAGAATCTAGAGTAGATTGATTGTAGTTCAGTTCAGAGTTTAGTAAAGTGTTCTCAGACTTATTATGATGACTTGAAGCTAAAGAGGAGAGTATAGTTGAAAGAGTTCAGAAGAAGTACTTCAATTAAGTATAAGTTTCATCATGAGTTAGTCAGTAAAGCCAGCAAGTCAGTTTAGCAGTCAGACAGTCAGATCCGTATAGTTTGTTTTCACATCTTTCCATCTAGTTATGCTATCTGAAATCCCAAGAAAAGATAACTATTCCAAGGTGGAAAGTCCTTGAAGTTACAAGATAAGTTCGGTTCATAAGTCATGCATTAGTTTCAGATCTCAGACGATCAATCATGACCTAGTTCGTAGGTGCCCCATGCACCGCCCCAGTATTTCAGTGAAGTGGTCTTAGAGGGACATAGAGTCCCAAAAGGGAGATACCCCCATAATGTTACGATTCTTTCATGTCCTTAGACTCATTCAGTTCCATGTTCAGACTCTCCTTACGAAGTTAACACCAGTTATCATTGCATAATTTTTCAAGCATTCAAAAGACAGTTCAGTTAAGTATTTATGCATTAGATATACATGTTCAGTAGAAAAATCTCAGCTTTTTAGTGTATTCAGTCATGCATTCATGAGATCAACTCAGTTATGCATCCATGCATTAGATATGTATCTCTATTATGAGAATTCATCTTATGAGTAGCTTCGGTCGTGTACTCCATGGATCAAATATGTATGTTCAGTATGGAATTTTAGTATATCAGTAGTTCCAGGTCACAAAGTCATGTTTCTGATGTTCTCATTCCTTAAGTAAGCTTAGTCGATTAGTATTATTAGCCTATAAAGTGATATTCGATGATGAATGTTTCCAAGGGGGTGATATTGTAAGACCTCGCAAAGTTCTCTCATAGTCTGAGCCTTAGAGTGTGTCAAGTGATGTGTAATTCTAACCTTAAAAGATTAAGAAGTGACTTCCAAAGTGGGAAATATTTTAAACCGTGTAGAATTTACCTAATATCGACTTTTTGTTATGTATAGAATTGAATAATCTTTCCATCGATACCAAATTCGCCCAAATCTGACACTCGGGCGAAGAGTTAGAGCTATTTTAGTGAGACAGTGTGCCACCTGGCACTTTAGCGTATTGCGGAGCCAACCAAAATGGCAATTGTCAAATTCCAGTGAGCCTCTGCGATTCCCCCATGTCGCGGTGTCTTTCCAGTTTACAACCAAGGTGGCAACGCGATTTCCACCACGGCGCGCCAAGGCTCAGTTTCCCAACTGTCCAATTTCCAGTAAGTTGGAGGGATTATGGCGCGTCGTGCCAGCACGTAAATCGGATTTTTCCAATTTTGGATTTTAATTCCAAGGGAAAAAAGGGTCTTTTACCAACCCCTATATATACTCTTTAACACGAGATTCAGCACATTTACACCCAAATATTGTTGGTTTCTTTCAATTTTCTTGAAGAACAAGACCTAGGGTTTCTAATCCAAGACCCAAGTCATGCATTCATGCATATGTCTTCCTTTAATACTCTTCTATTATTCAGATAAGTAACTGTTCATGCATAATCCCCTGTATTTAGCCTTACCTCATCTAGCATACCAACACATTCAAAGTACTGATGCATACTTTTCTCTTGCGCTATGGTGTCTTATACCATAGGTTCAGAAGCGCGAGATCCAGAGCACCCTTAGTAGTCCATACTCAGTCTATTACAGTAGACGTAGCAGTGAGTCCTTTTCATTCGAGGATGATCCTTATTTCATTATGGCATGAGATTCGGTTTATTTTCAGTAGAAAGAGTTAGTTAGAGACATGTCCCATCAGCTCTACAGTTCATATAGTTAGAGGCTTTTCAGATAGATGTATTAGTATTCAGTTTTCAGTATTGATTATTTTAGACGTTTTGAACCTTATGGAAAGTTTTCCGCCAGTTTTCCGCATTATTCATAGTTTTTATACAGTTATTGCAGTAAGTACCAGATAAGGGTTAGCTTGTGGTTCTTTGGAATTATGAGCACCGTGTGGCATTCCAGTTTTATAAAATTGGGGCGTTATATTAGTACACTGGATTAGTGATCACCCCAAAATGGTTAGTCCACATAAGTAGGGGTCTCACCGCACTTCTATCATGAGGATACACTGGATACTCCATCTTTACTTCTAAACTAATCTTGTGCATTTTTCCTTCATTCCCAAGACTTGTGGTGTTGTTTCCACTTGATTTCCTACTTTTTAATCATCCATATATCATCATAATTAACTTACTAAGCATCCTATAGCTTAAAAAACTACGGATTAGATATCAAAACAACAGAACATTCAAGACAATGAACTAGAAACTGAAGTTAAGAACTACTTTTGCCCATTTTGAGCTTTAACTTAGGTTTGACTGTTGGCTTAATTCAATTAAACTTTGAACACTATAAAAAAGTTGTTGCACACATAATTACACATTAATAACCTCAGGAACTCACTATACACATTATAATCCATCGCAATCAACTAGAATAACACCTATCTCAAGCTAGTAACACTATTTTTCTCATTTAAACTCTAAGTGAACAAATTAAGTTCAAACTTTTTTGAAATACACTATAAAATTATAATTAAGTACTTAAAAACTTAGATTCTCAATTAGATAATTTTTAACACATTAAGAACACAATAAGTCCTTAAAACAAGACTAAATATGCTCGAATAACAACACTGAGGTGCATAAATCCACCTTAAATCACTAAGTTTTTGGGGTTATTTATGAGATTAATCAAGAAATTCAAAGAAGAAAAGGGTGAATTCAAACCTTAAATTTGTAAGAGAATCAAGAAATGGATGTTAATCTAGCTTCCCAAGCACCACCCATAAGCTTCCCTTTTCAGCCCTCACACTATTTTAGGGTTTAGCTCTAAAGGCATGGGTGAAATATCAGCTAATTTGTGACCTAAGGGGTCTATTTATACCTCTATCTCAGATGACTAGGTGTGTCAATTTCATACCCAGGTGTGCAATATGTAAAACCCTGGATCTTAGTCCCTAAAAATTTCTGAGTTTTTGAATCTATTGCCCAACCTATGACTCACTTTATGAGTCATAAGGTGTCCTTATGTGCTATAGAATCCAAATCATCTTCTGACTAGTGAGTGGTGCCTTTGCTACTATCCTAATTTTGACTTGAGGTCACGAGTCGTAAAGACTCATTACGAGTTGTGGTATCCAAATCATAAGGTGACCATTATGTACTCCAAATACATCTGTCTTAATTACGACTAGGACTCTATGAGACATAGTGTCTCTTGATGAGTCATATGATATGAGTCGTAAGGTTAACAGTGTGTGTTTTCCTAAGTATTAATGAGTCGTAGGGTGACCCATAACGACTGAGCAATAAATTTCACCATTTTAAGTAAGGGAATTATGGTCAGTTCCCTCAATCCCCACTTAGACCCCAGTACATAAAACACCCTGTGAACCATATTTATAACACTTTTCAATTGTAACACTCTCTCAAACTCTCTCAGATTCCCTATTTAAAGATAAGGCTAGGGTTTTAAAAAGTTGGTCATCTAAGGGATGAAGGGTTGATTTCTCTCCATAATTCTCTGTACTTTCAGACATGTGACTCTACCCTCAAACTTATTTTCCATTAATCATGTGTATTAAATGATTATTGATGTGGAATTGAATGCGAGTTCTAACATGGGTTGAGGATTTTGGCATAGTTGAGTCTTAAATTGTTTTCCAATGATTATTAAGAATTATTCATGCTTTAAATTGAATATTTTTGAACTAATAGGGGTTGAGGTATGCCCCTAATTTGATGATTTTGGTATTGAAATTAGTTTGGAATTTTTTTTCACTCAACCTATTTGTGTCCTTAGTTTTGAAATAAGGATTATCACATGATTTGACATTACTTACCCACACTATTGCATTACATAAATGGTTAAAAGGTTAAACATGGATTTTGAAGGCCTTGTTGGCCGTGTTTTGACTGAAATTAAAACCTCAGGGGTCGAGGCTTTCCCCCGAGTTGATTTGATAAATTGAAAAGGGTCGCGGCATTCTATAAATATAATTTACTTAACAAAAAGGGGTCAAGGAATTCCCCCAAGATAATGGAATATAATTAAAATGCCATAAGTGTAAGATTTCAAGTGTAAGGGTATGGCAATACCTATGGCATGCGTTAATGTGTCATTCATTGATTAAATAAATAGGCTATATGAAACTTGTTTTAAATTAGTCTTAATTAGGGTTATTTAGCTAAGACATGAAGGTGTGAGTCTTAAAGGAATTTTACTAGATACTAATATTTGCCGGCGTGAGGGTTGGGCTTGATGGCCACTTGCTCGTACGATACTTTATAAATTTTTTCCCTAGATTGATTTGGGGTTGGGGAAATCCATAGTCTTACTTGATACCTTCGGTTGGTGTGGATAACACACATTAGGCTCTTTTAGTAGGGGGAGCTGAACCCATATAGCCTGTGGGTGCCTGTTTATGACGGTTGAGCTACATAGTCTAGGTTAATATTTTACTTCATGCTAAGCCTTATTCCCTACCCCAACATAATTATATATATATGTATATGTATATGTATATTATGTGCATGTGGATTTTACTGTAGTTTTAAGTTGGCATTATTTTATCCCTTCCCTGAGTTACATGCTAGTGCTCAACCTAGTAACCGTCTACAGATACTGTATCTCTGCATGATGCAGGCACTAAGGATACTTCTATTTTTCCTATTTTGCATTAGGATTTTTGTATTATTAGCTGTCAGCTTTGAAATGGTGATCTTCTATTCTCAGAAAAAACTATCATTTTGTAGTCTTGTTTTGTTTATGTCTTAGTCCAATTCTTTTGGTTTTGATTTTGTCCATCGTCGGGGGAATATCCTGAGTTAGATTGGTTTTTGGTTCTGTTAGAGGCTTCATGGATTACTACGGATTGGGTATTGTTGTTGATAATCTTAGATTCCTTTGAGCTTATAATAATTTTATCTTGTTATGTGTTTGAAATTCATTTACTACTAGTTTTACTGTGTTCTATTTTCCTAGGCAAAGGGGGTGGTATCCGTTCCTTAGTAGACTGGAGATACCCATCATGGCCAACCCCTAATTCAGGTTGTGACAAAGTTGGTGTCAGAGCATAGGTTCATGGTCAATTGGGTGTCCACAAAGCTATGTCAAGTGGAGTCTCTTTTATGGGTATGTAGAAGGTCACACTTATAAGAGAGAGGGAATGGGCCATATAGAAATATTTCTATTTGTTGTTATCCTATTTCAGGCTATAGAGTCTAACGTCTCAGACTTCTCTAATTCCTATTTATTTGTATTTCAGATCATGCCTCCCAAAAGATCTATTTCTCGTGTAATCTACTCTTTCCCTCTTGAGGATGTTGTGGATGGAACGCATGCTACCTATGGGGTACAAACCCAATCTACTCTTTCCAATTCCTAATTGTCCTCATGGACTTCCACCGGTTCCCTCTAGACCTCTTTGGATACCTTAGGGAAATGTGTCCAATGCTGAGTTTTGCCAGTCAATCTATTTACTTATCAAGTTGGTGGCATATTATACACGCTAATCGAAGTATGTTATTTTTGTTGATCCATATTCTATGGTCACTAGAGTTTTCCAGTTCATGAGGCTGAACCCTCCGACCTTCATTGGTTCAAGGTTGAAAAGGATCCTCAAGAATTCATAGATTAGATGAATAAGATTTTCTATGCTTCTGACTAGGAGGGTGTTGAGTTTTCCACATATTAGTTGAAGGATATGTCATGTCCTTGGTATGAGGAGTGGGAGCATATGAGGGGAGATAATGCTAAGCCAACTATATGTCATTACTTTTCAAGTTCCTTTCCTAATTGTTTTTTCCCTTCAGAATTGAGAGAGGTGAAAGATGAGGAGTTTGTGAATTTGAAATGAAGCAGGATGTCTATGAAAGAGTATCCCTTGATGTTTCATCAGTTATCTCATTATGATCAGGAGTTGGTGTCTTCTATGAGGGCGAGGATGAGAAAGTTCGCTACGGGCTTGTCTCGAGACTTGGTGTTAGTGCAAGGCTGCCTGGTTAAACAAAGATATAGATATCTTAAGGCTTGTGGTGTACATTCAATAGGTGAAGGAGGAGAAGAAGAAGTAGACAGAAGTAGGGGAAAGGAAAAGTAAGAAGTTTATATATTCTGAGAAGGTTGGAGGTCATTAGAATAGTGGTAGAGATGGCAGGCAGTGGTCCTAGACGAAGTGGGGAAATTCTGGTTCTTATTCTATGGCTAGTGCTCTATATCCTAAGACGTCGGGTGATCTCTATTTTCAGAGCAACATTGGATTTAAGGAACAAGGTTCCCAATCTCAAGATAGTGGGGCGTAGTTACCTCTATTTTATTTTTTTTTCCATATTTTATAGACAATTGCATCATGTTTTTTGTGATGAGGAGAGAAATAAGTGTTTCTGATATGGCCAACCTGGCCATATTTATAGAAAATATCCTTCAGAAGATGTTTCTATCGGGGCTAATAAGGTCCCTATGGCTATTTCTTTAGCTCTAACACCAAAGAGTGTTACTTCTGGCTTTGGCATTGGTCGGAATCGTCTGTATCCTCTTACCACCTATTAGGAATATGAGGCTTCTACTAATATTGTCAGTGGTACATTAAAACTCTTCTCTCATGACATGTATTGCTTACTTGATCTAGGGTCTACTCTTTCTTATATGACTCCTTATGTGGCTATTCATTTTGTTTTTTTGTCTAGAGTGTATTTTTGATCCTTTTTTTGTGTATACCCTAGTGGGTGACTCTATTATGGATAGAAGGATCTATAGGGTTCATGTGGTATCTATTAGTAGTAGGGAGACCTTGGTGGACCTGATAAAGCTAGATATGTTACACTTTGATGTTATCTTGGGGATAGATTGGCTCTATTTGTGGTATGAGTCTCTTTATTGTAGGACCCAAAGGGTCAATTTCTAATTCTTGAATGAACCAGTGATTGAGTGGGAAGGGAGTTCCCTAGTTCCTAAAGGAAGGTTCATTTCCTATTTAAGAGCCCAAAAATTAATTTCCAAGGGATGTCTATATCATTTAATTCATGTTAATGATTATAATTTCGAGGGTCAATCTTTGCAACCTGTCCTTGTAGTCAACAAGTTTTCCAAAGTATTTCCTGATTATCTTCCTGGTATTTCTCCCAATAGGGAGATAGACTTTATGATTGACCTTCTTCTGGATACTCTCCCTATCTCTATTCCTCCCTACAAAATAGATCTGACTGATTTAAAAGAACTCAAGAAGCAGTTGGAAGATCTTCTTTATAAGGGTTTTATCCACCCTAGTATGTCTCCCTAAGGTGCTCTGATTCTCTTTGTGCGTAAGAAGGATGGGTCACTTTGAATGTGTATAGACTACCGCCAGTTGAATAAGGTGATAGTAAAGAATAAGTATCCTCTTCCTAGGATTGATGATCTATTCAACCAGCTTTAGGGTTCTAAGCACTTTTCCAATATTGTTCTTGGGTTGGGTTATCATCAGTTAAAGATTAGAGAGATGAATATCCCTAAGACTGCTTTCTGTACTCGGTGTGGTCATTATAAGTTTTCGGTCATGTCTTTTGGGTTGACTAATGCAACGATGGGATTTATGGATCTTGTGAATTTGTTATTTCTTCAGTTCTTGGATTTGGTTGTCATTGTATTTATTGATGATATATTGTTATATTTTAAGAGAGAAGTGGATCATATCGATCACCTCTACATAGTATTGTAGGCCCTAAAGGATCAGTAGTTATATGCTATGTTTTCTAATTGTGAGTTCTGGTTGGGTGTTGTTACTTTTCTGGTCATATTTTTTCTAGTGAATAGATCATGGTGGATCCACAGAAAGTTATGGTGGTTAAGAAGTGGCTTATATCCATGACCCCAACTAATATTTGGAGCTTCTTAGGTTTAGCCAGTTATTATAGGAGATTTGTGGAGAGCTTCTCGTCTATTGCTGCTACATTGACTAAATTGACCTAGAAAAAGGTGAAGTTCCTATGGTATGATGCTTGTGAGGTAGCTTTGAGAAGTTGAAGAATAGTTTGAATTCATCTCTGCTTTTACCGTACCTAATGGTAATGATAGTTTCATTGTTTATTATGATGCATCTTGTGTGGGACTAGGGTGTGTTTTGATGCAGCATGGCAGGGTTGTGGCATTTGCTTCTAGGCAGCTGAAAGTTCATGGGAGGAACTATTATACTTTTGATTTGGAATCATTGGATGTATTTTTTTCTTTGAAGATTTGGTGCCATTTCTTGTATGGGATACATGTTAACATCTTCTCAGATCATAAGAGACCGCAGTACGTGTTTACCCAGAAGAAGTTGAATCTTAGGCAAATAAGATGGATTCAATTGCTCAAGGATTATGATATAGGTATCTATTATCATCCAGGTAAATCTAATGTGGTTGATGATGCTCTTAGTAGGTTTTCCATGAGAATATTATCTCATGTTATTAAGGGAAAGTGAGGTTTGGTTAAGGACATTCACCATTTGGATAATCTTAGAGTTTGTCTTATGGATTTTGAGGATGGAAGTGTGATTGTGCTAGAGGTGGTGACGTTATCTCTTGGTGCTGAGGTAACAGAGAAATGAGTTTTGAATCCTATCTTGATGCAGATTCAAGATGACGTGGGATAACAGAAAGTGATAGCTTTCGAGATTGGTGGTGGTGGTATCTTGAGGTACCAAGGTAGGTTGTGTGTTCTTGATATTAATGGGCTGCGAGAAAATACTTTAGTTAAGGCTTATAAGACATGGTATATGATTCATATCGGGTCGACAAAGATGTACCATGAATTGAAGGATATTTATTAGTGGAATAACATAAAGAGATATGTGGCCAAATTTGTGGCTAAGTGAATGGTTTGTCAGCAAGTGAAGGTTGATCACTTAAGGCCTGATGGGTTGACTAAAGAGATTGATTTTCCTATATGGAAATGGGAAATGATTAATATGGATTTCATCACCGGTATTCCTTAGTATTGTAGTCAATTTTATTCGATTTGGGTCATCGTGGATTGGACGACCAAGTCTGCTCATTTCTTGCCTATGAAGACTAATTTTCCTGCGAAGGATTTTGTTAAGCTTTTCATTTAGGTGATCATCAAGTTGCATGTTGCTCCAATCTCTATAATTTTTTATCGAGGTACTCAGTTCTCATTGTCCTTCTGGCATTCATTTCAGAGAGGTTTAGGGACTAAGGTGAACCTTAGCACCACTTTCCACCCTCAGATGGATGGACAAGCGAAGAGGACTTTCCGGACCTTGGAAAATATGCTCTGGGCCTGTGTTATTGACTTTTTTGGGAGTTGGGTTGATTATTTTACTCTCGTTTTAACAATAACTATCATTCTAGTGTTGGAATGGCCCTCTTCGAGTCTCTTTATAGAAGGAGTTGTCGTTCTTCTATTAGATGGTTCAAAGTTGGCGAGACTATTATGTTTAACCCAAATTTGGTTCATTAGTCCATGTATAAGGTGATGATTAGGGATATGTTAAGACTACTCAAAGTTGCTAAAAGTCCTATGCAGGAGTTAGAGTTTATTGTTGGTGATCGGGTATTCTTGAAGGTATCTCCCATGAAGGGAGTGATGAGGTTTGGAAAGAAGGGGAAACACAATCCTCATTATATTATCCCGTACTTGATTTTGAGAAGAGTGGGCAATGTTGTCTATGAGTTGGAGTTGTGATAACGTCTAAGCTACACCTCTTCCCAGAAGATGATATAGTCATTGTCAACTATAGTAACCCAATGAAAGTTGGGGTCAAATCCTAAGGGAAAATGTGGACTCGTGGATTTCAGATGCTGTAATCAATAAGCAAAAATAGGGGGATTTGAATGCAAAAATATCGAACAAGGAGAAAATATCAACTTTGGTTGTGATAAGTATTGGTGAACACTAGGATTTTTCTCTCCCTGGATTTTCAATTCCGTATGCTTATCGTGCTTTGTTAAACTAACTCGATACCTTGTATGTAGAACCGAAGTTACATACCATCTACAGTATTTTGGGCGAGTAGACAGATTTCACCCTTTATCTTTAGAGTCTTAGGATGTCTCATTGCTAACCCTTATCTTGATCCCAGTTAACTGTTACTTTTTTTGTCTCTAGTTATTAGATAAAATCAAACCATTTTACTAAGATAAACCCTAGAAGTGTGGATCGATAGTTAAACTCCAAATTACTATTGTCTTTATATTATCCTTGTCTACTCCTCTTTTAGAGTAAGTAACAATAATCTGGGCTGGATCCTAATGTTTGCCACCCATTAAGAAAACTATTATATTGAAGATAAAGCAATACATGTATGGGTATCGATTTAAAACAACAATAACACTTCCCCTACTTCGTCAATCCTCTAGGGTTTCCACAACCCTAGCTATGGGTTTCTAGCCGCTCATGCTTGTGAAGAAATAAAAAACATTCATAATCGAAAGCATAGATGAAATCACAATAATAAGAAGTAGAAAACCCATAACTGTAACTTAATTAATCAACTGAAGTCAATACAAGAGAATTCCAAGATCAAAATTGGATCTTGAAATCAAAAGAAGTTTTTGAGTATCAAAAATATGTTACTCCTAATAAAAAACACATTAAGGTTATTTATTGTATGTGAGGGAACCCTAAAACCAAAGTACGAATGAAATAGGAGAAAATAGGGTCGGTGGCCATATGTGGTCTGCACTTGCCCCCTGACCTTGGGCGTAGGTAGTACATGCGTTCAGCAGGGTGAGCACAGGTACAAGGCGCAAGTACCAGATGAAAAAAATCTTGCAGGTTAGCTCTCAGGATTTTGGACTTCTAGCCCTTGCTTTGCCTACTTGCGATCCTTAGGTCCTACTTGCAGTCACATGTGGACTTAGTAAGTGCTGGAACTCATCTTTTTGGCTCTTCTTTAGTTCTCGAACATGCTTTGATCACGAACAAGCTGGAAAGTATCCTGAATATCCATAATTTCTCCAAAAACTAGCCAAAACACCTTTTTCATCTTTTTCTCAGACTTAGCATCCAAAACATGATTTTATGTAAAACATACCCAAAATGCATCATATCTAATTAATAACCTCAGAAACTTGCATAATTCCCTCATTTTAAGTATCGAAACTTCTATATTTCTGTAGCACATTAAGTTGCCTTTGAGTTTGGATTCTGTTCCTCTGGTTTTTCATATTTTGATGTTGAAGAAGTGCATGGCTGATCCTTCATTGCTTGTTCCTTTGGAGTGTGTTGGTGTTTAAGATTCCTTTTATTATAAGGAAGTCTTAGTGAAAATCTTGGATTAGCTAGTCCATCAGTTATGGACTAAGGATGTGGCTTTGGTAAAGGTCCTATGGAGGAATCCTAAGGTTGAAGAAGCTACTTGGGAAGCTGAAGAGGACATGAAGTCCAAATATCCATTTTTTTTCCGGTTGGGATTATCGTGCGTAATGTATATGCATTCCTTAATATCTTTATTTTCTGTCTTTGTTAAAGGTAAGTGTGGTTGTGTTGCATTTTAAATCATGCTAATGGATGCCTTGTCTCATTATTTGGGGGATGAATGATCCTAGGGGGGAGAATGTAACACCCTAAATTTTGGTCCCTGAAAATTTCTTAGTTTTTGAACTCAATGCGCAACTTACGACTCACCCTATGAGTCATAAGGTGTCCTTACAAGCTATAGGAACCAAATAATCATCTGACCAGTAGGTGGTACCTATGCTACTATCCTGATTATGACTAGAGGTCACAAGTCATAAAGACTGATTACGAGTAGTGTTGTCCAAATAATAGGGTAACCAGTGTGTACCCTAAATGTTTCTGTCTTGTTTACAACTAGGACCCTAAGAGTCATAGAGTCTCTTGATGATCCGTATGGTGTTAGTATTATGGTCGACACTGTGTGTGTGCCCAAGGACTCTGCCTTAACTACTAGTCAAAGGACGACTTGCAGCCAGTCATTACGAGTTGTAACTCATAACAGTTGGGCGGTAAATTCCTGCATTTTTTAGTAAGAGCATTATGGTCAATTCCTTTATTCCCCACTTAGACCCCATGTACATAAAACACATTGTGTACCTTATTTTCAACACTTATGAATTGTAAACACTCTCTCAAACTCTCTCAAATTCCCCATTAAATGACAAGGCTAGGGTTTTAAGAAGTTGGTCATCTAAGGGTTCAAGGGTTGATTTCTCTCCATAATTCTCTGTACTTTTAGGCATGTGATTCTACCCTCAATCCTATTTTCTGTTAAGCATATGTATTAAATAATCATTGATGTGAAATTGAATGTGGGTTCTGACATTGGTTCAGAGTTTTGGTATGGTTAAGTATTAAATTGATTTTCCATGATTATTATAAATTGTTCATGCTGAATTGAATGTTTTGGAACTAATGGGGTTCATGGGTGTGGGAATAAGAATGGGGGTCGAGGCATTCCCCCAATTTGATGATTTTGGTATTAAAATTGGTTTGTAAATAGTGTTCCCATAACCCACTTGTGTCCTTGGTTTTTAAATACGGTTTGTCACATGATTTGACATTACTTACCCACACTATTGCATTGCAGAAATGGTTAAAAGGTTAAACATGGATTTTGAAGGCCTTGTTGGCCGTGTTTTTACTAAAATTGAAACCTCATGGGTCGAGGAATTCCCTCGAGTTTATTTGATAAACTGAAAGGGGTCGAGGCATTCCTTAAATTTGATTTAATAAACTAAGGGGGTCGAGGCATTTCCCCAATATAATGGAATGTAATTAAAATGGAATAAGTGTAAGCTTGCAAGCGTAAGGGTATGACGGTACCTGTGGTGTGACTTAATGTGTCATTCCATGGTTAAATGAATCAGTAATATGAAACTTGTTTTAAATTGGGCTTAATGAGGGTTATGTAGATAAGATGTGAAGGTGTGAGTCTTGAAGGACTTGCACTGGAAATTCATGTTTTCAAGCGTTAGGTTTGTTCTTTATGACCGTATGCTTGTGACACACTTTATATATATGTTTGTATCCTGGATTGACATGGGGTCGGGGTATCCATGTTCTTTCTTGATACCTCTAGTTCCTATGACTAGCATGCACTGGGGCCCTTTCAACAAAGAGAGGTGAATCCATATAGCCCGTGGGTGCTTGTTTATGGCGGTTGAGTTACATAGTCCATGTTAATATTTTATCTCATGCTAAGACCTTTTTCCTACACCAACATGATTATATATATATATACATACATACATATATATATATATACATATGTTACATTGTGTGAATGTGGACTTTTTTGTGGTTTTGACTTGGAATTATTTTGTCCCTACCCTGAGTTTCATGCTAGCGCTCAACCCGCTAACCATCTCTAGATCATGTATCCCCTCACGATATAGGCATCGAGGATACTTCTATTTTTCCTGTGCAGTGTTAGGATTTATGGATTGTCAACTGTCAGCTTTGAAGCGGTGAACTTCCATTCTTCGAAAAGGCTATCATTTTGAAGTCTTATTTCATTTATGTATTAGACCTACTTCTTTAGTTTAGGTTTTGGCCATCGTCGGGGGCAAGTCCCGACATAGATTGGTTTTTGGTTCTGTCAGTGGCTTCGTGGATTACTGTTGATTGGGTATTATTGTTAATAATCTTAGACACCTTTGAGCTTACATTCATTCTATCTTGTTATATATTCAGAATTTATTCACTGCTAATTGTATTGCGTTCTATTTGGCTAGGCAAAGGGGGGGTCTCCGATCCTCGGTGGAGTTGAGATAACCATCACGACTATGCCCTGGTTTGGGTCTCGACACAATCACACACCCTGGCAGAAGGAGGGGATGTGGTGATCTCCAACCCGATTAGTACGATTGCACTACCCTCTCTGCACACCTGGTGGATTGCCACTCAAGTGGTATGATCGCAGGTGCACTAGAAACTAGCTAAAATTTTGAAATTCTTCCAAGTTTCTGCCAAGGCCTCGGGATTCATTCAAAATCTGATATACGCAACAAACTATGTGACCGCACTAAATTTGATACTCCGGACTAGATGCTGATATCAAATTTTTGGTTCGTTTTCACAAAGTTGACCCCTCAAATCCGAAATCACAATTCTCCAAACCAAAGATCGAAATGAGATTTAAAAACCATAAAACCACACAAAATATGTTGCCACCCTAAAATAGACATTTCGGATTTGCCGGCATAGTCTGTTCAGCCACCCATCATTAGGATTAAAAGATAACCATAAAATTCCATAATAAGGCTCTTAAAGCCTCCAAAAATCACAATATCGCACAAATGGTACCAAAATATATTGGGAATCATGCCAATCAACCCCACAACCCAAAACTACCCTAATTAAACTACGAAGAGAGTTAAAATAGCCAAATCACACAGAAATACATATTTCACATATATCATCAAAATTTCAGGTCGTTATAATATCTAGAGGTATAAGCCTCAAAAGAATTGTCTGAATAGATTCACCAACCCTTGGAATAAAATGTAGCCACAAAATATCCAAATAACCTTAGAATCTATGGTGGAACTCCTGGACAAACCACTCAACACCTAATCACGAATGTCACAAAGTCTCTTAGCCTCATACTAAAAACTCAAAATCTGCTTAAGTAAGGTAGACCTTTCCTCAACACTAGAAAAAGTCCTCCTAAGGTCTGAAATATCAAGTCACACCATCAAGTTGGATAAGGACTACTTATCCCATGCCAATGGCCTCTTAGAGACCTAAATAGATGTCAGCTACCCATACTCAATGCCTTCTAGATCAAGGCGTACGCTACCATATTCGCCTTACAAAATATAGATGTTATAATTCATAAGTAAATCCATCCACCTATACTGCTATCATGACCCAAGAATACCCCCTAGTCATAACAAGGTGATTAGAACCACAAGTGATCCCAAGCTAACCCATGTACTGGCATGATACTTGAGCAACTAATTTAATATATATATATATATGTATGTATATATATGTGTGTGTATTTATACATATATATATGTATATATACTTTCTACAATTGAGTGGAAACATAATCATAATGAAATAAGCTATTTCAATACATAACTGATCAAAGTTTACAACAAAAAAATCTGATAGAAAGGAACTTAAATTACAAATACTGGCTCTAATAAAAAATCTAAGAAGCCTATACAATACTGACTAGAGGTAGCTGTGACATTCCTCCAACTACCACAAATTAATACATAAGGACAATAAATACATGAAATGCAACAAACTTGAATCCTCAAAATAACAAAACTTGTCACCTGCTGGATGAATGTTGAGAACTATCTAACCTTGGTGTATGGGCAACATCTGGTACCTATATTATGAACGAATATACCCACAAATGCATATATGTGGTCAGTACTTTGGAATGTACTTCGTATGTGAGGCATACACTAAATCATGGACATACATAAGGTATGCTTTAAAACTCGAGGACATAAGTTATTTTTTTAAATATGCATTTAAATTAGGGTTGTACGTAAAAGCTGTATGACATAGTGAAATTTCTAAATCATGAGTTGAAAATATCTTTGTAAGCTGGGAAGTGGTAAAAAAATGAATGACATATGTAATTCTCAAATTAAAGCTGAATAGGTAGAAAAACCATGCTGAGGATCATGTATCAATACTGAGCATGAATGCATGAACATGCAAAATGAATATAAGACCAAGCATTAACACGTACTGAAATTATCTGTAAGTTTAATAACTGTTACACTGAATAATTGGTCAGGCAAACCTGAGTTGATTTAATCTGATTACTGAACTAAAACTGTGAGAAAAAACTACAATCGACATACCCCAACTTGAGCAAATTTGGGACCAACCTACAAACCTAGTTGGAAAGGTGATGGTACCTAGGGGTACCAACATATGGCTGACCATGTGGATCCATAAAGCTGATATCCTGAAGGATAAGGGTGTCATGCCTCTACTGACGAGGGAATCCTCATAATCTATGATGGAATCATAGGTCTAAAACATAGGGATCGCTGCTAACAACTCATGCCTAACTGATGGGAGAGATGCCATCCATGCATTCACCCGGTGCTAAGTGTTACTCCCAACTGAATGACACTGGTACTAATTTAAATTCAATATAGTATAATACTAATGAGTGCTTATTCTGATATCATTCTGAAATATAAAGATACAAGTTTAATCTAAAAAACATGTAACCTAAAAACTATAGCATGTATGATTTACTTAGGTATTGGGTATTTATAACTCGTCAACTATGATTTATGCAACTGAACATGATAATATAGAAAACTGATCATAAAAGGAAATTTTATGAATAAAGACCAAAATTTCAACAATTGATCATAATATGGAAATTCATGATTTTGAACATGGGAAAACATAACTTCATGGTTTAATTACGAAATGATCTAAAAGAATTAGGGAAAACTCATATAGCTTGATCATATACTTGAGTTCTTAACTAATATCATGTAAAACATGCTTGAATTTGAGAATAGCATGAATGATATGATATAGACCTAAGAAACCATGAATAATCATTAAAATATGCTCATGAGTGACAAATATATCATGAGGAATTGAATTTTAAACATAAAGTAACAATTTGGGTAAAACCCTATTTTTGAAGATCATAAAATCCATGAACGTAAATCATAATTTGGGCATGAAGATGAAAGGAAATCCCAATTGAATACGCAAATACCTGAATGTAGAAGCCTTGGATAAATTTCTTGGTATTGAACTTGAACTTGAAGAACCCTAGTTGGCTTTGGGGAGAAAGGAATTGCCTTTTTTTCTTTGTGATGAATGATTTCTGAGTTATGATAGGTTTGGGTAATATTTATTCTTGATAATTTCTGTTTTAAAGGGTGAAACAATGTAGTTTTGGGGTTAAAAGAGTGGGAAAAGACCAAAAAACCCCTTAGAAATCATCTGAAAAACGTCTGGAATTAGTCTTGATGAGTTTGACCACGACTCGTAGGGTCTGGCCATGAGTTGTGGCTTGGTTCACCGCTAGGAACCCCGATTTTGACCCCTATGGTTGTTATGAAGACTCCTCCTAACTACTTGTAGGGTATAACTATGATTCATCATTAGGAGTTGTAGTCATTGGTTGCTTTGACAATGCTTCAGTAATTTAGCCATAACTTTTCACCCTGATATAGGATTAATGAAAAATTGGTATTGTTGGAAAGATAATTTAATTATATATCTTTTGGTGGATCTTGAGCTCAGAAATTCTTAGTATACCAAAAGTTATGCTTGTTTTAATCTGACTATAGTTATATTCTTCACAAGGATTTAATCTCTAAAGGATGTTTCGACTTGTCTATAAGCTATGAGCTATTTGGGGTCTTAATATATGTATAAGTCACTTGTAAAGCTACAAAAACAAGAGTCTTGATTCTTGGATCCTTTAATGGTTAGGATACTTCTCTATAAGAACTCGTAATGTCTGGATACAATTCATATGCTGGACTTGTAACTACTAGGTTGAAATTTTGGATTACATACTATTGTGACTACGAATCCTTCCATATGATCTGTAGACACTAATTTTGGGTCATAGTGAGGAGTAATAGTTACTTGGTTAAAGATGAGGGATCCACTGGAGGGACTACAATTCACTCGTGATGACTCGTCATAAGTTGTTACGACTCGATACCTTGAGTCATAGTCATAACAGAGAATCAAGCCATTTAGGGAAATTTTTCGTAACTTCTTACCACAACATCAGATTAAGGCGAGGCTTGAAGCATTGGTAAGATAACTTTGTGGAATATCTTTTAAGAGGTCTAGAGCTTGGAAAATTTGAGGTATTATAACATATCCCTCTTGGGGTCATTCGTCCTAGAATGAAGATTGACTTGGCTGAAAGTATAGGGAAAGAGCTGCAACACCTAACCTAGAATTCTGAAAGTTGAACATAGACATGATTACTAAATTTCCAACTAACTTTAATTAGCTTGAAAATTTGAGAATTCACTAGTACTATCTGGATGAATTCTAAAGTTGGATAACCAACATGATATTGATTTCTAAATTTGGGTATCTGTTATGATTGCGACTAATTTAGACTAGGAGTAGGGGCACAACTAAATTCACAATTTGAATGAATGTGAATAAATTACCACATGGAATAGGGATATTCATGAATCCTCAGATAGTAAGACTAGATAAAAAAAGTGGAAAACTATAGGATCTTAATTGTCTGATTCCTAAACTGCGTTACTGGCTATACGAACTATCTCAAACTGAAAGCTTATAACTCAACTGAGGTATCCCTTCTACACTTCTTGTTCAAACTCCTAATAACATTTGGGAGTAAAGAATTTTGGGCATGATTTGAGTAAGATATCTGAATAAGGAATTTCAACATGGCTACAACTCTATAGCATGGAACATAGGCATATAAATCATAAGCTAGGATAGAATTACTACGCCTCAAGAAATGCAACTGCTAACTTTCATGATTATCCATACTTATCGAATACTCCATCAACTACACTTTTCCTCTAATATACTACACTTCATTTTACACCACTTATAATCTTCACATGGGTATTGATAACTCCTTCCACCAAAGTCTGAGCTTAACTAAATTCTCTCATAATGTCCAAGCCTAACTCAAAGTCACATGGTACCACACATAACCCAATAATACTCATATAGACCACGGATTTAATATCCTATGTGTTTTCAGAGCTATTATCTCAAGAATATTACCCCTTACTACCTCAATATCTAACTTCAACCTCTTACTAGAAATTCATTAGTGTACAATGCATTTATCCACTTATATACCAAGATAATATTCAAGCCTATCTTTATAACCACATACGAACTTCTACGTAACAAACCCACCTAAGAATTTTTTTCTCATATTCTCTAATAACTTTATCAATAAAAACTTTCTTACACTACGCCTAAGAAGACAAGCCTAGAATTCTAAATTAACTATGACATATACCAAAACTTTTGCCTCAATCTTTCTTCAATCATATAGCCTTAGATAAAACAAGAATACACCAATATTTCCCTAATAAGGAAAATTTACTCTCTCCTATCTAAACTATAGTTCATCTATTTTTATCACCATTGTCTTAACATAAGGAGAGGTCATAGAAAGGTTACAACATGAGGTCCTGAAGCATTAAAAAAATACTATACATAACTTTGATACTTAATTGAGGCCTGAGGAATAGGGTAACAATGGAATAAATTCATTAAAGAGATCTAAACTGAGGTCATACATGACATAATGCAAATTTTCATGGATCATCAAAGATGCACCATGTCTTATGAGAACTGAACATACTGTAAATCATGAGTACATGATTCATGAGTTGCATGACTTAAGTTTTTGGGTTCATAAATTCATGGAATATGGTTTGTACTGCTAAGTGAACTGGAACTCCTTATACTAGGAAATGGGAGCGTACATGATTCTCTATATACAGTGCATGAATATGAGCTATGAACACAGAGCTAGCTAATTTGTAAGGCTTTAGTAGGTGTCATAATGATTAAATTTCAAAAGTTTGTACTGAGATATGAATAGGTTGGGCATCTTCCTCCCCTTATGTTGTTCTACAACACACTTGAATCACTACTGTAATCTGAGAGCCTGACATGGTTTCTAGTTCTATTATCTCCTCCTTAGATTTAAGCCATTGTTTAAGTCTGTGGACCCCTTTAATAAAGTCTAAACTGAATTGCAATCACTATACTATAAAGTTTGAGATATAATGGTACACATAAATACTAAACTCCTCCTTAAAGATTAAGCCATAATTTCTTTAATCAAACAGTCTATACATGAATGCTCAACTTTACTTTTATAAACTATATCTAAACAATACAAACTTCATTCTTTGACACTCCCTTAATATATCATCTTTAACTTTCTCTAGCTTCTGCAATCATCATCATATACTTACCCCCTTCTAGTCAATGTACTTGCCTCACTTAACACATAATCTTCCTCATTTCCTTCATAGCCTACTAATATCATATCCCTAAAGTTATATTTTTTTCCTAAACCATGAGAATTTCTATTACACAAATTATCCAACATCAATAATCTATAACCCATAACTTAGCTGGTAAGAACATCATCTACTACATAACTAACCTAATCCGTACTTAGCAAATCAAGGGTACTATCTAAGTAAAACACCTTAAAAACTTTGAAATAATACAATTCCATGCCACTTTGGGTACACCTCTATATCATAGCCACACAATCATACTTAATTTTGAATTGACAAACTTAAATTCTTGCATACATTATTTCAAGCATACTGGCTCACCTTTCATACAACTATCCCCATGGATAAATAATCTACTAAATCCCAATAAATACTAACCCCACTTTACTACTGTTAAACTTCTATATTCATGTTTCTAACTCTAGGTCATATGCTGTCATACGATTTTGAAAAAGGACCTGAGGGCATATCTGAATATGTCTTAGTGCACAATTTTCATGAGCATGAATGAAATCTTTCAAACACTGGAACATAAAGGCATGGATGTGATCTTTTTGAGTTTACATAAAATCTTATAACTATATGTGGGGACAGTCTGAGAAAACTCTATAAGTAGGAATTTAAGCTTGCCTATTTATATTACCCCAAGAATAAGGCAGAGTTGACATGAATGTAGAAACATGAGAATCTGTACAAGTTTCATAGAGAACGTCTCTACAACATGATCTGAGATATGAAAGAAGGGGAATATTTCTTAAATGCCTAGTAGCCTCTCGAAGAAAAGTACATATGTCTCCATACCATTTCGCAAAACTTTACTAGACACGGCTTTATAGACACTCTATGACACTTGAACTTGTGACTATGATCCCAAGTTTGTCATGACTCGAGACTACCTCCTAGTCATAACATGGTGTTTAGAACAACAAGTGAACCCAAGTTAACCCATGTACAGGCATGATGCTCGAGCAACTGATTTAATATATATATATATATATATATACTAAATAACTGAGTGAAAGAATAACCACATGACATAAGCTATTTTAATATATGATTGATCAAAGTTTACAACACTGAAATCTGAGAGAGAGAGGAACTTTAATTACAAATACTGACTCTGACTGAACATCTATGAAGACTCTACTATAATGACTAGAGGTAGTTTGTACATGCCTTCAACTACCACAAATCTATACATAAGGATAATAAAAATACAATACGTGAACTGCAATGGACTTGAGTCCCCGAAATAAGAGAACTCATCACCTGCGGGATGAATGCTGGAGAACTGTCTCACCCTGGTATGTGGGCTACATCTAGTATCTTTATTATGAAGGAATGTATCCACAAACACATATATGTGATCAGTACTTTGGAATCTACTAATTATGTGAGACATGCACTAAATCATGGACATACGTAAGGTATGCTTTAAAAATTGAGGACTTAAGCTATTTATTAAAATATGCATTTAAATAATGCTTGTATGTAAAAGTTATAAGACATAGTGAAATTTCTCAATCACGAGATAAAATTATTTTTGTAAGATGGCAAGCGGTAGAACCATGGATGCCATATGTAATTCTCAAATTTAAGTTGAATTGGTAGAAAAACCATACTGAGGATCATGTATGAATACTGAGCATGAATGCATAAACATGTAAAATGAATGCAAGACCAAGCATAAGCATGTATTGAAATAATCTGTAAACTGAATAACTGATAAATTAAACACTTGGTCATACAAAACTGAGTTGATATAATCTGAATACTGAAATGAAACTGGGAGAGCTAACTACAATCGACATACACCAATCTGAGCAAATTAGGGCCAACATGTATCCCCAGTTAGAAGGGTGCTGATACTTTGACAGGGGTACCAACACATGGTTAACGATGTGGATCCACAAGGTCTATGTCCCAAAGTAAAAGGGTGTCATGCCTCTATATACGGGGGACCCCTTATAATCTATGATGGTTCCATAGGTATGAAAATTAGGGATTGCTACTAAAGACTCATGCCTAACTAATGAGGGAGCCTCTATCCCTATGTTCACTTGGTGTTAAGTATTACTCCCAACTGAATGAAACTGGTACTTATTTAAATTCAACATAGTATAATACTGATGAGTGCTTATTTTGATATCATTCTGAAATATAGAGACACAAGTCTAATCTAAATGACATGTAACTTGAAAATTGTAACATGCATGATTTACTTAGGTATCGGGTGTTGCTAACCCACCAGCCCTTACTAATGCTACTGAACATGATAATATTTAAAATTGATCATAAAAGGAAATTTTATGAATAAAACCCAAAATTTCAACAACTAATCATAAGATGGAAATTCATGATTTTGAACATGGGAAAATATGAATTCATGGTTTAATTACAAAATTATCTGAAGGAATTAGGGAAAACTTATATAGTTTGATCATATGCTTGAATTCTTAACTAATATCTTGCAAAGCATGATTGAATTTAGAGTAGCATGAATGACATGACTTGGGCCTAAGAAACTATTAATAATCATTAAAATATGCTCATGAGTTACAAATATATTGCGAGGAATTGAATTTTAAACATAAAGTAATAATTTGGGTAAAACCCTATTTTTGAAGATCATAAAATCTATGAACGTAAATCATAATTTGGGCATGAGGATGGAAGGAAATCCCCATTGAATACACAAATACCTGAATGTATAAGCCTTGGATAAATTTTTTGGGATTGAACTTGAACTTGAAGAACCCTAGTTAGCTTTGGAGAGAAAGGAATTTCCTCTTTTTACATTGTCATGAATGATTTCTGAGTTATGATAGGTTAGGTAATATTTACGCTTGATAAATATTGTTTTGGAGTGTGAAATAACGTAGTTATAGGGTTAAAAGAGTGGTAAAAGACCAAAAAACCCCTTAGTAATCATCTGGAAGCAGTCCCAACGAGTTTGGCCATGACTCGTAGGGTTTGTCCTTGATTCGTGGCTTGAGTAATAACCAGGAACATAAATTTCAACCCCTACTATCATGAATAAGACTCCTCTTGAATACTCATAGTGTCTAACTACGAGTCGTCATCAGGAGTCTTAGTCACTAGCATCTTTCACAATGCTTCAGTAAATTTAATTATAACTTTTCACCCCGATATTAGATTAAGGAAAAATTGGTATCGCTGGAAAGCTAAATCAATTATATAAATGCTGGTGGGTCTTGAGATCTGAAATTCTTAGTACAAAAAAATGTTATTCTCATTTGAATCTTACTATAATTATATACTTCACAAGGATTTAATTGTTAATGGATGTTTTGACTTGTCTATAAGCTATGAGCTATTTGGGATCTTAATATATGTCTAAGTCACTTGTAAAACTACCAAAATATGAGGCTTTATTCTTTAATCCTTTACTGGCCAGGCTACGAGTCTTCTTAATGACTTGTAATATTCGGATATGAATCGTATGCTGGACTCATAACTACTAGGTTAAATTTTTGGATTACATACTATTATGACTACGAATCCTTCCATTAAGGGCATGATTCCCTTTATATTTTAGTTCCCCATGATTAATATTCTAAACATATATATTTTCCAATTAAATTCAGTACCTTTACATACTTTTGGTTTTATGACCCTTTTGTATATTGATATTCAGTATTTTAGGAGATATACTTTATAATGTCTCAATCTATCAAGAATATAAGAATTATCATGAACAATTGTACTGTTCAAAAATGCCGAGTTTGATATACATCTCTCTTTAGAAGTTTAAGTGGTCATTGTCAAATGTATAACAAAACAAAGGTTGGGGTTGAATCCCATAGGTAATATGGTGAAAATTAAGTAGTATGTAATTCAAATGACATTTAGTCAGCAATTTCGTGAAATAAGGAGGGCTGTTATGTAAGTTTGTAAAACAATATCCAATTTGTTGCTAGTAAACAACATCAAATTATCAAAATATATATCAATAGAGAAATTGAACTAGGTTTGTGTTCACCATGGCTATTGTAATACTCCGTAAAAGTCTGAGCTCATTTCAGCTCTCAGTTGCATGCATAAGGGGTCCAAATCTTAGAAATTAGCCTAAATGTTGGGACTTAGTCATTTTAAAGGCCCCTAAACTTCAATGATTTTGTTTTTGACATTCTCGACATCAGAACGTCGAGTTTTAAGTTGATCCATAATCGGGGTTGTTCAAAGTATGTCTTGGGTGAGTTTCAAAATTTTTAGATGAGCATAGGGGAGTGTTTGGATCACCAAAATAGTAGCAGCCCTGGGATAAGCCTCCGCACCCCCTCTAGTGCACCTCTCTAAAGTGGGTGTCTCCCCCTCCAGTGCATTGCTCAAAGCCCGCATCGTCCCCTCTAGTGCATTACTCGTGCTGCCCCTCCTTTTTTTTTCCATATTTTGTTCCTCATCATTTAAGGGAATTTGGGTTAGTTCCCCTTTATCCAACTCATCCATTACACGAAATTTAGGTTCCTAAAGAGCATTATTTTCTTTTTTTTATCACAAATTCTCTCAAAAGAAGCATCCCTTTCCTCAAGAACAAACCCTAACTCTTTCACAAGCAATCAAGGAATTCAAAATTCAAACCTCAAGAAATTCCCAATAATCTTTATGAATTCATCCAATGAGGTATGTGTGATGTTCATCCATGAGTTCCTTTCACCCATTGAATCCAAAAACCTTCTTTTGGTGTTTTAAATTATGAGTTTTAAATGTTCAAGTTGAATTTATTCCATGAGTCTCTTGTTAATTTAATTACAAGCTATGGTTACATGTATTTTCAAGTAGAATGAACCGTATCATGTTTGAGTATTGGAATTTCCATGTAGTGTTCAATTGGTTCCAGGATGAATCCTCAAGTTACTAGTTTAGCCATAAAATCCTATTGTTTCCTCATGTTTAAGATATACTCATGTTTAAGTGTATTATTTTAACTTGTTTTGATGAGATGCCATGTTTGGATATTTGAACCATAATCGCATATTACTGTATTTCAAGTTTGATATCTCATACTAATGTTCATTCAGTGCTGGTGGGTTATGAATACCCAATACCTATGTGTTTTACATGAATTCATCTTTTCAAGTACTCAGATAGTTAATCCATGACTCTTATCAGTATACTTACATGTTTATGATCATGATGACCACTATTAGTTATGTATTAATGTTCAGTATAGTTCAGTCAATTCCTGTATCAGTGTCAGTTCAGTTGGGAGTAGGATTTAGCACCGACTGAACTAAGGGATAAGGGCTCACCTGACAGTAGAGGGTGTGGCCCTTAGTAGCAATCCCCAAGTTACAAAACTATATAGCCAGCATAGGTTAGAGATGTCTACCTTCCAGTTAAGGGTTGACTAAGTATCTACCTACCAGTTGAGGGAGGCACATATGTTATTAGAGCACCTGGAAGTTAAGGGTGACTCATTAGTCCTTCGGGACACCAATTTATTGGATCCACATAGCTAGTGTTAGTACCCGTGGCACGGTTCTAACACCTTTCCAACTGGGGTTACAGGTTGGACCATGATTAGCTCAGATTGGGGTATGCCAGTTACATGATATTTTCCATAGTCTCAGTATAGTATTCAATATAGTTTTTGTATAGGTTTTACTGACCAAAGCATACAGATCCCAGTTATTCAGTTATCAAATTATAGTCTTTCAATTTACAGATTATTTCAGGTATATGTTTATGCTTGGTCTGGCATACTCAGATGTTACAGTTTTCATGCATTCATGTTCAGTTATCCCATGCTATTAAGTTAGTCCTTATTTCATATGCATAGTACTTTATGTATATCCGCCTTTTCTCATCTCATATACCAGTATATTCAAAGTACTGACCGCATACTCTTCTTTGCACTATGATGTCTTATATCATAGGATCAGACGTACAGTTTCCCAATCGAAGTTAGACACTTTAGTGTAATCACGCATTTGTAATGGTGAGTCCTCATCCAACGATGACATGTTATGATTATTTAGTAATTTCAGTATTTCATTCTATTCAGTTATTCAGTGTTAGTTGGGGTCTATATCATCAACTCCTCAGTCAATTTAGAGGTTTTCAGACGTTCAGACAGTCAGTTAGACAGTCAGTTAGTTACTTTCAGTTTTTACTAGTCATTTTGGTTAAGCAATTGCTTTCGAGTATTTTATCAATTTTTCGGACATACTTTGATGCGTTTTACAGTATTCAGATTTCAATACTATGTTAGTTTATTTTTCGCTCATGTATTTCATTACTATCTATGTAGTTCTCAAGAAGGTACCAACTCATGGGTTAGATTGTGGTAACTTGTGACCGTAAGCACCGTTGCGCGACTTGGGGGAAGCCTTGGGTCGTGACAACTATTATCACAATTAAGTCTCAATCATTGCAAAGGCTCTCATGATATTTATAAAAATAAAATTATCAATTTCTAATATTATCCCAAATGTTTTAAAACCTAATTTGGGTGATTAACACTTTAATTCTTTCAAACTTAAAGATGAGCCTATTCAAAATCGATTTCACTTTGAGTTGGTGAATCTTGTTAAAGCATTAACCATTAGACGGTGGTGAAGAGCTCAAAATCCTCATTGATAATTCTTCTTCCCATTTAAATTCCTTATTTTATGAAAATTAACTCGAAGGCATTTTCTAATATTTGCAACCATTTGAAATCTAATAAGGTGAAAAAATTATCAATTTAATTCTTGTTATCACTAGAATCTTAACAACAATCAATATTCTAATAATGATTCACCATGACTCCCACAACCCTAGCCGTGGGAGGTTAGCTTCTCATGACTTCAAAAGAAATATGGAAAAGGAATTCATAAATTAGAAAGTAACCCTTACAAAACGAGGGGTTCATACTTCAATTTCTTTCAAGAATAAGAAAAGTTTTTAAGAACCGAAGAATAATTTCAAACATCAAAATATTCTCCACTTGTAATGTTTAAAATTTGATAACATAATATAATGAGAAAGCCCCTAAAAGATGTTGTCTATAGTGCAGGGAAACTCAAATTTAAAATATATTTTAGATCTAGAGTCTCATCAGCTCAAGTCTTTAACTAAATTCTTCTTTACTTATATTTTTCCTAAGGTTACAATGATAGTTAACGTTTCGTCAACAAGTTGATAGCTCATTAATTGAAGTCTATAAGTAATTGCTTCTTGAGTTGTTTGTTGACTAAGGTTGACGATGACAACTGACAACTCGTCAAGTAGCATTTTTAGCTTATTTAGCCTTGTTTTCTCATATGTCAACTTATCCTACTCAAAGAAGTAAAATACAATTAAAAACCACAAAAGTGGATTAAGAACTTACAACCATTCATAATTAAAAGCCTCAAATGTGTCATCAAAAGGCCATCACCTCAGGACCCGACCCAACCCGGGGCCTTGTCTTAATGGGCGTCCCAAGTCCAATCAGGACCGGAGACCACCCCCATTACTCGACCCAACCTCTAGCCGCCTGCCCTGAGTTGGATGAATTTTAAAAATATAACAAGATAGTGTAACAGATCATATGAAGACTCTGGGATAGGATTACAACCGTGACCAACCTAATCGATTCCAACTGTCCCATACCAACCGACAACCACACCAAACCAAACCAAAACCATAAATCTGACCATAACCAAATAGGTTCCATAAATAATTAAATATATATTCCTAAAATGAAATACGATGGAACAGTGAGAAATTTTTTCCAATGATGTCATCTCCAATACTAATGCCAATACTAAGGCTGACACCTGTACCAATCCCCAAATTCCAACCCATAGTAGTTCTACGAAAGCCTATAACCAAAAGAATATGAAAATCTTATTGGGGCATACCCCACACCATAGACAAAACCAATATACATAAATAATTCAAAGTATGAAATAACATCCATGAAATAGATCCCTACAAAAATATGGAAGCTAGCCCCTTCAATCCAAAGTTGACCCTTGAATGTCCGAATGCTAAGCAGGAGGAGTAGAATAACCGGTTCCTGCATCGCGTGGGGATACAGCCGCCCGAAGATGGGTTAGTGAGTGAACTCTAGCATGAAATCAAGATAAGGATAAAATAATGCCATTTAAGAAAACCAAGTAGAACCATCCATATGAAAACAATCCATATATATATATAACCATGTCGGGAAAGGGAACCGGGTTTAGCATGCATTTAAAACCTTTAACTTAGGAATTGAAGCTTAACCATCCTAAAACCACCCAGGAGCTATATGGGTCTAGTGTAACCCCTGAATGGGCCCTGATGTGTGTAGCTGCATGAACCAAATACACCATAAGAGTCAGGCATTCCCATGTACCATTCACTCTCCATGATACATATATGTAGTGTAATTAGAGTATTCCCTTGTACCTCATAGTATCATAAACATTCCCTGCCCCTTATGTCGGCAAACATAAGCTTCCAGTGTTCGTTCATTGAACTCCTACCTTCACGGTTAGCTTTCACACCCCGCAATTATTGCCCAATTAAAATTAATTTCTAACCAAACAGTTATTCCATTATTATTAACCAAGGCTACTAGTAGTGGTTATTTTCATACCAACTATAACTTACGAGTATTGTCTTTAGCAAAACCTATTAGTGGTAAAGGGATTCCCATGTACCCATAGACCATGTTATCCAATTAACTTGGGGATTCCCATTTACCCCACAAGTATCCATTACTATATTTACTTGGGGGATTCCCTTGTACCCCATAAGTATGTTTATTAAACCAATTTTTTCCAAAACCATCTAAACCATTCATATCATTTACGGTTTCATTACCAAGTTTAAACCATGCATAAATTCCATTAAAAACCTAAAAATATGGTGAAAACATTGTTACAGGTATTTTATCAAACACATTGGGGGCATAGTATTTCCAAAACCAAAGCCAATTACTAGACTACCATTCCCATGCAACCAATTATCCAAAACTACCATTAATGCATATAAAAGCATAATTAAAACATGGGAAAACCATTAGCAAGTATTTATAACCAAAACCCCTAAATCATATTTGAAAACCCAAAATCATACAACATTCAAATCATGAAAATATTGTATAAATTCATGACTTTAGTTGGAACTAACAATGAGGGAAGAGAACATGCCTTAAACCAAGATGATGATGGAGATAAATTACCAAGACAAGCCCCAATTTACTCCTTAAGATGAAACCCTAGCTTCCTTTGCCCAAGAACTCTAGAGAGGATTTAAGAGTGTTTTCTAAGTGTTTAAGAATAGAATAGTAGGGCAAATAACCTCCCAAGTTCAATATAAGTCATGCGGCCTCATTAGGATAAGTGGGAAAATGTCCAGATTGCCCTCACTTAAACTGCACTTAATTCCTGTCATAGGATACGACTGACCCTTAAGACTTGTACCTATCCTGTACGAATGGTACATACCTCTCGTACCATAGGCTTTCCCGCTTGGAACCAACAATGTCCAAGGTACGGCACACCCTACCCTAAGTCATATCCAAGTGTGCGACTAGTACCCATAAATCGTACCCTTGACAGAATAAAATTTTAGGAGGTTTGAACATTGACTACCATACGAGTCTATGGTACGACTCGTACCCTAGCTTACGACTTATGGTGAGACACTCGTACGCAGATACAACCTAAGTTACCAAGTCTATGGTTAAGTAAAGTAACTAAACAACTTGTATACACAAATACAACTCGTACTACCCAAATCGTACCCATTCTAAAAACTACATCCATCCTACCAACCAACACTGGTTAGCATAATACCACCCATACCCTAGTGTACGACTCGTTCCCCTAAGTTGTATCTTTCCTAGCAACCAAAAATTAAGAAAATTTTCTAAGGTCCAAAAACTAGGGTGTTTCACCTCAACACCCTCAACTTAGAACATTTGCTTCTCCTTAAGCAACTAAACAATACAATATTATGCAAATAGCAAGATTTCTCAGGAATCGAACAACAGTTGCACATTAAAATTGGCTTCATTAGATTAGTTAACTCCATATACATGAACTGTCTACCAACCAAACAATAGGGATCCATACATGGTATTACAATAAAAATAGGCAATATAACATACACTGAAAGTTATCAATCTAATAGCTAGATATCTAAAGTGTTATCTATATTCCCTCACTGCTAAGAAGTCCCTCACAAAGAATATTGACTTTACTTTAGGATTGAATTAAATCTCCCCCTCTCACAATGCATTCCAAACACTGCACATGTGATATCATAGGCTTTCCCTTACTATTCTATCTTTGTTTTCCAGTAGGTTAACTAGGATCACTGTAGGACTTTACTTCATTTGTAATGAAGGCTTGGGTGTAGGTAGGATACATTTGGGAATTAGTGACTCAGCCTTCCTTGTCATCTACAAACTTCCATTTTCAACTATGCTTGCTACTGCCGCCCTTATTCAACCTTCTCTATATCTATTTACATTTATGGGTGCACAAATCTTTTGACTTGACTTCTTCATATTTTTTTTCCACTATTTTTTTTATATTTGTAAGCCTACATCCCCAAGCTTTCTTTTATTTTTAATATCAATACCTAATATTTTCATACAGAATTCAATTTGTTGTGGCCTCTATAGTAGCCACGTCAACTTAGGAAATTTACCAATGTTGAGGTACATAATGTCCAATAAAGGACCAGGGACAAAATAGAGTCATATCGGTAAAAATAGAAAGGTGAATGGTTATCAAACAAATAATGTTTATTTATATCAATAGGGATCAAATAGATTAATTATACATTTGGATGATTTATTTAGGATAAATAGACTAAAATGATACAAGGCATGTGATCCTTTCCTAAACATCCAAATTATCACCTAATAGAATGAATTGGAAAGTTTTAGATGCACGCACAAAGTACGAAAGATATACAAAATATCACACACTACTGACATGAAATTACATATTTACCATTAGTTTTTCATTTCATACTCAATCTTAAGTAAATATTGCCACATTCATATACAACTAATGACAAGAACCGGTCCATAATGGTAAATTTAAAAAATAACATCATATACATATGCCAAAAAATTTGATGGGTCTTCATTTTTGAAAATTCTAAAACAACAACTGCAATCTATTCTCTATCCTCCTTTTGCGTACATAATACAAACATACTAATTAATAAAAGAAAATCATAACATAATCAAAATAACCTAAAAATGCTAGTTCTGCTAGATAAAATTCTAGGGAAAAGAAATATGGCAAGAAAAACCCTCATGTGGACATAGGTACCCTACTCTCCAACAAAAAGCTATGCATTGTCCTATGTTATGGTCTATCACACACACAAGTGCACGTGATCCTACAAGTAATATAGTGACTTAAGGAATAAGATATCGTACCCACAAAGACTACTAGATTAGTAATTTAATCAACTTTAGTTTCGATAATAATATATTCAAGTGATTCAACGTATCAAGATAATTGTGATAATTTAATGAATAATCAACTAAATAAATAAATAACAAAGTGTGTCAATAGAAATGTAAGCAAGGTTCTAAACAATATGAGTGAGAGTTCCAGGGTTGAGACACTAGTAACAATCTTATAAACATCTATCCTTATCGTGGTCGTGTTGATTATCGGGTTATTGATTCGCAGGGTTTAAGTTATGATCATGGTTTTCCAAATCTCTAATCATCTACCTAAATAGACATTGCCACTACATCGTTGAGTGGGGCTGAAATAATCCATTTAGATGCTGTATGTTAACTTCCTGCAATTACATCAAATAAGGCTTCTAGGTATATTCCAATTATAGTCCCTACTTCATCTTCTTTGCTATGTAGAAGAATAAGAACTTTCCCCTTAAACTCTTTGTTCTATCCCTAAGATTTTCCGTCCGAGTTCACAATGGAACTATAGATTTATTCTAATGGTGGACACTCATTAAAATAGTAGAAATATGAGAAAAAAATAACCCATATGATAAATCAACGTTAACCACTCTAAGAATATCAAAATATAATCATGTTCTTGGCTTCTGTCACGCCCTAAATCCCATTGGAGCGGACTGACACCCGTAGTCGAGGAGGCCCGGGTGAACCCGTTCATAACCTATACTTTCACATTTACATTACTTATGAAAATTAGAAATTTGGGCAGCACTTCGTTGTAAATAGAAGAAAACAGTACCTGTATCAGCCCAGCAGACACGCATATATATATATATATAAACAGTAATTGGCCGTCAGAGCCATCACGTCTATCAACCAAACACTCCTATGGCTGTACAATATGTCTACAAAGCCTCTACATAGATACACAACTGAGTTAGGGTCGGGACAAACTCCCGCCCACAAAAGACTTTTATACAAATACCAAAAATACATATAGAAATGACTTGGGATGCCCCGAAACAACTGGGGCTCACCACTATCAACAGAATGTTCTGGCTCTTACTGCGGAGGTGTACGACCTGAAGTACCAGTTCCTGCAGGCATGAATACAGGTCCCCCGTGAGGGACGTCAGTACGAAAATATGTACTGAGTATGTAAGGCAGTGAGTATCAAGATGAGATACAAAAGATCAACAGAACCCAGATGCCAGTAAATAAACAGTATGAGTAGACCACACTTAAAAGAGCTGATGGGATACCTGCACATTACTTTCATATCATTACTTCCCGTATTCCTTATCAATACATAACATATGTCATACAATGACCAACTGATCAGTGGTACTAATACAATACATCAGGGACCACCCCTGGAATAGCATATATACATAATCTTTATAATACAATGGTCAACTGATCAGTGGTACTAATACAATACATCATATCAACAATTTAAAATAAAGACATTCCATTTCTTACTTCAATTAATCTTTGAGATTGGTTACTTTGTGGTCACACCTTATGGAACTTGAAACCATGATACCTCAATAGGAAAAACATGTAAATAGGTAATCAATATCATGAAAATGAAGTAGAGAATCATGGATACCTCATTAAACCATTTCGGAGTCAACAATAGTATATGGACATTTGTTTGACTAGCCGGACATCTTAAAAGTGAAAACAAGTTCAATTGGTAGTGTCGAAGATCATATGATGTTATTATGTGTCATGTGTCGTAGGACAATGTTGGAAGCTTACTTGAGAGTGTCATGGGTCATTATTCATGCCAAAGATTAGATAGAGTATGCCTTACATACCTTGATATAACCACTTCAATACAAGTCCAACTTGACTTCCCGTACTCTTCGAACACTTATCTACAATAAGTCATTTGTGGCAAACTAGTATTAGCAACCAAACCTTACCATTTAGGTATTAACTTCACCAAATAATGTCTAGGAAGTAATCCTTTAACTCATCAATAAGAGTGCTACATACATCCTCTTATACTCTTATTACATTCACATATCATGCATTTTCATGCAATATCCCTCAACATCACTCTTAGCCTTTATTTCCCTTCTTAATCACCATCCAATACCAACATGATCACTAGGCATACATAACCACTAATATAATGATATATCACCACAATTCATCCTCCATAATCCAATACAACAACTTCCATAATTTACTACTAACAATTTATACAAAACAATTCATAACTATGTTTCTAGTTATCTTCCAACATCAAGACAATACTCATAATCCTTTATCAATACTTATTCATGGATAAGAATCAAGAATAAACAATATTCATACCTTAACAATGAACTCTTGTATTTAGAATCCTCCTTACATAACCATGGGGTGCTTCTCGAAGCTTTCGAGATGGTGAACACAACTACGGAACCAATTCGAATTTTCTACGGTTGAATCACAAAATATTTGAAGTTGAAATTAGGCTAGGGTTTCACCTTCTCTTAATAATTGGATGATATATGATATATATGAGGCTAAGTGTATGTTTATAAAGACCAATTTTCGTCCAAGAGGTAATAGAAAATGACCGTTTTTCCCTAAAAATTTAAATAAAATTCGAATCTGTCCCCAGTGGACAGTTTTGACAGGCTGAAGTAAATCGATCATAACTCTTTGCTCCGGTATCGGATTTGGGTGAAACCAATTGCATTGTAAATATAATTCAAAGGTATTTCATTTTCATATAAAGTATATCACCCAGTTATTCCTGTAAAAGGAGTTATGGTCGTTTAAAGTTGACTCAAAAATCTGTCCCAAAATTCTGTTTTTTTTTAAAGGCCGTAGTAAAACGGGTATAGCTCCTTACTCAGACATTGGATTTGGATGAAACCAACTTCATCGAAAAGAAGACTCTCGTAGATTTTCGTCGATATATATCAGCTCACACAGTTCTTTTTGTACAAGGAGTTATGATCGTCTAAAGTTGATCAAAAAAAAATTGCCTAGCTGCAGTAATTTTCCTGCAGATTTACTGTTCACAGGCTTTCCGGCCACCGTTTTGAAATTTCGAATGTGCTCGCTTATATGTAATACTCCTCTGTTTTGGGCAAACCTTATATCGTTGGAAAGCTTATTCCAATACCTACACATACAACTATTGACGGGATACTTCCGAACACCATAAACTTAATTTAACCCATACGCAATCCTTTAGGACTCCATATAATCTCGATAAGTGTACGAAAAAATTTACGGGGTGTTACATTCTCCCCCCCTTAAGAACATTCATCCTCGAATGTTAGCATAGTTACTCAATTAAGACATGTCCAAGCTTACAATTAACATATTCATCATCATAACATACTTGCATAAAAATAAACACTTACTTGTTATTGTTCTTCTTCCGTCTCATGAACTTCCTCCTCATCGTTGAATAGGTAAGGGTACTTAATCTTCATCGCTTCCTCGGCTTCCCTTGTGATCTCCTCAACTGGTTGATTCCTCCACAGTACTTTTACCGATGCTATCTCTTTATTCCTTATCTTTTTAATTTGGCGATCAAGAATAGCAATAGGCATTTCTTCAAAAGTGAGATCTTCTGTAACTTGTACATCTTCCTTAGTAGTGATGTGTGATGGATCTCCGATGTACTTGCGAAGCATCGAAACATGAAATATGGGATGAACTGCTGAGAGCTCTTGAGGTAGCTCTAACTCATAAGCAACTTGTCCAAATCTTTGAATAATCTTGTACGGACCTATGTATCGTGGACTTAACTTTCCTTTCTTGCCAAACCTCATCACTCCTTTCATTGGTGATACTTTCAAGAATACCCAATCGTCGATAGAAAACTCAAGTCCTCTTCTTCTAACATCCGCATAAGATTTGTGTCGACTTTGAGCTGTTTCAAGCCGTTGTTGGATCACTTTAACCTTCTCCATTGCTTGATAAACAAGATCCGGTCCAAACAAGACTGCATCACCTGCTTCAAACCATCCTATTGGTGATCTACACTTTCTTCCATACAATGCTTCATATGGTGCCATTTTGATACTTGAATGATAGCTATTATTGTAGGCAAACTCGATAAGAGGTAGGTGATCATCCCAGTTGCCTTTTAAATCTAATACACATGCTCATAGCATATCTTCAAGTGTCTGGATGGTACGTTCCGCTTGTCCGTCCGTTTGAGGATGAAAAGCCATACTTAGATTTACTTGTGTCCCCAAACTCCTTTGAAAAGACTTCCAGAAATTCGCGGTAAATTGAGCTCCTCGATCGGATATAATGGAAATTGGAACTCCATGTAACCGAACGATCTCCTTAATATACAATTTCGCATACTCTTCCGCCGTATAAGTTGTCTTAACTGGTAAGAAGTGCGCGGATTTGGTAAGCCTATCAATGATCACCCATATGGAATCAAACTTCCGAAATGTACGAGGCAAACCCGTGATGAAATCCATATTGATCTTGTCCCACTTCCAGACTGGAAGATCTATACATTGCATGTAACCACCGGGTTTCTGGTGTTCTACTTTGACTCTTTGACAATTCGGACATTCAGCTACAAATTCGGCAATATTCTTCTTCATGTCATTCCACCAATATATTGCTTTCAAATCTTGATACATCTTAGTCGACCCTGGATGGATGGAATACCTTGAACAGTGTGCTTCTGTCATAATTCTCTTTCTTAGCTCAACTACATCAGGTACACATAAATGATTCTGACACTGAAGCACTCCTTCTCGCGTAAGCTCAAATGCCTTTGTCGTGCCACTCTTCACATCCTCCTTAAGATGCAATAAAATTGGATCTGCATACTGCTTCTCTTTCACTTCAGCTATCAATGAAGATTCCGCTGCATTACGTACAATAACCTCTTCATCTGGAGTTTCGAGAAGTCGAACTCCCAAATTAGCTAGTTGGTGAAGATCCTTAATCATTCCCTACTTTTCTATAGATTCCATTTTAGACTTACGACTCAGTGCATCCGCTACCACATTTGCTTTCCCTGGATGATACAAGATATCAACATCGTAATCTTTCAACAATTCAAGCCATCTCCGCTGCCTCAAGTTTAGATCTTTCTGACTGAACATATATTGCAGGCTCTTATGATCGATATATATGTCAACATGAACCCCATATAAGTAGTGGCGCCATATATTCAAAGAAAATACAACTGCAGCTAGCTCAAGATCATGCGTGGGATAATTCCTCTCATGTGGTCGCAACTGTCTAGAGCCATAGGCTATTACTCTACCATGTTGCATTAATACGCATCCTAAGCCAATTCTCGAAGCATCACAGTACACTGCATACCCTTCTGTGCCTTCAGGAAGTACCAATACCGGCGTAGAAGTCAACTTGCTCTTCAGATCTTGGAAACTCTTTTCACAGGCATCATTCCATTGAAACTTGGAGGCTTTATGCGTCAACTTAGTCAAGGGTGCAGAAATAGAAGAAAAACCTTCAACAAATCTTTTATAATAACCTGCCAACCCGAGGAAACTACGAATCTCCGTAGGCGTCGTGGGTCTTGGCCAATTCTTCACAGGCTCAATCTTCTGAGTGTCAACTTTTATGCCTTCACTGGATACAATATGGCCCAAAAATGCCACTGACTTGAGCCAAAACTCACATTTAGAAAACTTTGCGTACAACTTACGATCACGAAGAATCTGCAACGCCTGCCTTAAGTGATTAACATGATCCTCTTATGATCTAGAGTAGACCAAAATATCATCTATGAAAACTATCACGAACACATCTAGAAACGGCTTAAACAGCCTATTCATCAGATCCATAAAAACTGCGGGTGCATTTGTCAGCCCGAATGACATAACCAGGAATTCATAATGACCATACCGTGTTCGGAAAGCTGTCTTGGGTATATCTTTATCCTTGACTCTCACTTGATGATAGCCTGATCTCAAGTCAATCTTGGAAAAACACTGGGCACCCTGCAACTGTAACCACGTCTGGAGAAGCCTCTAAATTCTGCCGATCTGCTAGGGCATACACACAGTTCTGAGCTCCGCTAGAACTAGCTGCTCCTCTATCACCTCTACCGTGACCCATAGGTTGTGTACCCCTACTCAAAGGAGGCACCGACGATGACGCAACAGCTGATCCGGTAGGTCGTGTTATACCACCTGTGGTCCTGCGTGGGCAATCTCTAGCCATATGCCCCGACTTACCGCACCAAAAGCAATTGTTCGTTCCAAGCCGACATTCGCCAAAGTGAAATCTTCTACATATGGGGAACGGGTGTCGTGGAGGTCCCAATTGACTCATACTCCCTTGCCCTTGATACCCCACTGTTCGCGAACTCTGATTTTCACTGCTTTGCCCGAACTGATTACCTCTGAACCTTTGAAATTGCGGTGGAGCACTAATTGCAGGATAAGAAGATAATGGGCTAGGCAATCTATGAGAGAACGAAGGTCTAAAACCTCCCTGAGATGCCATAAACTGCCCTATAGATCTGGCCCACTTAGAATATCCTTTTTCTGATTCCTAGGTTCTTCTTCTTTGCCTCTGATCTTCCATTTTCTGAGCGAAAGCTTGTATCCTCGCTATATCCATGTCCTTGTTCAAAGCAGCAATAGTACAATCTCTAACCAAGTATGGTTCCAATCTATCCACATAGTGATGAACTCTGTCATCCATAGTAGCTACCACATTAGAAGCATATCGAGACAAGGAGTTAAATCGAAGACTATACTCCCTTACACTCATATTACCCTGACGAAGATTTAAGAATTGATCTGCACGGGCCTGACGAGTCTCAAATGGAAGATAATGATCAATAAATGCATCTTTGAACTCTCCCCACATAGTTGGAGGTGCATCAATACCCCTAGATCGTTTCCAATCCTCGTACCACAATATAGCCTCTCCTTTCAGTCTATATGCTGCTAGCTCAACCATCTCTTTACCGGATATGTGCATAACATCTAGAGCCTTTTGGGTTTGATCGACAAAGTCCTGCGGGTCTTCGTTAATATCTCATCCGGTAAAAGTAGGAGGATCCAGTTTCAAAAAATCCTGTGTTCGAAGGCTAGCTGCTCTATCCGTACCACTAGAACCCGTGGTAGGAATAGCTTGCCCTTGAACTTGACCGGCAACTATACGCGTCAGAAGTTGTACTGCATCTCTCAAATCTCGACCAACAGCATTAATAGATGGCCCTTCCGGAGGAGAAGAAGCTCCTGATATATGCTCAGCTTGAGACTCACTTTGTTCAGCTTGTGCCGGTGGTGACTTACTAGTACCTTCTCCGGCCACTACATCTACTCGCTTCCACTTATTCTTTCTCCTTGTAACCGGCATCGTTACTATAATAAATAAATAAAAAAAATTGGATTAAGCGATCGATTATGACTTTATCTCTAATATGGGCTCTATTGCACGATCTAAGAAATGGAGAATGGAAACAATCCCTAAATGTCCAATAGCCTCCTGTTTATAGATGTGGTGCACAACACACCGATAAACAAGACTCTACATAGACACGGCTTTGTAGACTCACTAGGACGAACCTCTCTGATACCACTTCTGTCACGCCCTAAATCCCATTGGAGCGGACTGTCACTCATAGCCGAGGAGGCCCGGGAGAACCCGTTCATAACCTATACTTTCACATTTACATTACTTATGAAAATTAGAAATTTGGGCAACACTTCATTGTAAATAGAAGAAAACAGTACCTGTATCAGCCCAGCAGACACGCATATATATATATAAACAGTAATTGGCCGTCAGAGCCATCACGTCTATCAACCAAACACTCCTATAGCTGTACAATATGTCTACAAAGCCTCTACATAGATACACAACTGAGTTAGGGTCGGGACAAACTCCCTCCCACAAAAGACTTTTATACAAATACCAAAAATACATATAGAAACGACTTGGGATGCCCCTAAACAACTGGGGCTCACCACTATCAACAGAATGTCCTGGCTCTTACTGCGGAGGTGTACGACCTGAAGTACCTGTTCCTGCAGGCATGAATACAGGTCCCCCGTGAGGGACGTCAGTACGGAAATATGTACTGAGTATGTAAGGCAGTGAGTATCAAGATGAGATACAAAAGATCAACAGAACCCAGATGCCAGTGAATAAACAGTATGAGTAGACCACACTTAAAAGAGCTGATGGGATACCTGCACATTACTTTCATATCATTACTTCCCGTATTCCTTATCAATACATAACATATGTCATACAATGGCCAACTGATCAGTGGTACTAATACAATACATCAGGGACCACCCCTGGAATAGCATATATACATAATCTTTATAATACAATGGTCAACTGATCAGTGGTACTAATACAATACATCATATCAACAATCTAAAATAAAGACATTCCATTTCTTACTTCAATTAATCTTTGAGATTGGTTACTTTGTGGTCACACCTTATGGAACTTGAAACCATGATACCTCAATAGGAAAAACATGTAAATAGGTAATCAATATCATGAAAATGAAGTAGAGAATCATGGATACCTCATTAAACCATTTCGGAGTCAACAATAGTATATGGACATTTTTTTGACTAGCCGGACATCTTAAAAGTGAAAACAAGTTCAATTGGTAGTGTCGAAGATCATATGATGTTATTATGTGTCATGTGTCGTAGGACAATGTTGGAAGCTTACTTGAGAGTGTCATGGGTCATTATTCATGCCAAAGATTAGATAGAGTATGTCTTACATACCTTGATATAACCACTTCAATACAAGTCCAACTTGACTTCCCGTACTCTTCGAACACTTATCTACAATAAGTCATTTGTGGAAAACTAGTATTAGCAACCAAACCTTACCATTTAGGTATTAACTTCACCAAATAATGTCTAGGAAGTAATCCTTTAACTCATCAATAAGAGTTCTACATACATCCTCTTATACTCTTATTACATTCACATATCATGCATTTTCATGCAATATCCCTCAACATCACTCTTAGCCTTTATTTCCCTTCTTAATCACCATCCAATACCAACATGATCACTAGGAATACATAACCACTAATATAATGATATATCACCACAATTCATCCTCCATAATCCAATAAAATAACTTCCATAATTTACTACTAACAATTTATACAAAACAATTCATAACTATGTTTCTAGTTATCTTCCAACATCAAGACAATACTCATAATCCTTTATCAATACTTATTCATGGATAAGAATCAAGAATAAACAATATTCATACCTTAACAATGAACTCTTGTATTTAGAATCCTCCTTACATAACCATGGGGTGCTTCTCGAAGCTTTCGAGATGGTGAACACAACTACGGAACCAATTCGAATTTTCTACGGTTGAATCACAAAATATTTGAAGTTGAAATTAGGCTAGGGTTTCACCTTATCTTAATAATTGGATGATATATGATATATATGAGGCTAAGTGTATGTTTATAAAGACCAATTTTAGTCCAAGAGGTAATAGAAAATGACCATTTTTCCCTAAAAATTTAAATAAAATCCGAATCTGTCCCCAGTGGACAGTTTTGACAGGCTGAAGTAAATCGATCATAACTCTTTTCTCCGGTATTGTATTTGGGTGAAACCAATTGCATTGGAAAGATAATTCAAAGGTATTTCATTTTCATATAAAGTATATCACCCAGTTCTTCATGTAAAGGAGTTATGGTCGTTTAAAGTTGACTCAAAAATCTGTCCCAAAATTCTGTTTTTTTTTTTATAGGCTGTAGTAAAACGGGTATAGCTCCTTACTCAGACATTGGATTTGGATGAAACCAACTTCATCGGAAAGAAGACTCTCGTAGATTTTTGTCGATATATAGCAGCTCACACATTTCTTTTTGTACAAGGAGTTATGATCGTCTAAAGTTGATAAAAAAAAAATTGCCTAGCTGCAGTAATTTTCCTGCAGATTTACTGTTCACAGGCTTCCCGGCCACCGTTTTGAAATTTCGAATGTGCTCGCTTATATGAAATACTCCTCTGTTTTGGGCAAACCTTATATCGTTGGAAAGCTTATTCCAATACCTACACATACAACTATTGATGGGATACTTCCGAACACCATAAACTTAATTTAACCCATACGCAAGCCTTTAGGACTCCATATAATCGCGATAAGTGTACGAAAAAATTTACGGGGTGTTACACTTCAACCCCAGATCAAGGGTATTGAGCCACTCTTGTTCAAAATCAATATTACAGAAATATAATTAACCATACCAAAAATTAATGTTTAAAGATGAAAGTTCCAACAACCCTAAGAGAAGTATTTAAATTATTTTTGTCTCAGCTATACGTATCACAAAGTATCCCCAATTGATTTGAGGTGTTCCTTTTATTGTAGGAGATCATTGCCCGTAAATTCCTCTTCACCACATCTTGGATCCTATCACAGGGGATAAGGTCTACTACACGGCCTTATCATGGAAGGACACTAGATTTTACTTTTCCCAAACAATCAGCCTCTGCGATGCAGAGGTAATTGTAAACACTAATCTCTGCGATGCAGTCTTATCACAGACCTTCACTGGAATTTTCAATCTAGAAATCAGTAGGCTCCGTGCCGTGGAGCATAAATCGGAACTAGGATCCATGACGCGGAATAATCACAGACCCTCATTAGATTTTGTCAAATTGAGCTTATTCTTCACCACTTCATTCCATGCTTTTTGAATCTCTTTCTATCATCTTCATGTCCAGCATGTCACTCCAAATGCATCCATGGTCCGAAATCTCTATACTATTGTATAATAGCATGTCCAATGCACCAAAATCAAGCCTTGCTTTACTAGTAATGTCCATTAGCTCAAGAATACATTTTAGGCTCGAATACAATACAATGCACACGTTTAAGCTCATAGAACAACTATAAATATGGGTAAATATTGGAACTTGGACATATAAATACGCCCAAGATCACCACCCCATACTTAGAATCTTGTTCGTCCTCAAATATTCCCAGGAAATTATTAAACCACAATTATGATTTAGACCAGAATCTAAATAAGACACTTTTGTCGGCCACACACAAGCGACACATGACTTATAAATTTTCACCACAAACATGCCATATAACATGTGACAATGTAGGATTATAATATTTGAACTCCCTAAACACACAAGTGGACTCTAGCATGTCAACAAACTTATGCACACTATTCAATCACGCGTTCCTACAGGTCACACAACTATTCTCTAGATGCACCCTCACAATAAGATGATTACCCAGTTCACTTATAATTTTGCAATCTATCACTATCATGGTTATCCAAAGAGCAAATTTCACTCACTCTCGCAAAGAATTCACACATGATAAATGATGAACCATAGGCTTTCCCTTAGAGTACTACTCCACTAATAGTCGAATCTTAAGACTAAGGATCAAATAGGTCTTTAAAGGGTGTAATGTAAGCTATGGTATGGGTAGGAACTTATTTTGGTAAAAATAGTGGCTAATCTCCCTAGGATCTTTAATACATTATAAAAAAATTACAATACTCAATTAACAACAAATTCTTCATCCCATCTATTTTCCCCTTTTCTTTGGTTTTGGCCCCATGTTATTAAGCTTAGTTGTATACACTATGGAATGGAATATACTCTTTTTAACACATCATTAAATTTTTCCTTAAACATGCTTTATTATTTTCATCGCCTAACTCCCTACCTTATTGTACCTTCATTCGTACACCAATAGCTATATTTTTAGGGCTTCAGTATCACACTTTTCCATCTTGTTTTTCAACTCCTTACTAAAAAAAATTTCACTAAAGAACCTAGGAGCATTGGATCAAATTAAGGTCAAACTATGAAGAGGTATAAGCTACACATGAGGCTACCAAAGAAAATAGGCTATAGGATCAAAAGGGCTAACTAAGGATAATTGCAAAGGTAGGTAAAAAGAGGTCTAAAACATGGATATCAACAAAATGACTACATCATTTACCAAATCTAACACCCTTTATTTCCCAATAGGCTCTCGATCTAGTAATTGGACAAATTCAAAATTAATCCGACAAACCTAAAGTCACACGATCGAGCATAGGTGTCTAAAACTATTATCCCTCTTTTAATTTTAGCATGCTTTTCTTCTAAAAACAAGTGTTTTCCATGTCATGTAACCATATGGACCAACACGAAGTATATTACCTAGAGTTGTGGTTGGGTTCTTTTCACTTCCTTATTTCCTAAGACTAACTCCCTTTAAGACGATCATCATGCATCCATCTTAGGGAAAGGCACCTAACTATGATGAGTTATGAAAAATCACCTTAAGGGCAAAAAATTTACTCCTAAAATTCAATTTACAAACTAAAGAATACTAACTAAAGAATTCAAACTAAAAATATAAAACTAATCAAAGTAAAGAAATCCTACAAAAATCCAAATGAGTGAAATGAAAAAACATCCACGAATAATAATTACAATCTATAAAACACAAAAAAAATCCACAAAAAAATAAAATGAGAGGTACAAAGAATGAGGACCACCACCCCACACTTATAATATAGCACTAACCTCAGTTCTTAAAGGCATCTCCATATAATGAGGTGGTGTGACACTTCCTGGTTAGGCATCATCGATGTCATCATAAATATCTAGACCATATGCCTCAACTCCCAAGTCTGGGTCCACTGCCTCTTCTTCTTTTGACTCAATATCTAAATCTTTCAGCTGTTGGTCCTCATCAATGGGGACATCATCATAAAAAGCCTCAATAAACTTCAAGCCTATCCGCAACAGAGTCTGGGCATTGTAACTGAGAGGGTACTCCGACTCAACAAAATGAATCTCCTTATTTGTTGCTGGTCTACCCCCATTCACAGCTGTAGCATCTGCATCCCATACATCCATGCAATAATCTTATCAGTCTGAGCCAGGCGCATTGGCATAGTTTGCATTGGCCCATGAGCTGTATCTAACCCTCTAGTCTTGGTCACATCTATCGGTATTGATACCAAATGGTATCTACAACACCAAAACAGTCCGCAAACAACCCACAATCACAAGCCTTTAGCCGCAACAACAAGACAACAACACGATACGAGAAGCAAACATAAAATTAAAAAGAGTTAAAGATAGCTAACTTGACACAAAGAAAACCCATTAGGTAGCAACTAAAGAGTGTATCAAAAATATAAAACCTCTACAAAGCAAGTTAACAAGTACCAAGTTTTTGCGGTGACCGCCAAGGGAATCAACTCACCTCAAGATCCACCGTTTCCAAGCAAAGAACAATATTGGCTTTTCCAAACCCTACATTAATGGATTATCGAAGCCCTACACTAAGGGTGTTACACTCTCAAAGAGAGAACAAGACTTTTATATATTTATCCTTCCAAAACTAAAGAGAAAATGACTTAATAGAAGACTATATAGAGGCTATATTATTACATAACAAAAATGACCACAATACCCTTAATGAAAGGGGTGGCCATGAAGTGTCTTTCTAACAAAGTGTGGTCCCCAAAACACCATTAATGAAGGGTTATTCTTCAATGATCCACAACCGTGGGGTCATTCTTCAACACTTGTTGTCTCGGGTTGGCATCAAAGGTAAGCCCCCACTCAATCTTCCACACACGGGTTTTCCTTATGTCATGCTCAAAATGGGTCCACCATGCATGTTCTTGTGTCCTCGAGGTGACCAAGTCTTGAGTCTTTATGTGTTGGCATCCAGTGATGTCTTCAAAAGAATAGATGCCCATTTGGCTCATATCATCCTCTCCTTCTTGAAAAGGATTAAACCTCAAATCCATACATTGCAAAACTAACGAAAGGACGAACAAGCACAACTTCTTCATGGAATAAGGGTTAGGGTTAGTACAACAAATAACATCATCATGCCAAGGTGGAACATACTTGAGATATAACCATGAATCCTTTGTATTACTCATGAAAAGTTTAGTGAGAGTGTTAGAAAGGAAATGGCTATGACAAGTATCAAGAGATAAAGAATTTACAATGGCCGTAATGGTATCACTAAGTCCAAAAAGTAAGGCTACCCTTGTCTTAGGAACCATAAAGAACAATTGTTTCATTACTTCTTCAAGTGGCCTCATCAAACGTGGTGCCACTGTTGGTATCAAAGTCATCCAATCCCACATAACTTTGTCATTCAAGGAAGTGGACCAACCAATAAGACCTATACCTCTACTTAATGCAAACCCGAAACTAGCATGGATGTCATCATAGGAAAAGAGGTAGTATAGGAAAGAATTAAGTGTAAAGACATGCACGGGTGAAGAAAAAGCATTTAAGCACATACACTCTCTTTTCTTCAAACAAATAGACAACTTGGCATCCACAAGTTGGGATTCATGCAATTTAAACAAAAGTGTGTCAAGCAAGGATGCACATTTAGAAACATTACCCCAAGGAATCAATGACAACTTTGCCCTCGGGTTGTCAAGAAGGACTATACATTCTTTACCCTTAAGAGTACTTTCATCTTGCAAAAAGAGATTTCCATCTTTAGGAGGAATGTTGTCACACCATAGTGGGTGAGCATATAGGCTATAGCCTTCAAGATAAGCTATACCATCATTCTCACTACTAGGTTCATTGGGAGTGATTATACCATCTTCAAACAAGACATTATACCTAAAGAGAGCATGATCTATCTCGCGGGAAGATTTGGAAAAAGTAAGTCCACTCTCTAAAAGTTTATTATCAAGTTTTAAAGATGTTTCAAGCACATGATTATCCCTATGAGCCAAACAAATATTAGAATCAAAGGGAAAGCTCACGGGTTCACTCCTATTCCTTTGATCAACATTTTCAACATCATCACACACTTGAGATTCATTAAGCACATCATACACATCCTCGAGTGGTGGGCAATTTTCACACAAAAGTTGATCAACATAAATTTTACAAGACGATGTACTTTGATTCAACACAATGGTTTCAACACTAGGTGGACATAAATTTATCTTACAAGAAGGGTTGATTTGGTCATCAATAGGATCAACTAGTGTATCCACACTCACAACAAGTACATCATCATCAAGTGGCAAATAAACAATAGACTCACAAATAGGCAAGCTACAACTCACACTCAATGGGCTACTAGCCACACAATTATCATTCGCATGTACAAAAGTGTAAGAGTTAGTTATTTTACCTTGACGTTTATGAGTATGTTCGTCTCTACCTCAGTGTGAAAGTCCATCACAAGCTTGGGTAGTAACTTCCTTCGAGAAGATCTCATCGGAAGTTGTTTGGACAATTGGATTTTGAGGGAAGAGTTTGGGTAACAATTGACATATAATTTCAATGTGCCGTTGCATATCTTCAAGATCGTCATGGATGCGATTACATGTGGCCTTGAAATTATGGGCAGCCATGGTACCTAACCAAAAATAAAAAGACAACAAGCAAAAGAAAATAAACAAGATTAGTAGTAAAAGCTCCTCATAAACACTCGTAGACACTCACTTTGGTGATCCTCACAATTGGAGCGGCGAATATTGAAAGTTGCTTATACTCTGGTAGTCAATAAGATGTCAATTCTACTTAGCGGATGGAATAGATTCTTGTTTGATCGACTCAAGACACAAAATAAAAAATTCTACTTATGAACTTGAAACAAAAAGTTATGAAGAATTAAAAATGAGAAAAGCACACAAATAACGAAGACACGACAAAAATGGATTCAAAAAACTAATTCACAATCTAGTAGGTGATTACTAGTTGATAATTAGTAGTAGAATCAAGAAATGAAACTAACGAAACAAAGAAAAGAAACTTTAAAATCTAAAATTTGAGCTTCAAGTTTTTTTGGAACGTTGATGATGTGGCACTTAGATGATGTGGCAGTTTAGTAATATGGCAATTTTGGTGACATGGCAGTTTGCAATTTGAATTGGTCAAATTTTTAATTTGGGAGAGTGAAAAATCAGCTAAAGGAGGGAAAGCACAAGACTTAGAGCTTTTTTAAAAATTCAAAAGACTATGAATTTCCTTGCACCTTTTTGGCTAAACACCTTTTTGAAAGCCTTTGTCTCCTTTCCTCTTTTGTTTGTCTTGGTATATGCCCTTACTCCCTTTTGGTAATAAGTCTTTTTGAAAGTTCTATATTCCCCTTTCTTATTTTGTATGTTCTTTGGGATGTGTTTCAAGACTAACAAAAGACTACACTCTTTAAGATCAAACCACACCTATTGAATGTTCTTGTTCAACAATAAATGATGAGCATGAAGAACAACAAGAACACTCAAAAGATTGAAACTAAACCAAATGAACTCCAAATTGAATATTTCGTATTCCTTTTGATCACGTTAAACTCCCCAACACAACTATGCATTTTTCAATCCACAATATCAACAACAACCCTTCCAATTTCGAGCTTCACCTTACTAGTTTCTTCAACCTTAAACTCAATAATGGTGAACAACTCAAAACCTCCCGGATTAAGCTCAAATTCAAGATCTAGACTCACTTAGTGTTTGGGAACTAGAACCTAACTCTAGAAACAAACAAAAACCACTAAAATCTCCTAAATCTAATTCTCAAATTTCAGCTAAACACAAAAATGGGACAAATTTCTTTTTTTTGAGATTTTCGGTTTTTCAACACTTTTTTAAAATTTTTCAACTAGCAAGCCCCAGATTGATTTTGTTGGAACAAAATCAATCCTTGCTCTAATACCCAATGATACCAAACGGTATCTACAACACCAAAATAGTTCGCAAACTTCCCACAATCACAAGCCTTTACCCACAATAACAAGACAACAACACGATACTAGAAGCAAACATAAACTTAAAAAGAGTAAAAGATAGCTAACTTGACACAAAGAAAACCCATTAGGTAGAAACTAAAGAGTGTATCAAAACTCTAAAACATCTACAAAACAAGTTAACAAGTACCAAGTTCTTATGGTGACCGCCAAGGGAATCAACTCACCTCAAGATCCATCGTTTCCAAGCAAAGAAGAATATTGACTTTTCCAAGCCCTACACTAATGGCTTATCCAAGCCCTACACTAAGGGTGTTACACTCTAAAAGAGAGAAGAAGGCTTTCATATATTTATCCTTCCAAAACTAAAGAGAAAATGACTTTATAGAAGACTATATAGAGGCTATATTATTACATAACAAAAATGACCACAATACCCTTAATGAAAGGGGTGTCCATGAAGTGTCTTTCTAACAAAGTGTGATCCACAAAACACCCTTAATAAAGGGTTCTTCTTCAATGATCCATAACTGTTCTTCAACACTTGTAGTCTCGGGTTGGCATCAAAGGTAAGCCCCCACACAATCTTCCATACATGGGTTTGCCTTATGTCATGCTCAAAACGGGTCCTCCATGTATTTTCTTGTGTCCTCGAGGTGACCAAGTCTTGAGTCTTTATACGTTGGCATCCAATGATGTATTCAAAAGCATAGATGTCTATTTGGCTCGTATCAGGTATCATTCTCACTGCTGGTCTGTAATCTAACTCTTCCTCCTCAACTGCTTGCACCCTCAGAAACCTGGTCAATAAATCTCCAAATCCATACCTATGCCCCTGACGGTAGTGCACTTTCTTTATTATAGATAATATCACATCACCCATATTAATCTCGATATTTTCAGGCATCAAAGCATTAATAAGGCATACCATGTGACGAGTAATCTCTGTCATGTGTTTGCCCGAACTCAAGTAATGGAAAATAATTCTCATCCATATAAGTGCTTTCCTATTCAAGTGAGCATATGAGAATGTTAGGTGCAAGCCACTATCCTTGTGATGAGTCCATCTAGAAGTAGACCTATTTCCATATAAAAGGTGTTTGATATTAGCATATGGTGTAGTGTTGTTTAGATGCTTCAAGGGATTGGATCTTTCTCTGGGATACCTAAAATTTCAGTCAAGATTTGGGCTGAGAAGGTTACCACTTGGACATGGATTCTTACTTTATAATCGGGATCCCTAGGGTCCCAATTTGTATAAAAAACATGATAAGGTGCAAGTTGTACTCTGTGGAATGCTCAAATAGAAAGATTATACGCAGCTACTCTAGTCATCTCACCATACTCGGGTACTCTCTCAATAAACTTGCCTTGTTGATAAACACTTCCAGGGCATATTTTGTCTTATTGTTCTTAGCATACCCTTTCTTCTCGGTTTCTACAACCCATCTTGTTCCATATCTCCGTGACTGACCACGGGGGATTACTGAAGCTCTTGGTACCTGCCAATCTGCCTATTTATTTTCTCTGAGGGCTTAGATGGCCCTGTAATGGCTCAGATGGACCAGTACCTGCCAATCTTCCAATCTTCTTATAATACAAGATTTAGAATAAAGGAGAGAGTCGAAAGAACTTCATTTGGCATGAGAAGATTAAAAATTTAAGGAGCTAGGTAGAATTTCAAAGAGGGTGACAACGTGTTAGGGTTTTGAAATGGGAAGGAAATTGGGAAATTAAGGGTGATTTAAGGAGGGGGTTCGGGTTAAGAGAGTTTGGTCGGGTTAAAATGCAACCTTTTAATAACATTACATAAAAATTACCTCTTCGCAATGCGGAGGTTGTTCTCATGATAGGCTCTGCGATGCGAGATTATTATGGAGGATCACTAGAATATGGCCTTCACTAAATTTAATTTAAAGCGACACAGACCTTATTGCAGAGGATAGGGTCTGAAATGCGGGACTATCGCTTAGGGCCACTAGAATTTTCCACTTGGTCAAATTCCCCCCCTTTTCTTGCCTTCCTTTTTCATCAAATTAATTTCTCTTTTACAAACCTGATAGCTTCCCAAAACATAAAGTTTTCTCACTTCTCATTCTTCCCCATGATATAAAGTTTCTCATTCCTGCACTCTCAACAAAAACAACATAAATACTTAAGAAAAAGTGGGTTGCCTCCCATCCAGCGCCTTAGTTTTGGTCGTGGATTGACATATCTTTTTGTATTTTTGATTTATTATTTTCTTTTGTTTTTATTTTATTTTTCAACTAACAAGGAAGTAAACTAAGCTATTACATTACATTTGTGGGTTACCTCCCATGCCGTGCCTTTTTTAATGTTGTGGCACGACTAAACGCAACTTCATTCATCTTCAAAGGTAATGGACATCTTGTGTATGTCCACATGATCCAACCAATAATGCTTGACACTATGCCCATTTACCAAAAATGTATCACTTTTATCCTCATGCCAAAGTTCAATAGTCCCACGATAAGTCATTTTCACAACCTCAAAGGGTCCAGACCACTTAGACCTCAATTTTCCTAGAAACAACTTCAATCTTGAATTTAATAACAACACTAGATGATATAGCTCAAAGGCTCGAGTCATGATTTGCTTATCAAGACATCTTTTGGTCTTTTCTTTACACACTTTTGCATTTTCATAAGCATATGAGCGAAACTCATTGAGTTCACTCAATTGTAATAGACTCTTTCCTTGTACAACCTTCAAATTAAGTTTTAATTTCTTCACTACCCAATGAGCATGATGCTTAGTATCCAAAGGCAAGTGACAAAATTTTCCATACACCAAGCAATAAGAAGAGGTCCCAGTGGGCATTTTATATGCTGTTCTATATGCCCATAATCTATTATCCAGCTTAGTCGACCAATACATTCGCTGTCTATTTATATTTTCCAAAACATCTACTTAATCACATGATTAGACACCTCCACTTGGCCACTTGTTTGTGGTTGATAAGTTGTGGCCACCTTGTGTCTAACCCCATATTTAGCTAATAAGTTCTTAAGCTAATTATTCACAAAGTGCATTCCTCAATCATTGATGATTTGCTTTAGGTATGCCAAAGTGAGAGAAAATATGCTACTTGACGAACATCATTACTACTCTTACATCGTTTGTGGTGAGAGATGCAGCCTCTACCGACTTGGACACATAATCAACAACTGACAACGCCAAAGTGCAAATGCAAGTGTACATGGTATTATTAAGTAGTAAAGTGGCCTTTAAGAAGCCAAGTTTTGATCCCATAGAGACTTGATTCAGAAACAATTCTATTTTAGTTCACAATTTAGATTTGTTTGATGCTAGCGTAACTAAAAAGGGAATTTGTACTTTATAATTAGAGAAAATTCAACAATGTATAATGTAAATATCTTCTAAAAATTAATAGGAGAAATCCCAGGGTTGAAGAACTTTGAACAATCATACTACATTTTTGAATTTCATTCGTTAACTCGCTTTTCTTAGTTGTAGATTCGTAGGGTTAATTGCGTGATTATGGTTTCCCAACCTCTAATCCTTTACCTAAGTTGAACCTTACAAATACATTATTGAGAAAGGATGTAATACTCCAATTAAGTTATTTAAGCTAACATCCTACGTTTAAATCAAGTTCGGTTCCTAAGTACATCCCTATCCTAGGTGCTAAGTTCAATTCTTTATTTCATAAAATAATAAAAACCCAAACTTTGTTTATCTCCGTATTCTATCCCCTATTCTCTCTCTCGAGATCAAAAAGTATACAATTGATATATTATAAGGTTCGCAAATCCTTAAAATATTTAAATCAAAGATGAACACACAACCAATAATGATAAGCAAAGTTAAACGAATTCAATTCAAAACTAAAGTACTTATGTTCTTCGCTTCAACCCCGGAAAAGGGCGTTTAACCACGCATAGTCATAATCGTAATCACAAATTGGTAACTAACGACTAAAAACATGAATAAACTAGATAAAAATAATAAAAACCTAATTATGAAGTTTTAGAAGCCCCTTGATCTCCAAAATATGTCCAAAGATATGTAAAAACGTAATACAACATGTATTTATTGTATATGGGTAAGCTAAGTCCGTGTTGGAGTTGAATTAGCTTGAAACACCCAGGGGTGGAGTAGACCATGTGTCACACCCTCTATTATTATTGAATGGATCATGATATTCACCCTATATTCCATAGGAATAGAGCATGTGACACACTCTTATCGCTTGTCTTAACTGTAATTTGAATTCCGAATTTTGGTTAAGTGTTGGTCCTTCCTCCTTTCTTCCCTTGTCTTGTGGTGTCTTTTCAATGATTTGAAGAATCTATAGCATCCATATATCATCATATTAATCTCTCAAATGATCCTACAAGAACACACCACACGCATTAGAAGTACAAAAAACACTATATCTATAACGATGAATCAAAAACAAGAGCTTAGACTAGGTAAATTTCCATGATCTTCCACTCAATGCTATGACTCTTTCCTTGTCTCAATTGAACTTTGTACACTTATAAAAAGTTGTAAAACATATAATAACATCATTAATACCATAAGTAACACTTAAAAAACTATAGAATCCAACAAGTTAGACTAGACAAGCAACTAGCTCAAGCAAGAAAGACTAGTTTTCTCTATTGAACTCTAATTGACTCTATTTAGTACAATCTTGTTAGAAAACATTCGTAACCATTGTAAGAACATGATTTAAAACTTTGGTAGACATTTATTGCATTATCAACCCATTTAGCATAGAATCATCCTCAAAACAAGTCTAAAACGATTAGAATAGTGACACTAGAATGAATAAATACACCCAACATCACCACCCCACACTTAAAACCTTGTTTGTCCTTGAATAACTCTTAACTATAATCATAATATACTAAGGAGAATCTATACTTTTAATAAATGCAAGACACTCAAGCTAATACTACAATGACTACACAGAATGCACGTTACTACACTAAGCATGTTATTTACACAATTGAACGCTCATGAACACTACTCCGAAACATCCTTGCCTCAAGAATTGAGTCACCTAGTGGAAAACTCATGCATATTGATTAATAAAGGAAATAATACAAATCACCCACATTCATCAAACATAGGCTCCTCACAAAAAGAGAGTTACCCATAATCACTCACAATTAAGCAATTTATAACAAGATCGGTATAAGAATCAAATTACGCTCACTCTCACAAGGAATTCACAAGTTACACACAATGAACCATAGAATTTCCCTTAGTGTAGTGCTCTAATAATATAAAAATGTAATGCTTAGGATCAATTAGGACTTTTCAGGTTGTAATGTAGGTTAAGGGACGGGTAGGAACTATTTGGGAATAGTGACTAACCTCTCTAAGATCTTTAATACACTATATTATACATTTAAAACCAATCTTCAACAACCAATTTACACTTTTTCATCCATCCATACCTTTTGTTTTTTCCCTATCTCTTTTAAGTATTTTCACAAACACTTGGTGGACGTATAGTTTACTATCACATTAATCAATTTTTCTTTTTTTACACAAACATGGAAATATTTTTAGCATAAATTACATCACACCTATCCACCACAAATCAGTTATAAAAACCAATAACTATTAACTTGGGGCTTCAAATTCACCTTTTTCCTCTTATTTCTCAAACTCCTTACTCAATTAATTTTTCATTAAAGAGCCTAGAAACTTTTTGGATAAAATTATAGTTTATCAAAGAAGGCGATCAGGCTACATATGAGGCTACCAATGAAAAGGCCAAAGGCTCAGTGGGGGTTAACTAGTATAATGCACAAGGGTAGGACAAAGGATAATACACAAGTGTAGGACAAATAGAAGGTATAAAACAAGGCTATCAAAACTATGCCTATATCATCTCCTAAACCCACATTATTTATTTCGCTTCACACACACACCGGGCAAGTTCTAGACATCACATGTAACATGGAATATACAAAAATCTCACATTCACATGGCACATGCTCAACTCATATAGGATAATAATAGACTCCAAACCAAACAATAACATGAATTCAGTTTTAAGCCAACAAGTGCAAGAGTCATAAACATGAGCCTAGGTGTCTCAAAAATAGCAATTCTCACAATTAAACATGCTTTTACAATCAAAACACTTGCACCTTGTTATAAAAAATAGCACCAACTCAAATATCTTTACACAATTTTTTTTAAAATTGAGCCAAAAATTGGGAATTTCCCCTACCCAAAACTTAAAAATCTACTTTGTCCCTAAAGTGAATTTAAAAGTAGGAGATAGAAATACTCCCTGAGGCCTCTAGGCCTATCTAGTAGCATTTTTTGCATTTATAGTATTCGTGTGACTCCACACTCAATTTTTTCCATGCTTCTTAGCTTAGGTTTCCGATACTCAGACTTTTCATTAACCTGTGAGTCGACCAAAAATTGAAACTAAAAATAAAACATACCTAACTAACTTGGGTTGGATCCTAAGAAATGCCTGATTTAGTGTTCTGGCACGACCCAACTCAACTTAACCATATTTCTTTACCCTTTTACTCTCTTTTGGAAGCTATTTTTTCATTCGTTTCTAGCCTCTTGAGTTTACACCCTCAAAGTCAACATCTTTTTCAAATTCAACCTTCATCATGTTAGGAAATAGTAGATTCTACTTGGGCCACTAAATCTGGTAATTTGAAGAGGTCTTTGGTGGATTAACCACCTCGCACTTTTCCCTTTCAATAGCATTGATCACACACAAATATTTATTTTGGAAATTTACAATGGGTGCTTTGTAAACATCAAATACCACCTTTTCAGCATCTACCCTCATTTTGAGCATGCCTTCTCTAACATCAATCAAAGACCCTCCAGTTGCTAAGAATGAACGCCCCAAGATGATTGGTACCTGTACATCTGCTTCAAAATAAAGAACAATAAAGTCAACAAGTATAATGAATTTACCAACCTTTATGAGGACATCCTCAATTATTCCATTCGGATATGTAAATAACCCATCTGCTAGCTGCAACACCATGATGGTAGATCTAGGCTTTTCTAAGCCCAATATTTTAAACAACGATAGGGGAATTAAATTTATGCTTAACCCTAAGTCCCTTAGTTCATGGATCACTTTACTCCTAATTTGAATAGGGATATCAAGCCTCCCCTGATCTCTCAATTTCTTTGGGATTTTCTATGTCATCATAACTCTACACTCTTCAGTGAGTATTATTGCCCCCACATCCTGCAATTTTACCATATTAGCGACCACATCCTTTAAGTACTTTGCATACTTAGGCATACCCTGCAAAATATCTAACAAAGGTAAGTTAATGTGAAGCTCTTTGAATGTATCAAAGAAAATCTTAAAAAATGCATCCTCCTTCGCTTTAAATTTCCTCTAAGGGAAAGTAATGGCAGTATCTTCTTCACTTCTGGTACAAAAACTTTCGTTTTCAAGTACTCAGACTTCCTTGAATTATCAGCAACTTCTTTAGGAACTTGTTGGGTCACTACCTCAGCATCTACCTCTTTTGTTTCCTTGGGAGGTTATTCCTGAAGCTCTTTACCACTCCTCAAGGTGATTTCCATAACTTTCTTTGAATATTTTGTATCTACTGGCAGACCACCTTGAGGCCTGGTATTTTTTGTTCCTTTTGTAACTGCCCTAACTATAGCTCCAAGCTTCTCAATGCTATTTTTTTATTTTTAACATCAACGGCCAACTGTATCTGATTAGCTAGAACCTGCTTCATCATCTCTTCAAGGTTGCTAGTTGACTGATTTGGTTGAGATTGTGGTTGCTAAAATTGTTGTTGTTGAGCGGCCCATGGATGATGTTGTGGTTGAGTCTACCCCTTGTAAGTATTTTCTTAGTTCTGTCTTTGAGCATGGCCTACGAACATCACCGATTCCAAATTTGCTGCACACATGGTTGCTAAATGACCATTATTTCCACAAACCTTACACAACTTGCAGCTTGTTAGATGGCATTAACTGTGGCTGCAGGTTTTACTGCTCCTAATTTTATGTTGTTGAACTGAGTGTTTATCAAATTTTATAACACAAAAACCAGTGCTAATAGGGCTGTGAATTGTTCCACCTCTAATACACCTATAATTCTTTTCGTGGCACTTCTAGAATCTGAATGCTACTCTGGATTTCCTTGTGGTATGTGGTTCAACAATGTCTAAATCTTATCATAATCAATTCCAACACTTGACCACCTGCTGCTGATTTTAGAAAAATCTTTGTATTGTGATCAAGAGCTTCTACAAAAGTATGAGCAAGTACCTCATTGGACTATTGGTGGTGTGGACAATCCCGAACAAGGGCCTTGAAGCGTTCCCAAGCGTGATAAAGATTTTTATAAAGCTTCTATTTGAAGCTCACTATCTCACTGCGAAGTATCGCAGTCTTTCCTGATGGAAATAATATGATGAGAAACTTTTTAGAAGTCATCCCATGATACGATTGAATTGGCCAGCTCCACATTCAACCACTTTTTAGCTTCCCCTAATAGTGAAAGGGGAAAAAGTGTCATCCCCACATAATCTGTACACACCACAGTCGGAATGAATATGTCAGTAAGCTCAATAAAAGCCTGTAAATGGAATTGTGGATCCTCGTGTGAAAGCCCTGCAAACTGTACACTGCTGATGAGAAGCTGCACCATGTTGTGCTTTAACTTGAAATTCCCCCAGCTGTCGGTCTTTGAATTGGGGAAGTCAAGTCTATTAGAAGTGGGACTGCTACTTCACTAACTGCCCTTTGGGCTGCTTGTTGTTTATCCATTGTAACAGTATTCTCTTAGTCTTATTAGATTTGAGGAATTTGGGGGAGACGAAATATCTCTTCTTCGTTGATGGAAGTGTTGTTTGGGTTCGGGGCTTGGTTCAACCGAATTCCTATCCCTTGCCATCTTCTTAACCTTAAAACCTATTTCCTACAATAACAAAACCAAGACCAAGTGTAAAAACACCAAAAAATTCTAAAGGTAAAACTAAAATAAATAGTTGCCAAATAACAAGTCCCCAGTAATGGCACCAAAAACTTGACAGCGCCCAAGCGCACAAACAAGTGTACATGGTCTAATCAAGTGTAAAGTGGCCTTCAAGAAGCAAAGTATCGATCCCACAGAGACTTGATTCAGTAACAAATCTATTTTAGTTCACTATTTAGATTTGTTTGATGATAGCGTAATCAAAAAGGGAATTTGTACTTTAAAACTAGAGAAAATCAAACAATGTATAATGTAAAGATCTTGTAACAATCAATATGAGAAAAGCCACGATTGAACCACTTTGAACAATCATACTACATTATTGAATTTCATTCGTTAACCCACTTATCTTGGTTGTAGATTTATAGGGTTAATTGCATGATTATGGTTTCCCAACCTCTAATCCTTTACCTAAGTTGAACCTTACAACTACATCATTGAGAGGGGATGTAATAGTCCACTTAAGTTCTTTTTACTATCATCCTACGTTTAAATCAAGTTCGGCTCCTAAGTACATCCCTGTCTTAGGTGCTAAGTTCAATTCTTTATTTCATAAAAGAATAAAAATCCCAACTTTATTCATCTCCTTATTCTATCCCCTATTCTCTCTCCCGAGATCAAAAGGTATATAATTGATGTATTCTAAGGGTTCCGAATCCTTAAATATTTAAACAAAATATTTATACACAACCAATAATGATAAGAAAAGTTAAAAAAAATCAATTCAAAACTAAAGTACTCATGTTCTTGGCATCAACCTCGAAAAAGGACGTTTGGCCACGCATAGTCATAATCATAATAAAAAATTGGTAATTAACGACTAAAAACATTAATGAATTAACTAATTATAATAAAAACCTAATCATGAAGTTGTAGCAGACCCTTGATCTCCAAAATATGTCCAAAGATATGTAAAAATATGATACAACATGTATTTATAGTATAGGGGCAAGCCAAGTCCGTGTTGGAGTTGAATTAGATTGAAATGCCCAGGGGTGGAGTAGACCATGCGTTGAACCCTCTATTAATATGTAATGGATCATTCGACACACCCTCTATTAAATAGGAATAGAGCATGCGACACACGCTTATCGCATGCCTTCACTGGAATTTGCATCCTAAATTTTGGTTAAGTGTCGGTCCTTTCACTTTTCTTCCCTTGTATTGTGGTGTATTTCCAATGATTTTATAGCCTATATACCATCCATATATCATAATATTAAGATCAAAATGGATCCTATAAGAACACACCACACGAATTATAAGTACAAACAAAACTATATCCATAACGATGAATCAAAAACAAGAGCTTAGACTAGGTAAATTTCCATGATCTTCCACTCAATGCTTTGACTCTTTCCTTGAATCAATTGAACATTTTGCACTTCTAATATGTTTTCCACATATAATAATATCATTAAAACCACAAGGAACACTTAAAACACCATAGAATCCATCAAGTTATACTAGACAAGCAACTAGCTCAAGCTAGAAAGACTACTTTTCTCTATTGAACTCTAATTGACTCTATTAAGTACAAACTTGTTAGAAAACACTTGTTACCATTGTAAAAACATGATTTAACACTTTTATATACATTTATCTCATTATCAACCCATTTATAATAGAATTATCCTTAAAACAAGGCTAAAATGACTAGAATAGTTACATTAGAATGCAAAAATACACCCAACACCAACATCCTCCAGAATATACAAATTGCCATCGTAAAATCTATATCCTATACGTCAAATATCTCCACCTCTAGAATATTGTTTAAAGGAATTTCATGGAACCTTGATATCATTCCCATTCTCTGGCATTTGTCATAGTCTCTCATAAAAGCAAAAACATCTCTGAATAATGTCGGCCAAAAAAAACTAGATGGTAATACATTTCTCATTGTTCGTTCACCTATATGATGACCCCCATAAGGTGATGAATGGTAATTTTACAGAACCTATTCATATTTAGCTTCAGAAACACACCTTTGCACAATTCTATCAGTACTTTGTTTAAATAAATAGGACTCATCCCACATGGATGAGAGAGAATCATAAAACAACTTTTTCTTCTGTTGACTTATGGCCTCTGGAGGTTAAACACCACTTACTAGAAAATTCACTGCATCAACATACCAAGGAACTTCTACTATATCCAGTGCCAATAGTTTCTTACTCGAAAACTCCTCCTGAATGAATAATGTATCATTAGCAACATCAGAATGACTCTCAATCCTCCATAAGTGGTCAGCCATATGATTTTTAGCTCTATTTCTATGACGAACTTCTAAATCAAATCCTTGGAGTAGAAAAATCCACCTAATCAACCTTGGATTCACATATTTCTTATTGAACAAATATCAGATGGCAACATGATCAGTAGGAACAATTACATTTGTGCCCACCAACTATGCTTTGAATATATGAAATACATATACAAGTGCCAACATCTCCTTCTCTTTGACTGTTTAATTTATCTAGGCTGTATCCATGATTTTACTTGCAAAGTAGATAGAGTGAAATAACTTATCTTTACACTACCCCAATACTACTCCAACATCCACAATACTAGTATCACATATCAACTCAAATGGTAATGCCCAAACAGGAGAAATTAAGATGGGTGCTTCTTTTAATCTTCTTTTTGGACTCTCAAATGCTTTTTCACACTCATCTCCAAAGTCAAACTTAGCCTCTTTCTCCAAAATATTGCACATTGGACTTGTTATCTTTGAAAAATCTTTGATAAAGCATCTATTAAACCCTTCATTCCCAAGAACACTTCTGATACCTTTCACTGACACCGGATACAGGAGTTTTTCAATGACCTCCACTTTAGATCTGTCTACCTGAAGTACTCTATGTGACACCATATGACTAAGGACAATACCTTTCTTGACCAAAGAGTGTCACTTCTCCCAGTTTAATACAAGGTTTGTTTCTTCATAACGAGCCAAGACCATGTTTTAGTTCTGCATGCACAATCAAATGAATTATCAAAAATAGAAAAATCAAAGTGGTCTTCTCCTGATCTTCTGGTGCTATTGTTATTTGATTATAACTTGAATATTCATCCAAAAATTAGTAATATTATTGTCCCGCCAATCTGTCCAATATTTGATCAACAAAAGGAATGAGATAGTGATCCTTCCTAGGGGAATCATTCAACTTCCTATAATATATGCAGGTCCGATACCCAGTCACTATACGAGTTGGAATCAACTCGTTATCTTTATTAACCAAAATAGTCATCCCTACTTTATTTGGAACAGAATGCACATGTGGCCTACTTTCTATCAGAAATGGGATAAACTATCCCAGTATCAAGCTACTTAATGACTTCTTTTTTGACTGCTTCTTTCATGATAAGATTTAGTTTTCATTGGTGTTGCACACTTGATTTATATCCCTCTTCCATATATATTTTTTGTATATAGAATGCAAGATTGATTCTTGTGATATTCGACATTTGCCATCTGATTGCTTTCTTCCTTCTCTTTATTACTGTCAGTGTCTCTTTTACCTGCACATCAGACAAACATACAAATAAAATCACCAGCAAAGTATCAATCTTACCAAGAAAATCATATTTTAAATGAGAGAGTAGAACTTTAAGCTCTAGCTTTGGTGCTTTATCTATAAATGCCTTAGAAGATGGAGCAATTATCCTACTTAATTGCTCAAATTCAGTCTTCCAGGTAACATTTCTTGTAAATCCATAATTTGTACCATTGAAAGTGCTTCAACATTACCAGAAAGATCATATCCCATCAACACTTGCTCAAGTGGGTCATTAGACAATAGATGTTGGAGCTCAGACTCAATATCTATAACTATAATAGCAGATAATTCTTCATATATTGCAGGTAGCTTCATTAACTTATACACATCGAAAACCTCAACCGCGTCATGAGCTCTCATAGTCTTCTGTCCTGCAGCTACATCAATCAATGAGTGCCTAACTTTTGAAAAGGGACATCCTTAAATAAATGTGACTTCTGGATCAACATCAAAATAAAAAATAATGAAGTCTATTAGGAAATATCCAATACCATTTGTACCAATACATCTTCAATGATTCCATCAAGCCTAGTAAGTGACTGGTTAGCCAACTATTGAATGACTGTAGTGGGTCTAGGGCTTTCTAAACCCATCTTTTTGAACCAGGATATGGGTATAAGATTTATGCTTGCCCCAAGATCACATAAGCCCTAAGCATTGATGGACAACACGATTATGATCTGTAGAGTGAAACTTCCTAGATATTTTAACTTTGTGGGCAATTTATTATGAATCCTAGATGTGAACTCCTCAGTCAGTGCTACTATAACATATTCAGTCAAACAATTCTTATTCGCCAAAATGTCCTTCACATACTTCTCATACATTGGAACACTCTGCGAAATATCAATGAGCGAAAGTTTAATGTAAATATGTTTCAAAATATCAATAAACTTATTGTAACAAGCCTCCTCTTGATGATTCCAAAGCCTTTGTAGGAATAGTGGAGGTGTCATCACATTTTCACCTTGGTTTCCTTGCTTTCAGCTTTGTGTTCTACAACCTTCTCTTTATCCCTTGCTATTTCATCATTAGTATCCTTGTGATTTTCCTACTTAGGTTCTAACTCCTTCAGCAGCAGTTCATTCCGAGTAGTGACCGCATTCACCTATTTTGGATTTGGCTTAGTATCACTAGGTAGATCTCCCTGAGGTCTAGTGTTCTGTGCTCTTGCAATCTGACCCATTTGAACCTCCAAGTTCTTTGTAATCATCTACTGGCTTTTCACATCTTCTACCAACTATGCCTATGTAGCCATAATCTATTTTAGCATCTCTTCAATGTTACTTGACTGAGTAGTGACTTGATTACCCAATACATGCTACTATTGATTCTATTGTACTGGACCCCTATATTGATTGATATTGTGTGCCTAAGTTCCACTTTATGAGAAATTGGGATGATTTTGCCTGTTAGGATTGTAAGTATTAACAAAGTTCTATTGTTCTTTTTGATTAACATTACCAAGCATCTGCTGTATGATATCTATTTTCACAAACCTTACAATAAGTATGAGCCTGATGAACTACATTTGCTATTGCTAGTGTGGGATATATAATTCTCAGATTTATATTGCTGAGATGTGTAGTTAGTTATGTAGTGAAACAATCTGGGATGATATAGCCGTGACCTGATCAGCTCAACCTCTAACACACCTGCAACCTTCTTTGGAGCACTTCTTGCGTTGGCATGCCACTCAGGATTCCCCTGTGAAATCTGATTTAGTAGTGTGTATAATTCATCATACGTATTCTCTAGAGCTTGCCCACCTGCTGGTGAATCTAGGAGAATCTTTATGTTTGGATCAACACCCTTAATGAAAGTATGTACCAACACATCATTAGAATATCACTTCTCAAAAATGTTATCTTCCGAGATGGAAAAAATCAAATAAGTAATTTCTGAGCCAAATCATCCTAGGAGATAATGGAGTTTGGTGGTTCAACATATAACCACCTATTTTCTTCCACTAACAGAGAAAAGGGGAAGAGAATTAGTCTAATATATTAAGTAGATACCTTTAAAGTAATGTAGGTGTCACTGATCTCAAGAAAGTTCTGTATGTGCTGTTGTGGGTCATCGTAAGATAAACCTGTGAACTGCCCTCTTTTGTATAAAAGTTTTACCATGTTCTACTTCTATTCAAACCTACCACCCGCATCTAACTTGCAGATACAATTAGTAGCATTGTTTATAAGTGGGATTGCCACTTCACAAATAGGTCTAGCTTCTGTTTGAGTAGGAGTAGCTCGAACTACCACAACTAGAGATACTGGAGCTGGTGCATTAAGATTAGGATCCTTCTAATCTCCCATTTGAACTTACTAAATTAGGTAGTGAAATACGTCTTCTCTTCCTCTTTGATGAAATACCTGTTCTGGTTTTGAGTAAGGCTCTACCAATTCTTTTGCTCTTGCCAGTCTGATACCTCGCTATTCCTGCAAATGTCATCCACTAAGATCAAGTTGTTAACACTTAGATTTATTATCAAAATCCAAATTTTTTAAAAATTACTAATTATTTGAGTCCCCTACAACAGTGCCAAAAACTTATATCAATTTATCCCACATACAAGTGCACGTGATCATACCAGAAATATAGTGACTCAAGGAATCAGATATCATACCCATGAGTACTACTAGATTAGTAATTTAATCAACTTTAGTTTCAACAATAATGTATTCAAGAATTTCAGATTATCAAGATGATTGTGATAATTTAATTAATTTTCTACTAAATAAATAAATAACAAAGTATGTCAATAGAAACGTACGTAAGGTTGTAAACAATACGAGTGAGAGTTCCAAGGTTGAGACACTATAAACAATCTTATAAATCTCTATCCTTATCATGATCGTGTTTATTATTGGGTTATTGATTCGTAGGGTTTAAGTTATGATCACGTCTTCCGAACCTCTAATCTTCTACCTAAATAGTCATTGCAACTACATCATTTAGTGGGGATGTAATAATCCATTTAGATGCTTTAAGTTATCTTCCTGCAATTGAACCAAACAAGGCTTATAGATATATTCTGATCCTAGTCACTACATCTTCTTTGTTATGTAGAAGAATACAAACTTTCTCCTTAAACTTATTGGTCTATCCCTAAGATTCTCCTTCTGGGTTCACGAAGGAACTATAGATTTATTCTAATGGTGGACAATCACTAAATTAGTAGAAAAAGAGAATAAGAATAACCCATATGATAAATTGTAACGCCCCGAATCTAGTACCCAGAACGCTACATAGTGCTAATGACCCCGAAGGACCACAAGCTAACCCATGACTTATATATATATTTCAGCACTGCGTAATATACTGTATAAATGTAAAATCATAAACTAAAAGGCCTTAAGGTTCAAAACTGAAACATAAATGATAAATTATAACATATGGATGGGGTATGAAATACCCAAAACACTGAAATAACTATCTGAACATGATAGTCTGAAAAGCCTCTAACTGACTGAATTATCTGAATAAGGAGTTGATGGGACATGTCCCCAACTAACTTTAACTACTGAAATAAATTAATTAATGAGATAATAAAGAAATGGTCATGTCCTCGAAGGATGAGGACTCACTGTTATCTCTGACTGCTAAGAATGGAATGCTACTGATGCTCTGGAGCTCATGTTTTTGAACCTATGGTATAAAACACCATTGCGTAAATGTGTCAGTACTTTGAATGTACTGGTATGCATGGAAGGTAGGCTGAATACAAAGGGGTCACATGCATGAACTATACTAACTGACTGGACAACATAAACGTGAGAATACATGCATGAATACATAATAACAATAACTGAGTTCGGGATAACATGATTACTGAATCTGAGTATTGATAACATGAGATAATGATAACTTTATAATAGAAATAACTGATACTGAGCGACTGTATCTGATAGTATAGTTTTTGATGTAACTAGATGAGTTCCGTACTATTCTGAGTTGACTGTATCTAACAGTCCTGAATTCTGTAGAACTATTTGAGTTCTATTACTAAGACTGAATGACTGTATCTGCTAGTCCTAATTCTGTAACTGAAACTATGGGAAGTAGTTATCTAACTGACAATCCCCTAATATGCCATTATGGATGAGTTGGGGTCCAATCTGTAACCCCAATTGGAAGGGTGTCAATACCACACCACTAGTAAGGAAAATTTGTGAGTAACCCTCATATAACAGGTAAATCTAGTGAGAGCGGTGGGAACCCTCATATAATAGGTTAAGCCACCTCATCAACCCTCAAATAGAAAAATATGATGTCTCAACCTACGCTGGCTACGTAGTTTTGGAACATAAGGATTGCTTATAAGAATCACACCCTCATATAACAGGTGAGTTCCCATCCTTGGCTTCACTCGGTGCTAATTCCTACTCCCATCTTAATAGACACTAAACATGGATTACTGAACTGATTTAATTGAATTAACTGAGTTCCGTTGATTGACGGAATAGTACTAAGATTACTGTATTACTGAGATTTCCTAAGTCACATGACTGACTGAGTTCTATGTATCATGGCTTGACTGAGGATATCGTGAAACATGATACCGACTCTTGGCACATAGCTCTATTTTTTGGGTACAAGTACCCCCAGGACTCCATGGAAAGAAACTAACAAAGCATGACTTTCTTGAATACATGACAACATCAATAATTCATAATTCATTGAGTATGACATTTCAACAAACATTTGACATGCATAAACTTGTACATGAATGGGGATTTCATATTATCATACTAGTATGGAGATTTTCTTTTACAAAGGCATTTAATCAAACACATTGAGAGAATCCTTTGGTTATAAAATCATCAACAGATCTAATAATCATGTATACATCAATCAACTTGTAATTTGAAGGGGTTTTATCATGGTTATTATGTAAATCATCATATACTAGGGTTAATCATTGGAATATTTAATTTAAAATATGAATCAAAACCACGCAGCATCATGAACAAGAATTTTAATTTAATTTAAATCATGAACATTCACAAATACCTAAATCTTGGATTTTAAAAGAGATTCTTGAGCTTCATGGGTGAACGGGACCTATAAATCAACATATGACATACCTTGATTGTGAGTTTCTTGAAATTCTTGGACTTGAAAAACTTGAATTTCTTGGTTTCTTGAAGAAGGATTTGGATCTTGTTCTTGGGGATTATGTTTGAGAGAAAACCCTAATTTGATGTTGTGAATGAATAATGAACTTATGAACCTTCATCTGATATAATTAGGGGTTAAAACGGGTGGAAAAAGACCCAATACCCTATAAAAATGACTTAAAATTCTCAAAAAGGGACATGCAATGGCTCATACGATGGTCCATCACTGGCTCGATGGTCTATCGTTCTGACCGTTACACGTGGACTAGAAAAGGAACTTTCTGCCTTAGTAGCGACGGCTTGGGCGATGGTCTTTCACAAGTTCGACGGTCCGTCAACCTGTCTGTCGCACCTTAGCTAGATGGATGACTAACTGCCTTGGCTACGACGGTCTAGGTTATGGTCCATCTCAAGATCAATGGTCCATTGGTAGATCGACGAGCCGTCAACCTGGCCGTCGCACTTGAGCGATTCTGACAGCTCTGAGTAAAATGTCCATAACATTTTACCCTGATACCAGATTTGGACGAAATTGGTATCATTGGAAAACTAATTCAATTTACCACAAGATAAAAAGTGAAAATCTTAAAATTTCCACATGTATAAAAATGGATTCATAGTTCAAAGTAAGTTTCTAACATTCTTGGGATGATTTCAAGCTAGGTAGAAGTACGGGGAATTACATAAATAAATGTTAACAACTCTAAGAATATAAGAATATAATCATATTCTTGGCATCAACCCTAGAACAAGGGTATTTAGAAACTCATGTTCTAAATCAACATAAAAGAAATATAATTGATCACATAAAAAAGTAATGTTGCAAGATGAAGGTTCAAAGAACCCTAAGATAAGTATTGTAATTGCTTTTTCCTCTGCGGTATATATGCCAAAGTATCCCCAATTGATTTGAAGTGTTCCTTTTATTGTAAGAGTTTATTGCCCATAAATTCCTCTTCAACACGTCGCAGAGCCTATCTCGAGTGTTAAGGTCCGCCATGCGGTCTTATTGCATAAGGACACTGGATTTCACATTCCAAAATAATCAGTCTCTGTGATACAAAGGTAATTGTAAATACTAGGGTCTGCGACACAGGATTATCGTGTACCCTCACTGGAATTTGCTATCTGGAATTCATTAAGCACCATATCACAGATCATAAAGTGGAGACCAGGGTCTGCGGCGTAAAGCTATCACAAACCCTCATTGGATTTTGTCATTTTGATCTTATTTTTCATTTCTTAGTTCTATGCTTTTCAAATCTCTTTCTAGTATCTTCATTCCAACATGTCACTCTAAATACTACCATTGTCTAAAATCTCCTTACTATTGCATAATAGCGTGTCTAATTGCACCAAAATTAAGCCCTACAACACTAATCATGTCCATTAGCTCAAGAATACATTTTAGGCTCAAACACAATACAATTCATACATTCTAGCTCACCGAACAAGTATAAATATTGGTAAATATGGGCACTTAGATGTATAAATATGCCAAATATCATCCCTAATATGTTATGGAAAATGTGTAAGAACTAGAGTGAGAAGGTACATGTGATGCCATAAGTGCTTATGTTAAGTGACACAAAGTTCGCTGCAATAATAGTAGTAGTGGTATAAGTTATAACTGGTGTGATTAAAACAATCATTGGTTGGGTAGAAGACCCTACACTCATCTCAATAACTATAACTTCCCATGGTGGGCCACTAGCGGAAACTCCAACATCATGAGCCCACAATACTTCTTCTAATGGTTCATTTGCCCTTTTCTCTCTCATTGTTTTCATAATATCCTTTTTATCTTCCATCTACCTTTATTTCTTTATTTTTCTTTGATATTTATTATTATTTTTCCTCCTCTTACTTTTATTTTTGGAAACAACAGGCTAACTCATTTTATCATACAACACATCTTCTTCCTCCTTTAACTCCTCATTAGTTTGAATTGGGAATTTCGAGGCTAATTTATTTTGTAATTCCATGATGTCTGCTCTAGCCTTCTCTAACTCTACTTTAAACCTTGCAAAATTAGGTACAGTCATTGCTTTTATGAAACTCCCTGGATTTTGGTCCTTGAAAATTCCTTGAGCTTTGAGCACATTGCCCTATTGACGACTCACCATATGAGACGTATGGTGTGTTTATGGGTCTAGAGTCCCAAGTTGTAACTAGAACAGTGTTGAGTTGGATAGGTTCTACTATAGGTATGAGTGTCTTAGTAAGATCCATTAGACCATGTTACGAGTGGTAAGGTTGAGTCGTATATTATCTAGTGTCTAATCCCTTTGAGTTCTGGCTTGGATATGACTAGACCATATGAGTCATATGGTCAGGTCACGAGTGGGGTAATGGAGTCGTAAGGTGGACAATGTATGGGTGTCCAACTCACTATCTTGGTGATGAATCAAAGGTATGAGTCGTATATTGTGGCCACGAGTTAAGGGGAGACTCATAACCACATGACACCTTTTTGTAGTTTTTAGTTGGGGGTACTTTGGACATTTACCACATAAAACCCTTAAGGACCCATGTACCTAAATAAATTTGGGGAATTCATTTTATGCTTTACAATATAAAAACATCCTCTTTACTCTCTCAAAATCCTCTCAAACAAAATTGGCTAGGGTTTCTCCAAAGTGTCCATCTAAGGGCTCAAGAGTCAATTTCTCTTCATGAATCTTTGTAATTAAGGCATTAGACTCATCCCTCATTGGTAGTTTACTAAAATCATATATTTAAATCATTCTTCAAGAATCGTTAATGGTAGTTTTGAATCCAAGGTTGAGGGGTTTGAATGCATATTAATGAATATTGTTTTCTATGGTTTAAATTATGATTATGCATGTTTTAATTATGATTTAATTGAGGGTCCATGGTTGAACCCCAAATTTTATTATTTTGTCTTTGATAATGGCATGCCCACAACCTATTTACGAAATTATTTATGAGAAGGATATTGTCACAATTTGAATTGTGTTTTTGAATTAAGGCTTTGGCATAACCATGATAATGATTGAGGAAGGACTTTGTAAAGGCCTTTATGGACATAGATTGACTTTAATTATAACCTTAGGCTTTGGTTGGATAAATGGGTTTGAGTCCCAAATGTTACATTAACTTGATGTCCATGGTTGGAAAATGGGTTCGAGTCCCTGACGATGAAATTATTGTTATGGAATAATGTACTCTTGCAAGTGGTGTTGGTATGACTATACCAATGGGGTGCCTATATGTACAATGGTTTAATAAATATTGATGCATTTCAAATGTTTTAAATTAGGCTTATGATCGGGATGTGTAGCCGGGCCGTGAAAGTGGAGGTTCCAAAGGACTAACAATGGAAATTGTGATAGTCGGTGTGGGTGTCTCAAAGAGTGGTAGGTTTGCGTTGAACCACCTAGGATTTGTACCCTTTGAAAATACCCTTAGTTGAAGCTTCTGGACTAGGTACGACTCAAGGGTACTAGTCAAACCCTTAGACGGGACTTAGTGGACCCTCACTCAAATCCTAGGTAGTGTGGTGGGGGTTACACACTGGCCAAGATATGACTTAGCCTACCCATGGTCGTACCTTTGAATACGAGTCATTGACTACTTAATCATATGGAGTATTGAGCTTGACCTAGTCAAAACTGTCTTAGGTACAGTTCAAGGTATAGTTTAGGGTACCATTCGTACCTTAAGATATGAGTTAAGTATGTGTGATTGTACCTTGGGTAGTGTAGGGGTCCTTAGTGAGGCCTAGGGTATGAGTTAGGGTACCACTCGTACCCTCGGGTTTGATTTAGTAATATGAGTCGTACCCTCTTGGGAGCCACTTTTCAGCTTTTAAGATGAGGGTTTTATGGATATTTCCCACCAAAAACCCCTTAAGTCCCCTCACTATGTAATGTATTGTTGCCTCCTAACCACTCATTTTGCAAGAACAAAACATTCCTAATACTCTCTCAAATACACTACTAAAGATTTGGAAGCTAGGGTTCCATAAGTGTTTTTCTAGAGTTAAGGAGGGGTCAAGTCTTTCCTTAGATCATCTTGTATAAGGAATGTTACTCTTTACCTTATTGTCAAATCAAATATCATGTGTCTGAAACATTGATTATGACTTGTAAATGATGATTTTGATATCAAATGTTAAGGGTTTTGATGCCTAGTGTTGAATAATGTTTTCTCTGGCTTAGACTTATGTTCTTACTTGATTTTGGTGATGGTTTGCATATGTGGGCACTTGTTGAATGCGGTTTAACAAATGGGTCATGAGTAACTAATATGAACCAACCCCGAGCCTTGTCGTAATGGGCATCCCAAGTCTAACCAGGACCGGGGACCGCCCTCTGTTACCCAACCCAACCACCTATATACAACCTTAGGTGGGCTGAATTTCAAACATATAATAAGATAGCATTATTGTTCTCATTAAGACTCTAGAATAGGTTCACAATCGTGACCGACCCAAAAGAGTCCAGCCGTGCCACACCAACCGCCCAGTCATACCAAACTAAACTATAGGCCATAAACCAGGCCATAACCAAAGAGAATACGAAAATATAATATGATTAATCCCAAAATGTAATAGACATAACAACTAACAATATCATCCAAGGATGTAAGCCCCAACACCATATAGATGGAAAGGCAATCACCAATATTGATCCCGCCCATACCACCCCCAAAAGTACCACAAAGCCTCTATCCAAAAGAGTAAAACAATCCGATTGGGACATGCCCTCAACTATGGGAAAAACCAATATACAAAATAAAGGAAAAGTGTCTAAGGAAATTCATAACATGAAATAATGCCTCCCAAAAGGATGAAAGCTCACTACTTTAGTTTAAATATTGATACCGAATCTGCGTGCTAAACAGGAGGAGTAAAATAGCCGATTCTTGCATAGTGTGAGTATACAACCGCTAGTAGACAGGGTTAGTCAGTAAATGCTTGCATAAATCTTAGGATAATGATAAGATAATGCCAGTTGTAAATTCAAGTAAATCCATCCATAATGCACACAAACATACATATATAAGTGCTGGGAAAGAGAACAAGGTTTAGCAAGCATTTAAATCTTTATACCTATTGTGTAGCTTGGCCGTCCTAAACCACCCACAGGTGATATGGGTTCAGCTCCCTGTACTAAAAAGGCCTAGTGCATGTAGCCACATGATCAGGGAAGTATCCAATGGGATGAATAGTACATCCCCCATAAATAGTGTGATACACACACACGGTCCACTAAGAACAATCCTCATATTGGCAAATATGAGTTACCAGTTTTGGTCCCCCCGAGACCGCCACCTTCCATGACTTTGCTACACACTCTGCCATTAGTGTCCAATTAAAACAAGTTTTCAAATAACCAAACTATTATCCATTTATTAACCAAGCACAATATTAGTGGTATCATCATACCACCCCTTACTTGCAAGTAATATCCAAAGCCAAACCATTTAGGGTAAGGGGACCTAGGTGCTCTTCCAATTTCCATATTTAATCCACTTAGGAGACTTTCATATTCTCTGCAAGAATAACCATTTAGACTTTAGCCTTTTCAAACCATTTAAATCATGTATAAATCTTTTATTAAGTTTAAAACATGCAAGAGTTCCATTAAAAGAAGTCAATGCAATGAACGTATCTTTATAAGCATTTTATCAAACACCTTGGGGGAATAATATAACCAAAACCAATTCCAAAGACCATTAAACCATTACCATGCAATCCAATTCTCTAAATCCACCATTGATGTATATAAAATCATAAGTAAAACCATCGAAAACCATAACCAAGCATTTAATATCAAAACCTCCTAAATAATAGTTGAAAACCATAATCATGAAATAGTAAAACCATGAAATCAATCATATAAACCATGCCTTTAGTTTAATTTAAAATGAGGGAAGAGAATCATTACTTATACCAAAGAGTTGATGAAAGTAAATCACCAAAACAAGCCCCAAAGTAATTCGCAAGATGGAATCCTAGCCTTCTTGCCCCAAAAGCTATTGAGAGAATTATAGACTATTTTGGAATATTTTCTATGTGTTAATGAATAGAATAATAGGGATAATATCCTCTAAAGTGTATTAGAGTCATGGGTCCTAGTTAGGGTAAGTAGGAAAATGTCCCGAATACCCTTACTTAAATCCCTTAAAAACCTATTGTAGGGATACGACTGACGTATATGAGTCGTATCATTCTATACAATTAGAAACCAAAACTCGCATCTAAGACTCAACCCTTGGATCAATCATTATCTAGCATACGACTCATCTAACCAAGTCGTAAATGCTGAATATGATCCGTACCTATAACCCGTATCCTTAGCAGAATAAAATACTAGGCGAATTAAATACTGCCCACCATACGAGTCCTTGTTATGACTCTTACCAATCCCTACCACTCATACCCCTATGTCATACCTATTTTAATAGCCAAAATCATCCCACCAACTAACATTAGTCAGCATACGATAGGACCATACCACTCATATCCCAACATACGGCTCATATCTATGAGTTATATTGGGTCCGGAGAATGAAATTCCAAGAAATTTTCCAAGGTTCAAATCCCAGGATATTTTAGTAACCCTAAGTTTGATGATTTATTCCTTGGTTTTTATCTTATTAAATGTATGCCCACAAGGTGTTAGTGAAAATGTCTATGAGAAATATCTAGTCACACGTTAATGATGTTTTGAACTAAGGAATTGGCTAAATGAGTAAGAATGGTTTTTAAATAATCTTTTAAAGGCCTTGTTTTCCATACAATACGTTAAATAGGGTGTGTCATATTGGTATTAGAGCCAAGGTTCATGGTCAGTTAGGTGTCCATAAAGTTATGTCAAGTAGAGTCTCTTTTATAGGTGTGTAGCGCACCACACTTATAAAATAGTGGCTATGAGAAATTTAAGAATGTTTCCCTTTCTTGTGATTGTAACTTGAGCTATAGTAGAGTCTAAGGTCTTGGATTCCTCTGATTTTTATTTTCTCATCTTTTAGATCATGCCTATAAAGAGATTTGATGTTCAGGAAAATACCTCGACTCTGACTGAGGGCGCTATGGATGACCCTAGTCTATCTTCTGGTATCCAGACATGGGCAAGGGCTGCTTCATCTTACTATTCTCATAGGGTTTTACCTGTTTCTACTAACCCTACTTAAGAGAGTGATACTCCTACTCAGTTACCTCAAAGGGATGCTACTAATGCTGAGTTTTGTTGCTCTTTTATTCTATTGACTCAATATAGGTTCTCAATCAGAGCATGGTTCTCCGACTATTGTATATTTTAAGTCCACAAGGATTGGCCAATATGTTTAGTTGTACCCTCTTATGTTTATCCATGCGAAGGTGGAGGAAGATCCTTAAAGGTTTATTGATGAAATAAAAAAGATCTTCTGGATCATGCATACTTCGGAGGTTGAGGCTGTCGAGTTTGCTTCCTACCAATTGTGAGATTTTACGTACCAATGATATGAAGGGTGGGAACTATCAAGAGATATGGATGCTAGTTCAACCATTTGGAAGAATTTATCTGAGGTGTTCTTGGATAACTTTTTTCCTCAAGAGTTGATTAAAGTAAAATCTCAAGAGCCTGTGAACTTGAAGTAAAGGAGGATGTCTGTCAAGGAGTATTTCTTGAAATTCCATCAGTTTTATAGGTATGCTCCTGAGATGGTTCCTAGCATAAGAGCTAGAATATGTAAGTTTATTTCGGGATTATCTCATGAGTTGGTGCTTGAGAGCAAGGAAGATTTTTTGATAATTGTCATGGACATCTCTTAGTTATTCATGTATATTCAATAAGTGGAGGAAGAGAAAAAGAGACATGTTAAGTTTAGTGAAAGGCAACGGAAGAAATTTAGGCCTTTTGAGCAATATGGTAGAGATGGGGTAAGTGACCAAGAAATAAGTGGGGTAGTTTGGTATCTTTCTCCTCGGCTAGTGCTCCTTACATGAAGCCATCGAGTGATCATTGGTCTCAGTTTTGTGATGGGTTCTGGGCACCGAGTGCCTAATTTTAGACTGGTGGGGCTTAGTCAGCTCCATCCTACCACATTGTAGATTTTGTGGTTAGCATTATTATGGTTTATGTGAGAAGGAGAGAAGTATATGTTTTTGGCATGGTCAGATTGGGTACATACAATAAGAGTGCCTCTCTTTAGTATCTTCTTGGGTCAATAGGGCCCCCATTGCTACTCCACCGACTCTAGAATCGAAGACTGTTGTTTTTGCTTCTGCCTCTATTTTTAGTACTAGAACTGGCTAAAATATCTTGTATGCACTAGCTAATCATCAACAGTTTGAGGCATCCCCGAATGTGGTTACGGGTATATTGAAACTTTTTTCCTGTGAGGTGTATTGCTTACTTGATCTAGGGTCCACTCTTTCTTACGTGATTACGTTTGTGGCTGTGCATTTTAATGTTGATCTTGAGTGTCTGTTAGTTCCTTTTCTATTTCTACCCCTGTAGGAGACTATGATTGTTGAAAGAGTCTATATGGTGTGTGTGGTAGCTGTTGATAGTAAAGAAACTCTTATGTATTTGATAGAGTTGGATATCGTTTATTTTGATGTTATTCTGGGGATGGAATGGTTATATTCATGCTATGCCTCCTTAGATTGTTGGACCCATACAATCACATTTAAATTCCCTAATAAGCCAGTAATTATATGGGAAAGGGGTTCTTTAGTGCCTAAGAGAAGGTTTATCTCGTATCTTAGAACGTAAAAGTTGATCTCTAAATGGTGTTAGTATCATTTGGTCTGAGTTAAAGATTCTAACTCAGAAGGTCCTTCTTAAGAATTTGTTCTCGTGGTTAATGCATTCCTGAGGTCTTTGCTGATGACCTTTATGGTATTCCCCCAATTGGGAAATTGATTTTGGGATTGATCTTATTTTGGACACTCATTCGATTTCTATCCCTCCTTGTAGGATGGCTCTGGTGGAGTTGATGGAGCTTGAGGAACAATTGAAAGATATCTTTGATAAAGGTTTTATCCATCCTAGTATGTCTCCTTGGGATGCTCTCTTGTTGTTTGTGCATAAGAAAGATGGTTCTCTTCAATTGTGCACTGTTTATCATCAGTTCAAAAAGATTACCATAAAGAATAAATACCCTCTTCCTAGGATCATTGATTGGTTTGAAAAAATTCAAGGTGCGAAGTGTTTCTCTAAGATAGATTTTAGGTCAGGTTATCATCAACATAAGATTAGGAAAGTGGATATCCCTAAAACCGTCTTCAGGACTTGGTATGGTCACTATGAGTTCCTATTTGTTCTTTTGGGTTGACCAATGACCCAACGACATTCATAGATTTAATTAATAGGGTCTTTCATCCATTTTTGTATTTATTTGTTATTGTCTTCATTAATGACATCTTGGTCTCTAGGAGTGAGGTTAGTCATACTGGTCACCTCCATGTTGTGTTGCAAACCTTAAAGGATCATTGTTTGTATGCCAAGTTCTCCAAGTGTGAGTTTTGGTTGAAGGCCATGGCTTTTCTTGGTCATGTTATCTTTAGGAAAGGGATCATGGTAGATCCTCAAAAGGTTGTGGCAGTTTAAAAGTGGCCTAGACCTGCGAATCTTATGGATATTCAGAGCTTCTTGGGTCTATCCAGTTACTATAGGAGATTTGTGGAGATTTTTCTGACTATAGCAGCCCCATTGACTAAATTAACCCAGAAGAAGGTCAAGTTCTTTTGGTTGGATGCATGTGAGGGGAGTTTTGAGAAGTTGTAAGATAAATTAACTTCGGCTATAATTTTGACCTTGACCAAGGATAATGATCATTTCATGGTATATTATGATGCTTCTCGTGTTGGCCTTAGTTGTGTATTGATGCAACATGGTAGGGTGGTGGCCTATGCTTCTAGGTAATTGAAAGTTCATAAGAATAACTACCCTACTTATGACTTGGAATTGTTAGCCATGGTTCTTGTATTGAATATTTGGCGACATTATCTCTATAGGGTTTATGTTGTCATCTTTTCCAATCATAAGAGACTTCGGTATGTATTTTCTCAGAAGGAGTTGAATCTCAGGCAACACAGATGGCTCGAGTTTGTAAGGACTATGATATGAGTCTTCATTATCATCTAGTAAAGATAATGTAGTCGTCGATGCTCTTAGCAGGTTATCCATGAGAAATTTAGCCCATATGGATGAGGATAAGTGGGAGTTGGTGAAGGACATCAAATTTTTGGATAATCTTGGAGTTCGTCGCACAGACTCGAAGAATGGTGGTTTATTTGTGCATCAGGTATCACACTCATCTCTTGTTGTTGAGATAAAGGAAAAGCAAATATTAGATCTCAAATTGATGAAGAATTGGAGTAATGTGGGTCAACAAAAGGTTCTTGAATTTGTGATTGGTGGTGATGGTATCTTGAGGTATAAAGGTAGGCTATGTGTTCCCAACGTTGATGGATTTAAGGAAAGGATTATGGACGAGGCTCATGGATCTTGTTATGCTATTCATCCTGATTCTATGAAGATGTATCATAATTTTAGGGAGTTTTATTTGTGGAATAATATGTAACAGGATGTGGCGAGATATTTGGTTAAGTGTATGGTGTGTCAACAAGTGAAAGTTCAACATATGAAGCCCAGAGATTTGTACCAAGAGATTACATTGGCCGAATGGAAGTAAGAGATAATTAATATGGATTTCGTTACCGTCCTTCCCTGATCTCGGAATCAGTGTGATTCTATTTGGGTCATTATGGATAAAATGACTAAGTTAGCTCACTTTTTGCCGGTGAGGAGTAATTAATAGGTGGATGATTATGCTAATTTGCATCTTATGGATATTGTAAAGTTGCATGAAGGACCGGTATCTATCATCTAAGATCATGGTAATCCTTTCTCATCTCATTTTGAAAAGTCATTTTAAAAAGGTTTGGGAACTAAGGTGTGTCCTAGCACCACTTTCTACATGCAGATGGATGGGCAAGCCGAGAAGTCCATCGAAATATTGCAAGATATATTGCGTGCTTGTGAGATTGATTATGGAGTTAGTTGGTATGCCCATTTTCCTTTGATTGAATTTGCCTGTAACAATAGTAACCATTCTAGTATTGGTATGGCTCCTTTTGAGGCATTATATTATAGGAAATGTCATTTTACTATTGAATAGTACGAGGTTGGCGAGGGTAAGTTGCTTGGCCTCGATTTAGTTCACCATGCCTTGGAGAAGGTAAAGGTGATTCGTGATAGGTTGAAAGATGCTTAATGTCGCCAAAAGTCCTACGAAGATGTAAGGCGTAGGGATTTGGAATTAAATGTTGGCGATTGGGTTTTCTTGAAGGTATCTCCCATAAAGGGAGTGATGTAGTTTGGTACTAATGGGAAGGATAGTCCCAGGCATGTTGGACCCTATGTGATTTTGAAGAGGGTTGGTAATGTTTCCTATGAATTGGAGTTGCATTCTAGTTTGAACTTTATCCATCCGGTTTTCCATGTCTTTATGTTGTGAAAATGTATAGGTGATGTGTCGTTGGTTATCCCTTTGGAGGATGTTGGTGTTTCAGACTCTTTGTCCAACTATGAGGTCATGGTGGGGATCTTGGATCATCAAGTTCACCAATTGTGAATGAAAGATGTAGCTTTAGTTAAGGTTTTATTAAGGAACTAAAAGTCTGAGGAAACTACTTGGGAGGCGGAAGAGGACATGAAATCCAGGTATTCGCATGTTTTTTGTTCTGGAGACTCGTGCTTGAGGTATGTGTTAATATTATTTATTTTATCTATGTCTTTGTTAGAAAATGGGTTAAAGTCCCTAAACTTTGAATTTAGCAAGAGTCTTTGATAAATAATGGGTTTGAGTCCCAAAGTTAATGAAATGAATGGTTGATTGATAATGATCTTGGCTTGTGCCTTGTCCTTGTAGTATGCCTTGATTTCTAACTTGAATAAAGGTTAGTTGATGTGTAGTAATGTGTTAAATCGTGTTTATGCTTTCCTTACCCATCATTCGAGGATGAATTATCCAAGTGGAGGAGGATTGAAACACCTAGGGTTTAGACCCTTGGACAGACTTAGTTCCCCCTCACTCCATGGTACTAGTCATATCCTTGGACATGACTTAGTTCCCCCTCACTCGTATCCTAGGCAGCATCGTGGGGTTACAATATTGACCAAGATACGAATTAGCCTCCCCATGGCCGTACCTTTTGATAAGAGTCATATATAACCTAGTTGTATGGAGTGTTGAGATTGACCTAGTCAAAAATGTCTTAGGTAAAGTTCAAGGTATGGTTTAGGGTACCATTCATACCCTAAGATATTAGTTGTGTGTATGTGTTCATACCTAGGGAATGGTAGGGGTCCTTGGTGAGGCCTAGGGTATGAGTTTGGGTACCACTCATACCCTATGGTACAATTTAGTCAAGTGAGTCGTACCCTCCTGGGAGCCACTTTTTAGCTTTTAAGTCAAGGGATTTATGGATATTTCCCAACCCAAAACTCTTAAGTACTCTCACTATATAATGTATTGTGGCCTTCTAAACAATCATTTTGCAAGAACAAAACATTCTAAATACTCTCTAACACATTGAAAATTTGGAAGCTAGGGTTCCACAAGTGTTCTTCTAGAGTCAGGGAGGGGTCAAGTCTTTCTATGGATCATCTTGTATAAGGCATGTTACTCTTTTCCTTATTGTCATTTCAAATATCATTTGTCTTAAAAATGTATTATGACTTATAAATGTTGATTTTTAAATCAAATGTTAAGGTTTTTGATGCCTAGTGTTGAGTAATGTTTGCTCTTGCTTAGACTTGTGTTATTACTTAATTTTGGTGATGGTTTGCACATATGGGTATTTTTTGAATGTGGTTTAACAAATAGGTCATGAGTAACCCTATGTTTGATGATTTGTACATTGGTTTTGGTCTTGTTAAATGTATGCCCACAAGGTGTTTATGAAAATGTCTAAGAGAAATATCTAGTCTCATGTTGATGATGTTTTGAACTAAGGCACTGACTTAATGAGTAAGAATGGTCTGTAAATGATCTTGTAAAGGCCTTGTTGGCCATGTAATGAGTCAAATGGTTCCCTTGGTGGTTTGATTGGTTAAAAAGGGGTTAGAGTCCCTAACATGAAATTGAATAGTGTTTGAACTAACGCTTGTTGTAGGAATGTTAAGTAGTGATTAGGTAAAGGTCTTGATTACCACAATTTGAATTGATTTATATTTGAAATAATTTATTGGATCATTAAATTGATTGATTGATATATGATTCATGGAAACCTTGTAGTCATGTATCATGATTGAATTGTGGTCTTGATGGCCTAAAATGGTTAAATGGGTTAAATTCCCAAAATATGGATGGTGTAATATAAATGCATGGACTACGGCTTAGAGTTCCATTGTCGACTATTGATGGATGTGATGGCTTGTGGTTAGAGTCCACAAGTATAATAAAAATGCTTGTGGTTAGAGTTCACTTGCGTGATGAAATAGCTTATGGTTAGAGTCCACTCGTGTAATGAAAAGGCTTGTGGTTAGAGTCCACATTCTTAATAAGATGGCTTGAGGTTAGAGTCCTCTTTCTATATATAACCTATGCAATGAAAGGTTAGAGTCCTCCATTTCATGATTCATGTTTGAGTGCTTTGAAATGCATTCTAAGGCCTTGTTATGATTTTACACTTGATGTATCTACATGTCTATATGACTATATTTGTATAAATATGGTGACTTATGATTGATACACTTGGTATTGAATAATGTCACTATCGTATCCTTACCCTTGAGTTATATGCTTGCACACTAACCACTAACCATTTTTGAATGCTATATCCTCATGTGACATAGGGGCCAAAGCTTCTTCTTCTCTTTCTGCGCAGTGACAGGGGTTTGAGTGGTTCAAGTGGTGATTTTTTAAGTGGTGAGCTTCCATCCTTTCTGAAGGTAACCATTTCATAGTCTCTTTATCCATGTTATAAAGTTGTTTTAGACTTGGTATTTGTTTATTTTTGGGGACTTGTCCTGACATGTTATAGATATCAAATTTGTAGAGGTTTTGTGGATGACTGTGGACTTAGGTAGGTTGGATGTCGAATGCTGATATTAATGAATGGCCAAACCTTCTTAAGTGATGAATTTAGTTTTGTTTCCGCTATCTTATTATATGTTCTGAGTTTACCCGACACCTATGGATTGATGTGATGGTTAGGTTGGGGTAAACGGGGAAATCTCTGGTCCTTGTTGGGCTTGATATTCCCATACGACAATTCTCGATTTTGGATCGTATCATGTGTCCCCTATATTTGTCACATGAATGGTAGGTTTGAGTCTCTCATCTTATATATATTGGTGCTTAAGTCTCCTTGATTATACCAGGAGGCTCGAGTCCCCCCCATAAAGGAATGTACAAATATGGATATTCTCTAGTTCGTGTGGCTAAATAAATTGAGGCCCTTCTAGCTAGGGGAGAGCTAGGCCCATATAGCTCGCAGGTTCCTTCTTATATAACGGTTATGCTACATAATCCAGGTTATGATTTTTGAAGTTCATGCTAAGCCTTGTTCCCTCCCCTAGCACATGGTATAGTATATGTACATGTATTTCATATAATATTATGCATCGAATGTTATATTGGTTTGAATTATTATTATGACATTATTTTTCTCCTATATTCTTGAATTGTATGCTAGCTCTCTAACAACTAACTATCTTCAAATGATGTATCCCCACGCGATGCAGGGACGAGCTATACTTCCACATCCCCAGCTCAGTTACTTTGATTTGGCATCAGATAGCGAGTCATATTGAAGTGGTCAACTTCAATTCTTTGGAAGATCCCATTTCATATAATGATTTCTTCTTTTTCTTTTGACTATCTCCTTTAATATTGATTTTGGCTATTGTCGGGGGCATGTCCTGACATTTCATTGACTTTTGATTTTATAGAGGGTTTGTTGAACTACTGTTGACTTGGATGGTTTGGTTGATTATTTTGGTAATGGATGAGGGTCTGGTTATCGGTGGATGGTACAAATACTTAATGAGTTGTTATTAGTTTCTGTATGCGTTATCTCGCTATATGTTTGGAATTTATCTGATACTTGAGGTTGTTGTGCTGGTTAGGTAGATGAATGGGGTGATATTCGGTCTATATAGAACTTGAGATATCCGTAAAAGCCAGGCCATGGTTTGGGTCATGACAAAGATGGTATTAGAGCCTAGGTTCATGGTTTATTAGGTATCCACATAGCCATGTTAAGTAGAGTCTCTTTTGTATGTGTGTAGTATGCCATATTAATAAGAGAGGGGCTATGAGATATTTGGGAATATTTCCCTTTCTTGTTGTCTTAATTTTGGGATATAGAGTCCAAGGTCTTGGATCCCTTAAATTTTTGTCTGTTCATATATTAGATCATACCTCTAAGAATATTCGATATCCGTGGAACTTTTTCTGTCCAGTCAGAGGGCAATGTTGATAGAGCTCGTCCAACTTTTAAGGTCCAGACCCAATCAAGGTACATAATATCTGACTATTCTCGTGGAGTCCCACCTGTCCCCACTGATCCTACTTCTGAAGGTGACACTCATAATTAGACACCATAATGAGAGGTTACTAATATTGAGTTTTGTTGTTTTATTAACCTATTGATCTAGTTGGTGACATCTCAGTCACAATAGTCGCATTTTGCTAGTGCTGCTATGGGTTCATCTCAGGCTAAATTTTTCCAATTTAAGGGATTGCATCCTTTAATGTTTACAGGTACTAAGGTTGAGAAGGATTCTCAAAGTGTCATTGACGTGATTAGGAGGTCTTCTGAGATATGCATGCTTCAGTGGTTGATGGTTTAGGGTTTGCTGCCTACAAACTGAAAGACGTGGCATACCAGTGGTACGAAGAGTGGGAATAGTTGATGGGCGAAGATGCTAGTTCTGCCTTATGCGATAATTTCTCTAGTGCATTTCTGGACTGGTTCTTTCCTAAAGAGTTTAGCGAGGCGAAGGCGGAAGAACTTTTTCACTTGAGACAAGAAAGATTGATAGTCAATGAGTATGCCTTAAAATTCCATCAGTTGTCTAGGTCTGCTCCTGAGTAGGTATCTAGTATGAAGGCTAGAATGAGGAAGTTCGCTTTTGGGTTGTCCTTAGACTTAGTTCTGGAGAGTAAGGCTACCTTGTTAAACAATGATATGGAAATCTCTTAGCTTGTGGTTTATATGCAGCAGGTTGAAGAGGAGAAAAAGAAGCAAGCTGAGTTTGGTGAGAGACAGAGTATGAAATTCCAATATTCAGAAGAGGTTAGAGTCCAGTAGTAGAGTGGAAAGTGGTCCAAGAAGAAGGTAAAGTTTTTTTAGTCTGATGCTTGCATGGATAACTTTGAGAAGCTGAGGGATAAGTTATGCCTGAAGGCATTAAGGGTTTTGTCTTCTATTGTCATATGTCCCATTGGAACTTAGTTGTTTGCTAATGTAACATGGCAAAGTGGTTGCTTATGCCTCTAGACAGTTGAAGTTTCATGAGAAGAACTACCTAACTCAAGACTTGGAGTTGTTGGCCGTGGTGTCCTCTTTTAAAATTTAGCATCCCTATCTATATGGGGTCCATGTTGATATCTTTTCTAATTATAAGAGCCTACAGTACGTGTTAACCCAAAAAGAGCTTAATCTCAGGAAAAGGAAATGGCTTGAGTTACTAAAGAACTATTATATGAGTCTCTAGGACCACTCAGGTAAAACTAGTATGGTTGCTAATGCTCTTGGTAGGTTGTTAATGGGTATCTTGTCACATGTGGATAAGGATAAGAGGGAATTGGTGAAGGATGTTCATCATTATGCTAACCTAGGAGTTCCTCTCTTTGTCTCTATGGATGGTGGTGTCTTTGTAAAACAAGTGGTGCAATAATCTCTTGGTTCTGAATAAAGGAGAAACAGGTATTAGACTTTATCTTGATGAAGATCAAGGATAATGTGTGTGACCAAAAGATGATGGCCTTCAATATCGATGGTTATGGTATCTTCAGTTACCAAGGGAGATTGTGTGTTCTCGATGTTGATTGGTTGTGGGGAAAAATCTTAGCAGAGGCCCATGAATTGGGTTATATGGTTCATCTCGGTTCAACAAAGATGTGTCATGATCTCAAGGATATGTACTAGTGGAATAATATAAAGCGAAATGTAGCCAACTTTGTGGCTAAGTGTATGGTGTGTTAGTAAGTGAAGGTGGAGAACATGATGCCCTATAGGCTGCTCCAAGAAATTAAACTACCCGTGTGGAAATGGGAGGTAACTAATATGGATTTCGTTACCGTCCTTTTGCATTCGTGGAATCACTGTGACTCCATTGGGGTTATGATGGATAGGATGACTAAGTTGGCTCACTTCTTGCCAGTGAGGACTAATTATTTTGCCAAGGACTATGCAAAATTATTCCTTCAGGAGGTTGTAAAGTTTCATGGTGCACCTGTCTCGATTATTTTGGATCATGGAACTCAGTTCTCATTGCATTTCTGGCACTTTTTTTAGGGCTGGTTGGGGACTAAAGTGAACCTTAGCACAACGTTTCCCCCACAAGCGGATGGGCAAGTGGAAAGAACCATTCAGACTTTTGAAGATCTGCTGTAAGCTTATCTTATTGCCTTTAGTGGTATTTGGTTTGACCACTTTCCACTAGTTTAATTTGCCTATAACAATAGTTACCATTTTATTATAGGTATAGATTTGTTTGAGGCTTCGTATAGTAGTAGGTGTAGAGCTCGTATTGGGTGGTTTAAGGTTGGTGAAGTAAAAATGTTTGGACCAGAATTGGTTAACTAAGCTATGGAGAAGGTGAAGGCGATTTGGGATAGGCTTAAAACCGACAAAAATCGCCAAAAGTTCTATGCAGACTTAAGGGAAAGTGACTTGGAATTTAAGATTAGAAATTAGGTGCTCTTAAAGGTGTCTCCAATGAAGGGAGTAATGCAGTTTGAAAAGAAGGGAAAGCTCAGTCCCAGATATGTTGGCTCGTATGTGGTTCTGATAAGGGTTGGTAATGCTGCGTATGAATTGGATTTTCCCTCTTGTATGAGCTTCATTCACTTGGTATTCCATGTGTCCATGTTGCGGAAATGCATGGGTGATCTTTTGTTGGTTGTTCGATTGGAGAACATTGGTATTTTAGATTCTTTATCCTATAAGGAGTTCGCTGTGAGGATATTGGATTGGCAAGTTCATCCATTACGGACCAAGGGCGTGGCTTCGAAAAACGTTCTATGGCGGAACCAATAGTTCGAGGAAGATACTTGGGAAGCTGAGGAGGACATGAAGTCCAAGTATCCATTCCTATTCCCTATTCCAAAAATTTATGCTTGAGGTATGTGTGTTCATGACATCTTAGATTTCTATATTTGTTAAAGGTAGATTCAAAATTTCCTTGGTATTTGGTTTTCTATCTTAAGGGTAAGAGTATCGACGTTTAAGGTCTAATCATGCTAGAAATGTCTTGTTCCATCATTTGAGGATGAATGATCCTAAGGGGAGAGAATGAAACTCCATGAGTTTTGGTCCTTGAAAATTCCTTAAGATTTGAGCTCAAAGGTCCTGTTGAAAACTCACCATATGAGTCGTATGTTGTAGTAACAGGTCTAGGACCCAAATCATAACTAGACTAGTGTGGAATTGTCTAGGTTCTGCTCTCAGTACGAGTGGCTCATTACGAGTCTTGAAACCCTGTTACGGGTGGTAGGGTTGAGTCATATGTTGTCCAGGGTCCAATCCTTTTGGGTTCTATCTTGGATACAACTAGACCATACGAGCCGTATGGCCAGGTCACGAGTGGGATCATGGAGTCGTAAGGTCGACAGTGTATTGGTTTCAAACTAACAGTCTTGGTGATGACTCATAGATATGAGTCATATGTTGTGGCCATGAGTCAAGGGGTTGACTCGTAACCATATGAAACCTTTTTGTAGTTTTTAGTTGGGGGTACTTTGGACATTTTTCACATAAAACCCTTAAGTACCCATGTCCCGAAAACACTTTGGGGCATTCATTTTACACTTTACAAGATGAAAACATCCTCTTCAATCTCTCAAAATCATCTCAATAAAAATTGGCTAGTGTTTTTCCAAAGTGGCCATCTAAGGGCTCAAGAGTCAATTTCTCTCTGTGAATCTTCGTAATTCAAGCATATGACTCTTCCCTCACTGTTAGTTTACTAAAAGCATATGTTTAAAGCTTTGTTCATGAATCATTAATAGTAGTTTTGAAACCTAAGTTGAGGGGTTTAAATGAATATTATTGAATATTTTTTTCTATGGTTTAAATTGTGATTATGCATGTTTTAATTATGGTTTTACACATGTGGGAGCATGGGAATGGTGATTTAATTGAGGGGTCATGGTTGAACCCCAAATTTGATCATTTTGGTTTTGATAATGGCATGACCTCAACCAGTTTGTGAAATTGTTAATGAGAATGATATTGTCACAATTTGAATTATGTTTTTGAGCTAAGGCTTTTAGAATAACCATGATAATGATTGAGGAAGGACTTCATAAAGGCCTTAATGTCCATAGATTGATTTAAATTGTAACCTTGGGGTTTTGTTGGTTATATGGGTTCGAGTACCAAATGTTAAATTAACTTGATGTCTATGGTTGGGCAATGGGTTTGAGTCCCGAATGATAAAATTATTGTTATGGCATAATGTACGCTTGCTAGTGCGGTTAGTATGACAATACCAATAGGTTTCCTATATGTATAATAGGCTAATAAATGTTGATGCATGTCAAATGTATTAAATTGGTCTTAAAAGAGGGATGCGTAGCCAGGCCATGAAAGTGGAGGTCTCGAAAGACTAACACTGGGAACCGCGCTAGCTGGTGTGGGTGTCTAAATGATAGGGAGGTTTGAGTCCCTCATAATGGTTATATGAATGGGAGGTTCGAGTAACCCATATTGTAGACGTTGGTGTTTAAGTCACCTTGATTATGTAGGGAGGTTCGAGTCGCCCCATAATGGCATATATGAATATGGATATTCTCTGGTTCGTGCGGCTACATGAACTAGGGACCTTCCAACTAGGGGAGAGTTGGACGCATGTAGCCCGTGGGTGCCTTGTTATATGAAGATTATGCTACATAGCCCGATTATGGTTTTCGAAGATCATGCTAAGCCTTGTTCCCTACCCCAGTACGTGATATTATATATTTACATGTATTTTATATGATATTATACATTGAATGTTGTATTGATTTGAGATGTTATTATGGCATCATTTCATTTCTATATCCCTGAGTTACATGTTAGTGCTTCAACCGCTAACCGTCTCCTGACGCTTTATCCCCATGCGATGCAGGGACCTGCCATACTTCCACATCTCCTTCTAAGTGACCTAGATTTGGGATTAACTAGTAAGTCAGGTTAAAGTGGTGAGCTTTTATCCTTCGAAAGACCCCATTTCTTATAATTCTTTCCTCTTGATGTTTTGGATATCTCCTTGGATATTGGTTTCGGATATTGTCGCAGGCATGTCCCAACATTTCATTGACTTTAAGTGTTGAGAGGCTTTATTGGACTACTATGGACTTGGGTGGTTTGGTTGATTCTTTTGGTGATAGAAATTTCTCGGTTATCGGTGGATGGTGCAGACACTTTCTAACGCCCTGAAATTAACCCTGAATATCACACGGTGCTTAAGACTATCAATAGTTCTAAGCTTACCTATGATATTTGTTCATCTTGAAATTCATATGATAATTAAGATAGCAGGTATAGAAAATAAGGATAAACCATTCCATATCTTAATATGAATCCCTAAATTCGGTATCCTTAAACAAACTTCTTGAATTCTGAAGGAAAATAGTCTGACAAGCCCCTAATGCTAACTAGAGAGCCACTGGGACAGACCCCAGCTGACCTAACCTTAATTGGAAATCAAATACTAAAATACTTGCATCAATGAACATAAGTCTTATAAACTGGGCCCTCGGAATATGAGGACTCACCAAAACTCAGGATGCAGATGATGATGCCCGTAGTTAATCGTGCTACACAAAATGAGCATCGTAACCTATATTATTAGACAATGTAGTAGATTGACTTATATGTGGGTCATTACCTTTGAAATGTACTGAGTATGTGGTGGTGAATGCATATGTAAAACAAGAACTTAATATCTATATGTGCACTTTCAAAAGATGCATTCTAAGTGTAAATGACTTACCTTGGGCTTGAATATAAATAACAATTTCAAGATCATAAAAAATGGATAATGAAGATTAAGAGTAAACACAGTGAGTCATAACTTTTAGTTTCTAAAATCTTTACTTTTAGTCTTTCTTATGGGAGATTCTTCTAACTGACATAAACCATATGAGAGACCATGGAGTCCAACGCCTTACCCACGTTGGGGATAGTTGTTCTACCCTTTCCCTTGGAATAGAACCTTAAGTGATCACTATACTTCATCCATATTGTGAAAAAGATTAATGTAAGGTGGCTCGTAGTTTCAAAGAATTTAGGATACGCTCATCCTCATTCCCTTTTCGATGCTAAACACTACTCCCAAAATAGATATATGTTCATACTTGTGAAATCCACCTTAAAATAGCATAAGGGTTTGAAGAATGAAAACCAGTTATGCTTATTTTTAACTTAAATCATAATCAAGATGAAATTTTTTGAATTTCATGTCTTATCTTTAGATCAAAAGATTAATCTTTTCTTTAATATGATAATGTCTTATCTTTAGATCAAAAGATTAATATTTTCTCTAAATCATATTATGGAGAATATCCATGGAGCTTAAGAGCATAAACTTCTTGTAAATTCACTTAGGAGTTGGAATTCATGCTTTACTTTATAGAAATTTATAATAAACTATTATGCTAAATTTTCACCTTGAAATCATTCAATAATATCACTGTCAAGATAGTGAAATTCAAATCACAACATAAACTTTACAAGTCACAAAATGGATATATGTAAACTTTGATATACTTAAAGATTTCTATCTCATAGTAATTCCATACTTCAAGAATATGGTTATTTGGGTATGAACCCTAATTCAAAACAAGTAAATCAAATCTTAAAATCATGATTTTTGGGCTCTTCGATGAAAGAAATAACCTTGTTCATAAACCCCACATCCGTGGAATTGCTTTACTTATGAAGAAGGATTGAATTTTTGAGACTTGGAAAATGGATTGTTCAGAAAACCCTAATCTTGATGTTATTGAAGATGGGAGGAGGAAAGTGTTGTTAATTTATTGAAAGTGGAGGAAAATAATGCTTCTTTGTATTTTATAAGTCATGGGTTGGGAGTTATTAGAGGGGAAAATACCATAAGGCCCTTTAACCGAACATTACAAATTTTGGTCGCCAGTCTACATGAGTTAACCATACGTCTCTTATGGTGAAGGTATGAGTTAGCCTCGTGATTCATAAGCATGGTAGGATGAAAGATGGTATTCACTGGACAACATATGATTCTAATCTTATGACTAGTAACATCACCATACGACTTGTAGTCCCCCACTCGTAACTTGGATAGAAACTTAGAGAACCTATGTTGCTGACCTTATCACTCATATTCATACAACTTGTATAGTGATCTTATGAATCTAAAGGTTGAGTCATACCTAAAATAGAATTTTAATAGTATCAAACTATCTTGGATACGACTACAACATACTACTTGTATGTTGTTGGTACGAATCAAGAAAATGAGTCGTTTAATGCACAGAGGGCTTCAGACATGGGGTGTTAAAATATCTCCCCCTCGGAATCATTTGTACTAGAAGGTGATTCATCAAGTATTGGGATTTATAAAATAAACCATACCTCTACAAAGAATTTATTACCAAGCTTGTATCTATCACAAGGATCCAATCATTCACAACAAAAGATATGACCTAAGAAAACTTAAACAGACTTAAAGAGGAGGAGTTTAGGCTGAAAATAATAGTTTGCCTTTGACAGGAACTGAGTTGGAAGATAAGATATGAAGATAATTGGTCATCATATCAGCTTCAGCTTCATAAGTGTCCCATTTGAACAATTGGTTTCTCTAAAGAACCTTTTTTAATTCTACATCCTTATTTCTTGGCCCTTAGACTTGCCTATAAAGTATCTCCACAAGAATCCACTCATACACTAAGTTATAATTGACCAAAATACTCTCTAGGGTAACTACTAAGGAAGGATCTCTAATGAACTTCTTAAGCATTGAAATATAGAACACTAGGTGAACTGCAACTAACCATGATGAAAGGTTCAATTTATAAGACACCTATTTTATACACTTCACTATCTTATACGAACCAACAAATCATGGACACAACTTCCCTTTCTTCACAAATCTCATTATTCCTTTTATGGGTAACACCTTCAAGAATACCTAATCGCCCTTTTCAAAATTGAGCTCTCTCCTTCGTACATCGACATATGATTTCTCACAGCTATGAGAAGTTTTCAATCACTCAAGATCCAAGTAAACTTTTTCCATTGCTTCAATAAAAGAGTCTGTACCAATCAAAGCCTCTTCATCAACCTCAAACCATCCTATTGGTAATTTGTATCTACGCCCATACAATGCTTTAAATGGATCCATCTAAATTTCAGCATGATAACTATTATTATAAGTGAACTCAATTAAAGGTAGGTCGTTATCCTAATTTTCTTTAAAGTCTAACCCACACAACCTCAACATGTCTTCTAATGTCTGAAATATACTATCAACCTGACCATCAGTCTGTGAATGAAAGACAGTTCTAAACTTTACCTTTGTACCATGGCCCTACTGAAAAGACTTCCAAAACTATGAAGTGAATAACGTCCCTCTGTCTATAATGATGGATAAATCTATCCATGAAGTGTTACTAACTCTCTAATATATATTCTATCATAATATTCTGTTGTAGCTAAAGTCTTGAAAGGAAGGAAATGGGCTGATTTAGTCATTTGATCTACTGTTACACAAATTGAATCATACTTACATCTTGTACGAGGAAACCCTGTGATGAAATACATATTCACAATTTTCCACTTTTAAGTAGGGATGCTAATCTCTTGCAACATACCTCCCAAACTCTGGTGTTCAACTTTACCTTGCTGGTAATTGGGACACTTGGCCAGAAACTCCGGTATATCCCTCTTAATTCCATTCCACCAATAAATTACTCGTAAGTTTTAGTACATCTTAGTAGCACCCGAATGAATGGAATACCTTAAACTATAATTCTTAGCTATTATACTTTCCCTCAAATTGTCTATATCTAGAACACAAAGCCTACCTTGATAGCGAAGTACACCATCTCCTCTTGGGTGACTCGTAACCACATACAACCTTTTTGTAGTTTTTTGTTTGGGGTACTTTGGAAATTTCCCAATTAAAACCATTAAGTTCCCGTGGCACTAAAACACTGGGTATTAATTATATACTTTGAAAGATCAAATCATCCTCTTTGTTCTCTCAAAATCCTCTCAAGCAAAATTGGCTAGGGTATCTCCAAAGTGGCGACCTAAGGGCTGAAGAGTCAATTTCTCTTCGTGAATATTTATAATTCAGGCATGTGACTCATCCTTCATTGTTATTTTACTTAAAAACATATATTTAAGGCATTGTTCATGAATCATTAATGGAAGTTTTGAAAAAAATATTGAGGGGTTTTAATGCGTATTATTGAATATTATTTTCTATGGTTTAAATTGTGATTATGCATGTTTAAATTATGTTTTTCACATGTTGGTGCATGGTAATGGTGATTTAATTGAGGGGCCATGGTTGATCTTCAAATTTGATGATTTTGGTTGTGATATGGCATGCCCTTAACCTATTTGTAAAAATGTTTATAAGAAGGATATTGTCACAATTTGAATTATGTTTTTCAACTAAGGCTTTGGCACCATGATAATAAAGGAGGAAGGACTTTTTAAAGGCCTTGATGGACATAGATTGATTTTAATTGTAACCTTAGGGTTTGAATCCTAAATATTATATTATCTTGATGTCCATGGTTGGACAATGGGTTCGAGTCGCGAATGATGAAATTATTGTTATGGCATAATGTATGTTTTCAAGTGAGGTTGCTATGACGATACCAACAGGGTGACTCAAATGTTTTAAATTGGTCTTAACAGTAGAATATGTAGTCGAGCCGTGAAAGTAGAGGTCCCAAAGGACTAACACTGGAAACTACGCTAGCTGGTGTGGGTGTCTAAATGACTGGGAAGTTTGATTCCCCAATCTTGGTAATATAAATAGGAGTTTTGGGTCCCCTATATTGTATACGTTGGTGCTTAAGTCACCTTGATCATTTTGGGAGGTTCGAGTTCCCTCATAAAGGCACATACAAATAGATATTCCCTAGTTCATGTGGCTACACGTACTGAGGACCTTCTATCTTGGGGAGAGTTAGGACCATATAGCCTGTTGGTTTTTATTACATAATAGTTATGCTACTACACCCACGTTAAGGCTCTTGAAGTTCATGCTAAGCCTTGTTCCCTACCCCAACACGTAGTATTATATATGTACATGTATTTGATATGATATTATACATTGAATTCTTTATTGGTTTGAACTATTATTATGATATTATTTTGCTTCTATATCCCTGAGTTATATGCTAGAGCTCTTTTTTCTAATCTTTTTTAGACGTTTTATCTCCACATGATGCTAGGACTTGCCATACTTTCACATCTCCTGCTCAGTGACTTGGATTTGGGATCATCTAGCGAGTTAGATTGAAGTGCTGAACTTCCATCCTTTAGAAAACCCCATTTCATATGATGGTTTCATCTTTATCTTTTGATTATCTCCTTGGATATTAGTTTTGGTTATTGTCGAAGGCATGTCCCAATATTTCATTGAATTTTAATTTGGTAGAGGCTTTGTTGGACTACTGTCAACTTTGGTGGTTTGGTTGATAATTTTAGTGACAGATGATTGCCCGATTACTAGTGGATGGTACAAGAACTTAATAAATTGTTATTAGTTTATCGATGTGTTATCTTGTTATATGTTTAAAATTTATCTGACACTTGAGATTGTTGATCAGGTTAGGTTAGATGAAGGGGTAATCTTTGATCCACGTAGGACATAAGATACCCATCATAACTAGGACCTAGTATGGGTGATGAAAAAGGTTATATCAGAGCCTAGGTTTGTGGTCGATTTATTTTCCACAAATTAGTGTCAAGTAGAGTTTCTTTTATGGGTGTGTAGCATGCCATATTTATAAGGAAAGGGGCTATGAGACATTTAGGAATACTTCCCTTTCTAATTATCTTAATTTTGAGCTATAGAGTCTAAGGTCTTGGATCCCTCAGATTTTCGTATGTTTATCTTTCATATCATGCCTCCAAGAAGATCTAATTTTTGTGGAACTTCTTTGGTCCCGTCTGAGGGCAATACAAATAAAGCTTATCCAATTTCTAGGGTCTAGAGCTGGTCAAGGGTCATTGCATCTGACTATCCTCGTTGAGTCCCACCTGTTCCCACTGATCCTACTCCTGAGGGAGACACTCATACTCGGTCGCCTTAAGGGAGGTCACTAATGTTGTGTTCCATCACTCTATTAACCTATTGATCCAGTTGGTGACTTCTCAGTCTCAATAGTCAAGTTATGCTAGTGTTTCTATGGGTTCGTCTGAGGCTATTAGAGATTAACAACTTAAGAGATTGCATCCTCCGATGTTTACTGGTACTAAGGTAAAGGAGGGTTCTCAAAGTTTTATTGATATATTGGAAAATATCTTCTGAGTTATAATTGCTGCCTACTAATTAAAAGATATGGTGTACCAGTGGTACGGAGAGTGGGAACAGTTGAGAGGCGAAGATGCTGGTTCTGTATTATGGGATGATTTCTCTAGTATGATTTTGGACTGCTTCTTTCCTCAAGAGTTAAGGGAAGTAAATGCGTAAGAATTTTTTAACTTGAGCGATAAGAAAGAATGACATTCAAGGAGCATGCCTTGAAATTCCTTTAGTTGTCTAGGTCTTCTCCTGAGTTGGTATCTAGCATGAGGGTTAGAATTAGGAAGTTCGATTCTAGGTTGTCCCGAGACTGGATTCTAGAAAGTAAGGATACCTTGTTAAAAAGGATATGGATATTTCTCGACTTGTGGTTTATATGCAGTAGGTCGAAGAGAAGAAAAAGAAGCAAGCTAAGATTGGCGAGAGGTAACATAAAAGATTTTGATATTTAGAAGAGGGAGCAGGTCAGTAACAGAGTGAATAGTGGTCTAAGAAGAATGTAAATTTCTTGTGGTGTGATGCTTGTGAGGGCAGCTTTGAGAAGATAAACGATAAGTTGACCTCAGCTCTGGTCTTGACTCTTCCTGATGGCATCGAGGGTTTTGTCTTCTATTGTGATACATCCTGAGTGGGACTCACTTATACCTCTAGAAAGATGAAGGTTTATGAGAAGAACTATCCGACTCATGACTTGGAGTTGTTGGTCACTATGGTCGCATTGAAAATTTGGTATCACTATCAGTATAGGGCTATGTTGATATCTTTTCTGATCATAAGAGCCTGCAGTACATGTTTACCTAGAAAGAGCTTAACCTTAATATAATGTGGTAGCTTTAGTTGTTGAAGGACTATGATATGAGTCTTCATTGCCACTCAGGTATAACTAATGTAGTTTCTGATGCTCTTAGCAGGTTTTCATTGGGTAGCTTGTTGCATATGGATAAGGATAAGTGGGAATTGGTGAAGGATAATCACCATTTGGCTTACCTGGGATTTCATCTCTTTGACTTTGAGTAAGGTGGTATGTTTGTGCAATAAATGGTGCAATCATCTCTTGGTTTTGAAATAAAGGAGAAATAGGTATTAGACCCTCTATTGATAAAGATAAAAGATAATGTGAGTGAGAATAAGGTGATGGCCTTTAAGGTCTGTGGTGATGGTATCTTGAGGTACCAAGGGAGGTTGTGTGTTCCCGATGTTGATGGGTTTTGGGGCATAATCTTGGCTGAGGTCCATAATTCAGGGTATACGATTGATCCTGATTGAACAAAGATTTATCATGATCTCAAGGATATGTATGTGTGGAATAATTTGAAGTGGGATATAGCCAACTTTATGGCTAAGTGTATGGTGTGTCAGTAAGTGAATGTGGAGCACATGATGCCCAGTGGGCTACTCTATGAAATTGAACTGCCAGTGTGGAAATCGAAGATAATTAACAGGGATTTTGTTACCGGCCTTGCGTGGTCGCGGAATCAGTGTGAATCCATTTGGGTTATCATGGACCGGATGACTTAGTTGGCTCACTTTTTTCATGTGAGAATTAATTATTCTGCCGAGGACTATGCAAAATTGTTCCTTCAAGAGGTTGAAAAGTTGCATGGTGTGCCTGTCTTAATTATTTCAGATCGTGGTAGTCAGTGCTCATTGCATTTCTAGAGATCTTTTCAGTGTGGGTTGGGGACTAAAGTGAGCCTTAGCACTGTATTTCACCCATAGACGTATGGGCAAGCATAAAGTACCATTCATACTTTAGAAGATATGCTGTGAGCTTTTGTAATTGACTTTAGTAGTAGTTGGTTCAACCACTTACCTCTCATTGAATTTGCCTATATCAATAGTTACCATTCTAGCATTGGTATTGGTCCAATTGAGGCTTTATATGGTAGGAGGTATAGATTGCCTATTGGGTGGTTTAAGGGTGTTGACGTGGGATGTTTGTCCTGGATTTGGTTCACCAAGCTATTGAGAAGGTTAAGGTGATTCAAGATTTGCTTATGATCGCCCAAAGTCACCAATGTAGGGAAAAGATACTTGGAATTTGAGGTTGGAGATTGGGTATTCTTTAAGGTATCTCCCATTAAAGGACAAATGCAGTTTGGAAAGAAGGGAAAGCACAGTCCCTGATATGTTGGCCAATATATGGTTTTGAGAAAGGTTGGTTACATTGCGTATGAATTGGATTTTCCCTCTAGTATGGTCTCCATTCACCCGGTATTCCATGTATCCATGTTGTAGAAATCTGTGGGTGATCCTTCATTAGTTGTTAGATTGGAGAACATTGGTATTTTGGATTCTTTGTCCTATGATGAGATCTCAGTGAGGATCTTTGATCAGCAAGTTCGTTAATTGTGGATGAATGACGTGGCTTTAATGAAAGTTCTATGGTGGAATGGAAAGTTTAAGGAAGGTATTTGGGAATCCTAGGAGGACATAAAGTCAAAGTATTCATTCCTATTCCTTATTTAAAAAATTCATGCTTGAGGTATGTGTGTTCTTGACATCTTTGATTTCTGTCTTTGTTAAAGGTATATTAAAAATTTCCTTGGTATTTTGTTTACTGTCTCAAGGGTAAGAGTACAATGTTTAAGGTTTAATCGTGCTAGAAATGCCTTGTCCCATCATTCGTGGACGAATGATCCTGGGGTGCGGGATGAAATGCCCTAGATTTTGGTCCTTGAAAATTCATTGAGCTTTGAGTTCAAATTTCCTATTGGTGACTCTCCATGTGAGTTCTATTGTGTGGTAACGGATCTAAAGACCCAAGTTGTAACCACACATTGGCTAGTTTTTTCTCTAAGTACGAGTGTCTCACTACAAGCCGTGAGACTATGTTACGAGTGGTAGGGATGAGTCATATATTGTCCAGTCTCCAATCCCTTTGGGATTTGTCTTAGATACGACTAGCCATACAAGTCACACGTAGAGTCATAAGGTGGCTAGTGTGTGGGTGTCCAACTCACTGTCTTATTGACAAATCAAGTGCATGAGTCGTATGTTGTGGCCACGAGTCAAGGGCTTGACTCGTAACCACATGCATGTTTTTTACATTTTTTAGTTGGGGGTACTTTGGATATTTCAAACATAAAACCCTTAAGGACCCACGTCCCTAAAACACTTTGGGTCATTAACTCTACACTTTATAAGATCAAAACATCCTCTTTATTCTCTCTAAATCTTCTCAAGCAAAATAGTCAAGGGTTTCTCCAATTTGGCCATCTAAGGGATCAAGAGTCAATTTTTCTTCGTGAATCTCCGTAATGCAGGCATGTGACTATTCCCTCATTGTTAGTTTACTAAAAGCATATGTTTAAAACATTGTTAATGAATCATTAATGGTAGTTTTGAAACCAAGGTTGAGGGGTTTGAATGCATATTATTGAATATAAATTTCTATGGTCTAAATTGTGATTATGCATATTTTAATTATGGTTTTGAACATGTGGGTGCAAGGGAAAGGTGATTTAATTGAGGGGTCATGGTTGACCACAAATTTGATAGTTTTGGCTTTGATAATGGCCTTCCCTCAACATGTTTGTAAAATTGTTAAGGAGAATGATATTGTCAAAATTTGAATTGTGATTTTAAACTAAGGCTTTGGCATAATCATGATAATGATTAAGGAAAGACGTTGTAAGGCCTTGATGGCCATATATTTATTTTAAATTGTTACCTTGGGGTTCAATTGGATAAATGGGTTCAGGTCCCAAATGTTAAATTAACTGGGTGTCCCTGATTGGACAATGGGTTCGAGTCTCGGATAATGAATTTTTTATGTTGGCGTAATATACACTTGCAAGTGGGGTTGGTATGATGATACCAACAGGGTGACTATATGTATACTGGGTTAATAAATGTTGATACATGTCAAAATGTTTTGAATTTGGCTTAAGAGCGGGATGTGTAGTCGGGCCATGTAAGTGGATGTTCTGAAAGACTAATACTGGAAATCGCACTAGTCGGTGTGGGTGTCTAAATGATGGAAAGGTTTGAGTCCCCTATATTGGTAATATGAATAGGAGGTTTGAGTCCCTAATATTGTATACATTGGTGCTTAAGTCACCTTGATTATGTAGGAAGGTTAGAGTCCTCCCCATAAAGGCATATACGAATATGGATATTCTCTAGTTCGTGTGGCTACACGCATTGGGGACCTTCCAACTAGGGCAGAGCTGGGATCATATAGACTATGGGTGCCTTGGTATATGACAGTTATTCTACATATCCTAGGTTATGATTTTAGAATTTTATGCTAAGACTTGTTCCCTACCCCAAAACGTGGTATTATATATTTACATGTATTTTATATGATATTACATAATGAATGCTGTATTGTTTGAACTATTATTGTGGAATTAAGTTTTTCCTATATCCCTGAGTTTCATGCAAGTTCTCCCAACGCTAACGGTCTTCGAACACTCAGTCCCCATACAATGCAGGGACTGGCCAGATTTCCGCATCTCCTGCTCAGTGGCTTAGATTCGGGATAATTTAGTGAATCATATTTAAGTGGTGAGCATTCATCCATCAGAAGACCACAAATATTATAATGGTTACATCTTTATGTTTTTAATATGTAATACCCCGATCGTTTCTTAAGCCTAAATCCATCTTTTCAGTGGATATGTATGACTTCCAAAGTGATTGATGTTTAAACCATGTTGTATTTCTCTAATTTCTACTTTTTGCATGGCCATTAAGTCCGTTTTGAGGGAGTTATGGCAGTTTTACTAAATAGTATTAGATCGCCCAGGTTTGACGATCGACCTGGTGGACCGTCAGGTCCCTAGTGGACCGTCAAGTGCCCCGTCAAGCCAAGGCAGTGACTCCTTTTTCAGGCCATCGTGCGACGGCCAAGTTGGTAAACCGTAAAAAAGTTGACGGACCGTCAAGGGGTCCGTCAGTTCGAGATAGAATGTCTCATTTCTAGCCCTCGGAGTGACGGAAGACTTGGTGGTCCGTCAGTTTCCTGATGGACCATTACTTCGACCATCACATTGAGGCAGAACATTCTAGTTCTGGCACTCGAGTGACGGACGATCTGGTGGACCGTCAGGAGACTTAACCGAGTATGGGATTGTGATAATGAGATTGAGGTTGTACTCCCTTGCAAGAGTACAACACCCCCACCAATGTGGGGTTCTCTCCTTAAGAGGGCAAAATATTGGACTCCATGCGGCTCACATGGTGTAGTTATTTTGGTTATAAGAAACTCCCACGTCCATAATGATCTAAGTACCATGAGTTACTGAGTCACTCTAAGTTATAAGTCAAAGAGTTTGAGTTGAGTTAAATGATTTATGAGATTTATGAAGCATATGTTATTACCGATGACTTCCGGAAATGATGTTTCAGATAATTCAAGCGAAGAGAGTTGTTATTGTCAGCATGCATGATTTTCTTATACATTTATGATATTATTTAAAATGTTGAATCCACCCCCACATACTCAGTACATTCCTAAGTACTGACTCCCATACTCATTTGTACTCTATATTTCCTCGTAATATAGGTTCGGGTGCTCAGTCTCAGTAGCGACAGTGATCTTTGAGTACCTTCATCTACATTTCTGTGGTTGGTGAGTTCTCATGGTTCAAGGACCTGTGACTCCGATTTTGTCTTGTTAATACATGGTTGTTTACTTTCAGTTTAGTACGAGTCAGTTGGGGATTTGTCCCAATGGCTCCTTAGTCCTATGTAGTAGAGGCTTTGTCAGACTAGTGTACCAGCGTGTATAGAGATTTCAATATTTTGTTTGTACAGGGAAGTATTGCTTCGTATTTTAGTATGTTCATAACATGGTTATTCCTCTTTATCTTAGCATGATTTGCGCTATAATGAGTTCTGAAAGTGATGATAGGCTTAGAGGGTTAGCTTGAGGTCACGTGTGGCCTTGAGCACCATGTGACATCTCGGGATAGATTCTTGGGGAATTAGAAGCTTGGTATCAAGACTAAGGTTCATGGAGTCCTAGGGAGTCTTACAAGCCGTGTTACATAGAGTCTTGATCATCGGTGTGTAGCGCGCCACATCTATGAGCAAGAGGCTACGATACGTATTAGGAAAAGTTGTTTCTTTCTTTCAAGAGTCTATCGTTCCTATGACTGTTTCTCTCTGTTGTTAATTTATGCTCTCTTATGACAGAAAATGCCTCCTCGTAGAGCTTGCAGAAACAATGATAGACATCAACCCGTTGATCCTTTTGGTGAGACGGTTTCCCATGCCAAATTCCGGGCAGCTTTTCAAGTGCTAGCCCAGGCAGTCACCGCCAATGCCCAAGACAACATCCAGGCTACTGTTCCACCTCCGCAAGGGAATAATTCTATTGCAGCCTGGGTTTGTGACTTTATGAGAATGTATCCACCTGAGTTCTATGGGTCGAAAGTAGGTGAGGATCGACAAATGTATTTAGATAAAGTGAAAAAGATCACTCCAATTATGCACGTGACTGTGGAGGAGAGTGTTGAATTGGCTTCCTATCGAATGAAGGATTTTTCTTATGATTGGGTGGAGATGTGGAGGAAAAGTAGAGGGGAGAATGATACTCCTGTGACTTGGCAATTATTCCAAGATGCCTTGTTAGACAGATTCTTTCCCCTGGAGCTGAGGGAAGCAAAATTAGAAGAATTTATGAACTTGAGACGGGAACCCATGACAGTTAAGGAGTATTGCCATAGTTTAACCAGTTATCTAAGTATGCCCCCGGTATGATGGCTGATTCTAGAACTAGTATGAGTAAGTTCTTGGCCGGTGTGTCTAGTTATGTTGTGAAAGAGTGTAGATCCGCTATGCGTAATAGAGACATGGACCTTTCAAGACTAATGATTCATGCTCAGCAGATTAAAGCGGAATAGGTGAAGGAGAGAGAGAAAGTAAGAGGTAATAAAAAAGTTAGATCATAGCAACAGGGGTATAGTCAGGGTAGATTTTTTGGAGGGATCCACCCTCAGTTCCAGAGCCGTTCTCTTGTGCTAGCTCCTTCATCAGCCAGTACTCCTACATTCAGAATTAGGTCAGAGCAGGGTAATAGGCCTACTATGTCCAGGTCCCAGGACAGTGTAAGTAACAGACCTAGTCCTCCCCCATGTCCAAAGTGCGGTAGAGACCATCTTGGTGAGTCCTTAGTCGATCAGAAGGGTTGTTTTGGTTGCGGTAAATTGGGCAACAAGTTCAGAGATTGCCCATATGCTATACAGGGGAGTCGCAATGTTCGTCCTCAGAGTCAGACTATTAGTGCTTCAGCCCCTGTAGTTCATCCTACTCCTCTTCAGGATGCCTCATCTAGTATTGCAGGTGGTCAGCGATAGAATCACTTTTATGCTATACCACCCCTCCAGGAGAAGGAGGATTCACCAGATGTTTCTACTGGTATGCTCCGTGTATTTCATTTTGATGTGTATGTGTTGCTGGACCCTGGGTCAAGTCTTTCTTATGTGACTCCATTGGTGGGTGTGAATTTTAAAATCAGTGCTGAAAAGATTCTCGAGCCTTTTCTAGTCTCTACACCAGTGGGTGAATCTGTTGTTGCTAAGCAAGTATATAAGAAGTGTCCTATCACTATCCTTCACAGAGTTATGTTTGCAGATTTGATTGAGCTATACATGGTTGATTTTGACATTATTCTGGGTATGGATTGGCTTCACTCTTGTTATGCGTCTATAGACTGTCGTACCCGTGTAGTCAAGTTTTAGTTTCCCAATGAGTCAGTGTTTGAGTGGTCTGGAAATTCTGTATCTCCCAAAAGTCATTTCATATCCTATCTTAAATCTAGGAAATCAATATCCAAGGGTTGTATCTATCATTTAGTCCAAGTTAAAGACACTAAGTCTGAGACTCCAACTATTCAGTTTCTTAGTGGTGTCAACAAGTTTCTTAATGTTTTCTTGGAAGATCTCCTAGGGGTACCTCCCAATAGAGAGATAGAATTCAGAATTGATCTTCTCCCTGATACACAACCTATTTCTATTCCTCCGTATCGTATGGCCCCCGTAGAACTTAAGGAATTGAAAAAGCAACTCAAATATCTTCTTGATAAGGATTTTATAAGGCCCAGTGTATCACCCTGGGGTACACCCATTCTATTTGTGCAAAATAAAGAAGGTTCATTGCGCATGTGCATTGCCTATCGTCAACTCAACAAGGTCAAGGTCAAGAATAAATACCCTCTCCCTCGAATTGATGACCTATTTGATTAGCTGCAAGGTGCCAGTTACTTCTTGAAAATAGATTTGGGATCCGGTTATCACCAACTTAAAGTCAGAGAGTGTAATATTCCAAAGACAACTTTTCACAGTCGTTATGGTCATTTTGAATTCTTGATCATGTCCTTCGGTCTAACGAATGCGCCGACAGCTTTTATGGACCTCATGAATCGGGTGTTTAGACCGTACCTAGATATGTTCATTATCGTGTTTATAGATGATATCCTTGTATATTCCCAGAGTGAAAAAGACCATGTAGATCATCTTCGAATTGTCTTATAGACCCTTAGGGATCAATAGTTGTTTGCCAAATTTAGCAAGTGTGAATTTTGTCTTTGGTCAGTTGCTTTTCTGGGTCATATTATTTCTTCTGATGGTATTCGAGTTGATCCTCAAAAGGTAGAAGCTATGAAGAATTGGCCTAGAACTATTTCCCCATCTAATATTAGGAGTTTCTTGGACCTAGATGGCTACTACCGTCATTTTGTCGAAGGTTTCTCTTCCATTGCTGTTCCTTTGACCCGGTTGACCAAAAAAAAGGTTAAATTACAGTGGTCAGATTCTTGCGAGAAGAGTTTTCAGGAGTTGAAGACTCGACTCACTTTATCCCCGAAGATGACCTTTCCTAATGGTGTAGATGATTTTGTGGTATATTGTGATGCTTCCAGAATTAGTTTGGGTTGCGTGTTGATGCAAAAGGGTAAGCTTATAGCCTATGCCTCTAGGTAGTTGAAACCTCATGAAAAGAATTATCCGATCCATGACCTCGAGTTAGCTGTAGTGGTTTTTGCTTTGAAAATCTGGAGACACTATTTGTATGGTGTTCATGTTGATATCCTTATGGATCACAAGAGTTTACAGTATGTGTTCACTCAGAGGGAGTTGAATCTTTGGCAGAGGCGATGGTTAGAATTACTGAAGGACTATGATATGATTGTGTTGTATCACCCGGGCAAGGCCAATGAAGTGTCAGATGCCCTTAGCAGATTGTCCATGGGTAGTGTAGCACATGTAGAGGAAGATAAGAAGGAGTTAGCCCGTGAAGTGTATCATTTGTCTAGGTTAGGTGTTGGATAGCTTAACTCAGCTGAGGGTAATGTTTGGGTCCAGAGTAGTTCCGAATCTTCCCTAGTTTCGGAAGTGAAGGAGAAGCAGAATATGGATTCTCGTTTGACTGAATTAAAAACGTCTGTCAAAGACCAAAAGGTGGAGGTTTTCTCCCAAGGGGGAGATGGTGTATTGAGATTTCAGAATAGATTGTGTGTGCCTGATGTTGATGATCTGAGGCAGAGAATTATGGCTGAGGCGCATGGCGCACGGTATTCTATTCATCCCCATGCTACAAAAATGTACCGCGATTTGTGGGAAATTTATTGGTGGAATGGTATGAAAAAGGATATAGCAAAGTTTGTAGAAAAATGTACAACTTGCCAGTAGGTAAATATAAAGCACTAGAGACCCGTTGGCATGATGCAAGAATTTAGCATTCCATCTTGGACGTGGGAAGTGGTGAACATGGATTTCGTGAACGGTTTACCTCTCTCTCGTCGTCATCATAATTCTATTTGGGTCATTGCAGACAGGTTGACTAAGTCCGCACATTTTCTTCCAGTACATACATCTTTCACCGCGGAGCACTATGCTAAGATGTCTATTCGAGAGTTAGTAAGGTTGCATGGAGTTCCGTTGTCTATTATCTCCGATAGAGGTACTCAATTTACTTATCAGTTTTGGAGAGCTTTCCAGAAGGGTTTTGGTACCCAAGTTCATCATAGCTTCGCTTTTCATCTGCAGATAGATGGTCAGCCTGAGAGGACTATCCAGACTTTGGAGGATATGTTGAGGACATGTGTTCTTGATTTCAAAGGAAATTGGGATGAACATTTGCCGTTGATTTAATTTGCTTACAACAATAGTTTTCATGCTAGTATTGGAATGGTTCTGTTTGAAGCTTTGTATGGGAGAAGATGTATATCACCCATAGGTTGGTTTGAAGTGGGTGAAGCTGCTGTGATTGGATCTAATGCTGTATTTGAGGCTATAGAGAAAGTTAAGTCAATTCGGGAGAGGTTGAGGACAGCCCAGAGTCGTCAGAAGTCGTATGCATATGTGAGAAGAAGAGCTCTTGAGTTTGAAGTTGGTGATATGGTGTACTTAAAAATTTCACCCATGAAAGGGGTGAAAAGATTTGGAAAGAAAGGGAAGCTGAGTCCCAGATATGTTGGCCCTTATTGAGTTTTGAATCGTGTTGCGAAAGCAGTTTATGAGGTTGAGTTTCCAGCAGAATTGTCAGTTGTCCATTCTTTGTTTCATGTTTCTATGCTCAAGAAGCATATTGGAGACTCTGTTGTTTTTGATCTGTCAGAAAGTTGTGATGTACAAAATAGCCTTTCGTATGATTAAATCATGGTTGAAATCTTAGATTATCAAGTCCGTAGACTAAGGAACAAAGAAGTTCCCTTGGTTAAAGTTTTGTGGAGAAATCAATCAGTAGAGCGTTCCACTTGGGAAGAAGAAGAAGATATGCGAGCTAGTTACCCTCATCTTTTCTCCGCGAGTCCAAATCAAGCTGAAGGTACTATTCCCCTAATTTAGTTTCCTCCTAATCCAATGTATTCAGCTATATGGTTAATCCCTCTGTGATTCGTGCATTTGGTGAAGTACTCAAAGGTTGAGAGTAAAGTGAGCCCTTAGATGTGAGTCTTTCCAGCTATACATCCTCATTTTCTCTTGTTCTTGGCCTATTTGGCAAAATTCGAGGACGAATGTGTCCAAGGGGGAGATATTGGAATACCTCGATCGTTTCTTAAGCCTAAATCCGTCTTTTGAGTGGATATGTATGACTTAAAATGTGATTGATTTTTAAACCATGTTATATTTCTCTAATTTCTACTTTTTGTCATGTAGAGAATTGAATAAGCTTTCCATCGATACCAATTTCATTGAAATCCGACATCAGACGAGGGATTTATGGCCGTTTTACTAAACGGTATCGGATCGCCCAGGTTTGATGGTCGACTTGGCGGGCCGTCAAGTTCCCCGTTAAGACAAGGCAGTGACTCTTTTTTTCGGCCATCGTGCGACTGTCAAGTTAGTGGACCGTCAAAAATTTGACGGACCGTCAAGGGGTCCGTCAGGTTGAGACAGAATGTCTCATTTATGGCCCTCGAGTGACGGACGAGTTGGTGGTCCGTTAGTTTCTGGATGGACCATCACTTCGACCGTCACGTCGAGGCAGAACATTTCAATTCTATCACTCGAGTGACGGATGATCTGGTGGACCGTCAGGAGACTTGACGAACCGTCAGATCGACCGTCACAGGCCTCGATCAACGAATTTTAGCTTTTTCAAAAAAGGGCATTTTGGTCATTTCTTCCCCATATGGTCTTATATGTATATATCTTAGTAGAGAATGTCCATTAATTCTTCTCCTTTCCTCTTCCAATAAATATCTAGAAAACTTGGGCTTCCTCTCAACCTAAAAATCAAAACTCCTTCCAAGAAATTCAAGGATCTTCCATAGATTTCTCCAAGTTGTTCAAGAATTAAGTTCCCCAAGTCAAGGGCATCAAGAATCTTTGTCTAAAAGTGTGAGAAAGAAGTCCCAAACAAGTTTCTACATCTCCAAAATTATAATCCAAGGTATGTGGGGTTTGAACAAGAACACTCCTTTCGTTCTTATGCCTAAAGATTTACTTTCTATTATTGATTTACATGATTTTGCAAGTGGGTTTAAACCTAAATTTCTTTATTTATGATTTATGAGATTTGAGTTGAATAAGTTTGATATTTATGATTATTTCACCATCATGTTTCTTGAATTGAGAATTTATTCCATGAGTTGTATATTGTCATTATGTATTGACGATTTCTAAGCGATTTAAGACAAGTGTCATGAGTTATGTCTTTCCATGAGAAATTTGATTATTGAATATATATCGATATTTGAGATTGAAAGTCAAGAATGAGTCCTATGATGTTTCCTTGAAGCTTTTGATATTTGAAAATGATTCGAAAAGCAAATATACTTGATGTTGAGAAAGATTGTGTTGAGTTGAGTCGAGTTAGGAATACACAAGATGTTTATGATTTATAGATGAGATATATATTTAGGTTTTGGTATTTAAAATAGACCCATGAGTTGATATTGATTAAGGTGGATTTCCTAACACGTTCTGAGCTGAGTCTGGGAGGAGTATTTAGCACCGAGCGGGAAATATGGTATTTCCCCGAAACTATGTGCCATCGTTGGATTGATGTTGATAATTGTGGGCCAGAGGCCGAGTATGGGATTGTGATAATGAGATCGATGTTGTACTCCCTGGCAAGAGTACAACAGCCCCACTAATTTGGTGTTCTCTCCTTAGGAGGGCAAAACGTTGGACTCCATGCGGTTCACATGGTGTAGTTATGTCTATTATAAGAAACTCCCACGTCCATAATGATCTAAGTGCCATGAGTTACCAAGTCACTCTAAGTCATAAGTGAAAGAGTTTGAGTTGAGTTAAATGATTTATGAGATTTATGAAGCATATGTTATTACTGATGACTTCCGGAAATGATGTTTCAGATAATTCAATCGAAGAAAGTTGTTATTGTCAGCATGCATAATTTTCTTATACATTTATGATATTATTTAAAATGTTGCATCCACCCCCACATACTCACTAAATTCCCAAGTACTGACTCCAACACTCTTTTGTACTCTATATTTCCTTGTGATATAGGTTCAAGTGCTCAATCTCAGCAACGACAGTGATCTTTGAGTACCTTCATCTACATTTCTGCGGTTGGTGAGTCCTCATGGTTTGAGGACCCGTGTCTTCGATTTTGTCTTGTTAATAGATGGTTGCTTACTTTCAGTACAGTACGAGTCAGTTGGGGATCTGTCCCAATGGCTCCTCAGTCCTATGTAGTAGAGGTTTTGTCACACTAGTGTACCAACGTGTACAGAGATTTTAGTATTTTATTTGTACAGGGCAGTATTGCTTCATATTTCAGTATGTACATGACATGGTTATTCCTCTTTATCTTAGCATGATTTCTACTATAATGAGTTCTAAAAGTGATGACAGGCTTAGAGGGTTAGCTTGAGTCCACGTGTGGCCTTGATCACTATGTGACGTCTAGGGATAGATTCTTCGGTCGTTATAGAATATCTACTTGGATACTGGTTTTGGCTATTGTCGGGGGCATGTCTCGGCATTTCATTGACTTTCAATTTTATAGATGTTTTGTTGGGCTACTGTGGACTTCGATGATTTGGTTGATTGTTTTGGTGATAGACGATTGTCCGGTTACTGGTGGATGGTATAGACACTTTGTAACGCCACAAAATTACCCACTAGATGTCACACGGTGCTCAAGACTACAAATAGGCATAACCTAAACCACAATATCTATTCAGCTAGAAACTCACATGATAAGAAAGATAGCGTGTATTGAAAATGAAGATAAACCATTCCATATCTTAATGGGAAACCCTAAATTCAGGAACCTTAAAAAAACTTCTTGAACTTGGAACACAAATAATTAAGTAAGCCCCTACTACTAACTAGAGAGCCATTGGGACAAACCCCAGCTAACCCTAACTTAATCAGAAGTCAAATACAAAAATACTTGCATAAATGAACAAAAGTCTAATAAGCTGGGCCCTCGGACTATGATGACTCACCAAAAGTTAGGATGTAGGTGATGATGCCCGTAGTCAGTCTTGATACTAGAAACGAGCGTCGAAACCTACATTATAAGAAAATGTAGCACATCGACATATATGTGGGTCAGTACTTCTGGAATGTATGAAGTATGCGGGGGTGAATGCTTATGTAAAACCAGAACTGAATATATATATGTGTGCACTTTCAATAGATGCAAGCTAAGTGTAAATGACTCACTTTAGGGTTAAGTATAAACAACAATTTAAAGATCATAAAACATGGATAATGAAGCATAAGAGTAAACTTAGTGAGCCATAACACTTAGTTTCTAAAATCTTTACTTTTAGTCTTTCTTAAGCGAGATTCTTTTAACTGACATAAACCATGTGAGCTACTGTGGAGTCCAATGTCTTACCCACATTGGGGAGAGTAGTTCTACCCTTTCCACAAGAATAGAACCTTAACTTAAGTAACCACTATACTTCATCCATATTGGGAAAAATCTTAACCTACAGAGGCTCATAGTTTCTAGTAATTTAGGATATGACCATCCGTATTACCTCCTCGGGGCTAAACACTACTCCCAGAATACATATGCTCAAACTTAATAAATCCACCTTAAAATAACATAAGGAATTATAGAATGAAAACTAGTTGTGATTCTCTTTACCTTAAATCATAATCAAGATAAACATTTATGGATTTCATGTTTGATCTTTAATCAATAGATCAAGCTTTTCTTTAAATCATATTATGGAAATATCCATGGAGCTTAAGAGCATAAACTTCTTGTAAATTCAGTACTTATACTTAGGACTTGGAATTCATGCTTTACTTTATAGAAATTCATAACAAACTATCATGCTAAATTTTCACCTTGAAATCATTCTTAAATATCCCAGTCAAGATAGTGAAATTCAAATCACAATATAAACTTTACAAGTCACAACATGGATATATGTAAACCTTAATATACATAAAGGTTTCTATCTCATAACAATGTCATAATTCAAGAATATGGTTATTTGGGTATGAACCCTAACTCAAAATAAGTAAATCAAATCTTTAAATCATGATTTTTGGGCACATGGATGAAAGAATAACCTTGTTCATAAACCCCACATACATGGAATTGCTTGACTTGTGAAGAAGGATTGACTTTTTGAGACTTGGAAGATGGCTTGTTGAGAAAACCCTAATCTTCATGTTGACGAAGATGTGAGGAGGAAAGTGTTGTTAATATATAGAAAGTAGAGAAAAATAACGCTCCTGTTTAGGTTATAAGTCACGGGTTGGGAGTTAGTAGAGGGGAAAAATACCAAAAGGCCCTTTAACCAAACATTACTGAAATTAGACGCTAGTCTACATGAGTCAACCATACGACTCGTATGGTAAGGGTACGAGTTAGCCTTATGACTCGTAATCCTGGCAAGATTAAAGGAGGAATTCACTAGTCAACATACAAGTTTAAACTTATGACTAGTAACATCACCGTACGACTTCGTAAGACCCCGCAAAATCCTAAGCTTAATTCAGTCCTTTAGTCTTGTCAAGGGGGTCCTAGACTTAGAATATTTTAAATAAGTATTGATGCTTAGGTTGATTTATGATCAGGAATGTCCATAGCTGTTTCTGGACAAGTTTTTAATTTTTCGGACTTCATTTGAAGCTCCTTTGAAATCTTAAAATAGTGGGTCAACGTGATCCTAGTACACCGCATTGACTATCATGTTGATTAATATTTTCCCTAGCTACCAGCGTCCAATTCAAGTGAATCAACGAAAATATGGACCCTGTGTATTCATGATTGATGTTTGGATTTGGTTCCTCATACATATTTTATTACATGTTTCATGTGTAATTGTTTTTCACGTGTGTAAATCCATGTTAAACCCTTGAATTGTGAGATTTGGAATTCAATCATGATACCCACCTTTTTTTCAAAGTTATGCACATATATTATGCTCACCATGTGCTTGATGAATTGTTCATGTGAATTATTAAGAGAATGAAATCATATCAAGATAGCCTATGTGCAAGTTGTATCATGCAAGTGTTTATTAAAATGCCTCAATGAATGAAGAATGATAAAATGCTTAGTTTACATGTTTCAAGTTTTTCCATGTCTCTTATTTTATGCTATCGAGTTCTGGGGGTACTTGTACACGAAAATTTAGCTGATTACTTAGAGCCATGGTCAGTCATAGAACAATATCAGTCACATCATGATTAGTAGTACTCTTAGTTAGTTACAGAACTCCAGAAAACTCAGTAGATTTAGTAGTAGTTCAGTCTAACACAATTTTCAGTTCAGACCTCAGTAAAATCTATCAGTTAACAGAATTTAATAGAATTCCGCCAGTTAACGGAACTCAGTGAACTCAGTTCGGATCGACTAAATAGTAATCTCTGTAAGCGTTTAGTCCAGCCTAGTACAGACTAGAAATAAGCACAGGGTCTATTTCCATTGGGAGTAGGATTCAACACCGAGATAACCAAGGGATGGGGGTATTCCTGTCAGTTGAGGGTTTGACCCTTAGCAATAATCCCTGTATTACAGAACTACGTAGCCAGCGTTGGTTGAGGTATCTTCCTGCCAGAAATTATGAGGGTTGATACTTCTTGTCTGAGTTATCCAGCCATCGAGGGTTGAAAAAATAACTTCCTGTTAGAGAGGGTTAACTCACAGTTTGTCTCTACCCATTGCATAGTATTGACACCCTTCCAACTGGGGTTAAAGGTTGGACCCCAATCAGTTTAGAGAAGGGCATGTCGGTTAGATGATTTCCTCCCACATTCTCAGTTTCAGTCTCAGTCTCATAATAGAACTCAGTTAAGTTCTACAGGTTCAGGACTATCAGAGATAGTCACCCAACTCAGCTCTGTACAAAACTTAGTATAGTTTCTCAGAATTCAGAACTATCAGATACAGCCATCCAGTTATCTATAGTACAGTATAAGTTATCCAGTAAATTAGTTGATCAATATTTAGACTCAGTTTTCAGTGTTATCACGATTTCAGTTACAGTATATATATTCATGTATGTACCCTTATTCAGTCATACTCATGTTATCCAGTTATTATTGTTCATGAATATGAGCCCATGCATTTCAGCCTACCTCACTAAGCATACCAATACATTCAAAGTACTGATGAATGCTTTTCTTTTGTGCTATGCTGTTTTACATCATAGGTTCCGACGCATGAGCTACAGAGTACCCTTAGTAGACCAAATTTTTAGCATTCAACGTAGTGGTGAGTCCTCTTAGTTTGAGGACATGATTACTACTTATAGTATTTGATTTTATGTCAGTAGACGGAGTTAGTTGGGGACTTGTACCATCAACTCCATAGTTCAGATAGTTAGAGGCTTCCCAGTACTTTGTTCAGTTTTGGTATTTAATACTTGCCACGAGCCGAACTAGGTCCTGGCCGTGAAGGACATCCCGGTCAATGAAGGCCCAGATGTCCTACTCTATCCGGTAATCATGCACAACATTCATATAAATAAAGAAGATGCAGAAATATAACTTGATATGGAAATATAGTCAAACTTTGGATTTAGTTTAACAATAAGGTATGAAATCCGAAATCAACTAAACAACATCTATACCAGTCTGCAAAATCTCTACTACATGATCAAGAGGCAACTATCAGAAAAGCTGGGAAAAGGCCCCCTATAGACAGAAACAAAGGAATAACATAATCTGAAATAATGGGCCTTCTGAAAAAAAAAAGGCTCACCACTGCCCTGATCACTTCTTTTTGGATACTTTACTGATTAGCTGGACCCCTAGACTTAGCCTCCATACCTTGGAGGAAGGGGGTCAATACAATTGTACTGGTATGCAGAGAAAATCCAAAATAATAATTTATATTCAACATATATGAGAGTAATTTAGAACAGTTCATAAACATATCATATGGTAAGAAATCACATGGGCATTTTCGAAAAACTCTGATAAATCATCTGAACTCTGTGACACTCTTTGTTTTACTTCTGCGCTAGGTGGTATACCCTACAAATCTTAAATTTCAAGGTCTATATGAAATCCGCCATTGACTCTGTGGGGAAGCCCCCAACCCAAGTGTGCCGTAAGGGTTGGAGTCTCTGACTCAGCTATGCCACACAACCGTTGCCATCATAAAAATAATATACCTGAATCGGCAAATCATAGTTTTAGTCTAAGAGTCACTTGAACTCAAGCCTTCTTTGAGTAACCACCTAACCCTATTTAAGCCCAGTTTTAACTCTTTAAAATATGCATTCTCTGAAAACACACTCTGAAAACATACTCTGTTATGGCATACATACTTATGGTATAGTCATGCCATTGACTTGCAAGTCGCATTATCTGAGCCATTTATAACAAATTAAGTCTCTATTCTCAAATAACGGAATTCAGAACAACCATATCAATAAATCATTTTGAAGAACTCTTTCCTGGAAACCCATGTAAAACCATGCAAACCATTCTCTTTATCAATGAGTCAATAACAGAGGTGGTCATCTCAAAAGTCTCAATATCATATAACTCTTTTTCTTTAACACAATACCCATTTATATCAAGAAACACCCTCTCATCATCTCTAAATCATGTTCAAACACTATAACATTTAGAAATTTATTTTCAATCATCAAACATGCATGTCAACTCTTTTTCCAACAAAACCATAGCTTTAATTCAATACAAGAGAGGGAGTTCATAGTTTATGCTCTCCAACAATCTTCCATCTCAAATTCTATACATATATATATACATGCAAAACAATTTAAGGGATAGGACCACAAGGTCAAAGAAATAATAACATTGAAGCATTCGAAATACGTAATTTAAAATGTAGATTCCAAGAATCCCTTTGAAATTCATGCATAAAACTATTAAAATCATACTCTAATGTTTTCAAGCCCGTGTAGTTTTTTGGATGAACCCCACGTACCTTTAATTATGAACTTAGTGACTGATTCTTGAAGCCTACGGTTTGGGGATTCCAAATCTTCAGTCAATTACGAAAACCCACGATTGAATCTTGAGATTCTTGGAAAAGGTTTTGGAGATGCTTAGGATTTTTCTTTATAGACAAGGAAGATTTGGGCATAAAGTTATTTGTTATGCCATTGATTATATGTTTATAGAAGGATTGGGGGTAGGGTAATTTCCCAAAATACCCCCCTTTTAACCCTTAATGTAACTAGAAAAAATATAACTGAGAGCCCAATTTTATGGGCCACCGCGACGAGACACTATCGTGGTGGCTTACTGTAAATTGACGATTGAGATTATTGGAGTCACCGCAATGTGGAGCCATCGCATTGTCCCACTGGTTGGGACCTAGAACTTCAGCGCGAAATGCCACAATCATGCTAGGCTACTGGAATTTGACAATTGTTAAATAGACCCCCTCTGCGACAAACACCAAAATAACGGTGTTTTTCGACTAGGACTTAAATTTATCCAGAACTTCTAGCCCGGGTTTTGGATTTGGGAAAATCTTAAATAGACGAAAAGATTATTCAATTTCCCATTTGATAGAGAGTCAAAATTAAGGAAATTCAATATGGTTTAAACGTTACTCACTTAGGAGGTCAAAATAAATGAGACTAACGCATGGATGATTTGGCAGGGTGTTACATTATCTTCCCCTTGGGATCATTCGTCCCCGAATGATGGAATAGGGCACAGGAAAATATGATTACAAGAATATTAAGGACATGGAAGGAGTAAGACAAGGATCGTTCCTTTCATATCATCATTCACCGGATCAAATAGATTTGGGTACCTTGCTCTTATGTCCTCTTCTGATTCCCAAGTTGCTTCTTCAACTTTTAAATTTCTCCACAACACCTTAACTAAAACTATTTCTTTGCTCCTTAACTTTCAGACTTGATGATCCAAGATTGCAATAGGCTCTTCTTCATAAGATAGGGAGTCTGGCACTCTGATCTCTTCTATGGGTAACATTAGATAGTGGTCCCCAATACATTTCTTCAACTTAGATACATGAAACATCGGGTGAACAGATTCCAGATTTGCAAGAAAATCTAACTCATACGCAATTTCACCTATTCTTCTCACAATCTGGTATGGTCCTATATAGCGAGGACTCAACTTCCCTTTCTTTCGGAAATGCATGACTCCCTCCATAAGAGAAACTTTGAGAAACACCTAATCACCAACCCCAAATTCTAGCTCCCTTTTTCTAACATCAGCATAGGATTTCTGTCTACTCTGGTCTATCTTAAGTCATTCTCTAATGCTCTTCACGTACTCCATTGCCTGGTAAACAAGGTCAGGCCCAAACACCTGAGTCTCGCCTACTTTATACCACCCTATTGGCGACCTACATCTCCTACCATACAACACCTCAAAAGGAGCCATCTTAATACTGGCATGGTAACTATTATTATACACAAACTCTATCAAGGGAAAGTGATCTAACCAACTACATTTGAAGTCAATCACACGTGCCCACAACATATACTCAAGGGTTTGAATAGTATGCTCAGCTTGCCAATCGATCTGGGGGTGGAAAGTCATACCTAGGTTCACTTGAGTACCTAAACCCCTATGAAAAGATCACTAAAATTATAAAGAGAACTGCCTACCTCGATCAGATATGTTGGACACAGTTTCTCTATGCAGATGGACTATCTCCTTAATGTAAATCTTGGCATAAATATCTCCTAAATAATTAGTCCTCACAGGCAGAAAGTGAGCTGACTTGGTCAGCCTTTCAACAATCACCCAAATAGAGTCATACTGGTTTTGAGACCTCGGAAGTCCCGTGATGAAGTCCATATTGATCATCTTCCATTTCCACAAGGGCAAAGCTATCTCTTGGGAAGTACCACCTAGCCTCATCTTCTCTACTTTTACTTGTTGACAATTCAAACACTTAGCAACATAGTTAGCCACACCACTCTTCATATTATTCCACTAATATATAGCTTTTAAGTCATGATATTTCTTAGTAGAGCCTAGGTGGACAACATACCTCGATGTGTGAGTTTCTTCAAGGATTCTCTCCCTCATACCTTCTACATCTAGCACACACAATCTACCCAGATATCTCAAAATACCATCACCACTAATTTTAAAGGACATCACCTTCTGTTGACCCACATCTTTCTTGATCTGCATCAAGATGGGATCTTCAACTTATTTTTCCTTAACCTCTGCACAAAGAGATGATTTATCTATCTCATAAATAGCCACCCCTCCGTCTTCGGAATCTAAGAGTTGCACTTTAAGATTTACAAGTCGGTGATTATCCTTTACCACCTCTCTTTTCCCTTATTCAATATGAGAAAAGTTGTCCATAGAAAACCTGCTGAAGGCGTCGGCTAGCATATTCTCCTTGCTCGGATGATAGTGCAGGCTCATGTCATAATTCTTTAGCAATTCTAAGCACCGTCTCTACCTGACATTAAGTTTTTTCTGCAATAAAACATACTATAAACTTTTGTGGTCAGTAAATATATCAATGTGAACTTCGTAAAGATAATGCCTCTAAATTTTAAGTGCGAACACCATAATTTCTAACTCCAAGTCATGGGTGAGGTAATTTTGCTCGTGCACCTTTAACTGCCTATATGTATAAGCTACCACTCTACCACGCTGCATAAGCACACATCCGAGTCCAACTTGGGATGCATCACAGTACACAACAAAACCCTCTGTACCTCCTGGAAGAGTCGAAATAGGAGCAGTGGTCAACTTGTCTTTCAACCTCTCAAAACTATTCTCACATGAGTCAGACCACACAAACTTCACCTTCTTTGGAGTCATCTTGGTAAGTGGAGCATCTATGGAAGAAAAGCTTTCTATAAATCTCCTGTAATACCCTGCCAAACCCAAAAAGCTCTGAATATCGGTTGAAGTCGTGGGTCTGGGCCATTTCGTCACTGCCTCAACCTTTTGGAGATCAACCTTAATTACCTCACTAGACACAACATGCCCCAATAAAGCAATAGCATCAAGCCATAATTCACACTTGTAAAATTTTGCATATAGCTTATGATCTTTGAGAGTCTGAAGAATAATTCGGAGGTGATTGGCATGATCCTCCTTACTCTTAGAAAACACCAAGATGTCATCAATGAAAACTATGACAAATCGGTCTAGAAACTGATGGAACACCCTATTCATAAGGTCCATGAAGGCCGCAAGGGCGTTAGTCAACCCAAAGGACATAACTAAGAACTCATAATGACCGTATCTGGTTCGGAAAGCTATTTTAGGAATGTTAGACTCTCTAATTTTTAACTGATGGTATCCCGAATGAAGGTCTATCTTTGAAAAACATCTAGCACCCTGAAGCTGGTAAAAAAGATCATTAATTCTAGGAAAAGGATATTTATTTTTAACAGTGACCTTATTTAACTGGCGGTAATCTATTCACATACGCAAGGAACCATCTTTCTTTCGCATGAAAAGTATAGGTGCACCCCAGGGAGAAACAATAGGGAGAATAAAACCTTTGTCTAGAAGATCTGCTAGCTATATTTTCAACTTTTTTAGCTCTGCAGGAGCCATTCTATATGTCAGAATAGAGATGGGACGGGTGTCTAGTAACAAATTAATACCAAAATCTATTTCCCTATTAGGTGGTCTTCCTAGGAGATTATCTGGAAAACTTCTAGGAATTCATTCACCACAGAGACGGACTAAAGAGAAGGGTTCTCGATATTCAAATCTTTAACTCGAATAAGATTATACAAACAACCCTTAGAAATAAGTTTATGGGCTTTGAGGTAAGATATGAAGTGCCTTCTAGGTGATAAAGAATGTCCCTCCCACTCTACTACTGGTTCATTCGGGAAAGAAAAAATAACTCTTCGGGTTCTACAATCTAGTGTGGCATAGAACGAATGGAGCCAATCCATCCCTAAAATAGAATCAAAGTCAATCATTTTAAGTCCTATAAGATCTGCCACAGTATCCCATCCACAAATAGTCATCACACAATTGCTATACACCCTCCTAGTCACAATAAAATATCCTACCAAAGTGGAAATAGAAAAACGCTCAACAATCACATCAGGTTTAAACCCAAAACCAACAGCCACATAAGGGGTCACCTATGACAGGGTGGACCCAGGATCAAGTAACACATAAACATCACGGGAAAAGATTTGCAACGTACTAGTAACTACATCCGGTGAGGCCTCTACTTCTTGACAGTTGGTCAAGGCATACAATTGGTTGCGTCCATTTCCGGTGGCTGAAGGGGCACCTTTCTGAGGCGGTGGTGGTGCAGAAGAGTTATCCTGTGACTTTTATCCACCAACATTACCCTTTTCTGCTGGACAATCACTCTGGATAGAGCCTGGCTGGCCACACGAATAACACACCATAGCGCCAAACTGACATCTCCCTGGATGATTCTTTCCATATCTCTCACAGCATGGGTATGTCCGAGAGGTCTGAGCTACACTTACTTGAGACAACGAACCCTACATCCTCGGCCCCTGCCTATACTGAATATCCTGAGTGTGTTGTCCGGCTAGTGGTCTAGTCACCGGAGCACTGGTTACAGACTGTGTATTTTTACAAGTCGTCTTCTTCTGCCATTCATTACTCTAATTCCCCCTCTGTTGCTGACTGTAGCTATGGTCTGCTATTTTGGCTCTCTTTTACTATCTATATTTCTCCCTAGATTCCATGATTTTCTTTTTCTTCTCCTCAACTTGCTGCATGTAGACTGATAATCTGGTAAAATCCATGTATCGGTTTAACATTGCTCCCTGATATTCAAGTACAAAGTCATCTGAAAGGCTGGATGAAAATTTCCTCATTTGAGATCTCATGTTACTAGTCATCTTTGGAGCATAACGAGCTAGTTGGTTGAACCTCAGAGTGTACTCCTGGACACTCATCATTCCCTGCTTTAGATTCATAAACTCCTTGGCTTTGGCCTCCCTCATCTCAAGAGGAAAGAACCAATCAAGGAAGGCTTCCATGAACTCATCCCAAACTCTGGGTTCAGCATGCTCACTCTTTGAATCTTTCCACTCATTATACCATTGGTTCGCTACATCCTTAAGATGGTAAGATGCCAACTCAACCCCTCTACCTCATGTACATGCATTACCTTAAATATATTCACCATCTCGTCCACAAACTCCTGTGGATCCTCTTCTACCTTGGTACCAGTAAACTTGTACAGGTTCATCCTCATGAAATGACCTACCCTAGTAACCTCAGATGTAGTAGATGCAGATCCAACATATTTCGATCGCTGAGTCTGTGTGGCCAGCAGTTGCGCCAGCATGTGAATGGACTGTCTGAATTCTGCATTATATATGTCCCTCTAAGAAGACTGGGGATGGTTAACATTTGTCCTTGGGGATCGTGGATGACTGGTCGGTTCTTGAGGTACTCCCGGAGTAAGAACAGGTTCTGGGGTGTGAGCTCTGTTATGGGTCCGCATCCCATGGGTGGGACAGACTTCATTATCCTCAGTATTCTGATTGTTAGAGAGATGAGGAGGCATATAAATATGCTCAACTTCCATACATATACATATTCATGCAAAATAATTAAGGGGAAAAGGACCACAAGGTCAAAGAAATAATAACATTGACGTATTGGAAATACGTAATTTAAAACATAGATTCCAAAATCCCCTTTGAAATTCATGCATAAAACTCTTAAAATCATACTCTAATGTTTTCAAGACCATGTAGTTTTTCGGATGAACCCCACATACCTTGAATTATGAAATTAATGACTGATTCTTCAGTCAATTTCTAAAACCCACGGTTGAATCTTGAGATTCTTGGAAAAGGGTTTTTAGATGCTTAGGGTTTTTGCTTTATAGAGAAGGAAGATTTGGGTATAAAGTACTTTTTTATGCCATTGATTGTATGTTTATGGACGGATTGGGGGTAGGGTAATTTCCCAAAATACCCCCTTTTAACCCTTAACATAACTAGAAAAAATATAAGTGGGAGCCCGATTTTATGGGCCACCGCGATGCGCCATTATCGCGGTGTCTTACTGGAAATTGAAGAATGGGATTCTTGGGGCCACCACGACGCGGAGTGTGATGCCCCGAAAAAAAAAATTCCATTAAGACCTCGAACGAAAATGTGTTGAATTCTGTTCTTTATCGTGATTAATAATTTTTCTCGGTTGAATTTTTGGATATGCGACCCGTCATCGCATAGATCATCGAATAATATTTCCAACGATATGTGGATCATCCAAAACGGACACTCGAGCGATGAGTTATGATCATTTCGATCTAACTATGAATAGTGGTGAACAGTAAATGTGCAGGAAAAAAAATACTGAGGCCAGGCGAATTTTACGGTCAACTTCAAACAATAATAACTCATTGTACATAATTATCTGAGTGAACTACTATATATCAATAGAAAGCACTGAAAGTCCTCTTTCCAATGAAATTGGTTTCATCCAATTTGGACATCGGAGCTAAAAGTTATGGTTGATCTACTTCAGCCTATCAAAACCGTCCACCAAAGGAAAAATTTGATATTATTTGATTTTTAAGGGTATTTTGGTCATTCCCACTCCAATCCATCTGGGTAAATCATGTATTTAAGTCCAATAAGAGCATTCAATAGCTCATTTTTCTCCAAACTTTCCTAAGGCTCAAACCCCAACCCTACTACTCCGAATTTCATCCTTCTATGTCTCTTGATTGAACCGTAGAAAATTTAAATTGATTTGGGATTCAAGTTGATCATGTTAAGGTCTTCGATAAGCACCCTTTATTTTCGTGAATAAAGTTTCGGAGTCGGAAGTTCATATTCATCTTTCATTTTTAGGTATGTGGGGCTTTGAACAAGATTATCCTTTTGATCTTGTGCCCGGTATTTTTGTTGAATTACATTGACATGAGATTATACATGTTTTACCATGAATTGGAAATATGGTTTTATATCTTATATTATTGTCCATGAGCTATGGGATTATGTCATCCAATATGTGTATGATGTTGAGATGGAATTATGTCCAAAAAGTATTTGATTATGAGAGTATGATGATTTAATTTGTTAAGCCTTGATTTATACTATCATTCCACTATTTCCTTATTATGAATTTATAATTGATATTGGAAATTCTATATCCCTACTATGGGTTGATGTCTCAAGTACCTTTAAATGAGAGTTGGATGGAAAATTGAGAAATGTTAATATTGAAGTTGCAATGAGTCTTGGTATTTTTCGGATGGTTTTGATGAGTTAAATTGTAGAAAATATTATGTATTGAGTCTTCATATCCTTGTCCAAATGTCGAGTCGGTTATGGTTCAATGCATTGATACCTTGTTGATGTTGAGGAAGATTAAAATGTTTTGAGCTAAAATGTGTTGAGTTAGGAATCCACAAATTGATATGATTTCATAAATGAGAAAGAGATTTGATTTGGTCTTTATGATAGACCCTTGTGATGTTGTGGTGGATTTCCTAACGCGTTCTGAGCTTGTCGGGGAGTAGTACTTAGCACCAAGAGGGAAATTTGGTATTTCCCCAAACCTATGTGCCACCGTAGGGTTGTTTGATGATGATATTATTGTCCAGAGAGCCCGATTGTGATTATTGCAGTTTTAAGGTCGTACTCCCTGGAAAAGAGTATGATGCTCCCGCCAACGGGGTTTTCAATCGCTGGTATTCCACATAGCTCACGTGGGGTTGTCGGTTATAGGAAACTCCCCAGTCCATAAAAGTCATGTTTATTGAAATACCAAGTCACTCCGAGTTTTGATGTGGTAAGTCAAGTTGCCTATGATGATCTATAATGATTTATGAGGTTTTTATCCTACATTTCCTATCTAAGATGTTATGAGTTGCATGATTCAATGTCACTCAAGCCAGGTGTGTCATTATGGTTTGTATGTACGTTTTGATGAAATTTATGATATTATTTATATTTTGCATGAGCCCCCACATACTCAGTACGTAAGTTGTGATGACCCACATATTTCTCTATGGGATACATTCTTACTATGAAGTATGTTTAGGTACTCAGCCGCAGCCACGACAATGATATCCTAGTTCCGCATCTACATTCCTTCAGTGGTGAGTCCTTATGGTTCGGAGACCAAGTTGCTAGTTTTGGTGCTGTTGTTTTCTGATCCCATTGGTCTGTTGAGTCAGTTGGGGGTTTGTCCCAATGGCTCGTTGATTTTTCTGTATAGAGGCTATGTCAGACTAGTGTATTGTTGGGTTGGTTTGTGTATAGACATCCCATATATGTACAGTCTAACGATATTCCGTGCTATGTGCGATGTGATATGATATGTACTTATATATATATCCTTAGCGTAGCGTGTATGTTGTTGTGTTGGAACCCAAGGGTAGTGTTTTGGCTTAAAGGGTTAGCTTGAGGCTACGTGTAGCCTTGGGCACCGTGTGGCATCTCGGGATGATATTTCGGTGTGTTACACGGAGCCATCGCGTTGTCCCACTAGTTAGGACCTGTAACTTTAGCGCGATGCACCACAATCGCGCTAGGCTACTAGAATTTGAAAATTGTTAAATAGACCCCCTCCGCGATGCGCCAAGCACCAAAATGATGGTGTTTTATGACTAGGACTTAAATTTAGCCATAACTTCTTGCCCGGGTATCGGATTTGGGAAAATCTTATATCGACATAAAGCTCATTCAATTTCCCACTAGATAGAAAGTCAAAATTAAGGAAATTCTATATGGTTTAAACTTTACTCACTTAGGAAGTCAAAATAAATGAGACAACACATATACGATTTGGCGGAGTGTTAAAATACTGCATTCAGTATTATTCATTATTATTTTTCAATTGAACCTTATGGCATGTTTTTTCCTAATTCCACATATTATTCAGTATTATTGTTCAGTTATTACAACAGGTACTAGTCATAGGTTAGCTTGTGGTACCTCAGGATTATGAGCACCGTATAGTGTCCAGCGTACAGACTTGCGGTGTTACAAACTTTTTATAAGAGCCTAAAGTATAATAGAGTCCTAGGAAGTCTGGAAGCCACGTCTATTAGAGTATTTTGCATGAGTGTATTGCATTCCACACTTATGGATAGGAGGTTATGCAATATTTTAGGACAAATTTCTCTTCTTTCAGTATTTATATCGTGCGAGTAGGCATGAGATCCAGTTACACTCTCTTTCTAATCCTAGCTTCTCTTTCATTTATAGAATATGCCTCCAAAGAGGACTCAAGGAAGAGGAACAGGAGATTAGTCATCCCCTTAGCCCATCTATCTAGATCCTTCGGGCGACCATGTATCCCATGCGGAGTTCAGAGTAGCCTTCGTTACTCTAGCTCATTCTGTGGAAGCCCAGAATGAATGCCCAACCGTGGTTCCGGCAAACCCAGTGGCCAATACTACTGCTACTAGGATTCGGGACTTCACTCGAATGAACCCTCTGCCTTTCAAAGGGTCTAAGTCAGATGAGGACCCTCAGGAATTTCTTTATCAGGTGCAGAAGGTTATGAATATCGTGGGAGTGACTACTATTGAGAGCGTTGAGTTAGCTGCATATCAATTATAGGATGTGTCTCACTCATGGTTCAAATAGTGTAAGGCAGAAATAGGCGCAGATGTCGGGCCCATAGAATGGGAAGAATTTACAGTTTCTTTTCTGGATAGGTTCTTTCTGTTAGAGTTGAGGGAAGCGAAGGTTTTGGAGTTTATAAACCTGACGAAGGCAATATGACAGTGCAGGAGTATTCTCTCAAGTTTACTTAGTTAGACAGATATGCCCCGCATGTTGTAGTAGATCGCAGAGCAAAGATGAGTAAGTTTGTGTCAGGAGTGTTTAGCAGCGTGGTCAAGGAGTGTAGGACCATAATGCTTATTAATGAGATGGACATATCCAGGCTCATGGTCCATGCTCAGCAGATAGAGAAGGCTAAGAATAAAGATAAAGAGTGGGAGAATAAGAAAGGGAGAATAGGTCGTTTGAAGTTTTCTCAGCCTAAGTAAGAGGGAGGGAATCGTTCTTAGTTCCGCCCGAAGTCCTCAGTTCTAGCTCCTTCCTCAGCTAGTGCCTCAGTGCCAAATTTTATTGATGGCAACCGAGATATGGCATTAGGCCCTAAGCCCCAAGGCAGTGTTAGTAGTGCCCGAACCAACCCCCTTTGCTAGAAATATGGCAGAAACCACCACAGTATCTGCAAACTGGCAGTAATATGTGTTTTGGATATGGTAAACCACTCCACACGGTCAGAAAGTGTCCTCAGGTTGGTTTGCCGAGTCTGTATAACCATCCCCCAACTCAGTCAGGTCGCCCAAATTAGTAGGGTGCCTCTTCCAGTGCCACCAGTGGGCAACACCCAAACAGACTCTATACTCTTCAGTACCAACATGATCAGGAAAGTTCTCCTGATGTGGTCACTGGTACATTACCAATTTTCAATTTGCATGTTTACGCTTTACTAGATCCAGGATCTTCTTTGTTCTTTGTTACTCCATATATAATAGTTGATTTTAGAGTCTATCCTGAAAGTCTAGAAGATCCCTTCTCAGGTTCTACCCCAGTGGGTAAATATATCATAGCCCGGTTGGTATATAGGAATTGTCCGGTTATTGTATCTTAAAAAGTCACTTCAGCAACTTAGTCAAATTAGAGATGACTAATTTTGATGTCAGTCTCTGTATGGATTGTCTTCATTCCTGCTATGCCTTAGTCAACTGTAGAAACAGAATTATTCATTTTTAGTTTCTGAATGAACCCATCCTAGAGTGGAAGGGTAGTACTTTAGCACTTAAGGGTTAACTTATTTCTTACCTTCAGTCTAGAAAGATGATATCTAAGGGATGTGTGTATGATAACGCTAAACTTATATGTCAATTTAGTGCAAGGCGGTCGTCGTCAATATATTTACCCAACTTTAGAGTCGGGGTCGAATCCACAGGGAACAATGTGAGTGGCGATAAAACTAGTTTGAAACTAAAGCTACAAGTTAAATTCAAACAAATAATACAAAAAGATAAAATGGGGGGTTTTTGATGATCAACAAATAATCGTTGGTCACTTTAGTTTCAGTGTTTGTAATCAAGAGTTTAAGGAAAATCGGAATTATGTTCACTATGGTTTTGGTACTTGACAAATGCTAATAGTGATTCAAGATTCTCACGATAGGTAGGAACAATAGATTGTCTTTATCAAAGTTATGCCTAAATGTCTCTCGACCTACTTAAGAATTTAATTACCTAATCCTCTCGAACTTAGGGAATTTATATTCACTGACCAGACTTCACCTCAGGTTAATTAACCTTGTTACAAAGTCAATTATTAAATGAAAGGTTGGTAGCTTCCAAGTCCCTGTCAATAATTCACTTCCTACTATAGTTGATTTCTTATCTCAAGCAAATTAAATTAGGTGCTATCTATCGTTTGCAACCAATAGACAATAATTAAAACCTCTGAATTATCAAGAAGTCCTATTAGCTTTAGAATCTTGAAGACTTAGCAACTTACCAAGACCTAACCCATAGATCCCATAATTCGGGTTAAAAGGATTTAGCCACGCATAATGTAATAATCAATACAACAAGTTGAATTCATAATTTAAAAGATGAACTTACAGCAAGATGAATAGCAACGAGTGTTTCTCAGATTAAATCAAAGTAGAAATCCCAAAGTAATGATTAAAATCTCTTCAAAGTAGTTGTTTTTTTCAAGCTAAGAAACTAAAGAGAGAAAATATCAAAGTATCGTGTCTCAAAACTCAAGGTTCAGAACACTTAATAAAACCCTAAACAAGGCTTTAAATAGTTCACCCTAATTATGAGAACAAAATAATAAAATTCAGAAATTCTTCGGATTAGGTGGCGCCATTTGTGATAGCCTATCAGGAGGCTGACGACTTATCAAAAAATGTCGTCAGCTTCCTCTTTTCTTTGGAAAATTGTTGCCTAACACTGGAGACAAATGGTGATGCCCTATCAGCTTCTTGATGACTTATCACAAATGTCGTCAAATCTCTGCTTCAGTTCTCATGTGCTTCCTTAGGATGACGACATTTTTGACGGCTTATCAGCTCCTTGACGACCTATCACAAAATGTCGTCACAGCTTTCAACTTAGGCCAATTCTGTATCTATGGCTTACGATGAAGCTGATAGCTTATCACAGGGTTGACGACTTATCACAAATTTCATCAGCCACACTTTGCCTCTATTTACTTTAAATTTCAGCTCATTTGCTTCTATTCTTGTTGGTTCTCTAACATATTAGCTTCTTCTGCAAAATCAAACATAAAAAAATCAAAAACGACAAAAAATTTCTTAAGACTTCACAATTATTCTTAGTTAAAAGCCTCAAATATGTTAGCATTAGCTCACACATCAACACCCTCAACTTAAAACAATTGCTTGTCCTCAAGCAACTCAGCACAACAAAGAGAATACAAAGTACATTTGGCAGTCAATCATCCATATCATCTCAAAAAAATTTCACCATCTCCAAGGTCAGTCATCAAGAACAACTATGTATATTATAGAAGAACACCAATGTAACACACAGGAATCAAGTTACGACATTAATTCAGCTATAACAACTATGCATAGACCAGTATTACACTCTTCAAACAAGTTAGCAACTAGCAATATATCTGGTGTGCCCTCACAGAAAAGAAATCCCCCTTATCTCATATCAGTAATCATATATGTAACCATGGGGACAATCAAAACACTCACTCTCAGAATGAAGTTCCAACCAATGTATGCTAAGTACCATAGGCTTGCCATTATTTTCATTACCCAGATCTTCATATAGGTCAGCTAGGATCACTATAGGTCTTCTCTTAGGCTTGTAATGTAGGTTAGGGGCTGGTATGATTCTCGATGGTATTTAAAGTGACTAATCCTCCTTGACACTACACTAGCTTTTTGGGGTTTCACTCCTTAGCCTTTTCTACTTTTCTCTTTTCTTGATCACACTTATTTATGATGGGTTCGGTCTTTCATAAAATCATTTATTCTTTTCCATAATTTTTATTTTTCTTTTTTCTTTTTCCCCGCACCCAGCTTTTTATTCTTTTTTTTATGCTACCTTTTTTCATACTCATTCTGCATCATGCAATCCTATGATAGCCACTCTCAACTTAGTCCATTTGTCTAAGTTAAGGTGCACAGTGTCCAAGGAGGACCAGGGCCAAAACAGGTTCATTGTGATCTAAATGGGAAGGTGACAGGTGTCATAAAAAGAAATAGGCTAATCAGGCTCAAAACAGGGATCAAGGGATATTATGAACATAAGGAAGGTTATCTAGGCTAAAGTGAGCTAATATCAAAATGGACTACTATCCTTTCCTAACCTCTATCCTTCAACCAAGGAAAGACCAATCGGGCAAGTTCTGGATTTAACACACAATGGGAACTAGGTAGTATTTCACACACACACGGCACAAGGGTACATCACAAACAACTACCCATTCGGTTCATGCAATTGCTTAGCAATGGTTATTGTGTCACTAGTACTAATGCCATAACAAGATGCACAATGGTCACTAATAAATGAATATCACATAGTTATAAAATATACCTTTGGAGATGTGTTCAAAAATCAACAAAAACATGTTAACTGCCTAAGGTATTGTATTTCTCCTAGTCAACTACAATATTTTACAACAAATCATAATATGACTAAACATGCCGGCTCTACTAGGAACTAGACTCCGGGGAAAAGAGGCACGACAACAAAAATACCAAGAGAACATCAACACCCACAAGTAGTCCCACCCTCAACTTATAATCATACATTGTCCCCAATACGTCAAACCAAAACAAGAGAGTTAGAAACATAACTGTGGCACCAAGGGTGGGAAGATCTGATGTGAATCACATAATACAAATACGAATACAAACATCAAAATACCTTAGGTTTCCACCCAAAAAGCGCCTAATTTAGTGTCGCGACATGACATTATTCAGTCATCCTTTATCCCTTCCCTTACACGATTTGAATTATCAGCCCATCTTTTGAGATTTACTCTTTTTAGGTATGTTGGGCAAAGGTGAGGGCATGATAAGGAATGTTCTGTCACACCACTTCGAAGACTTGAACCACTTGCCCAATTTTGCATCAAAATTTTGTGTGGGCTCATTAGGAAGTAGTGCGGATCATTAAAAGCCACTAAATGTACATCAATCTTTAGGAATATTGGCTTTTACAATTGGGGTTGTGGTATAACCTTTTGGAAAGATAAACTCCAAAATGTAAAAATTTTCCTCCTCATTTTCAAAATTCATCATTTGCTTGGGTGATTTGATTTTCATCACATCCACCAGGAATAATGTTGAAAAGTGGTTCGAATGAGGACTAACTCTTACTTCCGGAGTAGCATCCCTATTAGTATCTTTACCCCAAAATGGACTAGAGTCTTCACAAGGATTGTGCTTGATTTCTTCTTTTGCCTCTAGCACCATTTCCAAAATATTGGCATCATCCCTCATGGTTTGTTCGGTTGGTTAGGAAATCTCCAAAGGTTGATCAACATCAAGATCATCATCAGTATAGGATTCTTGCTCCTCATATTCACACTCTTTGATTAGTCTAAATGATTCCACAAACAAGATATCATATAAACATAATGTACAAGAGTTCCTTAGATGATTGAACTCAATATCCATATCCCCTATCCTTTCTCTTTCCTTGTTAAATTTCCTAATGTCTTGACGTATATCATATATGATATCATTCGTTGTGTCCATACGATCAAACATTTATTGAAGCATAGCTTCAATGCCCCTCTTTCCAGTGCTTCATTCTTCCTTTTCTTGAGCAAAAGACCTATCAAAATATAACGCCTTGAGATTCCATCCCGAGATGTCACACGGTGCTTATGACCCCGAATGACCACAAGCTAACCCTTTACTGATATCAGTACTTGTACACTGCATAATATCTGAAATAAATGCAAAAACTAGCCACAAGGTACAACACATCTATGAATACTTATAATATAGAAAGCTGAATACTAATACATCCATCTAAAAAGACTCTAAACAGTCTGAACTATGGAGTTGATGGGACAGGTCCCCAACTAACTCCGTCAACTGAAAATAAACAAAGTCTGAAGTAATAATAGTAAACTGAGATTCGTACTCAAAAGAAGAGGACTCACTGCTACTGCTGCTGACTAGGACTGAACTGCTAAGGATACTCTGGATTCTGTGACTCTGAACCTATGGTGTTAAATAAAACACCATAGCGCAAATGCGTTAGTACAGGAATGTACCGAGTATATAGACGTGGTAGGCTAATGCAAGGGCTCATGCATGCACAATATCTAAACTAAATAATTATGAAGATGCCGCATGAGAACACATACACGAATGCACAGACCATGAATGCAATCATCACAACTCTAGATACTGAAACTCGGATACCACTTTACTGCAGACTGAACTCACTACTGACACTGAGATACTGAATCACTGACTCATCTGATACTGATAAATAATAGTCTGGATGTACTTACATCAAGGACTGAATTCTGAGCTTACTACTTTTGAATGACAGGATTAGAGATCAACTTTTCTAACAGATTATTTCTAAAGCGATTATCAAAGATAAAAAATATGATTATATCTGAATCTGGCAACAAGAATACTTAGTTGAAATTTGATACTATGATCAAGCCTGTCTGGCGGCATATCTCTGAATATGATATCAAATAACTGTTTATGAGACCAAGACTATCTGACGAGATGGTCCATGAATTAATGGAACTATCTAAGTTCCTTATAAAGTGGATGACTATATCTGATAGTCCTGATTTCTGAAGATTGATACTGAAACTGAGATTGAATCTGAAACTAAAATTTTAACTGTGGGAAATAGTTACTTAACTGACATGCCCCAACCTACCACTGGTGGGATCCAACCTGTAACCCCAGCTGAAAGGGTGTCAATACCATGCCATGGGTAAAGACCTATCTCTGGTCAATCCTCTCTGATGGATGACCCTTACCAAGAAGTCGACCTAAGGCAATATAATATCCAAATACTCTCTCTCTAGAGGTGAAAACCTTTCCTAACGATGACTCCTATATCCTATATTGGCTACGCAGTTCGATAGGTCAGGGATTGCTACTAATGACTCCGGCCTCTCTCGCTGACGGGAAGAGCCACCATCCCTTCCCTCGCTCACCTAACTGAAAGACTCTGACTGAATTCTTAACTGACCACAACTGAACTGTATCTGATATTGATCATGTTTCTCAAAATATTTGACTCAGTTACATTGAGATTACTTAGTTCCGTATCTGACGGAAAAGGTATCGAATCATGGTATCTGACTGACGATATAAAGCTTGAATAGATTACTTGAATAACTTTTGAGATTAGAATTGAATCACATAAATACTATTAGATCTAAGTTGATTATAGCACTGAGGCTAGATTACTAATGATACAGAGATTACTGAGATAACTGAGATTACTGAGCTTTCTTAAGTTCTGCACTTGTCTAAGGATACAGAGTTTTATAGTTCACTGAGTTCTGAGAATAATGGATCGATTGGAATTATCGAGAAACTGACACGGGATCTAGACAACAACTCTATTATCAGGTATAAATACCTACAGGACTCGATAACATAAAAGTAAAGACAAATCATTCTTGACTAGTCATCATCACAATCGTTCAATCATCATCACAAACATTCATTCATCATCACAAGCATTCGTTTATCATCACAATCATTAAATCATCACATAGTCAATAAGACATCACCTCAAGCATTTAAGGATCAAAATAATCTATTCATAATCACAATCGCCAAAGGGTCACTTTAAGCATATCTGAATCACAGTCATATAATAACGTAGGGGAAACATGCTACTAGATCGTACTCCATTCAACAAGGTTTTACCTCAACTATTTCATAACTAAATCAGTGTTGACATGTGTTTGGATATCACATGATTTTGGGAAACTTCATACTATCATGTCACAACTTACTTGCTAACCACTTGACATGTATTAAAAGCTTAGCATATATCAAAGAGCACATAATTGGGGAATTTACTACTATCACATCCCCATTTGTTCACTAAGGTCCTTCAACAAAACACTAGACATGCATGGGGTCACACTTATTTGTGGATTTCCTACTACTATGGAGTAATTCATTTACTTTGGAATTTTATCAAACACTAGGCATGCATAAACTAACTCACAATTTGGGGTTTCCTATTCAACATACTATAATGGCACTTATTCTTCACCTAAGCTCTTTATCAAACCTATTGGGGACATGCTTCGCTTATTCAACCATTTCTACACCTAAAAGTCATGAACACATCACATAGAAAAAAACTTCAAGAGGGTCTATCACAAACATCAAATGAATTCCACATACTAAGGTCATAGCTCATAAATTTTGTAGACAAACATGAATCAAAACTCAACAACAGCTGGAACATCAATTTCATCTCACATAAATCATTAACAACTCATAAACATAAAATCCTCGAATTTTAAAAAAGGGTACTTGTGCTTCTTGGATGAAAGGGACCCAAGAATCAACATCTACATACCTTAATCTTTGAAATTGGATGAATTCTAATGCTTGAGACTCTATCTGCATTTGTAATAAATGATTCTCGAAGCCCACACTATGAGGTACTTGATTTTTGAAGAAATCTTGAAGATTTATGGATGAATTTTTTGAAGATTAGGGTTCTTGAATTGAAACCCTAGATATTTTCTCTTGAGTAAATTGGAAAAGTAAATGATGAAATTAGGGTTTGGATGGGGTTCCTCATATTTATAAAGACCTCCAAAAGATGAAAAAAATCCAAAATACCCTTGCAAAAACATCCTTGAATTGCCGAAAAAAATAGCTGATGACATCCGTGACAAGCCGTCAAGTTGGTGATAAGTTGTCACGAAATGTCGTCATAAAAGGGTGAAATTTTTAGTTTCTGGTTAAGGTTAACGACATTGGTGATAGGCCGTCATGGGCGTGACGGCTTGTCATAAAATGTCATTACCAGAGGTAGAAATCTGCCCAGGGATGACGACATTGGTGATAGGTCATCACGCTCGTGACAGCTAATCACGAATGTCGCCACTCAGTTTCTCAGCCTGACATGCTAGAGTAAAATGGGCATAACTCTTTGCTTCGATATCAGTTTTTGACGAAATTGGTATCGTTGGAAAGATAATTCAAAGAAATTATATTTTTTATATAGTATTTCCTATAGTTCGATATATAAAAAGAGTTATAGTCAATTTAAGTTGACCAATGTTTTGACGCTCACTAAAACTTGAACGATACGAAAGCTTTCAACTTGTCCTTGAGTTAGGGGACCTCTATGATATTAATTCATGCTCAAATCAATTCCCACACGATTTAAAGTATTTCATACTTGGGAAGATATTTCTGAAACATTTAGTCTCGGAATTTTTTTGCTTTACCAAATATGCTCTACGGCTCAAACTGGAATAGGATTTTGTGGGGCATTATATTATCTCCCCCTTGGGAACATTGGTCCTCAAATGTCGCTTGATAGACTGAAAATATGGATCAATAGAACCTACTCAAAAATGGAAACATTTCAAGGAATGCTTACGAAACTAGAACCACTGACATAAAGAGTTCTCACACTAGGCTTGATTCATAACTGGTGCATGTAATACTCGACTTAATCTACTCATAGTTGAATTCTCATAATAGTCATGCATATCTGATGTATAGACTCATAACTGGGCTTATCTCAAGAATGCATGACTGATTACACACTGACAAGATGAACTCATTTCTTCTAAATGCGCATATCTAATGCATGAATGTCCGTCTAAGCTAACTTTCAAAAGCACGACTTGACAATGCAATAACAACTGATGCTAACTTCATAAAGAAAACATGAACATGAATCGGGATGAATATAATGTCATGCAACATCATAATACTATGGGGTATCTCCCCCTTGGGACTCTATGTCCTTTTATACACATTTCTCTGAAATACTGGAGCGGTGCGCGGGGTTCCTACAGACTGGGTCATGATTGACCGATCAAGATTTGAAACTCGTACATGACTCATGCTAAAGTATAAGCTCAAAATGGGAGCAAAGGATCTATCAATTCACGTCATAAAGATAAAGGGATCATAACATACCCGGGTCTATTTCAAGGGATCTTTCCTGATCAAAGCGAGCCTAAAACCCACGGAGTCGACCCCTTTGAGTCAGCACCCTACATTCTCGTATTCTATGGCCTGGCTAACCATATCCAAAGCATACATTACTACCGGATCTACACATACCTTGGTGGCGCCTGACACACTCTCCACAACACGGATGGTGCATTTATACGCCTATGCACCAAAATTTATCCATATTTTAGCTATGCTTAGAGAACAAAGTGCCTAGTTTCTTATGTTTTTACTCTACTAAAATATAATTGATCTAACCGATGTGATTAGCATGATTTCAGGTATTAATGAGGTAGATGAAGACATTATGGGACTATGGAATGTGGATGGCATATGACACAAGAGAGAGTAGCAATCTGGACCAAATATGGCGCCTAGAAACTATGTCCAAGACTAGTTTGTCATTTATAATTAGTTCAGGGACTTAGAAGGCAATTATGAGAGAAAAAGTTATTAAAAGGCTGAATGCTGAATTTTATTCATTATTCATTATTCTGTATTAGTTTTTAAAGAGGAAAAGTGGCAGCTTAGCTTGAGGAGAGAGAGAAACGTTTCTTCTCTCTTACTTTCACTATTCGCACAACAAGATCGTATTCTATTTTTTGGTATGATGAATATATTTATGATGATTTTTGTTTAATTCATGAGTAGCTAAGTTTATTAGTTAGGGTTATGGAAACCTTGTAGCATACAATCTATCACTTTGGGTTTTGAATTCAGTATGCATTGATTAGTTTACATCGTACTCTCTTCGCTTATCTTAAATTCTCGTGGTTGCAAACATAGAGGATATGCCTTAAAACGTAAATTGTTCAAAAGAAAGGTTGATGTTTGGAAAAGAGAATAGTGACAAGAAAATAGGATTACCAACCCCTATTTCATAAGTTAATGCCTTAGCAGGATTAACTACTTGGAGATTTCGTATTATATTTGGTAAATGCTATTGATTCGAGAGAACTAAAGTGAATTAGTCCTTGATGGTTGATAAACACTTGGATTATGTTATTAAATACAATATGTTTCTCTGTAAACACGATACCTGTATAAATTCGTAAAGCCCATAGTTAGAAAGTATTGAAAACTACAAGGTGGACATAACCCTAGCTTGCTATTTCTCTGAATTTGAATACTACTACACATATTTCTTCTCGTTAAACTGAAACCATTAATTTGTGAGCTGAATCAAACCCCCCTATTTATTTTACGAAAACGAATGATTAAAAGTCAATTAATCTACATAAAACTTAATTAGCACCATATTCCCTGTGGGATTCGACCCCAACCTAGTTGGGTTATATATTTGACAACTACCTCTTACTTTCTCGTAAGAGAAGTGTAATTTGGGAGTATCAACGGAGTCTACCCCTTTGAGTCAGCACCCTACATTCTCGCATTCTATGGCCTGGATAACCACACCCAAAACATACATAACTACCGGATCCACACATACCTTGGTGGCGCCTGGCACACTCTCCACAACGTGGATGGGTTCAAACACCACTAGCACTACTATGGGCTTTGGAGCTTGGCGTTCCCTCAGATATGACACCCGCAAACATAGATGCGGGTACACTAGCTGAAGATGGAGCTAGAACTAAAAATCTTCGACTATGCTGAGAACTACTCCTACCTTGTGACCCTAACTGCGAGAAACCACGACTACCTGTCTTGGCTCTCTTACTCACTCTCTCTCTCTTTCATCTTATCTGCCCCAATCTATTGCACATGCATCATTATCCTTGAAAGGTCCATATCTCTATTGAGCATAGAAACTCTACACACTTTCAACACATAATTCGACCCCTCATACAAAAAATTACTCATACTCACTCTAGGGTCAGTTACCAAGTTGGGAGCAGACTTAGCTAATTGGTTAAACTTAAGACAATACTCTTTAATGGTCATGGAACCTTGCCTTAGGTTCATGAATACTTCTAACTTAGCCTCTCTCATCTCTAGTGAGATAAACCTATCTAGAAAGGCAATCTGAAACTCTAGCCAAGTCAGAGGAGCTGCATTCTCCCCTCTACTCATCTCCCACATCACTACCCAATCATGAGCAATATCCTTCAACCTATAAGATGCTAACTCAACACTCTTCTCCTAAAAAAATACATAATCTGGGTGATATTCTTTACCTCCTTTATATAATCTGCGTGTCCTCACCTACTACTGACCTAAAGAATTTAGGCGAGTCCATTTTCATGAAACTTCTGATTCTGGCTGCGTCTGAGTCCCCATCTTGCTGAGGTGGGGTTGCAGCCTGACGATTGCCCTGAACACTAGTTAACTCTTGGGCTAGCACTTGAAAAGCTGCCTAAAACTCTGTATATGACACACTTTCATTCTCAAGATCTACTGGCTATGGTGGTAATCATTAACCCTACGGATAAAATCTCTGCGAGGAGGCATACTCTGTAATTGGAAGAAACAAGTTGATTAGACTAAGAACCAACTTGATCTCATGCTCACTCACATGAAATAATCACTAAAAGATGGGAAACTGCTCCTAAGAATATCCTGTAGCCTTTTGTACATAAATGTGGTGCGCTACACACCCATGTACAAGATTCTACTAGATGAGTCTTTTCAAACTCCTTAGGACACTCTTGAACCTTAGGCTCTGATAACAAGTTTGTAATGCCCCGAGATTCCATCCCGAGATATCACACGGTGCTTATGACCCCGAAGGACCACAAGCTAACCCTTTACTGATATCTGTACCTGTACACTGCATAATATCTACAATAAATACAAAAATAAGCCACAAGGTTCAACACATCTATGAATGCTCATAATACAGAAAACTGAATACTAATACATCCATCTGAAAAGCCTCTAAATTGTCTGAACTATGGAGTTGATGGGACAGGTCCCCAACTAACTCCGTCAACAGAAAATAAACAAAGTCTAAAGCAATAATAGTAAATTGAGATTCATCCTAAAAAAAGAGGACTCACTACTACTGTTGCTGACTAGGACTGAACTGCTGAGGATACTCTGGATTTTGTGCCTCTGAACCTATGGTGTCAAATAAAACACCAAAGCGCAAATGCGTTAGTACAGGAATATACTGAGTATGGAGACGAGGTAGGCTAATACAAGGGCTCATGCATGCACAATATCTAAACTGAATAATCATGAAGATGCCGCATGAGAACATTTACATGAATACACAGACCGTAAACAAAATCATCGCAGCTCTAGATACTAAAACTCGGATACCACTTTACTGCAGACTGAACTCACTACTGACACAGAAATACTGAATCACTGACTCATTTGATACTGATAACTGAACTTCTGGACGTACTTACATCAAGGACTAAATTCTGAGTTTACTTCTTTCGACTGACAGGATTAAAGATCAATTTTTGTAACAGATTATTCCGGAAGCGATTATCAAAGATAAGAATTATGATTATATCTGAATTTGACAACAAGAATACTTAATAGAAATTTTATACTGTGATCAAGACTATCTGGTGGTATATCTCTGAATATGATATCAAATAACTGTATATGAGACCAAGCCTATCTGACGGGATGGTCCATGAATTAATAGAACTATCTGAGTCCCTCATAAAGATAGATGACTATATCAGACAGTTCTGATTTCTGAAGATTGATACAGAAATTGAGATTGAATCTGAAACTGTAACTGTGGGAGGTAGTTACTTAACCGACATGCCCCAACTTACCACAAGTGAGGTCCAACCTGTAACCCCAGCTGAAAGGGTGTCAATACAGTGCCATGGGTAAACACTTCTCTATGGTCAATCCTCTCTGATGGATGACCCTTACCAGGTAGTCAAACTAAGGCAATATAATAGTCAAATACTCTCTCTCTGGAGGTGACAACCTGTCCTAACGATGACTCCTGTATCCAATGTTGACTAGCAAGTTTTGGAGGTCAGGGATTGCTACTACCGACTCCAGCCTCTCTCACTGATGGGAAGAACCACATCCCTTCTCTCTCTTGGTGCTAGTTTCTAATCCTAATTGAAAGACTCTGACTAAGTTCTTAGCTGACCACAACTAAACTTTATCTAATACTGATCATGTTTCTCAAAAGATCTGACTGATTTATGCTAAGATTACTTAGTTCCATATCTAACGGAAAAGGTATCAAATCATGGTATCCGATTAACGATATAGAGCTTGAATAGATTACTCAAATCGCTTCTGAGATTAGAATTGAATCACTTGAATACTATTCGATCTGAGTTGATTACAGGACTGAGGCTAGATTACTAGCGATACAGAGATTACAGAGATAACTGAGATTACTGAGTTTTCTTATGTTCTGCACTTGTCTGAGGATACAGAGTTCTATAATTTGCTGAGTTCAGAGAATCATGGATGGACTGGAATTATCGAAAAACTGACACGGGCTATAGACAATAGCTTTATTGCCGGGTATAAATACTACCAGGACTCGATAACATAAAAGTAAAGCAAAATCATTCTTGACTAGTCATCACCATAATCATTCCTTCATTATCACTAGCATTCGTTCATCATCACAAGCATTTGTTTATCATCATAATCATTAAAGCATCTCATAGTCATTAAGACATCACCTCAAGCATTTCAGGATCACAAACATCTATTCATAATCATAATTTCCAAGGGGTCACTTTAAGAATCTCTGAATCACAATCATATAATAACGTAGGGGAAACATGCTACTAGATCGTACTCCATTCAACAAGGTTTTACCTCAACAATTTCATACCTAAATAAGTATTGACATGTGTTTTGATATCACCTGATTTTGGGAAACTTCATACTATCATGTCATAACTTACTTGCTAACCACTTGACATGTATTAAAAGCTTAGCATATATCAAAGAAAACATAATTGGGGAATTTACTACTATCACATCCCCACTTGTTCACTAAGGTCCTTCAACAAAACACTAGACATGCACGGGTTCACACTTTCTTAGGGATTTCCTACTACCATGGAATAATTCATTTACTTGGGCATTTTATCAAACACTAGGCATACATAAACTAACTCACAATTTGGGGTTTCCTATTCAACATACTATAATGGCACTTATGCTTCACCTAATCTCTTTATCAAACCTATTGGGGACATGCTTCGCTTATTCAACCATTTCTACACCCAAAAGTCATGAACACATCACATATAAAACAACTTCAAGAGGGTCTATCACAAACATCAAATGAATTCCACATACTAGGGTCAAAGCTCATAAATTTTGTAGACAAACATGAATCAAAACTCAACAACAGCTGGAACATAAATTTAAACTCACATAAATCATTAACAACTCATAAACATAAAATCCTTGAATTTTAGAAAAGGGTACTTGAGCTTCTTGGATGAAAGGGACCCAAGAATCAACATCTACATACCTTAATCTTTGAAATTGGATGAATTCTAATGCTTGAGACTCTATCTGCATTTTTAATAAATGATTCTCGAATCGCACACTATGAGGTACTTGATTCTTGAAGAAATCTTGAAGATTTAACGATGAATTTTTTGAAGATTAGGGTTCTTGAATTGAAACCCTAGAGATTTTCTCTTGAGTGAATTGGAAGAGTAAATGATGAAATTAGGGTTTGGATGAGGTTCCTCATATTTATAGTGACCTCCAAAAGATGAAAAAATACCAAAATACCCTTGCAAAAACATCCTTGAATTTCTGGAAAAACATAGCTGATGACATCCGTGACAAGCCGTCAAGTTGGTGATAAGTCATCACGAAATGTCGTCACAAAAGGGTAAAATTTTGAGTTACTGGTTAAGGTTGATGACATTGGTGATAGGCCATCATGGGAAGGAAAGATTGTCACAAAATGTCGTCACCAGAGGTAGAAATATGCCCAGGGATGAAGACATTGGTGATAGGTCGTCACGCTCGTGACAGCTTATCACGAATGTCGATCCTCAGTTTCTCATCCTGACATGCTAGAGTAAAATGGGCATAATTCTTTGTTCCAATATTAGTTTTTGATGAAATTGGTATCGTTGGAAAGATAATTCAAAGAGATTTTATTTTATATATAGTAGGTCCAGTAATTCGATATATAATATGAGTTATATTCAATTGAAGTTGACCAAAATTTTGAAGCTCACTAAAACTTGAACGATCGGAAAGCTTTCAACTCGTCCTTGAGTTAGGGGTCCTCTATGATCTTAATTCATGCTCAAATATATTCCCACACAATTCAAAGTATTTCATACTTGGGAAGATATTTCTGAAACATTTAGATGTAGATTTTTTTTACTTTACCATGTACGCTCTAAGGCTCAGACTGGAAGAGGATTTTGCGGGGCATTACATAAAATCATAAGAAAAACTAGAATTTGGGTTAGCACAATAGGGGAGGGGGAATTTTGGAAATCACTCCAATGTCCATCTTGACCACCACATACAGAACAATCATACTCCCGATAGGATGGAGCTGGTGCACACATCTCTCTCCGGGGAGCATATCTACAGTCTTTCCAAAAGTGAGGTCTATCACAATATGGACATAGATCATCAATATAAGATTTGCAATCACCAAGATCATGTTCATTCCATGATTCCATAGTAGTAAGTAAACTAAAATAAAAATCTACCTAACACAAGAAATAAAAGTAAACTAAAAACAAATATTTACAAGTTTGAATTCAAGCAAGTAGGCTAAAATTCCAAACCAACTCAATACGTCAAATTGTTCCCCGGTAATGGCGTCATTTTTTATAACGCTCAACTTACACGTCAATTTAGTGCAAGGCGGTCATTGTGAATATATTTACCCAACTTTAGAGTCAGGATCAAATCCACAGGGAACAATGTGAGTGGCGATTAAACTAGTTTGAAACTAAAGCTACAAGTTAAATTCAAATAAATGATACAAAAAGATAAAATGGGGGGTTTTTGATGATCAAAAAATAATTGTTGGTAACTTTAGTTTCACTGTTTGCAATCAAGAGTTTATCGAAAACCAGAATTATGTTCACTATGGGTTTTGGTACTTGACAGATGCTAATAGGGATTCAAGATTCTCATGATAGGTAGGAACAACAGATTGTCTTTATCAAAGTTATGCCTAAATATCTCTCGACCTACTTAAGCATTTAATTAACTAATCCTCTCAGACTTAGGGAATTTATATTCACTGACCAAACTTCACTTCAGGTTAATTAACCTTGTTACAACGTCAATTATTAAATGAAAGGTTGGTAGCTTCCAAGTCCCTGTCAATAATTCACTTCCTACTATAGTTGATTTCTTATCTCAAGCAAATCAAAGCAGGTGATTTCTATAATTTGCAACCAATAGACAATAATTAAAACTTCGGAATTATCAAGGAGTTCTATTACCTTTAGAATCTTGAACACTTAGCAACTTACCAAGACCTAACCCATAGATCCCATAATTTGGGTAAAAGGGATTTATGTAATAATCGATACAACAAGTTGAATTCATAATTTGAAAGATGAACTTATAGCAAGATGAATAGCAATGAGTGTTTCTCAAATTAGTTCAAAGTAGAAATCCCAAAGTAATGATTAAAATCTCTTCAAAGTAATTGCTTTTTTCAAACTAAGAAACTAGAGAGAGAAAATATCAAAGTATTGTGTCTCAATAATCAAGGTTCAAAACCCTTAAGAAAACCCTAAACAAGGCTTTAAATAGTTCACCCTAATTATGAAAAAAAAATAATAAAATTCAGAAATTATCGGATTAGGTGATGCAATTTGTGATAGCCTATCAGGACGTTGATGACTTATCACAAATGTCGTCAGCTTCCTCTTTGCTTTGGACACTTGCTGCCTAACGCTGACAAAAAATGGTGATGCCCTATCATCTTCTTGACAATTTATCACAAATGTTGTCAAGTCTCTTCTTTAGTTCTCATGTGCTACCTTAGGCTTATGGTATTCTTAACGGCTTATCAGCTCCTTGACGACCTATCACAAAATGTCATCATAGCTTTCAACTTAGACCAATTCTCTGTCTATGGCTGACGATGAATCTGATAGCTTATCACAGGGATGACGACTTATCACAAATGTCGTCATCCACACATTTCCTCTATTTACTTCAGATTTCATCTTATTTGCTTCCATTCTTGTTAGTTCTCTAACATATTAGCTTCTTCTGCAAAATCAAACATAAAACAATCAAAAATGACAAAAGTTGCTTAAGACTTCCCAATTATTCTTAGTTAAAAGCCTCAAATGTGTTAACATTAGCTCACACATCAGTCTACCATATCGTGAGAGTCTAGAACTCTATTTTAGAGACTTCTATTCTTGAATTAGTATCAGTATATGTGAATTCCTTGATGTCTTTCCCGAAGATCTTCCCTGAGTTTTTCCCGAATGGTAAATTGATTTTAGAATTGATTTTCTCCCAGACACTCAACCCATCTCTATTCTGCCATATAGAATAGATCCAGTAGAACTTAGAGAATTGAAAGAACAATTAAAGGATCTCTTAGATATGGGATTCATCAGACCCAGTATGTCCCTATGGGGTGCACCGGTGTTATTCATACTTAAGAAAGATGGTTCTCTCAGAATATGTATAGACTACCGTCAGTTAAATAAAGTTTTAATGAAGAAAAAGTATTTTCTTCCCAGAATTTATGAATTGTTTGACCAACTTCAAGGTGCCAGTTATTTATCTAAGATAGACCTCAGATCAGGCTATAATCAGCTTAGAGTCAGGGAATGTGACATCTCAAAAATAGCTTTCAGAACTAGGTATGGTCACTTTGAATTCCTAGTAATGTTCTTTTGTGTTAATAATGCCCCGGCAGCTTACATGGACTTGATGAACCGTGTGTTCAAGCAGTACATAGACATGTTCATTATAGTCTTCATAGATAATATCCTTTTTTACTCTTATAGTGAACATGATCATGTAGACCATCTTAGAATAGTACTACAGACCCTCAAAAATCATTAATTATTTGCTAAGTTCAGCAAGTGTAAATTTTGGCTAAGGTCAATTACATTCCTTGGCCATATCATTTTCGATGAAGGTTTTAGAGTTGATCTCTAAAAGACCGAAGCAGTAAAAAACTGCCCCAGACCTATTTCATCATAAGATATCAGGAGTTTCTTGGGCTTGGCCAGCTATTACCGATGGTTTATTGAGGATTTTTTATCTATTACATCCCCTATATCCATATTGACTCAGAAGAAGGTCAAATTCTTGTGGTCAGAATCCTATGAGAAGAGTTTTCAGGAGTTGAAGACTCGACTCACAACAACTTCCATTTTAACCCTACCAGATGGTTACGATGGCTTTGTTATGTATTGTGACACCTCTAGAGTTATATTGGGTTGTGTCCTCAAGTAGAGAGGTAAGGTTATAGCCTATGCCTCTAGATAGCTTAATCTCTATGAGATGAACGACCCTACTCATGATCCCGAGTTAGCAGTTGTAGTCTTTGCCTTAAAGATTCAAAGGCATTACTTTTATGGTGTGCATGTTGATGTGTTCACTGATCATAAGAGCCTGCAGTATGTGTTCTCTCAGAAAGACCTTAATCTCTATCAAAGAAGGTGGTTTGAATTGTTGAAAGATTATGACATGGGTGTCCTATTTCTTTTGGGCAAGGCCAATATAGTGGTTGGCGCTCTCAGTAGAATGTCTATGGGTAGTGTTTCCCATGTTAAGAACAATGAGAAGAAGTTAGCTCAAGAAGTTCATCAGTTAGACTGACTAGGTATTCGCTTAGTTTATTCAACAGAAGGTAGTGTATAGGTGTAGAGTAGCTCAGAATTATCCCTAGTTTCTAAAGTGAAGGAAAAGAAGGATAGGGATCCTAGTCTAGTCCAGTTGAAGAAATCGGTCAGAAATTAGAAAGTAGAGGTTTCCTCCTAAGGGGAAGATGGTGAACTGCGTTGTCAGGGTCGTCTGTGTGTTCCAGGTATAGATGACTTAAGGTAGCAAATTCTTGCAGAAGTACATAGTGCGCACTACTCTATTCACCCAGGGGCCACTAAGATGTACCGCGATTTGCGGGAGATCTATTGGTGGAGTGGGATGAAAAGAGACATTGCAGAGTTTGTGCCTAAGTGATCAACATGTCAGCAGGTTAAGATTGAGCATCAAAAGCCTAGTGGGTCCATACAGGAGTTCAGTATTCCTACCTGGAAATAGGAATAAGTGAACACGGACTTTGTGATGAGTTTTCTTCGTACCCATCGTCAGCATGATTTAGTTTGGTTCTTTGTAGATAGGATGACCAAATCAGCTTATTTCCTTCTAGTTCATACCTTCTATTCAGCTGAGGATTATGCCAAACTCTATATCAGGAAGTTGGTCAGATTGCATGGTGTTCCATTTTCTATTATCTCAGATAGAGGTACCCAGTTCACCTCTCTTTTATGGAAAGCATTCCAAAAGGGTCTTGGTACCCGAGTTCATCATAGTACAACCTTTCATCCTCAGAACGATGGTCAAGTAGAAAGGAACATTTAGGCCTTAGAAGATATGTTTTGAGCATGTGCGATAGACTTTAAAGGCAATTGGGATGACCACTTTCCTTTGATTGAGTTCGCATATAACAACAACTATCACTCTAGTATTCAAATGGCTCAGTTTGAGGCATTTTATGAGAGGAGGTGTACATCTTCCATTGGTTGTTTTCAAGTGGGTGAGGCTGTAGTGGTAGGGCCTAACTTAGTGTTTGATGCCTTAGAGAAGGTCCAGTTAATTAGGGAAAGGCTTAAGACAGCTAAGAGACAATAGAAATCAAACGCAGATGTGCGCAGTAAGGATCTCGAGTTCGAGATTGGTGACCATGTGTACTTAAATATCTCTTTTATGAAAGGAGTGAAGCATTTTGGCAAGAAGGGGAAACTCATTCCCCAATATGTCAGTCCTTACCAAATCCTAAGCCATTTCGTAAAGGTAGCTTACAAAATTCATCCAGTGTTCTATGTCTCCTTGATAAATAAATGTATAGGTGACCCAGTAGTCATAGTCCCTATTGAGGTCACAGATATTCAGAACAACCTCTCTTACAAAGAGATCCCAGTCAAAATCCTTGACTAACAGATTCACAGATAGAGGAACAAAGAAGTTCCTCTAGTCACGTTCTTTGGTGGAATTAGTCCATTGAGGGAGCTACTTAGGAAGAAGAAGCAGACATGCGAACCAAGTATCCTCATCTATTCTCCGCTAATCCAAACTCAACTCAAGGTAATAGTTTTCCTTAAGCTTATTTAGTTCCATGTTTAGATTTCAGTTACAAACTTGGTATTAGTTACCATTGCATCTTCAGTTATACGTTCATGAGCCAGTTTAGTCATGTATCCATGCATCAGATATGCATATTTAGTATATAGATTTAGTTTATCAACAATACCAGTCATGCATTCATGAATCATATTCAGCTATATCCACACATCAGTTATGCATGCTCAGTATGATAATTCAGAATACCAGTAATATCGGTCATATAGACAGATGTTCATATCTAGTAATTAAGTCAGTCTCTTAGTATTTTTAGTCTCAGCAGTCCCCTTAAAGGATGAATGTTCCCAAGGGGGATATAATGTAAGACCCCACAAAATCCTAAGCTTAATTTAGTCCTTTAGCCTTGTCCAGGGGGTCCCAGACTTAGAATATTTTAACTAAGTACTCAGACTTAGTGTAATTTTAGCCTACGAAGGTTGGAAATCTTATTTCGCAACCTTTATGTCCATAAAATGTTGATGTTTAGGTTGATTCCTGATGAAGAATGTCCGTAGGTGTATCCGAACAAGTTTCAGATTTTGGGGACTTCTTTTGAAGCACATTTGGAATATTAAAATAGTGGATCAACGTGATATTGACGTGCCACATTGACTATCGCGTTGATTAATATTTTCCCTAGGTACGAGCATCCAATTCCAGTGAATCAACATGAACATGGCGTGATGCGTTGGATATTGCATCGATGGCATCAACGCACCGCGTTGACCTGCACTTTGGTAGCCCAACTTTTGGTCATTAAAAGAACGCATTCTTAGGGGTATTTGGGTCTTTTCCCCATGTTCTTTAGCCCCCAAACCACAAAATTAATCATGTTGAAGAGGAATTAAACTCATTTCTTCTCAAAATTGCTCAAGAACAAAACCCTAGGTTCTCAAGTTTAAAATCAAGAACTCAAGATTCAACCATAAACTTTCAGAAATTCCTTAACTAAGGTATGTGAAGTGTTCATCCAAGGGTTCCTTCCACCCTTGGAGTCCAAGAATCTCTTGTGAAACTTCAAGTAGTTTATTTTACGATTTCTATGGTTGGAATTAAAGTGTATTCATGATTGATGTTTGGATTAGGTTCCAAATACATGTTTTATTACATGTTTCATATGTAATTAATTTTCATGTGTGTAAATCCATGTTAAACCCTTGAATTATGAGATTTGGTATTCAATCATGATACCCACTAGTTGTTCAAAGTTATGTGCATATATTATGCTTACCAAGTGCTTGATGAATTGTTCATGTGCATTATTAAGAGAATGAAATCATGTCAAGATAGCCTATGTGATGCAAGTGTTTGTTAAAATGCCTCAATGAATGAAGAATGATCAAATGTTTAGTTTATATGTTTCAAGTTATTCCATGTCTCTTATTTTATGCTATTGAGTCCTGGGGGGACTTGTACCCGACAATTTAGCTGATTACCTTGAGCCATGGTCAGTCATAGAACAATATCAGACATGTCATGATTAGTAGTACTCTCAGTCAATTACAGAACTCAGGAAAGCTCAGTAGATTCAGTAGTAGTTCAGTCTAACCTAGTATTAGTTCAAATCTCTGTAACTTATCAGTTAGTAGAATTTAGTAGAATTCCGTCAGTCAATGAAAATCAGTGAACTAAATTCAGTTCAACTAAACAGTAATCTCAGTAATCGTTCATTCCAGCCTAGTGCAGACTAGAAATCATCTCAGGGTCTATTTCAGTTGGGAGTAGGATTTAGCACCGAGTTAACCCAGGGATGGGGGCATTCCTGTCAGCTGAGGGTTTGACCCTTAGCAGCAATCCTTGCATTATATAACTATGTAGATAGCATAGGTTGAGGTATTTTCCTACCAGAAATTATGAGGGTTGATACTTCTCGTCCGAGTTATCCTACCAGTGAGGGTTGATGAAAGAGCTTCCTGTCAGAGAGGGTTAACTCACAATTTGTCTCTACCTGTGGCACGATATTGACACTCTTTTAATTGGGGTTATAGGTTGGACCCCAATCAGTTTAGAGAGGGGCATGTTAGTTAGATAATTTCCTACTAGGCTCAGTGTCAGAATAGAACTCAGTTCAGTTTTATAGGTTCAAGACTATCAAATATAGTCAGCCGACTCAGTTTAGTACAAAACTCAGTATAGTTCCTCAGAATTCAGAACTGTCAGATACAGTCATCCAGTTATTTGTAATATAATATTATTTATCTAGTAAATTAGTTTATCATTATTCAGACTCAGCGTTCAGTTTTATCATGATTTAAGTTACGGTATACGTATTCATGCATGTACTCTTATTCTGTAATACTCATGTTATCCAGTTATTATTGGTCATGCATATGAGCCCATGTATTTTAGCCTACCTCACTGAGCATACCAGTACATTCAAAGTACTGATGCAAGATTTTATTTTGTGCTATGATGTCTTATATCATAGGTTCTGATGCACGAGCTCCAGAGCACCCTCAGTAGACCAGACTTTTAGCATTCAACATGGTGGTGAGTCCTCATAGTTTGAGCACATGATTACTACTTATAGTATTTCAGTTTATGTCAGTAGATGGAGTTAGTTGGGGTCTTGTTCCATAAAATCCATAGTTCAAACAGTTAGAGGCTTCCCAGAGTAGAGTGTTTTCAGATAGTTATTCAGATTTTATTACTTTGTTTAGTTTTGTTATTTAATACTGCATTCAGTATTATTCAGTATTATTTTTAGATTGAACCTTATGGCATGTATTTTCCTAATTCCATATATTATTCAGTATTATTTTTTAGTTATTGCAGCAGGTACCAGTCATGGGTTAGATTGTGGTCCCTCAGGATTACGTGCACCGTGTAGCATCTGGGGTACAAACTCAGGGCGTTACAGACTTATAGTCCCCCACTCGTAACTTGGATAGAAACCTAGAGAACCTAGGCTGCTGACCTTATGACTTATCTTCATACAACTCGTATAGTAATCTTACGACTCTAAGTGTTGATTAGTACCTAAATAAGAATATCAAACGTCTCTCATTGTCTTGGATACGACTATAACATACTACTCATATGTTGTAGGTAAGACTCAAGGGAATGAGTCGTATGATGCACAAATGACTTTAGACATGGGGTATTACAGTATCTCCCCCTTGGAAATATTCATGCTCAAATGTGATTCATCTTGGATTGGTAATTGGAAAATAAACCACACCTCTACACCAAACTTATAAGCAACCTTGTATCTATCAGAAGGATCTAATAATTCACAACAAAAGACATGACTTATGAATACTTAAACAGACTTAAAGAGGAAGAATTTTGGCTGAAAATAATCATTTACCTTTGGCAGGAACGAAGTTGGAGGGGAAGAGATGAGGATACTTGGTAATCATGTCTGCTTCAGCTTCCCAAGGAGCCCCTTCAACAGATTGGTTTATACAAAGAACCTTTACTAATGCTACTTCCTTATTCCTTAGACTTTGGACCTTCCTATCAAGTATCTCCAAAGAAATCTCCTCATACATCAAGTTATCCTTAATCCCAGTACTCTCTAGGGGAAATAATAAGGACGGATCTCCAATGCACTTCTTGACTATCAAAATATGGAATACTGGGTGAACTACTGCTAACTTTGACCGAAGGTTCAATTCATAAGCCACATTTACTATATGCTTCAATATCTTATATGTACCTACAAATTGCAGACTCAATTTCCCTTTCTTCTAAAATCTCATTATTCCCCTCACAAGCGACACTTTCAAGAATACCCAATCGCCCACTTCAAACTTGAGCTCTCTCCTTTTTACATCGACATATGATTTCTTATGGCTCTGAACAGTATCCAATCTCTTACGAATCAACTAAAATTTTTTCATAGCTTTAAGAACTAAGTTCAGCCCAATCAAAGACGCTTCAACAACCTCAAACCATCCTATTGGTGATCTATATCTAAGCCCATACAATAATTCAAATGGAGACATTTGGATGCTAGCATGATAACTATTGTTATAAGTGAACTCCATTAAAGGTAGGTGGTCATCCCAACTTCACTTAAATTCTAAAACATATGCCCTCAACATGTATTCTATTGTCTAAATTGTACGTTTAGCCTAACCATCGGTCTGTGTATGAAAGGAAATACTAAGTTTAACCTTTTTACCAAGGCCATTCTACAAAGACTGCTAAAACTATAAAGTGAACTACATGCCTCTGTATAAAATGATAGATAAAGGTATCCCATGAAGTCTTCATTACTCGCTGATATATATTCTAAAATAATCTTCCACTGTATCTAAAGTTTTTACAGGTAGAAAATGGGTTGATTTAGTCATTCGATCTACTATTACCCAAATTGAATCACATTGATATCTTGTATGAGGAAACGCTGTGATAAAACCCACATTACAAAATTCCCACTTCCAAGTAGGGATACTAATCTCTTGCAAAGTACCTCCTAGCCTCTGGTATTCAACTTTAAATTGCTGGCAGTTGGGACACTTGGCCATAAACTCTACTATCTCCCTCTTTATACAATTCGACCAATAAATTTCTCGTAAGTCTCAGTACATCTTAGTAGCATCTAAATGAATGGAATACAAGAACCATGAGCCTCGGCTAGTATCCTTTCCCTAAAATTATCTATGTCTGGAACACAAAGCCTACCTTGATAGTGAAGTACACCATCTCCCCCTTGGGAGAAAACCTCAGCCTTCTGTTGCTGGTCTACTTCCAATTTTTGGCTATGTATGGGATCATTTCGCTGTTCCTCCTTCACTTTTATTACCAAAGATGATTTCAAACTGTTTTGAATTACTACTACCCCATCATCAGTGTCGATCAAATGTACTCCTAAATAGGCTAATTTGTGAACCTCATTGGCAAATTCCAGTTCTTCCTCTTTCACATATGACACACAACCCATGGATAACCTACTCAGTGCGTCTACCACCACATTGGCCTTACCCGGATGATAGAGCACACTCTTGTCATAATATTTCAATAACCCCAACCAACTTCTCTGATCAAGATTTAGCTCTGGCTGACAAAATACATACTAAAAACTCTTATGGCGCGTGGAAATATCAACATGCACACATATAGATAATGTCTCCAAATATTCAAGGCAAACACTGTGGCAGCTAATCCCAAGTCATAAGTTGGGTAATCTTTTTGTGATACTTAAGTTGCCGGGAGGAATAAACTATCACTCTCTAATTCAACATCAACATACAACTGAACCCAACTATAAAAGCTTCACAATACACAAACAATCCATCTAACCCCTCCGATAAAGCTAACACTGGAGTCGAAGTCAATCTACCCTTTAGCTCTTGGAAACTCTTCTCACATCTATCCGACCCTATAAACTTCACATTCTTTTGGGTCAGCTTAGTCAATGGTGTGGCTATAGAGGAGAACACCTTAACAAATCTTTTATAATACCCAGCCAAACCAAAAAAGCTCTTGATATCAGATCCAGTGATGGGTCTAATCCAGTGCTTCACTATATGATCTTCTGAGGATCTACATGAATACTGGCCCCTAAAATAACATGCCCTAATAAGCTAATAGATTCCAACCAAAATTCCTATTTTCCAAACTTTAAATATAATTGACGGTCCTTGAGGGTCTATAGTACTATTCTTAAATGGTTTACATATTCTTCCTCACTCCTAGGATATACCAATATGTCATCTAAAAAGTCAATGAAAAATATATCCAAATACTTCATGAGACCATATTCATCAAAGCCATTAAAGCTGCAGGAGCATTTGTTATTCCAAATGACATAACCATAAATTCAAAATGATCGTACCTTATTCAGAAAGCTATTTTCAGAATCTCTTGCTCCCTAAATTTCAACTGATGGTATCCCAACCTAAGGTCAATCTTGGTAAAACACCAGGAACCCTGAAGTTGATCGAATAAATCATAGATTCTAAGAATGGGATACTTGTTCTTGACGGTAACCTTATTTAATTGTCTATAATCTATACACATTCTGAGAGTGCCTTTTTTCTTGCGCATGAAAAAGACTGAAGCACCCTATGGAGAAACACTAGGTATGATAAAACATTTATCTAAGAGGTCCTTAAACTACTCCTTAAACTTTTTAAGTTTGACCAGAGCCATACAATATGGAGTTATTGAGATAGACTGAGTATCAGGAAGAAGATCAATTCCAAATTCTATTTCTCTATCTGGAGGTACCCTTGACAGATCTTTTGGGAAGACCTCAGAAAACACATTAACTAAATAGACTGATTGAACTATTGGAACTTCAGAATTAGTGTCTTTGACTCAAATTATATGGTAGATACACCCTTTTGATATTAACTTTTTGGACTTTAGATAAGAGGTAAAATGACCTTTGGGAGACATAGAACTACCCTCCCACTAAAAAAATGTCTCACCAGCAAACTGAATCTTCACCATGTAGGTGAAAAAATCTATTGATGCATAGCATGAATGGTGCCAATCCATACCCTGAATAATATCAAAATCTACCATCTCTAACTCTATTAGATCCGCTAGTATGATCTTATGGAGGATGGTAATAGGAAACTCCCTATAGACTTGCCTAGCAACAACTGACTCACCAATTTGGGTAGAAACTAAGAAGGTCTTGGGGAGATTTTCAGTACCCACACCAAAATTTATAGCAACTAATGAGGTCACATATAAGAGATTCGATTCTTGGTATAATAGCACATATACTTTAAGGCGATAGGAACGAAGCATACTAGTGGAAATATCCGGGGAACTTTCCTACTCGTAATGATATGGTAAAGTATGAAACTAATTTTGGCATTGATCGCTAACAGTACTGGACGACGCGCCCTGCGGAGGAACTTGGGGGGCTTAGCTAATCTACTGGACTAGTAACCTAGGTCTGAGGATAAGTATCTTCAATTTCTTGCTTAGCATATGGGAACTCCTTGATCCTATGGACTAACCTTCCACAACTATAACAACCCCCATTAACCATCAAACAATCACCAGGATAGGTTCTACTATAGTTTGCACATGTCGGGTAACTAGGCCTCCCGACTACACTATTCTAAAACTTGGAATTTAGTGCTTGGCCCCACTGCTCCTGCCTAATCCTGGGTGCAGGTCCACTAGATAAAGATGGCTCAGGCATAGATGAATGACCCTTAAACTACGAATGGTTTTCCCTTCAAGACCTTGACTGACTATACTCAAAATATTCAGTCCTAGCTCTCTTATTTCTCTTCTCTCTTTCCCTCAACTTTTCTACCTTAAACTGTTGAGAATGAGTCATCAAACGAGCCATATCAATGTCTCCAATCATCATGGCAGTCCTAAAATCCTTAACCACTAAATTAGATACCCAAGTAATGAACTTACTTATACGAGCTCTAGAGTTAGATTACAACTCACGAGAATACTTAGACAACATAGTGAACTTAATGTAGTACTTCTTAACTATCATAGATCCCTGCCACATGTTTATGAACTCCTCCATCTTCGCCTTCCTTATCTCATGTGGAAAAAACCTATCCACAAAAGTAGTTTAAAATACCTGCCAACTCATAGAAGCTGCATTATCGCATCTACAATCATTCCATATAGTGACCCAGTCATAAGCAACATCCTTCATCCTATAGGATGCCATCTCAACACACTCTTCTTCAGTAATATCCATAATCTGAGAAATCCTTCTCACGTCATCAATAAAGAGTTGAGGATTCTCATCTACCTTTGACCCATGGAACTCAGGTGGATTTATCCTCATAAAGTACTGAATACAGGCTGCAGGTAGGTTACCATTCTACTGAAGTGGGATTGTTTCCCTGTTGGTTTCCCTGAATATTGGCATTCACAAGTTGGGCCAATGCTTGAAAGGCAACCTAAAATTCAATATGAGACACATTCTCATCCAGAGGGTCAGCCTACAGGGGTGGTTGATCACTATTTCTACATGAATTATCTCGGTGAAGAGGCATATTTTGTCATGTAAAAGCATAAGTTAAGGAAGATAGAGACAACCATATGCACAACAGATCCTTATAGAAATAATGATTCCTAACTCATTCCGTAGCCTCCTTCTCATAAATGTGGAACACTTCACATTTATGATCAAGACTCTACATAACACATCTTGTTTGATTCCCTATGACTCTTTAAACCTTAGGATCCGATACCAAGTTGTAATGCACTGGATGTACCCCCTAGACGTCACACGGTGCTCAAGACTACGAATAACCATACGCTAACCCATGATATCTATTCAGCTTAAAACTCACATAAAAAGTAAGATAGCATATATAGAAAATAAAGATAAGCCATTCCATATCTTAATATGAATCCCTAAATTCGGGAACCATAAACAAACTTTTTGAACTTGGAACAAAAATAGTTTGATAAGACCATGCTGCTAACTAGAGCGCCACTAGGATAGACCCAAGCTGACCCAAACTTAATTAAAAATGAAATACTAAAATACTTACATCATTGAACAAAAGTTTTATAAGCTGGGCCCTCGGAATTTGAGGACTCACCTAAAGTTAGGATGTAGGTAATGATGCCCGTATTCAATAGTGTTGCTGGAAACAAGAACCAAAACCTACATTTTAAAATAATGTATCATATAGACATATATGTTGGTTAGTACTTTTGGAATGTACTAAGTATATGGGGGTGAATGCTTATGTAAAACAAGAACTGAATATATATATGTGCACTTTAAAAAGATACATGCTAAGTGTAAATGACTCACCTTGGTCTTGAGTATAAAAAACAATTTCAAGATCATAAAACATAGATAATGAAGCATAAGAGTAAACATAGTGAGCCATAACACTTGGTTTCTAAAATCTTTACTTTTAGTCTTTCTTATGGGAGATTCTTCTAACCAATATAAACCATGTAAGCTACCATGAAGTCCAACGTCTTACTCATATTAGGGAGAGTTTTTCTACCCTTTCCATTAGAATAGAACCTTAACTTAAGTGATCACTATGCTTCAACCATATAGGAAAAAACTTAACCTACAATAGCTAGTAGTTTCTAGGAATTATGGATACTCTCATTCGCATCCTGTTTTCAGTGCTAAATACTACTCCCAGAATACATATATGATCATACTTAAGAAATCCACCTTAAAATAAAATAAGAGTTTATATAATAAAAAATAGTTTTGCTTATCTTTAACTCAAATCATAATCAAGATGAACAATTGTGGATTTCCTGTCTTATCTTTAGATCAAAAGGTCATGCTTTTCTTTGAATCACATTATGGAATATATCCATGGATCTTAAGTGCATAAATTTTTTGTAAATTCAATATTTATATTTAGGACTTAGAATTCATGCTTTACTTTACAGAAATCATAACAAACCGTTATGCTAATTTTTCACCTTGAAATCATTCAACAATATACAAATCTAGATAGTGAAATTCCAATCACAATATAAAATTTACAAGTCACAACATGGATATATGTAAACCTTGATATATTTGAAGCTTTCTATCTTTTAGTAACGTCATACTTCAATAATATGGTTATTTAGCGATAAACCCTAATTAAAAAAAGTAAATCAAATATTAAAATCATGCTTTGTGGGCACAAGGATGAAATAATAACCTGGTTCATAAACTCCACATACCTGGAAGTGCTTGACTTGTGAAGAAGGCTTGAACTTTTGAGACTTGGAAGATGTCTTGTTGAGAAAATTCTAATCTTGATATTCTTGAAGATGGAAGGAGGAAAGTATTGTTAATTAATTGAAAGTGCATAAAAATAAATCTCCTTTTTCAGTTATAAGTCTTGGGTTGGGAGTTAATAGAGGGGAAAAGACCAAAAGAACCTTTAACTGAACATTAGAGAAATTGGTCGCCAGTCTACACGAGTCAACCATATAACTCATATGGGGAAGTTACGGGTTAGCCTTTTGACTCGTAAGCTTGGACGGATCAAAGATGGTATTCACTAGTCAAGGAGTCTAAACTTATGAATAGTAGAATCACTATACGTCTTGTATTCCCCCACTCATAATTTTGACAGATACTTAGAGTACCTAGGTTGCTGACCTTATGACTCATCTTCATACGACTCATATAGTGATCTTATGAATCTAAGGATTGAGATGTACCTAATATATAATGACAACCGCCTCACACTTTCTTGGATATGATTAAAACATACTATTCATATATTGTAGTTATAACTAAATGGAATGAGTCGTATGTTGAACAAAGGCCTTCAGACATGGGGTATTACACACTTAATGAATTTTTATTAGTTTCTTTATGTGTTATCTTGTTATATGTTCAGAATTCATCCGACACTTGAGGTTTTTATGCTAGTTAAGTTAAATGAAGGGGGTGATCTTCGATCCACGTGGGACTTGAGATTGTCACAATATACCCTAGTTTAGGTAGTGACAGTTTAACCTATTATTTATTTAGCTATCATATTATCAATGCACTCATGGAGGGTAGCATCAGGTGATAATTCCACTCTTATTTTTGTTTGGAAATGGCTCAAACTCTTGCTTAAATAGTATTAGATATGCATCAAATCTCTTTATTTGCTTGACTACTTTCTTGAAATTATGAGGAGTAATAGAATATTCTGATGTATGAGTTTTAGTAGTAGCCATAATATCATTGTATACCTAGTGATGTTCCCGATTCTACTATAGTTGCAATGGTACCCTTTGTAGTTGGAGTATCAACTCACTAGTCAACTTCGTTAACCTATCACTGCATGGTCTAACCATCATACTTTGATCTCTTAAAGTTATCAATCATAGTGGAATTTCTTTCGACATCAATTCCCATAAATATAAGAACATAAACCTTTTTACATAGCCTTGTGATAAGGCATATGAATGGATATGAAGTGTCAAACTTTGTAGTTTTTATCTTGATCTCATCTTCTATATTTTCTCAAAAATTTATCTTGAATCAAAAAAATCAAGCTTGACACTCAAACAACTCTATCTCTACCCAAAGTTTTATCACATATCACTGGCATTAACCTAAATATCATGACCCCCACCAGAATTTTTCCACTTGAGATAGGGAGACATTTTTTATTTTAGCTTTGGGATTTGTCAACTATTCTAGATTAAATTCAGTCAGTACCTGAATAAACCACAGATGGTGAAGTGTACGATCACTCATCTTATAGTACAAATTTGAGTTAAAGTTGGTGGAAGAAAGTTCTCACCATATAAGAACCAATTAATTATCTGATCTGAAAAGTTCATCAACACGCCCTAAAATGGAATTTTGTTTATGTTGGACTTTTTCATAACTTTTTCCCCTTGCTTACAACAATCTCTAATATGGTTGTTAATTTTCATAAAACTAATGCACCATAGACGGATAGTATATTCTCGAGTCCGTGCTAGTCTAACCCAAGCCATTGTGGTTGAATAATCTTTTAATTTTTGGGCTACTTCTTAATATCATAGGTGACTATATTTACCTCTTCATCTATAGGTCTCTAAATTTTACATTTATTGATTGTAGAAAGACCCTACTAATAGATCTTTGATGTTCGTTCAACTTTCTATTAAGCTCTTTATCATATGCCAAGGTTTTTACTTTTAATCACATTAGTCTAAACTTTTTTATGTTATTCTTTAGGGATGTTGCACGCAATAATGTCCTTCTCAACTTCGTCCCCAAAGCTCACACTCTCAGAGATAAATTCACTTTTATTAGACTGATCCCCCTCATTATATTAGGAAGCTAGTATGTCTTGGTACATACTTTACTTTTTTCTATATCCTCCGGTTCTAATCTCCTCGATTTCATTTTTAGACTCATCAATTAATTTCTAAGTCAAGGATTCCTTTCTTGCTTTCTTAGTTGCACCACCATATTTTGGAGGAACCTTTGCTGGAATTTTGAACCCGGGGGATAAGAAAGCTAACTTGTTAAACAAAGAGACACTAAATGAAACAAAATTAAACTATGTATTTACATGCTTTGTGACTTGAAGTGATGGCTCATCAACTGGTTGACAACTCGTCAACTTTTTCTTCGAGCTTAAATGGAGTGTAAGTTATGGTTGATATGTTGGGTTGATGAGTTGTCAACAGATTTATAGCCCACCAACTTTCATTGTCAAGATAAACAGAATGACTATTAATAATTATTTTGGTAGAGTACTTGGGTTAATGGCTCATCAATTTGTTAACAACATGTCAACCCTCATCATCAGCACTATGTGATTATTTACCTATTGACAATATGAGTTGGCGGATTTTCAATAGAGTCACAACTAATCAACTTCATTGGCAACCTAAGCAAAAAAAAAATTTACACATGAGTGAGAAATTATTTTCAAAATTATGAACACTCCGATGAGTTATCGAAATTACTGACTCAAACAAGGTGTATGTCTCATCAAATAATGGAATGTTTATGATTTCCGAAAATTCAAATGGGTTACTCAGACTACAACCTCACGAAGTTGGTAGGTAACCATATTTTTTTGAGAATTTTTAAATTAAAGAAAAATTGTGTTACCCTCAGTTTCTACAATTGCTCACTCATCCAAAAACACTTAATACAAATTACCTCGTACTCCAGAAGAAGAGAAAAAAATTGAAGGAAATAACCTACCTTGTTAGATTTGTACAGATAAAACAATAAATTGAAAATTTTAAACTTGGTTCTCTTCTTGTTTTCACTTTGTGAGTAGGTATTGGGAGAAATAGGTGATTTGTTGGTATTGGTATTCTGTGTGGGTGATTTAAAGCATGAAAAATAAAGATGAAATAATGGTAGGTTTGTTAGGAGTGATGAATGTGGATATACATAGGTTCTAAGAGGGATGATGTAGGATAACGAGTTTTGAGGAAGTTAGAATTAGAAAAGTTTGACTTTAATTCGCTCTTCTTATTCCTCACTTAGGAAGATTAGGTTAGAATTAAATATTTAGTTTATCTGGGTGAAGGTGGATAGGTTGAGTTATCGAGGTTAAGGGTTGTGGATTGAGTTTTAATTGGTTAAAGAAGGTGGGAAGGTATAATTTAATTAAAATACATACTTACTTAGGCTCTTCTCTTGGGTGATGCCTCATCAACTAGTTGATGGCTCATCAATGAATTGATCAACCTTAAGTAAATTTGTTACATTTCACACAATAATTAATGATGTAATTTGAAAGCTTTTCTATTGGTTGATGGCTCATCAAATGATGTTATCAACCTTATCCAAATTATTTCACTCCATCACATTATTTGAAGACCTAGGTTAATGGCTCATTATCTTGTTGACAGCTCGTCAACCTTCATTGTTATCCTTGACTAGTATGTTTTATTTATTATTGTCAAGTGACAATTTGAGTTAACAACTCAGCATTTTGTTTATGGCTTCTTACTTTTGTTGTCATTGCTAACAGTTAACTCCATATCCTAATTTTTGGCTTCCTGCACACTTCCACAAACAAATTAACCATAATTCTATAGAGATTTTACAACAATACAAAATATGAGTTGCCTCTCTTTAGCGCCTGATACACTACTAGAAATTTGATGGATGACAACAAATTTGATAGCAACAGTTGTACAATTGTTGCTACAGTATCACCATTTCACTAGTCCTAACCGTTTCCAAATGAATTGAGTGTTGTTGATACAGTTTAACCATAAAACATTGCAACTATACTTGAACAGTTACAACAGGTCTACCTATCGCAAGGACTATCAGATTCATTTCCATAAAACAATCTATGACAACACTTTATATAAACATATTATATGCTGGAAAGGTTATTTAATCCCTCCACAATCCACCTTGCTTACTTTGTAATCCACTAAAGCAACCCTTTTATTTTCTTTCTTAATAAAAAAATACTTCTCTCTTTTATGAAAATATTTTCTTTCTTAGAAATTCATTTTCTCTTGCAAAACAGTCTTCTCTCTTCGTTCAAACCCATTTTATTTTAATCTCTCAAAATCCTCTTGTTAAATTTGAGAAAATGTTCAATACATGACTTGAAGATGAGAAGTATTATTTTTTGCATTGATTTTGTGAAATCTAAGATTCTAGAGATTTGAGTTTGTTTCTCAAAGTGAGTTTTGTCAAATATTAGTTTTGAGATTTTCTCATTCTTTTGTTGAATTTAACCCTTATTATTATTATTATGTTTGAATATGGAAATAATACCGCAAAACTACATCAAAAATCTGAAGTTTGATTTTCCATCATTGTCTAGCGAAACAAGTTCTTTAAAAATCATGAAATTTTCCTAGGTGTTAGATTTTTATAGGTATTTAATTTTCACCCATGAAGTTGATTCATGGGCCTTTTGTTTTTGAACTTATTTATATCTACTACTTGCTAGGATTGTGAGTTCCTTGGTACTGTTGCATAAACAATTTGACAAACAAGATTAAATTTCTAATTTTTAGAATCAAATTTCACATTTGTTCTAGTAGAGTTCGAATTCCTACTACTGTTGAAACTAGTCGCATAGTTATTGTGATATTTTAAGTTTAGTATCATATGTATTGATGTCAACTTATTCGTTGTTGAGTCCATAATATCAATTGGTTTTTGAATTTACATGGACTAATTTTGAGAGTAGTTTTATAAGTAAAGTTATCAATTTGATTGTCATAGCCTAGTTTTCTAAATTTGGACTTAATTTTGAATTGGGAGTGCTACTTTTGATTGAAATTTAATTTGAAGAATTGAATTCTTTTATACTTATTACTTGATTCGGCTATGCAAGGTGACATTGGTTAATAAACTATAAAAATGTTTGGACCTTCAAAGGTTGGTGAATAATGAAACAGTCTTCCTTATTTATTCAGAATGGCACGACTTTTGAGCTTTGTATATTTTTTATGATGGTTATGTCATTGTTGTATACCTCTTAGATGTTTTAAAGACATTTCTCATGCTAGAAATATAATCTTGTCTCCTTTAGCTCACTTCTACCATCTCTTTTACATGTACTAATAATTATAGACTTTTGTTTTTTCCAAGAACTTCTTATGATCTCTATGATCTCTTTGTAACTCTTTATAGGTGTTCGTTGTACTGGTCGTTATCTGTGTTCTAAAGTAAATCTTAATATTTGTTGATTTTTCTAGGTTATTGTGGGTTTTAATTCAAGATATGATGTACCTATTAGTTGTCATTATGGCTGGTGCTTTCTGATCTATTCTTTTGGTGTCTTAGTAGTGGTCTTTTCATCAAGGTATAGACTTTCCCTCTTCTACTCATTTATCCTGCTGATAGGATTCTATGAGTTTTCTTATGTTTATGTTCTGATGTGTATGGTTGGTTATGTTATGTTATAACCATTAGTATATTCTTGGTTGTTCCATGTAGGTTCTAGTGGTTTTTGATGTGCTATGGATTTATAGCACTTTCGATGCTTAAAACTATGAAAATATCCAAGTTTCTTAGGTTGTTTTGTGAGATGTGATGTTTTTTGGGTATGTTTTTCAGAAATTTAGGTTATGGATGCTAAACTAAAGAAAAGGATGAAAATTAAAAAATTTGGCTACTTAACTAGGCAATTCTGGGCGTATGTGCCACTTGTCAGGTGTAGGTGACCAAAGTATATGTCAGAATTAGAAGTATAGGGGATTAGATGAAGGAAAAAGAAGACTTTGTCACTTACTAAGGGCACATCAAGTCTGCATTTGGTACATACGGTCCATATGTGACCAAAGTATGTTATAGAGGCCCAAATCCAGAGAGTTACAGGAGCTGTGAAGAAGTTCTGGCACTTACCTAGGACCACATACGGTCCGTATGTGGCCATCGACCGATATTTTCCATTTGTTTGGGTTTTGACTTTTAGGGTTTCCTTGTGTCCTATAAATACCATTATGATGTTTTGTAGTTAGTTTACACACTCTTGATATTAAGATATATTTCATTCCACAATTTGGATTTTGATCGTGGGATTATTTTGTTCTTTATTTTGTTGTATAATTAAGTTGTTAGCTTTGGGTTTTATTTGTTGATCATTGTGATATCATTTTATATTTTTTATTATGAATTCCATTTATCATTTCACAAGCATGAGTAGCTAAAGCCCTTAGCTAGGGTTGTGGGAGCCCCGACGTATTAACGTAATAGTGGAAGTGCTGAATTATTCTAAATCAGTATTGTATTATCTTTGATTTGATAGATTTTTTAGAGGTTACAAATGGTAATATCCCACCTAGAATATCACTTCTTACACCACAAGAGGAATAGTGACAAGGAAAACATAATTACAATAGTAATTTGATGATTAACTGTCGATCTAGGCTAATCTGTATTATCTATGTAAGATGGTTATCTATCGCCTGATAACTTGAGACTCGAAAGGTAACAATTAACTGGAATCTAGGATAAGTGTTAGTAATGCGACAATCTGAGACTCAAAAGGTAAAGGATGAAATCTAGCAATGAGTCAACAAGACAGCTGATGGTACATAACTTATTAGATTCTACATTCAAGGTACTAGGGTTGCTTCAATAAACCACGATAAGCCTACTGAGTTGAGAAGACAGGGGGGAAAAATCCTAGTGTTCATCATAGAATGATTATAACCAAAGATGACATTTGGAACTTGTTCGAGATTATAAACAACAAACCCCTATTTAGTTTCCTTCCAGCTCGGTAAGTTCAACATTATAAAGATACCAAGTAGTTTCTTCCCTGTGGGTTCGACCCCAACCTTGTTGGATTACTTTACTTGACAATGGTTTCTTTATCCTTAATTGGAGGTTTAGTTTGGGCATTGATTAAAATTTTTGCAATGTTGCTGGGGAAGAATGTGTACCTTTGTATTGAAGTTTGTTGACATTTTTGGGTCTTTATTTTTCTATTCTTAGTTGGGTATATGTCGATGATGCATAACACCCGGAGTCAAATAAATCCCATACTCCTACTGAAATCTAATCCAGTGAGACTGCTATATCCTAATCGTATGATGTTGGAACCACTATGTGTAGGCAATTTAGAAGGTGTTTGAGATGATTCGAATGCAGTACCTCCTTTTGCTCCATATAATTCATAGAATATCTTGATAGAAAAATGGAGTAGATGTTAGCAGAGGCAGGTAACTAGAGAAGGGAGGTTGAGGAGTCTCAGTTAGCTAAACAAGTAGATTTAGCAAGGCAAAGACCAATAGTTGATCATCGAGAAGCACCTTATGGTAATTGAGATAGAGTTTGAGGTGCTGATGCTTAAGTGATCCAAGAATTTTAGTACTTTTAGCTGTATGATGACGAGAAATATATAGGATATGTTGTGATGGCATAAACATGAGCTATCATTCCTCCTGCACTGCAACTAATGTGAAATTTGGCATAACTAGTGCTATGATCAGCTCTTAAACTTGAAAGGTCTATTTTGGGCTTGGCTACAGACTACATAGATATGCATCTTACTAACTTTGTTGGGATTTGAATTATACTATTTTGGGATAGAACAAGAGGCACTTAGATTAAGGTTGTTACCCTTTTCATTGGCTGAAGATGATTCTTTATAGTTGGGGGGAACTTCTGAGAGAATCTATTACCACTTGGAATGAGTTGGACAGGTAATTATAAAATTGTTTCTTTTCTTCATCCAGGATGTTGCATCTTAAATATGACCTATACAAATTTAGAAAGCTTCATTTAGAGACGATATATAAGGCTTGGTTATAGTCAAAGAAGAATTTTAGCATGGTGCTCAATTATCAAATTTCTGGGATAATCTTATTAGAGATATTCTATAGAGCCTTGAACATCAGTTCCCAATCCAAGTGCAATAAAACAAAAGATGGATGATTCTTACATAGCGGTGTGGCATGCCATTATCGTGGAGTTTAACCTTATACCACGCCCTTATTGGGGATGCTAAGTGGCGTGACAATCCACTATCGCAGATGTTTACTCCGTCGGAGTTAAAAAATATTCTCGAACCCCTTATTAAATTTCCAAAACTTTTCCAAAACACCCTTTTAACATCCTTTAACATAATTCAAGTTAAAAATTTACATTACGCATGCGAGAGGGTAAAATATAAAATCATTAAAATTTTACGGGGTCTAACATTATCCCCCATCCTTCGGATGAACTGTCCCTGAATGAAGAGTTAGGACACTTTTAGCATGAAAAATAAAAATAATATCCTAGAATACAAGAACAAATTTTGAATGTGACAAGAGGAAGAATTTAAATTATACCTTAAGCATTTTCGTCTAACACGGGGAACAAGAATGGGTACTTGGCATTCATATCTTCCTCAGCTCCCCAGGTAGCTTCTTCCACCTTTTTATTTCTCCAAAGGACCTTCACCAAAGCTACATCCTTTTTTTCCCAAATCTATGAAGTTTCCTATATAATATCTCAACCGGAACTTATCCATAAGATAACAAATATATAATACCAACATTCCCAACAGGAAATACCAATAAGGGTCACCTTCATACCTTTTTAGCATATACACATAGAAAACATAATGATTTAGGGCCAAATTTGCTGGCAAATCTTACTTATACACAATATTCCCAATTCTCCTCTTAACCTGATATGGACCAACATAATAGGGACTGATCTTCCTTTTCTTCTCAAACCTCATTAATATTTTAATAAGAGAAATATTCAATAATAGCCAATCGCTAACCTCAAACTCTAATTCCCTCTTCCACATATCCGCATAAGACTTTTGGCAACTTTGAGTAGTCTTATGTCTTTCTCTAATCACTATCACCTTCTCCATGGCTTGGTAAACCAAATCAAGGTCTAAACAACCTCGTCTTACACACCTCAAACCATTCAATTGGAGAACTACATATCCTACTATAAAGAGACTCTAAAGGAGCCATTTGAATACTAGAATGGTAACTATTATTGTAAGAAAACTCAATAAGAGGATAATGGTAAACCTAACTTCCTTTAAAATCAATCACACGGGCACTTAGATTATCTTCCAAAGTCTGAATAGTTTGTTTAACTTAATAAATCATTTGACGGTGGAAAGCAGTGTTAATGTTTACCTGAGTACCCAAACCTTTTTTAAACAAATGCCAGAAGTGAGAAGAAAACTACGTGCCTCAATCTTAAATGATGGACACCGGTGCTCCATGAAACTTAAATATCTCCTAAATTAGAAACTTAGCATAATCCTCTCCCGATTGGTTAGTCTAGATAGGCAAGAAGTGACCTTCTGACAGGTAAGAAATGAGCAGACTTAGTCATTCTATCCATAATGACCCAAATAGAATCATAATGATTGTGAGACCACGAAAGACCCATAATGAAGTCCATACTAATCATCTCCTACTCCTACATAGGAAACTCTATATCTTGATATATGCCACCAGACCTCAAGTGTTCTACCGTGTCATACTCACAAACTATTCACTTAACAACAAAATTTGCCACATCTCTCTTCATTTTTATCCATCAGTATATTTCCTTCAAGTCATGATACATCTTAGTTAAACCCAGGTGAACCATATATTAAGACTCATGAGCTTCAATTAAAATCCTTTCTGCAGCCCTTCTACATCAGGAATACAAAACCTTCATTGATGCCTCAAGATGTGAAACATCCTGGTTTCTGTACCTTAGAAAATTTTCTAAAATTTTGATTTATGGACAAAATATGATTCATGGTTACTATCCATATATTAGGATATGAATGGTATGGTCCAGTTGTATGATGACTAGTGTTGGTTGGTGGGATATATTTTTGTCACTAGAATGAGTACGACTTGAATGATATGATTTATATGGTTGGATATGGATCATTTGGTTTTGATTTTCCTTAGTTTAATCTTAGTATTAGTGACTTAAGTTTGATCTAAGTACAAGTGGATCACCATGATCTATAAACTAGGGTACGAGTCATACCCATGACTCGTATAGTGGATAGTGTTTGAACCTTTTGTGGATTCTATTATGCAAGGGATATGGGTGAAGCATACAGATAGTATGCTATCAACACGACTTGGTTAGGATGATTTGTAGACTAGAAAATATTAGGTCCAAGTTTTAAGGCTTTGAATACTAGTGGTGGGCACCACTCATATCGAAGGGTACGACTCGTGAGGGTCAGTCGTACCCCTATGATGGGATTTTTGTACAACTTAAGTGGAGGTAATTTGGACATTTCTTCATTTATGCAAATAAGGTCCCATGACTTCTAACTCACTTATGAGGTTATTTACCCTATCATTTTATTCATAAACACTTAGAAACTCTTTCTTAATACTCTATAATTCTCTCAACATATTTTGGGCAAGAAAGCTAGGTTTTCAACTAAAGGACTAAATTTGGGATCTTGTTGGTGATTTCTCTCCATCTTCTTTGTCAATTAAGGAATGTTCTCTTCCCTCACTATTAGTTGCATCTAAAGGCATGGTTTTTATGAATGGTTTTTATGATTTCACTTTTGCATGATTTTGGATTTTCAACTATAATTTGGGGGTTTTGATTATAAATTATTGGTTATAGTTTCCCATGGTTTTAATATGTATTTACATGCTTAATTTTTGTGTTTTGTTAATTGTATTGCATGGGAATGGTTAAATGGTAATTGGAATTGGTTTTGGCTACATTATACCTCTAATGTGTTTGACAAAATGTATATAAAGATGGTTTCATTATATTTAGTATTTTCAATGGAACTCTTTCTTGTTTTAAACACTGTAAAGGAATTATACATGGTTTGATTGGTTTGGAAAGGTAAAAAAGTTAATGGTTATACTTTTTGTCTACATGGGTAATCCCCCAAGTAGTTTAATATGGTTAATGGAATGGTACATAGAATCCCTTAAACCTATATATGCTTGGCTATGGAAAAAAGCCTTGGGTATTAAATAGTTAATGGATTAGTTGGTTGCTTTGTAATGGTTTTAGTTGGGGAATAATGGTGGGGTGTGTCTTAAACTCCTAGAAGGTGGAGGTCCTGAGGGGACCAATACTGGAAACTCATATTCGCTGATGTGAGGTTTGGTCCAAGTGACTGTGTGCATGATGTCAGACTTTTTATTAGGGGATGTACTAGTCATTCTAGGATTTTTTCCCTGGTCATGTGGCTTCACCTACTGGGGACCTTTCAGTAGGGAAACTAAACCCATATTGCCTGTGGGTGGTTTAGGATGGTAGAGCTACACAACCCTGATAAAGTTTTTAATGGCATGCTTAACCCGATTTCCTTTCCCATCATGGTTATATATATATATGTAAGGTGTGTGCATATCGATGGTTTTTATTTTGTTTTATAAATAGAATTATTTTATACTTATCATAAGTTCATGTTAGGGTTAACCTGCTAACCCATCTTCGAGCGGCTGTGTACCCATTCTATACAGGAACAGACCATTCTACTCTTATATGATGATTGACTCAGCGACTACTGTTGTATTGAAGTAGTGAACTTCCATCTTTTTGGAAGGCCCTATTTCATGTTTTGGATATTTTTAGACATTTTGATTTATTTCTTGGTATTGGTTTTGGGTATAGTTGGAGGCATATCCCAACTGGATATTCTTACTCTTTTGATTAGAGGCATTGTCGTACTGCTATGGGTTGGTAGTGTTAGTTATTCCATCTAATTTTATTTTAAGATTAATCATATTATGTCTTTGATCTTATTTTGTTATGGCCTAGTTAATGGCCTTTGTTTTGTTATTGGGTTGGCTTGTTGGTTTGATTGGTACGATTTGGTTGACGGGATGATTTGGTAGGTTTGGTCTAGGAATAGACCTATTCCGAATTCAGTCCTTGTATAGTTATGCTATCTTGTTTTATGTTCAAAAATTTTCCCACTCATGGAAGGTGGCTAGAGGTTGGGTTGGGTAATGGGGGTGGTCTTCAGTCTAGGTACTTTTGGTGCCTATTACGATAAGGCCCCGGGTCGGGTAGGGTGGAGTTGGTATCACAGCCTTAGGTTCATGGTCAATTGGGAGTCCACAAAGTCATTTCTAGTAGAGTCTCTTTTAGGAGTATGTAGCGTGCCACACTCATAAGAAAGAGGCTATAAGGCATTTAGGAATGTTTCACTTTCTTGGTATTCTATTTTCAAACTTGAAGTCTAATTCCTAGAAATCATCTCTAATCCTTGGTTGTTCACTTTTCAGATCATGCCTCGATGATTTAGAACACAAAAAAACTCTTCAGTCCCATCTGGTGATAATATTGATGGGGTACGTCCTATGTTTGGAGTTCTTCTTCGATCTTAGGGTCCTATCCCTGATTATTTGGGAGTCTCTCTGATTGCTACTATTCCTTCTTATGGTAAGGTGACTAATGTGGAATATTGCAGGTCTATTCATACTATTGCTCAATTGGTTGATGCTCAGGCTGAGAAGGATACATATGGTGGGTTATTTATTGAGGCTACAAGGGTTGGTCAGTTTATGAAATTGAATTCTCCTACTTTTATTGGTATGAAGGTAGAGGAGGATGTTCAAGGTTTCTTGGATGATATATAGAAGATATTTTAGGTGAGATAGAGGTGATGTGGGGGAGTTATCTTTATAGGATGATTTTTTTGGTGCTTTTCTGGATCATTTCTTTCCTCAAGAGCTATGGGAAGAAAAGATGGAGGAGTTTCGGAATCTTAAGCAATCTAAGATGTCTATCAAGGAATATGCCTTGAAATTTCATCAGTTGTCAAGGTATGTTCCTGATTTGGTGGCTGCCATGAGAGATAGGATGAGAAAGTTTTCTTATAGGTTGAATCGAGATTTGATCTTGGAAAGCAAGACTGCTTTACTGATCAAGGATATGGATAGTTCCAAGTTGACTGTTCATATACAGCAGGTGGAGGATGATAACAGAAAATATGTGAAGTTTGGAGATAGGCAAGGTAAGAGGAATAGGTTTTCTGATTAGGGAGGTGCTCAGTCTTAGGGTGGTTGGGGTAGCGGTAAATGGCACAAAAAAATGGGTGAGTTCTGGTATTTTCTCTACTGCTAGCGCTTCTTACCCGAGGCAGTCAAATGTTAGGCATCAGGAAAGTGGTGATTATTTTCGGGCACAGGGTGCCGAATCTCAGGCGAGTGGGGGTCAGTCAATTTCTTCATTCCCTTCTTATAAGTTCTTTAATCATCCTCATTAGGGTTATTGCGATGAAAGGAGGGACAAATGCTAAAAGTGTGGCCAAGAAGGCCATCATCTCAGGGATTGTCCAGTTAATAAGGTTGCAATGGGAGAAAATAAGGTATAGGTGGCTTCATCTTCTGCTCCTGGAAACAGTGGTGCCACATCTACTTTTTTTCATATTCCTATTTCTAGTGTTGGTGGGAACTGGTTGTATACTTTGGTATCCCGACAGGAATCCAAGGCATTACCTAATGTCATTTCTAGTACATTACAACTCTATTTTTATGACATTATTATCTGTTTGATTCGGGGTCCACTCTTTTCTATGTGACCACATATGTGGTTGTATGTATTGGTTTTAATCCTAAGGTTGTTTTAGATCCATTTTCTATTTCTACCCTGATAGGTGACTTAATTATTACTAAGAGAGTCTATAGGGGCTGTGTATTATTTGTTGGTTGTAGGCAAACTTTTATGGATTTGATTGAACTTTATATGGTGGACTTTAATGTTATTCTGGGGATGGATTGATAACGCTGTTGTTATGCATCCTTGGATTATAAGACCCATAAGGTTGTCTTTAAGTTCCTTAGTGAATCAATTATAAAGTGGGAGGGTTTTTCCCTAGCTCCAATGGGGAGGTTTATTTCTTGTCTTAGAGTTTAAAGGTTAATCTCTAAAGGTTAGCTTTATCACTTGGTCTGGGTTAAAGATTCTAACTCGATAGGCCCTTGTTTATAGTCTGTCTTGATGGTAAATGAGTTTCCTGAGGTCTTTTTGGATTATCTTCCTGGTTTTCCTCCGGATAGGAAAATTGAGTTTAGTATTGATTTTGTTCTGTACACTCATCCAATATCTATTACTCCTTATAGAATGGCTCCGGATAAGTTGAGGGAACTCAAGGACAAAGTTAGGGATCTTTTGGATAAGGGATTTATTCATCCTAGATTATCTTCGTAGGATGCACTGGTGTTGTTCGTGTCCAAGAAGAATGGTTCCCTTCCAATATGCATTGACTATCAGCGGTAGAATAATGAAACAGTCAAGAAAAAGTATCCTTTTCCAAGGATAGATAACTTGTTTTATCAGTTGCATGGTGCCAAGTTCTTTGGTTTGGTATCATCAACTTAAGATTAGGGAGGAGGATATCCCTAAAATGTTTTTTCTTACTAGGTATGGGAACTTTGAGTTCTTGGTGATGTCATTTGGTATGACTAATTCCACGATGACATTTATGGATATGATGAACAAGTTTTTCATGTAGTTCTTGGATCTCTTCATCTTTTTATTTATTTATGACATTCTGGTTTATTCCAAAAGTGAGGTAAATCATGATAATCACCTCCGTGTGGTATTGCAAACCTTGAAGAAACAACAGTTGTATTCCTAGTTCTCCAACTGTGTGCTTTGGTATTACTATGTGACTTTTCTTGGTCATATTAGTTCTAGCGAGGGGATCATGGTGGATCCTCAAAAGGTGGCCGTGGTTAAGAGGTGGCCTAGACCCATGACTCCAACTGACATCCGGAGCTTCTTGGGCTTTGATGGGTATTATAGGTAGTTTGTGGAAGGATTTTCATAGATATCTACCCCTTTGACTAAATTGACTCAGAAGAAGGTTAAGCTTTCTTGGTCAGATGCTTGTGAGGGGAGTTTTGAGAAGTTTAAAGAAAAGCTAACTTCATCTCCAATTTTAACTCTGTCGGAAGGCAATGATGGGTTCATGGTCTATTGTGATGCATCTTTGTAGATCTTGGTTGTGTTTTGATGTAGCATGGGAAGGTGATTGCCCATGCTTCCAGCCAGTTAAAGGTATATTATAGGAACTATCCTACTCATGATTTTGAGTTGTTGGTGGTTTTATTTGCTTTAAAAATATGGTAGAATTATTTGTATGGTGTACAAGTGGACATCTTTTCTGATCATAAGAGTCTACAGTATGTGTTCTCTTAGAAGGAGCTCAATCTCAAGTAGAGGAGATAGTTAGAGCTTCTCAAGGACTATGATATGAGTCTTCACTATCACTCAGGTAAGGCTAACAAGTTTGCCGATGCTCTTATCTGGTTGTCCATGGGGAGTTTGGATCACGTGGATAAAGGAAAGTGGGAGTTGGTGAAGGATATTCACTGCCTGGATGATCTAAGAGTTCACCTCTTGGACTCCAAGAATAGAGATGTAATGGTACTAGAAGTGGTTCGCTTGTCTCTTGGTGCAGAGATCAAGAAGAACCAAGTGTTGGATCCTGTCTTGATGAAAATCAAGAGTAATATAGGTATGCAAAAGGTGATGGTGTTTGAGATCAGTGGTGGCGATAATTTACGATACCATGGGTGGTTGTGTGTTCTTGATGTCGATGGTTTGCGGCAAAGAAACTTGGCTGAGGTGCATGAATCGAGCGACGTTATGCATCGCGGCTCGACAAAGATATATCATGATCTCAAGGAGATATATTAGTGGAATGGTACGAAGAGGGATGTGGATGATTTTGTGTCCAAGTGCTTGGTATGTCAACAAGTCAAAGTTGAACACATGAAACCTGAAGGGTTGTATCAGGAGATTTTTTTGCCCAAATGGAAATGGGAGGTAATCAATATGGATTTTTTTACAGGTCTTTGTTAGTCTTGAAATCATCATGATTCAATTTGGTTCATAATGGATAGGATGACAATGTATGCTCACTTCTTTCCAGTGAGGACTATATTTTTGGTGGAGGATTACGCAAAGTTATATCTTTAGGAGATTGTGAAGCTGTATGGGGTACCTATTTTCATTATCTCTAATTATGGTATGCAGTTTTCATCTTATTTCTAGCGGTCTCTTCAAAAGGGATTGGGTACTAAGGTGAGTTTGAGTACAATTTTTAATCCTCAGACGGATAGGCAAGTAGAAAGAACTATTCATACATTGGAGGATATGTTTCGGGCATGTGTGATTGATTAAGGTGGCAATTGGGTTGAGCATATACCTTTTGTATACTTTTTTTACAGCAATAGATATCATTCTAGTATTGGTATGGATCCTTTGGAGGCATTGTATAATAGAAGGTGTAGATCTCCTATTAGATGGTTTGAGATCCGTGTGGTGGATATGTTCGGTCCAAATTTGATATATTAGTGTAAAGCAAAAGGAGAAGGTGATTCAGGATAGGCTTAAGGTTTCCCAAACTCGCCAAAAGTCCCATATAGATGTTAGGCATATAGACTTGGAGTTTGAGGTTGTGGGTAAGGTGTTCCTCGAGGTATCTCCCACAAAGAGAGTAGTACAGTTTGGTAAGAAGGGGGAGCTCAGTCCCCGGTATTTTGGTCCTCACCAGAGTTTTTGGAAGATTGGTATTATTGCTTACGAGTTGGAGTTACCTTCTATATTAAGCTCGATTCATCCAATATTTCATGTCTCCGTTTTGAGGATGTGTCTTGGTGGTCCTTCTTCGATTATTCCTTTTGAGGGGTTGGGTATCTCGGACTCTCTGTATTATGAAGAGGTCCCAGTTGAGATATTGGATAGGCAGGTTCATCGATTGCAAACCAAGGATGTGTCTTCGGTTAAGGTTCTGTGGAAGAACAACAAGGTGGAAGAAGGTATATCAAAAACGGAGGAGGACATGAAATCCAAGTATCCACATCTGTTGTTTGCTCCTGGGATTTATGCCAAAGGTATGTGTCTTCAAAACATCTTTATTTTCTGAGTTTGTTAAAGGTAAGATTAATATCTTTGCCTCTTTATTTTCAAACTTTGTTAAAGATTGGACATATATTTGATAATACAAATGACTCGTGCGTGTGGTTACCCCTACCTTGTCCGTCATTCGGTGACAAATGTTCCTAGTTGGGGAGACTAAAAAACCCTGGTTTTTGGACCTGAGAAAAATTCCTGGAATTCTGATATCTGGACCCAATACGACTCATGGGTACGATCCATATATTGGGGTACGAATGGTATGGTCCAGTCGTATGATGACCAATGTTAGTTGGTGGGATGGATTTTGGTCACTGGAATAAATATGACTTGAATGGTACGAGTTGTATGGTTGGATACGAGTTGTATGGTTGGATACGAATTGTTTGGTTTGGGTTTTCCTTAACTTAATCTTACACTTGATGACTTAAGTTAGATCTAAGTATGAGTGGCTCACCATGATCTATAAGCTAGAGTATGAGTCGTACCCATGACTCACATGGTTGTCAGTGTTCTATACTTCTATGGATTCCATTTTTCCAAGGATATAGGTGAAGGGTACGGATAGTATGTTGCCAATACGACTTGGGTTGGATAAGTCATAAACTAGATAGTATTGGGTCCAAGGGTTGAGGCTTTGGATATGAGTGGTGGGTACCACTAATATCGAAGGGTACAACTCATGAGGGTCAGTCGTACACCTGTGATGGGATATTTCTGCAACTTAAGTGGGGTCATCTGGAAATTTCCCCACTTACCCTAATAAGGTCCCACGACCTCTAATTCACTTGAGAGGTTATTTACCCTATCATTTTATTCATTAACACTTAGAAACTTTTCCTAAACACTATATAATTCTCTCAAGAGATTTTGGAAAAGATTGCTAGGGTTTCAACTAGAGGACTAAATTGGGGATCTTGTTGGTGGTTTCTCTCCGTTTGCTTTGTCAATTAAGGCATTTTCTCTTCCCTCACTATTAGTTCCAACTAAAGGCATGGTTTATATGAATGGTTTTCATGATTTCATTGTTTTGTGATTTTAGATTTTTCAACTATGAATTGGGGTTTTTGATTATAAATTAGCGGTTATTGTTTCCCATTATTTTAATCATGTATTTACATGCTTAATTTGTGGTTTTGGATATTTTGATTTCATGGGAATGGTTAAATTGTTATTAGAATTGGTTTGGGTTTATAATATTCCCGCAATTTGTTTGAAAAAATGCCTATACGAATATTTTCATTGCATTTACTAATTTCAATGGAACTCTTACTTGTTTTAAACTTGGTAAAGGAATTATGCATAGTTTAAATGGTTTGGAAAGGTAAAAAGGAAAATGGTTATGATTATGGGGTACGTGGGATCCCCCAAGTAGTTTAATATGGTTAATGAAAGGGCACATGGAATCCCTTAAACCTATATATGGTTAGCTATGGACAAAATTTGCAAGTATAGTCGGTATAACGATACCACTGCTAATGGCCTTGGGTAATAAATGGTTAATGGATTGTTGGTTTTGTGGTAATAGTTTTAATTGGGCAATAATAGCAGGGTGTGTTGCAAAGCCGTGGATGGTGGAGGTCCTGGGGGTACCAAAACTGGAAACTCATATTTGCCGATGTGAGGTTTGGGTCCAAGTGACCATGTGCATGATGTAACATTATATATTTGGGGATGTACTAGTAATCCAAGGTTTTCTTCCCGTGTCATGCGGCTTTACGCACTGTGGCCCTTTCAGCAGGGGAGCTGAACCCATATAGCCCATGGGTGGTTTAGGATGGCAGAGCGACACATCCCATGTAATGTTTTTAATGGCGTTCTTAACCCGGTTCCCTTTCCTAACATGGTTATATATATATGTATGGTGTGCGCATATGGATGGTGTTTACTTGGTTTTATAAATGAACTTATTTTCTCCTTATTCTGAGATCATGCTAACGTTCACCCGCTAACCCATCTTACGGAGGCTGTATACCCACGTTGTGCAGGAACTGTCCGTTCTACTCCTCCTATATAGTCATTGACTCAGGGACATTTGTTGGATTAAAGTGGTGATCTTCTATCTTTTCGGAAGGCTTCATTTCATATTTTTGATATTTTTAGACATTTTGATTTATTTCTTGGTATTGGTTTTGTCTATGGTTAGGGGCATTTCCTAATCGGATATTCTTACTCATTTGGTTAGAGGCTTTGTGATACTGCTATGGGTTGGTAAGGGTGGGATTGGTATTGGTTTCGTCCTTAGCACTGGCATTGGTATTGGGGATGACACCGGTTGACGATATTATTAGTTGTTCCATCGCATTTCATTTTGGGATTTATCATATTATAGCTTTTATCTCATTTGGTTATGGCCTGGTTTATGACCCTTGGTTCGTTATTGGGTTGGCTTGGTGGTTTGATTGGTACGGTTTGGTGGACGGGATGACTTGGTGGGTGTGGTCTAGGAATAGACCTATCCTAATTTCAGTCCTTGTCCAGTTATTCTATCTTGTTATATGTTCGAAATTCAGCCCACTCAGGCTAGGCGGTTGGAGGTTGGGTTAGGTAACGAAGGTGGTCTCCGATCCAGGTCGAACTTGGGATGACTTTTACGACAAGGCCCCGGTTTGGGTCGTGTCAAGATGTCATCTCCCTCAAGCTCAAAAGCCATAACCTTTTGCTAACCCACATCATCCTTAATTTGCATAAGTATGCAATCAAAATCCTGCTTCTTCTACTCCTCAACACCAAGTGATGATTTAACCACTTCTCGAACAATCACCCCTCCATCCTCAGAGCCTAAGAGAAGAACTCCCAAGTTATCCAACATATGAATATCCTAACCCAACCCTTTTTTATCCTCATCAACATGAGATAAGCTTCCCATAAACATCCTTCTAAGAGCATCAACAACCACATTAGGTTTACCTGGATGGTAGGGAAGGTTTATGTAAAAATCTTTAAGCAATTCGAGCTACCACCTCTACTTGATGATCTATTACTTTCGCATAAACACATACTACAAGATCTTATGATCCGAATAGACATCCACATGCACTCTACATAGATAATGGCACCAGATTTTCAAAGCAAAAATCATAGTCTCCAACACTAGATTGTGGGTCGGGTGATTCCTCTCATGAACCTTACGCTGCCTAGAAACATAGGCTACAACCTTACTATGTTTCATCAAAATAGAATCTAGTCCCACACTAGACATATCAAAATACTCAACAAACCCATCAGTACCCATTGATAGGGTAAAAATTGGTGCAGAAGTTAACTTATCATTCAACTTCTCAAAACTACCCTGACAAGCATCGAACTACCAAAACACAACCTTTTTTTGAGACAACTTTGTCAGTGGACCAGGAATAGATGAAAATTTACCCACAAACCTTATATAGTAGCCTGCCAAACCCAAGAAGCTCCTAATGTTTGTTGGAGTCGTTGGTCTAGTCCACTTCTTAACTACCTCAACTTTCTGTGGATCCACTTTAATCCCATTACTAGAAAAAGCATGCCCAAGAAAGTCCACAACACTTAAAACAAAATTAACACTTAGAAAATTTTTCATACAATCTTTGGTCTTTAAGAGTCTGTAACACAATTTGGAGGTGATTGGCATGATCCTTCTCACTCTTAGAGTACACCAAGATGTCATTAACGAAGACTATAACAAACAAATCTAAAAACTTCCAAAAAACCTGATTCATGAGATCTATGAAAGCAATTGGAGCATTAATCAATCAAAATGATATAACCAAGAACCCATAATGGTCGTACTAGGTTTGATTGATGATAGACCGAATGAAGATCAATGTTAGAGAAACACCTAGCACCTTAAATATTATCGAAGATGTCATCAATCCTAGGGAGAGGATACTTATTTTTCATTATAACCTTATTTAAATGATTATAGTTTGTACACATCCAAGGAGTCCCATATTTCTTTCACACAGAAAGCACATGAGCAGCCCATGGATAAATACTAGGATGGATGAAAACCTTATCAAGAAGATCCTTTAATAGATCCTTTATCTCAGCCTGAGCCATTCTATAAAGAGGAAGGGAAATGGGATGAGTGTCCAACAAAATATATATTTCCAAATCTACTTCCCTTTCACGAGGAATTCCAAGCAGATCATTGATAAAAACATCAGTAAGCTCTTTAAATATCGGGATAAATTGCAAAAAGGGACCCTCAGAGTTAGAATCCTTAACCCACACTAGATGACACAGACACACTTTGGAAATCAACTTTCGAGCTTTAATATAAGAAATAAACTTCCATTTGGGTACTCAGGAACTATCTTCCCATAGAATTACTGGTTCATTAGGAAAATGGAAATAGACCTTTCGGGTCCTATAATCCATAAAATTATGGTGTGAATAAATCCAATACCTCCCCAAGACTACATCAAAATCCACCATAACTAGTTCTATCAAATCCACCAAAGTGTCCCTATAAAAGATGGACACCACACAACCCCTATAGAATTTTATAGCAATAATAGAATCACACATCGGAGTAGACACAAAAAAGGGGTCGGAAATATTTTCTGGACAAAAACCAAAGTGTACATCAACATAAGTGTTCAAATAATATAGGGTAAAATCTGGATCAAGAAAACAATAAAAATCACGGAAAAAGTGTTGTAACATACCAGTGATAATGTCTTGTCATGCCTCACATTGTTGATGAGTATCAAGTGCATAGAGACGATTCCATCCAGTGCCAGTGCCTGAAGTAGTGCCCCTAGGAGAAGGAGTCGAAGAAGTGGAGACCAAACCCTTAACATCTCAAGCAAAAACTTTAGCTATAGGATATTTTCTCTACAGATAACAAGCTGACCATAGTTAAAACACAACTTCCTCCCCTCCTCACAATATTTTTTGGTGAAGCTTCCCATAAAATTTGAATATAGGATATGGTAGGGCTGACTGAGCTCCACAAACCTGGGACTGTAGACCTGTGCCTTAGGACTATTTTTCTCCTAGAAACAACAATCACCAAAAGGATTAAGATAAGGAGCAATAGTTGTCGAATATGAATTTCTCCAATTCTTCTTCTTGGTCCACCGTTTACCATCTTTTCTATTATTCTATTGACCTGCACCTTGCTCTAAATATCTAAACTTCTTGCTCTTCCTCTTTTCTATCTCTACCTACTATTTTTCTCATCTTTTATCTGTTGTATATGAACCACCACCCTTGAGATGTCCATATCATTGTTCAGTATTGCAGCCTTATATTCCAACACCAAGTAGCGAGACAACCCAGAGGAAAACTTTCTCATCTGAGAACTTATATTAGATACTAACTCCAGGGTATAACGAAACAACTACTTGAACTTCAGAGCAATTTCCATAACAATCATCTTACCTTGCTTCAAGTTTACAAACTTTTCAGTATTGACCTCCCTCAACTCCTAAGGAAAGAAGCGATCAAGAGAAACACCTGAAAACTCATCCCACACTGTCGACTCATCATCATCACGCCTTACAGCTTCCCACTCTTCATACCATTAATAAGCTATATCCTTTAATTGATAGGTAAAAAACTCCACACCCTCTAAATCAGTGGCATGCATAACCCTAAAAATTTCTCCATCTTGTCAATGAACCTCTGAGAATCCTCCTCAACCTTTGAGCCTATAAAGTTTAGGGGATTCGACCTTATAAAATAGCTAAGTGACCTCATATTTACTAATAGTAGGACCAATATCAAAAGACCGGTGAGATTACAATGTCACCAATTGAGCAAGCATATGAATAGACCGATTGAACTCTCCATTAGAGATATCTCCCTAGGGTGGCTAGGAATAAGTATCAGCAACCCAAAAAGAGTAAAAAGGAATAGTAGGGACTGATAGAACCACATATGGAGTGGTACATTCAGGATATTTGGGCATAGACTAGGTAATCACTCCATAAATAAGACAAGTTTGCTCCATATCTTCCCATGTGGGAGAAATGTTGCAAAAGAGTTTCTATGATTGTTAGATCTTCAGAGAGGTATGATTTGAAATGTGAGTAAGCCAAGATTTAGAGGAGTTTCAAGATAACTGGAATCTATACCCAAAATAGAATGCAAGAAAGTGAAACACTCCTAAATTCCCTATCGCCTTCCCCTTAGAAGTGTGGTGCGCTTCCCACACATAAAAAGGACTCTCCTCAATACGACTTTATGGACACCCAAAAACCATAAATTATTCTCTGATACACATCTTGTCATGACCCAAACTAGGGCCTAGTCAGGATGGGTATTTCAAGCCTACCATAAGCCGAAGACCACCCCCTTATCCTAACCTACAGAGCACAATAAATAAATACAGTGGAAGCCAACCAAAAATAGTAATTAGAAGGATAGATAATGATAACGTAAAAGCTATACCATATGGTCTCTATCAGATATAGTAACCTAATAAAGATTGGGGTCAAATCCCAAGGGAATAAGTGGACTTGTGGATTTCAGATGTTGTAATCAACGGGAAAATCTAGAAAAGTAAATAGGTGATTTGAATGGAAATATCAAACAAGGAGCAAATATCAACTTCGGATGTGATCAGTATTAGTGAACTCTTGGATTATGTTCCCCCTAGTTTCTCAACTCCGTAGGCTTATCTTACTTTGCAGAACTGACTCTATACCTTGCATACAGAATCGATAAGTTATGTACCATCTACAATATTTTGGACGAGTAGATAGATTTCACCCCTTACCTTTTGAGTCACAGGATTTCACATAACTAACCCTTATCTTCATTCCAGTTAACTATTACCTTTAGAATATCTAGTTATTAAATGAAGTCTAACTATCTTACTAAGATAAACACTAGAATGTGGATCGATAGTTATACTCCAAATTACTGTTGTTTTAATCTTTTCCTAGTTACTACTCCTCTTTTAGAGTAACTAGAAATAATCAAGGAGGGATCCTAACATTATCCATCCATTATGAAAACTATTATATTGAGGATAAATCAATACATGCATAGGTATTGGTTCAAAACAATAATAGCATTTCCCTTACTTCGTCAATTCGTCATTGTTTCCACAACCCTATCTATGGGTTTCTATCTGCTCATGCTTGTGAAGATATCAACAACATTCATAATTGAAAGCGTAGATGAAATCACAATAATAAAAAGTATAAAACCTTAAACTATTGCTTAATTAATCAACTAAAGTCAAAACAAGAGTATTCCTAGATCAAAGTTGGATCTTCAAATCAAAATAGGTTTTTGAGTATCAAAAGTGTGTTACTCCTACTAAAAGAATACATAAAGGGTATTTACAGTACAAGAGGAAACCCTAAAACCAAAGCTCGAATGAAATGGGAGAAAAAAAGGGTCATTGGACACATGTGGTCTGCACTTGCGGTGCTGCGCCCTGAACCTGGGCACAAGTAGTACCTGAGGTCAGCAGGGTGAGCGTAGGTACAGGGTTTAGGTACTAGATGAGAAATGTCCTGCAGGTCAACTTTCAGGATTTATGACTTCTGGCACTTTCTTTGCCTACTTGTGGTCCATAGGTCCTACTTGTGGTCCACATGTTGAGTTAGTAAGTGCCGAGAGTCATCTTTTTATCTTTCTTCAATTCTAGAACATACTTTAATCACGAACAAGTTGAAAAGTGTCCCGAACATCCATAATTGCTCCCAAAAGTAGCCAAAAACACTTTTTTTCATCTTTTCATGAACTTAGTAGCAAGAACATGAATTCCTGCAAAACATAACCAAAACACAGCATATCTAACAAAACAATCTTAGGAACTTGCATATTTTTCGCATTTTAAGCATCAAAATTGCTATATTTCTATAGCACATCAACTCCCTAAACTTAGACTGTTTGCATGTCCTCAATCTACAAAACACAACAAAAATAAAAACGTCACTTAACTAGGAGAATCTAAGATATTCAAGGCAATCTGTCAACACTTTAAGCTCTGACCACAATACCCCCTCAAACCTCACTTTTCAAAATCAACTGTGTACGAACATGAAGCACAACAATGTGACACAATGGGATCAAGATATGGCATTACATTAGCAATAGACAACCACAAATATGTACAAGTTAAACTACCCAAACAAGCAAATAGCTAGCAAAATGACTCAAGTTCCCTCACGATAATGATGTCCCATTCAATTATATGAAAGAATGCATGTCAGTGCAAGGAAAGTCAAAAGACACTCACACTTAAAAGAGAAGTTCTAATCAATATATGTCAAATACCATAGGCTTGTCTTCATTTTCTTTACCTTGGTTTTCCGATAGTCAAGTTAGGATCACTATAGGACTTTTCTCAGCTTTTATTGTAGGCTTAGGGATGGTATGTACATATGGACATTTCAAGTTACTAAGCCTCCTTGGCACTACACTAACCTTAGGGTCTCACATACAAGCAAATTTCCTTTTATTCCGCCCATATTTATACTTTTTTATTCTTTATTGCACATTCAGGTTGAGTATGGTCTTTTATTTTTTATATTTTTTTCCTTTTCACTTTTTCATATTTTCTTTTATTTTTCTACCACACCGAGCCCTACTAACTTTTTCTCTTATTTTACCCTTCTACATACTCACTTTACACTATGCACCTCTATCATAGCCACCCTCAACTTAGGCATTTTTCCTGAGTTGAGGTGCACAATATCCAAGGAATACCAGGGCCAAAACAAGTTCATTATACCACAAATGGAGGGTGAGTAGGTGAAAAAAAGAAAAATAGGCTACAAGGCTCAAAACAGGGATCATGGGATATGATTCACACTTGGAAGGTCCTTTAGGCTAAAAGTGGACTAATATAGAAAATGACATATGATCCTTTCCTAACCGACTGTCTTTCAACCTAGGAAAAACTAAACAAGAAAGTTCTTTGTTCAACACACTAAGGTAACTAGGTAGTATCTCACACACACGTGGCACATATTCAATATTACCAACCATTACCTATGTAGTTCATGCAATTGTTAGCAAGTGATTATCAAGTCTATAATTCTAATGCCATAACAAAATTCACACTGTTCACATATATATGCATCCACATAATTTTAAAACATAAAATTTTGGAGGGTATCAAAAATCAATCAAAACATGACTACTGCCCTAAATACTTAAAAATATCCTAATTAGACAAAAACATACCACAATCTAAAATAAAACAGAATACGACACAAATTATCCTAGACATGTCAGTTCTACAATCATACTATTTCCTACAGGAAAAGAAGCACGAAAACATAAAACTGCTATAGTTATGGTGTATCCCATCCTCAACTTAAAATTGCGCACTATCCCAATTAACTAAAATAACATAAAACAAGGGAATAAGGGAATAAATGGGACACATTAAGTATCTGTGTCATGATCTTCCCTAAATGGGGGTATATCTACTAGAAGAGTCCATGGTGGTGGAGGTTCACTATTAGAAGATGTACCGACAACTATCTTGACATACCTCTACCTATCAACAAATGCAGTCTCTATCAAATCATGGGTGGATATTTTTAAGGATTACTCATACGGCCTGTCTAGAGTTTGCAAATCCCCTACTTGGCCTTTCTTGGTCCCAACTACGAGGATCGCCACATCATCTTTGGAGGATAAATCAATTTTTTTTGGACAATGGGAAGGTAATGGCTGAATAATTAGGGATACACATAGAGGGATGGATAATATGTGACTCTTAGTAAGAGAGCACACCTCTGCTTGCATGATATCCACCTCCTCCCTCATATTTCATAGATTCGGCATCTTATTTTCTATAAATGGGTATGCCAAACGTCTCTAATCAAAACCTGGTGCATTTAGTACACTGTCCTCTGCAATAACATCCTCATTAATAGTATCTATTATAGATATTACTCATATATCATATGTCTGTTGAACTTTCATACACACATCAAATACTACTTTCTCATTATTAAGTTTGAAGGTGATCTCCCATATGCCCATATTAGCCAATACCCTACAAGTGGATAATTAGGGTCTACCCAATATAATGGGTGCTTGAAAATTCACATCATAATCAAGAACCATGATATTAGTGGGGAACATAAGGGATGCAACCCTTACTTCTACATCACGTAAAAAAACCACCAATTTCTTCATACATGAGTTAGCCATAAATAGTTTTATGGACATAGGTTTGAGTTCCCCCATCCTAAACAACTTGTACACATCTAATGGCATCACATTAACTTCTAATCCCAAGTCACATAAATCCTACTTGACATTGAAATTCCCAATAGAACATAGAATGGTGACTGCTCCAAGATACTCTCTTTGTTTCTACTAACGGTAAGGAAATGATCACACTATAAGGGTGCACATGATCATTGGGCTTGATGAACCAATTTTTACCACTATCATACTCAATATCATTATCTCCCCATGTCAAATTCTCACACTCTACCTCAGGTGTTATATTACTTTTAGTTATTTCAATCTCCAACTCCTCAATAGTAGCTATAAAGGATCATAAGTAGTGGTTCCACAATTAGTGGTTTTAGCTAGACAATGACTTATAGCTAGCAGACTCTAAAATTTTTCTCTAAGAAGAGTAACAGGCTATTTTTATTTGATCATAGAAGACATTTTCCCGAACTAGTGCTCCAACTGCTTGATTGTAGTGGCATGAGACTCCATCTTCTGGGTCAACCCTGAAATGTCAGAAATAATCTCATTAAGGCTATTGTTCTAATTTTCTTGAACCTTCACTATCTTAGACATAATTTCTTCAATTCTTGATTTTGTGTTTTATTTGCTAGGAGAAATATACCTGTCTTCTTTCTCTTTATAATTATCTCTTTATCTCTAGTCACCATCTCTGTCCCTATTATGGTCTCTATATCTATCATCATTGTAGTTTCAACCTTAGTTTCCTTGCCCTTGGTTTTGGAAACCCTCCAACTAGCAATCTGAATACCTAGTCTTCTCTTCTAATGCATACTCATAAGTTGTAGAAACTTCACTATGTGTTCTTATTGCATGAACATTTTCTGAATTCACGATAGCAAACTGCTTTTCCAACAACCCAAGATTAGTCCTTGGTAGCACAATCTCTTATGTTACAGAGTCATCAGCTAATCTATGGTCCTCAATAGTTCCAATAATGTATGGTCTAGAATATATCACTACCTCCTGAGTTTTCCACCCTCGATTAGTAAGAGAGACCTGATCTAGAATATCAGAACCTATCTTTCAGCATAATCTTATAAAATATCCTCTTGAGATAGTGTCTACCACGACTCTAGAACTAATGGTAAAGGCTTTATAGAATAACTCCAATAAGTTCGTCCCTAAAATTCGGTAGTTGGGTACCATACTTAACTTTTTCTTGAACCAAAACAAAGAATCATACATAGACTCAGGATGCATCTTCGTGAAGTTATAGATCTCATCATGAAGCTGTAACATCCTTGGTCTAGGAAAGAACCAATTTAAAAATTATCTGTGCAACTCATTCCATGTAGTGATCGATCCTTTTGGAAGTTCCTTTAACCATAAAGATGTTTCTCCTATAAGCGAGAGAGGGAATAACCTCAATCTAAACACCTCTTGATTTACTTCGGAATAATATAATGTGCAAATTCTTGTAAAATTGGATGGATGCATGTTTGCGTTATCTGTAGGCAACCCCACAAACACACCATACATGTATCACAACTGGATCATAGCACTCGATATATTAAACTTAAGTCCTAGGGGTAAGAGAACAGGAATAATGGCACCAGTCTATGAAGGCTCAACATGCCCCATATTATTTTTATCATCCTCATTTGGTTTCAAGTACTAGTATATTGGGATCATATAGGCTCGACCACCTAGAACTCTATTCTGATTTCTACTAAATGCTACTCAGTGGTCTACTACCTATTATTGCTCATCTAGATCTACCTCCCAAGATATACGTTAAGCATCTTCTTCTTCCCTACTCTCATTTTTATCTTGAAATAACAACAACACAGTATGCTGGTCAACAAAATCCTAAATTCCTTCATGAGGAGGGGGAGGAATATCATCACAAACTCCTTCAGGAAGATTATCTCTTATCTACTCAATTATCCTACTAGGTGTTTGGAGGATCCCTTCTGGATTCAGAATCAGCAGGAGTAAGGGATTGACTCTACTCTATCTGTCAGGCATACACTGGAGTATACCTAACTAAGAATAAAAGAAAAAAGACTAAAAAATTATAAAAACCTTAATTCACAACTCGACAGCGTATTCCCCATCAACGGCACCAAAAATTTGATAACATCCAATCTATACCTCCTCCCAAAAGATGATATGGTCTCTTTCAAATATAGTAACCCAAAAAAGGTTGGGGTTGAATCCCAAGGAATACGTGGACTCATGGATTTTAGATTCAATACTAAATGGGCCAAAACTACAAAAGTTAATGGGAGGATTTTAAAGGAAATATCGAACAAAGAGAAAATATCAACTTCGATTGTGATCAGTATTAGATAGCACTAGGATTGTGTTCCCCCTATCTTATCAAATTCGTAGGCTTATCATGCTTTGTTGAACAAACTCGATACCTTGCATGCAGAACCAATAAGTTATGTACCATTTACACTCTTTTGGATAAGTAGACAAATTTTACCCTTTACCTTTTGAGTCTCAGGATGTCACATTACTAACTATTATTTTTATCCTAATTAACTTTACCTTTTGAGTCTAATGATATTAGATGAAATATAACCATCTTACTATGATAAATCCTTGAAGCGTGGATCGATAGTTAAACTCCAAATTACGGTTATCTTTATCTTTTCTAGTCACTACACCTCTTTTGGTTTAAGTAGTAATAATCTAAGAGGGATCATAACGTTGGCCACCCGTTAACAAAATTGTTATATTGAAGATAAATAAATACATACATGGGTATCGATTCAGAACAACAATAGCACTTTCCCTACTTTGTTAATCCGTCAGGGTTTTCACAACCCTAGCTATGGTTTTCTAGACATTCAGGCTTATGAAAAATCAACAACATTCATAATCAAAAGCATAGATGAGATCAAAGAAATAAGAAGTAGAAAAACCACAACCGTAACTTAATTAATAAACTAAAGTCAATACAAGAGAATTCCAAGATCAAAATTGGATCTTTAAATCAAAATATGTTTTTAAATATCAAAAGTCTGTTTATCCTACTAAAAACACACATAAATGGTATTTATAGTAATAACGAAACCCTAAACCCAAATCTCAAATAAAAAAGGAGAAATAGTGTTAGTGGCCATATGTGATCTATACTTGGGCCCTGACCTTGGGTGCAAGTAGATAACACTCAGGATTTTGGACTTCTGGCAGTTTCTTTGACTACTTCCAATCCTTATGTCCACTTAGTAAGTTCCGAGAGTAATCTTTTCAACTCAACTTCAAATATCGAACATGCCTTGATCACGAACAAGGCATAAAGTGTCCCAAACATCTATAATAGCTCCAAAAGTAGTTTAAAACACCTACTTTCATATTTTTCACGAACTTGGCATCCAAAACATGATTTCCTGCAAAACATACCCAAAATACATCTTATCTAAAAAAACATCCTTAGAAAATTTCATATTTTTCTCATTTTAAGCATCAAAAGTGTTATATTTCAATAGCACATCAGATAGTAAAATGTAAATCTTAAGAATTAATGCAAATAACTAACCCTACACTTGTCCAAAAAGTTCTCTAAAGCCAGAATACCAACTAACTCAAGACATGCCCCCGACTATGACAAAAAGAATCCAAAATGAAAAACTAAACAGTACCAAAAATAATGAAACTATCTGGCCTTCCAAAAGATGGAGGCTTAGCACTTCACAACAGAACCAAATTAATACAAAACCACCTAATAATGTACAACAGCAACAAAAAATCTGTCAGACCCTACTTCATGAAATAATACAGCATCCAGGGACTGATAGCAGGGAGAGCACTGACATGTAACTCAAGAAAAGGGATAAAATAATGCTATTTACTAAAATCAATCAAAATCCACATGAAAAAAATTTATATATACATATATAGGATATTAGGATAGGCACAAGGGTCATGAACATATGTTTTTAAAACATCACCCTAAACTGTGTAGCTCGCTACATCCTAAAGGCACTTACGGGTTGTATGGATTCATCTCATCCAGCTGAAAAGGACCTAGTGTGTGTTAGCTGCATGAACTGAGGTATGGCTAAAGACACCAAGGTAGTAGCATCAAAAATATAATATTTTCACCTAGTACACAGTCACATTGTCCCCCAAATAAAATAATAGGGTTTCTAGTGTTGGTCATTCCAGGACTAGACCTTCACGGTGAGATACACAATTCCCTTTAAGCCCACGGTAAAATAGTTTACACATAAATCCAATAATTAACCTAGAAGTATTTATTATTGCATTTTTAAACCTGGTATTGCTATACCAATATGCTTCCAAGAAAATTCAATTATGCCAAACTATTTGACTCCCAAGTTCCATTTAATTTCCAAACCATTGACACCAAAGGCATTCCAAAATTATTTTTATAATCCATTATCCTTTAATGCAATGCAATATTCCAAAAGTAAGAAAAATCATGCAAATTCCATATTCAAGAAAAAGTTATAAAGATGGGTTGAGGTTATTGCCATTACCAATCAAAAAAACCACCAATTTGAAGAAACTCATGTTCCCCATTCCAATCCTCATAACAATGCACCCATTTAACCCTAAAAATAATTAGTTAATGTATAAATAGCATATTTAAATCATGGGATGTATAGTTCAAGTAATAACCTTAAAAAACCCTCAACCCAATTTTCAAACCCAACAACTAAAATCACATAAATAATGATTAAATATATTTTGTAATGTAAAATTCATTTTAAGGAGGAGAAACATGTCTGAAATATATAAGAAATTAATGATAATTTAAAATTTGGAGCTCGGAGTAGTGATTTCTTAAAAAATCCTTGAGATTCTTGGTTGGAGAGTTAAAGGAGAGGATAAAATGTACTTCGATCTTTTAAAAGTCAATTAAAGGGGTTAATTTTATGTTTAAAAGTCATTCAAGGTATGATAGGACCAAAATCCCTTTACCCCAAGTGAAAAGACAAATATTGGATGATTTTTACATCGAAGCTTAGCCTCTATGCCACAGCCTTATCGTAGAGTCTAAAAGTTATGGCACACCACTAACTTAGATGCTTACTTCCTTAATGTTCCAAAATTTTCCTAAACCTCTTCCGACTATTCTAGAACTTTCCCATAACACCCTTTTAACATCCCGTAACATATTTCAAGTCAAAAATTGACATTATGCACATGGGAGGTCAAATAAAAAATCATCAAAATTTTATGGGATCTTACAGCTACATGGGATATATAGAACAAAATGTACATCCAATATCCCTATATGTTTGATCTTTCAGGTACATCCTACCCTTTTTTTTCGGATGAAAGTCCTTTTAGTAGTTGTTATTATAATGACCCTCTAGGTTATTTTTTTATTTCCATAATTTTTAGCCATTTAGATCTTTCATATAGTTGGTTTAATTTATTTGTGCCTTGTTGGAGCTGATAGTTCAGTTATCATATAAATCACTTGTTTTTTAAACAAATTCCTTATTTTAAAGTGTTCACTGGTAATTATTGGCTATCTGGCATAAACTTTAGGTTAACAACATCGTATGCTAATTCTGATTATTTTATCAGCTCTAGAAAGTCTATTTTAGGATATGGGACCTTTGGTTTTGATCCCAAGGCTTTAGACTTATTTTTTTCTATTGGATGAATTTTGCTAAACGTGGCCCTTGTGTGGGTCCCCCACATTTCATCAAGACAACTTTGGATGGAAATTGGTATGGTACCTGAGTTTGGAATGTAAAATTTTAGCATTGTTCATTTTCATTTATGGTATTCCAAGTAAATCCCGATGGGTCAGTAGAAACTGGAAAAATCCAAGTACAACTGGTGCATGGACTCAACTGGTGCAATTGCTCTAGCGTACCTTTGGTCGCTAAAGTGATGTTCCCTTAAGTGTCCAAGTGGTCTCTTTAGCACCAAGTCCAGTCCACGCACTATTGCAAAAGTAGAGGCCTAATATCTAAAGAAGATATGGCTTAAGCAACATCTTGCTTGTTATAAAAGAGGTCATCCCATTCTAGGGACCACTTAAGCGATTAAGTGACAACTTAAGCAACACCTGTATGGGCATTTATTTTATCCCTTCACCAATATTTCTATATTTTTCTCCAAGTAAAGAGTTAAAAAGCCCTACAGAGTGTAGAAAATTGAGAGATTGATCTTTCGGTGACTGTGGGGTGCTGGTGAGATTGAAAAAGTTATTTCCTCATCGTAGTCCTTGTAAGTTTCCATCAACTTCTTATTTTAGTTCTCCAATTCAATCATAAAACTCTAGTTATTTGATCGGTAGATATTGCTATCGTTTGAGCTCAAAATTTACTTATTTTTAAGGATAAATAATCCTTAAGCAAAAGGGATATCTTGATGATTTCGAAAGTGCAATTCCACAAGCAGACCCTATATGAAATTCTTCTTGATTTTGGAGTCAAAGCATAAAAATGAAATATTACTATTAATATTGTCATATTAATATGTATAGCACTATTTTGATAGCGTAGAATCATATGGAGGCTACTTGAAAGGGGAAATCCGCAATATAGAGGACTTTATTAGGATTTCTTCGGCATCCAGATAGGATTTCTTCGGTTACTAAATTAATTAGGCATATTTGACTTAACTCCTCATTTCTTTGGTTTAATTGATATCTTATCACTCCATGAGTATTATGTAGCACTTTCTAGCCAGATTTGGAACTTTATTCTAGTTTGGGGAAGAAATTTCCTTAGAATGGACTTTTGGGATTAGAAGTCAGCCCCTCCGGCCCACCTTAGGTTAACATTACTTTTAGCTCCTTGTAGTATAAATAGGCCTTTTTATTTTACCTTATTTATAATCTTGAGCCAAAGGAGGATTTTGCCATATTATGGCTTATTCTAGGTTGTACTTGGGAGATATTAAGATCGGTTTAAGTTTTACAAATTTTGTAATTAAGACTAGTTCAAGTCCGGCAAATTATCATATTAAGATCGTTTTAAGTCAGGCATCTGTGATAATATTGCTTTTGATTCAATTCTCTTACTCATTACTCTATAGCTTGTTCAATTCTAGTATGCGAGAGACTACTTTTAGTTCAAGTCTAGCATTGAGAGGTTAGTTATATAGATTATAGAATCATATCGAGTTTAGTGTTTATGGTATTGAAAGATTTATGGTTATGGTATCAAGTCTCTTATATTTTATGTGTGTATGGTCATTACTTTTTCTTGATTGCATCAATTGATCTTACAGGGGTTAACATTGGATTATTCACTTTCATTTGCCTCTCCTAAGGTTATGGGGGCCTTCTTATTCAATATATAGTTATGTGCTCTTGATACTATTTACTTGGTTATTTACATTTGATATTTGGAGCATTATTTCATGTTTGTCTTTCCCCCCTAACATAACTTATTATCTCACATCTTCTTATATTTATTTTATGATTTAACTCTGTCGGCAAATGATGACTAATAAGGTCCCATTACTTTAGTACTCATACTACACTTTTGTACCTTTTTCTAGTATAGATTCGAGTACTAGCTGCCACTGCTGATGTTGTGTTAGCACTGGTCAGAGTTTGGAGATAGGGTGAGCTTTCGGAGTCGAAGTTGACTTTTTTCTCTTCTTTTGTTTTGGATAGTCTTTCTATTTTGAGACTATTGTATAGTTTCTACTTATAGTAGTCTAATTATTTCGATAGAGGATCTTGTACAGACCTTACTAGGTCATGGGATACTGTTATTCTCTTTCTTATTTCTCTTTACTTTTACAATTATCCTTATGCTTTATGGCTTGTAATCCAAATACTTGCATAATTCTAACATTTGTGCAATTTTAACTAACTAGCCAAATTACTTGTCATTCTAGGCTATGGTTTGGCTTACCTACTTATAGGATAATGTGGTGCCATAATGACTCGTGAAATTGAGTCGTGACTTGTTACCGTTGGGATGAATTTTCATCCATTAGAATATGGAATAGTTTAACTTATAACCAATACCATGACAACTTGTTATGACTGGAATGAGCCATCTATTGAGTCATTGTCATTAGAGAAATTTAAATCTTCAAGACTTTTGCCTTAGTGCTCAGAATGGATGACCCTACAAGTGGTTGGCACTGATGATGACTCATTTCTTGAGTCTATTTGTGGAGAATTTTCTAGCTTCAAACTAGTTTTTATGTGAAGTCTAAAATAAAGTCTTCTGATCTTTTGAGGTGTTATCATATATCAACTTTGGGGACATTCATCCTTGAATGAATACCATCTAGGATAAAAATTTAAGAAACGAACATCAATTCCATCGTGACTTTTTAAAACTAATTATTAACATGATAGCTAAATTTCCAACTGAACTAAAATTATTCAACATGAATACAACTAAGACATATAGGTATCTGAAATATAAGAAGCTACGAGGAATTCTAAGAAGGAAAAATTACCTTAAAATGGAATTGAATTCAAAGGGAGAAGATGAGGGTAGTTGGTAATCATATATGTTTTTGTTTCCAAAGTAGCTTCCATAACTAGTTGATTCCTCCAAAAAACTTTTACTAAAATGACTTTTTTTTTACTCAACTTACGAATTTGATAATAAAGAATCTCAATTGGTACCTCTTTGTAAGAGAGACCATCTTTCACGTCCATAATCTCTAAAGGCACAATTGAACATGGATCACCAATATATTTATTCAATTGAGTCATATTGAAAGTCTAGATGCACTGATGCTAAATCTCCAGGCAAGTCTAACTCATATTTCATATTGTCGATGCACCTCAGTATCTTAGAAGGACCCACAGAGCGGGGGTTGAGTTTTCGTTTCTTCACAAATATCTTAACCCCTTTCATTGGTGCAACTTTCAAGTAGACCAAATCATAAATCATGAAATGGATTAACAATTAACTACACAGTGAAAGAACTTTTATTTGAGTGATAGTCATTGGGACTCCAACTCAAATATGAGGAAATGGATTAACAATTAAGTACATAGTGAAAGTAATATTAAAGTAAGTATAAGAAATGTTAATGTGAAAACTTCCTTGCTCAAAAAATACAACAACATACCCAGTATATTCCCACCAAGTGGGGTCTGAGGAGGGAAATGTACGTAATCCATACCACTACCTCAGAAATAAGATAGAGAGGCTATTTTCGATATACCCCCAACTCAAAACCATGAACTACATATGAGTGGTGATTTTACCACTCATTTGAACTCAACATTCTTTCACATGACCATGTTTTCAATGAATAGATGAGATATAATTGCGATTGAATGCACAAATAATTGCATTTTCCAGGTACATTATTGATTAGATAGAAAGATATATATTAGAGCTAAAAAGGATCAAAATAAACCAAGAAAGTGCAATTGAAGACCTAGAGAAGACATGGCCTCAATTAACATAGTCGCGGTCTAAGGGCCGCAATCGTCGTCGGTCAATAAGGTCAAAATACCGCGGTAGCGTGAGCTAATCGCAGTCGCGGCCAAGCCTATACGATCGTGGTCTAGCGAAAAAATGTAGCCTAATGGAAGAAATGTAAGTGCACACGGCTTATACAAAATATGACTAAAGGAAGACTCAAACCCTACCAATTCATCATATTCCATCTTTCCTAATTCTTAGACATTGTGCTAGGGTTTTTAGCCTCCATTTTTTAGAAGACAATATTGTATAAATTTTGGGTGAAGAATATCACTTCCAAGTGAAGAATTAGTGAACTCCCATTGAAGATTTTCTTGATCTCATATTTTGAAGTAACATTCACTAAGATTTTGTCAAATCAAATCAATGGAGATTTTATGTAAAATCTTTACGTATTTATCTTATGATTAGCTAGTTTCCCTCTGGGTATTGTTCTAGAATAGGGTGTAAATTGAATATGTGTTGTGATTTATTTGTGCATATGTTAATGTGTTGATTGATGGGTTCTATTGTTTCTTGAGTAAATTGGTTGAGATTTGTGGGTGAAACCCCAAATACTCAAATGGGTTTATGGGTGAACATCCCAAACTCTTGAAAGCTTAATCTATCTTTGAAAGAAGGGTTTATGTAAACTTTAGGAACCCACATCATCCTTCAAAGAGGGATGTGGGAACCAAAGAAATTGTAGACAATTGTTGGCTTAGTTTGCTAAATTTCCACTTTTTTAGACATAAGAGTGGTTATGAAGTTGACTATTCCTTGGGTGTCATCCTAGAAATAGGGATGCCTAATTGAGGTATTGGGTAGCTTTATTTGACACAATCGTTAGGTACTCAAATGAGTCAATGAGTGAAATCTTTGAGGCTATGTGGACAAAATTGCTCCATCGACTTACAACCTATCCTACCACATCCTCATCAATTAGAACATACACAGAATTATCATGTCTCAATGCATATTTTTCCCCTAGGAAACCATAATTCCAAGATCCTTTCCTAATTGTTTAGACTCTAAGTATTCGTAGCCCCAAAATTATACTAAAAAAAAACAAAAAGAAATATTAAGTGTGATACCTTCCTAACCCTTATTTTTATCTTTTTGTACTAATTATTTAAGTTAAACTAGTATCTATCATTTCAAACTAATTTATTCATCGCTCACATTGTTCCTCTTGGATTCGACCTCGACTCAAAAGTTGGGTTAATATATTGATGACGACCATATTGCACTAAAATTGATGTGTAAGCTAAGATTTATCAAAACTGGCGTTGTTGCCGAGGAATAATTTGGTGTATTGAGTTAGTTTGGAATTCTAGCTTACTTGCTTGAATTGAAACTTGTATATATTTGTTTGTGATTTATTTGTGTTTCTTGTTTTAGGTAGTTTTTTTTTTTCACTTTTCTCTATGGCATCTTTTGACAAATATATTTTGGTAGTTGGAAGTCCTGTCTTGATGATCCATGTCCATATTATTATGGACCCCGCTTTGGAAAAAATTGCATATATGATTCTCGGAGAGATATAGACACTATCTTATTAATATTGGGAGTATGATTATTCTTGGTGAGGTGGTCGAGATGGACATTGGAGTGATTGTCCAAATGATCCCTCCCTTATTATGCTAATCGAAATGAAGTTTCTTCTTATGAGTTTCATAGGTCATATGATGAGAAAAAGGAAGAGCAACATACCAGGCCCAATAGTTTTGAAGCAATGCTTCAAACTATTTTGGATTGGATAACTACAACGGGGGAGAATGTGCAATACATGCATCAATCCTATGAGGCATTTGGAAGGGAGATTATCAAGATGAAGGAAGTGGGCAAGGAGATAAAACTTGCAAATACAATATATTGCCCACTTCTCAAGAAGAGGTCGACCAAGAAGACAAACCAAGCTATAATAATGAGCTAGGTAGCTAAGAATCCTCGGTGATTTCTCAATCTACCAAATCAAATAATGGTGAAGATTTCTAAATAAAGAAAATCGCACTAGAGTCAAAAGAAGAATCAAAGCACATATCTTATGATGACTTTAGTACATTTTGGGGTGAAGGTGCTAATGAGGAAACAATTCCAAAATTAAGGGATAGACCTTATTCAAATCACCTTTCAACATTGTTCCTAGGAAATGTGATGATAATCCATCAACCTAGACGAATGATGGATTGTAGGGAGAAAGAATATGATTTCTACATTTTAGGATTTGAAATTCCAAAGGAGCACATGGAAGCCCCAACATCAATGGCCAAGGAATCTAACATCCGATGTTCAACTAGTGGCCTATTGATGTGCTTACCTTTACCCAAGGAGCCAAACTGCAAATTAGATATAAAATTGGATAAAAGGTTCAAGTCCTCAAAATTGAAAAATAGAAGCTCCCTCATCACATCCTCACATCTTCCAAGCTTTTCTTGAAGATCTGAATCTTCTGTCCCACTCCCTCTCATTGCATAGTGAATGAAAGTTAGGATGAAGATTCAAATCTTCTAAGTAGAAGCACAAAAGGAAGTAGATGAGGCATCGTACTAAGATGTTAAATAAAAATTGGGACGAAGATTTAATGCATGATAGTGTAGATTTTATTTTTTTATTTATTCATGCATAACCCATGAAAAGGTAGTGTTGTGGGGAATTTTAATTGGAATAGAAAAAGGGAACTATGAAATTGGCATGTTTGGACTGAATAGAAGAGTGCAAGTGAACTAATTTTTGTTCTCGGTTATTGCAATCGTGACCCACTGCTCTTCGATTGCGGAGGTTGTATGACCATAATTATGGTCAAACCAACTTAAATGACCAACCGACTGTCATTTCTTCAAACACACCCTTCTACAAATTCTCTCCATTTTTGGCATTGTATAGAGCATCAAAGTTTTCATTTCAATCTCTTTGGATCATCCCATTTGGTATGTTGTCTGAACTCCCTTATTTTCAATGTAATTATATTCTTAGAACTTGTAGTTTAGGGAAATGCCTAAAATAGTATTTTTAATACAAAATCTATGGTTGTTTTTGGAGTATTATATTGATTAGCTATTGTAGTTGTTGTACACACCAATGGGGAAGTCTTGAGTACCCAAGATTAGGCCTAAAGTTGTAAACTTAACGTGTACACCATGTGTTCAATTCAATGCCGAAATGAGTTCAATGATAATTACTTCAAGTTTGGGGTTATAATCATGCATTATAGGCTTAATTTGTTTGATCATGATGTTTATTTACCTTGTTGGAACACAAATTTGGTGTTAAAATCATGTGTTTTGAGTGATGTTCAGAACTATCGACCATGGTCTCAGGTATCGTGGTTCGGATGACCGTGATCGGCATACATGAGGGTAGTCGTCTGCTGCAATTGAAATTTCTAAATACCCATTTCTCGCCCCGAAACCTTCAACGACAATACCACATGAGTTTATCTAATTAATCTTGCATGATTTTATTGTGATAATACTAATGTGGGACTATCCTGTGTTGTTTAAAGGTACTAAGTAGCAAAGATGGGAGACTTTGACAGTAATAGATTTATGTTAGCTGACTGCCAAAACCATTACTATGCTGATTTGCCTAGGATGAAATTACTTCTAGAAAAAAGTATTTTCCTAGATAAAGGAAAGGAGAAACTCCCAAGATTCCATGCTAGACTCACTACCACCGGGTGGATGTGCTTTTCCCTGGAACTCTGTTATGCTAATGAGCATTGGGTATGTGAGTTCTACTCTAACCTTAGCATAGTCTCTCTCACAAAACCTATGATGATTATTTGGGGAAAGGAAGTATATTTCAGAGCTGAGAGGGTAAATGTGGTGTATGGGATTCCTGATGAGGATATGGCTCAATTTCAAGAAAAAATATGTGAACCTGGGACCTGGATGGTGAATATATTATGCATTGGCAAGGAAGTTCCCTAGGCTACCAGCAAGAAAGGCATTTCAATGAAAAAAGAGGCCAGACTTTAGTTGGCTATCATTTGCAGCAGAGTGTCGCTTTGAACACGCATGACAACTATCGTAGATTTACGCACATAGATGGTGTCTTGCATCTTATTTGGAATTGATCTAAATATAGGTGAGATTGTGCTTTCAGAGTAGAGGTACTTAAAGAGCAAAGAGGGTACCTCTCTTATCTTTTCTTGCCTTATTACTGAGTTCTGCAGAAGGGCAGAAGTGGAGGAATATGTTATAGATACCTGGGTGCATCCAGGTCCCCGCATCTTCCCACTAAATATCTGAGGCAAGGGTGCTCCCAGTCAGAGTATAAAGAGAAAGTCGACATAGGCAAGTCGATAAATAAAGAGTCAGAGTCATGCAAACCATCTACTATGGGGCCCTTGGAGGATATTTGTGTGGATATAAGGGTCATAAAGGATCTTGTTTAAGGCTTGCCACAGGAACCGAGAGAGCCATCTAAAAGGCATCACTCATATGTGTCATACGCAGATTATGAAAAGTACAAAAAAAAGTAGGAGACACATAGATCCACTATGGCCAGGCTCGAGAGAGCATATTCCACATTAGCAGAGTCTCACAGGGATCTCAAGGAGTCACATGACATGATGAATAAGAGGACAAGTTTTTCACCAAAATGTGGAAGGGAGAAAGGTCCTAAAACCCCACGATAGATTACCTTCTCCCCAGGTTGATATTGATGACGAGGCCCCTACTAATTGGTTGACTGCTGAGGATGGTTGAGATGATGCAGAGTCTGCCAGAGAGAGCACTTCCTGAGGCTAATTCAGGGAGCATTATTTTCTCTTGCCTTATTGTCTATGTTGTGGGGACACTGCTAGCTTTTAAGTTGGGGGTACCATTGTATTCTTCTGATATATTTCTAGTTATGTTTGGTATTATTTGACGACATTTTGGATGATGTTTTATTTTTTATTTCGGATGCTATATCTGGGTACTCTGATGGTGCCCATGTTTTCATGGATTATCATGATGTTTTATTTTTTTTAGTTTTTCTTTTTATTTTAGTTTTAGTTTGATTATGATGATACATAACGAGCCTTTCCATATGATAGATTGAGTGATGACATTCTTTAGGGTAAAGAGTCATGTTGGGGTTTTGATCCATAGATGTAGGGGAATTCTTAGTACCCGAGGTATCTAAGTCATTAATGCAAGAGAAGTCTGAGTACCTGCGGCATTGTAAATTTGGATCCCATTGTGAAACATTGGCAACTTATGAGTAGCCCTATGGTTGGTTTGCCCATATTAAGCCAAAATGTGAGGCTAAAGCTTTGAGAGTAGCCGTAAGTTAGCAAATTGAACGTGGTGAAAATTCAAAACAAACAACCCCCTCCATCCAAATTTTTTTCAAAAATCAAGGGCATGGACGTGAGCAATATTGTAATAAAAATCTTCTTTTTAGTGACTCCACAAATGTTTGACTTGTTCATAGTGATAGATACTCCAATTTTATCTCTAACGAGAGGGGCAATTGAGCTTCCCTGGCAAATTTTGCATGCCATATGTGGTGAGCTTTTTACATTCATCTCTTGTATGCTTGTGTTATCTAAAACATGCCCCATTAGTAATTCAAAGAAAATTTTATTGTATTTGGTTGGAAAAATGATATTAGGCCATTATCCAAAATGTCATCAAATAATGGAATAAAACAAACATAACTAGAAATACAATGGTACCCCCAACTTAAAAGCTAGTTATGTTTTTAAGTTGTGAGGACACTTTCTATTTATGATTTCTAGTTGTGGGGACACTGCTAGATTTTAAGTTGGGGGTACCAAATATAATAAAATCATATTAGGCCATCATCCAAAATGATATTAGGCCATCATCCAAAATGTCAAACAAAGGAAAGAATTTCATGAAAATTGTAAGAAAAAGTAATAGAAGAAAATGGGTGAATAAAGGACGCAAAAAGTCGGCATATGAAAAGAGAAAAGATTAAAGAGGGGTGGCCCATAGTCAAAAAGATGAATTTAATGTTGTGATGTAGATGATAAATGAAGGGTGTAGACATGCTATTCCCAAATGATATCCTACCCTAACACGAACCTACATTTAAAGCTCAAAAATTCCTTTGAGATCTTCAACCATTTAATTTCTTTGTTGTGGCGATTGAAAATAGGGGCAAGCCTAGGTATGAAACTTGTTAAAATAGAGAGTTCTTTTGTAAGGGAGAGAGTTTTTGAACTTAAATTCCTTATTGCATATTTGGTACATGGAGTGAGAAATTTTCTTTCTTGTGAGGAGGCATTTAAACGAGTTGAGGTAGGTGATTTTTCATCATCTGAGCAATGAGTCAAATAGAGTATAGATAAGTTTTGATCAAAAGTGAGACACTTTTAGAGCATTGGTTGTTTTTACTTGGTTTCTGTTTAAAGTCTTGTGCATCCTTAGATATTGCATTTTATGATTAGGGGTGTACTAAGAATTCTTAGCCCATGTGCAATGAGCTACTTGTGGTAGTGACTAAGCTTGAAGTCACTATGATCTTTGAGGCATGAAAAATTGGTATAAAAGTTTAATTTCTCATGACAAGAGGTAGTGTTGCTTTAGGACAAGCAATGCTTTATGTTGGGGTGTTGATGAATGGTGGTTTTATCACTCATTTCCACTCAACATTCTTGCACATTACAATATTTTGAATGAATAAATGAGACTATTTTGAATGAATAAATGAGACATAATTGTCAATGAATACACCAATATCCATATTTTGAAGACACATTATTAATGAGATGGAAAGATGCAGATTGGAGATAAAAAGGATCAAAAGGAAGAAAGAAAGTGCAACTGAAGACCTGGATCAGAAATGGACTCAGTTACCTTAGTTGCGGTCTGAAGACCGCGATCACGGTTACTCAATAAGGTTAACCTACTACAGTCGCATGAGCGAATCGCGGTCTAGGTATCCGTGTTCGTGGCAAAGCCTATGAGATTGTGATCTAGCGAAAAATATATCCCAAGGGCAGAAATGTAAATGCATGTGGATGATCCTAAATTTTACAAAAGGAAGACTCAAACCTAACAGTTTGTCATACTCCATCTTTCCTAAATTTTAGACATTATTCTAGGGTTTGTAGCCTCAATTTATAGAGAAAACCATATTGTATAAATTTTGGGTGAAGAATATCACTTCCAAGTGAAGAATTAGTGAACTCCCATTGAATATTTGTTTGATATCATAGTTTGAAGTAACATTCTCTATGATTTTCTCAAATCAAATCAATGGAGATTTTGCGTAAAATCTTTACGTATTTATCTTATGAGTAACTAGTTTTCCTCCTCTTAGGATTATGCTAGAATAGGGTGTAAATTGAATATGGGTTGTGATTTATTTGTGTATATGTTAATGTGTTGATTGATGGGATCTATTGTTTCTTGAGTAGATTGATTGAGCTTTGTGGGTGAAAACCCCAAATACTCAAATGGGTTTGTGGTTGAATATCCCAAACTCGAAAAAGCTCAATCTATCTTTGAAAGAAGGGTTTGGGTGAACTTTAGGAACCCACATCATCCTTGAAAGTGGGATGTAGGAAGCAATGCAATAGTAGAAAATTGTGAGCATAGTTTGCTATATTTCCACTATCTTAGACATAAGAGTGATTGTGAAATTGACTATTCCTTGGGTGTCATCCTAGAAATAGGGATGCCTAATTGAGGTATTGGGTGTCTTTATTTGAAACACTCGATAGGTACTCGAAAGAGTCAATGAGTGAAATCCTTGAGGATATGTTGACAAACAATATCCATGGATTACAGCCTAGCCTGCCACATCCTCATCAATTAGAACGTGGACTGAATTATCATGTCTCCATGCATCTTTTTCCCCTAGGAAAGCATAATCCCAAGATCCGTACCTCATTGTCTAGACTCTAAGTATTCGTAGTCCCGAATTTGTACTCAAAAAAAACAAAAAAGAAATATTAAATGTGATACCTTCCTAACCCCCCATTTTTATCTTTTTGTACTAATGGTTTGAGTTTAGCTAGTATGTATCATTTTAAACTAATTTAGTAGCTACTCACATTGTTCCTCGAGGATTTGACCCCGACTCCAAAGTTGGGTTAATATATTGAAAACGATCACCTTACACTTAAATTGACGTGTAAGTTGAGTGTTATCACCTACCCAAGTAGGATTTTACCAATAACTTTCACTAAATACGAGAAACCTTCAAATACAACCTAGGAATTAACGTAGTATTTATTTACGTATTTATTATCTAGTTAAATTATCCAAAATTATCCGTACCCCCCTACAAATGGTATCAGAGCCCAGTTATTTAAAAAATCCATAAGTAGCATACATGTTGAATTTAGATTGGATTTACTTAAGATTAATTTATATTGATTAATTATGAGAAGACCATTTAAAAACAGAGAAGCTTTTAGAAAAATTAAAGAATCTTTAATTAGTAATTATTCAGAATATATAAGTCTAAATAAAACAAAAGAAAACTCACAAAGACTAGCCTACCTAATTACCTTAATATCTAGTATTGAAGCAAAATTAATAATCCATTTAAAATCTAGAAGAATGAGACACATACCACCTAATTATGATAAAATCAGATTTAGGTATCCACCAAAATACTATAAATATGGTTTAAATGAATAAAATACAAAAATACAAAGAACTAAAACAAATTATTTCTGAAAAACGTAAAGAATTAAAAATAAGAATAGAAATATTAAGTTATAATATATTTGTCGGAGTTAGTAAAAACTCAATAAATGAACAAAAAGATGAAATATCAAATTTAGAATCACAAATAGATAGTTTAGAATATATATATCGACATGAACTATTTACAATAAAATGAACAAAGAAGAATTTAAAATAGACGAAAAAATATATGAAAATCACGAAGGATTAAAAATAAGAATAGTATTTTCTAATCTAGGGAGAAGATATAAGAAAATAGGTGAATATTTATATTTAAGGTTAGAAAAAGAAGAATTAAAATTAGAAGATAAATTGACAGCTATGGTAAGAATAGAAAGGGAAAACGAAGAAATAGATAGAAAAAAGGAAATAGAAAAAATAAAACAACAGACTACAGAAGAAATACGAAAAATAGAAGAAACTAAAAATAGTAGGATTGCTGAATTAGAAAAAGAACTACAAATGTTAAAAGATCTGTATGAAAAAAGACAGAAAGAAAAAGAAGAAAAAGATAAAGAACAAAAATTATTAAATGAGATAAATCAATTTAAAGAAAAATTAGAAATAGACAATAAAGAAATAAAAGACAAGGAATTAGAAATAAATAATATAGATGTTGAAGAGACAGATAATTATGATTCAGAAGATAGTGAAACATATACAGAAATATTAACAAATACAAAAAATTTAGAAATCAATGAAAAACAAGAAGTAATTAATGAAGAAAACTTAGAAAATATCAACACAAAAATAAATACTCTTGATAAAAAAGAAGATGAAAATATAATACCTAGAACATCAGAAATAAGGAAACCTACATATTATAAGAATAAGTTTAAAAGATATAATCTAAAGAATAAATATGACAAATGGACACCAAAACAAATAGTTAATAAAAATTATAACTTTTTAGACTTAGATTATGTAATAGATACAGAAAAAATAATACAATTATGGATAGGATATATGACAAAACAATTATTAGATAATAATATAAGTGTAATAGATGCACCAGAATATATAGAAAGAACACTAATAGGAACAGTGAAATTATGGTTTTTAAATCTAACTGAAAATAGTAAAAGAATATTAAGAACTGACAAACCCACAGAAGGAACATCATCAACAAAATTAACACCTATATAATTATTAAAAAAATATGAAACAGCTATAAAAGACTAATTTAGTAGCATGACAACAAAAGAAGAACAAAATGAAGAGAAAGATATAAATAAGAATTTAATGTTAAAATTAGCAATATGTAATATGTGCTACATAGATGAATATACTTGCGCATTTAAAGAATATTATTATAAAAGAGCATATAATACAGAAGAAAGTAAAGAAATAAGAAAATTATATTTTAGTAAATTACCTGAACCATTTAGTTCAAAAATAATAAAAATTTGGGATGAAACAAAAATAGCAGATACTTTAAGAGCAAGAATAAAATTTTTACAACAATGGTATAGAAACCTATATGAAAAATACAGAGAAGAAATAAAAGTGGAAAAAACATTAATAAGAAATTTAGCATGTTGCAAAGATAAAATAGCACCTCAATTTGGATGCGAAGAAAGATATTATAAGAAAAGAAAAAGACATAAGAAATATAAGAAATACAAAAAATCAAAATATAAGTATAAGAAACCAAGAAAAAGATATTATGTAAAAAATTATAAACATAAAAGACCATATAGGAAAAAGAAATCTATAAAGGAATGTACTTGTTATAATTGCGGAAAAATAGGACATTTAGCTAGAGATTGTAAATTACCTAAAAACCCAAAAAATAAATAAATATCATAAATAAAGATAGAAAATACAGAATATATGCAGATAGATTATATAGATTACGAATTAGAAAGTGAAGACAGTATATATGAAATTTCAGAGAATGAAACAGATAATGAAATAGATAGTGAATTAGATGAATTAAATGACTGGAGAAGATATAAAAATAATAACAAAAGAAGAATATTTAAATGACGAAGGAACAGATCAAAAAATAATATTTGATAACAATGTATTTGATGAAATAAAAGGAAAAGAGTTAGACTTAAGTATAGAAAAAATATTTAAAATACCAACAATAAAAAATATATTTACTAGAAAAAGGGAAGAATATTATGTAGTAATCCAAAAGGAACTACCACTAGTAACAAAAAGAATAATTAATAAAGAGATAAACGATATAAAAAGTAGAGACCCAATAAAATATGTACACCTTGGAGGTACAGAAATATTAATAAAAGCATGTTTTAGAGAAGGAATAGACACACCAATAGAATTATATTTAGCAGATGATAGAATTATAAAACCTATAGAAAAAAGTATAATAACTGCCATAAAAGGAAATTTAATATACCAAAAATTTAAATTTATAATAAGTGCGAATTATTCAGTAGAAGTAACGGATAAAAATATAGACAAATCATTAGTATTATAGTGGAAAATATCAGGAATAGAATTAACCCCAGGAAGTAAAATATTTATGGCAAGATGTAAAAATCTATATGTATTAACAACAAAACATAAAATAACGGGAAAAAATAAAATTAATAAAATACAAATAGAAAGCCCTTTTGAACAATTCGTAAAAACAATTGATAATAATGATTATAGTTACAGAAATATAGACATAGAAGAAGATCTAGAAATAATAAATGATAGAATAAGTACAACAAAAAGAACAGCTTATGATAAACCGGAATCATCAAGCTCATCAAAAAGAACAAGTTATGAAACAAGTTCAATGGATAATTCAAACCAATATTACATAACAGGAAAGGTAAATGAAAAAGAATATTTAATACTCTTAAATACAGGACAAGAAGAAAATTATATAGCAAAATATCTAGTAAAAAATGAGGAAATAAAAACTGACAATAATATATGCCCAGATCTACCAAGAAGTTTAATAAATACTAAAAATATAGCAAAAAAAATAATAATAATAGGAATAAGAAAAATAAAAATAGAATTTGAAGTAAAAGAAGAAATGCAAAAAACAGACATAATACTAGGAATAAAATGGCTAGAACAAGTAAAACCATATAATATAGAACATACACAATTAACTATAACATATAACAGAGAGAAATTATTCTTAAGAAGAGCTTTAACATAAAATGAAAATATATGTATTAATGAAGATAGTAGTAGAAAGATATTACAGTAGATATTATACGCCCATGATAGATACAGGAGCAGAAGCTAATTTATGTAGATATAATTGTTTATCAGAAAGTAAATGGGATAAATTAAAAACATCAATAATAGTTAAAGGATTTAATAACGAAGGAAGCTTAATTACTTACAAAGCTAAGAATGTAAAAACACAAGTATGGGATAAAATATTAACAATAGAAGAAATCTATAATTATGAGCTAACATCAAAAGATATACTTTTAGGAATGCCGTTTTTAGATAAATTATACCCACATATAATAACTAGAACAGATTGGTGGTTTACAACACCATGTAAACAGAAAGTAGGAGCAAAAAGAGTTATTAATAAAATAAGAAAGAAAACTGATTGGATCAAAGGAAGTGAAAAAATTACACAAAAATTAGAAAATATAGAAAATACTGAAGATACAATAGAACTGGTCGTATTTTCAATAAATAAAAAGGAGATAACTATATTTTCAATAAATAAGATAGAAATAATTAAGAAAAAATTAGAACAATTATATAGTGAAGATCCATTAAAAGGATGGGAAAAACATAAAATCATTATAAAAATTGAATTAATAGATAAAAATAGCATAATAACCCAAAAACCATTAACATATAATTTTGATGATTTAAAAGAATTTAAAATGCATATAGAAGAATTATTAGAAAAATAATATATACAAAAAAATAACAGTAAACATAATAGCCCAGCATTTATAGTAAATAAACACAGTGAACAAAAAAGAGGAAAAAGTAGAATGGTTATTGATTATAGAAATTTAAATGCAAAAACAATGACTTATAATTACCCAATACCAAATAAGATATTAAAAATAAGACAAATACAGGGATATAATTATTTTAGTAAATTTGATTGTAAATCAGGATTTTACCATCTAAAGTTAGAAGAAGAATCTAAGGAATTAACCGCATTTACGGTACCACAAAGATTTTATGAATGGAATATACTACCATTTGGATATAAAAATGCACCAGGTAGATATCAACATTTTATGGATAGTTATTTTAAAAAACTACCTAATTGTATAATATACATAGACGATATACTATTATATACAAAGACCAAAGAAGAACATTTAAAATTATTGGAACAATTTACGAATATAATAAAAAAATCGAGAATAAGTTTAAGTGAAAAGAAAGCTGAAATTATGAAAAATCAGATAGAATTTCTAGGAATACAAATAGATAAAAGTGGAGTAAAAATGCAACAACATATAGTACAAAAAATAATAAATTCAAAAGAAGAATTAGATACAAAAAAGAAATTACAATCATTTTTAGGATTAGTAAAGCAAGTAAGAGAATATATACCAAAATTAGCAGAAAATCTAAAGCCTTCATGTGTTGAAGCAAAAACTCTCTCCTGCCCATTACAAATATTTTGCTTAGTTATTAAAAAACAGATTTATTTCAATGGAAAAATCTATGGAGGAGCAAAGCTTAGAAATATCAAACCTACCCGAACATGTATATTTATTTATGATTATGAATAGCTAAATTCATAATTCCCAACAATCATGGTATGATAAAATAAATTCATGTTAGTTACTTTATAGTAGAATTATTCGAAGAATAATATGTTAAGAAGTTTATTAGCAAAGTGGAAACGGAGAAAAAATTCTAAGAACTATGCCATCCTAAAGGTGAAACCAATAAGGCAAGAAGCCGTGGTGGGGAGTAACCAGAGTAGAGGCGCTGTTTAAGGGAAAATATCCAGATTACCATGCTAATAGTGACCGAAGAACATGTTATTTAAGAATAATCTAGTATATAGTAATCTAAGTTGACCATATTTTGTTATGTACATGATTGAAGGGAATATTTTGAAAATAGCAATTTTATGAAAATAAATAATTATTTATCTGATACAATGGTAGATAAATTTAAAATACTCATTTTGTATGCACTTAAGGATATAAAAGTAGTAGATATAAGAAAAATCATATTAGAAAAAGCATTTGGTAAATATTATATGACTAGAATAAATTACATATCATACCTACCTAACTACTCTTACAAATACTCACCATGATAAATTACATATATCTAGAATTTTTGGAAAAAGATATGAGAAACATACAATTAATAGAAAAACAAATGAAAACAAATTTAGACAAATACATGGAAACTAAAGATATAAAATATATAGAATTTCTTAATGAAAATATGCAAGAATTACTTAGACTAAAACAAACAACTAGAAAATATTATGAAAAAGCATGATAGATGATATTAAAATACTTGTTATATATATACTTAGAGATATAGAGATTATAGACATAAAGAAAATAATATGGGAAAGATTAGAAGATTATGAAGAAGAAGAATTATTAAACAGTATAGAAAACTTACGCATATATCATGAACATCAATATTACTTAGATTCAGATGAATATTATTCAGAATAAATAAATGTTAGAATATATAAAAAAAAAATAGAGAAAGGCAAAATTGGATATATGAAGAAGTTAATTACAGAAATCAACTTGAAATAGAAAAAAGACAACTAGAAGAAAAATTACTTAAAATAAAATTAACCTTAGAAAAGAAAGATACAAGTAATAATTTATTTAATACGTACGAAAAATTATTTAATACAGATGGAAAATTAGTTATACATGAACAACAAATACTAATTAGTCAGATAAAAAATATAGACATACGCATTGAATATAGCAAAGTTAGAATAAAATACTACACAGAAATTGCTAAAATTTCAATAGGATAAAATAATAAACTACACAAATTAATGAATACATCTTACGAAAAGAATAAATCATTAAAAGAAATAGAAACCCAACTATATAGTTTATACCTAGAATACAAAAGGTTACATATTACTAACGAGGATCCTAAAACACTAGATAATTTAATTACGATAATATCTAATCTAGAATATGAATTAATAAAACATCTTAAGTCAAGAAGATAAAAATGAAAATTATTCCAATCAATAATATTCATAAAATACATTATATAAAAATAAATACTACGTATTTACGTATTTATTTACGTATTTATTATCTAGTTAAATTATCCGAAATTATCCGCACCCCCCTACAAATGGTATCAGAGCCCAGTTATTTAAAAAATACACAACCTTGCAATAAGTCTATTGAAAACACACCCTTATAATAACTCAACTGTGAGACTCTACATCTACCACCAGTGACAAAACCACTCAATTTTTAAAAAAAAAGCTCAACAAAATGTTCACTGGAATTTCTAAAACCAAATGTGAGTTTGCAATTATAAGTTCAACATAAAACCTACATCAACCTAGAAACAAAAACTTATATCAATTTAAGCAAGAGTTTTAAGTTCAACACAAAACCTTAGTCAACCTAGAGACAAAAAACATATATTAGTATAATCAAGGGTTTATAAATTGTTGAGTTTTGTAATGTCAACTAAGGACTTTGTTTAGGAAATTTATTTTCAAATCTCTGCAAAAATCTTGAGCTTCTCTCATCAATTATGATTTATATCTATAATGAGCATTGGGTGGTAAGTTTCCTCATGGGTTAATGTTGTGGTGGACCAATGAAAATTCGTACCACTAATGTGTTAACACTATCCAAAGAGAATTTGACAATTAACATAAAAGACAAATGTGTGCAACCAAAAAACTATGTACTAGGACACCATTTTTATAATCTGTCCTTCAACTATATTAGGCGTACACTGAAACGTAAATCACGAAATATGGTCATGGACCAAGTTTCAGTGATGAAGTATGACAATCATCAAAACATGAGCATAATAAGATAACGAATATAATAAGAACAAGGTTGGAAACCATCATTTAACCCTTTTTAATAATAAAAAAGATAGACCCTTTGTTGTACTTCACCCATTCACCACATAACTCTTTCCACAAGTTACCTATTTCATCATGCAACTATGCTTATTTTTTCTAGTTCCCCCATTCCTTTCCTTAATCTACCTTTTTTTTTGCATCCTAATAAAAGGATCACAAAAGTAATAAATAATGATGCATTAAAGGAAATCACTAAAAGGATAAGGATAGGAATATATTCACATTCATGTAAGCATTTATAATCATTAGATATAATAGTATTCGAGTTCTTCAAACAAGAAAGTAATCAAGTAATGGTGTCAAAACAAAAGAAAGGTAAGAGTATAGGGTGAAAGGATTGACATAAATGATCAACTAGGATGTAAAGTAGAGAGACAAATATAAAAGAGTTGATCAAAATGTTTCATATCTACATATTATCATCTATCAGTACCTCATTCTTGATTTTCAACTATGTATTCTCATCCTTAAGATGTGTGTTTTCCTCTTTTAGATGAGGTCTCTCAGTCATAGATTGATTTGAGACACTAGTTTTATGAGTAGTTCATTTTATTACTTAAGACAGTTGAGCTTTCCGTTCTTCAATAACTTCTTTCTTTTCTGCAACTATGGTTGAAAACTACTTTATGTCCTGATTACACACATCCTAAGCAATAATAAGACATGACACTTTGGTGTTAGGACCAACTCTTCTTTTCTTCATTGAACACTTATACTCTTAAAGGATACTGAGTGTGAATTATTTCCTTTTACCTCCAATAGTAAGGGAACAAGATCTTGGTTTTACCTTACAGTGATAAAAACATTTGTGAGGAGAAATCCATAGCCCGAACCATGATTGACTTCCTTTAGCTTACAAATTTTAATAATATTCTTAATCATGATTATAGGAATACTATTTTGAGTGAATGAGTTAAGAGCTTCTATTAAATCTAGTATAGATCTACATGATCTACCTTCAACTTTTTAAAGTAGCACCTTGCTAACTAGTTCAAAAAGTAGTTGAAATTGAAGTTTCATTTCCTTTTAGAGTAATCCAAAGAGCCCCAAAAGTCACTTTGATTTAGAAATGTATTCAAGAAAGGTGTTAGAGACATACTTGTCCTTCACTATTTGCAACCCAAAAGTAGGTACACCAAGAATCTCACAAAACCGTGAGACTATCAAGGTGACTTGATTTTATTTATTATGGCATCAAGTGACAACTCTTTTATTGTGAACATTAGATCATTATAGAAGTATCAAACTCACTGACATATACAATTCCTTTGGATAAAACCAAATGCATCTATTTTTGAACATCAACAAGAACAATGTGGTAACTCATCCCAAACTTTGTGGCAATAGTAGGATCGAATACTCTTCCAAAGAGCATTCTTTGACTAGGAATGTCACAACCTCGTTTTTTAATTTTTTTGAATCTAACTTTTGGATTACTGCACATTTTTATTTCCTTCCATTTGATTTAACATCTCATTTATTCATCTTGGAATACTGGGTAACTTACTCTAAAGGGGACTTATCCTCCATTTCATTGAAGCCTACCACAAACATCCACTATTAACTTAAAATACCTTATTTATATTTCCTATAAGACTAATGGGTGATTTTTAGTATAAACTAGTAGCATAGAAGGTTTAATACCCTGTATTCTTTCTTGTTCAATTCAGCTCAAAAGAGGCATATTAGAGACTTAGAACTTGAAATTTTTTCTAAGTGTTGGAGACTTAGTCTCATTTTTGGCCTCCAAACTTTGATGACTTTATTCTCGACATTTTCGATCTAGGAATGTCAATTTCTAAGTTGTTTCATGATCAGAGTAGTCCATCGTACCTCCAGGGTGAGTTTCAGAATTTTTGGAGAAGGATTGTGGCAAGTTTGGTTGGTCAAAAGAGAACCTCGACGCGATATCGCCATGCCACATCAATGGCCGCATCGATGTAGACAACACGATACGTCGCTAATTGCATCGCAGTGAACGACACAACGTATCACTGATTGCATCGGTGCCTAGTTTTGGTATGTTAAATGATGGGTTATGGGGGGCATTTGAGTCACTAACCTCACCCAAATCTGCCCAAAACAGATAATTTTCCCCCCAAATAGCATTGATGCTTCATTATTCATCTTTTATTTCTCTAAGAACAAAACCCTAGCTCCAAGAATCAAGAAAAATACGATAACTCCTACTCCAAGAAAGCTTATAATCCAAAGTTCCGGGTTCAAGAACTTCAAGAAGAAGCTTTAAGAACACCATTAGAGAGCCAAAGGTTCAAGCTTTTACATTCAATTCATCAAGCAAGGTATGTGAGGTTATAAACAAGGATCCTCTTTCATCCTTATAACCAAAACTAGTTTTTAAAGTTCAAATTACATGAATTTATATGATTTACAGTTTAGGGTTCGTACCCAGTTATCATTATTTGAAGATGTTGATGTTACAAATGATTAAATGTTGAATTACATCTCTACTTTTGCATGTTTATGCATATGAAGTTATTTTATATGTATTGCGAATTAAATTTCACTATCTTGACTAGAATTATGCAAGAATTTAAAGATTTTGATTATTGAGCATGACTTTATGATAATCTAACATGAGTTTGATCATGGGTTTTAAGCCCTAAGTATAACTATTGATATTTCAAGAAGATGATGCCTGAAGCATCCCATGATTAGTTTACATTCAGATTTTTCATAAAAGAATTGATATTTTAATCCTCAGTTAAAATATGGAATCCACATTTCAGTTTTATTGTAGTTTACAAAAAACATATTAGTTTTTACTACAGTTTAAAACAGACAAATGCATAATTAGTTTTTCATTACAAACCTTTATGCTAGCTTTTCAAGTAGATTTTCTATAGATTGAGCATACAAATTAAAGGGAGTAGTATTTAGCACTGAGAAGGAAGTGCGGGTTTAGCGCATGCTACTTCTCCAGAATTACGAGCCAACGTAGATACATATTCAGATTATATTCCTTGGTAAAAGTATGACACCTCTCCCCTACATGAGGTTTTCCCATAAGAAAACTAGACATTGGATACTATGATAGCTCACATAGTGTATGTCGGTTAGAAGAACCTCCCTAATAGCAAAGCTTTATAGAAGATTATTTAAAAGAATTCCCTATAGAGCAGAGTAATTATTATAGAAAAGAACAATAGAAAAGCTTTTAGAAACTAAGTGTAAAGGCTCATGATTTTAATCAGATATTGTTTTGCATAAGTCAATAGCTATGAGATTTCAATTTTTAGGTTACAGAGACAAAGGTGAGTCCCTTTGCACTTATCTTAAGTGATTTTAAAGTGAACTTGACTTCAGTCCTACTTATTTCACTAGAAGAAAGAGTAAAAGTACAACTTTAAGAACTAAATGTTATGACTCACTAGATTTATGCAGTATGTTTTGCTATCTATGGTTATGATTTTTTTTTTCAGTTTTCAGATATTCTAGCTTATGTGAGTCATCTATATTTAACATGCATATATATGAATTTTGATAATTATGAGATATCATTTCTACTAATACATTCACCCCCATATGCTCAGTACATTCAAAAAGTACTGATCCACATATATGTCTATGTGCTACATTGTCTCATAATGTAGGTTCAGGTGCTTAGTTCTAGCAGTGTGATTTACCGTGAGAATCTCTCTCCATATCTCGACAGTTGGTGAGTCCTCATTGTTCGGCGACCAAGTTATTCAGATTTCCAGCTTTCCAGATTAGTTTATTCAGTTATGTCAGATAGTTCGAGTATGTTGGGGGTCTGTCCTAGTGACTCTCTAGTAGTAGCATTAGAGGCTTGTCCAACTATTAGATACATTGTAGTTTTTCAGCATTAGTTCTTCAGATTTTTATTAGTTAAGTACTTTCATACATTTCCTGGAGTTATAATAAGTTTAATTCAGATAGTATTTAAGTATTTTAGTGTACCACATTCATATATTACCTTTAATTGAGTCATCAAAATGAGTAGCAGGCTTTTAGGGGTAGCTCAGGACTACCGGTAGTCCGGAGCACCGTGTAGCATCTTGGGACTCATTTTTGGGCATTACATACTTGATATCAGAGCCTAAGGTTATAAGAGTCTCAGGTAGGTAGACAAGCCGCGTTATGTAAAGTCTTGATCATGGGTGTGAAGCGCGCCATATTTAAGATTAAGAGGCTACGAGATATTTTTAGGAAATCATATCTTTCTTTTATGATCTATCATGCTTACGGTATCTCTATATACTTTTAACTTATGCTATTACATAATAGTTGAATATGCCTCCTCACCGAGATAATACATCAGAAATAATAACCAGTCACCCCAGCCTACTGACCTTCTGAATGAGAATGTATCCCACGCTAAATTCTGGGCTACCTTTTAGGAATTGGCCCAAACTATGATTTCTAATGTTTAGGGTAACTATCAGGCGGTAGTCCCACTTCAGCAGAATGGGGATTTAGCAGTAGCCAGAATTCGTGGCTTCATGAGGATGAATCCGCTTGAGTTTTTCGGGTCAAAGGTCGGTAAGGACCCATAACTTTAGTTAGATGAGGTAAGGAAGATCACCCAGATCATGCATGTTACTGAAGAGGAGAGTGTAGATTTAGCATTCTATAGGCTGAAGGATATAGCATATAATTGAGTGGTTATGTGGAAGAATGGTAGAGGTGAGAATATATCTTCTATGAGTTGGCAGGTGTTCCAGGATGCATTTCTAGACAGGTTCTTTCCGCATCAAATGAGAGAAGCTAAAGTAGATGGGTTAGTGAACCTGAGGCAGGGCTTGATGACACTTAAGGAGTACTGCCTTAAGTTTAATCAGTTGTCTAAGTATGCCCCTGATACGATGGCTGACCCTAGGGCTAGTATGAGTAAGTTAGTTACTGGAGTATCTACTTTGGTAGTCAAGAAGTATAGGACTTCCATGAGTATTAGGGATATGGATCTTGCTATACTGGTGATTCATGTACAACAGATTGAGGAAGAAAAGTTTAAAGGAAGAGAGGGGAAATAAGAAGGCTAGAATCGAGCACTTTGATTATGGACAAACTAAGTATTGAGGGGGAAATCATTCATAGTTTCAGAGTCATTCATCTATGTCAGCGCCATCTTCAGCCAGTGCTCCCGCCCCCAAGGCTAGACAAGAGTAGTGGGGTAAGACTTTTATGTCCAAATCTTAGAATAGTATGAGTGGGAAACCCAGTTATCCTCTATGTGCTAAGTATAGTAAGAATCATCTTGGTGAGTGCTTTTTGGGATAGAAAGTTTATTATGGTTGTGGTAAGTTGGGTCATGGAATAAAAGAGTGTCTATATGCTAGGCAGGGAAACAGGGATGCTCATCCTCAGACTCAGGCTACTAGTTCACCTGCTCTTCTAGGCCGCTTAGTACCTCCCTAGGGCGCATCATCCAATGTCGGTGGCGATTAGTGCCAGAATTGGTTTTATGTTTTACCGTCCCATTAGGACCCGGGGAGTTCACCAGATATTGTTACTGGTATTCTTCGTGTCTTTTATCTAGATGTTTATGTGTTGTTAGACCCTGGGTCGAGTGTCTCTTATAAGACCCTACTAGTTGTAGTAAATTTTTAAGTGGGTCTTGAAAAGCTTTTTGAGCCCTAATTGGTTTCTACCCCAGTAGGCAAGTTAGTTATTTCTAAACAGATTTATAGAAAGTGTCATATTACTGTCCTTCATAAGATCATATTAGCATACTTAATAGAGTTAGATATGGTCAACTTTGACCTTCTTCTTGGTATGGATTGGCTCTATTCCTGTTATGCATCTATAGATTGTCGCACCCGAGTGGTGAAGTTTTAGTATCTAGGTAAGCTAGTTTTTGAGTGGGAAGGTAATTCAATGTCTCCATAAAGTTATTTTATATCCTATCTTATAGCCATGAAGTTGATCTCAAAAGGATGAATTTATCATCTAGTTCGAGTCAAAGACACTAAGTCTGAGGCTCCAACAGTTCAGTCAGTCTGTGTAGTTAATGAGTTTCTTGAAGTTTTTCCCAAAGATTTGCTAAGGGTACCTCCCGATAGGGAAATAGAATTCGACATTGACCTTCTCCAAGATACTCATCCCATTTTTTTTTTCCATATCGTATGGCTCCAGTCGAGCTTGAAGAATTAAAAGTGCTACCTAAACACCTCTTATATAAAGGTTTCATAAGGCCTAGTGTCTCTCCATGGGGCACTCCCAGCCTATTTGTGCAAAACAAAGATGGTTCTTTGCGAATATGCATTGACTATCGTCGGCTAAATAAAGTCATAATAAAAAAACAAGTATCCTCTTCCTAGGATTAATAACTTATTCGACCAGCTTCAAGTTACAACTTACTTCTCCAAGATAGACCCTAGATACGGCTATCATCAGCTTAGAGTAAGGGAATGTGATATTCCAAAGACATCTTTCAGAACTCGTTATGGTCATTTTTAATTCTTAGTCATGTCCTTCGGACTAAAAAATGCCCCAACAACTTTTATGGACTTGATGATTAGAGTGTTTAAATAGTACCTAGACACGTTTGTCATAGTCTTTATCGATGATATTCTTGTATATTCTCATAATAGTGTCATTGTCTTGCAAACTCTTAGAGATCACCAATTGTTTGCATTCAGAAAATGTGAATTTTGGTTAAGGTCAGTAGCTTTCTTCGATCATATTATTTCCAGTGAGGGAATTAGAGTTTATCCTCAAAAGATAGAAGCAGTGGTCTAGACCTATCTCTTTGTCATACATTAGAAGTTTCTAGGGTTTAGCTGGCTATTATAGAAGGTTTGTTGAAGGGTTTTCGTCTATTGTATCCCCTATGTATAGATTAACTCAGAAGAAAGTTAAGTTTCAGTGGGCATATTCTTGTGAGAAGAGTTTTCAGGAATTGAAGACTCGACTCACTTCAACTCCAGTTTTAGTACTTCCTGATGGTACATATAGATTCGTTGTGTATTATGATGATTTCAGGATAAGTCTGGGTTGTGTTTTGATGAAGAGAGGTAAGATTATAGCCTATGCCTCTAGAAAGCTTAATCCTCACGAAAAGAATTACCCTACCCACGACCTTGAGTTAGCTATTGTTGTATTTGCCTTGAAAATTTGGAGGCACTATCTTTATGGGGTGCATGTTGATGTGTTTACGGACCACAAAAGCTTGCAGTATGTTTTTACCCTGAGGGAGTTAAATCTTTGTCAGAGAAGGTGGTTAGAATTGTTGAAAGATTATGACATGAGTGTATTATATTATCCGGGTAAGGCCAATATTGTGGAAAATGCTCTTAGTAGACTTTGTATGGGCAGTGTTGCTCATATAGAGAATGATAAGAGAGAACTAGTGGGGAAGTTCATCGGTTAGCTAGATTGGGAATGAGGATGGTTGACTCAGCTGAAGGGAATGTTTGGGTTCAGAGTAGCTCAGAATCATCTCTAGTTTCTAAAGTGAAAGAGAAACAGGACCAGGATTCTAGTTTGGCCAAACTGAAGAGGTCAGTTAAAGACCAAAAGGTAGATGTTTTCTCCCTAGGGGGAGATGGTGTGTTGAGATACCAGAGTAGATTTTGTATGCCATGTGTTGATTATTTGAGGTAGCGAATTATGGAAGAAGCGCATGGTGCATGTTACTCCATTCATCCATGAGTCACCAAGATGTACCATAATTTGTGGGAAGTCTATTGGTGGAACGGTATGAAGAGAGATATCATACAATTTGTAGCCAAGTGTGTGACTTGTCAATAGGTTAAGGTAGAGAACCAAAGACCTGGTGGTACATTACAGGAGTTTGGTATTCCCAATTAGAAGTGGGGAGAGGTAAATATGGACTTTGTGACTGGATTACCCCATTCGCATCGACAACATGATTCGATTTAGTTTATAGTAGACAAATGGACCAAATCAACTCATTTCTTACCAGTTTACCCATCCTACACAGCTAAAGATTATGCTAGGCTGTATATCAGAGAGTTGGTTAGATTGCACAGAATTCCTTTATCCATTATCTTAGATAGGGGTACTCAGTTTACCTGTCAGTTTTAGAAAGACTTTCAGAAGGGTCTTGGTACCCAAGTTCATCTTAGTTTAGATTTTCTCCCATAGACAGATGGTCAGGTAGAGAGGACCATTCAGACCTTAGAGGATATGTTGAGGGAATGTGTTCTTGATTTCAAAGGAATTCAGGATGACCACTTGCCGTTGATTAAGTTTTCCTATATCAATAGTTACCATTCTAGCATTCAGATGGCCCCGTTTGAAGCTCTTTATGGGAAAAGATATAGGTCATAAGTCGTTTGGTTTGAAGTGGGTGATGCCACTTTGATTGGGCCAGATATGGTGTTTGAAGCCATGGAGAAAGTTCAGTTGATTCGAGAGAGATTAAAAGCAGCTCAGATTCATCAAAAATCTTATAAAGACGTAAGAAGGAGAGATTTTGATTTTGAGGTTGATGATCTTGTTTATTTGAAGGTGTCATGTATGAAGGGTGTGATTAGATTTGGCAAAGAGGGGAATCTTAGTTCTCGGTAGTAGGTCCCTAAAGAATTTTGAGTCGTGTGGAGAAGGTAGCGTATGAGATTGAGCTACCCGCAAACTTGTCATCAGTTCACCCAGTGTTTCATGTATCCTCATTGAAGAAGTGCATGGATGATTCAGCTGTTATAGTCCCTCTAGAAAGCAGAGATATTTAGAATAAACTCTTATACGAAGAACTTCTAGTAGAGATTCTTGATCACCAAAATCGTAGACTAAGGAACAAAGAAGTTCCCTTGGTCAAAGTGTTGTGGAAAAATTAGTCTGTTGAGGGTGCCACTTGGGAAGCAGAAGCAGAAATGCAAACCAAGTACCCTCACCTCTTCTCCACAAACTCAGATTTAGATGAATGTAATGATCTTCCTTAATTCAAGTCATTTATAATCTCAGTTTCAGCGATATGGTTATCTTTATGTCAATTCATGCACTTACAAATTAGTTCAGTAGCTCACTATGTTTTAGATTCAGTCATACAGTTTTGTTTCAGTTGTGTATGCCGGTATATAGTCTCACTTCTTCAGTATCCTCAGTTTAACTAGTCTTATTTGAGGACGAATGTTCCCGAGGGGGGATATTGTAATACCACGTATTCTTTCTAGTTCAATTCAGCTCAAAAAAGGCACATTAAAGACTTAAGACCTGAAATTTTAGCTGTGTTGGAGAATTAATTTCATTTTTGGCCTCTAAACATTGACGACTTTATTCTTGACCTTTACGACCTTAGAATGTCAATTTTTAAGTTGTTTCATGATCAGGGTAGTCCATAGTATCTCCGAGGTGAGTTTTGGAATTTTCGGAGAAGGATTGGGGCTTGTTTGGTTTGCCAAAATAGAACCTCAACGCGATATCACCGCGCTGTGTCGATGGTCACATCGATATAGAAGACACGATGCATCTCTAATCGAGTTGTAGTGAGTGACACGATGCATCACTGATCGCATCTGTGCCCAGTTTTTGTTTGTTAAATGATAGGTTATGAGTGGCATTTGAGTCACTTACCCTCACCTAAGTTCGCCCAAAACTCACAATTTTTTTCCCAAATGGCATAGATGCTTTATTATTCATCTTTTTCTTCACCAAGAACAAAATCCTAGCTCAAAGAATCAAGAACAATCCCATAACTCCTACTCCAAGAAAGCTTATAATCCAAAGTTCTTGGTTCAAGAACTTCAAGAACACAAATAGAGAGTCAAAGGTGCTAGCTTTTACATTCAATTCATCAAGCAATGTATGTGGGGTATGAACAAGGATCTCCATTCAACCTTGTGCCCAAAACTAGTTTTTAAAGTTTAAATTACATGAATTTTATATGATTTACAGTTTAGGGTTCATGCCTAATTATCATTATTTGAAGATATTGATGTTACAAGTGATTAAATGTTGAATTACATCTCTACTTTTGCATGTTTGTGCGTGCGAAGTGATTTTATATGTATTGAGAATTAAATTTCACTATCTTGTTGACTAGAATTATGTGAGAATTTCAAGATTTTGATTATTGAGCATGCCTTTATGATAATTTGACATGAGTTTGATCTTGGGTTTTAAGCCCTACATATGAGTATTGATATTTCAAGAAGATGATGTATTTAAGCATTCCATGATTAGTTTACAATCATATTTTTTTGAAAAGATTTGATATTTTGATCCTCAGTTAAGATATGGAATCCAAATTTCAGTTTTATTATAGTTTACAGAAAATAGATTTGTTTTGATTACAGTTTAAAATAGACAGATACATAATAGGTTTTTCATTACAAACCTTTATGCTAGCTTTTAAAGTGTATTTCCTACAGATTGAGCATACAGATTAAAGGGAGTAGTATTTAGCATCGAGCTGGAAGTGTGGGTTTAGCGCATCCTTCTTTCCCAGAACTTCGAGCTAACATAGGTACAAATTTAAATTATATTCCATTTGTATATGGATAAAGATACAGATTATGATCACTTAGATTAGGTTATACTCCTTGACAAGAGTATGACACCTCTCCCCAACGTGACGTTTTCCCATATGGGAACTAGACATTGGACATTATGATAGCTTACATAGTGTATGTCGGTTAGAAGAACCTCCCTAATAGCAAAGCTTTATAGAACAATTCTTAAAAGAATTCCCTACAGAACATAGTAATTGTAATAGAAAAGAACAACGAAAAAGCTTTTAGAAACTAAGTGTAAAGGATCACGATTTTAATCAGATATTGTTTTGCATAAGTCATTAGCTATGAGATTTTATTTTTTAGTTTACAGATACAAATGTGAGTCCATTTACACTTAGCTTAAATAATTTGAAAACGGAATTGACTTCAGTTCTACTTATTTCACTAGCAGAAAGAGTAAAATTACAACTTTCAGAACTAAATGTTATGACTCACTAGATTTATGCAGTATGTTTTGCTATCCATGGTTATTTTTTTTTCAGTTTTCAGATATTCCAGCTTATGTGAGTCATCCACATTTAGCATGCATAGTTTATTAATTTGTATAACACTGAGATATTATTTCAACTCATTCATTCACCCCCATATTCTCAGTACATTCCAAAAGTACTAATCCACATTTATGTTTATGTGATACATTATGTCATAATGTAGGTTCAGGTGCTCTGTTCCAGCAGCGTGATTGACCGTGAGCATCTCTATTGACATCCCGACAGTTAGTGAGTCCTCACAGTTCGGGGATCCAGTTATTCATATTTCTAGCTTTATAGATTAGTTTATTCATTTATGTTAGATAGTTCGAGTCATCTGAGGGTCTGTCCTAGCGGCTCTCTTGTAGTAGCATTAGAGGCTTGTCTGACTATTAGATACATTGTAATATTTCAGTGTTAGTTCTTCAGATTTTTCTTAGTTAAGTACTTTAAGACATTTCCTGCGGTTAAACTCAGTTCAATTCAGACAGTATTTTAGTGTACCATATGCTTATATTACCTTTATTTGAGTCATCAGAATGAGTAGCAGATTTCAGGGTTAGCTCGGGACTAGTTGTAGTCCGGAGCACCGTGTAGCATCCCGAGACTAATTTTCGGGGTGTTACAGAAGGCCTATACCTTTTTTGTCAGAGACAGCCTAAAAGAATTATGTTTGCAGTACTACATCACTATATGGGATAGTGTAGTACTCATGAGCTCATGCATGGACCTTTTCTTTACTTTCTTAACAGATTTTGTACCCTTATAGACAACAGAGAGACATTGTCCCTTAATGAGTTCCCGAGAATCACTCACTTCAGAGAAGGTAGTGTTATCCATATCAAATTTTTTTGAGATTCTAGGGATTTCCCTGATGAATTGACTTTTAAATAGAACTATACTCTTCAACTTTATGATGACATGACATTTTAGTGTCATTTTCCACCTTTACTATTTTGATACCTCCACTCGATGAGTCAAGTTTCATTTCAGATGCAAGAGAAATATTGAAGTGATGAGCACGTAAAGATGGAGAAGGGATGTTTTAGATCTAGCTGAACATTTGATGGCGTGAGACATTATGGAACAAGTTTCAAATTGAGAAGCATAAAGAAAATATTTTGAAACTATGTTTTGTAGGACTATGGAGGCAATGTTTCTTTTCATAGAAAGAAAAAGATATGATTTCTTTTGCGATGTTTCTAGGAAAAGGTTTTAGGGAAGGGCTTAATTCATTAGATCTATTTTTGAGGGAAGGTACAAGAACGATTGAAGAGAGAGTATAGGTACGGGAAGGAACAAATAAGAGAATGGATTATGAGGATTTTTTTGTCAAAGAAACTGTTTGCCATGTGTCCTCTACTTTGGAAGAAAAATGAAAGATGATAATAGAGACGACTAAAAATGATACGGTATTTAAATTTTTTTTTACACAAGTGCATTATTAATAGTGATCATGTAGAAACAAAAACACTAACCTGAGTAGAAAATCACATCTGTACATTTGAATGATCCAAGTAATTTGTGTTCTATACTTAAGTGTGAATCCTTCTTGAATGTATACCTATAATAATATAATATTTAATAAAAAATCCTTTCATCTTTCTTTAATAACTTTTCACCCCATTTAATCCAAGACATCTTGTGACGAGTTAGAGGTTTGAAAATTCTTCCATTTTGCAAGAATTTGTGCACACCAAATTCAACTAAAGTTTTATTCAGTTCACTGAGATATCTATGAGGATATCAACCTTAAACTCAACCTAAAATATTGATTTCTTCTCCTAGTAAAAACATGAGTTACTAAGGACCTTGAATAGTCTTTACACAATGTAACCATGTGCTCCTTGTCTCTATGAAATTTTCAATTTGATAATTCATAAACACAACAACTCCTTCATACTAGCCAATTCTATCATATAGAAGCCAACGATGCTCAGTCGCCATAGCATATATCACCTCATTTTAAGTCAAAAGACACATAATCTTCCTGGCTATTATGAGTGAGAAATGATTTAAATATTAGCTAATCTAATGCTTAGAGAAACCAATAACCAAGTACTTTTTTCTCCCATTTGTCTACTTTATCTCACCTCAAGATCCCTATTAAACCACTTCTTGATTTTGGAAACCCAAATAATCTTGGGTCCCTTGGTATTTAAAAAGGAATAAATGAGATTTCTTCTAGTCCAAGATGGTAATGTGAGATTTTTCTTTGAGGAACCAGGTCTCTTTGAGTTTTCGATGGTTTAAACATACTTTTTTTTTCTTCTTCTATCATTGAAAAGGGACTTACATTAAAGCTAGTAATGGCCCTTTTGACCATAATAAGTTTATAGAAAATTCTTATTGAAAAATACGTACAGGCTATTAGAATTGTAAGGATTATTGTTCCTTTGAGAACCAAGACCCTCCATAGATTTTAAATTCAAATTTTTAATCCTAGAAAGAATTTATGATTATACAGTTATTTAAGATAGCCCCTTTTTAAGATGCTTGTTATGAAATAGTGATGTTTCAAGATCAAGAGTGATGTTACTGAGCTTAGTCTCAATATGAACCTAAACCTTGCTAGCTTCATCCTTCCATTGCAAATAATATTTTGAAAAGTTTGACATCTTAGAATTCAGTTTATCATTTTCACACTTATCATCTCTTAAGACTTCTTTTAAATCATGCATCCTTCAGAACATAAAGTTTTCCATAATCTCAGAATCAGTTAGAGTATCGAGTAGGGACTTATTTTCTTTTACCACATCATTATAAGCAATTATTAATATTTTTTTCAAGAATATTAGTTCCCTATGGGTATAAATTTTCAACTTTTGATGGATATCAAGAAAACTTACTTGATCCTCCTATTATTTGTCACAATTGGCCATAAGAGAAAACAAGGAATAGGGACTTGTAGGTTCGACTTCAAGAGGTACCATGGAAATATCCGTTTATCATTCTTTGCTTCAAATCTACTTAAAGTGTCTCCTTATGAAGCCAAGGCTTGTTTGACCATTTTATATACAACATCTCTTTTTTTGAACCTATTAGGAACCTGGTTTCTTCTCTGCGATTTGTTTTGTTTTGAAGAGGACATTTGCTGATGAATTCAAATGGTTACCACAATTGAAACAACAATCATTTCCTGTAAATCCTCTACTTGGGTTTCCTCTATTCTAAAAACCTCCACTTTTCACTATTTTTTGAAATCCTTGAGTGAGATGTTTCCTCTTAACTTGAATTATCTTTACTAGTCTTTATAACCATTCTCCTTTCATTTTTGGAATAATTTCCTTGGAATCTCATTGCCTTTTAAGCACATACATTTTTAGATTTCCAATAAGATTATTCAAGGTCATTTTTGTAAATATTTAGTCTCTCAAATCTCATTTACTTTACATTCCCATGTAGAGTGTAAGATACTCATGATTTTCCTAACCTACATGTATATTTGAATATTTTATCAAGGATATTAGAGATTATTAACTATAGAAGTAAATCAAGTATGCATATCTTGAATGGATTCTCCTTTACTCATCTTGAACAACTCATAATGAGTTGTGAGCATGTCTATCTTTGATTGCCTCACTTGGCTCATTTCCATGAGTATTCTACAAATCTTTCCTTAGTCTTTGGCCGACATAGAAGTAGAAACCCTACTATACTCATTAGGTTTTATCCCATAGACAAGGATTTTCATTGCTTTTTAATTCTTCTCAATCCTCTTTCATTCAACCTCAATATACTCCTTTCTACTTTTAGGAACAAGTTGAGAGGTATCTCCTTATTTTGAAACTTTTATTAGGACATAGGGAATTTCATAGATAATATCCCATAATTCATTGTCCTCTGCCATGATAAAAATAGGTATTCTAGACTTTCACCAACTATAGAATTACCCATTGAACTATAACGCCCCGAAAACGGGTACTGAAGCATCACACGGTGCTTAAGGCTACAAGTATCCCCAAGCTAACCCTTTGAACCATATTCTACCATTCAACACTTATTTCAAGATCATTATAACAAAATATCTACGTAATATCATCATCGACCATGTCTCATAGTAATATAGATAAATGCAAGAAATAATAAAATATGAAAAGTCTAACAACTCCAACTCACTAGTCTAACAAAACCGGCCTGACAAGCCTCTACCATTCAATGTACCAAAGAGCCATTGGGACAGGCCCCAACTGACTCGAACTCAAAAGATAAAGTATCAAATAAAATTAAACTGGGAGTCTGAAATAGCACGTTCTCGAATCACGAGGACTTACCGCAGCAAAGGATGTAGATCGATGTGATCAGGAATCACCGTCAAGTCTGGAACTGAGCACCTGAACCTACATTATAGGGAAAATGTAGCCCACGTACGAATACGTGGGTCAGTTCCATGGAATATAAACCGAGTATATGGGTGTGTGTGCAAGTTTCAGAAATAAAATATCATAAGTATTCATAGAAAACATGCATGCTATAACAAGTGACTCACGTAGCTCGAGAGTAAGATATGTCAAATAAAACACGTGAGTCATCATAGTAAGTTCTCAATTCACTTTCATCTCGATTTTCAAACCATCAAAGAAACAAAATCTCATAACAATTCTCTTTAGAATATAGTATTTCAATCTTTCGGAAAACAATTACTTTCTCATAAACAATTCTTCAAAACAATATATTCCTCTTAGATAGAATGGTACACACACACACACATTGGGAGTCTCTCATAATCGACATAAACCATATGAGCTACATGGAGTCAAACGTTCTACCCACGTTGAGGAGAGTCGCCCTATTCCTTGACATCGGAGTACGACGTTAAATTATCAATCCAAACACTAGTGATCACTAAGAAAATCAGCCTCAATTCCGGCTCCTACGGGGGCACGTAGTTCTTAGGAAGTACCAAACCCACTATACCTCCTGTTCGGTGCTAAAGACTACTCTCGGACTTAGCTCAGATATTTTCAAAAGAAAATCCACCATAAAATAGTTCAACAATTCACAACGGGAGCCATCATGCTACCCCTTTCATAATGAATCAATAAAAGTGGATTTCTTTTCTCATCTCGGGTTCAAAATCAACCCCTTTTTACGATCGAAAGGTCAAAGCTTCTTTATCTTTTCAAATCATTCAAATTCAAGGTGTTTATAACACATGTTTTCTCAAAAACAACAATCTCAAATAAAGTTCAAAACCCATGTCTCAATATCACATTAAAACTTATCAAGATTCATGCTTTACATCATAAACACATATAAATTTCTTCAAAATCCAGAAATTTCAGCTTTAAGCACAAAATATCATATAATTCCACTTCTAAAATATTGAAATCATAATCTCATGAGTATCAATATAGGATGTACATTCATACTTCAAATTCATAATAAGACATATAAAATCCATAACTTCATAAAAGAAAAATATTTTTGGGCACAAGAACGAAAGGGTGTCCTTGTTGAAAACCCCACATACCTTTATGGTAACGGATTCGTTGAAAGATTGGACCTTCAATGTTGATTGTACAACCTTAGTTGTTTTTCTCCTTTAGTGCTCTTGGATGATGAAATTAGACTGATAATAGGATTATGATGTGTTTAGAATCTATTAAATTCTTAAGGTTAAGTTTAGGGGTGTGGAAGGAGTGCCAAAAGACTTAATTGCCCTTAAAATAACTCAAAATGGAGTGTTTTCGCTACCTGAAACACTAAGTGTGCGCCGCACACCTTATGGCACACTTTGAAGTGTGCGCTGCATACCTTATGTCACACTTTTAAGTGTTCCTCGCAAACCTTATAGTACACCCATTCCAGTAGCCATGTCCGATTAGTTAGGCAACACACTCTACTTTGCAAAGCCATAACTCCTTGCTCGGGTGTTGGATTTTGATAAAATTGGTATCGTTGGAAAGCTAATTCGATTCTCTATAATTTGGTGGGTCTAAATATGCAAAAATACCACATATTCATCAAGTTATGCTTGTTCAAATATGACCCTTACAAAATCAAACACTAAAACTTGATGGATTCAAAACTCTTAGCTTACACAACCTTAAGTGACTCATATAAACACACTTAACATATCATAAGCTCTCTTATAACTAGGATACTCATGGTAATTCATGTGCCCAAATATGGATTACAGAATTGGGGGTTTCACATGTACGAACAACGGTTTGTTTTCTAGCTTAGGAAAGTGCGGGGTATTACAATATCTCCCCCTTGGGGACATTCGTCCTCGAATGATGCTGGGTATACTAAGAGTAAATAGAAAGCGAGGGGTACACAACTGAAGAAACTTGATAGATTTGTCTCTACTACATTCTACATTTCAGACACAACAAAGAGTGCATAACTCATGAAATCATAGCTGAACAGTATAAAATAACAGCTGAACTACTGCAACTTTGCATAGAAAAGAAATGATATAGAAAAGAATGGAACCTTTGGCTTAATCGAAGCTTGCGGAAAATAGGTTTAGGTACTTGGATCGCATATCCGCCTCGGTTTCCCAAGTTGAGCCCTCAACAGACTGATTTTGCCACAACACTTTTACCAAGGGAACTTCTTTGTTCCTTAGTCTCCGAACTTTGAAATCTAGGATTTCAACTGGAATCTCATCAAATAAAAGACTTTCCTGAACTTCAGCGCTCACAGAAGGATCTACTACCACAGAATCGCCAATATGCTTTCTAAGCATGGAAACATGGAACACCGGATGAACAGTCGACAACTCCGCGGGCAACTCAACCTCATAAGCTACTTTTCCAACACAGCTAAGAACTCTGTAAGGACCAACATAACGAGGACTGAGCTTCTCTTTCTTACCAAACCTCTTCACCCCTTTCATGGGTGAAATCTTTAGATAAACCAAGTTATCAACTTTGAACAAAAGGTCTCTCCTCCTCACATTGGTGTACGACTTTTGACGGCTCTGGGCTGTTTTCAGTCTTTCTCTAATTACCTTGACTTTCTCCATAGTCTCAAACACTGAATCAGAACTACTCACAACAACTTCACCCACTTCGAACCAACCTATGGGTGATCTATATTTTCTCTCATATAAAGCCTCAAACGGGGCCATGCCAATGCTAAAGTGATAACTATTATTATAAGCGAATTCTATCAATGGTAAATGCTCATCCCAATTCTCCTTGAAATCCAGAGCACACGCTCTCAACATATCCTCTAAAGTCTGGATGGTCCTCTCAGCCTAACCATCTGTCTGCGGATGAAAAGCAGAACTCAAATACACTTGGCTACCAAGACCCTTCTGAAATTCCCTCCAGAACTGCAAAGTAAACTGAGTACCCCTATCCAAAATGATAGACAAGGGAACTCTATGTAATCCGACTAACTCCCGGATATACAATCTAACGTAATCCTCAACAGTATAAGAAGTATGCACAGGCAAGAAGTGTGCATACTTAGTCAACCTATCAATAACAACCCAAATAGAATCATGATGGCATCGGGAAGGAGGTAAACCAGTCACAAAATCCATGTTTATCTCTTCCCACTTCCAAGTGGGAATACTAAACTCCTGCATCTTATCGCCAGGTCTTTGGTGTTCTACCTTAACCTGTTGGAACGTCGTACACTCAGCTACAAATGCTGCTATATCTTTCTTCATGCCACTCCACCAATAGATTTCCCGCAAGTCGAAGTACATCTTGGTGGCACCAGGATGAATAGAATATCGCGCACCATGCGCTTCATCCATGATTCTCTGCCTCAATTCATCAACATTCGGAACACATAATCTACCATGAAATCTCAACACACCATATCCCCCTTGGGAGAAAACCTCTACCTTTTGGTCCTTGACTGACTCCTTCAGTCTGACCAAGCTAGCATCTAAGTCTTGATTCTCCTTTACTTCCAAAACCAGAGAAGATTTGGAACTAATTTGAACCCCTATAATACCTTTAGCAGAGCCAAATAGACTAACCCCCAGCCTAGCCAGACGATGCACATCACGAGCTAACTCCTTTTTAGCACTCTCCACAAGGTCCACACTACCCATAAACAACTTGCTAAGGGCATCTGCCACAACATTGGCCTTGCCCGAGTGATACAACACGCTCATGTCATAGTCCTTTAACAGCTCTAACCACCTCCTCTGCCTAAGGTTCAGCTCGCTCTGTGTAAATACATACTGTAGACTCTTAATATCCTTAAACACATCCACATGGATACCATACAGGTAGTGCCTCCAAATTTTCAAAGCAAACACTACAATAGCCAACTCTAAGTCATAGGTTGGGTAATTCTTCTCATGGGGTTTTAACTGTCTAGAAGCATAAACTATAACCTTGTCCCTCTGCATCAATACACATCCCCAACCCATCATAGAAGCATCACGATATACCACGAAATTATCAACACCATCAGGCAAGGTCAATATAGGAGCTGAGGTGAGTCGAGTCTTCAACTCCTGAAAACTCCTCTCAAAAGAATCTGACCACAAGAACTTTACTTTTTTTGGGTCAACCGAATCATGGGAGATGCTATAGAAGAAAACCTCTCAACAAAGCGGCGGTAATATCCCGCTAGACCCAGGAAACTTCGAATATCAGATAAAGAGATAGGTCTACGCCAGTTTCTAAAAGCTTCTATCTTTTGGGGATCAACTCTAATACCTTCAGAAGAAATAATATGACCTAGAAAAGCAACTGACCTTAACCAAAATTCACACTTACTGAATTTGGCGAATAATTTATGATCTCTAAGAGTTTGTAAGAAAATTTAGAGATGGTTTGCGTGGTCTGCTTCACTGTGGGAGTATACAAGAATATCATCTATGTATACAATGACAAACATATAAAGATATTGCCTGAACACTCAATTCATGAGGTCCATGAAAGCTGCTGGGGCATTACTGAGCCCGAAGGACATAACAAGAAACTCAAAATGACCATAGCGAGTGCGGAAGGCTGTTTTTGAGATGTCACACTCCCCTACTTTGAGTTGGTGATAGCCGGATCTAAGGTCTATCTTGGAAAAATAACTTGCACCTTACAACTGGTCAAATAAATCATTAATTCTCGAAAAGGGATACTTGTTTTTGACAGTGACTTTATTAAGCTGATGGTAGTCAATGCACATACACAAAGAACCATCTTTCTTCCTCACAAATAAAATAGGAGCACCCCAAGCAGAAACACTGGGCCTTATGAAACCCTTATCTAACAGATCTTTGAGTTGTTTTTTCAACTCCTTAAGTTCTGCAGGTACTATACGGTAAGGAGGAGTAGAAATAGGCTAGGTGTCGGGAAGATGATCAATCTCGAATTCTATCTATCTGTCGGAAGGTATCCATAGAAGATCTTCCGAAAAGACATTGGGAAACTTATTAACGACGCTAACTGACTGGAGAGTTGGAGTCTCAGACTTAATGTCCTTGACTCTAACAAAATGATAAATTCACCCCTTGGAAATAAGCTTTCTAGCCTTGAGATATGAGATAAAATGACTCTTGGGAGATACAGAACTCCCGGATCACTCAAACACAGATTCATCAGGAAACTAAAACTTGACTACTCGGGTATGACAATCTATAGAGGCATAACAAGAATGAAGCCAGTCTATACCCAGAATGACCTCAAAGTCCATCATGTCCAACTCAATCAGATCAGCAAACATGACTCTATGAAGGACTGTAACAGGACATTTTCTATACAACAATCGACTCACCCGCTGGGGTAGAAACTAAGATAGGCTCAGGAATATTTTTGAGATTCACTTCAAAATTCACAGCAACCAGAGGTGTAACATATGAAAAACTAGACCCAGGGTCCAACAATGCATAAACATCAGACTGAAATATATGGAGCATACCAGTAACAACATCGGGAGAGTCCTCCTGCTCCTGGCGAGATGGTAAAGCATAAAACCAATTCTGGCGCTGACCGCCAGTGGTGATAGAAGAGGCGCCCTGAGCTGGGACTGGGTGAGTCACCTGAACTGGAGCACTAGCAGTCTGAGTCTGAGGGCGATTATCACGTCACCCTTGCCTGGCATGAGGGCACTCCCTAAGCTTGTGACTCATGTCACCAGACCCCAAGAAACCTTTCTCCACTCTCTAACACTCACCCTAATGGATCCTACCACACTGGGTACACGGAGGATAATTTGTCTTACTACCAACACTTTGCTGAGTCCTAGACACATATGGCTTACCACTTTGATCTTGCCTACCCCTACGTGCAGAGCGCTAGTTGATGATATTGCTGGTACTAATGAGAGGTTCTGAAACTGAGGGCGGTCCCCTCCTTGCGATTTAGTTTATCCATGTTCGTGCTGCTCAAACCTAGCTCTCTTATTCCCTCTCATTCTGTCCCTCTCCTTGATCTTGTCTGCTTCAATCTGTTGGGCATGATTTATCAGCCTGGAAAGATTTATCTCACTATTTAGCATGGCAGATCTGCACTCCTTAACCATGTAGCTCGACACCCCGATCACAAATTTACGCATACTGGCTTGGTTATCAGCTTCAAGTCTGGAGCGTATTTGGGCAACTGATTGAACTTCAAGTAGTACTCCTTAACAGTCATAGAGCCCTGCCGTAAGTTCATAAATTACTCCACCTTTGCCTCCCTCATATCCAAAGGGAAAAACTTATCTAGGAATGTATCTTGGAACTCCTTCCAAGTCGTAGGGGCGACACCCTAACCTTTACCCTTCCTCCATGTAACTACCCAGTCATAAGCAAGCTCCTTCAACCGATATGATGCCAACTCCACACTATGCTCCTCAGAGACATGCATCACCTGTGTGATCTTTCTCACCTCCTCCACGTATAACTGTGGGTCCTCATCTGGCTTGGACCTATAAAACTCCGATGGGTTCATCCGCATAAAGTCACGAATCCTCGCAGCAGCTGAATCACCTCCCATCTACTGTAGAGGCGGGGCTGGATTGATTTGAACGTTCGCAGTAACATCTTGGTCCAGTGCCTGAAAGGTTGCCCGGAACTCGGCATGGGAGACATTATCATTCAGTAGGTCAGAAGGCTGAGGTTGCTGACCGGCGTTATTCCTTCTAGCTCGGCGAGAAGGCATATTCTAAAATAAGAGAGCACGAATTAATAGCAGAGAGAGACACTGTAAGCACGATGGACTTCTGAAAGAAAGAAATGACCTTTTTCCTAAAACGTATCATAGCTTCTTGCTCATAGATACGGTGTGCTACACACCGATGATCAAGACTCTACTTAACGTGGCTTGTCAGAATCCTTAAACCTTAGTCTCTGATACCAAGTTTGTAACGCCCCAAAAATGGGTCCTGAAGCGTCACACGGTGCTTACGGCTACAAGTATCCCTAAGCTAACCCTTTGAACCATTTTCTACCATTCAACACTTATTTCAAGATCATTATAACCAAACATCTGTGTAATATCATAATAAACCATGTTTCACAGTAATATGGATAAATGCGAGATATAATAAAATACGAAAAGTCTAACAACTCCAACTCACTAGTCTAACAAAACCGCCCTGACAAGCCTCTACTATTCAATGTACCAAAGAGCCATTGGGATAGGCCCCAACCAACTCGAACTTAAAAGATAAAGTATCAAATCAAACTGAACTGGGAGTCTGAAATAGCACGTCCTCGGATCATGAGGACTCACCGCAACAAAGGATGTAGATTGATGTGCTCGAGAATCGCCGTCAAGTCTGGAACTGAGAACCTGAACCTACATTATAGGGAAAATGTAGCCCACATACGAATATGTGGGTCAGTACCATGGAATATGGACCGAGTATGTGGGTGTGTGTGCAAGTTTCAGAAATCAAATATCATAAGTATTCATAGAAAACATGCATGCTATAACAAGTGACTAACGTAACTCGAATATAAACATCATAATGATAAAAGAGTAAGACATATTAAATAAAACATGTGAGTCATTATAGTAAGTTCTCAATTCACTTTCATCTCGATTTTCAAACCATCAAAAAAATTAAATCTCATAACAATTCTCTTTAGAATATAGTATTTCAATCTTTTGGAAAACAATAACTTTCTCATAACCAATTCTTCAAAACAATATATTCCTCTTAAATAGAATGGTACACATACACACACATTGGGAGTCTCTCATAACCGATATAAACCATGTGAGCTACATGGAGTCCAATGTTCTACCCACGTTGTGGAGAGTCTCCCTATTCCTTTCCATCGGAGTAGGACCTTAAATTATCAATCCAAACGCTAGTATCACTATGAAAATTAGCCTCAATTCCGGATCCTATGGGGGAACATAGTTCTAGGGAAGTACCAAACCCGCTATACCTCCCGCTCGATGCTAAAGACTACTCCCGAACTTAGCTTAGATCTTTTCAAAAGAAAATCTACTATAAAACAGTTCAATAATTCAGAACGGGAGCCATCATACTACCCCTTTCATAATGAATCAATAAAAGTGGATTTCTTTTCTCATCTCGGGTTCAAAATCAACCCTTTTTTATGACCGAAAGGTCAAAGCTTCTTTATCTTCTCTAATCATTCAAATTCAAGGTGTTTATAACACATGTTTTCTCAAAAACAACAATCTCAAATAGAGTTCAAAACCCATGTCTCTATATCACATTAAAACTTATCAAGATTCAAGCTTTACATGATAAACACATATAAATTTCTTCAAAATCTGGAAATTTCAGCTTTAAGCACAAAATATCATTATTCTCATACAATTCCACTTCTAAAATATCGAAAATATCATAATCTCATGAAAATCAATATAGGATGTAAATTCATGCTTCAAATTCATAATAAAACATATAAAATTCATAACTTCGTAAAAGAAAAATATTTTTGGGCACAAGAACGAAAGGGTGTCCTTGTTGAAAATCTCACATACCTTTATGGTAACGGATTCGTTGAAAGATTGGACCTTCAATGTTGATTGTGCAACCCAGTTGTTTTTATCCTTTAGTTCTCTTGGATGATGAACTTAGACTGATAATAGGATTATGATATTTAGAATCTATTAAATTCGTAAGGTTAAGTTTAGGGGTGTGGAAGGAGTGCCAAAAGACTTAATTGCCCTCAAAATAACTCAAAATGGAGTGTTTTCTCTACCTGGAACACTAAGTGTGCGCCGCACACCTTATGGAACACTTTGAAGTGTGCCTCGCACACCTTATTGCACACCCATTCCAGTAGCCATGTTCGTTTAGTTTGGTGACGCACTCTACTTTGCAAAGCCATAACTCCTTGCTCGGGTGTCGGATTTTTATAAAATTGGTATAGTTGGAAAGCTAATTCAATTCTCTATAATTTAGTGGGTCGAAATACGCAAAAATACCATATATTCATCAAGTTATTCTCGTTCAAAGATGACCCTTGCGCAATCAAACACTAAAACTTGATGGATTCAAAACTCTTAGCTTGCACAACCTTAAGTGACTTAAATAAATACACTTAACACATCATAATCTCTCTTATAACTAGGATACTCATGGTAATTCATGTGCCCAAATATGGATTACAGAATTTGGGGTTTCACATGTACGAACAACGGTTCGTTTTCTAGCTTAGGAAAGTGCAGGGTATTACATGAACCTTGGGGGTTGAGTATTTGATTGTCCTTTCTCGTGACTAGTTGGAGCTGCCATATTGAATGAAATCATTCCTAGGTGTTAAACTTATAACAAGAACCACTCTGATACCAATTGATGGCTTATATGATTCTTCCACTATACCCAGAAAAAATCATATATCACTATGAGCAAAAGATTCTAAATTTTTAAGTTGTGTAATATTAGTTAAGCCTTCTGCTTAAGGAAATTCTTTATAGATTTGTGTAAAAGGCTGAGGTTTTCTCCTCAAGATGATGTATATATTTGATGATCAATAGGTGAGAAGATTTCTCATTGGTAGATGTTGTTGAGGACCACAGAAAATTCATCCCACTATTATGCTGACATCGTTTAGAGAGTACTGTACAACAGTCACATAAGACAAATATATGCAATTACAAAATTGCATACTGGGAAACCAGTTCACATAACTGGTCCTTCCACTTGGTTAGGAAAACACTGAAACATGAAATACAAAAGAGAAGCATGAAGTCAGTTCTGGAGATAAAGTTTGTCAATCAACAAAATATGAGAATAATAATAATAAGGATGGAACCCAATAGATCTTTATATTGCTTTGCTTTTACCTCTATTACTAAAGAATATCATAAAATATTCTAAGCCATGACACTACCTTTGTCTAAATCGACTAACCAAAATCTTAATCTAGAAGTTATATGAACATCATGAATTAATTATTTCTTCTCCTCCTCTACATGAGCAACACTACCCATAAAAAGTCAGCTAAGATCACTAGCCACCATATTATCTTTACCCAGATGGTACACTCTAGTAATATCATAATCTTTTATCAACTCAAGTTATATCCTCTAGAAAAGATAAAGATCATTCTAACTGAAGAAATACTGGATGCTTTTGTAATCTGTGAACGCATCCACTTGAACTCCATAAAGATAACATCTCAAAGTCGTTAAGAGAAAAAAATTACTGTCAACTCAGAATATGAGTCAGGTAATTCTTCTTATGAGGTTTTAGTTGTCTGGAGTCATACATTATAACCTTACCATGTTGCATCAACACACAAGTGAGACCAACTTATGAAGAATTTTAATAAATTACAAACCCATCAAGACCATCTGGTAGAGTCAACACTAGATCAAAGGTGAGTCGAGCTATAAACTCTTGAAACTCTTTTTACAAGTGTTGGACCACTATGATATGACTTTCTTCTGAGTTAAAATGACATAAGAGAAGTAATATAGAAAAGTCCCTTAATTAGTTATCTATAATAATTAGGTAAACCCCAAGAAGCTCCTATTGTCTAATCGAGAGATATGTCTAGGCAAGTTCCTAACTCCTTTGATCTATTGATGATCAAACAATATGCCTTTACCAAAAATTATATGACCAGGCAATGGAACAACATTTAACAAAATTTCACACATATGGAATTTTGTGAATTACTTGTGATCTTTATGAGTCAACAAGACATTTCTCAAATGGTCTGTATATTTATCCTCGCTCCAAGAATAAATAAGGATGTAATCAATAAAGACAATGAAAAACATGTTTAAGTATTGCTTAAACACTCTATTCATCAACTCCATAAAACTACAGGATCATTTATTAGTCCAAAAGATAAAAAAAAATTCGTACAAACCATAATGAGTTTTAAAAGTTGTCTTTAGGATGTCACATGCTCTAATTCTGAGTCGATAATAGTCGATTCTGAGATCTATCTAACACTGGTCACCCTGAAGATGAACTAATAGGTCATCAATCTTGATATTAGGATACTTATTTTTTTATTATGACTTAGTTAACTAACGATAATCAATACACATTCGGTGGTAACTATCTTTTTTATGAATAAAATTATTAGAGCACCTTATAAAGAGATTTTGGGTCTGATAAATCCTTTATCTAAGAGGTCTTTTAACTATTTATTAAATTCATTAAGCTTGACTAGAGCCATACTGTAGGGAGGAATTGAGATAGGTTGGGTTTTAAAAATGGTCTATACCAAAATTTATCTGTCACACGAAATGAGCTCTAAGTTGATCTTTAGGAAATACTTATGTAAATTCACTAACCACAACAACTAACTAAAAAGTGTAGGTCTCAGAATTTGAATTCTTAACCCAAGCAACCTGTTAGATTCAACCCTTAAAAATCATCTTTTGGCCTTATGGTAAGAGATAAATTGGCCTATAGATCGTGAAGTGCAACCCTTGTATTCTAAGAAAGGACCATTAGGAAACTAAAATATAATAACGCCATGTCTACAATAGAATGTGGCATAATAGAAATGTAACCATTCCTTGCTAAGATTGACATTAAAATCAGTCATCTCAAACACTACTAGATAAACGATGATAATTTTCGAAGAAATAATTATGGGTAAATTTTTTAAACATATTTATCTATAATTGAGTCATCCATAGGGGTAGACTACTCGATAAGAACCATGAAAGAAAGTGTGGCCATAGGATCTATTAAGGCATAAACATCAATATGGAAGACTTATAACATACTAGTGACTACATTAGGGGACACCTTTTAATCCCATCAAGTTTGCATAGAATATAACCTATTCAAATATTTTCTACTACCTACACTAAAGGAGGCACCCTGGTGGAGTTACTGAGGTATTAGACTGGGTTCCTAGTGAACACCTCTATACCTCGGAGATGTTACTGGGAACTCCCTCAAACTATGACTTGGGTTTCCAAATCTAAAACATCTATCACTAGTCATACACTCCCCTTGATGGTTTTTACCATACTTTTTACAAATTAGAAAAACATGTCACCCAGAAATATATACATAAGACTTAGAGCCTAGTGCCCTACTTGGTGCTCCTATATGAATTTGGTAATAGGGTACTAGCAAAAGATGTGGCTAGAGCTGAAGAACTTAAAGGAAATTGAGAGATATTACCACTACTTTATTTTTTTTAGATTACTCAAAATTTTCTATTTTAGCCCTCTTTATCTCCTTTTCATTCTCTTAATCTTTTCTTTCTAAATCTGTTAAGCATGGGTCATAAGTTTTGATATATCCATCTCTTTGACTAGAATATCTGTCCTATACTCTTAGACTGCTGACTTAGACAAAAAAAAAGAAAATTTACTCATGTGGGATCTTGAATTAGCTACACTGCTTGACCATATTAGAGATTTGAGTAAATTTCAAATAATACACCATCATCTTCATGTTATCCTATTTCATATTCACGAACTCCTCAATCTTGGATTCCCTTAACTCAAAAGGAAAGAACCTTTATAGAAAATAGTCATAACTTATCCCAATCTATTGGGCCTTTATATAGACCTCTATCTTCCCTCTACTATTAGCACGAAATATGAGCCACTCTCTTAAACTGATAGGCACCTAAGTCTACAATATCAACTTGAGTGATACCCATAATCTATGTGACCTTTTGAATCTCATCAAAAGACTCCTACAAATCCTCATCCACCTTAGAATATGGAACTCTAGAGGATTCCTTTAAGTTAAGTCATAGACTCTCATTGCTGCTGCATTTTCATTTGGATTAACTTATGCAACAAGCTACAAGTTGACCTAATTGTTCATTACTTTAGCAAGAAAATTATAGGCAACCTAATCTTGTCATGACTTTCTAATTAAATGGATCAACTAGAGAGGTTGGTGCTTGCTAGTTTTCATTGTTGTTTATGCTTCAATTTGTTCTTTTGAGTGGCATTGTTTTATAAGCACGTAGAGCATGAGTTAGGAAAAAATTAAATAGAGTTCACACACTATCAAATGATATGAACATAAAAGAAGTAAAACATTCCAAAAAAAATTTATAGCCTCACATTTGTAAGTGTAGCATGATGCTTCACACCCAAGAATGAGACTTTACTTAATACGACTTTCAAACACCTTAGGACACTTTTAACCTAATGATTTAATACTAAGTTTTCATGACCCATGAATACATTCTAGTCACAATATGGTTCTTATCATCATGCGTGAAACCAATCTCACCATGGTCTATAATATACTATAATTTCTGAAATAAGACTAAATTATTGTGTATGAAATCTAACTAAATAGTAATAATGATTAATCAAATGGTTATAAGTCTAACAAAATCATAAAGCTAAAAACATTTCTAATGAATGTGTAAAAGTCTCTACTAATGGTGAGTTGTTAGGACGAGCCCCCAACTAACTCAAACTATCTACAAACTAAAATAACAAAGTTAAAAAAATTATGATAAGCATCATCCTCGAAAGATGAAAGCTCAACATACACTGCTCCCGAGATGAGTATGCAATAGTGATAAATGTGAGTTGGAAGTTGAGAATCTAACAATTATAAAATGATATAGCACAAATGAGTATGCATTTGTACTTTGAATATACTGAGCATGTACGATATGCACTGTAGTATATATAACTAAGGATGTTGAATAAATGAGACTGAATTGAACATGTAATTGATAAATATAAGATGATGTAATGAACCAATTAAATAAGAATAAAATTGATAAATATTATAATTTAATAAAATAAATCTGGGGTTTTGCAATGACTGATTCTAAATTATGGGAGCTACTACTGACCGACATACCCTACCTTTGCTAAATAGGGTCCAATCTATGACCCCAACTTTAAGGGTGCCCTGTACCTTGCCAAGCCTAGATATACTAACTGATGTGGATTAACTAAACTAATTTCTAAAAAGGATTAAGGTATTAGCCTCGTCTAGCGGGTGACCCTTCAGAACCTATGATGACTACATAGTTTTGGGACTTAGAGAATTCTACTAATGAATCTATCCTAGTTGACTGTTAATCCTTAATCCCTGCATTTGGTCGAAGATAAGTACTACTCCCAACTAAAATGCATTGATATAGTAAATAGCTCAATAATGTTAATATTCTGAGATTGAATGATAAATTCTTTGTCTAAATAATTCAAAACACAGTGGAACAGATGGGCTTAATACTTAAATAAAAATTTATGGGATTTTAAGTCATCGACGTTCATAACCCGCCAATTTTGAAAAGTACAGTTATTCATGGATATTTCTATATTGTAGATAGATTAAAACTTCAGAAAGTACAAGTCCCAAAATACTCCATATTAACTACTGACAGATCATAAAATACATGTCTATAAAGGTATTAAATTTCATGGGAAAATATATATGTATACACTATTAATCATGATGAACTGAAATATACAGAGAATGATTCCTTAATGAAAACCTCGATTTCTAGACAATGGATTTATGCAGAAACTAAGTATACTTAGGGAATCAAACATTTTATGATAACGCTCAACTTACACATCAATTTAAGCACAAGGCAGCCAGTATCAATATATTTGCCCAACTAAGAGTTGGGGTCAAATCCACGAGGAACAATGTTAGTGATGATTGAGTAAATTCAAAATAAAAGTTTCTTGCTAAGTTCAAACCTATGGCACAAGATGGTTAGGGTTTTTTTCAATATTTTCTAATGTGAAAGTAATTCTTGGGCTTCTAAGGAACTAATTCTAGACTAAGAACAATTAGAGTGTAATTAATTTGGCCCAGATCTTGGGATTACACTATCCTAGGGGCAATTTATGCATGGGTACATGATGATTCGGTGCAAACTCTAATCATTGATAATGTGGTAGGATAGGTTTAAAGTCCTTGAGGCTAGTTCTTCAACAAAACCTCAAAGATGTCACTCATTGACCATTTTGAGAGCCTAACGAGTGTGACAATAAAAGCTACCCAATACCTAAATTAGGCAACCCTATTTCTAGGATGGTACCTAAGGGATAGTCAACCTCATATTCATCACCCTTATGTCGAAGATAGTGAAAATTAGAAAACTAAGCCCAATAATTATCTACTATAGCCTTTGTTCCCACATCATACCCCTCTTTAAAGATTGTTTAGGATTTCAAGAGCTTGGGGTTTTCACCCACCAACCCATTTTGGGTATTTAGAGATTTCACCCATAAATCCAAATCAATTTACTGAAGGAATAGTAGAACCCAACACAAACACATTACCATATACACAAATGAATCACAACCCACACATAAATGCACCATATTCTAACATAATACCAAGAGGAAGGACTAACTACTCATAATGTTAATAAACATAAATAAATCAAAATCTCCATTAAATTAATTAATAAAAAATAAAGAGAATGCAGACCACACTTTAATTTTCAATGAATCCTCAATGGGATTTGCCAATTTTTCTCTTAGAAGTTACTCTAATGTCTTCTTAGCTCAAGATTAGTACAAAATTTTCTCTAATCTCTAAGAAATTATAAAAACCCTTAACTAAAAATGGGAGGTAGGGTTGTAGAATAATGATGATTCCAAGAATGAATGGGTATTGGGACTCAAATGGGATTTGGGGTCGGCTTGCCAAATGACATTTTTACTCCAAGCTCATTTTCCACTCTCAAATGATCGTGGTGGCTTGATTGCGATCGCACCTACTATGATATTGGAGAACTGATTGTGACCGTCGTTGGTTAAGTAGTTGACTAAATTTGATCACGTCCCTTATCCCACAATCACGGTAAATGAGGGCCAGATCCTGCTCCATTTTTCATCTTGTCCAGCTCTTGCACTTTTATTCCCTTTTTGATCCTTTTTAGCTCAAAGTTGCTTCTTTTCTTCTCAGCACTTGTATACCTGCAAAATATAGGAATTAGTGCATTTAACAACAAATATGTCTCACTTAAATATTCAAATCATAGATGTTTGGATGACTGTTGAGTGCAAATAAGTGGTAAATACACCACTTATCAACACCCCCAACTTAAAGGTTTTCTTGTCCTCAAGCAATACTACCTCCTACCATGAGACAATGCACCTTTATGCCCAAATTAGATGACCCAAATAATCATGATGACTTCAATTTGATTACTACTACAAATAGCTCTTTGCACATGGGCAAAGCTATACTCATGACACTCCTCAACGTAACATATAATTTTCAAGGATGCAAAAGACCTCAAAGAGAAATCATGAAACAATCACTAATACTGAAGAAATGACTCCTCTTTGACCTCAACTACATTATACTCCTTTTTCCCCATTGGCAGAAGACAAAATCGCCCACCACAACTTTTTTACATGCCTCCAAACAAGAAGGAAAATTCCACACACCAAGTTATCAAATATGCAACAAGGATTGTAAGCATGAGACTTTATCTCTCTAAAGAACTTTTAATTTTAACAATTACCATGCCATAGGCTTGCCCCTATTTTCAATCACCACTACGATGATGCATATGGTTTGAGATATCAAAGGACTTTTTGAGTATTTAATGTAGGTTCGTGGCAGGGTAGGATATTATTTGGTAAAAAAGTGACTATAGCCTTCTTGAACATCTACATTATACTTTTTTATCCAGCTTTTGACCATGGACCACTTTTTTTTTTTTTCACTCTTTAAGAATGTGCCTACTTTTACTACCTTAATTCATCCATCTGTTGGAAAGCATCTTTTTTCACCTCTTTTCCTTGTATATCTCATGCATTTCTTTCCTTTCTTGGGTCCTTTCTTTTTCCTATTCATTTGTTCTTACAATTTAGCTCTTAGGCACTAACTTACATTCTCGTGGCCTAATGTTAACTCTTTTAATCTTCACCACCCTCAATTTAGGCTTTTAGCCTCGATTTGGATTTTTAAGTCTAAGGAGGATAGGGTTCAAAAGAGGGATAAGAATTGAAAGGCTCACGGCTTGCAATGTGTTTTCCAAAGAAAGTTATTAAGGCTCAAATTGGATGACTAGGTGAAACGACCAGGCCCCCGGTCCATTTCATAATGGGCATCTCAAGTATGATCGGGATCGGAGACAACCCGCGTTACCCAACCCAAAAAACAATGGAATACCTTGAGTTGAATGAAGTCTGAACATATAACAAGATAAATCATTATCCATCTGGTGACTCTGGGATAAGTCTATAACCGAGACCAACCCAACCAAGTCTATCCACCCTATGACCAACCAAAACAAATATAACAATAATCTGAAGAGTGTATATATATATGACATAACCAATACATACCATACCCAAGTCCACAGTTTTCCATACAAAGCCTCTAGACCAATCAAAGAGTACCTAGTCGAGACATACCCCCGACCATAGCCAAAAACCAATGTCTATGAAAGACAAGAAATAGATAATGTAAACCATGACATAAAATAGATTCCTTTCGATCTATGGAAGATAACCACTTTAATCCAACATCGACTGTGCCCGAATCCGATCACTAAATAAGAGGAGTAGAATGGTTGGTTCCTGCATAATGTGGGTACACTACCGCCAGTAGATGGATTAGTGGGTAAACACTAGCATGTACTTAGGATAAGGATAAAATAATGCCAATAAGTAAAAAAAAAACCAAGGCATATAACCATAAATATATGTATATGTAACCGTGTCGAGAAATAGAACCAGGTTTGCCATGATTTGAAAACCATTACCTAGGTTGTGTAGCTTGGCTATCTTAAACCACCCATGAGCTATAGGGGTTCAGCTCCTTCTGCTGAAAGGGACCCAGTATGTGTAGCCACACGACCAGGGAAGTATCCAACGGGATGAATAGTTCATCCCTAAATAGTGTGACATCATGCACACAGTCCAGTAAGACCAATCCTTATATCAGAAAATATGAGCTTCTAGTTTTGGTACCTCTAGGACCACCACCTGCATGACTTTGGGACACACCCCGCCATTAATTCCCAATTAAAACCAGTTTCCAAATAACTAATCAATCCACTTACCATTTTATTTATGAAGGTCAATATTAGTGGTATTGTCATACCACCCCTTACTTGCAAGTAATATCCATAGCCAAATCATTTAGGTTTAAGGGGACTTTGAAGTGCCCTTTCATATACCATATTTAACCACTTGGGGTACTTTTATGTTTCCCATAAGCATAACCATTTAGATTTTAGCCTTTCCAAACCATTTAAACCAATTTTGTTAATACAATCATTTGAGGGATTTTCATGTATCTCGGAAGGTTTTCAAAATAGACCAACCATGACCATTAAAACATTTACCTTTTTAAACCATTCCAAACTAATTTAGACCATGCCAAGAATTTAAAGAATTTATATCATTTAAACCATTTAGACCATGTAAAACCATCCAAAACCATTTAGAGTTTCATTACCAAACCAATTTATGCAAGAGTCTCAATGAAAAACCAATAATAGAGTATAAATATTCTTTGAGGCATTTTATCATACATGTTGAGGGCATAGTTTTACCAAGACTAAAACCAATGCATAAACCACAATAATTAGGGTTACATAAGACCCCTTTTGTTAAACCATAACCAACCAATAACTACATATGAAAATTATTACCAAAAACCTATAAAAACGTAGTTTAAACCAATACCAAACCATATGCACCAAGACCCTTAACAATATTTCAAAATCCACCATTCATGATTCATAACTAACGTTTAAAACACAATACACATGCCTTTATGTTTAAATAACAAAGAGGGACGGAGTACATGCCTTATACATAAAGATTCACGAAGGAAATCTCAACCTTCAGCCCCTTTGAAGAACACATGAGAAACCCTAGCCTCCAATCATCCAAGAGTGAGTTTGAGAAAGTATTTGATGTGTTATAATCCTTTGAAAACACATATTTAGTCCATATAGTGTTATATGACGTGAGTACATAAGGTTTTAGGACTATGAAATGTCCAAACTACACTTGACTTTAAATTAAATCATGCCATATCTAGGGGTACAACTCCCCCTTACCACTCGTATCCAAGGGTACGAGTGGCACCCCAATTCATACCCAACCTTTCCATGACCTTACCTACAGGTTACTATATTACTCACCCTCCCTAAATCATACCTAAGGGTACAAGTAACACCCCCAACCATACCCATCAACCGAATAGTGGACAGATTCCACAGGACAACACACACATGCACCATATGACTTTCCCTATGCCACTCATATGCTCCTATACGACTCTTACCCATGTGAGCCATACCTTGGGAAGTTTCTAAGTCAACCTTACTTCCTAAGGTATGCTTGGGACCTCAAGAATGCTCACGAGTCATACCCAAGGGTACGAGTGACTCCAAAGAGTAGTCCCAAGCCAAAGAGATCCAAAACCGATGAAATTTTTCTAGGGTCCTATTCCTAGGGTGTTTCACTAGGGATAAAATCAATGAAAGGGTAGGATTTTGGCTTCCAATGTCGTAAATATGTCGTAAGATCATCTCCCCAATGAAATACAATCACAATTAGCTTTGAGAGACTAATGGGGAAAGTTCTAGATGTACAAGTATACATGAGATTCAAACAAATAAGCTCACCACACATGGCCTGCAAATTTTCCAAGAAGGATCGATTGCCCCTCCATCTAGAGACAAAAAATAGAGTATCTACCAATTTTCACAAGTAAAAAAATTGGAGTCACAAAATGAGAAAAAGAATTGTTACAATGCCGTTCACGTCTATGCCCTTTATTTTTGAAAAAATTTAGATGGAGGGGGGTGGTTTCCTTTACATTTGTACCATGCAATCCCAAGTCTTGGTCTCACATTTTATCTTCATATGGGAAAACTAACCATATGGATACTCAGACTTCGACAACGATATGAATGCAATCCCAAATCCATAATGTCATAGGTACTCAGTCTTTCGTTGCACTTATAGCCTTGATTCTACGAGTCCTCAGACTTCACCTGCATCTATGGATCAAAACCAAATCATAACGCTTTTACCTTAAGAATGTCGTCAATCAATTTATTATAGGGAAAGGCTCGTCCAACATCATTATTAAAAGAATTATAAAACTAAATAATGAAAACAATTAATTCATAAAATCTCCATGATTTGAGTGAACTAAGTTTGAGTATTGGAAACCAATGAACACAAATTAGCGTAGGGCTGCACCCCCAACTATAAGACTTGTAGTGACCTCACTACATAACACAAAAACATAAGAAGGGTAAAAGGTCACCCTGAAACTGCAGTGATAACCAAGGTGCAGGCTGGAGAAGATGTCATGATCGCAGTATATTTGATGCAATTTTGGTATCGTCATAAAGATCCTCAGGCTACGATCGCGGTACCTGAGGTATTTTGCTCCCTTATTTTGCCCTGTTTTCTACATGGCTTCCATACATATCAAACTTGGTTTTCCCCTGTATTTGGCTTTCAATACTATCCCAAGCACCTAGAAAACATCAAAATTATGTGCATTATTCAAAAGTATATGGAGAAAATAATAAATGATTGGTTGCCTCCCATCAAGAGCTTGATTTAACATCGTGGTATGACTCCTCTTTTTCTTGTCATTTATGCCTCCACTTAGAGGATTTGAAATTCCTTCCTAATTTTTGATCAATACATCTTTGAAGTGCATTAGGAAAATGCAAGGGTAGGATGAAATATGTTCTATCACATCACTTCAAGGACTTAAACCTTTTACCTAACTTTACATCAAATTTTTGAGTAGGCTCGTTGGGTATTGGTAGGAACATCAACAGGTCAGTAGTTGAACTTTAGAAGTTTTGATACTTGGCTTTCAAGTGTGGGCTCTCATATTCTCTTTAAGAACATCAAACTCCTAAATGTAGGAGTTGGGCTCCTTCTCCCCATGATCCTCTATTCGCTTAGGTATATGGACTTTCATCATATCCTCTAAGTGCAATGTTGAAAAATAGTTTTAATAAGGTTTATCCCTTAGTTCTGGAGTTGCATCCTCATTAGAAATTTTGCCCCAAAATGGACTAGATTCATCATAAGATATTAACTTGGTTTCTTCTTTTTACTCTAGCACTATTTCCTTGACTTTGGCATCTTCTCTCATGGTTGGTTCGGCTGGTTGGGAAATCACTGAGGATTTTTCAATGTTAAGCTTATTTAGAAGCAAAGACATGGTTGTACTATTTACATGACTGGCCTCCCTTGTCTTCTATCTTCTTTATTTACTCGTTAAATATCTCCTTATCTTGATACATGAGTTGTATATTACCCCCCGTTGTTTCTACTTGATCCAAGATAATTTGAAGTATTGCATCAATATCACTCTTTCCCATGGTTCATTCATCCTTTTCTTGACCATAAGACCTATCAAAATCATAAGAAGAATTAGCAATTGGGTTAGCATAACGGGGTTAGGGTCATTTGGACAATAACTCCAATGTCCATCTTGCCCATCACATAGAAAACAACCATACTTCCTATAAGATTGAGATGTTGCACACATATCTCTCAGAGGATCATATCTACAATTTTTCCAAAAGTTGGGTCCACCACAATATGTACATGGATCATCAAGATAAGATCTCCAACCTCCAAACTCATATTCATTCCAAGATGCCATAGTAACAACTAAAAAATAAAATAAAAATCTAACTCAAGAAAGAAAAAAAAAATCACAAAAACAATTTACATGTTTGAATCAAAGCAAGTAAACTAAAATTCCAAATAAATTCATTACGCCAAATTGTTCCCCGAAAACGGTGCCATTTTATTACAATGCTCAATTTAAGTGCAAGGAGGTCTTTGTCAATATATTTACCCAACTAAGATTCGGGGTCAAATCCACGAGGAACAATGTGAGTGACGATTGATTAAATCAAAATAAAAGTTTCTTGCTAGGTTCAAGCCTATGGTACAAGATGTTTTTTTTTTTAATATTTTCTAATGTGAAAGTAATTCTTGGTCTTCTAAGGGACTAATTCGAGACTAAGAATAATTAGATTGTAATTAATTAGGCACAACTCTTGGCATTACAAAATCCAAGGGGCAAGTTATGCATGGGTACGTAATGATTCAGTCCAAACTCTAATCGTTGATGATATGGTAGGATAGGTTTAAAGTTCTTGAGGCTAGTTCTTCAAAAAAACTTCAAAAATGTCACTCATTAACCCATTCGAGTACCTTACGGGTGTGTCAATTAAAGCCACTGAATACCTTAATTAGGCCCCCTTTTCTAGGATGATACCCAAGGGATAGTCAACAACATAATCACCCTTATGTCTAAGATTGTAAAAATTAGAAAACTAGGTGCAATAATTGTCTACTATTCCGTTGGTTACCACATCCCTCTTTCAAGGATTATGAGGGTTCCAAAAGGTCACCCAAATCCCTCTTTAAAGGATGGTTTAGGATTTCAAGAGCTTCGGGGTTTTCACCCACAAACCCATTTTGGGTATTTAGAGATTTCACCCATAAATCTCGATCAATTTGCTCAAGAAATAGTAGAACCCAACACCAAGGCATTAGTATATATGCAAATAAATCACAACCCACACATAAATGCACTCTATTCTAACATAACCCCAAGAGGAAGAACTAGGTACTCATAATGATAATAAGCAAAAATAAAATAAAATCTCCATTAAATTGATTCATCAAAAATAAAGAAAATGCAAAACAACACTTTAATTATCAATTAATCCTCAATGGGATTTGTCAATTCTACATTTAGAAGTAATTCTAATGTCTTCTCCGCTCAAGATTAGTACAAATTTTTCTCCAAGCTCAAATAAATTACAAAAACCCAAAACTAAAGATGGGAGGTAGGGTTGTGAAATGATGACGATGCCTAGAATGAATGGATTTTGATCCTTAAATAGGATTTAGGGTCGGCTGACCAAATGACATCTTGGGTTATTTTCTTCACTCACACGATTATGGTGGCTTGATCGTGATTGCACATACTGCGATCGTGGAGGACTGATCATGATTTCAATTTATTGACTAGCCTGACTGAATTTAATCACGGAACTCATCCCATGATCGCGGTAGCTAAGGTCTAGATCCTTCTCCCTTCTTCAGCTTGTCTAAATACTGCACTTTTATTCCTTTTTTGATCCTTTTATGATCAAATTTTCTTCTTTTCTTCTCAGCACTTGTATACCTAGAAAATATAGGAATTAGTTCATTTAACCACAAATATGTCTTACTTAGATATTCAAATCATAGTAGTGTGCATGAATGTTGAGTGCAAATGTATGGTAAATTCATTACTCATCAAATGAGTGAAAGGATACCCATTGATGAAATCCTACATACCTAGAGTAAATATTTTCCATAATAGAAGCTTGATTTTTTGTTTGAGATGAAAAAGCATAATTCTACTTTGATAGAAGAAAAATTGCCTTTTCTAATTTTTTGTGTTTGGAGAAATAATGAGGGAAATAAACATCTAAGTACCTTTTGTCGTCCCTTATAATTCTTAAAATAATGTAGTTTATGTCTAATAAATTGGAAAAGTATGAAAACACCCTAATTAAAATGTAACTATTTTTGATTCATTGTGACAAACCAATTTTGTTGTGTTCTAAGAATGACTTGGCACAATGACTTATCGTCATTGATGATAGGTTGTTTTGTTGACTTGTTGGGACTAGACCAAATGATAATTCTAGTATTCTCTTATAGATAGAGACTATGACTCATAGGGTCTGACTATGTCTAGGTATCATGATCGTTGCCCTGGGAAAGATTTTCATCTTTTAGTACTTGGGAAAATTTCACTCAAAACGAGTGCTAAAATGACTCATTGTGACTGGTGATAAATCATCCCTTATAGTTGTTACCACTGGAGAAATTTCAATCTTCAATATATTTGGCTAAGCTCTCTAAATGACAGACCCACAGAGCCATTGACATTGAGATAACTTATTATTTGAGTCATTCAAAGGACAATTTTATGGCTTCAAACTAGTTTTCTATGCTAAGTCTAAAATAAAGTCTTAGGAACTTTTTGGGTTGTTATATAAACTTTTCATAATAGAAACTATAAGGTCCATTTAGTCAGCGCAAAAAATATTATCATTACATATCGGCGATGACCACTGTTTGACCATCATCCCCCATGATTTAGCAAGGAATTTCAATGAAGCCTTTCTAATTGGATACCACTAGTAACCTGTTCGACATCCTCTTTAGTTTTTACTATGTGGTTCTCCATCCACTTAAATATGAATCATCTTTTCTTTGGAACTCAACTGCTTAAATCTATTCAATTTTATGATCTGGTAGTCATACTTCGGGGTGGCTTCTTGGGCCTCTATATTTTAACTATATAGGAATCTAGTAATGGTTTTTTAAGTAATATTAACAACTGGACCCCAAGCCACCATTATGTCCAACCTCGACTGCTTCCTTATGTCTTTCTCCTTTCTTAAAGTAGTCATATTTTCCACGGCTTCTATAGAGTTGGCTTAGAAAAGTACATATTTAGTGGTTTCACCATCCACTCCAAATTATATTTGTCGAACAATCTTCACATATATGGAACTCTTTTGAAATACTAAGAAAAAAGTCGGGATTATTCTTGGATGGTCCATTTTATGTTCTCTTTGTGGTTGATAGACAACCTATCAACATATAAAACTGAGAACCTTAAATACTTTATTGTCTTATGTCTGAGCCCTCAGAGGAGTAGCTTTTATACTAGCTTTATTAGAAGCTTTTGTACAAGGTTTTTTGGAACCTTCTTCTAACTTCTTATTCTCAAATTCACTTTTTTATTATAATCTTAAGCTACAGAATCACTCATTTTGTCTTGATGATACACCTCTATTTTCATACTAGGTGATATAATAGGAGTAGAGCAAGCACTATTTCTTAAGAGTTTTAAGCCTTGGACCTAGTGGTTTGAGGTTTGTATTGTTCATTAGTTGGGCAAGATGGGCACTCTTCCTCCGACCCACTAGATTCCATGGATTCAGACTCTGATACAGTGGGTTTGTCTTTTAGCGCCAACTTGGAAGTTATTTCTTTGTGGGCTTCCTCATCTTATTGCTTCTTGTTCACTTTAGGTGACATGGTACCTTTGGAATACATAAATAGTAACAACAATCACAATGTAATGTAGCAATATAGTATAAGCAGACTCTTAGGATGACCCTCAAAATTTTTTATTGTGAGTAAAGATGATCTGTCCTATGGGTCGTGGTAAGAATTTCCTGAATGCTAATAATTTATCCATCTCAGAATGAGTGCATACAATGACTCACTATGTTATATAATAATTGTTGGAGGTCTTATCCAATGTAACCTATAGTAGGGTCATTACATTACCCAAACAATCTAGCGCACGAGCCGTTGCAAAATACAACATATTATTGGTTAGCTCTTGAAGCCTTCCCTCTTTAATTAGTTGTATTAATTAGATATTGGAGTTTATTTTAACACTTGAGGGATAGTCATACTACAACCATAATAACAACACCATTTTAACGGGTTTACACAACAAAAGCACAAATATGTACTACCTCAAAACTCTATTTGTCAGAACTGTTACCATACTTAAAGCATCACAAATCATTATGATACTTTCGACACAAGGAAAACCTAACTGTATCCTTTTATTTTTCAAGCTATGAATAATAGGTAAAGAAACTTCTCAACAAACATTCTTTATTGAGTTCTTGATAATGAAGATGATTGGCTTTGGTAAAGAGGAATTGAAATGGTGTAGTGTACTTCATAGAGGTATCCATACTTGCATGACAAATTTTTAATGAGATATGAGACATTTTTAATTTCCTAAGGATTTACATGGACTAGATACTGATGACGAAGATGGTAAAGACTCTTGAATTGACATATAGGTACAACATTCCAAGTAGAAATTAATTTAGGGGATTCAGGAATTTTATTGTTAGGTTGCAGAGTTTTGATTTTGAGAGAGTACTATTGTACTTTGTTTGAATTGGAAATTTAGTATAGGTTAGAGCATTAGGTAAAGAAGGTATTAGTGATTATGGATCTTAAGCGAGTAGGGTCAGGTTGGGTCTATTTATTAAAATTCAAGTGTGCTGACCACTACTCATCCCTTAGTCCATTGCATGTGACAGCAACTTATCCAATATTCCCGTTCCATAATAACATAGGAAACTTACCTAGGAACTGATTGATCGTAGGACTGGTTGTTATATGATGAAATGATTCATTCATTGTTCTTTTGAAATAAAAGTCCTATATGTTAGTTTTTCAAGGTTTTTCCAAGAGTTGGATTCCACATTGGATCCAATGATGGAACAATCATTGTACACAACCTTTAAACAAACTCCTAAAAGTTGTTAAATCATCCTCGTCAAAATGTTAGGAACAATGAGCTATGGTATTATTCCAAATAACGAGCAATGATTTTGACCACATGTCAAAATCATAAACTGAGGATTTATTCCAAATTCTCAAGAACATGATATAGAAATCATAATATTTAAAACATACTATAATGCATTCCACTTGAAAATAAATTCCAAAATCTTAACTTGTAAACATGTAATAACTAGTCATTGTTCAAAACCTAATCATTTAGGCATTTCATCAAACCCTTGCAATTCATGGTTTAAACTAAGCATGGGAATAATTTTAAATCTTGTAGACAGCATGATTTAACTTTTAATATCACTATTTAGGGTTTAAGTTCAACAAACAATACCATTTAAATATGTTAGGTTTAATATCACTAACAATTTCATCGAAACATGATAAAGATTTGAAATTCATATAAGTTCATGGATATAATTCATAAAATATGTAATAAGGGTTGATTTCAATGAAAAAATATTCTAAACATCATGTATAATGTAAATTCATAAAAGCTTCATGGAGATAAATCATTATAAACATGTAATTTAGTGATTTAAAACATAAAAGATGGATTCTTGGACTCCATGGGTGAAAAGGACCCATGGATGAATATCTAACATACCTTAGAGCTTTAATTTTTAAAGAGAATTGACTTTTATTGAATGTTCTTTGATTGGGAATTACAATTTGTTGGATTTCTTGAAAAGGGGCTTGAATCTTATTTTTTGGAGATAAACTTGAGAGGAAACCCTAAATTTCTTGTTCATGAGAGTGGAGAGAATTATGAGTGATGAGAAATTTATATTTATCACTTAATACGGTTTAATACGTGATTTATGTCATGGGGTGAGGGAAAAGACCAACATACCCCTTCAAAACTGTTTAAGGGTGAGGTTGATCAAGTCTGATCATGGGTGATGACTTGGGCTGATAGGTCATCACTTAGTTTATGTCCTATCAACTTAGGTCATCATTTGGCATCTTAAACTGATGGATCAATGGTTTTGGCTGACGACTTGGCTAATAGTCATCACTTAGTTGACGACTTATCCGCTCAGGTCATCATTTTATTGACAAACTTACATACTGAAGTAAAATGAGTATAACCTTTTTCTTCGATATCAGATTAAGATGAAACCAAATGCGTTGGAAATAAAATTCAAAAATCTTTCTTTTGATATATGGTAACACACGTAATTCATTATGTACAATGTGTAATGATCCTTGAAAGTTGACCCAAGTTGATATGTTTACTAAAACTTAATAAATAGAAGCGTTTACAAGTTGTCTTTGAGTTAGGAGATTTTTATGATCTTTTTTGATATAAAAGGATATTTTAAAACTATATAATTGATCACCACACATATATAGAACTAGAATCATTGGATTTAGGTCTGTATACTTAGGAACAACAGTTTGAATTCTAGCACATAAATGTAGGGTGTTACAGGTATAGTGGCGGAGGCGCAACCTGTGGCTGTAGCTCCTAAACATGAGACCCTTCCTGTGCTGGTAGTTGCTTATATGGAAATGTCCTAGTTAGTGGTTACCAAACCTGCTATGTCTGTTGAGGAGTAAAAGATAGTTGATTCTTTATATTGGGTGCGCATAAATTTTTTGGTTCATTGGGTAAGGATCCATATGATTTTGTAATTTCTTGTAAGGATAAGATTCGTAATTTAAGCCTAGTTGAGAATCATGGTGCAGAATACACTACATTTTAGTTGGACTTGGCAACTCGATATTGGTGGAAAGGTTATCCTTATTCAAGGCCGATTAGATCTTTCACTTTTACATGGGCTTAGTTCTAGGAGATTTTCTTGGAGAACTACATGCCTTGTATCCTTAGAGATCTCTGCAGGGATTACTTCTATATATTGGAGTAGTGATCCATGACTATTGTAAAGTATAAGGCTCATTTTTTAGAATTGGCTAGGCGTGCTGCTTATATTCTTGATACTAAGTATTGAAGGGTTCGTTGCTTTGTTCAAAGATTGATACTTTCTCTTTGCATTTCTACTTAGAGTTTGGCTACTGAAGATAGGTCTTTTACTGAGGTTTCTAATCATGCTTAGGTAATGGAGGAGATGTATTTGGAAGTCCTAAAGGGGAAGCGATAAGAGACCTAGATATCAGCGTAGTTTTAATGGTAGTCGTAGTAGCTCCCAATTTTGAGGTTGTGGTTATCAAAGTAGGTACTATCTTCTTCATTCCTATTAGCATCAGAGTTAGCCTAGTAGAACTATTTAAATAGTGCTTCAGATTACTGATAGAGGTCAGTATTGTATTAATGATCACCCTAGTCAGAATTGTGGTTATTCTTTGAGGAGTTCATCTTTTAGTTATTCTAGTTGTGGCGATTATTCCGCGTTAGCTAGATCTTCTAGTTCTAGTTCATATTATGGTTGTGGAGTTTTTTTTATCATTAATCGCATGATTTCCCTAATCATGGGGCAATTAATATCGTTGCTTAGAGTGTTCCTCTTATTAGAGTAGTTCATACCTCAGCTATAGTTGGATTGAATGGTCATAGGGGTTGTCCCCAGGGTGATTGTGGAGGCTCTTAGGTAGGCAGGAGACGTGAATTGTCAAGATCCCAATGATGTGTCAGCCATTGTCAGTTGTATGTAGTACCTGAGAGACCCAAGATAAGTCTTTGGATGTAGTTGTCACATGCATGATTTTTGTCGGTCGTTAGTTGGCCTTTGCTTTATTTAATTTTGGATAATCATACATATTTGTGTATTATTATTTTACTCCATGATTAGAGTTATCATAGGATTAATTTTTTGTGCCCTTGAGTGCATCTACTACTGTGGGTAATTCTTTAGTAGTAGATCGGGTATTCAGATCTTATTTTATGACTATTAGGGTGTTGATACTCATGTTGATCTTGTTTTATTTGACATGGTGAATTTTGATATTACATAGGCATGGACTGATTATCCCACTATCATGCGGTCATGGATTTTTTTGCCAAGACCGTTACCTTAGTGAAATACCCAGGGTTTTGGATCCTTAGAAAATTTCTTGGATTTCTGGGTTCTAGACTAGATACCACTAGGGGGTACATGTCGTATGCTGTGGTATGGTTGGTAAGGTTTGTTCATACACTAACCAGTGTTGGTTGGTGGGTTGGATTATTTTCTAGAATGAGTATGACTTGGTTGGTATGAGACGTATGGTTGGGTACGAGTCATTCCATTATCTCATATGGTAGGCTGTAATACCCCGTATTTTTCCTAGCTAATTTCATCTCAAGAATGTCTAGTATTAGCTTCTAAATTGAATGATGGTTATTCCATGAGGAATTTTTAAAATTTTTCAAGAATTTCATTTGGGAAATTCAATAAGTTTTCTATCGATATAAGATTCGTCGAAATCTGATAACCGGGTCAGAAGTTACGATTATTTCAAGTTCCCGTCGTAAAATAGTGCCATAATAGTTAGTGGCGCACCGCGCCACAAGAGGAAATGACATTTGGCAAATTCCAGTAAGGGTCCACAATTATAGCGCGTTGCGCTAGGGCCCAAATTCAGAATTGTCCTTTTTTAGTGTCTTAGTGCGATTTCCTCAGCGTCGCGCCAAAGTTCTAGGTCACAAAAGAAGGGGCAACGCGATGGCTCCGCGTCGCGCCATCCCTCAATTTCCCAATTGTCAAATTCCAGTGACACAGCGAGATAGTGCCGTGTCGTGCCAAGGGTTTAGTTCGGGAAATTTTTACTGAAATTAAATTACTTGTCCAGGGTTAAAAGGGTTTACTTCCCACCCCTATTTAAGCCCTTTAACACGTGATTCAACCACTTTTCACCCAAAATACACTCTCTTCTCTCAAAAACCTCTTAAGAACAAGCTAGGATCTTCATAGAAGATCCAATTCCAATAATGTTTCTCAGTCAATCTTCACAAAATCATGAACTAAGGTATGCGTAGTGTACATTCATGGACTCCTTTCGTCTATGAAGCCCAATAATCTCCTTTCTAAGTTTAAGTTTATGAATTTCTTTAAGAATTTCATGTGGGGTTTTTTTTGTTTATGTTGAGAATGATCAATTGAATTCAAATCCATGTTGGGTGATCAATTTTATGTGGAATTGATTTGTATAGATGTATATTCATGTGAACCTATGAATAAACTCTAGGATGCTGAAATTAGAGATGAATCATGAGGATTAATTGTTTTATTATGTTGTCTACATATGTTATGCCTACCATGTGTTTGCTTAAATGCCTAGATGAAGGAACAATGCCCAGCTATTATGATATAATGAAATCTCCATGTATGTACAAGTTATGCTGTTTTGATGGAATACTTCTATAAATGTATTATGGATTATGATGTTAGTTATATGTTCAAGTAAGTTATGCTTGGTTAGTTTTCCTTCCATCGAGTCCTGGGGGTACTCGTACCCGAAACATTAGCTGTATGCCTAGAGCCATGTCATGTTTTCATGATACTCTCAGTCATCTATGATCCTTAGACTTCAGAAAGTCTTTTGACTCAGGAAATCTCCATAATCTCATGACCTCAGTCAGTTGTCAGATATCAGTAGTATTGTATCAGTCAACGGAATCTAGAAATTCATCTCATGTTCAGTTCAGTAAATCATGTTCATTATCCATTCAGATGGGAGTAGAAATTAGCACCGAGTGAACCAAAGGATGAGGACACAAACTATCAGATGAGGGTGTGATCGTTAGCAGTCATCCTTGCATTCTAAAACTATGTAGCCAACATAGGTTGAGACATCAACACTGTCAATGAGGGTTGATGAGCTGGATAAGCACTGTCAGATAAGGGACCCACTGTTCTCCTACAGGGGACACTATCAGATGAGGGTCACCCACAACTTGTCCTTACCAGTGGAGTAGTATTGACACACTTCCAATTGGAGTTACAGATTGGACCCCAACTCAGCCATAATGGCATATCAGGGGCATGTCGGTTAGATAACTACTTCCCACAATTTTATGTTACAGAATCAGGACTGTCAGATATAGTCAATCAATCTCAGTAATAGAACTCAGATAGCTCTTCAGATTTAGGGACTTTCAGATACACTCAACTCAGATACAGTACGAAACTCAGATAGTTCCATCAGATTTAGGACTGTCAGATACAGCCACTCATGTTATCAGTTATATTCAGATTCAATAATTATGTTCTCACAGTATTAGTGTCAGTTGTAATGTCTCATGCATGTATTCTCATGCTCATGATAGTTAGTCAATTATTATTATTGTTTATGTATATGAACCCTATGCATTCAGCCTACCACACATGCATACCAGTACATTCAAAGTACTGACACATTTGCGCTATGGTGTCTTATACCATAGGTTTAGAGACACGAGTTCCAGAGCAACAATAGATTCCATATTTACACTGAAAGAGTTAGAAGTGATTCCTCATCTTTTGAGGACATGATTATTTCCCTATTATCTCATTAATCAGTTTATTAGTTGGAGTTACTTGGGGAAATATCCCATCAACTCCTTACTCAGATAATTTATTTAGTTAGAGGCTTTCTAGACTATCGTGTTTCATACTTCAGTATTTTAAGTTTTGTTTTGGGTATTCTATTACCCCACAGAGATGTTATATTATTCAGATTATGTTCAGTTTTGAACCTTACGGCCTTTCAATTTATGTTTCCACATTATTCAGGATTTTATACAGTATACAGGTACAAATATAAGTCATGGGTTAACTTGTGGTCCTTTGGGGTCATGAGCTCAGTGTAGCATTCCTAGTATCATATTTGGGGCTTTACAAACTTGGTATCAGAGACTAAGGTTTAATAGAGTCCTAGGAAGTCTGAAAACCGCATATAGTAGACTCTTGTACATGGATGTATTGCTTGCCACATTTATTTGTAGGAGGCTATAAGATGTTTTACGAACAGTTTCCCCTCTTTTAGTATTCATGTCGAGCTAGTGAGCATATTCTCAAGTCAATCTCTCAGTCTGATCCATTTCTCCCTTTCTTCTACAAAACATGCCTCCTAAAAGAAAAAACTAAAATCAGTCAGCCCCTCAGCCCGAAGATCCTTTGGTCGATCATGTTTCTCATGTGGAGTTCAGGGCTATATTCACTACTTTTTCCCAGTCAGTTGTCGCTCAAAATAAATGGACAACACTCATTCCGGCCAACCCAATGGCAAATTCAGCCGCAGCTAGGATTCGGGACTTCTCCCGAAAGAATCCTCTGTCCTTCCTCGGGTCTAAGGTAGATGAGGACCCTAAGGAATTCATTGATCACGTTAATAAGGTGATAGACATCATAGGGGTGACTACTGTTGAGAGTGCTGAGCAAGCTGCATATAAGATGCAGGATATGGCTCATACTTGGTTCAAATAGTGGAAGTCAGAAAGGTCAGATGACGCAGTTCCTATAGAGTGGGAGGAGTTTGTCACCATATTTTAAGATAGATTCGTTCCCCAAGAGATTAGAGAGGCTATGGTTCTAGAATTCATCAACCTCAGGCAGGGCAATATGATGATTAAAGAGTATTCTCTTAAGTTTACTCAATTATCCATACATGCCCCTCATGTGGTTGCAGACAACAGAGCTAACATGAGTAAGTTCACTTTAGGGGTAAATGATAGTGTGGTAAGTGAGTGCAGATCTGCCATGCTGAAAGTGACATGACTTTAGCTAGACTTATGACTCATTCTCAGAAGATAGAGTAGCAGAAGATTAAGCAAAGGGAGAAGTAGAATAAGAGAGCGAAGAAAGGTAGTTTCAACTTTGCTCAGCCTAAATTAGAAGGAGAAAACCATTCCCAGTTTCATCCTAAGTCATCAGTTCCAAAAACTTCTTCAGCCAGTGCTCCATTTCCAAAGTTTAGGGAGGGTAATAGAGATAGAGCACCAGGATCTAAGTCTCAGGGGAGTGTCAGCAATGCCCGAACTAATCCTCTTTGTCAGACTAATGGTAAGAAACACAAAGGTGCTTGTAGAGCTGGTAGCGATGTCTATTTTGATTGTACCAAGCCAGGCCACCGAGTCAGAGACTGCCCTCAGTCAGTTTATCAGAATCATCTCCACTCCTCAACTCAGTTCGGTCACCCGAATCAGCAGGGTTTCACCACTAGTTCTACTAGTGGGAAACACCCAAATCGTCTCTATTCTCTTCAGTCCCGACAAGATCAGGAAAATTCTCCTGATGTAGTCACTGGTACGTTAAAGATCTTTCATATGAATGTTTACTCTTTGCTAGATCCAGGAGCTTCATTATCTTTTGTTACTCCCTATATAGCAGGCGATTTTGGAATAAGTCCTGAAATCCTAATAGAGCCCTTTTCAGCCTCTACCCCAGTGGGTAAAACCATCATAGACCATCGGTTATACAGGAACTGCCCGATTATGATATTTCAGAAAGTCACTTTAGCAAACTTAGTCGAATTAGAGATGACTGATTTTGATGCCATTATCGACATGGATTGACTTCATTCCTGCTATGCCATAGTCGACTATAAAAATAGAATAGTCCAGTTTTAGTTCCCAAATGAACCCGTCCTAGAGTGGAAGGGGCAGTGTATCTATTTTCAGAGGTCAGCTTGTTTACTACCTTCAAGCAAGGAAATTTATATCTAAGGGATATGTCTATCATCTTGTTCATGTTAAGGATTCCCGTTCCAAGACTCCCAGTCTTGAATCAGTCCCAGTAGTGAATGAATATTCAGATGTCTTTCTCGAAGATCTTCCAGGAATTCCTTCCAAAAGGGAAATGGACTTCGGTATTGATCTTCATCCAGATACTCAGCCTATCTCTATTCCTCCATACAGAATGGCACCCGCAAAACTCAAAGAAATGAAAGAAAAATTAAAGAATCTATTAGATAAGGGATTCATCAGGACCAACGTTTTCCCGTGGGTCGCTCCAGTATTATTCATGCGCAAGAAAGATGGTTCTCTCATAATGTGTATAGACTACCATCAACTCAATAAGGTTCAAGAACAAGTATCCTCTTCCCAAAATCGATGACTTCTTTGACCAACTTCAGGGTGCCAATTATTTCTCTAAGATAGACCTCAGATCCGGCTATCATCAGTTCAGAGTCAGAGAATATGACATTCCAAAAATAGCTTTTCGTAACAGGTCTGGTCACTTCGAATTCCTAGTCATGTCATTTGGTCTTACCAATTTCCCAACCACTTTCATGAACTAGATAAACTGTGGGTTCAAGCAGTACTTGTACATGTTCGTCATAGTCTTCATAGATGATATTCTGGTCTATTCTCACAGTGAGCATGATTATGCAGACCATCTCAGAATAGTACTTCAGACTCTCAAAGATCATTATCTATTCGCCAAATTCAGTAAGTGCAAATTTTAGCTAAGGTCAGTAGTATTCCTTAGTTATATCATTTCCAGTGATGGCATTAGAGTAGATCCTAAAAAGACCAAAGTAGTAAGAAATTGGCCTCGTTCTGTCTCTCCATCGAATATTAGGGGTTTCTTGGGTTTGGCTGGCTATTATAGAAGGTTTGTTGAGGGATTTTATTCTATTGCATCCCCTATGTCCAGATTGACTCAGAAAAAAATCAAGTTTCAGTGGTCAGATCCTTGTGAGAAGAGGTTTCAAGAGTTGAAGAGTAGACTTACCTCAACTCCAGTTTTAGCTCTTCTAGATGGTCTAGATGGGTTCGTAGTGTATTGTGATGCATCTAGAGTAGGTTTGGGATGTGTCCTCATATAGCATGGTAAGGTCATAGATTACGCCTTCAGACAACTCAAACCCCATGAGAAGAATTATCCTACTCATGATCTTATGATAGCCACCACAGTCTTTGCCTTTAAGATTTGGAAGCATTATCTCTACGGAGTTCATGTAGATTTCTTCACAGAACATAAGAGTCTTCAGTATGTCTTTTCTCAAAAAGATCTCAATCTTCGTTAGAGAATATGGTTAGAGCTATTGAAAGATTATGACATGAGTGTCCTCTATCATCTGGGCATGGCCAATGTAGTGGCCAATGCTCTCAGTAGACTATCGATGGGTAGTGTTGATCATGTGGATGACAGTAAGAAGAAGCTAGATCACAAAGTCCATTAGCTTGCCAGACTAAGCATTCTCTTAGTCGATACAGATGAGGGTGATATATAGGTTCAGAGTAGTTCAGAATCATCTCTAGTTTTCGAGGTGAAAGAAAATCAAGATAGAGATCCCAACCTTGTCAAGTTGAAAGAGTCAGTTAAGGATCAGAAAATAGAGGTTTTCTCTAAAGGGGGAGATAGTGTTCTTCGTTGTCAGGGTCATCTCTATGTTCCCGGTATAGATGACTTAAGGTAGCAAATTCTTGTAGAAGTGCATGGTGTGCGCTACTCTATTCATCCAAGGGGCACAAAGATGTACCGCAACATAAGGGAAATCTATTGGTGGAGTGGGATGAAGAGAGACATTATAGAGTTTGTCGCTAAGTGCTCTACATGTCAGCAGGTTAAGATAGAGCATCAAAAGCCTAGTGGGTCCATGCAGGAGTTCAGTATTCCAACTTGGAAGTGGGAAGTTTTAAACATGGACTTCGTGATAGGTTTGCCTCAAACTCGTCAGCAAGATGATTCATTCTGGGTCGATGTAGAAAGAATGACCAAATTGGCTCATTTCCTTCCAGTTTATACCTCTTATTCAGCCGAGGATTATTCCAAACTCTACATCAAGGAGTTGTTCAGATTTCACAGTTTTCCATTGTCCATTATCTCAAATAGAGGTACCCAATTTACCTCTTATTTTTCTGGAAAGCATTCTAAAAGGGTGTTTATACCCAAGTTCATCTTAGTACAACCTTTCATCCTCAGACAGATGGTCAAGAAAAAAGTATAATTCAGACGTTAGAAGATATGCTAAGGGCATGTGCAATTAATTTCAAGGAAAGTTGGGATGACCACTTACCTTAGATTGAGTTTGCATACAACAACAACTATCATTCCAGTATTCGGATGGATCCATTTGAAGATCTCTATAGTATGAGATGTAGATCTCCAATTGGTTGGTTCAAAGTTAGTGAGGCCTCAGTTATAGGGCCTAACTTAGTATTCGACGCCTTATAAAAAGTCTAGTTGATTAGAGAAAGACTCCGGGCTTCACAGAGCCAATAGAAGTCTTATGAAGATGTTCATAGAAAAGATCTCAAGTTTGATATTGGTGACTATGTCTGTCTAAAGATCTCTCCCATCAAGGGAGTGAAGTAGTTTGACAATAAAGGAAAACTCAGTCCCTGATATGTCGGTCCCTTCAAGATTCTCAGTTGATTCGGAAAGGTAGCTTATGAGCTCAAATTGCCTTTAGATCTAGCCTCAGTTCATCCAATCTTTCATATTTCTTTGCTCAAGAAATGCATAGGTTACCCATCAGTTGTAGTCCCTATTCAGAGAGTTGATGTTCAAAACACTCTCACTTATGAAGAGATTCCAGTTGAAATCTTAGACTATCAGACTCGTAGATTAAGGAACAATGAAGTCCCTCTAGTTAATGTTCTTTGGTGAAATCAGTCTGTCGAGGGAGTTACTTGGGAAGTAAAGGCAGACATGTGTACCAAGTATCCTCACCTCTTTTTCCCCAACTCAGATCAAGCTCAAGGTAACAGTTCTCCTTAAGCTTACTCAGTTTCATGTTCGGTGTTCATCACACACTTGGTATGCAACTTTATCCTCATGTTCCCATTAGAAACTTGGCATCAAGTACCATTTCATATTCATTCATGCACATATGTATCAGTTCAATAATGTAATTATGCATCAGACATGCATTCTTATTGTGAGAAACTTAGTTCTTCAGAACACTCAATCATGCATTCATGAATTAGTTACACATGCATTAGATATGCATGTTTAGTACTATATGTTTAGCCTTTTAGTCATGTACGTCATGAGATCATGTTCTAGTTATTCATGTTCAATATGTACGTCAGTTGTTTTTCTCCCCTCTCACTTAGTATCATTCGAAGACGAATGTTCTCAAGGGGGAGACATTGTAATACCCCATACTTTTCCTAGCTAATTTCATATAAAAAATGTATAGTATTAGATTCTACATTGAATGATGGTTATTCTGTGAGGAATTTTCAATATTTTTATGTGGGAAATTCAATAAGCTTTCCATCGATATAAGATTCACCCAAATCCGATAACTGGGTCAGAAGTTACGACTATTTGAAGTTTCCGTCGTAAAACAACACCATATTAGTCAGTGGCGCACCATGACACAAAAGGAAATGGCATTTGGAAAATTCCAGTAGGGGTCTGCAATTATGGCACGTCGCGCCAGGGCCCAAATTCAGAATTGTCCTTTTCCAGTGTCTTAGTGTGATTTTCTCCACGCCGCACCAAAGTTCTAGGTCCCAAAAAAAGGGGAAATATGATGGCTCCACGTCTCTCCATCCCTTAATTTCCCAATTATCAAATTTCAGTGACACGAAGCGATAGGCCGCATCGCGCCAGGGGTTCAGTCCAGGAAAATTTACTGAAATTAAAGAACGCATCCAGGGTTAAAAGGGTCAACTTCCAACCCCTATTTAAGCCCTTTAAATCATGATTCAGCCACTTTTCACCCAAAATACACTCTCTTCTCTCAAAAACCTCTCAAGAACAAGCTGGGGTTTTCATCAAAGATCCAATTCCAAGAAAGTTTCTCTGTCAATCTTCACAAAATCATGAACTAAGGTATGTGTAGTGTTCATTCATGGACTCCTTTCGTCCATGAAGCCCAAGAATCTCCTTTCTAAGTTTAAGTTTATGAATTTATTTATGAATTTCATGCAGGGTTTGTTTTGTTTATATTGAGAATGATCAATTGAATTCAAATCCATGTTGGGTGATCAATTTTATGTGGAATTTATTTGTATAGATGTATATTCATATGAACCTATGAATGAACCCTAGGATGATGAAATTAGAGATGAATCATGATGATTAATTGTTGTATAATGTTGTCTACATGTGCTATGCCTACTATGTGTTTGATTAAATTCCTAGATGAAGGAACAATGCCCAACTAGTATGATATCATGAAATCTCCATGTATGAACAAGTTATGCCTATCACATGTTTTGATGGAATGCTTATATAAATGTATTATGGATTATGATGTTAGATATATGTTCAAGTAAGTTATGCTTGATCATTTTTCCTTCCATAGAGTCCTAGGGGTACTCGTACCCAAAACATTAGCTGTGTGCCTAGAGTTATGTCATGTTTTCATAATACTCTCAGTCAAGCTATGATCGTTAGACTTCAGATAGTCTTATGACTCAGGAAATCTCCATGATCTCAGGACCTCAGTCAGTTGTCAGATAGTAGTAGTATTCCATTAGTCAACGTAATTTAGAAATTCAGCTCATGTTCAGTTCAGTAAATCATATTCAGTGTCCATTCAGATAGGAGTAGAAATTAGCATAGAGTAAACCCAAGGATGGGGACACACACTATTAGATGAGGGTGTGATCCTTAGTAGTCATCCTTGCATTCCAAAACTATGTAGCCAACATAAGTTGAGACATTAACATTGTCAATGAGGGTTCATGAGGTGGATAAGCACTGTCTGATAAGGGCCCCACCATTCTCGTATAGGGGACACTATCAGATAAGGGTCACCCACAACTTATCCTTATAAGTGGCACGGTTTTGACACTCTTCTAATTGGGGTTATAGATTGGACCCCAACTCATCCATAATGGCATATCAGGAATTTAAGTGAAGGCAACAATTTTTGAATTTTAAATTTCATCCCATGACTTCTTGTTTGTGGTTTCAATTAGGTCCACTGTTGTTGAACTGAAAGGAACAACAAACGTGATTGAAAGGAAAATTGAGTATCATTACTTCCATATTAATATGGTAATATTTTATTGTGTTTTATAGCGTTAGCATGCTTTCAACATTTCTTGGAGAAGATCAGAGGCTTGCTGCAGTTTATGAATCCCAATAATTTTCAAACTTTCCTCTAGCTTGCTTATTCTGTATTCAAGCTGGTCGTTGCCGTCTTCGAAGTTGGTCAAGAATTCCTTTTATCTTGTGAGCTCGATCAGGAACACCACCTTCAAAGTTGTGGCATTTTAGAAGTCCTTCACAACACTCTCTTCAAATGCCTTAAAGGATACATGGAGGGTCGCTGTGTTTGTTTTAGGTCAAAATGTGTTGATGCACACTCAAGATATGGTCCCAACCATTGACCATCACACTTTTATCAAGCATTGCTCAATGCATCTTGCTCAACTAATTTGATAAATTAATAAGCGAGGAATTACGTAGTGTATGATCTAAACCTACTCTACCAAGCCTATAAAATGCTACATAACTCTAGGCTCATTACCCTATCAAAAAAATTGGCTTGAGTTAGTGGACAAATAAAATGAGCTTAATCTCTCATCCTTTCTGTTGATCGCTCTTCTCCAATTATAGATGACTAGATATCTTCTATGCGAAAGTCTACACCATCACAAGAAAGCTTGCCAGGGTGCAAGCCTTTAGATTACATCATCAGTAATCTCTCAGTATCGAGTGATATTGAGAAATTACTTATCATGCCTTCTAAAAACGTTCGCTACGGCAAGAATTTCTATTGATGATAAGATATCTTCCATGCGAAAGTCTACACCATTCGTAGAAATTCTTTACAGAGCGAAAGTCTTGGGAAGGCATTATTAATAATCTCTCAACATCAAGGAAGTGTTGTACGAAAGTCTTCAGAAGACATTCAAAAATAAGGAAGTTTTCAGCAATGACTACATATAATTATCATCAACAACCTCACCAGATTCACTCCTCATACAAAAGAAAAGGTAGAAATATTTTCATTTGCAGTCACCTGTTATTTATTTAACAAACCAAACAAAGATAAATTAAATGCTAGATTTAGTTCATCTTTGCTTGGTTTGTTAAATAAATAACATGCGAATGGAACTGAAAATATTTATGCCTTTTCTTTTGTATAAGGAATGAATCTAGTGAGGTTGTTGATGCCTTAATTATGTGTAGTCATTACTGAAAACTTTCTTATTTTTGATTCTATTCTGAAGACTTTCGTACAAGACATCCTTGATGTTAAGGGATTACTAATAATGCCTTCCCAAGACTTTTGCTCTAGCAAGAATTTCCGTTGATGGTGTATACTTTTTCTAGGCAGATATCTGGTCATCAACAGAAATTCTTATCGTAGCAAACGTCTTGAGAAGGCATGACTAGTAATCTCTCAATATCACTCAATACTGAGAGATTATTGATGATGTCATCTGAAGACTTTTGCCCTGGCAAGCATTTCTGGCGATGGTGTAGACTTTTGCATAGCAGATATCTTGTTAACTATAATTGGAGAAGAGCGATAAGCAAAAAGCCTGAGGGATTGAACTCGTTTGATTTGTGCACTACCTCGATCAATTTTTTTATAGGGTAATAAGAGTGAAGTTACTTAATGTTTGATAGGCTTGGTAGAGCCGATTTAGATCACATGCTACATAACTCCTCGCTTATTAATTTATCAAATTGGTTGAGCAAGATGCATTGAGCAATGCTCGATAAAAGTGTGTTGTTCAACTATTCGGACCACATCTTGAGTGTGCATCAACATATTTTGACCTAAAACAAACACAACGACCCTCCATGTATCCTTTAAGGCTTCTAAAGTCCTTCTTCAATGACACAACATTGAAGGTAGTGTTCCTGATCGATCTTACAAGATATCAGGAACTCTTGACCAACTTCGAAGATGGCAACGACAAGCTTGAATACAGAATTCGCAAACTGGATACAAGATTGAAAATTATTGAAATTCAAAAACTAGAGCAAGCCTCTGGTCTTCTCCAAGAAATGATGGAAGCATGCTAAGGATATAAAACACAATCGATAATAACTATATTTCTATGGAAGTGATGATACTCAATTAGCCTTTCAATCACGTTTGTGGTTCCCATCAGGTCAACAACAGTGGACCTAATCGTAACAACAAATAAGAAGGCATGGAATGCAATTTAAAATTCAGAAATTGCCGCCTTCACTTATATTCCTTACTTTAACTGCAATTGTTGTTGGCGCAAGTTTTCTAGACTTACTGTACATCATTTAAACCCTCAATGCCAGTAAGGATACATTCTTGGACTTCTACTATTTTCTATCTAGGTGATAATCCCGACCACGCTACCTAGGCAAAGCTCCCTAGCAAAATGTCCATCTACATTATTTTTCTCTCAGAGAGACAACAGATGAATTTACATTGCCGGATACACTTTCATATTTGCAATTGATTAAGATTTATCATATTGTTTTTAGATAATTTCATCGGCCAGATTCGCTAGAAGTCTTACTATCTACCCTATGTATCCTCTTTAATTAGCTCTCAGATGATATAGTCTTTCATCAACTACCTTTTTTCGTCGCAGGCATTCTCCTTCGGCTCCTTCTGGCATATAATCATTTTCTCGATCAACCCTACCATATAAATTTGGCTAGGGGAATTTCTATTGTTTTTTTGTTCTTGTTTAATGCAGTACGAGGCTTCGAAGGTGTTCTTAGAGTCCAATTCACACTTAAAGTTAAGTCCAATTGCTATTGTTTCTCTGTAATGACACAAAATATTTATCCCTTCTCAAGACTTGACACGCATAAACACATGTAACAACCATCAGTAATTCGTAACAGGGTATCTGCACCATCTTCATGACGCCCCCAACCTTGTCAATTCGAACCCATCAAACTTTACAATGCAGGATCTTGTTTGAATGATCAGTGCCTAATCGGTTAAAAAATGCATTCACAAAAACATTATACTTTGTATGTGTTATCCCGGTGACCTTATCAATAATACTTCTTAACTCACACTCACATGATAGTGGATCCATCTGCACGCACCTTATTCTTCCTAGCCCATCTATGGCTTAAATTGAATAAACAGATGACTAGAAAGTTGCAACAGACGCCATATCTGTTGGAAAAACAAATTGATATATCCATCTGTTGTAACAGAATGTCAAGATATTGTAAGTTATCTAACAAATGGATTAAATTTTACAATAGATTACCCATCTGTTAGATTTATTTTAAAGCTATTTTCTTTTCTTTCCAAAATACAATAAAAAGATAAAATGTTGTATTTAGATCCATTTTTTTTAATTTATATATTCAAAAATTCACCAGTTTCATTTAATTAAGGAATATATGAACAGTCGTGGATTCTTATTTAACTATTAGTCACCCCTTCCAATTCAATCATTTATAAATAGGTCTCTCTGGCCTTCTTTCCTTACTCCCTCTCACTCGTTCATTCTACTACACTTACAGTACAAATATGGTTGATCTAGATTCGTGAAAGAAGTTTCATAAGGAGTCCTAACGGGAACTTCAAAGGCAGTTTGATAACCTTAATAGGAATTTGACTGACTTCAGAGCAAGGCTGAGGAGGGAGGTCCTGCTGCTGCCGAATGAAACTTGTCCGGTTAACAATAATAATAGTAATAATAATAATAATAATAATAATAGTAATGATAATAATAATAGTAGTAATAATTAGGTTATGTTTTTTCTTTCTTTTAGCGTATGTATTGGTTTGGTTTGGTCGACTTTGAATTTTTAATTCTTATTTAATATTTAATTATCATTTTATTTATTCTATATTCTAAAAATTTTGACAGTTGGAGGTAGGGATTGAGCACTCGTGGAAGAAGAGGGTGGGTGGTGAAAAATTATGATTATCCTAGAAATGATTTGTTAATAAATAATAAGGAACTAAATGATATACATAATTTATAACCGTAAAAGAATGTTTATTTAATTTAAAAAGAAGTCACATCATTGGATTATATGATGATTGTTAAGGAAAACGTGAATAGTCGTGATCGTGACTTTTTGTCTAAACACATTCAACAAACAAAATTAAACAACGCTGTTGATGCAACAAATTTCTCATCTTTTGCGACTGATTAATGAGTTGTTAGAAGAAATCAAAAAAGCTCCTAAAATAGATGGTTGATTTGTTGCAACAGATGGTATATCTATTGCAACAGATGGGTTATCTGATGCAACAGATATACAATTTGTTGCCATAACTCAATAAAAATAATGGCTATTATTTTATTAAAGAAACAATTATTGAAAACCAGGTGTCTTTGATTTTTAAATTGAGAAAAAGGTTATTTAAATCTAAGAACTAATTATTATAATAAAAATAAGTTGAAAAGTCATGACTTTTCACAATAATAAAAAATTCACCAGCTTGATTTAATTAAGTCATTTCTTTTCATAGAAAACAATAAGGAAATAAATGATAAAACACAATTTAAACCGTAAAAATCTCATAAAAAATACTCTTGTTTTTAAATCTGTTTTATTAATTATATAATAAAAAGGTCAGTAAATTTGGATTAATGATATGATGATAATTTTTTTAAAAAATAAGATAGATTATATGTTGCAACAGATATATTATCTAATGCAACAGATATCTATTGTTGCAACGGATGATATATCTATTGTCACATATGGGTTATCTGATGCAACATATGTATAATCTGTTGTCACAACTCAGTATAAAAATAGTTCCTTGAAAGAACTAATTATTAATAATAATAACCTGAAAAGTCATGACTTATCGCAATATTGCTTAATTTAATTAAGTCATAACTTTTTACAGTAATCAAGAATGTCATTATTAAATGGAGGTGAACAGTTGTGCCTTTAAATCTGTTTTATTAATTTATATAATTAAAAAGTCAGAAAATTTGGATGTCATGATGATAATTTTTTTTTAAAAAAGAGATATATAGATTATATTTTGCAATAACTATATTATCTGATGCAACATGTTATCTATTTATTAAAACTGATGATATATCTGTTGTCACAGATGAGTTATCTGATGCAACAAATATATAATTTGTTGTCACAACTCAATATAAAAATGGTTCCTGAAAATTCATGACTTATCACAATATTGCTTAATTTAATTAAGTCATAACTTTTTACAGTAATCAAGAATGTCGTTAATAAATAGAGGTGAACAGTTAATTAAATAGTCAGAAAATTTAGATGTCATGATGATAATTTATAAAAATATATATATATAGATTATATGTTGCAACATATATATTATCTGATGCAACTGGTTATCTATTTATTGCAAATATCTGTTGTCACAGATGATTTATCGGATGCAACAGCTATATAGTCTGTTGTCACAACTCAATATAAAAACGGTTCCTGGAAAGAACTAGTTATTAATAATAATAAACTGAAACGTCATGACTTATCACAATATTGCATAATTTAATCAAGTCATAACTTTTCACAGTAAGCAAGAAATATCATTAATAAATGGAGGTGAACAGTTGTGACTTTTTTCCTAACATATTCAAGTTCAATTCTCTATAAATAGGTCCCTCCTTACTCAATTGTTCATTCCACTACACTCTATTTATTCCTTGCTCTTGTTACACCTTCAACTACTTTCTCTCCAAGGACTTGATAGCCTTTTCCTGTCTCTGGTAAGTTTTCCATATGTCCCTCTTCCTATCATTTTCCCATTCAATTTGAAATACTTAAACAATCGATTCTTCCTTTTTGTCTTCAATTTTTCCTGAAAGCGGAGGAATGTCTCATTAATTATAACTAACCATTTCATTAAACAATTTTAAAATTAATATAGAATGAGAGATATATATGATATAGAATCAAATATAAAACTGTAATAAAAATATTTCAATTTTTGTGTAAATATACGATGTATTACGTTCAAATTTTTTTTCTTTACTTTTATTTTTATGTGTGTGTTTTGTCAACTTATGGGTTTTCTCTAGATATGGCTGATCTAGTGTGGGATATTGCTATTTTATGAGACGCCATGCGTGAACTGCAGAAAGGGTTCATGACCTGTAGTGGGAGTTGGCTGCCGTCAGGGTAAGGATGTTGCGGGTGATCTACAGGCTGAGGAGGGCGTTGCTGCTGTCGGTTAAAGATTGGACGGCTGGCTATACAAATAATAATGATGATAATAATAATTAAACATTTTCTTTTCTTTTACCTATGTATTTTTATTTTTTTTGTTGAATAAAAAAATTATGTTCGATGCATTTGACGTTTTAATTCCTATTTAATTTTAATGTTGTCTGTTTTATTTTCTCAACAAATAACATGTCTACAATTAAGGAATAATTAGAATCCAGTATCAATAGCAAGAGATCAATATATGAGCTATCTGTTGGGTTTGTGATAGGAGCTGTATTTTGTTGTTCGAAATAGATTATTCATGTATTGCAACAGAATAATTATCTGTTGCAACAGATTACTTGTCTGGTGCAACAGATTACTTATCTATTGCAACAGACAACTAATCTGGAGAAATAAATTATTTATCTGTTGCAACAGATTAGTAATTTGGTACAACAGATTATTAATCTGTTAAAACAGATAACTAATCTGGTGCAATAGATTATTAATTTGTTGCAACAAAATACCCATCTATGCAATTCATATTACGGGAACCTACAACCATAATCATGAATCTAACATGAGTCTACTGTTGCAACAAAACATTTATATGGGGCCAGAGATGATGGATCTGTTTAATAAGATTGCTCTTATGTTGCATTCATGTTCGCGTGCTAGCTATTGTTGCAAAAATAGCACACAAGCAGTTACCCAGATGAAAAATTCAACTAAAAAGCATAATTTGACTTACCAAAGTCTCCTCTCAAAGTAAATGCCAAAGCTGAAAGTGATGTATGAAAAAAATTTAACCTAAGAAATTGGTCAAAGAGTAGCATTTGCGGTAACAAGAACAACAACAATGGTCAACAAGAAGAATATGAAGATGATAATGAAGTATCACATGATGATAATGAATCAAATGATTATGAATAAAGCAGCAGTAACAATAAGCAACAAATATCCCAAAGAGAGAGAAAATAATAACGGATAAGGAGAGAGAAAAATGCGCCTTTTTTCCTTTGTTTTCCGTTATATTAACTAACATTTTGATCTAAGTGTAAATTTTAAAAATTGTGGGTTATTTTGAAATTTCCAAAACTTTCTTAATCCATAATTAAGTAATTGTTACCTCCACTCAATTATTAAGACTTGTGTCACCTATAACTTATTTTAAAACTTTTTTGTCACCTATAGCCCAAAAGCCCAACACACAATGGAAATAGAACAAAAGATGATTGAACACACACATAAAAACACAAAGAGAGATAGGACAAGATTAGAAAAAAAGAACACACAAAAACATACAAATAAGACAGAATGGATGGAAAGTGAGAAAAGAGAGGGACCAAGAACAACAGGTTAAAACAAACAGAAAAAGGTAGAAACGAGAGAGAAAAATAGTTGGAAGAAAACACCCGACAAAGGAGTTTGAGTTTTGGGTTCTTGTTTTGAGTATCCGGTGGCAGTATCCTTATTTCTATATTTGATTTAGTCAGGTTTGTATTCAATGCTACGCTATTTATTTTATAAGTTTTGTTGGGAATCAAATGATAAACAAAATTATTCAAATGATTTCATATTTCATTTGGTATGTGCGGTTGAATTATTATTGGGAGTTTTTTTTCTATTATGAGTTGTACGTTTAGTAACCCAATCACTTATTTATATTTGTATACTAATTTGGTGTTTCAAGATATTAATATCTGGAATATAAACATGCTTCAACTTATTTTTCAAATGGTTTTATACGAAAAAAAATTAACATCATGATTGTTTGACTTCAAATACACTATTATTTTCCATCTTATTTCAATAATGAGTTGCAGTTTCTCCTATTAGTTTTTATAAAAGTTGAATCTGTAAAGTGTTGTAGCCGAACTAACAATATAAGTTAATAATATGGTCAAGTTATTTTAACTTTAATTGTCTTGAGTAGGTTTTCTTTAGAATATGAAATTTGTTTTGGATTACAAATATTTAGAAAATATTGGCATGTATTGACCTCAACAAAATGTTATTATGAGTACTTAAGGGAGTATCTTTGGATCACTGGGTTAGATTATTTCTTTGGTCTTTCTCAATTAAACCTCAAAATGTTTATTTAATTTTAAAAGGCAAGATATAATTTTGGATAATTCTACTCTCATTTTCTCAGGTGTGTTGCTATACTGTTTATTTAAATTTACTTGTATTGTTGAATGTAAAACATTTGCTTGTTTTCCCATTCATGATGGGTTATATTGTAATATTATTAAACCATTTCATTTAATAGATTATCTAATTGCAGTATTATAGTACTAATTCACTGTATAGGTGAGGTAAAATAAGAGGGATAAATTTATTCAAGACTCGTCATAATGAAGAAAAGTAAGAGCAGAAAAACCTGTTTGTAAGGGAGAGACGAACTGCGGATTAATCCAAGGTTTGTTCCTAATATGAAAGAAAAGAACGAAAAGAGTAAGAATAGATAAGAAAAAATTCCTTGAGTTTACAAAAGACAAACAAATACTATTAATGCTAGACAAGCTTTAGACACATTTAATATATTTTTTTCGATTAAGAATGCGGCGTATGCATCTTTTAGAGATGTTTAAAAATAATTCGAGGATGCAATGTTGCACCTTGGCAAAGATCGTTTGTAAAATAACTTATACTAACTTAATACAAGAGGTATATATAAAAAGTAGACATTAAAGATGAGCGAATTAAGGCCTCCAAACATAATTTATCAAAAATAGTTAAAGCTAAGAATAAGTTGATAAAAACGACTGTGCTTGAACCATGAGATTCGAGGGTTTCCTCACACCTTTTCGCTATCAACAGAATTAGTTACCTGATTTTCTATTTTTGCAGATTAACTATTTTCTTTTGATTAGGAATTTAATAAGGTTACTTGGAACAACATAACTCATTCCACGTGGCGACTCCGAAAATGATAAAAATAATACATATTAAAAACTGTCACTTAAATTGAAAAAACTCATTAATCTATTCGAGAGAAAAAGGGGCATGACATCTGTGGTGAATCCTTTGGGAAATAACTAGAATTCGAGCTCTTGATATTGACTTTACTTGCTTTAATTATTAAGATATTGTATTGATGGCCTAATGTGCTACTTGTCACTCATTTATTGCTTTGATATTGTTGAATTGTATTATAAACTGTCTTCTAGTGCTCACTCCCTCTGAGTCTCTGAAAATATGATAGAAGGAATGAAGATTATGCATCCTACTTTGTTCTTGAGATGACCGGAGTGTCTAGGAACCTAGTGAATGATTATTAATAACACATGTTAGGTGGGGTTTGAATCAACAACGAAGTCAGAGTTACGCTGCTACCGACCAAGTTGTCCCTCTCAGACTTGAGTGTCCACTTGAGTAAGCCAGCCTAGAAACCTATCTCCATCAAGTTAAACTTTGTAGAATTGAAACGCAGAACATGGTTATCCCTATTAGGCTTTGGTTATTTTTCATCATATGCATTTGACTTAGCGGGACTCAACATAGGAGTCGGGTCTGTCTAAGATAGGTGTCCCTCTTTATAATGACCAACATGTGCATCCTATGTGCTTTTTGATATTTATTTGGAAGGCCCATTTTATTATTGACCGACTTTAGACAACTTTGTGAAATAGAATAGAGTATCTATTTCTCTAATCATAATAACTATTTCATCAAAAAAAAAATTAGAAATAAAAATTTTGTTTTTTTTACTTTTACGAACTACGTACACCTGATTCTCATCTTAGTGAGATATGTTGGCAGCCCTTCATGGGTTCAGTGATCTTTAATAAAAGGTGTTGTCTTTCCTTTTAAATAAAAAAAGAAGAGAGTTTTAATATTTATATGAAAAGAAATTAATCTGTTTTTGAAAATTAAAAAAATGTGTTTTTTTTAAAAAAATCATTCTCATTATTGAAATAAAAAGTTGTGTTTCTTCGTATCTCTAGTTTCACACGCTACGCACAACTGATTCTCATCTCAGTGAGATACGTAGGTAGCCCTTCATGGGTTCAATGATCTTTAAAAAAAAGGGGTTGTCTTTCCTTCAAAACAAAAAAAGAGAGTTTTAACCTCTATATAAAAAGAAATTAATTTATATTAAAAAATAAAAAAAATATTTTTAAAATTAATAAAAAAACTCTTTCTCAATATTGAAATAAAAAGTGTGTTTCTTTATATCTCCTATTTTACGAACTACGTAGACCTAATTCTCACCTTGATGAGATACGTAGGCAACCTATATCAGATTCAATGAAATTCATAATAAAATATTTTTAAAATTTTATGCCTTGATAGATTCATTATATCCATAATCAAAATATTATCTAGGTGGTTTGTTTGTGGCTAAATTGACATCCCACCCACACAATACCAGGTCCAAAAAAAGGCAAGATGACCCACAAAATATGTTTATTATCTGAGATGAGGTGTTGTAGACTATTAGAAATGAGGAATTAGGAAAGATGGCCAAGAAGGTGAGAAGTTTGGAGTAAAATATGAGAAACATGCAAGTACTAAGAGGGAAAAAGAGTATTTCCAAGGATTTGTACATGTTTCCCAATGTTCACTTGCCTCAAGTATCTAAAACAACAAAGTAGGAATTTAGGAGGGTAATGGTGATCCTTTGGCTCTTCTGAAAAGATTTTTCGTAATCAACTAAGAGGAGTAGAAAACACAGACTGATAATGGCTTACTTTTGAGGGAGTTTGGCGGGGATTGATAGTTTCAAAATGGTTCAATATTGTAACACCCCAAATCTAGTACGTGGAATTCTACAAGGTGCTTATGACCTTGAAGGACCACAAATTAACCCATGACTGATATCTGTACCTGAACACTGCATAATATACTACATAAATGCGGAAATAAAGGCTGAAAGGCCATAAGGTTCAAAACTGAGACATAATATCTGATAAATTATATCATCTGGGTGGGGTATGAAATACCCAAAACAGCTAAAATAACTGTCTAATCATAATAGTCTGAAAAATATCTAACTGTCCGAATAAGGAGTTGATGGGACATGTTCCCCCAACTAACTCCAAGTACTGCAATAAACAAATTACTGAAATGATAAAATAATGCTCATGTCCTCGAAGGAGGAGGACTCACTGCTGACTCTGACTGCTGAGTACTGGGATGCTGCTGATGCTCTGGAGCTTATGCTTATGAACCAATGGTATAACATAACATAGCGCAAATGCGTCAGTATGTTTGAAAGTACTGGTATGCAAGTGAGGTAGGCTGAATGCAAAGGGTTCAAATGTATGAGCCATGCTAACTGACTGTATGACATGAACGTGAGAATACATGCATGAATAAGAGACTGTAATTGAATTCATGATATAACACGATTACTGAGTCTGGGTACTGATAACATGAGATACTGATAACTATATAATTGAAATAACTGATACTGAGTGACTGTATCTGACAGTCTGAGTTCTGATGGAACTGACTGAGTTCCATACTGTTATGCGTTGACTGTATCTGATAGTTTGAAGAACTATCAAAGTTCTATTACTGATAATGATTCTAAAACTGTAACTATGGGAAGTATTCATCTCACCGACATACCCCAAATAAAGCAATATAACTAGGTTGGGGTCCAATATGTAACCCCAATTAAAAGGGTGTCAATACCATGCCACTGGTAAAGACAAACTATGGGTGACCCTCATCTGATAGTTTCCCTAAAAGAGAATGGTGGGACCCTCATTTGACATTGTTTATCTACCTCATCAACCCTCATCTGCCAGTGTTGATGTCTCAACCTATGTTGGCTTCATAGTTTTGGAATACAAGGATTGCTTCTAAGAATAACACCTCAACTGTCAATGTGTGTCCTCATCCTTGGGTTCACTCAGTACTAAATCCTACTCCCATATGAATAGACACTAAACATGATTAACTGAACTAAATTGGACCAAGTTCATTAAGTTCTGTTGACTGACGGAATACTACTGAGATTACTGAAGTACTGAGCTTTCTGAGATTACTGGGATTACTGAGTTTACTGAGTTTTCCTGAGTCATATGACTGACTGAATTCTACTGAACATGGCTTGACTAAGGATATCGTGAAAACTTGACCCAGGCTCTAGGCACACAGCTAAATTATCGGGTATTAAATACCCCCAGGACTCGATAGCATAATATGTAAATCATGACACAATCCTAAAAGCCCAACAATGGCTATATACTCACAATTTATTTATTAAGACATTTCAACGAACACTTGGGGTGTATCACTTGTGCATGAATGTGGAATACATAATTGCATACTATATCGTGGCATCAATCCATTCTCATGGACAATTTATCAAACACTTGCACATAAAATAATCATGGTATGACTTCTTCTCTTATTAGTTCACATATACAATTCATCAAGCACATAATGAACATAATATATGTAGACAACATTTCACAACAAGTAAACATCACGATTCAATTCTAATTTCATAATTCAAGGGTTTAATCATAGGTTCACATGAATCTACTTATACAATAAATAATTCCACATAAAATTCATCACCAAACATGGATTAAAATTCAATTAGTCATTATCGACATGAAAAAAAGCAAACCCAATATGGGATTCATAAAAATCCATATACTTGAACTTTGAAAATAGATTCTTAAACTTCATAGGTGAAAGGTACCCATGAATCAACACTTGACATACCTGAGTTAATGAATTTGGAAGGATTGATGGAGAGTTCTTGTGATTTTGCCCTTGAATTTGAGAGTTAGGGGTGTTTTTCTTGAGAGAGAGCAACTCAATTTGGGAGAAATAGAGTGAATAATGATATCCTTAGGTCATGTAGGGTTAAATTTTGTTCTTAAAGCTGAACTAAAATAATGGAAAATGAACTATTTAACCCTAGACACGTCTTTTAATTTTTGTTAAAATTTCCCTACTTGGACCCCCGTGTCACTGGAATTTGACAACTGGGAAATTGGATGATATCGCGATGCAGGGATATTGTGGAGCTCTATTGAAATTTGATAATTGCCATTTTTGGTTGTGGCGCGGTGCACCACTGACTAATATGGCGCTATTTTACGACGAGGACTTGAAATAGTCATAACTTCTTACCCGGTTATCTGTAACACCCCAAATCTGGTACCCGAAATGCTACACGGTGCCTATGACCTCGAAGGACTACAAGCTACCCATGACTGATATCTGTAACTGAGCACTGAATAATATATTGAAATTATGTGAAATACATAAAAGTTGTAAGGCCATAAGGTTCAAAACTGAACTACTATTGAATATAAAACAATGTCTGAAATATGCCATAACAATACCCAAAACTGAAATAAAACTGTATGAACCATGCTATAGTCTGAAAGACTCTAAACTGTCTGAAAATGTGAAGTTGATGGGACATGTCCCTAACTAACTCTGAACTACTGAAATAATAAAGTAATAAAATAATCATGCTTTCCTAGAATGGTGAGGACTAACTGCTAGTCTGGCTGCTGAACCTCTGATCCACTAAGGATGCTCGGGAGCTCATGCTTCTAAACCTATGGTATAAAACATCATAGCACAAATGCGGTAGTACTTTGAAAGTACTAGTATGCAAGTGAGGTTGGCTGAATGCAAAGTATTCATATGCATGAACAATACTATCTGACTGAATAATATGAACGTGAGAATACATGTATGAATCCGTAACTGTAACTTAGATCGTGATAGGATTGAATACTAAGTTTTGACTACTGAGTCTACTGATAACATGGATTTACTGATATCTTAGTTTACTATTACTGGAATATAGATTAACTGTATTACTAGTAAGCTGACAATTGAGTTTACTGATATGGATATCAGAATATTTGTTTTTGATAGTTCTGATTATGAAGAACTAATCTTTTTGACTGTATCTGACAGTCCTAAGTTTGAATACTGATAACCTGAGTTTCATAGAACTAGTATACCTATATTAAGCGACTGTATCTGAAAGTCTAAGTTCTGATGGAACTAGCTGAGTTTCATACTATACTGAGTGACTGTATCTGACAGTCCTAAAATTTGTAGAACTATCTGAGTTCTATTACTGAGACTGAGACTAAAACTGAGACTGTGGGAGGTAATAATCTAACCGACAAGTCCTAGAACTAACTGGTGGGGTCCAACCTGTAACCCCAGCTGGAAGGGTGTCAGTACCATACCACGGGTAAAGACAAGCTATGAGGTAACCCTCTTTGATAGGAGGCTCTTCTACCAACCGTCTTGTAGGAATAACCCCAAATGAGATATATTAGTAGCCCTAAGCATAGGGGTACATCTCAACCTACGCTGGCTACGTAGTTCTGGAACGTAAAGATTGCTTCTAAGGATCACACCCTTCTCTGAATAACAGGTCATTCCCCATCCTTGGGTTTACTTGGTGCTGAATCCTAGTCCCAACTGAATAGACACTGAACTGATTAACTGAACAAAACTGATACTAAAGGTATTTCTTAGCAGAGCTAAACTGAGTTCACTAAATTCCATTGACTGATGGAATACTACTGAAATTTGATATTGACTTAGATTACTAAGATTACTGAGATTACTGAGTAAGACTGAACTGATACTGAATTTACTGAGTTTTCCTGTGTCATGAGACTGACTAAATTCTACTGATCATGGCTTTACTGATATTATCTTGAAAACATGACATGGCTTTAGGCATACAGCTAAATTATCGGGTAGAATACAATGAAACTGACAAGGCATGACACTTTTGATCACGTGACCAATATCAATAATTCATAATTTCATAGTTGGGGATTTCATGAAGCACATGATCATCATAATGTTGTACATGGATAGTAATGCGTATAAATATGGCATAATTTCATACTTCTAATCTTATGAACATCTCATAAAGAAATCAAAATGCATAGGTTTTGCATGGGAATCATTTTAATCAAGTAGGTATAGCATAACTTATGAGGCATGGCATCATCTTGACACATGGAAACTAAGTATTTGATCATCATTCATTCATTGGGGCATATTATCAAACACCTTGCATGCACACTTAGATCATAAGTGTGATCATCAATTTAATTCAACATGGTTCCATAATTTAACTCAATTGCATGAATTTCAACCCTATACTAACATAGTTTCATAAAAACATGATAAGGATGCAATCTTGGCAATCATACAACAATAAGAACATGAACATGATCAATTCAAAACAAGAACATCATGACAAAGTTTAAAATAAGGTTCTTAAGCTTCATGGGTGGAAGATGTCCATGAATCAATACTGTGCATACCTTAGTTCTTCATTCTACAAAGATTGACGGAGAGATTCTTGAATTTGGGTCTTGGATTTGAATCCTTAATTGAAAACCCTAGCTTGTTCTTGAGAGAAACCCTATATTTTGGATAAAATATGGCTGAATCACGTGTTATTGGGTTTATATAGGGTTGAGAAATTGATCCTTTTAATCCTTAGACACGTATTTTATTTCTGAGAAAATTTCCCGATTTGGCATGCTGGCGTGACGCAGTACTATCGCGCCGTGTCACTGGAAATTGCCAACTGGGAACTAGGCTGACGACACGATACGGTGAAATCGCGTTGAGACACTGGAAAAAGGATGATTCTAAATTTGAGCCCTGGTGCAATGCGCCATAATCACAGAGGCTTACTAGATTTTTGACGATTGCCATTTTGACCGGCTCTGCGATGTGCTGATGGCTTAGGTGGGACACTGTCTTACTAAAATGGCTCTAACTCTTCACCCGGGTGTCGGATTTGGGTGAATTTGGTATCGATGGAAAGCTTATTGAATTCCCATATGTATAAAAAAGGATTCATCTTTGAAACAAGTCTTTGATATTTTTGGGACAAATTTAAGATAGGTAGAAGTACGGGGTATTACATTATCGAATTTGGGAGAATCTTATATCGATGGAAAGCTTATTGAATTTCCCACATAACTAAAGGTAAAAATCATGAAAATTACCCATGGAATAAACATCATTAAATTTAGAAGATAATACTTGACATTCTTGGGACGACATTAGTTAGGAAACTTTGGGGTATTATAATATCTCCCCCTTGGGAACATTTATCCCCGAATGAAATTGACTGAGATGGGAGAAATGATAAGTTTAAGTACATAACGAACATAAACAACTTAAACATGACTACATTTCTGAGATTCATACCAAGCATGCATATCTGATGCATGATTTCATAACTGAGCTGACTCATGAATACATGACTGAGATTTATCATAGATGATTTCCTCACAAGGAGAATGCATGTCTAATGTATGAATACATAACTAATCTTATGAATGAACATATAATTGAATACGCAATGGTACTTAATAAAAAGTTTATAATGGAATTCTGAACATGAACTGGACAAAAAGTTAAAACTAAAATCTGAACATGAAACTGAAAGGCTTAAGGAAAGTTGCTACCTTGGGCTTAGTCTAAATTAGCGGAGAAGAGGTGAGGATACTTTGTACTCATGTATACTTATTCTTCCCATGTAGCTCCCTCAACGGACTGATTCCACCCAAGGACTTTGACTAGAGGGACTCCTTTGTTCCTAAGTATGCGAGTCTGATAGTCAAGAATTTCTATTAGAATCTCTTTGAAAGATAGGTTGTTCTGAATATCTATTCTATGAATAGGGACTACAACTACTGGGTTACCTATGCACTTCTTGATCAAAGAGACATGGAAGACTAGATGAACTGTGGCTAGATCTGAAGGCAATTCATGCTCATAAGCTACCTTGCCGAAGCGACTGAGAATTTTGAAAGGACCAACATATCGGGGACTGAGTTTCCCCTTCTTGATGAATCTCTTAACTCCCTTCATCGGATATATCATTAGATAAACATTTTCACAAATCTCGAACTTGAGATTTTTTCTACGCATATCTGCATAAGACTTCTGTCGGCTCTGAGCAGCCCAGAGTCTTTCTCTGATCAACTGGACTTTTTCAAAAGCATTGAATACTAAGTCAAGCCCTATAACTGAGGCCTCACTAACTTCAAACCAACCCACTAGAGATCTACATCTCCTACAGTAGAGAGTTTCGAAGAGAGCTATCCAAATACTGGAATGATAGTTGTTTTTGTATACAAACTCAATCAAAGGCAAGTGGTCATCCCAACTACCCTTGAAATCAACTGGACACGTTCGCAACATATCTTCTAGGGTCTGAATAGTCCTTTCTTCTTGACAATCTTTCTGAGGATGGAAGGTGATACTGAGATGAACTTAGGTATCAAGACCCTTTTGGAATGCTTTCTAGAAATGCGAGGTGAATTGGGTACCTCTAGCTGAGGTAATAGACAACGGAACACCGTGCAATCTGACCAACTCCCTGATGTAGAGTTTGGCATAATCCTCGGCTGAATAAGAGGTATGGACTGGAAGAAAATGAGCTGATTTAGTTATCCTGTCTACAACGACCCAAACTGAATCATGCTGATGATGAGTACGAGGCAAACCCATCACAAATTCTATGTTCACTTCTTCCCACTTCCAAGTGGGGATACTGAACTCCTTTATGGACCCACTAGGCTTCTGATTCTCAATTTTATCTTGCTAATATGTACGAAACTTAGCCACAAACTCTGCAATATCTCTCCTTATTCCACTCCACCAATAAATCTCCCACAAGTCACAGTACTTCTTTGTGAACCCTAGATGAATAGAGTAGCGTGCACCATACGTTTCTGCAAGAATTTGCTGCCTTAAGTCATCTACACCTAGAACACACAAAAGACCCTGACAACACAATACACCATCTCCCCCTTGGGAGAAAACCTTTACTTTCTGATCCTTGACTAACTCTTTTAACTTGACAAGGATGGTATCTCTATCTTGCTTTTCTTTTACCTCAGAAACTGGAGATGATTCTGAACTACTCTGAACCCATATGTCGCTCTTCTCTGAATCGACTAAGCCTAGTCTGGCAAGCTGATAGACTTCCTGAGCTAGCTTCTTATTACTGTCCTCAACATATGCAACACTACCCGTAGACAGTCTAATAAGAGTGTCGGTCACTATGTTGGCCTTGCCTAAATGATAAAGGACACTCATGTCATAATCTTTCAAGAGCTCTAACCATCTTCTCTGACAAAGATTGAGATATTTCTGAGAAAAGATATACTGAAGGCTTTTATGATATGTGAACACATCTACATGAACACAGTATAGATAATGCCTCCAAATTTTTAAGGCAATTACTACGGCTGCTAACTAAGATCATGAGTAGGATAATTCTTCTCATAGGGTTTAAGTTGTCTGGAGGCGTAGGCTATGACCTTACCATGCTACATGAGGAAATAACCTAAAACTACTCTGGATGCATCACAGTATACTACAAGCCCATCTGGACTATGTAGAAGAGCTAAGACTGGGGATGAGGTGAGTCGAGTCTTCAACTCCTAAAAACTCTTCTCGCAAGGATCTGACCACTGAAACTTGATTTTCTTCTGAGTCAATCTAGACATAGAGGATGCAATAGATGAAAATCACTCAACAAATCATCTGTAATAGCCAGCCAAACCCAAGAGACTCTTGATATCTGATGGAGAGACAGGGCGAGGCCAGTTTCTTACTGCTTTTGTCTTTTGAGGATTTACACTAATTCCATCACCGAAAAAGATATGACCAAGGAATTCTACTAACCTTATCCAAATCTTGCACTTACTGAATTTGGCGAATAGCTGATGATATCTGAGTGTCTGAAGTATGATTCTGAGATGGTCTGTGTGATCACGTTCACTACGAGAATAGATAAGACTATCATCTATAAATACTATGATGAACATATCCAAGTAGTGCTTGAACACATGATTCATCAAGTCCATGAAAGCTTCTGGGGCATTGGTAACACCAAAGGATATGACTAAGAATTCGAAGTGACCATAATGAGTCCAGAAAGCTGATTTTGGAATGTCACATTCTATGACTTTGAGCTAATGATTGCCTGATCTGAGGTCTATCATAGACAAATAGCTGGCACCTTGAAGTTGGTCAAACAAGTCATCAATTCGGTAAAGTGGATACTTGTTCTTAGTCATGACTTTATTGAGTTGACGGTAATCAATGCACATTCTGAGAGAATCGTCTTTCTTGCGCACGAATAAGACTGGTTCACCCCATGGGGACACACTGGGTCTGATGAATCCCTTATCTAAGAGATCCTTCAACTGCTCTTTCAGTTCTTTGAGTTCTACTGGTGACATTCTATATGGCGGAATAGATATAGGCTAAGTATCTGGAATAAGATCAATGCCGAAGTCTATTTTCCTTAGGGGAGAAATTCCTGGAAGATCTTGGGGAAAGACATCTGAATATTCACTCACGACTAGGACTGATTCAAGACTGGGAGTCTCAAAACTTGAATCCTTAATATGAACAAGATGATAGACACATCCCTTAGATATCATTTTTCGTTCCCGAAGATAGGAAACAAGATGACCTCTGAAAGCGGAAGTACTAGCACTCCACTCTAGGACAAGTTAATTTAGAAACTGAAACTGAACTATTCTATTTTTTCAGTCGACTGTGGCATAGTAGGAATGAAGCCAATTGTAACGCCCTGAATCTGGTACCAAGAATTCTACTAGGTGCTCATTACCCCGAAGGGCCACAAGCTAACCCATGACTAATATTTGTACCTCTATACTGCATAAAATACTTAATAATGCGGAAACATGAACTAAAAGGCCATAAGGTTCACATAACTGAAGTAAAATATAATATCTAAACAGGGTATGAAATACCCAAAACAAAACTGAAAATATTAAAGTCTGAAATATGATAGTCTAGAAAGCCTCTAATTGACTAAACTGTCTGAGTAAGGAATTAATGGGACATGTACCCAACTAACTCCAACTAATAAACTAATTAATGAGATAATAGATAAATAATCATGTCCTCAAATGATAAGGACTCACTTCTAACTCTGACTGCTGAAACTGGAATCTTCTGCTGATCTGGAGCTCGTGTCTCTAAACCTATGGTATAAGACACCACAACGCAAATGCGTCAGTACTTTGAATGTACTGGTATACATGTGGGGTAGGCTGAATGCATGGGGTTCATATAAATGAACAATACTAGCTAACTAACTAATATGAACGTGAGAATACATGCATGCATACATAGTAACTATATCTGAAATCGTGATAACATGAGTAAAACAAATCTGATTACTGATAACATGACATACTGATAACTAATATAACTAATAACATGAGTGACTGTATCTGACAGTCCTAAATCTGGTGGAACTATCTGAGTTCCGTACTGTGTCTGAGTTGACTATAATTGAAAGCTCTGAATTCTGAAGAACTATCTGAGTTCTTTTACTAAGACTGATACTGAGACTGTGGGAGGTAGTCATCTAATTGACATGCCCCAAATTATGCATTATAGATAAATTAGGGTCCAATCTATGCTCTAATTGGAAGGGTGTCAATACCGCGCCACTGGTAAGGACAACAAGTTAGTGGCCCTAATATAACAGGTAACTCTAGTGAGAACGGTGGGAACCCTCATATAGCAGGCTAAGCCACTTCATCTTCCCTCATATAGCAGGCTATAATGTCTCAACCTATGCTGGCTACATAGTTCAGGAACGTAAGGATTTCTTCTAAGAATCACACCCTCATATAACAGGTGAGTTTACATCCTTGAGTTTACTCGGTGTTAATTTCTACTCCTATCTGAATAGATACTAAACATAATTTACTGAACTGAACATGGACTGAGTTATTGAATTCCGTTGACTGACGGAATATTACTAATATCTGACAACTCATTGAGTTCATGAGATCATGGAGATTTCTTGACTCATAAGACTTTCTGAAGTCTAAGTATTCATAGCTAGACTGAGAGTATCATGGAAACATGACAAGGCATTAAGCACACAACTAATGTTTCGGGTACAAGTACCCCCAGGACTCGATGAAAGGAAACTGACCAAACATAAGTTACTTAAACATATAACTAACATCATAATCCATAATATATTTATAGAAGCATTCCATAAAAACATGTGATAGGAATAACTTGTACATACATGGGGATTTCATGATATCATACTAGTTGTCCATTGCTCTTTCATCTAGGCATTTAATCAAACACATGGTAGGCATAGAAAAAGTAGACAATATTATACAATAATTAATCATCATGATTCATCTCTAATTTTATCATCCTAGGGTTTATTCATAGGTTCACATGAATATACTTCTATACAAATCAATTCCACATACAATAGATCACCCAACATGGATTTGAATTCAGTTGATCATTCTCAACATAATAAAAACTAACCCAACATGAAATTCATAAATAAATCCATAAACTTAAATGTATAAAAGAGATTCTTGGGCTTCCTGGACGAAAGGAGTCCATGAATGAACACTACGCATACCTTAATTCATGATTTTGTGAAGATTGACGGAGAAACTTTCTTGGAATTGGATCTTCTATGAAAACCCTAGCTTGTTCTTGAGAGGTTTTTGAGAGAAGAGAGTGTATTTTGGGTAAAGAGTGGCTGAATCACGTGTTAAAGGGCTTAAATAGGGGTAGGAAGTTGACCCTTTTAACCCTGGACAAGTCATTTAATTTCAGTAAAATTTTCCCGAACTGAACTCGCGCTATCATGCCGTGTCACTGGAATTTGACAATTGGGAAATGGAGGGATGGTGCAACATGGAGAAATCACGTTACCCCATGTTTTGTGACCTAGAACTTTGGCGCAATGTGGAGGGAATCTCGCTAAGACACTGGATAAGGACAATTCTAAATTCAGGCCCTGGCGCGACGCGCTATAATCGCGGACCCATACTGGAATTTGCCAAATGCCATTTACTCTTGTGGAGTGGCACGCCACTGACTAATATGGCATTATTTTATGACGGGAACTTAAAATAGTCGTAACTTTTGACTCGATTATCGGATTTGGGTAAATCTTATATCGATGGAAAGCTTATTGAATTTCTCACATGACAAAAAGTAAAAATCATGAAAATTTCTCATGGAATAACCATTATTAAATTTAGAAACTAATTCTAGACATTCTTGAGATGAAATTTGCTAGAAAAAGTACAGGGTATTACAATATCTCCCCCTTGAGAACACTCGTCCTCGAATGAGACTGACTGAGAGGGGAGAAAAGACAACTAATGTACATACTGAACATGAATAACTGAAAAATAATCTCATGACTGACATGACTGACAAGCTAAACATATAATATTGAATATGCATATCTGATGCATGTGTAACTCATTTATGAATGCATTACTGAGTGTTCTGAAGAACTAAGTTTCTCACAATGATAATGCATATCTGATGCATAATTACATAACTGAACTGATACATGAGTGCATGACTGAATATGCAATGGTACTTGATACCAATTTTATAGTGGAAACATGAGCATGAAACTGCATACCAAGTTTGTGATGAATACTGAACATGAAACTGAGTAAGCTTAAGGAGAACTGTTACCTTGTGCTTGATCTGAGTTGGCGAAGAAGAAGTGAGGATACTTGGTACGCATGTATTCCTCTTCTTCCCAAGTAGCTCCTTCAATGGACTGATTTCTCCATAGAACCTTAACTAGAGGGACTTCTTTGTTCCTCAATCTACGAGTCTGATAGTCTAAAATTTCGACTGAAATCTCTTCATAAGAGAGAGTGTTCTGAACATCAATGCTCTGAATAGGAACTACAACAAATGGGTCACCTATGCACTTCTTGAGAAAAGAGACATGAAAGACTGGATGAACTGAGGCTAGATCTAAAGGCAATTCGAGCTCATAAGCAACCTTTCCGAATCAACCGAGAAGGTTTGTAATATAGAGCCAACAAGTTCAAGAAAAGTTCGGGATCAAATTCAATAAGGTAGAAAAGTTGATAAATTATTGGGATGGGTAGATCAACTTTTTTAATTCAAGATGCATATCATAATCAATGTAACTAGCTACCACACCCAGATAAGTATCTCTTTCTGACATCTTTGAAAAGGGATGTTTATTATCTTTTTCTTTTCTTTATATATATATTATTTTGTGTCTTTGTTATCAAATGAAAAATCATTATCATCATTTTTTTTATTTTTTCTCATATTTTTGAGTCAAATTTATGTTATGACAAGTGAGAAAGAACTTCAAAACTTGCTACCAACTCCCTCAACTGCACAAAGCAAGACAAAGGATCGTTCCATAAAGTTAACATGTTTTAAAATAAAGTAAGGTACACAAGAATGCCTAATATCTAGCAGTTTTGGACTTACAGTAATATAAAAGGTACATTAGAAGTTAAACCCAGAGACATCATGCAAGGGAAATACGATTTGAGTTAAATACTTTCAGTAGCAAGAATTTAGGGTAAAAACTATGACAAGTCAATGATCTCTATCAATGTTTGAAATGGATCTAAGCATGACAAGTTCAAGAGCGATCATCTTAATAGCCAAATGCCACAAACCAACCATTGTGTTTTTAAATTAATAAGTTTTCTTTGTATGAAAAAAAACACATGTTACCTTTAAATGATGGACTTCAAAACCTAAATATCTAAAGATGCAATTACCCACTTATGTAAATGTAAGAGGTTGTATTGCTAAGAAGGTTTGATATTCACAATCATGATAAAAACTCATCATCCTATATACCCAGGAGACACACTTCCTTGTTTTAGTATTTCAATTTTTTTTAGGTGAAGGACTTTCTAACTATAACGTTCACTCTTACAAGACGCACTTTCTAGTCGAGTACTTTTATTTAACCCCTATGAGATGCACTACCTTGTCTCGGTATATCGTTCTTCATTTGTTAGGTAATGCATTTACTAACTTGAACGTTCACTCCTAGAAGACGCACTTTCTTGTTGAGTTATTTCATTTAACCCCTAAGAGACTTAGTTCCTTATCTAGGTAATTTAAATTTATTGTGTTAGGTGTCAAACTTTCTAACTTGAACCATTACTCGTAGAAGATACACTTTCTAGTTGAGTTCTTCCATGTGAACCCTAGGAGACACACTTTCTTATCTGGGTATTTTAGTTTTCATTTGTTAGGTGACACACTTTCTAACTTGAACCTTTACTCTTAGAAGATCTACTTTCTAGTCGAGTCCTTCCATTTAACCCCTAAGAGATGCACTTCTTTTTTTGGGTAATTCAAGTTTTATTTGTTAGGTAACACACTTCCTAATGTGAACCTTTACACCTAGAAGACGTACTTTCTAACTAGAGTCCTCCACATTAACTCTTAGGAGATACACTTACTAATTTTACTCATCATTTTTATTCTCAAGATATATATTTCTTTACCAAAGTTTAATTCACAATCCTTTCTGTACAAACTGGGGCAAAAATTTTGTTTTGGTTGCTTGGATTTTACTTTTCTGCTCAGGACCCTCCTGGATAATGGGAAATTATTTTCACCTCATGACCCTCTTAGATAATGGGACTTTACTTTCTGCCCAGGACGGACCCTCTTAGATAATGGGACTTTACTTTCTGCCCAGGACCCTCCTAGATAATAGGATTTTATTTTTTGCTCAGGATCCTCCTGGATAATGGTACTTTTCTTTCTGCTAAGGTCCCTCCTTGATAATGGGATTTTACTTTCTGCTCAGGACCCTCCTAGAAAATATCTTTTTATGTTTCTTCTTAGGACCCTCCAACATAATAGGATTTTACTATTCTACTCAAGGCCCTCCTGTATAATGGGACTTTACTTTATACTTAGGACCCTTCTAGATAATGGAACTTTACTTTATGATCAAGACCCTCCTCGATAATGGTATTTAATTATCTTCTCAGGACCCTCCTAGATAATGGAATTTTTCTTTCTGCTCCGGACCCTCCTAGATAATGAAATTTTATTTTATGCTCAGAACTACTAGATAATGGGATTTTACTTTCTGCTAAAAACCCTCCTGGATAATGGGATATTACTTTATGCTCAGGACCCTCCTAGATAATGGGATTTTACTTTCTTCTCATGACCCTCCTGGATAATGAGATTTTACTTTCTGCTCAGGACCCTCCTGTGTAATAATATTTTATATTATGCTCAGGACCCTCCTGGGTAATGGGAATTTACTTTCTGCTCAGAACCCACATTGATAATAAGATTTTAATTTATGCTCAGGATCCTCCGGGATAATGAAATTTTATTTTATGCTGAGGACCCTCCTAGATAATGGGATCCTAGATAATGGGATTCTATTGTATTCTAAGGACCATCTTGGATAATAGGATTTTATTATATTCTCAGGACCCTCCTGAATAATGGGATCCTAGATAATGGGATTTTATTGTATGCTCAGGACCCTCCTGGATAATGAAATTTTATTTTATGATTTGGACACTCCTGGATAATGGAATTTTACTTTTCTGCTCAGGACCCTCCTAAATAATGTGACTTTACTTTTTGCTCAGGACCCTCCTAGATAATGGTACTTTAATTTATGCTCTACACTCTTGGATAATGGGATTTTATTCACTCAGAACCCTCCTAGATAATGGGATTTTACTTTAGTAGTTCACTTTTGACTTTGAGTCCCGGAACAAATTTAGAAAAACTAGAATTATATTAAGTTTTGAAGATTAGAAAGCCCTACCGAATAGTAGTTTAAAGATATCTCAGCTTAGGAGTCCGCCTAAAGAAAAGGATGAATATTATTAGTTGTAAATTCAGGAGTCCGCAAGAAGAACAGGGTGGAGATATTCAAGTTCAAGTTTGAAGTAAGTCCAAAGAATAAATCAATTTTCATATTCCTCTCTAATATCAAGAGTCAACATATAGGAGCATCTTATTTTTTAGGTTCAAATAAAAATAATGACTGTCTCACCACTTGAGAAGTCATGAAGATTCAAGTCAACATTTCATAAAAGCTACATAGATAGAATCTTTCACGTGTATCCTTATTTTTAATTTATTTTAGTTGGGTATAAAAGCAGAAGCGACGAACCGGAGACTCAATGGATCCTCACTCAAACTCTAACTCTTCGTCTCACCATTTTCCCTCATTGAACTACACATGACCTTATCTCCTGAAAAATCAGGATATGTAGGCAGCCCAAAATTTGGACTAGGCCACATCTCCTTTTTCTTCCTTCTACCCATTCAAATAATCAGAAGGTCAAAACTTGTTTCATCATCTACTTCTTTGTATGAATACACATCATATTTCAAACAAAGACGGTCAAAATGTAGACATGTAATTTAGACCGTCCCCTAAATTTTATGTATTTTTAGCATAAAAAATTATTATTTTTTGTCTAATATTTATTTCGGCTTTTATTTCCATGTTTAGTAGGTTTTATTTAAAAATTATGAAAAAGAGTTTAAGATAATAAAGTTATATAATAGAATTTATTTTATTTTATTTTTTTAATTTATAAAATATTTTCAAAAAATATGTTTTTTCTTTTAATTTATATTTCTAAGATAGTAATTAATTTTATTATTTTTAATTATATTTTATTTTAAACAAGTTATAAACTTTTCTTATATTTTCTTAGTATAAAAATTAATTAATTAGTTAATATTTTTTTAAAAAAACAGATAAGATAAGATAACCCTAATCCTAAACTACCCCAACTCCCCCACATTTCACACATTTTACTCAACCTCCCTATTAACTTACCCACTCCCTCACGTGTCCCCATTTTTTCAGCCATGCACTCAACTCCCTCACAACCCACAACACAACTCCCACCATTCTATGTATAACACACTTACTGACAAAAGAAAATAAGATAATGGAACCTACACATACGGACACAAAGAGAGATTTGAGAAGATTAGAAAAAAAAACACACAGAAACATATGGATAAAAGAGAAAGGACGGGACGGATAGTGAGAAAAAAGAGGGAGTAATAACAAGAGTTTAAAACAAAAAAAAAATTAGAAACAAGAGAGAAAAATAGTAGGAAGAAAAACACACGACAAAGAAGTTATTGCTATATTTCATTTAGTCATGTTTGTTTTTGATCCTACACTATTTTTTATAAGTTTTTCTGGGAATCAAATCATAAACAAAATTGTTCAAATGATTTCATATGTCATTTAGTATGTGCGGTTGGTTTATTGATATGAGTTTTTTTTTCTATTATGAGTTGTACGTTTAGTAACCCAATCACTTATATACATATTTGTTTATGAATTTGGTGTTTCAAGATATTAGTATCTAGGATATAAACATGTTTCAACTTATTTTTCAAATGGTGATACATGAAAGAAAAACTAACATCATGATTGTTTACCTTCAAATACGCTATTATTTTTCATCATATTTCAATCATATGTTTTATCAATTATCTAGAACTTTCTCCTACTAGTTATTATAAAAGTTTAATTTGTCAAGTGTTGTAGCCGAACTAACAATATAAGTTAATAATATGGTCATGTTAGTTTAACTTCAATTGTCTTGAGTATTTTTTCTTTAGATGATATGAAATTTGTTTTGTATTACAAATATTTAGAAAATATTGGCGTGTATTGATCAAAGAAAAATGTTATTATGAGTACTTAAGGGAGCATCTTTTGATCACTGGTGTAGATTATTTCTTTTGTCTTTATCAATTAAACCTCAAAATGATCATTTAAGATTAAAAGGCAGCATGTAATTTTGGATAATATCACTCCCATTTTCTCTGGTGGGTTGCTATACTGTTTATTTAATTTTATTTAGATTATCGAAAGTAAAACATTCGCTTTTTCCCCGTTTATGATGGTTTATACTTTAATATGACTAAACCATTTGATTTAACATATTCTCTTATTATAGTATTATCGTACTAATTCACTGTTGAAAAATTAGGTGAGGTAAAATAAAAGGGTAATAAATTTATTCAAGACTCATGATAATTAAGAAAATTTATAGAGGAAAAACATGTTTGTAAGGGAGAGAGACCAAGTACGGAGTAATCCAAGGTTTGTTGCAAATTTGAAAGAAAAGATCAAAAAGAGTAAAAATAGATAAAAAAAATTGTTTCGAGTTTACAAGAGACAAACAAATACCTTTAATGTTAGACAAGCTTTAGAAAAATTTAATATAATTTTCTAGATTAAGAATGCAGTGTACTCATCTTTTTAAGATATTTAAAAATAATTTGAGGATGCGATGTTGCACCTTGGCAAAGATCGTTTGAAAATTAACTTCTACTAACTTAATACAAGAGGTATAGATAGAAAGTAGACATTAAAGTTGAGAGAAATAAGGCCTACAAGAATAATTTATTCAAAATAGTTAAGCTAAGTATAAGTTGATAAAAACAACCGTGCTTGAGTCACAGGACTCGAGGGGTGCCTTACACTTCTCCTCGGTCAACAGAATTCCTTACCCGGTCTTCTATTTTTGCAGACCAACAATGAGTCAGTTTTTTTTATTAGAGATTCAATAAGGTTACTTGGAAAACCATAGCTCAATTTCTTGTGGCGACTCTGAAAATGATAAAAACAATCCATATTCAAAACTGTCACTTAAATTGGTAAAAACCTTCGATTCCTTCGAGCGAAAAATAGGATTTGACAATACTAACCATTGTTGGTTAGTGGGTTGGATTGGTTTCTGGAATGAGTATGACTTGGTGGGTACGAGTCATACCATTAACATGTATGGTAGGTAGTGTTCAAACTTCCTTTGATTATATTGTGCCAGGGATACAGTTTTTGGGTACTAGTCATATGGTTGGGTACGACTTGGTTTAGGTAAGTAGTATGTTGGATAATTTCGGATCCAAGGGGGATGCCTTGGGTACGAGTAGTTGGTACCACTCGTATCAGAGGATATTACCAGTATAGGGTGGTCGTACCCTATGGCAGGGATTTTGTGCAGTTTAAGTGGGGGTAATATATAAATTTTTCTACTTAACCTATTAAGGCCCCACGACTTATATCACACTTGGGAGGTTATTTATCCTATTATTCTAATTTTAAACACTTAGAAACTCTCTTTAATTCTCTCTAAGGGTGTTGGGTAAAGAGATGCTAGGGTTTCATCTAAAGTATCAATTTAGAGCTTGTATGAGTGATTTATCTCCATCATCTTCATAATATAAGACATATACTCCTCCCTCATTTCTAGTTCCAACTAAAGGCATGTTTTATACAATGTTTCCATCGCATGATTATTGTATAGTTTTGGAGTTTTCAAATATTTGTTGGGATTTCGGTATTAAATGTTTGGTTATGGTTTTCCCATTTTTTAATTATGCTTTTACATGTTTTAATGGTGGTTTGGACAATTGGTTGTGTGGGAATGGTTGATTGGTAATTGTATTTGATTTTTGAAAAATTATTCCCCAAACATGTTTGATAAAATGTGTATGATTACGATTTTACTATACTATTGGACTTTTAATGGAACTATTGTATAGTATGGTTTGGTATTGGAACCCTAAATGCCCTAAATGGTATAAATGGTTTGGAATAGTTAAATGGTAAGGTTTGGTGGTCATAGTTATGGTAAATTAATCTTTCTTTTGGGGTAGAACGGAATCCCCAAAGTAAACATGTTAATGAAAATCTTATAGGGTACATGGGATTCTCCTAAGCGAATATAATAATGGGACACTTGTACGATACATGGGAATCCTCAAAGTTAACTTGATAATGTAATTTATGGGTACATGGTACTCCTTTAACTTTAAAAGGTTGTCTAAGGACATTGCTTACAAGCTATAGTCGGTATGACGGTAGTTATAACGTTGGTTAATAATAATGGAATAAAGGTTTGGTTGGATGGTAATGGTTGTAATTGGGAAATAATGGTGGGGTGTGATAACTAACCATGAAGGCGTGAGTCTAATAGATAGACACTAGAAACTCATGTTTACTGACATGAGGGGCGGTCACAATGACCTTATATGATACTATGAGGTACATGGAAATCCACTAAGTATATTGTACATTTGTATCATGGAGAGCGAAGGGTACTTGGGAACCACCTACTCTTATGATATCTTCGGTTCATGCAGCTACACGCATCGAGGCCCATTTAGGGGGTTACACTAGACCCATATAACTTATGGGAGCTTCCACGATTGTTAAGCTACATATACCCAGGTTAATGGTTTTAAAGGCATGCTAAACCCGACTCTCTTTCCCAGCATGGTTTTATATATATGTATGATTTGTATACATATAAATTTTTTAATTAGTTTTACTTGATGAAATTATGTTATCTTTATATTGAGTTCATGCAAGGGTTCACCCACTAACCAATGTTCAAGAGGTTGTATCCCCAAGCGATGCAAAAATTATCCTTTCTACTCCTACTATTTAGTGTTTAGATTCAGGATAAGATATTGAATTAAAGTGGTGAGCTTTCATCTCCTGGAATGCTCTATTTGATATCATGGATGTCTTTACATACTTGTTTTTTTATGGATTTTGGTTTTGGCTATGGTTGGGGGTATGTACCAATCGTACTCTATTATTCTTTTGGTTAGAGACTTATGTGACTACTATGGGTTGGAATGGGCAGGATCGGTACTACTTTCAGCCTTATTTTTGGTATTGGTATTAGGGTTGATACTGTTAGACTAAATTTATGATTGTTCCATCCTCTTATATTATTTTATGGATAGAAACTTTGTTATTGTTTTGGTTGTTGGCTTATGGTTTTGGTTTTCTAATTCTGTTATTTGTTGGGTATTAATGGTTGCACTCATTTAAGTCGGTCAAGGTTATAGACCTATCCCAGAGTCTGGAAGTTGTATAAAATATGCTACCTTGTTATATGTTTGGAATTCATCTGACTTAGTATTTATGCATGGTTTGTTGGATTGGGTATCGGGGCTTATCTCTGGTCCTAGTTGGACTTGTGATTCCCATTACGACAAGGTCATGAGTTGGGTGATATCACTTAGCCATTCCCGGCATACCCCTAGTCGTATGGTAGGGAGCTGTTAGTTATGAGCCAATGGGGATAATTACTTATAAGTGTACGAGGAGACATATCTCAAGGGGTTACAAGTTTTATCTCGCTTATATTCATGATGTTAGTATAGAGAGTCTATCACTTGACTCTGTTCCTATACTTTATGAGTTTCTTGATGTTTTCCCTACTGATTTACCTATATACCTCTTACCCATGAGATTGAGTTTGTTATTTAACTTGAACTTGACACCCAAAATATTTCTATGGCACCTTACTGTATGGCTCCTTACGAGATGAATACCTAATTTTAGGATCTTCTTTGTAAGGACTTTATTAGACCAAGTGTGTCTCCATGGGGAGATCCTCTATTGTTTGTGAAGAAGACAGATGGCTCTATGTGTATATACATTGATTATGGTAGCTTAATAAGGTGACAATGAAGAACCATTATCCTATCCCTTGCATTGATGACTTATTTGACCATCTTCATGATGCAATGGTTCTTTATAAGATTTATTTGAGGTTTTGTTATCACCAATTGAGGATTCGAGCTAAAGATATCCCAAAGACAGCCTTTAGGACTCGTTATGGTCACTTTGAATTCCTAGTGATGTTTTTTGGGTTGACTAATGGCACAACTGCATTTATGGATTTGATGAATCGAGTGTTCAAACCTTATTTTAATTCCTTCATGATTGTGTTCATTGACGACATCCCTGTGTATTTGAGGAGTAGAGAGAAGTATGCATATCTTAGGATTATGGTCTTTACTTTAAGAGATCATGTATTTCTTGCCAAGTTTTCAAATTATGAGTTTTGGCTTGAGCAGGTGACAATTCTTGGGCATGTGGTGTCTAAGTATAGGTTTATGGAAAACCCAATATTGAGGATATTTGGGATTAGGTTAGATCCCCAACTGAGGTTTGTAGCTTATTACCTTTGTTAGTTATTATAGATGATTCATTGAGGGTTTTTCTACTATTTCATTGCCTATGAATAGATTCACTCAAAAGATGGTTCCTTTCTGATGGTTCAAGTAGTGTGAGTCGAGCTTTTGTAAGATCTAAGAGTTCCTTACATCAACTTCTATTTTAGATCTTCCCATTGAAGGTGAGGAATTTACGTGTATTGTGGTGCTTTTTGTATTGTTTTGGATTGTGTATTGATGCAACAAGGTGGTGTTATTGCTAATGCGTTTAGGCAACTTATGGTGCATGAGCATAACCACTCCATTCATGGTTTGGGGTTAGCGGTAGAAGTTCTCGCACCTATGATTTGGAGGCATTATATATGTGGTGTTCATTGTGAGATTTTAATCAATCATCATAGTCTTCAACATCTTATGGCCTAGATGGAGCTTATTACTAGGCAACATAGTTGGATGGAGTTGCTTAAGGATTATTATATTTCCATTTTGTATCCTTCAGCAAAGAGAATGTTATAGTAGATGCCTTGATTCAGAAGACAATGAGTATAAGTATCTTGGCTTGTATTTCAATTTCTCAAAGAATGTTGGCATGAGACATTCAGTCCTTAGCAAACATGATGTTTATACTTGATACTTCAGACCTTGGGAGGACTCTTGCTTGTTTTAAGGTGAGGTCCTCACTACTTGAGTAGATTTGGGATCGTTATTTTGAGGATAATAGACTTAACATCCTCCGTGACTAGGTGTTGAGTAGTGAACTCAAGAGGGATACCATAGATTTTGAGTGTTTTAATATTTGGTAGCCGTATTTGTGTGTTTAGTATCGATAATTTGATTCAATTGATTTTGCACGAGGCTCATAGCTATAGATGTTAAATTTATATAGATATAGCTAAGATATTTAGAGATTTGAGCCAACATGATTAGTGGAGTGGCATAAAGAGAGATACGAAAGACTTTATAGCTCATTGCCTATGTTTTCAGTAGGTGAAGGCCGAGCATCAACGCCCTGGTAGATTAATTCAGAGGTTTCCCATTTCTGAGTTGAAAAAGGAGGGGATTACATGGACTTCGTTAGTGGTTTACACCCTATTTTCTATGGATCCAATGGCATTTAGGTCATTATGGATAGGTTGACTAAGTCTGCATATTTCACTCCTATTTAGATATCCTTTAGTGATGAGAGGTTAGCTCGTATCTATGTGCGTAAGATAGTCAGTTTCTACAGTGTACCTATATCTATAATTTTAGACTAGGGTCTCATGTTCAGTTCAAGCATTTAGAGAGATTTTCGGGATGAGTTGGGTACTCTGGTGGACCTTAGTACATCCTTTCCTACGCAAATACATGGTCATTCTGAATTGATTATCTAAGTTCTCGAGGATATGCTCTGAGCCTGTGTTATGGTTTTTAGAGGGCAGTGGGAGAACTACTTAACCTTTGAAGAGATTACTTATAATAATTGTTACTATTCGAGTATTAAGATGACACCTTTTGAAGATTTATATGGTAAACAATGTTATTCCCAAATAAGGATGATTTGAGGCCATAAAGATTAGACCTTGTGGTACTGATTTTCTTCAGGATCCATTGGATAAAGCACGAGTTATTTAGGATAGGTTGAGAGAAGCTCAGAGTAGGCAGAATGATTATGCAGAATATAGGTTTCATGCCTTGTAATTTATAATTGGTGATTGGGTATTTCTCTATGTACCACCCATGAAGGGTGTGATGTGGTTTTTAAGGAAAGTCAAGCTCAACCCCAGTTATATTTGACCTTTCGAGATTCTTCGTACGGTTTGTAGGGTGGCTTATAGGTTAGCCTACCTATAGTTTTTGCTTTTTTCCATTCGGTCATCCAGGTTTCTATGTTGTGGAGATATAGACCTGATCCATCTCATCTTCTTAGATGGGATTTAGTTTAGCTGGTGAGAGATTGACCTTTGTTAATGAGCCCGTGCCCATTTTGGCTGGTGATTGCATGCGGTTGCGCACTAGGGAGATTCCTATAGTTAACATTTAGTGAAGGCACCTTCCAGTGGAGAAGTCTACATGGGAGATGAGAGAAAGATACGAACCAACTATCCTAATATGTTTGAGGTTTCAGGTACATCCTAATCCTTGACTTTTGCAGACAAAAGTTCTTTTAGTAGTGGATATTGAATGATCCTTTAGGTCATTTTCTATATTTGTGCTTATTTTCACCATTAGATCTTTCCTATAGCTGCCCTAGGTTATTTAGGACTTGCTGGGACTAACAGTTTGTTTATTGGGGCAGTTCATTTGTTTTCTAGAGCCAAATCCTTATTTTGAAGTCTTCACTGGTTCAAATTGGCTACCGAGTGAAAACTTCAGTCCAACAACCTCATATGCAAATTTTGACAGTTCCAACTTCTTTGTAATGTTGATTTTAGCTAGGTGGACTCTTGGTTTGGGTCCTAAGGAACCCAAGCTTATTTTGACCGGTTAGTCCAAAAGATAAGAAAATTAAAGTTGCATGTGGGACCCACTTTTTGTTGAAACGACCTCAGGTGGAAATTTTGATTGTGCCATTGAGTCAAAAACATCAAATTTTTTTGGGTAGCATAGTCTGTTTGTGAATACAAGATTCTATATGAATCTCAAGGGGTTGGCGGAGACGTGAAAAATCCAAGTTTCAGTTGTTCTGGTGCACCAGCTATCGCGGGTATGGTGTTGAATTCAGGGTCTGGCCGCCTCCCAGCTAGTGCTATGATTGAGATACCATGTGTCGTGATTACCATGGTAGCCACCAGATGCCACGATCGCGAGGGTCAGGCGTGATAGCAACTCGCGGATGCCTAGAAAGGGCATAAATACCACATTTTAGCCCCTTTTTTGCAGTCCTTCATCCATTCTCAAGAGACTTAAACTCTAAATATTTAGAAAGCTTGGGATTAGAGCTTATGGGTGGTTTGGGAAGCTCAGATAATGATTATCTTATGATTTTCCTTCGAATTTGAGGTAAGATTCATTCTCATTCATAGTGGATTTTCTCATTTCTTGTTCAAAATCCCTAAAACTTGATGACATTATTTTATCACCAATACAATTCTGATTTCACCAATTTTTAAGGTAATTCATCCTTGAGCATAGGGGAATATTAAGTTGGTTTCGAAAATGTGATTTTCGTAAGTGGGGCCTACATGGTATTTTTGAGTAATTTTGGACCCGAAGAACAATACTGTAATATGGGTATCATTATTCTTGTTGTGATAAGTAAATTGTGATTTTTATAGTGTGTCACCTTGCAGAGTCTTGTCTAAAGGGAAAATTGATAATTTAGCAAATTCTTCGAGCTTTCTTCTACATCCTGGTAGGCTAGGATTCACCCCTCCCTCCCCTATAGATTAAGATAGTTCAAAGTATGTTTATGATATCCTAATAAATTTGTGATGGTTTTTATATGTTGGTGATGAAATTTGTAATGTTTTGTTTAGTTGGACTGTTTTGGAAATTCAAAAATCATAAATTTAGTGTAATTAGTATAGCTCTCCCTTTAGGTAAAATCTCTATCTTAGGGTTGATTATGTCTTAGTTGACTTCTAAATGTGGATTTAGATACCTTAGCCAAGTCTAGGGTAGAATTTTCCTTAAATTGTATTACACAAATTTGGAAGTGAGCTCTTTGACCCATCTTAAGCCAGGATTTGTGAATGCTACTGAAAAACTTTTATACTCTTGTTGTACGCCTTGAAAATGCTTATTAAGTTAATATTTAGAAAATATTTTATTTGATGGTTATGATGGGTTGGCATTGAGAGTTGATGCTTATTGATTATACTAGCAATTATGTTATTGACTATACTATTAATAATATAAATACTGGTTTGAGTTTGAATATTAATGATGATATTAATGGTATATATATTGGTACGAGGCTTGATAAAGAATATGATATTGATGATATATATATACCAATTCGATTTCAAATAATGATTATGATATTGATGATATATATACTAGTTCGAGTACGGATAATAATTATGATATTGATAATAGATAATATAAGCCGGTTTGAGCCCGGATAATGATTATGGTATTGATTATATATATACTGGTTCTAGTCCAAATAATGATTACAATATTGATGATATATATAAATACCGGTTTGAGTCTGAATAATGATAATGATATTGATGATATATATACCTGTTTGAGTCTGACTAATAATTATAATATTGATGATATAATTGCTGATTCAAGTCTGATTATTACTTATGATATTGATTATATGATATTATTTCAAGTCTAGCAATGGAGTGTGATGAAGAGATATGGGTATTGATTTAAGTCTAGAAATGGGTAATTGACTATAGTATGGTATAGTATGGATGGATTCTAGTAGTATCATGGTACAAGAAAAAACAATGGTGGTTCAGTTTATGTTTTACTTGATTTTACCCTCAAGGCTTATGGGGGCCTGTGCTGGGTTATTTACTTTTCCACACTTATTGTCTTATGGGGTGGAATTTGTACCTATAACTTCATATGTTTGATTCTTTATGTTATGTTATTATTTCGGTTATTTACTCATTCATGTACAACGATGTTGGAGTTGATTTAGGTTTGCCTCAAACTTGAATTAGCTATGTTATCTTGCATTTTATCGTATTTATATCATGATTTACTCAGTTTACCAATGATGCCTACTGAGTACCCGGGGTATTGGTACTCATACTACACTTCCGAACCTTTTTGGTGCAAATATGAGTACTAGTTGCATCTATTTATTCGAGGACTGTGTTGTGTTAAATTCTAGAGATAAGGTGAGCTCTTAGAGTTAGAGTTGCCCATTTCCTTCTATCTTATTTATGTGTAGTTTTTCGTTTCGAGAAAAAATGTATTGACTGTTTTATAGCTGGAGTTATATTATAGTATCTCTTGTACTGGACTACCATGTTGTGGGATGGTTTTCTATGTTATTGTTACCTTTTATACTCACTCTATTCCATTGCTTATTTATAAATTGAAATTGCCTATTTTTCACCTATTTTTTGACATTTTCTGCTAAGTTAACCCATTGCATTTCGCTTTGGGTTATGATTGGGCTTACCTATTGGAGGAATAAAGTATGTCACCTCATCACTCGTAAATTGAGTTGTGACAACATTACACCAAGGGTTCATAATTATAAGCATGTATGGTACAAAAATTCATCGGATAACATGGGTCCATTGATCAATTGTGACAAAGAACTAAAATATAAAAGAATTCATACTACTCAGGAACCCTATGCTTAGATGGATGATTTAACTGCGGAGTTTTGGTTAACTTCGGGAATCAGTTGGTTAAAGGAATCCAAAGATTAAATACCATATAACTGGAGATGAAAAACTTGAAGAAATCTTTGAAATTGGAGACAAAGATTGGGGAACCCTAGTTTTCCTTGAAGGGAGGATATCAACTCTTTCATTTTTTGTGATGCTAAGTGTCTAGTATTTTTTGAGTAATAAGGAACTTAAGGTATTATTAATCTTAATAATAAGTTATAATGTCTCTAAAACAACATAGTTTTGATGTTAAAAAAGTGGGAAAGGCTGATGTTCCCTTTTAAATTCGTAACTTAAAAAGCTGCAGGAGGTGACATATGGACCATCCCTCGATCATGGGACCTACCTATGATTATCGTTGGTGGTCTTGGTTGGTTGGATGGACTAGGATCTCATTGGAATAGATCAAAAAAGATATCGTACAATTGTGACACCCACTTAAGGTCGTACATTAGTTTGTAAATTGGTAGTCCGAGCAAAATAAACTTTAGGATTCAATATCATTCCCAAGATCGTAGTTTCTAAACATGATTATTGTACCATTTCATGGTTGGAAGTTATACTTATCAACTTTCATGTATGAGAGGATTGTATAATCGTACAATCTAACCCACGATCGTAGTTATGATCACACTATATCACTGTTGGATAGCGCTTAACTTAAATGACCATAACACTTAGCTCAGAAATTAAATGAAGGAAAAAACATATGCATTTGAAAGAGGACTCAAAGAATATTGACATTTACGGTCTTGATCTAAAAAATACTCAAGAATCTTGGAGTTATTTCAATTAGTAGGTGACTAAAAAACTTATTCACAAGAAATCAATCGGTAAGGGATGTTTCAACTTGGTTAAGAGTTAGGAGTTACTTATGATCTTAATACAAGTATAAATCACTTCTCATACTATTAAACCACATGTTTGATTTTACAAGTACTTGAATTATTGTTCTAATCTTATCTTTGATTTTTGGACGTTATAGAAATATTCAATCTACATGTACAAATAGAGTCAAGAAATTCTAGTTGCTACAAATAAACCATAGCCTACCACAATGCCTGTTTGAATCAGTTCAAGGCCACAATTTTGTCATTTCTTTATCATTGGATGCTTTATTAGTCTATAATAACAAATTTACGCATCCATTTCAATTATTTCATCTTTTCTAACCATTAGAAACCAAAAACCTTTAGTTTCAACCAAAAATTTTCTTTACTTGATCATATTCGGATTTTCTACCCTTTAAACCCTATGAATTTAACTTTATTTAGCATGATTAACCATAATTCTATGAAAAATAGTATTTTTTTCGCCCACTAGGATTATGAACAACTTATTTTACACCCATTCCCATCAATTGTATTCGGTTCATAAATTGGTGATAAACCCTAATTTCTACAATGAACATGATTGTAGCAATTTCTAAAAATTTTAAGAAATAATACAGGTTTGGAATGTAAAGGAACCTCACATCCAAAGCTAAAATCCCTAAAACTTAGTAGAAATCACCTTCCTAGATATTTTGTGCATTGTTTTAAAAAATAGGAATGAATAAAAATATTTTTGGTTTTATAAACAGATGGAAACTGGGTTTTTACGGCTACAACAATAAAGTTACTAAAACATTGACACACGATGTAATTAATGACCACCTTGGGTGTTAATTTGACCATTATAGTAGTAATGCTTAAATGGTTCATTTTATTGCTGCAACGGTCGAGAGGCCGAAGCTTAACACCTCCTATAAACAAATATATTTTACAACATAACCCTCAAAATATGACTTTACAAAAAAACTATCTCATGGTAAACTCTATAATCGAAGTTCAATTAGTTTATTTACGTATCGGTAGCTGGTATGACTTGCTAAATTCATTCTCTATACAAAAATCAAGTCAAATACACTCACAAACTATCATATTACTACAAGATTTCCTTAGACTATCATACCCGTAAAATACACCAAGACTAGGTCAGTCCTAAATTTTCAAAAATATGTCAAAAGGAAAAACTATAAAAGGTTCTAATCCTCATTTAGCATAACGATGAATTAGGTTGCTACATTAGATATCAATTGAAATTCCCCGAGTCTATACCCCAGATGCTACATGGTGCTCATAATCCAGAAGGACAACAAGCAAACCCATGACTGGTACCTACTGCAATAGCTGAATAATAATACTGAAATATACTAAAATTAGGCAGAAACTTCCATAAAGCTCAATACTAAAATAAAATTTAATATGGTATAGTGATACCAAAACTGAAACATCTGTTTGAAAATACTCTAGTCTAAAAAAGACTATAAACTATTTGAAATATGGAGTTGATGGGACAAGTCCCCAACTAACTACTAACTACTGAAATAGACTAAAATACCAAAATAATAATCATGTCCTCAAACTTTTTGGACTCACCACTAACTTTTACGGAAAAAGTTCTGAACTACTAAGGGTGCTCGGGAGCCCATGCGTCTGAACATATGATATAAAATATCATAGCGCAAGAGAAAAGTATGTGTCAGTACTTTGAATGTACTGGTATGCTAAGTGAGGTAGGTTGAAATGCATGGGTTCATATGCATAAATAATACTGACTGAATGACATGAATGTAACTGAGTGAGAGTACATGCATGGATACATAAACTGTAACTGAGATCGTGATAAAACTGAATACCGAGTCTGAATACTGATTAACTGATATTTGAGTATACTGATACTGAATTACTGATAACTGAATGACTGTATCTAACAGTTTTGATTCTATGGAACTATACTGAGTTCTGCATTGAGCTGAGTGACTGTATCTGACAGTCCTGAATCTGTAGAAGTAAACAGAGTTCTATTCTTAGACTGGAACTGAAACTGAGACTATGGGAGGTAAATCATCTAACCAATATGCCCCTTTCTGAATTGATTGAGGTCCAACCTATAACCCCAGTTGGAAGGGTCTCAATACCTTGCCATTTGTAAAGACAAGCTGTGAGTTAACCCTCTCTGACAGGAAGCTCTTTCGTCAATGCTCGGTGGCAGGAAAACTCGAATGAGATGTATCAACCCTCATAATATCTAGCAGGAAGATATCTCAACCTACGTTAGCTACGTAGTTTTGTATTGAAGGGATTGATACTAAGGGTCAAACCTCCTGCTGGAAGAAACTCCCCCATCCCTGGGATAACTTAGTGCTGAATCCTACTCTCATCTGAATAAAGACTGAACTGATTGCCTAGATTATACTAGGCTTGACAGACTGTTACTGATTATACTATCTAACTAAAATGAACTAAGTTCACTAAGTTCTATTTACTGATGGAGTACTACAGAATTCTATTAACTGACTAAATTTACTAAGGTTTGAACAGAATATTAAACTAAACTGGACTGATACAGAGTCTACTGAGTTCTTCCTGAGTTCTGTAACTGACTAAGAGTACTACTGATCGTGACATTACTGGCACTATCCTGAGACTGACCATGGATCTAGGTAATCAGCTAGATTTCTAGGTATTAAATACCCCCAGGACTTTATAGCATAAATTATAAGACATGGCACAATCTTGAAACATGATAAATAACTACTTGATCATCATTCATTCATTAGGATATTGCATGACATGAACTTGAATACATGCTAATATGATATAATTTCATTATTTACTTCTCAGGAACAACCCATCAAACACTTGGAAGGCATTGTATATGCACATAGTACTAATCAACATATGGGCACTACAATTTTAAAGCTTTAACATGATTTCACATGATAATATATGCATAATAGTTGTTTTCACATAAGTCTTGCGCTTAATCATGGAATAGAAATCCAATTAACATTATAATCATGAATGCATTTGAACCCAAATCATGAAAAGTATGAAATCAAGCTACTAGAGATTTAAAAGAGTTTCTTAGACTCCAAGGGTGGAAGGAACCCTTGGATGAACACTTGACATACCTTGGTTGCTAAATTCTTCAAGATTAATGGTGGAATCTTGATCCTTGAATTTGAAATTTAATCTCCTAGGGTTTTTGTTTTGGAGTATTTTGAGAAAGAACGAATATAATTTGCTAATTGAGGGATAAATATTGTGTTATGGGGGATGAAGGATGTGGGAAAAGACTCAATTACCCCAAAAGACGCGTCTTTTTAATGACTGAAAATTAAACTATTGATGCGAAGACTAATGCGTCGCGTTATTGGCATAGACGCAATAGCCAACGCGCCACATCGAGTCCGTATCGGTTCAATAGAAATTGCCAATGGGAGCCAAGGAAAATATAGATCAATGCGATGGCCTATGTGCTACATCGAGATCACATTGATACACTATTTTGGATTCCCAAACATTGTTCAAACGAGGACTGAAAAATATAAAACTCATCTAGGAACACCTACTGACATTCCTAATCATGAATTTAACCTAAAGATTGACATTTTAAGGTCATAGAGGTCATGAAATAGAGTTGCCAACTTACATAGGCCAAAATAACACAAAGTTTGAATACTTAGCTATAATTTTCTAAGTCTGGGACCCCTTAGAAAGCTCAAAGACTGAGTTAAGTTTAGGAATTTACGGGGTCTTACAATATCTCCGCCTTGGAAATATTCATCCTTGAATGAGAGTGACTATGCTGAGAATACTGATAGACTGGATTTAGACAATGGACATGCACAACTGAAGCATGATTTCATGACTGAGATTACTGATATACTGAATTATTATACTAAATATGCATATCTGATGCATGCGTACATAGTTGAACATGATTTATGAATGCATGACTGGGATTACTAATAAGCTGAGCTTATATACTAGAAATGCATGTGTGATGCATGAGTACATGACTGAACTGATTTTTGAATGCATGACTGAGTATGCATTGTTAATTAATACCAAGTTGGTAGCTATATCTGAACATGAGACTGATTAAATTCAAAGAAAATCTATTACGTGGGGCTGAGTCTGAGTTTGCGGAGAAGAGGTGAGGATACTTAGTCCGCATGTCTGCTTCTACTTCCCAAGTATCTCCCTCAATGGACTAATTTCACCAAAGAACTTTGATTAGAGGGACTTCTTTGTTCCTCAATCTGCGAATCTGATAATCAAGGATTTCGACTGGAATCTCTTCATAAGAGAGGTTGTTCTGAATATCTATTCCCTCTTATAGGGACAACATCTGCTGGGTCGCCTATATATTTCTTAAGCAAGGAGACAGGGAACACTGGGTGTACTGAAGCTAAGTCTAAAGGCAACTCAAGCTCATAAGATACATTTCAAAAACGGTTGAGAATTCGGTAAGGACCGATATATCGGGGACTGAGTTTCCCCATCTTTGAAACCTCTTCACTCCTTTCATAATAGAGATTTTTAAGTATAAAAAATCACCGATCTCTAACTCGAGATCATTTACTAAATACGCATGAACGGGAACATGAGAACACAATTGAGCCTAAAATATAATATAGGAACTAAATATCTCAAATGGAACTGAGCCCCTGAATACATGGTTTGCGGCTGAGATTGGGACTTTAGGGTCCACCTATGAGTACCCACTACTTCAAACTGGATTCGTTACATAAAGAGAAGATGGAAGGTTTAGGTTATAAAAGCTCGGGGATTATAGTGCATCTCTTTCTTGGGACATTTTTTTCCCCTGAAGAATGCTGACATGGCTAAGATACTAAGGAAAAATAGAGATTATGCATATGGCACCTAAAAACTGAATCGTGAATACATATTAGGGATCTGAAACTGAGGCATGGCACCTAAACTGAGCTGAACTCGCAACCACATTGTTCCTCGATCTTGGTATAGTTACATTTATGAGACTTCAGATAGTGCGACCAGATGGAAATATGGGAAACCCAACCATACGAACATTATCCGCCTAACTGCTAAATTGAATTGCTGGTTTTGCGGACTAACTTATGGTGAAAACATATATTCAACTGAAGCTTGTCCTTGACACTCTTTTTATAAAGTTCTAGTGGATTTAGGGAGCAAGGAATCTTGGCATGGATGAATAAAATAGCTGAATAAGACAATCACCTCCTGGCTAAAATTCTGTAATATGAGTCGAGGCCCACGAATCATTATCTAAGATAGAGTGACTAAGACTTTTTGCACTGCAACTACAAATTTTCAAGCTTAGACATATTCCTCAAATACTCTCTCAACTCTACTCTCCACCTTAGTACACCACATCATCTGAGACTACTAAAAATATTCAAATGGGTGCTAAGCACGAGTGCATAAACACATTAACTTATCTGATTATCTTAATGGATGATAGCTGAATACTTGGTCATGGAATATTAAACTCTACTTAGTCTGAATAACTGGACTGGAATTGTAGATTATTATTCATATGAGGAAAGGACTAACTTATTAACATTAGATTACGGAGCATGAATTCATGAAAACTATTTTATTTGAGAATGCAAGACCAAGTGTTTAACATGATTTTGCAATATGCTGTAAACTGAGGTACTAAAATACTGATTACTGTACGCTATGGTCAAGAAAACCTGAAATTAAACTGAGTTACTGATTTGATTACTGAACTGAGACTGTGAATGAGACTGTAACTAAGATGGTAACTGAAACTATTACTGAGACTATAACTGGGACTGAATGTTGGGCTCTGATTGATACGTGATGGTGTCTAACAAAAATCGAGGATCGAAATAAACACTCACATTCTGCATTTTCTCAACTTCTCATCTCATGAAAAAAATTTTGATTCCCCCCTTCAGCTACTAAATACAACCCCTTGTTGGATATTTACTTGCACACTACCTTGACATTCAAGCCTATCTTCATAGATACATCCTCATGTAAGACAAGCATGCAAAAATCTTTTCTTATCATGAAACACTTACTCTTTCTCATCTAAGCAATCGCTCATCACTATATCAGTTTGTAAGGAGAGTCCACTAAAGGGTTAAGACATGAGGACCTGATGTATTCATGAATACTATACAAAACTTGACACTTAATGAGGTATGAGGAATACAATATCAACACAATGGATTTATCAAAAGATCAAACTAAGGATATGCATGATGAAATCTGAACTTAGCCGATCACTAGGAGTGTTGCATAGGTCATGGGAACTGAGCATACTATACAGCTTGGCATAAGTACCTGATTCATGAGCGGCATGACTTGAGTCTGGAGTTTCTATATTCATGGAACATGGTTTGTAACACTGAGTGAACTGAAATTCCTTAGACTAGGAGCTGTAAGCGTGCATGATTTTTGCTAACGTGCTTGAATATGAGCCGTGATCATAGAGCTGACATATAAAACATGAATAAATATCATGGTAACTGATGGTTTTCGAGTTTCTGAAGTACAATTAGGAGATGACCGATGTGATTATTATTGCTACTGGAATAGACAAGAATATCATCGATGAAGAATAAAACGAACTTATCCAAGTACTGCATGAACACGCAACCCATTAAGACCATGAAAGCTGCTGGGGCCTTAGTAAGACCAAAGTACATGACTAAGAATTTGAAGTGACCATACCGAGTTCTTAAAGTTGTTTTAGAAATATCACATTCTCTAACTCTGAGCTGATGATAGCCCGATATGAGCTCTATCTTAGAGAAGTAACTGGCACCCTAAAGTTGGTCAAACAAGTTATCGATTCTGGTAAGAGGATACTTTTTATTGACCGTGACTTTATTTAGCTGGAGGTAATTAATACACATTCCGAGAGAACCATCTCTCCTACACACGAATAAAAGTGGTGCACCCCAAGGGGACATACTAGGTTTGATGAATCCCTTTTCTCAGAGATCCTTCAAATATTCTTTTAATTCCTTGAGTTTTCCTGGTGGCAATCTGTATGGAGGAATAGATATGGGTTGAGTATCTTGGAGAAGATCGATTCCAAAAATCAATTTATCTTTTGGGAGGAAATTCGAGAAGATCTTCGGGAAATACATCTGGGAATTCAAATGCTACTGACTCCAATTCAAGATTAGTGGTTTCTGAACTAGATTCCTGGACTCTAATGAGATGGTAGACACAACCCTTAGATTTCATTTTTCTTGCCAAAAGGTAAGAAACAAGATGACCCCTAAGTCTTGAAGTACTACCCCTCCACTCTAGGACGGGCTCATTTGGAAACTGAAACTAGAAAATTTTGTTTCTGCAGTCGACTGAGGCATAGCAGGAGTAAAGCCAATCCATGCCGAGAATGACATTAAAATCAGTCATCTCTAATTTAACTAAGTCTGCTGAAGTGATTTTATGAGATACCATAATCGAGAAGTTCCTGAATACCCGCCTGGATATGATGGATTTACCCACTAGGGTAGAGACTGAGAAAGACTCTACTAGAATTTTGGGACTGACTCCGAAATCAACAACCATATATAGAGAACAAAGGACAAAGAGGCTCCTGGATCAAGAAAAGCATAAACTTACAAATGATAAGTTTGTAACATACCAGTGACCACATCAGGAGAAATCTCTGGATCCTGTCAGGACTGAAGAGCATAGAGTATATTTGGGTGTTTCCCACTAGTGGCACTGGATGCGGCATCCTGCTTATTCGAGCGAGAGGACTGAGCCGGGGGATGGTTATGCTGACCCTGGGAACCTGACTGGGGACAATCTCTGACTTTGTGACCTGGCTTTCCATACTTGAAACACACATCACTTCCTGCTCTGTATATACCCTGGTGGTTTCTGCCACAGTCCTGACAAAGGGGATTTGTTTGGGCACTCTTTAGCTTTAACATTCTGGCCCTTTCTCCTATTACTCTCCTTCTTACTTTGTAGAGTATAAGCCATAAGCCTATATAGGATGAAAACCAGATGACTGTCCTAAGCAACTATTAAATGATCTAAGGCAGTGAAGGCGGCTCTAAACTTTGCATGGGATACATACTTATTCAGGGAATCTGCCTAAATATGCGGAGGTGCTGACTGGTTTTTGTTACCTCTTTCGTTAGCTTCTCTGGAAGACATGTTCTAGAAGCATAAGGAAGAGATGAATGATACTGATAGTTTTTCTTTAGATCATGCTCACTCGCATGACATAAATACTTAAAGAAGGGAAACTTTTCCTAAAACAGCTCGTAGCCTCCTGTCCATAATTGTGGCGTGCTACACACCCATGTACAAGACTCTACTAATTATGGCTTTTAGACTTCCTAGGACTCTGTTGAACCTTAGAATTTGATACAAAGTTTGTAAAGCCCCGAGTTTGTACCCCGGATACTACATGGTGCTCATAATCCCGAAGGACCATAAGCTAACTCATGACTGGTACTTGCTACAATAGCTGAATAATAATACTGAAATATGCAAAAATTAGGCAAAAACTTGCCATAAGGTTTAATACTTAAACAAAACCGAATACAGTATAGCAATACAAAAACTGAAACATTTGTCTGAAAATACCCTAGTCTGAAAAAGCCTCTACACTATCTAAAATAAGGAGTTGATGGGATAAGTCCCCAACTAACTCTGAACTAATAAAATAAACTGAAATGCTGAAATAATAATTGTGTCCTTGAACTATGAGGACTCACCACTAACTTTGACTACTAAAGTTCTGAACTGCTAAGGGTGCTCGAGAGCCCGTGCATCAGAACCTATGAAATAAAACCTCATTGCGCAAGAGAAAAGTATGCGTCAGTACTTTGAATGTACTGGTATGCTAAGTGAGATAGGCTGATATACATGGATTCAAATGCATGAACAATACTGATTGAATGATATGAATGTAACTGAGTGAGAGTACATGCATAGATACGTAAACTATAACTGAGATAATGATAACACTGAATACTGATTAACTGATATTTGAGTCTACTGATACTGAATTACTAATAACTGAATGACTGTATCTGACAATCTTAATTCTGTGGAACTATACTGAGTTACTTACTAAGCTAAGAGACTATATCTGACATTTCTAAATCTGTAGAAATGAATTGAGTTCTCTTCTGAGACTGGAACTGAAACTTAAACTGAAATTGTGGGAGGTAATCATCTAACCGATATGCCCTTTTTTGAATATATTAGGGTCTAACCTATAACCCCATTTGGAAGGGTTTCAATACTGTGCCACAGGTAAAGAAAAACTATGAGTTAACCCTCTCTAGCAGAAAGTTCTTTCGTCAACCTTCACTGGCAGGAAAACTCAAATGAGATGTATCAAACCTCATAATATCTAGCAGGAAGATATCTCAACCTTTGCTGTCTACGTATTTCTATAATGCAAGGATTACTACTAAGGTTCAAACCCTCTGTTTGCAGGAATACCCCCATCCCTAGGTGAACTTGGTGCTAAATCCTACTCTTATCTGAATAGACACTGAACTGATTTCCTAGTTCATACTAGGCTTGACTGGACTGTTACTGATTATACTGTCTAACTAAACTAAACTAAGTTCACTGAGTTCCATTGACTGACGGAATACTACTAAATTCTGTTAGCTTACTGAATTTACTGAGGTCTAAACTGAACTGATACAGAGTCTACTGAGTTCTTCCTGAGTTCTATAACTTACTGAAAGTATTACTGATCGTGAAATAACTGACACTATCCTTACACTGACCATGGCTCTAGGTAATCAGCTAAATTGTTGGCTATTAAATACCCCCAGTACTCGATAGCACAAATTATAAGACATGGAACAATCTATAAACATGATAAATAACTACTTGATCATCATTCATTCATTGGGACATTTTAGCAAATACTTGTATGACATTAACTTGAATACATGATAACATGGTATAATTTCATTATTTACTTCTCATGAACAACTCATCAAACACTTGGAAGGCATTGTACATGCATATAGTACTAATCAACACATGAGCACCACAATTTCAAGGCTTTAACATTATTTCACATGATAATACATACATAATAGTTGGTTTTACATAAATCTTGCACTTAATCATGGAATAGAAATTCAATCAACATTATAATCATGAATACATTTGACTCCAAATCATGGAAAGCATGAAATCAAGCTACTTGAAATTTAAAAGAGTTTCTTGAACTCCAAGGGTGGAAGGAACCCTTGAATGAATACTTGACATACCTTGGTAATTTAATTATTGAAGATTAATAGTGGAATCTTGAGACCTGAATTTGAAATTTAATCTGCTAGGGTTTTTATTCTTAAGTATTTTGAAAAAGAATGAATATAATTTGCTAATTGAGGTCTAAATCTCATGTTATGGGGGCTGAAGGACGTGGGAAAAAGACCCAATTACCCCCTAAGATGTGGCTTTTTAATGACTGAAAATTGAACCATCGATGCGCAATCGACTCATCGCATCATTGGCATTGATGCGATAGCCAACGAGTCGCATCGAGTCTGCATCGGTTCACTAGAAATTGCCAGTGGGAGCTAAGGAAAATATTGATCGATGCGATGGCCGACGCTTCGCACCGAGATCTTATCGATACACTATTTTGGATTCCCAAACGTGGTACAAATGATGTTCGAATAATACAAAACTCGTCCGTTAACACCTACTGACATTCCTGATCATGAATTTAACCTAAAGATTGACATTTTAAGGTCATAGAGGTCGTGAAATAGAGTTGCCAACTTACTTAGGGAAAAATGACACTAAGTTTTAATACTTAGCTTAAATTTTCTAAGTCTGGGACACCTTAGCAAGCTCAAAAAACTGAATTAAGCTTAGGATTTTGCGAGGTCTTATACCAATTTACCAATCTTTCATCCCCAAACCACAACTAGACTAAATAGACAAGACTAAAGCAAGAATAATAACCTAAGTAATTTGAAAAATGCGGGTACTACTTGGGCATATCCGCTATTGTCATCAAAGTTACTTCTTAAACTAGATGGTTCATCTATTATACTTTTATAGATGGAATGACTGAGGTTCTCAATTTTCTATTTTCTTGGCCTAATATAGCAATTGGTTCATCTTCATAAGAACTCTCCTTATCGAATAAATCAGAATCCCAATAGCTGATGTTATCTCCATCACCATAGTACTTCTTAAGCATGGATACATGGAATACCAAATAAACCCTAGACAAGTTAGGAGGAAAGGACAACTTATTCGATATAGAATCCGCTTCCTTTATACCCTCAATGGATTTAATGTACCTTGGACTAAACTTTCCTTTCTTACAAAACTGCTTTAGACCCTTCATAAGTGACACTTTGAGAAACACTTTCTTACCAATCTTAAACTTTATATCTCTTACCTTGTTATTCACATACTCTTCCTGTCGGATTTGAGCGGTTGCAATGTTTCTTATAAACCTTTCTATTTGCATCAAATAATTAAGTATAGTTTTGTCCTAAGGCCTCACCTAAAATGCACCAAGACATTCGATTGGTAACCAACATCTTCTACCATATAAGGCATCAAAAGAAGCCATGTAAATACTTTAGCGGTAGCTATTTTTGTAGGCAAACTCTCAAAAAGGTAAGTATTGGTCCCACTGACCCTCAAAATTTATTATATAATCCTAAAGCATATATTCAAGTATTTGGGTCATTAATTTCGTTATCTATGGATGAAAGATATACATAGGTCCTATCACGAACATAACTCTGAATGAAACTTCTCCTAAAAATTAGACGTAAATTGACAACCTCTTTCTAAAAGAATAGAATTGGTACCCCAAGGAGAATTACAATACCTTTCTTATTAATCTTAGCTAATATATCCGTATTATAATACATCCTTATAAGGACGAAATAAGCTAACTTTGTTAAAAAATCAATGATAACCCGTAGAGAGTCACACTTCCTCAAGATCTTATCAAGTCTCATCATCAAGTGAAAGATTATTCTTTCTATTGTCCATTATGAAATTGGAATCCTTTGATATATGACACTAGGTATTTTATCCTCATACTTAACCTGTTGTCAACTCTGATACTTGGTCACAAATTATAAAATATCATATTTCATTTGTCACAACTAATAATAATTCCTAAAGTATCTATACATTATGGTTGCACTTAGATATGTGGAATAATTAGAGTCTTGGGCCTATATAAGAATAAAAGTAATTAAGTTGCCCTCACAAGGAACACATACGCTCGCCATAATACTCAATACTCTTTAATTATAATTAATGGCCTATATAGTGCCACCTCGCACAAAAAATTATCTAAGGTTGCTCTACTTCTTATCTATGAATTATCTACTTTTTATATGGTCAAAGAACGTGAACAGAGACTACATATAGGCTAACTCTCCTCCCATTCTAGTCACCTACAGTCTAAGAAAATCATTTGCCAAAGTTTGTACCACTCTGGCCAATGGATCCTAAATAGCTCCACCCATGCTAAACTTCATATATTTATCGTCTATCAGCTAAATAAATTGTCCACCTAATTAGCTTTACCTGTATGAAATAGGATTGAGATGACTTAGTCTTTTATCAATTCCATCAACTTTTTTGCCTCAGATTCATGTCTTTTTAAGTGATCACATGTCACAGACTATGCTAGTCTATGAACAACCCACACTTCACTCTATAGAGGTAGTGTCAATAGATATTTAACGCAAAGATCATAACCACCAACTTAATGTCATAAGCAATATCATTCTTGTCATAAGGATTCATTTGAGTCACAACATAATCAATCACTTTCTGACCCTGCATCAAAACAATGCCTAAACCCAACCATGAGGCATCACAAATATGATGAAACACTTATTTTCCATAGGCTAGGTGACAATTTGGGTTGAGGTTATAATATTGTGAGAGCTTGGGAAGTGTCCTTATACTTGTCATCCCATACAAATGGAACTTTTTTCTATGTTTGGCCAATGTAGGTGTTGCTATTGTTGTGATTGTTGATGATATAGAAGATTAGCACTCACCATTTTCTAAATAGGAGTGAATGAGTTATAAACCTATTGGAATCATCTAGTAGCATAAATGTATGAAAGGGATTTTTTTCCCAATGTCCTATAGTCTTTCGAGAAAAAGTACAGACATCTATGAACAGTTCCACAACACTTTTGACCTATTCTTGTACCATGAGATCTATGAACCCAATACTATCTTACAATTTTTGTCACGACCTAAATGGTCATGATTGTCACCCACCCTAATACTATTGTAGGAGAACCATATAAACCAACCCTTTTCAACTATGTTAACTAGTAACCAAATCACTTTCTTTAACTTTATTATAATTAAGTCAATAAATCCAAACTTTTATTTAATGAATTTAAGTTTCAACATAAACAAACACCATGACTAAAATAGAGTGCGAAATTTTCTATCTATCATAACCTTGGGAGCTAAAGATACTGTACAAGAACAACTAAGAGTGTACAAAATTCATAACTATGAAAATACCTAGAAATACTAGAGAATCTATGACAATGTATTAGTTTTGATACAAGGGACTAAATAAGAGAAAGATGACTCAACGGCCGCCCAATCATGGGGCTTACCCCTAAATAAAAGTCCGAAACTGTTGGCAAGAGTCGAGGTCTCATATCAATTATGAAACCCATGTTGTACTCCAAAATAAGAAAATACAGGTATCATCAATACATCAATAGTACTAGTAGACATCATAGGCCGACTCAGCAAAATAGTAGACAAATAAGCAAACAAAATTAAGTAATATCAGTATCAATAAATCTTATAAGTAATGATAACCAGGCATAAGTATGACACTTTAGTATAGAGAGAATAAAGGATCAGATTTATAGCTTTACACTTAGTAAAATTCATCAACAAGTTTCTGTGATGCCTCGAAAAAAAATTTCCGTTAAGATCTCAGACGAAAATGTGTTGAATTCTGTTCTTTATCATGATTAATAATTTTTCTGTGTGGAGTTTCTAGATATGCAACCATTCATCGCGTATAGTATTGAATAATCTTTCCAACGATATGTGGATCATTCAAAATGGACACTCGAGCGATGAGTTATGATATTCCGATCTAACCGTGAATAGTGGTGAATAGTAAATGTGCAGGAAAAAACATACTGAGGCTAGGCGAATTTTAGGGTCAACTTCAAATGATCATAAATCCTTGTACATAATGATCTGGGTGAGCTACTATATATCAACAGAAAGATCTCAAATTCCTCTTTCCAATATAATTAGTTTCATCCAATTTGGCCATCGGAACAAAATGTTATGGTCGATGTACTTCAGCCTATCAAAACAGTCAACCAAAGGACAGATTTGATATTATTTGATTTTTAAGGGTATTTTGGTCATTCCCACCCCACTCCATCCGGGTAAACCATGGATTTTAGTCCATTAAGAGCATTCAATAGCTCATTTTTCTCCAAAATTTCCTAAGGCTCAAACTCCAACCCTACTACTCCAAATTTAATCCTTCTATGTCTCTTGATTGAACCGTAGAAATTTCAAATTGATTTGGAATTCAAGTTGATCATGTTAAGGGCTTTGAGAAGCACACTTTATTTTTGTGAATAAAGTTCCAGAGTCGGAAGTTCATATTCATCTTTCATTTTTAGGTATGTGGGGCTTTGAACAAGATTATCCTTTCGATCTTGTGTCCGGTATTTTTGTTGAATTACATTGACATGAGATTTTACATGTTTTACCATGAATTGGAAATATGGTTTTATATCTTATATTATTGTTAATGAGCTATGGAATTATGTCATACGATACGTGTATGATGTTGAGATGGAATTATGTCCAAAAAGTATTTGATTATGAGAGTATGATGATTTAATTTGTTAAGCCTTGATTTATACTATCATTCCACTATTTCCTTATTATGAATATATAATTGATATTGGAAATTTTATATCCCTACTAGGGGTTGATGTCTCAAGTACCTTTAAATATGAGTTGGATGGCAAATTGAGAAATGTTGATATTGAAGTTGCAATGAATCTTGGTATTTTTCGGATGGTTTTGATGAGTTAAATTGTTGAAAATATTATGTATTGAGTCTTCATATCCTTGTACAAATGTCGAGTCGATTATGGTTCAATGCATTGATACCTTTTTGATGTTGAGGAAGATTAACATGTTTTGAGCTAAAATGTGTTGAGTTAGGAATCCATAAATTGATATGATTTGATAAATGAGAAAGAGATTTGATTTGGTCTTTATGATAGACTCTTGTGATGTTGTGGTGGATTTCCTAATGTGCTTGTCGGGGAGTAGTAATTAACATCGAGAGGGAAATTTGGTATTTCCTAAAACCTATGTGCCACAGTAGGTTTATTTGATGATGATATTATTAGACAGAGAGCCCAATTGTGATTATTGCAGTTTTAAGGTCGTACTCCCTGGCAAAGAGTATGACGCTCCCGCCAACAGGGGTTTCAAATGTTTGTATTCCACATAGCTCACGTGGGGTTGTCGGTTATAGGAAACTCCCCTGTCCTAAGAGTCACGTTTATTGAAATACCGAGTCACTCTGAGTTTTTATGTGGTAAGTCAAGTTGCCTATCATGATCTATAATGATTTATGAGTTTTTTCTCCTATATTTCCTATCTAAGATGTTATGAGTTTCATGATTCAATGTCACTCAAGCCAGGTGTGTCATTATGGTCCGTATGTACGTTTTTACAAAATTTATGATATTATTTATATTTTGCATGCGCCCCCACATACTCAGTACGTATCTTGTGTTGACCCACATATTTCTCTATCGGCTACATTCTCACCATGATGTAGGTTTAGGTACTCAGCCGTAGCCGCGACAGTGATATTCGAGTGCCGCATCTACTATCTTTCAGTGGTGAGTCCTCATGGTTCGAGGACCAAGTTGCTTGTTTTGGTGCTGTTGTTTTATGATCCCTTTGGTTTGTTAAGTAAGTTGGGGGGTTTTCCCAATGTCTCATTGATTTTGCTGTATAGAGTCTATGTCAGACTAGTGTATTGTCGGGTTGGTTTATGTATAGACATCCCATATATGTTCTGTCTTACGATATTCCGTGCCATTTGCGATATGATATGATATGTACTTATATATATATCCTTAGCATAGTGTGTATGTTGTTGTGTCCAAGGGTAGTGTTTTGTCTTAAAGGGTTAGCTTGAGGCTATGCGTAGCCTTGGGTACCGTGTGGAGTCTCGGGATGATATTTCAGGGTGTTACAAACTTGGTATCAGAGCCTAAGGTTGTGAAGAGTCCTAGGGAGTCTGACAAGCCGCGTTACGTAGAGTCTTGAGAATTGGTGTGTAGCGCGCCACACCTATGATCAAGAGGCTGCGGGGGTGTTCTAGGAAAAGTTGTTTCTTTCTTTCTACAAGTGTCTATGATGCTTACAACTCTTTCCTTCTGCTGTTAATTCGTGCGTTCTTACGATAGAAAATGCCTCAACGTCGAGCTCGCAGAAACAACAACCAACCTCAACCCGTTGATCTGTTACATGAGACGGTATCCCATGCCGAATTTTGGATAGCTTTTCAAACGCTAGACCAGGAAGTTACCGCCAATACTCAGGCCAACGCTTCACCTCCATAGGAAAATAATTCGGCAGAAGCACGAATTCATGATTTTATACGGATGAATCTACCAGAGTTTCATGGGTCGAGAGCAGGTGAGGACCCGCAGATGTATGTTGATGAAATAAAGAAAATTACACAGATTATGCACGTGATAGAGGAAGAAAGTGTGGACCTGGATTCTTATCGATTGGAGGATGTTGCCTATGACTGGGTGCAGATGTAGAATAAGGGTAGAGAAGAAGATACCGCTCCGGTGACTTGGCAATTATTCCAAGATGCTTTCTTTGATAGATTCTTTCCTCTTGAGTTAAGGGAAGCTAAGATAGAGGATTTTATGAATTTGAGACAAGTCTCCATGTCGGTTAAAGAGTATTGTCTTAAGTTTAATCAGCTATCGATGTACGCTCCTAATATAATGGCTGACTCGAGGACTAGTATGAGCAAGTTTCTAACTGGGGTGTCGAGTTATGTGGTGAAAGAATGTAGATCTTCTATGATCAACAGGGAGATTGATCTTCCTAGGTTAATGAGTCATGCCTAATAGATTGAGTCAGACAAGATAAAGGAAAGAGAAAGAGTAAGAGGGATTAAGAGAGTCAGATCGGAGCAACAGGGGTCTAGTCAAACTAGATTCTCCGGAGGGAGTCGCCCTCAGTTTCAGAGATATCCATTTATACCTGCACCTTTCTCAGCTAGTTCTCCCATATATCGGGGCAGGCAGGAGCTCGAGAATAGGTCGGTACCTTCCAGGTCTCAGGACAGTGTAAGCAACCGTCCTCATCCTCCCTCATGTGCTAAGTGTGGTAAAGACCATTTTGGGGAGTGTTATATGGGGAAGGGGGGATATTTTGGTTTTGGAAAGTTGGGCCACATACTTAAAGACTGCCCGTATACCAGACAACGGAGTCATGATTCTCGTCCCCAGAGTCAGGCTACCAGTGCCCCGCCTCCTGCAGCCTGTCCAGTTCCTCCTCAGGGTGCTTCACTAGTACTGCTGGCGGTCAATGACAGAATTGTTTCTATGCTATACCACTTTGTCAGGAGTAAGAGGACTCTCCCGTTGTTGTCACTGGTATGCTCTGTGTTTTCTATTTTGATATCTATGTGTTGATGGACCCCGATTCAAGTTTTTATTATGTGACACCTCTAGTTGCTGTAAATTTTGAAACGGATCTTGAACTAATTTCTGAGTGTATTTTGGTTTCTACTCTGGTAGGAGAGTCTGTCATTGCTAAGTGGGTGTATAAGAAATGTCCCATTACTGTCTTTCATCGGGTTATGTATGCTGATTTGATTGAGCTAGATATGGTTGACTTTGATATCATTCTGGGTATGGATTGGATTCACTCATGCTATGTTTCTATTGATTGTCGTGCCCGTGTGGTCGAGTTTCAGTTTCCTGATGAACCTATCCTCGAATGGTCTGGGAGTTCTGTGATTCCTATGGGTTGTTTCATATCCTATCTCAAAGCTAGGAAGTTGATTTCCAAGGGTTGCATCCACCATTTGGTTCGGGTTAAAGATACTAAGTCTGAAACCCCGACCATTCAGTCAATTAATGTTGTTAATGAGTTTCTTGATATCTTTCTGGAAGATCTCCCTAGAAGACCTCTTGATAAAGAGATAGAGTTCGAGATTGACCTTCTTCCTGATACTCAGCCTATTTACATTCCTCCATATCGCATGGCTCCCGCAGAACTTAAAGAGTTGAATGAGCAATTGAAAGATCTTTTAGACAAAAGCTTTATCAGACCTAGTGTGTCCCCGTGGGGTGCACCTGTCCTGTTTGTGCGTAAGAAAGATGGTTTTTTGTGGATCTGTATTGATTACCGACAGCTTAATAGGGTTACTATCAAGAATAAATATCCGCTTCCTCGAATTGATGATTTATTTGATCAATTACAAGGTGCGAGCTACTTTTTTAAGATAGACCTTAGATCTGGTTATCACCAACTTAAGGTTAGGGAATGTGATATCCCCAAGACAGCCTTCCGAACCCGTTCTGATCATTTTGAATTTCTAGTGATGTCTTTTGGGTTAACTAATGCTCCAGCGGCTTTCATGGATCTTATGAACCGTGTATTCCGGCCATATCTGGATTTATTTGTAATAGTGTTCCTTGATGATATTCTTATTTACTCTCGAAGTGAGGGTGATCATGCAGATCATCTTCGAATCGTGTTGGAAACTCTTCGAACTCATCGGTTGTATGCTAAGTTCAGTAAGTGTGAGTTCTGGCTAAACTCTGTATCCTTCTTGGGTCATGTTGTTTCTTCCGAAGGTATTAGAGTTGATCCTCAAAAGATAGAGGCTATAATGAGTTGGCCTAGACCTATTTCTCCTTCTGATATCCGAAGTTTCTTGGGTCTAGATGGTTATTATCGTCGTTTTGTTGAAGGGTTTTCATCTATTGCGTCTTCTATGACCCGTTTGACCCAAAAGAAAGTGAATTTCCTGTGGTCCGAATCTTGCGAGAGGAGTTTTCAGGAGTTGAAGACTCGACTAACTTCAGCCCCTGTGTTGACTTTACCTGACGGTGTTGATGGTTTGTGGTGTATTGTGATGCTTCCATAGTTGGTTTGGGTTGTGTTTTGATGCAAAAGTGCAAGGTTATAGCTTATGCTTCCAGGCAGCTAAAGCCTCACGAGAAGAATTATCCTACCCATGACCTTGAATTAGCTGCCATGGTTTTTTCTTTGAAAATCTTGAGACATTATTTATATGCTATCCATGTCGACGTCTTCACGGACCATAAGAGCTTGCAGTATGTATTCACCCAAAAGGAGTTGAATCTTAGGTAGAGACAATGGTTAGAACTGTTGAAAGATTATGATATAAGCATGCTATATCATCCAGGCAAGGCCAATGTAGTAGCAGACGCCCCTAGTCAGAAGTCCATGGGTAGCGTAGCACATGTGGAGATTGGTAAGAAGGTGTTGGCCCGTGAGGTACATCATTTGGCTAGATTGGGGGTTAGGTTGTTTGGTGATGCTGAGGGTAGTATAGGAGTGCAAAGCGGTTCCGAATCCTCTTTAGTTTCGGAATTGAAGGATAAGCAAGACAGGGATCCTACCTTGGTCAGGTTAAAAGAGTCAGTTAAAGAACAAAAGGTGGAGGTTTTCTCCCAAGGGGGAGATGGCGTTTTGAGACTCTGAGAAAGATTATGTGTTCCTAATATTGATAACTTAAAGCAGAGGATTATGGAGGAAGTTCATAGTACGCGATACTCCATCCATCCTGGTGCTACCAAGATGTACCATGATTTGTGGGAAATCTATTGGTGGAACGGTATGAAGAGGAACATAGCACAATTTGTGGCGAAGTGTTCCACATGTCAACAAGTTAAAATAGAGCATCAAAGGACCAGTGGCGTGATACAAGAGTTTAGCATTCCTACTTGGAAGTGGGAAGAAGTGAATATGGACTTCATAGTTGATTTGCCTCCTTCTCATCGCCATCATGATTAGATTTGGGTTGTCGTAGATCGGCTGACGAAATCAGCTCATTTCTTGCCTGTGTATTCATCGTATACATTTGAAGATTATGCTAGAATATATATTCGGGAACTAGTCAGACTTCATGGAATCCCTTTGGCTATTATTTCTGACAGAGGTACTCAGTTTACCTCCCATTTTTGGAAATCTTTCTAGAAGGGTCTCAGTACCCAAATTCGTTTAAATTCGTCTTTCCATCTGCAAACAGATGGTCAGGCCAAGCGGACCATTTAGACTTTAGAAGATATGTTGAGGGCTTGTGTGCTTAATTTTAAAGGTTGTTGGGATGAGCACTTAGCATTAATCGAGTTTGCTTACAATAACAGTTTTCATGCTACTATTGGAATGGCCCCATTTGAAGCTTTGTATGGTAGAAGGTGTAGATCACCCATTAGTTGGTTTGAAGATTGTGAGGCTGCCGTGACTGGACCAGATGCGGTGTTCGAGGCTATGGAGAAGGTTAAGTTAATTCGGGAAAGGTTGAAAACTACCAAAAGTCGTCAAAAATCATACGCAGATGTAAGGAGGAAAGACCTTGAATTTGATGTTGGTGATTTAGTGTACTTGAAAGTTTCACCCAAGAAAGGGGTGAAGATATTTGGGATTAAAGGGAAACTAAGTCCCCATTACATTGGTCCCTAAAATATTGTGGATCGCATTGGGAAGGTAGCGTATAAGGTTGAATTGCCCGCGGAGTTATCTAACGTCCATCCAGTTTTCCATGTTTCTATGCTTAAGAAGTCTATTGGTGATTCTATTATGATTGATCCTTCCGAAAGCTCGGGTATTCAAGATAGTCTTTCATATGAAGAGATTCCGGTTGAGGTTTTTGACTATCAAGTTCGTAGGCTAAGAAACAAGGAAGTTCCTTTGGTTAAAGTGCTTTGGCGAAATCAATCCGTGGAGATTTCTACATGGGAAGCCGAAGTGGATATGCGCGCCAAATATCCCCACCTCTTTCCTACGAATCCTGAGCATGTCAAAGGTATTGTTCTCTTTTGATTTAATCCTTATTGCTATGTTTATCTTGGCTTGTGTGTTTTCTACGATATCCAAAAAAATATAGAATGGAGTATATGCTTGGGCAAGATGATTTTTCTCTATATACTCATTTTCATAGTATTCTTGACCTACCTATCAACATTCGGGGACGAATGTTTCCAAGAGGGAGATGATGTGATGCCCCGGAAAATATTTTCCGTTAAGATCTCGAACGAAAATGTGTTGAATTTTGTTCTTTATCCTGATTAATAATTTTTCTGTATGGAATTTCTGGATATACAAGATGTCATCGCGTAGAGTATCGAATAATCTTTCCAATGATATGTAGATCATCCAAAACAGACACTCGAGCGATGAGTTATGATCATTCCGATCTAACCGTGAATAGTGGTGAACAGTAAATGTGCAGGAAAAAAAATACTGAGGCCAGGCGAATTTTAGGGCCAAGTTCAAACAATCATAAATCCTTGTACATAATGATCTGTGTGAGCTACTATATATCAACAAGAAATCTCTGAAAGTCCTCTTTCCAATGAAATTGGTTTCATCCAATTTGGCCATCGTAGCAAAAAGTTATGATCGATTTACTTCAGCCTATCAAAACAGTCCACCAAAGGACAGATTTGACATTATTTGATTTTTAAGGGTATTTTAGTCATTCCCACTCCAATCCATCCGGGTAAACTATGGATTTAAGTCCATTAAGAGCATTCAATAGCTCATTTTTCTCCAAAATTTCCTAAGGCTCAAACCCCAACCCTACTACTCCAAATTTAATCCTTCTATGTCTCTTGATTGAACCATAGAAATTTCAAATTGATTTGGGATTCGAGTTGATCATGTTAAGGTCTTCGAGAAGCACCCTTTATTTTCATGAATAAAGTTCCAGAGTCGGAAGTTCATATTCATCTTCCATTTTTAGGTATGTGGGGCTTTGAACAAGATTATCCTTTCAATCTTGTGTCCGGTATTTTTGTTGAATTACATTGACATGAGATTTTACATGTTTTACCATGAATTGGAAATATGGTTTTATATCATATATTATTGTTAATGAGCTATGGGATTATATCATCCGATATGTGTATGATGTTGAGATGGAATTATGTCCAAAAAGTATTTGATTATGAGAGTATGATGATTTAATTTGTTAAGCCTTGATTTATACTATTATTCTACTATTTCCTTATTATGAATTTATAATTGATATTGGAAATTCTATATCCCTACTAGGGTTTGATGTTTCAAGTACCTTTAAATGAGAGTTGGATGGCAAATTGAGAAATGTTGATATTGAAGTTGCAATGAGTCTTGGTATTTTCCGAATGGTTTTGATGAGTTAAATTGGTGAAAATATTGTGTATTGAGTCTTCATATCCTTTTCCAAATGTCGAGTTAGTTATGGCTCAATGCATTGATACCTTGTTGATGTTGAGGACGATTAAAATGTTTTGACATAAAATGTGTTGAGTTAGGAATCCACAAATTGATATGATTTGATAAATGAGAAAGAGATTTGATTTGGTCTCTATGATAGACCCTTGTGATGTTGTGGTGGATTTCCTAATGCGTTCTGAGCTTGTCGGGGAGTATTACTTAGCACCGAGAGGAAAATTTGGTATTTCCCCAAACCTATGTGCCACCGTAGGGTTGTTTGATGATGATATTATTGGCCAGAGAGCCCGATTGTGATTATTGCAGTTTTAAGGTCATACTCCCTGGCAAAGATTATGATGCTCCTACCAACGGGGGTTTCAAACGTTGTTATTCCACGTAGCTAACGTGGGCTTGTAGGTTATAGGAAACTACCCTGTCCATAAGAGTCATGCTTATTGAAATACTGAGTCACTCCAAGTTTTGATGTGGTAAGTCAAGTTGCCTGTTATGATCTATCATGATTTATGAGGCTTTTCTCCTACATTTACTATCTAATATGTTATGAGTTTCATGATTCAATGTCACTCAAGACAGGTATTTCATTATGGTTCGTATGTATGTTTTTACAAAATTTATGATATTAATTATATTTTGCATGCGCCCCAACATACTCAGTATGTATCTTATGCTAACCCACATATTTATCTATGGGCTACATTCTTACCATGATGTAGGTTCAGGTACTCATTCGCAGCCGCGACAGTGATATCCGAGTTCCGCATCTACATTCCTTCAGTGGCGAGTCCTCATGGTTCGAGGATCAAGTTGCTAGTTTTGGTGCTTTTGTTTTGTGATCCCTTTGGTTTGTTGAGTCAGTTGGGGGTTTGTCCCAATGGCTCGTTGATTTTGCTGTATAGAGGCTATGTCAGACTAGTGTATTGTTGGGTTGGTTTGTGTATAGACATTCCATATATGTACAGTCTAACGATATTCTGTGCCATGTGCGATGTGATATGATATGTACTTATATATATATATCCTTAGCGTAGTGTGTATGTTGTTTTGTTGGAACCCAAGGGTAGTGTTTAGGCTTAAAGGGTTAGCTTGAGGCTACGTGTATCCTTGGGCACCGTGTGGCGTCTCAGGATGATATTTCGTGGCGTTACAGTTTCATGACAACATATAGGTATAAATGAACTTTCAAATGCACATGATTTATGCATGTATGTAAAATGTATGTATCATATCTTTTACTTCTCAATACTATCAATATCATAGATAATTTCTTAATGATATCATTATAATCATCATCATCATTATCATTAACTCATCATAATTAATATCATTATCAATTGCTTATTAATAATGATCTCACTACAAAGATTGATATCATCAACACATCTTTAAATAACCATCACAAATCATCATCAACATGTATGAATATGAAAATGAAGTCATATCACAAGTAGTGCCCAAAATCAATTACAAGTATTCAATTTACATGTAAGCAGATTATCAATTAAGTCTATTTGCTAGAAATAAACTATATCCTATATCAATGTTTGCTTGAATCACTTTAAGGCCACAAGTTTCCCTTCCCTTTCTCTTTACACCATTTTTGAACTATAACAACAAATTTACACACCTTTTTAATCATTTCATCCTTTTTGAGCATTAGGAATCAATAACCGTCAATTTCAATAATAATTTTTTCCTAGTTCATCACCTTAGGATTTTCTATCCTTTAAACCCCTTGAAACCTACGTTATTTAGCATGAACAACAACAATTCTACTCCAAATTGTGTTTTATAACACCATAGGATCATTGCCAACTATTTTATACCCATTCTCATTAATTTTATTTGGTTCATAAATTTGGTCTGAACCCTAATTTCTACCATGAACATGATTCTAGAAATCTCTAACTATTCAGAGAAGTAATTCATGTTTGGAATGTTAAGAAACCTTACTTCCAAATATGAAAATTATAAAAATTTCTTTAAATTTCCTTATTGAGAGTTCTTAATTATGTTTTATAAAATAGGAATGAAAAATGTGTTTCTCATTTTTAAAAAAAAATTGAAACTACATTTAAACTACTACGGCAATAAACTTAATGATGCAATAGTTTGTAGTGTAATTGAGACCACTGTTGTGATGGTACTATTAGTTATGATATGGTTTTCTTACTACTATATTGGTCTTGAGGAAAAACCTCAATTCCGATTTTCAAACAAGTCTATTATAAAACACACACCATGACATGCATCATCGCGAACAAACCTTTTTATGGTAAACTCCATAACTAGAGTTCTATAGATTTATTTTATGAACTAGATTTTTCTATGGCTTCCTAAACTCATTCTCTATGTCAAAATAAAGTCAAACACTCCCACTAACTATTATATTACTACCAAATTTCCCTAGACTATGATACTGGAAAAACACATCTTAGAATAGGCCATTTCTAAATTAAATTTTTTTGTCAATGTGAAATACTATTGAAGGTTCAAATCCTCATTTCTGCATAACAAAAAATTGGATCATTATATTAGGTACAAATTTACTAATTAGTAATCACTGAATAAAAACTAGCATGATATTACTCAACTAAAGCAAGAGTAATTACCTAAGTTAATGAACATATGTTGGTACTGCTTGCATATATCTTCCTCCATCTCTAAAGTTTCTTCCTAAACCGTTGGTTCCTCCATTGAACTTTTACAGATAGAATGTCTTTGGTTGTTAATTTTCTCACATCTCAATCCAATATGGAAACTGGTTCCACTCTATAAGAAAGCTCTTTATCCAGCAACTTGGAGTCCAACAAATGATATAATCCCCATCACCATGGTATTTCTTAAGCATGGATATGGGAATACCAGATGTACAACAGGGAACCTAGGAGGTAAGCCATCTTATAGGCTACTAGCCTCAGAATCTATAAAACCTCAATGGGTCAGATGTACCCTAGACTCAACTTGATTTTTTTTCCAAAATGCATTAAACCTAATTATGATTGACACTTTCAAAAGCACCTTCTTATCAATTTCAAGATTTCCATTTCTTATCATGTTATCTACATACTCTTTCTATCGGCTCTGAGTTTCTACCTGTTCTTTTGTATAAAACATACCTTTTCAATCGATTCATTTAACATATACATGCCCTATAAATGTCCAAACCATCCTACCAACAACCTGAATCTTCTACCATATAAGACTTCAAAAGGAGCCATATCAATACTATAGTGGTACCTATTATTGTAGACTAACTTACATAAAGGAATATACTGGTCCCATTGACCATTAAAATAAATTACACAAGCTAGACGCATATTCTCAAGAACTTTGATCGTTCATTCCAACTTTCCATCGATTTGTTGATGGAATGTTGTACATAGATCCAATACCAAACCCAATTAGTACTAAAAGTTCTCCAAAAAATTAGAGGTAAGTAAGTACCACTATTTCACATAATAGTAATAGGTATTCAAAGATCCTTACAATCTACTTTACATAAATCTCGGCCAATATATCCATATTTTGATCAACCATTATCAGGATGGATGAGCTTACTTGGTCCACCATCAATGATAACACATAAAGAGTCATAATTTTTCTATCACTTAGAAAGACCCACCACGAAGAAAATAGTTATTATTTTCGACTTCCATTCCTAAATAGGTATTCGTTGAAATGTGCCACTAGGCTTACCATGCTTTTACTTAACTTGTTGACAAGTTTGATACTTGTTAAAAAATTCTACAATGTCAAATTTAATTTTTCGCTATCTATAATGAGGACATATGACTCGATACCTCTTGGTTGCACTTGAATATATAGAGTACCCCGAGTTGAGGTCCTTTATAAGAATAGTAGGAATTGAGTTGCCTACACGAGGCACACACAAGAGTCCCTAAATCCTCAACACTCATTCATCATCAATAATGGCCTCTCTTGCCTCAACCTTCAACATCTCTAAGTGTCATAACCCAAATTCACAGGTCACGATAACCCTACTATAACGTACCAGCAGATACACTAACCCATAGTTTGAAACTACTTGTAACGGAATACTAATAGAAATAAAGGAAGAATAACTAATAAATATAATAAAAATTATAAAATACACTAGATAGGCCTAAAACCTGGTGGAATTAGTAAAATAGCTTTTAATATAGTAAGATTGACAAATGAAATACAAAATAAATATACTGATACAACTCATCTCTTAATACAACGTAGATATTAGTCTATTAAATAAGAGGGAGAATAGCAATACTCTAAATTCCAGGAGCTCACATCTGTCTCCGAACCATAGATGGTCAGCACAATGCATGCAATAATCATGGGAACCCTATCTATGATCCACAGGTTGCATAAGTGTAGTATGAGTTGCAACACGTGGTACTTAGTAGGTAACTACCGACTGAGCTCAAAATATAATGCAACTATTAATAGCATAAAAGCGGGAATGTAAGCTACACCCAAATATTCAAGAAATAACAGAGCAAAACTGAGGAGACAATAAGTACAAACTATCCTATTATAGACATACTCAGGAACCTCAATACTATACCATATATGACTGGCTAATACACAAATAAAGATAAAAAAAAGGATATAAAATAGTACAGAAGGCCAAGAAATGGATATACAACATGAATAAATAAAGGAAGGAAGGTATATACAACAATACCATATCTACACACATATACATATGCATATATATAAAACAAGGGTAACTCTAAGGTACAACCTAAATCATAACACTAACATCTTTAAGCCTTTAAATCATAGTAGGAACTAGTGATAAAATAATCAGGATCTCTAATATATATGTCTAAACATGAGATAATTAAACATGAGATAATTACCATAATAAAGCAATAATAAAGAAAGGAATAAGAATGTCTGAGTCGGCTAACTAAGGGATAAGAATGCGTAATAATATAAACGTAAGATGAAATAATTAAAATCATACCTCAAATCTCAATACAAGTCCTATAATCATCCTATCATGTACTAACAATAATAATAAAAATAACAATATAAAGTAACCAGCTAGTCTTGACAAAAAATACCTAACCGAGCCTTTCATTAAATCCTACTGCCATAGTCCTGGAATGTACAATCGACAGTCAACAAACAACAATTAGAGCCCATACCTATGCAACCATCCATGAGGCTCATAGATACAACCACCATAAAGTACACGCCACAGGTCATACTTATCACCTACATATATGCAACCCCCATAAGGCTGATAGATATAGGCACAAAGTGGTGATAGTTAATTCATAAGCAAGTATTAATGAATAGATATACATAATACAATAACCAATCAATGTACAATAAAGTAATCTAGTGTATAGAGCTCCTCAAACTTGATTCCTTGAAAAGGAAGGACCTACAATGACCTCTCATCTCATGGCATGATGACTAATGGATAAAAAAGTTCCTAAAAGGTTCAAGAGTACCTATATTCTCAGACTTGGTCCCGATCTAGGATTTTTTAAAATAATCGATGTCATTATCAACCCTAAAACATAAAATGGAACTCATATCATCAATTAAATCATTAATCCACTAATTTTCTAACTTGATATATATGTATAAGTATACATATAAAATGCACAGGTTAGAACCTTAGATAAAAGAGTAGAAGACCATAAATCCAATGCCTGGGGTAAACAATAGGAAAAAATCATCATAAAAGTATTGAAATGGGTTAGAATTTGTAACGACCAAGGTAACTATTAGTAGCAAAATTTTGGATCGGAATACATCTCGGTTAAATCTATAAAATATCATTTAGTCTTAAAGGCTCATAAGTTACCCTATTAAGAGTGGTTATATTCTTGTAATGAAGATATTTATTTTAAATAAGAAAAATCTCCCTATTTAGAGAAAGACTAACAAAACCATATTTTAGTTGGAATCGTACCATTTACTACTTTAGTAATCATGAATGCCCTAAAACAATGAATGTCATCACCAGTATCAAACTAATATGATCATAAGCATCAAAATGTCTAGCAACTACGGTCACATCCTTTACAGCGATAAAATACTTCTAGAAATCTAACCAATATCATAATCACGGCCTAGGGTCCAATAGTATATCTGAAATAACCACAACTACTAGTCTTGTAAAAAAACATCACAATCTACAAAGTATCATAGTAAACATTACACTAAATATTCATTAATCTTAACTATATATATCATTACTAACAACCTAAGGTAATAAGATCATAGAAGCACAATAATTATTTAACCTTAACAGTCAATTATCTTTGTAGCCCCCAAAACCATAAATTAGACTAAGTCACATTATTCTAAAAATACTCACATCCTAATATCCCTATTTTTAACATGCAACATATATAAAACACCATCTCAAGAAGAAGAGTAGATAAAATCCTATCTTAAAGCCAAAATATAACCCTCAAATCATCTATAAAATTGTTCGTCCTTACTCCACAATCTCAAAATACACCATACTATCAAAATTGTAATCTACACATTGTTAGGAATAAAATGAGACCCGTATTATTGTAATAGAATCCAAAATTGAACCCATCATGAGATGACTCAAAGAACGAGTAATGTTTGCTTAAAAGTTGAGAAAAAATGGGGCTTAAATTGAGTCTCAAATAAATCCTCACAATTTAGGAATTTAAGACCTAATTTCTTAGAGTTTTACCATGAAATCGGATGGAATTGATGGAAAATTAATGGGAAATAACTAAGAAGAGTTAGGTTAGCCTACCTTAACCAAGGTGGATAATTTCCCATCTTTCCTCTCTTTGACCTCTTAATTTTATGCATAAATAGTGGAATAAATGGTAGAAAATAAGGTGGATAGAAGATGTACAAAAAGCTACAGGTGCTGCTAAAGAGTACACCTAGGCGTTAAAACGGGTTGGCAGCAAATGCAAGTGTCTCTAAAACAACCTTAATTACAATAAATCAGGCACCTCTTAAGCGGTCATTGGGCATTAAAGAACATCAACGCCAATGATCCAGGGCCTCTAAAGCGGCATAATAGGCTTTTAATTTGTCCTATTACGTGCTATGCACCAGATATTTTATGTCTAAAATTGACTTCGACCGGGTGCTCAAGATTTATTTTGAACCTATACCAACAAAATAAATATGCTACTATACCAAATACTACTTTCCCAACTTATTAGAACCATATAAACTTTCATCAAAGATCATTTTCATCAAATTTAGGGCTCACACCTATTGTTCCATTTTTCATATAATCCAACTAAAAGTCCAAAATGAGTCTGGAAGCCTCAGAATCGGAATTAAGGGTCCCTTGGCCTAAAATGAATGTACTAGAGCTGATGTCGCTATCAAAATTCTTAGATGAGGTCATCTACTAAAATTTTTGGTTTGAGACCAAGTCCAAAATAGTAAAAAGCTCCAAAATAGGGAAATGAGAAAAAAATTTAAATAAACTATCTGATAATCTATAAGGTCCTTCAAAGTTCCCTCGTAGTTTGAGCCTTAGGGCATGTTGAGTGAGGCGTGATTCCGGCCTTAAAAGATTGAGAAGTGGATTCCTAAGTGAGTATCGTGTTAACCATATAGAATTTCTCTAATTTCAACTTTCTATCACATGGGAAATCTGATAAGCTTTCCATCGATATAATATTTTCCCAAATACAATACCCAGGTAAGAAGTTATGGAAAATTTAAGACCTAGTCATAAAATTGCATTATTTTAGTGCTTGGCGCATCGCAGAGAGGGTCGATTGACATTTGTCAAATTCCAGTGGAACTCCGCAATGTTGGCACGTCGCTTTTAGGTTCCAGGTCCCAACCTGTGGGAAAATATGATTTCTCCGCATCGCGGTGACTCTCATATTGCCAATTATCAATTTCCAGTGAGCCACTGCGATAAGTGACGCGTCGCGGTGAACCCTTAAATCGGGTTCCCAGTTCAATTTTTCCAGCTTTGTACAGATGTTAAAAGGGGCATTTTGGACTTTTTCTAAGCCTATAAAACCATGCAAACACCAAATCAAAGTCATTTGCAAGCATCCTATTAGGTTTTTCTCATGTTTTCTCTCATAAAAAACCCCAAGTATCCAAAACCTCTTTCAAGAATCTCAAGAATCCACCATGGATTTTTTAAATTGAGTCAAGAGTCAAGGTTCCTAAGTCAGGGACTCAAGAACCCTCATTCAAGAGTACGAATAGAGTTCCAAAAGTGAGAGTTCATCCAAAGCTTCTAATTCAAGGTATGTGGGGTTTTGAACAAGGGTAACCCTTTCACCCTTGTGCCCACAAATCTTATTTACATCATGATTTTTCTGAAATGTATGGGGGTTTTACATGAATTTGAATTGGAGTTTTTCACCCATTATTATGGAATGCATTACCTTGACATTTCCCACAAATTGAGAGTTAAATGGGATGATTTCTACTTGTTTTCTTGAGTGTTTACAACTGGGTATAAACCCCATTACTTTACTCCCTGATAAGCTAATATTTGCAATGTTTAAGGTGGTGAAGCATATGACTAAATTGATATTTTGAGATATATTGCTGAAATTCCCATATTTCTACATGATTTATGAATATATATGCTTTATATATTATGCTTTTGATAAGATTTAACTTGAGATTGAACTATGGGTTAGTAAGCCCTATTTGAGATTTGTGAAATTATAAACCCTTGTGCTATAAGCACCCATTTTTTTAAGTATTTTGAGATGATTGAGAAATGAATTGACCTAATGGTCCGAAAGCTTTGAAATCCACTTCATCATATGAGATTATCGATTTGATTATTGGGTTCATAGTGAACTATGAGATTATTCTAAAAGTGGATTTTTATGAGATGAGCGCAGATAATCTAAAGGGAGTAGTACTTAGCACCGAGCGGGTAAGCCACTACGGTTACTTAGCCCAAAACCATGTTCCATATAGGTTGGTCCTGAGGCTGAGTTTATGATGATTATGATTGGGACTGAGGCCGAGTTTCATTTAGTGATAACTAGACCTAGGTTATACTCTCTGGCAGGAGTATGATGCTCCTGTCCAACTGGGGTCTCCTCCTTGGGAGGAAAAAATGTTGGACTTCATGTAGCTTGCATGGTTTATTTCAGTTATGAGAACCTCTCTTGCCCATTTAAAGTTCAAATTTGATACTTATTTTCCCTTCCTATGAGTTATTTTCCTAAATGGTAGAATTGCAAAGTTGTTCCCTAATTAAAGTGTTTCCTTGGGGTGGCTTATTTACCTAAATGGAAGTATCTTCCCTTGATATAGTACTTTTCATAAAGCTTTGAGATAAGTTATTTCCTTGAGCTAGAATACTTTTCTTTTTAAGATAGTATTTTCCTAAGGTAAATGAAATGCCTTCAAATATGCTTCCAAGTTATATGTTTCCGAATTCCAAGTATATGTGTTCTAAATAATTATGAAATATTGAGCATTGAATAGATTTTACTCTCCATGAGACATATGCATAAGTTGAAAGTATTTTTCAAAATCCCTTAGCCTTTGGGTATTGAGAATAAGAGAAGATTTCTGACTTTTAAGGTTAAAGAGCGATGACTCACGAGATTTGTGTTGCATGCCTCATTCTACATAATGTATGAGCTTTATATTTTACACTTGTTCAAGCCAAGTGAGTTGTCTCATTTTGCATACTTGATTTGATTGAAGAAGATCGGTACTATTTTTATACATAAGCATTCACCCCCGCATACTCAGTACATTCCAAAGTACTGATTCACATATATGTCTATGTGCTACATGGTCTTATAATATAGGTTGAGGTGCTTAGTCCCAGCCTCATTCGTGATTCTTCAAGTACCTTTCCTATATTTTCTGCAGTGGTGAGTCCTCATGGTTTGAGGACCGATCTTCAGATATTTTCTGTATTCGAGAGACTATGTTTTATATTCAGTTCATTTTGAGTCAGTTTGGGACCTATCCCAACGGCTCCCTATTTTTCAATTCGTAGAGGTTTTGTCAGACTATTATCATACTTGTGATGTGTCGAGGGTTCGGTATTGTGGTTTTGTTGAGGTTTCTCTGTATTATGGTCATATGGACCAAGTATCTTTCCTGTATTTCCTTTCATGTGATATGACTATGCGAGTGTTGAGTCTATTTCATCTTGAATTGAGTGTTATTGGTAGAAACCATCTCTAAGGGTTAGCTTGGGGATACTTATAGCCTTAAGCACCGTGTGACGTCCTGAGAGATGATTTAGGGTCGTTACAAAATTGGTATCAAAGCCTACGGTTTCGAAGGAGTCCTAGAGAGTCTAACAAGATGTTTTGAGTAGAGTTTTTATCATTGGTGTGTAGGAAAAGTTTTTTCCTCTTTCAGATTCTATCATGCCTAAAGTTTTCCCTCTTATGTAATGATCCGTGCTCTTCTATTTTCAGAAAATGCCTCCTCAAAGAGCGAATGTCCACGGAAATAATAATGAGAAACCCCCACCTGTTGATCCTTTGAATGAGATGGTGTCCCATGCTGAGTTTAGGGTAGCCTTTCAGACATTAGCCCAAGCAGTCACCGCAAATATTAGGGCCAATAAATAGGCCCCAGTTGCTAATCAGCAGGGTGGTGATGTAGCTGCGGCTAGGATTCATGACTTTATGTGGATGAATCCACCTGATTTCTATGGGTCCAAGTCGAACGAGGACCCCCAGTTGTACTTGGAGGAGGTGAGGAAGATCACTGATGTGATGCAGGTTTCAGAAAAAGAAAGTGTTATGTTGGCATCCTATAGACTGAAGGACATTGCTTATGATTGGGTTGTATCATGGAAGAAGGGTAGAGGTGAGAATGCCGCTCTTATAACTTGTCAAGTGTTCCAAGATGCCTTCTTGGACCAGTTCTTTCCTCTTGAGATGAGGAAGGCAAAGATTAAGCATTTCATGAACTTGAGGTAGGGCTCCATGACTGTTAAGAAGTACTTCCTGAAGTTCAATCAGTAATCAAAGTTCACTCTTGATTTGATTTCTGACACCCAGGTTAGTATGAGTAAGTTTGTGACCGGTGTTTCTGGGATAGTACTAAAGGAGTGTAGGGCTGCAATGTTGCATACGGATATGAATCTATCTTGGTTAATGATGTATTCCCAATAGTTTGAGGTAGATAAGCTTAGAGAAAGAGATAGAAGGAGGGGTAGCAAGAGGGCTAGATATGAGCAGCATGAGTTTAGACGACCTAGGTTCTATGGAAGGAACCACCCCCAGGTTCAGAGATGACAGTCTATTCCAGTGCCTTCATCAGCTAGTGCTCTCGTGCCTAGAGGTAGGACGGAGCAAGGGAGCAGGTCTTTCATGTATGGGTGGCAGAAATGTATTGGTAACCGGCCCCGTTATCCTCTTTGTGCTAAATGTTTTAGGAATCATCTTGTGAAGTGTTTCGGGGATGTGAGGGGTTGTTTTGGTTGTGGCAAGAAGGGCCATAAACTTAGAGATTGTCCCCATGCTAGACAGGGAAACAAAGATGCCCGATCTCAGGCATAGGCTGCTAGTTCACCATCTTCGGTACTCCGTCCTGCCCCTACTCAGGGCGCTTCTTCTAGCACTACTGGCGGTCTGTGCCAGAATAGGTTCTATGCCTTTCCACCCCATCGGGAGCATGAGGACTCTCCTGATGTTGTTACTGGTATGCTCCGTATCTTTTGTCTTGATGTTTATGTGTTGTTGGACCCCGTGTCAAATCTCTCTTATGTGACCCCACTTGTAGCTGTGAATTTCAAAATGTGTCCCGAAAAGATTCCCGAGCCTTTCCTAGTTTCTATTCCAGTCGGAGAGTCAGTTATTGCTAAACAAGTGTATAAAGGTTTCCCTGTTACTGTGCTTCATAGAGTCATACCCACTAATTTGATAGAGTTAGACATGGTAGATTTTGACCTTATTCTAGGTATGTATTGTATTCATTCTTTCTACACGTCAATAGATAATCGTACCCATGTGGTCAAGTTCTATTTTACTAATGAACCAGTGATTGAGTGGTTCGAGAGTTCGATATCTCCCAAGAGTCATTTTATCTCCTATATCTAAGCCAGAAAACTACTATCCAAAGGTTGCATTTACCACCTAGTTAGAGTGAAAGACACTCAATTCGAGGCTCTAACTATTCAGTCAGTCGATATTGCTAATGAGTTTCCAGATGTCTTTTCGGAAGATCTCCTAGGGGTACCTCCCGATAGAGAGATAGAGTTCAAAATTGACCTTCTTCCCGACACTCGACCTATTTCTATTCCACCATACCGTATCGCACCTGCAGAGCTTAAGGAGTTGAAGGAGAAACTCAAATATCTCATAGATAAAGGTTTCATTAGACCTAGTATTTCTCCTTGGGGCACACCTATATTGTTTGTGCAGAAGAAAGATGGATATTTGCATATGTGCATTGATTTCCGTCAACTGAATAAGGTGACAGTAAAAAATAAGTATCCTCTTCCAAGAATCGAGACCTGTTCGATCAGTTGCAAGGTGCAAGTTATTTCTCTAAGGTAGACCTTAGATCCGACTATAATCAACTTAAGGTGAGGAAATGTGATATTCTAAAAATGGCCTTCCGAACCCGCTATGGTACCTTTGAGTTTTTAGTCATGTATTTTGGGCTAATCAATTACCTAGGAGCTTTCATAGACCTCATCAATCGAGTGTTCAAGTAGTACCTTGACATGTTTGTCATTGTATTCATAGATGATATCCTTGTGTACTCCCGTAATGAGAATGTCTATGCGAATCATATTAGAATTGTCTTGCAAAACTCATAGAGATCACCAGTTGTTCACCAAATTCAGTAAGTGTGAATTCTGGCTAAGGTCTGTAGCCTTTATGGGCCATGTTTTTTCAGCCGAAGGTATTAGAGTCGATCCCCTAAAGACAAAAGATGTGAAAAATTAGCCTAGACATATATGTCCGTCCGACATTAGGAGTTTCTTGGGTCTAGTAGGCTATTACCATTGTTTTGTTGAGGGTTTCTCTTCCATTGTATCTCCTATGACCCGGTTGTCCCAAAACAAAGTTAAATTCCAGTGGTCTGATTCCTGTGAGAAGAGTTTTCAGGAGTTGAAGACTCGACTCACTTCATCCCCTATATTGACTTTTCCTGATGGTACTGATCATTTTGTGGTGTATATGATGCCTATAGAGTTGGTTTGGGTTGTTTGTTGATGCAGAAAGGTAAGGTTATAGCCTATGCCTCTAGACAGTTAAAGCCATATTAAAAGAACTACCCAACCCATGACCTTGAGTTAGCTGCTGTGGTCTTTGCTTTGAAAATCTTGAGACACTATCTTTATGGTGTCCATGTTGATGTGTTTATTGATCATAAGAGCCTGCAGTATGTGTTTACCCAGAAGGTGTTAAATCTTAGGCAGATGAGGTGGTTGGAGTTGTTGAAAGATTATGATATGAGTGTGTTGTATCACCCAGGAAAGACCAATGTATTGGCGGATGGCCTTAGAAGATTATCTATGGGTAGTGTTAAGCATATAGAGGAGGGTAAGAGAGAGTTAGCCCATGATGTACACCATCTGGCTAGTTTGGGAATTAGATTGCTTGATTCAGCGGAGGGGAGTACATTGGTACAGAGTAGTTCCAAATCCTTTTTAGTTTCAGAAGTGAAGGAGAAGCAAGATAGAGACCCTAGTTTTGTCAAATTAAAGGAGTCAGTTAAGGACTAAAAGGTAGAGGTTTTCTCCCAAGGGGGAGATGGTGTGTTGAGACTGTATGGTATGTTGTGTGTCCCGTGTGTTGATGAATTAAGGCAGAGGATTATGGCTGAAGTGTATGGCGCGCGTTATTCCATTCATCCCAGCACTACCAAGATGTACCACGATTTGCGGGAATTCTATTGGTGGAATGTTATGAAGAAGGATATGTCCGAGTTTGTAGCAAGGTGTGCAACATTTCTACAGGTTAAGGTAGAGCACCAAAGGTCGGGTGGTGTGATACAAGATTTTGGTATACCTACTTGTAAGTGGGAGATGGTGAATATGGACTTCGTGACTGGGTTGCCTCTTTCGCGCTGTCATTATGATTCTATTTGAGTTGTTGTGGATAGGATGACTAAGTCCGCACACTTCTTTCTCGTGCATATATCTTATAGGGCTAAGGATTATGCTAGATTGTATATCCGGGAGTTAGTCAGGCTTCATGGAGTTCCTCTATCTATCATTTTGGATAGGGGTACTCAATTTACTTCCCAGTTTTGGAGGGCGTTTCAGCAGGGTCTTGGTACCCAAGTTCTTTTGAGTTTTGCGTTTCACCCGCAAATAGATGGTCAGGATGAGAGGACCATTCAGACCCTGGAGGATATATTGAGAGCGTGTGCCCTCGATTTCAAAGGTAGTTGGGATGAACAGTTTCCATTAATTGGGTTTGCCTATAACAATAGTTTCCATACTAGCATTGAGAAGGCACTATTCTAGGCCTTGTATGGTTGGAGTTGTAGATCACCCATAGGTTGGTTTGAAGTCGATGAAGCTGTCGCAATTGGGCCCGATGAGGTATTTGAAGCTATGGAGAAAGTTAAGTTGATTATAGAGAGGTTGAAGATGTCTCAAAGTCTTCAAAAGTCTTATGTCGATGTGAGGAGGAGTGATCTTGAGTTTAAGGTGGGTGGTTTGGTGTACTTAAAGATTTCACCCATGAAAGGGGTGAAAAGGTTTGGTAAGACGGGAAAGTTGACTCCTAATTATGTTGGCCCGTATAGAGTCTTGAGCCATGTTGGTAAAGTTGACTATGAGGTTGAGTTTCCCTCAAAATTGCCAGCCGTTCATCCTATCTTTCATGTCTCCACGCTCAAGAATCATATTGGTGATTCTGTTATGGTTAATCCTTCAGAGAGTGCTGAGATTCAGGATAGTCTTTACTTTGATGAAATTCCTGTTGAGATCCTAGACTTTCAAGTCCGTAGGATGAAGAACAAGGAAGTTTCCTTGGTTAAAGTGTTGTAGCGGAACCAGTCTGTTGAGGGTACTACATGGGAGGCAGAAGTAGATATACGAGCAAAGTACCCGCACCTCTTTTCCACGAGTTCAGATCAATCCAAAGGTACTATTCTTCCTTGATTCAGCTCTTGTAATCTAAAGTTCATCTATGCATCTACCCTTTTATTAGTTCTTGCATTTTCTGGAGTATTCATGAGTTTAGAAAGATCTTGAACCATTTAGTAATTGTTTCAGCTATGTGTACACTGTTTCTCCTTTATTCCTAGCCTAAATTACGACATTCAAGGACGAATGATCCCAAGGGGGAGATATTGTAAGGTCCCATAAAGTTCTCTCGTAGTTTGAGCCTTAGGGCGTGTCGAGTGAGGCGTGATTCCATCCCTATAAGATTGAGAAGTGTCTTCCTAAGTGAGTATCTTGTTAACCATAAAGAATTTCCCTAATTTTTACTTTCTATCACGTGGGAGATATGATAATCTTTCCATTGATATAAGATTTGCCCAAATCCGATACTCGGGTAAGAAATTCTGGCTAATTTAAGACCTAGTCGTAAAACTGCATTATTTTAGTGCTTAGCGCATCGCGAAGAGGGTCGATTTGACAATTTTCAAATTCCCATGGAACTCCACGATGTTTGCATGTCGTATTGAGGTTCTAGGTCCCAACCACTGGGAAAATACGATGCCTCCACTTTGCGGTGACTCCTATATTGTCAATTGTCAATTTCTAGTGAGCCACTGCGATAAGTGGCGCGTCGCAGTGACCTCTTAAATCGGGTTCCAAGTTCAATTTTTCCAGCTTCGTACAGATATTAAAAGTGGCATTTTGGACTATTTCCAAGCCTATAAAACCATGCAAACACCAAATCAAAGACATTTGCAGGCATCCTATGAGGTTTTTCTCTAGTTTTCTCTCATCAAAAAGCCCAAGTATCCAAAATCTCTTCCAATAATTTCAACAATCCACCATGTATTTTCTAAATTGAGTCAAGATTCAAGGTTCCCAAGTTAAGGGCCTCAAGAACCCTGATTCAAGAGTACGAATAGAGTTCCAAAAGTGAGAGTACATTCTAATCTTTTAATTCAAGGTATGTGGGGTTTCGAACAAGGGTAACCCTTTCACCCTTGTTCCCAAAAAGCTTATTTACATCTTGATTTTGTTGAAATCTATGGGGGTTTTACATGAATTTGTATTGGGGGTTTTCACCTATTATTATGGAATGCGTTACCATGATATTTCCCATAAATTGAGAGTTAAATGACATGATTTCTACATGTTTTCTTGAGTGTTTACAGCTCAGTAAAAACCCCATGATTTTACTCCTTGATAAGATAATATTTGCAATGTTTGAGGTTGTGAAGCATATGACTAAATTGAGATTTTGCGATATATTTCTGAAATTCCCAGAATTCTACAGGATTTATGAATCTATATGTTTTATATATTATCCTTTTTATAAGCTTTAACTTGAGATTGAACTATGGGTTAGTAAGCCCTATTTGAGACTTGTGAAATTATGAAATTTGGTGTTATAAGCACCTATGTTTTGATTAATTTGAGATGATTGAGAAATGAATTGACCTAATGGCCCGAATGCTTTGAAATCCACTTCATCATATGAGATTATCGATTTGATTATTGGGTTCGTGGTGAACAATGAGATTATTCTAAAAGTGGATTTTTATGAGATGAGTGCAGATAATCTAAAGTGAGTAGTACTTAGCACCGAGTGGGTAAGTGATTATGGTTTCTTACCCCAAAACTACGTTCCACCGTAGGTTGGACCTAACGCTGAGTTTATGATGATTATGATTGGACCTGAGGCCGAGTTTCATTTAGTGATCACTCGACCTAGGTTATACTCCCTGGAAAGAGTATGACTCTCCTTCCCAACGTGGGGTACCCTCCATAGGAGGACATTACGTTGGACTCCATGTAGCTGGCATGGTTTATGTCGGATACAAGAACCTCCCTTGCCCTTTTAAACTTCAAAATTTGATACTTATTTTCCCTTCTTATGAGTTATTTTCCTAAATGGTGGAATTTCAAAGTTGTTCCCTAATTAAAGTGCTTCCTTAAGGTGGGTTATTTCCCTAAATAAAAGTATCTTCCCTTGATATAGTACTTTTCATAAAGCTTTGAGATAAGTTATTTCCTTGAGCTAGAATACTTTTCCATTTTAGATAGAATGATTTTCCTAAAGCTTGAAATGAGATATTTTCCTAAAGTGAATGAAATTCCTTCAAATATGTTTCCAAGTCATATGATTCCGAATTCCAAGTATATGATTTCTAAATAATTATGAAATGTTGAGAATTAAAGAGGTTTTACTCTCCATGAGACATATGCATGAGTTTAAAGTACAATTCAAAGTCCCTTAGCCTTTGGGTATTGAGAATAAGAGAAAATTTCTGATTTTTAAGGTTAAAGAGCGATGACTTATGAGATTTGTGTTGCATGCCTTATTCTACATAATTTATGAGCTTTATATTTTATACTTGTTTAAGCCATTTGAGTCGTCTCATTTTGCATACATGATTTGATTGTAAGAGATCGGTACTATTTTTACACATATGCATTCACCCCCGCATATTCAGTACATTCTAAAGTACTGATTCACATATATGTCTATGTGCTACATTGTTTTATAATATAGGTTAAGGTGCTCAGTACCAGCCTCATTTGTGATTCTTCAAGTACCTTGTCTACGTTTTCTGCAGTGGTGAGTCCTCATGATTCGAGGACCGATCTTCAGATATTTTCTATATTTGAGTGACTATGTTTTATCTTCAGTTCATTTTGAGTCAGTTGGGGACCTATCCCAACGACTCTCTAGTTTTCGATTCGTAGAGGTTTTATGAGACTAGTATCATACTTATGATGTGTCGAGCATTCGGTATTGTGGTTTTGTTGAGATTTCTCTATATTTTGGTCATATGGACTGAGCATCTTTCTCGTATTTCCTTTCATGTGATATGACTTTGCGAATGTTGAGTCTATTTCATCTTAAATTGAGTGTTATTGGTAGAAACTGGCTCTAAGGGTTAGCTTGGGGCACTTGTAGCCTTAAGCACCGTGTGACGTTCCGGGAGACAATTTCGGGTCGTTACATAATCAAACCGACAGTTCATGTGAGTCATAAATGATCTATAGCCACTGTGTGAAGGCTAAAAATGACAAAAATGGACAAAAACCAAGGAAATGACACTTCCAATGACTTTCATTGGTAAAAATCAATATCTTCCTTGAATGATCTGCTTAAGGAGGGTCATTACAATATATCCACAACTAAAAGGACTTTCATCCACAAAAGTAATTAGATATAAAGATAATGAAAAATTGAAGGGATGAGGTATTGGGTTTGCATGCTTCAAATACGACTTCGTAGATAACCTCCAAAAAGAACGACAATTCAAAGGGATTATGCAATAGGAATCCATTTATCGACCAACGTCCGTACTTCACTCAAAAATATCCAAAACTCAACCTGAACTACCAAATTGCCTCAAACTAAATTGAGGATGGCTAATACATGAAAATCTAAACCACGATACATTGATACCACACCAATACTAGTAAAATCAATTAAAAACTCACCCAAGTGAATGACAAACCAAGGCATGAGTCATTCAAACAAATCTAAATCAAAATATAACCTTCTGTATTCTTTCCAAATAAACTATCCACTCCAAACCAAGCTAAAAATCACCCTAGTCTCCTGCCCGCGCAACTCCATCACACTAAACTTGAAGAACTAAAGTTGATCCACTAAAAATCCTTAAAGGCAACCATCATTATAACATTATGAGACGCTACCTGGACACACAAATAGAGATAACCAAGGTCTATAATCTATGACAATGTTGCAACTTATAACGCCCCAAAAACGGGTCTCAAATATATCACACGGTGCTCTGAACTACAAGTAGTCCTGAGCTGACCCTGAAATCCTGTTACTCATTCTTAAGATCCAAGTAAAAATAATATAAGTATGCAGTACGCTAAAATTACTGAAATACTTTCTTAACTGGACTGAATTCAATGGAATATCATGTTTGAAAATACTTAACTAAGAAATCTGAAACAACCAACACTGAAAAACTGAAATATATCTAATAGTCGGACGAGCCTGTTATACTACTACGAGAGAGTCGCGGGGACAGACCCCTACTAACTCAAACCATCTGACATAACTAGATTAAAAAATCTCAAAAACTTGAAATTTGAATAGATGGGTCCCCAAACTATGAGGACTCACCAGCTGTCGGGATGTAGAAAGGGATGCTCTGGGTAAATCACTCTACTGGAGCTAAGCACCTGAACCTACATTATGAGACAATGTAGCACATAGACATATATATGGATCAATAGTTTTGGAATATACTGAACATGTGGGAGTTAATGCATAAGTTCAATAATATCTCAACATTTACATATACTAATAAAATAGTTCAAGCTAAATGTAAATGGCTTACATTAGCTTGCATCACTAAAAACTAAAAATAATAAATCATGAACAATAAAAAATATTGTAAAAATCTTATGAGACATAACATTTAGTTCTAAAATCTATACTTGAAATTTGTTTTCAATTTATGCAAGCTAAGTGTAAAAGGACTCACCTTTATATATGTAAACTAAAAGTTGAAATCTCATGGCTAATGACTTATATAAAACAATATCTGAATAAAATCGTGATCCTTTACACTTAGTTTCTAAAATCTCTTCTATTATTTTTTTCTGTTAGGGTTACTCTTTTCTGTAGGGTGTTTCTTCATACCGACATACACTATGTGAGCTATCATAGAATCAAACGTTTAGTTCCCTAAGGAGAAAACATCATATTGGGGAGAGGTGGCATACTCTTTCAAAGGAGTATAACCTAATCTAAGTGATCACATATGTAAATGTCATCCATATAGAAATAGGAATAATCTGAATAATCTATACATAGGTTGGCTCGTAGTTCTGGGGCATGTACACATACCCAACTCGGTGCTAAATACTATTCCCTTTAAATGTATATGCTCATTTTGTAGGAAATCCACTTTAAAATCTAGCATAATGGTTTGTAATGAAAACCAGTTATGCATCTGTCTGTTAAATTATAACCAAAACTAATCTATTTTCTGTAAAATTGTAATAAAACTATAATGTTGATTCCATATCTAAGTTGAGGATCAAAAGATCAAATCTTTCTCAAAATTTGAAAATAAGCTAGTCATAGGGTTCTTAAATGCAAAATCTTTTCAAAATATCAATACTTAACTTAGGGCTTAAAACTCATGCTTTAAACTCATATCAAATCATCACAAAGTTTATGCCCAATAATCAAAATCTTGAAATTCTAGCATAATTCTTGTCAAGATAGTGAAATTAAAATGTCAATGTATATAAAATCACTTCACACGCATAAACATGCAAAAGTAGAGATGCAATTCAAGATTTAATCACTTGTAACATCAACATCTTCAAATAATTATAATTGGGTATGAACCCTCGACTGTAAATCATATAATTTCATGTAAATTCAACTTTAAAAACTAGTCTTGGGAACAAGGATGAAAAAAGTATCCTTGTTCATAACCCCACATACCTTATTTTATTAATTTAATGTAAAAGCTTGAACTTTTGAATCTCTAATGGTGTTTTTGAGGCTTCTTCTTTAAGTTATTGAACTCGGAATATTGGTTTATAGGCTTTCTTGGAGTAGGTGTTATAGAATTGTTCTTGATTCATGGAGCTAGGGTTTTTTTTATCTTGGAGAAGAAAAATATGAATAATGAAACATTTATTCTATTTGGGGCTAAAATTGGGTGTTTTGGGCGGATTTAGATGAGGGTAAATGACTCAATTTACCCCATAAAGCCTTCATTTAATAACACAAAACTGGGTATCGACGCAATCAATGATGCGTCGTGTCGCTCACTTCAACGTGATTAGCGATGCATTGCGTTGCCTACCCAACGCAGCCACCAATGCGGCGCATCTACATCGCGTCAATGTTTTATTTTGGCCAACCAAACATGCCCCAAACCTTCTCCAAAAATTCTGAAACTCACCTCGGAGATACTATGGACTACCCTGATCATGAAACAACTTAGTAATTGACATTCCAAGGTTGGGAAGGTTTAGAATAAAAGCGTCAAAGTTTAGCGACAAAAAATGAGACTAAGTCTCCAACACTTAGGTAAAATTTTAAGTCATAAATCTCTAGTGTACCTCTTTTGAGCTGAATAGAACTAGAAAGAATACGGGGTATTACAATATGTCTCCCTTGAGAACATTCGTCCTCGAATGAGACTAGTTAAACTGAGGATACTGAGGAACTAAAACTATGTACTGGCATGCACAATTGAAACAAAACTAAATGACTGATTCTAAAACATAATGATCGACTGAGCTAATTTGTGAGTGCATGAATTTACATAAATATAACTATATGTCTGAAATAGAGACTGGAAAAAGAACTAAGTTAAGGAAGACTATTATCTTAGTCTAGATCTGAGTTTGTGGAGAAGAGGTGAGGGTACTTGGTTCGCATGTCTTCTTCTTCGTCTCAAGTGGCACCCTCAACAGACTGATTTCTCCTTAAAAACATGACCAAGGGAACTTCTTTGTTCCTTAGTCGATGGATCTAGTGATCACAAATCTCTACTAGAATTTCATTATATAAAAGGCTATTCTGAATATCTGTACATTCTAGAGGGACTACAAAAGCTAAATCATCCATACACTTCTTCAATAAGGAAACATGAAACACTAGGTGAACTGATAACAAGTCTGCAGGTAGCTCAAGCTCATACGCTACCTTTCCCACACAACTCAATATCCTTTAGGGACCCACTTATTGGGGACTAAGCTTCAACTTTTTGAAAAATATCTTCACGCCCTTCATGGGTGAAACCTTGAAGTAAATAAAATCATCCACTTCAAATTTAAGATCTCTCCTTCTCACGTCTACATAAGATTTTTGTTGACTCTGAGTTGCCTTCAATATTTCTTGAATAAGCTTTACTTTCTCCATCGCTTCAAACACCATATCTGAACCTATCAAAGTAGCTTCAGCAACTACAAAACAATCGATAGATGGCCTGCATCTTCTCCCATAAAGAGCCTCAAACGGGGCCATCCAAATACTAAAATGGTAACTCTTATTGTAGGCAAACTTGATTAATGAAAAATAGTCATCCCAACTACCTTTGAAGTCTAGAACATATGCCCTCAATATATCATCTAAGGTTTGAATGTTCCTCTTTTCCTGACCATTTATCTGTGGGTGAAAAGTTGAACTAAGGTGAACTTGGGTACCAAGACCCTTTGAAAGGGTTTCCAAAACTAAGAGGTAAACTGAGTAACCCTATCTGAGAAGATGGACAAGCGAAATTCATGTAATCTAACCAACTCTCTAACATACAGCTTAGCTTAATCCTTAGCTATGGTGGACGTTTGAATTGGCAAGAAGTGGGCTGATTTGGTCAATCTGTCTATAATAACCCAAATCGAATAATGTTATCAATACGAATGAGGTAATTTTATCAGAGAGTCCATGTTCACCTCTTCCCACTTCTAAATTGGTATACCAAACTCCTGCAATATTCCATAAGGTCTTTGGTGCTCTATATTAACCTGTTGAAAAGTTGTACACTAGGCCATAAATTCTGCGATGTCCCTCTTCCTACCCTTCCACCAATAGACTTCCCACAAATCGTGGTACATCTTTGTGGCTCCTGGGAGAATGGAATAACGCTTACCATGCACTTCTACCACAATACGCTGCCTCAAATAGTCAACACACGGCACACACAATCTACTTTGGTACCACAACACACCATCTCTTCCTTGGGAGAAAACCTCTATCCTTTGGTCTTTAACTGACCCCTTCAGTTTGACCAAACTCGAGTCCTTATCCTACTTCTTTTTCACTTTAGAAACTAGAGAATATTTTGAACTACTCTGAACCCAAACATTCTCCTCAGCTAAGTTAACTAAGCTTACACCCAGTCAAGATAACCGGTGAACTTCTCAAACTAATTCTCTCTTATCATTCTACAAATGAGCAACACTACCCATTGAAAGTCTACTAAGGTCATCTGCCAGAACATTGGCCTTTCCTGGATGATACAAAACACATATGTCATAATCTTTCAATGATTCTAGCTACCTTCTCTCATGAATATTTACCTCTCTCTGTGTAAACACATACTGCAAACTTTTCTAGTTTGTAAACACATCAACAGGCACCCCATAAAGATAGTGCCTCGTGATTTTGAAAGCAAATACAACAACAACTAATTCAAGATCATGAGTCGGATAGTTCTTTTTATGAGGCTTAAGTTGTATAGAGGCATAGGTTATGAATCTACCACTCTGCATCAAAACACAAACAAGACCAAATCTAGAAGCATTATAATATACAACGAAATCATTTATACCATCATGTAACACTAATATTGGGGATGAAATGAGTAGAGCCTTCAACTCCTAAAAATTTTTCTCAGAAAAATCTGACCACTGAAACTTAACTTTCTTTTGAGTCAATCTGGACATAGGAGATGCAATGGAAAAAAACCCCTCAACAAACCATTTATAATAGCCATCTAAAACCAAGAAACTCTTGAAGTCTAATGGAGAGATAGGTGTAGTCCAGTTTCTCACTGCTTTAGTGTTTTGACGATCAACTCTAATGCCATTACGGGAAATGATATGACCAATGAAAGCTACTAACCTTAGCCAAAATTCACACTTGTTAAATTTGGTGAACAACTGCTGTTCTCTAAAAGTTTTCAACATAATTCTAAGATGGTGTGTATGGTCATTCTCACTATGAGAATAGAAAAGAATATCATAGATAAAGACTATGGCATTGTCTAGGTACTATTTGAATACTCGATTCATCAAATCCATGAAGGTTTCTGGGGCATAGTCAACTAATTGAACTTAATGCAGTACTCTTTCACTGTCATCTAGCCCTGCCTTAGGTTCACAAACTCCTCTACCTTAGCTTATCTCAATTCACACAAAAAGAACCTATCTAGAAATGCATCCTGAAACACCTGCCAACTTATTGGAGCTACATTTTCACCACTCCCATTCTTCTACATAACCACCTAGTCATATTCCACTTACTTCGTCCTAGAGAATGCCAACTCTACACTCTCTTTCTTAGTGACATACATAATCTGGGTAATTTTTCTCACCTTATCTAAGTAAAGTTATGGGTCCTCACCTTCATTCGACCTTAAGAATTCAGGAGGATTCATTCTCATGAAGTCAGAAATTTTTGCTGTTGCTAAATCACTATTCAGTTTAAGTGGGACTACCTTCTGATGCTTTCCCTAAACATTGGCAGTCACAGCTTGGGCCAAAGCTTGAAAGGCAGCCCAAAATTCAGCATGGGATCCATTCTGATTTAGAGGGTCTGCAGGCTGGGGTGGCGGGTTATTATTTCTGCGTACATTACCTCAACGAGGAGGCATATTAAACTTTCATGTTAGAGAACAAGTTAAAAGCAGATAAAGACACTATGAGCACGATATATAAAGAAAGAAAGTGATGATTTCCTAAAACATCACATAGCCCCTCGCTCATAAATATGGTGCGCTTTATATCCATGGTCAAGACTCTACATAACATGGCTTATCTGACTTCCTAGGACTCTTTATTCCTTAGGCTCTAATTCTAGGTTTGTAATTCCCCAAAAATGGGTCCCGAGATGTCACATGGTGCTCTGAACTACAAGTAGACCTGAGATAACCCTTAAAGCCTGTTACACAGTTTGAAGACCCTAGTAAAAATAATATAAGTATGAAGTACGCTAAAAATACATAAATACTATCTGAAATGGACTGAATTCAACTGAACATAATGTCTGGAAATACTTAACTAGGAAATCTTAAACAAAACTGAAAACTGAAATTTATCTAATAGTTGAAAAAACCTCTAATACTACTAATAAAGAGTTGCTGGGATAGACCCCCAACTGGCTCAAACCATCTGACATAAATAGATAAAAAAATTGAAAAACTTAAAATTTGAATAATTGGGTCCCCGAACTATGAGGACTCACCAACTATCGGGATGTTGATAGGGATACTTTGGGTCCATCATGCTACTAGAAATGATCACATGAACCTACATTATGAGACAATGTAGTACATAAACATATATATGTTTCAATACTTTTGGAATGTACTGAGCATGTAGGGATGAATGCATAAGTAGAACAATTTCTCAATACTTACATATACTCATAAAATAATGCATGCTAAATGTAAATGGCTCACATTAGCTTGAATAACTAAAAACTAAAAATCATAAATCATGAACAATAAAGCATACTATATAAATCTTGTGAGCCATAACATTTAGTTCTAAAAGATGTACTTGTAATCTGTCTTCAATTTATGCAAGTTAAGTGTAAAAGGGCTCACCTTTGTATCTGTAAAATAAAAGGTGAAATCTCATGTCTAATGACTTATGTAAAACAATATCTAAATAAAATCATGAGCCTTTACACATAGTTTCTAAAAGCTTATCTGGTATTTTTTTTGTTAGGGTTACTCTTTTCTATAGGGAGGTTTCTCTAATTGACATACATTATGTGAGTTATCATAGTGTCCAACATCTATTTCCCCTAAGGGGAAAACCTCACGTTGGGGAGAGGTGTAATACTCTTGCCAAGGAGTATAACCTAATCTATGTGATCACATCTGTAATTGTCATCAATATAGAAATCGGAATAATCTGAATAATTTGTACATACATTGGCTCGTAGTTCTGGGGAATATAAATATACCCAACTCGGTGCTAAATACTTCTCCCTTTAAATGTGTACGCTCATTCTATAGGAAATCCACTTTCAAAGCTAGCATAAGGGTTTGTAATGAAAACTAGTTATGCATCTATATGTTAAACTGTAACCAAAACTAATCAATTTTCTGTAAACTGTAATAGAATTATAATGTGGATTCCATATCTAAGCTGAGGATCAAAAGATCAAATCTTTCTCAAAATCTGAAAATAAGCTAGTCATAGGCTGCTTAAAAGAAAAATCATCTCAAAATATCAATACTCAACTTAGGGCTTACAATCTATGCTTTGAACTCATATTAAATCAACACAAAGTTCATGCTACGTAATCAAAATTTTGATATTCTTAAATAATACTAGTAAAGATAGTGAAATTCAACTCTCAAGGTATATAAAATCACTTCACACGCATAAATATGCAAAATTAGAGATGTAATTCAACATTTAATCACTTGTAACATCTCAACATTTTCAAATAATGATAATTCAGTATGAACCCTAGACTTTAAATCATATAATTTCTTGTAAATTAAACTTTAAAAACTATTTTTGGGATCAAGGATGAAAGAAGTATCCTTGTTCATAACCCCACATACCTTGTTTGATGAATTGAATGTAAAATTTTAAACTTTTGAATCTCTAATGGTGTTCTTGAATCTTCTTCTTGAAGTTCTTGAATCCAGAACTTTGGATTATCCTCTATCTTAGTGTAGGAGTTATAGAATTGTTCTTGATTCTCGGCACAAGGGTTTTTGTTCTTGGTGAATAAAAAGATGAATAATGAAGCATCTATGTTATTTGGCGCTAAAATTGTATGTTTTGGGTGGATTTGGGTGAGGGTAAATGAATCAATTTCCCCCATAAACCCGTCATTTAACGACACAAAAACTGGGTACCAATTAGATCAGTGATGCATCGCATCACTCACTTCAACGTGATTAGCGATGCATCGTGTTTCCTTCCCGATGCAGCCACTGAGGCGACACATCTACATCACATTGATGTTCTATTTTGACCAACCAAACTTGCCCTAAAACCTTCTCCAAAAATTCCGATACTCACTCAGGATATACTATGGACTACCCTAATCATGAAAAAACATAGAAATTGACATTCCAAGAATAAAATTGTCAAATTTAGAGGCCAAAAATAAGACTAAGCCTCCAACACTTAGCTAAAATTTTAGGTCCGAAGTCTCTGGTGTGCTTTTTTTGAACTTAATTGAACTAGAAAGAATATGGAGTACTACACAACTTGTCCAAATAACTATCAAAACTGGAATCCAGGAGTCTTAAGTACAATTACTCACCATTGAATGATCTATCATGAATGATCTACTTAATGATATCCTATAAATTATGAGTGAAGAAATGTTAAACCCAACTCAAGCAAACTACTCATGCTGAGTAATCATCCAAAAATTTTGACAAAATATGAAAACTAATGTCAAAGATGAATGAACCAATTCCATATAAATGGACCACCATCTAACAACGATCAATCTCAATGCATATGAACTGAAGAAGACCAAGTAGGTAGAAACAGAGTACACTTAGAGAGTCTATAACTGAAATCCTAACTAAGATGAATTTGAGAATATAAGTTGCACCTAAGATCTACAACTTCCCACTAAAATCTCAACACCAAGGTTTAACTGCTCAATCTCAACTACTAAAACTAAACTTGAAGATAGACAAGCATCCACAATCTAAATCCATCAACACCTCCAAATCTCCATCCCAAGGCATCAAGCCCAAAACTGAGAAAACAAGCCTAAACTAAATCCAAACACTAAAATTGACTTTTCTATCTAAATTAGAAATATATTTACCAAATAATTCAGAGCCAAATTTTAAATGTACCTGTTGTAATGACCCTACCAATCATTTTCAATATTTCCACTTGAGCTCCTCCATAGCTGACCCAAGTCATTTTTTACTTGTTGGGTTTGTGTTCAGTTACCGGGTAGTTCATTTTGTTTTTAGAGAAAATTGTATATTTTGAAGTCTTCGATAATTCTAAATGGACACCAGGTACTAAATTCAACTTAACGATCTCGAATGCGAATTCCAACTATGCCAGTAGATTCAAAATATCAATTTTAGGTTGGGTAGACCATTGGTTTGGGTCCCAATGCACCCGAGCTCATTTTGACTTATTGGTCAAAAATTTGAAAAATTGAAATACAGGTGTGACCAAAATTTGGTTGAAATGACCTCGGATGGTAAATCAAACTTTTAAATCATATCCAAAATATCAATTTTAGGATAGGAGATCTCTTGGTTTATGTCCCAAGGCTCCCTAACTTATTTTGGGTTATTGAGTGGATTCTAAGAAGAAAATTAAAATATAGGTGTGGGCCCCACTCTTTGCCTAAACGGTTTGGTATGACATTTTTTATGATTTCAATTGATTTGAAATGTGTTTTATACTCGAAATTTACTATTTGATCATGTTTTTTTGGATTTCAAATGAGTTTCGAGGGTTAACATCAGGATTTTGATTTTGCTATCATCTCGTTCCCAGTGAGCAACCGCGATCGCGGATTTTTTTTTGGCAATTCTGATGGCGCGATAGCGACCCCTAGATGGCAATTGTGGTATCTCCAAAGACGTTGGGTGGTATTTAAGGACCCTATAAGCCGTAATTTTGTGATTTTGACATATTTTTGGGATCTAGAAACCCTAAATGAATGCAATAACTAAAAACTAAGTCTTGTGGGTATCTTGGGAGCTGGATTAACATTTTTTATCATGATTTTCACCAGAATAAGGTTAGATTTCATCACTTTATTGATGAATTTAGTGGTTTTTGACCCAAAAAAACAATTTAGCTTATGGCTTCATTTTAGCCCAAAATTTGCTTTGTTTTCACCCATTTCTTTAGGGGTATGATTCCCCATACATGTACAAAATCAGGTTGACCATGAAAATGTATTTTCTATACGTAGGATCCACTTGGGGTTTTTAGTGTCATTTTTAGACCCAAAGAAAAATGGTGCAATATGGTTAGCGTTGGAGTCATTTTTATTAGTAGATTAGTATTTTAGTAGTGTGTTGGCATTTTGGGCATGTGGAATAAAGATGAGCTTTTGGTAAATAGTAGGAGGTTTTGCAGTTCAGCTTTGAGGTAGGCTTCTGTCTACTCTTCTTCATGGATATTTGGTGATAAATATTGTATGTGAATGTGAATGTTATGACTGATTATGGATAGAATGACAATATTGACTATTGTAGTTTGGGGATTCAATAAGGGTTTTGACCCATAAGTTGATTTATTTAATACCCTTTTTGGACCCGATGGCCTTATTCTTAGTTTGGGTTAATTTGTAGCACTAATATTGAATGATGTTAGGTTTGGGATACAATTTAAGTGTTGGAATCATGGTTAGTATGATCAAGTTTAGTTGGGCTATTCTAGTGATCTTAAAACCATAAATTGGGGTAGAATTGACATAAATCCCCATGCTTCGAGACAAAGTTCCTATCATAGAATTGGTAATGTCTTACTTGACATCTAGAAATTGAACTAGATACCTTATCCTAGTTTATAAATAGTGTGTCTAATTATGGAAATTGAGAATCATAAGTGGAATTTTCCAGCCCACTTAAGACAAGACTTGTGTTAGCCTTATGGACTTAGTTGTTGATGTTAGGCATACTTCAGGTTAGTAAACCTTAGTATAAGGTTACTTGTGGCTTATTGAATGATGATGTATTTTTCCTCGGATAATGATACTTGGGACTATAGAGATGTTATTTCCTCTTAGACCGATATTAGACCTATAGAGATATTATTTCCTACTAGACCTGATTGAAGTCCTACAGAGATGCTGTTTTCTCTTAAATATGGTGTTGGGTCCTCAAAGATGATTTTCCTACTAGTTATGATTATGGTCCTTAAGAGATGATATTTCTCTTAGATATGATAATTAGTCTGGAGAGGTGACATTCCTCATAGTCATTATGTATGACCTAAAGATATAAGATGATTATCACCTATAGATATTATGCCTCCTAGATATATGATAGTTATGGACTTATTGATATTATACCACTTAGATGTGAGATGATTATATGCTTATTGATATTATGCCTTCTAGATATGAGATAATTACATGCTTATTAACATTATTCTTCCTAAATGTGAGATAATTATATACTTATTTACATTATGCCTCCTATATGAGAGATGATTACATGCTTATTAATATTATGCCTCCTAGATATGAGATGATTACATACTTATTGATATTATGCCTCTTATATGTGAGATGATTATAGTTGTGCTACTACTTATAATATTTTTATCGATATGTGGTTCGGATATGTATATAGGCCTAAGGCTGTGGTTATGATTGAGAGATTATCTCAGATATATTATTGGGAATAAAGCTATATTTTTTAGACTGATTGGATATCCGGGAAGTGTTTATCTATGCAAGGAATGGTTATAGAATATGGATATATAGGTATATGTTTAAGTACACATCTCTACGGTATATGGGATGGAGGAAAATGTGGTATGACTCTTATTATTCCACTAATTGAATACTGGTGATGGCAAGCATAAATTCAGTATATTCTTGATTATTATATATGTTATTGATGTGATTCCAACTAAAATATAATTTTATGGCTGTTATTCGTAAGTAAGGTTAAAGCTATGATGGAGCTCGTTATATATTAAGTGACTACAGTACTTGATGGAAGAAATTTAATATAATAGTTAATGAACCTTATCTAGTTGAAAGATGGTACCTAGTGATTATAGATTATACAAGGATAGTAATGATGACAAGGTTAGTGTTGGTGAAGAGTATTTGCTATTGATGACTAAGTTTATAATGTCGATTAGTGGTTAAATAAGGATTTGTGTATTAATGATTCCAGATAATAAAAGTTGTTAGTTTATAGATAAACAAAATGTGTAAATAATGATTAGTGGTCTTTTCTAAATAGTGACTAGTGAGATTATGATTGTTAGAAATTAACATTTATTAATTGGCGATTATGGTCTACTGGTGAATCTTGTCTATAAGTTAGATATTGTCTATTTAGTTAATAATAATTATGTAAAGAAATGGTTAGGCTAATAATCAGAGGTCATCTCAATCATTCAATCCTATCACTGTCTTTGGTCGTGGGATATTCCGATATATTTACTGTACATTTATAGTGATTTAGTGCTAAAGATCATTTCGAGCAACATACTTATGAATTCAAACACTTTCAGCTACGGCTTGAGTGTGTTCACCTGTTATATATATATTGATGATTATGTTGATATATATATATAAATGGTTCAAGTCTGGAAAATATTATTTTTATGTTATTGATACCCAGCAAGGCCGGAGGATAATGTGATGATTATATTATTACCTTGCAAGAATGGAGTATACTATGATGATATATTGATACCCGAAAAGGCTGGAGGTTGATTAAGATAATGATGGTTATGACGATGACAGTTATGATAAAGATGGTTATGATGATAAGATTTTTATAATAACTATGTACCTTGCATTCATTCTTGTATAAGCATTGCCTATCACAAGTATGTTCCTATGTCTATTGGTCAATATGGGACGATTACATAGATATTGTTGATGAATAAGCCTTTTGTCATTGTATGTCAATTTAACTTTCAAAACCTGGGACGATGGGGGTACGTATAGTCTTACTTAGGTAATTGGTTGTGGAAAGTTGCTGGTTATTCTTACTAATATTGATATTATTATTATCATTGTTATGATCATTATTATTAATAACTTATGATAGATTGGTTATTGATTTGGTATCGATATTTGTGGTATGTTTTTTGCCTCTTCTATATTATGATGGCATTGTTATGTACGATTATTCCATGTCTAACAATATTGATTACAAACCATGAGTATGATATAATTGAATCTTGGTAGGATTATTATGATATCTTTGAATGAGGATATGATGATCTAGGGTATGCTCATAGAAGACCTCATGTTTATGTGTATACATATATATATATATATTTTCTGATATGTAGCTATGTCACTACCGTATATTCCTTTCTTCATTTGTTAATATTGTATATTCATTTCTTGGCCTTGTATATTGATACATATGTTTCTTTTTCTCTTTATTACGTGCATTAGCCTTGGATATATGGTATAGTATTGACGTAAAATGAATGTGACTGGAATGGAACAGTTCACCCTGATACTTCCTTAGTCTTATTATATTATACTCTTGGACTTTAACAAATATTGGTCCCTTATTATCTCATTGGCTTGTTATATGATTTTTGACCGTTAGGTTTAGTTTCCACTCTATTTTTATATGGTACATATTTTCTTTATCTTGGAGCTCATTTGGCAGTTGCCTACTAAGTACTATTTATTTGGTACATATACTACACTTCTGCAGCTAACTGATTCTAGTATAGGTTATCCCTGTTGATATGTGTGTCATGTAGAACAACCATGGTTCAGAGACATAGAGTGAGTTCCTGACGTCTAGAGTATCATTTAACTCTCTCTATTTTATGAATTGGACTAGTCTCTATATTTTATTCATAGATAAGTTATATCAGTGTATCTCCCCTGATATTACACTTTTGTACTCTTATTATGATAAAAGCTCTTCTATTGATACCACCATGTTTTTGGATTCTATTATGTATTGATCTTTATTTTATTAATTTTGCATTATTCCTTATATTATTAAGTAGTCTATTACTACCCATTATGGTAGGCGCCATCATAACCTAGGGAATTAGGTCGTGTTAAATTCTTATCAAAGCCTAGGTTTCATCCTTGTATTAGTACAAGAGCTAAGTGTTTAGTAAAGTCTTGTGGATCAGTGTGAAGATATCTATAACCTATCTTTGGGAGGCTATAGTGATATTTTAATAAATTCACTACTTGACCACTTATCATGTGCCCATATTCCTATGAACTTTCATCTTATCTTTTAATGCTATTCTATCCCCAAAGTACGATGGAACATTATTGAAAGATGCAGACGATATTTTAACATACATTTCTAGAGTTTCAGTGTAGCATCAGACTAGAGAGTCAGAGATGGATATTAAAGATCTTCAGCGAAAGCCAAAAAGGATTCGGGCCAACTTAGGCTTCAGTAAAGCTTGTGACTACTTTGCCTTTGACGTTAAGTATTGGGAATTTGAGTCATGTTGTAAATCCCTCTAAGACATGGGTGGCGATTGATTTATCAAGCAATTCTCAGGCCAGAGTTAGGTCAATTGGTGTTCATCAGTGTTATTTACCAGTTTTGAGTACGAGATTGGATTTCTCTTGTAGTACAAGTATTTTCCTATGTTATATCCTTCTGAGCCAAACATTGATGTATGGATATGTTAGAGGATTAGTATTGTCACCACGTTTGGCGTCGAACACTTGATAGTAGCTAAATCTTCCTTCCCTCAAGTTGTTGATTATGAGGACCATAAAATGCATATAAAGAGACTTATGGAAATAGTAGAAAGAGGAATCCCACTAGTTTAGTGTTATTGGTATTTTATTCAGAAGTAAGGATCCTTTCATGAGAGTTTAGCTTTACCTGTTACCATCAACTCTACCTAGATAGTATACCATACTATGAGTCGTTCTCAAATTAGTCGTGATGATCATAGTAGGCAAAGTCCCCAACAGACTTGTGGACTGTGGTATGGTTCTTCGATCCATGACAACCATTCTGGATTAGAAGGGGCAGTATCTCAAAGTATTCAAGGATCATGTTTTGATTTTTTCATGATGAGACACGAGTTTACAGAATACCCCAGGTATGAGATAGATGATCAACTAGAGTTAGCATGTATTCCCTGTCACCTAGAGTTCCTACAATAGGATGTGATTTCAGAAGTATGGACATAATTTTGCAGATTTCCCTCAGTGTTAGTTGGCCTGCCATTTGGGCTCAGTTTGTGTTGGCTCCATATTGATGCTTCAAGAGTTGCTACGACCGTAGAGAGACCGACTACTAATCTATAGAGTGTCCCCGATATGGGATTTTTAGTCATTCTCGTAATTTAGATCAACCTCTTGATTTTGGGGCATATTAAGTTTGAGATAGTGTGTGTGGCACCTCAATTGATGATTCAATTGGTTGGTCTGAGTTGGACCCGTTTAGATTTATTTTTCCTAATGCTCGTCAAGCATGTGGTTGCGAATGCCACAACAATTGGTGTGCTTTTATTTTCCATATTTATGTCTTATTATATGTATTAGGGTTTTCATACCCATTGATGATTGTATTCCTTGATGAATTGATATCGGTCATTTTGTGCCTTATTATTGAATTGGTGATAATTTTACTACTTCGTGGTTTATTTCTTTTATCAGTGGATGGAGTAGATCTATATATATATATTTTGTTGTGGTTGTAGTTTATGTGTTTGAACCCCCTTTATTTTTGCATATCAACCTTATTGTGGACATGATATTAATGTTCATTTTGGTACCGACAGTTCAATATGTTGATATTGATATTGTTGTTGCTATTGCTACCACCGCGTCAGGTTATTGCTATTCCTTCATATTAGTAATTGATATTGTTATCTTATGAATTTGAACCTCCCTGGGTAGCTATATAGACTAGTGTTATCTAGTCAGACTTTAATTTTCTTGTGATATTATTCAATGGCATAAGTGGATATAGCCTAATTTGATGATTTCTTTCCATTTATGTTGTGAGGTTAACTATGTTCCCTATTGGTTAGTAGTATTAGATTGATTCGGGGATGTATAGAGATATCAAAGGAAAGTTGACCTTCTGTGGAGAAATATTATTCTAGGGTTGGAGATTTAGTTGTAGCGCTGATTTTTTATTTTGGGATCTTAGACTTGCCTTTTGGGTTAGGAAGGTTTCCACCTTTGCTATTCTTTTCGATATAGCACATTTTGAGCTTGACAAGTTTTTGAATCCGTTCATTTTTTGTGGATAATTCATCGCCCGATAGTGGTTTTGAGACTGAGATGTCATGGATTCACCTTTTAGATTTGTTGGGTTTGCTCCCTTGTGATAGTTTGTCCTTGTTATCAGTATAGGTATTGTATGCTCTTTCTCTGTGATATGATTTTTATTTAAGTGGAGTTAGAGATTTAGAGACAGGTTTCCTTTCCTATGATCGCTTTTTAAGTTGGAAAATTAGAAATTCTTCATCTTGAATTATTGATTTTCTTATGGTGGTATTAGATTTGACCTTGGTTTCGAGATTGGTATATTTATTCTATGATGATGTGATTCTTGGATGAATTGAATGGTGATTTTCCTACTTGGGTATATTTGGGAAATCCCTATTTCAAAGTTTTTGTGGCCTAATGGGGCTTGGTGGAGTGTTCCTCCTTGTTGATATGTGCTTGTGGATATTCTTTGCTGAGATACAGTGTTAGATTGATTAGTTGTCGGTTAAAGCTGCATTTCTTGGAGTCTCTAGAGTTTTTGCCAATATTGGTGTCGTTTTCAGCCTTGGGAAGTTTTTGAGTATGTTTGGATCGTTCATGCTCTCTAGCGATTATGGAGTAAGTTATTTGCATTTTCAATCAGTGATTTATCCTTTGGAATGATTCAAATTTTATGATTATATTTAAAATTCTCTAGATGATATAGAGTTCGTTGCTTGCATTTTGAATCGATGGTTATCTATATGGTGATTGTTGTCCTTCATATCTGTCTCTACTATGGCTTGGTGTGATTTATCCCGGATATGTCATATTTAGATCATAAAGTAGATTTAAAGTGTTGGCAAGGATATAGGCTTAATGGTTTAGTTTTGACTTGATATCTTGAAATGGCGATTTGGAAGTTATGATTGATTTAGAGTACGAATGCCTATCTGTCTTCGGGTTTGGTTTGGGTGGTTGAGATTAAGTGATTTAGCCTTGGTATTGAGATTAAAGCTTGGAGTAGTAGAGCTTGCATGTGGCCTTGATTTTAGACTTGTTTCAGTCCAAATCTTATTTATAGGCTGGTTGAGCCTACTCTGTGGTTGCCTATTTGGTCTTCTAAATTTGGGATGTATTGTTGTTGATAATTGTTTAGATGATAGCCCATGAACCCGGTATTGGATATTTCAGTTTTGACCTCGAGTTTTAGTTTTGTAATGCCCCGATTTTATGGAACCGGAATGCCACATGGTGCTCATGACCCCGAGAGACCACAAGCTAACCTTTTCTAATATCCGTAACTGAGCACTGCATAATATACTGAAATAAATGCGGAAAACTCGCAGAAACTTGTCATAAGGTTCAAAACATCTAAAATAATCAATTCTTAAAACTGAATACTAATACAATTGTTCAAAAAGCCTCTAACTTCTGAACAATGGAGTTGATTGGACATGTCCCCAACTAACTCCATCTACTGAAAATAAACTGAGTCTAATGCCATAATAAAATAAGGATCATCCTCAAATGAAGAGGACTCACTGCTACGTCTACGGTTGTTGACTGAGTCTAGACTGCTTAGGGTGCTTTAGATCTCGCGCTTCTGAACCTATGGTATAAGACACCATAGCGCAAGATAAAAGTATGCATCAGTACTTTGAATGTACTGGTTTCTAGATGAGGTAAGGCTAAATGCAAGGGCTTATGCATGAACATAGCTTAACTAAATAATTATGAGAGTACTTAATGAGGACATATGCATGAATGCACAACTATAACTGATTTCATCTTGACTCTAAATACTGAGACTCGGATAGTACTTTACTGACGTTTGAACTTACTACTAATACTGAGAAACTGAATAACTAAATCTTCTGATATTGATAACTGAGTACTGAAGTTGAGATCAGTCCTATCTAGCGAGTGCTATCTGAATCTGATGATACTGAAGATGATTAACTGAATCTACTCATATCAATGACTGAGTTCTGAGCTTGCTACTATCGACTGATTAAATCTGTGATCAAACCTTTCTAATGGATGATCTCTAAATCTACTAATAATGATAAAGAATTATTGTATCTAAGGTCAAACCTATCTAGTGGAAGATCTTTGAATCTTTTAATAATAGAAATGATGGACAGAGTTTGAGATCAGGCCTATCTAACGGGTGATCTCCATCTCTATTAGTACTGATACTGATTAACTTTATGTGAGACCAGGAATATCTAGCGGGTGGTTCATTAATCTATGGAACTATCTAAGTTCCTTATTGAGATGGGTGACAATATCTGACAATCCTGATTTTCGAGTTCAACTCAGAAGACTGATACTGAAACTGCAGCTGTAGGAGGTCTCACTTAACCGACATGCCCTGATTCTGATCTGGTGGGATCCAACCTGCAACCTCAGCTGGAAGGATGTCAATACTGTCCCACGGGTAGAGGCCTCTACTATGGTCAAGCCTCTCTCATAGGTGACCCAGAATAGGAAGTCAAGCCTAAGGCAGTAAGATAGTAAAGCCTTAATATAATGGGTGACTCCTGGTCCTGCGCTGGCTATGCAGTTCTAGAGTTACGTCATTGCTGCAAACGACTCTGCCTCCTTAATGGGAAAGTCATCATCTCTGCACTCACTCGGTGCTAGCTATTACTCCTAACTGAAGGACTACAAACTGATTTTTATGCTAGACTTAGAATGAGATGAATCTATTACTGATCATACTGAGTAACTGAGTTAAGCTGAGTTCACTTGATTCCAAAGACTGACGGATTACTACTGAATCTCATTATCTTACTGAATACTACTAAGTTTTGTAAATTACTGAGCTTTACTAAAATCTGAACTGAATGTGTTGAATACAACTGAGGTCTGAACTGAGTACTGAGCTGGATTAGGCTGAATACTGAGATTACTGAGTTTTCTTAATTTCTATCACTAACTGAAGTCAAATGATCATAGAACGACTGAGCTTTATCTTGAGACTGACTTATCTCTAGACAAGCAACTAAGTTTTTGGGTATTTAATACCCCCAGGACTCGATAACATAAATAAATAATACATGACAACTCTTGCACAATAATCATAATAATAGATATCATCCGCAATATAACCAATGAAGCATCATTTAGAGTACTTGGGAATCTTAAACATGTAATTGTAAAGGAAAGCATGCTATTGTCTCATAACTTATCCAAAAAGGAGTTCACATGAACAGGAATACATGCAACATATCATAATTCATTCATTTAGTCCTTTCAACAAACACCTAGCATGCACTCATTGACACAAGCTTGGGGATATTATACTTCATGTTAAAATGACACTATTGTCTTCACATAAGCAATTTATCAAGCATGTGGGAGGCACACTTTGGTCATACAAATTTTAACACACCAAATTAACATAATTACATAATTCAACATGCTTCTTGAGGGGGCTTTGTAATGAATATCGCATAATAAACACATACTAGGGTCAAACCTTGAATCTTTATAAATAAACATGAATCTAAACTTATCAATATTTGGGTGGAAGGAACCCATGAATCAACATCTAACATACCTTTCTATGAAATTCTTAAAAGATTCACCGTGAAACCTTGATTATTTGGGTCTTGGATTAGAAACCCTAGATTTTGTTCTTGAAGAAAATTGAGAGAAACCAATAATATTTGGGAGTAAATGTGCTGAATCTCGTGTTAAAGAGTATATATAGGGGTTGGGAAAATACCCTTTTTTCCCTTGGAATTAAAATCAGGAACTAGAAAATACCGATTTTACGTGCTGGCGCGACGCACCATAATCGCGCTAGCTTACTAGAAATTGGACAACTGGGAAACTGAGCATTGGCCCGACGCAGTGGAAATTGCATTGCCACCTTAGTTGCAAACTGGAAAGACTCCACGACATGGTGGAACTGTGGAGGCTCACTGGAATTTGACAATTTCCATTTTCAGTGGCTCCGCGATGCGCTAAAGTGCTAGGTGACATACTGTCTCACTAAAACGACTCTAACTCTTCGCCCGAGTTTCAGATTTGAGTAAATTTGGAAATGACAGAAAGCTTATTCAATTCTCTACATGAAAAAAAGTTGATATTAGGGAAATTATTCATGGTTTAAAATATTTCTCACTTTGGAAGTCACTTCTCAATCTTTTAAGGACAAAATTACACTTCACTTGACACGCTCTAAGGCTCAGACTACGAGTGAACTTTCCGGGGTCTTACAAGTTTTCTTTGTAAATTTTGGATGATATACTTTATAGGAGTAGTATACTCGAGTTGGATTCAATATGGCTTTGTTCTTGGTTGATAGGATATCCTAGAGAGGAATATTAAATGATGACTAGTTATACCTTACACTTCAAGATTTTGTTTAATTTTCATCTGAATTGGTTGCACCATTTTCTTGGATTGAATTCCTTGATTAGGTCCATTTGTGGGCCCTGGTAGCTCTTTAAGAGCTTATTCTCAAGTTTACCATTTGGACTTTCAATGGGCCAACTTCATTTCTTTGTGTCTTCTATGGTGAGATTACACATAAGGGACTTATGTGATTTTCATCCTAGTGCAGAGTAGATACCAAGTCTAGAATGGTAAAATAAGGTTATAGTTAGATTTAAAGTTTGTGGCATGACTCATGTATTAGGTTTCTTTTTGCTTAGGTAAACCTTGGATTTATTTTTGAAGATTTAGAGATAGTATCAATGAGTTATGGTTCAGATGTATGTGTATCAATCTTCTTTGTTCATTTTGAGGACAATTAGTGGTTAAGTTGAGTAATGTCTGTTTGGAAGTGGAATGAAAGTGCTGGTTGAAAAAGGGATACTTGTGGTAAAATACCTTGCAAGTGTTCTCTCTTCACTGAGGTTACTTAGGAACTCATGCTAGGAGCATGCCAGCCCAGTACCTTATCCTTTTGAGATTTTGAGATTCTTTTTATACGTTGACTTTCTGGGAGGAAATTCCTTTTAGTAATGGATATTGAATTGACCCTTCTGATCATTTTACATATTTTCACTTATTTCTTCTGTTTGAACTTCTCCATAGATTTCCCAAGTTACTTATGACTCTCTTGGATCGATTCTTTGGTTTTTTGACTATTCATTTGATTTTTAGAGCCAATTCTATATTTTGAAGTCTTCGCTGGTTCCAAATGGTCATCAGTCAAAAACATTAATAAAATGACCTCGGATAAAAATTCTGACTGCGGCAGCAAATCCATAATACTAATTTTACGCTAGAAAGGCCTTTTGATAAAGTCCAATGCACCCGAACTTATTTAGACCTATTGGTTGGAATGTTAGAAAATTAAAATACGAGTGTGGGACCCACATTTCGTTGGAACGAGATCGGATGGAAAATTTGATTTTTCCATCGCGTTCGAAATATCAATTTTTGGCTAGGAGGAAGCTTGGTTCAGGTTCCAAGGCTCTCTGACTTATTTTGGGCTATTGAGCAGGCTCTACTTTTTACCTAAACGATCTCGGATTAAAGATTTGATGATTCAATGAATTTGAAATGTTGTTTGCACTCAAAATCACTATTGAATTATGTTCTTTGGTTTTTGAGGGTCAAATTCAATATTTTGATTTTGTTGTCATCTGGTCCTTAGGGGAGCAATCGCGATCACTGTAAATTGTATGGCGATCGGAATAGCGTGATAGTGACCCCTAGATTGTAATTGAGGTATCTCCAAATCTGGTTGGGGTATTTAAGGACCCTATAGGTCGCATTTTTTCCATTTTGGCTCATGTTTAGGACCTAGAAATCCTAAATGTGTGCATTAACTCAAAATTGAGTCTTGTGGGTATTTTGGGAACTTGATTAACATCTTTTATCATGATTTTTCACTCATATTAAGGTAAGATTTCTTCACTTTATTGATAAATTTCATGGTTTTTGACCCAAAAACCCAATTTAGCGAGAGCTTAATTTTAGCCCATAATTTGCTTTCTTTTTACCCATTTCTTGAGGTTATGGTTCCTTGTTCTTGTATGAACATTGCATTGACCTTGGAAACATGTTTTCTATAACTGGGACCCACCTGGGGGTTTTGGTGTCATTTTTGGACCCGAAGCACAATAGTGAAATATGGGCATCATTAGATTCCTATTGATGAGTAGATTACTATTTTATAGTGTGTTGGCATTTTGGGCTTGTTGAATGAAGATGAGCTTTTGGTTAATGGTGGGAGGTTTTGTGTTTCGTATTTAAGGTAGGTTTGTATCTTCTCTTCTTCATAGATATTTTGTGATATATATAGCGTCTGAATGTTATTGTTACAATTGATTAAGGATAGAATGACTTAGTATTGAATATTGAAGCTTGAAAATTCTATGAGGGATTTGACCCTTAAGTTGAATTATACAGTACCTTTTTTGGATCCGATGGCCTCCTCCTTAGTTTGGGTTAATTCATTGCACGGATATGGTATGATGTTTGGTTTGGGGTGTGGTTTAAGTGTTGGAATCATGATTAGTTTTATTTACCTTAGTTGGGCTATTCTAGTGATCTCGACACTGAAATTTGGGATACAATTGACATAAATGCACATATTTCTAGACAAAGTTCCTATCTTAGAACTGGTTATGGCTTACTTGAAACTAGAAGTTGAAGCAGATACGTTAGCCTAGTTTAGGCATAATATGTATAATTATGGAAATTGAGGATTAGAAGGGGGATTGTCCGACCCACTTTGACAAACACTTGTGTTAGCCTTGTGGACTTAGTTGAGGATGTTAGGCATAGTTGTGGTTAGTAAACCTTAGTATAAGGTTACTTCATTGGTTATTAAATGATGATGTATTTTCCCCAGGATAATTATATTTGGGACTATAGAGATGCTATTTACACTTAGACATGATGTTAGGTCTATAGAGATTTTGTTTCCTCTTAAACATGATGTTTGGCCTATAGAGATGCTATTTCCTCTTAGATTTGACATTGTGTCCTCAGAGTTAATTTTTCTATTAGTTATGATTATTGGGCATGTAGAGTTGATATATCTCTTAGATATGATAATTGGTCTAGAGAGGTGACATTTCTCATAATAGTGATATATGACCTACAGATATGAGATGATTATACATTTATTGATATTATGCCTCCGAGATATATGATGATTATATTCTTATTGATATTATTCCTCCTAGATCAGAGATAATTATATGCTTATTGATATTATGCTTCCTAGATGTGAGATGATTACATACTTATTGATATTATGCCTCCTAGATGTGAGATGATTATATGTTTATTGATATTATGCCTCCTAGATATGAGATGATTACGTGCTTATTGATATTATGACTCCTAGATGTAAGATGATTATATGATTATTGATATTATGCCTCTTATATATGAGATGATTTTATATGTACTACAACTTATAATATGGTTATCGGTAGGAGTTTCGGATATGTATACGACCCTAAGGCCATGATTATAATTTTGAGATTATTCTTGTCACGCTATTTTGCCAAAGTAGTGTTTTTTGGATTGATTATATATCCGGGAAGTGTTTATCCTTATAAAGGATTTGGTTTTAGATTATGGATATATATATATATATACGTTTATTAACACATCTTTTTGGTATGGGATAGAGGAAGATGCACTATGACTTATTATTCACTGATTGAATATTGTTGATGGTATGCATAGATTTGATACATTATTTATTATTATATTTTTGATTGATGTGATTCTAGATGAAAATCGATCCTATGATTTTTCATTCTAAGTAAAGTTTAGGCTATGTGGGAGCTAGTCTTCTATGAAGTGACTATAGTACTTGATTGCTAGAAACCTAATGTACTAGTAATGAACCTTATCTAGTTGAAATATGGTAGCTAGCAATTATGGATGATAGTGGCTAATGATGATGATATGGTTAGTGTTGGTGAATATTTGTTGCTATTGGTGACAAAGTTTATGATGTTGATAAGTTGTTAAACTAGGATTTGTGTATTAATGATGCTAGATAATAAAAGATGTTAGTTGACAGATAAACGAAGTGTCAAAATTATCGTTAGTGTTCTTTTCTATATGGGGACTAGTGAGATTATGATCGTTAGAAATGAACATTGTTAATTGGCGATTATGATCTATTGGTGAATCTTTTCTAGGTCCTAGATATTGACTATTTAGTGAATAATAATTACTTGAAGAAATGGTTAGTTTAATAATCAGAGGTCATCTCATGACTTGACCCGATCACTTACTTTGGTCACGGGATATTCCAACCCTTTCTAAACTTTTATAATAATTTAGTCTCAAAGATCAATTCAGGCAACAAACTTATGGATTTACAATCTTTCAGCAATGGATTAAGTCTACGTACTTGTTATATTTTTATATATATGGATTGATGATTATTATTATTATATATATTCCCAATTCTAGTTTTGAGGATACTATTGTGATAATATTGATACCTGGTAAGGATGGAGGATATTGTGATGATGATTTTGATACCCGACAATGTTGGAGGATACTGTGATTATATATTGATACATGGCAAGGTCAGATGTTGATTACGCTAATGACGGTCATGACGATAACTGTTTTGATGGAGATTGATATGATTATGAGATTGTGATATTAACAAGGAACCTTGTATTCATTCCTGCATGCGCATCACCTACCACTAGCACACGTCTATGTCTATCAGCCAGTATGGGACGATTTCTTTGATATATGTGATTAATAAGAATTTGTACCTTGCATTGATTGAGCCTTCTGAGCCTCGGGCAGTGGGGGTACGCATAGGCTCGTCAAGGTATTTGGTTGTCCGAATTTTCCAGTTACTTGGGTTGTTACTGATATTGTTTTTTTCATTGTTATGATCATTTTTATGGCTAACATATGAAAAATTGGTCGTTGATCCGATACTGAGATTTGATGTATGTTTTAAGCCTCTTCTATCTTGTGATTGCATTGTTATGCATGATTATTTCATGTCTAGCCATGTGGACTAGAAGCCCTGAGTATGATACAATTGAATCCTAGTAGGATTATAATGAGGTCTTAGAATAAGTATATGATGATCTAGGTTATGCTTTGATGCGACCTCATGTTTATGTTTATACATATATATATATATATATATATATTTATATATATATAATTACTTATATATAGCTATGCTACTACCGTATGTCCCTTCCTCCGTATTTCATATTATAAATTTGTTTCTTGGAATTTTGTATCTCTATATATCTTTCTTTCGCTATTTATTATGTGTATTGGCATGGTATATATGGTATAGTATTGACGTCTATTGAATATGACTGGAAAGGGACAGTTCACCCTGATACTTCCTTAGTCTTATTGTGTTAGACTCTTAGACTTGAACGGGATAGATGTTCCTTAATATCTCATTGGCTTGTTATATGATTTCTGGTCCTTGGGTGTAGTTTCAATTCTATTAATATATGGTATATATCTGCTTTATGTTAAAGTTCAGTTGGCAATTGCCTACAGAGTACCATTTTTTTTGTACACATGCTACACTGCTGCATCCTGTAGATCATTGTACAGGTTATTACCGTAGATGTGTGTGTCGTGCATAGAATCCATGATCAGAGACTTAGAGTGAGTTCCTAACATCCGGAAATCACTCATCTCTTTCATATGTATTGGACTAGTCTCTATGATGCATTCGAAGATAAGTTGTATTAGTGTATCACCCTTGATATTTCACTTTTGTACTCTTATTAGGATAGAAGCACTTATACTGATACCTCCAGGCTTCGGGATTCTATTATGTATAAATATTTATTTCATTGATTCTACATTCTTTTCCTTATATTATTGAGTAGTCTGTTACTAGCCGTTTCAGACTGTGGGTTGGCTTGCCTACTGGTGGGTTATGGTAGGCACTATCATGACCTATGAAATTGGGTTGTGATAGCTATAGAACAATACCACAATAGATGATAAATCATCAACTAAAAACCCAAACAACCAACTCTATATCCATTAGAGTGCACGAACCACCAAAGCATACTCAAGGATGAATCGAGGCTACAAACTCCACTAGAGGTAACAAAGTATGTAATAACTTGGAGAAGTGCAACTTTATGCAGAAAGTAATCAATACAATACTCCATCTCAATGAAAAACTTAAATTACCAACATAGCAAGCGGCTACAAGAAATATCACCTATCTCAAAATCTCTAACTCCATTAAAGTAAGAACCACATCGCCACAAGAACGGAGTGTCCAACTCCTCACCAATATAGCACAACCAACCAAAGTGGAAAATGACCAACCTCACCTCGCTATAGGACAGAAACCACAAATAAGAACTGCAAGAAAAGGAAATTCTAACTTATATAATACTAGTCTAGTCATCTAATAAACGAGGATCAATAAACTTCAAACAATGAAAATAATAACAACAGTGATATACTCATCAACATAAAGGAATAGGTGGTACAAAAAGTGAAATTCAATAGCAAGTGAAAGAATAGGTCTATAAGAAGGCCAATATGCACAGGTTAATGGGACTCGAACCCAAATGCTACACCCAAAGGCAAAATATCAATACTGATCAACTCCATCCACTACAAAAAGAATTAATCTATGGGGGTAGTCATAAAGTCATGAAATCTATCTTAAGGTGCATAGTAATAAATATAAACCAAGAAAGGCATAGAATCATCTATGTGTACAAGAACCCTAACACACTCTAATGAAAAGGTAAAGAAAGTAAATAAAAAGGCACATCCATCATGGAGAAAGTCGAAGTCACATGCCTGACGTGTTAGAGAGTGAATAAATCTAAACAGGTCCAAACTCATAATGAGCATCTGAATTACCAACAAAGGCACTAAGTGCATTACCTCTAAAAAAATGTGCCAGAACACTATGAGATAAATCCAAATGGGTTGAATGACCAATAACCCCACATCTACAACACTCTATGGACTAGTGGACGATATTTTTACAGTCATAATAAACCCATGAATCTTTAACGTGGTGAGAAACACAAGCTGAAACCAACTGGATAACCAACTGATAATGAGGGTACTCTCTAATAAAATGAAAATCCTCTCTGGAATCATAAAACATCTCAAGAAATCTATGATGGTGAGAAATAAATGCTAGCTCTATTGGAGCAACGAACCCACGTCTGGGGTATTCCTAGACCAATGCCCATCTTGCCAAAAACAAACAAGTTCCTGGAATACACTGAGGTACTACACCTCATGATCTAGAATAGATGCCATGTCCTGAGTCCAGTACCAAAGAATCTATAAGGTCTGATGAGAACGCAACCCACAATGAAAACGACGACTAATCTGAGGGCTACCCTAAGTCTGAAATGCTACCTACGTAGAACCAATATGCTCCAAGTGAAGTTGACCTACATCAATAGGATCCTCACACCCAGATAGAATACCAATGTCATTGTACTGAGGACATGGTCTCTTACAGCCTCCATCATAAGTCGCAATACTTTCTTTCTCTGTTCCTTTCACATAATCAACACCTTGATAAAAGAAAGACCCAATTGCTATCAAGTTTTTCGATACCAAATAGGGTGGCAATGATAATCCTATAATAAATCCATGCATCATGTAATTCTTTAATGGATACATTATAGGAATATGCCTAGCCCACTAAAGAAACTCAATATCCTTCTCTAAAATCATCAAGGAACCCCGATGGATACCAATAAATAGAAATTTAGCCTAAAAAATGCTTGATCAATTGAATGTCATCTATAGATATGTGGTATCCAGAAAAACTTAGGACCACCAATATAGATTCTTGAAAGGAAGAAATGGTGGCAAAATTTACCACGGCATGGGTTGGCCATAAATCCTCTTACGGATACTGAAGATCTTTGACACCATCCCTGACTTCTTGGTCTGACGCTGTACTAAAGCTCTAAAAATATGTATCGAAGTCCTTTCTTCCTCAATCAATAACCTGACATCATTCATCTAGTACAAAATAAATTCACAGAATTTACTTAAGGCTCATTTAAATACAGAAACATGAAATGGAGTCAAGACTAGAATATCATAAGAATGCCCTGTAGCCTCCAAAAGATATGTTAAGGACGTCTGTGCTCTGATCCTCAAGAATCTACTAGACACTTAGCTCTTGTACCAATACAACAATAAACCTAGGCTCTGATACTAATTTGTCACCACCCAGTTTCTCATGTCATGTTGACACCTATTATAACCTACCAGTAGGTAACCCAACACATAGTCTGAAACTACTGGCAATGGACTACAAAGAGAAATGAAGGAAGAATATTGGATAATTATAATAAAAAGGCTAAAATTCTCCAGATATTTCTAAAACTTGGTGGAATCAGTACAAGAGTTCTAATTTAATAAGACTGACAAATGATATAAAAAATAAATAAACTAATACAACTCATTTCTAAATAACACATAGATATTAGTCTAGTCTATAAGAGGGAGGATAGTAATACTCTGAATGCCAGGCTCTCACCTTATGTCTTCGAACCATAAATACTTCGCACAATGCACAAAACAACAATGAGAACACATTCTATGATCTATAGGTTATAAATGTGTAGTATGTCTACCAATACATGGTACCCAGTAGGCAACTGCCGATTGAGCTCCAAAGATAATGCAAATATAAATAAATGAAAGCAGAAAAGGAAACTACTCCAACATATCCAAGAACTAACAGAGAAAAATTGAGGAGACAATAAGAACAAACTATCCTATTCTAACTATACTCAAGAACCTCAACACTATACCATATATCACTAGACAATATATGAACTAATACAACAATTGTAGTCATATTCTTTAAAATGATAAAACACTTCCTGAAATCTAATCAATATCCTAATTACTTCCTCTGTCCTAATAGTATATTCAAAATAACTACAACATCATAGTTAGGAAAAAAACCATCACAATCTACCAAGTACAATAGTAATAATCATACTAAAGATTTATTAGTCTCAACTATGTCTGACATTACTAGAAACCTAAGGTAATAATAAGTAGAAGCATAATAATTATTTCACCTTAAGGATCAATAACCCTTCTAGACCCAAATTCATAAATTAGAGTAAGTCATGATGCTCTACCAACAATCACATCCTAAAATCCTTATCTAACATGCAACATATAGAAAACACAGTTTCATGAAGAAGAGTAGACATAAGTCTACCTTAAAGCCAAATTGTAACCCTTTAATCATCCACAAAACCATCCATCATTACTTCATGATCTCAAAATGTCGTCATGCTATCAAAATAGTAATCTACGCATAGTTAGGAATAAAATGAGGCATATTTTGTTGTAATAAGAGTTGGGTAAAATATTGGGTCAAGAATGAGCCTATGGGGCTCCACAAATGGAATACAAAATTTAACCCAACACAAGGTCCCTCAAACAATGAGAACTGTGTGCTTAAAAGTTTAGCATAAATGGGGCTTAAATAGGTCACAATTCAATCCTTAAATTTTTTTATTTTTAGACCCAATTTCTTAGAGTTTTACCATGAACTAGGATGAAAATTAAATGGCAAATTAATGGGAAATAACTAAGTTGAGTTATGTCAGCTTACCATAATTGAGGTGGATAATTTCCCACTTTTTCCTCTCTTAGAGCTCTCACCTTTGTTCAAAAATAGTGGAAGAAATAGTAGAAAATTGCATAGAGAAAAGGGGATAAAAAGGATACAAGTATTACTAAAGATGATCCCTGGGCGTTAAAGTGCCTATCACTAAAGCAAAAAGAAAACCGATAAAGTAGTCTAGCAGCAAATGCGGGTGCCACTAAAGAGGCCCCATTGGCGCTATAATGAACCACTACTAATAAGCCAGGTCTACTGAAGCGGCCTATGGGCACTAAAGAGTCTAGCGGTAAAGTGGTGTACTAGGTTCTTAGGCAGTCCTACTAGGTGCCATGCACCAGTTTTTGCTATGTTCAAAATAGACCTCAACGAGGTGCTCGAATTTCATTCAGAACCCCATACCCATATAAAAATATGCTAATATACCCAATTCGACACTCCGAATGTAGTGGAACCATCAAAACTTTCATCTGAGATCATTTCAACTTAGTATGGTGTTCACACATATAGTTTCATTTTTTCATATAATCTGCCCATTAGCCCAAAATGTTGCCAAAAGCCTCGAGACCTTAGCCAAGGTCCCCCTAGCCTAAAATTAATGTTCCAGAGATGATGGAGCCCTTGAAATTCTAATCCAAGTTCATCTACTATGAGTTTTTGTTAAAACCCAACTCATAAACATTGATAGTCCCAAATAGGGAAATAAGTTTAAAATCTAAATAAATTGTTGGATAATAAGGTCGACAATTTTGGCAAGTCATAAATTACTACAGATATTGAGGGAAGGCTCCAAATATTGAAAATGCACAAAAATTAAGGAAATAACCAGGAGCGACTATAGCCACTACTAAAAAAAATTTCATCCACGAAAGTCAATGCATAGAAAGATCATGAAAGATCAAAGGACAAGGTAATGGGCTTGCATGCTTTGAGTACGACTTCCTAAATAACCTCATAAAAGAAGGACACTTCAAAGGGATTTTGCAACAAGTATCCCTTTTCCAACCAACTTCTGCACTTCATTCACAACTAATAAAAACTCAATCTGAACAAACAATATACCTCAAACTAAACAAAGGAATGATAATGCATGTATATTTGAACAACACAGTCAATAAAAAACTTATCCAAGACAAAAGAAAACTAAGGCGTGAGTCATAAAAAAACTTTAAATCCAAATATAACCTTTTTTGACTTTAAAGAGATGTTATTCACTCCAAACCAAGTTGAAAGTTACCCTAGTCCTGTCCGCACAACTCCATCACACTAACCTTGAAGAACTAAAGCTGGTCCACTTAAAATCCATACTGGAAATCATGATAATAATCTTATAAGGCACTACCTGGGCATACAACTATAGATAACCATGGTCTACAATCTATAAAAATGTTGCAACTAGTTTAAATAACCATCAAAACTAGAAACCAGGAGTACGAAGTACAACTACTCGCTACTGAATGATCCTTTCTAGGATATCCTATCATTTTTGAGTGAAACCATGATGAACACAACTCAAGCATACTACTCATACTGTTTAAATTATCCAAACTTTTTGACAAAAACTAAAAATTAAGGTGAAAGATGAAGGAACCAATATCTTGTGAATGGACCACTATCAGAATATCAATCAACCATAATCCATATAAACTAATTAAGATCAAGTAGGTAGACATATAGTAGGCTTATCCATCCTTTAAATGAAATCCCAACTGAGAAATATCAGAGAATAAAGATGTAACAACCTAAATTTTGATTAAATATGTCAAATATTTGTTTCGTGTTATTATACTATTTTACCCATCCTCGTGGTTTAATTTTGGTATTTATGGGGTGTGGGGTTGATTTTCATAGTTCTTGATGCATTTGGTGCAATTTTTGTGATACTTTGTTTTTTGGAGAATTGAGAGTCTTATTATGGACTTTTCTAGTTATCTTTTGCTCCATGCAACAGATGGCTGAATAAACTGTGTCAGTAGATCAATAATGTTGATTTAATGGTGGTAACATATTTTTCCTTGTTTGGTGGATTTTAAATCTCATTTGACCCTTCATTTTGAAAATTATAATTTTGAGTTTCGGTGGTCAACTCTATGAAAATGATGTCATTTAAAGAATCTAACATTGTCATTGAATATGGAATGCCGAAAGTATTATGGTTACATAGTTTTCTTGCATGTATCAGATTTTGAATAAATCATTAGACTTGGAAGAAACTTGGAAAGTTTCCAAAGTTTTAGATGTCTTCTGGTTCCTCTCCAATCGCACTCCCAAACATCATGATCAAACCGCTGTGTGAATAAGGGGTATTTTAATTTCACAAGGGTTTGTTGCAATCTCACCATCTGGTTCTGACACTAGATATTATGATTGTGGTATGCATGTTGCGATTGCAATATATGAGAACCTTATATGGGTATAAATAGACCTCTTAGGTCAAGAATTGGCTATTTCTCTCTCATTCTTGAGAGCCATAAACCCTAAATAATATGAGAGCTTTAAAATGAAGATTGTGTGTGCTTTGGAAGTTATATTAACACCCTTTTACCGATTCTCTTACAGATTTATTGTAAGAATTTACCTTTTTCTTAGTGAGTTTCTTAGTTAATTTTTGAAAATACAAAAACCTTAGGCTTGATTTTAAACACCAATTTCATTTTTTTCACTTGAATAATGTTCCTAATCCTATAATTTCTAGTTTTTCCTCCGTTTAACCTTCAAAGCAACTTCAATTCTTGATTTTAAAATGGATTTTAAAGGACTTACCCCATAAAGTTTAATAATAGATTTTCTTCGATTTGAACATCATTTTTAACTATTTGGACTTGGGTATTCATCTGTATATTCCTAAAGGTATGGGGAATATATTTTTGAAATAAAGTTATGATTTCAACCTTTTTCTTGGAAACCCATTTTGGGGGTTCATTTTTACCCTAAAACAAAAATAGTTTTTATGTATTGTTGTTTTTGTTTTGATGCATAGATTCTATATTTTATTGTTTTAGTTTATTTAGGGATCATTCATAAAGTGTAGGATTTCGAGATCGAAGTGTTGCAAACCAATTTTGGAATTTGAGGTAGGTTATGGCTTAACGCTTTCAAAATGGGTTGGGTAGTTAATTTGTACAGTAAATGCATGATAAGGGTGGGAAATAAACATAAAAAATATCTATCTATGTGTTTTTCCTGTATGAGGGACTGTATATGATAATTGGCTCACGTGATTGGTATATTAGTTAGTTATGGAAATGCTCATTGTCGTTGGTAGTGGAAATGCTCATCCTTATCACATCAAACTCATATTTTCACTTGTTTGTTGAATTTCTTATATATATATATATATATATACATGTTTCTTTTGTATGTTAAATTTAATTTGTGTCATATGTTATGTATGTGCCCTTGAAATTCTAGAAGTGTTGGGAATATTGGATTTTACAGACCTTTTCTACGGGATATGCCAGAGATGAGTCATGGATATTGGTTGCACTGAAATACTGGAAATAGTGGAACACCAAAAATACTGGAAACACTAGAAATATTGGATTCACTAGAAACATTAGACTTTTATAGACCTTGTCCAAAGTATATGTCATATAAGAGTCATGAATTGGTTGTATATGGGATGACGAACCCTCAATGGATCTTATATTAGGAGGCTTGCCTCGGTAGGTGTATACGATGTATGGTTGATGAACCCTCCATAGGTACTAAATTGGCAGGTTTGCCTCTATTGGTGTAAACAGAGGTTGTGCAATGATGAGTGGCAAATTTACCACTCATTTACATCCAAATGAGTACACACTACTATGATCCAATGATATAAATGAGAAAATTTTGTCATTTGAATGCACCAATTCTGATATTTTTTATGTATACAGGTGATAAGAAGAAAAGGAATGAAATGAGCTGAAAAAGGGATAAAAATGGAAGAGAGATGCAAAAGTTTGACAAGCAGGAGGAGGACTCGATCCTCAATTATTGCGATCACGGTCTTAGGGTCGCATTCATAAAAATTCAAGCTTTGTCAACTTTCGATGATAGTTATGGTCTTACGGCTATCGCGGTAGCTATAATCGCAGACCAGATGCTACGATCGCGACATCATGTGTTTATGACCATGGGAAATTGTATAATTTTTTGTAGCCAACCTCAAATGCTATATAAGGTAAAAAAACATTTCTTATTTCATTTGGAACACTTTAAGAATTGAATTTGGAGACTTTGTAAACCCTACTCATTTGGGGAAACTATTGTGTTTAAAGTTTCAATTTGAGTTTAGTGGAATTGAAGTTAAATTGAAAAATCTTCTTACTTTATATTACTACGGAAGCATTGAATGGCTCTTTTGATATATTTCTTCTCCCTAACATCATAAGTAGCTAAACATTTATCTAGGAATTATGTTTAAATAGGGTGCAAAAATGTATGGGTTATGATTTATTAGTGTATATTCATGGTTATTGATTTTGGGTTTCACTAATGCTTTCTTGATTTTGTTGGGATTTACGTGTGAAAAATCCAAATTCCCAAAATGGATTTGTGGGTAATAACCCCAAATTCCAAAACTCTCACATCATTCTTTAAAGGGGGATGTAGGTATACCTTTGGATCCTATATCATCCTTGAAAAAGGGATATGGGTGATAATGCATTAGTGAACAATAGTTTGATATAGTTTGTTCTCTTTTCATTATCTTAGAAATAAGGGTGTGTTGAGAATTAGGTAGGTCTTGGGAATCTTCAATGAATTAGGGATGCCCAATTGAGTTATTATGAGTATTTGATTTCCACATCTATGAGGTATCCAAAGAGATCCATTGATGATAATATCGAGGTTTAGGTGAAAAACTAGCCTTAGAAACTCTATACCTATACTACCCATGTACTTGTTGACTATAATTTGCATTCAATGATCATGAACCCATGCATTATTTTCCCCTAGTAAGACAAAATACCAAGACTTATTCCATAGTGAAATCTTATTCATAATTGTTTCCTTTATTTTCTAGTATGAATAGACTTTGGTAGAATAACCATCCAAACCAACCCTTCATTTTAATTAATGCAATACATTTTGTTTACACTATGGGCATACACTTAGAGGCTATCAACACCTATAGGATTTGAAGTCTAGACTCACTTCTCAAGGATTTGACCTTAATATGAGTTTAGCTTTATTAACAACGATCATCCTATATAGAAACTATGGTATAGTAGATCATGATCATTTGACAACCCCATGATTTACCCTCATTATAATCATTATCATCATCTTTATTTGTATCGATATAAGGTGTTTATTTTGTGATTGTATTGCTATTGTTACAGGTTATCTGCCTAGTTATTCTATCCTTCATTACTTGTATCTGATGCCCTCATATATGTTGTTCTTGTTTATTTACTTCTATGTGGTAAAAATGTTTACTTGTATTCAGGTATGGTGTTTTGTGATATAATGTGTTGATGTCATAGAACTATTAGTGCAAACGGTGTGGGCTACCACTGTGGGATATTTTCTAATTGCAGGTGATGTGTCCTTTATGTGTATTTTATATGTTTTGTTATCTACTTTGATCAGTCGGCCTTTGATACCTATTGAGTACAAATGGACTATACTCATGCCTACTACGCCTTTTTGATGTAAGTGCTACTTTGAGTGTGCCCCAGCTTGGTTGATTAAGATAATTTTTGGTCCTTTCAAGGAAGTGGTTGACTTTCAGGCGTCCAATTGTATTCTACTACCTTTCTTATAGACTATGTCTTTACTTTTATTTTTAAGATAGAGTTTGTTTTGTATTTAAACATCTTATGTATTTCCTTGTCCTACAATATGTTTAACTTACTTTATTCCTTATTATGTTAACTTTTTGTATACTTTGCGTTCTCATTTATGTGTATCTCTTTCCATGCAGATATTGTTAACTTGGTCAGGCATGGTAAGACATATGGATCCTTCACCGATAGGGCAAGCTTCGAGTCATTAATGGACTTGAGGTAGTTGATGGACTCATGGATCAACCTCTTCCAGGAGTAGTGCTAATGGACATTCCCCTGAGCCTCGTGTATAGCATGTTAGAGGTATGAGTTTCTCTCTAGTTGCTCAAAGTTCTTCTACCTCAATCTTATAGGGATTGTTGGTTCATTTGTTAACTCATTTGAAGGGTGCTCTTTTGAGTTCATTTTATATTCCCCCAGCTCCGACTGTTGTACCTCCACCAGGATAACGTCTTGTTATAGAGTTCCTCTAATTATGAGTATGTGTCCTCTAGTTACACCTACGTCTGTATTAGGTACTCCTCATCCCCAAAGTAATATTCCTCCTTCAACGTTGGTATTTGAGTATGGTGTTCTGAGGGAAGGAGTTCCACCTTCATCTACATTACACCCCCATATAGTCTCAACCTGCCGGGATTGCTATACCTCCTTCTCTTTAGCAAGCCATGACATAGACTGTCAAATTTAAGGCATCATTTTAAAGTATAGGGGGTCTGGCAAGGATGAATGGAGATGTATTTTGACCATCACTGAGAGGCACCAAGAGGGTGTGCCATCAGAACAAATTTAGAGGGTACTTTGTGTTTGAAGAGGTTGGCCATGTGGCCAAGGAATATCCCATCCGTTTGTTTAGAGCTACTCTTATTTTAGGGTATTACCTTAAGTATGAGAGACAGAGGTAGTGGAACTCATAGTGGTCGTCCTGGGGCTACTCAGTCAATTGGTGATCGTGGATACTGCTAAGATATACCATAAATAAGGCTGAGGCTTCAGATATTGTGATCACATGTATTATCCCCATTTGTTTCAGATCTTCATCTATGTTGTTTGATCCTGGATAACCTTTCTTCTATGTGTCTACATATTTTTGTTTGAATTTTGATTATCTTAGTAAGCCTCTTTCCATGCCTATATATGTATCCCCCAAGTAGGCGATTTTTTAGTGGTGGATCGAGTGTACTGATCCTGTAGTGTGAGTTTTCTGGGCATGAGACATGGGTAGAATTTCTTATATTAGATATGGTTGATTTTGGTGTTATTTTGGGTATAGATTGGTTGACTCCTTATTATGCTGTCCTAGATTGTTTGCTAAGACCGTGACTTTAGCTTCGCCGGGTATACCAAGATTAGCTTGGAAGGGTGTTCTTCATTTATGTCTTAAGAGGATCATAACTTATGTTCAGGATCATAGAGTAATTGAGAGGGGGCTTTGTCTTATTTGGCTCATATTGTGATACTAGTGTTGTTTCACCTTTTTCCTTGGATTCTATATGTGACACCCCACATTTTGGGGCTAGAATTTGAACCGTAGTTCATACGTTCATAAGATCTAATCCCATGATTTTATGTGAATATATGTGTCATGATCATTACCCTATTGTGAAGAGTTCTTATAAGAAGAATGTTTTTTAATACGTAACACTTAGAGCAAAGTTGAGATAAGAGCTTTTGATTCGACCAAATTTTTGTATTCGATCATACAATGGTCAACTTTGAATGTGTATAACTTCTATAATATGTGGAATTTTGTATCTATAGATCCACCAAATTATATATAAATATGTCCACTTTCAAAAGCATCCAATTTAGCCTTTATCCGACACCCGAGAGAAAAATTATGACCATTTTCATAAGGAACCAGTGAGGGTCCACCATTCCAGCTTGTCATGGACCTTAGACTACGTGATAACCTCTGAGACACAGAGGCTAGGATCCCAGCATTCATAAGTAAAGGCCCAAGGGGCATTTTTGTCATTCCCGCTCACCTCAACCACCCAAATTGATGACTTATATCTAAAAAGGGGCATTATTTTTCCCATTCCTTTTCTGTTGTCATACGTAAAACTCTTCCATTTATGAAGAACAACAATTCAAGTTTTTTCCTGATGAGTTCAAGCAATCAAGCTCCAATTCCATGGTTTTCTCCAAGAGTTCAAGTAATTAAGGTATGTGATGTATTCATCATTGGGTTTCTTCCACACATTGAGTCCCAAAATCCCTTTTTGTTTACGTATGAATTTCTTATCCTTTTTTATCAAAGTATCATTGTTAATCATGAATTTAATCTATGTTTTTATAAAAATTTTGAATTCAATCCATGCCATCATGTTTTCCCATGTGAATTATGTTATTACTTGTTTTGAATTTCATTCACCCATGTCCTATTCGATTGTCACCATTTAAATTTACAAATTCATGAATCAAACCATGATAACATGTTGTCTTTCCATGTTAAACATATCCCATATTCAAATTCATAGATTTCATTAGTTTAGTGAATTGCATTATTCTTTGGGCTTTTGAATCATGAGTTTCCTTAAAGTATTTTAAATAATGTTATTCTATTTATCACCTAGTGCTGGAGGGTTATGACCACCAGATACCTATATGCTTTTAAATGTTTCCATTTTCAAGTAAAAAATTAGTCAGATCATGATTTTATTATCATATTATGATTATCATGTCCATGCTGAGAATTTATCAGTATATTATTATGTCATGTTAAATAAATAATTATACAAGTGTCATTCAGTTGGGAGTAAAACTTAACAATGAGTGAACATAGGGATGTAGGATCCCCCATCAGTTAGGCATGAGTCATTAGTTGTTGTCCATAAGATCAAGACCTATGGCACCACAATATATTATGAGGAGTCCCATCTCAGTTAGGCATAACACACTCTTTCTTTGGGACATCATCCTTGTGGATCCAAATCATCAGCCAAGTGTTAGTTCCCCTGTCATGGTACCAACGTCCTTTTAAATTGTATTACAGGTTGGACCCCAATAGCTATGATTGGGGTATGTCTATTTTAGTTAGCTTCCACAACCTCAGTTAAATATTAAGACCACACCATCTCAGATTTGCATGATTTACTTGGTCTTGTATTCATTTTACATGTCCATGCTTTCATTCTAAGTATTCATTCATGATCCTCAATACGATCTTATGACCTATTCATCTTTAACTTGAGATTTGCATATGGTACTCATATTTCTTCCACTTTTCAGCATACATAAATGTTTTTAGCTCGACCTAGAAATTTTAATAATTCTTACAACTTTTATGTACAACCAAGTTTTAAATTCATGTTAAGCAAATAACTTATTTACTTAATTTTAAAGCATGTTTTAAATATTCGCATGATTTAGTACATTTCCCCATATACTCAGTAAGTTCCAAATTACCAACCACATTTATGCATTTGTGGAAACATTTCTTCATAATATAGGTATCAAATATAGTCTGTACACCAGTGTCAGACAGTTCTCAAAATTAAGCCAGTAGGTGATAAGTTCTCTTATTGTATGGACTCCAGTTTGTTGCAGTTCATATATAATATTTTATTATTCTTATGTATTGATTTGTGGTAGTTGGAAGCATGTCTTAGTGATAAGTAATCAGTATAGTAGGGGCTTCATAGATAGTTAGTTAAAGTCACTATATGTAATTCAACTTCCTTCTTCAGATTTATCGTGTTGTAAACTATTATAGTATCTTATTTATTCTATTTTTTCTCAGGATTATGCTTCCACTTAGTTTTTTATTTTATATACATTTTAAACCATTTGCTTAAGAAGTATATTAGTACATGGCTTATCTTGGGATCACTTGTGGTTCTATGAACCATGTTACGACCAGGGGTAGCTCAGGTCGTGACACTATTTATTTTATCCATGAGTTTGTGGAGGCATTCCCTATGGATTTATCTGGTATGCCTCAGAATCATGAAATTTATATTGACATTAATGTTGATTTGGGTCACTATACCATTTCTATTCCATTTTATTTGATGGCCCCAACTGAGTTGATGAAATTGAAGAACCAATTGCAGAAGTTATTTCATAAAGGATTTATCCAACTTAGTTTATAGAATGTCTTAGTTATGAAGAAAAAATATTGGTGTATGCACATGTATATTGATTATCAGTACTCATATAAGGTAACAGTTAACAATGTGTATCCTTTCCCTCATATCAATGATTTATTTGAACAACTTCACGATGTTGTGGTGTTTTTGATGATTAATTTGAGATTTAATTATCACCAGTTTAGGATTAGAGATTCAAATGTTCTGAAGATAATTTTTGGACTAATATGGTCACTATGAGTTCTTGGTAATGTCTTTTAGGTTGACCAATGACCATGCCTCATTCTTATAGTTTATGAAGCGAGTGTTCCTACCGTATCTCAACTATGTTATTATTATTTTATAGATGATATATTTGTTTATTCTAAGAGTTAGGTAGATCTTATAGAGAATTTATAGATTATTCTTTAGTGACTGAGGGATGAGAAGTTGTATGCTAAGTTCTTCAATTGTGAGTTTTTCTTGGTGTATGTTTCCTTTTGGGGTCATGATATGACTAAGGAAGGTATTTTTGGTGTCATATCCAATATTATACCAGTTCATGATTTTGCTAGAAGGACTTTTCCAACTAATATTCGGAGTCTTATCAGCTTAGCAAGTTTTAATCAATATTTTATTGAGGGTTTTTCATCTATTACATCTCCTTTAACTAAGTTGTCTCTTAAGAAGATTTCCTTTCAGCGGTCTGCCGATTGTGAGGTGAGCTTTCAAAATCTTGAGGATTATGACTTGTCTATTCTCTATCATTTGGGAAAGGCTAATATGGTTGTGAATACCTTGAGCCAAAAGTAATCTAGTATGGGTAGCTTGTCGTATCTCTTGATCTAAGAGAGGCCTTTGGCCATTGAGTTTGTTTCTTTAGCTAACCAATTAGTTAGGCTTGATATGTCAACACCTGAGTGTGTTTTCGTATTTGTGGAGCATAGGTCTTCTTTGATTGAGAAGATTTGAGCTCATTAGTTTGATGATGTGAGTTTGAGATCGATTAAAGTTAAGGTGTTCTGTGGTGAGGCTAAGGAAGACACTTAATTTTGATGGTGTTTTGAGGATAGGGGGCGAGTTAGTTTGTTGAGTGTGGTAGATTGGATTAAATTTATTTTGGAAATGACCCATTGTTCCAGTTATTTTATCCACCCTAGAGTGACTAAGATGTATCATTATTTGAATCACTAATTCTTGTAGGGTGGTACGAGGATGGATGTAGATGATTTTATAGTGCGTTACCTCTGTTGTCAGAACCTCAAGGATGAGCATTTGAGAACTGGTGGATTGCATCAGCGGTTACCCATTAACGAGTAGAAATGGAAACAAATTACTATGGGCTTTGTGATATAATTTCCTCGCACTTCTCATGGATCTAATAGTGTTTGGGTCTTCATAGATAGATTGACCAAGTGTAGGAATGTAACGCCCTGAGTCTATACCTTGTACGCTACATAGTGCTCATAATCCCGAAGGACAACAAGCTAACCCGTGACTGGTACCTTCTACAATAACTCAATAGTAATACTGCAATTATGCAGAAATTAGGCAAAAACTTGCCATAAGGTTCAAATATGAAATCAATACTGAAATTGAAAATCTATCTGAAAATACTCTAGTTTGAAAAGCCTCTACTGTCTGAACAGGGAGGTGATGAGACAAGTCCCCAACTAACTCCTACTACTAAAATAAATTGAGTACTAAAATACTGTAATAATAAATCTGTCCTCGAACAATGAGGAATCCCCACTAGTCTGTTGCTGATAGATCTAGCAGCTAAGTATGATCGAGAGCCCGTGCATCTAAACTTATGATATAAGTCTTCATAGAACAAAACAAGGGTATTCATTAGTACTTTAAATATACTGGTATGCTTAGTGAGGTATGCTGACATGCGTGAGTTCATATGATGGAACAATAGCTGACTGAATAACATGAGCATATCTGAATGAAAGTACATGCGTAAATATGTAAATTGTAAATGAGGTCATGATAACACTGGATACTGAGTTCTGAATCACTGGTCTACTAATATCTGAGCTCACTGATACTGTATTACTGTTAAATGAGTGACTGTACCAGATAGTCCTAATTTTGTGGAACTATTCTGAGTTCCGTATTGAACTGTGTGACTTTGTCTAATAGTCCTAATTCTGTGGAACTGAACTGAATTCCATTCCGAAGATTGAACCTAAGACTGTGGAAGGTAATCATTAAACCGACCTTCCCCTCTCTAAATGGATTGGGGTCCAACCTATAACCCCAGATGGAAGGGTGTCAGTACTATTCCATGGGTAAAGACAAGCTGAGTCACCCTCATCTGGCAGGTGCTCTGAATGAGAATAGTGGTACCCTCAACTGGCAGGTAGGACACCTTATCAACCCTCAACTTACTGGTTGATGTCTCAACCTACGCTGGCTACATAGTTCTGGAACACAAGGACTATTTCTAAGGATCACATCCTCTACTGGCAGGTGAGTCCCCATCCTTAGGTTTACTCAGTGTTGAATCCTACTCTCAACTTAATAGACACTGAACTAATTCCTAGTTCATATTAGGCTTGACTGAACTATTACTGATTATACTGTCTAACTGAACTGAACTGAGTTCACTAAGTTCCGTTGACTAACGGAATACAACTGAATTCTCTTAACTGACTGAATTTACTGATGTCTGAACCGAATACTTAACTAGAATAGACAAATACTGAGTCTACTGAATTTTCCTGAGTTTTATAACTGACTGAGAGTACAACTGATCATGACATGACTGAGATTATTCTATAACTGATGTTGGCTCTTGGTAATCAGCTAAATTGTCGGATATTAAATACCCCCAGGACTCGATAGCATTAAAGTAAAGCATCACATTACCTTGCATATCATAGAAATGTACACTTGTTCATAATGCATCTATAGAGGCATTTTATCAAACACTTGACTGGCATGAACTAATATATATGCTAACTTGATATAATCCCACTATTTAATTCACATGAACAACTCATCAAACACTTGAAAGGAATTGTATATGAACATAGTACTAGTCAACACATGAGCATCACAATTTCAAGTCTTTAACATAAATTCACATGATACTACCTACATAATAATTGTTTTTACATAAATCTTGTACTTAATCATGGTATAGAAACCCAATCAACATTATAATCATGAATACACTTGAATCCAAATCATGGAAGTCATGAAATAAATTTACTTGAGGTTTAAAAGTGTTTCTTGGACTCCAAGGGTGTAAGGGACCCTTGGATGAACACTTGACATACCTTGGTATTCAAATTTATGAAGAATGATGTAGTGTTCTTGAAGGCTGAATCTTGAATTGGAGATCTTAGGGTTTTCTTCTTGAGAGATTTTGAGAAAGTTGAATGGATTTTACCTCTAAAGGGGCTTATTCTCATGTTTGGGGGGATGACATGAGGTGGAAAAAACCCCAATTACCACTGAGGGCACAACTTTTTAATGACTAAAAACTAATTTAGCGATGCATAGACTGACGCACCACATCATTGGCATCATCACGATAGCTAATGCACCGCGTTGAGTCCACATCGATCCACTGGAATTTGCACCAGGAGTTGGGAAAATACTCATCAATGAGATGGGTGACGCGGCGTATCGAGATCGCATCGATCCACTAGTTTAAGCTTTCAAATTTGTTTCAAACGAAGTCTGAAAAATCCGAAGCTTATTCGAGAACACCTACTGACATTCTTGATCATGATTCAACCTAAAAATCCTCACTTTAAGGTCATGAGGGATGAGAAATAGAGTCGCTAACCTACAAAGGCTAAAATAACACTAAGTCTGAATACTTAGCTAAAATTTTCTAAGTCTATGACCCCCTTAATAGTCTTTAAAAGACTGAGCTAAGCATAGGATTTTGCGGGGTTTTACAATATCTCCCTCCTGGGAACATACATCCTTGAATGAGACTAACTAAGCTGGGAAACACTGATAGATTGAATTTAGATATTGGATATGCACATCTGCAACATGATTTCGTAACTGGCATTACTCAATGTTGAAATTTCATATTGAACATGCAAATCCAATGCATTAGTACATAGCTAAATAAGATTCATGAATGCATGACTGAGATTGCTAATAAGATGAGTTTCTCATGCTGAACATGCATATTTGATGCATAAAGTATCAACTGAATATGCAATGGTAACTGGTACCATGTCTATAAAGGAAAATCTGAGCATGGAACTGAGTAAGTTCAATGAAAAACTGTTACCTTAGGCTGAGTATGAGTTGTCGGAGAAGAAGTGAGGATACTTGGTCCTCATATCTTCTTCTTCTTCCCAAGTAGCTCCCTCAACGTATTGATTCCGCCAAAGAGCTTTGACTAGGGGGACCTCTTTGTTCCTCAGTCTGTGTTGCATCTCTATGTACACGTAAGTGCACGTCATCGTTCAAGTAATATAATGACTTAGACATTCAGATATCGTTCCCTCGAGGATTAATAAACTAGAAATTTATTCAATCTTTAGTTAAAGACAATTGACTATTAAGTGTTTATTGTATCAAAATTAAGATTAATTTGTAAATAAAATTTAAACTACAAAACAAGAATTAATTTATGATGACTTAAGCAAAGTAAGAAGAGGTTGTAATAAATAATGAGGATGATTCTAGGGTTGAGGTAGTTTGAAAAATCATACAATTCTCTATTCTTTTCATAGTCTAATTGGTTATCAGATTGATGGTTCGCAAGGTTTATTCCACAATCTTGGTCTCCCGACCTCAGATATTCTATCTATTGAATGTTGTAACTACAACTCCCGTTGAGTTACAAAAAATATTCTAGATTCATGAAGTTATCTTCCTGCAAGTGAACCAAGCAAGGCTTCTAGGTATATCCCTATCCTAGATGCTAATTCAGATCCTTTATTTAATAAAAGAATAAGAACCTTTCGCCCTAATTTCTTCATTCTATCCGATGATTCTCCTCCCGGATTCACATAGAAATATAAATTTATTCTAATGGTGTCCAATCATTAAAATAGTAAGCTCAAGAAATTAATAACAACCCATCTAATAATCCAAAAAGAAACTATGAATAAGAATATTACATAGTACTCATGTTCCTAGCCTCAACCCTAGAAAGGGGGTATTTAGCTACTCTTGTTTGAATTAACCATCCAAAATAAGTAATAAATCATACCCAATTAAATCCTTGAAATAAAGGAATTCAAAAGAATGTTTATGAACCCTAAAAAAGAGAATTTTGTGTTTTACTTCCGTTGTTCTCTGTTTGACAAAAGTGCCTTACCTTTTCCTGGATTTTTCCTTTTATAGCTGGGACAAAAATCATTAAAATATTACCGATTTATCCTTCCGGTGCATCGTGCCATGACTAATATTGCTATTTTTCAATTAAAATCTGGGAAATTGCAGATCTTAAGTATTCCCCATCAATTGTAAAATGCACCCTCACCGCGACGCGCTACTATCGCGGTGAGCCACTGGATTGGGACTATTGTGAAATAATCATCCTCCGCAATGTGATAAACTTTTAGGTCACCAATTCTGATAAACTACACTTCTCCGCAACGTGGGACAATCGCAAACTTCCACTGGAATTTGACAATTGCTATTTTGCTGATCACAGCGATGCGAAGAATCTTCAAATGAGGATTTCTTCTTTCCAGATTCCCTTTTTCATCTTATCTTCAATCCCTTGCCTTCCTTAACTGCTTCAATCTTATTGTAATGTCCAATTATGCAAAATTCATCATAATTTTTAGCCTGAAAGTACTAATCATACCCATTAGGCACAAAACAAAATAAAGGTTGAGTTATACTTAAGAATTTATACAAAGTTATTAAACTAAGTTCAAATCTGGGTGCATATTGGTTCTTTGAGCATATAAATATGCCCAAGATCACCGCCCCACACTTAAAACCCTTATTTGTCCTCGAACACATGAATTCAAAAACATAATTACTTTCTCTTTTTATCAAAATCTCAAAGTTATGTAACCATGAGCACTTACGCTTTGTAATAACACATCCTCAAGAAACATTTTAGTACAAATTCTTCTCTCTTCAATATTGAATTTCTAACATGTTGGCAAACTCAATTAAGGAAACACGATAAGAAATCTAATTTTCATCCCCCTGCATCCTCACTCAAGGAAACTTCCCCATATTTACTCACAATAGTAACTATTAAACAATAGGGGAGTATCAAATCAAATCGCTCAATCTCAACAAAGACTTCATACATGTTAGTGAACGAACCATAAGCTTTCCCTTAGTTTTCTACTACACTAATAGTCAGATGTTTATTTGAAGGATCAACTAGGTCTTTTCCGGGTTGTAATAAAGGCTTAGGGACAGGTAGGTACTATTTACAGGAATTGTGACTATTGCTCCTAAATGTTTAAATACAAGGACTATCAATTCACTCTGTTTTCCAACACCCATTTATCCTTTTATTTCTCCCCAATCTTTCATTTGTCACACCCTTTTCAATTTGCTTATTTTCTCATACTAGGTTGGGAGTGTTAATCATCTCTTCCATAATCTTGTTACGCACCCCTATTATAGCCACCCTTAACATAAGCTTATAGGCCTTCATTAAGGTGCACATTATCCAATTGGAGCAGGGCCAAAATAGATTCCTTGTAACATTTCTATTTACTAACTCCCAATTGCATCATCAAACATAAAAAACAACTACTTTGGGGGCATCAACTGATTACCTTCTTTTCTCATTTTTGCATTTAATCCTCTCTTAGTCTTATATTTAAAACACTCAGAAGCTTATTTTGATCAACTTATGATTCAGCAAAGAAGGGGTAAAGTTTCATAACAAACTACCAAAGAAATAGGCTCAAGGCTCAAATGGGATGACTAAGATTATGCACAAAGGGAGGGATTTTAAAGTTTAAAAATGGGTTGTCAAAGAATTACCTACATCACTTCCTGCACCCAACACCCTTTATTTCGCTTTATAAACACACCGGGCATGTTCTAGTCATTTCTATTCATGTAGAATATATACTAATACTCACCCTCACATTGCATGTACGGAATCAACCACGTTCCCCAGCATGTTCTTTATTGAATTCAACATTAAGCCACCACATCAGATTTTATTTATTGAGATTGAATCCTCAGTACTCAAAGTAAAATAATGAATTTCTTTCAATTATTGCAAAGGTGTCCCATTTCATACACTCCCCTAAGATAGTGATAAAATTCTCCTGAAATTTCTTTCTTTCTTAAGACCAATCCCCTTAACACGGTCGTCATCCATCTATCATAGGGGATGGCATCTAACTATGATTGTTTATTCCTAAATACCAAAGACGGCAAAAGCAAACATAACTGGGTTGGGACAAAACCTACCAATAAGGGCAAAAATAACAATACCATACTACTTTCAACTGAAACAATATGCGATAAATTCCACAGAGGGCAAATTGCAATCCAAAAAATAAAAGTTACTAACTATTATAGACCAATGTTCCGAAGAGCTAATACTTTGAACCAACACAACAAAATAGAAAAAATAAAACAAAAAAATAATATTGTTCAGTAGAATAAAAGAAAAATGCAAGAGAATATGATCCTACCACCCCACACTTAAAACAAAGCACTGTCCCATTGCTTTCATTTAAGTTCATGGTAGGGTGGCAGTATACTTCCTAATCAATCAAAAGGGACTATAACAGACATGTCCCCAGCAGCCGCATGTCCATCATCGCCATCCTCATCAGCTACATCATCATCATATTGCTCCTACTCATCGGACTCCATGTCGGAATCCCTATACATGTGTTCTTCATCTGTGGGTACATCATCATCAATAGGCTCCACAAAATTTTGACCAATCTTCAGCATGGTCCTAGCGTGATGGCCAAATGGATAATCAATCTCTATAGTGTGGAGCTCCTCTGGTGTAGCAGGCCTGCCTCCAGTCCGTGAAATCATCATCATGAGGTCGTATAACCTACCCAACACCTCATCAGTTCGTGTTTGTAGCTCCATCATTGTCAAAATTGCTCCAGATGCCCCAGCTGTACTTTGAGCAGTGATATCCAGAGGACGAGTAATCACCTCGGGTTTATAATCAAGCTCCTCTTTATACACCCTAAGCCTTCTAAAAAACCTAGTTACCAAACCACCAAAACTAAAGCTACGACCCATCTGAGTGTGTGCTTTCTTCATAGTAGAAAAAATGAAACTTTCCACATTGATTTCCACATCAGCAAACATGAGGGCGTTAATTAAACACACCCCATCCCGAGTCACCTCAGTCATATGCTTGCCTTGTATCAAGCATGAATACACTATTCGACCCCACATTCATGCTTCCTTATTCATTTGAGAGTAGGGAAAAGTAAAATCCAAACCTGTAACTCTATGCCTCGTCCAACGAGCTGAAGAACGCTGGCCACACAACAAATGCTTAATGTGTGCATAAGGAGGAGAAACTATAAACTGTCGTAAGAAATTTGGGTTCGTATCGGGGATGCCCAGCAACTAATTAATATCAGCAGTGGTGAATCTAATCACCTTCCCTCGAACCTTTAATAAATCATTAGGATGGCTGGGGTCCCAATTTGCATAAAATTCTCTGACAATATACAGGTTTCACTCCGTTGGCTGATGAAAAATGAAATTCATATTAAGCGCCTCAATTCGCTGAACCATAGAAGAACACTCTCTCATCAAGCTGTCTAGATCGATATAGACCTTCGGAATATACTTAGCATCCGAATGCTTAGTGTACCACTATTTTCCAGACTTTCTCACCCCCTTGAACCCAAATTTCCGTACTTGCCCCCGCTGAAGTGGAGAGGCCTTAGGCACTCTTGTTAATTGCCCTTCAGACTGTCTGCTTCTTTTCCTCGTAGGGGGAGAAAGCCCTGCCTTTGTTTTTCCCATGCTTGACTGTGCTTCCATTATGCCTGCGATTAAGATAATGCAACACATCATGCAAAAAGATTACACTTATGATTAGCTGAACTGAACATGCATTACGTGATCTTTCACACCCTACACTTAGTTTGTTATCCATACACTTGTAATAATCAAGGTACTTAGACTTCCCTTTGCTTAGCCTAAATATCATATTTCTCTTCAGTACCCATCATCCCTCGCCATGTTCGTAACACAATGAAAGACTATAAATACGACCATGTTACTCTAGCATCACACAACTTTTAATTGTAATTAATCATCCAACATCAGACAATAAAGGTTTATTCACAATGGAACAAAATTTTCCCTAACTTTCTAAAGATTCTACCCTTACACCTCTAACTACCATAACCTTCACTCCCCATCCTCTCAAGTAGTATGAAGAATGATTTTCCCCTTAATCCCAACAATAAATATCAGTCAGGTATGCTATCCATGATTCAAAGCAATGAGAATTAGGCTAAGATGCCACAAATTGAACTAAACATCAGAAGCAATGCTAATATTTACCATTAGTAAGAGAAGTAAAACAAAATTATCTATAAAAACTATCACTACTCACACATTGTAACAAGAAAGGTATTAAATAAATAAATATGAACTTACCTCAACAATTGAAAGTGAAAAATTCTTAAAGGGAGAGAGAATGAGGGATTCTTGAAGTTTAAAGGAGAGGGATTAAGAGGGCAGCGCGATTAGGGTTTTTAACTAAAAGGTTTAGGGTTGGGGAGGTTGTATTTATAGAGGGATGTAGGTTTAAGAAATTTTAGACCCGATTTAACCCCTCTCCATGACGCAGAGCAATCGTGAACTTTTACTGGATAAAGCCAATTGTCATTTTCCTTCCCTCCGCGACGCGCTACAATTTGCATCAACACACTGGAAATTGACAATTCTCAATTGTCCCTTCTTCACGATGCGGTGGAATTCGCACACCCTTGCTGGAATTTAACGATTATCAAAATGACTAGTTTCGCTACGCGGTGGTTTCGCGCACATTTACTGGAATTTGGCGATTGTCAAAATTACCAGTTCCGCATCGCAGTGTGCATAAAACTCAGATTCTTTATTCAATTTTTTCCCTTTTTCTTACCTGAGTAAATCCCTAGTTACACAAATCGTTTTACAAACCTGATTGCTTTCCTCAATTGTGGTAATCTCCTTATTTCCTCCTGAAATTCTCTTCACTTTAAAACAAACACAACGAAAAATATTAAGTAAAAGTGGGTTGCCTCCCACTCAGCTCCTTAGGTTTGGTCGTGGCACGACTCATTTGTTTGTATTTTTTTTTATGATTTTTTCTAACCAAAAATTAAACTGCCTATTACAATACATGTGTGGGTTGCCTCCAATATAGAACCTTAGTTTACGTTGTGGAACGACTCAACTCATCATCCCTCATCAGCGAAAAGGATAGATTCCTTGTGCATGTCCGGATGATCCGCCCAATAATGCTTTACACACTGTCCATTCATAAGGAACTTCTCTGTATTCTCTTTATTCCACAACTCTACAGCTCTATGGGGTGTCATGCGCACCACCTCAAAAGGTCCAGACAATTTCGATCATAATTTACCCGAAAACAACTTAAGCCTTGAATTAAACAACAACAAAAGTTGTCCGGGTTTAAATTCCTTGACTTGAATATGCTTGTCATACCATCTTTTGGTCTTCTCCTTATAAATCTAGGTATTTTGATATGCGTGGAGTATAAACTCAGCAAGCGCATTTAGGTGTAATAGACTTTGCTCTCCCGTAGCAGTCATCTCAAAATTTATCTTCTTCACATCCCAATATGCTTGGTGTTCCAACTATACAGGAAGATGACAAGCCTTACGGTACACTAAGCGATAAGGAGATGTCCCAATGAGCGTTTTGTATGCTGTTCGATATGCCCATAGTACATCATCCATCTTCTCCGACCAATCTTTTCTCTACCCATTCATAGTCTTCTGAAGTATTTGCTTAATCTCCCAATTAGATACCTCCACTTGTCCACTCGTTTGAGGGTGGTATGCAGTGGCCACCTTATGCCCAACACTATATTTAGCCAGCAGATTCTTGAACCAATTGTTAATAAAGTGCGTACCTCCATCACTAATTATTGCTCTGGGCGTATCAAATCTGGAAAATATGTTCTTCTTCACAAACTTCAGCACCACTCTTGCATCATTTTGGACTCGCCATAGCTTTCACCCATTTAGAGACATAGTCCACCACAAGAAGAATGTACAAATTACCTTTCAAAGGTGGGAATGGGCCCATGAAATCAATCCCCAAAACATCAAATACTTCTACTTCTAAAATATTATTCAGGGGCATCTCATGACGCCTGGTTATAGTACCAAACCTTTGGCATTGATCATAACTCTTTACAAATAGTACTGTATCTCTAAATAGAGTTGGCCAGAAAAAACCTGATTGTAACACTTTCCTCGCAGTCCTCTCACCACTATGTTATCCCCCATATGGAGATGAGTGGAAATATTGTAACACCTTGACAAATTCTACCTCTGGGATACACCTACGAATCACTCTATCTGTACCCTGCTTGAAAAGATACGGTTCATCCCAAATGTAAGCACGAGAATCATGGAGAAATTTCTTCCTTTGTTGTGTAGTGACTTTGGGAGGATACACCCTACAAACTAACTGGTTTACAATGTCAGCATACTATGGAATCTTAACTACTTCTAATAACAACAACTTCTCATTAGGAAACTCTTCCTTTATACTCTGAAAGTCGTCCACAATATGGTCTCTATTTTCTAACCGTGACAAGTGATCAGCAACCTGATTTTAAGCTCCATTTCTATCACGCACCTCAAGATCAAATTGTCGAAGTAGCTGGATCCACCTAATTAATCATGTTTTTGCATCCTTTTTATTCACAAGATACTTAATGGCAGCATGGTCTGTATGAACAATAACCTTGGTATCAGTTAAGTAAGATCAAAACGTATCAAATGTGTATACCACAACCAATATCTCTTTCTCTATCCCTGTGTAGTTTACTTGATCATCATTCAGTACTTTGCTAAAATAGTAAATCGATCGAAATATTTTCTCTTTTCTTTGACCTAACACTGCTCCTACTGCAATATCACTAGCATCACACATTAGCTCAAAAAGTAACTTCTAATCTGGTGCGATCAAAATAGTGGCTTCCGTTAACTTCTTCTTGAGCTTTCAAAAGCTTCATGGCAATCAGCTCCAAGCTCAAATTTTGCTTCTTTCTCTAATAATTTGCACATGGGACTTGCGATCTTCGAGAAATCTTGAATGAATTGCCTATAGAACCCAGTATGTCATAAGAAACTTCGTACGACTTTCACTTTAACTGGATGAGGCAACTTTTCAATTACTTCAACCTTTGCTTATTCAACTTCCAACCCTTTGAATGACACTTTATACCCTAAGACAGTTCCTTCCTTAACCATAAAATGATATTCTTACCAATTCAACACCAAGTTTGTTTCTTCGTACCGAGCTAGAACTTTGTTAAGATTTTATAAATATTTTTCAAAAGAATTCCCATATACAGAGAAATCATCCATGAATACCTCCACAAATTCCTCCACCATGTCTGAGAATGTATCAATCATTCACCTTTGAAATGTGGTAGGTGCATTATATAATCCAAAGGGCATATGTCTGAACACATATGTACCGTATGGACAAGTTAATGTGGTATTTTATTGGTCTTCTAGTGCTATTCTTATCTGATTGTAGAGAGAATACCCATCCAGAAAACAATAATACTCCATCCCTGCCAATCTATCCAATATTTAGTCAATGAAGGGAATTGGATAATGATCTTTCTGAGTTGCTTCATTCAACATCCGATAATCCATACATATTCTCCATCCGATAACTGTACGTGTGGGAACCAACTCATTATCATCATTTGTCACTACGGTCATGCCTCTTTTCTTTAGTACACAGTGCACCGGACTAACCCATTTGCTATCAGAAATTAGGTAGACAATACCATTATCTAACCACTTAATCACCTCTTTTCGGACCACCTCCTTCATAACAGGATTTAACCTCTATTGTTGTTGCACTCTAGGTCTTTACCCCTCTTCCATGTAAATATTATGCATGCAAAATTCTGGGTTGATTCCTAAAATATCAGACATCTACCAGCCGATCGCCTTTCTTCTATTTTTAAGAACTGCTACATCTTTCTTTACATGTACATCGGATAATCCTGCAGATAAAATAATAGGAAAGGTATCTTAATCACTAAGAAAAACATATTTTAAGTAAGGAGGATGAACTTTAAGCTCCAAGTTAGGAGCTTCTTCAATTGAAGGCCTGGGTGGTGGACCAATTGGTCTTTTCAAAGGTTTGATCAACACTTTATTTGTCTAGATTACCACCAAATTCATAATATGGACCAATTCCAATGCTTCTGAATCCCTATAAAAATCATAATCCATCAAATCTCTCTCTAATGGATTATCATACTAGAGCAACTGTCACTACGAAGTAAGATCAATAGACAAAATTGAGGACAACTCCTCATATATGGCTGGCAATTTCATTGCTCTGTACACATAAAAAATCTCTACTTTATCATGTGCTCGCATTGTCATTTTTCTGGCTGCGACATCAATGAGTGACCGCCCTATTGCTAAAAATGGTCATCCCAAAATAAATGGAACAACTGGATCAGCCTCAAAGTCGAGAATCACAAAATTCATAGGAAAGATCAAAGACCTCACTTGAACGAGTACATCTTCAATAACACCATCTGGTCTAGCAAGTGACCTATCCGCCAACTGCAACACAATTTTAGTAGGATTGGGGCTTCCAAGAACCTTCTTCCGGTACCATGAAGTGGGCATGAGATTTATTCTATCTCCCAAGTCACATAATCCATGTGCACAAATAGTTTAACCAAGGGTAATCTGCAATGTGAAACTCCCTGGATCCTTTAAATTCGTGGGCAGTTTATTCTGAATTTTAGAAGTGCACTCCTGAGTAAGTGGAACTGTAGCATATTAAGTCAACCGATTCTTATTGGAAACAATATCCTTCAAGTATTTTGCATATTTCGGCACACTCTATAAAATGTCAACAACAGGAAGGTTCATATGAACTTGTTTCAGAAGATCTAAAAACTTCTTAAAACTGGCTTCCTCTTGATGCTTTCATGCCCTTTGAGGAAAGTGTAAGGGAATAGTCTTCTTCTCTACATGAATCTTTTCACTAGCCTCTTTTTCTTTGTCTTCCACTTCTGCATTCTCTTGCAAGCTATCATCAGTAACCATAGGATTGCCCTACTCCTTCACCATTTTCTTTGTTTGCAACCCTCTCCTCATTGCAACCGCATTCACTTGTTTAGGATTGGCCTCAGTGTCGCTAGGAAATGCTCCTTGTGGCCTTGTATTCTGTGATCCTGCGATTTGACCTAACTGTAATTCTAAATTTCTGGTAAGTAATTGTTGACTCTTCAATTCAGCTGTAAACTATGCCTGTTGAGACTTCATGTCCACTGCAAACTATTCATGTTAATCCATCAACTGCTTAAGCATCTCCTCCATATTACTATTTGAGCCAGTCGCCTGATTATTCTATACCGGCTGTGGATTTGGTTACACTGGTCCCTTATACTGATTTGTATTATGTGCCTAATTTCCACCCCTTAAGAAATTAGGGTGGTTCCTCCAATTTGGATTATATGTATTGCCAACATTCTATTAACCCTAACGAGTTGCATTTCCCACGTAGTTGACCGAATCTGAATTAACAGAACTTGCATCTACTTTATACTCACTGCTTCCACAAACTTCACACCATGAATATACATGTTGAAATATATTTGCTATTGCTGCTGGTTGTGTTGTACCCAAATTTAAGTTGTTAAACTGAGTAGTCATATGGCTCTGCATTGCTGAAATCTGTGCTTGTAATGCAGTGAACTGATCAACCTCCAAAACCCCTGCAACTTTCTTGGGAGCATTCCTTGAGTCTGCATGCCAATCAGGATTACCTAGTGCAATTTGATTCAGCAAGGTATATAATTCTTCATATGTTCTCTCCAAACCTTAACCCCCTACTGCTGAATCCAAGAGAATCTTTGTATTAAACTCAAGGCCTTCTATAAATGTATGCACCAAAATATCATTTGATTGATGGTGATGAGGACAACTTCTAATATTCCCTTGAATATCTCCCAAGCATGGTAGAGATTTTCTCCATCTTTTTGTCTGAAACTCAATATCTTACTCCTTAATAGAGTAGTTTTTTGAGATTGAAAAAATCAAATGAGGAACCTTAGAGAACATTCTTTCCATGTAGTGATGGATTGGTGTGGTTCAGCAAGTAGACATATCTTTTCTTCCCCCAGTAGATAAAAGGGCAAGAGTGTCAATCTGACATAATCAACACTCACATCTGCAAAAATATATGTATTACTTATCTCCAGGAAGGTTTGTAAGTACTGCTGCGGATCCTCGTGTGAAAGTCCCTAAAATTATCCTGCAGATTTCAACAGGTTTATCATATTTTGTTTCAATTCCCATTGACCTCCTTGTTCAGGCTTCTGGATACTGTTAGTCACAAGGTGCGTAAGTGGGATTGCCACTTCTCGAACAGGTCTTGCGACTGGTTGAACAGGAACAGCTGGAGATGGAACATCTCCAATATTTGGATTAGCAACTATAGGATTGAGTCTTTCTGCCATTTATTCCTGTTAGTGTAGTATTGAGCTTTTCGTCTCTGATGAAAAACTACTTCTGGTTGTGCAAAGGGCTCTACTAACTCTTTATCTCTAGCCAGTCCAACTTTCAGCTAAACCTGCAAAAATTCAGCCGCTAAAATCAAGTTGTTAACACCTAAACTTATGATCAAAAACCAAATATTAAAATAATTACTAATTCTATTTGATCCTCGGCAACGACGCCAAAAACTTGTTGCGTCTCTACGTACACACAAGTGTACGTGATTGTTCAAGTAATATAATGACTTAGACAGTGAGATATCATTCCCTCGAGGATCAATAAACTAGAAATCTATTCAATCTTTAGTTCAAGATAATTGAGTATTAAGTGTTGATTGTATCAAGATTAAGATTAATTTGTAAATAAAATTTAAACTACTAAACAAGAATTAATTTATGACGACTTAAGCAAAGTAAGGAATAGTTGTAATCAATAATGACAATGATTCCAGGGTTGACGTATTTTGAACAATCATACAATTCTCTATCTTTTCATAGTCTAATTGTTTATCGGGTTGATGGTTCGCAAGGTTTATGCCACAATCTTGGTCTCCCGACCTCAGATCTTCTATCTATTAAATGTTGTAACTACAACTCCCGCAGAGTTACAAAAAATATTGTAGATTCATGAACTTGTCTTCCTGCAAGTTAACCAAGCAAGGCTTCTAGGTATATTCCTATCCCAGATTCTAATTCAAATCCTTTATTTCATAAAAGAATAAGAACCTTGCTCCCTAATTCTTTCGTTCTATCCTATGATTCTCCTCTCGGATTCACATAGAAAGATAAATTTATTCTAATGGTGGCCAATCATTAAAATAGTAAGATCAAGAAATTAAGAACAACCCATCTAATAAACCAAAATGAAACTATGAATAAGAATATTAAATAGTACTCATGTTCTTAGCCTCAACCCTAGAAAGAGGGTATTTACCTACTCATGTTTGAATTAACCATCAAAAATAAGTAATAAATCATACATAATTCAATCCTTGAAATAAACGAATTCAAAATAATGTTTATGAACCCTAAAAGAGAGAATTTTGTGTTTTACTTCCACTGCTCTCTGCTTAACAAAAGTCCCTCTCCTTTTCCTGGATTTTTATTTTATAGCTGGGACAAAAATAATTAAAATATTCCCGATTTGTCCACCAGGCGCATCGCTCCATGACTGATATTGTTATTTTTCCATTAAAATCTGGGAAATCTCTTAGCTCAAGTATTCCCCATCAATTGTAAAATACACCCGCACCCCGACGAGCTACTATCGCGGTGAGCCACTGGATTGAAACAATTGTGAAATAATCGCCCTCCGCGATGCGCTAAACATTCAGGTCACTAATTCTGATAAACTACACTTCTCCTCAATGCGATAAAATCGCGAACTTCCACTAGAATTTTACAATTGCTATTTTGCTGATCACCGCGACGCGAAGAAACTTCAAATGAGGATTTCTTCTTTCCAGATTCCTTTTTTCAGCTTATCTTTAATACTTGGCTTCCTTAACTGCTTCCATCTTCTTGTAATGTCCAATTATGCACAATTCTTCATAATTTTTAACCTGAAAGTACTAATCATATCCATTAGGCACAAAACAAAATAAAAGTTGAATTATACTTAAGAATTCATACAAAGTTCTTAAACTAAGTTCAAATTTGGGTGCATATTGGAGCTTTGAGCATATAAATATGGCCAAGATCAGTCTGCAAATGTGAAAATCAAGTATTTTGATTGGAATCTACTCATAAGAGAGGCTATTCTGGAAGTCTATACTCGCTACAGGGACTACAACTACTGGGTCACCTATGCATTTCTTTCGCAAGGAGACATGAAACACTGGATGGACTGAAGCTAAGTCTGAAGGAAACTCAAGCTCATAATTTACCTTTCCAAAATGGCTGAGAATTTGGTAAATACCTACATATCGGGGACTGAGCTTCCCCCTCTTACCAAACTTCTTCACTACTTTCATAGGAGAGATTTTCAAATACACATAATCATCAACCCCGAACTTGAGATCCTTTCTCCGCATATTTGTGTATGATTTTGGTCGGCTCTGAGCTATCTTAAGCCTTTACCTGATTAGATGAACCTTTTCCAAGGTATCGAATACCAAGTCAAGCGCTACCACTGAGCCCTCACTACCTCAAATGAACAAATAGGAGACCTACATGTCCTCACATAAAGCACCTCAAATGAAGACATCTGAATGCTGGAATGATAGTTGTTGTTATACGCGAACTCAGTCAAAGGCAAGTGGTCATCCCAACTACCCTTAAAGTCTATTGCACACGCTCACAGCATATCCTCTAAAGTATGAATGGTCCTTTCTGCTTGACCATCTGTCTAAGGGTGAAAGGTTGTACCGAGGTGGACTTAGGTACCAAGACCCTTTTGGAAAGCTTTTCAAAAATGAGAGGTGAACTGTGTACCTCTATCTGAGATAATGGACAATGGAACTCCATGTAATCTTACCAACTCTATGACATAGAGCTTGGCATAGTCCTCAGCTGAAAAAGAGGTATGGACTGGTAGGAAATTAGCTGATTTGGTCATACTATTTACAATAACCCAAACTAAATCCTACTGAACAGGAGTACGAGGCAAACCCATCAGGAAGTCCATGTTCACTTCGTCCAATTCCCAGGTGGGAATAATGAACTCCTACGTAGACCCACCTGGCTTCTGATGCTCAATCTTAACCTACTGACATGTTGATCACTTAGACACAAACTCTGTAACATCTCTCTTCATCCCACTCCACTAATAGATCTCCCATAAATTGTGGTACATCTTAATGGCCCCTGCATGAATAAGGTAGAGTGCACCATGCACTTCTGCGAGAATTTTCTATCTTAGATCATCTATACCTAGCACACATAGCTGACCCTGGCAGCGCAACACACCATCTCCCCCATGGGAGAAAACCTTTACCTTCTTATCTCTGACTGGTTCTTTCAACTTTACTAGACTAGGATCCCTATCATGTTTTTCCTTCACCTCGGAAACTAGAGATGATTCTGAACTACTCTGCACCAATATATTACCTTCTGCTAAATTGACTAAGCGAACACCTTTTTGGGAAAAATGATGAACATCCTAAGATAACTTCTTCTTACTATCCTTCATATGAATAACCCAACCCCTAGACATCGTACTAAGAGCATCAATCGCTACATTGGCTTTACTCGGATGATATAGAATGCTTATGTCATAGTATTTCAACAACTTCAACCACCTTCTCTAGTAGAGTTTTAGGTCTTTCTAAGAGAATACATACTGCAGGATCTTATGGTCAGTGAACATATCAATATGCACTATATATAAATAGTGCCTCCAAATCTATAAGGCAAATACTACTGTTGCTAACTCAAGATAATGAGCTGGATAGTTATTTTCATAGGGCTTAAGCTGTCTAAAGGCATAGGCTATAACCTTACCTCTCTGATTGAGGAAAAAACCCAAACCTACTATGGATGCATCACAATACACAACAAAGTCGTCCGAACAATCTGGCAAGGTAAGAACTGGAGCTGTAGTGAGTCGAATCTTCAAATCCTGAAAACTTTTCTAATAAGAATCTGACCACTTGAATTTGACTTTCTTATGAGTTAATTTGGACATAGGGGATGCAATATACGAAAATTCCTCAACAAACCATTAGTAATAGCTAGCCAAACCCGAGAAACTCTAGATATCTGATGGGGAGATGGGTCTGGGCCAGTTTTTCACTACTTTGGTCTTTTGGAGATCTACTCTAATGCCCTCACTGGAAATTATGTGGCCGAAGAAAGCTATTGACCTTAGAAAAAATTCACCCTTACTGAATTTGGCGACTAGCTGATGGTTTTTGAGAGTCTGTAATACTATTTTGAGATGTTCTACATGATCATGCTTACTATAGAAGTAGACAAGAATGTCATCTATGAAGACTATGAAGAACATGTCCAAGTACTGCTTGAACACATGGTTCATCAAGTCCATGAAAGCTTCTGGGTCAATAGTATGACCAAAAGACATGACTAAGAATCCAAAGTGACCATACCGAGTTCTGAATGATAGTTTTGGAATGTCACATTCTCTGACTCTGAGTTGACGATAGCCTGATCTGAGGTCTGTCTTAGAAAAGTAACTGGGCACCCTGAAGTTGGTAAAATAGGTCATCAATTCTGGGAAATGGATACTTGTTCTTAACTGTGACTTTATTTAAATGACGGTAGTCTATACATATTCTGAGTGAACCATATTTGTTACGCACGAATAGAACTGGTGCATCCCATGGGGACATAATAGGTTTGATGAATCCTTTATCTAGAAGATATTGCAACTGTTCTTTTAATTCCTTGAGTTCTGCTGGACCCATTCTATATGGAAGAATAGATATTGGCTCAGTGTCTGATAGAAGGTCAATTACGATGTCGATTTCTATTTTGGGAGAAACTCTAGGAAGATCTTTGGGAAACACGTTTAGGAATTCACATGTTACTGATACTAAATCAAGAGTAGGGGTGGGTCATTCACACGTTTAGATATCATTTTCCTTGCCCTAAGGTAGGAAAGAAGTTGACCCCTAAGGGCTGAAGTACTACCCCTCCACTCTAGGATGGGCTCATTCGGAAACTAAAACTGGACAATTTTCTTTTTGCAGTCAACTGAGGCATAGCAGGAATAAAGACAATCCATGCCAAGAATGATATAAAAATCGGTCATCTCTAATTTGAATAAGTCTGTTGAAGTGACTTTTTGAGATATCATAACCGGACAGTACCTATATACTCAATGGGCTATGATGGATTTACCACTAGGGTAGAGACAGAGAAAAGCTCTACTAGGATTTCGGGACTGGCTCCAAATTTGACAGCCATATTTGGAGTTACAAAGGATAAAGAAGCTAATGGATATAGAAACCATAAATAAGTAAATGATAAACTTGTAATGTACAAGTGACCACATCAGGAGATATTTCCTGATCCTGTCGGGACTGAAGTGTGTAGAGTGTATTTGGGCATTGACCACTGGTTGCAATGGAAGAAGCACCCTACTGATTCGGACGACCGGATAGAGCTGAGAGATGGTTATGCTGACCCTAGGAACGTGAATGGGGACAATATCTGACTTTCTAACCTGGCTTGCCATACCCAAAACACATATCACTACCAGCCCTTCAGATACCCTGGTGGTTTCTGCCATATTTCTTAAAAAGGGGATTGGTTCGGGCGCTGCATGCACTACCCTGAGGCTTAGGGCCTGGCAACCTATCTCTATTGCCATCTCTAAATTTTGGTACGGGAGCACTAGCTAAGAATGAAGCTGGAATTAAGGATTTTGGGTAGAACTAAGAACGATTCCCATCCTCTGACTTAGGCTAAGCGAAATTAAAACTACCTATTTTTTATCTCTTGCTCTCCCTCTACTTATCCGATTCTTAGCCTCCTTTATCAACTTAGCATGGACCATGATTTTGGATAAGTTTATCTCCTTACTCAGCATTACTATCTTCTACTCTTTGACCATACTACTATAAACCCCAGACACAAACTTACTCATCCTGGACCTACTATCTGTCACCACATGAGGAGTGTATCTATCTAATTGAGTAAACTTGAGAAAATACTCTTTCACTATCATGTTTCCCTGCTTTAGGTTAATAAATTCTAAAGCCTTCGCTTTCCTCAACTCCAATGGGAAGAACCTATCCAGAAATGCAGTGGCAAACTCCTCCAACTCTATGGGCCCTATATTTATGTCCCTTTCTGCTTTCCACTATTTAAACTATAAGTGAGCCACATCCTGCAACTGATATGCGGCCAACTCAGCACTCTCAAAAGCAGTCACCCTCATAATATCTATAACATTTTGTACGTGATCAAGAAATTCATGAATGTTCTCATCTGACTTAGACCTAGTAAAAAATGGAGGGTTTATTTGGGTGAAGTCCCAAATCCTAGTTGCAGTAGTACTGGCCATAGGATTGGCCGGAAGGACAGCTGGGTGTTCATTCTGGGCTGCCATGGAATAAGCTAAGGTGGTGAAAGTTTCTCTGAATTAAGCGTGGGAGACATATTCGTCCATGGTATCTTCCTGAACGGGCTGAAGTGCTGACTGATTTTCGGTGCTCCTTTCATTAGTCTTTTTTGGAGGCATGTTCTGTTAACAAAAAGGAAAGGACAGATTATACTAGAAGTTTAACTTGAGATCATGCTCACTCACACGACATGAATACTTAAAAAAGGGAAATGTTTCCTAAAAAATCTAATAGCCTCATATCAATAAGTGTGGAGCATTACACAACCATGCAAAAGACTCTACTAGATGTTTCTTTTAGACTTCTGAGGGCTCTGTCGAACCTTAGGCTCTGGTACCAAGTTTGTAATGCCTCGAGTCCGTATCCTAGACGCTAAATGGTGCTCATAATACCGAAGGACCACAAGTTAACCTATAACTGGTACTACTGCAATAACTGAATAGTAATACTGTAATTATGCAGAAATTAGGCGAAAACTTTCCATAAGGCTTAAATCTGAAATCAATATTGAAAACATCTATCTACAAATACTCTAGTCTAAAACACCTCTATTGTCTGAACAAGGAGTTGATGGGACAAGTCCCTTAATAAATCCCACTACTAAACTAAACTGAGTACTGAAATGCTATAATAATAAATCTATCCTGCAACAATAAGGACTTACCACTAGTCTACTGCTGATGGATCGGGCTACTAAGTATTATCGAGAGCCTATGAGTTTGAACCTATGATATAAGACATTGTAGTGGAAAAAAAGGTATGCTTTAGTACTTTAAATGTACTGGTATGCTAAGTAAGTTAGGCTGACATGCGTGGGTTCATATGAATGAACAATAGCTAGCTGAATAACATGAACATAACTAAATGAGAGTACATCTATGAATACGTAAACTATAAATGAGGTCATTATAACACTGGATATTGAGTTCATAATTACTTGTTTACTGATAACTGAGTTTACTGATACTATATTACTATTAACTAAGTGACTATACTAGACAGTCCTAATTCTGTGGAAAAATTCTGAGTTCCATACTGAACTAAATGACTTTGTCTGACAGTCCTGATTCTGTGGAACTAAACTGAGTTCCATTTTAAATACTAAAATTGTGACTGTGGGAGGTAATCATCTAACTGATATGCCCCTCTCTTAATGGATTAGGGTTAAACCTATAACCCCAGTTAGAAGGATGTTAGTACCGTACCAATAGTAATGATAAGCTTATTCACCCTCATCTGGCAGGTTCTCTGAATGAGAACGGTGGTACCCTCAACTGGAAGATAGGACACCTCATCAACTCCTAATTGGTAGGTTGATGTCTCAACCTATGCTGGCTATGTAGTTCTGGAACACAAGGACTACATCTAAGGATCACACCCTCTACTGGCAGGTAAGTCCCCATCCTTGGGTTCACTTAGTGCTGAATCCTACTCCCAACTAAATAGACACTGAACTGATTCCTAGATTATACAAGTCTTGACTAAACTTTTACTGATTATACTGTCTAACTAAACTAAACTGAGTTTACTGAGTTTCGTTGATTGATGGAATACTACTGAATTCTGTTAACTAACTGAATTTACTTAGGTTTAAACTGAATACTGAGATGGACTGTAATGATACTGAGTCTACTAAATTTTTCCTGAGTTCTGTAACTGACTAAGAGAACTACTGATAATGATATGAATGAAATTATTATCTAACTGATGTTGGCACTAGGTAATCACCTAAATTGTCAGGTATTAAATACCCCTAGGACTTGATAGCATAAAATTAAAGAATCACATGACCTTGCATGGCATAGAAATGTACACTTGTTCATAAAGCATTTATAAAGGCATTTTATCAAACACTTGAATGGCATGGACTATTATACAAGCTAACATGATATAATCCCACTATTTAATTCACATGAAAATCTCACTAAACACTTTGAAGGGACCCTTGGATGAACACTTGACATACCTTTGTATTAAATTTTTTGAAGAATGACAGAGTGTTCTTGAAGGCTGAATCTTGAATTAGAGATCCAAGGGTTTGCTTCTTGAGAAATTTTGTGAAATATGAATGGATTTTTCCTCTAAAGGGGCTTAATCTCATGTTTTGGAGGCTGACATGAGGGGCGAAAAGTCCCAATTACCCCTGAGGATATGGCTTTTCAATGACTAAAACTAATTTAGCAATGCGCAGATCGATACACTGCGTTGTTGGAATCTATGCGATAACAAACATATCTCATTGACTTTGCATTGATTCACTAAAATTTTCACTGGGAGATGGGGAAAATACTGATCGACGCGATGTGTGAGTGGTATATTTAGATCGTATCGATCCACTGGTTTGATCTTTCAAATGTGTTCAAACGAAGTCCGAAAAATCCAAAACATGTCTGAGAATACCTACTGACATTCCTGAACATGATTCAACCTAAAAATCATCACCTTAAGGTCATGAGGGTCGTGAAATAGAGTCTCCAACGTACGATGGCTAAAATCACACTAAGTCTTAATACTTAGCTAAAATTTTCTAAGTCTGGGATCCCTTAATAAGCTTTAAAGCACTAAGCTAAGCTTAGGAATTTTTGGGGCCTTATAGGGGATTTCCTTGTGATGTAGGTGTCCTTCAGTACTGAAAGGTTAGCCCATAACTATATTTTTCGACATTATGCAACTTTATGGTGTGCCATTATCTATCATATCAAGTTGGGGTTCTGTGTTCACTTTGGATTTTTGCAGAACTTTTAAGGATGAGTTGGGTACTTGGGTTAATCTTAGAACATCTCTTCATAACCAGACTAATGTTCATTCCAAATAGGCTATCTATGTCTTAAAAGATATGCTCCGCTCTTGTGAGATGGATTTTTTATGGCTAGTGGGAGAAGCACTTGGCTTTTGTGAAGTTTGCTTATAATAACATTTATTATTCCAGTATTGATATCGCTCATTTTAATGCTTTTATGGTAGGCTTTATCACACTCCAGTTAACTGGTTTGATATTTTTTAGGTTAGACATCGAGGTATGAACGTTCTTCAAGAGTCCTTGGATAGAGATAAAATTATTCAAGATAAACTTTGAGCGTCTCAGAGTTGAATAAAATGCTATGCAAATCATAGATTTTGTGCCTTGATTTTTTATATTTGCAATCATTTTTTCCTTTGAGTTTCACCCATAAAGGGTTTGATGAGGTTTGGGAGCAGGGTCCAGCTTAGCCCTAGGTATATTGGCCCATTTGAGATTCTTTGGGTTGTTGGTAAGGTGGCCTATGAGTTAGCTTTCCCCCTAGTTTTATTAGCTATTCTCCCAGTTTTTCATGTTTCTATGATTTGTTGTTATATTCTTGTTGAGTCTTTTTTCATTCGTTGGCAGTTTGTCCAATTAGATTAGAGGTTGTCTTTCATTGAGAAGACAGTCTCTATTTTTTCTAGGGATGTTAGGTGGTTTGGCACTAGAGTTATCCTTATAGTTAATGATCAGTGGTGAAATTGACCCATTTGTGAGGCTACTTGGGAGGTCAAGTCTTGTATGCGCAGTTCTTATCCCCATCTCTTCATTAATCCAAGTTTTTCCTTTCCTTAGTTTGAGGACGCACTATATTTATAGTTGTGGATGATGTAACTACCTGAATTTTTATGAAATATGTGAAATATGTGTTTTTTTGTGATTTGAATATTTTACCCCTCCCCGTAGTTGCACTGTGGTTTTTCAAAGTTGTGGGGTAGATTGGCACGGTCCCTAATGCATTTTGATGCCATTTGTGTGATGTAATTTATGGAGGATTGGAGAGCCTCATTATGGACTTTTCTTGTTATCTTTTGATTCATGTAATTGCTGGTTGAATGAACTACGCCAGCAGATTCAGAATGTCGATTTTAGGGTGGTAACATTTTTGTTCTATTTTTTTGTATTTTTAATATCATTTCGACCCTAAATATAAAATAGTAATTTTGGGTTTCAGGGGTCAAATTTGTGAAAATGGCGTCTTTCGAAAATCCAACTTTTGTATTTCATCCGGAACATCGAATTTACTATGGTTACATAGTTCATTTGCATGTATTGGATTTCAAATGAATCCCGGGTCCTTGGCAAAAAGTTTGAAAGATTCAGTTGTCATCTAATGCCTCTACATTATCCTCTACATTAGCACCCTAGGCTCCTGATTGCACATCAGTGTGAAGAGGGAGTATCGTGACCAAACAAGGGTGTGTTGCAATAGCACCATCTTGTTCTGACACCAGATAGTGCGATTTTGGTATACATATTGTGATGCAATATTTTAGAACCTAGTATGGATATAAATAGACCCCTTAGGTTGCAAATTGGTCACTTCTCACTCAATCTTGAAGCCAAAAACCCTAAAATTGTGTTAGAGCTTAAAAGTGAAGCTTGTGGGTGCTTGGGAAGCTAGATTAACATCCTTTTTAGATTCTCTTAGGTATTTAAGGTAAGAATTCACCCTTTACTTATTGAGTTTCCTGGTTAATCTCTTAAAACCCCAAAACCTATGGACTTGATGTGAAACTCTAATTTCTTTCCTTTTAACTTGAATAATGTTCCTAATACTATAATTACTAGTATTTCCTCCATTTAAACTTCAAAATAACTTCGATTCATGATTTTAAAACAAATTTGAAAGATTTTATTCAATAAAGTTTAAAAATGGATTTTCTTTGGTTTAAACATCATTTTCAACTCATGTGAACTTGGATTTTTAGCTGTAGATTCCAAAAGGTACAGGGAAAACATTTTTAAAATAAAGTTATAATTTTTCCCTTTCTTTTCGAAAACCCGTATTAGGGGCCCATTTTGACCCCAAACCAAAATTAGGCTTTATGGGTATTGTTGGTTTTGTTTTGATGCGTAGATTTTATTTTTCATTGGTTTATTTGATTTCAGGATCCTTTGTCAGAAGTCAGACTTTGGGATCGAAATGTAGCAGACCAATTTCGGCATGCGAGGTAGGTTATGGCTTAACTCTATTAGACTGGGCTAGGTAGTTAATTTGTATACAAAATGCATATTTGATGAGTGGTTAATTTACCACTTATTTTCATCTTAAATTCATGCACATTAATAAAATTTAAAGGTATGAATGAGACAAATATTTTACTTGAATGCACTAATTTCCACATTTTTCAGGAACATAGGTGATGAGATAAAAATATGTGGATTTGAGCTAAAAAGGGATCAAAAGGAAAGGAAAAGTGCACAACTAAAGACCTAGCACAAATAAGGCTCAATTACCGCGATTGCGGTCTAAGGGCCGTGATCGTGGCCCGTTAAGACGGGTCAGCCACCGCGATCGCATGGATCTAATTGTTGTTCTGGTAGCCTCGATCTCTAAAAATTTAATGCTATTACGGAAATGTGAGAATAAGCTCAGGGGAAGTTTTGTAATTTTCAGCAGCCGACCCTAACCCTTAAAAGTGTCTAACCCTTTCTCATTTTGGTATTGTACACTTTTGGGAGAAATTGCACTTTTAATTACATACCCTAATTTGGTCAATAATCACATTTGAATTCATCCATTGAATTTGGTAAAATTGAAGGATAGATGTTTTGAATGAACCTTATGGTATATTTATTTCTCTTTACTTCAGGAGTAGCTAAATCTTTTTATCTTGGGATTATATTGAAGTAAGCAGAAATAGTGTATGGGTTATGATTTATTTGTGTAGATTCTAGCTTGTTGATGATGGGTTTCACTATAGCATGGTTTAATTAGTTGGGATTAGTGGGTTAAAACCCCAAATGACCATAATGGGCTTGTGGGTGAAAACCCCAAACTCTTGAAAGATCACATGATCCTTGAAAAAGTGATATGGGTGAACTTTTGGAACACATGGCATCCTTGAAAGAGGGCTATGGGGGACAAAGCACTAGTGGACAATATTTGATGCAGTTTGTTATCTTTTTGTCGTCATAGAAATAAGGGTAATTAGAGAGTTGGTTATGTCTTGGGCATCTTCCTAAAAATAGGGATGGCCAATTGAGGCATTTGGTCATCTTAATTGACACACTTTTTAGGTACTCAAAAGGGTTAATGAGTGATATCCTTGAGGCTTTGTTGACAAACTAGCCTCAAGGACTTTCAACCTAGCCTACTTTATCGTCACTGACTTGGATTTTCACTAAATCGTCATGTTCCCATGCATAATTTTTCCTTAGGTAGACATAATCCCAAGATCCTTCTAATAGTGAATTTTGGAATCACAAGTGTTGTTTTAGTGTCTTGACTTGATTAGATATTTATTAAACCTTGTTACAAATCAATCCCCCCAATTTAAATTTTGCTTTTTACTTTATTTACAATTAGGGTATCTTTCTAGTGGTTGTTAACACCCATAGGAATAGAAAGCTAATTTCTCTCCTTGTGGATTCGACCTCAACGAAAGTTGATCTATTGACAACGATCGTCCTGTTCAACTTATAAGGTGTAGGTGAGCATTAATAAAAATGGCATTGTTGGTGGAGAGTGAAATCTAGTTTTCACTAGTGCGGTGTTTTTGGTTACTTAGGGTATACCCATGGTGGTGTTAATATATTTTTTTTATTGTTTTTGTTTCCATTTAGGTGATTCCCACAGTGTTCATGGAACTATGACTGATAATGCAAGCATTGTCAGGTGTTTCAATGGCCCTCTTGATGTCGAGGAGAAACTCAATTATGTTGGACATTCAAGTGCCATTCGTATCCTACCTACTCATCGGAATGGAGTCTTTCATGTAACGAGCGTCATGTTGCATATGCTACAAGTGAAGGGACTTCTAGGGGGACAAGCCTATTCGGATCCCAACTTGCATTTGAAGAACTTCATATAAGTATGTGCACACTTTGATATTGCACATATAAGCCAATAGTCCATCTGGGTTTGTTTCTTCTTATTTAGTCTAATAGGAGAGGCGGTATTGTGGCTTCGATCTGTTCCAGATAGATCTATCAGTTCATTGGATGAACTCTCTATGATTTTTATTGAATGGTATTTCCCACCATCCAAAATACTCCAATTGTGTGTTGAGATCATGAACTTTAGGCAACTGAATGGAAAACCCTTGTATAAGGTGTGGGAAAATTCAATGGAAAACTCATGTATTATCCAAAGCACGAGGTTCCGGAGAAGATGCTTCTCCAAATATTATACCAAACTTTTGATCCTCCCATTAAATTCATGGTAGATAATATGGATGGGGTCTCTCTTGCGTAGTTGACTTATCTTGTGGCTTTAAATTTTCTTGAGAAAGTTACCAGGAAAATTTGGGGGTGGCATACCCGATATACCGAGGTACCCAAAGGATATTCTCCTACCTCCGTTGTTGACAAGGAACAAAGAAAGAGATGAGAAAATAGAGGAGAATATGGCTGAAATAATGACTCAATTAGAGATTTTGATGAAACTTATGATTTGTGAACCCACAAAAGCAGTGAATGTCATGGAATCCAAGGCCTATGATGATAAATAGGCCAAGAAGCTTGAGGAGGAGATTCTGGAATTGACCAATTTTTTAGGGGGTTCCTGCTCCGCCTATAATAGGCAAGGTAGGACCAAGGTTTGAATGGAAGGGATAGAGATCATTATCATAGTTTAAGTGATAGAGACCATAACTAGGATCGTTATGTTCCTCCTCATGACTAGGAAAAGAACAAGGAATGTAGCTCATTCGACCTTGATAAATTCAAAATCAAATATGTCTTTGAAGAATTTTGATGAAAGTTGAGGGAATAGAGAAAATGGTCAGCAATTAAAAGGAGATTTATCGTAACTCAACAAAATGGTTGTGCACCACTCTTCTTCTATAAAATAATTAGAAACAGAAACAAGGAAAATCACCACTCAATTAAATGTTATACCAAAAGGGGGACTTTCTAGTGGCACTAGTCTGAACCCAAAAAATGAAATTCAAGTGTTGCCAATCGACACTAGGAGTGGTAAGACTTATGGTGATTATTTTATGGAAGTTTAGGGAGAAATGTGGGTGAAAAAGATCCCAAGGTTGAGCCAATGAATATGAAGACAAAGGTTATGTTTGAGTCAAAAGAAAGTCTTCTGATATCTCAAAGTGAAAAAAGATGAAAAAGAACTGATAAAAATGGATGAAGAGGTGGTTGAGAATAATAAACCACAGGATGATGTATTTCCCTCCATGCAAGTCCCCCCTCTATTTCCATAATGGCTTAAGAGGAATGAGGATAGTGACATGCTCAAGAAATTCATGACAAAGCTTAGCAACCTATCTATCAATATCCCACTAATTGAGGCTATCCAAGATATTTGGAGGTATGCTAACCTTATAAGAAAATGATTTCAAAAGAGAATCATGTTGAAGGAGACAACGTTGAAGTCAACCATGGGTATAGTGCTATCATGAGTAGCGAAATGGAAGAAAAAAAGGATCCCGGGGCCTTTACCACGTCCATGCACCATATTGACATATATGTTTGAAAAATCTTTTTGTGAGCTTGGTACGAGTATTAATCTCATGGCCTTTGTAATATATTAGAGGCCACTCCAACGTCAATAAATCTTTTGATAGTGGACTGGTCCATACAGAAATAGGTTGGTGTTTTGTTTAACGTGTTGGTAAAAGAGGATAAATTCATACTTCCAACAGATTTTGTGGTGTTAGATTGTGAGATGGACTAATAGATTCCTATTATACTTGGTCGACCTTTTCTTGATACCAGAAGGGCCATTATGGATTTGGAGCTTGGGGAAATAAGGTTTATAGACCATGATGGTAAAGTAATTCTGGTGGGGAAAATGGAGAAGCAACCCAAGGAAATTAAGGTGGTATAGGTAATAGGTGTTGAGGATGACGAAGTAAACAGGAAAAGGTCTTTCTGGAAATAGATTCCTAATAGATTGTCAATTTATTCTCTTTTACCAAAATCTGACTTGGAGATGGACTAATAGATTCCTATTTTGAAGATCCGACTTGAAAATGATTAAAGACGTCATTCCACGGTGATAAATAAGGCGCTAGTGGGAGGCAACCCACAAATTCCATGAAAATGGCTCGTATCCTTTGTTTTTAATATGGTAGAGTAGCATTTAAATTTTTTTCATTGATTAATCCATGCATTTGAGGTACTATAGAGTGATTTGAATGAGTTTGAGAAAAGGTAAGTGTGAAATTTTTGCATGATAAGCTGAATAGAAGAAAGTATGCAAAAATTGAGCAATGAACAGAACAGGGAAAATAGAGGAGCGGAAATGCTCACTGTTACCGTGATCATGGACCTTGGACTACGATAGCAGTTAGATCAGCTTTAAAATACCATCGGACTCCTACTTCCCCTACAACCCTTTCTCAAATTTTCTCTCAATTTGTACTGACTCTTGGGCACATATTAGGCATTCAAAAGCATTAGAGCATCCCTATTGCATCATTCCCTCTGGTAAATTTCATTAATTTACGCTTAAATTGTTGAAAATGGGCCATAGAAAGCATGTTATTGTGAATGCCTAAATCTATTATTTTCATTGATTATTCTGTGTTGAAATGAACTTGTGTGGTGGTTCGCTGCTTGAATATGGTATGCACATGCATGGGGAAGCCTTGATTACCTAAATTGTGTTTGAAATTGAGTAAAATAGAGGGTGAACACCAATGCTCGATCAAATTCCCAAATGATTCATATCTAGTTGTTTTCGCTTTCTAAGTTCATAATCAAGTACCTAGTAAGCTTGTTCAATTATTTTAGTGTTAAACTCTTCATTTGGAACATGTTTTGGCTTAGAATTTAGAGTTTTGAACTGATAAAATCCGAGTACTGCACTGGTTTCAGATACCACAATCGTGGCCCTTTGTTTTGCGATCGCTATATTTGAGGCTAAATTCCATCATTGGTCTAAACTTTTGCACTTTAAATTCTTGTCCGAACACCACCTAGTATCCATCCCATGATCTTTAGTGGACAAAATTGCATAGTTTGTGCATAAAAATGTTGATGAGTAATTTTGTTGTGTTGTTCTCATGGTTTTAAGTATTTACTCATGGAAAATTACAACTAAGTTTTCTTCATGACCCTTGAGTTCCACACTTAATACTATCGTGATCTTTCGAGAACAGAGTTTCTTATGAAGTGAGTAAATTATTAGAGAAAGTGCTAGAAAAACTTCTAACATTTCTTGTTAGGATGGTGGCCACTCAGTGGCAGATCTTAGCCCTGGATCTTTGAAAGGAGAATAAGCAGTGGGTCTAGGAATTCTATGCTAATATTAGTGTATATCCTTCTCAGACTCATCCATCATAATTATCAGGATTTAGGGAAAGGTGGTGGACTTTGGGGTGGAGTAAATCAATGATATATATGGTCTTACAGATACAAAAATGGCTAACTTTGAAGTCAAAGGGTGTTTTCTGAGAAGTTCGTTGGTAAATAGGTTATGTCCCAAAGTGGAGAGGTCTCTTTGGCAACGACAAAAAGAAAGATATGCATGAATGAATTCACTGTCGACGCCCAGATTTTGTTGACTATTATTTGTAGCTGGGTCTCCCCTTGAACCCACATAACAAAGGTTCCTGATATGTGGAATAGGATGGTTGATAGTATTTTAAACAACATTCCTTTCAGTGTAGATCGACTTGTGGTATTGGAGATGAAGTTCTTAAAGAACCAAAGTGGTGCACACTATTTTTTACCCTCTTTTATTACAGAGTTGTGTAGGCAATCAAGAGTTGAGGAGTACTCGCGAGATACTTGGTTACGCTCTTGCACTCCCATCTACCCACTCAAAATTCAAGGTGAGGGCAAACCGGGTAAGAGCAAATAAAGGAAAATCTAATTGAGTAAGTCAAAATGTGAGGAACCGAAGACTTATTGACCATCTGCAGTGGGGCCTCTTGTGGATCCTTGTGTTGATAATAGGGATATTAGAGAGCTAGTATCAAGATTTCCGTAGGTGATGAGAGTGGCCTCCACCACCCACCACTCATATTTGTCCCGCTCTGAATTACAGAAGAATCTAAAGGACCATTGGAATTAGGGAGCTACCATTGATAGGCTTAGAGAACCTACTCATCCTTAGAGGATTCACACCGAGATCTTTGGATTTCATATGAGAAGATAGTAGAAAGGGAGAAGAAGAGAAATAAATTCTTCATCAAGATGTGGAAGGGGGTGAATGGCCTTTGGAAGGTCCTAAAACCCTAGTATAGACTTCTTTCCTCCCGAGTAAAGAGTGATGATGAGTCCTCAACGTAGTGGTCTAGTCTTAAGGATGCTGATGATGATGAATTGTGTGTAGACTAGAGCAGCTCGTGATGCGGTTTCAGGGAGGACCCTTATCTCTTCTTATGATTGATTATTTATGAAGTGAGGATACTACTAGCTTTTTAGTTGGGGGTGCCTGTCTCTGTATTTATTCTATTTAGGCCTATATTATTTTGATATTTCTAGATATTTTGGTGATGTTTTTATAACATTTTGGATGATATTCATTTTTTTATTTGGGTTGTAATATTTGGAAATCTTATGGTCCTTACATTTTGCTTTGGTTGTGCTAATATCCAAAAGTATTTCCCTATGATAGATTGAGTGAGGACATTTTTATGGGAAAATTATCTTGGTTGGCATCAGGGAATTTTATGTAGCCGTAGCATCGGAGCTATAAAGGCAGGGGAAGTCTGGGTAGACATAGAATTTTTGATTTAGGGTCGCATTCATACCTATGGTGAAGTCTGAGTAGCCATATGGTTTGCCAGTATGAAAGTCATAATATGACATTTCGGCTTGGTTTGATGCCATAAATAGCAAATTGTGCATGGTGTAAATGAGAAGCAAATATTCCCCTCCGTTCATAAATTTTGTCAAAAATCAAGTGCACAAATATGACCAACCTTGTAATAATACTTTGCCTCTCCTTGTGACTCAAAAATTGTGGATTGTATAAGTTTGCAGATACTCTATTTTGTCTCAAGTAGGAAAGGTAATTGAGACCCTTTGAGGAGTTGGCATTCCATGTGAAATGAGCTTATTTTCCTAAATCTCATGCATACTATTACTATCTAGAACTTTCCCCGTTGGTCTACCAAGTCTAATCTTGAGTTACACTTGGTTGGTGAAATGATCCTAGGCCATCTTTGTGAAATAGGAACCTGCTTAAAACATAAATAGCCTACCAATATATAGAATAAGACTGTTAGTTTAACAATTCTAGCCATCAATCCTTTCTTTGGCAACCATATTACAAGACTTATACCATTAAAAAGTTTGTCCCTGTCTTGAACCAAACCTTCCTTTAACATGAAAAATAAAAATTAAGGTTGAATGCCTAAGTTAAGGTTGGTATGTTTGAAAAAGTTAACTTTGGGCCATGGTAGTGTAAGTGGATGCCTTTGAGCCAAGAAATGAAAATAAAGTGAAGAAGAAAGAAATAATGAAAAGCGGAATGAGGTATGGATTGCAAAAGAAATAATCAAAAGAAGGATTATCTAAAAAAATTAGGGAAATCAAATCTCCTAAATTAGTCTTGTGTGAAGTGTGAAAATAAAAGAAGTGGTCCATAGTTACAAGTTCGTTGAAATTGTGTGATTTAGATGTTCAAGGAGGGTTAATCCAATTTGTTCCTAAATGTTATCCTACTTCTCCCTGAACCTACGTTAGAAGATCAAAAAGCCCTTCCACATCTCCAATCAAGTGTTTTCATTTTAGTGGGGATTGTAAATAAGGGCAAGACTATGGCATGGTACTTGTTAGCATAGAGAATCTTTCTGAGAGAGGGATTCTTGGAAATAAATACCCACTGTTGCATATTATATAATTCAGCGTATATGGGATATCTTTCTTTCAAGGAGACATATGAATAACTCGAGGTGAGTGACATTGACATCTTCTAAATAATGAGGCAAAAGGAGTATAATAGAGTTGTGGTCAATAGAGTCACATTTAGAGTGTTATTCATTGTTGCATGGTTGATCTTTAAAAGTTTTTTGCATCTTTGAGATTGTATTTTATGTTGAGGGGTGTCGTTAGAATAACTTTGCCCATGTTAGAAGAGCCAATTGTTGTTGCATCCATATCTAAGGTCATTGTGATCTTTGGGTTAAACAAATGGGCTTAAATTTTGCATTATCTCATTGAGTATGGGGTAGTGTTACTTTTTGAAAACCAAAGGTTTAAGTTGGGGTGTTGATGAGTGGTCAATTTACCACTCATTTGCATCCTAAATTCGTGCACACTACTACAATTTAAAAGTATGAATAAGAAAAATGTTTTACTTTAATGGACTAGTTTCCATCTTTTGCAGGCACACAGGTGAAGAGATAAAAATATGTGTATTTGACTTAAAAATGGATCAAAAGGAGTGGAAAAGTGCATAGCTGAAGACCCTGCACAAATCATGCTCAATTACCATGATTGCGGTCTGAGGGACGTGATCAAAGTCAGCCAAGATGGTTCATCCACCGCAATCATATGGTTATGATCGCGGTCGTGGTAGCGATAATCACATTAAAGCTTATGTGAGTGCAGAAACACGAGATTATGCCAAGGGACCATTTTGTAATTTTCAATAGCCGACCCCAAATCCCTTAAAAACATCAAACCCTTTCTCACTTTGGTATTGTACACTTCAGAGATAAATTGAATTTTTAATTACAAACGCTAATTTGGGTAATAATTATATTTGAATTTCTTGCATTGAATTTTGTCAAATTGAAGGATGGATGTTTTGAATGAACCTTATGGTATATTTTTTTCTTATTACTTCCTGAGTAGATAACTCTTTTTGTCTTGGAGTTATGTTTAACTATGGACCAACTATGTGTGCGTTAATATGTATTTGAGTAGATTCTAGCTTGTTGATGATGGATTTCACTATTTCTTGGTTTAATTAGTTGGATTTTGTGGGTGAACACCCCAAATGCCCAAAATGGGTTTGTGGGTGAAAACCCCAAACTATTGAAAGCTCACATCTTTCTAGGAAAAAGAGATGTGGGTGAACTTTTGGAACCCATGGGGTGAACTTTTGGAACCCATGGCATCCTTGAAAGAGGGTTGTGGGGGACAAAACAATAGTGGATAATAGTACATGTAGTTTCCTATCTTCTTGCCATCTAAATAAAGGTAATTAGAAAGTTGGCAATGTCTTGGAAATCTTCCTAGAAATAGGGATGCCCAATTGAGGTGCTAGGTGTCTTTAATTGACTCACTCGCTAGGTAATCGAAAGGGTTAATGAGTTATATCCTTGAGGTTTTGTTGATAAACTAGCCTCAAGGACTTTCAACCTAGCCTACCTTATCGTCATTGACTAGGATTAGCACTAAATCATCATGTTCTCGTGCATAATATTCCCTTAGGTAAACATAATCCCAGATCAATCTAATAGTGAATTTTCGAATCACAGGTGTTGTCTTAGTATCTTGGATTTAGTAGACATTGATCAAACCTTCTTACAAATCAACCTCCCAATTTAAATCATGATTTTTACTTTGTTTACACTTCAGGAATCTTTTTAATAATTGTTAACACCCATAGGACTAGAAAGTAAATTTTTCTCCTCGTTGATACTACCTCAATGAAAGTTGATCTATTAACTATGATTTTCCTTCATAAACTTATATGGTATAGGTGAGCGTTAAACAATATTATGGGTGGTTACTAATTATAAAAAATATCTATCTATGTGTTGTGTCCGTGCGGGGGCCTTTATGTGATTTAATTATTGAATTTGATATATTATTTGATATGTGTACCATTTAGGGTCCTACATAATGTGGATAGTCTTGAATAAATGTGAACAATCGTAGAGTAATGTTGAAAATTCCTAAAGTGGTGCCATTGGAGTATTATGATATATTTATAGTTGTTGGCATATGATACATGTAGAAATTCATGGATGGTTTGAAATAATGAGTGGATAATTGTCTTATGTGATTGATATATTGTTTGTTTATGGAAATGTTCTTTGTGGTTTATTTTTAAAATAGACTTTTCGGTTGGCTGTGAACATTGCATCATTATCCTCATGACATCATACTCGTAATGTAACTTGTTTATTTAGTGCGTTATATATATAAATGTTTTTGTTTTGTGTTGTATTTGATTTATGTATTATGTTATGTACATGCCCTGGATATACTAGGAACATTGGTTTTTACAGACCTTCTACAAGGGATGCTCCATAGATGAATCATAAATATTGGTTGTAGTAAACTACTAGAACACTGGAAATAGTTGAAACACGGAAAATACTAAAAACACTAAAAACATAATATTTTAATAGATGTTCTCCGACGTATATATTTGAGAATATTCATGGATATTTTTTTTATATAGGTTGACGAATCCTTCATGGGTCCTACGTCGAGAGATTTGCTTTCGTAGGTGTATACGGGGTAGTATATGGATTGACGAACACTTCATAGGTCCTACATCGAGAGGCTTGCCTATGTAGGTGTTTACAGAGGTTGTGTGACAACCTCATGCTTCCCCCTCATTATCATTGTTATCATTATTATCGTCATCATCATCTTTATTTACATTCCATATGTTGTGTTTATTTTTTGATTGTTTTGCTATTATGACTGGTTATCTACCTAGTTATCCTATCTTTCCTTACATATATTTGATTCCCTTATATATGTTGTTCTTATTTCTTTGCATCTATCGGGTATAAATGTATACTAGTATTCTGGTATGGTGTTTGCTAGTATTATATGTTGATATTATAGAACTGTTAGTTCAAACAATGTGGGCTACTATTGTGGGAAATTTTCTAATTGCAGGTGACATGGCTATTATGTGTATTTTGTATGTGTTATTTTCGACTTTGCTCGATCATCCTATGATACATACTATGTACAAGTGGACCATACTCATACCTAATGTGCCCTTTCGGTCTAGGTCCTCACTCGAGTGCACCCCAGGATGGTTGATTCAAGCAATTTTTAGTTCTTTCAAGGTAGTAGTTGACCATCAGTCGTTTGTAGTCTTGATGTATTCTACTCCCTTTCTTATAGACTATGTCTTTACTTTGTTTTCAAGGACAAAGTTTCTTTTGTATTTGAACATCTTTTGTAATTCCTTTGGGGTCATTTATACTAGATACGTTCTTACACTATTGATATAAGGTTTTAGAAGTTATGGTTGTGTTGGTGATTAAATTATTTCCGCATTTATTATACTTATATTGATCGTCTTTGTTCAAAAAGACTTACCTTAGTGGTATTTCTATCTTTTCCCCTTTTTATATCAGTTTGGGTGATAAGCTTACTTGTCAAAATTTGTCTTTGATGAGTGCCATCATGACCCATTTATTTTGTGTCATGAAAATTGGTATCTAATCTAGGTTTCATTGGTCTCAATGGTGTAAGAATTGAAAGTCTAATAGAGTCTCACGGATTCATATGTAGATGTTTATATCTATCGTTGAGAGTCTATAGGATATCTTTAGGAAACTTTCATCAATTTTTTCCTTTCTATACCAATGCATCAAATTGGTTTCAAAACCACCATTTATGACTTAACCAATGCATGTACAAACATGAAATATCACATAAACAACAAGAATTCAAAACATTTAACCCATGTTCAAAAACCAATATCAAAACTATATGAATAATACTTTAAATTACATCCTTTCAACGAAGTAACAATTTGGGAAGTGTAACTACCTAAAACACCAAAGATTAATCAGAGAATTCAACCCTTGAAGCTCATCTTGACTATCTTCTTAGAAACCATAGGTATGGATGCTTGACAGACTTGAGGGAGAACAAAGAATGTTAGGAGTGTGTTATCGATTAAAATAGGGACCTAAGTATTTTTATAGGTCGTGGGTTATTATTGGGATAAGAGGGAAATATCTAAAATACCCCATAAAAGCTGGGCAATAAACCGTCAGCCGTTATGGGCCTCTGAATGACTAATCATAACTCGTCTCCATTAGTTATTGCCAAAATAGTTTCACCAAGTATACATACATTGTTGATCTTACGATTCGTAAAAAATGGCTCATAATGGAACACTAATACTCCTAGGGTCTAGTGGCAATCAATATAACAATGATTTAGGTCTATAGTGGATATCCTATGATTTACATGCAACGACCCATAATGAGTCCTCACGACTCATAGTAAGCCTGTCGTACTTTGATTAGAAAACAGAGCAACACATACTGTCAGGCTATGATTTGGGTCCAATGACTCATCATGACTCTCTATGACTCATTGTGTAAGTTGTAGTGAAGACAGTAAGGATAAAATTTCAAAAAATTTCAAGGATCAAATATATGGGGTGTTAAACTCTCCACCCTTAGGATCATTTGTTCTCGAATGATATTTCAAGGCATATGTTAGCACGATTTAACACAAAAACTCTCCAACACATACCTTTAATAAAGATAGTAAACAAAAATGTTAAGTAATATACATACCTTAAGCACGATTCTCCAAAATAGGAAATAGGAACGGAAACATGGACTTCATATCCTCTCCATCTTCCAAAGTAGATTACTTAAAGTTTTTGTTCCTCTAAAGAACCTTTACCGAAGCCATGTCCTTTGTTCGTAGCTGATAGACTTGATGATCCATGATGTCCACTGAAAAATCCTCATTAGATTAGGAATTCAAAATGCCCACACCTTCCATAGGAACAACCAACGAAGGATCACCTACACACTTCCTCAACATTGATAGATGGAAGACCAGATGAATTTAGCTCAAGTTAGAAGTCAACTCCAATTCATATGCAACATTGCCAACCCTCCTCAAAACCAAATACAAGACAACATAACGAGTAATAATCTTCCTTATATTTCTAAAACACATCATTCCCTTCATGTGAGACAATTTTAAGAACAGCCAGTCACCAACATTAAACTCCAACTTCCTTCATCTTACATCTGTGTAGGATTTTTGGTTACTTTGGGTGGGAATAAGCCTATACTGAATCACCTTCAGCTTATCCATTGCTTGGTGATAACTATGGTTGTAGGAAAATCTATTAGAGGAAAGTTGTCAACCCAACTACCACTAAAGTCAAACACATAAGATCTGAGCATATATTTCAAGGCCTGAAGTGTTCTTTACACTTGCCCATCCATCTGTGGGTGGAAAGTGGAACTAAGGATTACCTTTGTCCACAAACCTCGCTGGAACGACCTCTAAAAGGGAGATGAGAACTGGGTACCATAATTGGAAATGATAGAAACTGGAGAACTATGTAACCTCACGATCTCTTAGACATACAACTTTGCATAGTACCCATTAGAAAAATTAGTACTCTCAGGTAAGAAATGAGCGGACTTAGTCATTATATGTATATAACCAAAATCGAATCATACTAATTATGAGATCGTGGTAGACTGATAATGAAATCCATATTAATTATTTCATAATCCACAATGGTAGTTCAATGTCTTGGATCAACCCATTGAGCCTTAAGTGCTCCCCCTTCACTTGCTAACATACCACTCACTTAGCCAAAAAATTTGGCACATCTCGCTTCATATTATTACAACAATAAATCTCCTTAAGATCATGATACATTATTGTCGAACCAGGATGAACAGTATAACGCGACTCATGAGCTTCCACAAAAATAATCTCTCGCAGCCCATCAATATCTGGAACATATGTCCTACATAGGTACCTTATGATACTATTACCGCCGATCTTAAAAGGTATCACCTTCTAGGGACCTACATTATCTTTACTCTGCATCAAAATAAGGTTAAAAATTTGTTTCTCCTTTACTTCAGCGCTGAGAGATGACTTTGCCACCTTTTGAACAATCTTACCACCATCTTCAAAATCCAACAGTCGAACTCAAAGATTAGGCAAATGGTGAATATTCTTCACAAAACCTCATTATTCTCATCAACATGAGATAAGCTCCCCATGCACAACACACTAAGAGCATCAGCAATAATGTTAGCCTTACCTAGAGGATAATGGAGACTCATATCATAGTCCTTCAGCAACTCAAGCCATCTCCTCTACATGAGATTCAACTTTTTTTGGGTGAATACATACTATAATCTCTTATGGTCGTAGAAGATGTAAAGAAAGACTCCATATGAATAATGGCGCTAAATCTTCAAAAAAAAAACCACAACCAACAATTCCAAATCATGAATCATCTAATTTTAATCATGTACCTTTATCTTCCTAGAAGCATATGCAACAAACTTTCCATATTGCATCAACACACATCATATTCCCACCTGAGAGCATTACAATAGAGAACAAAACCATTAGTAGCCTTTGGTAGAATCAAGACTGCTAAAGTCCAGGTATCCGTCCACTTCTCATAACAACCCTCAAAATCATCTAACCATAAGAACATCACATTCTTCAGAGTCAACTTAGTCAATGGGGCAATAATAGAGGATAATCTTTTCGTAAACCTTTTATAATAACCGGCTAAACTCAAGAAGCTCTGAATGTCGGTTGAAGTCGTGGGTTGAGGCCACTTCTTAACAACCACAAAATTATGTGGATCCACCATAATCCCTTCACTAGAAACAACATAACCCAGATAAGTGACATCATTTACCAAAATTCACACTTTTAAAACATTGCATATAACCGCTGATCCTTAAGGGTCTGCAACACTAGGAAGAGATGATAAGCATGATCTGCCTCACTATTAGAATACACAAAAATATCATCACTAAAAACAATGACAAACAAATCCATAAAATGATGGAATATACAATTCATGAGATGCATAAATGTCACAGGGGCATTAGTAAAAAAAAGGAAATAAAAAAAACTCAAATATACCATATTTATTTTGAAAAGCAGTCTTAGGGATATTTACCTCCTTAATCTTCAACTTATGGCACCTAGAAAGATGATTAATCTTAGAAAAGTACTTAGCACCCTAAATCTAATTAAAGAGATCATCTATCCTTGGAAGAGGGCATTTATTCTTCACCGTCACAGTATTCAATTGTCAGTAATCAATACAAATATTAAGGGACCTATCTTTCATTTGCAGGAAAAGAATAGGAGTACCCTGCAGAGATACACTAGGGAAAATAAAACTCTTATCTAGAAGATCTTTCAACTTCTCTATGAGTTCTTTTATCTCAGCAAGTGACATTCTATAGGGAGGGATAAAAATAGGATGAGTGTCCAGAAGAATATCAATCCAATAATCTATTTGCCTATCGGGAGGAATACCAAGAAAATTATCAGGGAGCACCTCGAGAAAATCATAGACCACGGGGACAAACTGCAATGAAAGACCTTTGGATCTAGAATTCTTAGCATGCACTAGATGATAGAGGCATACCTCAAAAATCAATTTACAGACACTAGGATACTAAATGAACCTTCCTTTAGGTACTAGGGAACTGTTATTCCATTCAATCATCGTCTCATTAGGGAAGTAAAATTGACCATATGGTTTTGAAAATCAAGAGATGCATAGTACAAATGTAACTAATCCATTCCAAAAATTATATAAAAATCTAATATGTTAAACTCTATCAGATCAACAAAGGTCTCCCTACCGCTAATAAACATCACACAACTCTTATAGACCCTTCTTGCCAAAATAGAGTCACTCACCCAGATAGACATAGAGAACGGATCTGGAATACACTCAGGATCAAAACCAAAATGAATAGACACATAAGGGGTTACATAAGAAAGGGTAGAACCGGGATCAAGTAGATAATATACATCACGAGATAAAAGTTTAAGTATACAAATAACAATATCAGGGGATGCCTCAGAATCTTGATGGGTGGAAAAACCGTATAGACTGTTTTGACCTGTGCTAAAGCCAAAAGTAGAATTAGCACCCTTTGGTGTAGGATCTGATAAAGTAGCAAACGGGATATTATTTTTCTTAGAAGAAACCCTGGAAGGACAATCCCCTTACATATGACCAATCTGACCATATTTGAAGAACTTTTTCCTCCCCTCTTCACAAACACCATGGTGCACCTGACCACAAAATCTGCATAGAGGATATGATGGAGCATACAGAGCCCCATTAGCCTGAGGCTAGGTACCCTGTACCCTTGAACCCATACTATTCTTAATACAACGATCAACTTGCAACTTCGGATAAGGAGCACTAGTTGTAGAGTAGGAACCAAAATTTCCACACTTCTTGTTAGATAATTTTTTAACCGTATTTATAACTCTGCTGCTGACCTCCACCCTAATTCGATTATCAAAACATCCTATTCTGCCTTTACTCATCTATTCTTGATTTTTATTTTCCTCTTCCACTTGATGCATATGCACTACAAGTCTAGAGATATACATATCCTTATTCAGCAAGGCAACTTTTTTTTCCAAGATCAAATCATGAGCCAACCCTGAATCAAACTAGTTTATTCTATCCCTTATGATAGACACTAATTACGAAGCATATCATGACAACTGATTGAACTTCAAGGCATACTCTTTTACTGTCATCTTTTCTTACTTCAAATTCATAAAGTTCTTAGCCTTCACCTCCCTTAACTCCTAAGGAAAAAAGCGACCAAGAAAAGCTCTAGAGAAGTTATCCCATAAAGAGGACTAAGCGTCATCACTTCTAGACTTATCCTATTCCTCATACCACTAATATGCCATATCGTTCATCTAATAAGAAGCTAACTCTACATCCTGTACATTATTAACATACATCAAATAGAAAATCTTTCCATCTTATCTATAAAGTTTTGAGGATCTTCCTCAACCGTAGAACTAGTGTATTTGGAGGACTAAACCTCATAAATTGTCTAACCCTAGTGACCTTAGATGATAGAGGAATAAGAATAATTTGCTTAGTCTGAGAGGATACAAACTAGGTAAATAAATAGATTGACTAGAAAAACTCAGTATTAGAAACACCAGCCTAAGATGTCCGAAAAAGTATAGGGGGAATTAGTGGAACTCCACTAAGGCAATCAAAAGAAGCAACCCTACATTGGGTTTAACTCCTTGAGTTGGCCAAACTTGGTTCACATTATCCTTAGGTGGGACCAAAATGTTTCCACAAGCATCATATCTTCTGGTAGGCATGATCTAAAAAGTGAATATAATCGAATTAAAGGAGATTTAAAGATCATAAATTCTATAGCCCAAAATAGAACAACAACAAATTGAATCATTCCTAAATGTCTTATAGTTTCTCCCTTATAACTGTGGCATATAACATACCCATAAAAAAGACTTTACTTGTCATGACTTTGTGGACATCTAATAAAACCAAACCTTGGATCTGATACCAACTTTATGATGATCCAAACCAGTTCCTAGCCATGACATATTTCTTATATCTAACCAGGACTGGAGGCAACCCATACAACTAATGAAATTTAACACCATACAACCAATATCATATGAATTTCGATAATATAATAAGATAAAATAAGATAAGATCAAAGAAATATAATACATGCCTATAATCCAAACCGGTAAGCAACAAACGTCACCATAGTCCACAATAATCCATAAAGCCTTCTAAACAAGCCAAAATTAATAAAGTGTCATGACATGCCCCTGATACTGACAATAGCAATGACAACGTTCATGATAAAGTAAAATCTCAATTCTAATCTAAGACTGGAATTTCATAAAATATCCAATTATTTTAGAGGATGGAAGCTCGCCACTTTATAACCAATATACAATAAAAATAGTTGATCTAGCTAACACTATACAAGAAAAGTAAAAGTATATCAGGTGCCTACATCTCATGGTTATAGAGCATCTAGACAAAATTAGTGGGTTGAGAACTAATATGTAACTCAATGATATAGGTTAAAATAAAGCATAGTCAAATAGACTTCAAAATCATGTGAACATCACTATATACATACATAAATAATATGCGGGGAAAGGGAACATGTCTTAACATCCACTTTAAAACTTTAGCCTCAATTATGTAGCACAACCGTCTTAACATAAGAAGTCACCCATGGGATATATGGGCCTAACTCTCCTTTAGCTAGAAGTACCACACTATATGTATCCTCACGAACCAAAGGATATACTTATTCACAATGGGGGACTCGAACCTCTCGACATATCAGGGTGACTCAAGCACCTAATAATGTAATATAATGTGGGGGAATTGAAACTTCGAATCATATTATACTGAAAATAAGGGGGATTCAAACCACCCAGTCATTTAGACCCCCTCGTCGGCAACTATGATTTCTAGTATTAGTCCACGAGGACCTCTACTTTCACGAATAAGCTACACAACCCTTATTAAAGCCCAATTAAATCATTCATCATGTATTATAATTCATTGAACCGTAATACACATTTAAGCTGTTTGTATTGACATACCTACTACACTTGAAAGGTAACATGATCATGCCAAACCGATTACATCATTTAAGGAAAATCACATCCCTCTTGGTTCAATTATACTTTAGCTTGGGGATTAAAAAAACCCTATAAAGTTAAATTCAAAATCGTTATACTTCATTGAATTCTTTAATTTAATCAATAGTTTAATGATAGTTTAATGTTCATACTTTTTGTATTCAAAACCAATTTCAGAACACAGGGTTGAGGACATTACCACTTTAATTGTAAATATTGAAAAAATTAGTGGAAATTGAAAGCCCCTAGTTTATTCACCATACCCATGCATCAAATTAATTTTAGAACAACCATTGAAGACATAACCAATGTATGTACAAACATAAAACATTACATAAACAACAATCATTTAAAACCTTTAACCCGTGTTAAAAAAACAATATTAAAACCATATGGATAGTTCTTTCAAACACATTCTTTTATGAAAGTAACAATTGGTGAAGTGTAACATGCCTTAAATACCCAAGATTATGAAGACAATTCAGCCCTTGGATCTCTCTTTGATGCTATTCTTGAAAAACTTAAGTATTTATGATTGTGAGACTTCCAGAGAGAACAAAGAATATTTAGAGTGTGTTATCAATGAAAATAGGGCCCCATGTATGTTTATAGGTCATGGTTTATTATTGGGATAATACGGAAATATCTAAAATACCAAACTTAGAAATAAACCATCAGTCATTACGAGTCTCATAATGACTCATTATGACTTATCTCCACAAGTCGTTATCAAGATAGTGTCACCAGGAACACACATAATTGACCAAACGACTCGTATATCATGGCTCATAATGGGACACTACAAATCATAATTTCCAGTCATAGTGAACACAATAACCATTTGGGTATACACTGGACATCCTACGATTTACACATAATGACCCATAATGAGTCTACATGACTCATAGTGAGCCACTCATACTTAGAGTAGAACACTTAGCATCACATACTAGTCAGGCTATGTGTTGGGTACAATGTCTCATCATGAATCCCAATGACTCAAAGGTGAGTCGTAGTCAGAGCAATAAGGATATAATTTTAGAAATTTTCTAGGACAAAAAATATGAGGTGTTACAACGATGAAGAAAACTTGATGTTTTATAGATATTTTTCGCTTTCGATTCTAAAAAAGATGAAAATATGTTAGTTTATTAGGTTGTTTTGTGAGATATGTTGTGTTTTGGGGATATTTGGTAGGAAATTAGGTTTTGGATTCTAAATAGAAGAAAAAGATAAAAATTACAGTTTATGGCTACTCACAAGGCATTGTTGTGCATAATAGAAACTTACTAAGTATAGGTGGACAATGTAGGTGTCACAACACGTAGTCCATAGGCAAAAAAGTAGTAAAAAAATGACCCTATTACTTATCAAAGGCACCTATAATCCGTAGGTCCCACTTATGGTCTGTGGGTGACCTTGGTAAGTATCAGAGGGCCAAGTATAGAGAGTTTCAAGAGATATGCAGAAAGTCTTACATATACCAAGGACAACTTATGATCTGTAGGTGGTACCTAAAATCCGTAGGTAGCCAAAGCAAGTTGCCACCAACCTCAATTTTCCTTTTTTAGGTTTTGACTTTTAGGTTTTCCTAATATCTTATAAATACTCTTTTAACAGTTTGTAGCTAGTTTATGCACTCTTAAAACTTAAAAAGATATATTATACTCCAGGATTTAAATTTTTATCTTGGGAATACTTTGTTGATGATTTTTGTTTCAAATTCAGTTATAGACTTTGGGTTTTATTCATTGATTGTTGTGATATTGTTTGAATGTTTTAAATTATGAATTCCTTCATTCATTTCACAACAATGAGCGACTAAATATCTTATATAGGGTTGTGGTAATCCATGAAATTTGACAAAGTTCTAGACATTGTAAGTTGTTTTGAACCAATATTCTTGCATGTATTGTATTATCTTTAGTTTAATAGATGTCTTAGTCGTTGCAACTGGTAATATATTACCTAGAATATCACTACATACATCACAAAATAAGTAGTAACTAGGAAATGATAATCACAATAGTAATTTAAAGATTAATTTTCGATCTACGCTATCTATGCCAAACATTTATCTATCATCTAATAACTTTGAGACTCAAAAGGTAATAGTTAGCTATGATCTAGGATAAGGGTTAGAAATTTGACATCCTGAGACTCAAAAGTTAAAGGATGAAATTCGTCAATGAGTCCATAAGATAGTTGATGGTACATAACTTATCAGATTCTGCATGCAAGGTACGAGTTTGGTTCTATAAATCATGATAAGTCTACTGAGTTGAGAATCTAAGGGGAACACAATCCTAGATTTTGTCTCAACTAATTACAACAAAAGTTGTATTTTATGTGTTTGAGATTCTTACTATAAAACCCCATTTACTTTTAGCTCTACACATTGACTTCAGCAATCTAGAGATACAAATCCATGTCTTCTCGGTGGATAAAACCCCAATCTACTATGGTTACTTTACTTGAAAACGACCGATTTATCATTCATTTAGAGGTGTAGTTTAGAAATTGATCAAAATTTTGGCGTTGTTGTCGAGGAAGACAATGTGACTATTGATTGAAGTTTGTTGGAGTTCTTGGGTCTTTTTGTCTATTCTTAGTTAGGTATACGCCGGTGTATGCCTAACTTTAGGAGTCAAGGAAATCCCTTACTCCCACTGAGTCCTAACCCAGAGAGATTGTTACAACCTAATCATACGATTAGAGAATCAATAAGTGAAAGCCATGTTAAAAGGCTTAGGGATGATCCTTTTATGGTACTTCCCCCTACTTCAAGTGATCCACAGAACATTGTTGATTGGCAGAAAAAATAATTAGCAGATACTTATAACAAAAAGGGATGAGGAGGCCTAGTTAGCTCAGCAGGTAGATTTATCTAGGACAAAACCGATAGTTAATCATCGAGTAGACTCAACAGTGATCGAGATAAAGTTCAAGGTGGTCTAGATTAAGAAATAAAAGTATATGGGATATGTTTCGATGGTAGAAATAGAAGCTCGTGTTTCTCATGCACTGCCCCTTAATGGCAAAGTTTAATTAACTAGTTCTATTATCCAGCTCTAGAATTTGAAAGATGTATTTTTAGGCTTAGCTATATATGACACAAATATGCATATTTCTAATTTTTTTGGGATCTGCACTTTTTATATTATTTTTGGGGAGGCCAAGAAGGCACTCAGATTGAGGTTGTTCAAGTTTTTGATAATTGGATATGCTTCTTTGTGGTTGCGGGAACTTTAGAGAGGATCTTTTAACACTTGTAATAAGATGCGTAGGAAATTCTTGAACCATTTCTTTCCTCTAGCCAATATTTTGCAGTTAAAAAATGAGATATACAACTTCAAGCATTTTTATTTTATCTATGTATGAGGCTTGGTTCAGGTTGAAGAAGAAGTTAAGCATGGTACCTTATCATCATATTTCAAGGATGAGCTTGCTGAAAATAATTGATAGAGACCTAAACATCAACTTTTGAGCTTGGCAGACACATTCATTGGAGGCACATTCAAGATATTACATTGGGAAGCAACTTTCGAGGTTCTAGACCAGATCTCTCTCACTGACCAAGGATGGCATATCTAAGAGGCTGATAGGGGTGCTTTCATATATTACATTGGATATTTCAAAAAACATAGAGAAGTTGATGAGTTTTTGGTGCAAGATATTGCATAGCTAAGGAATGATATTGGGTTATTGACTAAACAGTTTGCAACAGTGAATTTTGAGAAGGTGCAAGTTATAGGTTCATAGGGTTCAACCTCTAGAGCATATGAGTGTAACTTGGAAGAGGAAGCTAAGTATTTTTATCTTGAATTGGTGGGTTTCTGAGCCAAATGGAAAGGAAACCAAGGTTAAAATTATTTTGGAGATAGATAGAGAGATCAAATTTTGGAGCGTGATGGGGACTGATGGAGAAAAGATGATTACTAAGAGAAAATAGACAAGTATATTAGACTGGGAAGCCAAGATACTAAATCATAAATGGATTCTTTATTTTCCAAATTGGTGAAGGGTCAAGAAAATCAAGTGAAGTGTCTTGAAAAGATTAAGATTGATATATCAAGTCTGATAGAGAAGGTTCATTCCTATGTAATTACAATCAAGCAGCAAGAGACACATTTTGGGTAGATATCTGCTACTTTAAATCAGAGGCAGCCAGGTACCCTTCCAAATAACATGATTCAAATTTTAATGAATGATGGTCCCTATCTTGCAATCACCACTTAGAGTGGTATATCTACTATTGATACCTTATTACCTACAATTAATGTGTTGAAAAATAATAGTACTATGGTTTATGAGATACCTACTACAAAATTAAATAAGGTGGAAAATGTTGATACTAGTGGTGGTTAGGATAAAGGTAAGGTCATGTTCGATGAGCTCATAGTGGAAAAAACTTCCACGATGCCCCCACCCTTTCCTTAAAGACTGAAACAAAAAAAGTGGAAGGAATGTTTAAAAAATTCATTGATATATTAAAAAATCTGAGTTTGAACATCCCTCTCTTGAAAGCATTGAAACAAATGTCTGGCTGATGAGTGGTGATTTTACCACTCACTCCACTTACCATTAGTGAGCATTACCTTAATTTAAATGAATAAATGTGACATATTTTTTAGTAAAGGCACTAATATCCACTCTTTGTAGGTATAGAGTTGAAAAGATATAAAGATGTCTATTGGAGCTTACAATGATCAAAAGGGATAAGGAAAAGTGCAGCTGAAGACTTAGATCAGCAAGGACTCAGATATCACGATCGAGGTCTATTGATCGCGATCGCAATCGCAATCGTGGTAGTCAGGTAAAAGTCATCCAACTAAAATTGCAAAAGTTAACTGTGGTCCGAAATTGTGTGACCACGGTTGTAGCCAAGTTGGCACAATCGCGGCTCAGTGGAAATATTTAGCCCAAAGGGAAAAATTGGAAATGCACGTGGCTGATCCTAATTTTGGCAAAAAGACTTAAACCCTAGCCTCATAGGCAATATTTCATCTTCACCTATTTTTAGGTTTAGATTTTGAAGTTGATAAGCCTCCATTTTTGTAGAGAAAAATATTGTGTAAATTTTGGGTGAAGAATACATTGGAGACTTTCTAAGTGGAAGATTTTCTCACTACCATTGTTGATATTGTGGGAGATCCAAGTTTGAAGTAACGTTTTCTTAAATCTTAAAAAAATCATATCAATGGAAATTATGGGTATATCTATGCTTATTTATCTTATGTATATCTAAATCTCCCTCTTAGGGTTATGTGTGAATAGTGGTTAAAGTGTGTGTGTGTTGTTATTGTTATCATCTATGTGGTAGTTCATGTTTATGGGTTTCATTATTTCTATGCTAATTTTTTTGGGATTTGATAGGTGAAATCCCCAAATACCCACATGGGTTGATGAGTGAAAGCTCCGAGCTTGAGAAAGCTCAAGGTCATCTTCAAAATAAGGGTTTTGGGTGAAGTGTAGTAATCTATATCATCCTTGAAAGAGGGATGCGTAAACCAAAGCAATGATAGACAAATATGTGTGTAGTTTACTAAATTTTTGTTATCTTAGACATAAGGGTAAATGAGAGGTTGACTATACCATAGGTATTATCATAGAAATAGGGATGCCTAGATTCAGGTTGTAGATAAAAAATGTTAAGCATACCTATTGGGTATTCAAAAGAATCAATGGGTGAAAGATTGGTGCTTTGTCGAACGAATAGCATCAAAATCTAGAACTAAGCCTACCCATATTTGATTTACTAAATTGATGGTAATCATTAACTCCCCCATATAACTCCCTTAGAAATGTATAATCCCAATATCCATAATTAATTGTTCAACTCTAATTATTCGTAGCACCAAATTTATACTAGAAAATTCAAAGATAAATCCTAGTGTAGGAACCTATATCCCCCATTTTATCTTTTTGTGCCATTTAACTTGTATCTATTATTTTGAGTTAACTTGATTGCCACTCTTATTGTTCCTCATAGATTCGACCCTGACTCTAAAGTTTGGTAAATATATTGGCTATTACCGCCTTGCACTTGAATTGATGTGTTAGTTGAGCGTTATAAAAAATGGCATCGTTGTCGGGGAATAGTATGGCATATTAAGTTAGTTTGAAATTCTAGTTACTTGCTTGAATTAAAGCTTGTAAATATTTTCTTGTGATTTTCTCATTGTAGGTAGATTTGTTTTATTTCTACTTTTTGCTATGTTATCTTCTAACAAATAAGAATTTGGTGGTTGGAAGGCCTATATTGATAGCCTATGTCTATATTGTGATGGACCACACTTCATGAAAAAAGGCAACTATGTTACCAAAAATAGACGGGATTACCATCTCGGTCTTATAAGGAGTATGGTTGCATCTCATGTGGAAGTCAAGATAGACATAGGGATGATTTCCCAAATGCCCCCTTCCCCTATTATATTAAATGAATTTCTAGTTGTTCTTATGAGATAAACAGGCCTTATGATGAGAAGAAGGATGAGAAATAAATCGAACTCACTGGTCTTGGAGCAATGCTTCATGGAATTTTGGATCGGGTAGATGCAACGGGGGAGAATATAAAAGACATGTGCAAATATCACGTGGAAATAGCATGGGCGAGTGTCAAGACAAGAGAAATGGGAAAAAAAGCTTGAAATTACTGTTACCTTGCCTATTTCCTAAAAGGAGGTTTGTCAAGAAGAGAAACCAAGCTATGATGACAAGCTTGGTAGCGAAGACTCCTTAGTGGCTTCCCAATGATTCGACTCATATGAGAAAGAAAAAGCAAAAATAAAAGAAATGATACTAGAGTCAGGAGAAGAAACAAAGCAAATCCTTTATAATGACTATAGTTCATTTCGGGGTGAAGATGCTTAGTAGAAGGCTAAATCAAAATAAGGTGTTGGACCTCGTTCAACCCATTTTTCAACATTAAATTTTAAAGATGCGATGAGGATCCATCTGTTTGAACAAATGGAGGATTGTGCAATGATGGAGTCTGACTGTTATATTTTTGAGGTTGATATTCCAAGGGAGCACATAGAACCCCATCCATCATAGGCCAAGATGTTCAACTTCTGATGTACAAGGAATTATTTGTTGATGTACTCACTTTTACCTAAGGGAGCCAAATAACAAATTTTACTTGAAGTTAGGTAAAATGTTCAAGTCTTCAAAATGGCGAGATCGAAACTTGCTTGCCATTTTGTCACCTTATCAAAGTTTCATCTTGGATTATTTGAATTTTTTGTCCCTCTGTCGCTCGTTTCCTATTGAACAATAGCTGGGATGGAGATTCAAATTTTTTAAGTGGAAACACAAAAGGAAAGAGTGGAGATATCGTGGTATGATGTTAAACAAAGTTCTAGATGGGAGGCAACCCATCATGCCATGAAAAGTGGCAAGTATCCTTTTATTTATGCATGATAGAGTAGATTTTATTTCTGTATTTGTTCATGCATAATCCATGAAAAATGATTGCTAGGAGAAATTTTGATTAAAAGTGAAAAAGGGAGTTGTGAAAGTGGCTTTTTGGATTGAACAACGAAGTGCAGAAGCCTAGATTTTGGCCTCAGTTAGCGCGGTTGAATTCCATATCACCATAATCACGGAGGCCACAAATCTGCAATTGTGAAACTAGGATCGCAATCGCGGTCATACTAGTTTAAATGACCATCCAAATTCTATTTTCCCCTCACAATTATTTCTTAAAATTTTCTCAAAATTATCTTATTTTTTGGCATTGCGTAGGGTATCCAAGATTTCATTTCAAACCTTTTGTATCATTTATCTGGTATGTAGTCTCAAACTACCTAAATTTTATTATCATTGGAGGCCTAGGACATGTAGCTTACAAATAGGCATAAATTTATTTTTACAATGCCAAAACTGAGCTTGTTTATGTTTATAGTTGTGGTTAGCAGTTTTAAGGTGTTTATACGTCATTTGGGGAATTCTTGAGTACCTATATATTAGACTAAAAAGGTTGAAACTGACGTGTATATTATGTGTTCATTCAATGCCCAAATGAGTTCACTATGAATTCCTTCAAGTTTAGGGCTACAATCTTGCAATCTTGCAATCTAGGCTTACTTTATCTGATAATGATGTTTGTGCACCTAGTTGGAAGAAAAAGTTGGGGTTCACTTCGTGTATCTTGAGCAATGGCAGAACTGTTGATAGTGGTCTCAAGCATCGTGATCGTGATCAATGCTCTGTGATCTCCATACCTAAGACAGTTGTCTGCAGATATCCAAATTTCTATATATCTATTTTTCACCCCTGAATCTCCTATAGCATTTCCACACATGCTTTTTCTTGTTAAATTAGAGTAAGTTTTTCTTTGAAAATATTAAAAATGATCTAAAGTGTGTTCAATATAGGTGCTCAACTACAATATGGGAGACTTAGAAGATACCAGATCCATTCCCTCAGAAACCCATAACCAGTTTTAAAATGAGCACCCAAGGACCAAGTTACACCTAGAAAGAAGTATCTCTATGGACAGAGCCCCATAAAAGTTTTGAGAATTCTTTGACAGACTTGATGTTATTAGGTAATGTGTTCCAGGGTTATAGTAGGGGCCAAAAGAGTCCTCCACTTCTTACCACATATATGTAGCTCGGTATTACTATGCAATATATCGGGAGAAGCTAAAAAAATAGGGTGCCAGGGTTTCCAAATTGGAGAGAGCATATTCAGCATTGGCAATTTCTCACAGGGACCTGAGGGAGTCACAAGAAAAGATGGTAAAGAGGTAAAATAAGATAAAAAAATCATCACAAAGATGTGGAGAGGGGTAAAGGGAATCTTCAAAATGCTCAAACCTAAAAAGCATCTACCTTCCCAAAGGGTCGAGAGTAAAGATGGAGCCCTTTCTGAGTGGTCAGGTGCTGATGACAATGGATAAAATGCAGGGTATTCTAGAGAGAGCATTTAGTGATGCTAATTTAGGGAGAATCCTTTAATCTTATATTTTTGACTAAGCAGTGAGGGCATTGCCAACTTTTTGGTTGGGGTGCCTATCCCAATATTTGCACTGCTTGAATATTTTTAGGTACTATTTTTACAGTATTTTAGATCATATTTTTAATTCTATTTTGGGATGATATTTTGGATATTTTCTTGTTGTGTTTTTTATGTGTTTTATCTGGGCATTCTGATGGTGTCCACGTTTTATGGATTATCGTGCTTTTCTTTTATTTTTAGGATTCTTTTAATTCAATTTTATTTTGATTTAGGTGATGCATGATTAGATTTGCCCTATGATGGATTGGTCGATGACATTCTAATGGGTGAAACAACATGTTTGGCTTTTGAGGAATAGGTGCAGGGGAAGTTTGAGTACACCTAGAATATTTTTCAAAAATGTTATGGAAGTCTGAGTACCTGCCGCATTATATGTTGTAAAGTGAGGATTACATTGTACACCATTGGTGAAGTCTAAGTAACCAACTAGGTAATTTACCTGTTTTGAGCCTCAATACGAGACTAAGACTTTGGTAGTTGACATATTTTAGAAAATTATGTGTGGTGCAAATGTAAACTAAATAAAAACCTCCATCAAAAAATTTTCAAAAAGAAATCAAGGGCAAGGATGTGAGCAATTTTGTAACAAAACTTTTTATCTTTTTGTGGCTTTATAAATTTTTACTTATGAATAGATATAGATACTCCAACTTTTCCTCTAGCGGGAGGGACATTTGAACTCCCTTGGTAAATTTTGCTTGCCATGTGTGGAGAGCTATTTGCATTCATTTCTTGTATACTTGTGTTATCTAGAACTTCCGTCCGTAGTCTTTCAAAATGAATTTTATTTGTATGTGGTTGGAGAAATGATCTTAGGCCATCTTTGTGATTCTGGAACCCACTGTAGCCTAAAAATACTACCTATGCATAATTACAATCCCTAGTTACCCACTTTGAGCCTTTTAACCTTTTGTTGGCAAACTTTTTATAAACTGTGTTCCATTCTTTTATTCCTCTTTTAAACCATACCCTCCTTGAATTTTAAAATGTAATTTGAGGATAAAAGCTTAAGTTGGGGTGGTAAAAATTTATAGAAGTAAGTTTGGTGCTACGAAGATGTAGTTATATGCCTAATGTGCTTTAGCATTGTGAACAAAGGTTTCATAAAAGAATGGATCCAACAAAGGAATGAATTACACCAAAGTTGCAAGAAAAGAGAATAAATAAAGTTGGGTAAACACAAGAAGCAAAAAATAGGAACACAAAAAGATAGAAAATAAAGAAGAGTGTCCCTTAGTCGAAGAAGGAGAATTGTAAAATGTGTTCTAGATGTTAAATGAAGGGCTCATCCTTGTTTCTCTAAATTATATCCTACCCTTACCCGAACCTACATTACAATCTTAGAAAGTCCTTTAAGATATCTAACTATTTTCTTTCTTTGTAGTGGGGACTAAAAATAGGGGCAAGTCTATAGTACGACACTTGTTGCATGGAGATTTCTTTTGTGAGGGAGATAGTTGTCCACATAAAATTTCTCGTTGCATATTTTGTAGATTTGTGTGAGGAATTATTTTTCTTGTGAGGTTGGCCTACAAAACAATATGAGGTGGGTGATTTTGTCACCTTCCGGTAATGAGGCAAGTAGAGTATTTCTTAGTTGTGGTCAAAAGGGAGTAACTTATAGAGTATTGGTTTTTGTTGCTTGGTCTCTCTTTGAAGTCTTATATATCCTTGAGTATAGCAAATTTTATAGTAAGGGGTGTAGTGAAATTCGCTTAGCCCATATGCAATGAGCTTCTGGTGATAGTGACTAAGGTTAAAGTCATTGTGATCTTTAAGTAATGAAGTTTAAGCATAAACGATTGCATCTCATGGTAAGAGGTGGTGTTTCTTGAGGACAAACAAATGCTTTAAGTTGGGGTGTTGATGAGTGGTTATTTTACCACTCACTCGCACTCACCATTCATGAACATTACCTTGATTTGAATGAATAAATAAGGCATATTCGTGAGTAAATACACTAATAGCTACTCTTTGAAGGTATAGAGTTGAAAATATAGAAAGATGTGGATTGGAGCTTATAATGATCATAAGGGATAAGGAAAAGTGCAGCTGAAGACTTGGAGCAAGAAAGCCTTAGGTACAACGGTCGCGGTCTGCTGACCGCAATCACGGAGGTCAAGAAAAAGTTACCTAACCGAGATCGTGGAAGTTACCCACAGTCCACGATCGCATGAACGAAGTCCCAACCAAGTTGGAGCGATCGTGGCTCAGCGGAAATATTCAGCCCAAATGGCAAAATTGGAAATGCATGTGGCTTATCCCAATTTTGGCAAAAAGACTCAAACCCTAGCCTCATGGACAACATTCCATCTTCCCCAATTTTAAGGTTTAGCTTTTGTAGTTGTTAAGCCTCCATTTTTTGACAGAGAAACATTGTGTAAATTTTTTATGAAGAATAAATTGGAAACTTTCTAAGTGGAAGATTTGCGCACTACCATTGTTTATATTATGGGAGATCTAAGTTTGAAGTAACATTCGCTCTAATCTTAAACAATTCATTTCAATGAAGATTATGGGTATATCTATGCTTATTTATCTTATGTGTTTCTAAATCTCCCTATTGGGGTTATGTGTAAATAGGGGTTAAAGTGTGTGTAAGTTTTTATTGTTAGCATCTACGTGGTAGTTCATGTATATGGGTTTTATCATTGCTATGCTAATTTTGTTAGGATTTGATGGGTGAAAGCCCCAAATACCCACATTAGTTTGATGAGTGAAAGCTCTGAGCTCTACAAATCTCAAGGTCATCTTCAAAAGAAGGGTTTTGAATGAAGTGTAGGAATCCATATCATCCTTGAAATAGGGATGTGGAAACCAAAGCAATGATAGGCAATTATGTGTGTAGTTCACTAAATTTTTACTATATTAGACATAAGAGTGAATGTGAGGTTGACTATACCATGGGTATCATCATAAAAATAGGGATGCCTGGATTGAGGTTGTGGTTACAAATTGGTGAACACACCTATTAGGTATTCGAAAGAATCAATGGGTTAATGTTTGATGTTTTGCCGAAAGACTAGCTTCTAAATCTTGAACCAAGCCTACCCATATTTGATTTACTAAATTAATGTTGATCACTAATTCCCACATATTACTCCCTTAGTAATACAAAATCCCAATATTCGTGCTTAATTGTTTAACTCTAATTATTCATAGGCTCGAATATATACTAGAAAATCCAAAAAAATACTAGTGTAGAAACCTATATCATCCATTTTATCTTTTTGTACCATTTGTTTAAATTAAACTTGTATCTATCATTTCGAGTTAACTTGATCGCCACTCACATTGTTCCTTGTAGATTTGACCCCGACACCAAAGTTGGGTAAATATATTGACGACGACCACCTTGCACTTGAATTGACGTATAAGTTGAGTGTTATCACTAGGTCTACCAGGTTTATAAATGAATTGGTGACAAAGAAGTGACTAGTCTTTTCTTAGTCTCTAAGCCAAAAAGGGGTGATCCCAATGCATTCACGATCCCATGCACTATAACTTCATCCATATTCTCCAGAGCGTTATGTAACTTTGGAGTCAACGTAAATTTGATGACACTAGATATATTTAAGAATTTGGTCCTTAGCCCTCCAAGAGCTGACTATTATGTGATTATTGATTGTAGACTTCACAGTTAAGAAACCCATGGGCATATCATAACGTATTAGTGAAAGTTGATAACTTTATTTGTTTACCTGACTTTTTCACTCTAGATTATGAGGTTCAGTAAGAGATGGACATCATATAGGGAAGACCGTTAATGACCAAGGGTAGAGCAATGGTTGAAATGGAAAAAGGGGACCTCAATTTTTTAGTTAATAATGAAGAAGTCACATTCAATGTCTGAAGAACTTTGAAGAATCCTACCGACATGAGGGTGATATCGATTATCTATTTTATTGATAACCTAGGAGGGAATTCTTTTGGGTACCTTGATGAATTCTTAGTATTCAAGGAACCTACACCATGTTGTGATGTTAAATGAAGTGTAGCATGGGAGTCAACCCATGAGCTCGTTGGTGAAATCTGAATAACTAATATAGCCACATTATGTCGCGATGTTAAATCAAGCTCTGGGTGGGAGGCAACCCACGATTTTACAGTTCACGTTTGTTTTTGTTTTTTTTTAGATTTAATATCATGGGAAGTGATCAGGAATATGGTAAAATGTCATTGATTTAGAATATTCTAGGTAAGGGGATTTTGCGACTAATTCAGCAAGGTCATAAGTCCCACGTGGGCTAAGTAAGTTGTCTATTAACTGAAAATATGGAATTTTGAGGATTTTCTAGGAATTTTTGGACTTTAACCTATGAACTTACTTATTGGGTCAAAAATATGACGTACAACCACAAAAGTAGCAAAGTAAGTTTCAGAATACAAAGTCCACAGAGAAGAAAATTTGGCCAACTAGTTGGGCCACCTACGACGGACCCCTATGGAAGGTAGGTATCACCTACGTCCTGTAGGTGGCTACTATAAGTAACAACTTTATTGGAATAATTTTGTTTAAAATATTGGGCCCACCCCAACATTGATTAACCCTAAACCCACCCCCATGGGTATTTTAGCCATTTAACCTATTTTAAACATACAAATCCTCTAAATTCCCTCTTTCATCTAAAAATTAAAAATTCCCCACTTCCCCACACTTGAGAAAAGTCTAAAATTTTACTTGTTCTTTGTACCAACTTTTCAAAAATCACAAGTGACACATTGAAGCCTTGGTTTTACTTCATTTTTTAATAGTTCACTTTCGGTTCTTTGAATAAATGGTAATATTCGTAGATCCTAATATTTGTATCTTGCGCTAAACATGAAAAAATTAGGTTCGTATGTTTATTCTCATGAAAAATGTAGAAACCATCATGATTGTGTATAGGATCCATGAATTAGCCTAAAATCTTTGTGTGGGGCATTGTTCTGTACTTCAACCTTAATATCATGAACAAAATGTAGGTTGAATTTGAAAAGGTAAAGGAATACAAAAAGTTTTGAATACTAGTTTGTATTTTTAAGTTGATTCTAGTTGAATGTTAGCATATTGGACTTTTTGGGACTGAGTATAAGTTATTGGGTTGCAAGAATTAATGAAGAATCTTAAGTATTTGAATTTTGAGTTTTTCTTCAAATTTGATGTCTATCACTATCTTTAAGACTCTAACATTTGGATTTTCATGTACACATTCCACCTAAGTCTTTGAAGAAGAATGTTGCACCTTCTATGAGATGGGATGAATCATTCAAGAATAGTCTCTTGAAGGAGGCATACCCAATTTCCCGGACCAAAGCAGCCCCAACCAGAATGACACGACCAACGACTAGAGGACAGAAGTGTGCTATATCTGAGACTACTATAATGGAAAAATTATGCGTACCACTAGCAGAGAAATCATAGTGGGGAAAATAACCTTCTTTTACTCGACCTAGTACCCAAACTAAGGCTATCTAGTTCCTATCTAGGCTAAGGATGAAGTCGTTCGGGATATCACCACCACAGTCTCCCCAACCTATTGAGGATGGTGATAATGATCATGAAAAAGTAGAGGCAATAGCCATGGTACAAAAAAGGTAATGAAGGATTCAGAAAGTCCAATCCTTCCCAAGAGACCCTAAACGCCCACTACAGTTCCTTTAGTCCTATCTAAGGGACTTTCAGATCCTACGAAGCATAGTGCATTAGTTTCTACTGATACCAGTGATACACAGGTATGTGATGTGGGAGTTAGTATAGAGTTTGATATGGGGGAGAAAAGAGAGGACCCCTATTTGAGTTAATCAAGTGAGGGGACCCCAGCTATATCAACGGGTGCATATTCAGTTCCCCCTCGCCCATCCACTTTATTTTTTGATTAAGGTGTGATATTCTTTTCACATAAAGTTTTTGCAGATCTTGTTGGATAGTCAAAGAGTCACCAAAACTCAGCTACACAATATTGAGGCCGAGGTGGAGATATTTTATTGACAGATCTGGACTTGGGTCTTGATAATACTTTAGACGATTGAGGCTAGATTGAAGTCTACATATTGGGCTGCTATGTCAAAGCTACGAACTAAGTTTTATGCATAATTAAATGATATTAAGGGCAAAGTCTCAGCCATATTTAGTGATATTATGGTGCCCAATTTGATTGATATTTAGAAGGAGGTGGACGTACTTAGAGCTGAGGTACTCTCTATCCCTTAGATCCTGATGGAATCCATCTCTCTAGTGGTGACCCCATTAGTTTAATCGGTACCTCCACCTGGCCCCAGACATATTGACTTATTTGTGGATGTTGATGAATCGGTCCTCATAGTTGTGACCAAGAGAAATTGAGAGTGGGACTTGCAAGATTCTAATATTCCATTTCATCAGGCCTTGAAAAGGGTTATGCTTGATTCATAAGAGACTGCAGCAATTAATAGGTAGATGAAGGCCAAGTTAACTGTAGGTGCATCTTCTAGAAGTGTACCGCCACCACCACTGACTCCGCCATTCTAGATACCCTCGTATGGGGATGATAATGTCACAGACCCCTAGTGCATCCTAGGTAAGTCCTCATTCTCTTTCTTTATATTATTCATACATATTGGGGATTGTGCATAGTCTTTAAGTTGGGGTAGGGTATATCATAGCCAATGTGGGTTTTTATTATTGTGCCTTTTTTCTATAGGCTGAGGTATGGTTGTAGAATTTGCATTTCTAGGTTGAAATATTTGTCGTATTATGTTTTTTTGTATTATTTTTGTTGTGTAATTTGGATATTTTTGAGTATCTAGGGTAGTTGACATGATTATTATTGATTTTAAGTAAAAAAGATACCCCTTCAAAAAATTGTTTTTAGAACTATGTGATGTATATATATATGTTGGACCATTGTGGATCTTGATATGGCATTAGAATTAGGGGCATGATAATCATTACTAAATTGTACATGAACAAAATAGTTAGTTGTTTGTGATGTGACCCTATTCCATGTTTGTGTGACATGCTACTTAGTTTCTATTGGGTGTTAAATAGAGAATTTTCCTAGTTAGTCTTACCTAGGTTGTGGTACTTTCGGTTAGGAATGTATCATAGGTTGTTTATGATATTAGTCACTTTTAGCATAAATGACCTTCCATGTGTTAAATAAGTATCCCTTGATCTCGATTTTAGAGGCATATTGCCTATTTTTCTTGTTACACCTTTCACCTTCCCCTTAGTGTTGCAATGAACCTATTTTGGACCTGCTCCCCCTTTGATATTATGCACCTCAACTTAGTAAAATCTCCTAAGTTGAGGTTGGCTATCATAGGGTTCCGTAATGTAAAGAGGGTATGAAGATGGGTAAAATAAGAAAAAAAAGATAGTAAGGTTGGGTGTGGTATAAACAGAAAGATGAAAAAGAAAAGAAAATCAAAGAAAGGAAATAAAAGAACATCAATGAATAATAGAAACCACACCAAATCGATATGTGCATTAAAGAATAAAAAGGAGAAATAAGGGTGGAATAAAAGGAAATTGGTTAAAGTGTGGACCATAAAGTTAGTTTAGTGCCTAGGAGGCTTAGTCACTTGATATATCTATATGTATCACACAAGCCCCAAGCTTACATTATATGCAAAATAAAGTCCTATAGTGATCCTAACTTTATTGTTTGAAAACTAAGGTAAAGAAAATAATTGTAAACCTATGGTATTGATGCACATTGGTGGAATTTCACTTCTGAGTGTGAGTTTCTCTTGAACGTCCCTTCGTTGACATATAGTATTTCATATGAGTGAGTGAGACTTCCTTGTTGTTAGGGAAGATGGGTTGTATTGCAAGTTGTTTACTTGTTTATGTAGTGTAACTTGTTTATATATATGGTTGTATGTTGCTATTGTCGTTTCCATATCTTGACACACTTGTGTCATATTAATGTGCTTCATCTATAAACACAATTATTTTTAAAGTGTTGATATAGAAGGGGGTAATATGTTTGATCTTAAAGATATGATTGACTACCTTGGATAGCTTAGATTTTACTAGTTAAGCATCGTGTATTTTTTTTGTTTTGATTGTGTTGCTTGAGGACATGTAAATGTTCTATGGTGAGGCTGTTGATGTGCTATGGATAGATAGCACTTTCGATGAATAAAATGATGAAACAATGCAAGTTTCTTAGGTTGCTTTGAAGATATGATGTATTTTTGTTATTTTTTGTAGGAAATTGGGTTTAGAATGCTAAACGGAAGAAAATTGATGTTTTGGGCTACTTACCGAGGTATCGATAGGTGCAAGTGCTACTTATCAGGTGTAGGTGGCCAAAATAGGTGTTCGAACTGAAGGAGAAAAAAAGACTATGTCACTTATAAAGTGCACCTACGGTCCGTGTGTTCAACTTACCGTCCGTATGTGACCTTATTAAGTGTTAGAGGGCAATGTCCAGATTGTTTCAGGAGCTGTGAAGGAGGTATGGCACTTACTAAGGACCATCTATGGTCCTTAGGTGGCCACTGATTTCAATTTTCTTTTTTCGTTCGGGATTGGGATTCCTTGTATCCTATAAATAATGTTTTGACTTTTTGTAGATAGTTTACACACACTTAATGCTTACAAACATATATTGAATTCCATGATTTGATTTTTTAACTTGGGATTACTTTGTTCTTAATTTTTGTTAATAATTCAGTTATAAACTTTGGGTTTCATTCATTGATTATTGTGGAATTATTTGAATGTTTTCAGTAAAGAATTCTTTCATTCGTTTCACAAAAATGAGCAACTAAATCCCTTAGCTAGGGTTGTGGGAACACTAGTATATTGATGAAGTTGGGGAAGTGATAAGTTGTTCTGAACTAGTGTTCTTGAATTACTGTATTATATTAAGTTTAATAGGTGTCTTAGCAGTTGCAAACGATAAGATGCGGCATAAAATATCACTACATACTCTACAAAAGGAGTAGTGACTAGGAAATGATAATCACACCAATAATTTAAGATTAATTATCGATCTAGGCTAATCAGTATCATCTATGTATGATGGTTATCTAACATCTAATAACTCAAAAGCTAATAGTTAACTAGGATATAGGATAAGGGTTAGTAATGAGACATCTTGTGACTTAAAAGGTAAAGGATGAAATTCGTCAATGAGTCCATAAGATAGTTGATGGTACATAACTTATAGGATTCTGCTTGCAGGGTACCGGGTTTGATAAATAAATCACAATAATCCTAATGAGTTGAAAAGCCAGGGGAATCATATTCCTAGTGTTCATCTTCGACTGATTACAACCAAAGTTGATTTATGTTAGTTGTTCGAGAAAATTACTACAAACCCCACATTTACGATAAGTTCTTCCCATTGATTTTAGCAAGCTAGAGAGATACAAATCAACATCTTCCCTGTGGTGTTGTTTTTGCGTTGATCAAAACTTACAAGATCTACTAAACAACTTCTTCTCCCTTTTGAGAATCTTCCATAATATTCCAAGTTTCAAAATCACATTATACTCATCAATACGAGAATAATGATACCCATATTACGCCATTGTGCTTTGGGTCCAAATATCACATCAAAATCCCATGTGGGTCATATTTATGAAAAATCACATTTTCGGAACCAACCCCACATTCCCACATTCTCAAGGAATCAATACCCTCAAAATGGGTGAATTCTGAGCTAAATTAAAGCTAAAATCAAGCCCCCGAGATTTTGGAACTTTTGAACAAGAAATGGTGATTTCTATCATGAAAAGGCTAAAATTTTACCTCAAATTAGTTGATTATCGCACCAATAAGTGTAATGCAAGCTCCCAATCCACCTAGAAGTACCAATTTCAAGATATCTCCCCTTTTAAGGTTTTAGTCTCATGATAATGGGTAAAGAATGTGCAAAGTCAGGCTAAAATGGGGGTACTTATACCCTTACCAGGTCATTAGGTCTCGTTATCACAACCGGATGTTTGCGATCGCGATTCTAGACCTCAGACGTGGATATCGTGTTCATGACATTCCCGCATTACGATCGCAGAGTAGTGGACTGGTTAAGGAGTCACCTTCGTTATTAAAAGTATCGCAATTTTTACCCTTGCAACCCTGATCAAGGAGTCAAGATCACAGATAGAACCATCGCAATTGTGATGCACCAGAATATCAAATACAGTTGAGACTTTTCCAAGTATCCATCCAGACCTCGGGATTTATCCAAAATCCTATATACGCAAGCGAGCTATGCACAACACCAAATTCATCGTTCCATACACAATGATGCAACTAAAATTTCCATCAGAGGTTGTTTCAACAAAATATGGATCCCACACCCAATTTCCTATTTCTTAACTTTTCCAAAAATAGGTTAATATGACTTGAAGAAGACCTAAAGGGTAGCAATATACAAGCTCTAATGTAAAAAATAAGAAAAAATATGTAAAACGACCTGAAGGGTAATTACAATATCCAGTACTAATGGAACTTTCGTTCAAAAATGTTTAGGAATAGAATGTACTTGATGTCTCGAAAATGTGAGGATACTGGGTCTGTATCTTGCACTGGATCTCCTAAGTTGCCTCCTCCACTGGGTGGTGCCTCCAATTAACCTTAACTACATAAATAACCCTAATGCACAACCACCTAACTTAACTAGCCAAAATGATTACCTGCTCTTCCAGGAAGTCCAAATGCTCATCCAACTGAACTAAGTCCCATATAAGCACAAGAGATAGATTAAGAATGTATCGCCGCAGCATGGAAACATGGAAAACTTGATGGATAGCAACAAAATTTTGAGGTAGTGCTAACTCATAAACCACTTCACCAACTACACAAAGAATCTTGAACGGTCCAACACACCTATGGATGAGCTTGCCCTTTCTCTCGAACCTCATCACACCCTTCAAAGGAGATACTTAGAGAAATACTCGATCACAAACTCCAAATCTCAAGGCATGGAGACTACGGTCTAAATAGGACTTCTGCCTACTCTGTGCTACTATCAACCTATCCTAAATTACCTGGACTCTATCAAACAACTCCTGAAGCAAATAAGTACCATGGGGTTAAGGCTTAGAAGTCTGAAACCATCCAATCGGAGAATGGCATCTCCTTACATACAAATCCTAAAAAGGCGCCATATCAATACTCAAATGATCTATGTTTTTGAAAGAAAACTCTGCCCAACTAAGTTCTCCTCCCACTAGACTACAAAATCCATAACACAGTCTCAGAGCATATCCTTAAGAACCTGAATTGTTTGCTCGGAATGGGCATCGGTTTGCAATGGAAGATTTTACTAAGGTACACCTCTTTATCAAAATCCTCCTAAAAAGCTCTTCAAAAGATAGATATGGGATAACCTCTTAGCACTGAATGACATTTGAATAGGAAGGAAATGTGCTGACTTGGTCAATCGATCCACGATGACCCAATCAGAACGATGAAAAGTATAGGGCAAACCACTAATAAAATCAATGGTAAGACACTACCATTCCAGCTCAATAATAGGCACACATTGAATGAAACCACTAGATGCTGATTCTCTGCCTTAACACTAGCAAGATTCCTCCTAGGGTTTGAAGGATCAAAGAAAACCATCAAGTTTGATAAGGATTGAATGTTCCTTGCTAGGATCCTCTAAGAAACTGAAATACTAGCCAAGATACCCATACTCACTACCTTTTGAATCATGGTGTCTGCTTCCACATTCGTATTTCCTGGATGATACTAGTAGAGATACCATAATCCTTAAGAAACACCACCCATTTTCACTATCTTGCGTTAATCTCTCTTTGGCTCATAAGATGTTGAAGACTGTAAAGTCAGTGAAAATCACATAACGCACACCACAGAGTTAATGCATAAAAATCTTAAGTGCGAGAACTACTACCACCAACTCTAAATCACGAGTTGGGTAGTTGCGCTTGTGAACCTTAAGCTATCTTGAAGCGTAAGCACTAACCTGACCCTTTTGCATCAAAACACAACCTATTCTAACACAAAAATCATCACAATACACTGTGAATTTCTCATCCTCTATAGGAAGATCTATAATTAGAGCTAAAGTAGGAAAATCCTTAAAATTTTGAAAGCCCAACTCACACTCCTCAAACCATCAGAAAACAACATCTTTCCAAGTCAATTAGGTCATAAGCGCTGTAATAGTAGCAAAATACTCAATGAATAGTCTATAACAACAAGAAAAACCATTAAATGAAGGAATGTCATTGCCTCAGGACAAAACTCACACTAAAAGAACTTGGAAAAATGCATATGTTCTCTCAAAGTTTGAGCACAATCCTCAATTGTTGTGCATGTTCCTCTCTACTACTCGTGTACACAAGGATGCCGTCAATAAACACAATAACAAGGGTATGAAATTAAGGTTTGAACACTCGGTTCATTAAAATCATAAATGTTGCTGGGGCACTAGTCAAGACAAATGACATCACTAAGAACTCATAATGACCATAACGGGTCCTAAAGCTGTCTTCGAGATATTCTTAGCCCAAATTGTCAACAGATAGTAACCCAATCTCAAATCAATCTTAGAGAACACTGTTGCACCATGAAATTTGTCCACCAATTTATCAATGCAAGGCATAGGATAATGATTCTTGACTGTCACCATATTAAGCTACCTATAGTCAATACACATACATGGAGACATATTTCTTCTTCACAAACAACAAAGGGGCTCCCAAAAGAGATACTCTTTTCCAAATAAAACTCATAGGAAGAATATCTTACAGAATAGAATTTATATCCTTAATCTCAGAAGAAGCCATGCAGTATGGTGCTATTGAGATAGGTCAGGTGCTAGGCTTAAGGTCAATAGCAAACTCAATCTCACAACTAAAGGGAATACTAGGGAAGTCGGTAGGGAACAAATAAGAAAACTCACAAACTACAGGAACAGAGTCAAGTGATGGAATCTCCAAAATAATAGAAAAAATATAAGCTAGATAAGACTCAAAACCTAATAAAATAATACTTCTATCAAAAACATAAGTAATATTGCCCATCGGCTCGCAATTAACCGTTCCCTTCCATACAACTGGGGGTATAACAGGCATGGCTAAGGTAATGGTTTTAGAAAAACAATCCATGACTGCTTGATAGTGGGATAACCAGTCTATGGAGGAATAACATCAAAATCCACTCTATCTAGAGTAACTAGATCAACATGAATATCAAAATCACTAACAAACACAACACATGATCTGAACACCTGATCCACTATAAATAAATCTCCCATGGGAGTAGATAGACGCAAGGGCACGAATAACAAATTCCAAGAAAACACTAACTTTGGAACATAATAAGTAGATACATAAGAATAAGTGGATCCTATATCAAATAAAGCAATGGACGACTGATGCAAACCAAAATTATACCTGTAATAATAGCATCTGAAGACTCAGCCTTGGGTCTTGCAGGTACTGCATAAAAGTCACCATGTATGCCACTTTGTTGGGCTCCTTATTGACCTTTTGTCCTGCCTACTTGAGAACCTCTTCGAGTACATTTGAAACCACCCCTACGACCCTTAGAACTACCTCTAGCTAAGGGAAGAAGTGTTTTAATAGGGGGAATACTCTGAACTAAAGCAATAATTACCCTACGACTAAAGCAATCTTATGAAGATTAACCATGTGCTCCATAAATATAACATATCACTTGAGCTGAACTAGAACCAACTGATCTGGCTGACCCAAAATAACTGCCACCTCTAAATGACCAAAAGGTGCACCTATCAAAGACTAATCACTACCCTAACAAGGGCGATCACTAGCACTATATTGACCTCTATCAGTAATCTCAAGTGCTACCTGAACAAGTGGACTAGGCTGACTTATAGGCTACTAGAATAGTTGCATAGGATATCTACTATGATACTATGAAAATGGCAACCTCTAAACTAACAATGACTATGGAACCCATTGAAACTACCCTGATGTATAGGGATATTTCTGCTACCCCCATAGGACTCACAATTCATTTTCTCTATAGGTTTTTCTTGATAAGAAACCACAACAAAATTCCTACCCACAACAACCAAACTATTAGTAGATATTCGAAGGGGAAGTCTCAATGCTCTAATAGAGAAATAAAATATCTCATACATAATATAAAAAATAGAAGTCGCATGCCTAGCCAATTCATGAAAATAAGCCTTATACTCCGCAGTAGTCATGGAGATCTACCGCAATCTAGAGAACTGATCCGCCAAATGATCCCTAAGGCTACGAGGCATATACCTATCAAAGTATATCTTAGATAAATAAGTCCATGTCAAAGAAGAAGAACCACCTAGTCTAGAATCCATATAACCTCTCCACCAATGTTGAGAATCTATGTCCCATATAAATATGGCGTAATCCATACCATGAGTCTCAATTAGGCCAAAATTATGGAGCCTATCCTTACAAGCAATCAGAAACTTATATGAATCCTCGCTCGGAGCGCCAAAAAACCTACCGAACATCTTATTCTCCTTAGCAAACATAGTAGGCTAGGTAACAACTTGATGGGAAACTACAAATTAAGCAACTACCCGCATTGAGGAACCTCAAATCTGGGATCCATAGTTACAGGTTTGGCCCCCACCTTAGTACAACTCTAATCTTTAGACTATGAACCACCAGTCGGTGCACCACCAACCAACTCCAAAAGTTGAACTTGGTCATCTTTGAGCACAGAAGAAGAAATAAACCTTGGTGAAGCCTGGGCTAGTCCTTGGACCAAGAGAGAGAATAGGGTCTTGTGGAGGACCCTTATCCTAGTCCCTAACTAGGGACACATCCCGTGCCTGTCCACAACCTCTAGGTTGTCAATGAATAGGACAAGGATGCCTAGGCTCGATCTCAAGACCCTTATAGTATGTAGCAGTAGCACGTGTCTTAGCCATCTTGAAGGAGTGAAGTAAAAGGAATATTCTATAAACCAACTCAGGCTTGTAATGCAAAATCAATGAAAGAAGTAAAGAACTCCTAAGTACCAAAACTTATAAGTACGAATAGTTTTTGAATTAGATAAAGATAGTCAACATAGATACCATGCCATAACCTAGTAGAGCTAGCAGAAGAGCATCTAGTAATAATAACATAACCCAAGTATCTAGAACAGTCAAAACAGCTGTCATAAAGCAAAATACTGAACATAGTAAAATAGAAAGAAATAGGTGACTCTGACTCCGAGAGCTCACCTTATCTTCGAATATTAACACATCATGAATATTGATTAACGATGACAACTAGTACTCAGATCTGCACCAAAAAAGTATAGAAGTGTAGTGTGAGTACAAAAATAATGGGTACTCAGTAGACATCATCGGCTGACTAAGATAAATGATGACATAAATATGATAAAATGTCAGATAACATAACTAAGTCAAGGTAAGTAAATGAGCTTGAAACATCTCTAACATCATTGTACATCAATAAGTTAATAAACTAGAATAGTAGCATAATGAAATGTAAAGCATCAACATATGCAATCATAACCAATTGGCTCACATAAGCCAATTGGTGCAGAAAAGTAAATTACCTATCCCAATCCCCCATAATCTTGGAAGGTAAAAAAAAAAGAATAACCCACCACCGTCATTTATCAACTCTCATAAAATAATTGGAATTTATCAAAGTCATGCCACACAATAAACATCATTTTACCATATTCATTATATTTAAATGCGTTAATACTTATCAAGTATCCATCATGTATAAACTAATCCTCAAGTATCAATAAATTATCCTTTATCAACTAAACATCACTTACCGACTAGTCATTATTTATCAACTAATAATATCTATCAATTAATAAATATTTCACTAGAATCTAGTCCAATCTTACAACATTATGATCATTTCCACTCTTTTGAATTAGCTAGATGGTTTATCTCACAACCCCAATGTCATCATATCATAATAGGTATATCATCATAGTATATTACGTATAGCCTGGCTTAAACCTTTATGAATAATCAATAATATCCTAAAAAATGACATCATAATCATCTTTTAGCCTTGTCGGGCATCTAAATATATCATCATAATCACCCTCCGGTCTTGCAGGCATACATGTCTCATCATAGTTATCTTCTGCCTTTGCAGGGCATATATCATCCTAATCATCCTCCATTCATTCCAATCATATATCATCATAATCATCCTCTGGCCTTGCCGGTCACATATCATCATAATCACCCCGTAGTTTCATGACCTGAACCTATCCCTGGCCGTGATGGGTATCTCAAGTCTGCCTAGGATTAGAGACCATCCCCTCTTTCCTATCCAAACAAAACATATTACAACTGACATCAGATGAATTCCAAACATATAAAGGGATAGGTAACTCAGAAAGAATTTAGGAATTTCAACAAACTAGAATTTATAGGAATCCACAAAGCCTCTAAGTTGACCAAAACAAATCCATGTCGAGATATTTCCCCAATAATATCCAAACAGCTAACCAAAGAAACAATCTACGGTAAAACTAAACCACGGAGTAACCTGCCATCCATAAGAATGAGGCTCACCACTTTAAGGTGACTCACGATCAGTCCAAGAACAAACTATCACTGTGCATAAAAAGTAAAAGTGTTTTCATTTCCTGCATCGCATGGGGATACAACATCCAAAGATGATTAGTGGGTTGAGCTCTAGTATATACCTCAAGGATAAGGGGATAAAATAGTGGCATGATCGATAATTAAAAATCATTATATACAAACATAGTCATATCTATATACATGTATAAACATATATATATATAAAAGATATCGGTAAAGAGAACAAGTCTTAGCATAAACGTTAAAACATTAGCTAGGGTTCTGTAGCGTAACCATTGTAAAAGTACCCATGGACTATATGGGCCGCAGTTCTCACCACCTTGTCTATCCTCGGTGCATGTAGCTGCACAAACCTGATAGTAGTCAAAACATATATGCACAAGGGAATCCAACCTCCTAGTCATACATGAAGTAATACATGAACACCTAATCATAAAGTAAGGGTGACTCAAACAGTAGGCCATTTAAACCCCCACACTGGTAAATGTGGTTTCTATTATTATCCCTCTCAGGACCTCTACTTTTACGGCAAACTACATAACCCCCTTTAAGCCCAAATTAAAAAAATTTAGCCTATAACATATTTAATTAATCAATGAGTCATTCATTATGATGATATCAAGTGGTATCGTCATACGAACTTTAGCTTACAAGAACATGTCAATTTGACAAATCAAAACATTTGTCATTGGGATTCTAACCCATTAACTATCAGGTCTCTAATGTTCCAAGTAGAAACCAAACCCCTTAGCCAAGTGAGACTCTAACCATCCCCAGCCAATAGAAATCAAAAGTCCAAAGTAGGAACCAAATCATATAGCCAAGTGAACCTATTGTCCAATAGGACTCAAAAGTTTAAACTCAAAACCATTTCATGGTCACCAAGACCTTTCATAAGCCAATTTTTCTATTTATGCAAGGCATTAGTTAAAAATAGCAGGCGATGCAAAATGATAATTCATATTCCAAAAATCAATCTGCAAGTGGGTTGAGATTCTATTCAATTTAAATATCAAAGTTAAATTTCTTAGGGAGAAACCATTACCCCCATTCCATAACCATGACCATGCCCCCAATGAGTTTATAAATAATCAATTAAAAGCATAAGTAACTCATGAAAACCATAGGAAAAGAATTTAAACAATTATTCTCCAAATTCCTCAATCCATCATTCAAAACCCAGCACCAAAATCATGTGAAAACTAGATAAATTCATGCCATAAGTAAATCACAAGTTTAGTGAGAGAGATACATGCTATAATTACCAAGAAATTTAGACAGTAAACCACCCTTAATCCCTAAATAACCAAGATCTTGAAACCCTAGCCTTGCCTTTAAATGGGGAATTTGAGACAGATTGAGAGAGTGTTTATAATTGATAAGTATAGAAAATAAGGTCCCCAATATTATTTAAGGTTGTAGGTATTAAGTTGGGAAAGAGGGAAATTTCCATCATGCCCTTAATTAAAAGTTGTAAATTTATCACCAGTGACGATGAGTCTCCCTATGACTTATAAGGACCTTCTATGACTCATCACCATAAGTTGTTGTTTTAACAGTAGCTAAAGGACCCCTGTCGGGTTACCCTATGACTCACACCCTATGACTCATCAAGTGAACGTATGACTCATAGGGTCCTAGACATAATCAGGATAGAACATTTGGGTAATTACACTAGTCACCCTACGATTGGTACCTTATAACTCATATAGAGCCCTTATTACTCATTGGGCTTAACTAATAACCAAGGTAGAATCAAAGTCAACTTTTACTTGATACACTATGGTTTGGGTCATACGATGTGAATAGAGACTTGATGACTTGTATAGTCTTTCATAGTTAGGGCAGTGAACTCCAAGCTCAGGGAATATTATAGGACAAATATCTGAGGTGTTACATCTGGCCTTGTCGGGCATATATAATCATAATTATCATCCAGCCTTATCATCCATATATTTATCAATAGCATAATCAATATGGCTAATAGCAAAATCAGTAGAGTACTTAATAAAATAACCATGAACATAAAATATTAACATGATTAATAACAATAATTGAAATCATGGAATAACCAATACCATGATTGCCAAAATATTAGACAAGAACGATCTTCAGCATAATCAATAACATAATCACTAATATACTCATTAAGCATGCCCTTTAGAATAACCCGTAATGTATTTTCCAATATAGTAATTTAACATGACCTGTAACATAATTGATATGTACTATAAAGAATAGGAAATAACTTATCAATAGCCTAATTAATGGGTTATTATTATCATGATAGATAGCTTATCATTAGCCTAATAGATAGTCTTATCATTAGCTTGGTCAATATCTAATCCATACAATAATCAATAGTTTATTCATAGCATAATTAATGGCTTAATAACCAATATAGACGTTAAGCATGGCCTCTATCATGAACCAAATCATAAATGCTAATTTATAGATGAACATGATCACTAGCATAGTTAATAGCTCATTTGTTGGCAAGCAATTGCATAGTCTATAAGTCATCCTAAGCTTAACCAATACTTCATTTATAAAATAATCATTAAGCATTACTTCCAACATAAATCATTATAACCAAAAAGTACCAAGGCATATAACCATCAACAAAAACCATCTTCCGAGATTTATACAAGTGCATAATAGGTTCTTCACTAACTATCAGAAGTCTTGGCCTAAGAGGGATGAAAATCCTACTTCAGAATCCTCAAAATTAGTTACCAAGCAATATTTTCCCAGGAATAGGCTAAGGTATCTAAATCAACTATTAGATGTTGAACAAAAAATAACTAGTCCTAGGATAACAATATCTCCTAATATAGAGCACTTATGTCAATTTCATCTAAGGACGGGCAACTTGGGTTAATTTCATCCTAAACTCATATGACCAAGGAATGCTTCAAATTAGTGGAGTAACCAAGGTATTTCCACCCTAACGTGAGCCTACAAGGTCAATTTCGCCGATGATAGGAATAACTAGGCTAACAAAGCCCAAAATGATATACAAAATAATCCAAATAGTCCAACTAACCCCATGAATTGCAATTTATCATACCAACACCTAAAACACATCCCAAATCTATCACAATATCATAAAAATATTATGGATTATCTCAAACTAATATGGGGTAAAACCTAGCCTACCAGGATACTGAAGAAAGCTCACAAGATTCATTAAATCATTATTTTTCTTTCTGAGAAGCTTCTGCAAGATGCCAAGCTATAAAAATCACATTAAACTCATCAATACGAGAATAATGATACCCATATTACACCATTGTGATTTTGGTTCAAAAATAACATCAAAATTCTATGGGGATCCTATTTATGGAAAATAACATTTTCAAAATCATCCCAACGTTCCCACGTGCTCAAGGAATCATTGCCCTAAAAAATTTGTGAATTTTGAGCTAATTTAAGGCTAAAATATGGCCCCTAATTATTTGGGACTTTGTTTAAAAAGAAATGGTAATTTGTATCAAAAAAAGGCTAAAATCATGCCTTAAGTTGGTAGATAATCGCGTAAATAGGTGTTAGACAAGCTCCCAATCAACCCCTATGCACTAATTTAAAGATATCTCACTTTTTAGGGTTTTAGTCTCAAGATAGTGGATCAAAATGCATAAAGTCAGGCTAAAATAGGGTATTTATACCATTGTTAGGCCATCATGTCTCGTTATCGCAACTCGATGTTCACAATTGAAATTCTAGGCCTTAGATGTCAAAATCGTGACATTATCACAATATGATTGAGGTCTTATAGACTAGTTTAGGAGTCACGTTCATGAGTTAAAGTGACACACTCACAATACTTGTCACCCTAATCAAGAAGTTGCGATCCCAGCCTGAGCCATCACTATCATGATATACCAGAATATCTGATACATCTAAGACTTGGAAATTTTCCAAGTCTCCAATAAGCCCTCGGTATTAATCCTGAATTCCGTAACATAAACCAACTATCTAACCACACCAAATTCAACATTCCATACACAATGATGCAGTCAAAATTTCCATCTGAGGGTGTTTTGACAAAATGTGGGTTCGACAACCAATTTTTAATTTTTTAACTTTCAGACCAATAGGTCAAAATGAGTGTGGGTGCCTTAGGACCCAAACAAAGTGTCCTACTAGCCTAAAATGGATATTATGGAGCTGCTAGAATAGAAGAATTAGTATTTGAGGATGTTTAACTTAAGTCTTAACCCAGTGATCATTTGGAACCAGCGAAGACTGCTAAATAGGTAAATGGTTCTAAAAGTTAATGCACTACCTGGTAACCTAACTATCAGTTCCAGTAAGTCATAAATTACTTGGGACAACTAAAAAAAGATGTAACAATGAAAATAAGTAGAAAAATGGAAAATGACCTAAGGGGTCATTCTAGTACAACTTTAGGTCCATAATAAGGCCAAAATACCAAGGTTAATGGGACTCTAATCCAAATGCTATATTCAAGGAAAAAAATATCAATATTGATCAACTCCATCAACTACTAAAGAAAATAATTTATGGGGGTAGTCGTAAAATAATGAACTTTTTCTTAAGGTGCATAACAATAAATTTCAATGTTCCAAGGTATACAATTATCGATGGGTACGAGAATCACAATACACTCTAATGGAAGGATAAAGGAAGGAAATAAAAAGGCACACCTGTCATAGTGAAACCCAAAGTCACATGCATGTTGTGTTCGAGGGAGAATGAATCTGAATGAGTCCTAACCGTATTGAGAATATGAATCACCAACTTAGGCACTAAGTTCACTGCTTCTAACCAAAGCTGACACAAGACTACTTAACTAATCTGGATAGGATGAATGACCAATAACCCCATGTTGGGAACACTCTCTGACCAGTGGATGATATCTCTATATTCGTATCAAACTCTTGAATATCTAACCTAGCGAGAAACATAAGCTGACCCCAGCAGGCTAAAAAATTTACAATGAGGACACTCTCTACTAAAATGACAATCCTCTTTGCAATCATAATACACCTTAAGAACTGTAGGCTGGTGAGGGACACATGCTAACTCTATTTGAGAAACCAACCCACGTTGGGGTAATCCCTAGACCAATTTCCCATATAACCACAACCAAAACAAGCTCCTGGAATACACTATGGTACTATCCCTCCAGATCAAGATAGATGCCACGACCTGAAAACCCATACCACAAACTCTATGGGGTCAAACAAGAACTCCACCCACTATGATATTCGCGACTAATCTTAGAGTAACCCTTAGTCTAAAATGTAACCTATATAAAAAAATAGGATGTAAGTAAAGTCGAACTCCATCTAGAGGATTCTCACTCCCAGATGGAATACCAATAGCACTATGAATAATGACATGGTTTTTTACCACCACCAGTATTGTATCAATACATTCTCTCTCTATGTCCCTCACATAATCAACACCCTAAAAGAAGGAAGACCCAGTTGCTATTAAGTGCTCTGATGCTAAATAAAGTAGAAATGCTAATCCTCTAATAAATTGATGCAGCATGCCATGATCTAAAGGATATAGCATAGTAATATTTCTGGCCCACTAAAGAAACTCAATCTCATACTATAAAATCATCATGGATCCCTAACGAATACAAATAAACCCAAGCCTAGCCTGAAAACTGCTCGATAAATTAAATGTCTTCTCTAGTTGTGGGGTATCCACAAAATGACTTTGGTTCCCTTATATAGAACCTCAAAGGGATTCATTTTGAGAAGAGGCGAGAAGATGACAGAGATTAGGAAAGTGGATATTTTTGGAAACCCTACTACCTTTTATGTCTGACACAGATCCGAGTTGGACTGGGTCTTTCAAATAGTAAAGGTCTTTTTAATTTTATAATGGGTTGGTCCATTAAATCTTGAATTATTTTCAATAAAATACTAAATTAAATAGAAAAAGAAAGATGGAACCTCAAAAGGATGAAGTGGTCACAAACTATACCATGACTTGGGATGGTCCCAAATTCTTTGACTGGCGTTGAAAATCTTTGATATCCATCCCTGACTTCTCGGTCAGACACTATACTAAAACTCTAGAAATGAGTATCAAAGTACCATCCGCATCTATCGACAACGTCACATCATCTATCGAGGAAAGAATAGAGAAAAAAATGTACTTGAGTCTCTTTGATATATGGACAAACAAAAAAGAGTCAATAATAGATTCTCCTAAAAATGCCCTATAGCCTCCCAAAGATAGGTTACAGACGTCTCTACTCTTATCTGCAAGACTCTACTAGACACTTAGATTTTGTACTAACACACTAATGAACCTAGAATTTGATACTAATTTGTCACGACCTAATTTCTCTGGTCATGATGGCACCTATTATAACCCACCAGTAGGTAAGCAAACCTGTATTCTGAAACTATTATTAACAGACCACTAGGAGTAATGAAGAAAGAATGTGGAATAAATGTGGTAAAAAGTCGAAAATACATAAGATATGTCTAAATTCTAATGGAATCAGTACAAGACTTACAAATGAAATAAGAAATAAATATACTGGGTACAACTCGACTCTAAATACCACAGACACTAGTCTAGTACATAAAAAGGAGAATAGCTATACTTCAAATGCCAAGAGCTCACCCTATGTCTCTGACCCATAGCTACACCACACATTGCACACAACAACAATGAGAAACCATACTATGATCTGTTGGTTATAGAAGTGTAATATGAGTACAAACACGTGGTACTTTGTAGGAAACATCCGACTGAGCTTCAAACATAATGAAAATATAAATAGCATGGAAGTAGGAATGTAAAGTAATCCCAAATTTCCATTAACTTACAAAGTAAAACATAGGAGACAATAAGGGAAAACAATCCTATTCTATCCATACTCAGGAACCTCAACACTATATCAATATCACTTGCCAATATATGAATAAAGATTTGAAAGAAGGATACATAATAGTATCTAAGGCCAAGGAATGGATATAAAATAGGAATAAATAATGGAAGAAAGTGATATAAGGTAATACTATATCTATTCATTGATCAAAATACATAGATATAAACAAGGTTAACATAGAGGTACTACTTTAGCCATTACACAGAGCTCTCCAGGCCTCACAATCATAGTAGGAACTCGTTCTAAATTAATTGGGGTTTCTATTTATACATCTGAACATGAGATAATTACCATAATAAAAAGCAACATTAATTCAATGAATCATAATGTTAAGGTCTTAAGCCCTAATGCCTAACCATGAGATAATCATGTGTAATAATATAACTGTCAGATGAAAGAATCAAAATCATGGCTCAAATATCAATACTATTCCAATAATAAACCTATCACATACTAACCATCATAATAAAAATAACAATATAAGGTAACCAGCTCACCCGGCCAAACAATACCTAACTGATCCTTTCATAAACCCCTGCCGCCACACACGTAGATGGTTCAATCAAAAATCAGCGAAAAAATAAAAGCACATACATATTCAACAAGACATATGGTGTATAGATACATTCACCAAAGAGTATATACCACAAGCCATACTCATCATCTGTACCTATGCAACCCCTTATAAGGTTGATAGATATAGACGTGTACTGGTGATAAGCAATGTACTTGCAAGGATGAAATGCAAGCAGAATCCCTAATACCATAATCAATCAATGTATAGTGTTACACAGTGCATACGTTTCTATCATGTTGATGACATGCAAAGGCAGGACCTACGATGACTTCTCTTCTCCTGGCATGATGTCTCATGGATGATGGAGTCCCTAGGGGGTTGGGATGTACCTATAAATGCTGACCTAGTCATGATACAGGATTTTAAATGATCATCAATGTAATCATCAATCACCGGACTTGAATCGGAACTCATATCATCAGTATCATTATTAATCCACTCTGTCCAATATTAGATATATATATGTGTGTGTCTGTGTACAAATAAAGTTCACAGGCTCTAACCTTGTCAAAAGGAGTATAATTTAATAAATCTATTTTTCGATGTACACTTTTATACTAAATCATCATAAAAGTGTAGAAAGGGGTCAGAACCTCTCTCAACCAAGGTAAATTATAGTAGCAAAATTGTGAACAAGAATTTATCCTTGTCGAATCACTAAAACATCATTTTTAGTCTCAAAGTCTCATAAGTTACTCATTAATATGGTACGATTCTCGTTATGAAGAAATTTGTTTTAAAAGTGAAATGTGGGAATTATCCTTTTTAGAAAAAGTGTAACCAAACCACATTTTTGTTGGAATCGTACCTTGTATTTAGTGTTCATGAATGTGCCAAATCAACAGAAACCATCACCAGTATCCAACTATTATGATCATAATCCTCAAATTATATAACAACCATGATCACTCCATTTACGAGGATTAAACACTACAAAAAATCCAACCAATATCATCATAACAACCTTAGGCTTAAAAGTATATTCGGTTCAACCACAACATCATAGACCGGGTAAAACCCTTCAGGATTTACCGAATACCATTGTAAACATAATACTAAAGGTTCATTAGTCTCAACTATATCTATCATTATTTTTAACCTAAGGTAATAAGATCATAAAAGAATAATAAGTATTTAACCTTAAGGGTCAATTACCCTTCTAGCCCCCAAATTCATTTATTAGACAAAGTCATTGTGTTTTAGGAAAAATCACATCCTAATATCCCTATTTAACATTCAACATATATAAAACATATTATGAAGAAGAAGAGTCGACAGAAGCCTACCTTGAAGCCAAACTATAACCCTTGGTTCATCCACAAAATTATTTGTCTTTACTCTACAATACTAAAATGCCACCGCACTATAAAAATAGTAATCTACACATCGATAGGAATAAAATAAGACCCATATTTCTATAATAAGGTTTTGGTTGAATTTTGATCTAGAATGGACTTGGCGGGGCCCATAAATGAAATCTATAATTGAACCTATACGAGGTCCCTTAAAGGAGAAAGAATATGCATTCAAAAGTTTAGCACAAATAGAGTATAAATTGGATCTCAAATCAACCCTCAAAATTTCAAAATTGAAGACCGAATTTTGAAGAATTACCATGAATTAGGATAAAAATTGAAGGTAAAATTGATCGGAAATGGCCAAGAAGAGTTAGGTTAGCTTTGCTTAACCTAGTATATGATTTCTCAATTTTTCCTCTCTTTGAGCTCTTAATTTGGAGCGAAAATAATGGTAGACATGCCGCTAAAGAGGACACCTATGATTAAAGCACCTTTTTTTAAAGCTGCAACACGAATCTAAAGAAGTCTGGAAAATCTCACAACCACCAATGGGACAGGGCCGTAAAGTGGCCCATAGGTGCTAAAGTGGTCTAATAGGTGCTTAAGTTGTCCTATCATGTGCCATTCACTAGATTTTGTTATGTCAAAAATGAACTTCAATCGGTGTGCTAGGTTTTCATTGGAAACCCCATATGTGCTAATGAAATATCCTACCATACCAAATTCGACATTAAAAACTCAACGAAACCATCAAAACTTTCATTTGAGATCATTTTGAATAAATGTGGGGCCCACATCAATAGTTCTATTTTTCATATAATTTACCTAATAGTCTAAGATGAGTCTGGGTGATTAATTACATTAACCTTCTATGCCTCAAATTTAGGACTTTTAGGGTGAATGGTTATGGTAGACTATGTTGGTCGTTGAACACGTCATGCTTCACCAATCAGAGATAGTGTCTCAAGATATGTAAAGCAAGGACCACAAAAAAAAACTCCCAGTCATGAGTGGAATAGTTCTTTACATAAGGTTTTGATTTAACCTAGTCATAAACAATCATATTTCTATATCCAAACAACACCAAAACCCAATAGCAGGGCATCACAAAATAAAATGAAATATTTTCCTTCTGCAGGCAATGTGAGAATTAGGGATGAAGTTAGCAAAGTTTTGATAGTTTGGAATGATTCCTAAAACTCCCCATCCCGTAAAAATAGATCTTATTTATGTGTAAGGCGGTTAATAGTTAAAGTAATAGCAGCAAACCTCTTTACAAACTAGAGTCAGTAATTGGCCAACCTCACACAACTTTGAATTTCTATCCCATTTGATTGTTTAGACTATATCTTAAAAGCTTAAACATAATTTTGGTATACCATAAGCCCTTTCTTAGAATTCATGTTCCCCAAGAAGGATATAAAAGACAATTAGAACTCATACATGGAATATTTAACATATAGTTACTTATTTTAAGAAACCCCAACATTGTACACATTTAAGATTCATGTTCCTCTTCACTCTTAGACTAAAGTAAAATGTGATCTATGAAAATGATGATGAAGGAATCCAAAAATAATTTTAAAACCCTATTCATCTGACTCATAAAAGCAATTAGGCCATTGGTCAAAGAAAAAGACATAAGTAGAAACTCGTAATTCCCTTAAAAAATAAGAAATCCATCTTTAGGACTTATTCATCAATAATTTTGAGATGATGGTAGCCTGACCTCAAATAAATTTTGGAGTACACTTCAACTCCCTGCAACTAGTCGAATAGATTATCTCCCCTAAGGAAATAATATATATCACGAATAGTTACCCTATTCAACTAACAGAAGTCTATGCATATGTACATACTACAATTCATTTTTTTCATAAAAAAATAGGAAGACCCCAAGGAAAATTACTTGGGTGAAGAATCCATTATCTAACAATTCTATCGATTAGGACTTCAATTCCCTTAATATTGTGCCATATGATAAAGAGGGATAGATATTGGGCGGGTTCTTTTCTCTATGACTTTACAAAAGTCAAATACATGGTCTACAAGGATAATCAGGAAGGTAATCTAGAAATACCTCTAAGAATTCACAGACAACTGGTACCATAGTTATTGGAGAAACAACAAAACACTTTTACTAAAGATGGGATAAAAATTCCCTACACCCCTTCTTAACTAACCTATAGGAAAGAATACCTAACAAAATTATTATAGAACTAAGATTAAAAGCATATCTGACTCTAATATTTCCATCCCAAACATTGCTACAATTTTAGCTTAAAATTTAAAAATAGATTGCTTAGGAGATAACCAACTCATACACAAAATAATATCAAACTCCTCTATATCTAAAATTACTAGGTTTGCCAAATTTTTGTACCCCTTAAACATTATAGGACATACCCGATAAACCTGGTAACACATATAGATACCCCAACTAGTGTAGAAACATCCATAAAGGTACCAAGAAATTCATAGTTTATGTCTCAACCCTAAGAAAATTTTATCGATAGTTAGAAAAAAGTAGACCCAGGATCAAAAAAAATAGCTGCAATATGATCACAAATAAAAATAGTTCATGTTATCAAATAGTAAGAAGATTTTTCATTAGGTTAAGATGGAACAAAATAAGGTTTGTCTCTATTACTACCTTGAACATAAACTTTAGCATCCTGAGCACCACCTCTTTTGAATTTTTCCCCACATCGGTTATCTTGGTAACAACTCCATCATAACCATGGCCAGTACGTCTACCTTAGAATGACCTATAATATTTTCTTCACCACCACAACCTTTTATAACTAGAGGAGTATAAGCATAGAGTCAAGAAAGTCTAGTTTCTACAAGTAAACCATAACCTACCTCAATGTAAGCTTGAATTACATCAAAGCCAAAAAATTTCATTTTCTTCTTTTTGACCCTTTCATGATTTATAACAAATTACGCACACATTTTAATTTTTTCTTCCTTTCTAACCATTAGAAATCAATAACCATTAGTTACAACAAATTTTCCATAGTTCAGAACCTTAGGTTTTTCTACCCTTTAAATCCCAAAAATTATACTTTAGTTAGCATGAAAAATGATAATTCTACTCTAGATAGTGTTTCAATAACCCTAGGATCATTAAGAACTAATTTTACACTCAATACTATAAGTTGTACCCAATTAATAAATCAAGGCTAAACCCTAATTTCTACCATGAACATTTCTCTAGAAATATCTAAAAGTTCAAAAATGTAATTAGTGTTTAGAATTTTTAGGAACCTTACCTCCAAAGATGAAAATGCTTAAAAATAGTGGAAATCACATTTCTAGAGCTCTTATGCATTTTTGTTAGAAAATAGGAATGAAAATCATGATGCTGTTTTTTTTTAAGTTGGAAACAATGTTTTTGCTGTTGTGACAATAAAGTTATTGATTTAGTGCTATTGCGGTATAATTATGACCATAAAATAGTGGTACTTTAACCACTGTAGTGGTTCTATTGGGTGTCATGACTCAAGAATAACTCTTAAATGTAACGTGACGTTGAGAGTCATAAGTTTCCTCAAGCTAACTAATGTCTAGGAAGAAGACTACAATTACTCTTTACAATTGATGAATACTGAGCGGAAGCTAAACTACAGTTATATAATAATATTTAAAATCAATACCAATATTGAAGTGTCAACACTTACACTGTCTAACATAATCATTGCACTGAAAATCTAGCTCTTTGTTTGAAAGCCTCTAAATAAGATGAGTTAATGGGACAAGCCCATAGAGAAATCTAACTATTTGAGAACTGAATGTCTGAAGTAAAGAAAATAAATCTCAATATAATCCTCAAATGATAAGAACTCGCACTCTCTACTATAGAAAAAAAATATGGACCATGCTAACCATTAGCTGGACACGAAGCGTCCGAACCAATATTGTAAGACAAAATGTCAAAAAGAAAAGTATGTGTTTATTACTTCAAATGTATTGAGCATGTGAGATATGCACAATTTTATATAACATAAATATGATGAGGTGATATGATAAACTAAAATTAGATTGAAATCTATAAAATGATGCAATAACCAACTAGTAAGCTTCTAAAAATATAATATATTGAATAAACTAAATATAATGTCATGCAAAGTCTAAGTTTTAACTGTGGGAGTTTTTGTAACTGATATAGACAATGTGAGAAATATGGAATAGAACCTATAACCCATGTTGGGATAGTGTAATAAACCTTGCTAAGGGTATGAATCATGATTGGCATAAATTTACTCATGAGACTATTAAGGGCAATGAATACACTCTCAACTCAGGATGACCCTTTTAACCTATGGTGGCACGTAGTTTTAGGACTTAAGTCCAACATGGTGCTAAGTACTACTCACAACTTAATATAAATAATTACTTTTGAGGATGTTATCCATAATGATGGATGCCACACCATACTTCCATACTACTAGTAAACTTTGCTTTTATATAAAAACTGATCCACGATCATTGATGGTATTATAGATACCCTAGTTATTTAGAAACTTACATCATGAAAAAGAGGTCCATAGAATTAATGACATATCATGATTTCATGTATGTCTTGTCTATTACTGTTTGGAGTGGGATCTCCTAGTTGTATTATGTATACACATACACACACACATATATATTTCATGTATTTTTTAATCATGTGACTTTGTAAGTTTATAAGAGATATGTCATGGCTTGAGTAAATACATAAAAGGAACATATGAAGACTAAGATTTGGAAGGAATATATATTGTTGGACCTTATGCCTAAATCCTAACTCATGAAAATTATAATAGTCTAATAGTGTGTACTATTTAAGAATATAATTTTTAGTATGCATTATTTACAAGCACTCTGTATGTTGGTAACACAGATAGTATTGATAAAATAAGATTGAATAATAGAAACTCTATCCATAAATATCCTAATACATGAAAGCCTAAAGAAATGAGTATTCAATTAACAATGCATGGGATCCTACATCATCAGGTGTTTATAACTCGCCCCTTCTAAGAATGTGATTGTTCATGACAATTTCCATAATATAAATGGAACATGAAATCACAAAATTCATTTCCAAAATCATTGAATATCATTATACCTAGGGTTCATGAATATGATACTATCAAGGTAATGAATTTAATGGGAAAAAATATAGCATACTATTTATAGGAAATGAGATTCATGAGAATCATGACTGTAATGAAAACCCCTATTTCAAAATTTAGAACTTACTAAGGAAATGGGTGTATTTCAGGAATCAGTGGGGAAAGGATTTCCACTGATGAAATACCTCATACTAAGACTAAAAACCTAGGTAAAATTTTTTAATTTGAATGTCAAAACCTAGGTTAAGCTTTTTTATTTGAACTTCACAATGATGAACCCTTGTTCTTTCACTGATAAAGAGGAAGTTGGCAGTTCTCTTTGTATTTTGCTAAGCGTCATTTGATATTTTAATTAATGAGTGGTTTACAGTTGTTTATACTTATTAATCATCTTAGGATAGGATAAATAATGTATATTTGGTGTTAGGAGAGTGGGAAAAGACAAAATGACACTTTTAATTTATTTTAAAACTATTAGAATCATTCCAAATGACTCATGTGATGACTCGTGGTGTCTCGAAATGATTTGAATAGTTTCATCACTTATCACTGTATTCTATCTTCCCTACATCATTCTTGTAAGTTACCTTATGACTCATAGAGTCTCCCAATAACTCATAGGGCCACCTAACGATTTATAGAGTCTTAGTGGTCACCTCTGACAGCTTTGACAGTTATTCTATAAAATGGTTATACCTTTTTACACCAATGCCACATTTACAAAAAGTTAGTGTATTGGAAAGGTAATTGAGTACCATTAATTTTTTTGGGAATTAGAGAATCTAAATCTTAATATACTAGGAGTGATGGTTGTTTGAAGTTGACCCAGAAAGAATGTTACACAAGAACTTACCAAGAAAAGGACTTTTAAAATCAACTTTTGGTTAGGGATTCCTTATGATCTTAAATATCATCTAATATTTATGTCATGCTCATATAATTATCATATATGCTTGAATATTTTTTTGGTCTTAGCTTGGATTTCAGGAGTTACAATATTTGACTCTTGAGATCATTCGTCCCCGAATAAATATTAACATGAAAAGATAGGGAATGAGCTGAAATCCCAATAGTTAATAAAGCGATTTGAATATTGATATGATAACTTAATTTATAACTAAAACATAGGATAAAATAACTCATGAATGCATGTTATGCCATGGAAATAATTGAGGGGCATGAGATTAAAGAAAGTAATAGGGAGGAAATTGTTACCTTGAACTGAATTTGGGATGGGAATAAGACTCAACTATATTAATATACAAAACCAGTGCATGTAACATTTCATAGGAAATAGGCACATATATAGACTCAAGAGAGTACAACTGGAAAGAAAGAGAGAAAGTCACTAGTATTATTTGTCTGATCTTTGAACAAAACTACTGGTAATTTGTACTGATCTATATTAAGAGTTTAGAATCAACCATAGTATTCATGACTAAAAAGTATTCATAGAACTATGTAGCAATGGATTTTGGTATGAAACTTTTGATAGTCATTGAAAAATGAACTTTGTTTCTCTCACTCTCATCGTTAGGAAACCTAGTTGCATATAGGGAAAGAAATCACCAGTATGATATGAGTAATACATCTAATTGTAAAAGTTGGACATGGTATAAACATCCTAGTCCATGGATCTATGTTCACAGGATAAAGAGAAAGATGTATATTTAACCATGAGGCACCTTTTCTCTAAAATTTTATAGAATGAAGAAAGATTATCCTAGGCCAAAAATATTATTAGACTACTAAACTTTTTATAAAATACAACTAATAAATTCTTAATTAACATCAGTTCTACACTATCCTCCTCTATACGACACAATACACCCAATCTATGGAGTTTACATCAAATTTTCTTAAAGGTATACTATCCAAGGTTGCTACAGGATAAGTCTATCACAATTCTTTCATCATGTTCAAGCCTAATACAATGTACTAAGTGTTGCTCATAGAATGGACAACGTAGTCTTTACTATGGGAATATGAATTCTATATCAATTAGGGTCAAACTTTACACAATCAACCCTAAGTACTAATCAAAGGTTTACTATCCACACATAACAAAATCCACAAGGTAAATCCATGAATCATCCAATTTTACAACCCAACTATCACCAACCCCACTATAATATTATAATAAAGGTCATAATGACGCTACTAGGAAGATCTATACTGAGAGGGATACTACAAAATAATTAAATAAGTACATTCATAACCCTTGACAGTGTTGCATCCTAGTACACACGCAAGTGTACTTGGTCTCCCAAGTAGTAAAATAACCTTTAAAAGACATATTTTGATCCTACAGAGACTTGTGCTCATAATAACCTAACTCTTGTGTTATCCCCAGGATTAAACATGTGCAAAAGTAACCTATATCCCTTGAGAGTTGAAGACGTGAAGTAACTGCGAAAAAGTTGATAACATAAAGTGTTGGACACAATAGTGAGGAAGAACAAAGGGTCAAGACACTACAAACAACCCTACTTAGCAATATAATTTTGTCGACTCAGTTAATAATCTTGGTTCTTGATTCATTGATATAAATTTGTGAACAGTCATCCTTTAACCATCTATATAAATTATACCCAAAACTATATGATTGAGCGGGTATGTGAGAACTAAGTTAATTCATGACATGACCCGAACCAGGACCTAGTCGTGTGGGTGCCTCAAGCCTAATCGGGATAGAAAACTACCCCCAATACCCAACCATAACCAAATTGTACCCTATGTTGAATGAATTTCTGAACCTATAAATAGATAGAACAACAACTAATCAAAGACAATGATAAAATCCATAACCACAACCATCCAAAGATCCAATCGAACATCCAACCAGTGTCATCTCCAATACCAATACCAATGCCAAGGATAACACCAATACCGACACCACCCATGCCCATAGTAGAAATGTAAAGCCTCTAACCGAAAACAATAAACATCAGGTTCAGACATGCCCCCAACCATAGACAAAACCAAAGTCAAAGAAATAAATAAAAGTATGAAAAGATATCTATAGAATAAAATAGATTCTTCCGGAGTATGAAAGATCACCAATTAAGTCTGATATGAATGTTGTCCCCGAATCCAAGATCAAAGAGCAGGTGGAGTAGTATAACCAGTTGTTGCATCGCATGGGGGTGCAACGCTCGAAGATGAGTTAGCGGGTTAACTCTAGCATGCACTCAGGAATAAGGATAAAATAATTCCAACAGTTAAAACTAGGTAAATAACCAAGTGCATTGACATTTATACATATGTATATATTTAATATCGGGAAAGGGAATCGGGTTTATCATGCATTTAAAATTTAACCTAGGTTATGTAGCTTGACTATCCTAAAACCACCTAGGGTCTATATGGATCAAGTGTTACCCTCTGAATGGGCCCCAGGCCCCAGTATGTGTAGCCACATGAACTGGAGATATCATAGAGGCTGGGGATTCCCGTGTACCTATTTCCCTCCATGATACATATATACAGATATAAATTAGGAGATTCCCATGTACCCCATATGTATATGGTCCCCTGACCAGCCCTTATGTAGGTAAACATGATTTTCTAGTGTCCGTCCATCAAACTCAAACCTTCATGGCTAGCTATAACAACTCGCCATAATTGCCTAATTAAATCCTATAGCATATAACCAAACCACAAATTCCAGAGGTTATTACAAAGGCATTATGAAGTGGTACACCATACCGACTATAGCTTGCAAGCAATCTCATCAACCTATACTTAGGGGATTTTTATGGAACCCATAGGATTTCCAATCAATCAAAACTATGGCAACTAGGGACTTTCTAAATCATTTATTTCAATCAAACCATTTAGGGTTCCATTACCATATTCTGAAATTCAAGGCTTTCAATAAAAGTCAAACTATGTGCCAAAAATATTCTCATTGGTATTTTAACAAACATGTTGAAGGTATAAGATTACCAAAACCAAAACCAAGAACCAAATAACCATTCCCATACAACCACACGTTCAACCCAACAATATAACATAAAAACTCATAAATGGAACACGGGAATCATCATCAGACCATTAGTAACAAAAAAAACCCAACATATATTTCCAAACCAACACAAACCCACAATAATGCCAAGAAAATCATTAAGTAAAACATGCTTTTAATTTAAAATAAAAATGAGGGAGAAGTAACATGCCTTAGCTACAAAAGAAGATGGAGAGAAACCACCCTTGATATCCTTACCTGGCAACCTTAAAGAAACCTTAGCCTTTTTTCGAACCAAGAGCTTTATAGAGATTTAAGAGTGTTTTAAGAGTGTTTGATTTGGGAATAGTAGGTTAATAAAGTACCAAGAGTGTTTTAATTCATGGGGTCAAAAGAAATTAAGATGGGAAATTTCCAGAATACCCCCAACTTAAACTATAAAAATTCCCGCAGATGGGTATGGGTGGACCTCTCTACTCGTACCCATATTATACGAGTAGTACCATCAAGTTGTAACCAAAACAAAAAGTTGGACCTCCATACACTGTCCATCATATGACTCCCATTTCCCCACTTATACCCATAACATAAGAGTAGTACACATAGGTCATATCCAAGAAATAATCAAAGATGATGAAGACTAGACAATGTATGACTCTAATAAACCACTCATACCCTATCCTTATGGCTCATAGTGAGCCATTTGTACTCAGAGCCAAGTAAAAATGCTAAGTTTCAGATCAAGTAAAGGATCAACCCAACGACCAGTCACCAAATCATATGACCAATACCACAAAACCATATCCATAATAGAAACTTTACCACCAAACAATAGACATCCTATAAGTTTTTCACCTTACCCGCCATATGATGAGACGTATGATCAATGGAATACTCAAACATACAAAATTTAAGAAGGACCTGGACATAGAATGTTTTAATTCATTTATATTTCTTCCTATATATGATTCAAATGGGAAAAATTAGGTATATTCCTATCATAAACTCAAATCCTAACTTTATTGTGTGTTCTAATCTGTTGCTTCTCCTTTCGATCTCTCAATAGAAATATAGATTTATCCTAAGAGTCGCAAATTCAAAGAAAAGTACTAAAAAGGATATATTAACAACCAATTAATATATTAAACATAAATAAGAAAAAAATATAAGCTTAAGTAATCATGTTCTTGGCCTCAACCCTAGAAGAGGATGTTTAGCCGCTCCTAGTTTTACAATGAATTACAAAATGGAAATCCATGTACAAAAACCAAAAGTAAACCAAGGAAAAGATTTAGATCCATAAAATAAACCCCCTCAAGTGGATTTCTTGCCCTAAAATTCAAACCAGTTCTTTACAACGTCCTAAGTGTCCTATTTATATAGGGAAACCAAGAGCTCATTTTGGAAACAAGTGTGTGTCACATCTATGTGTTTGCCCAGTAAGTGCATGTCAAGCCCTAATTTCTTATGCTAGGGAGCGTGGCATGCCCTAGTGCTATGAAATTCAAGATTTCATCCATATTTGCTCAATACATTTAGCTTTGAGTTGCTCATTTCGTGGTTGTCTTTCCACTTCAAATTCTGCTTGTGTAGCAACCCATTTTGAGTTTAACATACCTTGAGGAATACTATATCATCTCAAACCACAAATTAGTGCTTAAAAAAATGGAATCAAACAACATCTACTACAACAACACATAGCTCAAGCTAGTAACACTAGTTTTCTTTTCTAACCACTAAGTGATCATTTTCACTCTAAAATTATTTTGAAAACACAATAAATATCTTAAACAAGTACATTAAAAATTGCACTCTCAATTGTATGAATATCAACTTATTATGCACACGATAAGTCCTTAACACTAGACTACATACTTAGAGATAATGATACTTAGGTGCATAAATCCACCTAAGATCATCACCCCACACTTAAAGCCTTGTTCGTCCTCAAACAACATGTTATATTGAGCATCATAAATGTGGAAGACTCCAATATTAATAATACAAATAATAAAAATTCAAGCTAGCACAACAATGACTACCAAAATAGAAGTTCTACTTTAAGCATGCCATACAAATTTGAAAGCTTATGAACACTACTTCAAACATCGTAGCCTCATGAATTAACACAACTATGTTAGAAAACTAATGCATATTACTCAATCAAATAGATCATACAAATCACCACAAAATCATGAAGCATGCTCCCTTACACAAGAGAATTACCTATTTTATACATAGAGATGTAATTCATTACAAGAATTGGTATAAGGATCAAATTTTTGCTTACTCTTACAAAGAATTCACATTTCACACCAGATGAACCAGAAGCTTGCCCTTAGTGTAGTACTCCACCATTATAGGAATATAAAAGTTTAAGATTAAATAGGAATTTATGGGTTGTAATGTAGGCTAAGGGATAGGTAGGAACTATTTTTTCCAGTAATAGTGACTATCTTCCTTAAGCACTTTAATGCATTACATTATACATTGAAATTCATTCTCAGCAACAAATTTTTCAGTATATTTATCTACCCACTCATCTTTTGGTTTACCCTATCTCCTTAAGCTAGTTCACTTAAAGCTATGAGGGAGTATCTTCTACAAACACATAATTCAATTTTGATCAATTTTCTCTTTTCATTACATTATCCCCGATAACACAAACTTTTTCAACACTAAGAGTTACATTTTTAGGGCTTTTTATTGACCTTTTCAATCTTCATTTTTATACTCCTTAACCAAATTAATTTCTTAACTAAGTGCTTTGGAGATTTTGATCAAATAACGGTCGATAAAATAAGGGGAATAAGCTACTTCCAAAGAATAGTCTATGGGCTCAGTAGGGCTAACTCAGATTACGCAAAAGGCTACATAATAGAGGGAATAAAACACGGCTATCAATGTAATGCCTCTATCATCTTCTGAATATAACAATCTTTATTTTTCTCTGCACACACACCAAGAAAGTTCTATATATTACTATACAATAAGGAATCTACAAGAATGCCTCACATCATACATGGCACATGATCAAGTCATGTAGGATCCCTGTAACCTCTAAACAATGTAATAGAATGAATTCAAAATTAATCCAATATTGCATAAAGTCAAATAAATGATCCTAGGAGTCTCAAAATTAGTCATTAAACACACTCTACATACTTTCACTTTCAAAACCTCTTGAATCATGTAATCATACATAGCAACTAGCAATAGAATCTTACTTATTCCTAATACAAAAATTTAAAAATTTACTCCAAAAAAATGAATAAGAGATACTGTTTTTAAAGGGTTCCCCATCGAAAAAGAAAATAAAAGAAAAATCAAGAGGTGCGTGATATTTTCCCATGCTAGACTGACACCAATTTAGACTAACAAAAAAAGAGAAAATCCTCTTGAAATTTATTCAAATTTAGTCAAACACTAGAAAAACCATTAAAACAAAATCCTATAGCTACACTTTACCCTAAACTAGTGGAGGATTCCCTACCCCATACATAAAAACACACTTTGTCCCCAAAGTATATCTCAAAAGTAAGAACAATAATGTTCCCTCGGTCCTCTAGGACTAGCTAGAAATATCATTAGTCATCAGTGAGGTCCAGTGGACCACACACCATGTCTTTCCCATCCTTAATAGAGAAGATCTTCGATACTCAGACTTCCCATCATTCTGTAATTTAAAAGACAAACAAAAACAAACATTATGATAAAGAAAACTATGAAAATAATGTACCTCCCTTAACTTTAATTAACTACAAAGCAACTTCGGATTTATTGTTGTGGCATGACCCACATCACTACTTCCTCTATATTTCTCTATTCTCTACCTCCTAATCGGATGCCATCTTCTCACTCTTTTCTAACCTCTTGAGTTTGTACGCTCAAGGTCTGTATTTTTTCCAACAATAGCCTTTCCATGCTCTTCTTTTTGCTTCCCAACTTTGGTTTTAAATGGTATCTTGGGTAACTATATTTGATATTCCAGAGAGGTCATTGGTGGTTTTCCCTCAACCATCCCACACTCATCCACTTCTATAGATGTAATCATGCATAAATCCTTATAGTGTGAATATGTATTCAATGGTTTGTATACTTAGAAGAAAACCTCTTCATCATTTAATCTCTATATTATTAGTACCTTGTCATCTACATCATAATAAAGAACAATAATGTCAGCAGGAATAATGAATTTTCCAACATTCATGAAGACATCTTTGATGATTCCTTTAGGCTGCACTCAGGTTCTATTAGCTAATTAGAGCACCACAAACATGGCCTTGGCTTCCCCAATTCAAGAGTATTACAAATATATAGGGGATTCAAATTTATGGTCACTTAAAGCGTGAACCACATTATTTTCACCAATTTGCATAGAAAGGGTAAAATACCCTGGTCCTTCAACTTCTTTAGAATATTCCTTATAATAACTAAACTGTACTTCTCATTAAGAGTCATTGACTCAATATCATTTAGATCTATCTTATATGTCGACACATCTTTTAAGTAGTTTGTATACTTAGACATACCTTGTAAAATATCTAATAATGGGAATTAATGTAAAGATCTCTGAAAAAAGAACTTCTTTAAATATGGATTATCATTAGCCTTTTTGAACATTTATAATAATTGGAGTGGTGGTGTTTCTTGTACCCGCTCATCTTTTTTAGTTTTTGGTTACTCAAACTCTTCCGATATTCAATATTCTTGGATGCAACTTGCATCTCTTCTGCCAGTTATGGAACCAAACTCTGCCTGAAGTTCCTAATTTTTTTTATGAGGTCTATTAATGAGATCTTAACCTCTTCTCAGAGTAATTTCCATAACCTGCTTTGGGTTCTCTATGTCACTTTGCAAACCCTATTGAGGTTTGATATTTTGGGCCTTAGCTATCAGTCCCAACTACGCCTCTATATTTTTTAGAGCAAGTGGTAATTTTTTTGTATTCATTTCTTCTTTATTGGCAAGGATATTTTTCTATGTTTCTTCAATATTACTAACCTTCATGTTTGGTTGTTGCTGAAACTGCTAAGTATAAACCTTATCATTTCCCTATGAATTGTTGGGCTTACTCTGCCACTCCTGATTGTAGGAATTTACATAAATTGCCATTTGTACATGGCCAAAAATTCTAGATTTTCTCCACATAAGTCTGTCTAAAGACAACTAATCCTATAAATTTCACAAAAAGACAGGGTTTGTTAGACTGTATTTACTTAAACCTGAGGTTGGTTCACACTCAACGTACTAAACTACATCATCATTAGATCTTGCAAGGCTGATAGTTGAGCAGACAAAGTTGTGATATTAATGACCTCAATCAAATCTGCAGGCTTTTTCACTGCACTTCTAAAATATCACCATGCAGTGAAAGATTACCTTATGCAATTTGATTCAAGATATTATAAATCTCATTATATTTTTTCTCCTAAGATTGACTACTACAACTGAATTTAGAAAATTTTTGTGTTATGGTTAAGATCATAAACAATATTATGACCTAATACCTTGGTTGTCCGTTGGTGATGTGCACAGTCTCAGAGAAGATATTTGTAATGATCCAAATATGGTACCCGGAATGCTACATGGTGCTCATGACCCCGAAGTACCACAAGCTAACTCATGACTAATATCTGTAACTGGGCACTGCATAATATATTGTATAAATGCAGAAAAAGGCTGAAAGGCCATAAGGTTTAAATATCTGATAAAATATAACATCTAGAAATACGATATATCAATACCCAAAATAAAACTAAAATAACTGTCTGAACATGCTATAGTTTGGAAGCCTCAAAACTGTCAAAAAAACTGGGGAGTTGATGGGACATGTCCCTAACTCACTTCGGACTACTGGAATAATAAAGTAATCAAATAATCATGCTATCCTCGAATGATAAGGACTCAGTGCTAGTCTGGCTGCTGAACGTCTGATCTACTAAGGATGCTCTGGTGCTCGTGTTTCTGAACCTTTGGTATAAAAACACCACAGCGCAAATGCATCAATACGATTGAATGTACTAGTATGCAAGTGAGGTAGGCTGAATGTAAGGTATTTATATGCATGAACAATACTAACTGACTGAATAACATGAATATGAGAATATATGAATGAATACGTGAACTGTGACTTACATCATGACATCACTGAATCTGAATACTGATAACATAAGTTCGTATAAATGATATACTATTATCTGAATGACTGTGTCTGACAGTCCTATTTCTGATGGAAGTAGCTGAGTTTTGTACTGAACTGGGAGACTGTATCTGACAATCTTGAATTCTGTAGAACTATCTAAGCTCTATTACTGAGACTGAAACTAAGACTGTAACTGTGGAAAGTAGTCATCTAACCGATAGGCCCCAAATGAGATAATATAAAAGAGTTGGGGTCCAATTTGTAACCCCAATTGGATGGGTGTCAATTCCGCGCCACTGGTAAGGACAAGCTGTGAGTAATCCCTTATCTAACAATTACTCTAAGGAGAATGGTGGGACCATTATCTAATAGTTTAAGTCATCTCATCAACCCTCATCTATAAGGTTAGATGTCTCAACCTACACTGGCTACGTAGTTCTAGAGCGTAAGGATTGCTTCTAAGAATCACACCCTCTACTCGTAAGTGAGTTCCCATCCTTGGGCTCACTCGATGATGAATCCTACTACCATATGATTAGATACTAAATTAATTATACTAAACTGACTGGACTGAGTTCACTAAGTTCTGTTAACTGACGGAATACTACTGAGATTACTGAATTTCTGAGATTACTGAGTTTACTGAGTTTTCCTGAGTCACATGACTGACTGAGTTCTATGAATCATGGCTTGACTGAGAGTATCTGGAAAACATAACACTAGCTCTAGGAACACAGCTAAATTGTTGCGTACAAGTACCCTCAGGACCCGATAGCATGAAACTAACAAAACATGACACTTCTTGACACATCACCATTGTCAACAATTCATAGTACAATCATTGGGGATTTTCATGAAGTATTCACATGCTATAAGCTTACACATGAATCAGGATGCATGTAAACATATCATAATTTCATAAGCCTAATCTCATGAGCATTACATCAATCCATTACAAAGCATAATAATAACGTAGGAGTCATATCGAACATAAGAATTCTCATAAGGATATGATTAAGCAGAAGTCAGATGAGAACTTATATTATGCATATGAGAGGTTCAAATATTGTAATACCCAAACTTTCTTTAAGTCAAATCTAGTCTCCGAAAGAGTTAGTGATGACTTCCTAAATTATTAATATTTAAATCAGATAGAAATTGAAAGGGTATTTGGAAAATTGTCATGTGGAAAATTGAATTAGCTTTCCAAAGATACCAATTTTGTCTCATCCGACTTCTACTTAATCTCATTGAACATCATAAAAATGGACCAAATACTTAGATTCTGAATTCCATTAAGTCCTCAAAACTAGACTAAATACATATCGATTATGACATTTAGGTGCATATATCCACCTAAGATCTGACACTCAACAAGGGTGAGGATTACAATACATTACAAACGATCTTTTTCATGGAGTTATGTATAAGAATATACTTTGCATATTGTGAAATCACTTATCAACTAGAATATATTACGAGTACCCTGGACTAAGCATATTGGGAAATCATTAGTGCTTGAATCATGAGCTATAGGATTTAAGACTGATACATTGGGTTCACAATGCACGAATATGGATTACTGAGATAGACTATTACTCTTTATAATAGTAACTAAGGATGAACATACATCTTAATAAAGTGGGTACATCATAATGATGTCATGCAAGAGCAAGAGTCATAAAGATATAAGTGTACTAAATAAGATAAGATAAGAATGGTTTATACCTCCAAATTGCTCTATTGTAGAACTTGCTAACGTTACTACCTAACTCTATAAAAGCAAAATGGTTCTACACTATATCATCTCCTCCTTATATAAAAGTTACCATACAAAGTTGCTAGTTTTTTTTCTTATCCATGCACTTGAACTCACTAAAATGATCAAGGAATATCCCTTTAGGGTTTGCTCCTATTTATATACTTCGTGAAAAGGAAAATAATATATCTTGTCCACACTTCTTGGTCGTAATCTTCTAATTTCATCTAAGATATAATGTAGGCGATATTCATAGTTTTCTACCTATTCTTTATAATAACCTACACAACTTGTGAAGATATACTACCCAACACTTCTTTCCTAGAGTTTTCCATGACACTACTCATCACAAATATTAGTTTATTCTAATCTATGAATATTCACCACTATAGAAGGATAAGGGCCAGAGGACTATAAATGCATGAAGCAGAACAATTGGAAACATACGCAACTCAGCCTTAGTAGAATCATTCTGACTCGTTTAGCTAGAGGATGAATGGGATTGATTTGAGTGTTGACTAAAGCCTGTGCTATAATAGGTACCCAACTGATTTTGGTGAACTGGAGGGGTTGTAGAGAAAGTGGGATGAACCTCCTGGAAAACCTCCTTGCCCTTTGCTGAAGCTACTAGACAATCTCTTAACTTGTGGACAAGCTTACCACAAGCACAAAAACATTTATGTCCTGCCAAACACTTTTTTTTATGTTTCCTGACATAATTGTTGGAAGTGCGGTGGGATTTTCCCTTTATAATATTTGTCAATGGATGAGAGCCATATTCTCCCCCATTCATAGTATAAAAAGACTTTGGGGAAAGAGAAAAATTATTACCTCATGATTGCATTGGCTCTGATGACCATTGTAGAAATGAAGATTGGTTCCCACTATTGATCTTCCAACTGTTAGAGTTACCATTCCATAGTATGACCATCATACTCTCCTTTTTTTCTCATCTTACCAACAATACTTGCAAAAACTAAGACCATCTAATCAAATTATAAGTTATAGCTCGGCCCAATAGTTGGATGGCATCAGAAAACTCTACTTAAGAAATGACAATACTAAAAGGTTGATCAACTTATGTGGAAGGGATACAATTTTGATCACTTTTTTGAATAATAATTTTTTAAGGAGAAATATTTTTAAATACGTAAGGCATGAATTAGAAGGATCAATAGAGTGAACTCAATTGCATGACCTGATCATGAATGAAATAAAGCATTTCTAAAATACTTCACAGGCTCTCATTCATAATTGCGGTGTGTGTCAGAAACATGAATAAGAATCTACTTAACACAACTTTTAGACACCATAATACACTTTAGACTGGAGGATCTGATACTAAGTTTGTTATATCTCTAGGATATCCCTAGTCGTAAATTAGTGCTTAGAGTCAGAATAATCCCAAACTAAACCTTGGACAGGGATAACACAAAACATATTGCATATAACTGATTAATACTGAGTGGAATATAAACTAAATTAATAGAATGATATTTAAAACCAATACAAATACTAAAGTGTTGAAATTAATAATGTATGACATAACCATTAAGCTTTAAAATCTCAATATATGTCTGAAAGCCTCTAAATAGGATGTGTTGCAGGTACAAGCCCTTGCCTAACTCAAACTGTCTCAAAATTAAATGATTAAGGTAAGAAAAATAATGTAAATCTCATCCCCAAACTATGAGTACTTACCAACCTCTAATACGAATATAAGTGTAGAACCATGGTAATTGTAAGATGGTTGTGGAATATCCAAACCTATAATATAAGACAATATAATGAAAAGTAATGCATACGGTTTGTACTTTTAATGTACTGATCATGAGAGATATATACAATACTATAAAATCTAAATATGTTGAAAGTGACCAGTTGATAAGTCATCACTTTGACAACTTCCTATCATTTTTTAAGCCTAAATTATCATGCTTTTTCAATGATTTGTTGTTACTTTATTACTTAATGCTCATTTGTGTAGGTAAAAGTGAAAAGAAAGATGATCAAGGAAACTTGATAAAAATGAGCTAAGGAGAAGTTGAAAAAGAAGAAATGTGAGCAAAAAGAACAAAAGCTGAAATTGCAGGCCTAGGAGTCATCCCTTGGTTACTGCAATCGCAACCTGAGGGTCACAATCGCAATCAGTCAATATGTCAAGTGAAGTGTGATCGCGAGATGACTACCGCGATAGTAGTGTCGCGATCGTGGTACAAAGATGGCAGTCGCAGTAGCACAAAAAATTTCAAGAATATTTTTTATAATATCGGGCGAATATGGAATTAGGGCTTAAATAGGGATTTTTAGTTTATTTTGCACATAATCTTTTATCTTACATTCTTGGAGCTTGGTTCCTAAATTTATACTAATTTGAGCTATGACTTAATAAGAGGAACTGCAAAGACTGGATTCGACATCTTCAATTGAAGATTCATTGGAGCTTAAAGTGTGGTTTGCCTTATCTTTATTTTTTATGAACAACTTTGATAGAAGTTTTGGGTTATTTATGTTTATGATGTGTATAATTTTCTCAATCTACCTCTTGGGATTATGCTTGAATAGGAAGCAATTGTGCATGGGTTGTGATATATTTGTGTGGAATTTATGTTGTTGATGATGAGTTCTATTGTTTCTTGATTAAATAGGTAGATATTTATGAGTGAAAGCCCCAAATGCCTAAATGGGATTGATAGATGAAAGTCCCAAGCTCTTGAAAACTCTAGCCATCCTTGAAAATGGGGTTTTGGGTGAACTTTAGAAACCCACATCATCCTTGAAAGAGGTATGTAGGAACCAAAGAAATAGTAGACAATTCATAGGTGTGTCTTGCAAATTTTTCACTATATTAGACATAAGTGTGATTAGGAGGTTTACTATCCCTCGGGTTCAATCCTTGAAATAGGAGTGCCTAGTTGAGGTATTGGGTGGCTTAAATTATACACTCATTAGGTACTTGAAAGGGTCAACGAGTGATATCTTTGTGGCTTTGTTTAAAAACTAGCCTCAAGGAATTTAAACCTAGCCTACCATATCATCAACAACTAGAATTTGCATCGAATAATTACATACCCATGCAAATCTTACCCCTAGGATAGCATAGTCCAAATATCCATTTCTAATTGATTACACTCTAGTTATTCTTAGTTTAAAATTAATCCTTTAGAAGCCCAAGAATTACTTTCATGTTTGAAAACATAAAAAAAAAAACTATTTTTTACTATAGGTTTGAATTTAGTTAGTAACTCTTATTCCAAACCTAGTCAATTGCCAATCACATTATTTTTCCTAGATTCAACCCCGACTCTTGTTGGGTAAATATATTGTCAATGACCTCCTTGCACTCAAATTGACGTATTAGTTGAGCGTTTTCAAAATGGCGTCGTTGTCGGGAAACAATTTGGTGTATTGAGTTAGTTTGGAATTTTAGCTTACTGGCTTTGTTTCAAACTTGTAAATATTTTTTTGTTATTTTCTTTTATTTTTTATCTTAGGTAAATTTTTATTTTTATTCATTTTTTACTATGGCATCTTGAAATGAACATGAGTTCAGCGGTCGAAAATCCTATCATGACAATCCATATCCATATTGTAATAGACTCTATTTTGGCAAGATTGTAGATATTATCCCAGGAGAGAGATGTGTGAACCTTCTTGATCTTATAGGGAGCATTATGTTCTTTGTGTGGTGGTCAAGATAGACATGGGAATGATTGTCCAAATACCCCCTCCCGCCATTATAATTACTCGGTTTCTAGTTCTTCTCATAATTTTGATAGGTCTTATGAGAAAAAAGGAAGAACAGAGTACAAAAACTATTATTTTTGAAAAAATGTTTAAACTTATATTAGAATTGGTGGAATCAATGGAAGATAACATTCGTGATATATATCAAGAAATTGGGGCATATAATGAGGAAAGCTAGAGGATTGAAGAGATGGGCATAGAGGTCAATCATGCAAACACTACGACCATGCCCACGCCTCAAAATGAGCTTAACATTAAAGAATCCTCGGGAAATTCCCAACCAACCGAGCATAATATGACTGTAGATACCAAAATAAAGGACATGGCACTAGAGTCAAGAGAACAATCCAATTAAATTTCTTGTGAAGGCACTAGTCCATTTCGGGATAATTATTCAAATAGGGATGTTATTCCAGGATTGAGGGATAGTCCTCATTCAAACCATCTTTCAAAATTATAGTTGGCGAATGTGATGCAAGTTCACCTAATCAAATAAGTGATGTGTTTTGGAGATTAGGAGGAAAATTCCTTTATTTTGGAGTTTGTCATTCCAAAAGGGAAAAATGAATCCGCTCACCTGAATACCAATCAAAGTAAAATTCGGTGTGTAACAAGTGAATTTTTTATGCTCTTACAAACATCCAACGATCCTATTAGAAGGCTAGATGTGAAGTTGGGTAAAAGGTATAAATCATCAAAGTGAAGATATAAAAAATATTTCATTGTGTCCTCACTTTAGCCCAAAATTCCTCAAATATGCAATGATATAAAGTTGGGCCGCCATTTCAAGTCTTCCAAAGGGAGACATAAATTTGATAGGCAAAAGATGACATGCCGTAACTTTAACTAAGGCGTTTCTTGGGAGGCAACCCAGGGAGTTTTTCTTGATGTTTTCTAATATTATTTTCTTATTTATTAAATTTTCATCTTGTTTTTGGGTGTTTGTAGGTGATAGCATAATTTGGAATGGGTACCTAAAGAATGAAACCCCGGATAAGTATATTGGACTTTCATTTTTATCACTTTCTCTCTTTAACAAGCTCACAAGGTATGCTCCTTAGTTAAATCTTCTTTGAAGTATGAATAGTTATCACATTCAATAATTTCTTTTGGTTTAAATTTATTTTATTTGAGATTAATTTTGTGGAAAATGGTTGTTGGGGTGAATATATTTTAATTTTTGTCTTGCTTTACATGCCCAAATTACAAAATCTTGCTTCCACACACTAGTGCACACCATGTGTTTGATAAAACACCCACTTGTAGTTTGTTTTCAAAATTGAGTGGTGGGTGATTTATTTGGGTTAGTATGATTTCAAATGGTGTGATTAATTATGAATTGTTGCATTGAGCTTGTTCACATGTGTTGTTATTCTATCTTTCAATTTCTTACTTTCCATGCACACCACATGATTGTTAAAATATCAATAAGAGAGAAATATCTTATATACGTGTAAGGGTTAATGTGAACTTTATTTGGGCATTATGTGATCATTTTTGGAGCATAGCTTTGAGTCTAATTGGTCTTGAATCTGGAATAACAGGTGGCCTTTGATTGAAATTGTTTAGCAATGTTTCACCCATGGTAAGAGATACATGAATGCAAGCATTGCCCTATGATTGATTGAGTGATGCCATTCTTAAGGGTATAGGGTTGTTTATGTTTCAATTTGTGTTATGAGTGTTTTATGATCTAAATGGGCGATATGTGAAGTGGTGAGCAAACAATCCTATGAGGTTTAATGATAATGTTGCGTTGCATTCACCCATGTTTTTCTTTAATTATTTAGGAAGAGGAAAAAATTCAAATATACTTTCAAAATGTCATTGGCAGGAAATAAATAATTTTAAAAAAAACAAAAAATATAAATATTTTTTGAAAAAAGATCAAGGATGTTTTTGAGCTTTCTTTTAAGTGAAACTATTAGATTAAATTTTTGCCTCTCTTTACAAGGATTAGTCATTACTCGGAGTAATTTATTAACCTCAAAGATATATTGATATAAAGTTGGGCCGCCATTTCAAATCTCCCAAATGGAGACATAAATTTGATAGGCAAAAGATGTCGTGCCGTGACTTTAACTAAGGCATTTCTTGGGAGGAAACCCAAGGAATTTTTTTTAATGTTTTGTAATATTATTTTTTTATTTATTAAATTTTTATCTTGTTTTTGGTTGTTTGTGGGTGATATCATAAGTTGGAATGGGTACCTCAAGATTAAACCCCAGATAAGTATATTGGACTTTTATTCTTATCAGTTTTCTCTCTTTAACAAGCTCACAAAGTATGCTCCTTAGTTAAATCTTCTTTGAAGTATGAATAGTTATCACATTCAATAATTTGTTTTGGTTTAAATTTATTTTATTTGAGCTTAATTTGGTGGAATGTGGTTGTTGGGGTGAATATTTTTGAATCTGTGCCTTGCTTTACATGCCCAAATTGCAAAATCTTGCTTCCATACACTAGTGCAAACCATGTTTTTGATAAAACACCCACTTGTAGTTTGTTTTCAAAATTGAGTAGTTGGTGATTTAATTGGGTTAGTATGATTACTAATGGTGTGATTAATGATGAATTGTTGCCTTGAGCTTGTTCACATGTATTGTTATTCTATCTTTCAAGTTCTTACTTTCCATGCACACTACATGTTTGTTAAAATGTCAATAAGATAGAAATGACTTATATGCGTTTAAAGGTTAATATGAACTTTTTGGGTGCATTATGTGATCATCTTTGGAGCATAACTTTGAGTCTAATTGGTCTTGAATATGGAATAAACGGTGGTTTTTGATTGAAATTATTGAGCAATGTTGTGCCCATGGAAAGAGATACATGAATACATGCATTGCTCTATGATTGATTGGGTGATGCCATTCTTAAGGGTATAGGGTCGTTTATGTTTTTATTTGTGTTATGAGGGTTTTTTGATCTAAATGGGCGATATGTGAAGTGGTTAGAAAAGAATCCCATGAGGTGTAATGATAATGTTGTGTTGCATTCACCCATGTTTTTCATTAATTGTTAAGGAAGAGAAAAAGGTTCAAAAATGCTTTCAAAAGGACATTGGCAAGAAATAAAATAATTTTAAAAAAAACAAAAGATAAATTTCTTTTTGAAAAAAGATCAAGGAAGTTTTTGAGCTTTCTTTTAAGTGAGACCATTAAATTCAATTTTTGTCTCTCTTTACAAGGATGAGTCATGACTCGGAATAATTTAATAACCTCAAAGAGGTATTGATGTAAGGTTGGGCTGCCGTTTCAAGTCTTCCAAATGGAGACATAAATTTGATAGGCAAAAGATGTGGTGCCGCTACTTTAACTAAGGAATTTCTTGGGAGGCAACCCAAGGAATTTTTCTTGATGTTTTCTAATATCATTTTTTATTTATTAAATTTTCATCTTATTTTTGGGTGTTTGTAGGTGATAGCCCAAGTTGGAATGGGTAATTTAAGATTAAACCCCGGATAAGTATATTGGACTTTTATTTTTATCAGTTTTCTCTCTTTAAAAAGCTCACAAGGTATGCTCCTTAGTTAAATCTTCTTTGAAGTATGAATAGTTATCACATTCAATATTTTCTTTTGGTTTAGATTTATTTTATTTGAGCTTAATTTGGTGGAATGTGGTTGTTGCCGTGAAGATTTTTGAATGTGTATCTTGCTTTACATGCCCAAATTGTAAAATCTTGCTCCCATACACTAGTGCACACCATGTGTTTGATAAAAGACCCACTTGTAGTTTATTTGCTAAATTGATTTGTGGGTGATTCAAATGGGTTAGTATGATTACAAATGGTGTGATTGGTGATGAATTGGTGCATTGAGCTTGTTCACATGTGTTGTTATTCTATCTTTTAAGTTCTTACTATCCATGCACATCACATGTTTGTTAAAATGTCAACAAGAGAGAAATGCCTTATATGCGTGTAAAGGTTAATGTGAACTTTCTTGATGCATTATGTGATCATTTTTGGAGAATAGCTTTGAGTCTAATTGTTATTGAATGTGGAATAACCGGTGTTCTTTGATTGAAATTGTTGAGCAATGTTACGCCCATGGTAAGAGAGACATGAATGCATGCCTTGCCATTGATGGATTGGTTGACGCCATTCTTAAGGATATAGGATCGTTTATGTTTCTATTTGTGATATGAGTGTTTTATGATCTAAATGGACGATATGTGAAGTGGTGTGGAAAGAATCCTATGAGGTGTAATGATAATACTGCATTGCATTCACCCATATTTTTCTTTAATTGTTTCGGAAGAGGTAAAAGTTCAAAAATACTTTCAAAATGTAATTGACGAGAAATAAAATGATTTTAAAATACCAAAAATATAATTTTCATTTTGAAAAAAGATCAAGGATGTTTTTGAGCTTTGTTTTAAGTGAGACCATTAAATTAAATTTTGTCTCTCTTTACAAGGATGAGTCATGACTCGCAGTAATTTATTAAACTCAAATTGCTCAAATTAGTTGGGAGATTAACTTTTTGCTATATGAGTATGATGCTATGGGTGGTGAGATATTTGTATAATTTTTGTACATATTCCATGTAGTGTGTTCAAAGAAAAATCTTAGACAAGTTGCATTTGGAGAATGATCGAAGGCCATTTTTGACCCGTTACATTGCCAAATTCCCATCTTAATATTTTTTCCTAGTTTACCCCATTGAGCCTTTTTATCCATTTTTTTCTTTGTTTAGTGATAACCTTGCGAAAACACCTAAGCCCTATTTTTTAAAATCCTTTTTTTTTTGCCAATTAACCTCCTTGGATGCATTAAATGACTCAAAGTAATGGAATGTAGGTGAAAGTCTAAGTTTTGGGGGGATTAATATGATGTGCTAAGATTCACCAAGAAAGGTGTACGTAAGGTGGTCAAATCATGTGCTTAAGAGATGAGACATATTTGATGATAAAGGTGTTTATCCTAACCCATAAAATATAATGAAAATGAGGCATATGAGGTGGCTAAGAAGTGCTTAAAGTTAGAAAGTCTCTTGAAAAAGCCAAAGAAATGAAGAAAGAAAATGGTGGCTTTGAATTCTTTTGTAAATGCTAAAAAAAAGAAAAGAAAATATGAGAAATGATTTAAAAGAGGATAAGGTATATAGTTTTAAAATCTTGGGGTAGAAGCGGTCAAGAAAATGCATTGAAGGAAGTATTTTAGTCAATTGTTCCATAGATATTCCTTCGCACACTTTAAACCTTCATCTTAACCTGCAAGACCTTGGTGATTCTAAACTAGGTAAGTCTACATTAGTGGAGAAAACACAAAGGGCAAGCCTATGGTTATACTCACTGTAATTGAATTTCTTTGCAAGTGTGAATGTGAATTATTTAATTATTTAAGCTCCTTTAGAAATTTCAATGTCTTTTTTGTGTGTGGAGCTAACTCTTGCTTGTGAGCGGCATCGATACTTTTGAGTAGAGGGTGCAATCTTACTCTCGATTTGGGTAAATGGGTGAAGTAAGTTACATTGTTAAGATGGAATTTTTTTTGAAGATTTTGTGTTTCCTCTTAAAAAGCTTTGTTGATTTGGAAGATTCATTTGATACTAACATACATCCTTGCTTCATAATATGTGCTTATTGAAAAATTTTGGCTCACTTGTTGCCATGACATGTTTGGAAAGACTTTGTAGAGCTTTGTTAGCTTAGTCCTTTAGTATAGTTTTCTTTTGGGTGAAATTGAGTTAAATCCCCTATCTTATTAATTTTTTCTTGGTTGCTTGATGAAAAGCAATAGTATAAGTTTGGGGGTGTTGCTAAGTCATCGATTTGACAACTTACTAGCATTTTTAAGCCTAAATTATCATTCTTTTTCATTGATTTGTTCTTACTTTCTTACTTAATGCTCATTTGTGTCGGTAAAAGTGAAACGAAAAGATGAGCAAGAAAGCTTTGGAGAAATTGAAAGAGAAGAAATGTAAGCAAAAAGAACAAAAGCTGAAATTTCAAGGCCAGAAGTAGACCCTCAGTTACTGCAATCATTGCCGGAGGATCGCGATCACGATCAGTCAACAAGTCAAGTGGAGTGCGATCGCGATTGACTACCGCGGTAGCGGTGTCGCGATCGCGGTAGCGCAGAAAAGTTTCAATGGTATTTTTATAATATGTGTCAAATGTGGAATTGGGGCTTAAATATGGGTTTTTAGTTCATTTTTCACATCATCTTTTATCTTACATATTATCCTATCCATAGTTTAGTATTTTGTAATTTTCTTGGAGCTTCGTGCCTAAATTTGTACTAAGATTTAATTAGAGGAATTCCAAAGAGTGGATTTTTCATCTTCCATTGAAAATTCATTGGAGATTAAAGTACGGCTTGCCTTCTCTTTAATTATTATGACTACCTTTGATGGAAGTTTTGGTTTATTTATGTTTATCATAGGTATTATTTTCTAGATCTACCTCTTGAGATTATGTTATAATATCAAAAAATTATGCATGGGTTGTGATACATTTGTGTGGAATTCAGTTTGTTGATGGTGGGTTCTATTGTTTCTTGATTAAATAGGTAGAGATTTGTGGGTGAAAGCCCCAAATGCCTGAATGGGTTTGATGGATGAAAGTCCCAAGCTCTTGAAAACCATAGCCATCATTGAAAGAGGGATTTTGGGTGAACTTTAGGAACCCACATAATCCTTGAAAGAGGGATGTGGGAATCAAAGCAATAGCAGACAATTCATGGGTGTGTCTTGCTAATTTTTTACTATCTTAGACTTAAGGGTGATTAGAAGGTTTACTATCCCTCGGGTTCCATCCTAGAAATAGGAGTGCCAAATTGAGGTATTGGGTGGCTTTAATTGCACATTCGTTAGGTACTCGAAAGGGTCAACGAGTGACATCTTTGTGGATTTTTTGAAAAACTACTCTCAAGGACTTTAAACCTAGACTACGTTACCATCAACAACTAGAATTTGCATCTAATCATTACATACCCAGGAAAATCTTGACCCTAGGATAGCATATTCCAAAGATCCATTCCTAATTGATTACACTCTAATTAATCTTAGTCTAAAATTAGTCCCTTAGAATCCCAATAATTACTTTCATGTTTGAAAACATCAAAAAAAACCCAAACCATTTGTTACTATAGGTTTGAATTTTGTTAGTAACTTTTATTCTGAACTTACTCAATCGCCACTTACATTGTTCCTTGTGGATTCGACCCTGACTCTTGTTGGGTAAATATATTGTCAATGGCAGGCTTTCACTCAAATTGTGGTGTCAGTTGAGCGTTATCACCTATAAATTTAACATTGACCAAAATATGTAAACTAATTCAATGATGATATTATAAACATGTAATTATATACTATAATGAATAAACTAAATACAAGTTCATCAGAAGTTTGAGTATGAACTGTGGTTGTTTTTCTAACTAATATTGACCCTGTGAGTAACATGGAATCAAACTTATCACTAAAGTTGGTAGGGTATCCTATACCTAGAAACTATTACTAGTATGAATTCACTCATGAGCCCATTAATGGAAAGGGGGAAACTCTCAACTCGTTAGTCCCCCTTTAACCTATAGTGGTAGATAGTTCTAGGAGTTTGGTATACAACACCCTAGTACAACTTTGTGCTATGTACTACTCCCAACTAAATATAATTGATATCTCTTAGGAATTTTACCCATAATCATGGATTCCACACCTAATTTCCATGCTACTAGTGTACTTTACTTTGCTAAAAAATCTGATCCACAAATAATGATGGCATTCTAGATACCATACTGAATGGGAAAATTACTTTTTGGAAAAACTATTCAAGAGAATAGATGGCACATATTGAGGTGATTCATTTCATGTATATTACTATTATGAGTCAAAACTCTTGGTCATTATATGTGTACACATATATATATTATATGTTTTAATCTTGAGACGGTAGTTTATGGTAGGCAGGAAATGTCTAGGGTAATTATGTAAAATAAAAATATGAGGACTAAGATTTAGAAAGAATCTATAATGTTGTACCTAAACCCTAAATACTCACACATTAAAATTCTAATATATTAATAGGATGTATTATCTGAGTATACTATTTAAACTATGCTTTATCTGTAAGCACTCTGTTGGTTCATAACACTGATACTACGAATAAAGTTACACTAGTAATAGACACATTATCTAAAAGCATACTAAAACATATGATCTTGAAGGAATAAGTGTTCAACTATCTATGCATATGATACTAGTTCATCAAGTTCATAACGTGTCATATTTGAAGAATGAAACAATCCAAGATAGTTTCTACTATTTGAATAGAATGTGAAATCACATAATACAAGTCCAAATTCATGGAAGATAGTTATACTTAGGATTCATAAATATTATACTATCAAGGTAATGAATTTCATGGGGAAACATGTATTTACAACCTACTACTTATAGGGAACTGATATACTAGGAGAATCCTGACTATAATGAAAAACACTAAATTTGAAATTATGAATTTCCTGAGGAACAAACTATATTTTTTTAATTCAATGGATTAAAGTTTGCTCACTTATGAATTCCAACATAACTAACAGTGAAAAGCTTTATGATATCTTTGGATTTTAACCTGAAAATGATGATCTTTAGTTATTGCTCTGGAGAAGAGAAAATTATTTATTCTTTTTTGTATTTTTCTATTTGTTGCATAAAATTTATGTTAATGATGGGTTTATAATAATTTAAGCATATTAATTAGCATTAATATAGATTAAACGACATAGTTTTGGTGTTAGAAGAGTTTGAAAAGACCAAAGAACCCTTTTAAAATCGTATGAAAATTTGTTTGAACAAGTCCAGATGACTCATAAGGTGTGTCAATGAGTTGATTCCTGAGTCATCACCTAAGATCCATTTTGACTTACTTCATAAGCTCAGAGTCAGATAATGTGACATTCTAAAAATAGCTTTCAGAACTCGGTATGGTCACTTCAAATTCCTAATCATGTCATAAGGTCTTACCAATGCCCAACAACTTTGATAGAACTGATGAAACGTGTGTTCAAGGATTACATGGACATGTTCGTCATAGTCTTCATCGATGACATTCTTGTCTACTCCTGCGGTGAAAATGACAATGCAAACTATCTCATAATAGTATTACAGACTCTCAGGTCCCAACAGTTTTTTTCCAAATCCAGTAAATGCAAATTTTCTCTAAGGTCAGTAGCTTTCCTTGGACAAATTATTTATGGTGATGGAATTACAGTTGATCCTCAAAAGACTGAAGAAGTGAGAAACTGGATAAGACCTATCTCTTTGTCAGATATCAGGAGTTTCTTGGGTTTGGCTGGCTATTACCTACGGCTTGTTGAAGGGTTTTTGTTTATTGTATCCCCTATGTCCAAATTGACTCAGAAGAAAGTCAAGTTCCAGTGGTCAGATTCTTTTGGGAAAAGTTTTCAGGAGTTAAAAACTCGACTCAATACATCCCAGTTTTGACTTTATCCGACGGTTCAAATAGATTTGTTGTATATTATGATGCTTCCAGAGATTTCTTGGGGTATGTTTTTATGCAGAGGGGTAAGGTTATGGACTATGACTCTAGAGATCTTAAGCCCCATAAAGATAATTATCCCACCCATGATCTTGAATTAACTGTTGTTGTATTTGGCTTAAAGATTTGGAGGGACTATTTATATGGGGTGGATATTGATGTATTCACAGACCATAAAACCTTCAGTATGTGTTTCAGCAGAATGATCTGAACTTGCATCCGAGAAGGTGGTTAGAGTTATTGAAAGACTATGACATGAGTGTTCTGTATCATCTAGAAAAGGCCAATGTAGTGGAAGATACCCTAAGTAGGTTTTTCATGGGTAGTGTTTCTCCCGTTGGGGATGGTAAGAAGAAGTTAGTTCAGGAAGTTCATCAACTTGCCAGACTAGGTGTCAATTTTGTTGATTCGGCTGAGGGAAATGTTTGGGTGCAAAATAGATCGTAGTCTTCTTTATTTTCTGAGGTAAAAGAAAAGTAGGACATAAATCCCAGTTTAGTTAAGCTGAAAGAGTAAGTCAAAAACCAGAAAGTGGAGGTTTTCTCCCAAGGGGGAGATGGTGTGTTGCGTTGGAAGGGTAGGCTTTGTGTGCCGTGTATGGATGGCGTGAGACAGCGAATCCTTACTGAAGTGCATGGTGCACATTACTCTATTCATCTAGGGGCCACTAATATGTACCGCATCTTGTGGGAAGTCTATTGGTAGAGTGGGATAAAGAGAGATATCACAGCATTTGTGGCTAAGTGTTCTACTTGTCAGTAGGTGAAGATTGAGCCCTAAAATCCTAGTGGTTCTATGCAGGATTTTAGTTTTTCACTTGGAAGTGGGAGGAAGTGAACATAGATTTCATGACGGGTTTACCTCGTACTCATCATCTACATGATTCAATTTGTGTCATTGTAGACAAGATTACCAAATTTGCTCATTTCTTACGAGTCCATACCTCTTACTCAGATGAGGATTATGCCAAGATCTATGTTAGAGTGTTGGTTAGATTACATGGGGTTCCATAATCCATCATCTCAGATAGGGGTAGCAGTTCATCTCTCACTTTTGGAAAGACTTCCAAAAGAGTCTTGGTACCCAAGTCCACCTTAGTGTGGCCTTTCACCCTAAGATAGATGGTTAACCATAAAGGGACATTCAAATTTTAGAAGATATATTGAGAGCGTGTGTCATTGACTTTAAGGGAAATTGGGATTACCACTTACTTTTGATTCAGCTCGCGTATAATAACATCTATTATTCTAGTATTTAGATGGCTCCATTTGAGAGTCTTTATAGGTGAAAGATAAAGATCTCCAATTGGTTGCGTTGAGGTAGGTGAGGCTGTGATAGTGGGGCCTGACTTGGTGTTTGATGCCTTAGATAAAATGTAGTTTATCAGGGAGAGTCTTAAGACAGCCCAGAGCCGACAGAAATCTTATGCAGATGTGAGAAAGAAAGATCTTGAATTTGAGATTGGTGATTATATGTATTTAAAAATCACTCCCATGAAGGGGGTGAGGAGATTTTGTAAGAAGGGGAAGCTTAGTCCTAAATATGTTGGTCCTTATAGTATTCTGAGTTATTTTGGTAAGGTAGCTTATGATCTTGAGTTACCTGCAGACTTAGCTTTTGTGCACCTAGTGTTTTATGTATCCTTCCTAAAGAGGTACATAGGTGACATAGAGTTGTATTCCCCGGAAAGAGTGTAGATGTTTAGAATAGTCTCTCTTATAAGGAATTCCCATTCGAAATCCTTGATCGTCAAATTTACAGACTAAGGAACAAGAAAGTTCCATTGGACAAATTTTTTTAACGAAATTAGTCCATTGAGGGAGCTATTTTGTAAGCAGAGGCAGACATGTGAACCAAGTATCTTCACCTCTTCTCCATAAACTTAGACTCAACCTAAGGTAACAACTTTCCTTAGATTTACTATATTCCATACTCGGTTACAGATGCATAACATTCTCATATCATTCTGCATTCATGAAACAGTTCAGTCATATATCATGTCTCAAGAATTCAGTCATACTTCAGTTATGCATGTCAGTGTAAGTATAGTTCCTCAGTTCCTATCAGTTCACTAAGTCTCATTCGAGAATGAATGTTCCCAAGGGGGAGATATTAAAAGACCCCGCAAAGTTCTAGTTCAATTCAGTCCCATATTACTTCTAATAAGAGGTCTCAAACTTCGAAAAATTCAGCTAAGTGTTAAGTCTTAGAATCATTTTTATCCATCATAATTGGATGATCTTATTTTCGATATTTCCAGTCTTAGAATGTCGATTTTAAAATTGATTCATGATCCGTGTTATATATAGGTCATCTCGGGTGAGTTTCGGAATTTTTGAACGTCGTTTGAGTTATGTTTTGATGAACATAGTAGCAATCCAACCCGATCTCGACGCATCGCATTCGCTATCACGTCGGCACCATCGATGCAACGCATCGGTGATCATGTCAACCCCATCAACGCACCATGTCGCCTATCGCATTACTGGCATATTTTGTGTATTAAGTTACAGATTTGTGGGGATAATTGGGTCATTTTCCCCTTATAATACTAAGCTATAACATGAAAATAAACCTCCTAAAGGGTAAAATTCACTCATTATCTCAAAGATACTCTCAAGAACAAAGCCTTAGTTTCATCAAGTTCAAGTCCAAGTCCCAAGAATTCACAATGATTCTCACAAAATCAACAATCAAGTTATGTTAGGTGTTCATCCTTGGGTCTCCTTCCACCCTTGGAGTTCAAGAACCCTTTTTAAAAATGCAAGTTTTCAGATTCATGACTTACAAACATAAATCGGGTTGTATTCATGTGTGTGTTGTTGTATGGGTTTCAATTCATAATTTAATTATAAGTTTCATCAATATAAGATATCATGTATCTTGTTTGATGTAATTCCTATGTTAAAACCATTGATATTTGCATGTTTAAGTTGTACTCATGATGCTTACGTGTTTCATTATTATGTGCATTAATTATGTTCCCCAAGTGTTTGGTAGAAAGTCCATGTTAACTGAATAGTGTAATTATGACATGTTATCATGTGTTCTTATTCATGTACAATTTTATGACCTCCAAGTGTTTGACAAAATATCTCTGTGAATGAATTGTGAACAATTGACAATTGCTATGCTTTCAAGATTTGCATTGTTTTATTATTGATGCTATCGGGTCCTGGGGATATTTATTACCCGAAATCTAGTTGTTTACTTAGTTTTAGTAGTTATAGAATAATCCCAGTAAAGGTCAAGAACCATAGTACTAAGTTAGTTAACAAAACTCAGTGAACTCAGTCCAATTCAGTCAGTCAACTAGATTAGGGTAATTTCAGCCAAGCTTAGTACAGTCTAGTGATTAGTGTCTTTCGGTTATGAGTAGGATTCAGCACCGAGCGAACCCAAGGATGGGGGCATGCCTACCAGTTAGTGTTTGACGCTTAGTAGCAATCCCTGTGTTCCAGAACCATGTAGCCAGCGCAGGGTAAGTCTCCTCCTGCTAGACTATGGTTGATGCAATCATATATATATATATATATATTTATATATATATATATATCATGAGTCTTCTTGTTGGATTAGGGTTGACACAACATTGTTAATATCCTGTTGCAAGGTGCTAACCCCTTTCCAACAGCGTTCATAGGTTGGACCCCAAATTAGAATATATCGAAGTATGTCAGTTAGATGAACACTCCCACAGTTATAGTTTCAGTCTATGTATTCAGTAAAGAACCAAGTCAGTTCTACAAAACCATAGCTATAAGTTATCAGTTACTCAACCATCAGAAATATGTTCTCAGTTTTTAGTATAATCTTAGATACAAGATATATACCTATATGTGTGGTATTGCATATTCAATATGTTCAGTAGTTACAATTTATCAAACGCATAGAGAATTTATCAAACACATAAGAAGCATTCTTGGTTCATTAAATCGTAAACAATTAGGGTTAACATGGTTACAACAATCAACATGCAAATTGAAGGGTTTATCATGAATACCATGTAATTCAACACATACTAGAATCAATTCTTGGAACTTCTAATCTAATTAATGGATTAAAACTCAAACAACATCATGAACATGAATTTAATCTAATTCAAACATGGAAATCATAAATCATTAATCTTGTATTTTGAAAAATGATTCTTGGGCTCCATGGAAGGTAAGGATCCATGGATGAACATCTAACATACTTTGGAAGATTTTTTCATGAAGGTTCTTGGAAGAAATCCTTAGACTTGTTTTTGATTTCATGAACTAGGATTTTTGCCTCTTTGAGAGAGAATTCTTTTTAATTTGTGGATGAATTGAATAATGAGCAGCTAAGGACGCTTTTTAGGGATTAAATCCAGTATCTGGGCATAATAAAATCGTGGCAAAGGACTGTTTTAACCCTGGGCGTCCTTTTAATTTTTCATGAAATTTTTTTAAACTAGGTACCTGGCCCGATACGTCATGATCATGTTGTGCCACTGGAAAGTGGACAACTGGGAACTGGGCTGATGGCGCAATGCGGCGCCACCGCGGTGCCTCACTGGTTGAAAATTTTCCCTTTTGCGCGATGCGCCATGATCGCGGAATCACATTGAAAAGTTACTAATGGGAAAAATGCTATAGGCGTGATGTGTTGGTATCACGTTGTTTTACTGTAAAATGACAAATTCCATTTGGAATGCTTCGGCGACGCGTTAGAGTACCAAGTGGTACACTATCTTACTAAAATATCTCTAACTCTTCGTTCGGGTGTTAGATTTGGGCGAATTTAGTATCGATGGAAATCTTATTCAATTTCCCACAGACTAAAAAGTCAAAATCTAGAAAATTCCACATGTATAAAAGTGTATTCATCTTTAAAGCAAGTCTTTGACATTTTTGGGATGAATTTATGCTAGGTAAAAGTGCGGGGTGTTACACCAATATATTTCATTGTGATTTATGTGACATTTTGGTTATTCATTGTAATAAAGTTTTTATAGTTAAATTCAATCAACATTTATTGATATGTGTAATAGATGGACAAATGGACTGTACTAGTAGATCTGGAATGTTGATTTTTCATCGGTAACATGACCGGTGTAGTTTTACGTCTTATATATTTCATTTCAACCCTTAATATGAAAAGTTTTGAAATTGGATTTCGGGGGTCAAATTTGGGAAAACAACATTTTATTATAAACTTTTATATTGCCATTGAGTCCAGAGCATTAAATTCGATAAGGTAACATAGTTTGTTTTCCAAGTCACAACAGATGGTGCACTACTTAGCTGGTGTATCTGGTAAAGTGCCATTTTGGCTGATTTAACAACAGGAACTAAAGTGCCACATGGCCGCTTTAGGGGCAATACCTAGATGGAAAAGGGCACATTCGTAGTGCCCTATTCACTTTAGCGGTACACACTAAAGTGACCCTTGTCCTCTTTAGTGGACTGGCACACAATTGAGGGCATCACTAAAGTAGTACTTGACATAGAGGAGACCACTAAATCAACCATTTGACCACTTTAGTGGCACATGGAGCACATATATTTTTTTTCTCAATTTCTTTCTGTATGTTTGAGACACGGGGATTGGGATTTTTAGTTTTTTGGTGATTTCTTCCATTATAAATCTTGGCTAAGCTCCAAATCCCTATTTTAATTATATTTCTTTGATTATTATCATTTAAATCTCGTTAAAACTTAAATGTGAAAGTATGATTTGGGGATTTTCGTTCGAAGGCCTAAATTGGTATTTTCTTGATATAAACCTGAATTTCAACATGGTTTCCCTTAGGGTTTCATCTATGGGTTTCTTTATTCATGCTAAATATATTTTTGGAAAAAAACTCTAGTTTTATTTTTGGGATCCATTTTGACTCCTACTAGAAAGTTAGAAATATGGGTATCGTTAGCTTCTTTTTAATGCATAGATTATATATTTCTGTGTTTTAGTTAATGTTGGATTCATTTGTGAGATGGAATCTCAATTTTGAAGTCTTCTTTGTATTGATTTTTGCATTTGAGGTAAGTAATGGCCTATCTTTCATCAGACTGGGCTGTGTAGTTAAATATTGGTGTAAAAACTTATTATGGGTATGGGAACTAATCATGAAATTTCCTTAATATTGTGTTGTGTCCATGTGAAGGAATATTGAAATGATCCTCAAGGTTATTTTTTATATTTACGCAAAATTTCTCCATTTAGAGTTTTCCTATAGCTGCCCTATGTCATTTATGACTTACTGGAATGGACAGTTGGGTTACTGGGTAGTTCATATGGTATGTTAGAGCCAATTCCCAGTTTTGAAGCCTTTGTTGGTTCAATTTAGATATCAGTAGAAAAATTCAGTTAAACAAACTCGCTTTCCAATTCTGACTATTCCAACAGCTCCAGAACTTCAATTTTAGGTTAGGTAGACCCTTTGTCTTGGTCCCGAGTCACCCAAAGGAATTTCAGGCTATTTTCCAAGAGTTAAGAAAAATGGCAATAATGTTTGGGACTCAATTTTCATCAAAATGACCTTGGATAGAAATTTTAACTGCCATTATTGAGTCTGGAACATTGAATATTATAAGGTAGAATAGTTCGTTTGTGTACGTGGATTTTGGATAAATCCTGAGGGATTGATAGATACCCAAAAAAATCCAAGTCGCCAGCTTGTTCCAGACATCTGTTTGGGCGCTTTAACGGTCGTTTGGGTGCTCTAGTAGAGTTTCCCATCCTGTAGGTACCACTTTAGTTGTACCTGGGTGTTTTAGTGCTATCACTAAAGTAGCCTATGTTCCGCTTTAGCGACACTCGTGTTCCTGGGAATTTCATAAACACCGAGTTAGCCTTAGCATTTTCATCCATTCTCTAGAATCTTAAACCTTAAGAAGTGGGAATTCATGGGAGAAATAATTATGGGTGATTGTGGAGCTTTAGTACAACTATTTTATGTGATTTCCTATTAAATTTGTAATAAGATCCCATTATTTTAATGGTTGAATATTTTATTCTATGCTAAAACCCCTAGAAGCTTGGTAACTTACTTTTACCACCACTATCGATTAAAATCCACCCATATTCGAGGGTAAATGACTCTTGAGCCTAAAGGGACGTTGTTCTGATTTTTAAAGTCTGATTCCGTAAACAGGATCCACATGAGACATTTATGTAATTTTGGACCATAATAATAATAGTATAATATGGGTATCATTGTTCTTATTTTTATGAGTATTGTGATTTTGGCAGCGTGGCACATTGCGAAATCTTCTTAGAAGGGGAAATAAGTGATTTAGCAGATTCTTTGAGCTTTTCTTCTGCTTCAAGTAGGCTAGGTTTACCTTCCTCATAGATTGAGCTATCTCTTAGTATGATTATAATATAATGCTAGATATATGGTGGGATTTATGTGTTTGATATATGAATGAGAACATCATGTTTAGTTTGGCCCTTTAGGCTTATCTTGAAACCATTAACATAGAGTAATTAGCATAGTTATTCATGTCTTAGGTGAATCGGGCTTCACGATTCATGTTTAATATAGAAATGCCTTAATTACTCAAGATTGAAGTAATTGTCTTAGTCATTCATGTTTAGGGTATACTTGTCCTTAATTGATTAGGTTAAGGGAAATTACCTTAGTTGCTACTATTTCAGATAGGATAGACTTAGTTGTTCATTTTGTACACCCTTCTAACCACAACCAAATCTCCCACCGGAGTGGAAGTAGAGAAAGGTTCAGCAATCACATTGGGTTCAAACCCAAAACCCACAGCTACATACGGGGTCACATAAGATAAGGTATATTTGTAACATACCAGTGACTACGTCTGGCGAGGCTTCCGCCTCCTGGCGATTAGTCAGAGCATACAGCCGGTTGCGACCGCTCCCAGCAGCTGAATTGGTGCCTTTTTGAGGAGGTGGTGGTGCAGAAGAGTTTTCCTGAGACTTAGCTCCACCAATATTTCTCCTAGAAGAGAGATATTCTCTTTGGAAGTGGCCTATCAGACCGCATGAATAACACACCGACGATCCCAACTGACACCTTTCTGAATGATTCCTACCACAAGTCTCACATCCCATATAAGAATGGTACTGCTGAGCCACACTATCTTGCGACTGAGTATCCTGAGCTCTGGGTCCCTGGCTGGCCTAAAAACTCTGAGATCGTCTATCAACTGGAGGTCTGGGCATTGGGGCGCTAGCTGTAGACTGTGCCTTGACCCAAAACTTCTTATTTTTCCATTTGTTACCCCAATTACCACCCTGCTGCTGACTGGGGTTCTGATCCGCTGATCTGGATCTTTTTGTCTGCCTGTCCTTCTCTCTGGACTCAGCTATCTTCTTCCTCTTCTCCTCAACCTGCTGCATGTGGACTGTCAGCCTAGCAAAGTCCAATTCCCTATTTAGCATCGCCCCTTGACATTCAAGCACCAGATTATCTGAAAGGCCGAAAGGAAACTTTAGATATGCATAATGGGCCAGCTGATTAAACTTTAAAGTATACTCCTGAACACTCATATTACCCTGCTTAAGGTTCATGAACTCCTCCACTTTGGCTTCCCTCAACTGTAGAGGAAAGAACCGGTCAAGAAAATCTTCCACCAATTAGTCCCACACTGTGGGCTCAGCACTATCACCCTTCGCCTCTTCCTACTCATTATACCATTAGTTCGCTATATCCTTTAGCTGGTATGCCGCTATCTTAACACCTTTCACCTGATACACATGCATCACTCTGAAAATCTTCTTCATTTCGTCTATGAACTCTTACGGATCCTCTTCTAACTTAGTGCCAGTAAACTTAGGCGGGTTCATTCTCATGAACTGACCTACCCTAGTAGCTTCAGATGTAACAGGTTCAAAACCAATATCTTCTGATCGTTGGGCCTGATTAGCCACCCACTGTATCAGCATATGAATAGATTGTCTGAATTCTGCATTCGAAATATCCCTCTGAGTAGTTGGGGGACGGTTAACATTACTCCGAGGATCCCTAGGTGGACTGGTTGGGACTGGAGAGACACCCGGAGTAGGGACAGGTTCTGGAGTATGAGCTCTATTACGTGTCCTCATCCCATGAGTGGGACGGACTTCGTCCTCTTGAGCATTAATGTTGGTGCGATAGGGAGGCATAACTGGTTTTTCTGAAAAGCAAGAGTTCATTTATTATCGGACAAATTAGACTCTGAATCACGAACTAAATCACAAAAAAGGAGAAACATTCTTGAACGCCTAGTAGCCTTCTATTTATAAGTGTGGCGCGCTACACACTCGTAAACAAGACTCTACCCGACGCGATTTCGTAAACACCCTGGGATCATGAACAGTGCTCTGATACCAAGTTTGTCACGACTCGAACTAGGGCCTGGACATAAGAGACATACCAAACCCTGAGGGCCCAGAACGTCCCTCTCTATCTGGTAAGCATGCACATATTCATATAAATAAAGAAGATACAGAAACATCATCTGCTATGGAAACATGGTCAATTCTGAATTCAGCATAAGTATGAAAATTGAAAATCAACTACATCTAATAACATCTGACTCAGTCTGCGAAATCTCTATTACAGGAATATCTGACAACTATCTAAAATTTGGGAGAAGGTCCCCAGTAGACCAAAACGATAATAAGGGACATAATATGAAAGACAGGCCTTCTGGAATAGAGAAGGCTCACCAACTAATCACTACAACTCTGTCTGACGAATCTACAACCTTTCTAGATCACTAGACTGAGCCTCAGAACCTAGAGAGAGGAGGGGGGTCAATACAGATTTACTGGTATGCAAAGAAATCAAAAATAAATCTTATATGTAAATAAAATAGTTTGGGAAAAAACTTTGTCAAAACATTATACATCAAGTGGCTTTTGAAACACATGGGTACATTTATGCAAAACAGGTAACTTGCCTGTCAATGCAAGTTCTGATCTATATATTACTTTTGAGTTAGGAGGCACTCCCCTATAATTTTAATATTTCACGAGTGGTATGGACTCCGTCATTGACTCGGCGGGGAAGCCCCCAATCCAAGTATGCCGCAAGGGTTGGAGTTCCTGAATATGATACGCCACAGGGCTCTAGGCCAGCATAATAAATAAACTCGGATCAGCAAATCATGGTTTTGGGTGATGAGTTGTTTAATACTCACGCCTTCTTCGGGGAACCACCTAAACTCTCTTTATGCCCAATTTTATCCTGTTCTAAATCATGCATGTTTCTAGTTTCAATATTTGAAAAGTCTGATTTCAAACATGCATTAAATCTGTTCTAAATTATCAGGGCATAATCTGAATTGGTCCTATTTCTGAGCCATAATGCATCATGGATAATTCTTTCATTAAAACACAGTTCATACCACCCAAACATGCAAATAATATAAAAGATTTCATGTTTCGAGAACACAAGTCAAAACTATGCTGAGATTGTTCAAACATATGGTAGTCATGTGCTTTTGACAAAATCATGCACTCTTTCATTATATGAATATTTTCAACATTTATCAATATTCACAACCCTCTCTTTCGAATTCAAAACTATAAATCAATTTGTAGCATTAATCAAGATATTTCATATCATGATTTTCAAGATACATTCAAAACAATCTATATCATAAGAAAATTGGGAAAATCAAACCAAGAGAGGGATTCATGTGAATCATGCTATCAATTTATTCATAAATCATAAAACATATGCATACATATATATAATTTCAAATCAATTTGGGGAAGGTCAAAAGACCAAAACAATACCGTCAAGATTTCTAAAATATGAATGTATTCATAAATCTGAAAACCCCTTTCTTAAAATCATGATTTCTATGCCCATGAGATTTTTAGAAAAACCTCGTGTACCTCAAAATAGGAAAACAATGGGTATTTCTTGAAGCCTATGATCCGCGGATTTTGAATCTTTAATCGATTTTGAAAACTCACGGTTGACTCTTGAGTTTCTTGAAGTTCTTGTTTGAATCTCTAGAGAGAATTCTTGATGATTTTGATGAAAGTAGGGTTAAGTTTCTCAAACATACCCTAAATCCTTTGTTTGGACGGTTTTAAAGGCTAGGGAAAATTCAAAATTAACCTTAATGACTCCTAAACGGAATTGGAAATTTGAACTTAAAAACCCGATTTCGGGTGCAACCGCGACGCGCCACAATCGCAGTGGTCCATTGGAATTTGAAGAGTGGGAAATTGAGTGCCTCCACAATGCGCCACCATCGCGCAGCCCAACTGGAATTTGACCAATTTGACCCTCTCCGCGATGTGCTGGTCACTAAAATAATGATGTTTACGACTGGAACTTTAAATTATTCATAACTTCTTCACCGAGGGTCCGTTTTGGATGAATCTTATATCGTTGGAAAGCTAATTCAGTCATCTACATAATGAAAGGTTGAAATCTAGGAAATTCCACATGAATATTAATTTAAATCATTCTAAAAGCTAATGCTTAGACTTTCCATGGACGAAATTTAGCTAAGAAAACGTCGGGGTGTTACATAATTGGATTGAGCCTTGGTATGGAAAATTACTAAGTGATCATTTTCAAATTCAGAGAAACCCTAGAATGAGCAAAAATGGGCAATCCTGAGCCAAATCCTATTTTCTGAAAACAAATAAAGGTTCAGAAAAAAAAAAAGATAGGTGCAGAGACTCAATGGAAACTTTTATAAAAAATATAGTTAAATGTGTTGGTAGAGGAATCTTTACAGGGAAACTTCAGAAAGAAAAAGAATAAAGTGAAGGATAAACATATATACAAATGTATTAAATACTATATCAAATGATTAATGACGACCCGACTTCCTATTTTTTCTATAAAAAATTGAAGAATTGGTGTGAATCGATTCTACATTGAAGAAAGAATCGAATATTCATTGATCAAATCATTCACTTCATAGTCTGACAGATCTTTTGAAGAATTGATTAATCGAATAAAACTAGAGATACAGTCCCGTTCTACATGTCAATCTGGCAACAATGAAATTTATTATAAGAGGAAAATCCATCGAATTTTAAAATCGTGAGGGTTCAAGTCCCTCTATCCCCAAAAAAACTATTTCAACCCCTAACTATTTCTCCAACCCCCTTTCCTTAGCAGTTCCAAATTACTTATCTTTCTCATTCACTTTATTCCTTTAGAAATGGATTTTAGCATAAATGTCTTCCTCTTAAGACTTGTGATTATATGATACACGTAGAACTGAACATCTTTGAGCAAGGAATTCCTAGTTGAATGATTACCAATATCATTACTCAATACTGAAACTAACAAAGTCATCTTTTTGAAGATCGAAGAAATTTCCCGACTTTGATAAAAAAATTAATCAACTTTTGTCCTTTTAATTGACAAAGACCTATTGACAAAGACATTTTTATGTGTTAAGATCAAATTTTTTAAGATAAAATTAGAGTAACAAGCAGAGAACTGAGTAACAAGAAGAGAACTGTAAATCGTCATGTTAACGAACAGTTCCAATTGGGAAGACCAGAGGATTCTAAATCCTCCTGTTAACGGGGACTAAAAATTTGCATAGTCAAGGTTCCAATTGGGATTAGTAGACCAAAGGATTGTAAATTCTCATCCCACCAGTTCCAATTAGGAATACTGGGGGACTTTAAATCCTTGTGTTCATTGAAAATTCTCATGTTCGAGGTTCCAATTAGGATTGGTAGACCAAAGTATTGTAAATCCTCGTCCTACCATTCACAATTAGGAATACCAGGGGACTCTAAATCCCTATGTTCAAGGTTCCAATAAGGATTGGTATAGCCTTGAAAATCCTCGAGTTACCAGTCCCAACCTTGATAAAATATCTGGATTTGAAATAGCCGGGATAGCTTAGTTGGTAGAACAGAGGACTGAAAATCCTCGTGTCATCAGTTCAAATTTTGTTCCTAGCACATGATTAATTTGTACAGGTCTCTCTTCACTAGAATTAATTTCTAATTAATTGATATGAATCAACATACATATTCTTTTTGAGTCTAGATTAGAATAATAGCTTTATCCAGTTTGACGAGATATACCCCATCTATGTTCTAGATGGGTAGAGTTTCTTAGATAAAGTATCGAAAGAATTGGATTCTAACTCCTCTTTTTTCTTCTCTCGTTCAAAAAAATTTGAATATGTAATACATATTCGAAAGGTAAAATTGGTTAATTGTTGAAAGGCTTAAAAGTTGAATCTAGGGGGTAGAAATAGACAAGATTTAGCTCAGATCCAAAGAAATAGAATTCGATATTCTATCATTTATTTGTATTTTCTTTCATATTTGATTTCTTCATTCTGAATTTCTCCATCCCTTCTTATATGCCCTTTTAGAACCTGTCTAAGTAATGTACACAATACAAAGTTCATGATGCAGAACTCATTTGGTTCATCCTATTGGTATGAATCATCTGAAATAAGTATCTTCCTAATAAATGTGAGAATTACAAGGAATCCCTAATTGGCTTTTTTTGTTAGCCTATTTATAATTCCCTTAATTAGACCTATTTAATCTAGAACGGAACGTTCAATCCTTGAATATCTTAAATTGTCTATGTGGAAATAGCTTTCTTATCATTCAATGAGCATTTTGTATTTCATAAAATTAGGGTCAATATAATCCTTACGTAAGGGCCATCCTTTCCAACTTTCAGGCATTAAGATACGTTTCAAATGTGGATGATTATCACAAGAGATTCTCAACATATCATATGATTCTTATTCTTGAAAATCCATGCTTTTCCAAACCCAGAAAATAGATGGAATTCTAGGATTCCTCCTGGAGGCAAAGATTTTTATGCATACCTCTTCTGGTTGATCCACACCATCCTCTATTCTTGTAAAATGATACACAGTAGCTAACAGTCCACCAGGCGCTACATCATAGGCACATTGAGAACGGAGATAATTGTACCCATATACATAAAAAATGACAATAATGGAATGTCAATCCTCGGGCTTTATTTGTAAAGTTTTTATTCCTTGGTACTCAAACCCCAAAGATCTATGAATTAACCCATACTTGACTAGCCAAGCAAACAAACGACCCTGTATTTTTTTTTCTCTACCGCATTTTTATTTGTATAAGTATTTCACATTGATGATTAAATTTATGAAAATTAACCCACCACTTCTTATTCTTGACAAAGGAATCCTTTCTAATTCACTAATTCAGGGGAAGATACTTAATTTTGTATTTGGAAAAGATTTTCGTAGGGATCTTTGAAGTAGATGGTGGTTGATAAAGGACTCTTTGATCATAATTTCCCGTATGAATACTGCATCAAACATAAAACTTGTGATTGGTAGTAAAATACTGATTCACTCGTTGAGACCTATTTCGATCTTCATAGAGTTCTCGAGATATTTTCTTATGATGTTTTGTTATAGAATCTATAACAGCTTCCGATTTAGGTGAGAGACCTGGCAAATATACATACACAAGAATTAGCTTATCGACTCCCCGAATAGTAATATAAGAATAGGCACTGAACATCCCTCCTGTAATTGTATAGGCTCCCATAGCAATAACATATTTAGTTCAGGCATTTGCTCATATAATCTCATAAAAGACGGGGCCATTTTCATTGTTACTTTTCTAGCAATTAAAATTAGATCCGCTTGTCTAGGACTCGATCCTTTTACTAGTCCATAACGATCAAAGTCAAAGTGCGATCCTATTAGTGAAGCAAATTTAATGAAGTAACAACTGGTACCATAGAGAAGCGGCCATAAACTAAAAAGTCTTGACCTATTTGAAAGATTGTTTAATGTAGTTGAAATAACTGAATTTGGGGCTGTTCGATCAAGTAAGGAAACTGAATGGAATTCACAACTATCTCAATCTTATTTTTTCCATTTTTCTTTTTATTGTCTGAATATTAAGGAGCTAAGACCATTCCAATACCCAATTTCACCATGTATAAACTAAACAAATAATTAATATAAGCACGAAAATCAAAGCTTCTATAAATACAAACACACCCAATATATCAAAACTCATTGCCCATGGATAAAGAAAAACCATTCAACATCAAAAACAACAAAAACTAGAGCAGCCTATTCTAGAAAAACCACCCATAAGAGCCATCGTTAACTATTGTTTGTTAAGGCATATTCATAAAATCCCTATATCTACAGCTGCGGAAATATGGGCGTGATTTAGTAATATGCCAATTTGACCATTATTAGTAGATAACATGATTTCCTCCACTTCTGAATCCTAAACAATTCGATTAGGAGTTAGTACACTAAGATTTAAGGTCATTTCTTCAAATTGCTCTCCATTTCTAAGTTCATAGCCTTTGCGGTAGCTTCATTGATATTACCTACAAAATAAAAGGCCTGTTCAGGAAGCCCATCTAATCCTCTAAAAAGGATCAATTAAAATCCTCAAATTGTTTCTACTAGACAAACATATTTCCCTGGAGAACTGGTAAATACTTCTGCTATGAAAAAGGGTTGTGATAAGAAATGCTCAATTTTTTGCATTTTTGCTATGAGTAAATGATCCTCTTCGGATAATTCGTCCAATCCAAGGATAGCTATAATGTCCTGAAGTTCTTTGTAACGTTGTATCCTCACCAACTATCCCAGTTTGAAGCAAGGTTGATGTTTTATCTAAAGGATCTACTACTTGATAAATACCTTTGGCATCTAATCCTCTTGATTTTATGGTAGTAGCATCTAAATGTGCAAATGTCGTAGCAGGATCAAGGTCAGTCAAATCATCTACGGGTACATAAACTGTTTGAATAGAGATTACGAACCCTTATTTGGTAGAAGTAATTCTTTCTTGTAAAGAACCCATTTTAGTACTTAGGGTCGGTTGATAACCCACAGCGGAAGGTATTCTGCCTAATAAGGCCGATACTTTGGATCCTACTTGGACGAAACAGAACGTATTGTTAATAAATAGAAGTATATCTTGCTCATTAACATCTTAAAAATATTCTGACATAGTTAGGGTAGTCAAACCAACTCTCATATGAGCTCCTGGTGGTTCATTCATCTAACATAAACTAGGGCCACTTTAGATTCTACAATATTTTTTTCATTAGTCACTCCAGATTCTTTTATTTCCATGTAAAGTTCATTTTCTTCCCGAGTACGTTCACCCACTCTGCCAAATATGGATACGCCCCTGTGAGCTTTAGCAATATTGTTAATCAATTCCATAATGAGTACTACTTTACACACTCCAGCTCTCCCGAATAGTCCATTTTTTCCTCCACGGCGATAAGGGGCTTAAATATCTACTACTTTAATTCCTATTTAAAAAATAGATAATTTTGTATCCAACTATACAAAGGCGGGTGCAGATCTATTAATAGGAGATGTTGTATTGGTATCTACAGGCCCTAGATAATCAATAGGCTCTCCAAGTATGTCAGAAATTCATCCCAGAGTCGCTCCCCCAACCGAAACACTTATTGGAGCTCCTATGTTAATCACTTCTATTCCTCTCGTTAAAGCATCTGTATAACTCATAGCTACATCTCTAACTCAATTATTTCCCAATAATTGTTGTACCTCACAATCCACATTAATTGGTTGACCAACACTATCTCGACCTTGAACTACCAAAGCGTTACAAACATTCAGCATCTTGCCCGAGGGAAAGGCTATATCTAGTATCGATCGGTTAATTCAATAAAATGGGAATTAGCACTCGGTTTCATTGAAACCATGCAATTAAAACAATTCAATTGTTTACTTATTCAATGTGATTGACTTAATTTGCAAGCTCACCAAACCTATTTTAATTTAAAAATCTCCAGTGGATGAATCAGAATCTTGATAAAGTCTTTCATTTGTCTATCATTATAGACAATCCCATCCATATCATCTATTATATGGAATTCAAACCTGAAATTTATTTTATATTTCTATTATGATTCACTATTTGGATCTAATGGGCTCCTCTTCTTATTTTTCTTATTTATTTTTTAGTTAAATTTCAGCATATTGATTTATACCTAGCCTATTCTTTTCTTTGCATTTTTCTTTATCTTTTATACCTTTTATAGTGGAATTCCATATATTTTCACATTTAGGATTTACATATACAACATATACCACTGTCAAGGGGGGAGTTCTTATTATTTAGGTTAGTTAGGTATTTCCATTTCAAAAAAAGGTAAAAACTAAAATTGGGTTGTGCTATAGATATGAATGAGTATACAATAATGATGTATTTGGAAAATCAAATACCATGGTCTGATAATCAACAATTCTATTACATGTGAAAAATATTTTGTGCCGAAGCACTTTAAAAAGTATAGACTGAAACATGTGAAATCAAAGGGCATTACTTGAATGTTATTGCAGGTACATGCGAAGGAATGATCAAAAGAGTTGTATTTGCTAGAGAATTGGGCGTTCCGATCGTAATGCATAACTACTTAATAGGGGGATTCACTGCAAATACTATCTTGGATCATTATTACCGAGATAACGGTCTACTTCTTCACATCCACCGTGCAATGCATGCGGTTATTAATAGATAGAAGAATTATGGTATGTACTTTCAGCTATTAGCAAAAATGTTACGTATGTCTTGTGGAGATCATATTCACTCTGGTACCATAGTAGGTAAACTTTAAGGTGAAAGAGACATAACTTTGGGCTTTGTTAATTTATTGCGTGATGATTTTGTTGAACAAGATCGAAGTCACGATATTTATTTCACTCAAGATTAGGTCTCTTTACCAGGTGTCCTACCTTTGGCTTTAGGAGATATTCATGTTTGGCATATGCCTGCTCTAACCTAGAACTTTGGGGATGATTCCGTACTATATTTCGATGGAGAAACTTTAGGATATCCTTGGGGTAATGCGCTAGGTGTCGTAGTTAATCAAATAGCTCTAGAAGCATGTGTAAAAGCTCATAATGAAGGACGCGATCTTGCTTGGAAAGGTAATGAGATTATTCACGAGGCTTCAAAATAGAGCCCAGAACTAGCTGTTGCTTATGAGGTATGGAAAGATATTTGATTTAATTTTGCAGCGGTGGATGTTTTGGATAAGTAAAAGCAGTAGACATTAGCAAATAAATTAGCAGGAAATAACGAAGGATAAGGAGAAAGGACTCAAGTAATTATCCTTTGTTCTCTTAATTGAATTGCAATTAAACTCGACCCAATCTTTTACAAAAAGGATTGAGTCAAATACAACAAAAATTCTATTGCATATATTTTGACTAAGTATATACTTACCTAGATATACAAGATTTGAAATGCAAAATCTAGAAAACTAAATAAAAATCTAAGATTCCAATCTTTCTATTGTTGTCTTGGATCCATAATAAATCCTATGGATTCTTAGGATTGGCATATTTTTTATATCCTGTAGTCTGTAGTTTCCCTGAATCAAGCCAAGTAGCACAACTCTTTCTACCCATCCTGTATATTGTCCCCTTTGTTCTGTTCGGTGTTGAAATGGAAGCTTAATCTATTACTTATTATTTTATTAGATTTTAGATTAGTTAGTGATTAGATATTAGTATTAGACGAGATTTTAAAAAAAAAATTGATTTCTTTATAGGAGTCTAAGATAGGAAAAATCTCTTTTTTCAATGCGAATTTGACACGACATAGGAGAAGCCGCCCATTATCAAAAATTATATTATTATATTTATATTATTTTTATTAATAAATTTATATTATTTTTAATAATAAAAGGGAGTTCAAAAATATTAATAAATAGTGAATGTTCCCCCAGATTCAGAACTTTTTTTAAATACTCACTAATAATCCTACAAATAATCCTAGTGTTTGGATTTCTATGCTTAGTTTGATAGGAAATAAGATATTCAAATAAATAATTTTATAGCAAATGACTATTAATCTTTTGTATTTTCATGCAAATAGGGGGCAAGAAAACTCAATGGAAAGATGGTGGTTTAATTCGATATTGTTTAAGAAGGAGTTTGAACGCAGCTGTGGGCTAAATAAATCAATAGGAGCCTTGGTCCTATTGAAAATACTTGTGAAGATCCAAATCAAAAAGTGAAAAACATTCCTAGTTGCAATAATGTTGATTATTTATTTGGCGTTAAAGACATTTGGAATTTCATCTCTGATGACACTTATGTAGTTAGTGATGGGAATGGAGACAGTTATTGTATCTATTTTTATATTGAAAATCAGATTTTTGAGATTGACAATGATCATTCTTTATTGAGTGGACTAGAAAGCTCTTTTTAAAGTTATCGAAACTTGAGTTATCTGAATAATGGATTTAGGGGCGAAGATTCCTACTATAATTCTTACATGTATGATACTCAATATAGTTGGAATAATTACATTAATAGTTGCATTGATAATTATTTTCAGTCTCAAATATGTATAGATACTTCTATTATAAGTGGCAGTGAGAATTACAGTGAGTTACATTTATAGGGCCGTTTGTGGTGGTGAAAGTTAAAATAGTAGTGAAAATGAGGGTTTCAGTATAGAAACTCATACAAAGGGCAGCGATTTAACTATAAGAGAAGGTTCTAAGGGGAATGATTTAACTATAAGAGAAAGTTCTAAGGGAAATGATTTAACTATAATAGAAAGTTCTAATAATCTCGAGGTAACTAAAAAATACAGGCATTTGTGGGTTCAATGTGAGAATTATTATAGATTAAATTATAGGAAATTTTTTAAATTAAAAAAATAATATTTGTGAACAATATGGATATCATTTGAAAATGAGTAGTTCAGATAGAATTGAACTTTTGATCGATCCGGGTACTTGGGATCCTAGTATTGATTCTTATCAAAGAAAGACAGGATTAACTGAGGTTGTTCAAATAGGCATAGGCCAACTAAACGGTAGTCACATAGCAATTGGGGTTATGGATTTTCAATTTATGGGAGGTAGTATGGGATCCGTAGTCGGAGAGAAAATCACCCGTTTGATTGAACATGCTGCCAATCAAATTTTACCTCTTATTATAGTGTGTGCTTCTGGGGCGCGCGCATGCAGGAAGAAAGTTTGAGCTTGATGCATATGGCTAAAATATCATCTTCTTTATATGATTATCAATTAAATAAAAAATTATTTTATGTATTAATTTTTACATCTTCGACAACTGGTAGAGTGACAACTAGTTTTGGTATGTTGGGGGATATCATTATTGCCGAACCCAGTGCCTACATTGAATTTGCAGGTAAAAGAGTAATAGAACAAACATTGAATAAAACATCACCTGAAGGTTCACAAGCAGCTGAATACTTATTCCAGAAGGGTTTATTCGACCTAATTGTACTACATAATTTTTTAAAAAGCATTTTGAGTGAGTTATTTAAGCTCTACGCCTTTTTTCCGTTGAATCAACAATCAAGCAAAATCGAGTAGAGCACTAAGGCCATTGTTTTATTTTCTTTGTGTTTGTAGCCAAAAAGTAGTTTGTTTATCAGAATCAAAGTAAATAAGATAATAGTAAATAAGATAATAATGGCCCTTTCCTTGGTGATAGAAGATCTAATTGTAGAAAGAATCAAAACTAAAGTTGAGGATAACTTTTTTTTTGACCTATTTTCATGATTACGAATCAAGAAGCCTTTATCACCAAGAGTGAGTCCTTCCTTTAGTAAAATTAGGAAAATAAACTGAATTTCTTCTTGTCTTAGGTATATAATTTGAAATTAAAATATAAATAATAGAGTTTTGTATCTTTGTGTATCTCCCTAAAAAACATTTTAGCTAAAAATTCATGTTGGGTCGGATTCGAACAAATCTTTCAATAATCTCTTTATCTATATTTAGAAAACTAGAAGACAAGAACAAAAGGCAAAGAAATGAAGAAAAATAATAAAGTTTATTATGATACATATCCTTCTCATATAAGAGATGAATAAGTCCATTTATTTAGTTCTACATTCTTTGCACTTATTCTTATTATACGTAGTCAGTTAGATTTAGATATATAGATACTTAGATCTATACTAAGAATTTCAAGTTCTACAAATTCAATTAATAATAAATATTATCTAATTAAAATTAAAATTCTTAATTGAATTATAATTATTTAATTATTACGAGATATCTTTATTTATATAATAACATAATAAAAGACACAATATAGTAAATCGAGGTACCGCTTTTATGACAAATTTGAACCTTCAATCTATTTTTCTGCCGTTAGTAGGCTTAGTCTTTCCGGCAATTACAATGGCTTCTTTATTTATTCATATTCAAAAAAAATAAGATTTTTTAGATCTGCTGGGACCCAATCTCATCCATTTTTTTTTAAATGTGTACTTTTATCATAACACTGATATCTATTTATTAGAATAGAGTATAATATGTAATTTCTATCGAACATAAAGGAAAAACTCTTATGCCTGCAAAAACATGATATATGGATATATCCATTTTATTAATTTTCAAATAGATCAGGATCACTAGATGGCTGAAATGTAGTCGGTTAATCTCTATGTATATCGATATGTATAGTGGAATCATATTAAAGAGTATGTTATTGTTTTAGATTTAACCAATTTGATAAATTACTCCTAAAGGTTGACATCAAACTAGTGCTAGTTCACCTTAAACTAGTGCTTGTTGATGAGAGTTACTTCAGAAACAAAAAAGTAAAGTCAAATTTCTATGGAGTATTATCTCAATTCCAATAAAATGCAATCGGGTAAAGTATGACTTGGAGATCAGAACATATATGGATAGAACTTATAATGGGGTCTCTAAAAATAAGTAATTTCTACTGGGCCTTTATCCCCTTTTTAGATTCATTAGGCTTCTTATTAGTTGGAACTTCCAGTTATCTTAGTATAAATTTGATATCTTTTTTTCATCCTCAACAAATCATTTTTTTTTCACAAGGAATCATGATGTCTTCCTACGAAATTGCGGGTCTCTTTATTAGCTCTTATTTATGGTGCACAATATCCTGGAATGTAGGTAGTGGTTATGATTGATTAGATATAAAGAAAGGAATAGTCTTTATTTTTTGTTGGGGATTTCTAGGAAAAAATCATCACATATTCCTCCGATTCATTATAAAAGATATTCAGACCATTATAATAGAGATTAAAGAGGGTATTTATGCTCGTCGTGTTCTTTATATGGACATCCGAAGCTAGGGGTCCATTCCCTTAACCTGTACTGATGAGAATTTGACTCCACGAGAAATTGAACAAAAGGTTGCTGAATTAGCCTATTTCTTGCGTGTATTAATTAAAGTATTTTGAGAAATTGAGAATCAAAATGTTCATTCAATTAAATATAACGTATATGAAAGAACCATAAAACGAAACTCTTATTATGGTGTTTATGCGTATGTAAACCCACGCAATTCAATAACAAATAAAAAATCAAAATAATAGATTCATCTCAGATGGCAAACCATTTTGAAATCAAGAATTTTTTTTAGTTCAATATTTGTTGGAATTGACACTTTAGATCCAGATAGATCATATCTTGTAAATTGAAAATTCTTTCTTTTGTATTATTTAATGACCAACACTTGGATTTCTTAATTAAATAATGAGAACTTGCCAATTTATCTTTTGCCAGCCATTTTTTTATCATCATAATATCTTTCCCTTAATTATTCTATTCCTGACTATGGGTAATTAGTTAAATTTTTTTGAAATATTGGATATTTTGATAGCAAGGGAGTTCTTTCTTCTCAAAATCTGAATAGTATTCATTACTTAGAGTGGTTCTTTCAATCATTCATCGAAAGGAGACACTTGATTTTGAATTTAACCAATTAATATATCAGGAAATAATATTCTCAATTTCTTCATTCGAAGTGAATTGTTAGCCTATTTCTGTATTCTTTCTAGATTCAAACACTAAACATAAAATCACAAAGAAAATAGATTCATAAGTTTGATACCTTGTATAAAACTCATGTGAGTAAGAAATATTCAATCGCAGAGAGTGTACGGATGGGTTGATTAACAAGTCATAGATGAAAAAATGACAAAAAAGACAGCATCCACTCCTCTTTTCTACCTTGCATCTATAGTATTTTGCCCTGATGGATTTCTTTCTCAGTTAATAAATGTCTTGAATCTTGGGTTACTAATTGGTGGAATACTGGGCAATACAAAATTTTCTTGAATAGAAAACAGTCTTCTAGAAAATTTATAGAATTAGAAGAACTCCTCTTCTTGGACGAAATGATCAAGGAATACTCGGAAACATATCTCGAAGAGTTTGGGATAGGAATCCATAAGGAAATTATCCAACTAATCAAGATGCAAAATGAGAATCGTGTACATATGATTTTGCACTTCTCAACAAATATCATTTGTTTTATTATTCTAAGCGGGTATTCAATTTTGGGTAATGTAAAACTTGTTATTCTTAACTCTTGGGCTCAGGAATTCCTATATAACGTAAGTGACACAATAAAAGTTTTTTCTATTATTTTATTAACTAATTTATTTATCGAATTCCATTCAACCCGCAGTTGGGAAATAATTATTAGCTCTATGTATAAGGATTTTGGATTTGTTCATAATGATCAAATTATATCTGGTCTTGTTTCCACCTTCCCAGTCATTCTCGATACAAATTTTAAATATTGGATATTCTTTTATTTAAATCGTCTGTCACTTGTAGGTATTTATCATACAATGAATGACTGATAAAGGATCCATTGGTATTATAACGCCCCACATTTTTTAGCTAGAAATTGAATCGTTGTCTCTATGTGTTTAAGCTCTAATTCCATGGTTTATATTTAGATTCATGTGTCATGATCTTTTTTCTAGTATATGAAGTAATCATGAGGTGAAAAATGTTCATGGAAATGGCCTAGAGCAAAGTTAAGCTAAGAACCACTCATTCATCCAAAATTTGATATTCGATTCTACAAGGGTCTACTTTGAATGTGTATAACTTTTGATACACAGAGAATTTTTTCATCTCAAGTCCCACCAAATTTTATATAATTGAATTAGCTTTCTAACGGTACCAATTTTGACTAAATCTGATAAGCGAACAAAAAATTATGGCATTTTCCGTGTGAGGCATTAAGCCAATGCGATTTTGATGCGTCGCGTCGACTGTGCCCCAACACGAAACCAGACGTGGATTTAAAGCTGTTTTACATATTATTTCAGTTCCTAATGGATCTAGGGACATTTTTGTCACTTCACCTAACCCAAAATTCATCTATAACATAAAATTTCAGCCCCAAGTAGCAAAAATTGCCTATTATTCACTCTTCCTCTCAAAATCAAAACCCTAACTCCTTCCCCCAAAGATTAAGAACTCATCTCTAGGATCAAGAATTTCAAGAAAATTGATTAAGATTTGAATTCCATTCCACGAACTATGAAATCTAAGGTACGTGGGGTTTTTCTAAAACTACATGGGCTGGTTTAAACACTTCGAATAAGGTTTAAAGTTTAGAAATCATGAATTTACAAAAGGGATTTGGAATTTACATTTCAATTGTGCATTATGAACTCTTAAATGGAATTACTATTTTGGTCTTGAGGTGTAATGCCCCGCAAAATCCTTTTCTAGTCTGAGCCTTAGAGCGTATTTTGTAAAGCAAAAATCCGAGTCAAAATGTTTCAGAAATATCCTCCCAAGTATGAAATACTTTGAATCTTGGAGGAATCTATTTGAGCATGAATTAAGATCATAGAGATCCCCTAACTCAAGGACGAGTTGAAATCTTTCCTATCGTTCAAGTTTAATTGACCGTCAAAATTTGGGTCAAATTCAATAGACCATAACTCTTTGAATATATCGAATTAGAGAACCTTTTGTATATCAAATGAAATCTCTTTGAATTATCTTTTCAACGATATCAATTTCGTTAAAAACTGATATCGGAGAAAAGAGTTATGCCCATTTTACTCCAGCATGTATGGCTGGGAAACTGGTGACGACATTCGTGATAAGCTATCATGCCCGTGACGGTCTATCACCAATGTCGTCAGCCCTGGGAAGATTTCTGACCCCAGTGATGGTATCTTTGATATCTTCATATATATATGAAATTAACACAGTTTAATCGAGTCTATGGTATTGTACACTTTTAATATCTATGCTCCTATAACTTTTTTTATATCTTCTCATCTTAATTTTTCTTCTTACTTTGAGCGTTACATGTGAAACACGTATATAGAGACTAACGACAGGAAGAGAAGATAGTTTCTAAAGACATACGACGTAAACTATTAACTTTAAAAAATCATAGCTATTATAGTAAATTCCGATATTATTTTATCTATACTACTGTATATCTCATGTAATGGCATGATAAAATAAATTTATAAGATATTCTTTCTTATCTCGTTCCGCCTATCAAACTACCCCTAATCGTACAATGCCATGAAAGAATACAAACCTTAGTATTTAGAACAATAATTGGCAGTATAAGTCAAGTTAATTAACAAATATAAGGCTTTGACAATAGAAACAACCTGTTCTTGAAAATTAAGACGACCTGAGTTTTGTTATAAGAATTTCAGCATCTCCTTCTTTGAAGGACCAAACGAACTCTTTTCTTTCTCACCCGATGAGTTCTTCTATTTACCATATATACTCCTTAAATATTAAATAGAAGCGATTTGTTTAGGAAAAGTCAATCGAGACGATTTTGTTTGGAAAAGGTTTGTTTGCCTTTTTTGGGGGATAGAAAAAGTCAACCAAATATTTTTCAGGAAAAAAATTCCTATTTTTTTTTTACACCTATTGGAAAAAGTTTTGGCAAAAATATTGTGGTGAAAAAGACGATTTTACCCAAAGCTTAGTCTTTTTAATGAAAAATAAAAAATTAAAATCAAATACTTTTAATTAATATAAAATAATAAGAATAACAATTTGTTTAGAATAAACTTATTAATGTTACACTAAATGCAATATTTGTTTAAATAATGAAAATTAATGTTATTATACCAATACAATGAATTATGATAAAATTTAAACTTACTCTATTATTAGCATTTAAACGAGCAAGGTGAGGTTTAGTCTATTACAATAAAAACACAACTAAGATCTATCCTTTAAAATAATTGATACTGAAATAGGAACATACTACATATTATATAACGAATTAATAAGTAATGAAACACATATGAGATCCTAGCTTACTTCATAAGAATGAAATTGTGTCTCACGTAGTCATGGAATTACCCCATACAAAGAAGATTGTGGGTTACCTCCAAAAATTAATTTTGAATAGCTTGTTGTTTTGGTACACAAAATCTGTATTTAGTTCACTAAATTTCAAACACAAGTTCATATTTTTTTAAGAACACGAAGTTTTTCAACATCTTCAACACAAGATCAAAATGGCTAAGTGTGTTATTCTGTATTTAAAAAAAAAAAAAAATAGTCAAGTTCTCCGAATTCACGGAGTGTCCTTAAGGAAATAATTTCTCTCAAGTACTCGAGGTTGCGGAATTTTCCTCCCAGGATAAAATGACTTAACAACCCGACAGTAGCGGTACCTCAAACAATCGGATTCTTTTCGAACTCACTCAACGGGAGATAATCACACGAAGTATTTTAGAAGACAAGAAGTGTTTGTAAATCAGAAATTTTTCGTTACTAAATCTGTGGAAAAAGCAGGTTTATATAGTCATAAAGGATCCCTTTCGAAAGGTGTCAATGATTCATTAAAAAGATGTATCTTTATCACAGGTTAAAAAATCATTCGATTAACGATTGAAAGTCATAAAAACCTCATCGTAGTGGAAAGGGATTGCGAGGGAGTAATTGGTTGTTGTTTTGTGTTGTTGGGATCATGGGGGAGTATATGTAGTGGGTTTGCTTTTTTCTCTATTAGTATTATCTATTATGATATGTTTTGGTAGTGAGGGAGCAAATATCTAGGTAGTAGAAGTAGTTGTTGTTAATCTGCATCTTTTTCTCTGTCGTGCGTATGTGTTTGGTATATATAGGGGTTGTGGGTTATAGGTAAGGAGGTAGTAGTATTGGTTTAGGATTTTGGAGTTTGAGTTGGTTATGGCCTATGGGTAGTTTAGGTTGTGTTGTATATTGTTGTTATTCGGGTGTGTGTTTAGGATTGGGTTTTGTATATTTTAGGAGTTAATATTAAAAAAAAAAAATGAGAAAAAATGATTTTGTTTAAAACAGAGACTTTTAATAAAATGTAAAAAGTTCAAATAATATTTATAAGGTCCTTCACATTTTTAATATATTATATAGATATAAATTATAGAGTATAGATATAGATATAGATTATAAATTATACATATAGAGAGAGAGATTATAGATAACCATTATTGATTTGGAAAGAGATATAAAATCTAACTAAAAATATATGGATAAAATTACTTTTACTTTTATAATAGTGAGAAATTTATTAAGGCCCTATTTGGGCATGAAAATTATAATTTTTCGGAATTGAAGTTAGAGTTGAAGGTGGAATTAGAGTTGTGTTTTGCCATGAATATAAATTAAAATTATTTTTGAAATTTTGTAAGAGAAGTATGAATGAAAAAAGTGAAAAACAAGTAAAAATTATTTTTACTTTTGCAAATACAATTTCAAAATTATATTTAGAATCTTCATGACCAAACACTTATAATTTTCATTTTTTTCACTAAAATAAAAAAATTATGGCCAAAAGATTATTAAAAGTGTACCCAACTCAAATAGAGCAAACAAAAAAATGAAGGGAAAACGTGGTGGTGGCGCTACTGCTGCTTTGAGCAAACTTTGACAGCAATCACTTTTGTACTCCCTCCATTTTATTTTACTTTACCTTTATATTAAAAATTATTAGTTTCATTTACTTATTTAATTTATGAAATTAAAAGAATTATTATATTTTTTCTTTCTATTATTAATACTTCTATTAAATAAGTATTTTTTCACCTAACAATATTTATTTACTATATTAAAAATAGATATTCAATAATATTTATTTAATGTTAAAAATCAATAGATAACGAGTAGTTAAATTTAAAGTTTCAATGTATCATAATAAGGTAATTTAGTAAGATAAATTCTTATTCAGTATTTCCTCCATTTCTTTTTATGTACTTCTTTTGGCTTGAACACATTCTTAAAAGGTAACTTTACCAACTTATTTTTAATTTAAAAAAAAATTGAGTTGACATTAATTATGTATTTAAACTCAAAGACATATTAGAAAGATTATGATCAAAATATTTCTTAAAAATTTAAACATACACTTATTTAGAAACAAAATCAGAATCTTAAAGAAGCATTTAAAAAGGAATAAACGAAATATTGTTCATAAATCTTTTTAGGAAAAATTATTTAGTCTGACAATCCTAAGATGATAATTATGATCCTTAACAACAGTTGAAAATATTTATCATCTAAAGCATTTATAACAAAATTTTACCGAGGGTGGGTATCTTGGCAGAAAGTTTGTGTCCGCAAGGAGGATATGGGGGTTTGGGTTTTCGAGAGCTCCATCACTTCAATATTGCCATGCTCGCGAAAACAGGTTGGAACCTTTTGACAAGGCCTGAGGCCCCTATGGGTAAGTTGTTTCAAGCCCGATACTACTATAAATCTAATTTTCTTGATGCAGGGCTAGGCTCCAATCCTAGCTTTGTATGGCGGAGCATATGTGCGGGGAAACAAATTTTGAAACAAGGATGTCTTCGGCGTATTGGGGACGGAAAAACAACAAGATTCTATATTGACCCATGGCTGCCGAAGGACAACTCGAGTTATGTTGAAAGCTCTAATTTTCTTGAGAGTGAGAACTTTCTTGTAGCTGATTTGATAGAGCAAGGTGTACAAGAATGGAATTGGAATTTGCTACGTACTCTTTTCAATGACTCCGAAACAAATGCAGTTAGACAAATTCACTTGAGTATTAGGCCTCGAGGTGTACTCTGTGAGGAGTGGATATCGTCTCCTTATAATCAAAATGCAGCACCAAACCAGCCGAACCAACAACTTTGAAAGTTCATCTGAAGCATGTCCTTACCTCCTAAGGTGCTTAATTTTATCTGGAGATCTTTGAAAAATATCTTACCTACATGTGAGAGCCTTTTCATGAAGAAATGTGTTGCTAGTTCAATTTATCTACAATGTTTGCAGGCACCAGAGACTGTGAAATATTGCTTGATAGAATGGCATTTTGCAAAGCAATGTTGGATTCAATCAAATTTTGGTTGGCACGATTTAACAGGAGACTTTGTGGAATAGTTTGAGGAACAAAGTAAGAGAAACCTAAAAATGAAATTGGAGGAAGCAGTCATGATTTTGTGGAGCTTATGGAAAGCTAGAAACAATCTATGTTGGAACAATAAGCAAAGTACGTCAACTGTCATTTTATATCGTGCAAAGAAGGTGCTGGTGGAATAGAGGAGTGCCAATTTGGGGGACGAGATGTGTGTTCCTGCCGTGTATAATATGAATACAAAATGGGAACTACCTCTGTTCGACATAATCAAATGTAATACCGATGCCTCCTTACGATATCCATACAGGTTTGGCAGGGGTAGGCATGGTTCTATGTAATCACTTGGGTCAATTTATTGCTGGAAAAACTATGTTCCTTGGTCGTGTTGCTAGCCCTTTATTGGCCGAGATCATGGGGGTACGTGAGACTCTCACTTGGTTAAAAGAGTGATTCAGGACAACGAAGTTGATTGTGGAAACTAACAATCTACTTGTGAAGCAAGTTGTGGAAAAACATTTGGTGAAATGCTCTTATTTTGATTCTTTAGTCTTTGATTGTAAAACTCTTTTCACAGAGTTGCCACCTTTTTCCTTGTTGTCTGTTAAAAAATCAGCGAATCAAGTTGCTCATTGTCTTGTTAGAGCATCTGCTTTTGTGTCTAATTCGATGGAGTGGGATACTAACCCTCTGTCTCTGATTACTGATGTACTTGAGTTTGATTTGAATAATACATGATGAAAAACTCATTTAAAAAAATAATATTTTGCCAATTATCTCATTTTTCCCCAATACAATTAGAAAAAAGATTATGCTCCTATTTTCACTCCTCTCTCCTTACCAAATCAATTTTGAATTTCATTTCTCTCTCCTACTTCACCAAACAATTAGTCTTTTTTTTTATTTCTCATCCGGTGTTCGGTATCGGCATTGGAGTTCGAATCCGTATTCGCGTCGAGTAGGGCCCCATTCGAGGAGTAGCGCTCCCTACCAAGGATTTTTTCATACCCACGGCTCGAGCCCGAGACCTCTGGTTAAGGGAAGAACAACTCCATCCACTGCACCACATCCTTTGGTGGTAAAAAAATTAGTCATTATACACTTCATCAGCTATTAATTAATTTTCATTCATAAATGGGAAAAGGGTCAAATATGATCCTAAACTTTGCGAAAATATTCAGATATACCCTCCGTTAAAAGTTTAGCTCACCAATGCCCTTGCCGTCCAATTTTTGGTCCATATATACCTCTGTTGTCATATTTTGGATCGTATATACCCATGTTGCCAAGTTTTGGGTCATATATACCCTTGTTGTCATGTTTTGGGTCGTATATACCCATGTTGTCAAGTTTTGGGTCATATATACCCTTGTTGTTGATAATTGTTTTGCTGAAATTTTCCAACCCCCTTTTTCTTTTTTTCCTTAAGAAATTATATTTGTCACATTATTTTTTTATTTTCACATCACATATAATTAAATTCACCCGTTCTTCTACACATTAAACGACAGTCAAATGCTCTTATCTACCTCACATATCTTTGGATTTTCTCTAATTTATCGAAATCCTTTTGTTGTATTTTCAAATTCTTACATAACCATTCCTCTCGTACATACATGCATGCATACATACATGCATGCATACATGCATACGTATAAAAGATATCCTCTTAATTGACAACTTGTTTTTGCTGTCTCTATATGGATTGCCTCTTTTACACTTCTATATCTCAATTTCTCACTTGGGTTTTACTTATTCTTCTTATTTTTAGTGTTAGAATTGACGGTGATGCGAAAGATGGAGTCAGTTGATATGATACTAAAATAATTTGCAGTTGGTAAAAATTTAATTCTTGATTTTTGTCGCAATTATGCATTGAGTTTTTATGAGGTATTCTTGAATTTTTTCATATTTTTACTTGATGATTCTTGGGTTTATGCAAGAATTGAAAAACACATAAAGGAATTTTGGCAAATTAAATAAAATCCAAAGAGATTGTGAGGTAGATGAGAGCATTTGACGAATGGTTAATGTGTAGAAGAAGTGTGATGTGACAATTAAAAAGTGATGTGGAAAATATTATTTTTAAAAGGGGGAGGGGGGGTTAGCAAAGAAATTAACGGCAACAGAGGTATATATGACCCAAAACTTGACAATAGGGGTATGTATGACCCAAAACTTGACAACAGGGATATATATGACCCCAAGACTTTGACGGCAAGGGCATTGGTGAGCTAAACTTTTAACGGGAGGTATATATGAACATTTTTGCAAAGTTTAGGGGCATATTTGACTCTTTTCCCTTCATAAATTAATGTATTTGTACATTTTGTATTTTGTGAATCGATTTTCATAGTTGTTTCATTTATTTTTTTATTTATATTTATATTTTGTAATTGACTGCATCATTTATATTTTAATTGTTTCATTAATTCATAGTTGTTGTTGTTGTTGTATTTGTATATGTATTTGTATTTGTATAGTTGCAATTGACTGGGTGATACTCGCTTATTTTGTTTATATTACTATTATATATAAGGAAAAATCTCAAATTTTGGTAGTCCTCGCAAGGGCATTTTAGGTATTTCACTTCCTTGGCTAAGTGAATTAAGAGAATACACATGGCAATTGATGGTGTTCTTTTGTCAAACATTTTCATTTTTGCCCTTATTCTTTTTGTTAAGGTCATTCCCACTTGTGTGTTTGTAATTGGTCTCTTTTTATCACTTCATAAATTATCTTTTGATTAAAATTCTCTTCATTTTAAATTAATAATCACTTTTGCTCAAAAAAATTATTCAAAAATAACTTTCATATAAAATCAAAGTTAGTAATAATTTCCAACTATACCCTTATAGTAAATATTGTTCAATTCTTTAATAAATACATAATAAATAGGATAATTTAATCAATAATAAATAGTACATTTCCTTTATTATTTTTTTAGCGGACATGAAAAAAGATAAATCAATAATTAAAATAGGGTGAACAAAATATTTTTTTAAAGGGCGCATAAATAATAAACATGACAAGTAAATGGACCTAATGGAACAATTTATTAATTTAATTTAATTATTATTTAATATTCTTATAGATCACCATTAAGTTGGTTTATGTAAATCTTCTAAATTAAGGTTGTAACCATTTTTTTATATACTTGAAGTCATTGAAATATTTTGTTGTATTAGATTGAAAAAAAAAAATTGCAAAGACTCCTGTCACATGAAAGAATAGGTGAAAATAAAATAATAAATATCAAAATAAATTTATTTCTATTTATTGCTGAGAAATTACATACTCACAAACTCATTAAAATATCAATATTTTCTATTTTTTATCATCAGTGAATTGCCATTATTAAAATATCATCATGTTATTTTATAAAATATTAAATTACTTGTTACCTTTTGGTATATTCTAATTCTCCATTAATACTTTCTTCCACACAAATAAAAATTTATTTAAAATTATTCAATTATGTGATTAAGAACTTTAATAATTATAAAACTTATCAACAAAATACATTTAATACGTCGGTCATTAAATTATGTTAAGTATAAAGTAAAAGATATAATATAATTATATTTTTAAAATTTAAATTATTATTTTTTATATTATGAGTTTGGGCCCGGACTTAGCACGGGCCTCATGAAACTAGTATAAATACAAATGATGGATTTGGCATACAAATATAAATGATACAAAATAAATACAAATAATGCATATACTTATATTGAATATAAATACATATAATAAATTAAAATTATTCATAGCTAAGCCATCCAAATACAAATCATAAATTTACATAAAATATATCGTTTGATAAAAAAATATAAAATACAAACTAAAAAAAGAAATAAAAATGAGAAACAGAAAGAGGTGAAAATATAAAATATAAAGAGGAAGAGAAATTTAAAAATATAAAATAAAAAATACAAAAATCGAAAAGTTACATATTATGCGCTGGAAATCTCTAATTAAAATCAAATGCGTGATTTGTGTTGCATTTATGGATAGATATATTATTATTATTATTATTATTATTATTATTATTATTATTATTATATCTAATAAAAGGGAATGAGCCGGAGAAGCAGACAGGTCTCCGTCAGTATGCATGCTTCTCCTGCCTGCTTCATGAGCTGCTTTCTCCTTAATTTTATTATATTATCTCTAATTAATTATTATAAGTTATTTATGTATTAGAAAATTAATAATATTTAATAAAAAATTATATCTTATAGATATTTATGACATGTTTGTTTCAGCTACTTCACCCAAGTATTTTTGTATAGTAATTTTGTTATATCACTTTTAATTAGACATGTCTATTTTGTTGTTTTAATCGCGATTTTACTATGTCACTCCCAATTAATTATTATGACCATTTACATTTTTTCACAAGTATTTTTTATAGTAATTTTATTATATCACTTCTAATTATTTGTTATGAATCATTAAGACATGTCTCTTTCGTTGTTTCAATCGTAATTTTACTATATCACTCATAATTAAATATTATGGTCATCTAAGCATTTGAAAATTACATAAAAAGTATTATAAATTACAATAGTTAACAACTTAAAATATCTGAAAAAATAATCTGTTATATATTTTTTAAAAATATGTAAAAAAATATCTTCATAAGCTGCTTCCTCCGTGATTTTATTATATCATCTCTAATTAATTATTATAACTTTATTTATGTATTAAAATTAATAATATTTAATAAAAAGGTAAAATAAATATTTATGATATGTCTGCTTCAGCTGTTTCACCCAAGTATTTTTCTATAGCAATTTTGTTATATCACTTCTAATTAGACATGTCTGTTTCATTGTTTCAATCATGATTTTACTATGTCACTCCTAATTAATTATTATGACCATTCAAAAAAATTTCCAAGTATTTTTTACAGTAATTTTGCTATATCACTTCTAATTAGTTGTTGTGAGTCATTAAGACATGTCTACTTCGCTGCTACAATCGTAACTTTACTATATCACTTATAATTAATTATTATGATCATCTAAGCATTTGAAAATTATATAAAATGTATTATAAATTACAATATTTAACAACTTAAAATATCTAAAAAAAAAATAATCTGACATGTTTTTTTAAAATATTATAAATCATAATAATTAAAAGAATATATATATATATATATATATATATATATATATATATTGTTAGGCCCGTGTCTTGCACGGGCTATTATTAACTAGTTTTCCTTTTAAATGTGAATATGATTTCCTATTTTTACTCTACTGTTACCTATTGTATTTGTATTTTCTATAATTAAAGTAACGCCTAAATACATATTTCAGTTGATATTTAAGACCTTACTATTGTTCTGCAAGCTATGGTGGAATTTCAAAACCAAGAAGTCTATCTGGAGTAGCTATATGATGAATAAGTATTGCAGAAAACTTCATCCTAATGAAGTAGTTTGGAAACCTAGAGGGGGATCCCAAGTGTGGAAGAAGATGCTTCAGGTAAGGGATCTTATAAATCATCTTATACTATGGAAGCTTGGAAATGGAAATGTTCATATTTGGTATGATAATTGGACTGGCCTAGGACAATTATATTCTATTATCCAGGATAGCAGGGAATGGGATGATAGACATCAGAGAGTAACTGATTTGGTGATAGATGGGCAATGGAATGCAACAGTATTAGAGGACTTGTTCCCTGAAGACATTGTGCATCATATTTTGAATAAGGTGGCCCCATCACAACAATCACAACAAAGGGACATAGCAATATGGAGTGTTGAAGCCAAGGGAAATTTTACAGTTAAATCATGTTGGCAATATGTTAGATTCAGAGAATTGTCCAATGAAGTGTATAAACAGATATGGATAAAAAGGCTTACCTTTTAAGATTGGATTTTTTATGTGGATGATGTGGAGAGGTAAGATAGCAGTTGATGATACTACCAGAAGGTGGGGAATTCAAGGACCTTCTAAGTGTTGGTGCTGTCAAATTCCTTCACAGAAGACCATATCTCATGTGTTGAGGGGATCTTATACTGCTAACAGGACTTGGTCCTATTTCTCTTATTTTGCAGGTATAAATATTCAAGGAAGAAGCCTCAAAAATACCATACATACATGGTGGGAACTACAAGTTAAAGCAAGTGAGAGAATATATTACAGAGCAATCCCAGCAATAATAATGTGGGAATTATGGAGGAGGAGAAATACTCTCAAGCATGAAGGAAAATGAGTTTTTGTTCAGAGACTAATTTTTAATGTGACCAAGCATCTAAGAATGTTGATTAAAGTTAGAAAGCCTGCTATGGAAGTCTCTTTTGAATGGCCAGAAATCATGCAACAACTTAATAACTCAAACCCAAGATTAAAGCTATACCAGTCTTATGAAGGTCACCACAGGAGGGTTGGATAAAGTATAACACTGATGGAGTTTCCAAAGCTAATCCAGGGAGAAGTTCTTGGGCATTTTGCTTAAGAGACTCACAAGGGGATCTGAACATGCAGAGGGAGCAGTACTAGATGATACAAACAATATGGAGGCTGAGGCTATGGCTATTCTACATGCAGTAAATCACAGCAGTAGCTCAAAGCAAGATAGAGTTATTATTCAGACTGATTCACTTTTGATGCAAAAACTGTTAAGCAGGAAATGGGGGATGCCATAGAGGGTAGCAGATATAATCAATCAAATATGGCAGAGTTTATCAAGCAAGCAAGTGCAGTTTCAACACATTTATAGGGAGGAAAATCAGTTAGCAGATTATCTAGCTAACACAGCATTGGAGCATGAGCAATTCACATATACATCCTTCATTCAATTACCAAGTTCAGGAAGAAAGATTTTAAATAGTGATAAACAGCAAAGATGTTATCTGAGATTAGCAGTATCAACATGCTAGATACACTGGGAAGGCTAAAGCAAGGGGAAGCTTATTCAACTACACAAGAAGTTAAAAATACTACTTAGCCTAGATACACCAGCCAAAAAAAAAGGACTCTCAGTAGATGAGGTGGTCTTCATGGCAGATTTTCAATACAAGTGGTTGAGTTTTTTGGTCTTCTTCAACTACACGTAGGTCCTAGCACTATACAATCTCTCTCCCTTCCATAGCTACAAACAAGCAACAGAACCAAGATCAGTACTGAGCTCAATTGGTCAGATGAAACACAGTAGGAAGGGTCTCTTACTTGGATCAAATACCAAAGCTCAGCTGACCAGACCACAAGTGTTAGCACCAAAAATCAAACAGGGTACCCTCACTCTGGAGAACGCAGCTAGAACCAAAGATCCAAGAATATTATACTAGGAAGATGAAGAAAGAGAAGTTCAAGCTAACAAAATGGAAAGAGCCACTTACTCTTGCAAGCTGGAAGACAAGATGCTATATCCAATCAAGGCAAGGTGTTTATCACCCATAGCTAGAGAAGCACGAATTAAGGAATTGCAAGGGCAGCCATTGAGAAGGAGATGGAGCAACAGAGGAAAGGAGCTGAAGTTAACTCATTTAGGAAACCCTACTATTATATGTTTCCTTTGTATTTTTTTCTTTTTGAACCGGTTCATCTTATGGGCTGATCCATTTTAGGATATTTAAGATGGGTTGGTCCATTCATTTGTGGACATTTTGTGATTATAAATAAAATCCTAAATTAAACCAAAAAAAAAAAAGGCACTTGCTACTATGAAATTTGCTCTTTTTAATAGCTAATAATTTGATGAGCTTAATTATTAAAAGTTTATATAACAATACATGTTACACATTTTATTGAGTAAATTTTATAAATGGTCATCCAACTTTATCTGTAATACTCAAAAATATTATTTTTTTATTTTGCTATACGGAAATTATTTAACTTTATTGTATCCATCCAGCTTTACGTGTAATACTCAAAAAAAAAAAAAAATTATACGAAAACCATTTAACTTAATTTCATCTTTCATAAAGTAACGTTGACAAAATTTTTGTTAAAATCCTATCTAAAGTATGAGATAATATAATTATCCTCATGTTTGAGAGCAGGTTCAAAATGGTCCATATATTCTTTTGAGCAAGTATTGATCCACTATTTTGCTATAAATTATGTTTTTCCCTATTTTCATATATTTAACAAATACCAACTAAATTTAAAGTAAATTGAAAGAAAAGAGAGGGGAGGGGGGGGGAGGGGGGAAGCGAAACCAGGAAAAACAATCAAATTTAATATCAAGTTATTGTCAAATTTGTAAAAGCCAAAAGGAGTAAGCTAAAGTCGATTCAATATCAAATGTACAATTACGAGCACTGAACAAATCCCACTAAGGAGTTGTTTGGTAGAATGTATTGAAAAGCATTATGCATGCATTAATTTAATGTGTATTGAGGTGTGTATTACTAATACCTTAAAATCCATGATATTAATAATGCAGTAAATCTAATGCATGCATTAACATGGTTAAAGATATTACTATCCCTCATAAAATTTTCCGCATCCTTTCCAACATATGTATGGAGGATATTTTTGTAAAAAAAAAAAATCTAAATTATGTAATTCATGTTATTTTTAATACATCAAATCAAACACTGTAATAAGAAAAATATAAGCATAACTAACAAAAGCACTACTAATACAAGTATTAGTAATAGATCATATTTTGCAATATCTTTATACATTCTACCAAACGACCCTAAGTGTTTGTAAATTGAAGCAATTCATGCTATTATCATTACAGAAAAACACAATCTAACTTTCTAAACAGAAATTCGTTTCACAATTAAGATCCCAAACAAACTATGAACAGAAAGCAACTATCCAAGCTGAACTATTCAACACAGCAAGACTACCTAAAATCCTAGGTGCAAACTATCAACATTAACCAAACTATCCAATGCAAGTATCCCAAATCTACAACAAAATAGAACACAGTGGTAAGATCCTTGCAAATGTTCATATCATACTGAAGAAGACCCTGGTTTTGACACATGAGATAACGCGTCCTCAAATTGATGCTCATCGGTTTTGCCCGCGCTCAAGCATGGTGGAATGAAAGATCTGAACACAGCTTCCATGTTGGGGACTTCCTTTAGTTCGTGCGAAACAACCTCGAGGGCTGGAGATATAAAGAAACGGCGGAATTTCTTCTGACAAATGAACCCGAAGATCAACGAGAATATTGGAAGTGGAAAAAGAACTGGAGTAGGTTTGAACTCTTTAACACCGAAGTAACCTAACATGGTAGCTTGAAACAAAATCAAGGTAGCTAACATGCGCGTATGAATATGGGGCCACATTCTTCCGTAGCTCTCAAATGAGGGAACATACACTTTGAGTGCCTGTTTTGGGAAAAAATAAAATAAAAATTAGACATGAATAGCTCGAATATTTGATTGATACATAAACACTACGAGACCAAAACAAGTACTCTCTTTGATTGGACACAGTAAAAGAACGAAGAACTTGTGGCACAAACCAAAAGTCCTTTTTAAAACTTGTGGTCTTAAAGTGGAACATAGGGAAGTGATAACTCACCTGATTGCGGAGAAGAAGCCACCCTAGACCGAAGTATACTACACCAAACGGAATAATTATTGGTGCTATGACGGAATAGCATAGGACAATTGTCATAATCAGCATATCACTAGGAAATCGGGTTGCATAGCCTAGATCGCCAGGAGCCCAAGCCTCCTTTATCTCAGCTTCAGTTTTGCACAAATACTTCTTCTTGAGATGGAATATGATTAGAGGAACTATTCTAGATAGCTCCAGCCCATAGCCGACAAAGAATCTGACATCAATGAATAAGCAAAAATCGTTTGACTATTCATTTAACCAAAAAGATGATCCATTCTCAACCTGTTATATCATATGGAGAAGAAGAATGGAAACTATCAACATAAGAAATTAACATTCAGGACCAGACCCCACTTTGTGGGAATACATTGGGTTTGTTGTTGTTGTTGTTGTTGACCATAAAACAGCTTGAATTGTGCAAAGAGAAAAAACTTAAACAAGTCGTTATCGAGAGTAAAAGGAGCATTAGTATTTTCTCTGTAATACTAGCTATGACCATTATGAACTGAGCTTTAACACCACATAGGTACACACTTGAAAAAAATAATAACTCAAGGACCATATAAAGGGAAATTCATTTACAGAAGCAAAAGATGATAGTTTAAAAGTGGGTTGAGAAGAGAACAGTTGACCCGTGCCAAACTAAGTGCATACTCAAGTCAAACATTTCCCAGCTCTTTAGTCAGAAACGAAACAAACAGCTCATATTATGTGCAAGACAGAAGACATATCACCGACGACTTAAAGACAACATATCGTTAAAAAAAAATTAAAAAAAAAAAAAAATAGCTGACATAATAAAAGGGAAAGCATGCTATAGACTTGCTTCACAAGCACAAGGTCAAGAAGAAGGGAAGAAATATGAAAGTGAAAGCGAGGTCCGGACTTACTTCAAAGCCACAAAAGTCAAGAAGAAAGTTGCATTCTGTGGAAGGCTTTTCGCCAACACGCGAAAAATAGAGTTGGGATCATTCTCGATGCTCTGGAAGGAAGTGAATAGAGTTCCACCAAGAGTAACACCAATAAATACATTCAGCACTGTGAAATAAAAATATTTCCCTGAAGCAGCTCTTACCACGTGGCTTTCTGATGGGATGCCCTCTGCTTTGGATAGAAACAGAAGAAACTTTGGCAACAAAGCCAAAAATATGATGAGTGCAAGTTGAGGCAAATATGCTTCTAGCACTGTCTTGATTGCCTTCAGATTAACAACCGGTTTCAAAAACGGGAGAAGCTTCACCAAATTGTCTAGAGTTGTCAATGCAGAAATGAATCCTATTGGAATTATGTAAAAGAATATGGTCAGAAACACAATAACATACACAACATACTGGCGGATTATTCTCTCATAAAACTTTTTCGAAAGATTAGTCCACATCAATTGTCGGGGTTCTGGAGCATCCATGACAGTCCATGTATCAACTATTGGGGCATGTAAATTCTGTGATGCTGAAGCTGCAGCCACCCTGCTGTTGAAAAAGACCAGAGCAGAAGATTGATGTTTCTCTTTGAGGGTCACCTTTTGCTCGGCTTCTAGCTGTTGGCTCAACTCCTTAATCTTATCATTATAGAATTCAATTGAATCCACCTTTTCACCGATAATACCAAGGAAACCAGTTTTATGTGACAGTTTTAGTGCATCAGGATTTGTTTTCTCCGACTCCGCATAGATAGCTTCAGCACGTTCAAGCTTCTTTTTATACCCTTCTAACTCTTCATAAATTTTGTTCACCTGATAAAAATCAGACACTGTTAATCCACAAGAGATTTGAAATTTAACTACAATTGTGATTTATTTCATAGAAGGATTTCTCGGTAGAAAGCATATCCTTTTCATAGAGGAGCAGTTTTGGACTTCTATAAATAGAATATATTTTTTTCCATACATAAAACAATTGCATACACAATGTAATCGTCTAATTAAAGAGTCTTGTTTAGAGAAAGATTTTTCTCTCAAAAGTTCTCATGTTTCCTTTTTATATTAGTTTTCATATATGTGGACCAATTGCCATTTGCCAAAACATATTTCGATGCATATTTTAGTACACTTCTTTTGTGTCTGATTTATCGTTGTTCGGTGTTTGCAATTATTAGCTTCTTGATGATGCCTTGTTATTTTGATCCCAACGACACAAGCACATCCACACAGTGTTAGTAAATGACAGGTGAAGGGCATAATGAGCACAAGCCCATCCTTCAAATGTTCCATGAATAAAGGTAGATCGGAATTGTTGAAAATTTGAAGGACCTTAAGACTTTCGGAAGTTAACGTAGAATGCTATATTTTGTAAAACAAGCATGTGTAAATTAATGAAACTATCCATAGTAGAAGAATATTGAAACAGAACAGAGAATGTGAGATCTAGGTTATTACCTTCTTATTGTTCGTCACCACCATTGATCGATAAAATGTTTCAGGGTAGATTGCTCTAAAGAATGAATCCACCTGCTCCTTTTTACTTTGACCCTCAGAGACAGAAGGAATATCCCTGACAAGAATCGCAAATTGATCGGCTCTGACTTCTGGTGACATAAGAGCTTTGGCTCTCAATTCTGTAACATGCTTGTACGCTCTCCACAGAAAGAAGTAAGCAACAATGGAAACCCAATATGTGGCAACTACAAATGCCCACAACTGCGGACCTGAATTCTGCAACACCAATGGGTAAGAAATGGGAATATAAGAATTCATCCAGCGACAACAAAACGAAGAAAAATAAAGTAACCGTGGATGCCAACATTATGTACAATAAATCAGAATCCTTTTTTGGTTCTTGTAAATAACAGCCTATATGGTAGCGATTGAGCAAAATGAAAATGGAGAGGAAAACATAGCAAGGATTATTAATTTAGACAAATGCCCATAAAATAAGCCCTTGTCTAAATAGTGATGCATTGTCAAATTAGGCTAAGTTAAAACCATGAAACACTGGTTTACATACATATGTATAGATAATGTTTAAGGAAAGGTCAAAAGAACTTACGCCAACTTGCCCCATAGATAACTTATCAAGTTCATTGAAAGTCCCTTTGCTGGTGGTATTGACTGCCTTTATATTATGAGCGGTTGCAGCAACTGGCAGAAGTACAGGCAGCAGAACTATGCCGGAGAAGACAAATATTCCCAAGGCTGAAAAGATAAATGGTGTTATACAAAAATTCACACTGTAAAGTTCAGTTTACCTAATGCAAATGAACTCAAATTTGAGGTTTCAACAACTTGGCTACACTAATAAAAGGGCAGGCCGGTACACTAAAGCTCCCGCGACCACAAGGGTCTATTGTATGCAGCCTCACCTTACATTTCTGCAAAGGGGCAGTTTCCACGGCTTAAACCCGTGACCTCTGGTCACAAATGGCATCAACTTGGCTACCCCAATGACTTTTGAAAATGGATACTTTGGATTTCAATGAAGAATGCAAGCAAAATTTGAACATATTAAGAATTATATATTACAAGTCCAGAGGAGATTTCATTAGTTAATGGCTATAGCTGCTTGTACTACAACAAGAAGCTCCACAATTCTAAACTAGTTGGAATGAGTTACTATATGAAGTTACAACAAACTCCAACAACTTTTTTGTAAATCCTAATCCACCAATTATCCCCAAAAAAAAAAAAAACTTTCCAGAAACTTCCTGTAAAATTGAACCATAACCAAGTCCAAACAGTTAAAAGTTTTCTTTTTGTCCCAACTTCCCATACTCTCATAAAAGGAAAGGACATACTTGGTTGTTACAGAAAGGACCAAAGTGTTCAGTGAAAAAATCTATAATTGAGCAAAACAATTATGAATTCAAATCTCTATTCTCTATTGTCTTAAAAGTGTGAAGGGCTTATAAATCACATTTGAACTTTTTGCACTCATTAAAAGTCTTCCTTTAGACAAAATCGTCTTTTTGCATATTCTATTTAAATTACAAATCCAATAAAGCAATATAAATTTTGCCTACAAATCCAATAAAACATTACAAATTTGGGACACTCCTAATGCACAACACAACACTAATTCCTATAAGGAATAAAGTACTAAACTAATACGCTAAACATGGAAAACTGATATTAAATAAAATACATGTATGCACGCCAAATATGGGAAAACAATACTAAACAAAATATAAATATACTAAAAAATATCATGTGAAATTTAAGGAAAAGGAGTCCTAATAGAAAAAAAAAATTCATACAATTTTATTTAAGTAATATTTTGATCGAACTTCACAAATAAATATGATTTCTTCTACAAACATACGGCTTTTTCTACTGCTAGGTATTCTTCTTGTTTTGATTTTCATTCAAGTTGTTTTCTTGCGTTCACTATCATCATCCTTTGTGTCTTTCTTTATTTTTTTATAAAAAAAATTGGGTAAAACAAGAATATTGTCGCAGAAAAAATCAAAGATTCATCTCTTTTTTTTATATATATAACATTGTACCATCTTAAGCCAACTAGAAGTGCAAGGCCCGTGTCAGTACGGGCCCAACAGTACAACATGTGGATTGCAATTTTTAAGTTTTAGGATTTATCTTGGAGTAGAAAGTTTGAGCAGTAGAATATTTTCATTAGTATGATTGAGCTGAGTGAATAACAATTGAAACCTTTTTTTAACCTTCTAGTTGAATTTTGCGATCAGAAATATAAAGAAAGAATAGGCGTAAATCTGATGAAATAGCTTAAATCAAATATCCAGCAGATTATTGATTTTCAATATCGTAAAGATTAAGAATCATGTAAACTTACTCGATAAAGAGAATACACAGCTTAGATTCACTATTGTTTTGTTTAATTATTATTTTTAACACAGGAAAAAGAGTGTTGTTTTTTAATAGAGAAGCGAGAGTTGAGATTTTCTTTCTTTATTTTATTTTTAAAACAGAGAAATGTTAATTAATATTGAGGAGCTGCAAAAAGTTGAGAAAGATGACTACACATATTTGATAGAAAATTTGCTAATGTTAAGAAAGTGCGAAGTGTTTGGTAGCAAATTTGTGATAGATACACGTTTTTTGTACCTAAATTTACTTTATTTGTATTTAAATTAGTTTGTAAAAATCTTTTGCAAATAATCTTTATACTTCTTTTCTTTAATTTCTTTAAAATATAGTAATAAAATTTACTTATGTTTTATTCTTCTCACACTTTACTACATATATTTAATCCTCTTTAAATCTCATTATGTCATTTTACCCTCTTTAATCACGATTGAAGCAGTTGAAGCAGAAATCAATCAATTTTTAAAATTTTTTTGGTTAATTATTGTTATTTACAGTACTTTTTATTTCATTTTCAAATAATATATGTTGCTTTATATCTTTTTCTGTCCCGTCCCAATTTATGTGGCACTAATATAATTTTAATAGTCAATCAAACATTTTATGTAGACATATCATTTTGTTATTCTTATTTTTCTAATACATAAATGACTTATAATAAGGAATGATATAGTAAAATCATCGTTCGAAAGACGAAAATTTAGTTTAAAACATTAAGAGTTAATTTTGCATTTTATGTCTATTTTATTTTTCATTAACTATTATTTATTTTCTTAATACGTAGATGACTCATAATAATTAATTTAGAGTGATTGATTATGTTATTACTATAAAAATTAATATAATTTTATCATATCCAATAGTAATCATCGATAATTCACCGGAATAGTATATTAATTAAATACGGGATGCTATATTTGCATATGCAAAATATAATATTATTAAACATTATTGGATAGTGCATTATATTTATCTTTCACAATAATAAAATTTTACTATATATTTTTCTTTATTTCTTTTTAACTTGATACATATTGACCCAACACAAATTCTAAGAAAATATTCATTAGAAATTTATTTTATTAAATTAAATTTATTAATTTTGTACTTTAAAGATTTAAAGTTAAGTTTAAATATTAGTATTTCTATATAAGAAAAAAATAATTTAAAAATTTAAATTTACTAAAATAAATAAATAAATAAAAAGATTAATTTTCTATATAAAAGTCAATTAAAATAATAAAATTGATTTACTTTAAATATTTAGTTGCAATTAATTAAGATAATTTTTTATTTTGTCATGATTTATGCTGCACCGATAAAATTTTGAGAGTTGAATAGAACTTTTACCTATTTTTAAAAAAGTATTTTAACTTGTTAGTTATTATGATTTATAATAATTTTTACGTAACTATCAAATAATATATTTACTCCTTGTGTCCCAATTTATGTGGTTTCGATACAGTTTTGAGAGTCAACTAAAATTTTTATATATCTTTTAAATATTTTAAATTATTAATTATTATGATTTGCAGTACTTTTTATTTTATCTCAATTTATGTGGCATTGCTAAAATAATGAGAGTCAATAAAATTTCTATATGTCTTTTAAATATTTTAAGTTATTAATTATTGTGATTTATGGTAACAAATTAGTTTTGAACATGATAGCCAATTAAATTAAAAAAAAAAATTTACTTCCAATATGTAGTTATAGTTAATTAATATAAATTAATAGAATATATTAAATATTTAAACCATTATAATGAAACAATAGAATTATTATATATTGGGGTATGATATGTAATTAAGTGGGAGTAGAGGGGTATTTTCATAATTACATAAGAGGTGGTCGAAACTACCTCTTCTATATAATAAATAATAGAAAAGAAATATTGGTACGTACTCTTTCATATCAACAATCGATCAACTATATTTTACGAAAATAGTGATTCTCTTTTTGGTTGTCGCAAGTTTTACTTTTTATACAAATGTTTATTATTTATTGTTTATATTGAAAATATGCAACACTGTTCAAGTTACGAAGGTTTAAAAAAACATCATGATTTCTTAATAAAATATAAGATTTTAATGCATTTTTGGTGGAACATATTGGGTGATTAATTTTTTCTCTTAATTTACGAACATCTTTTCATAGTGTGTTAGTTTTGCTACAAAAAATGAACACATAATTGTGTTACTTCTTCTTTTTTTTTCCACGTTTAGGAGTCCTTTTGGTTAGGATTAATTTCCTATCATAACTAGAATTATCTTCTTTCTTAATGCATTAGGCTCTTAAAGGTGGGGTTTCGTGACCAATAATTAAAAAATTAAAGGCAAAAATAGCAAAATATTACGAAAAGAATTCGTTGTAGAATAGATTTCGTATTATTTTAACCAAGTAGAATCCTCATTAATGCATGCTTAGGAGTAGCGGTTTGGCTGTCATGATTTTTTTGGCTATTATTCTTAATATTTAAAATGTATATTTATTTAATTACTTTTAAATATTTAATATTTAATATTATGGGCAAAAATTTACTAAAAGAATTAATAATTAAGAAGTCCTAAGATATACGGTATAAAGGAATATGTATAACTCTCCATGTTTCGTGGTAAAATAGGACTCTATTAAGGAAATACTTCTATAAATATTGAGATAAACGTTAAATTGGAGAATATTGAGATACACGTTAAATTAGAGAAGAAACTTTCCATGTTTCGTGGTGAAAATGACTATACTACAAACAACTTTTTTGCTTTGATTTTATTTTGTTCTTTGAAATTCCATAGTCGCCTTTTTTATGTTATTCTCATAAATTAGTATTACGATTTTCTTTAACATAAATAACAATTAATATGTCTCACTTACAAATAATATGGATTTCTATAGTGGTTGAATTGTACATAAAAGTTATGATATTACAAAAAACATGACTCATAAATAAAAAAGAATTTAACCTCCTATCCTAATTCGTGACCCTGATATGTTTTTTTTTAAAAGAAAAATGGGATTGGAGCCTTTTTTATGTTACGATAATCAAAATTATGTCACGATTACGCAAAGAAAGTAAAAGAAAAAAAGAGCAATAAACCTTTGATTTTTGAAAACTTCATTCGGCGGCAACATACTTATCCAATTTTTTGATCAGAAACTTTCAACTAAAAGAGAAACACAAGAAATTATCAAAAGAGAGAATCAATGTCAATTGTTGATTATTATTATTCATATATAATCTTTAAAGGTATGATTTAAAAGAAATAAATAAAGGCAAAAGGGATGATGATAATGATAGTAAGAAAACACGAGAATCAAAACTAAAATAAAAAGCAAAAGTACAATATAAGAATTTATTTCGTACAAATTTTGATCCAAAATATTACTTAAATAAAATTATAAAAAATATTTTTTATATAAGGTAAAATTCTATTTTTAAAAGTACTAAATATTACCTAGATTAAATAATCAAAATCAACAAATATATGTTATTAAATCTTAAAACTCATGCGTAGGAACAATAAATTAAATTTATTCTATTTATAAAGTTTTCCTTTTATAAATCATATAATTAAATATAAATTTTTCCGCCTCATTTTTTTTACGTGCACAACGATTTCTTCCCTTTTTAACTGTGACTTGTCCTACAATTTTATTCATAATATTCTACTTATTCTTCTTTATAATTTTAAATTATGAAGTACTAGAAGTTTTTAGTTTATCAGGATTCTTTCTAGATATTTTAGGAGTTATTAAATTTTTTTCATATATTTTAGGAGTCTTTAATCTAATTAAATAATAAATTGAGGAAAATAGTAAAACGACATTTTTATCTATTGCAGAGGCTTCTAACGAAGGGAAAAAAGTTCAAACGTCATTTTTAAGGTCCTTCACACTTTTAATATAGTATAGATATAGATATAATATTTGAACTTTTTTTTACATAAAATATTAATTATAATCTACTTTTTAAATATTTTTTCAAATAGTTTTAGTAATTTTTAATAATTTAAAAGTAGATATAGATATATATTTAAATTTGGGCCTTTAAGTTGTAATATTTATCCATTAATTGTTAATTAAATGATCCAAAACTCAATATAAACTTAAAACCTAAACTTTTCACTCTTCATCTCACTTTTTAGTTTGAATAAAGTTTTTCGCTCCTCATTTTTTCATAATTATGATTTTTCATTAACACATGAGTGAAAACATATTTGATCTAATCTTCGATCATAATATAATTGTAAAAACTAAATATTATTAAAAAAAAAAAATGAAAAACCGACTAAAACCAAAACCGAAAAAATTAATTTTATGTTGGTTTGATTTGGTTTATAACTTTAATAAACCGACATGATTGGTTTGATTTTTTTTTTAATAAAAACCGAATCAACCCGACCTATTTATACCCCTATTCCTCGTTATGCTTCCAACCGAACTCTCTGTCCCACAAAAATAACTACAGTATATTCTAAAAATATCAAACCAAAATTTACAAAAATAAGAATGGAAAAATTAAAAATACGTAAACAACCATTGGAACCAAATTTGTGCTAATGTTGTTCCGACTCTTAAAAACATTTTTGAGTGCATGTCGAATTCAAAAATAGTACATTTTTGAAGAATATCAACATAGGTACTCCGACATTCCACTTTCCTTTTGGTTAAAGTGCTGGTGATCATGTGCCTAATATGGCTAAAACTCAAGAACTATGATTAAAGCCGAGACTAACTTACTCTTAATTGTGAACAAACTAGTTGAAAAAACATAATATTGCTTAAAATTTAGCATAAAACAAAGAAAGAAAAAGATAAGAGTAGTATTTTTTACCAGTGCCAAGGAAAACAAAGTAGACAGCAGTATCAACTCCAGACATGTTAATTATTTCAGTTTCAGATGATGTCATAGCCTCTCGGATCCAAGAAAATGGGTTCCGGGTCATGTACCCGCCTTCAACCGGATTCATACCTTTTAAGATCCGATTTGGATAATACACCTCAGTATTCCCTGGTTTTCTTGAAAGCCATGTGAATAACAACATCAGCACCACAAATATAATAAATGAAGTTGCTAAAGATGTCAAGAATGATGGAAAATCCATCTTTGATTTTCTATAAATTCAAAAAAAAAAAAAATCAGTTTTGTCTTGTGTTTCTGATTCCTTGTATGGTTCTTGGTATAGGGTTGGCTTTTGCTTGGTTTTTTTTTTTTTAGTTATCAAGAAGATAGAAAAAAACAAAGTACCGTTAATAGGGAAAATGGAGTGGTTTTGAATATTTAATTTAGAAAATTAAATTAACGAAGAAAATATCTTAGCTACGAGTCCATGATTGGAATTTGAAGAACGTAGGTTATACTCCCTGCGTTTCGGAATAAGTGAATTATTGAAGTATTTATTAATATTTTAAAATAAGTGAATCATTAAATTTTTTTGAAGGTATTACAAAATTAATTTTTCTTTTTTTTGAGATAAAAATAAAAAGTCATGTTAAATTTATATTTTTAATTTTTTTTTTTAATTTATATATTAAAATTTAATAATTCATTTATTATGAAACAAAGAAATTACTGTATATTTAGTGATTGCGTGGGAATAGTGGGTGTGTTACGTGCTGCCTCGAATTTATCCATCCTCTCTCTTATCAACTTTTAATGCAAAAAGAGGAAAAAGCTGATGAGAAGTTGAAAGAGCAAGAGAGGTGACAAAGAAGCAAAGTGGATATAGGTGGCAGATATTTGGGACAGACTGTAGGAAGAGAGAAAAAACGAGTGTTGTGGTCTTTAATCGATATCTATAATATATAAATTTATCTATAATTTATAATATATTAATAATGTAAATAATTTTTAAAATATTATTTAAAGTTTTTATTCTTTATTAAAGATTTTTTTTAGATAGAATTTTTTTTTTTTTAATATTTAAGAATTAAAAATTAATTAAATATATTTATAAAAAAAAATTTACTTATTAAAAGTAAAATTAATAATAACTAATATTTTTTTTATTAGTTAAAAAATTTAAATCAACTAAATTTTATTTTAGAAAAATTTAAAAAATCTAAAAGTGTTAGAATAAGAAAAATTTAATAAGTATCAAATTTTTAAAAGTTTTAAGTAAGTAAATAAGAATGTAATTAATGATTTGTAAAGATTTGACTTTAAAAATAAGAAAAACATTAAATATAAAAGAAATAATCATATTACAAATATGGTTCAAATTGATGCGTCTCTCTTAGCCTCTGACAGCAAGGAAAAGAGGTAGTGTTGATCCATCAACCACTTGAAATTTCTGGTAATAATATATATGTTTACACTAAAATATATGTTTATGTTTATATTATTTATTTATTAAAGTTTGAAGAATATTTGAAAAGTGATTTGATTTTTATATATTTTATTAAATATCTTTATAATAAATAAAATTATTTAATTTTAAATATTTAAATATTATACGTGTGAGACACATATTGTTAAATTAATATAACAAAATGACTATAATAATCATTTCTGCACTTACACTTTTGGAAGGAAAGAGAAAATTACTATACATAATTGCGGTGGAGTTAGCCACGTGTGACGCATTCTTAATTAGAGATTTTAAATTTTAAATTAACTTAATTAAAATAATTTTTATAGGAAAAAGTTTATTCTTGATAGTGTTTGACACGAATAAGGATTAATTGGATCTCAACGCATCTATCAGACAAAATAAAAAATTAGGAAAAAGAAATATCAAAAGAATCTGTATTAGGTGGAAAATAATGAGGACACGTCATATCAACAAGAGAGTCCGAAAATAAGGTAGTCATGAGAAGTGTAACGATATCAAATGGTAAGGGTGTTAAGTGGGTCGGGCTGGGTCAACCTCAAATCAGCCTGTGAGAGTTATTCGAGTTATGGGCTGATCTGAATTCGGGCCTGGTTAAACGGGTCAGTTTGATTTCGGGCCCAACAGTAAGAAAGTTTAAAACAATTCTAATTCGGTCCACTTAATCCAACCCACCTGAATCCGATCAAAAACGATTAAAAATTCGGTCAAAACCGATGAAAAAGCAAAAAAAAAAAAAAACTCCATTATACACTATATATACCCACCTATATACATTTTAAATACGTTAAATAATACATATACATTATATATATAGCATATACTACATTACTATTTAAAAAATATATACACATAATACATATACATAATTACACATGTAATATATACGTACCATAGAAGATATATACACATATATACTTACCATTCAATATATACATACTACTTTAAATAAATATACTACAATATATACACACACACTATATATAGTTATATACTAATTTGTAAAACATATACACATATATATATGTTAAATATATACGTTTATAGAAGATATATATATATATATATATATATACGTACCATTCAATATATACATACTACTTTAAATAAAATATGCTACAATAAATATACTACAATATACACACACACTATATATATATAGTTATATACTAATTTATAAAATATATATACACATGTATATGTTAAATATATACGTCTATACAAGATATATACACATGTATACGTACCATTCAATATATACATACTACTTTAAATAAAATATGCTACAATATACATTCCACAATATATACACACACACACTATATATAGTTATATACTAATTTGTAAAACATATACACATGTATACGTTAAATATATACGTTTATAGATGCTATATACACATGTATACGTACCATTCAGTATATACATACTACTTTAAATAAAATATACTACAATATATATATACTACAATATATACATACGCTATATATATATAGTTATATATTAATTTATAAAACATATACACATGTATACCTTAAATATATACGTCTATAGAAGATATATACACATGTATACGTACCATTCAATATATACATACTACTTTAAATAAAATATACTACAATATATACATACACTATATATATATATAGTTATATACTAATTTGTAAAATATATACACATGTATACGTTAAATATATAGTACTTTAGAAAATATATACACATATATACATATCATTCAATATATACATACTACTTTAAATAAAATATACTACAATATATACACACACACTATATATAGTTATATACTAATTTGTAAAACATATACGCATGTATACGTTAAATATATGCGTCTATAGAAGATATATACACATATATACGTATCATTCAATATATACATACTACTTTAAATAAAATATACTGCAATATATACGCACACTATATATATATAGTTATATACAAATTTATAAAACATATACACATGTATACGTTAAATATATAGTACTTTAGAAAATATATACACATATATACATACCATTCAATATATACATACTACTTTAAATAAAATATACTACAATATATACACACACTATATATAGTTATATACTAATTTGTAAAACACATACACTTGTATATGTTAAATATATACGTCTATAGAAGATATATATACATGTATACACACCATTCAATATATACATACTACTTTAAATAAGATATACTACAATATACATACTACAATATATACACACACACTATATATATATTTATATACTAATTTATAAAATATATACACATGTATACGTTAAATATATAGTACTTTAGAAAATATATACACATATATACATGCCATTCAATATATACATACTACTTTAAATAAAATATACTACAATATATATACTACAATATATACACACACTATATATAATTATATATTAATTTTAAAACATATACACATGTATACGTTAAATATATACGTCTATAGAAGATATATACACATGTATACGTACCATTCAATATATACATACTACTTTAAATAAGATATACTACAATATATATACTACAATATATACACACACTATATATATATAGTTATATACTAATTTATAAAATATATACACATGTATACGTTAAATATATAGTACTTTAGAAAATATATACACATATATACATACCATTCAATACATACATACTATTTTAAAATAAATAATTCTTTAAATAAAACATATGCTACTTAATATAATAAATTAATAATACTTTATAGTAAATTAGTAATACATTAAAACTAGGTCAGATCCATCGGTGGCCCCCTAAACTTGGCACGAACTTTCACTTAGGCACCTCAAATGGATGTTGTTCACTTTTGGCACCTCAAATAGCCATAAAGTGTGTCACTTTGGTACCTTTCGACATCAACACTGGTGAGTGCGTCTCACTCGCTACCAACGTGGAAAAAAAGGCCAATTAATTTGTGCCAACTCATTTAAATTGCCACATCACTATATACACCTATAATTATTTTTTTATTGAAACAAAGATTAAAACACATGGCAAGGGACCAATTATAAAAAGACATTTGTCATTTTTATAAAAATAATGTTTATATAATTAATTTAAATAAAAAATATTAATAACCCAACACCCACCTTATATCATCTTCCTAACCACCCCACCCCACCCCACCCCATATCATCTTCCTCAACCTACCCCCCCTAAATCGTTTGTCGCTACTCTACCCTCTACCCCCACTGTGATGCCCCGGAAAAAAATTTCCATTAAGATCTCGAATGAAAATGTGTTGAATTATGTTCTTTATCGTGATTAATAATTTTCTGTGTGGAATTTCTGGATAGGCGACCCATCATCGCGTAGAGCATCGAATAATTTTTCCAATGATATGTGGATCATCCAAAACAGACACTCGAGCGATGAGTTATGATCATTCCGATCTAACCGTGAATAGTGGTGAACAGTAAATATGCAGGAAAAAAATACTGAGGCCAGGCGAATTTTAGGATCAACTTCAAACGATCATAACTCATTGTAAATAATGATCTGGGTGAGCTACTATATATCAACAGAAAGCTCTGAAAGTTCTCTTTCCAATGAAATTGGTTTAATCCAATTTGTCCATCGGAGCAAAAGGTTATGGTCGATCTACTTTAGCCTATCAAAACAGTCCACCAAAGGACAGATTTGACATTATTTGATTTTTAAGGGTATTTTGGTCATTCCCACTCCAATCCATCCGGATAAACCATGGATTTAAGTCCATTAAGAGCATTCAATAGCTCATTTTTCTCCAAAATTTCCTAAGGCTCAAACCCCAACCCTACTACTTCAAATTTCTTCCTTCTATGTCTCTTGATTGAACCGTAGAAATTTTAAATTGATTTGGGATTCGAGTTGATCATGTTAAGGGCTTCGAGAAGCACCCTTTATTTTTGTGAATAAAGTTTCGGAGTCGGAAGTTCATATTCATCTTTCATTTTTAGGTATATGGGGCTTTGAACAAGATTATCCTTTCGATCTTGTGCCCGGTATTTTTGTTGAATTACATTGACATGAGATTTTACATGTTTTACCATGAATTGGAACTATGGTTTTATATCTTATATTATTGTCCATGAGCTATGGGATTATGTCATCCGATATGTGTATGATGTTGAGATGGAATTATGTCAAAAAAGTATTTGATTATGAGAGTATGATGATTTAATTTGTTAAGCCTTGATTTATACTATCATTCCACTATTTCCTTATTATGAATTTATAATTGATATTGGAAATTCTATATCCCTACTATGGGTTGATATCTCAAGTACCTTTAAATGAGAGTTGGATGGCAAATTGAGAAATGTTGATATTGAAGTTGCAATGAGTCTTGGTATTTTCCGAATGGTTTTGATGAGTTAAATTGTTGAAAATATTATGTATTGAGTCTTCATATCCTTGTCCAAATATCGAGTCAGTTATGGTTCAATGCATTGATACCTTGTTGATGTTGAGAAAGATTAAAATGTTTTGAGCTAAAATGTGTTGAGTTAGGAATCCACAAATTAATATGATTTGATAAATGAGAACGAGATTTGATTTGGTCTTTATGATAGACCCTTGTGATGTTGTGGTGGATTTCCTAACGCGTTCTGAGCTTGTCAGGGAGTAGTACTTACTACCGAGAGGGAAATTTGGTATTTCCCCAAACCTATGTGCCACCGTAGGGTTGTTTGATGATGATATTATTGGCCAGAAAGCCCGATTGTGATTATTGCAGTTTTAAGGTCGTACTCCCTGACAAAGAGTATGACGCTCCCGCCAACGGGGGTTTCAAACGTTGGTATTCCACGTAGCTCACGTGGGGTTGTCGGTTATAGGAAACTCCCCTGTCCATAAGAGTCATGTTTATTCAAATACCGAGTCACTCCGAGTTTTGATGTGGTAAATCAAGTTGTCTATGATGATCTATAATGATTTATGAGTTTTTTCTCCTACATTTCTTATCTAAGATGTTATGAGTTGCATGATTCAATGTCACTCAAGCCAGGTGTGTCATTATGGTCCGTATGTACGTTTTTACGAAATTTATGCTATTATTTATATTTTGCATGCACCCCCACATACTCAGTACGTATCTTGTGCTGACCCACATATTTCTCTATGGGCTACATTCTTACCATGATGTAGGTTCAGGTACTTAACCGCAGCCGCGACAGTGATATCCGAGTGTCGCATCTACGTTCCTTCAGTGGTGAGTCATCATGGTTCGAGGACCAAGTTGCTAGTTTTGGTGCTGTTGTTTTGTGATCCCTTTGGTCTGTTGAGTCAGTTGGGGGTTTGTCCCAATGGCTCATTGATTTTACTGTATAGAGACTATGTCAGACTAGTGTATTGTTGGGTTGGTTTGTGTATAGACATTCCATATATGTACAGTCTAACGATATTCTATGCCATGTGTGATGTGATATGATATGTACTTATATATATATCCTTAGCGTAGCGTCTATGTTGTTGTGTTGGAACCCAAGGGTAGTGTTTTGGCTTAAAGGGTTAGCTTGAGGTTACGTGTAGCCTTGGGCACCGTGTGGCGTCTCGGGATGATATTTCGGGGCGTTATAAACTTGGTATCAGAGCCTAAAGTTGTGAAGAGTCCTAGGGAGTCTTCCAAGCCGCGTTACGTAGAGTCTTGAGCATCGGTGTGTAGCGTGCCATACCTATGATCAAGAGGCTGCGGGGCGTTCTAGGAAAAGTTGTTTCTTTCTTTCTGCAAGAGTCTATCATGCTTACAACTGTTTCCTTCTGCTGTTAATTCGTGCGTTCTTACGACAAAAAATGCCTTCACGTCGAGCTCGCGGAAACAACAACCAACCTCAACCCGTTGATTAATTACATGAGACGGTATCCCATGCTGAATTTTGGGCAGCTTTTCAGATGTTAGCCCAGGCAGTTACCGCCAATACTCAGGCCAATGCTCCACCTCCGCAGAAAAATAATTCGGCAGCAGCACAAATTCGTAATTTTATGCGGATGAATCCGCCAGAGTTTCATGGGTCGAGAGCAGGTGAGGACCCGCAGATGTATGTTGATGAAATGAACAAAATTACACAGATTATGCACGTGACTGAGGAAGAAAGTGTGGAGCTGGCTTCTTATCGGTTGAAGGATGTTGCATATGACTGGGTGCAGATGTGGAATAAGGGTAGAGAGAAAGATACCGCTCCGGTGACTTGGTAATTATTCCAAGATGTTTTCTTGGATAGATTCTTTCCTTTTGAGTTACGGGAAGATAAGATAGAGGAGTTTGTGAATTTGAGAAAAGGCTTCATGTCAGTTAAAAAGTATTGTCTTAAGTTTAATCATCTATCGAAGTACGCTCCCAATATGATGGCTGACTTGAGGACTAGTATGAGCAAGTTTCTAACTGGGGTGTCGAGTTATGTGGTGAAAGAATGTAGATCTTCTATGATCAACAGGGAGATTGATCTTCCTAGGTTGATGATTCACGCCTAACATATTGAGTCAGACAAGATAAGGGAAAGAGTAAAAGGGATTAAGAGAGTCAGATCGGAGCAACAGGGGTCTGGTCAGACTAGATTCTCCGAAGAGAGTCTCCCTCAATTTTAGAGACGTTCATTTATACCTGCGCCTTCCTCAGCTAGTGCTCCCATTTATCGGGGCAAGTAGGAGCTCGGGAATAGGTCGGTACCTTCCAGGTTTCAGAACAGTGTAAGCAACCGGCCTCATTCTCTTTCGTGTGCTTAGTGTTGTAAAGACCATTTTGGGGAATATTATATGGGGAAATTGGGCTTTTTTGGTTGTGGCAAGTTGGGCCACATACTTAGAGGCTGCCCGTATACCAGACAGCGGAGTCGTGATGTCCGTCCCCAGAGTCAGGCTACCAGTGCCCCGCTTCCCGCAGCCCGTCCAATTCCTCCTCAGGGTGCTTCATCTAGTACTGCTGGCGGTCAACGCCATAATCATTTCTATGTTATACCACCTCATCAGGAGTAGGAGGACTCTCCCGATATTGTCACTGGTATGCTCTGTGTTTTCTATTTTGATGTCTATGTGTTGATGGACCCCGGTTCGAGTTTTTCTTATGTGACACCTCTGGTTGCTGTAAATTTTGAAACGGATCCTGAACTAATTTCTGAGCCTATTTTGGTTTCTACTCCGGTAGGAGAGTCTGTCATTGCTAAAAGGGAGTATAAGAAATGTCCCATTACTGTCTTTCATCGGGTTATGTATGCTGATTTGATTGAGCTAGATATAGTTGACTTTGATATCATTCTGGGTATGGATTGGCTTCACTCATGCTATGCGTCTATTAATTGTCGTGCCCGTGTAGTCAAGTTTCAGTTTCCTGATGAACCTATCCTCGAATTATTCGGGAGTTCTGTGATTCCTTAGGGTCGTTTCATATCCTATCTCAAAGTTAGGAAGTTGATTTCCAAGGGTTGCATCCACCATTTGGTTCGGGTTAAAGACACTAAGTCTGAAACCACGACCATTTAGTCAATTAATGTTGTTAATGAGTTTCTTGATATCTTGTCGGAAAATCTCCCTGGAATACCTCTTGATAGAGAGATAGAGTTCGGGATTGACCTTCTTCCCGATACTCAGCCTATTTCCATTCCTTCGTATCGCATGGCTCCCGCGGAACTTAAAGAGTTGAAGGAGCAATTGAAAGATCTTTTAGACAAAAGCTTTATCAGACCTAGTGTGTCCCCGTGGGGTGCACCTGTCCTGTTTGTGTGTAAGAAAGATGGTTCTTTGCGGATGTGTATTGATTACCGACAGCTTAATAGGGTTACTATCAAGAATAAATATCTGTTTCCTCGAATTGATGATTTATTTGATCAATTACAAGGTGCAAGCTACTTTTCGAAGATAGACCTCATATCCGGTTATCACTAACTTAAGGTTAGGGAATGTGATATCCCCAAGACAGCCTTCCGAACTCGTTACGGTTATTTTGAATTTCTAGTGATGTCTTTCGGGTTAACTAATGCTCCAGCGGTTTTCATGGATCTTATGAACCATGTCGTATCTGGATTTATTTGTAATAGTATTCCTTGATGGTATTCTTATTTACTCCCAAAGTAAGGGTGATCATGCGGATCATCTCCGAATCGTGTTGGAAACTCTTCGAACTCATCGTTTGTATGCTAAGTTCAGTAAGTGTGAGTTCTGGCTGAACTCTGTAGCCTTCTTGGGTCATGTTGTTTCTTCCGAAGGTATTAGAGTTGATCCTCAAAAGATAGAGGCTATAAAGAGTTAGCCTAGACCTATTTCTCCTTCTGATATCCGAAGTTTCTTGGGTGTAGCTGGTTAATATCGTCGTTTTGTTGAAGGGTTTTCATCTATTGCGTCTCCTATGACCCGTTTGACCCAAAAAAATAGTGAAGTTCCTGTGGTCCGAATCTTGCGAGAAGAGTTTTCAGGAGTTGAAGACTCGACTCACTTCAGCCCTTGTGTTGACTTTGCCTGACGGTGTTGATGGTTTTGTGGTGTATTTCGATGCTTCTAGAGTCGGTTTGGGTTGTGTATTGATGCAAAAGGGCAAGGTTATAGCTTATGCTTCCATGCAGTTAAAGCCTCACGAGAAGAATTATCCTACCCATGACCTTGAATTAGTTGTCGTGGTTTTTGCTTTGAAAATCTGGAGACATTATTTATATGGTGTCCATGTCGACGTCTTCACGGACCATAAGAGCTTGCAGTATGTATTCACCCAAAAAGAGTTGAATCTTAGGCAGAGACGATGGTTAGAACTGTTGAAAGATTATGTTATGAGCGTGCTATATCATCCGGGCAAGGCCAATGTAGTAGCAGATGCCCTTAGTCAAAAGTCCACGGGTAGCGTATCACATGTGGAGATTGGTAAGTAGGAGTTGGCCCGTGAGGTACATCGTTTGGCTAGATTGGGGGTTAGGTTGTTTGGTGATGCTGAGGATAGTATAGGAGTGCAAAGCGGTTCCGAATCCTCTTTAGTTTCGGAAGTGAAGGAGAAGCAAGACAGGGATCCTACCTTGGTCAGGTTAAAAGAGTCAGTTAAAGACCAAAAGGTGGAGGTTTTCTCCCAAGGGGAAGATGGCGTTTTGAGACTCCGAGAAAGATTATGTGTTCCTGATGTTGATACCTTGAAGCAGAGGATTATGGCGGAAGCGCATGGTACGCGATACTCCATCCATCCTGGTGCTACCAAGATGTACCATGATTTGCGAAAAATCAATTGGTGGAACAGTATGAAGAGGAACATAGCAAAATTTGTGGCGAAGTATTGCACGTGTCAATAGGTTAAAATAGAGCATCAAAGGCCTAGTGGCGTGATGCAAGAGTTTAGCATTCCTACTTGGAAGTGGGAAGAAGTGAATATGGACTTCATAGTTGGTTTGCCTCCTTCTCGTCTCCATCATGATTCGATTTGGGTTGTCGTAGATTGGCTGACAAAATCAGCTCATTTCTTGCCTGTGCATTCATCGTATACAACTGAAGATTATGCTAGAATATATATTTGGGAACTTGTCAGACTTCATGGAATCCCTTTGGCTATTATTTCTGACAGTGGTACTCAGTTTACCTCTCAGTTTTGGAAATCTTTCCAGAAGGGTCTCGGTACCCAAATTCGTTTAAGTTCTGCTTTCCATCCGCAAACAGATGGTCAGGCCGAGCGGACCATTCAGACTTTAGAAGATATGTTGAGGGCTTGTGTGCTTGATTTTAAAGGTAGTTGGGATGAGCACTTAGCATTAATCGAGTTTGCTTACAATAACAATTTTCATGCTACTATTGGAATGGCCCCGTTTGAAGCTTTGTATGGTAGAAAGTGTAGATCACCCATTGGTCGGTTTGAAGTTGGTGAGGCTGCCGCGACTGGACCAGATACGGTGTTCGAGTCCATGGAGAAGGTTAAGTTAATTCAAAAAATGTTGAAAACCGCCCAAAGTCGTCAAAAATCATACGCAGATGTAAGGAGGAAAGACCTTGAATTTGATGTTGGTGATTTAGTGTACTTGAAAGTTTCACCCATGAAAGGGGTGAAGAGATTTGGGAAGAAAGGGAAACTAAGTCTCCGTTACATTGGTCCCTATAAGATTGTGGATCGCATTGGGAAGGTAGCGTATAAGGTTGAATTGTCTGCGGAGTTATCTAACGTCCATCCGGTTTTCTATGTTTCTATGCTTAAGAAGTCTATTGGTGATTCTGTTGTGATTGATCCTTCCGAAAGCTCGTGTATTCAAGATAGCCTTTCATATGAAGAGATTCCGATTGAGGTTTTTGACTTTCAAGTTCATAGGCTAAGAAACAAGGAAGTTCCTTTGGTTAAAGTGCTTTGGCAAAATCAATCCGTGGAGAGTGCTACTTGGGAAGCCGAAGCGGATATGCGCGCCAAATATCCCCACCTCTTTCCTACGAATCCTGAACATGTCAAAGGTGTCGTTCTCTTTTAATTTAATCCTTATTGCTATGTTTATCTTGGCTTGTGTGTTTTCTACGATATCCAAAATAATCAAGAATGGAGTATATGCTTGGGCAAGATGATTTTTCTCTATATACTTATTTTCATAGTATTCTTGACCTACCTATCAACATTCGAGGACGAATGTTTCCAAGGGGGAGATGATGTGATGCCCCAAAAAAAAAATTCTGTTAAGATCTCGGACAAAAATATGTCAAATTCTGTTCTTTATCGTGATTAATAATTTTTCTGTGTGAAATTTCTGGATAGGCGACCCGTCATCGCGTAGAGCATCGAATAAGTTTTCCAACGATATGTGGATCATCCAAAACGGACACTCGAGCGATGAGTTATGATCATTCCGATTTAACCGTGAATAGTGGTGAACAGTAAATGTGCAGGAAAAAAATACTAAGGCCAGGCGAATTTTAGGGTCAACTTCAAACGATCATAACTCCTTGTACATAATGATCTGGGTGAGATACTATATATCAACAGAAAGCTCTGAAAGTCCTCTTTTCAATGAAATTGGTTTCATCCAATTTAGCTATCGCAGCAAAAATTTATGGTCGATCTACTTTAGCCTATCAAAACAGTCCACCAAAGGACAGATTTGACATTGTTTGATTTTTAAGGGTATTTTGGTTATTCCCACTCCAATCCATCCGGATAAACCATGGATTTAAGTCCATTAAGAGCATTCAATAGCTCATTTTTCTCCAAAATTTTCTAAGGCTCAAACCCCAACCCTACTACTTCAAATTTCATCCTTCTATGTCTCTTGATTGAACCGTAGAAATTTTAAATTGATTTGGGATTCGATTTGATCATGTTAAGGGCTTCGAGAAGCACCCTTTATTTTCGTGAATAAAGTTCCAGAGTCGGAAGTTCATATTCATCTTCCATTTTTAGGTATGTGGGGCTTTGAACAAGATTATCCTTTCGATCTTATGCCCGGTATTTTTGTTGAATTACATTGACATGAGATTTTACATGTTTTACCATGAATTGGAAATATGGTTTTATATCTTATATTATTGTCCATGAGCTATGGGATTATGTCATCCGATATGTGTATGATGTTGAGATGGAATTATGTCCAAAAAGTATTTGATTATGAGAGTATGATGATTTAATTTGTTAAGCCTTGATTTATACTATCATTCCACTATTTTCTTATTATGAATTTATAATTGATATTGGAAATTCTATATCCCTACTATGGGTTGATGTCTCAAGTACCTTGAAATGAGAGCTGGATGGCAAATTGAGAAATGTTGATATTGAAGTTGCAATGCGTCTTGGTATTTTTCGAATGGTTTTGATGAGTTAAATTGTTGAAAATATTATGTATTGAGTCTTCATATCCTTGTCCAAATATCGAGTCGGTTATGGTTCAATGCATTGATACCTTGTTGATGTTGAGAAAGATTAAAATGTTTTGAGCTAAAATGTGTTGAGTTAGGAATCCACAAATTGATATGATTTGATAAATGAGAAAGAGATTTGATTTGGTCTTTATGATAGACCCTTGTGATGTTGTGGTGGATTTCTAACCTGTTCTGAGCTTGTCGGGGAGTAGTACTTACTACCGAGAGGGAAATTTGATAGTTTCCCAAACCTATGTGCCACCGTAGGGTTGTTTGATGATGATATTATTGGCCAGAGAGCCCGATTGTGATTATTGCAGTTTTAAGGTCGTACTCCCTGGCAAAGAGTATGACGTTCCCGCCAACGGAGGTTTCAAACGTTGGTATTCCACGTAGCTCACGTGGGGTTGTCCGTTATAGAAAACTCTCATGTTCATAAGAGTCATGTTTATTTAAATACCGAGTCACTCCGAGTTTTGATGTGGTAAGTCAAGTTGCCTATGATGATTTATAATGATTTATGAGGTTTTTCTCTTACATTTCTTATCTAAGATGTTATGAGTTGCATGATTCAATGTCACTCAAGCCAGGTGTGTCATTATGTTCCGTATGTACGTTTTTACGAAATTTATGATATTATTTATATTTTGCATGCGCCCCCACATACTCAGTACGTATCTTGTGCTGACCCACATATTTATCTATGGGCTACATTCTTACCATGATGTAGGTTCAGGTACTCAGCCGCAGTCGCGATAGTGATATCCGAGTGTCGCATCTACGTTACTTCAGTGGTGAGTCCTCATGGTTCGAGGACCAAGTTACTAGTTTTGGTGTTGTTGTTTTGTGATCCCTTTGGTTTGTTGAGTCAGTTGGAGATTTGTCCCAATGGCTCGTTGATTTTGTTGTATAGAGGTTATGTCAGACTAGTGTATTGTTGGGTTGGTTTGTGTATAGACATTTTATATATGTACAGTCTAACGATATTCCGTGCCATGTGCGATGTGATTTGATATGTACTTATATATATATCTGTAGCGTAGCGTGTATGTTGTTGTGTTGGAACCCAAGGGTAGTGTTTGAGATTAAAGGGTTAGCTTGAGCCTATGTGTAGCCTTGGGCACCGTGTGGAGTCTTGGGATGATATTTTCGGGCGTTACACCCACCCACCCACCCCTTCCATTTTGTCTTCTTCAATCTACAAACGTCCGCCCCCGTCCACCCATACCCCCAACGTTTTTTTTTTTTTTTTCTATTTGTATATTTTTCTTCCATTTTCTTTCATATCCACTATCAAAATTCCATTACCACCATAGCATCATAATCACTAAACTCAATCACTGAAGCAATTACCATTCAAATCCACCACTTACACAGCTTATTCCCACTCTTTAAAATAAAAGAAAAAAAAGAAATCTCTTTTTGTTTTTCATTTTCGCATGCTTGAGGATCAGAACTTCTTTCACCTCATCTCTCTCTTTAGCATTTGAACGTTTGTTGTTAACCTGGAGTGCTTCTTTAGTGTTGATTTTAGCCAATCAGTTAGGATGGAGATAGTCTATGTACTTGGTGGATTTCTTTGCTAATATTGATAGCAGAGTTGGAGAAAATTGTCACCTCGTAACATCAATTTTTTGGAACTCAATTATCATCAATTCTTGACAAAACTTGCAGCTCCATAAAATAGATGCAAAAGATTATGTATACTTGGGGTGTTTTGGACATTGATTCGTAGGTGGGGTGAGGGTGGGGGCGCTGGGTATTTCTAGAAGAAGGAGATTTGGTTGCGTGGGTGGGGGCTGGGTATTTGGAGAAGATGATTTTGGTAAGTGGGTGAGAGTGTTTGGAGAAGATGGGTTTGGGGGGTAGGGGTGAGTAGAGGTGTTTGATTATTTTTTTTATTTAAATTAATAATTTAAAAGTTATTTGGATAAACTATAAGGAGAAGATGGTAAAATTAAATAAAAAATGAGTGAAAATACAGCTATCACGCGTCAAATCGCGAGTGTAATACACTCTCTTTACTGAATCAGCAAAAAGTGTCAAAGTGACACGCTTTATGGCTAGTTGAGGTGTCAAAAGTGAACAACGTCCACTTGAGTTGCCTAAGTGAAAGTTCGTGCCAAGTTTAGAGGGGCACCAATGGGTTTGGCCTTAAAACTAAGTATTTAATTTAAACTAAAAAGTCAATTTAAATCATTAAATGGAAAAAATTACAAAGTAAGGACTAAGGAGTGAATGAATGTTGAATTTTATTGATTTCAAAATTATCCAGAATTTATAATTTACATGAATGAAAAATCTACAAATTTTGCATCATTTTTTCCAACTCATTCATGTTAATATTAATGGGAACTTACATAGGATAGTCAAAGTCAACGGGGGCAAAACCATGCATTGGACTTGATTCTGCCGAGTTCTCTCGTGAAGTCATAATTTCTTCAAGTCTCTACTCGTCGTTCGTCTCCGCTTCCATTTATTGATTACTTCGTTCGTCTCTAATCCGATCTCTAAAGCAAACTAGTACATTCATTGCATTGTTTCCCAATGAATGTCGGTTGTCTCCAAGCTGCTGTCGTCCCTGACTAAAAACGCTCTCCGATGCAACGGTTGACATTGGAACATTCAGGATATCTCTAGCTAATCTTGAATGCACATGATAATGTGTTTCATATTCCCCCACCAATCCAACGTGTTGATCCGTCGTCTGCGATCCTCTAGAGGCGATCGGAGATAATACTTCAGCTCTTCCCGATAAGTTATTGTGTAAACTCCCTCCTGAATACTATTCCAACAAGGTAAATCATAAAAGTGATAAGGAAAACCACTATGTGCCGGTCTTTTAGAAGATGATGGCTCCTCGGGAGGACGAGGAGCGACAGATGGAGTGATATTTGTCGGTCCAACTAAATCAACTAAATCAGCATAATGGTTATATAATTTATCTATATAAGCGTTCGCATCGGCCACAGCCGTCCACAAATCAGGTTGTTCTTGTTCTTCATCATCAGAATCATTGTTAGTATTTACTTCTAAGTTGGCATAAATAAGAGTACTAAAGTGGCACCTAGTATTATATTTCATGCACGAATTTAGCATAGCATCAACCAAGTAAATAGGGGGAATCGAAAAAAAATATTTTTAAAATTTAGCAAACATGGAACCAACAGCTTCTTTATAACCTTCTCTATTTTTATATTCTTTGAGTAAATAAAAAATATTGGTTATATATGCCAAAATATTACAAACAGTAGGATAATAAGTACCGGAAAATTCAACCGTAGCTATATAAATTTTTTGCAAAAACTTAACAAGATCTTTAGTTACAGCCCAGTCAGAATCATATAGCATGCAGTGGAAAGAATCAGCAAACGAACCACAATGTTAGTTCAAAGATAGTGTAATAGGAACTTTATATTTATAACAAGTTTTCAAAAAATCATACGTAGTATTCCATCTTGTTTCACATTCTTCAGGCATCAATATCGGCGCAAGTCCATTTTATTCACATTTAAGTTTAAAATCTTTAATTCTACTTCTACGATTATTTCCTTGAATAAAACCAACGGCAAGCCGAATTTTTTTTATATTAAACTCAAAAAACTCAAGAAACGCAAGACCATCTTTTACAATTAAATTATATATATGAAAAGCACATTTAACATGAAAAATTTCAAGTAACGGCAGAGATAGCTTAAATTTTAACTTTGTTATATTAGTCTTGTTGTTAGAAGCATTATCAAAAGCAATACATAAGATTTTATTTTCAATACCGTAATATTCTGCAACTTTAGCAATTGAATCAGCAATAAAATTTCCGGTATGCTTACGATCTTCATCATATAAAAAAGCAAGAATACGTTTTTGCATAACAAAATTACTATCTATCCAATGTCAAGTAATGGTTAAATAATCATTTTTATTTACATCACGACCAAGATCAGAAGTTAGGGACATTCTACACTGAATATTTTTTAGCAATGTTGATAAATAAAAATAATATTGTGAATGAAGTCTAAAAATATTGGCCCTACAAGTACTTCTAGGAATACCATTAAACATAGGATTATAAATTGCTTGAATCAGAAAAAGGAAAACTAAAAGGCAAACAACCCACAATTAGCATTTTAGCTATTTCTTCCCGGTCTCTCAATTTATTATACTTCTTCATTACCTGACTGGTTGCTGGATCCATTCTAGTTTGCGTTGGCCCATCAACATCCACACCACCTCGTGCAATATTTAACTCTCTTTCGTGATTATCACTTATATGTCTCATTAACGTACCCGTACCCCTTGCTTGCCTCCTCTTTTATGCTTATATATTTGTTGACAAATATTGCATTGCACCTCAATATCTGATATAGGTTCAAAAAATTATCATGCAATACTAGTTAGTTTACGAGCTCTTGGGGCATGAGGAGTATGGGGAGGGAGATTAACCGATTCAGATTTAACGTTAGCATTTTCTACTACGGGTGTCTCACCAATATTTTCATCATCTTCGTCTAAATTAACCGCATCTACTTCATTTTCTTCTTCTATACCGTAATTTTCCTGAGCTTCTACATAATTCATATCGTTGGCACCTACACCTAAAGGTACACCTACTTCTTCCTCAAAAGGTTGACTAAGCGGTGCCAGAGGCACACGGGTATATCTACTACTTGAAGTACCTCTACCGCTAGCAATTCATTTTTTACTACCACTACCACTTTCGAGACAAAAAATTTTAACACCTTTAGTAGCGAGGTTTCTTATTTATCCATAATATAAATTAAACAAAAAAAATTCAAAATAAGCAAATATAATAAAATTAAATATTCAACAATTAATACACTAAATAAAAATTAAACGTAAGATATGGAACGACAATACCAAATTTTGGAAGTATTCGAAGGTTGCGACTTTAGAAACTTCCATTTGTACTTTGTAATCACAAAATTAAAAAATTAAAGTGAGCACTTTAGGAAATTAAATATATATAATATTTGAGAATTGAGATTTGAGAGAGAATGAGATTTGAGAGAATGAAAAATTGTGTGGAAAATGATTTGAAAGTGTAGGGTATTCATAGGATTTTTTTTGGGTTTAAAAAAATAATTTAATTGAAAAAAAGTTTTTTTTTAAATAAAAATGAGATTTTAGCCGTTTTGGGCTCCCAACGGCTATAATGGCCCAACGGTCATTTTTCAGAAATTTTATTTAAAAAAAAAAAAATCTTAACCGGGCCAGTTAACCGGCGGGCCTGGATCGGTTTTAGTTTGGGCTGGGTTAATCGGGCCTAAAAAAAATTAACCCAGCCCGGGACTCGGTACCCTTCAACCCGTGGGCTGACCGGGCCGGGTTGGTGTGGTGGGCCGGGTCAAATCGACCCGATTGACAGGTTTATATCGAAGGCATAGTTGGAGGAGCCTGCACTTAATAAAAGATCCAGAATCTACAATTTGGAAAGATGTGATTAAGTGTTTGTTTGGCATTGCTTATTTTTTAAAGAAAAGAATTTATTTTGAGAAAAAGTATTTTTTTGAAAAGAAGGGTATTTGATAAATTTGCAAAAATGTTTTCAAAAAAAGCAGAAGCAGAAAATTACTTTTTTTCATGACTAAAATATTCCTATCACTCTCTCTCTCACACACACACACTAATATATAATTAACATATCTTATCAATATGATTAAAGTTTGATTTTAATATTTTATACTTCATATTTACATCATAATTTTTTATTTTATTTCTGATTTATATATTATTATTTTATTTTCACTCATTTTCTTTAAATAAATTTTAAAAATATCATTGATGATGATTCGAAGAATATATGACTTTTTATTTTTTATTATTAATGATAACAAATGACAAATGAATCATGTTACAAAAATAAATGATATTTTGACAATACTTGCAAATTTTTCTCAAATATTTAATTTTAAATAAATAATTCATGAAAAGTGACATATTTGTTATCATGTAATTTACATATATTTAAAAGAAGGTAATGAGCCTTCTGGTATACCTTCAGAAGTACAAAACATATTTTCTACTAGTATGGAGATATTACATAATAAAATTAGGGATGAAATTAGTGGCGGGTCCAAGATTTTTGTTCAGGGGGGTCGATCAAAATTACACTATAAAGCAAAGTGGAGACTCGCTAAATTTTAACCTGCCTTATCATGTCTTTTTAACGTTTCTTCTCAGTTTGCTTTGCGAGTCCTTAAATAATAGTGTGTCTTTTTCTTACTTTCACTTTGCAGTTTTATTTTATTTCAAAAAAAAAATTCTTCAAATTAATCCCCCTACAAAAAAATAAGGTTCTAAAAAATGTGTAAGCATTGAATTATTTATATTATAATATATAATTAGTACTCAATAAAAAATAAAAATAAAATAAAAATTACTGAACAACATCAATATTAATATATTGAATGATAAAATGTAGTTTAAAAGAACGAACTATGTAATTCGATAAAATAATCTGTAAAAATTGACAAATTCAAAGAAAAATTGTACTATATAAAATTAGTCAAATATATAAAATTATTTTGAACAAACGTGACATAAAACGTATAAAAAGAAATATGCATATATATATATATAGGAATAACAGAAGTAGACATGTTCACAAATAGAGGACTTTTTTATATGATAAACTCTGTAGAATTTAGAAAATATATAAAGATCGAAATTCAGACTAAAGGATATGAAGAAATGATTAATGGTAATAATTTACTAATATGTGTAAGATTTACAGGAAAGCTACCATCTCCAGAAGAACTTGTCGCGTTTTCCATAAATTCCTTTATACTTTCTTCTATACTATAAATTGATTCTGAGTCTTCACTTTTTATTTTCTTTTTACGTGTATAACCATAATTATCTATTCTTAATTCACATTTTATAAAATGCTCTTTCATTTCTTCAAGTTTTAAGTTTCCTAATTTACAACCTGTACATTTAAATACTCTATTGCTATTTATTTCGTATAGGGCTTCTGCTTTCATTATGACCTTATTTACTTCAAAACCACCTTTTTTCAGCATCCTCAAGTAGATCAAGACCAAATTAATACTATTTTTACATAATTTCATTTTCTTTCTCCTTATTATTAGTTACAATATATGATAATAGATGGTCAAACTATATATATATATGGGGTGGGGGAAGGGGAGAGGGGAGAGGGGGTTGAAAATTAATTTGAAAGTTATATAAATCTAGCTATGACTTTAAACTAGTACTAAAAGCATCAAAAAAATTATATGTATTGAAATATTTTTCATTCCAACTATATAAAAATTTTGTACAAAATATTCTAGGCTCAATATTTATACTAGAAAAAATAGAAAATAAATAATTGTTAACTAAATAATAAATATACACAAATAAATTAAATGGGCTAATTAATTTCTGTTAATTAAGGCTCAATTGGCAGAGTGAAAAAGGCCAAAGCCCAACTACACATTAAATAAAAAAAGGAGTGAAGGAGAAAAAACTTTCAAAAAAAACATCAAAAATGTTGCAAGTGAGAATTGACCCCACAACTTAAAGCATTGAAATAAACCCCCTTGACCATTGAGCTACGCATTTCAATTGCATTGAGGGGGTTCATTAAGGCCATTATATCCATATAATTCAAAATTGACTTTATATATATAATGTAATTTTTCGATTGAGGGGTTTCGGGTGAACCCCCTCACCGCCACGTAGAACCTCCCCTTGATGAAATCGTTGAGAATTTTGTGATGTATGAAGGACCAATTATTTTTGTCGTTAATTTTTTCATAAATAATGATTTAATTTATGAAATAACTTTTATATTTATTTTTGTTTGATATTTTAAAGTGATATTTAAATTATTTAAGTAATATATCATTATTAATATTTTTAATGTATTTATGTATATAAATATTGATTGAAAATTTTAGAGTACGTTCTTTTTAATTAAATAAAAATAAAATTTTAATTTAAAATATTATAATTGTTATAAATATATAGCCATGTATAATGAATGTCTACTTTATCATATATAGTGAATACCTACTTTACCATATATTGTATGTCTAGTTATGGTAAAGTTACAAACCTCAAGGTTAGTTTTTCCCTATAAATAATGGGTTTTCCTTCATAGTTATCCATCTCTCAAGAGAAATAAGAATTACTCTATATTCTCTCTCTACTCTTCTTCTTTATTCTTTAATATTTTATAATACGTTATCAGCACGAGACTCTGTCAAACAAGGTGAGATTATAAATCTAAAGTAATTTCAAGGTTAGTAATTCTTTATGTTATTTGTCTTTTACTACTAATAATATAATTATTGTTGGATTTGAGGGAAAAAAATTGGTTTGGAACCATTTATGTTTTAAATCTATTCCTCAAGAACAATATTATAAAAAGAAATGATAATATATTGGGTTTAATTCCCGTCGATTTATGCCTAAGACACATTTATATGGATAAAACGTTGAGTTTGAATCTCAATGCACCATATTGATGATATTATGATGGCTAACGCAAAATAATAGGTGTTTAGTGAAAAGTCATGAAACATGTCCCATTAAATATGCTCCATTCCTTGAATTAAATGTGGTAGCAAAAAATCATATGTATCCCTCAATTTGCTTTTGTAGTAGCTATAATAATTTGATACGCTTAAGGCATGATTATATTCCATTCCTGGAAATGAGAATTTCGATTATTGTAAATACAGATCTATACCCTGGGGTGAATGTGATTGTATATACACTTGAACGTATTCTTTGTTTTGAAAATATCACAATCCACATCTAAAAGAGGTAGAATAATTGAAAGATTGAATATCTTCAAGTTACTGTGGTAAGAAACATGAATGTGAAAAATTACCCAAGCATGATGAAATCACATGCCATAATAAACTAAGAATTTATTTTTCATTGATACAAAATTCATGTCACAATAAACAAGAAGTTTACTAAAGTAAAAGACACATGTCATGGTAAACTTGGAGTTTACTAGTACAAATAAATTCATAAGTTGACATAAACGATTATGACATCCCGAAGATGTGCATATTGAGTATTAAACAAATATTGAAGAATTCGAAAATTCTTCATGAACTTTAATGTTGTTTGTTCTCATGATAAGTTGGTTGGACCAACTAATGTTAGGGTTGGTGTAACGCCCCGCAACCGGGTCCCAGAACGTCACACGGTGCCTAAGGCTACAAGTAGCCCCAAGCTAACCCTTTGAGCCTTCTACTTCATATATTAGCTTACTTAAAGATAAAAAGCATGAACTCAACACTGTGACATCATAAAATGAGAAATATGAATGAAATACTTGGTCTGAACAAACTACAACTCAAAGAAAATCTCGAAGTGCTGATAATCCGATGACTAGTCTGACAAACCTCTACTACTCCAAACTAGAGAGCCATTGGGACAGGTCCCCAACTGACTCATACTCAACTGACAAGAATTAAACAGCTACTAAATAAAATTGGAAGTCTAAGAATAACTGGTCCCCGAAACATAAGGACTCACCACAGCTGATATGTAGATAGGAGTGCACGAAAGGATCACTAGTGAGGCTGAGACTGAGCACCTGAACCTACATTACGAGAATATATGGCAGACATACAAAATATGTGGGTCAGTACTTTGGGAGTGTACTGAGCATATGGGGGAGTATGCAATTAAAATACTAAATATCATAAGCTTTTATAGAAAACTTGCATGGTGTAAAACATACTCACATAACTTGAAATAAATATATGCCACAAGACTCATAAATCATCATGCTTTTACTTAAAACCTCAAATTATCATGACACCTGAAATTATTAGGACCCTAGCTTTCAAAAACACTTATACTTTCAAAACTTTGTAACTTTAAGACTAAAACTCTTTGAAACTTGGAAGACTTTAGGACTTAGAGAACTTTAGGAACTTAGGGAGTTTCTCTTAACCGACATAAACCATGTGAGCTACATGGAGTCCAACGTCTTACCCACGTTGGGGAGAGCTGTTCTATCCTTTCCATCAGATAAAATCATAAATTTAGTGATCACTATCTTAACCCACTTGGGGCATATCAAGAACCTACGGGGGCACGTAGTTCTGGGGCATGAGTCCTCGGAATCAAGCCCAACTCGGTGCTAAATACTACTCCATTACTTAGCTCAGAACTTTAGAAAATCCACCTTAAAACAATTCAACAATATATATATATATATATATATATATATAATGGGAGCCAAAATGCATCCCCTTTACTTCAAACTCAAGAATGTGGATTTCTATCTTAACTTACAATCAAAACTCACTTCGTGATATTCTTTAAAAATCGCTAACATCTCATTCTCAAACTCATGCTTTAACCATAAGGTTCAATTCACTACAATAGGACTTGAAATTCTTAAAACATGATATAGACGTTGAATTATGCAACTTAAACCATAAATTGACAATTTAAAACATTAATATGCATAATAATATTACAACTCAAAGCTTGGGTAAGACATAGTTTCATAAAACTCACAATATAATAACATGATAGGAATTCGCCATGAATTTATGAAATACTTTACGAAAATATGTAACTTTTGGGCACTAGAACAAAAGGGTGTTCTTGTTCAAAACCACATACCTTAAGCTTGGAGCTTTTGGATGACTTCAAAAATTTTGGAAGGTTATTCACGAACTATTGGGTGTCCCTCGTAGCCCTCTTAACGGGGAATTCAAATATGCAAGAATTATTGAATTCTCACGGCTGAATCTCTAGATAATTGGGTTTTTATGTTGAAACCCTAACCTTGTGGTTGGAGGTGTGCATAGAATTTTGAGATGTTTAACTAAAGAGAAATAGAAGAAAATACATTCTCTGAGGGTTATAAGTCGTGGGAAGTGCAGGAAAAGATCAAAATACCTTTGCAAAAACGTCATTAAATTGATAAAAAAAATAGCTGACGACATTCGTGACAAGTCGCCAGACTTGTGACAAGTCGTCATGAAATGTCGCCACAAAAGGGTGGCTTTTATGATTTTCGTCTTAAGGTTAACAACATTTTGTGACAAGTCGTCACAAAATGTCATCACAAATTATTGGATTTTGTGACTTTCGACTTATGGAGACGACATTTTGTGACAAGCCGTCAGGCTTGTGACAAGTCGTCATAAAATGTCGTCACGAAATTTCCAGGCTGATACGCTGGAGTAACGGATTTTGGCGAAATTGGTATCGTTGGAAAGCTAATTCAATTATATTTTTTTTGGTGGGTCATGACCTCAGAAATTCATAGTATAACGAGAGATATGCTCATTTGAAGTTTACCATACCAATATCCATCTTAAGAATTCAATCGGCAAGGAATGTTTTGATTCGTTTAATAGCTAGGACACTTTTAGGCCCTAATACTCATCAAGCTATATCATGTAGCTACGAAATCACTAACTTTATTTCTAACGAGCTTGAAACAAGGTTCTACTATTAGTTGAAATTCTCGGGGTATTACAATATCTCCTCCTTGGAAACATTCGTCCTCGAATGTCACTAGTTAAGATGGGAATGCAAAGAAACTGAGGATGCACAGTTGGAATAGTTCTCTAAATTGAATCTATGTCATTCTAAACTTTTAAGTATTTCTGAAAGTGCACAAATTTGCAACAAAATAACTATATAGTTGAATCTTTGGTTAGATAGGGGTTGAATTAAGAAAAAGTAATACCTTTGGCTTGCTCTGAACTTATGAAGAAGAGGTGTGGGTACTTGGATCACATGTCTGCTTCGGCTTCCCAAGTAGCACCCTCAACTGATTGGTTCCGCAATAAAACCTTGACCAATGGAACTTCTTTGTTCCTTAGTCTACGAACTTGGTAATCTAGGATCTCAACTGGAACCTCATCAAACGAAAGGTTATTCTGAACATCTAAGCTATCTGAAGAATCAACAATGATAGAATTACCACTATGTTTCCTAAGCATGGAAATATGGAAAATAGGATGAACAACTGACAACTCTGCAGGCAACTCAACTTCATAGGCTACGTTCCCAACACAGCTGAGAATTTTGTAAGGGCCAACGTAACGGGGACTAAGTTTCCCTTTCTTCCCAAATCTTTTCACCTTTTTCATGGGCGAAATTTTCAGATACACCAAATCATTAACTTCGAACTCAAGGTCTTTTCATCTCACATCTGCATATCACTTTTGACGACTCTGAGTTATCTTTAACCTTTCTCTAATCAACTTCACCTTCTCCATCGCCTCAAATACTGCATCAGGTCCAACCAAAGTAGATTCACCCACTTCGAACCAGCCTATGGGTGATCTACATCTCCTACCATATAATGTCTCGAATGGTGCCATCTTGATACTGGCATGGTAACTATTGTTGTAAGCAAACTCTATCAACGATAAATGCTTATCCCAACTACCTTTGAAATCAAGGGCACACGCCTTCAACATGTCCTCCAAAGTTTGGATAGTCTTCTCAGCCTGACTATCTGTCTGCGGATAAAAAGCGAAACTCATATGAACTTGGGTACCAAGACCTTTCTGTAACGCTCTCCAGAACTGAGAAGTGAACTGAGTACCCCTATCCGAAATAATAAACAAGGGAACTCCATGCAACCTGACCAACTCTCAAATATACAATATAGCATAGTCCTCAACTGTATAAGATGTGTGCATAGGCAAGAAATGCACTGACTTAGTCAGCCTGTCGACAACAACCCAGATGGAATCATGATGGCATCGGGAAGAGGTAAGCCTGCCATAAAATCCATATTTATCTCTTCCTACTTCCAAGTTGGGATACTAAACTCTTACATCACACCACCAGGTCTTTGGTGCTCAACCTTAACCTGTTGACATGTTTCACACTTCGCCACAAAATCAACTATATCCTTCTTCATACCATAACACCAATAGATTTCCCACAAGTTGTGGTATATCTTGGTAGTGCCGGGATAAATAGAATACCGCACACCATGCGCTTTAGCCATAATTCTCTGCCTCAGATCACCAACATCAGGAACACATAATCTACCCTGCAACCTCAACATCCCATCTCCCCCTAGAGAGAAAACCTCTACCTTTTGGTCCTTGACTGACTCCTTCAGTCCGACCAAGCTAGCATCTAAGTCTTGTTTCTCCTTCACTTCTGAAACCAAAGAGGATTCGAAACTACTCTTCACCAAACTATTTCCCTCAGTGGAATCAAGCAACTTAACACCCAGTCTATCCAGACGATGCACATCACGAGCCAACTCTTTCTTACCTTCCTCCACATGCGAAATACTACCCATAGACATCCTGCTAAGGGCATCTGCCACAACATTGGCCTTGCCCGGATGATACAAAACACTCATATCATAGTCTTTTAACAATTCTATCCACCTTCGCTGCCTAAGATTCAACTCATTCTGAGTCAACACATACTGCAGGCTTTTGTGATCAGTAAAAATATCAACATGCACACCATAAAAATAATGTCTCCAGGTTTTTAGAGCAAACACTACAGCAGCCAACTCTAAGTCATAGGTTGGGTAATTTTTCTCATAAGGTTTCAATTGTCTAGAAGCATAGGCTATAACTTTACCCCTCTGCATCAACACACAACCCACACCAACTCTCAAAGCATCACAGTATACCACAAAACCATCTACACCATCAAGCAAAGTTAACACAGGGGCGGAAGTGAGTCGAGTCTTCAACTCCTGAAAACTCTTCTCACAGGAATCCGACCAGAGGAACTTAACTTTCTTTGGGGTCAACCGAGTCATGGGAGATACAATAGAAGATAACCCTTCAACAAAACGACGGTAATAGCCAGATAGACCCAAAAAACTTCTAATATCAGACGGAGAGATAGGCCTAGGCCAATTTCTTACCGACTCTGTCTTTTGGGGATCAACTCTAATACCTTCAGCTGAAATAATATGACCCAGAAACGCTACGGACCTTAGCCAAAACTCACACTTACTGAATTTGGCGAACAACTTATGATCTCTAAGAGTTTGCAAGATGATTCTAAGATGGTCTACGTGATCACCCTCACTTCGGGAATACACAAGGATGTCGTCAATAAACATAATGACGAACATATCAAGATATGGCTTAAATACTTAATTCATGAGGTTCATGAAAGTTGTTGGGGTGTTAGTTAGCTCGAAAGACATGACAAGAAACTCAAAATGACCATAGCGGGTTCGGAAGGCTGTCTTCGGGATATCACACCCCCTTACTTTAAGTTGGTGATAGTCGGATCTAAGGTCTATCTTGGAGAAATAACTCGCACCTTGCAACTGATCAAACAAATCATCTATTCTCGGAAGAGGGTACTTGTTCTTGACTGTGATCTTATTAAGCTGATGGTAGTCAATGCACATATGTAAAGAACCATCTTTCTTTCACACGAAAAGGACAGGTGCGCCCCAAGGAGATACACTGGGCCTTATAAAACCTTTGTCTAAGAGATCTTTGAGTTGTTATTTCAACTTCTTAAGCTCTGCAGGTGCCATATGGTAGGGAGGAATGGAAATAGGCTGAGTGTCGGAAAGAAGATCGATCTCAAATTTTATCTCTCTATCGAAAGGTACCCCTGGGAGATCTTCTGAAAAGACATCAGGAAACTTATTGACAATGTTGACTGAATGGATACTTGGGGTTTCAGACTTAGTGTCCTTAACTCTAACCAAGTGATAAAATCAACCCTTAGATATAAGCTTCCTGGTTTTGAGATACGAAATAAAATGACTCTTGGGAGGTACCGAACTCCCTGACCAATTGAAAACTGGTTCATCAAGAAACTAAAATTTGACTACACGAGTACGACAATCTATAGACCCATAGAAGAAGTGAAGCCAGTCCATACCCAGGATAACATCAAAATCAACCATCTCTAACTTTATCAAATCAGCAAGTGTGACTCTATGAAGGACTGTAACAGGACAATTCTTGCATACTTACTTAGCAATAACAGACTCCCCTACTGGGGTAGAAACTATAATAGGCGTAGAAATACTTTCGGGACTCTTCTCAAACTTCACAGCAACAAGTGGGGTCACATAAGAAAAACTTAACCCAGGGTCCAATAACACATATACATCAAAATAAAATATACAGAGCATACCAGTAACAACATCAGGAAAGTCCTCCTGCTCATGACGGGAGGGTAGGGCATAGAACCTATTTTGGCGCTGATCGCCAGTATTACTAGAAGAAGCGCCCTGAGAAGGAGCTGGACGGGTTGCGGAAACTAATGCACTGGCGGCCTGGGTCTGGGGCTGGGTATCTCTGCTTTCCTGCCTAGCATGTGGTCACTCTCTAAGCCTGTGGCCTATCTTTTCACACCCGAAACAACCATGATGTTTAGCCAAACACTCACCCAGATGGGTCCTACCACACTTGGCACAAGGAGAAAAGTCGGGCTTGCTGCTCACACTCTGCTGAGGCCTGGACATAGAAGACCTGTTTCCCTACTCTAGCCTACCTCTAGGTGCTGGGGCACTAGTGGATGAGGGTGCTGGCATAGAAGAACGACTCTGGAACTGAGGGTGGTTCCCTTCCTGGGATCTAGCCTGACCGTACTCGTGCTGTTCAGACTTGGCTCTCTTGTTACCTCTCGCTCTATCTCTTTCCTTTATCTTATCCTCCTCTATTTGTTGCACATAGATCATTAGCCTAGATAAATCCATCTCCTTATTCAACATAGCAGTGCGACATTCTTTCAGTACTAAGCCCGACACACCTGTCACAAACTTTCTCATACCAGTTCGAGTGTCGGGGATCAAGTCAGGCACATATTTTGCTAGCTGATTAAACTTTAAGCAGTACTCTTTAACAGTCATAGAGCCCTGTCTCAAGTTCATAAACTCTCCAATCTTCGTCTCTCTTAACTCCAAAGGAAATAACCTATCCAAGAATGCATCTTGGAACATCTGCCAGGTAATAGGAGCGCCATCCTCCCCTCTACCCTTCCTTCAAGAAACCACCCAGTCATACGCAATGTCCTTCAACCTGTAAGATGCTAACTCCACACACTCTTTTTCAGACACACGCATTACCTGTGTGATCTTCCTTATCTCCTCAAGACATAACTGCGGGTCTTCCCCTGCGTTTGACCCATAAAACTCTGGCGGACTCATCCGCATAAAGTCACAAATTCTGGCAGCAGCTAAGTCACCTCTCTGTTGCTGAGGAGCTGTGGCCTGATTGGCCTGGACAGTGACAGCTTGGGCCAGTGCCTGGAAGGCTGCCCTGAATTCGACGTGGGACACGTTTTCATTTAGAGGATCAGCGGGTTGAGATTGCTGATCGTTGTTATTTCTTCGTGCTCGGTAGGAAGGCATATTCTGAAATAAAAAAGCACGAATTAATAGCTGAGAGAGACAACTTGAGCACGATGGACTTGAGAGGAAGAAATGACTTATTCCTAAAATATTTCGAAGCCTCTTGCTCATAGATGTGGCATGCTACACACCGATGATCAAGACTCTACTTAACGCGGCTTGTCAGACTCCCTAGGACTCTCTAAACCTCAGGATCTAATACCAAGTTTATAACTCCCCGCAACCGAGTCCCAGAACGTCACACGGTGCTTAAGGCTACAAGTAGCCCCAAGCTAACCCTTTGAGCCTTCTACTTCATATATTAGCTTACTTAAAGATAAAAAGCATGAACTCAACACTGTGACATCATAAAATGAGAAATATGAATGAAATACTTGGTCTGAACAAACTACAACTCAAAGAAAATCTCGAAGTGCTGATAATCCGATGACTAGTCTGACAAACCTCTACTACTCCAAACTAGAGAGACATTGGGACAGGTCCCCAACTGACTCATACTCAACTGACAAGAATTAAACAGCTACTAAATAAAATTGGAAGTCTAAGAATAACTGGTCCCCGAAACATAAGGACTCACCACGACAGATATATAGATAAGAGTGCTCAAAAGGATCACTGGTGAGGCTGAGACTGAGCACCTGAACCTACATTACGAGAATATATGGCACATAGATAAAATATGTGGGTCAGTACTTTGGGAGTGTACTGAGCATATGAGGGAGTGTGCAATTAAAATACTCAATATCATAAGCTTTTATAGAAAACTTGCATGGTGTAAAACATACTCACTTAGCTTGAAATAAATATATGCCACAAGACTCATAAATCATTATGCTTTTACTTAAAACCTCAAATTATCATGACACCTGAAATTATTAGGACTCTAGCTTTCAAAAACACTTATACTTTCAAAATTTTGTAACTTTAAGACTAAAACTCTTTGAAACTTGGAAGACTTTAGGACTTAGAGAACTTTAGGAACTTAGGGAGTTTCTCTTAACCGACATAAACCATGTGTGCTACATGGAGTTCAACGTCTTACCCACGTCGGGGAGAGTTATTCTATCCTTGCCATTGAATAAAACCTTAACTCTAGTTATCACTATCTTAACCCACTTGGGGTATATCAAGAACCTACGGGGGCACGTAGTTCTGGGGCATGAGACCTCGGAATCAAGCCCAACTTGGTGCTAAATACTACTCTCTTACTTAGCTCAGAACATTAGAAAATCCACCTTAAAATAATTCAACAATATATATATATATATATATATATAATGGGAGCCAAAATGCATCCCCTTTACTTCAAACTCAAGAATGTGGATTTCTATCTTAACTTACAATCAAAACTCACTTCTTGATATTCTTTAAAAATCGCTAACATCTCATTCTCAAACTCATGCTTTAACCATAAGGTTCAATTCACAACAATAGGACTTGAAATTCTCAAAACATGATATAAATGTTGAATTATGCAACTTAAACCATAAATTGATAATTTAAAACATTAATATGCATAATAATATTACAACTCAAAGCTTGGGTAAGACATAGTTTCATAAAACTCACAATATAATAACATGATAGGAATTCTCCATGAATTTACGAAATACTTTACGAAAATATGTAACTTTTGGGCACAAGAACAAAAGGGTGTTCTTGTTCAAAACCTCATACCTTAAACTTGGAGCTTTTGAATGACTTCAAAAACTTCGGAAAGTTATTCACGAACTATTGGGTGTCCCTCGTAGCCCTCTTAACGGGAAATTCAAATATATAAGAATTATTGAATTCTCACGGTTGAATCTCTAGATAATTGGGTTTTTATGTTGAAACCTTAACCTTGTTGTTGAAGGTGTGCAGAGAATTTGAGATGTTTAACTAAAGAAAAATAGAAGAAAATACGTTCTCTGAGGGTTATAAGTCATGGGAAGTATAGAAAAAAGACCAAAATACCCTTGCAAAAACGTTATTAAATTGCTGGAAAAAAAAGCTGACGACATTCGTGATAAGTCGTCAGACTTGTGACAAGTCATCACGAAATGTTGTCACAAAAGGGTGGATTTTATGATTTTCGGCTTAAGGTTGACGAAATTTTGTGACAAGCCGTTAAACTTGTGACAATTCGTCACAAAATGTCGTCATGAAATATTGAATTTTGTGACTTTCTGCTTATGGTGACGACATTTTGTGACAAGCCGTCAGGCTTGTGAAATGTCGTCACAAAATTTCCAGGCTGATACGTTGGAGTAAAATGGGCATAACTCTTTGCTCCGATAACAGATTTTGGCGAAATTGATATCGTTGGAAAGATAATTCAATTATCTATCTTTTAGTGGGTTATGAGCTCAGAAATTCATAGTATAACAAGAGATATGCTCGTTTGAAGTTGACCATACCAATATCCATCTCAAGAATTCAATCGGCAAGGAATGTTTTGATTTGTCTAATAGCTAGGACACTTTTGAGGCCCTAATACTCATCAAGCTAGATCATGTAGCTACCAAATCACTAACTTTATTTCTAACGAGCTTGAAATAGGGTTCTACTATTAGTTGAAATTCTCGGGGTATTACAGTTGGATTCCCTAAATTTTGAAAAGTATAAAAGGTGAATATGGACCCGTTCACCCATTATGTGATCTGTTAAGATGCATCGATATAAGATGATCATTTGTACGTTTATTACCAAACCGCAGTTTGACATTCATAAAGTTGGTTGCTCAATGAAATTGAGTTAAGAGAATAACTTTCAGATTATGTAATTAAGATAATGCCCTGGTCGTGACGGGCATTCCGGACCATACTGGCCCAAGCCCCATATTTCATCCTGGCAATCATGCACATCATCTAAGCAGTATAAAGGAAATACGAAAATCTCAACATATGGAAACATGATCAATGTTATAATACAACTAAATAATCAAAAATAGAGTGTCATAAACCTCTAATAGTATCTAACATCAGTCTGCAAAATCTCTAATACATCAAAGTCAATATCTTACTTAGAGACTGGGACAAGGCCCCCAGTCGAACCAATACCATAATGAGATAACAATGCTTTAAAAATGACCTTCTGAAGTAAGGGAGGCTCACTAACTGCACACTTATGTCTGACAAATCTACAGTTTAGCGGGACCCCTGGACTGAGCCTCAGACCCTGAAATATAGAGGTCAATACAAATGTACTGGTACACAGTAATCCAAAAATAAAATACAACTTTTATACAACATAAGTGAGAGCTTTTATAAAACATATTATTGCAAAAATCATTTGGAAATACATGGGCATAGTACGATAAGTTTTCAACAACACTTTAGCACGATCAAGCTAGATGGTACACCCTACAAGTTCACACTTTCAGCGACTTCCAGATCTCGATTTGTCACTAAGATTGGAGTACTAGTAAGGGGAGGACACACAAGATCACACAGCAGGGTGCCACAAGCCCCAGTCAAGTCAATATGTCGTGGTTGGGCACAAGATCACAAAGCAGAGCTCCTAACCATAGGTCCCGAGTTAGGATGACATAATACTAGGTACACAAGATCACATAGCAGGGTACCAATATCTCGTGTCGGCAAATCACGGTTTCCAGCATAGAGTCTTCTGACTCGTGCTTTCTTCGGGTAACCATCTAATCCACATTAGCCCAATTTTAAAGTTCATTATAAGAAAACATGTATCATGCACACAATATTCTTTTCTCTTTCATTGGAGAGAAATTCCTCTACGGGATGTCGTTATACCCCGACTTGCAAGTCAAATATATCACATCGATTCTCAGCACTTCTTATGCAAATCATTTATATGAACACCAATAACATTCCATTTCATACAATACATGCATATTGATTTCCAACACTTTAATATTCAAGAAATTTTCATCATTTATAAAGTAGTACAACATTTGCTAAACACAATTTTTATGATCAATAGGGGGCCTTTAAAACTCATGCTCTCAATAGTTTAACATTAGTATTATATGGGGTACGTAAACATCATCATGGGGATTAAAAGATTCATATCTCATGTTCTTAACACCTTTTAAAATCCATAGCATATGTCCACTAATTCAACAATCAATATTTATAAGAAAATAACCCCACGATCTTTCAAATATTCTTCTCAAAACTTTAACACAATGCATGTTTTTGTTAAAATTGAAAACCCCACACCTATAATCATACACATACTTAAATAATTATTAAAAACTTGTTTAAATCCATAGAAAAATCATGCCCATGATATTAGGATAACCCTACGTACCTTAGCTTGCTTAGGACGGAGGTTGAAATCCCGAATCTTGATTAAGACCTTGGAATTCTTGACCTTAAGGATGAACTCTTGATCTTTAAGGAAAAGATTATGGTTTTGATTTGAGAGAATATGAGTAGTTTTTTATGTATTTCGCCCTAAACATATTTTAATTTCATAGTATAACTGAGTTTAGATGAGGGGAAATAGACTAAAATACCCCTCCTGACCCAAAATTTAAAAGAAAACGTGAATTGGGCACTCGATGCGTTACCCGATATGATGTATCAATATCGCATCGATCCATTATTTCATCGATATAATCATTGACGCGGCGCCATTATTTCATCAACGCGATCATCAACGCGGCGTGACGACTTCGCGTTGGTCCACTGTTTCCTACATCCAAACATATTCCATCCCTTGTCTGAAAAATCCAAAACTTCTCCGAGATACCCTCCTTACATCCCTGAATGTGAATTTACTTTAAAAACTAAGTCTCAAGGTCGAAAATATCAATTTAAGGAACATCAAAGTTTAGAAGCTAAAAAATGAAGATAAGTCATTCTTGACACTTAGACAGATTTCAAATTGCTAGCTTCTTAAGCATGCTACTAGGGGTGGTACTACACCGAAAATTTTTGTGGGGTGTTACATTATCCCCCCTTGGGACATTCATCCCCGCATGACGGCGTGGGACATAGGTAAGCACGATTAATAGAGAAGATAAAAAAGAATAGGGCAAGGATTGTACCTTCTATATCGTCTTTCACCGGATTAAAAAGATTTGGGTATCTTGCACGCATATCATCCTCTGAATCCCAAGTAGCTTCTTCAGCCTTTTAATTCTTCCACAACACCTTAACCAAAGTTGTTTCCTTGTTTCTCAACTTTCGGACTTGGCGATCCAAAATAGCAATGAGTTCTTCTTCGTATGACAAAGAGACTTTCACATTGATTTCCTCTATAAGTAGTACTAAGAAATTGTCCCCTATATACTTTTTCAACATAGACACATGGAACACGGGATGTACAGAAGCCAAACTCGTGGGCAATTCTAATTCATAGGCAACCCCACCAATCCTCTTCAAAATCTAATACGATCCTATGTAATGTGGACTGAGCTTCCCTTTCCTTTCGAAATGCATGACTCCCTTCATAGGGGAGACTTTGATAAACACCCAATCACCAACCTCAAACTCCAACTCCCTTCTCCTAACATTGGTATAGGATTTCTGATGACTCTGAGCGGTCTGAAGTCGCTCTCTAATGATCTTCACCTTCTTCACTACCTGATGAACAAGATCACGTCCGAACAATCAAGTTTCAATACTTCATACCACCCAATTGGTGATCTACATCTCCTCCCATAAAGTGCTTCAAAATGTGCTATTTTAATACTGGCGTGGTAGTTATTATCGTAGGCAAACTCTATCAATGGTAAATGGTCTACCCAACTACCTTTGAAGTCAATTGAACAGGACCTCAACATATCTTCAAGGGTTTGAATAGTGCGCTCAGCTTGCCCATCCGTTTGTGGGTGGAAAGCAGTACTGACATTCGCTTGGGTACCTAAACCCCTCTGAAAAGACCGTCAAAACTGTGAAGAGAATTGCATACCTCGATCGGATATAATGGATATTGGTGCCCTGTGCAAGCGCAATATTTCCTCTATGTACAGCTTGGCATAATCGTCTCCCAAATAGTTAGTCCTCACATGAAAAAAGTGAGCTGACTTGGTCATCCGATCCATAATCACCCAAAAGGAATCATAGTGGTTCCGGGTCCTCGAAAGCCCCGTGATGAAATCCATATTGATCATCTCCCACTTCCACATAGGCAAGGATATCTTTTGAGAAGTACCACCTGGTCTCAAATGTTCCACTTTAACTTGTTGACAATTCAAATACTTGAAAACAAAATCAGTAACGTCACGTTTCATATTGTTCCACCAATATATTGCCTTAAGGTCGTGATACATTTTAGTAAATCCTGGGTGAAAAATATTCCTCAAAGTGTGTGCTTCATCAAGGATTCTCTCTCGCAAACCATCTACATTCGGTACACACAACCTACCTTGATATCTCAAAATACCATCACCGCGAATTTCAAACGCCATCTCCTTTTACTGACCCACATCATTTTTAATCAGCATCAAGATAGGGTCTTCGTCCTGCTTCTCCTTAACTTCAAAACATAGGGAAAACTTAGCTATCTCATGAGAATAGGTCAATGCCAAAATCTATCTCCCTATCAAGATGTTCTTGAGAGAATTTTGAGAGAATTGACTATATTTTGGTTGAATTGGGGATAAATCCCGTGTTATAGGCTTATATAGTGGTGGGAAATACCCATTATACCCTTAAAATAACTCAAAAATGGGGTGTTTACGTAACTTGGGTCATAAGATATGCGGCGCACAACTTATCGCATAATCTAGGTTGTGCGTCGCACAACTTATGGCATAAGTTAGGTTGTGCGTCGCACAACTTACGGCATAAGTTAGGTTATGCGTCGCACAACTTATGCATAACCATTCCAGTAGCCTTATGCGATTTGTTAAGCGACGCACTCCACTTTGCAAAGTCATAACTTCTTGCTCGGGTGTCCGATTTTGTTAAAATTGGTATCATTGGAAAGCTAATTCGATCCTATATAATTTGGTGGGTATAAATATGCCAAAATACCACATATACATAAATTTATGCTCGTTCAAAGATGACTCTTACAAAATCAAACACTAAAACTTGATGGATTCAAAAGCTCTTAGTTTGCCTTACTCTAAGTGACTCTTATAAACACACTTAACACATCATAAGTTCTCTTATCACTAGGATACTCATTGTAAGTCATGTACTCAAATATGAATCACAGTATAGGAGGTTTCATACATAGGAATAATGGTTTATTTTCTAGCTTAAAAATATACTGAGTATTACAATATTCCCCTATGGGAACATTCATCCTCGAATAGGACTGACTGAGAGAGGAGGAATGATAACTGAAGTACACACTAAACATGAACAACTAAAACATTATTACATGACTGACATGACTGATAAACTGATTGTATTATACTGAGCATGCATATCTAATGCATGTTTTTATGACTAATCTGATAAACTGAGTTTCTCACAAGGAGAATGCATATTTGATGCATGAATACATGAATTATCTGATGTATGAACACGTGAATGAATATGCAGTGGTATTTGATACCAAATTTATGCTGGAAATCTGAGCATGAAACCGGATTGTAACTGAAATTTGAACATGAAACCGAATAAGCTTAAGAAAAACTATAATCTTGGGCTGAGTCTGGATTATCGAAGAAGAGGTGAGGGTACTTGGATCGCATGTATGCTTCTTCTTCCCAAGTAACTCCCTCAACGGACAGATTACGCCAATGAACTTTGACTAGAGGGACCTCTTTGTTCCTCAGTCTGCGAATCTGGTAGTCAAGAATTTTCGACTGGAATCTCTTCAAAAGAGAGGTTGTTTTGAATGTCTATCCCCTCAACAGAGACTACGACTGCTGGGTCACCTATACATTTCTTAATCAAGGAGACATGAAACATCGGATACACTAAAGCAAGATCTGAAGGCGACTCGAGATCATAAGCTACTTTGACAAAGCGACTGAGAATTTTGAAAGGACCGACATATCGGGGAATGATCTTTCCCTTCTTGCCGAACCTCTTCACTCCCTTCATGGGAGAGATTTTCAAACATACAAAATTCTTACCTCATCTCGAGATCCTTCCTGAACACGCATGAACGGGAACATGAGAACATAGCTGAGTATGTAACATGTGATGTGGACTGGGTATCGTGAACTGAACTGAGCCATTGAGTACAAGGCTTACAATTGATATTGGAGCTAGAGGTTCAACCTATGAGTACCCACAACTCCAAACTGGATTCGTTATGCGAAGAGAAATTGAAGGGTTTAGGGCATGATAGCTCGGGGAGTATAGAGCATCTCCCCCTTGGGACATTATATCCCTAGAAGAATACTGACTTGACTAAGATACTGAGGAAAACTGGGATGATGCACAGGGCACCTACGAACTGAATCGTGACTAAATGTCTGGGATTTGAAACTGAGACATAATACATGAACTAAGCTAATCTTCCAACTACTGGGACTTTCTATCTTAGAATAGTTACATTCCTATGATTTATGATAGTAGGACTAGGTGGAAAGATGGGAAACCACACCATACGAACTTATTGCCTAATTGCTAAGCTGAATTACTGGTTGATCGATCAAACTCATACTGAAAACTTATACTTAACTGAAGTACTTCTTCTTCACCTGAGACTACTAAAAATATTTACATGAGCGTTAATCACGAATGCCTAAACATAATAACTAATCTGATTAACTGAATGATTGATAGCTGAATACTGGGTTTGCAAGATGGTACTATACTTAGTCTTGAATAACTGGACTACAACTGCAGAGCATTATACATAGGAGATAAGTACTTACTGAGTGACATGAGATAACTAAGCATGAATTGAGGGTAACTGTATTATTTGAGAATGCAACACCAGGATTACAACACGATTCTAGAATAGTCTTGTAAACTGAGGTACTAAAAGGCTGATAATTGAGTGACTGATAAATGTACGCTATGGTCGAGTAAACCCGAAACTGAATTGAGTTACCGACTCGATTACTGGGCTAGGACTGGGACTGAGATTGTAGCTAAGATATTAATTGAGACTAGAACTGTAACTAAGACTGTAGCTGGGACTAAATACTAGTTTCTGATAACTGAGGTTTAGATTGGTACTGAAGTACGGAATTCTGATGGTTAAGTAACTGATAGCTGAAAGCCGCGGTTTTGTAGGACTATCTGAGTCCTTTACTGAATATTGATTACTGAACTGACTCCATAACTGAGACTTGAGGGATAGAACATTATCCCAATGGATTCACCAAGGGATCTAAACTGAGGGTATACGTGACATAGTCTAAGTTTGGATGATCATTAGGAGTGGAGCATAAGTCATATGAGCTGAGAATAATGTAAAGCATGACATGAGTGTATGATTCATGAGCTACATAACCTGAGTCTAAAAATTTTGTACTCATGGAACATGATTCGTAACACTGAGTGAACAGGAACTCCTTATAATAGGAACTGTAAGCGCACATGATTTTCACTAACGTGCACGAATATGAGTGATGATCATAGATCTGACAAGTGGGGTATAAATAGATATCATAATAACTGATGGGATTTGAGGGTCTGTGATACTATTCTGCTATGGTCTGCAGGATCACGCTCATTTCTGGAATAGACAAGGATGTCATCTATGAAGACTATGACGAACATGTCCAAGTACTGGTTAAACACTCAGTTCATCAAGTCTATGAAAGCTGTTGGGGCATTGGTAAGACCAAATGACATAACTAAGAATTCAAAGTGACCATACCAAGTTCGAAAAGTCATTTTTGGAATGTCACCTTCTCTGACCCTGAGCTGATGATAGCCTGATCTGAGGTCTATCTTAGAGAAATTAACTGACACTCTAAAGTTGGTCAAACAAGTCATTGATTCAGGGAAGTGGATACTTGTTCTTGACCGTGACTTTATTGAGCTGACGGTAATCTATGCACATTCTGAAAGAACCGTATTTCTTTTGCATGAATAAGACTGGTGCACCTCACGGGGAAACACTAGGTCTGATGAATCCCTCATCTAGGTGATCCTTCAACTGTTCTTTCAGTTCCCTGAGTTATGTTGGTGCCATTTTGTATGGTGAAATAGATATGGGCCGAGTATCTGGAAGAAGATCAATGTCGAAGTCTATTTCCCTTTAGGGAGAAATTCCTGGAAGATCTTCGGGAAAGACATCTACGTATTCATTCACTACAGAAACCGACTCAAGACTGGGAGTTTCAAAACTAAAGTCCTTAACTCAAACAAGATGATAGACACATCCCTTAGATATCATTTTTCTAGCCCGTAGGTAGGAAACAAACTGACCCCTGAATGCCGAAATACTACCCTTCCACTCAAGGAGAGGTTCATTAAGAAACTAAAACTGGAAAATTCTATTTCTGCAATCGACTGTGGCATAGCAGGAATTAAGCCAATCCATGCCGATAATAACATTCAAAATCAGTCATCTCTAATTTGACAAAGTCTGCTGAAGTGACTTTCTGAGATACCATGATCGGGCAGTTCCTATATACCCACCGGGCTATGATGGTTTTACTCACTAGGGTAGAGACTGAGAAGGGATCTGTTAGAATTTTGGGACTGACTCCGAAATCAACTTCTATATAAGGAGTAACAAAAGACAAGGAAGCTCCTGCATCTAGCAAAGCATAAACATGCAAGTGAAAGAACTGTAACGTACCAGTGACTACATCAGGAGAATTTTCCTGATCCTGTCGGTACTGAAGATCATAGATTCTATTTGGGCGCTGCCCATTGGTGGCACTGGATATGGCACCCTGCTAATTCGAGCGATCGAACTGAACTGAAAGACGGTTATGCTGACTTTGTGGACCAGTCTTAGGACTGGGGTGGGCGTTCGGTATTTGGTTCGGTACTATCATAATTCAAATTCGGTAACTTGATTATCGGTAAATAAAAGTACATACCAAATACCATACCATTATACTTCATCTTGGTAATTCGGTAATCAGTAAATTAAACTTCGATTTCATATGGTATTTGGTAATACCATATTAAAATTAAATTTGGTAGACTCTATTCTAGGACAACAATAACAGTTTACTTTAGAACTAAATCAAAACACAAGATAAAGTTTTTGCCCTATGCCTTATGTAAACAACACTTTTTAACACTTCATCAGTGATGTTTTATAGCTCATTTATCATCTGTTGATTTAACATAATAACTGTTTAATGCAGAAATGACTCCAGAAGATAATAGCCACATCTGTTCCTCAAATATTTGCATCGTAGTGACTAATGAGTGAGTTTAAATAAAAGAATTCACTAACCCTTTCATCAAGAATAACTTATGAGATATTTAAAATTATACAACATAGTGTCAAACCTTTTTTATTACTAAGATATGGCAGGAAATGAGTATCTATGCATCAACTCTCCCACTGTACATAACTTAGATATACCTAAAAGTTGCATCAAGACTAGACAAGTTCAGGTTGTCTTGATAGATAGAACCAGAATGAAGAAAACGCGAGTAATATGGAACTATAACTTCATATTTGAACATGTTGTCCACTGTTGCTAACAATAAAAATTTTAAAAGTGATTTTTATTTTAAAAATTTAAAATTAATATAGTATTATAGACTTTTAGGTTGTGGGATTTTTTTAACTTTTTGTTGAATATTAATTTGGACTCGTGGCCTATGAGTATAGACTTTGGTCAGTAAACAATAATTTGGTATTCGGTAAATACCAAATACCAAATGATAGTAATATTTTTTACCAATCCCGAACCCAAATACCATAATTTTAAAATCTTACTCCCAATTACCATACCAAATATTGAATTATCAAATACTGAATACCAAATTCTTCGGTTCGGTAATTTGGTTTCTAGTACTTTATGCCCAGCCCTACTTAGGACAGTATCGGACTCTGTGACCTGACTCGCCACATCCAAAGAAAACATCACTGTCAGCTCTACAAACACCCGTGTGATGCTTGCCACAAGTCTGACAAAGGGGATTGGTCCGGGCACTGCTAGCACTGCCCTGAGGTTTAGGACCTGGTGCCTTATCTCTGAATTTAGGAACTGGAACACTGGCTGAGGAAGGAACTGGAATGGATGCCTTTGGGAGAAACTGATAATGGTTAGCACCCTCTAACTTAGGCTGAGCAAAATTGAAATTACTTGTTCTCGCTCTCTTATTTTCTCTCATTCTACGTTTTCCCACCTCAATCTGCTGGGCATGAATCATATTCCTAGGTGGGACAACAGTCTGCTGATTGCTCTGATCTACTATTGAGTAAGATAAGGTAAGGGACTCGATTATGAATTCGTCATGAAAGAGATGCTCATCTAGGGAATCTGCCTGAACGGGCGGAGGTGCTGACTGATTCTCAGTTCTCCTTTCGTTAATTCTTTTGGGAGGTATGTTCTGTAACGAAAAGGAGAAATGGATTAGACTGAGAGATAAATTTGAGATCATGCTCACTGGCACGACATGAATACTGAAAGGGGGGAAACTAATCCTAAAATATCTCATAGCCTCTTGTACATAAGTATGGTGCACAACACACTCATGCATAAGATTCTACTAGATGTGGCTTTTTAGACTTCCTAGGACACTGTGGAACCTTAGGCTCTGAAATCAAGTTTGTAACACCCAGAATCTGGTACCCGGAGTGCTACACGGTGCTTATGACCCTGAAGGACCACAAGCTAATCTATGACTGATATCTGTACCTGAACACTGCATAATATATTGTATAAATGTGGAAATAAAGGCTGAAAAGACATAAGGTTCAAAACTGATAAAAATAACATCTGAAAGTACGGTATATCAATACCTAAAAAAATTAAAACAAAACTGTCTGAACATACTGTAGTCTGAAAAGCCTCTAAAATTGAACTGTCTGAATAAGGAGTTGATGGATGTCCCCAACTAACTCCAAATACTAAAATAAACTAAGTAATGAAGAAATAAAGTAATGATCATATCCTCGAAGGATGAGGACTCACTTCTAACTCTGACTGCTGAAACTAGAATGCTACTGATGCTCTAGAGCTCGTACTTCTAAATCTTTGGTTTAGAATAAAATACCATAGCGCAAATGCGTCAGTACAAATGAATGTACTGGTATGCATTGAGGTAGGCTGAATGTAAAGGGTTCCAATGCATGAACAATGCTAACTGACTGTATAACATGAATGTGAGAATACATGCATGAAGAAGTGACTGTAACTAAATTCGTGATGGTACTGACTACTGAGTTTGATTACTGATAACATGAGTTACTGATAACTGATATAACTGATACTAAGCGACTGTATCTGACAGTCTAGGTTCTGATGGAACTAGCTGAGTTCCGTACTGTGCTGAGTTGACCATATTTAATAGTCCTGAATCTGAAGAACTAGCTGAGTTCTTTTACTGAGACTGATACTGTGGGAAGTAGTCATCTAACCGACATTCCCCAAATAACACATTATAACTGAGTTGGGGTCCAATCTATAACCCTAATTGGAAGGGTGTCAATACCGTGCCACTTATAAAGACAAGCTGTGGGTGACCCTCATCTGGCAGTATCCCTAAAAAGGAATGGTGGGACCCTTATCTGACAGTGTTTATCCACCTCATCAACCCTCATCTATCAGTATTGATATCTCAACCTATGCTGGCTACATAGTTCTGGAATGCAAGGATTGTTTCTAAGGATCACAACCTCAATTATCAGTGTGTGTCCCTATCCTTGGGTTAACTCGGTGCTAAATCCTACTCTCATCTAAATAGACACTGAACATGATTAACTGAACTGAACGGGACTGATTTTATTGAGTTCCGTTGACTGACGAAATACTACTGAGATTACTGAATTACTGAGCTTTCTGAGATTACTAGGATTACTAAGTTTACTGAGTTTTCCTGAGTCACATGACTGACTGAATTCTACTGAGCATGGCTTGACTGAGGATATCATGAAAACATGACACTAGCTCTAGGAGCACAGCTAAATTTTCAGGTACAAGTATCCCCAGGACTCGATATAAGGAAACTTACAAGGTATGACATTCTTGAATCCATGACCAATATCAATAATCCATAATACAATAAGCTAGGGATTTCATGAAGTACATGATTATCGTAATCTTGTACATAGTAGGAATGCATATACTCAATGTCATAATTTCATACTCTAACATCATGAGCATTCCAATAAACATCTACATTGCATATCACTAGCATGGGAGTTATTTGAACATAAGGGTAAAACATACACTTATCGTATGGATCACAATTGAGATATAATACACAATTTCTATCCTCTTAGGCATTTTATCAAACACCTTACATGCACAACTTAGGGAATAGGTGTAATCATCAAATTACACATCATAAACAACTCAATTCATCGATTTTAACTTACATTCTAACTTAGTTTCTTGAAAAACACATAAAGACCCCAACTTGGGAATCATACAACAAGATAAACATGGTTACAAACAACCCACAACATAAACATCATGATTTATAATTTGAAATAGGGTTCTAGAGCTTTATGGATAAAAGGAATCCAAAAATCAACACTATGCATACCTTAGTTCTTGATTCTACGAAGATTTACGGTGGAATTTTCTTGAATTTGAATCCCCAATTGAGAACCCTAACTTGTTCTTGAGAGAATTTTGAGAGAATTGACTATATTTTGGTTGAATTGGGGATAAATCCCGTGTTATAGGCTTATATAGGGGTGGGAAATACCCATTCTTCCCTTAAAATAACTCAAAAATGGGGTGTTTACGTCACTTGGGCCATAAGATATGCGGCGCACAACTTATCGCGTAATCTAGGTTGTGCGTCGCACAACTTATAGCATAATTTAGGTTGTGCGTCACACAACTTATGGTATAACCATTCCAGTAGCCTTAGACGATTTGTTAGGCGACACACTCCACTTTGCAAAGCCATAACTTCTTGCTCGGGTGTCAGATTTTGGTAAAATTGGTATCGTTGAAAAGCTAATTCGATCCTCTACCATTTGGTGGGTCTAAATTTTACAAAATACCATATATAAATAAAGTTATGCTCGTTCAAAGATGGCTCTTGCAAAATCAAACACTAAAACTTAATGGATTCAAAAGCTCTTAGCTTGCCTTACTCTAAGTGACTCTTATGAACACGCTTAACTCATCATAAGCTCTCTTCTCACTAGGATACTCATTGTAAGTCATATACTCAAATATGAATCACAGGATAGGAGGTTTCATAAGTAGGAATAATGGTTAATTTTCTAGCTTAGAAATATATGGGGTATTACAATAACGGGATAGCTGATTAAATTTCAGGGTGTACTCCTTAACGCTCATCTTCTCATATTTTAAGTTCATGAATTCTTCATCCTTGACTCCCTCAACTCCTGGGGAAAGAATCTGTCCAAGAAGGCTTCCACAAATTTGCTCCATACAGAAGGTTCAGCATTATTTACCCTCGAATCTTCCTATTCGTTGTACCACTGATTTGCCACTTATTTCAGCTGATAGGCCACTAGTTCAAACCCTTCCACTTCATTCACATGCATAACCCAAAAAAAATTCTCTATCTCTTCACAAACTCTTGTGGGTCCTGCTCAACCTTTGTTCCTATAAACTTAGGCGGGTTCAGTCTCATGAACTGGCCCACCCGTGTGGTCTCAGATGCACTAGATGCAGACCCAATATCCTCACCCCGTCAGGCCTGGGAAGACACCAACTGCGCAATTATATGCATCGATTGTTTGAACTCAGCATTTGATATCTCTCTCTGGGGAGGTTGGGTGTCGTTAGTCCCAGACCGGGGAGCCCTAGGTGCCCTGGATGGGCTAGTCTAAACAGGGGGCTCCCAGAGCAACAAAAAATTCAGGAGTGTGAGCCCTATTTCGTTTCCTCATCCCATGGGTAGGGCGAACATCCTCAGCTTGGGTATTATGTTCATTGGTGCGACGAGGAGGCATGATAGCTTTTCTGAAATATAAGAGACCATTGGTTAGAGGATATTCAAACCCTACAGCACGAACTAAGTCACAAAGAAGGAAGACATTCCTAAACGCCTTGTATCCTCCTGCTTATAAGTGTGGCACACTACACACCCATAAACAAGACTCTACCCGATGCGATTTCGCAGACACCCTGGGACCATGAACCGTGCTTTGATACCAAGTTTGTCACGACCCGAACCAGGCCCTGGCCGTGATGGGCATTCCGAACCATACTGGCCTGAGCCCTTATTTTATCTTGGAAATCATGCACATCATCTAAGAAGTATAAAGAAAATACAAAAATCTCAACATACAGAAACATGATCAATGTTATAATACAACTGAATAATCCAAAATGGAGTTTCATAAACCTCTAACAGTATCTAACATCAGTCTGCGAAATCTCTAATACATCAAAGTCAATATCTTACTTAGAGACTGGGACAAGGCCCCCAGTTGGACCAATACCATAATGAGATAACAATGCTCTAAAAATGGCCTTCCGAAGTAAGGGAGGCTCACGAACTGCATACTTCTGTCTGACAAATCTATGATTTAGCGGGACCCTTGGACTAAGCCTCAGACCATGAAATATAGGGTGTCAATATAGATGTACTGGTACGCAGTAATCCAAAAACAAAATACAACTTTTATACAACATAGGTAAGAGCTTTTATAAAAAATATTATCACAAAAATCATTTGGAAATACATGGGCATATTACGATAAGTTTTCAACAATACTTTAGCACGATCGAGCTAGATGGTACACCCTACAAGTTCACACTTTCACCAACTTCCATATCTCGATTTGCCGCTAAGATTGGAGTACTAGTGAGGGGAGGACATATAAGATCATACAGCAGGGTGCCATAAGCCCCAATCAAGTCAATATGTCGTGGTTGGGCTCAAGATCATAAAGTAGGGCTCCTGACCATAGGTACCGAGTTGGGACGACATAATACTAGGTACACAAGATTATATAGCAGGTTACCAATATCCCGTGTCGGCAAATCACGATTTCCAGCATAGAGTCTTCTGACTCGTGCTTTCTTTGGGTAACCATCTAACCGACATTGGCCAAATTTTAAAGTTCATTATAAGAAAACATGTATCATGCACACAATATTCTTTTATTTTTCGTTCAAGATCAAATCCTCTACGGGGTATCGTCATACCCCGACTTGCATGTCAAATATATGACATTGATTCTCAGCACTTCTTATGAAAATCATTTATATGAACACCAGTAAGATTTTGTTTCATACAACACATGCATATTGATTCCCAACACTTTAATATTCAAGAAATGTTCATCATTAATAAAATAGTACAACATTTGCTAAACACAATTTTTATAATCAAAAGGGGGCTTTTAAAACTCATGCTCTCAATAGTCTAACATTAGTATCATATGGGGTACGTAAACATCTCCATGGGGATTAAAAGATTCACATCTCATGTTCTTAACACCTTCCAAAATCCATAGCATATGTCCGCTAATTCATAAATCAAGATTTAGAAGAAAACAACCCCACGATCTTTCAAATTTTTTTCTCAAAACATTAACACAATGCATGCTTTTGTTAAAATTGAAAACCCCACACCTATAATCGTACACATAATTAAATAATTATTAAAAATTTGTTTAAATCCGTAGCAAAATCATGCCCATGGTATTAGGACAACCCTACGTACCTTCTCTTGCTTAGGAGGGAGAGTGGAAACTCGAATCTTGATTAAGTCCTTAGAATTCTTGACCTTAAGGATGAACTCTTGATCTTTGGGGAAAAGATTAGGGTATTGATTTGAGAGAATATGAGTAGTTTTTGATGTATTTAGCCCTAAACTATAATGCCTTGATTTTCTAAATCGGAATGCTACACGGTGCTTATGACCCCAAAGGACCACAAGCTAACCCATGACTGATATCTGTACCTGTGCACTGCAATATATAATGTAATAATGCAGAAAACATTAATAAAGAATCTGTAAAATAGTAACTTCTGTGTGGGTGAAAGATACCCAAAACAACTGAAAACTAAATCTGAAAGCTAAATCTGAGCGTAAATCTGAAAGCCTCTAAGTACTATCTGAAATAAGGAATTGAAGAACATGTCTCCAATTAACTCCGTAAACTGATAACCGGCTAAAATAATAATGAATAAATACAATCATATTGTCCTCGAATGAAGAGGACTTATTGAATCTCTGCGACTGGAAATGCTACGGCTACTACCGATCTGGAACTCGTGTCTCTGAACCTATGGTGTAACATGAAAAGAAAGTACCATAGCGCAAATGCGTCAGTACGAGGGGATTTACTGAGTATACGAGTGAGGTAGGCTAAATATAAACAGGGTTTGCATGCATGAACAATGCTAACTGACTGACTGATATGAACGTTAGAGTGCAAACATACATACATAGTAACTAAGATCGTGAGTATGTAATGGCTAAATTTGTATGCTAATACATGGCTGGAACCGTAATTCTGATAACATGGATGACTGTATCTGACAGCCCTAAATCTGGCTGAACTCTCTGAGTTCCGTGCTATAACTGAATTTGACCATATCTAACAGTCCTGGTATACTGATATCTGAAGAACTATCTGAGTTCTTTTACTGAGACCGATACTGAAACTGTGGGAGATAGTTGTTTAACCGACATGCCCCATATGTGCCATTATGGCTAAGATGGGGTCCAATCTCTGCCCTGACTGGAAGAGTGTCAATACCGCGTTACTGGTAAGGACAACATGTGAGCAACCCTCATATAACAGGTAACTCTAGTGAGAACGGTGGGAATCCTCATATAACAGGTTAAGCCACCTCATCTACCCTCATATAACAGGTTGTGATGACTCAACCTATGTTGGCTACATAGTTCTGGAATGCAAGGATAACTGCTAAGAATCACACCCTCATATACAGGTGAGTTCCCATCCTTGGGTTCACTCGGTGCTAACTCCTACTCCTATCTGAAGATACTAAACATGATTTAACTGACTGTACAGGGACAAATTAACTGACTTCTATTGACTGACGGAGTAGTACTATTATCTAAGAGTTAACTGGGATCATGAGATTTCTGAGGTTTCATGAGTCACATGACTGACTGAGTTCTATAGATTATAGCTTGACTGAGATTATCGTGACAATATGACATGTCTCTAGGCACACAACTATGTTTTTCGGGTATGAATACCCCCAGGACTCGATAGAAGAAAACTGACACACATGACATGACTTGATCACAATATTGGAGTCCACAATTCGCTATATCATAAGTAGGGGATAGTATACTTCATGTATTTAATCAACACCTCAAACATGGTAGGGAAAGCATGGATATAATTCGCACACAAAATTCATATTTCCATCATCATACATACTTCATGTCATCACCATAAGAATACATAAATAGCATAGGCATTCATATTGAAGTGTATCGCTAACATGGACTTGTCATTTAGATATCATGAAATCATGTAAATATGAACTTCTAACATCCTAGGCATTTTATCAAACACCTAACATGCATTCTTTAAGGCATAGGTGGATTTCATACTTGCATTAGTTCAACCCACCCAAAGTTCATGATTTTCAATCAACAATCACATATATTTCATGAAGAACATCCTTAGATATCATCTTAAAACTTGAACAACAATCATCAACGTGTACATGTTTATATCACCACAAAAGTTTACAAAATAACATTTAAAAGCATGGTTCTTGAACTCTATGAATGAATTGAATCCATAGATGAACACTACACATACCTTAAAGCTTGATCTTGAAAGAGATCTAATGTTTCTGAAGGTTCCTGAAGAAATTCTTAGGCTTGCCTTTAATTTTTCTTGACTAGGGTTTAACCTCTTTGGGAAAGAATGCTCTTGTTCCTGAGGAGATGATCTTGAGAGGAAACCCTAATCTTGTGGTTGAAAATGTAAGAAAGGGTTTTTAAGATGTTTTAACTAAAGATAATGGAATATAATACATTCCTTGAGGGTTATAAGTCGTGGGAAGTGAAGGAAAATGACCAAAATACCCTTATGAAATAAATTTCCAGTTGCTGAAAATCATAGCTGACGACATTTGTGACAAGACGTCAAAAGTGTGGTAAACCGTCAAAAATATCGTCACACAAGAGCTGGAACTGATGGTTTTTGCCTAAGTCTAACGACCTTCGTGGTAGGGCGTCACAAATATGGTAAGCTACCACGAATGTCGTCACTTAGGAGCCGGTTTCTGCCTAAGGCTGACGACCTTCGTGGTAGGGCGTCACAAATGTGGTAAGCTACCAAGAATGTCGTCACACAGGAGTTGAATTCTACCTAAGGCTGACGACCTTTGTGGTAGGGCATCACAAATGTGGTAAGCTACCACGAATGTCGTCACACAGTTTCCAGCCTGACATGCTGGAATAAAATAGGAATAACTCTTTGTTCCGATATCGGATTTAGGCAAAATTGGTATCGTTGGAAAGCTAATTCAATTATATATCTGTTAATAGGTCATGATCTCAAAATTTCCAGGTATAATGAGAGATATGCTCATTTGAATCTGACTATGGCAATATCTTTCTCAAGAATTCGATCGGTGAGGAATGTTTTGATTCGTCTGATAGCTGGGAGTTATTTAAAGCCTTAATATACATCTAACCTACTCATAAAACTATAAAAGAACCATGATGTACTATGCATGATCTTGGTACATGGATCTAATATTGGTTTGGATTTTTTGGGGTATTACAATATCTCCCCTTTGGAAACATTCGTCCTCGAATGATAACTGCTTGAGAGGGGAGAAAAGATAAAACAATGCATACACTGATCATGCTCAACTGGAACATGATTTAGGACTAAATTGAATTCTAAACTAAATATAGCCCAACTGAACATGCATAGCTGATGCATGACTGATAAGCTAAACTCATGAATGCATGATAAGTTATGCACTGATACTTGATACCAATTTTATACTAGAATTTTTAACATGTAACAGAATAAGCTTAAGGAAAATGGTTACCTCGAGCTAAGTCAGAATTAGCGGAGAAAATATGAGGGTACTTGGTTCGCATGTCTACTTTTTTTTCCCAAGTAGCTCCCTCCATGGACTGATTCCGCCAAAGAACCTTGACTAGGGGGACTTCTTTGCTCCTCAGCCTACGAGTCTGATAGTCGAGGATTTCAACTGGAATCTCTTCATAAGAGAGGCTATTCTGAATTTCAATGCTCTAAATAGGGACTACAACTGTTGGGTCACCTATGCACTTCTTGAGCAAAGAGACATGGAAGACTGGATGAACTGAGGCTAGATCTGAAGGCAATTCGAGCTCATAGGCTACCTTGCCGAAGCGACTGAGAATCCTAAAGGGACCGACATATCGGGGACTAGGCTTTCCCTTCTTTCCAAATCTCTTCACTCCCTTCATGGAAGAGATCTTGAGATAGACATAGTCATCGACCTCGAATTCGAGATCCTTTCTACGAACATCCGCATAAGACTTATGTCGCCTCTTAGCAGCCCGGAGTCTTTCTCTGATCAACTGAACTTTCTCTAAGGCATCGACTACTAAGTCGGGCCTTATGAATGCGGTCTCACTAATTTCGATCCAACCGATCGGAGACCTACATCTCCTACCATAGAGAGCTTCAAACAGAGCCATCTGAATACTGGAGTGATAGTTGTTGTTGTATGCGAACTCAATCAAAGGCAAGTGGTCGTCCCATATTCCCTTGAAATCAATTGCACACGCCCTTAGCATATCTTCTAGAGTCTGAATGGTCCTTTCTGCTTGACCATCTGTTTGAGGATGAAACGTTGTACTGAGATAAACTTGGGTACCAAGACCCTTTTGGATTGCTTTCCAAAAGTAAGAGGTAAACTGGGTACCTCTATCTGAGATGATAGATAGTGGAACACCGTGTAATCTGACCAACTCCCTGATATAGAGTTTGGTAGAATCCTCGGCTGAGTAAGAGGTATGAACTGGAAGAAAATGAGTTGACTTGGTCATTCTGTCTATAATGACCCAAACTGAATCATGCTGATGACGTGTTCTAGGCAAACCCATCACGAAGTCCATGTTCACTTTTTCCCACTTCCAAGTAGGAATAGTGAACTCCTGCATGGAACCGCTAGGTTTTTGATGCTCTATCTTAACCTACTGACATGTAGAGCACTTAGCCACAAACTCTACAACATCTCTCTTTATCCCACTCCACCAATAGATCTCCCACAAGTCACGGTACATCTTAGTGGCCCCTGGATGAATAGAGTATCACGCACCATGCGCTTCTGTAAGAATTCGCTACCTCAAGTCATCTACACCGGGAACACACAGACGACCCTGACAATAAAGAACATCATCTCTCCCTTGGGAGAAAACCTCTACTTCCTAACGCTGAACTGACTCTTTTAGCTTGACAAGGCTAGGATCCCTGTCTTGCTTCTCTTTTACCTCGGAAACTAGAGATGACTCTGAACTACTCTGAACACATACACCACCCTCTGAAGAGTCGACTAAGCGAACGCCTAGTCTGGCAAGCTGATGAATCTCCTGAGCTAATTTTTTCTTACTATCCTCAACATGGGAAACACTACCCATGGACAGTCTACTGAGTGTGTCGCCCACTACATTGGCCTTCCAGGATGATAAAGGACACTCATATCATAATCCTTCAAGAGCTTTAACCACCTTCTCTGATGAAGATTGAGATCTTTCTGGGAAAAGACATACTGAAGGATCTTATGATCTGTGAAGACGTCTACATGAACACCGTATAGATAATACCTCCAAATCTTTAAGGCAAAGACAACTGCTTCTAACTCAAGGTCATGAGTAGGATAATTCTTCTCATGGGGCTTTAACTATCTGGAGGCGTAGGCTATGACTCTACCATGCTGTATGAGGACACAACCTAAACCTACTCTGGATGCATCACAATATACTACGAATCCATCGGAACCATCGGGAAGTGCTAAAACTGGAGCTGAGGTGAGTCAAGTCTTCAACTCCTGAAAACTCTTCTCGCAAGGTTCTGACCACTGAAACTTGACTTTCCTATAAGTCAATATGGACATAGGAGATGCAATAGAAGAAAATCCCTCGGCAAACCATCGGTAATAGCCAGCCAAACCCAAGAAACTCCTGATATGTGATGGAGAGACAGGGCGAGGCCAGTTTCTTACCGCTTTGGTTTTCTGAGGATCTACTCTAATTCCATCACCGAAAATAATGTGGCCATGAATGCTACTGATCTTAGACAAAATTTGCACTTGCTGAACTTGGTGAACAACTGGTAATCCCTGAGAGTCTGAAGAACAGTTATGAGATGGTCTGAATGATCACGCTCTGTGCGAGAATAGACCAGAATATCATCTATGAAGACTATGATGAATGTGTCCAAGTACTGCTTGAACACCCGGTTCATCAAGTCCATGAAAGCTGCAGGGGCATTGGTAAGACCAAAGGACATGACCAGAAATTCAAAGTGACCATACCAAGTACAAAAAGTTGTCTTCAGAATGTCACATTCTCTAACTCTGAGCTGATGATATCCTGATCTGAGGTCTATCTTGGAGAAATAACTGGCACCCTGAAGTTGGTCAAACAAATCGTCTATCCTAGGCAGCGGATACCTGTTCTTGATCGTGACTTTGTTGAGCTGACGGTAATCAATACACATTCTGAGAGAACCGTCTTTCTTGCGCACGAATAAGACTGGCGCACCCCATGGGGATACACTAGGCCTGATGAATCCCTTATTTAAGAGATCCTTCAACTAATTTTTCAGTTCCTTGAGTTCTGATAGTGCCATTCTATATGGCAGAATAGAAATAGGCTGAGTATCTGGGAGAAGGTCTATGCCGAAGTCTGTTTTCCTTTCGGGAGGAATGCCTGGAAGATCTTCGAGAAAGACGTCTAAATATTCCATAACCACTAGGACTGATTCGAGATTGGGAGATTCGGAATTGGAATCCTTAACATGCACGAGATAATACACACACCCCTTAGAAATCATTTTCCTTGCCCGAAGGTAGGAAACAAGTTGACCCTTGAAAGACGAAGTGCTACCCTTCCACTCTAGGAGGGGCTCATTCGGGAACTGAAATTGAACTATCCTGTTTCTGCAGTTGACTATGGCATAGCAGGAATGAAGCCAATCCATGACGAGAATAACATCAAAATCAGTCATTTCTAACTCGACTAAATCTGCTGACATGGATTTCTAAAATATCATAACCGGGCAGTTCTTGTATACCCACCAAGCTATGATGGTTTTACCTACTGGGGTAGAGATTAAAAAGGGTTCTGCTAAAATTTCAGGACTGATTCCAAAATCACCTTCTATTTATGGAGTGACAAAATACAAGGATGCACCTAGGTCTAGCAAAGCATAAACATGAACATGGAAAATCTGTAACGTACCAGTAACGAAATCAGGGGAATTTTCCTGATCCTGTCGGGTCTGAAGAGCATAGAGTCTATTTGGGCATTGCCCACTAGTAGCATTGGAAGTGGCACCCTGCTGGTTCGGGCGACCAGACTGGGCTGTGGAACGATTCTGCTGACCCTGAGGACATGCCTGAGGACAGTCCCTAACTCTGTAGCCTGGCTTGCCACAACCAAAACAAATGCCTTGACCCGCTCTGCACACACCCTGATGGTGCTTACCACAGGTCTGACACTGAGGATAAGTGTGGGCACTGCTAATACTGCTCTGAGATTTAGAGCCTGGTGCTCTGTCTCTGTTGCATTCCCTGAACTTCGGAACTGGGGCACTAGCGGAGGAAGGGGCTAGAACTGCTGACTTAGGACGAAACTGCGAACGATTTCCTCTCTCTGATTTGGGCTGAGCAAAATTGAAACTGCTTGCTCTTGCTCTGTTGTTCTGTCTCTCCCTAGTCTTAACCTTCTGCTCCTCTATCTGTTGAGCGTGGGTCATGATTCTGGATAAAGTCATATCACTGTTCAGCATCGCAGACCTACACTCATTTACCACACTATCATTCACCCCTGACATGAACTTACTCATCTTAGCCCTGTTGTCTGCAACCACATGAGGGGCATATCTGACTAGCTGAGTAAATCAAAGAGAATACTCTCTAACTGTCATATTTCCCTGCCTGAGATTGATGAACTCAAGAACTTTGGCCTCTCTTAGCTCTTAGGGAAAGAATCTATCTAAGAAAGTCGTGACAAATTCATCCCACTCAACATGACCTGCATCCTCTAACCTTTCTGCTAACCACTACTTGTACCAAGTGTGAGCGACATCCTGCAATTGGTATGCGGCTAACTCGGCACTATGAGAAGAAGTGACTCCCATGATATCAATGACCTTCTGGACTTGGTCAATGAATTCCTAAGGATCTTCGTCTAGCTTAGACCTAAAGAAGGACGGAGGGTTCATTCAGGTGAAGTCCCGAATCCTAGCTGCTGCTGAATTTGCCACTGGGTTGGCCGAAACGACTGCTAGTCGTTCATTCTGGGAAGCTACAGACTGAGCAAGAGCGGTAAATGCAGTCCTAAACTTCGCATGAGAAACATGTTCGCCCAAAGGATCTTCGGGCTGAGGAGCTGGCTGATTTTTTCTCTTTGGAGGCATGTTTCTGAAATAAGAGAAGAGCGGATTAGACTGAGAGACTGACTTGAAATTATGTTTACTAGCACGATATGAATACTGAAGAAAGGGAACTGTTCCAAAAACATCTCATAGCCTCTTGTACATAAATGTGGCGCGCAACACACCCATGCACAAGACTCTACTAGATGCGGCTTTCAGAATTTCTAGGACTCTATTGAACCTTAGGCTCTGATACCAAGTTTGTAACGCCTCGATTTTCTGAACCAGAATGCTACACGGTGCTTATGACCCCGAAGGACCACAAGCTAATCCATGACTGATATCTATACCTGTGCACTGCAATATATAATGTAATAATGCGGAAAATATGAACATGTAGGCCATAAGGTTCAACTAAATAAAGAATCTGTAAAATAGTAACATCCGTGTGGGTGAAAGATACCCAAAATAACTGAAAACTAAATCTGAAAACCTCTAAGTACTATCTGAAATAAGGAGTTGAAGAAACATGTCTCCAACTAACTCCGTAAACTGATAACCGGCTAAAATAATAATGAATAAATCCAATCATATTGTCCTCGAATGAGGAGGACTCACTGAATCTCTGCGACTGGAAATGCTACGACTACTGTCGATCTGGAGCTCGTGTCTCTGAACTTATGGTGTAACATGAAAAGAAAGCACCATAGCGCAAATGTGTCAGTGCGAGGGGATGTACTGAGTATACGAGTGTGGTAGGCTAAATATAAATAGGGTTTGCATGCATGAACAATGCTAACTGACTGACTGATATGAACGTAAAAGTGAAAACATCATACATAGTAACTAAGATCGTGAGTACGTAATGTCTAAATTTGTACGCTAATACATGGCTGGAACCGTAGTTCTGATAACATGGATGACTGTATCTGATAGCCCTGAATCTGGTTGAAATCTCTGAGTTCCGTGCTATAACTGAATTTGACCGTATCTAAAAGTCCTGGTATACTGATATCAAGAACTATCTGAGTTCTTTTACTAAGACCAATACTGAAACTGTGGGAGGTAGTTGTTTAACTGACATGCCCCATATGTTCTATTATGGGTAAGATGGGGTCCAATCTCTGCCCTGACTGGAAGGGTGTCAATACCGCACCACTGGTAAGGACAACAGGTGAGAAACCCTCATATAACAGGTAACTCTAATGAGAACGGTGGGAACCCTCATATAGCAGGTTAATCCACCTCATCTACCCTCATATAACAGGTTGTGATGTCTCAACCTATGCTGGCTACATAGTTCTGGAACGCAAGGATGACTGCTAAGAATCACACCCTCATATACAGGTGAGTTACCATCCTTGGGTTCACTTGGTCTAATTCCTACTCCCATCTGAAGAGACTAAACATGATTCAACTGACTGTACATGGACAGATTAACTGACTTCTGTTGACTGACGAAGTAGTACTATTATCTGAGAGTTAACTGGGATCATGAGATTTCTGAGGTTTCCTGAGTCACATGACTGACTGAGTTCTATAGATTATATCTTGACTGAGATTATCGTGACAACATGACATGGCTCTAGGCACACAACTATGTTTTTCGGGTACAAATACCCCCAGGACTCGATAGAAGAAAACTGACACACATGACATGACTTGATCACAAGATTGGAGTCCACAATTCGCTATATCATAAGTAGGGGATAGTATACTTCATGTATTTAATCAACACCTCAAACATGGTAGGGAAAGCATGGATATAATTCGCACACAAAATTCATATTTCCATCATCATACATACTTCATGCCATCACCATAAGAATACATAAATAGCATAGGCATTCATATTGAAGTGTATCGCTAACATGGACTTGTCATTTAGATATCATGAAATCATGTAAATATGAACTTCTAACATCCTAGGCATTTTATCAAACACCTTACATGCATTCTTTAAGGCATAGGTGGATTTCATACTTTCATTAGTTCAACCCACCCAAAGTTCATGATTTTCAACCAACAATCACATATATTCCATGAAGAACATCCTTAGATATTATCTTGAAACTTGAACAACAATCATCAACGTGTACATGCTTATATCACCCCAAAAGTTTACAAAATAACATTTACAAGCATGGTTCTTGAACTCTATGAACGAATTGAATCCATAGATGAACACTACGCATACCTTAAAGCTTGATTTTGAAAGAGATTTAATATTTCTGAAGGTTCCTGAAGAAATCCTTAGGCTTGCCCTTGATTTTTCTTGACTAGGGTTTAACCCCTTTGGGAAAGAATGCTCTTGTTACTGAGTAGATAATCTTGAGAGAAAACCCTAATCTTGTGCTTGAAAGTGTAAGAGAGGGTTTTTAAGATGTTTTAACTAAAGAGAATAGAAGATAATACGTTCTTTGAGGGTTATAAGTCGTGGGAATTGAAGGAAAAAGATCAAAATACCCTTATGAAATAAATTTCCAGTTGCTGGAAATCATAGTTGACGTCATTTGTGACAAGGCGTCAAAAGTGTGGTAAGCCATCAAAAATGTCGTCACACATGAGCTGGAACTAATGGTTTCTGCCTAAGTCTGACGACCTTCGTGGTAGGGCGTCACAAATGTGGTAAGCTACCACAAATGTCGTCACACAGGAGTTGGATTCTGCCTAAGGCTGACGACCTTCGTGGTAGGGTGTCACAAATGTGGTAAGCTACCACGAATGTCGTCACACAGTTTCCAGCCTGACATGCTGGAGTAAAATAGAAATAACTCTTTGCTCCGATATCGGATTTAGGCAAAATTGGTATCGTTGGAAAGATAATTCAATTATATATCTGTTGATAGGTCATGAACTCAAAAATATTTGAATCTGACTATGGCAATATCTTTCTCAAGAATTCGATCGGTGAGGAATGTTTTGATTCGTCTGATAGCTGAGAGTTATTTGAAGCCTTAATATACATCTAACCTACTCATAAAACTATAAAAAGAACCATGATGTACTATACATGAGCTTGGTACATGGCTCTAATATTGGTTTAGATTTTTTGGGGTATTACATAAACACGGTTTTAATTTTATGTTATAACTGAGTTTAGATGAGGGGAAATAGACTAAAATACCCCCCCGACCCAAAATTTAAAAGAAAATGCAAACTGGGTACTCAACGCGTTACCTAATGCAACGCGTCGATATTGCGTTGATCCACTGCTTCATCTACAGGATCATTGACGCGGCACGAAGACTTTGCGTTGGGTCACTGTTTCATCGACGCGATCATCGACGCGGCGTGACGACTTCGTGTTGGTCCACTATTTCCGACCTCCAAACACATTCCATCCCTTGTCTGAAAAATCCAAAACTTCTTCGAGACACCCTCCTTGTATCCATGAACGTGAATCAACTTTAAAAACCAAGTCTCGAGGTCGGAAAGATCGATTTAAGGAACATCAAAGTTTGGAAGCTAAAAAATGAAGCTAAGTTATTCTTGGCACTTAGAAAGATTTCAAGTTGCTAGCTTCTTAAGCATGCTACTAGGGGTGGTACTACACCAAAAAATTTTGCGGGGTGTTACACTTCATTTGTTAGGGAAGGCAGAAGGTTTTCATGTTTTTCTTTTCTCTCTTGAAGGCTCTCTTTCTCTCTCTAGTTCTTCATCTCTCTTGTATAATATTCTCAAGTTTGGAATAAAAGTTTGCCATTAATTACTATCAGGCCTTGCATCCGGCTAATTAAGGTAGTTATTTCTTCTTTTAATTTGAGTTCTTTAATACTCTCTCTCCCTCTTCGGTCGTGACTATGTCCGACTAAATAATTTTTATATCAATGCTGAAGATCTAACTTCTCTTGTATAATAGCCATGAAAGATCCAGACTCTATCAAAATATAAAGGAATTTCTCTATAGTTTGTTGGCTTGGTTCCAAAATGGTGGTGCAGTCGAAGTTGGTACTGCTTTTGTTGGCTTTGTCTTAGTGACTACATCTAGCAAGCCGTGAATCTTTAAGTCTGTTAAAATTGAGGAAAAGGGCGTCCTTCTTCACGGTTAGAACTGCTAGACACATGGGCTTAACTCAAGTATTTATTAAGTTTTGACAGGCCTTTTGTTTGGGTAAAACTATCATACAGTCAATAAGCTATATGAAATTCTTATATATTTTGATTGGTTTTTCCGATATTAACTTATAGGTCTGGATTGGCCGCGCGAATTTCCGCCAGCCCTACAGATCTTGTACTTGTGGCCACGCGGATTACCGCCAGCCCTGACAGATCCTGTATTTGACTAAAATTATGTAATTCTTTTATTATTACATAATCTTACAGGTCAATGATTTAAAATTTTGATTTCAAAATTAGAATGCCCTCTCTTTCCTTATATCCTAAGGAGACTAAAGCTTCAACTAGTCTTTTATTGTCCAATGAGGAAAGAGCCCTGCAATTCAGGATAAACTCCTTCTATGCAGCTAATAATAATACTAAACTTTAAAAGGAGAGAGATGAGATCAAGCTTTGAAATTGATAGTTGAAAGAATTTTTATCGAGACAAAAAATAATGAATAACGAGTCAAAAATAGGATATCAACCCTCTTGAATTCAATAAAAGCAAGAATAGGTACGTTAATTTCGATTCCGAGTGTGTTTGATATGAAAAGAAAATGTTTTTCAATTTTTTTCATATTTGGTTGATCCAAATGTTTTGAAAAATATTTTTCAAATCAACTTATTTTCCTCAAATCTAAGAAAAATGACTTTCCTTCAAAAAATAAGAAAAATATTTTTCAAAACTCTCTTTCGACTTTACTCTTAAATTAAAATGTTCATACAACTCTCAAAATCACTCACCCCTACTCTGATCCTCATCTCCTACCCTCTACCCCCAACCCCATCCAAAAAGAAATTTTAAATTTTTTTCTTGCCTCACCCTTATCCAAAATCTAACCCACTACCCCTCTTCTTCCCCCCGCCCCCCCCCCCCTTCCGACCTCAAAAAAAATATTTATTTTCTTAAAATTAAATCACATTTTTTTCTTAACTCCTCTCCTCTCCTCTCCAACCCGACCCTATCCCTACCCTTTTTTTAAATTTAATTTTTTAAAAAAAAAATAATTTTTTTCTTACCTCACTCTCACTTCCCTATCCTACCCCCCACCCTTATCCAAAAACAAAAAATATTTCAATTTTTTTGTCTCATCCCCTACCAACTCCCCTCCCCCCCCCCTCCCCTTCTTCCTCCAAAAAAATATTTAATTTTAAAAAAAAAAATCAAAGTTTTTTTTTTAACTCTCCCTCAACCTGACACCCCCTACCAACTCCCCCCCCCCCCCCCGCCTTTTCCTCTCCTCAAAAAAATAATTTTTAAAAAATTTATTTTTTTAAATTTTTAGTTTTTAACTTACCCCACCTTCACTCTCCTTCCCCAACCCCCAACCCTAATAGCCCCTCCCCCCCTCCCCCTTTCAAAAAAAATTATTTTTTTTTACTTACCCCACTTCTATCACCTATTTTGAGTATCCCAATCCTCTCTTATCGAAAAAAACTAATTTTTTAATTTTTTTTTTTTTTAAATATAAAAAAAATTCTTATTTCACCCTTCTTATTTTATTCATTCTCATTGTTTTTGTTAAATATAGACTAATACTTTTAGAAAACATCTACTTAACCTCCATATCGAACACACCCTAAAAAAAATATTTTTGGGAGTCAAAAATTATTTTTTTAAAATGTATTTTTATTCGTTAGCTAAATACTAAAATATATTTTCTAAAAAATATTTTTTCATTCACCAATTAAATACCTAAAAATTATTTTTTACTCATCAATCAAACATAAAAAAATAAATAAAAAATAACTTATTTTCAAGAAAGCATTTTTAAAAAAAATATTTTTCATCAAAAATATTTGTGTTTGTGTCAAACACACCCTCAACGAAGAGAAAAGATCTGACCTAAAACTGAATTTTTTCGTGGATCAGCAAAAGTTGGGGCTAAAACCTGATATCAAAAAGTATACTCTGTTTTCTTCGTGATTTTATCATATCATCTTTAATTAATTATTATATGTCATTTACGCATTAAAAAATTAATAATATTTAACAAAAATATAAAATAGACATTTATGACATATCTGTTTCAGCTGCTTCAACCGTAATTTTACTATTTTATCCCTAATTAATTACTATAAGTCATTTAAGTATTAATCCATGATTTTACTATATTACCCCTAATTAATTATTATATGTCATTTAAGTATTAAAAAATAATAATATTTAACAAAAAAATAAAATAAATATTTATGGCATGTCTGCTTCAATTGCTTCAACCGTAATTTTGTTATTTCATTCCTAATTAATTACTATAAGTCATTTAAGTATTAAAAAAATTAATAATATTTAATAAAAAAGATAAAATAAACAAAAAAATGATAAACAAACTATTGAAGTTTTAAATTAACTTGACATCTTATATAAGAACTGTCTAAATTTTTTTCACAACTATTTTTTATATTAATTTTGTTATACCACTTCTAATAAGTTATTTCCTAATTGATTATTATATGTCATTTACGTATTAAAAAATTAATAATATTTGATAAAAAAAAAAGGTAAAATAGACATTTATGACATGTTTGCTTCAGTTGTTTCAATCGTAATTTTACTATTTTATCCTTAATTAATTATTATGAGTCATCTAAATTTAAAAAAATATTTAATAAAAAATAAAATAAACAAAAAAAAGATAAATTAACTATTGATGTTTTACATTAACTTGACATCTTATATAAGGCCCGCTTAAATTTTTTTCACAACAATTTTTTATAATAATTTTATTGTATCACTTCTAATAAGTTATTCTGAGTCATTTAAGAAATGTCTACTTCGCGACTTCAATCGTGATATTTGATTGACTCTCGAAATTATATCAGTATCACTTAAATTGAAATAGGAGAAAAGGTATTATAAATTTTAGTAATTAAAAACTTAAATTATTCTTAAAATATAATAGACTATCAATACTACAAAACTTTGGACAAGGAGAGTATTATAAATTATAATAGCTAACAACTTAAAATAGTAAATTACAATGTCAAAAAATTATTATAAATTACAATAGCTAACAACATAAAATATTTTAAAAATATTTAAAATATAATTAATTATTAAAATTTTATTTGTATCATATAAATTGAGACTAAAAAATAACATATATCGTACGGGCCTTCGATATCTAGTATAAGGATAAATCTAAAAAAAGAAAAAAAAAGTAGAATATAGAGTAGGAAACTACCATTATGGAAAAACTAAATAAAATAAATTATTAATGTAAGTAGGAGTATTAGATAAAATAAGAAAAAAAATACTAGTACTATAACTTAAAAGAGTAGGGACCCTACACATTGCTACTAACCAGAGAAGCTCCTGTCGGCAAGGGAGTGAAATTGTCGACGTGTCGTGTAGAAAACTGACAATGGCATCCACCAACCTGTGTCACTGTTTATTACCTTGACACTATTTCTTAGCGTCCAACTTAGATTTTTGTCGCTTGTCCTACGTTGCCAACACTGATTCGTCTTGCAATGTCAGATAACGAGAATCCGGAAAGCTCCTCTTCTTTGATCTTCGCCAAGTGATTTCGTGTGGCTACGATCACCGAGGAGCCAAGATTTTTGTTTAGGCCGTTCAAAATATAAACAAATTAATATATAAATTAATCGTAAAAGTTTTAATATCTAATTCATATATATACTAGTTGGCTACGTTGTGCTACGCACAATCTAATATTAATCCTTAAAAATTTTATATAAATTAAAATTTTTATTTATTTGATTGATAAATTTTAAGTTAGGCATATATTATTATATTTAGGTTGATAAAATTTATACAATAATATTTTAAGTTGTTCAAATTTTTATAATATTGAGAATCAATTATATTTTTTAAATAATTTAAGTTTTAAATTATTGTGATAGATAATATTTTTTCTTCTATTCTACTAATTAGAAGTGACATAGTAAAATTATTATAAAAAATACTTGTGAATTTTTTTTTATGTGGTCTCATATAAGACGTCAAGTAAATTTAAAACATCAAAAATTAATTTATTATTTTATGTCTATTTTATTATTTACATTAAATATTATTAATTTTTTAATATTTAAATGACTTATAATAATTATAGGTGATATAGTAAAATTATGGTTAAAGTAGTTGAAGCAATCATGTTATATATGTCTATATTATTTTTTTATTAAATATTATTAATAAATAAATGATTTATAATAATTAATTAAGAATAATATAGTAAAATCACAATTGAAGCAGCTGAAGTATCCATGTCGATCTTGAGCAACCTGCTTCATTCTCACTTATTATATAGGATAATATAGAAAAAATAATTTTAATTATATATAGATGATATATTTTTTTTGATGACTTCAAGGTAGCCTGGCACCTAGCTACTAAGGAAGGCATAAATATGAAAAATCCAATTAAATCAAACTAATTTGATCTCGACTTTAATTTCTTTTCCTACAAAAATTGATCTATAGTTTGATGTTTGGTTTGAGAGTCGGAATGTTTTGGTGAATGTTTGTTATAGCCTGTTTGCGATTGTTTTTTTTAAGAAAAAAAAAATTAGAGAAAAAAATATTTTTTTGAAAATAATGATATTTGGTAAATTTATAAAAGTATTTTTAAAAAGAAGTAGAAGTAATTTTTTCGTTGTGGGTAAGAAGCAGAAAATTTTTGCTTTTCAAAAAAAAAAAAAAGTAGAAAATTATTTTTTATGATATATGTATGTAGAAAATTTCGTCTCATTTTATGTGTTACAATTTGATCGGACATGAAATTTAAAAAAAAAAAAAAAACTTGATAATGTTTATCATATTATCCTTATTAAAAAATGTACTATTGTTATTATCTTTAATTAAGTGGATAAGATCAATAAGGATAAAAGTAAAATTATGTCTTTAAATAGTTATCAAATAAGTAAAGGTGATATTGTTTTTGAGACGGACCAAAAAAAAGATGACACATAAAATGAAATGAAGGGAGTATATATGTATGCATTCTGTATTAATTAATTAGCATATCTTATCAGTTTGATTCTAAAAAATTATATTTCATATTCACATCATAACTCTTTATTTCATTCTATAATTTTTACATTATTATATATATGTGTATGTATATATGTATATATTTCATTGGTTAATTAGCATATCTTATAAATTTAATTAAAGTTTGATTTTAGAATTTTTAATTCATATTTACATCATAAATCTTTATTACATTCTATGATTTAAACATTATTATTTTATTCTACACACTTTTTCGTTAAATGAAATTAAAAATATCATTGATGACCGAAAAATATATAACTTTTTATATTTTATTATTAATGAACAACAAATAACAGATGAATTACGTTGCAAAATCAAATGGTATTTTGGCAGCACTTGTAAAAAAAAATTCTCAAATATTTTAGTGGTAAAGTCTATTGATACATGTTCTTTTTCATCATTTGTCTCTCAAAAACACTTCTTGAAAATAATTATCCAAACACAATCTGCTTCTCAAATAAGTAGTTTTCTAACAGTAATCTCAAACGGGCTCCTAATTGTTGAAAAATCAGGCACACGCAACGAAAATAAAATATACAGGATCGTTTCCATGTAATATAGAAAACCGGCATAAACACATAATTCATGCAAATGCTACTTAAAATTAATCATGAATACCTTTTGAAGTGTGAGCAAATATCTTGAAGTGAATCCGTCTTCGAATCTGCCGTCTTCTATAGCGATCCCAAATTCACGACCGAACTCTCTCAATACTTGGGTGGACAAGTACTGAATAGAATACCCAATTCTTTCTATTGTTCTTTCTGTTGTTGTTCAATTTCTAGGCTATGAAAATTCCTATTTATAGAGATACTCTCCTAATCCAAGGAGGAAGGAAAAATACACGTCTGTTTCTACTTGAACAAGAACAGGCGGTGACTTCTTCTTTTCCCGTAGAAAATAGGATTCCAAGTTCTTGTGTAATATGGGCACTGTAGGGACCATAGGATTAATTACTGAGACTCTCTATTATGAAAATAATTCAAAATCTCAATTTGAATTATTCTTACCATAATAAACTACAAACTATTCCACTAAAAGTTCGTAATTACACTCTATTTTTATTTTGAAATTCTTCATTAAACACTTGTGTAATTTTCCATGTTAAGATTACATATACTAATCAATAAATTAAATTACTAACAAATTTAATATAATGATTAATTTTCTTTAGAGCAATGCTTATCTTATTTCATATGTCGATTCATAAATCTACCGGCCGAATTTACATATGAAAACTTATAAGCTTCTCATAAAAGGCATATCATCAATCTTTATATTGAGACATAGATTCCATCAACTAACTTACTTATTTCTCCAATGGGTGAAAATCGTTTTCACCCCTCAACTTTGCTTTCAAAATCGAACTCCCCATAGCATTGGACAATAAATGTAAAGTCGTATAATAAAGGATAAAAAGTTCAAATAACATTTTTAAAACTCTTCACACTTTTAATATAATACTAATTTAGGATAAGTGCATTGCACGTAAAATTTACACTACTAAAAAAAGGGCAAAAAGCGATGCAAAAAAAAGCGACGAACTATGTCACTTTAAAAAGCAACGAGAAAAGTGACACTGTCCGTCGTTTTTTAATTTAATTTTAATTTTAATTTATTTTTTATTAAAATCGACGGTCAACGTCTTAATATCCTTCGCTTTTTTTTGCGGATTATTGTGCCAACTAATTAAAAAATAATTTATAATTTTTTTAATAAATGCAACGGATAGCGTCGTAATTTATTGAAAAATAAGAATAAGAATTTTTTAAAAAGCGACGTAGTCCGTCGATTTTTAAATTTTATTTTTATTTTTATTAAAAGAGACGGACAACACCGCTATAATTTTTATTTTTAAAAATATTAATTCTAGAAAAGCGACGTTGTCCGTCACAATTTGTAATTATTTTTAATTTTTCTTTATTTTTTACAAAAAACAACGGACAACGTTGCTTTTGTTAAAACTAAATAAAAATTATTTTTTTTGAAAAGCGACGTTGTCCGTCGCTTTTTAAATTTAATTTTTATTTTTATTAAAATCAATGGACAGCGTCACTATAATTTTTTATTTTTAAAATATAGAAAAGCGATGCTATCCTTCACAATTTTTTATTTTATTTTTTTAATATATTTTACAAAAAGCGACGGATAGTGTCGCTTTTGTTAAAAATAAATAAAAATTAACTTTATGATAAAAAGCGACGTTGTCCGTCGATTTTTAAATTTAATTTTTATTATAATCGTCGAACAACGTCACTATAATTTTTATTTTTTAAATATTAATTATAGAAAAGCGACGTTATCCATCGCATTTTATTTTTTTATTTTTTTTTCATATTTTTTACAAAAAGCGACGGATAGTGCCGCTTTTATTAAAAATAAATAAAAATTAACTTTATGAAAACGACACTGTCCGTCGATATTTGATATTTTTAATTTACTATTAAATAAATAGTTTTTATATTTAAAAAAATTAAATGTATTCAATTATATATTGAATACATTGATATCATACGATCGATTGATCAAGATAATAATTTACTGTTGAAGCTATAATATAATAGTATAAGATAAATTAAACGATAATTTATTAGAGTATATATGAAATACGTTGTATTACGAGGTAATATACATGTGTATGTGATGTATATAGTACATATTATGAAGTTTATTGTCAATCAACTATTTATATTGAATACATTGATATCATACGATCGATTGATCAAGGTAATAATATATTGTTAAAGTTATAATATAATAATTAAGCTAAATTAAACAATAATTCATCAGAGTATAAATAAAATACGTTATATTACGAGGTAATATACTCATGTATGTGATGTATATAGTACATATTACAAAGTTGATAGTCAATCATATATATATATATATATATATATGTATGTATGTATAAATACGTATCTCTCGTATAGTGATGTACATAGTAGTTAAAAGCTAGCTAACTGAATCTATATATTCAAATATTTTGAATAATACGTGAACATCATATGATCGAGGTAATAATACACTATTGAAGTTATAATAATGAAGCTAATTAACCGACAATTCATCATATTAATACGTTGTATTAACGTAATCGAAATCTCCAATTCAATCTTTTTTAACCCAATTTCTAATCCCAATTTGACTCATCTCCTCAATTTTAATCTCAATCGTGCATCATATTTGATAAACGGTCAATATTAAAATCAATTTTCACTATTTTTTTCTTGAAATTAGGGGTGTGCATCGGTCGGTTCGGTTTGATTTTATATATTATCGGTTTGGTTTATCGGTTATCAATTTTTAAATATGTTAAACCAATAACCAAATCAATAAGGTATGTTTTATTGGTTTTTGGTTTATCGATTTTTAGTCCTTAACGATTCGATTTTCGGTTTAACCAATAAGAAAATATGCATAAAATAGAAATAGTAGCAACTAATTAAATTATTTTCGCAAATACGCACACTCACAATTTTTAAATGCATTGTCTACCACTATTATTATTGTTAAAATAACAGTCAATTTCACTCAATTTTTCTTTAGTGTTTAAATTTTAGGTAATTTTATACTCAATTGGTATCAGTTACCGTCAAAATTAACCTCAATTTGACCATAAATTAAATTTCAATTTCAACCTTTTTTTAATCATGTTTTATCTCAGCTATTGATCAAAATGATCCTACGACTGAGATCCAAAGCACCCACTTTTTCCTTTTAAACAAAACAAATCCCTAATCTCTCATTTCTCAAAAAATCAACCGCTGTCTCTCCACTCTCTCTCTCTACAATCCCTCTCTTCTCTACCTTTTCTCTAAAACAAAACCATTGCCGACCACCAGCCGCCTCGCCGGCCTCCATCGCCTCTTTGCCTCCCTCCATTCATCCCCCAACAGCCGTCGCCCAGCGCCGCCATCGGTTAAATAGCTGCAGCTACCACCGTCTCTCCTTCTCAAACAGCCGCCGCCGTCGCTCTCTCCGTCAACGGTGAGCTCCTCTCCGCCACCAATTGCTGCTCCAACTGGCTCCACAGCCGAGCCAGTTCCAGCCCAACGTCATTCCAGCAAGCACCAATTTCTACTCTTTTGTTTCTTCATTCTTTTAAGACATTTTGTGATCTGAAATTGACAAAATTTGACTGAAGTTTTTGATTTGATTTCTTCTTATTTGGACTTGTTAACATCTTTAGATTATTATGTATGAAAACCCCAAAATTTATGAACTATGATCAACCCTAGATGTTACATCAATTGATACTGATTTGTTAAATGTGTCTTTGTTCTGAATTTTTGCTTGACATAATGAGTTAGCATTGAACCATGTATAGCTATGTTTATGATTTGTGATTAATTCCTACCTTTGATTCAAAACTGATTGGGTAATACAGTGACATTCAATCTTGAACGCATCTTTTTGAGTATTTTTGGGGATTGATACATATTGTGTTGAAAGTGATGATTTACATTTTTCTCCTCATTTTATTAGCATTAAAAGTGTGTGGTAGTTTAGCGGTGATCTATACTTGGTAACTTTTTTGGTATCATCAGTGATTGACCTCAATATGTGTAATTGATTTTCTCTTTCTTTTACTTTGCTATTAACGGTGGACTTGACTCACTTATTATGTGTGGCTGATTTTATGAAATTTGATTTGAAATGAGATGACAATTACTTGTATATTTTTGGTAAATTTTAGGGAATTCGTGACTTGAAAATGGTTAGGTTTATTCACTTGAAATGTGAATTAGAGAGTTGAAAATGGTTAAGTGTAGTGTTTTGAAATGTATACTAGTCACTTGAGAAGTGGATTAGCGACTTGAAAATGGTTTAGTGTAGTTCTTGAAAGGTGAACTTGTGTTTTGAAATTAGTAAAGTGTAATCACTTGAAAGTGTGAATTCATGACTTGAAATTGGTTTATTGTTGTCACTTGAAATGTGATTTCATGACTTGAAAATGGTTAGGTTTATTCACTTGAAATGTAAATTAGAGAGTTGAAAATGGTCAAGTGTAGTGTTTTGAAATGTAGACTAGTCACTTGAGAAGTGGATTAACGACTTGAAAATGGCTTAGTGTAGTTCTTGAAAGGTGAACTTGTGTTTTGAAATTAGTTAAGTGTAATCACTTGAAAATGTGAATTCATGACTTGAAATTGGTTTAGTGTTGATACTTGAAATGTGAATTCATGACTTGAAAATGACTAAGTTTAGTCACTTGAAATATGAATTAGAGAGTTGAAAATGATTAAGTGTAGTGTTTAGAAATTTGTACTAGTCACTTGAGAAGTGGATTAGCGACTTGAAAATGGTGTAGTGTAGTTCTTGAAAGGTGAACTTGTGTTTTGAAATTAATAAAGTGTAATCACTTGAAAATGTGAATTCATAACTTGAAATTGGTTTAGTGTTGACACTTGAAATATGAATTCATGACTTGAAAATGGTTAGGTTTAGTCACTTGAAATGTGAATTAGAGAGTTAAAAATGATCAAGTGTAGTGTTTTGAAATGTATACTAGTGACTTCAAAGTGATCAAGTGTAGTCACTTGAGAAGTGGATTAGCGACTAGAAAATAGTTTAGTGTAGTTCCTTGAAAGGTGAACTTGAGTTTTGAAATTAGTAAAGTGTAATCACTTGAAAGTGTGAATTCATGGCTTGAAATTGATTTAGTGTTGTCACTTGAAATGTGAATTCATGACTTGAAAATGGTTAAGTTTAGTTACTTGAGAAGTGAATTAGAAGATGAAAATGGTTAATTGTAGTATTTTGAAATGTTTACTAGTGACTTCAAATTGAACAAGTGTAGTCACTAGAGAAGTGAATTAGAGAGTTGAAAAATGTTAAGTGTAGTGTTTTGAAATGTGTACTAGTGACTTCAAATTGATCAAATGTAGTCACTTCAGAAGTGAATTAGTGACTTGAAAATGGTTTAGTGTAGTTACTTGAAAGGTAAACTTGTGTTTTGAAATTAGTAAAGTGTAATCACTTGAAAGTGTGAATTCATGACTTAAAATTGATTTAGTGTTGTCACTTGAAATGTGAATTCGTAACTTGAAAATGGTTAAGTTTAGTCACTTGAAAAGTGAATTAGAGAGTTGAAAATGGTTAACTATAGTGTTTTGAAATGTGTACTAGTGACTCAAGTGTAGTCACTTGAGAAGTGAATTAGTGACTTGAAAATGGTTTACTGTAGTTACTTGAAAGATGAACATGTGTTTTGAAATTAGTAAAATGTAATCATTTGAAAATGTGAATTCATGACTTGAAATTGGTTTAGTGTTGTCACTTGAAATGTGAATTCATGACTTGAAAATGGTTTGCGTTGTCACTTGAAATGTGAATTTATGACTTGAAAATGGTTAAACGTAGTGCTTTGAAATGTGTACTAGTGACTTCAAAATGATCAAGCCACCACCACCTCCACCTCCACCTTCTCCTCCACCTCCTCCTGTAGAAGAAGATATTGATGCAGATTTTGATTGGTCAAGTTCCTGGAGATACGAACATGTTTGGTAGAGTGTTCATCGAGCCTGATGGATCTTCATAAGTTTATTTTTTAATTGATAGGTGTATTTTTTTATTAATAAAATATTCAAGCTTACATACTTATTATGTTATTTACGGGTGGTATCCCGCGTCAAAAGAATTTAATGACGCTGTAAGGGATAGCGTTATGAGACTTTTTACATATCCTTGGCACGAGTAGTGGGACATTCCAATAGTCTCTAAACAAGCCGTGTTTCAAGAGTTTAAGGTATATTAGATTTAATTATTATTTAGTTAACACTAGTCAACTGATTTTCAGATAATATGTTGTTGGTTGGCAAAGCACAATCAGGCCATTTCTACAATTTTTTAGAGATATGTTGCTATGTCATATCAGATTGCACATCTTAGACGTGCCTTGACGCAAGCCGTTGCTCCTAATTCAAGTAGCAAAGAGGAAACGGAGAGTTATGAGGAGTTTGTTAGGGCTACTTCTTAGTGTTGTTGAACTTGACTTTTAGATAATTTTTAGATATTTTTGAACTTAGCTTTTAATTAGTGAAAAATCTTTAGGAGTATTTAAGTATTTTGAATGTTGTTGGATTCATTGTTTAAGTGTTGTTGATTTGAATTACTTAAATGATTTGTTGATGTAGTGTGTTGTATGATTATTGTAATAATGTGTGTTACATAAAGATGTATCTATTGAATTGAATTTTTATTTGGCAGGTGGGATTTCTGCATCCAAAAAAAATGCAAAAAAGCGACGGACAGGGTTCCTTTTATCCGTCGTTTTTTTTAAAATACATTTCTAGAAATGGGACGCTTTGCGTCGCTTTTTAAATCAGTAATTTTTTAAAAAGAAAAACGACGATGGTCGTCGCTTTTCTATTCATTATGAAGAACAAAAAGCGATGACCAACGTCGCTTTTTCAATCCTTATGAAGAACAGAAAGCGACGACCAACATCGCTTTTTCTAAAAAAAATATTTTATTTTTCTCAAATTACGACGGACATTGTCAATTTTTTTGGAAAAAAGTTATTTTTTTTCAATAAAGTGACGACGTCTGTCGTTTATGTTCATCATGTTTTCTTCACATCGTTGCTTTTTCTAAAAATAACTAAAAAAAAAAAAAAATCCTAAAAACGACGTTGTCCATCGTAATAAAAGCGACGCAGGCCGTCGTTTTAAAAAAACAACGCCCCTTTTTGAGATGCAAAAAAAAGCGACGAATTTCCGTTGCTTTTGTCCAAAAAATCGACGTTGGTTGTCACTTTTTGACATTTTTTAGTTGTGTTAACTAATCATTATCAAGACAAGATAACTCTTAATGTAATGCATAGTAAAATTTTGAATTGGGTTATTTAGAAATTCTAACTAACCAAATTGAAGCTAACACATTAAAATATTTATAGTTTAAAACGGGATTACATTATTAGATATGGATTAGAAGCAAAAAGATACTTACATATGTTTTAATTTGGCGAAGGAAACTGAAAAAACTATCGTGCTTGAATAACCTAGGCAGCAACGTAGTGGAGGTATTTATAGCATTTTATTTCACTTTATTAACCTTATAAGTAAAATAATACTTTTTATAAATTTTTCAAAAAATTTAATGTTATTTTTAAGATTGTTATTTCAATATTATATATATTAAAGAGTCGTTTAGTATGAGGTATAATTATAATATAATTCGACGATAAAATTCATGATTATTTTATTCTGCATTTAGTTGGAGGTATTAGTTAATCTTGAAATTATTCATCCCACAATTTATACCACAGTGATGGAATAATTATCACATATACATTCTACTACAACTTATTTTGAGATAACTAATTTCTGAGTGACTTATTCCCAACCATGCTCCTCCTAAGTGTGTATATATGTATTAGGTGTACGCTCTTCGCGCGAGTACTTCACTTTAATGAGTTCAAACGTTACACTAAATAGGATATTTGTTTAAATAATAAAGAAGAATACAATAATTAGATTTAATATCTTTTAAACATCTAAAGATGGAGAATTTATTTAATTAAACCTAATATTTATCAAAAAATTTCTCAAAGCCAATCGAAATTTATCTACCACTTTTAAACTAAAATAAAACTATACGATGATAGATATATCAAAACAATACAATTAAACCTAACCCCTAAAAAACTTTTCTCAAAGTCGATTGTTATTCATCTACTACTTGTAAACTACAACAAAATAATACGATAATAGAGATATCATAACAATGCAACTAAACCTAAACTTTATACATACAAAAGAAAATTTCAAAGCAGAGATATCAAAACAATACAATTAAATCTAACCTTTACCTAAAAAAAATTCAAAGCTGACTGATATTTATCCACTACCTGTAAACTACAATAAAATAATACGATAATAAAAATATCAAAATAATATAATTAAACTTAATCTTTACATAAAAATTCATAAACTTGTTGTTTGAGTAGAAATCACAAAGTTACTCAATAACGAAAGCTTATTATTCATGATTAATAAATACAATGTAATAGAAAAGGAAATTTAAAACCTAGAAACAACAAAATCACGTTCTAGATTCAATAATGAAAATTACATACAAACATGAAAAGATGTTTCGTTATTTTTTATCAATAAAACCAACGTAATAGAAAAGAAAATTTGAAACCTGAAAAATAAAATAACATATTATGTTAGAGATCTAATAACAAAACTATTTACAAATATAAAAGAATGAATTGTTAATTATGATCAATAAAATCAAAACATAATATAAATAAAAATTTGAAATCCAAAAATTGCAAAGTTACCCAATAACAAAGCTCCGGTCACAAAATTTTAATACCCAAATAAAATATTCGTATAAACCTAAAAAAGAAATTCTAAAATTGAAAAAAAAAAAGAAATATAATGACTTCTAAATTAAAATATTACAACAAAGGAAGAAAGTCCTAACCTAAAAATGCAAAACCTTTTTTTTCTTGGGAAAGTCCACCTACCCTTTTTTAATTGGAAAAAATCACGCATTGCGTTTAGTTTTTGCAAGAAATTTTTCTGCTTCTTCTTTTAGAAATTTTCACATGTTTTATATAAAATAGTTCCATCAATTTTTCTAAAATACTAGTTTAGGTGTACGTGTCTCGCGCATGTACCTCACTTTATTGAGTTCAAACATTACACTAAATAAGATATTTGTCTGAATAACAAAGATAAATACAATAATTAAATTCAACATCTTTTGGAGAATATATTTAATTAAACCTAACTTTTACCAAAAAAAATTGTTCAAGCCGTTCGACATTCATCTACCACCTGTAAACTGCAACAAAACAATACGATGATAGAGACATAAAAATAATATAATTACACAAAAAATTTATCAAAGTCGTCTGACTCTCTTCTACCATCTGTAAACTATAACAAAATAATATGATAATAGAGATATCAAAATAATACAACTAAACTTAACCTTTACACATAAAAAATTCTCAAAACAGAGATATAAAAATAATACAATTAAACCTAACCTTTACCTTAAAAAAAATCTCAAAGCTGACCGACATTCATCTACTACCTGTAAATTCATCTATCCCATGTAAACTACAATAAAATAATACAATAGTGATCACAAAGCTTCAATTTTGATGAAAATAATTCTTGTGTGAGCGAAAATTTTGACCCTAAAGAATGATTTGAATGAAAATAAAAAAGATATATATATACACACAAGTTGAATTCCATTATGTTGACAAAAATAGTGAAGAAGTTGAGGGTTTGAAAATTAAGCATCCATCGATCTAGACATGCAACCGAATTAAGTTAGATGAGCCTCAATCATATTTTCCCAATAAGTAAATTGATTTCTTCGGTAGTTTAACATGCATCTCAATATTTATAGAAGTATTTCCTTAATAGAGTCCTATGTTGGGTTCGAAATCGAGAGGACATCATGCGGAAGCTAATTGTTGCAAACTATGAGAGGATAAGTCAGACAACAACGAAAACAATACTAAAAATATAATATTATTATATGATTTGACCAATTGACCTACATATAAAATCAAATATTAAAAAGCATAAAACTAATGAGAGAGAAAATCTCCCCCTAAACGAAACTCTTAAAAAACTACATTGTAGATGCTATTGTGTTATGGTATGAGAAGAGGAGTCTTCTATATATTAGAGTTCCAAAACTTTTCCTCTAAGAAAGAGGTTAGCCAAATATGGAAATTTTTTATATTTTCTTTTTAGAAAAAGTAAAAGTAATTATGGTATTACTTTTATTTTCCTTCCAAGAAAAGTAAAACTTAAATTTGGTAAGAAAATCAGGGCAAAAACCCTAACAAATCTCCCATTTTTGGCTTGATTTTCTTCACTTGATTCGTCTTCTTCACATCACATGCATGAACTTCATTCTTGATATAATCTTAATAACTGTTGCTTGTCATGGTTAAAAATAAAGTTTAAAATATCATGATTAAAAATGGGTTAAAAAATTAATTTTTTATTTTTATTTTTAAAGATGCAGCAACAGGAATGTTGAAAATATGGTTGAAACTTGTTCTCTACATTTAGCTAGACAAAGATCTTCATTATCGCCAACTTATTGCAACTTGATTTTGAAACCTCTTTAAACCTGTTTAATCTCGTCTTACCACACCATTGGACCATTGAACTATAAACTCTGATACCACTTGTTGGGTTCGAAATCGAGAGGGCGTCATGCGAAAGCTAATTATTGCAGACTATGAGAGGATAAATCAGACAACGAAAATAATACTAAAAACATAATATTATTATATAATTTGACCAATTGACCTACTTATAAAACCTAATATTAAAAAGCATAAAACTAAAGAGAGAGAAAATCTCCCCTAAATGAAACTCTTAAAAGATTACATTGTGGATGTTATTGTGTTATGGTATGAGAAGAGGGGTCTTCTAGTTCCAAAATCTTTCCTCCAAGAAAGAGGTTAGCCAAATATAGAAAAGTTTTATATTTTCCTTTTTAGGAAAAGTAAAAGTAATTATGGTATTACTTTTTTTTCCTTCCAAGAAAAGTAAAACTTAAATTTGGTAAGAAAATCAGGGCAAAAACCCTAACATACCTCACTTTAATGAGTTCAAACACTACACTAAATAGGATATTTGTTTAAATAATAAAGATGAATATAATAATTAAATTTAATATCTTTTGAGTGTGTAAAAATGAAGAATTTATTTATTAAACCTAATCTTTATCAAAAATATTTTTAAAAGTCGATCGATATTCATCTACCATCTGTAAATTGCAACAAAATCATACAATGATAGAGATATCAAAATAATACAACTAAACTTAACCTTTACATTAAACAATTTCTCAAAGCCGACCAACATTTATCTATCACTCGTGAACTGCAACAAAATAATACGATAAAAGTGATATCAAAATAATACAATTAAACTTAAATTTTGCACACAAAAATTTCTCAAAGCCAATCGAGATTCATCCACAAACTGTAAACTACCACAAAATAACGACAAACTAATAGAGATATTACGATAATACAATTAAACCTAACATTTATCTGGAAAAAAATTCAAAACCGACCCACATTTATCTAGCATCTGTAAATTAAAATAAAATAATAAGATAATAAAAATATCAAAACAATACAATTAAACCTGACCTTTACACAAGAAATTCTTCAAAACCAACTGACATTCATCTACGACCTGTAAACTATAAATAAAAATATAATAGTGATCACAAAGCTTCAATTTTGATCCACTTAATTCTTGTCTGAGCAAAAATTTTGACCCTAAAGAATGATTTTGAATGAAAATAAAGAATATATATATACACACACACACACACATATATACACACACACGTTGAATTCTATTATACTGACAAAAATAGTGAAGAAGTTGAGGGCTAGAGAATCAAGCATCCATCAATCTAGACATGCAATCGAATCTAGTTAGATGAGCATCAATCATATTCTCCTAATAAGCAAATCGATTTGTTCTCTAGTTCAACGTACATCTCAATATTTATAGAAGTATTTCCTTAATAGGGTCCTATTTTAGGAGTATTTTTCTAATTGAATAATAGAAAGAAAAATATTAATTAATTCTCATACCATATATTTTAGGAGTACCGTATATTTTAGAAAGTGTAGTAGAAAGAAAAATATTAATTAATTCTCCCACCATATGTTTTAGGAATCCCATATATTTTAGGAAGTTTGGTTAATATAATAAAAAATAATTAAATAATAAATTAAAAAATAGTGAAAAGACAGTTTTGTCTAAAGAAAAGTCTTTTAATGAAGGACAAAAAGTTTAAATCATTTTTCTAAGGGTCTTCACACTTTTAATATATTATAGATTATAGATATAGATATAGATTCTAGCTTTAACATGAACTCCGCAAATTCTTTTTTTTTTTTTTTTTTTTTTTTTATCTTACAAGCTAAATGAATTAACTTCTCAAATATCTATTTAAGTTAAGTGATTTTCAGAGAGGCAAAAGTAAGATGGTTTAGACATTTGAAAAGAAATGTTTAGATGATCAATATTTTTATTTTTATTTTAAATATATTGCTTAATATATTTATATACATACTTTTAAAGTTGGTTGTTATTAATTTTAATATAATGAATTTGTTCTTTTTATACATTCAACTTTTTCTTTTTTAACACATGTGCAACATATGTACACTAAATCCGTTGTCTTGAATATAAATGGATTCATGTACATGCGACTTTCTTCTTATTATACACACGTGCAACAAACATACAATAAATTAGTGTATAGTAATAATGACTAAAGATCTACTAATACAAATTAACTGTATAAAGAATACATATAAAATATGGCAAAGGTTAAAAAGGATAAATATTTAGAATGATATACACTCAATATAATATCATGAATATGAAATATAGTAATGTAGTTTGAGTTAGCTATATGCCTATTAGGGTGTGTTAACTATAAGCCTATTATGGTGTGTTTTAGTACGTTGAAAATCTTTCTCATGAAAAGAAGTATTTTAAGAAAATAAGCATTTGTTATGTAAACAGAAAATTTCATCCCAAAAAGTCATGAATGGAAAAAAAAAAAAAAAAAAGTAACTGAAATTATGAGATTTTGAAACTACATAAGCCTATTTGGGTGTGTTTCGGTACGAAGAAAATGTTTCTCACGAAAAGAAGTATTTTAGAAAAATAAGTGTTAGTTATGTAAGCAGGAAATATCATCCTTAAAAGTCATGAATGGAAAAAAAAAATAACTGAAATTATGAGATTCTAAAACTACAGGTTTATAATCTCGATTAGTGTTTTCATTAAGTGAGAAATACATACTCCAATTATTTCATAATAAGTGGATCTAAAAGAGAGAGCAAATTAAAATCCTGAAAGGCCATACAATGATTATCTCAATTGGGACAAAAATATGAATACTATCAGCTTAATACACATCAGTCATTAAACATCAAACTACATATAAACCACATTATTATTTTGTTTCCAAATAAAGAAATCTCACATCATTTTAAAATAAATAGATTCCTAAAATGATAGAGACCATCTCAACTTATAGAAAAAGACTAAATCATATAATTTAAATGAAAATATATATTTGGCTACATCTAATTTTGCTTCTTTATTGTTTGTGTGATGATGATTTATTATATTCCTCTTTAATTGACTACACCTTATCTTTAAAATTTTATATTATACTTTTTTTTGTACTTCATAAAAAAATGTACACACAATAATTTTTCTTTTTTATATATGTTTATTCTCAATTAATGCTTGATACACATGCAACACACGTACACTAAGCTAATTCTTAGAATAACGCCGGCAATTGCGAAACGAATTTGCCACCTAAAAATTACGAATATGTATAAGAGTCTAAATATTTATAGGAATATTTTTTTAATTGAGTTCTATTCTTTTCCTATTTTAGGAGTCCTTTTTTGGTTGGGAGAGAATATTAATTAATTCTTCTTCCCATATATTTTAGGAGTCTAGTTAATATAATAAAAATATTTAAATAATAAATTAAGAAAAAAAGGGTAAAAAGACAATTTTGTCTAAATCAGAGTTTTTTAATGAAGGACAAGAAGTGCAAATCACTTTTCTAAGGGTCTTCACACTTTTAATATATTATTATAGATTATAGATTATAGATAGATTTAGAATTTTACCTTATGTAGAACTTTTTTATATATAATAATTTCTTTGAAGTTGGATTTCTTTAACAAAATATTGCTATAAATTTAGGAATTCAACTAAAAGTAAAAAATCTTCTCCACTTAATTTTCTTATATATTTATTAAAGTTAATATTCAATGTTATAAATTAAAGAAAAACTGTGAAAAGATAATTTTATCTATTGCAAAGTCTTTTAATAAAGGACAAAAAGTTTAAATCATTTTTCTAAGGGTCTTCACACTTTTAATATATTATAGATTATAGATTATAGATATAGATGTACATGTATGTGTGTATACTTTGTGTTTCACCAATCTTTTACTATATTCATTTCATATTACTTGACTTTTATTGACATGGTACAACCCTTAAGAAAATTTTATTTAGAGATGTATTTTACTGAATTAACCGTATTAGTGAGACTTTGAAATTTTAAATATCTATACTACTATATTATGTAGTTATTTAATACTAAGGATATAAAAAAAAACATAATATAATCCTCTTGATTTCATAAATTGAAAAGTAAATTAAAACAACTATTTTTAGTGTGGGGGTCAAGTAATAAGAAACGATATTATCTATTGTGTATATAAATAAATGAGTTGTGATTGTCATTTAATAGTGTATTACATAAATTATAATTTATCTAAATAAATATAATCTTTAAAAATCCGCCCTTATTTTTATTCATTATTTTATATTTTCTGCATTGAAATATGTTTATAAAGTTAATATTACTTATTATTTTCACTTGTAAAATAAATATTAGATATTGATTGTTATTAATAAAACTAATTTTCTTTTTATGCTAATTTTATATATTGTCTTATATTATAAGAGCGAGTTAAGCAGCTGAAGCATGCAGGAGGTAGACATGCCTGCTTCAGCTGCTTCAATTATAATTTTACTATATCCCCCAAATTAATTATTATAAGTCATTTATGTATTCAAAAATTAATAATATTTAATAAAAAACTAAAATAGACATTTATGACATGTCTACTTTAGCACTTTAATCGTACTTTTACTATATTGCCCCTAATTAATTATTGTAATCCTAATTAAATATTATAAGTCATTTATGTATTACAAAATTAATAATATTTAATTAGAAAAAATGTAAAATAGATATCTATGACTATTTCAGTTGCTTCAATCGTAATTTTACTGTATCAGCAAAGCAAGCACAAGGTCGACAGGCCTGCTTCAGCTGCTTCAACTGTAGTTTTACTATATCACCCCTAATTAATTATTATAAGTCATTTATGTATTAAAAAATTAATAATATTTAGTAAAAAATTAAAATAGACATTTATGACATGTCTGCTTCAGCTGCTTTAATCATAATTTTACTATATTATTCTCAATTAATTATTATATTTTAAATTGAATATTATAAGTCATATACATATTAAAATATTAATTATATTTAATTAGAAAAAAGTAAAATAACATTTATGATTGTTTCAATCGTAATTTTACCGTACCACCGTTAATTAATTATTATAAAACTATTTTTTATAATAATTTTGCTATGTCACTTCTAATTAGTTTACAAGTCACTTAAGACATGTGTGCCTCATTACTTTTACCGTGATTTTACTATATCACCATTAACTAATTATTATGATCGTCTAAGCATTGAAAAATTGACAATATTTCATAAAAAAGGGTAAAAGGGGCATAAAATGATATGTCAACATAAAAAAATTTATTGACTACTGAAATTATATTAGTGCACATAAATTGAAATGGGACAGAGCAAGACATAAACTAACATATATTATTTAAAAATAAAATAAAAAAGTATTATAAATCACAATAATTAAGAACTTAATATAAAAGTATATATGTAAAAAATAAATTGATTGACTGTCGAAATTTTATTTGTGCCACATAAATTGAGACAGACAAAATATTCATATATTATTGAAAAATAATGTAAAAGACATTGTAAGTCACATAATTAACAACTTAAGAAATTTAAAAAATATAAAATATTTGATTGACTCTCGAAATTATACCAACACCATTTAAATTGAAACGGAAGAAAAAATATTATAAATCACAATAATTTTAATAATGTAAATTGAGATAAAAAAAAAATCGATATCTAGTACTTATATATAAGAGAGGATACCAAAATTTGGTAGTCCTCACAATGGCATTATGGTAATTTTTATTTTTTAAAAATCCTTTAAAATTAAGGCATATGGATGATAAATAACTTTTTTCCTCTAAAATTTTGACATGTAGTTGTTAAATTACTATTATATATAAGGAAGAATCTCAAATTTTGGTAGTCCTCACAAGGGCATTTTAGGTATTTCACTTCCTTGGCTAAGTGAATTACAGATGGTAATTGATGGTGTTCTTTTGTTAAATATTTTCATTTTTGCCCTTATTCTTTTTGTTAAGGTCATTCCCACTTGTGTGTTTGTAATTGGTCTCTTTTTATCACTTAATAAATTATCTTTTGATTAAAATTCTCTTCATTTTAAATTAATAATCACTTTTGCTCAAAAAAATTATTCAAAAATAACTTTCATATAAAATCAAAGTTAGTAATAATTTTCAACTACACCCTTATAGTAAATATTGTTCAATTCTTTAACAAATACATAATAAATAGGATAATTTAATCAATAATAAATAGTACATTGCCTTTATTATTTTTTTAGCGGACATGGAAAAAGATAAATCAATAACTAAAATAGGGTGAATAGAATATTTTTTAAAGGGCACATAAATAATAAACATGACAAGTAAATGAACCGAATGGAACAATCTATTAATTTAATTTAATTATTATTTCATATTCTTATAGATCACCATTAAGTTGGTTTATGTAATCAATAATAAATAGTACATTATCTTTATTATTTTTTTAGCGGACATGGAAAAAAGATAAATCAATAATTAAAATAGGATGAATAGAATATTTTTTAAAGGGCACATAAATAATAAACATGACAAGTAAATGGACCAAATGGAACAGTCTATTAATTTAATTTAATTTAATTTAATTATTATTTAATATTCTTATAGATCACCATTAAGTTGGTTTATGTAAATCTTCTAAATTAAGGTTGTAACCATTTTTGTATATACTTGAAGTCATTGAAATATTTTGTTGTATTAGATTGAAAAAAATAAATTTTGCAAAAACTCCTGTCACATGAAAGAATAGGTGAAAATAAAATAATAAATATCAAAATAAATTTATTTCTATTTATAGCAGAGAAATTACATACCCACAAACTCATTAAAATATCAATATTTTCTATTTTTTATCATCATTGAATTGCCATTATTAAAATATCATCATGTTATTTTATAAAATATTAAATTACTTGTGGCCTTTTGATATATTCTAATTCTCCAATAATACTTTCTTCCGAACAAATAAAAAATTATTTAAAATTATTCAATTATGTGATTAAGAACTTTAATAATTATAAAACTTATCAAAAAAATACATTTAATACGTCGGTCATTAGATTATATTAAGTATAAAGTAAAAGATATAATATAAATTATAATTTTAAAATTTAAATTATTATTTTTATATCACAAGCCCAGGCCTCATGAAACTAGTATAAATACAAATGATGTAGTTGATAAATTACTAATATATATAAGTGAGGATATGACTTTTTCGTCGTCCTCACAGGCCTATTTTGGTCATTTTCTGAAGTTACCTTTTATTAAGTTTAATCACTTTTTACTTTGAATTGAGCATTTTCTGTGGCTTATTCAACACAATAGGCTCCCTTGTAATCTTACTCTCCATCGAATGGGTGTCCCAATCGACCCTGCCTGTAAATTTTGCCTGAATAGCCATGAAGATATAATGCATATTTTTTGGTCTTGTGGCCTTTCGACTACTCTTTGGCACAGCTTATTCCAAAAACTCGACTTCTCCACACCTACTTTAACCAATCTCACCACGAATAACCTCTTGCATTCCATCAGAGGCTGGTCCAACAATGTTATGGCAGACCATAATGTCAGCCTCCTTGTTCTTGTCGCTTTCTGTCTATGGGAATTATGGAAATGCAGAAATGATAGCATTTTTACTAATAAGAATATCATCCTATTCTTTCGAAATGCTTATGCTAATGCTATTGAATTTTCTCTTCTTTCACCTCCATCCCCTCATCCCCTCAAGAAATCTGTATCAAGGTTCGCTGGCTACCTCCTGTGAATGCCAGATACAAGTTAAAACACTGACGGGGCTTGCCTTGGCAACCCGGGTATCGGGGGTATTGGTGGTTGCATTAGAAACCACAAGGGGGACTGGATTATTGGCTTCTTCAAAAGTTTCCCCCACGCAACCAACAATCAAATCCTAAAAACACTAAAATACCAAGTTAAATACAACAATGGCTGCTTGAAAACACACAATTATCCTTAGAAAAAGGCCTAAAATGTTCCGTAAAAAACCGGAACATCAATCCCCATTTTCCATCTTCTTCATAACCACATCTCTCTCCCCCCCCCGTAACCGCCATACCTGCACGCACCCCCATCCACCCCCACACAGTCATACCTCCATCCACCCCCGTCCACCCCCACACAGCCACAAAACCATCCTCCCCTATCCACCCCCACACAACCACAACCCCATCCACCCTCGTCTATCCCCACACAGCCACACCACCATCCACCCTCGTCTACCCCCACACAGCCACACCTGCACACACCTCATCCACCCCCATACAGCCACACCTGCACATACACACCTCAGATTTTTTGGCAAATTTTTGCCGAAAAATGCCATCACCATCATCGAAAACTACCATAAAATAGTGATAAAAAACCTCAACCCACGTGATAAATTCGATCAAATCAACACAAAATTCTCTAAAATCAACAATCAAACATCCAAATCATGTAGATTTTTTAATTTTCAAATTCAATTTTTTTTTATTGATCTAACGAATTGAAGGAAGAGAAATTAGAGGGGGGCAACTTTGATGGGAGGGGCGACTGGTGGCGGTGGGGGAATGGGGAGCTGGTGGTGGATATGACAGTTGAAAGGAGGAGTGGTGTGGGGGTGTTGGCGGGTGAGATGGGTGAGGAAGGAGGGATTTTTTTTTTTTTTTTTTTTATATATATATATATATAAAAAAAATATTAGTAGGCTTTTAAAATAGAGAAAATGGCCAAAAGCCCCCCTAACCTTTACCCCAAAATTCAACTACACGCCTATACTTTGTGGGGGTCCTATCAACCCCCCGAACTATTATAAAGTGGAATAATTACCTCCTGAAAACTGACACCCAGATATGTAATGGAAAGTGAGCAACACGCACTTGCCATGTAATGCCACGTAATTTTCACATAATATTATATTTTTATATAAAAAATTAATTATTATTCTTTAATATATATATCTATTCTTTTTTTTTACTTTCTATTTTTCTTTTTCTTTTCTTTCTCCCTCCTCCATACTTTGAAAACGGATTCTGCAATTTCCAATTATTAAAATGGCCAAGAGGGCAAAACACCCATTCGTTATTTGATTCATGTGCCACAGGGAGTAATTCAGTCCCTTCCATATCAAACAACTATGCTCACTTCTCGTTTCCAGACATCAACCCTGCCAATTGGCCTCACTGATTATTTATGAAACAAACAAATCAAAGTTTCTTCAATTTTACACTTGGTAGTTTTGGTTGCAACTCTCTAGCCATCACAGGTTGAGAAAAAACTATAAACTGCAACTTTTTTTAATCGGGAATGCAATGGCTCTTTGTACTGAACACTTTTTCCAATAGTTCTTTGTCACTACCCAATTCTTCCCCGAGATTGAATCCTTCCTCTTTTGATTACCCAACTCTTTTGAGGTGTTTTTATGTATCAACCATGTTCTAATTTTAGCCTTCATTAGTTAAAAGCAGCCCACTTGGCTGTTGCATCTGTACCATCAGCACAACCTTTGATAGTAGTGTAGAAATGGCGCGAGCCGTTCACAAATTATATTTTAGATATTGCACTAATTGTTGAAATAATTATTAATTTTGTTCTTTCGATGAAATGGAAGATGATCCATTTTGCGTTTGTGTTGAAATAATTGTTAATTTTGTCATTTTGATGGAATTAAAGATAAATCCATTTGGGGTGTGTGTTAAAATAATAGTTAATGGAGTTGTTTTTTTATAAAATTGTGAATAATTTATTTGGTGTGTGTGGAGCAGTCATGATATTTTGTTGAAGAGAAGAGAGAAGAGAAAAGCAGTCATGGTGTTAAAAAAGAAAAGCCATGGTGTTAAAGAAGAAAAAAGAAAGAAGACAATGGAAAAATAAATAAAAAACATAAGAAATTAAAAATTTAAAGGATTAAAACATCTTCATTCTCTCAAAGAGAGTGCACTACACCTTCCGTGCCACCTCAGCATTTAGGGGGAAATAAATCTATTTTAAAATAGTTCAGGGGGGTCATTGGATCCGGTGTGTAGTTGGAATTTGGGGTAAAGGTAAGGGGAGCTTTTGACCATTTTCTCATAAAAAATAAAAAAAATTCACGAGTTTTTTTTCTTTTAAAAAAAAAAACATCACGTTAGCATTAGGGTTGAAATTAATTCATTTTAAAGATGTTAAGGGGGTAAATAAATAAAAGGTTAGTTTAAGTGTTAAAGTAAGTTGGGCAGACAAGTTTAGGAAGGTTTTGATGTATTACCTCTATTATCAAAAAACTTTGGTGCGATATACGATATTTCAATATTTATTGCATAAATTTCAAATACCGTATCAAATAACAAAATAATTTAAAACTCTTACCAAATAACATAACATTCATATCACGATATAAAATTTATTGATTTTGCATGGTATTTCGTATATACCATACCATGCCCACCCCTAAGTATAATAAACATTAAGTTGTAGATTATTATGTGATTTTTTTTTTTTTATTTATTTTGCGGGGGGGGAGGGGGGGTTATAACTTATATAACTAGGGTGAGAAGTAGAGCATTTTAAAAAAGAGAGAAAATTGAATGGGAAATGGGGCCCAACAAAAAGAGATGAATTTTGGATGATGAATTTGTATTGTGAAATGGCTATAATGCCCTTGGTCGTCCCGTAACTCACCTTTCTATATAAAAAAATACTAGATAAGCACGGGCCCAACATGAAGAATTCGAAGTAACTTTTTATTTGCTACAAGTATTTTGAGGTGTAAACCTGAAATTGAATTGAAACTATTTATTTTTTGAAAATACACCGAGTATGTTATTGTTGATGAATTTTCTCCCATAAAGAAACAACCCTCTTAATTCAAACCATCTTAATTCAAACCAAATTAAGAAGCATTATGCAAAAAGACTTTGTATGATAGATTTAAAATATAAACCAACAGATTGTGTCAAAAATATGTACACATCAATATGTTGAATGTACACTCTAATCATGTTTTTCATACGTTTCAAGTAATATCTATGATAGTTCCCACTTAAATTGTCCGTCTCCACATTATCCTCAGAAAACGGCGTACGAGAAGTTTTACATCGCCTTCAAAATACAGACAAACCTTCGTAAAGTTATAAAACAACAACATACCCAATGTAATCCTACAAGTATGGGTTGAGGATAGAGTGCACACACAGCTTACTCCTACCATGAAAGGTAGAGAGACTATTTCTCAAGAGCTAAAGTTGTGTTACAATGTCGAAAAAAGAAAAAAAATACTTCTATAAACTATGTGAATATTTACTTTGGGAGAGAAGCGGTCAACAACTTTGCTAAAATTGAAAAAACAATACAAAATTCTCTCATAACAATACTATAAGACATATAAATTGCTTGTTACTATTCGGCAATTGTTTAGAAGATTAAGTTGCTTCCAGAAAGCTTCTTTCCCTGCAAGTCATAAAAAATTTGACCATATTTATATTCAAATAATTATATTACTAAACAAAGACTATTACCATAACTTTAATGCTATGTGACATGTCTCATTACTTCTTCACACAAAGTTACAGGTGTACCGAACTCACTGCATTCGCCAATTTCACCATGTTCTTCACTCATCTCAACAGTCCTACAAGTTGAATTGAATTAAAATTTTAACTTTCAACATATTCTGCAACTCCTCTTTGATACTCTAGCATATTGCTCCCTTGTCTAAGTTCATCTTTCGATTTTCTGACAAATTACACCACATACTATCAATGACAGAATAATACTACTTTATAATTACTCTGTAAAAAATACGACATGATCCAGAGAAGGAATCTTTATACATCTAATTTCTTGTATAACATGATAATGATCTTTAGGAAACATACAAGATGCTATGTTACAGAAGTCGGTCGGATCAGAGGAGCCCTTACTTCTTAAACAACTAATTGAAACAGAAATCTAACTTCCTTGAATAAAACATTACATATTTAAAGATTACATTAAGAATAACTCTTTCACTTTCCAATAGTAGTAACGTTATGCTTTTTCCAATAGATGGATTACAATGTACCAATCGATGGATCCGCTATGGCTCAATCTCGAATAAGGAGGACAGAGTCCAATATATACACTAAAAATCAAAATACTACAATTTTCCCCTCTCAAAAGAATCTAATCTAGTATCTTCTTTATTATATTAGTCCAATGGATTTAACCAACACTCCTGAGGCTTGTAACGGTTCCTCACAGTATCCTGGCAATAATTGTAAACCACAAAGTTCCTCCGGACCCAAGCATAATCAGTCTTCTGTTTACTTGACAAGTGTCAAGCACTGTATTGATCCCACCAGTGTTGTGTCGTGGTGGAAACACAAGCAGGGTAAGGATTTTCCCATGTACAAGCATCTATAGTGAATTCGTTATAAGATGCTACAAATGGTGCATTTTTCCGGTTTATCTTTTCTAAGCCTCCTCTAGTAGCCCAATTATCTGCATTCCATATGCTAGAAACCACGTACAATGGCCTCTGGGCAGGAAAGAAATTGTTCGTGAGATTCGCGTTCTTATATATCCTTATTGGTACCTTATCCACAAAAAAACTGTATTTACAAAAATGTAGTTGATCAGTCATCATCAACTTCGCGTTAATCTCCAATAATTTATGTTCATCATATATATGAATCTTCTATATCCATTTCGTTATGTTCAAGTCCAATTCACGAGAATATTGATGTTAGTCGTAATTTTAAATGACCATTCTCTCAAGTCTCATCTATCAAGTTCTTCTCCGCCAAGTTTACTTTTGAAAAATTGTGACCATGGTGTTATGTCGGAGAAACAAAAAGTACACCGATGGATATAGTAAGATGGTTGGAATCCCTTTATCCGTAACGAAAGTGTGATTCAGACTCTAGGATTAGTGGTAAAATCAGAATTTTCGCGAAAAGATCCAAAATATAAAGAAAACACAAAAGACTAAAACTGTCTAGAAGCATTTGGATCTTTTAATATGAGGTAGAGATTTTGAGGAAGAAATGCACAAGAAGATCCAAATTATTACCTCATGTGTCACTGCCCATTTACCACTACGCAGAGGCTTATGGTGGAAATTGATATTTCCAATATATAAGCTCCTATCTTCAGGCACATTATTAACTTCCTTGATAACATCATCCACCCTCACAAAGGATCATCGTCGCACTTCATGATATTTTTGGTAGATGCTACACAGACCTGCAAAAAACCAAACATATATATGAGGTTACTTTTTGGGGACAAAACTAATGTCAAGGTTCATGGGCAATCCAGAATCATACCGCATATTCACAGATGGCAACAATTTTCAGAACCACGAGGTCATAATGATCCATATAAGGAACAAGGACTATATCACCAAACAATTCTACTTCTTTCTTTAGCTCCACATTTACCTCATTTCTCTCGTGCTTGTCAAAATCCATCTCAAGATTAAATAAAATTTTACCAATACCAATGTCAATGCTAATAGCAGCAGAAATTTCCAGTAGGGTTCTTGTGCTACCAATATGTCAACCTACCAATGCAACAAAGAATCGAGCGACAACATTAGACGATTTGATTAGCTGATACTGCATCCAAGACTTTCTTATAGCCATTCACTCAGCAAAATGATTGCCAGCAGAAAGAATACCAATGAACAGATCTACAGGCTGATCAAGGAGAGGCGGTGCCTTCCATCTGTTTGACATATCAAGATGCCTCTGAGGTGCAAAATTAGGATGTGTTGCTGGCAAGGAGGCAGCAAACACTGAATCAACATCAATGTTACCGTTCAGTGACTAACCAGCGGCATCCTCAAGGGAAAATCCCTAACAGCACAAGAAAGAACAACCTTAAGAATAGTCTTATTTAATAATCCAGTATGAACTTGAATGTAACAGTATGTTATTCACAGTTCGATACAGAAATGAGGTCACATGCCTTCCATCAACATTTATGTGATAACCCTCAAAGTCAGCGCTAAGCGTTAGCACAAATAACTTATTCTCTGAAAATGGATATGGCCAATCAATAGACATCTTCTTTGTCCGCCCTGTAATAAGTCGGTTTAACCACCATGAAGACTTTGATTGCTCGGACTGATTGTCGTCATCATCTCGAATCCAGTTCTCACATTTAACCTGCCTATCAACTGCAAAAGATACCATACACTAAGCTAATTCACAATACAACAGATAATACAACTAACAACGCATTCTCAGTTAATCTTTCTTCCTTTAATACTTCAAAATCAATAGCCAAGCTTCTAACAGACAGATGCATTACCATAAGCTCTTATCCCCCTACCCCACCCCATAATTTGCCTAAAGTACAGATTTTTAACTTATATTAAACATCAATGAACAGAATTTTAAGTTCACACTCAATAAAACAATAAAAGTTAAATCAATAAACCAAATTCATTATCTCACCAGTCTTCTCGGTATCCTTGGACCTCAAGCCATCACACCTTTGAGTCATTTCCCATTGCATCTATAACAAGTGTTATGTTCAATTACAGGCTTTCCACTCCAATCACCCTTCAAACGCGGATTGAAATGGAGAATCCTCGGTGGGTCCTCGCCATCAACCGTCTTCAGACCCTGTAACTCCTTCATAAACTGTGAAACCATCAAATATTGGCTATTTCTTAACAAAGATATCTTCGGTTCATACTCCGGATGCGCCTTCCGTGGCTTCCCAACAACTGTAATATGGGACCCTAATGTAAGCCCACATGGAAACACCAGCATTCTCCCTTTCTCCTGAAATTCCAACCCGGACATCGAAATCGAATACGGACATTCTTCTATCCTGTTACTATCATTATCTACAGGAACCACCGCTTCTTGTCTGTGCAATTCAAGTTCTTCCCAGAACTTTTTCCCTACATCAAAAAGCTATTATTTTTTTATGAAGGTGTTCCATTTAAAAAAAAAATGACATCAAGAAGATGTATAGTTACAAGGAACAAAAATAAAAGGAATTGCTAGACTCAGTTATACACTGTCTCCATCTAAAACAAGATCGATTACAAAGAAGTTAACATGCATTATATAACATTATCTAATAAAAAATTCATTTGAAATTACAAAAGTACCAGGTAAACAAAAGCAAACCAAGAAATGTGCAGAAAAATATGAGTATTGATGAATCTTTTTGTATTTTCTATTAGAACAAAAAAATGCAGAAAAATAGATCATATAAATGAAAAAATATAATGACAAAATCAAGATGGATAATAACGACAACAACAATGAAATTAACAAATGAAATTGAGAAATTTGAAGAGAGCAGAAATAGGATTAGGCAAAAACTTGAGAATAACTAACCTTAAATTGCAGACATGAGCTCTCAAAGAACAATTGAAAGGCTGAAAGGGTAAGTAGTTTTCAAGAATTATGTTGAGGACAATAGATACTTTATTGATATTAATATTTGCCCATGAATTTTGAGCTTAATAACGAATAACTAGACTAGAACACGGCCCAGTAAAATACGTGGATTGTAAGTTTTAAGTTTTAAGATTTATTTTGGACTAGAAAATTTGAGCAGTAGAATATTTTTATTAGTATAATTGAGCTGAGGGGATCACAATTAAAACTTTCTTTTAACCTTCTTGTTGAATTTTTTGATCAGAAATATAAAGAAAAAAAAGGCGTAAATCTGATGAAATAGCTTAAAGCAAATATCCGGCAGATTATTGATTTTCAATATCGCAAAGATTAAGAATCATGTAAACTTACCCGATAAAGAGAATACACACCTTAGATTCGCTATTGTTTTGTTTAATTATTAATTTTAACATAGGAATAGAGTGTTGTTTTTTAATAGAGAAGGAAGAGTTGAGATTTTCTTTTCTTTATTTTATTTTTAAAACAGAGAAATGTTAATTAATATTGAGGAGCTGTAAAAAGTTGGGAAAGATGACTATAGAAAATTTGCTAATGTTAAGAAAATGTGAAGTGTCTGAGAGCAAATTTATGATAGATACACGTTTTTTGTACTTAAATTTACTTTATTTATATTTAAATTAGTTGGTAAAAATCTTTTGCAAATAATCTTTATACCTCTTTTCTTTAATTTCTTTAAAATATAGTAATAAAATTTACTTATGCTTTATTCTTCTCACTTTACTACATACATTTTATCCTCTTTAAATCTCATTATGTCATTTTACCCTCTTTAAACATCAGTGTATATTAAAATCATGATTGAAGCAGCTGAAACAGAAATCAGTCAATTTTTTTTTTTAAAATGTTAATTATTGTTATTTACAGTACTTTTTATTTCATTTCAAATAATATATGTTGTTTTATATCTTCTTCTGTCCCGTCCCAATTTATGTGGCACTAATATAATTTTGATAGTTAATCAAATATTTTATGTTGACATATCATTTTATTATTCTTATTTTTCTAATACATAAATGACTTATAATAAGGAGTGATATAGTAAAATCATCATTCGAAAGACGAAAATTTAATTTAAAACACTCAGAGTTAACTTCGCATTTTATGTCTATTTTATTTTTCATTAAATATTATTTATTTTCTTAATACTTAGATGACACATAATAATTAATTAAGAGAGATTGATTATGTTATTACTATAAAATTAATATAATTTTATCATATCAAATAGTAATCATCGATAATTCACCGGAATAGTATATTAATTAAATACGGGATGCTATATTTGCATATGCAAAATATAATATTATTAAACATTATTGGATAGTGCATTATATTTATTTTTCACAATAATAAAATTTTACTATATATTTTTCTTTATTTCTTTTTAACTTGATACATATTGACCCAACACAAATTCTAAGAAAATAATCATTAGAAATTTATTTTATTAATTTTGTACTTTAAAAATTTAAAGTTAAGTTTAAATATTAGTATTTCTATATAAGAAAAAAATAATTTTAAAATTTAAATTTACTAAAATAAATAAATAAATAAAAAGATTAATTTTCTATATAAAGTCAATTAAAATAATAAAATTGATTTATTTTAAATATTTAGTTGTAATTAATTAAGATAATTTTTTATTTTGCCATAATTTATGCTGCACCGATAAAATTTTGAGAGTTGAATAGAACTTTTATCTATTTTTAAAAAAGTATTTTAACTTGTTAATTATTGTGATTTATAATAATTTTTCCGTAATTATCAAATAATATATTTGCTCTTTGTGTCCCAATTTATGTGGCTTCGATACAATTTTGAGAGTCAACTAAAATTTTATATATCTTTTAAATATTTTAAGTTGTTAATTATTATGATTTGCAGTACTTTTTCTTTTATCTCAATTTATGTGGCATTGCTAAAATAATGAGAGTCAATAAAATTTATATATGTCTTTTAAATATTTTAAGTTATTAATTATTGTGAGTTGTGGTAACAAATTAGTTTTGAACATGATAGCAAATTAAATAAAATAAAATAAAATTACTTCCAATATGTAGTTATAGTTAATTAATATAAATTAATAGAATATATTAAATATTTAAACCATTATAATGAAAAAATGGAATTATTATATATTGGGGTATGGTATGTAATTAAGTGGGAGTAGAGGTTTTTTTTTGGTAATTGCATAAGAGGTGGTCGAAAATAATTTTTTATTTTGTCATGATTTATGCTGCACCGATAAAATTTTGAGAGTTGAATAGAACTTTTATCTATTTTTAAAAAAGTATTTTAACTTGTTAATTATTGTGATTTATAATAATTTTTACGTAATTATCAAATAATATATTTACTCCTTGTGTCCCAATTTATGTGGCTTCGATACAATTTTGAGAGTCAACTAAAATTTTATATATCTTTTAAATATTTTAAGTTGTTAATTATTATGATTTGCAGTACTTTTTCTTTTATCTCAATTTATGTGGCATTGCTAAAATAATGAGAGTCAATAAAATTTATATATGTCTTTTAAATATTTTAAGTTATTAATTATTGTGATTTGTGGTAACAAATTAGTTTTGAACATGATAGTCAATTAAATAAAAAAAAATACTTTCAATATGTAGTTATAGTTAATTAATATAAATTAATAGAATATATTTAATATTTAAACCATTATGATGAAACAATAAAATAATTATATACTGGGATATGGTATGTAATTAAGTGAGAGTAAAGGGATGTTTTGGTAATTGGATAAGAGGTGGTCGAAACCACCTCTTCTATATAATAGAAAAATAAATAAATATATATATATATATATATATAGAGAGAGAGAGAGGGGGGGGGGGGGGGAGAGAGATGAAATAAATATAAAATATTTAAATATACAACTTGGCATAACCTCTCTTCTATATAATAGAAAAATAAATAAATATATATATAGAGAGAGAGAGAGAGAAAGAGGGGGGGGGGGGGGGGAGAGATGAAATAAATATAAAATATTTAAATAATCTAAAAAATAGTTTTTTGTTGTAAGATGCTAGTTCTTAAGATACAACTTGGCATAACCTCATGCTAAACTATTCTCTTTTATTATACACTAGACTATTCTCCTTTATTATATATATAGATATAGATTTTTAGCTATATATATAAAAAAAAAAAAAATATTTAATAATTAAGCATGTACTAAGTTAGAAAGAGAATGTCAAGATACTTTAATTACTTGTCCGTAATAAATTTGTTATGAAAAATAAAAATTTGAAGTAAGATTAATAAATACTTCTACAAAATATAAAGACAATAAACCCTTGAATCAATTTTGAATTTGATGGTATAAATAATTTTTAAGGTGTCACTATCATTTTTCATGACTCATCAATTTTGTAGCATTTAATAAGTTCAAATAATTGTTCAAATTTATCAAAATAGAAGAAAATTTGTAGAGTAATTAAAATTTAAATTACGGATAAAATTGACCAAAAAATTTGATGTGAGGACTACCAAAATGTCTAACTCTCTCTTGTATATAGTAATGATTGTGACACTAAAAGAAAGTTGAAGATTTTTTGGTTTTGGAAAATGATGGATGTTTCTAGAAATATTTTGGAGAAGAGAGGATATTTTTGAAATGAGTTTAATGAATGCCGAAAAGATGATTTTACCCTTGGTCGTCCTTGAACTCATCTTTCTATATATACTAGAGTGGCATGGCCCGTGTCATCACGAGCCCAACGTTAAGATATTTTTACTATGTATAATAAGTTAAATTGATATTAATTTGAATTATGAATTATAAAACATGAATACACAAAACATATTAACTACTTGGTAGTATTTTTCAAGGAGCCAAGTCTTACAAGATAATTATATATAACTTACTCATATAAACAATAAAATTTGATGCATTTAGAAGTTTATATCTTTATTCATATGATTGAGATTTGCTACATTAAGTAGAAAATTTGAGATTAAAATTGATACATAAGACTTGACATTTGTTGTATAAAATAGAGAATAATTGTTGAAAAAAAATAAAGGGTTATCTAGTCACTGCATATTACATCACATGTGGATTGCAATTAATAATCCACATTGTATTCCCTTACTAAACCGCCATAAACATCATTTGCTTTCATTTTCTCCTTCTCTTTTATTTGTCAGCTTGTTCTTTGAAGTTAAACTAAATTAATATTTTAAATTCAAATTTTAAGTGTTTCAAAAATTATATAGAAAAGAAAACGATAAGTTACCATCTTACATATTAATTTAAATTATCTGACTATGAGAACATGTTAAAACATACTTATGTAGATATTTTATTGAACTTTACTTTTGTATATGTTCCTTCTATTAAAATGTGGAGTCGTTTGTTAGAGTATACAAAAATAATGCCGATAGAATAGATTAATAATGTTTGCATTAATAATGTTTGTATTAGTAATATTGGTATTATTTATGCTAACATTATTTCTTACACACTGTTTGATGTAATGTATTAGAACTTGCATTTTTTCCATTTTGATATATTTAAACAAAAGTTTAAAAAAAAAAAAAATGGATTGCATATACATCCTAAGATTAATTTTTGTGACACAAATTGAATTTAGATAATCAATCATACTTTTAATATGTTTTTAGATATTTTAAGTTGTTAATATTGTAATCTATAATATTTTTTGTGTAATTTTTAAATAATATATGTCACTCTCTCTATCCAAACTTTTGTGGCATTGACAATCAATTGTATTTTTAAAATAATTTAAATTATTAATTATTGTGATTTATAATATTTTTCTTCTATTTCAATTTAAGTGACATTGATATAATTTTGAGAGTCAACCAAATATTTATATCATTTAAATTTTTTAAGTTGTTAATTATTGTGATTTATAGTATTTTTAAAGTATTTTATAAAAATATCTAATAGATTAAATTAATTTTAGACATTTCAAATTTTTAATTATTATAATTTATAATATTTTTTATGTAATTTTTAAAAAATATATGCTACACTCCTTGTCTAGAGTTTTGTATCACATCATCAATTATATTTTTTAAATAATTTAAATTTTTAATTATTATGTAAAACTTTTTCTACTATAATTTAAGTGACATGATGCTTAGATGACCATAATAATTAATTAGAGGTGATATAGTAAAATCACGATTGAAGCAGCAAAATAGATATGTCTTAAATAACTCACAACAACTAATTAGAAGTGATATAATAAAATTACTATAAAAGATACTTGTGAAAAAAAAAAGTAAGTGAAATCTCATATAAGACGTCAAGTTATTTTAAAATATCAAGAGTTAACTTATCATTTTATACCTATTTTATCTTTTTAATTAAATATTATTTATTTATTTAATACTTAGATGACTTATAATAATTAATTAGAGGTGATATTTAGTAAAATTATGATTAAAGCAGCTGAAACAAATATGTCATAAATGTCTATTCTATTATTTTATTAGATATTATTAATTTTTTAATATGTAAATAATTTATAATAATTACTTAGAAATGATATAGTAAAATCACGGAGCAAACAGCTGAAGCCGACTGGTCGACGGAGAGCTACTTTAAATACTTAGATGACCTATAATCATTAATTAGGGGTGACATTTAGTAAAATTACGATTAAAGCAACTGAAGCAAACATGTCATAAATGTCTATTTTGCTTTTCTTATTTAATATTAATAAATTTTTAATATATAAATAATTTATAATAATTAATGAAAAATGATATAATAGAAAGTAAAATTACGATTGAAGCAAATAAAATAGACATGTCATAAATGTCTATTCTTATTTTTTAAAATTAAATTATTTTTTTTAATATATAAATGACTTACAATAATTAATTAGGGTCAATATAATAAAATCACGATTGAAGCAATTAAAGCAGACAACATAAGCAGTCATATCGGAATTTTCTCTTCTATATATGAGGAAAAAAAATTAAATTAGGTGAAATTGTAGTAATAAATAAGAAAGTAAGTAAATTATATGTTTGATATGAAATTAAATAAAGAATAAAATTTATTTAACTGTATTAATAATTAGTTTTTACAATAAATTATCATCTCAATAATCAATTTACTTAAATATAATATATTTGAAACAATTTTATGTAATAAAAAGATAGATAAAAATAAAAAATAAATGGAAGATAGAGGGTCCACGTGTGTAGAAATATATGCAAGGCCACATGTGATGCCATTGTGGTAAATTTTATACTTGGCATTGTTGGTAATTAAAGAGAAAAGAATGGGCTTTTATTAAAACTTTTGATGAGGTTCAAAAAATAAATCATAAAAAATTATTAATTTGAGCTTAGAACTTATTTTAAAGACCTTAATACCCTTAATATTGAATTTAAAGACAAAAAACTCACATGTTGAAACCTTTGCTTCTAATATATAGAAAAGAAAAGAAAAGAAATATATATATATAAAATAATAATAATAATAATAAAAAAACGTAAATATGTATTTTAAAGAAATTGATTTTTCTTCTTATTATTATTACTTTTCTCTTGTCTCTTTGTCTTTGTTTTTTAAAAATTTCATTAATTACATATTCATATATTTTAAAAGTTTCGAGACATTGAATTTTTAGTAAACACAAAGAAAGCATCCAACTAAATCTAATTATAGTAGTATAATTATACCCAACTAAGTTTGATCATAGATGGAGAAGTATACTCCTATATAATGATAGTTCTCGTGGTGACATATACGTAATGACTATAGCTTTCTCAAATTATCTTCTTTTTTTTTTTCATTAGTTCTCTTCAAATGGTGTTTTAAACTTTTTCTATACTATTAGAGAAAATTTTAACTTTATTTTTTTAAAAAAGAAAAACTTGAAATAATATTTTGTATATTTTTTATTCTAACTTTGTAAAGTATATTGGATAATTGTCAAATAAAATTAGCATTATACAAATTGCAACTCAATTCAGCAATTGAAATTTTAAAATTTGTATAAGATGATATTAATGCGAAATAGTATAATAAATATTTAATTGTAGGTTTATATAAATTAAATGTATCGTGAGTTCTTTTTTTAAGGAAGAAAAATGTCTTGTTTACTTAATATAGGAACTGAACAATATAAATGTGATAATATCTATTAAGGAAATAATAGAATTGTTATATATATAAATATCATATTTTGTTGTTTTCTAAATGAAAATAATACTTAGAGTTATAAAATTACAAAAAATGTTTTACAGGTAAACAGTCAATAAGAACAATTTTTTTTTAAAGGAAAAACAAAATTACTATGTATAAATATCATACTTTTTCTATAAGATTAAAAAAAGAATAATTTATATTTAAAAACACCATCTAGTAAAAAAGGAAATTGATTGTGTAATGAAGGTGAAAATGGTGCATTTAAAGAAAGAAAGAGAAAGATTAAATTTAAGGGCGTGTTTGGTATGACGGAGAATATTTTTCAGAAAATGTTTTTCAATTTTCTCATGTTTGGTTGGCTTAAAGATTTTGGAAAATGTTTTCCAAATCAACTTATTTTCCTTAAATCTAAGGAAAATGAAGGAAAATGACTTCCCTTCAAAAGGTAAGGAAAATATTTTTCAAAACTTTCTTTCAACTTCACTCTTAAATTGAAATATTCATACAACTCTCAAAATCACCCACCCTTATTCCGACCCCCAATCCCCCACCCCCTACCATCCTCCCCCCAAAAAATATAATTTATTTAAAAACAAAAACAATTTTTTTCTTACCACACTCTTACTACCTATTTTGACAACCTCAACCCCCCACCTATCAACCCCCTTCCCCAAAAAAATTATTTCTTTTAGTTTTTTTTAAAAAAATAAAACTTTTCTTCTTATCTCATCCTTCTTATCCTATTCATTTTCATTATTTTTGTTAAATATATATACAAATATTTTTAGAAAAATATATACTCACCCAGTTTAAATAACGAAGACAAGAATATACTTAAGAAACAACTTATTTTTTTAGAAAACATTTTTCCTCCTTCATATCAAACACACCCTAAAAAAGTATTTTTCAGAGTCATAAATTATTTTTACTCTTTAGCTAAGCACTAAAATGTATTTTCTGAAAAATAATTTTTCATTCACCAATCAAACACTAGAAAATATTTTTCATCCACCAACCAAACATAAGAAAATAAATAAGAAACCAACTTATTTTTCAGGAAGACATTTTCCTTCATACCAAATACACCCTAAAATGAGGTCCATAGTAAGAGATTTAATGAAAGTAGTTATTTCATAACTTTAAAATTACTATTATACTCTTGATCATCCCAACTACTCACTCTTTTATATAATAAAAATTAAAATTACAATAATTAATATATAATATAGAGTATAATAAAAGGAAGAGCAAATCAGATAATCATGGTGAGGGTTAAACAGGCATTTTCATCCGAAAGGCCACAACAACACTTCGCTTTCATTTTCCACTTGTCCTGACCCCACATTGAGCGTCAACACACAACTGTCCTGACCCTACGACAGACTTCAAATTATTTATCAATAAAAAAAGTACAGTTAAATTTATGAAGAATCAAAAATGCACATTGCAGTTTAATTATTTAAGATCAAGTTATTAACGGTATATTGTTATTTCGATAAGCGTGAACGGAGTAGGAATGACAAAGTAAGTAAACAGCTAGTAAGCTAGATGAAGTTGTTGGTCTCGTTATTGTAAGCACACTTGATTCAGAAATGTGACCTTTAATATTGTTGAATTGTTTGAAATTAAAATGTCCTTACAAATGCAGAAAAAAAAATGGCTCCATTTGAGTCCTAGATGAGTACATCCAACGGGTATTATTGACCACAGGACAATATCGTTAGCGGTGCTAATATGCTCAGACCATTTGTACAATATTGTCGACATATGTCCTTTTAGAGTCTGTTTGGGATTGCTGTTACAAAACTGCTTGTTAGTAAAGAGAGAATAAAGAGTAATTCTTATTTCTCTTGAGAGATGAATAACAATGAAGGAAAACTCATTTATTTATAAGGGAAAACTAACCTTGGGATTTGTAACTTTACCATAACTAGACATGCAATATATGGTAAAGTAGGTATTCACTATATATGATAAAGTAGACATTCATTATATATGACACTATATTTATAACACCCCCTCTTAAATGTTTAATTGATAGATAATACGCATATAGGCTGCCTCATTAAAAACCTTACAAGAAAAATTCAGTAGGACAGAACCTCGTAAGGGAAAAAGAGTACAACACGTATTAACTCCCCCTAATGATAACATCCTTGAATCTTTGCATCCCGATCTTGTGCACCATCTTCTTAAAAGTTGCAATTGGAGGACTTGATTAATAAATCAGTCACATTGTCACTTGAACGAATCTGTTGCACGTTAATATCACCATTCTCTTGTAGCTCATGTATGTAGAAAAGTTTTGATGAAGTGTGCTTCGTTTTATCTCCTTTTATGAATCCCCCATTGAGATGTGCTATGCATGTTGCATTATCTCTGTATAAAATTATGGGTACATTGTCACATTTCAAACTACATTTTTCTCGAATGAGATGTATCATGGACCTCAACCATAAACATTCTCAGCTAGCTTCATGAATAGCTATTATCTCATTATGGTTCAATAAAATGGCTACGATAGACTGCTTTGTATATCTCCAAGATATGAAAATATCCTCACATATGAACACATAGCCTGTTTGAGATCGAGATTTATGCGGGTTAATTAAATACTCAGCATCAGCATAATCAATAAGATCGAGAATGCAATCTTTATAATAATATAAGATCATGTGTTTGATCCCATTTCGATGTCTCCTAGTAGAAGCAAAACTATATCTTGCTAACAAATTAATCGAAAAGGCTATATCAGGTCTTGTAGTATTTGTAAGATATATTTTGTCAAGTGACAATATTCAGCATTTCATGTGTGACATCTTCAAGCGTGTGGAGTGTAAATCAAATAAGTTTTCAATTACCAAGATGCACCCTTTCATGTTACTTGAAAAATATTTCTACATCAGCAGGCTTAAATAAACGTATAATTCAGATCCTCGTAATCTTTCACAATATTGCGCCAATATTGTATCAAAGATATTGATGATATATCATTTCGTATCGGTTCACAATGCGATATAACATTTTGAGATCTCATCACTTCATTATTTTCAGGTACTTAAACCTCTTATAAAGTTTCAAGAAGTGTTATGTCATGGGCTCTTCAAGAGCACATTGTCTTCCTATTATGATTATTTGCTCCTTATCTTTTTCAAAGATTATTTCATTTGGAATCGATTGGTCTATCATGCTTCACGCATGCATAGACTTTGTCCTTTATGAACACAAAATAGAAGCACTTGCAGCTTAAATATGAGATGCGTTTAGCATTTGACTTGAATTATCTTTTGAATGAGGATACGATGATGATTCCTAACATATTTCATAGTTGCTTATAATCTCCCCCTTATGTTAGGAAAACTAACATACATCCTACATCTTCTTTGAGGAATCCATCTTTATGCATCATGGTATATTCATTAATCGTATACCGCATATCAAAATTATTAGATGGACAATGTGTGATTCCTGACTTAGAACCAACTTTGAGAAGAAATTAATCATAATTTATTGGTCTAATGCATACAAGTGTTATTATATGCAACATATCATATTTCAGACTAGCACATGAAGTTTTGTTCTCATTAGCAATGGTTTAGCTATTTATCAAAGGTGTTCGATGCTAAACCATCATCATCAAGATAAGGTTCGGGTCGTGACATGAAGGCACCTATTTATAAAAGAAAAATCTATGAATAGTAAAATGGATCCCACATTCGAGTCCTAAGCATAGTGGATCTACTGTGTAGGAATCTGCCAATAGTACTAAGGGTCCCATATCTGGGTCCCATGCATTGTGAATTTACTATGAAGGCATCTGGGAATAGTATATCATACTTTATTCTTCCCTTTTAATTTTTTAAGAAATTCCTCCGTTCTTGCAATGGCATCTTCTGACAGAGGTCTATCTGAAGGAATAGGTTGTGAGTCTTCAACATCTTCTTCGGCGATATCATCGCTGGTTATACTTTTTATTGAAGTGTCTGATTTATCATGACTATCAATTGATTTCATCAGATTTTTTTGGATTTCTTCCAAATAGTTTTCTATTATTTCAATTCTGTCGCATGTACAACGATTCTCCTTGCAATATGTTTTAGTGAATTTTCCTTGATAATATTTTGTCGAGGGGCTACTGAATATTCTTGAACCTTATTTTGAATAGAGTCCAAGAGTCCCTGTCCATGCAATATTTTTGTTTTGGGATCCTTTTTCATTAATTTGTCCCAAAAATTATTATAAAATACCCTGTATAAATATGGGATTTGTTCTCCTGTGAATCCAAATTCTGGAGCCTATTTATGAATCCGAGGAATAGAAAATTCAAGGAAGAAATTCATTTGATTAATTTTATCCAGATTGCAGATATGATCTGCATGATATAATTCTTTTAACTGAGGAGAGATTTTGGCCCATTCTTTGTATAACTTTAAAAATGGATCTGGCAATATCTGAATGGTTGGACCATGATAGGACCACCATTTTAAAAACCAATTTGGAATTAGTTTTGCAAAGGTCTTGCGCATACCTGTATAAACCAAGTATGCTTACGTCTATCATTATTATAATAAAGGACTTTATCAAAGGCCTGAATATAGTCCCAATAAGTGAAATTTATTTTTGAACCTTTGAGCAATATCTGCTTTTCTGTCATAGTGGTAATTCCCCAATCTTCTACGGATATAATCCGTTTAATAACAATTTTAGAGAAGTCATAAACATTCTCTTCACAGTTATATCTGGAGAAATGTTCGCATTCTGCACTACCTATGGTATTGAGAATAGTTTCATAATAAGTGCGGATTTTGTATGACTCACCCGAAAAATATAAATTATTCATCAAATATTTGTGAAGTATCTTCCACCGTTTATTTCACCTCTGAATCTCAGAGTTTTCAATAAGAAATATCATTTCTTTGTTTTCTAGCCTTTCATAAGGTTTGATATCATCATTATCGTTTGCAATTGAAGCAAATGTATCACTTTGCTTTTGAGCTGCTAAATAAGCTTGCAATTGTCCGTATAATGGACTATCTTCCAGAAAATCATCCAGATGGATAGAGGTAAATGATGAAGATTCGCCTATCTGCGATACCTTGGAGTTTATCAAACTCCTATTTCGCATAACGGGGGAATTAGATGAGGATCCGTATGATGATCCCTGAGAATATGATTTGTTTGGGGATGATCTTCCCCTTCCACCGGAGGCTGATCTTCCTCCTGAGCTGCCCTGTCCTTTTCCTCTAGCCATCTGCCATGGAGGGCCAGTAACCATACTACAAATAGCACAATCAATCAGATATTTCCAAATCATACCAGTCAATATCTCTAATTTCTTCATAATTAAAGACAAAAAATTCTCCTTCAATCATATCATTGATCACTTTATCAATTATAAGATTTTGAATGTCTCTGTATAATGAAATCACTTTTAAAATGGTAATTAAAGTTTTTTTAGTAAGAAATGATGTATAAAAAATTATTTTAAATGAGATATTCTCTAGATAAGAAATCAGGGAGGGAATTATCAATTCCTTTTTATACTGAATATCAAAATCAAAAGGGGCTAATTGGGCTTGCCACCTTGCAAATATTAACTTTGAAGCATCATGTTTAAAATCTTTATCAAACATATACTTCACAGATTGAGCATAAGTTTTTATCAAAAACTTTTGATTATAAAGATCATCCTAAAATTTTAGAACGCATTTAACAATGGTTAGCATTTCATGAGCTACCATAGCATATTTTCTCTGACTGTCAATCCATTTAGCTGAATAAAATCTTTTCAAGTATTCAGTTTTATTATAGGGATTAACTTGTTTCAATATTCCACCATAACCAATATTAGATGTATCTGTCTCAATGTTTTTTGCCAAGCAGGATTGGCTAAATTTAAACATGATAAAGTTTTAACACTCTGTTTAATACGTTTAACAAGATTTGTATGACTATCCGTCCACGATCCTTTATAATCCCTTTTTAGCCTATCATATAACGAGAATAAATCACGAGATAAATTCTCATAAAAAGGGAAAATATAATTTAAGCTTCCCAAAAATCTTTGTAATTGAGTCCTGTCAGTTATAACATCATGAAATTTAGAAGCAAAATCAATGGATCTCTGAATGAGAGAAAAATCTAACATCTGTTTGAAATAAACTCATTTTTGACTTAGATATCACCAAACCATTCGGTATCACAATTTTCTTAAAAATATCAAGATGCTTGATATGTAATTCAAATGTTTTAGAAAACACAAGAATGTCATCAATATAAACGATGATGAAATCCATATAAGGATTAAATATATCATTCATTATCTTCTGAAATTCTGATGGGGCATTTTTCAAACCAAACGAAATGACATTTCATTCATATTTCCCCAAAAGAACATTAAATGTAGTTCTATAAGTATGCTCTTTAAATATTTGAATCTGTCAATATCCCGATTTCAAATCGAACTTTAAAAAATATATTGGCGTCGTATAAACGAGATAATAAATCCTTTTTATTTGGAATAGGATACCTAATATATTTTAAATATTTATTCAAAGGTTTATAATTTATCACCAACCTAGGAATACCGCATTTTTTTTCTGCTACGTTATTAACATAAAAAACAGTACACGACCTGGGAGATTTTGAAGGCTTTATCAAACTCTTTTGTAACAGATTATCAATCTCTTTTTTGCAGAATTCAACTAATTCAGCATTCATTTGACAGGGTCGTGATTTTGTTGGGATATCATCCCCACAGAAATTATCTTCATAAGGAAGAGTAACAATATGCCTTTTGCGATTCCAAAAAGCATTGGGGTGATCAGCATAAATATGAACAATCAATTTTTTGGAAATTAACTCAATATTTTTCTGTACCTTAGCAGATTTTATTGTATCACAAATATTCATGCTAAGTAATTTAAGCTGTAAAAAATTAACATGTTTTTGCTTCATATCAATTAAAGCATTAATATCTCTAATTACGGGGCTTGTAACAAAAGAATAAGATATCTCTTTATTTTTGTAAGTAGCAGTAAATCCTTTTGCATCAATATGAGTATAAGGATAAATAACATTTATAAAAGGAGTTTCAAGTATAATTGGAGAGTATAATTGATTTTTTACCAAAAAGAAGAAATGCGGTATGCATATTTTATTCTGGCAAATATGAGTGTTTGACAATTTATACTCTATATCAAGAGTATGTCCAGATGCAGATTTAACTACATGAGTGGTTTTATGAAAGTATTTTGTAGGGACTAACCCTTCTTGTATGCAGCTAACATCTGCTCCACTATCAATCATAGCAATATTAGTTACTGAAAAATAATTATCAATCAAAAGAGTACATTTAATATACCATTTATGAGCAGTAACAATTTGCATCATTCCCCAAAAATAATTATTTTTTAAATCAAGAGAATTTTGAATATCATCGATATCACTTTCTTCGGAATTTTTTTCTTTTCCTTTGGAAATTTTTGTGGGAGAAATATCTTCCTCAATTTGCAAAATTCTGTGATCACAAATCATTTGATTTTGTTTAAGAGATTTAATCTCTTTTTTCAAGTTTTCAACTTCAATTTTTAAATCATCAAAAAAAGTATCTTTACCAGGAGCATAACTCATAGCAAGACGTCTATTAACCTCTGATATAGAATAAGGCATAAAATAATTGCTTTCAGCAGTTTTAGAAGTAAAAGTATGGTTATCAGCAGTTTTAAAAGTACTAGGTTTTGAACTAATAGATAAATTAATAATCTTTTTCCATAGTTTCTCATCCGAAACTTCTTTCAAAAGTTCTAACACATTATTAGAAGTAATGATTTAAAAATTTAAATCTTCAAACTGGGATTGCAAATTATAAAATGCATCATCACAAGTGCAGGTATCACCTTGGCAATCAGAACAAACATTAGCATTATCACTATCAGATAAATCAGGCAACTCAATATCATTTTCTGATTTAGATTCAACATTATAATCAAATTTCGATCTTGAGGTGTATAATAAACCATAAACTTGATCATGCACATCATCAGCAAGACCTGAAGATTTAAGCTTTTGAAGCTTACAATTTGGAGAAATATGCCCAAAGTTACCACATCTGAACACTTAATCTTAGCAAGATCTCTCTTAGACCTATTTTTGATAAATCTAGTAGATTTCCTATAGGCTTTTCTAGTTTAATGTTCTTCTTTGGACCTATATCTAGATCTCTTATTTTTGTAAGGCTGCTCACTTTTGAAATATCTATGTCATTTTTTTCTGGAAGTGGAAGCTGGTTCAGGTATACCAAACTGGTTACAAAAATCTCCTATCTGAGATTTTTCTCTAAGTTTATCAAGCTTAAGTTGTCTAGACAATTTTGAACTCATTACACAGGTTTAGCCCTTCTTGTGTAGAAGCTGCTATCAAATGACCATAGGTATACTTTTCTCAAGAAATTTCACCAAAGGAGTCTCTAAGAGTTTTTATAACCTTTTCAACAAATAATGGAGGAAGTCCGTCTATAAACTTGGCCTTCAATGTGCATATCTATTTTCGGGTAATTTCATGACCCAACTTAAAAAGGTATCCTTATACCACCTAAATTTTTCTAAGGTCTTACATCTAATCCCATTCAAGAGAGTATGAATGTTTTTGTACTGATTGGTGAATCTACCATTAAAATATTCTAAAATTATAAGAACGAGTGTATAAACAACATCTTTCCTATTTGCCACTAGGGCTCTTCCTAGGTTATCAACCCCTGGAGCATTAGCTACAACATTAAAAATTGACTCTCTTTGCTCATGAGTCAAAATTGTCCCACCAGCCACAGAGTTGGCCAGTAAAACCAACAACTATCATTTTACAGATAACTTTATCTATTCTATTTTCTCTGTTACCAGTGGCTTTGCACACTTTTGAATACATCATAATGAGATGTACGAGGATTGTTAATTTCCTCTCAGTTAATCCATCAAGGTTCCATTCATAAATATCGTCTCCGCTATAAGATGTATTAGTCTGATTCCAATCCCTTTTCTCTATTAGAACATCTTGAGGAGTGGATCGCGGATAGCAATAAATTTGCATGCGGGGTAAATTGGCATATCTGGGAATTTTATCCGGCTGTTTTCTAATCATTCTTTTAAGCTTATTAAGCTCTGACTTGGTCTGATTTTTCAAATCAGGAGTGGATTCTAGGCTATCAGCAAAGGCATTAAACAAATCAATAGGTCTAATATTTAAACCAGAAAACTTTTTAAGAAGAAGTTGTTCTAAATCATACAAAGGCGATTTAAGTTGAAATCCTTCAATATCAGGGGGCCTTTGAATACTGGTTTTAGTCGTCAAATCTTCTGTCTTACTTTTTGGAGAAGAAGCAATATCAGTAGAGTTTGGCCTAATACTCAGTTTTTTTATCAAATCAGTTAACTCATCGAGCTTTTTATCAAGAAAAGAAATATGTTCTCCTAAAACTTTCACATATAAGCTCAAATAATTATTTTGAAAAATTAAATTATTAATTTCTGCAACAGTTACCTTAGCGACTTCATTATCAATGAATTTTTAAATGCAGAAAAGGTAATACCAGTATTATTTGGCAAAATAAAAGGAGCTTGGGGAGGGTAAGCAGTTCTAACAATGTTACCACTATTATCTTGATATGATCTTTCAAGCACCTTAACATACAATGACAAGTATATGGTTATAAACCAAGGCACAAAATACATAATTTGATTATGCAATTCATACATTTCATAGAATTCTTGAGAAATATTATTCATCTCATCAGGACTATAAGTCTTAAAAAACCAAGTTCTAAACTAGTTTTATTTTTTATCAAAAAATTCTTTGTTAATTTAATTTCTTGCTTGGGGATCCAGGACTAAAATTGATTTGGTGTAGAATCATTAAATACATACGGATCAAAGTTCATTTCAGAAGTAGTAGGAATATCTCTATCAGAAATATTGTCATTATCTTGAACAATTTTTGTTCGAGGATTGACTTTAACTTTCTCTACAAATCTTGTAGAAACTGAGTCAATTGTGTGCAAAGAAGCTGTAATAGTTTTACAGGAAAAATATGATGCATAGCAGGTAATAATTTAGGCATGGAGAATGAATGTCTGTTATAAACAGTAGACCTTTCATCGAATTGAATACAAATCCTACCATCTTGATTTTGAGTCACATGCGATAATTCACTATTAGTTAAATCATCAGTGACTTGATTTGGAGATATAACCGGATTTAAGGTCCAAGTAGTGGAAAAATCAATCTCATCCCATTTAATAGGTCTCCTTGTGGTGACCTTAGACCATGAAAAATTAGTCTCGACTAATATAGTCTGATCCGATGTATCGTATAACTTACATCGAGGATTTAAAGTAGTTAATAATCTGTAATAAATTCTGTATGACAGACAAATAAGTTCAGATCCAGGCGCATAATTATATTCATGCGTTTTCATATATAATGTTAAAAGCATCAAGTATATTTGCGTCAGTAAAAAATAATTGTAAATTTGATTGAGTATTGAAATAAACTCGACCATAGACCACAGTGAATTCAGTCGAACCCATTAGAGACTTTCTGAAATTCAAATTTCTTGCATCTCTAAGAGCTGCTAAAAATGTCTCTGGTAACCCTTTAAGAGTTAAAGGTTTAAAAACAATTTGAACCAACCTAATGTGCATAAATTGTAATGATTCTTATGCAAATTAATGTCTTGCTTATTTAATAAATGAATCGTTTGTTCAGAAGAATTTAATGCTAAAGACTGTTAAGTTGTTTTTATCATTTGTTTAGAAAAAACTTTATCAAACCAACCATAATCATAAATGATTTTTATATCAACTTTTGAAATAGTCCACTTGTTTAACAAGTCAAGATTTTGAGGTATAACTATCTCTTCAAGTCGAGTACTTTTAGTACTCACATCTCCCATTTTCATGAGTAGAAAAATTTCATATTTATGCTGAATAGTTCAGATCTATTATTTAATGATCATAGATTTCTATAATTGAATTATATAGTAAATTTTAGTAAATATCGTCTTGTGTTTTAATGGATTGCTTGATAATATATATATATATAAAAAAAAAAATTATTTTTATTTTTCTATTTTAGCAACCATAAATATGTCATTTTGTTTTCTATATTATGTTTTACTTACAAAAATTTATATTTTTTTTGTTCCTAATCTATGATACCAACCTTTGGTAGTCATCATAAAGAACTAATTTTTAATATTGTTCTAATCTTAAAAATCATGTAATAAATAAGATAGCTTAATAAATAATAAATAATATATTATTTTTGTTATTTTTTTTAGGGGACATGAAAAAAATAATCAATAGTTATAAAAGGATGAATAGTATATTCTTTTATGATGAGTGTAAAAGATAAACATGAAAAATAAATGCACCAAATGAAATAAATTATTAATTTAATTTTTTTATTATTTAAATCATCATTAAGTTAAATTGAGTAAATACTCTTAATTACGATCGTAATTGTTCTTATATATACTTGAAGTCACTGAAATAATTTATTGTATAAGATAAAAGAAATTAAATTTTGTAAAAAGTCTTACCACATGAAATTATGAATGAAATTAAAACTCAATAAATATTAAAATAAATTTATTTCTATCTATGATAGAGAAATTACATAAACATAACAACAACAACAACAACAAATTCAGTGTAGTCCCCACAATAAATTTATAAAAATATCAATATTTATATTTATGATCTTCATCGAATTGTAATTATTAATATATTTTAAATCATATTAGTATTTTATAAAATATTAAATTACTTATGACCTTTTGATATATTTTAATTCTTCAACAATACTTTCTTTCATATAAATTAAATTTTATTTAAAAATATTTAATTATGTGATTAAGAATTTTAATAAATATAAATTAATTTTAAAAAGTTTATTTAACATGTTCGTCATTAAATTATATTAATTATAAAATTTAAATATAATATAAATTATATTTTAAATTTTTAATTATTTTTTTTATAATTTAAGTTTGGGCTCGTGCTACGGCCTCGTGAAACTAGTAATACAATTTACAATACACAATAACGTCAGTAACAATATATTACAACCGTCCAAACAGTGTTACACTCCCTTTGCCGACAAGAACTTCTCAGTTCTCTGGCTACTAGTAACGTGTAGGGACTCTCAACTTGTCTATTTTCCTTCCACCCGTCATGAGAATTATAATTTTTTAAAAATTAGAGTTAAAGTTAAAGTTGGAGTTGAAATTGTATTTGATTATGAATATAAATTAAAATTATTTTTAAAATTTTGTGAGAAAAATATGAGTGCAAAAAATAAAAATAAGTAAAACTTGTTTTCACTTTTTTCAAATACAATTTCGAAATTATATTTAAAATTCTAATGGCTAAACAAATACAATTTTCACTTTTTTTACTAAAATAAAATAATTTTTCAAAAAAAAAAGTAAAATCTTTTCATGGCCAAACGGCTACTTAATTTGAATTTGAATTTTTCTGCTTTTCTTAGTTTCTATATAATAGAAGCACTGGTTTCGACCAGTGCTTCATCAATTACTATACTATTCCTAATTATTTCGTGATTTACTATATTACACCTAATTAATTATTATAATTCATTTATATATTAGAATTAATAATATTTTTTTATTATATTACCCCTAATTAATTATTATAACTCATTAGTATATTAGAATTAATAATATTTAATTAAAAAATAGATATTTATAACGTTTGTTTCAGCTGCTTTAACGGTGATTTTACTATATCATTCCCAATTAATTATTATAAGTCATTTATGTATTAAAAATTTAATAATATTTAATTTAAAAAATAGATGACATGTCTGCCTATATTACCCCTAATTACTCCGTGATTTATTATATTATTCCTAATTAATTACTATAAGTCATTTATCTATTAGAATTAATTAATTATTAAGTCATTTATATATTAAATTAATAATATTTAATTAAAAAAAGATATTTATAACGTTTGTTTCAGCTGCTTTAATCGTGATTTTACTATATCATTCATAATTAATTATTATAAATCATTTATGTATTAAAAAATTAATAATATTTAATTAAAAAAAATAGTTGCTTCGTCATTTACTATATTACCCCTAATTGCTCCGTGATTTACTATATTACCCCTAATTAATTATTATAAATTATTTATATATTATAATTAATAATATTTTTTTACTATATTACTCTAATTAATTATTATAAGTCATTTATATATTAAAATTAATAATATTTAATTAAAACAATAGATATTTGTGATGTTTGTTTCAGCTGCTTTAATCGTGATTTTACTATATCATCCCTGATTAATTATTATAAGTTATTTAAGTATTAAAAAATTAATAATTTTTAATTAAAAAAATCAGTTGCTTCGTCATTTACTATATTACCCCTAATTGCTCCGTGATTTACTATATTACCCCTAATTAATTATTATAATTCATTTATATATTAGAATTAATAATATTTTTTATTATATTATTGCTAATTAATTATTATAAGACATTTATATATTAAAATTAATATTATTTAATTAAAAAAATAGATATTTATGACGTTTGTTTCAGCTGCTTTAACCGTGATTTAACTATATCATCCCTAATTAATTAGTATAAGTCATTTATGTATTAAAAAATTAATAATATTTAATTAAAAAAATAGATGACATGTCTGTCTATGGTTTCGACCAGTGCTTCGTCTATATTACCCCTAATTGCTCCATGATTTACTATATTACCCCTAATTAATTATTATAAGTCATTTATACATTAGAATTAATTATATTTTTTATTATATTACCCCTAATTAATTATTATAGGTCATTTATATATTAGAATTAATAATATTTAATTAAAAAAATAGATATTTATGACGTTTGTTTCAGCTTCTTTAACCATGATTTTACTATATCATCCCTGATTAATTATTATAAGTCATTTATGTACTAAAAAATTAATAATATTTAATTAAAAAATGGATGACATGTTTGCCTATATTACCCCTAATTGCTCCGTGATTTATTATATTATCTCTAATTAATTATTATAAGTCATTTTTATATTAGAATTAATCATATTTTTTACTATATTACCCCTAATTAATTATTATAAGTCATTTATATATTAGAATTAATAATATTTAATTAAAAAAATAAATATTTATGACGTTTGTTTCAATTGCTTTAACCGTAATTTTACTATATCATCCCTAATTAATTATTATAAGTCATTTATGTATTAAAAATTAATAATATTTAATTAAAAAAACCAACTGCTTAGTCATTTACTATATTACCCTAATTGCTCAGTGATTTATTATATTACCCCTAATTAATTATTATAAGTTATTTATATATTAAAATTAATAATATTTTTTTATTATATTATCCCTAATTAATTATTATAAGTCATTTATATATTAGAATTAATAATATTTAATTAAAAATAGATATTTATGACGTTTGTTTCAGCTGCTTTAACTATGATTTTACTATATCATCCCTAATTAATTATTGTAAGTTATTTATGTATTAAAAAATTAATAATATTTAATTAAAAATATTATTATAAGTCATTTATATATTAGAATTAATAATTATTTTTTACTATATTACTCCTAATTAATTATTATAAGTTATTTATATATTAGAATTAATAATATTTAATTAAAAAATAGATGACATGTCTGCTGCAGCTGCTTCAACCATAATTTTGCTAAATATTGCTTATAATGAATTATTATGAGTCATCTAAGTGTTAAAAATTTAATCATATTTTTTTCTAAAAAAAATAGACATAAAATGATAAATTAACTCTTGATGTATTAAATTAAGTTGACCTCTTTCAACCGTGATTTCACTGTATCATCCCTAATTAATTATTATAAGTTATTTATGTATTTTTTTTTTTAATATTTAATTAAAACATTGGTTTCGACATGGCTGCTTCAAGAGTTGTGCCGTGATTTTATTATATCACCCCTAATTAATTATTATAAGTTATTATTAATAGTATTTAATTAAAACAAGAAAAATATGCGTTTATTACATGTTTGTTGCAGCTACTTCAATCATAATCATCTTTGAGAAGATGATCCAAGACTTTGTTGTTAATTGAAGTATCTTTTGTTCCAGTTTTTATATGAAATAATCCTATGAATATTAGTTCTACATCTTTTCTATATTTTGTAACATGTCTCAATCTTATCATCAAACAATTAAAATAACCTGACTACACGACACATTACACTTTTTTATCATGTGAAAAAAAATTATCTTATAAAACTTCACTCCTTAACAAGTAGCGTCAAATAGTTATTATTTAAAAAATTATCGTTTTAAATCAATGTACATTTATGTTTGTATCTCATCAATATCGAATATTGGTGCTAAAAGATGTCTATAGTGTTGGGCCCATGCTGACACAGACCATGCACCTCTAGTTTATTAATAGTATTACGTTACTCCACGTGTTTCATTTTAATTGTCTTTACTTTAGTTTATGTTATTTTAAAAATATAAATATAATTTTAAATTATTTTTATTTATTATTTTTTGAGAACTAAAGAATATTAAAAAAATTAATTACTTAATTTTAATATTACAATTCTTAGAAGATATTTTCTTAGCTAATGTTGTTCTTTTTGTGGGGTACAACAGTTCAACGTGGTGGCAAGTAAAGGTTTGGGGCAGTTGATAGAAAATAACGGGTACACTATCTCCATCTCTTCTTTTGTGGATAAGGATGAGTGGAATCCATGTTATTGTGCATGTATTCGATACTTTCATTTCAATTCACATGACTATTGGCCCGTTTGAATAGAATCTATATAATATAAAGGAATCTATATTTATGTATATTTTAAAGCAGTGGATGAAATATCATAATTAATAAATGACAAGTTATTAAAAAGTCACTTGATAATTTTTAGGATAAAATTTAACAGTGTTATAATAAAATTTTTAAATTAAAAATATTTAAATTTAAAAATACATTATCCTATTAAAATTATTTTTTTCATTAGCTTAAAAATAAAAATTCATTACTAAAGAGTTTTAAATAGACTTTACTTTTTGTTAAATTTATCTCTTTTAAAATTTAAATATTATATAATATATCTGAATATAATTTATTTAAATATTAAATTATAGTCATGATGATGATAATAATAATAATAACAATAATAATAATAATAATAATAAAATTATAATGAAGATGATGATAATAACAGTAACAATAATAATAACAACTAAGAGGTCGTTTGGTTTGAAAACAAGTTATACTGGAATAAGTTATGCTGAGATTAGTTATCCTGAGATAAGTAATTCTGGTATAATTTTTTAGTGGCTATTTGATTTGTGGTACTAAAAATAATATGTAGTGCATTGTTTGTAAAAATATATTGTTTGTTTACTAAAATACCCCCCACTTTAGTTAATTTGATTATTTTTATATTTGTATTCCTATGGGTTTTCTTTTTTTTTTTTGTTCCAGAAAACCTGTAATTCATATTTCATGACAACAAAACTATGATACAAACTCCACACATACATTTTTCCTCAATATGAGACATTTGTTCTAGATAGATCTCAGTGAAAAGGTTTGGGGGGGCTATCACTCCACTCTCAAGTAAAATAGTGTGAAGTTTTTGAGCTAGTTGTGGATTTTCTTTGGCAGCATCAATCATGTACTGTGAAGCATCTTTTAGCCAAATCCATTTGCATTGCTTCGTCCATCTGGAAATACTCTCTTGCAGCATATCTTAGTTCAGACTCAATGTTTTTAGGTGTGAAAAATCTTACTGTTGGACTTGATCTTGTTGCGTTGCACAATCTAAGATGGATCAACAGATTAACTTTCTGAAATGCAATCTGCACATGGAAAGTATGTTGATATGAAATTAGAAAGATTTTCCATTGGAGAGTTAAACAGAATGAAGTTCCTAAACCTCAGTATTTGTGTTTCAAGCGAAATATTGCAGTACTGGTTTTCACTCACAAATCTTCAACCTTCGCGTAGTATTTTTCCTAGTGAAGTTCATGTCCCCACCATAATGAACTCTGGCAGGTTTCTTTTAACTTCAACAACTCTTTTTTTCATTTAAACTAAAATATCATTCAAACGCGTACTTAAACTGACATCAGGCTGTAACTTGAGCTGCTAAATTTAAGCATAAGCATTGAAAACACTGACGTAGGTGAAGGGGCAAAAATAAATATAGCGAAATATTCAGCACATTGCTCAAATTGACTCCACGATGTCCATCAACACATTGAGTGACTGAAATAACATACTAGGAAGGAGTGACTGGAACATACACCATTTAACAGTTCCAACAGTTATTATAGCAAAATATAAGAAATGAGGGAGGAGTATTTACCTCCAAGCGCCTGTCTCTGCTAGGAAGTGTTTCATCAGTGCAAACGGAGATCTTCGGTTGCTTCTTAATATGCCATCTTTTATACTTGATAGGGAATAGGAATAACCACCTACTATGTACTGGAAGTCAGAGAAAAAAGATCTCCTATCGATCATGCCTCTAGGATGACCAACCCTGATCACCGCATGAATGGCCATAGCATTATACAAATTTAGAAATAAGACTAGCTTCTCATCTGCTGAAAGCGTTAGAATGTTCACCCTGTGGAGATCCTGAACCAATTTTGTATATCTGCACTTAAACGACAACAAAAAGTTTAGATATCATACAATCCGACTATGTTATATAAAGGTTATCAGAAATGCAATTTAAAAAATACTAAAGAAACGAGATGAATTAACTTTTCTTTCAGGCTGGTCAAGGAATGAGTTGTCAAAAGATACTCGCAAACTATTAGCCACAGTTTCTAACTAAAATAAGTCAACTTTACACACAACAAAAATAGTTACTTATCATCAATCTATCCTAATAGAAGTTCGAAGCAGGCACCTCTTTGTTGATGGGCCTGCTTTATATCCAGGATATTTTTGAAACTTCAAACCTCCTCGTTGATGTGTCTGCTTCATGCTGAAGATATTTTTTGAAATTTCTAGTTATATTAGCGAGTCACTCAATATTTATTCGAAGCTATGCAATTTATAACTGCCCACATTATAAGTAATGATGAATTCTATCAGGTATATTGGAATTAGCCTTCATTATTTTCTTAAGATACGATAGCAAAGCCAGTAAGCACAAGAAAGAATGCAAGTATCTAGCGAGACCCGGAAGTTCCAAGTGTAGAAGTGCTACCAGTTAGCAAGTCTATTCGACGCAAATCCAGATTAATCATGCCAGTGGAAGCCTGGAGCTGATACCCTTTAGCAGGCCCATTAGACGCAGCTCCAAATCAGTAAATATTTTAAATATCGAATATATACTTAAACCAAAAGAAAAGAAAAGAGGTTATAATAGAGAGGGAGAGTCCATTTGCATGTGTAATTATACAAAAATGAGCAACCACCACCACTGTACAACTCGACTGAACATCAAATTTGAAACCCGACAACCTTTACAGCCAATCAACCATAGCAAATAAGCACAAAGAATATGGGAGGGAAGTGAGAGTACTTAATTTAAATGAAAAAGAAAGACAAGCAGTTGGTCTGTGAAGAGCTGAGACCATTGTATTAATTGATTCTATACTCATATATTATTCAAACTAACATAAGTTGTTGAACTGTTGTTGCAGAAAATAATGAGCAATTAGACAAAATTTAAAACCAAACTTACAACAAAAAATTTGTAAGTTGCAAAAATAAGGCTACCCTAGCCAAAATGCGGCAACAACCCCAAGAAGAGAACTAGATACAATCTACTCTAGAAAACCTTACTTCAACTATGACAGAAAACCACAGGTAAAATGGAACCTATGATGGATTGACTAAAAACTGCACAACCAGGCATAATCAGGTATAAAATTCCCATGTGCCCTTTTCACACTTTTGAAATTTCACTGGTGTTAACATAGGCCAACCACCAGCATTATATGCACAAAGAGCCACATAAATCAATCAATTTTCTTGGCTTCAACCAGAGCTCTCTATATAAGCAATTTTGAGTCATTTTCATGTTACTAAATGGGTTGATGGGTTCTACACCTACAAGACAAGTATGGTCCAAAGCACAATATTCTTTACCACCACAAGGTTTTCAAACCAATTGAAATATTGGTGACTTCCCTGAACCATTTATCTAATATGCACAAGAACCTACAGAAGTCGTACGCTATGAATGCAACCCTTCTTTATATTATTTGGTACCTTGCTGCTCTAAACCATGAAGCCGTTGAAGCCACTGGAAAGGACCATCCCCTGTTCTTGAAAAAAAAAGAGGCTCCTTGCCTATGGCTTGCCTAATTAAGGTATCAAGAGAATCATTTCCCTCATCTGCTTTCATTGTAGCTGGACTAGCACCACTCATGTTGAGCTTTGCAACCGGTATCAATTCTCAATTAAGACTCATATAATTGAACTTCAGCAGAAGTTATCAATTAGTTATTGAAGACACAAGGCACCAACCTATTAGCTACTTTTTTTTAGAGAGAAAACAAACATGACTGAAACCTATCAGTTTAAAAGGGCATGTTTATTTGATGTTTTCTACATAAGCTTTTAGACTGCAATATAAGAGCAGTTTGTCCAAATGCTAGTCAGATTCCAGAATGCAGAAACTGATCGAGAGAAACTAGAATAATTACCATTTCAAGAAGAAAAAGAATAAAGAAAATCCTCTCCCTTTACATATGACAACAACAACGAGAACACCTATGAGGCCAAACTATGCACTTAATTTTCCAGAGAAACTGAACACAACTGAGGCCACCTTCTTCAGAAGGTAAAAGCAATAACATCTGATAAACTTTCTTATCGTATGTTCACATAGTCTATTCTCTTCTTATATATAGTGGTAAAGATATTTCTAGCAATAAGCCATAAATTTAGCATGCACAAGGAAAACTGAGGACAAGATAATGATACTTCGCTATTTAAGTGGCACCACTTGCATCATGAAGAACCCAAGTCATGATCCACATACATACAACAACAACAAATCCTGTATATTCCCACATAATGGGCTCATCAACATATATATTTATTTAAAACATGAAACAACCAACTGTTTGACAAAGAGTAATCCTTCATATTCAGAGAAATGGGTAACAAGGCAAGCAGTTTCTCTGGTCCCATAACAATGACAAATTATCTTATGTACTGCAGAAGCTGAAGATAAAACAACTGTAGTAATAACCAGTAACTGGTCTAACATAGCAGCAAAAAAAACCAAAGCTGTAGCAAAACAACAATAAAAACTTCACATAAACTGATAACCAGCAAAAAATTAACGTTTACACGAGAGTTGATATATTTAATAGACATTAGTTTTACAAAATTACATCATCCTCATGCCCTACATCAGTTATAGATAAAAGAGTATGAACATGACTTGAGGATCAAAAAGTGGCACTCCAATCAAACTTTGAAATTGATAGTGAGCAAAAACTAACACACTAGTGCCACTACTTATATACACAAGTTTATCATACTTTAAAGTTTATCATTTACGACCATAAATATCATTGTCTGATGCTCAAACTCACCCATAAGTAAAAAGATTTCCTTTTTTTCACATCTTCACAGATAACCATTTTGGCTTTGATACGTTGCTCTATGGTGTACAAATCGAATGCGGGGGATTCAATGATGACATAACAGTTATCACGCATATCAAAGTGGTCACGAATTCCAATCTTGTCAATTAAGGCACCAATTCTTTTGTCTTGGCTTTCAGTAAAGCCTTTTATAACTTCTGTCATACTCTTGAGAAATGTCTCATTAACATCCTCCATAACTCTTTTCCTTTTCTTGCTTTTCTTTTTTTTATTGACACTAGAAGAGGATTTTTTAGAATATTCAGCTTGATTTTCAGATCTGTCAGTACGTTCATGAGGAGAGCCTCTAGCATATTTATTTTTAATTGCCCCTGTAAAACTAGGTTCTGTATAAGCATTTTCAGATTCTCCAATAGCTATATTTGGTCCATGACTACCTTCATCTTCATCAATATTAATAGGAAATCCCAAAGTCATATCAATAGAAAGTACTAATGTTTGACTCTTTAAGATATCCTCAACGACATCTAGTGGCCCTTCTGCATGCTCTTCTGTTGCCCTATCTTTGTCAAATATTTCCTCCCAATCCGAAAATATTGGCCATTTCTTAGTATTCATATTTCTTGCTTTCGGTTCATCCTAGACAAATAAGTAAAGAAAGATGACAATGGCATATGTATCAATTATAAATTATAAAAAGAATGGAGAGAAATATCTATATGAAGTAGTAGATCAAAATATTAGTTACCTTTAAAAACTTTTCCTATTTTATTGGATTATCAACAATTATGGTTCTGTCACTATATTGAAATCCCAAACCACTTCGATCCTTTAGTAAGCTTATGCTTGCATGACTTCTCTTCCATGCTTTTAATTTAGAATTGATATGTGGTTCACCTTTCAATCCACTGCCAGGATGACGTTCACGTAAATAGTACTCCAACTCCGTCAGGTATCTTGGCCTAAAGGTTCCATTATCGTCTCTCCAGCCATTAACTTTATAACTCTTTTAAACCATCTATAAGAGAACTTTCTTCTTTTGGAGTCCATGTCCTTCGGGTTGAAGGTGTTGATCTTCTTGATCTCTTTGGTAGATTTATTGAAGATTTTTTGCTATCCATATTGTTTATACAATCTTGTGAAACTAATCATCATTAGTATTAGTTACCATCATAAGGAGCATAAGTATCTTTAAAATATTACTTAGCATTACAATAATAAATATTCACACATTTTACAAATGAAAAACTAAAAACATATAGTACTAACACATCACAAAAAAAAACTAATTAAACAGTAGCTTTAACAAAATTTATATCACAAATAGCTAAAAGTGATACACCTTAGTGTAATATCAAAAACTAAAGAGAAAAATATCCAAAACAACATAAAACATATTACAAGCATGAAATAATTAAAAATATCAATTATTTAAGTTTGCATTCCCTATTGATTGATCCAACTCATCCCTCCATGTAGTCCATTCCTCTGATGATTCAACAACATCAATGTTATCTTGTTGATATTCTACTTATTCTTCTATATTAATGTCTAAGGGATCCACTTCCATCTCTCTATGAATAAAATTGTGTATCAAACAACAAGCACTAATGATCCTATTATGAATCTTAACTGAATACCATGAAGCACTTCTAAGAATTCCCCAACGTCCTTTCAAGAGAACAAATGTCATTTCAATAACATTACGAGCCCTAGCATGTTTCATATTGAAAAGCTCTTCTCGGCATTGAGGTGGTGGGTTGTCACCTTGCCAATCCCTTAAACAATATCTATACCCTCTGTCTGGTGAAAGAAAACTATTTCTATTTGTATATCCTCCGTCACACAAATAATAATTACCTAAAATATAAACAAAAAATTAGTTACTTTTATGTAACATTATTGATGTAATATAATTTTAATGTGAGCATGTGAATTATATTACCCTCAGGAATTTTCAAACCATTTGTTCATATTATAGAATTTCATAATAACCATCGGCAGCTGATCCTTTCCAACCAGGTAATACATAAGTAAAGTTGAGATTTCTATCACAAACTCCCAGTACATTAGTTGCTATTTCTCCCTTTCTTGTCCTGTATCTTGGTTTGTCCTTAGATGGAACTCTAATTTGAATGTAAGTACCATCCAATGCACCTAAATATCCCTATAAAATCAATTATGTTATCATCTCAAATTATTAAAATTTCTTTGTAAAATTATAGTTTTTTTACTTTACTTGAATTAATAGATACTCAATTGAAAGTGCATGTACCTTAAACCATTTTCATCGATCGTCACTCTCATCTTCAAGCACCGGCTTGGGATTAACAAGTAATAATGGAGATAGTCTGAGAATAGCTCTCAAACATTCATTGAAAGCTTGACTTACGCTCCAACCCGATCTAACATAATTAATCTTAATGGATTTATTCTTCTCATGATGAGCCAAAATATTTAGAAACATTGCTAACTTTTCACTACTTGACATATATTTACTATCAGTCAAACCTCCAACTTCCTTAGTTAAGAGAACTAAAGTGTGAAAGAAATTTCTATCCATTCTTAACTTATCGATACATGTTGTATCGTTGTCTTCTATGATATAATTTAAATGAGATATAATTTTAGGAACTCGATTACTCATATGGTACCTAATCATACGCTTATTTCTTCTTATAGAATGACCGTAAATAGACATATTAAGAAAAATACACATAACAAGAAATTGTTGGCACAATATCTCCTCAAGGATGATAAAGTATTCAATATTGGATTGTAGTTGATGATCCATAAGAAAACCTAATTTTCCACAATAAAAATGAAAAGAGTTAATACAAAAACAAAATCAATTTTTCAATTAGAAAGAATCAATGAGCACAATTTTATAATTTCAAATGGATAAAGAGAATAAGTTTTTCTAAAACATATTAGGAAGAGGCTAAAACTAATATTTCATCATCAAAACGAGAGAAAAGGGCCAATTAATAACAAATTAAATCCACAATTGTGATTTTCACATATTGCTCTTTCATATATAGTTGGTACTATTTCACAAATTTCATCTCAATCGCACATATTTCAAGCAATACATATTGATTCTTAAACAACTATCATTTTCTCCAATTATATGCTAAGTAAAATTTATCAAACATCCTAAAGCATAACATTCACAAAAGATTTCCGACTTTTGCTATTTGATAGAAAACTTATAAATGATGAAAAAGAAAAGAAAGAAATAAGTTTTGAAATAAAATTTAACCTTGTGAGTGATAGAAACACTAATGGCAAGATTATCTTCAAGTATTCTCCATGTATAGTTTATCCATGAAGAGAAGCAGCAGCTGCCACTCTGGAAGAAGCCGCACAACGACATGGATTGCAAGCACATACACATATATATGTGTGTGTGAAATGAAAATTATAGGATTTGAGGGTATTTTTGTCATTTTATATTTTATACCAAGGATAAGTTAAGTTGGGATAGTAATTTCACCATATCTATGGATAACTTATTTCAGGACTAATTATTAGTCCCGGAATAAGTTGTCCCAAACATTGATAGCCAAACGAGTAATTAAATTTTTTATCCCGAGATTATTATTTTATCCTGAGATTATTTACTTTAATACCGCACACCAAATGACCCCTAATAGTAGTAGAAGTAGTTATAGCATTAGTACGTAATATGTGCAACAAAAACAACAACAACAACAACAACAACAATAATAATAATAACTAAAAAGAAGTAGTTGTAGTAATAGTAGTGGTACGTAATAGCAGTACTACTACTCGTACTACTACTACACTATTACGTACTACTACTACTACCAATAATAATAATTTAAAATTATTTCATATGTGTAAATAATTTGTAATTCTCAAACCCTTATTAATCCTATATGTAATTATTTTGAATTTTTTTAAAACAGTATGTATATTTAAAATCATTATTACTTTTATAAAATAAAATGATTTTTTAGACAAACAAAAACAAGAAAATAAGATAACTGTCACGACCAGAATTAGGGTCTGACCGTGACGGGTATCTTAAGTTTGCCGAGGATCGGAGACCACCCCCTTTGCCTAGCCAAACAAAACACAATACAGCTAGCAGCGGATGGATTCCAAATATATAACAAGATAGACAACTCAAAAACAAATTTAAGAATTTCAACACACCCCAATTTATAATAATCCACAAAGCCTCTAAAGGAAACAAACCAATCTAAGTCAGGACAAGCCCCCAATGATAGCCAAAAGAATCCATTGGACGTAGTTTAAGACATAAATGAAACAAGATTTCAAAATGATAGTCCTTCCAGAGAATGGAAGCTCACCACTTCAAAGTTGACTGCTGACAACCCAAAAATTCTATCATTGTGAAGGAAAAGTAGAAGTACCTTCAGTTCCTGCATCGCGTGGGAATACAACATTTGGAGACGATTAGCGGGGTGAATGCTAGCATGTAACTCATAGGGGTGTGTGTTCGGTATTTCGATTCAGATTTGCTTTTTTTATTTTGATTTTTTTGATTTTTAATTATGAAATTAAGCGTACTGAAAATCAAACCGAATTAGTTTGGTTCGGTTCGGTTTCGATTTAATAATTTTGATTTTTTGATTTTGGCCCTATTTAATGGGATAAATTACATTTGTAAATTGGACTAGTCTAACTTTCTTATGTTAAAGAAAAACCAATATAAACTTATAAAGTCTTCTAGGTGACAAATGAGAATAATCACCTCTAATGCAAAAATAACAATGCAAAAATCAGATGGAGGATTATTTATTAACTTTAGGTTGCAAAAATTTATGCAAAAATTAACTTTCAATTTCGATTGCTGAATGTATTTGGATTTTAGAGCTTTGGGCTGTAGGTAGTAGTGGTCCGTAGATAAAACCTAAATAGCTAATGCGCTTAGATATTATAAATATTAAATAGTAAATATATATTTTATACATATAATAATTTTAAAAAGTATATTAAATTTTTTGATTTATTTCGATTTAAATCGAAAATCGAATCGAAATACCAAATTTATAAAAAAATAAACCAAAATCAAACTGGAAAATCAAAAAATCAAAACCGTAAAATAGAAACAATACGGTTTGATTCGATATTTATACCCACCCCTTGTAACTCGGGGAAGGAATAAAATAATATCAAGTTAAAAATCACAGTAAAATTCACATGCACACATTGTGTATGTATATATATATAATATGGTGGGATAGGGAAAAAAGTTTAGCATGAACGTAAAATATTAACCTGAACTGTGTAGCTTTAACCGTCTTAAAAGACACCCATGAGCTATATAAGTTGAGCTCCCCCTGCTGAAAGGGCCCCAATGTGTGTTATCTGCATGAACCAGAGAACAATCATAGGTACATATACACCAAGGGTGACTTGAATACCCAGTCATATATCAAGGGTGACTGAAACACCTGGTCATCAAGCAAGGGTTACTTAAATTCCCAGTTATTTTGACCCCCGCGCTGACAATCATGGTTTCCAGTATTGGTCCCTCAGTACCTCCACTTTTACGGCCTAGTTACACAACCCCCTTTAATTCTAATTAAAATACTTACATATTCCCCTTCATTGGACCATGATACACATCAGACATACACTGTCGGTATCGTCATACCAACTACACTTTCAAGATACTATCATCATGCCATTACAATTCCATCAACTTGGGGGAAAACTTCGACCCCCTTTGTTCATTAAATCAAAACCATTATGTTTCAATAACCTCTTTATATCATGCAATAGTTCCAAAAGTAGTTTAATGTGCATACCTTCATATTCAAAACAAGTTTCACAGGATTGGGTTGAGGTTATACCAATTACAATATTCAAAACCATCAATTTGGGGAGATCCACGACCCTTATTCCAATTAATGAAACCCATGCACCCCCAATAGTTCGAAACATTCAATTCAAATCATGAATCATTCATAAAAGCCATGGGAAAAATAATTCATTCATTAAGGCTCAAAACCCTTAACCCACATTCATAAACCACAATTTAATCACATAAATAACAATTATAAATACATGTTTTTAACAAAATAAATGTTGGAGAAGAGTAACATTCCTGAGATATCAAGAATTACGGAGAGAAATCAATCCTTGGACGCTTTAATTTCCAATTTCTTGGAAACCCTTGGTGTTGTTGACTTAGGGATTTGAGAGAGCTTGAGAGAGTGTATTTGATGGTTAAGTTTTGAGAATAGGGTCCTTACCATGTTTTATGGTCATGGGTGTTAAGTGGGAAAAGAGAGAAATGACAAGAATGCCCCCACTTAAAAGTGCAGAAAAGGACGCCCAGACATCACGGGTCACTATACGACTTGTGATGACTCCTACGAATCATCACCACAACTCATGGTTTGGGTAGTGACTTAGGCTCATCTTTTTGTTAAACCTACCAGTCACACCCTTTGACTCGTAGTCGGACCTTACAACTCGTAGGATTCAGTCGTAGTCAGGACAGAGCTATTTGGACACTATACTGGTTTGGCTACGAAAGGGAAAAATAAGTGGTGAATTTACCACTTATTTGTATCCTAAATTCATGCACTCTACAATAATTTGAAGGTATGAATAAGACAATTTTTCTACTTGAATGGACTAAATTCAACATTTTGCAGCTACACAAGTAATGAGATAAAAATATGTAGATTTGAGTTGAAAAGGAACCAAAAGGAGAATAAAAGTGCACATCTTATAGAACCTGTACAGAAAAGGCTCAGATACTATGATCACGGTCTGAGGATCGTGATCGCGGCCAGTCAAGATGGATCAACCACCATGATTGCATAGATTTAACCGCAGGCATGGTATTCGCAATCGCAGCAACGCTAGAATATGCTCAGGGGCATTTTTGTAATTTTCAACAGCTGACCCCAAATCCCTTAAAAGTTTCAAACCCTTTCCTATTTTGCTAGTGTAGACTTTTGGAGAGAAATTTAATTTGAAGTTACAAACCTTAATTTAGGCAACAATTGTATTTGAATTTCTTGCTTTGAATTTGGTGAAATTGAAGGGTGAATGCTTTGAATGAACCTTATGATATATCTCTCTCTTTACTTCATGAGTAGCTAAATTTCTTTGTCTTGTGATTATGTTGAAATAAGGTGCTATTATGTGTGGGTTATGATGTATTTTTGAGGATTCTAGTTTGTTGATGATGTATTTCACTATTGCTTGGTTTAATTAGTTGAGATTTGTGGGTGAAAATCCCAAATGTCCAAAATGGGTTTGTGTGTGAAAATCCCAAACTCTTGAAAGCTCACATCATCCTTGAAAGAGTGATGTGGGTAAAATTTTCGAACCCATGACATTCTTGAAAGAAGGTTATGGAAGACAATGCAATCGTGGAAAATAATGGAAGTAGTTTTCTATCTTTTTGCTATCTTAGAAACAAGGGTGAATAAAGAGTTGACTATGTTTTGGGCATCTTCCTAGAAATGTGGATGCCCAATTGAGGTGTTGGGTGACTTTAATTGACACACTTTTTAGGTACTCGAAGGGGTCAATGAGTGACATCCTTGAGGCTTTGTTGATGAACTAGCCTCAAGGACTTTCAACCTAGCCTACCACACCATTAACGATTAGAATTTGCACCAAATCATTATGTTCCCATTCATAACTTTCCCTTAGGTAGTGTCTTAACTCGATTATACCTTGATCAACTTTGATTCAAACCAAACCCACATTTTAAATCATGTACTTTACCTTATTTCCGCTTTAGATATCTTTTTAGTAATTGTTAACATCCATAGGACTAGAAAGCTAATTTCGCTTCTCGTGAATTCGACCTCAATGTAAGTTGAGCTATTGACAACGACCGTCCTCTACCAATTTAAAAGGTATAGGTGATCATTATTAAAATAGCACCGTTGCTGGGGAGTTAAATCTAGTTTTCACTTGTGCGGTGTTGATTTTTACTTAGGGTATACCCGTAGTGATGTGTATATATTTTGATTGTTGTTTTTGTTTCTTATTTAGGTGATCTTCATAGTATAAACGGATCCATGAGTGTCAATTGTTGCGACTTAGACGCACACACAAGTGCACGTGATCGTACAAGTAATATAGTGATTTAGACAATCAGATATCGTTCCCACGAGGACTAATCAACTAGAATTTTAACCAACTTTTAGTTTTAGACAATGATTAGTAAGTGTTGTAAAGTATCAAGATGTTTTTGAAATTAAGAATAAAAATGTAAATTATTAACTAAGAAATAAAAGTTTATGACTAGCGCGAAGCAAGCAACGGTTGTAAACAGAAATGATAAGAATTCCAGGGTTGAGGCTTTTCGAACAATCATACAAATCTCTATTCTTATAGAAGTCTCATTGGATATCGGGTTGTTGGTTCGCAAGGTTAAGGCTACGATTTTTAGTCTCCCGACCTCAAATCTTCTATCTATTGAATATTGTAGCTATAACTCCCGTAGAGATACAACAATTCTTCTAGATTCATAAAGTAATCTTCTTGCAACTGAACCAAATAAGGCTTCTAGGTATATCCCTATCCTAGATTCTAATTCAAACCCCTTATTTTATAAAAGGGTAAGAACCTTGCTTCTTAATTTCTTCATTCTATCCCACGATTGTCCTCCCGAATCCACGTAGAAATATAAATTTATTCTAATGGTGGCCACTCATCAAAATAGTAAGCTCAATAAATTAAGAACAACCCAGATGATAATCCAAAAATAAATACTTTAAAGAATATCCAAAAGCAATCATGTTCTTGGCCTCAACCCCAGAACAAGGGTGTTTAGCCACTCATGTTTGAGTTAAACATCAAAAACAAGTAATTAATCATACCCAAAATTAATGTTGAGGTAAAGAAGTTCAAAAGAAATAATAAGAACCCTAAAAGAAAGAATTCTATGCTTTTTTGCCGCTGCTATGCTTGGCAAAAAGTGTTTGGAATTGTGCTCACGTGTTCCTTTTATACTTTGGGAAAATTTCACCAGATATGAAGCCATGACGCGATGCGCCGCATCGACATCGCGTTGATGCACTGGAATTTGTCTTTAAAAATCCGACTAAGTCAAGTTCTTCAACACACGACACGACGCGTCGTGTCACTGGAATTATCATCTCAAAATCTGAATAAGTCTCAAAACTAATGCATCAATGTGATGCGTTGACTTTGCATCGATGCACTGGAAATTACTCATTAAATTTTTATCTAAGGCACACTTTTTACCAGTCGACGTGATGCGTTGAGTTAGCGTTGCGTCACTGGAATTTTATTCCATTTCTTCTCATAAATCCTCAGCTCCTTTCTTTTATCCTTGCTCTCGTGCATCTACATATGTTTTTGACTTTGATCAACATGGTCTTTCACAACTTCATAATATGTATCCAATTTTCTTTCGAATCCATGGAAAATTTACCCTGGATCTCTAATCACATCGGTTAGCCACGAAACACAATTTAGCTTACAATTCAATATAATTAGCACAATTTGTATTCTCAAAACAAGTCTGAATATGGGTGAATAGCGGTGTTTGGACATATAAATACGCCCAAGATCACCACTCCACACTTAAAACCTTGTTCATCCTCGAACAACTTCAAGCAACACAATCATCAAACCTTCTAATTACAACCTAAGAGTCATACTAGCATTGGGCACATGAACACTTTATTTCACTCTTCATTATCCCAACAGTGACATTCAATTCGACGGCAAACTTAATGAAAGCACGCAATCAAGCAACACAATAAGTGATCCGGAATTTTATTCGCATGCACCCTCACAACAACAAAGTTTTCCCCATATCACTCATAATTTTACAATCTTAATCATGAGGGGAATATCAAAATTCAATCACTCGCTCTCAACAAGGAATTCATACATAATAGGCGATGAACCATAGGCTTTCCCTTAGTGTAATACTCCACTAATAGTCGGATGTTGATATGTAAGATCAATTAGGTCTTTCATGGTTGTAATGCAGGCTAAGGTATGGGTAGGAACTATTTGGGAAATAGTGACTAATCTCCCTAAGCATTTTAATACATAACCATCTTCAATCACAATCACATTTTATCAACTCAACTTTTCATTTCATTATCTTTACACATCCATTGTTTCACCCCAATCTTTTTAGCACATTAACAACACCATGGTAGGAGTATTTGTTTTTTACATCATAATTCAATTCTCAGCTTTTCTCCACACTCCAATTCTTGTTACGCACCCCTATAGTAGCCACCCTCAACCTAAGTGATTTGCCTTGGTTAAGGTGCACATTGTCCTAAATGGACTAGGGCCAAAATAGGTTTATTGTAACAAAAACCGGGCAACAATAACTAAAACTTTCATTACACGTTTTTTTCTTTCTAACTCCTAACCGTCACAATTAAACACACAATGAACACTTCTCTAGAGTTTCACTTTCACCTTTTTCCTTCTTAATATTTCACATTCCCTCTAATTCCATTAGCTGTATTAAAGCACTTAGGAACTATGAATTGAATTAGGGTATATCAAAGAAAGAATTCGGCTGCGGATGAGGCTACCAAAGAAATCAGGCTATAGGCTCAACGGGGCTAACTAAGGTCATGCATAAGTGTAGGTGGATAAAGTCTTTACAATTTGTTTAACAAAGAAATGCCTAAATCACTTCCTGCACCCAACACCCTTTATTCCGTTTTGTAAACACACCAGGTAAGTGCTAGTCATTCCTATACATGTAAAATATAAACAAATACTCACTCACTCAGTGCATGCTAAGAATCAAGTCGGATCCTTACGGTTTTTGATATTGCTCTTTATTAAATTCAACATTAAGCCAATCAAATCAAACTTCACTTGTTGAGATTTAACATCTAAAAACATCTTATTCTTTTGTTTCAACATAATTGCATTTATAGTCACAAAATAAAACATATTTACCCAACACACAACATTTTTCAAAGGTCGCAATCAGGATCTTATCATTTTCTCAACTTCTAAAGATGCACTCCCCTTAAGACGGTCATCATCCATCTATCATAGGGGAAGGCAACTAACTATGATGTTGCATAACAAAAATTGCCAAAAAGGGCACACATAATTACTGTAATCTAAAAATTAGCACGAAAGGTGAAAATAAAGCAAACACTTTATACTAAATTTGCCAAAAAGGGCAATAGTATCAACTTACAAACCCAACAAAACATAAAAACAGAAAAATAGAAATAGACATTGTTCAACCAAAACAACCAAAACCCAACATAGTTCAGAAATTAAAGATGAATGAGGTAAAGATGAAAATCAAAGATGACCAACCACCCCACACTTAATCACAACACTATCCCAGTGCTAGCAATAAGCATAAGGCAAGCGTGGTACTCCCTGCTCAGTCTAATGTCACTAACACCATCACATCATCATCATCACCATCATCGTCGCCAAAGTCATTACCTGAATCACCATCATATGACTTCTCCTCATCCACGGACTTATCGTCAAAATAACCCATGCGCCTCTCCTCATCCGTGGGGACGTCATCATCCAATGACTCATCAAAATCTGGGCCAATACGTAGCATAGTTTGAGCATGAGGTCCTAGTGGATAGTCCAACTCAACAACACGAATCTCTTGTTGGGTGGCTGGACGTCTCCCAGTCTTTAACTGCAACATAGTGAGCCCATACATACGGGCTGTGATCTTATCATTTCGAGCATGACACTCGGGCATTGTCAAATTCACACCATGACGAGTAGGTCCTTTAGTGCGAGAAAAATCCAATGGCCTGTCACCAACATGTGGTATATAATCTTTCTCTTCCTTGGGCACACCCTACTGCCTCAGAAATCTAGTCAGCAACCTACCGAAACCATATCTACGACCCCCAAAAAATTTTTCCTTTCTCATCACTAAAAATATAATAGCACCCACATTCAAATCCACATCTTCACGCATCAGAGCATAGATGATAGAAACCCTATCACGAGTCACCTCCATCAAATGCATACCATGGATAAGGTAAGCATAGATAATTCTTGCCCATAGACGAGCCTCTCTGTTCAAATGAGCAAATGGGAGTGATACATGAGTGCCACCCTCTTTGTGGCGAATCCACCTAGCCGTCGAATGAGTGCCGCAAAGGAGATGATAGATGTGCTGATATGGTGGCTAAATAATCATTCTCTTCAATGGCTCCGCATCCACAAAGGGTGTACTTAGAAGCCCATTAACAGTATTAGCCGTAAAAGTGATCACATGACCACATACCTCAACCTCAGAGTCTTTTGGGTTCCAATTTGCGTAGAATTCCCTCACTAGGCTTAAGTTGCATTCACTCGGCTGCTCAAAGTGAAAATTCACATGTTGCACCTTTATCCTTTGCACCATAGATGGATTTTCTTTCATCAAGCTTTCCCTATTAATGAATTAATCGGCTGAATATTTTGACTCTTTATGCTGTGAGTACCATTTCCTCCTTGCTTCAACCACAGCCTTAGTCCCGAACCTCCTTTGACCCCTAGGAACATGTGGGGCTGAGAGCACCCGATCAGCTTGATGACTCCTCATATGCTTGGGTTCAGATGTACTAGCTGCATTCTTCCCCTTGCTTCATTATTGATGGCTACTCGACATTGTACCTATCAATCATAATAACCCACAAACACATAAAGCAAGCACCTTTGGAACTTGCAACCACTAAGTGTGAAATTTACCCCACACTTAATTGCTAGCATAGGTTCATAAAAGAGGGACGCAAGGTACTCAGACTTTCCTTGTTCGACACAATTACCCTTCTCAATACGCATCCAACATCACATAAAAAGGGATTTCTAAAAATTTATAATTCGCATTTTTGTCTCAATAGCTTAATAGTCTAACAACTTCTACATATACAACATCTATGTACATACACATTACCCTTTATCAAACATGTCCTATTTACGCCTTTACTATATCAATATATGTTCAATTCAATAACACTCCATTCAATGATTTATAGCAACCACTAAGATGATGTAGAATCTAGATCCACCACATACTTAGTTGACATCATCTATTGAACATCAACACCCTAACATTATTGAAATTCATCTCATGATTCAGTAAAACAACACCTTTATGTAGAAACCAAGTCAATCTTACAGTGCAATTCATTAATTAAACTAGAGCAAACCTTACGCAACCAAATCTCTACATAACTTAACATCATTCACGCATATACTACACATAAGCTAAAGTGCGGCCAAATAATTTCATCAACCCTCCACAAAGGATTTACAAATTTAGTTCGATAAAAACCCTCAATCAATACAAATCTCTAAGTTCCACAAATCAAGAATTAAGTTACTCCCTAAATCTCTAACTATTATCACTCAAAGTATTCTTTATCATATAATGCAACTTGAAGAAATTTAGAAAAATAAAAGACTTATCTTTGACTTGATGAAAAAAATGGAGTATGATTTTTGGTACCACAAGAGTAACAATGGAAGGAGATTATATTCAAGTTGGGGGAATTTTGGGGAGGCTGAGGTGCTAGGGTTAGGGTAAAAAGGGTGAATAAATTTAAGGTCATATATATAGAGGTGAAATTTTTTGACAGAGAAATAGGCAGTCGACGCGACGTGTCAGAAATCGTGGTGCAGAACCGACGTGATACGTCGAGTCTGCGTCGTCACACTGGAAGTTGTCTCAAATAATTATTCTAAGTATTACCTGGATGAACACCGATGCGATGCGATAGGTAACGCGTTGTAGGACCAACGCAATGCGTTGACATTGCGTAAGTTCGCTAGAAATAGCCTTTGAAATTTTTTCTAAGTGTGGGCATTATACTATAATACCCCATACTTGTCCTAGCTAATTTCATCTCAAGAATGTCTAGTATTAGCTTCTAAATTGAATGATGGTTATTCCGTGAAGAATTTTCAATATTTTTACTTTTTGTCATGTGGAAAATTCAATAAGCTTTTCATCGATATAAGATTCGTCCAAATCCGATAACCGGGTCAGAAATTACGACTATTTTAAGTTCCAGTCATAAAACAGCGCCATATTAGTCAGTGGTGTGCCGCGCCACAAGAGGAAATGACATTTGGCAAATTCCAGTAGGGTTCCGCGACTATGGCACATCGCGCCAGGGCCCAAATTCAGAATTGTCCTTTTCCAGTGTCTTAGCGTGATTAAGTTCTAGGTCACAAAAAAAGGGGTAACATGATGGCTCTGCGTTGCGCCATCCCACAGTTTCTCAATTGTTAAATTCCAGTGACACGGCACGATAGCGCCGCGTTGTGCCAAGAGTTCAGTTTGGGAAATTTTTATTGAAATTAAATGATGCGTCCAGGGTTAAAAGGGTCAACTTCCCACCCCTATTTAAGCCCTTTAACAAGTGATTCAACCAGTTTTCACCCAAAATACACTCTCTTCACTCAAAAACCTCTCAAGAACAAGCTAGGGTTTTCATAGAAGATCTAATTCTAAGAAAATTTCTCCGTCAATCTTACAAAATCATGAACTAAGGTATGCGTAGTGTTCATTCATGGAATCCTTTCATCCATGAAGCCCAAGAATCTGTTTTCTAAGTTTAAGTTTATGGATTTCTTTATGAATTTCATGTTGGGTTTGGTTTGTGTATGTTGAAAATGATCAATTGAATTCAAATCCATGTTGGGTGATCAATTTTATGTGGAATTAATTTGTATAGATGTATATTCATGTGAACCTATGAATAAACCATAGGATGATGAAATTAGAGATGAATCCTGATGATTAATTATTGTTCAATGATGTTTACATGTACTATGCCTACCATGTGTTTGATTAAATTCCTAGATGAAGCAACAATGCCCAACTAGTATGATATAATGAAATCCCCATGTATGTACAAGTTATGCCTATCACATGTTTTGGTGAAATGCTTCTATAAATATATTATGGATTATGATGTTAGTCATATGTTCAAGTAAGTTATTTTTGGTTAGTTTATTTCCATCGAGTCCTGGGGGTACTCGTACCCGAAACATTAACTTTGTGCTTAGAGGCATGTCATGTTTTCACGATACTCTCAGTCAAGCTATGATCCTTAGACTTCAGACAGTCTTATGACTCAGGAAATCTCCATGATCTCATGAACTCAGTCAGTTGTCAGATATCAGTAGTATTTCGTCAGTCAACGAAATTCAATAATTCAGCCCATGTTCAGTTTAGTTAAATCATGTTCAGTGTCTATTCAGATGGGAGTAGAAATTAACACCGAGTGAACCCAAGGATGGGAACTCATACTATCAGATGAGGGTGTGATTCTTAGAAGTCATCCTTGCATTCCAGAACTATGTAGCCAACATAGGTTGTGATATTAACACTGTCCGATGAGGGTTGATGAGATGGATAAACACTGTCAGATAAGGGCCCCACTATTCTCTTAAAGGGGACACTATCAGATGAGGGTTGCCCGTAGCTTATCTTTACTAGTGGCGCGGTATTGACACCCTTTCAATTGGAGTTACAGATTGGACCCCAACTCAACCATAATGGCGTATCAGGGGCATGTCGGTTAGATAACTACTTTCCACAGTTTCATGTTACAGAATCAAAACTGTCAGCTACAGTCAATCAGTCTCAGTAATCAGATAGTTTCTTAGATTTCAGGACTGTCAGATACAGTCAACTCAGATACAGAATGAAACTCAGATAGTTCCATCAGATTTAGGACTATCAAATACAGTCACTCATGTTATCAATTATATTCAGATTCAGTAATCATGTTGTCACAGTATAGGTGTCAGTTTTTATGTCTCATGTATGTATTCTCACGCTCATGATAGTTAGTCAGTTATTATTATTTTTTATGCATATGAACCCCATGCATTCAGCCTACCTCACATGTATACCAATATATTTAAAGTACTAACGTATTTGCGCTATGGTGTCTTATACCATAGGTTCAGAGACACGAGGTTCAGAGCAACAATATACTCCAGATATCGACAGACAGAGTTAGAAGTGAGTCCTCATCTTTCGAGGACATGATTATTTCCCTATTATCTCATTAATCAGTTTATTAGTTGGAGTTAGGTCGGGACATATCCCATCAACTCCTTACGTAGACATTTCAGTCAGTTAGAGGCTTTCTAGACTATCATGTTTCAGACTTCAGTATGTTCAGTTTTGTTTTAGGTATTCCATTACCCCACACAGATGTTATATCATTCAGATCATGTTCAGTATTGAATCTTATGGCCTTTTAGTTTATGTTTCTGCATTATAAAGTATTTTATGTAGTATACAGGTACAAATATCAGTCCTGGGTTAGCTTGTGATCCTTTGGGGTCATGAGCACCGTGTAGTATTCCAGGTACAAATTTGGGGCGTTACAAACTTGGTATCAGAGCCTAAGGTTCAATAGAGTCCTAGGAAGTCTGAAAGTCGGATCTAGTAGAGTCCTATACATGGGTGTGTTGCGCACCACATTTATGTGCAAGAGGCTATAAGATGTTTTAGGAACAATTTCCCTTCTTTTGGTATTCATGTCATGCCAGTGAGCATAATCTCAAGTCAATCTCTCAGTCTAATCTTTTCCCCCTTTTCTTCTACAGAACATGCCTCCTAAAAAAAGAAATAGAAATCAGTCAGCCCCTCAGCCCGAAGATCATTTGGGCGATCATGTTTCTTATGTGGAGTTCAGGGCCGCATTCACTACTCTTGCTCAGTCATTTGCCGCTCAAAATGAATGACCAGCAGTCATTCTGGCCAACTCAGCCGCAGCTAGGATTCGGGACTTCACTCGAATGAATTCTCCGTCCTTTCTCGGGTCTAAGGTAGATGAGGACCCTAAGGAATTCATTGATCAGGTTCAGAAGGTGACAGACATCATGGGGGTGACTACTGTTGAGAGTGCTGAGCTAGCTGCATATCAGTTCCAGGATATGTCTCATACTTGGTTCAAACAGTGTAAGTTAGAAAGGTAAGACGATGCAGGTCCTATAGAGTGGGAGGAGTTTATCACCGCATTCTTAGACAAATTCTTTCCCCAAGATCTTAGAGAGACTAAGGTGCTAAAATTCATCAACCTCGGGCAGGGAAATATGATGGTGAAAGAGTATTCTCTTAAGTTTACTCAATTATCCAAATATGCCCCTCATGTGGTTGCAGACAGCAGAGCCAAGATGAGTAAGTTCACTTCAGGGGTAAGTGATAGCGTGGTAAATGAGTGCAGATCCGCCATGCTGAATAGTGACATAACTTTACCCAGGCTTATGACTCATGCTCAGCAGATAGAGAAGTAGAAGATTAAGCAGAGGGAGAGCAGAATAAGAGAGCGAAGACAGGTAGTTTCAACTTCGCTCAGCCTAAATCAGAAGGAGGAAATCGTTCCCAATTTTGTCCTAAGTCATCAGTTCCAACTCTTTCTTCATCCATTTCTCCATTTCCTAAGTTCAGGGAGGGTAACAGAGATAGAGTGCGAGGCTCTAAGTCTCTGGGTAGTGTTAACAATGCCCGAACTAATTCCCTTTGTCAGACTTGTGGTAAGAACCACAAGGGTGCTTACAGAGCTGGTAGCGATGTCTGTTTCAGTTTTGGCAAGCCAGGCCACAGAGTCAGAGAATACCCTCAGTCAGGTTATCAGATTCATCTCCGCTCCTCAACTCAGTCTGGTCACCTAAATCAGCAGGGTGCCACCACCAGTGCTACTAGTGGGCAATGCCAAAATCATCTCCATGCTCTTTAGTCCCGACAGGATCAGGAAAATTCTCCTAATGTAGTTACTGGTATGTTACAAATCTTTCATGTGCAAGTTTACGCTTTGCTAGATCCAAGAGCTTCTTTATATTTTGTTACTTCTTATATAACAGTCAATTTTGGAGTCAGTTCCGAAATCCTAGCAGAGCCCTTTTCAGTCTCTACCCCAGTGGGTAAAACCATCATAGCCCGACGGGTATACAGGAACTTCCTAGTTATGATATTTCAGAAAGTCACTTCAGCAGACTTAGTCGAATTAGAGATGACTAATTTTAATGTCATTTTTAGCATGGATTGGCTTCATTCCTTCTATGCCACAGTCGACTGCAAAAACAGAATAGTCCAGTTTTAGTTTTCGAATAAACCCGTTCTTGAGTGGAAGGGTAGTACTTCAACGTTCAGAGGTTAGCTTGTTTCCTACCTTCGGGAAAGGAAAATAATATCTAAAGAATGTGTCTATTATTTTGTTCGAGTTAAGGACACTAGTTCCAAAATTCCCAGCCTTGAATCAGTTTTAGTTGTAGGTGAATAGTCAGAAGTTTTTCTCGAAGATCTTTTAGGAATTCCTCCTGAAAGGGAAATAGACTTCGGCATTGATCTTCTTCCAGATAGTCAGCTTATATCTATTCCACCATACAGAATGACACAGCAGAACTCAGAGAACTGAAAGAACAATTAAAGTATATCTTAGATAAGGGATATTCATCAGGCCCAGCATTTTCCCGTGGGGCTCTCCAGTATTATTCATGCGCAAGGAAGACGATTCTCTCAGAATGTGTATAGACTACCATCAACTCAATAAGGTCACAGTCAATGACTAGTATCCTCTTTCCAGAATCGATGACTTATTTGACCAACTTTAGGGTGCCAGTTATTTCTCTAAGATAGACCTCAGATCTGGCTATCATCAACTCAGAGTTAGAGAATTTGACATTTCAAAAATAGCTTTTCATACTCGGTATGGTCATTTTGAATTCTTAGTTATGTGCTTTGGTCTTACCAATGACCAGCAGCTTTCATGGACTTGATGAACCATGTGTTCAAGCAGTACTTGGACATGTTCATCATAGTCTTCATAGATGATATTCTGGTCTATTCCCGTAGTGAGCATGATCATGTAGACCATCTCAGAATAATACTTCAAACTCTCAGAGATCATCAGCTATTCACCAAATTTAATAAGTGCGAATTTTGGCTAAGGTTAGTAGCATTCCTTAGTCATATCATTTCCGGTGATGGCATTAGAGTAGATCCTCAAAAGACGGAAGCAGTAAGAAACTGGCCTAGACCTGTCTCTCCATCAGATATCAGGAGTTTCTTAGGTTTGGCTTATTATTACAGACGGTTTGTTGAGGTATTTTCTTCGTTTGCATCCCCTATGTCCCGATTGACTCAGAAGAAAGTCAAGTTTCAGCGGTCAGATCCTTCCGAGAAGAGTTTTTAGGAGTTGAAGACTAGACTCACCTCAGCTCCAGTCTTAGCTCTCCCAGATGGTTTAGATGGTTTCATAGTGTATTGTGATACATTCGGAGTAGGTTTGGGTTGTGTCCTCATTCAGCATGGTAAGGTCATAGCTTATGCCTCTATACATCTTAAAGCCCATGAGAGGAATTATCCTACTCATGATCTTGAGGTAGCAACCGTAGTCTTTGCCTTGAAGATTTGGAGGTATTATCTCTATGGAGTTCATGTAGATGTCTTCACAGATCATAAGAGCCTTCAGTATGTCTTTTCTCAAAAAGATCTCAATCTTCGTCAGAGAAGGTGGTTAGAGCTCTTGAAAGATTATGACATGAGTGTCCTTTATCATTCGAGCAAGGCCACCATAGTATCCGATGCTCTTAGTAGACTATCTATGGGTAGTGTTTCTCATGTTGAGGATAGTAAGAAGAAGTTAGCTCAGGAAGTCCATCAGCTTGCCAGACTAGGTGTTCTCTTAGTTGATACAGATGAGGGTGTTATATGGGTTCAGAGTAGTTCAGAATCATCTCTAGTTTTTAAGGTGAAATAAAAGCAAGATAGAGATCTCAGCCTTGTCAAGTCGAAAAAGTTAGTTCAGGATCAGAAAATAGAGGTTTTCTCCCAGGGGGAGATAATGTTCTTCATCTTTAGGGTCGTCTCTGTGTTCCAGGTGAAAATGACTTAAGGCAGCGAATTCTTGCAGAAGCACATGGTGCGCGCTACTCTATTCATCCAGGGGCCACAAAGATGTACCGCGACTTGCGGGAAATAATTGGTAGAGTGGGATGAAGAGAGACATTGCAGAGTTTGTGGCTAAGTACTCTACATATAAGAAGGTTAAGATAGAGCATCAGAAGCCTAGTGGGTCCATGCAAGAGTTCAATATTCCTACTTGGAAGTGGGAAGTTGTGAACATGGACTTCGTGACGGGTTTGCCTCGAACTCTTCATCAACATGATTCAGTCTGGGTCATTTTAGATAGAATAACCAAATCAGCTCATTTCCTTTCAGTTCATACCTCTTATTCAGCCGAGGATTATGCCAAACTCTACATCAAGGAGTTGGTCAGATTGTATGGTGTTCCGTTGTCCATTATCTCAGACAGAGGTACCCAGTTCACCTCTTATTTCTGGAAAGCATTCCAAAAGGGTCTTGGTACCCAAGTTCATCTAAGTACAACCTTTCATACTCAGAAACATGGTCAAGAAGAAAGGATCATTCAGACTTTAAAATATATACTAAGGGCGTGTGCAATTGATTTCAAGGGAAGTTGGGATAACCCCTTGCCTTTGATTGAATTTGCATACAACAACAACTATCATTCCAGTATTAAGATGGCTCCATTTGAAACTCTCTACGGTAGGTGATGTAGATATCCAATTGGTTGGTTCAAAGTTAGTGAGGCCTTAGTCATAGGTCCTGACTTGGTATTCGATGCCTTAGAAAAAGTCCAGTTGATCAGAGAAAGACTCCGGGCTACTCAGAGCCGACAAAAGTCTTATGCATATGTTCGTAGAAAAGATCTCGAGTTCGAGATTGGTGACTATGTCTATATAAAGATTCTCCCATGAAGTGAGTGAAGCAGTTCGGCAAGAAAGGGAAACTCAGTCCCCGATATGTCGGTCCCTTTAAGGTTCTCAGTCGATTCGGCAAGGTAGCTTATGAGCTCAAATTGCCTTCAGATCTAGCCTCAGTTCATCCAGTCTTTTATGTCTCTTTTCTCAAGAAGTGGATACGTGACCCATCAGTTGTAGTTATTATTCAGAGCATTAATGTTCAGAACACTCTCTTATGAAGAGATTCTAGTCAAAATCTTAGACTATCAGACTCGTAGATTGAGGAACAAAGAAGTCCCTCTAGTTAAGGTTCTTTGGCAAAAGTAGTCCGTTGGGGAAACTACTTGGAAAGCAGAGGCATACATGTGTACTAAGTATCCTTACCTCTTCTTCGCCAACTCAGATCAAGTAACAGTTCTCCTTAAGCTTACTCAATTTCATGTTCGTTGTTTATCACAAACTTGGTATGCAGCTTCATGCTCATGTTCATCACAAACTTGGTATCAAGTGCCATTGCATATTCAGTCATGCACGCATGTATCAGTTCAGTTATGTAATTATGCATCAGATATGCATTCTCATTATGAGAAAATTAGTTCTTCAGAACACTCAGTCATGCATTCATGAATAAATTACACATGCATCAGATATGCATGTTCAGTATTATATGTTCAAATTGTTAGTTATGTCAGCCATGAGATCATGTTCCAGTTATTCATGTTCAGTATGTACATCAGTTGTCTTTTCTCCCTTCTCAGCCAGTTTCATTTGAGGATGAATGTTCTCAAGGGGGATATATTGTAATACCCCATACCTTTCATAGCTAATTTTATCTCAAGAATGTCTAGTATTAGCTTCTTAATTTAATGATGGTTATTCCATAAGGAATTTTAAAGATTTTCACTTTTTGTTATGTGGGAAATTCAATAAGCTTTCCATTGATATAAAATTCGCTCAAATCCGATAACTGGGTCAGAAGTTACGACTATTTCAAGTTCCCATCGTAAAACAGCGCCATATTAGTCAGTGGAGCGCTGCGCCACAAGAGGAAATTTCATTTGGCAAATTCTAGTAGGGGTCCACGACTATGGCAGATCGCGCCAAGGCCCAAATTCAGAATTGTCCCTTTCCAGTGTCTTAGAACGATTTCCTCCGCGTCGCGCCAAAGTTCCAGGTCGCAAAAGAAGGGGCAACGCGATGGCTACGCATCGCGCCATCCCTCAATTTCCCAATTGTCAAATTCTAGTGACACGGTGCGACAGCGCCGCGTCGCGCCAGGGGTTAAGTTTGGGAAAAAATTACTGAAATTAAATGACGCATCCAGGGTTAAAAGGGTCAACTTCCCTCCCCTATTTAAGCCCTTTAACATGTGATTCAACCACTTTCCCCCCAAAATACACTCTCTTCTCTCAAAAACCTCTTAAGAACAAGTTAGGGTTTTCATAGAAAATCCAATTCCAAGAAATTTTCTCCATTAATCTTCATGAAATCACGAACTAAGGTATGCGTAGTGTTCATTCATGGACTTCTTTCATCCATGAAGCCCAAGAATCTCTTTTCTAAGTTTAAGTTTATGGATTTCTATATGAATTTCATGTTGGGTTTGGTTTGTGCATGTTGAGAATGATCAATTGAATTCAAATCCATGTTGGGTGATCAATTTTATGTTGAATTGATTTGTATAGATGTATATTCACGTGAACCTGTGAATAAACCCTAGGATGATGAAATTAGAGATGAATCATGATGATTAATTATTGTACAATGATGTTTACATGTACTATGCCTACCATGTGTTTGATTAAATGCCTAGATGAAGGAACAATGCCAAACTAGTATGATATCATGAAATCCCCATGTATGTACAAGTTATGCCTATCAAATATTTTGGTGATATGCTTCTATAAATGTATTATGGATTATGATGTTAGTCATATGTTCAAGTAAGTTATGCTTGGTCAGTTTTTTTCCATAGAGTCCTGGGGGTACTCGTACCCTAAATATTAGCTGTGTGCTTGCAACCATGTCATGTTTTCACGATACTCTCAGTCAAGCTATGATCCTTAGACTTCAGAAAGTCCTATGACTCAGGAAATCTCCATGATCTCATGAACTCAGTCAGTTCTTAGATATCAGTAGTATTTCATCAGTCAACTAAATTCAATAATTCAGCCTTGCATTCCAGAACTATGTAGCCAGCATAGGTTGAGACATCAACGCTGTCTGATAAGGGTTGATGAGGTGGATAAGCACTATAGGATAAGGGCCCCACCGTTCTCGTAAAGGGGACACTATTAGATGAGGGTCGCCCGCAGCTTGTTCTTACCAATGGCGCGGTATTGACACTTTTCCAATTGGGGTTAAATATTGTACCCCAACTCAGCCATAATGGCGTATCTGGGGCATGTCGGTTAGATAACTACTTCCCACAATTTTATGTTACAGAATCAGGACTGTCAGATACAGTCAATCAGTCTCAGTAATCAAATAGTTCTTTAGATTTCAGGACTGTCAGATACAGTCAACTCAGATGCAGTACGAAACTCAGATAGTTCCATCAGATTTAGGACTGTCAGATACAGTCACTCATGTTATTAGTTATATTCAGATTTAGTAATCATGTTATCGCAGTATTAGTGTCAGTTGTTATGTCTAATTTATGTATTCTCATGCTCATGATAGTTGGTCACTTATTATTATTGTTAATGCATATGAACTCCATGCATTCAGCCTACCTCACATGCATACCAGTACATTTAAAGTACTGATGTATTTACGCTATGGTGTCTTATACCATAGGTTCAGAGACACGATCTTCAGAGCAACAGTAGATTCCAGATATCCACAGACAGAGTTAGAAGTGAGTCCTCATCTTTCGAGGACATGATTATTTCCCTATTATCTCATTAATCAGTTTATTAGTTGGAGTTAGTTGGGGACATGTCCCATCAACTCCTTACTCAGATAATTCAGTCAGTTAGAGGCTTTCTAGACTATCATATTTAAGACTTCAATATGTTCAGTTTTGTTTTGGGTATTCCATTACCCAACACAGATGTTATATCATTCAGATCATGTTCAGTATTGAACCTTATGGCCTTTGAGTTCATGTTTCCGCCTTATAAAGTATTTTATGTAGTATACAGGTACTGATATCAGTCATGGGTTAGCTTGTGGTCCTTTGGGGTCATGAGCACCGTGTAGTGTTCCGGGTACCAGATTTGGGGTGTTACATATACACATCGATGCGATGCATCAAGATAGCGTCGATCCACTGGAAATTGCATCCAAAAACTTTTCTAAGGTTAAATTTCCCATATTTTAATGTATATTTTCTTACCCCTTACCTTTTTCTCACCACGTATCACCTATTTACTTACTCAAAGGTCAATGTTCACCTTATTCTCATTTTCTCTATCTCTACCAAGTTTCTTATTTCTGCACATCAACCAAAAATAACAAAATCATGTAAGAAAAAAGTGGGTTGCCTCCCACCAAACGCCTTATTTTCGATCGTGGCACGACTCATATTTTTGTACTATTATTTTTTTTATCCATAACAACTAAAAATTAAACTACCTATTACATTACATTTGTGGGTTGCCTTCCACACAACGCCCTATTTTACGTTGTGGCATGATATAGCTCAGTCTCACTCCTCATCAAAAGTTATGGACACATTGTGCTTGTCTCCATTAGCCCAGTAATGCTTCACACGTTGTCCATTCTCTAGGACCTTCTCAGTCTTCTCTTTATTCCACAATTCAACCGCTCCATGAGGTGTCATTTGTACTACTTCGAACTATCCAGACCACTTAGACCGGAATTTTCCCGAAAATAACTTTAATCTCGAATTAAATAGCAAAACAAGTTGTTTGAGTTCAAAAACTCTATCTTGAATCTGTCTATCGTGCCATATCTTGGTTATCTCCTTGCAGAGGTTTGCATTCTCATAAGCATTGAGGCAAATTTCATCTAATTCATTAAGCTGCAACAATCTTTTTTCTCCCGCGACTTTCATCTCAAGATTCAACTTTTTAATAGCCCATAAGCTTGATGATCAAGCTCAACAGGTAAATGACATGCTTTCCCATAAACCAAATGATATGGGGAAGTACCAATAGGCGTCTTATACGCTGTCTGGTATGCCCATAATGCATCATCTAACTTTTCGGCCCAATCCTTTTGTTGCCCACAAACTGCCTTCTGTAGTATTTGCTTAATATCCCGATTGTAGACCTCAACTTGTCCACTCGTTTGTTGATGATACGCAGTGTCCACCTTCTGCCTAACACTATATTTAGCTATAAAATTCTTTAACTAAGTGTTAATAAAGTGCGTACCTCTGTCACGTATTATAGTTCTTGGAGTGCCAAATTTGGAAAATATGTTCTTCTTCACGAACTTCAACACTACTCTTGTATCATTAGTAGGACATGCTGCAGTTTTCACCCATTTGGAGACATAATCAACCGCCACAAGGATGTATAAATTTCCATTGGAAGGTAGGAATGGTTCCATGAAATCAATCCCCCAAACATCAAATACTTCGACTTCTAGAATATTATTAAGGGGCATCTCATGACGTTTCGATATGGTACCCAACCTTTGACATTGATCACAATTTTTCATGAAAGTAATTGCATCCCTGAACAACATAGGCCAAAAAAACCCAGATTGCAGTACTTCCACCCCATGATGGCCACCATAAGGGGATGAATGACTCTTTTGTAGTACTTGTGCAAATTCAGCTTCCAGAACACATCTTCGTATAATACCATCTGGACCCTGCTTGAATAGATAAGGCTCATCCCAAATAAAAGCACGAGAATCATCAAACAGTTTCTTCTTCTGTTGAATTGTACTTTCAGGAAGATAAAAGCTACTCGCCAACAAATTTACAATGTCCGCATACCAAAGAACTTCACACTCCTTTATAGTCAATAATTTTTTATCTGAAAACTCTTCCTAAATGTAGAGAGAGTCATCAACAACATTATCATGAGTTTCTAACCTTGACCAATGGTCTGCAACCTAATTTTCTGCTCCTTTATGATCACGAACCTCTAAGTCAAACTCTTGCAATAGCAAAATCCACCGTATCAATCTAGGCTTTGCATCCTTTTTATTAAAGAGATATTTGATGGATGCATGGTCAGTGTGAACAATAACCTTTATGCCCACCAAATACGCTCTAAATTTATCAAATGCATACACCACCGCCAACATCTCCTTTTCAGTGACTGTATAATTATTTTAGGCATCGTTCAAGAATTTACTAGCATAGTAAATAGAGAGAAATACCTTATATTTTATTTGCCCCAAAACAGCTCCTACAACCACGTCACTGGCATCGTACATCAATTCAAATGACAACTCTTAATCTGGAGAGATCGGAATAAGAGCTTCAATCAGCTTCTTTTTCAACTTCTCAAATGCTTCTTGACAATCTTCCCCAAAATTGAACTTGGCCTTTTTTTCTAAAAGTTTGCACATCGGGCTTGCAATCTTCGAGAAAACCTGAATAGAACGCCTGTAGAAACCTGCATTCCCCAAGAATCTTTGTACTCCTTTCACTGTAACTGGGAGTGGCAACTTTTCAATCACTTTAATTTTTGCACGATCTACCTCAAGTCCTTTACATGACACTTTGTGGACAAGGACAATTCCTTTCTTTACCAAAAGTGGTACTTCTCCCAGTTCAGTACCAAATTTGTCTCTTCACATAGAGCTAGGACTCGATCTAAATTCTGTAAGTATTTATCAAAAGAATCACCGTACACAAAGAAATCATCCATGAATACCTCAAAAAATTCTTACACCATGTCGTAGAAGATTGCCATCATACATCTCTGAAATATTGCAGGCACATTGCAGAGGATGAAGAGTATACGTCTAAAGAAATAGGTACCATATGGGCAAGTAAAAGTTGTCTTCTCTTGATCCTTGAGAGCAATGGTGATTTTATTATAGCCTGAGTAACCAACAAGAAAACAGTAATACTCCTGCCCTGCCAACCTATCTAACATCTGATCAATGAAAAGAATAAGATAGTTATCCTTCCTTGTAGCTTTATTTAGCATCTGGTAGTCGATACAAATTCTACATCCATTCACCATACGAGTTGGAATTAGCTCATTTTCTTCATTAGTAACCACGGTCATCCCACCTTTCTTTGGGACACAATGTATTGGGCTAACCCACTTGCTGTCTTAAATCGGATAAACAATCCCATTATTGAGTCACTTAATGACCTCTATCCACACCACGTCTTTTATTACTGGATTCTACCAGAGTTGTTGATGCACTCTTGTCTTGAAACATTCCTCCATATGTATTTTGTGCATGCAAAAAGCTGGATTTATTCCTGTAATGTCAGACATATGCCACCTGATCGCCTTTTTCCTCCTTTTTAACACTGTTATTTCTTCCTGTACCTATATATCAGATAATCCTGCAGATAAAATAACAGGAAAAGTATCATTATCACCAAGGTAAACATAATTCAAGTGAGGAGGAAGAACCTTAAGCTCTAATTTTGAGCTTCATCAAATGAAGCTTGGGGGGATGGACCAATTGGTCTATTCAATGGCTCAAAAGGCAATTTTATTATTTCAGTGAGCGCCAAATTCATGACTTAGACTAACGCCAATGATTCCATATCTCCATAAAGATCACGACCTACCAAAGCTCGCTCTAAAGGATCAACTGACAATAGCAGCCTCTAATCAGACTCGAGACCAATAACAGATATAGCCGATAAATCCTCATATATATATGGAAATTTTAGCACTCAATACACATCAAAAACCTCCACTTTAACTTGCGCTCTCATTGTAATTTTTCCTGACGCTACATCAATTAATGATTGTCATATTGCTAAGAAAGGTCGTTCCAAAATTAATGAAACAATAGGATCAGCTTTGAAGTCAAGAAGTACAAAATCCACCAAAAAGATTAAGGATCCCACTTGCACCAAAACATCTTTGATAATACCATCGGGCCTAGCAAGGGACCTATCTGCCAACTGCAAAACAATAGTAGTGAATTTGGGACTCCCAAGATCCATCTTCGGTACCACGATGTGGGCATAAGATTGATTCTAGCCTCCGAATCACACAATCCGTGAGCACTAATGGTCTTTCCAATGGTAATCTGCAAAGTGAAACTACCTGGATCCTTCAGCTTCATGGTTAATTTATTTTAAATCTTGGAGGTGCACTCTTTAGTAAGTGCAACTGTAGCATACTCGGTTAACTGGTTCTTATTTGCAACTATATCCTTCAAGTATTTTGCATATTTTGGCACACTCTGCAGAATGTCAACAAGAGGAAGATTTACTTGAACCTGCTTTAGAAGATCTAAGAACTTCTTGTAACTCGCCCCCTCTTGATGCTTCCTTGCCCTTTGAGGAAAGGGTAAGGGGAGAGTCTTCTTCTCCATATGAATTTCACTACTTTCCATTGTTTCCCTAACTTCTTTCTCTACATTGTCTTTAGAACTGTCATCAATGACTGTTGGACTAACCTGCTCCTGAACTGTCATCTTGGTTTGTAACCCACTCCTTGTTAAAACTGCATTCACCTGCTTAGGATTTGTCTCTGTATCGCTAGGTAATGCTCCTTTAGGTCTTGTATTCTGTTCTCCTGCAATTTGACCCAGTTAGAACTCTAGATTTCTAGTAAGCAATTGTTGACTCTTCAACTCCGCTGTAAATTGTACCTGTTGAGTCTTTATTTCTACTACAAACTGTGCTTGTTGAGCCATAAACTGCTTCATTAACTCCTCCATATTTCTAGCTTGAGCAGTTGCCTGATTATTCTGAGTCGGCTATTGATTTGGTTGCACTGGTCCCTTGAACTGTTTTGCATTTTATGCCTGATTTCCACCCCATAAGAAATTGGGATGGTTTCTCTAATTGGGATTATTCGTGTTATGAAAATTCTGCTGTCCTGGATGATTTGCATTTCCCACGTAGTTGATAGAATCTGGATTAGCCATACAAGCGTCTGTTTCATGCTTACTACTTCCACAAACCTCACACTAAGAATTTGCCGTTTGGACTGCATTAGTTGTGGCTGCTATTTGTGAAACGCCCAACATTATGTTATTAAGATGAGTAATCATATGATTTTGCATGGCTGCAATCTGTGCTTGTAATGCTGTGAACTGGTCTACCTCTAATACCCCTACAACCTTCCTAGGAGTACTCCTTGAATCAGCATGCCAGTCAGAATTCCCTTGTGAAATCTAATTCTGCAGTGTGTACAATTCTTCATACGTCTTCTCAAGAGTCTGTCCACCTGCTGCTGAATCCAAGAGAATCTTCGTGTGTGGCTCCAGTCCCTCAATGAAAGTATGAACAAGAACATCATTGGACTGATGATGGTGGGGGTAATTTCTGAGCATACCCTTAAATCTCTCCTAAGCTTGGTAGAGATTCTCTCTTTTTTTCTGTCTGAAACTCAAGATTCTCAATTCTCAAGTGTGTAGTCTTCTCGGATGGATAGAATTGAATAAGTAACTTCCAATCTAGATCTTCCCATGAAGTGATACAGAGTGGTTGGTCAGCATGTAACCACCTTTTTTGCTTCCCCCATTAGAGAGAAAGGAAAGAGTGTCAATCTGACACAATCAGAACTCACCCCTTCACGAATGTAAGTATCACTTATTTCCAGGAAGGTCTGTGTGTGCTGCTGTGGATCTTCGTGTTAAAGGCCATGGAATTGCCCCGATGAATTCAGCAATTGCACCATATTCTTCCTTAATTAAAATTGAACACCTGGTTCAGGCTTGAGAAGATTGTTCTTCACATGGTTCATGAGTGGGATTGCCACTTCATGAATAGGTTTAGCAGCTGGTTGAGCAGGAACAACTGGAATAACCGGAGGTGGTACATTTTCAGCATTTGGATCGATTGTCTCATTTCTTTTTTCAGCCATTCTTTGCTTTTGTTAAAAGATCTATTCTATTTCTGCAAAAGGCTCTACCAATTCTTTATCTCTCGCCAGTCCTTTATTATGCTGAACCTACAAAAATTCAGCCGCTAAGATCAAGTTGTTAACACTTAAACTTAATATCTAAAACCAAAAATTTAGCAATTTACTAATTAGATTAGTCCCCGGCAACGGCGCCAAACACTTGTTTCTACTCAGAAGCACATGCAAGTGCACGTGATCGTACAAGTAATATAGTGATTTAGACAATCATATATCTTTTCGACGAGGACTAATCAACTAGAATTTTAACCAACTTTTAGTTTTAGACAATTAGTAGTAAGTGTTGTAAAGTATCAGGATGGTTTTGAAATTAAGAATAAAAATGTAAATTATTAACTAAGAAATAAAAGTTTATGACTAGTGCGAAGCAAACAACGGTTGTAAACAGTAATGTTAAGAATTCCAGGGTTGAGGCTTTCAAACAATCATACAAATCTCTATTCTTATAGCAGTCTCATTGGTTATCAGATTATTGGTTGGCAAGGTTAAGGCTATGATTTTTGGTCTCCCGACCTCAAATCTTCTATCTATTGAATATCGTAGATACAACAATTCTTCTAGATTCATATAGTAATCTTCTTGCAACATAACCAAACAAGGCTTCTAGGTATATTCCTATCCTACATGCTAATTCAAACCCCTTATTTTATAAAAGGGTAAGAACCTTGCTTCTTAATTTCTTCGTTCTATCCCACGATTCTCCTCCTGGATCCGCGTAGAAATAAAAATTTATTCTAATGGTGACCACTCATCAAAATAGTAAGCTCAAGAAATTAAGAACAACCTAGATGATAATCCAAAAAGAAACTACTATAAAGAATATCAAAGAGTAATCATGTTCTTGGCCTCAACCCCAGAACGAGGGTGTTTAGCCACTCATGTTTGAGTTAAACATCAAAAACAAGTAATTAATCATACCCAAAATTAATCTTGAGGTAAAGAAGTTTGAAAGAAATAATCAGAACCCAAAAACAAAGAATTCTATGCTTTTTCGCTGCTGCTATGCTTGCCAAAAAGTGTTTGAAATTGTGCTCACGTGTTTCTTTTATACTTTTGGAAAATTTCACCAGATTTGAATCCTTGACGCAACTCGTCGCTAATTGCGTTGATTCAGCCAACGCATCGCATCAACATCGCATTGATGCACTGGAATTTGTCTTTAAAAATCCGACTAAGTCAAGTTCTTCAACACATGATGCGACGCGTCGACATCACGTCGTGTCACTGGAATTATCATCTTAAAATTTGACTAAGTCTCAAAAATTATGAATCGACGCGATGCGTTGACTTTGCATCGATGTACTGGAAGTTGCTCATTAAATTTTTGGCTAAGGCACACTTTTTACCAGTCGATGCAATGCATCGAGTTAGCATTACGGCACTAGAATTTTATTCCATTTCTTCCCTTTCTTCTCATAAATCCTCAGCTCTTTTTTTATCCTTTCTCTCGTGCATCTACATATGTTTTTGACTTTGATCAACATGGTCTTTCACAACTTTATAATATATATACAATTTTTTTCTAATTCATGGGAAATTTACCCTATATCTCTAATCACATCGGTTAGCCACGAAACACAATTTAGCTCACAATTCAATATAATTAATAAAATTTATATTCTTAAAACAATTCCAAATATGGGTGAATAACGGTATTTGGACATATAAATACACCCAAGATCAATAATGTAAGTCACGCCTGGTCCTTTGATAGACCTCTTAATGATGAGGAGTAACTCAATGACGTTGGACGTTCAAGTGTCATCCGTATCCCACCTACTCATGGGAATGGTGTTTTTTATGTCACAAACGTAATGTTGCATATGCTCCAAATGAAGGGAATTTTTGAGGGGCAAGCTTATGAGGACCCCAACTTATATTTGAAGAATTTTATAGAGATGTGTGCACCATTTGATATTGAACACATAACCCAAGAGTCCATTCGTCTACGCCTCTTCCCATTCTCTCTAACGGGTGAGGCGGTACTATAACTTCATTCTCTTCCGATTGGTTTAATTTTTTCATGGGATGAACTCACCATGGACTTCCTTGACTGGTATTTCCCACCTTCGAAAATGCTCCAATTGTGGGATGAGATCACTAACTTTAGACAATAGAATGGTGAACCCTTGTACAAGGTATGGGATAAATTCAATGGAAAAGTCATACAATGTCCTAACCATAAGGTCCTGGAGAAGTTGCTTCTCCAAATCTTCTACCGAGCCCTTAATCCCCTCAATAAAACTGTGGTAGACAATGCGGCGAGGGTTCTCTTGTGATATTGACTTATCATGTGGCTAAAAATTTGCTGGAGGAAGTTTCTGATAAAAATCGAGGGTGGTATACCTGAAATACTGAGGTACCAAAAGGATATCCTACTACCTTACTTGTTGATAAGGAACAAAGGAAAAAAGATGAGGAGAGATAGGAGAATATGGCAAAAATTATGACTCAATTGGAGTTTTTAATGGAATATGTGATGGGTGCACCTACAAAATCGGTGAATGTCATGGAATTCAAGGCCTATTATAATTAAAAGGCCAAGAAGCTTGATCAGAAGATTCAGTATTTGACAAATTATTCGGTGGGTTCCCGCCCCGCCTATCAAAGGCTAGGTAGGAATCAAGGTTAGACGAATCATGATCGTGACCATGAATGGAGGGATAGAGATCATGATTATGATTGTTATGTGCCTTCTTAAGACTGGGAAAAGAATAAAGAAGGTGACCCCATCGACCCCAACAAATACAAAATCGAAGATGTCTTGGCAAGAATTTTGTTAAAAGTGAAAGGAACAGACAAAATGGTCGATGAATTGAAAGGAGATTTTTTGCAACTCAACTAAGCGGTTGTATCCCACTCCACTTCTATCAAATAATTGGAAATGAAAATCGGGCAAATCTTCACTCAATTGAATGCTAGACAAATGGGGGGTTTTCCTAGTGACACTATTATGAATCCAAAAAATAAAGCTCAAGTGTTGGCAATAGTCACTAGGAGTGGTAAGACCCTTGGTGGTCATTTGAAGGAAATTGAGGGAGAAAATGTAGGTGAAAAAGAGCCCAAGGTTGAGGCAATAAATATGAAGACAAAGCTAGCAGTTGAGTTAAAAGAAGGATCTCCAAAATCTCAAAAAGAAGGAGAAGAAAAAAATCAATGGAAATTGATGAAGAGGTGGTTGAGAATGATAAGCCACAAGGTGATGTATTTACCACCATTCAAATTCCTCTGCCATTTACCCATAAGCTTAAGAGAAAAGAAGGGAACGACAAGCTCAAGAAATTTATGGCTAAGCTTAGCAACCTATATATCAATATCCCGTTACTCAAGGCTATCCAAGATTATAGGTTATGGTAAGCTTATGAATAAATTGATGTCAAAGAAGAAAATTGTTGAAGGTGACACCATTGAAGTCACTCATGGTTGTAGCACTATCATAAGTAGCACAATAGCATAAAAGAAGGAAGACCCCGAGGTCTTCACCATTCCATGCACAATCGGGACACATAAATTTGAAAAAGCTTTATGTGATCTGGGTGCGAGTATAAACCTTATTCCATTTGTAATACATAGGACACTTGTCTTGAGTACCCTTATACCAACGTTTATGAGGCTTTTGATGACGGACCGGTCTATTAAGAAATTAGTTAGTGTTTTGTTCGACATGTTGGTGAAAGTGGATAAATTCATTCTTCCAACAAATTTTATGGTGTTAGATTGTGAGATGGACCAAGAGGTACCTATTATCTTTTATCGATATTTCTTTCTACCTGCAGAGCCATTATCAATTTGTAGATTGGGGAAATGAGGCTTAGAGTTCATGATGGTGAAGTATCCTTTCCGGTATGCAACACGAAGAAACAACCCATGGAGCTTCAAGTAGTGTCGGTTATAGATGTTGAAGATGATGAAGTGCATACGATGATAACTAAGGCGCTATGTGGGAGGCAACCCACAAATGCCACGAAAGTGGCTTGTATTCTTTTATTCTAAATTTGGTAGAGTAAATTTTAAACTTTTGTAATTGATTAATCCATGCATCTGTGACACTATGGAGTATTTTGAGTGAGTTTGAGTAGAGAAAAGTGTGAATTGCACATATTGGAATGAACAAGGGAAAATAGAGGTGTAGGAATGCTCTTTGTTATCGCAATTGTGGACATCGAACATTGATCGCAGTCACCCGTATCACCGCGATTGCAGAATTTAGACGGCGGTCACAGTCAGAATAGTTTTAAAAGACCATCAGACTCCCATTCCCCTCACACTCCTTTCTCAAATTCTCTCTTAAATTGCACCCATTCTTGGACAGAGTTTAGGCATTCAAAAGCATTAGACCATCCCTCTTACATTATTCCCTCCAGTAAGTGTCTTGAATTCATGCTTTAATTATTGAAAATAGGCCATAGAATGCATGTTATAGAAAAGGCCTAAATCTATAATTTTCATTGTTAAATCTGTGTTGAAATGAACTTATGTGGTGGTTAGCTGCTAGAATATGGTGTGCATACGCGTGGGAAAGTCTTGATTACCCAAATTGTGCATGAGGTTGAGTAAAATAAAAGGTGCACAACAAGTGCTCGATCAAATTCCCAAACGAGTCTTAGCTACCTGCTTTCATATTCTAATGGCATAATCGAGTACCTAGCAATCTTGGTCAATGATTTTATTATTAATTCATGTTGTAGAACATGTTTTGGCTTAGAATTTGGATTTTTGGGAAAATTTTGGATTGAAATCAGTCTAGATACTGCAATTGTGGTCATCGAGACCGCGATCGTGGCTCTATGGCTTGCGATTGATATATCTGAGGTTGAGTGTCGACCTAGGCCAAAAATCCTGCACTTTAATTTTTTATCCAAACATCACCGAGTAACCATCCCATGAGCTTTAGTGGACAACATAGCTTCGTTGGTGCATGAAAATGTCGATGATTAATGTTGTTGTGTTGTCTTTATGTTTTTCGAGATTACCCCATGGAAGAATACAACCAATTTTGCTTTTTGTCCCCCAAGTGCCACAATCTCTACTATGGTGATCTTTCAAGAATAAAGCTACTCCTGGAGAGAGGAATATGCTTAGAGAAAGTACCGGAAAATCTTTCATCATTTCATGATAGACTCGTGGAAAATAGGTGGCGGTGCTTCGCCCCGAATCCTTGCAAGGCAAATGAGGAATGGGTCCGAGAATTTTACGCTAACCTTAACGTAGTATCTTTCTCAGACTCATCCATTATCAGGATCTGGGGGAAGGAGGTAGAATTTAAGGTGGAGAAAATCAATGACATCTACGGGTTTCCGAATGAAAACATGGACCCGAGGCAAGGTAGGATGACAATGGAGGAGTATGACTTAAAGTTTCACTTGCTGTCTCATTATGCTCCATAGTTTTTGTCCTCTATGAGAGCTAAGATTAGAAAATTTGCTTCGAGATTGTCCCGTGATTTGGTATTGGAATGCAAAGCTTTTCTGTTGAACAACGACATAGACATCTCTAAGTTGGTGGTGTACATACAACAAGTAGAGGGAGAAAAGAAGAAGTAGGTTGACATAACTGAAAGGTAGAATAAGAAATATTGATATTCGTATACGGGTGGAGGTCAGCAGCAGAGTGGTAGGGATGGTGGAAAATAATCTAAAAAAGTGAGGAAATTTTGATTCCTACTTTATGCTAGTAACCCTTATTAGAAGTCATCGGGTGATCATCGTTATCAAAATGGTATTGGTCCCAAGGCACAAGGTGCCTAATCTCAGGATAGTAGGGCCCAGTCAGCTCCATCTCATTTTTATTGTAGATTTTATGGACAGTTGCACTGTGGTTTCTGTGATGAGGGGAGAAATAAGTATCTCAAGTTTGGCCACCCTGGCCACTTTTAGAGGAACTATCCTTTAGACGATGTTGCTACGGGGGCAAATAAGGTACCAATTGCTATTTTTTCTGCTCTCGCACCAAAGGGTGCTATTTTTGGCTTCGGCGTTGGTTGGAACCGTCTGTACACTCTTGATACCCATTAGGATTCTAAGGCATCCCCAGATATTGTACTGGTATGCTAAATCTTTTCTCTCATAATATGTATTATCTTCTTGATCACGGGTCTACTCTTTCTTATGTGACCCCTTACGTCGCTATTTATTTTGGTATTGGTCATGAGTGTAGTTTGAATCCTTTTTTTGTGTACACTCTGGTTGGTGACTCTATTATGGCCCAAAAAGTCTATAGGGGTTGTGTGGTATCTATTTGTGGTAGGGAGACATTAGCAGATTTGATAGAGTTGGACATGCTTGACTTCGATGTTATTTTGGGGATTGATTGGTTGCACTCCTGGTATGCTTCCCTTGATTGCCGCACCCGAAGGGTCAGTTTCCATTTCTTGAATGAGTCGGTATTGAAGGGATGGTAGTTTCCTAGTGCCCAAGAGAAGGATTATATCTTATATTAGAGAATAGAAATTGATTTCCAAGGGGTGTCTCTACCATTTAGTGCATGTTAAGGATTCTAGATCCGAAAGTCCTTCATTTCAATCTATCCCTGTGGTTTATGAGTTCCCCGAGGTGTTTTCTGATGATCTTTTTGGTGTTCCTCCCGATAGGGATATTGATTTTGGGTTTGATCTTCTTCCAGACACTCGTCCTATCTCTATATCTCCTTATAGAATGACTCTGCCTGAGTTGAAAGAACTTAAGGAGCAGTTGAAAGATTTTTTGGATAAGGGTTTTTATCTGCCCTAGGGTTTCTTCTTGGTGAGCTCTGGTTTTATTCATGCGTAAGAAGGATGGGTCCTTTTGGATGTGTAAAGATTACCGCCAATTGAATAAGGTTACTATGAAGAATAAGTATCCGCTTTCTAGGATCGATGATATCTTTGATCAGCTTTAGGGTGCCAAGTTCTTTTCTTAGATCGACTTTCGGTTGGGTTATCATTAGTTGAAGATTAGGGAGGTGGATATCCCTAAGGCTGCTTTTTAAACCATGTATGGTCATTTTGAGTTTTTTGTGAGATACTTAATGCCCCGACAATATTTATGGATCTTATGAACTGGGTTTATCATCTGTTCTTAGAGTTAGTTGTCATTGTGTTCATTATTGATATTTTGGTATATTCGAAGAGCAATACAGATCATGCTAATCTCCTCTAGTTAGTGTTCCAGACCCTTATGGATCAACAATTGTATGCTAAATTCTCTAAGTGTGAGTTCTAGTTAAATGTTGTGACTTATATTGGTCGAAGGGATCACAGTGGAACCACAAAATGTTGTGGTTGTTAAGAAGTGGCCTAGACCCACGACTCTAATCAATATTCAGAGCTTCTTGGATTTAGACAACTACTATAGAAGGTTTGTGGAGAGATCCTCTTCTATTGTTACCCTATTGACTAAGTTGACTCAGAAAAAGGCTAAATTCTTGTAGTCGGGGGCTTGTGAGGGTAGTTTTGATAAGTTGAAGGATAAGTTAACTTCGGCTCCGATTTTGACCCTTCCCGAGGGAACGAATGGTTTATGGTTTATTGTGATGCGTCCCGTATGGGATTAGGTTTTGTATTGATGCAATATGTCAAGGTTGTTGGATATACTTCTTGACATTTGAAAGTTCATGAGAAGAACTATCCGATGTATGATTTTGAGTTGTTGGCTTTGGTTTTTGCCCTAAAGATTGGGCTCCATTACCAGTATGGGGTTTATGTTGATATTTTCTCAGACTATAAGAGTTTACAATATGTGTTTACCTAGAAACAGTTGAATCTCAAGCAAAAAATATGGCTTGTGTAGCTCCAGGATTACGAGATGAGTATCCATTATCATCCAGGTAAAGCTAACGTAGTTGCTGATGCTCATAGAAAGTTGTCCATAGAAAGCTTATCCCATATTGATGGGGAGAAGCGAGAATTGGTAAAAGATATTCACCATTTATCTAATCTTGGGGTTCGTCTCTTGGACTCCAAAGATGGCGATATGATTGTTCAAAAAAGTGGCGAAGTCATCTCTAGGTGCTGAGGTGAAGGAGAATCATATTTTGGATCCTATTTTGATGCAGATCAAAGATGATGCAGGTCACCAGAAGGTGATATATTTTTAGATTGGTGGTGATGGCATTTTGAGGTACCAAGGTAAGTTATATATTCCCGATATTGATGGGTTGCGAGAGAGGATCTTGGCTAAAGTTCACAAGTCGAGGTATATTATTCATTTTTGTTCTACAAAGATGTATCACGACTTGAAGGATTTAGATTGGTGGAATAACATGACGAGGGATATGAATAATTTTATGGTGTGTCAACAAGTAAAGGTTGAGAACTTGAGGCTAGGTAGTTTCTCGCAAGAGATTGAGTTATCTATGTGGAAGTGAGAAGTGTTTTATATGGATTTTGTTACCAGCCTCCCAAGGGCTCGTGGCCAGTTAGATTCTATTTGTGTAATCATGGATAGGATCACTAAGTCGGCTCACTTCTTACCTATGAGGACTGATTTCTCTTTAGAGGATTATGCCAAGTTATTTATTGACGAGATAGTTAAGCTGCATGGTTCTCAGTTTTCATTATTTCTGACCGAGGTACTCAGTTCTCTTCTCATTTTTGGCATTTATTTCAAAGAGGTTTGGGGATTAAGGTAAACCTTAACACTGCTTTCCACCCTCAGACGGATGGATCGGGGGAGAAAACCATTCAGACTATGGAGGATATGCTAAGTTCTTGTGTGATTGATTTTGGTGGCAGTTGGGTTGACCATTTTTCTCTTATAGAGTTTACATACAATAATAACTATCATTTAAGTATTTGGATGGCTCCTTTTGAAGCGTTGTATAGTAGGAGGTTTAGGTCTTCTATTGGGTGGCTTGAGATTGGTGACAAGAGATTGTTTGGCCCGAACTTGGTTCACCAAGCCTTGGAGAAGGAAAAAGTGTTTCGAGATAGGCTTAATACCACCCAAAGTCTCCAAAATTCCTATGCGAATTAAGGTAAATATATTTGGAGTTTGATGTGGATGATTTGGTGTTTTTTAAGGTGTCTCCATGAAGGGAGTGATTCAGTTGGGAAGGAATGGGAAGCTCAGTCCCCATTATGTTGGCCCATATCATGTTTTGAAGAAAGTTGGGAAGGTTGCTTATGAGTTATAGTTGCCTTCTAGTTTGAATTCTATTCATCCGGTCATTCATGTGCCAATGTTAAAGAAGTGCGTGGGTGATCCTTCCTTGGTCGTTCCATTGGAGAGTGTTGGTGTTTTGGATTCCTTGTCATACGAGAAAGTCCCGGTGGGGATTTTGGATCGACAAGCCCGTCTGATACGAACTAAGGACGTCGCTTTGGTGAAGTTTCTGTGGAGGAACCAAATGCCTGAAGAAGCTACTTGGGAAGCCGAAGAGGACATGAAGTCCGAATACCCATTCCTATTTCCTGCTTTGGATAATCGTGCTTGAGGTATGTGTACTCCTTAATATCTTTATTTTTTGTCTTTGGTAAAGGTAAGTGTGGATGGATTGGGAGTTAGGGATGGCAATGGTGCGGTGCAGCTTTTTACTAAACCCGCAAGTTCTAAAACTGCACCGCATCACATTTAAACCCGCATAAACCCGTCCCACATTCATACCCGCGGATAACCGCCCCGCCCCTCCCCATGTTTTTATTTTTTTCCCTTTTTTTTTGAAAAATTTGTAACTCTATTAAAAATCATAATATTTTTAAATCTACAACTAGATAATAATTAATTTCTATTATATCACTTTTCACTAAAAAATTGTCAAAAAGTATAACGTGTACAAGTAATGATCAAATATCATATTTTTATTCAAATGACTAGAGATGTTAAAAAACCTACTATAAAATTATTTATTTGTAGTGTTATGCATGTAGTTTTATGTATCATAAGATTTAAGTAAAGAACACATATAATTTTAGGTATATTCACGAGAACAATACTAATTTTTAGTTTTTTTGTTAATTCAAACCCGCATATACCCGCAACCGGCGCCACACCGCACCATTTAAAAAAAATTATTTTAACCCGCACCACACCCGCACCGCACCGCATAACTTAAAATCCGTACCGCACCGCATAGCTTAAAACCCGCACCACACCGCACCCTTACCTCCCCATTTCCATCCCTATTGGGAGTCAAATCGTGCTAATAAATACCTTGTCCTATAATTCGAGGACGAATGATCCTAAGGGGAGGAGAATGTAACACCCAGATTTTTGGTTCTTAGAAATTTCTAAAATTTTATCCTCACTGTCTTGATTATGACTTACCCTACGAGTCATTGTACCCAAATCCTATCCTGACCAGTGTGTGTGGCTAAGTCTTCTTCTCTGAGTATGAGTGAATCACTACGAGTCGTGAGGACTCTTTACAAGTCGTTGTGTACAAATGGTAGGATGTCTAGTATATACCCAAATGGCTATTATGTTGACTACGACTGGACCCAACGAGAAGTATTGTCCCATTCATGAGTTGTATTAGGTGAGTCGTAAGGTTAATAATGTGAGTGTACCCTAGAAACTATCTTGTCTACGACTCATGACCACGAGTTGTAACTGATCCCTACGAGTCGTATAGTGACCCGTAGTCACTGACGACTAAATTTCAGCTTTAATTTAAGGGCACTTTGGACAATTCAATTCTTACCAAATTAAAATCCTACATTCATAAAGCACTCAAAGGGGTTATTTCTCATTCATAACGTAATTAAACACTCTAAAACTCTCTCCAATTCTCTCAAGCAAGATACTTAGGGTTTCCAAGAAGTAGGTCATCCAAGGGCTCAAGTATTGAATTCTTCTTGTAAAACTTCATATTTCAGGCATGTTAGTCTTCCCTAATTATAATTTTGTGAAAGGCATGAATTTATTACATGGTTCAATCAATTGGTTTTAAATGTGGGTTTCAACATGGTTGAGGGTTTTGACAAGGTTTCTTTTTGAACTGTTTTACTATGATTTATTATACATTTTTATGCTTTATTGATGGTTTTGAACTTATGGGGTGCATGGGAATGGTGAATGAACTAAGGGGTCATGGCTTTCCCAAATTGATGTTTTAAAAATTGAAATTGATTTTGAATAATGGTGTTCCCTCAACCTACTTGTGTAAATAGTTTTGAACTGTAAAAAATGTCACTTGGGTTGATTTTCTCACCTATGTTATTGTATTGCATAATTGGTAAATAAATGAACTTGGATTTTAAAGGCCTTGCTTCTATCATATTAATGAACAAAGGGGGTGAATCGTTCCCCCAAAATTTTAATTTTAATGAACAAAGGGGGTGAGATGTTCCCCTGAGTTTTAATGTGATTTTTATGGCATAGAGATAAGCTTGCAAGTGTTTGGGTATGACGATACCCATGGTGTTCCTTAATGGTTGGTTCATTGATTAATAAATGGGTTATATGAAACTTGCTTTAAATTGGGCTTAATGGGGGTTTTGTAGTGAAACCGTGAAGGTGTGGGTCTTGGATGACTTATACTGGAAACTCGTGGTTGCCGACATGAGGTTTGGTCTTTGTGCACATGTCACACCTGATATATATTTTGGGATGGCTAGTTGCCGTGATAGATTTAGCTTTTCTTCGGATTTTCTCTGATTTATGCGGCTAACACTTACTGGGACTCTTTCAGTAGGGGGAGCTGAACCCATATAGCCTGTGGGTACCTATTATAATAGTTGAGCTACATAGTCCAGGATAATGTTTTACGTCATGCTAAACCTTGCTCCCTATCCTGGCATATTATATATATATTTTCTGATGTGGTTTATATGATATTTGAAATTGTTTGACTTGACATTAGTTTGTCCCCTATCCCCGAGTTACATGCTAGTGTTCACCCTACTAACCATCTCCGGACGCTGTATTCCCACGCGATGAAGGCACCGGAGATGCTGGTACTTTTTCTGCGTAGATATAGGTGGATCGACTTGGTTCTTCGGTTCATTACAAATTAGTGGTGAGCTTTCATTCTCCGAAAAACTTAGACATTTTATCAGTTTCTTTCATAGACTAGAATTGAGAGTTTACATTATCATTCTCATTGTCTGAGTCGGGGACATGTCGTGACCAAGATTGGGTTTGGTTTTATTTGCGTGGAGACTTTGTTGAATTACTGTGGACTTGTGTGGTATTGTTTGGTTGTTTCGTGGTCGATTACAGACATATCTTTTATTCTTTGAGTTTATTTCATGCTATTATGTTTGGAATTCATCCATTATTGGGAAATATGTGGTGTTTAGGTTAAGTTAAAGGGGTGGTGTCCGGTCCACGGTGGACTTGGGATATCTATCACGGACAGACCCTGGTTCGAGTTGTGATATCTACACACCCATAAAAGAGACTCTACTTGACACGGATTTATGGGTATTCAATTAACCATGAACCTAGGGCACTGATACCAACTTTTCATGACCCAAACCAGGAACTGACCGTAACGGGTAGTCAAGTCCGCCGAGGACCAGACACCACCCTCTTTGCCTAGCCAAACAAAATACAATACAGCTAGCAACAGATGAATTTTGAACATATAACAAGATAAGTTGAGTTCCGAACATATAACAAGATAGAAAACTCAAAAAGGAATTTAAGAATTCAACACCCCAATCCACAGTTATCCACAAAGACTATAAACATACCAAACTAATATAAGTCAGAACATGCTCCCGAAAATAGCCAAAACAATCCAATGGACGAAGTCTAAGACATAAATGAAACCAGACTTCAAAATGATAGCCCTTTTGAAGAATGGAAGCTCATCACTTCAAAGCTGACTGATGAAAATACACAAATCTTACTTAAGAAATGTAGAAGTGTCTCTAGTTCCTGCATCGCGTGGGGATACAACGTTCGGAGATGATTAGCAGGGTGAGCACTAGCATGTAACTCCAGGAAGGGATATAATAATGCCAAAAAAAAAACCACAGTGAAATCCACATGCACACATTGTACTTACATATATCTAGCATGGTGGGATAGGAAACAAGGTTTAGTATAAACGTAAAACATTAGCAAGGACTGTGTAGCTTTAACCATTTTAAAAGACACCCACGAGCTATATGGACTCAGCTCGTCCTGCTAAAAGCGGCCTAGTGCGTGTTAGCCGAATGAACCAAAGAATAATCATATGAAATATGCATCAAGGGTGACTCGAAAACTCGGTCATATATCAAGGGTGACTCGAACACCCAGTCATCAAGCTAGGGTGACTCAAGCACCCGACTATTTAGATCCCCGCATCGACAAATGCGATTGTCTATATTGGTCTATCAGGATACATAATCCACTTTAAGCGCAATTAAAATATTTACACATTCCCCTTTGTTGAACCATGATACACATCAGGCATACAACTGTCGATATCATCATACCAACTATGCTTGCAAGGTATTATCATCATGCCATTATAATTTAGTCAACTTTGGGGAAAGCTTCGACCACCTTTGTTCATTAAATCAAAACCATTATATTTCAACAACCTCTTTATATCGTGCAATGGTTTTAAAATTAGTTTAATGTGCATACCTTCATGTTTAAAACAAGTTTCACAAGATTACGTTGAGGTTATACCAATTATAATATTCAAAACCATTAATTTGGGAGAATCCACGACCCCTATTCTAATTAACCACACGCATGCACACTAAATAGTTCGAAACCATCAATTCAAACCATAAATCATTCATAAAATCCATGGAAAAACAATTCATTCATTAAGACTCAAAACCCTCCACCCACATTCATAAACCACAATTTAATTAGATGAATAAAAATTATAAATTCACGCTTTTAACAAAATAAACATTGGGGTAGAGTAACATGCCTGAGATATCAAGAATTATGGAGAAAAATTAACTCTTGGTCTTTAATTGCCAAGTCCTTAGAAACCTTAGGTGTTCTTGACTTAAGGATTTGAGAGAGCTTGAGAGAGGGTATTTGATAGTTAAGTGTTGAGAATAGGGTCCCCAAATGTCTTATGGTTGTGAGTATTAAGTGGGAAAAGAGAAATAACAAGAATGCCCCCACTTAAAACTGTAGAAAAGGACGCCCAGGTGTCACGGGTCACCATATGACTCATGATGACTCCTTACGAGTCGTCACCACGACTCATGATCTGGGCAGTGCCTTAGGCTCAACTTAATGTTGACCCTACGAGTCACATCCTTCAACTCGTGGTCGGACCTTACGACTTATAAGATCCAGTCATAGTCAGAACAGAGACATTTGGGCACTACACTGGTTTGGCTACTTAAGGGACCCTACGACTCATAAAAAATCCATATGACTCGTTACGTCCTAGTCATACTCAGGTCAGAGACTTTGGGTGTTTACTCAGGTGAGAGACTTTGGGTAACAACACACTGGTCACCTTACGATTTGGGGTCCTACGACCCGTATGGACACCTTACGATTCCTAAGGTAAGTCGTAATCTGGGCAGTAAGCTCAAAGATTAAGATTTTTTTAGGGACCAAAATCTGGGGTGTTACATTAACCAATAAGAAAAATAGAAAAAGTAAAGATAATGAAGAGTAAGAAATTGATCAAATATACATACTTTATAAGATAAATATGTACTATTTTTGAAAAAGAATGGATAAAAAAAAATAATGAACTGATCTTTTTTTATAAAATGAATATGATATTTGAATTTAAATTTAAATGAAAGTTGATTTGAAATAAAGTTCTATAGCTTCTTAATGTTTCTATATATATATATATTCCTACAGTAATACATAATGTTAAACTTCTCTTCTTCTTCTTTTGGTTCTATTAATCATTCGTTTTGTTTGTTAATTAATATATTGATTGCATTCTTCATGTTCTTTATATTTTAGAAACTCTTTTTGATTTCACATTTTTTTTATACGCAGATGATAATTGTTTAATAAATATTGTTTCATATTATATCAAAACATGAATTTAAATAAGTAATATTTTTCATTATAATTTTACTAAAGTAAATATACTCGATTATGTAAATTAAAAATTTCTACTAAAAATTTTAGTCAGATTGATATTTTTAAATGCTAAATTTTGTCAATATATATATATATATATATATATATATATATAAATTGCAATTACATAATTGATTTTACTTAGATTTAGTTAGAAATGGGGAGGGGAGGAGGGGGGTGGGGTGGAGAGATATTAATAATCTAACAGATTTAAATTATTAACAATATAATAAAAACATATGAAACATAATTTATTTTTTTACAATTACATAATTATTTTTTCGTATAAATTTGATTAAAGATGGAGGATTTGACGGGGAAGGGTGGGGTGAGGGGTGGAGGTTTAAAAATTAATGTAGTTGTGGTGGGGTGGTGGTAGGGGGTATAGAAAAGTGGTTTTATTATTTATTTTTTAGAACCTAGGGGGGGGAGGTATGTGGATGTGGAGGTAGTGGTGCGCGGGGGTAGGGATGGGAGGTGAAGGAGTGGGATATTAATAATCTAATTTCTTTAAATTATGAATAATATAATAAAAAAATATGAAACATAAATTTATTTTTATAATTACATAATTATTATTTTTTTAAAAAATTCAGTTAGAGGTATGGGAATAGGTGGGAGCGGTGGGATGGGTGGGGGTGGATGCATGTGGGGAGAGGAGTTTTTATTTTTAAAAAATTGAGGGAGGAGCAGGGTTGCGGAGATAGAGGTGGGGTAGGAGTAGATTTTTGTTTTTTGACATTTCATTGAGAAATAATATAACAGTTAATTTTTTTTAAAGATAATATGCTCAAACGAGACATTTCAATATAAAATAATTAAAAATAATTTTTAATATTATTCATGCATCCCACGAGTATGTATACTAGTAGTATATATATAAAGGAGGCTTAGAAATATGCTGAGACATACTTCTAAGGCCACCATTCCTATTTTTTCTTTTTCTCATTTTTTGACATTTTTTTGATTTGTTTCTTCACTATAATGTAATTATTTAGTTATCAATAGTTTAGTTGTTGAAGAGTCACAGCCGAATAATTTCATTTAGCTTCCCTAAAGTAAATGCTAGGTGCATTTATGCTTTTGAATCTTTTCAACTTAAATTTTCTTAATTACTGTTTTTATCTTTCACTTCTGTCGGTTATTGTTATAGTAAAAAAAGATAAAATGAAGAATTTTGAAGGCTATTAAGAATCATTAAAGATTTGAAGTAAATCAAGATAATGAATAGTCATGCGTCAATAAATAGTTCAAAAACTCTTTGAGTGGATGGTTTTCATTGAGATCAACAGTGTAATTTTTTTCTTTCTTTGCTTAATCACTTATTCTATAATATTTTTTTCCTAAGTTTAGAAGAAATGCCTGACATGTTTTTCAGCTACAATTGTATGAATAACGACAAAATTGCAACAATTAGATATAGGAATCGAACTTGTACCTATAACTACTTATGAAATAACTGTTTTGCGAAAATTTTGACTTTTAGAGTCTCCACTTAATTTTGAGAAAGAGTTAAGAAACCTATAAATGATTCAAACAGAAAAATCATTCAAGTTTAGAAATTCTAGGTAAGCGGTTCCTATTGACATTTTAGAAAGGTTTTTCTGGCACCTAAAACGTCTGCTAACTTGTGGTTATCCAAACTGTTTGAAAATAATTTTTGACTAACTTAAAAAAGAGAGGAAAACATTGATTTTTCAAAAGAAATCAATTAAGGTAAAATTTTGTTTCCAAGGTACATGCAAAACTAATTTTGACGACTTAGCGGGAATTTCAACTAAGTCTAAGCGATTAAAATAGAAAATAGCACATAAAAAGGGGAAGGAGAGAAAGTAAAAGACTTAGGCCAATAGGCCCAAGTCAACAAACCTTGTCCTATTCTAATTGGGCTTTTAACCCACTTGTACCTGTCCTAATCTTATGTTTTTTTTGGGCTTTGGCCCATAACCTGCCGTAAACTATATTTCGAACCTTTGGCTCGAGTTTCGCTTCACCAGTATTAAATACAACTTTGACTTCGAGGATCAAATAAATGAATAAATAAATAAATAAATATAAAGACAATAATAAATAAATAAATAAATAACTAAATAAGATAAAAAATGAGACTTTCAAGTCTCTTAGCCGCTTTAAAGATGTGATTTTAGCTCATTCTTCTCCTTTCGACTCCTTGTATCCGTCCGCAAGGTAGTCAATTTTTGGGCTTTCTTTCAAGATTGACTCAAAAGATGGGCCTCATTGGCCCATTATGAAAAGCAAAGGGAAAGAGTCCGTTTGGACTCCAACGAATTTTCATGCAAAACAAGAAAAAATAAAGGACATTAATACATGATTAACGAAGAAAAAGAGAAATAAAATTAATACATAGTCAACCAAGGAAAAAAAATTAGTTAACACATGATCCGTCAAAGAGAGGAAAACTAGACGAAAACTACTGCGGATTTAACTAAACATAGTATGAATCTTAAATAATCATAAGCCGATGTAAAAAATAGTAAGACGTATTCGCATCAATTCAAGTTTATAAATTTAATCAAAACAGAAAAATTTAAACGTAGTTATTACATGATCAACCCAAGAAAGAGAGGAAATATAAAGAGAATCAATACATGTCAACTATATCAACAAAGTAACTAGGATCCTATCAAATAGTCAAAAATCAAAATTAGAGTATCCCTCCTTAATATTTTGAATCACTAGCCCCCAAAATAAAGTTTTGTACTACAGTAACACTTGTTCATTTTATAATAATATACACCAAAATGAAATACACAACATCAAGTCATCTTTTGTTGCTACAAATATCTCTCGTTTTGAGTTCACTTTTTGTATACCCTTTTTTAAAATTTGGGTACGAGGAGTTATACTAATCTTAATCTTAACAAACACTTTTGCGCTATAGGAACATATTAAACATAAACTTTAAATCTATATTGATGCACTCCAAACAAGAAAAAGTACAATATCCACTCAGAATGATAATAAAAAAAAATCTAGCATGACTTCGATCAATTAATATTATTGACTTGATTGGCCCACGTAACATATACATATTATTTATTCAAACTGATCAGAGGTGTATGTGTAACAGATTTTCCACAATTTGAGTCAAATCTCCTTTTTAATATCTCATTACTTAAACTATGAGACTAAGCATGGTGCAAAGTTTCAAAGTACTGATGCCAAAATTGTCACAGAGAAAAAAACATATCACAAAAACCATACATCACATGAAATTTCTCCTTAGAAAGCAAAAGAAAACTCATGGCAATTTAACTACATAAAGATTATCCACTTGGGGTATTGTGAAGAACCAATCAGTGTTAGACTAAGCATTTTCAGGTACATGAAGGTTATCAAACAATATATAATGTAGAGAGCATTTAAACATTATAACGAATTAGCATTAAACACTTCAAACGATCGGACTATACTCCTAACTAAATAGATTGGAGAAGTAAGACACTATATATGAGTAAGATTTTAATTTATCAAGAAAACATAGCGTTATGCTAAATAAAATTCCAAGTTACATCATACATGGTGCACCAAAAAAATGCATCTTTTAACTTACAACAACAATAAACCAGTTTGCACTAACGACTTAAGCACGATAGATTTTCAGCATATGCGAGTTCCTAACAAACGACCATAATGACAAAGAAAATCAACACATCAAAAACAAGAGAAGCTGGAAAATATTTGTAAAGGAAAAGCTGAACAGCTAAGTGAAAAGAACATCGTAAACACCAGATTTTGTCGTTTATGGCCTACGCTATCTTTTCTCAACAAGTCAGCAAACTGAGAGATCAAAATATCCTAGAGGAGTTCTAAACCTATTACTAGCATTTGTCGTTGAGAAATCAGGAACTCTTAGAGAACAGTCACTATCAACCCAAAGAAAATAAGGAAATTTAAACGCCGATTAAACTTGAAGAAACTATCCTAGATAAGACAAGTTTATACATAAAAAAAAAATACAGAGGAGATTCAAGATAGACAGTGACTGACCAAAACTTACAGCTATGAGAAAGTAGACGAAAGCAAAATAGGACATCTGATTTAAAGGAGAAAAATGTTAAATTTAGAGATGACGATTGGGCTAAATCAAAAGAATACAATGAGCACAGGTTTTATGCCAAAAGAAATATCATCCAAAGCAGGAAGGCAAACTCAAACGACTAAATAAAGATCGCCAAATCAAGAACGACAAGCATTTCGTCTCAAACAACAATCGCGATCTTCTTCGCGATACCTACGACTCTCAAAGCCACTACAACAATAACTCGCAGCACACAATATACTAATCAACGCTACTACGACTATAATACGATAATACGAGAGAAGAAAACATGAATACTAACTATTTTTTGGGCAGCAAAACAGGACTCGGGTCTCCGTCAGAATCGCAACCACCGAAAAACGATCGTCGTCAACTCGAAAACTCCAATTATCCGACGAACTTCATCGAAATAAATTTTTTCTTTTACTAAAAATGAGACTTTTTTCTCAAAAGATATATTCCAATCCTTCAAGACTTGGCCATTTTTGCTCAAGAAGGAGCTATTTATAACAAATAAAATAGGGCAATTTTTTGAGCTCCCACCAATTTGAGGGTAATTTTGGGATTCTTAGCAGGAATTTTTTGAATTTTGATGTGGGATAAGATATGAGCTGGATTTGGTACAAGATTGTACCATCCGTATATCGAATTTGAATTTCCATCCACCTGGACGTTCTTCTCTTGTTGCTTCTAACTTTGCCGCACATACCTCTTTACGTCACAACATGATAAGACGATGACGTTGAGGGGTTTGGAGATAGAGATCTGGTTGAGGTTGGTGCAGGTCGGGTCGGGGCTCTCATTGTTCGTCGGATCATCGACGGGTTGATTTTGCCGATTTTGATGTTGTTTGTTGTTGATCGATATTGCTGTGCGTGTATTCTTGTATTATTGATAATTGTTGATTGTTGTTGTTTTTGAAGGCTTGAGTGGGCTGAGTCTTGGAGCTATTATTAGATGGGATGAAATTATTGTGGGCTGGGGCGGTTTGGGTTTAGGGGAATGGGTCGCTGATGTTTATTTTGGGCTGGTGGGTGGATTAGAAATTTATTCAATTTCTTGGGGTTATTTTCTAAATAACTCCAATTAGACTAAGGGTTATTCAAAAATAATTTCAATTTAGAATTTAGCCTATTCTATTTAAATTTGGATCAAATTAAAAGTTAAATTGTCAATTGCATTGCAATTGTGGTCAATTTAGTTTTAATTATGATCAAATTTAATAGATTGGTTAAATTCAATTGAAATTCGATGAGAATTAATTCCTCCTTTAATCCCGGGTTTTTTGATTTAATAAAAATCCAATAAATATTTTTTCAAATAAATTATTTTCAAGAACAAATTACATTTAAGCCAAGATTTAAATCATTTGAATTTATTTTCAAGATAAGCCTTGTTTAAATTCTGATATTTTATAAAAATAAATAATTAAGTAACAAAATTATATTATCTCGTATAATTGAATACGCTAATATATAATTTTCTCTTAAAATAATAAAATTACCCAGATAAATACTTTGAAAGATCTTTTATTCGGATAAAATAAATGCTATAATTTTATTTAAAATTGAAGAAACTCAAAATTAAACTTAGTTGTGGAGGGCAAAAATTAGTTGTCAACAATTGCCCCCTCCTCCCTTTGGGTAGAGTGGATGTAAGTAACCCTGGACAAAGGGTGTTTGACGTTTCTAATTTTTGTCCGAGTTTGTAATGCACTCGAGTTTTCAAAATAGATCCCAACCTACATATCCCCGAGACTCAGGGAATCAAACTGCTTATAGTTTGACTCGATCGGTAGAAAAGATAGTCTTTTAATTCAGACGATCTTTTGCTCGAGATGAGTGACAAGTTGATTGAGTTACGAAAAGAGGCTTGTAACATCTTAACCATGAACGTGGAGCTCTTTACATCCATACGTAAGAATTTACCTGGACAAAATTTCAAAAACTCTAAATATGTTGCCACCCGAATTTAAAAGAAAGGAGAAGGTTACCTTCGATATGAGTTTAGAAATATCTCAAAAGTGAAGGTGAAACCAAAATATCCTGAAATACCCACATTCCTTCTAACAGGGGTGTGGTTTGATTAGTGGTGACGATGATCCTTTAGCTCGCGTCCAAAGAGTTTGACGTCCCTCTCTAGATTATGTGCCATTTTGCTCCTAACAAAGAGTTCCACGTTGTGCTACATCCTATCTGGAGTCATCCGCACCTGTGGTTCTGGTTTGATATTTTCATCCTCTCGGATTTTCTCGATAATGTCTCAAACAAAAATCGTTAGTGCTAAACATAATTCACGAAAGACGTATATAGTTTTTCCTATATCTCCACGTGAGTTGTCGCCTGAAAAGCAAAGTCATCCAATCATGTGCCTGTTTGGAAGGAAATAACTTGCAACAACAGACAACAACCATCTTGGTTGTTGCATAATTATCACATTTGTCGTGTGAATATATCTTCAAAGTGGGGTGGCCCTTTTGGACACCGATGACATTTTATGCAGAATGGTCCCTGCAATTGTGTAATCTTATATTGATGCGATAACCCTTTTAAGTCCCCTATAATGCTTGTGGAATAAAAACATTTCCGTTTATTGCCAATAATTCTTTGCATATGATCTCGGGTAGGTCTTGCGCATCTTTTGTATCGATACGACTTATAGATTTCCCTTGAATTATCAATCTTTGGATAATCTCGCGTATTATTTGATATCGGATATGAGGATACTTACAAATATCCTTTGAATTGCTAGCTTCTAGGTGATCCTACACATTATCCGACCTTAGATAAAAAATGGCTTACAGATATCCCTTCAATTGCTAGCTCTCAGGTATTCCTGCATATCATCCGACCTTGGATACAATTGACTTATAGATATCTCTCAAATTACTAGTCTTTGGGTAATCCTGCACATAATCAATCTTGGATATAACGCGGCTTATAGAGAACCCTTGGATTTGTCAATTTGATAATCTTGAATATTCTCCGGTAAGGATTTAGTTACGACTTATGGATAACCTTAGGACTACTAATTTTTGGATATCCTTGCACACTATCCAGTTAGGATGTCATTATGGCTTACGGATAACCTATGGGCTATCAACTTATAGGTAATATTGCACGCTATCCTATTTCAAATAATATGACTTACAGATGACCCTCAAATTGTCAATTTCTAGGAAATCTCATATATCACTCGTCTTCATATAGCGACTTAAAGGCATCCCTTCAAATTGCATGCTCTTGATGCATTCAGATGTTGATTCATAAAATGATGAGATACCCTCATTGCCAATATTTGTGTCTCGCAAGTGAACAGATATTAAATACTAATAATATCCTCTATGCCACCATTTCTGTCTCGCGTGTCAACAGATATTAAATGTTGATGATATCCTCGATGCCAGCATTTATGTCTCGTGTATCAATAGATATTGAATACTTATGATATCCTCAACACCAGCATTTGTGTCTAACGTGTCAACAAATATTGAATGTTGATGATATCCTCGACGCCATCGTATACTATCTCACATGTCAACAGATATTGAATGCTGATGATATCCTCGACGCCAACGTTTGTGTCTCGCTTGTCAACAGATATTGAATGTTGATGATATCCTCGATGCCAATATTTATGTCTCACGTGTCAACAAATATTGAATGTTGAAGATATCCTCGATGCCATCATTTATGTCTCGCGTGTCAACAGATATTGAATGTTGATGATATCATCGATGCCGGTATTTGTGTCTCGCATGTCAATAGATATTGAATGTTGATAATATCCTCGACGCCAGTGTATGCTATCTCGCATATCAATAGATATTGAATGCTGATGATATCCTCGATGCTAGCGTATGCTATCTCGCGTGTCAATAGATATTAAATATTGATGATATCCTTGACGCCAGTATTTGTGTCTCGCGTATCAACATATATTAAATGTCCCTCTTGGCGATGGCATGAAATGGTCCTCTTGGCGATGAGATGATATGAAATGACCCTCTCGGTAATGACATTAAATGGCCCTCTCGGCAATGGCATGAAATGTCCCTCTCAGCAATGACATAAAATGGACCTCTTGGTAATGATATGAAATGGTTCTTCCGGTGATTTGAAAACAGTTTCACCTGAGTTCGTTTGTCTGCGTGTCTCTTTCTAAATGTACCTATACTCAAGGTAGACAGTTAGTAGACATAATGTCGCTCTCACTGGCGACCACCATCAAGCTTTATGACAGTTTAATGACGAATACTAAGCATCATGATTTGAGTTACTTATTCAGTTATTAATATTCTCTTTCTGAAGAAATAATTAAAAAGTAAATTTATCGGATGCAAGTAAATGGGGCAAAGTCCTTGTTTGAGGATTACTCAAATACCGTTTGCTTCGCTTCAAGGCTAATTTTGTGGATGACTTTCTGCTCTTTATCCTATTGAGCAATACTTTTGATTGTCGTATTTATTGTGCCAACTCCCTTGAATGCACCCAACAATACCGTTCTTGAGCATTGTATGCTTTGGTGTAGCTCGCAACTCACTTGGGGATTTTTTGAAAAAGATTCTCTTTTTTGTGTATTGATCCCTGTATCCACAGAAAAATGATTAGTCTTGAGCGAAACTACTCCGTGTTGATCTCCTTCGATCCTTGGTTTGCTCCTCGACATCTTTCGGGTGCTCCGTCATGTTGGGACCTCCACCCTGACTCCTCGTTCCAATAGGGTCCTAGGCAAATTACTAAGTAAAAATATTTGTATAGACTTTCAAAAGTAGTCTTAATTTTTTTTTATAAAAAACTAGTTTCAAAACTTCTGTAAAAGATTTAGGAAATCGCTTCCAGTCATGTCATTTACTAGCTTAACGAACATCTTTCTCTTGGTTCTGACTGTATCCGACGTTTGATGGAGGAATTTCAGGGATTCATCATCATTGCTGAGGGTTTCTATCAAAAGTTCTATCATAACCGTAGATTTAGTCTACCTAGACTTTATCACAGCTAGTGATTTCTAAAGCTTGACTTTGACCTCTAGTGCTGGGGAATTTGAAATATATTCCAGTGTTCAGTAGAAATTTTGAGGTCTTCCTCAAAATTTCTGCCCCAGTTTACTACTATTTGAGATGATCTTGGCTTGAGAGAATCTGAAGTCTTTGTTAGTCCTCGTTCTTTTTGCTGGATGATGATTTTCCTCTTGTAAATTTTTGAGATTCTTTCTCGAAAATTCTGCCCCAGTTTCCATTTACTGGGGTTATATGACCGAGCCGTTAGGGCGCCTACGTATCCCGTTGAAGCAGGAATCAGGTCAAACGTTGTTCAGGACTATGCTAGGGATATATAAAATTTCAATGGGTTGATCGAAGATGACATAGGACGACTATGTATTCCTTTCTTGGGAATTCAGGTCAAACGTAGTTCGTACATAAAAGGAAAGGATAAATTCTCCTAAGGAGTTGAACGAAGCCGACATAGGCCGCCTAGGTATCCCTTTCTTAGGAATTCAGGTCAAACGTAGTTCGTACATAAAAGGAAAGGGATTCTAGGCAATTACACATCATAAAACAAATAATATCATAAAGGCGATTACAAATAACCAGGAAAACAAAAACTAAATTATTTTTCAAACACAGTATCTCTTTACCGCATCAGAATTGATTGGTTTAGTCCACTCTTGACCATCTATCTTAGGTAGGATTAGGGCTCCTCCAGGTTGGGTTTCTTTCGATTTTCAAATTCCTCTATATATTCCACTAACTGCTCCCCATCACCTTCTTTCTGTTCATCATTATTCTCTTTGCTTTGTTCGTCTAACCTTCGACATGACATAACATTGGTAGATTTTTAAATTATTGCTACAAAAATAAACCATGTTAGATGATAATAAGATAATAAAATAAAATAATATTTCAAAACAACGTCTTAAATAAAAGGAGGTTTTTTTTACTAAAATTTGAGAAATAACACAAACTATGGCTCATGACCCGCGTAAATGCGGGCCCATGCATTTTTGAAAGTTGTAAAACACAAAAAGAAATTTGGGACATAAAAGGGTGGATCACGGGGCCTCCTCTGGATGATCACTGATTTTTAAAACTACTAAGAATTTTCCTTTTATCTACCCCGATGGGCGACGTGTTATGAGCGGAGTGGAGGTCCAGTTTTGCAAAGCCTCTCTTGGTGAAACCTTCCTCACCCCATCAGAATTTGGGAAATCCTCTAGTATATAATTGTATCCCTATACCCGATTTCTTATCCCATCTCCAAGACCATCATCCTCTGACATCTCAAGCACAGTAAAAGACTAGTACATGAGTGACAATGGTTTAGACAGTCTCATCTTTGACTTATCTCCAATCTCATCTTCTTTTCTTGGTTGGTATCCTAACCCATGTTTAGATTTTTTTTTGTGATCACAATGGGCTCATATTCCTTTGAAATCCGTACTCAAGACAATTAAGGTAATCATTACTTTCTCTGTCCTCTCCACTCCTTCTGTCTTTTTGGGATTTTCTGAATCCACCTTTGTGATGGTCTTGCTAGACACCCATTCGCTCTCTATTTCGATCATGTTAACTTCAGCTCCCCCATGATTAGACAATGGATTACTGTTCATATTTGGTGCAGGTGACTGGAGGGTGATGACTATATGATCGATCAAGTCTTAAATCCTATGCTTCATGTTAACGTAAACCTCGGTACTGTGCCCTGCCGCTCTCGAATGATAGACACAATTTTGATTGGCACGATAAAATTGAGAATTCGGATTGATAAGTTTCAGTTGAATAGGATGCAAATGACCGGCGTTCTTCAATCTTTCAAAGAGTTGGGTACGACTTTCAACCAATGGAGTAAAGTTTCGGGGAGGTCTTTTTCGAGGTTTGGGCGCAGGGGGTTATAATGATTTTGATTAGTAGGAAGATGTACTTGATGATAATTTGGAGGCATTTGGATGTTTTTCCGGTTATTCGGGAGGGTAGCTTGACCATGAGGCTGATAATTTGGTTGTGGAACTTAATATTGGCATAAAATATTTGGCTGTGGAGCTTGGTATTGGGATTGGATATTTGAAAGTGGAGCTTGGTACTGGGGTTGTATATTTAAAAATGGAGCTTGGTATGGGGATTGGATATTTGGAAATGGTGCTTGGTACTGGGGTTGAGTGTAGAATACATGCTGAAAACTCGGTGACGGAGGTGAGGAAACAATATTCCTAGGCTTGAATTTCTTCTTCAATTTATCAACAGAATTAGTAGAGATCACAATCACATCCTTTTTTTCTTCTTTGAGAATGCAAAAAATTCAGATGATGTTGGGGTTTAGGCAATTTTTCCTGTTCGGATGCCTTCCTCTAACGATTCTTCAATCTTTACCAAATCTGTGAAAGTTGCTCGAACCGCGGATACCATCCTGGTATAAAATTCTCCCTCCTGAGCGCGAGAGAAAATCGATACCATTTCTTCCTCAGACATGGGAGGTTGTACTTTAGCAATTTTTTTTCTCCAATGAAAGGCATAGTCTCGAAAACACTAATCATTCTTCTGTTTAATCCGATCTAGTGAGCATCGATCAGGAACTATCTCAATGTTAAATGTTAATCTAACGAGAAAACCTTTAGCCAATGCCCTCTAACTAGACCATCTTTTCAGTTCTTGAGACGTGAACCAATCTAAGGCTTCGCCACTTAAGCTTCGGCTGAATAAACGCATCAATAATGCCTTATTTCTTCCTACCCCAACCATCTGATCACAATTCCTTCTTAGATGGGCCATTGAATTTCTGGTACCACCAAACACTTCAAATTTAGGGACATTGTATCCTTCTGGTATATCTACTCTGGGGTGCACACACAGATCATCGTACCCCAAAGCATCATTATCACCTGCCCCGTGAGATTCCTTGATCCTTATGATCTCTTCATGCATGGCTAGCAACTTCTTTTTATGCTCGTTCCTCTGCTCATTTTCCTTCTTTTCGTAATGGATTACCTCGGGATTGGAAAAGGGATTGTAGATGTCAGGAGATATGATAACATGAGAAAAATTTGGAATGGTAACTTAATGTGAGGATGAGAGGAGGTTGGGTGGTAGGGAGGGGGGAGGTTTTGGAAATCGATAGCACTTTGTGGAATTTGATAATAGTTTGGTGGAATTTAAGAGAGATTTTGTGGATTTGGAAACGAGTTTTATGGATTTTGAGATAGATTTTGTGGGCTTGAGAGCGGATTTTGTGGATTTGAGTGCGGATTTTATGGATTTGGGAACGGGTTTTATGGGTTTGAAAATGTATTTTGGGGATTCGAGAATGAATTTTATGGATTTGGAGACGAATTTTATGGGGTTAGGGATGGATTTTGTGGATAGGGAGCGTCTGGGTTATTTTCTTGATTGGTGTTTTGGACAAGTTGAGGAGCGGAGACGAATGATATGTTATTTGGATGGTTCCCGAGAATAGGCATACTGAAGGGAGGGATCTAGAGAGGAGGCCCATATCTTCCTGGGGTAGGAACATTGACAGTGATGGCTAAATTAGCCAAATCTCTAGCACGATTCATATCCTCCTGAAGTATTTCCAATTTTCTCGTGAGTTCAGCAATCATCTCACTTTGTTCCGCTATTACATTGTCCCTAATGGTCAATGCATTTTCTTCGTCACTTCCAGTCATATTTGAATGATGGTTAGGGGATGAGATCTTATGCACTTTTGACCGGGTGAAGTAAGGATGTTCTGCCAACTTATTTCAACACGGAGTAGTTCTCTGTTATCTGTAAAGTAGAATAACTCAAAGGCAGATGTGTTAGTTACCATATGTGATAAATAATGCAAGATATCTGACAAGAAGTAACCACACAGAGTTGTTTGCATCATAGCCAAACTAATCCACGGGAGCATAGTGGATAAATTTGTCTTTGATTCAAATAAACAGACATAAACACATAAAACAGTTATGTCATATAATAAACTCATATCCTAGTTGGGTGACCCTTTTAAGCCAAGGGTTGGCCTAACGCATTTGAAGGAAGTATATGTTTTTTTAAAATCAATACATTATCCCAAAAACCTCCACAGGTAATTTGTCTTTGATTCAAACAAACAGACATAAACACATAAGGCAGTTATATCATATAATAAACGCATATCCTAGTTAGGTGACCCTTTTAAGCCAAGGGTTGGCCTAACGCATTTAAAGGAAGTATATGCTTTTTAAAACCAATCCATTATCCCAAAAACCTCCATAGGTATACATAAATGACATAAATGCCTATAAAAATTGCACAAAAAGGGATACAATCTTTAGGAAAAGAGGAAAAAATAACATGAGAAAAAGAACAATGTACCGCGCAGGGGATAGGAAATACTAATTCCTGAATGCTCTTTTATCGGCCTTCGCCCTCTTAACTTTGTCCACTTCTTGTCATTGGCAACATCCGTTGATGATCAAAAAATTGTCGTATAACTGTGCTCTAGATGCAACCGTCCAAATCAATCAATTTCTTACTCTGCTTGCTTCAATTCCTTTCTCAATAAGTGTATGATTTGAGGCATTCTTACACGAAAGTAAGTAAAATAAGACTTCTCCCGTCCTCCAAAGAAAAATGGATTGGATTAAACAAATATATATTTCTTCAACACACAAATATGATTCACCGGTAATTGATCGGGGTCTATAGGCCCAGGGAAAATTTTCTAATGTGCCCAATACTCCCTCGGGTATTGGGTCATCCTAGGCTCATGCCTAAAAATAAGATTTTGGTTTAGCTTTATCCTGGGTGTCTAGAGTGGGTTTGAACCAGATTCCCAAGAGAACGACTTGGGTTTGAAAATAAGAACAACCAGCAGACGCCTCACGTGCTAATAAACCGGCATATTACCAACACTTTATTTGAGAATTGAACAACAGGGACCGACACATCCATGAAATCCCAAAGCTATTTAATAATCAATGTAAGATTATGTCATGAGATGCAATAATTAAATCTCGCAGAAATTAAAACATATAAATATGTAAGCAATTTAAACAGTTAGTCAAAAGATGAAATCAAACATTTGGTTAGGACCTAGTGAGAATTCCCAATGGAGTCACAATTTCAGTTTTGTGAAAATTTTGACTTTTAGAGTCGCCACTTCATTTTGAGAAGGAATTAAAAACTTTTAAATAACTCAAACAGAAAAATCATTCAAGTTTAGAGATTCTAGGTAAGCAGTTCCTATTGACATTTTAGGAAGGTTTTTAAGGAACCTAAAACGTCCACTAACTTGTGGTTATCCAGACTGTTTGAAAATAATTTTCAACTAACTTAAAAAAAAAACATTGATTTTTCAAAAGAAAAGAAATCAATTAAGGTAAAATTTTGTTTTCAAGGTTCATGCAAAACCAGTTTTGACGACTTAGCAGGAATTTCAACTAAGTCTAAGTGATTAAAATAGAAAATAACACATAAAAGGAGGAAGGAGAGAAAGTAAAAGACTTAGGCCAATGGGCCCAAGTCAGCAAACTGTGTCCTATTCTAATTGAGCTTTTGACCCACCTGTACCTTTCCTAATCTTAAGTTTTTTTGAGATTTGGCCAATAACCTGTCCTAAACTATATTTCGAACCTTTGGCTCGAGTTTTGCTTCACCTATATTAAATACAACTTTAGTTTCAAGACCCAAATGAATGAATAAATAAATAAATAAATAAATAAATAAAATAAATAAAGACAACAATAATTAAATAAATAAAATAACAAATGAACTTTCAAGTCTCTTAGCCGCTTCAAAGATGGGATTTTAGCCCATTCTTCTCCTTTTGACTCCTTGTATCTGTGCGCTATGTAGTCAATTTTTGGGCTTTCTTTCAGGCTTGACTCAAAAGATGGACCTCATTGGCCCATTATGAAAAGCAAAGGGAAATAGTCTGTTTGGACTCCAACAAATTTTCATGCAAAATAAGAAGAATAAAGGACATTAATACATGTTTAAAGAAAGGAAAGAGAAATAAAATTAACACATAGCCAACCAAGGAATAAAATTAGTTAACACATGATCCATCAAAGAGAGGAAAAACTAGACGAAAACTACTACAGATTTAACTAAACATAGTATGAATCTTAAATAATCATAAGCCGATGTAAAAAATAGTAAAATAAATTCACATCGATTCAAGTTTATAATGTAACCAAAACAAAAAAATTTAAACGTAGTTAATACATGATTGATCAAGAAAGAGAGGAAATATAAAGAGAATCAATACATGCCAACTATATCAACAAAGTAACTAGGATCCTATCAAATAGACAAAAATCAAAATTAGAGTATCCCTCCTTAATATTATGAAACACTAGCCATCCCAAAATAAAGTTTAGTACTACAGTAACACTTGTTTATTTTATAATAATATACACCAAAATGAAATACACAACATCAAGTCATGTTTTGTTGCTACAAATATCTCTCGTTTTGAGTTCACTTATTGTCTACCCGTTTTTTAAATTTGTGTACGAGGAGTTATACTAATCTTGATCTTAACAAACACTTTTGCGCTATAGGAACATATTAAACATAAACTTTAAATCTATATTGATGCACTCCAAACAAGAAAAAGTACAATATCCACCCAGAATGATAATAAAAAAAAAATCTAGCATGACTTCGATCAATTAATATTATTGACTTGATTGGCCCACGTAACATATACATATTATTTATTCAAACTGATCAGAGGTGTATGTGTAACAGATTTTCCACAATTTGAGTCAAATCTCCTTTTCAATATCTCATTACTTAAACTATGAGACTAAGCACGGTGCAAAGTTTCAAAGTACTAATGCCAAAATTGTCACAGAGAAAAAAACATATCACAGAAACCATGCATCACATGAAATTTCTCCTTAGAAAGCAAAAAGAAAACTCATGGCAATTTAACTACATAAAGATTATCCACTTGGGGTATTATGAAGAACCAATCAGTGTTAGACTAAGCATTTTCAGGTACATGAAGGTTATCAAACAATATATAATGTCGAGAGCATTTAAACATTATAACGAATTAGCATTAAACACTTCAAACGATCGGAATATACTCCTAACTAAATAGATTGGAGAAGTAAGACACTAGATATGAGTAGGATTTTAATTTATCAAGAAAACATAGCGTTATGCTAAATAAAATTCCAAGTTACATCATACATGGCGCACCCAAAAAATGCATCTTTTAACTTACAACAACGATAAACCAGTTTGCACTAACGACTTAAGCACCATAGATTTTCAGCATATGCGAGTTCCCAACAAACGATCATAATGACAAAGAAAATCAACACATCAAAAACAAGAGAAGCTGGAAAATATTTGTAAAGGAAAAGCTGAACAACTAAGTGAAAAGAACTCACCAGATTTTGTCGTTTAAGGCCTATGTTATCTTTTCTCAACAAGTCAGCAAATTGAGAGATCAAAATATCCTAGAGGAGTTCTAAGACTATTACTACCATTTGTCGTTGAGAAATCAGGAATGCTTAGAGAACAGTCGCTATCAACCCAAAGAAAACCCAGAAATTTAAACGCCGATTAAACTTGAAGAAACTTCCTAGATAAGACAAGTTTATACATAAACAAACAACACAGAAGAGATTCAAGATAGACAATGACTGACCAAAACATACAGCTACGACAAAGTGGACTAAAGCAAAATAGGACATCCGATTCAAAGGAGAAAAATGTCAAATTTCGAGATGACGATTAGGCTAAATCAAAAGAATACAATGAGCACAGGTTTTATGCCAAAAGAAATATCATCCAAAGCAGGAAGGCAAACTCAAAAGACTAACTAAAGATGCCAAATCAAGAATGACAAGCATTTCGTCTCAAACGACAATCGCGATCTTTTTCGCGATACCTATGGCTCTCAAAGACACTACAGCAATGCGATAATATGAGAGATGAAAAATCAAAGACTAACCATTTCTTGGGCAGCAAAACAGGATGCGGGCTTTCGTCGAAATCGCAACCACTGAAAAACAATCTTCGTCAACTCGGAAACTCCAATTAGCTGACGAACTTCATCGTAATAATTTTTTCTTTACTAAAAACAAGACTTTTTGCTCAAAAGATATTTTTCAATCCTTCAAGACTTGGCCATTTTTGCTCAAGAAAGAGCTATTTATAGAAAATAAAATAGGGCAATTTTTTTAGCTCCCACCGATGTGGGAGCAACCAATTTGAGGGTAATTTTGGGATTCTTAGCAGGAATTTTTTTGAATGTTGAAGTGGGATAAGATATGACCTGGATTTGGTACAAGATTGTACCATCCGTACGTTGAATTCGAATTTACATCCACCTGGACGTTCTTTTCTTGTGGCTTCCAACTATGCCACGCATACCTCTTTACGTCACGACATGATAAGACGACGACGTTGAGGGGTTTAGAGATGGGGATCGGGTTGAGGGTCGGTGCTGGCTAGGTCGGGGTTCTCGCTATTCGTCGGATCATCAACGGGTCGGTTTTGCGGATTTTGATGTTGTTGATGCTTATTTTGGGTTGGTTGGTGGATTAGGAATTTATACAATTTCTTGAAGTTATTTTTTAAATAACCCCAATTAGACTAAGGGTTATTCAAAAATAATTTCAATTTAGAATTTAGCCTATTCTATTTAAATTTGGATCAAATTAAAAGTTAAATTGCCAATTGCATTGCAATTGTGGTCAATTTAGCTTTAATTATGATCAAATTTAATAGATTGGTCAAATTCAATTGAAATTCGATGAGAATTAATTCCTCCTTTAATCCCGGGTTTTCTGATTTAATAAAAATCCAATAAATATTTTTTGAAATAAATTATTTTCAAGAACAAATTACATTTAAGCCAAGATTTAAATCATTTGAATTTATTTTCAAGATAAGCCTTGTTTAAATTCTGATATTTTATAAAAATAAATAATTAAGTAACAAAATTATATTATCTCGTATAATTGAATACGATAATATATAATTTTCTCTTAAAATAATAAAATTACCCAGATAAATACTTTGAAAAATCTTTTATTTGGATAAAATAAATGCTATAATTTTATTTAAAATTGAAGAAACTCAAAATTAAACTTAGTTATGGAGGACAAAAATTAGGTGTCAACAACTGCCCCCTCCTCCCTTTGGGTAGGGTGGATGTAAATAACCCTGGACAAAGGGTATTTGGCGTTCCTAATTTTTGTTCGAGTTTGTAATGCAGTCGAGTTTTCAAAATAGATCCCAACCTACATATCCCCGAGACTCAGGGAATCAAACTACTTATAGTTTGACTCGATCGGTAGAAAAGATAGTCTTTTAATTCAGACGATCTTTGGCTCGAGATAAGTGACAAGTTGATTGAGTTACGGAAAGAGGATTGTAACATCTTAACCATGAACGTGGAGCTCTTTACATCCATACGTAAGAATTTATCTGGACATAATTTCCAAAACTCTAAATATATTGCCACCCGAATTTAAAAAAAAAAGAGAAGGTTACCTTCGATATGAGTTTAGAAATATCTCAAAAGTGAAGGTGAAACCAGAATATCCCGAAATACCCATATTCCTTCTAACAGGGGTGTGGTTTGATTAGTGGTGGCGATGATCCTTTAGCTCGCGTCCAAAGAGTTTGATGTCCCTCTCTAGACTATGTCCCATTTTGCTGCTAAGAAAGAGTTCCACGTTGTGCTGCATCCTATCTGGAGTCATCCGCACCTGTGGTTCTGGTTTGATATTTTCATTCTCTCGGATTTTCTCGATAATGTCTCAAATAAAAATCGTTAGTGCTAAACATAATTCACGAAAGACGTATATAGTTTTTACTATATCTCCACGTGAGTTGTCGCCTGAAAAGCAAAGTCATACTATCATGTGCCTGTTTAGAGGGAAATAAATTACAACAACAGACGACAACCATCTTGGTTGTTGCATAATTATCTCATTTGTCGTGTGAATATATCTTCAAAGTGGGGTGGCCCTTTTGGACACCGATGACACTTTATGCAGAACGATCCCTGCAATCGTGTAATCTTATATTGATGCGGTAACCCTTTTAAGTCCTCTATAATGCTTGTGGAATGAAAACCTTTCCATTTATTATCAATAATTCTTTGCATATGATCTCGGGTAGGCATCTTTTGTATCGATACGACTTACAGATTCCCCTTGAATTGTCAATCTTTGGATAATCTCGTGTATTATTTGATATCGGATATGAGGAGACTTACAGATATCCTTTGAATTGCTAGCTTCTAGGTGATCCTGCACATTATCCGACCTTAGATAAGAAATGGCTTACAGATATCCCTTCAATTGCTAGCTCTCAGGTATTCCTGCATATCATCCGACCTTGGATACAATTGACTTATAGATATCTCTCAAATTACTAGTCTTTGGGTAATCCTGCACATAATCAATCTTGGATATACCGCGGCTTATAGAGAACCCTAGGATTTATCAATTTGATAATCTCGAATATTCTCTGGTAAGGATTTAGTTACGACTTAGGGATAACCTTAGGACTACTAATTTTTGGATAACCTTGCACACTATCCGGTTAGGATGTCGTTGTGGCTTACGGATAACCTATGGGCTATCAACTCATAGGTAATATTGCATGTTATCCTATTTCAAATAATATGACTTACAGATGACCCTCAAATGTCAATTTCTAGGAAATCTCATATATCACTCGTCTTCATATAGTGACTTAAAGGCATCCCCTCAAATTGCATGCTCTTAATGCATTCAGATGCTGATTCATAAAATGATGAGATATCCTCGATGCCAATATATGTGTCTCGCATGTGAATAGATATTAAATACTGATGATATCCTCTATGCCACCATTTCTGTCTCGCGTGTCAACAGATATTAAATGCTGATGATATCCTCGATGCCAGCATTTATGTCTCGTGTGTCAATAGATATTGAATACTGATGATATTCTCAATACCAGCATTTGTGTCTAACGTGTCAACAGTTATTGAATGTTGATGATATCATCGACGCCATCGTATGCTATCTCACATGTCAACAGATATTGAATGCTGATGATATCCTCGATGGCAACGTTTGTGCCTCGCTTGTCAACAGATATTGAATGTTGATGATATTCTCGACGCCAGTATTTGTGTCTCACGTGTCAACAAATATTGAATATTAAAGATATCCTCGACGCCATCATTTGTGTCTCGCGTGTCAACAGATATTGAATGCTGATGATATCATCAATGCCAGCATTTGTGTCTCGCGTGTCAATAAATATTAAATGTTGATAATATCCTCGACACCAGCGTATGCTATCTCGCATGTCAACAGATATTGAATGCTGATGATATCCTCGATGCTAGCGTATGCTATCTCGCGTATCAATAGATATTAAATATTGATAATATCCTTGACGCCAGCATTTGTGTCTCGTGTATCAACATATATTAAATGTCCCTTTTGGCGATGGCATGAAATGGTCCTCTCGGCGATGAGATGATATGAAATGACCCTCTTGGTAATGATATTAAATGGCCCTCTCAGCAATGGCTTGAAATGTCCCTCTCAGCAATGACATAAAATGGACCTCTTGGTAATGATATGAAATGGTTCTTCCGGTGATTTGAAAACAGTTTCACCTGAGTTCGTTTGTCTGCGTGTCTCTTTCTAAATGTACTTGTACTCAAGGTAGACAGTTAGTAGACACAATCTCGCTCTCACTGGCGACCACCATCAAACTTTATGACAATTTAATGATGAATACTAAGCATCATGATTTGAGTGACTTATTCCGTTATTAATATTCTCTTTTTGAAGAAATAATTAAAAAGTAAATTCATCGGATGCAAGTAAATGGGGCAAAGTCCTTGTTTGGGGATTACTCAAATACCGTTTGCTTCGCTTCAAGGCTAATTTTGTGGATGACTTTTTGCTCTTCCTCCTATTGATTATCGTATTTATTGATCTTTTTGATTGTCGTATTTATTGTGCCAACTCCCTTGAATGCACCCAACAATACCGTTCTTGAGAATTGTATGCTTTGGTGTAGCTCGCAACTCACTTGGGAATTTTTTGAAAAATATTCTCTTTTTTGTGTATTGATCCTTGTATCCACAGAAAAATGATTTGTCTTGAGCGAAACTACTCCGTGTTGATCTCCTTCGATCCTTGGTTTGCTCCTCGACATCTTTCGGGTGCTCCATCATGTTGGGACTTCCACCCTGACTCCTCGTTCCAATAGATGCCTAGGCAATTACTAAGTAAAAATATTTGTATAGACTTTCAAAAGTAGTCTTAATTTTTTTTTATAAAAAACTAGTTTCAAAACTTCTGTAAAAGATTTAGAAAATCGCTGCCAGTCATGTTATTTACTAGCTCAACTTCTTATTGTATCTGACATTTGATGGAGGAATTTCAGGGATTCATCATCATTGCTGAGGGTTTCTATCAAAAGTTCTATCATAACCGTAAATTTAGTTTACCTAGACTTTATCACATCTAGTGATTTCTAAAGCTTGACTTTGACCTCTAGTAATGGGGAATTCGAAATATATTCCAGTGTTCAGTAGAAATTTTGAGGCCTTCCTCAAAATTTCTTCCCCAGTTTATTACTATTTGAGATGATCTTGGCTTGAGAGAATCTGAAGTCTTTGTTAGTCCTCGTTTTTTTTGCTGGACGATGATTTTCCTCATCAGACCCGCAGATTAAGGAACAAAGAAGTCCCTCTAGTTAAAGTTCTTTGGCGAAATCACTCCGTAGAAAGAGCTACTTGGGAAGCAGAAGCAAATATGCGTACCAAGTATCCTTACCTCTTCTCTGGCGACTCAGATCAAGATCAAGGTAACAGTTCTGTTTAAGCTTACTCAGTTTCATGATTAGTGTACATCACTAACTTAGTATTCAGTCTCCTGCTCATGTTCCCATGATATGCTTGGTATCAAGTACCACCGCATATTCAGTCATGCATTCATGTATCATATCAGTTATATAGTTATGCATCAGATATACATTCTCATTGTGAGAAAACTCAGTTCTTCAGAACTTTTAGTTATGCATTTATGAATTAGATACGCATGCATCAGATATGCATATTCAGTATGTTATGTTCAGCTTGTCAGTCACGTCCGTCATGAGATCATGTTCCAGTTATTCATGTTCAGCTCACTATTTCCCCTCTCAGTCAGTCTCATTCGAGGACGAATATTCTCAAGGGGGATATATTGTAATACCCGTGCTTTTTCTTAGCTTGAAAATCATCTCAAGGATGTTAGAACTTGCTTTGAAATAAGAATTCATTCATTATAATACACGTGGTATTTCCATAATTTTCACTTCCTATCACGTGGTAAATTGAATAAGATTTCCATCGATATATAATAAAGCTTTACAACCTGGAGGGAATTTGGAGAACAAGAAAAAGAAAGAGATATGTGCAATAATGGTAGCTTGGCCTTCAGATAGCATTTTAAGTTACCAAACCCCTACTCAATCTCCATCACCCTATCCATAATCTCCAATATCATACCCAATATTTACTTAACCAGTACAACCCTCAGTGCCATATCAACTCCCACTATACCAAATACCTACCCCATATCAAACACATCTACAATTCCCCAGCCCTGCCTATCATGTGTACAATGCCCAACCCGCTCAAGTCCCAGTATCCCAGACACCTTCTTAGCCAAATAACAAACTCAAATCCAACTTTGAGAAGATTCAATACACCCCTCTAGCTGAACACATATCCCAACTTTCTGAACGGCTCAAAGAAGTAGGCTACATTACGCCCATTTCTGTCGTACCTGTGGACACTAAGTCTGTGCATTATCGCCCTGATCAGAGTTGTGTCTATCATTATAGGATGAAAGGTCATCCTACTAAGGCATATTTTTCTTTGAAGAACAAAATTCAGAAGTTGATTAACATAATTCCATTCAATTGAAAGATCCAATGTCGAAAATCACCAACAATCAGAATGATAATTTTAAGAATGAGATCGAGGAAGGATGATAAAAGTGAGGTGAATATTCTCAATTTTGATGAAGAGGTAGACTTGGAAAATTCCATCTGGTTCATTGAGATGAAAAAGGGTACTCCCATTAGTGTACAAAGATGGGCACCATTTGTAGTTGCAGTGGCCACGCCTAAAACTCCTTTCACAGTCATGAGGGCCTCGCCAGGTGTTTATAATCCTCATGGCGGTCCCATAGAACTATGAGAAATATATCCTTGGAAAAGCAAAGGTGGCCGAAGCAGATGTTGCATAGGGTGTTACTAGATCGGGAAGAGAAGAGTATACACACCCAAAAAAAAATTCTAAGGAATTTCAAGCAAGGGTAAGCAGCTCGTCATGGAAATAGAGGAAGATGCTATTTGGAAAAAGGTACAGGCCAAAGAGTATTCTATAGCAGATAAACTGAACAACACAGCCCAAATATCTATCTTGACAGTATTGCAGACTACGGAGAACCACAAAAAGGCTCTAATGAGGATCTCAAGTGAAGCCTATATGTCGGCTAGCATAATAGGTGGAGAAATTGCTTACATGGTCGGGTGGGTGTTTGAATCATAGAAGATATCCTTTCATGATAATGAGTTACTGCTTGAGAGGAGATCGAATAACAAGGCTTTGTACGTCACACTATAATATAAAGAGAGTAATGTCCCGAGAATCGATTGATCTAAGTTTGGGATTGAATATTTATCCTTTGAATACCTTGATAAGGTTGGAAGTTGATTTATCCAAAATGCAAACTTGGTTGCGGAGGAGAAGATGCGGTTTTGGGAGGCTTTGGATGAGGTGGTGAGAGGCGTGCCTAGCTCGAAGAAGATTATTGTAGCAGGAGATTTAAATGGGGACATCGGGGCATTACCGGGAGGCTTTGGTGATGTGCATGGTGGTTTGGTGAACTCGGGCTTACCGAAGAAGGACGATCACCTGATCACCTTCTGAAGCGTGATAGCCAAGACCCAGATTGACTTTTTATTTCTTAGAAAAGGGGATAGGGTGTTGTGTAAGGACTATAAGGTCATCTCGAGTGAGAATCTTTCAACCCAGCATAGGCTCTTGGTTATGGATTTGGGTATAAAGAAGGATAGAAAGATAAGGGGTGAGGAGTATAGACCTAGAATTAAGTGGGGTGTCTTGACGCCAGTGAATGCGTGAGAGATAGAGGAGAAGTTGGCGGGAATGGGGTGTGGGAGTGTAGGGGGGACATGGATAGTATGTGGGATAGGGTGTCTAGGTACATCAGGGAGAATGCTAGTGAGGTGTTGGGTGTTTCTAGGGGCCAGGCCGGGCATCATCGGGCGGATTGGTGGTGGAATGAAGAGGTTAAGAAGAAAATGGAGACCAAGAAAGGGGTGTATGCTAAGTTAGTTGAGAGTAAGGATGAAGAAGAGAAGCGGGTAAATAGAAAAGAGTACAAGTTATCTAGGAAGAAGGCTAAGTTAGCAGTTAAGGTGGCTAAGATGGCAGCATTTGATAGCTTGTATGCGGGGTTACAGGAGAAAGGAGGGAAAAAAATTATTTAGACTCGCTAAGGCTAGGGAGAGAAAGGGTCGTGACCTCGATCAGGTGAAGTGCATTAAGGGGGAGGATGGTACAGTGTTGGTGGAGGATGGCCACATTAAGAATAAATGGCAGTCATATTTTCATAGGCTCTTGAATGACGAAGAGGATAGAGCTATTGTGTTAGGGGAGCTGGAGCACTCAGAGGAGTGTCAGGATTTTAGTTATTATAGACATTTTAAGGTAGAGGAGGTTAGAGAGGTTGTTTGCAGGATGCGAAGGGGTAGGGCGATAGGGCCTGATGAAATACTTGTGGATTTTTGGAAGTTTTCTGGTGAGGCTGGTTTAAGGTGGTTGACTGGATTGTTTAACAGAATTTTCAAGACGACGAAAAAGTCGGAGGCTTGGAGGTGAAGTACTATGATCCCTCTTTATAAGAACAAGGGTGACATTCAGAGTTGCAATAACTATAGGGGTATTAAGTTATCGAGTCACTCTATGAAGATTTGGGAGAGAGTGGTCGAGGTGAGGCTAAGACGGATAGTGTCTATTTCGGAGAACCAATTTGGATTTATGCCTGGCCGCTCGATGACGGAGGCAATTCACCTGGTGCGGAGGTTGGTGGAATAGTACAGGGAAAGGAAGAAGGACCTGCACATGGTGTTTATCGACTTGGAGAAAACATACGACAAAGTCCCCAGGGAGGTGCTTTGGAGATGCTTGGAGGTGAGTGAAGTCCCGGTGGCATATATCAGAGCAATTAAGGATATGTATGATGGAGCTAAAACCCAGGTGAGGACGGCGGGAGGAGACTCAGAGCATTTCACTGTCTTGACAGGATTGCATCAGGGATCTACTCTTAGTCCCTTTTTGTTTGCTTTGGTGATGGATGTGTTGACGCGGCGTATTCAAGGAGAGGTGCCTTGGTGAATGATTTTTGCAGATGATGTAGTTTTGATTGATGAGACGCGGGGTGTGTGAATGATAAATTAGAGGTGTGGAGACAAACTCTTGAGTTTAAAGGGTTTAGGTTGAGTAGGAGTAAGACAGAGTATTTGGAATGCAAGTTTAATGACGTGAGGCTGGAGAATGAGGTGGTAGTGAAGTTGGAATCACAGGTGGTATGTAAGAGGGATAGTTTCAAGTATCTCGGGTCCGTGATTCAGGGTAACGGTGAGTTTGACGAGGATGTCTCGCATCGTATTGGGGCGAGATGGATGAAGTGGAAGCTTGCTTCGGGGGTGTTGTGTGATAAGAAGGTGCCGCCCAAGCTTAAAGGCAAATTCTACAGGGTGGCAGTCCGTCCATCCATGTTGTATGGAGCAGAGTGTTGGCCAGTTAAGAACTCCCACATTCAAAAAATGAAAGTAGCGGAAATGCGGATGTTGCGTTGGATGTGTGGGATGACTAGGGGGGATAGAGTTCGGAATGATACTATCAAGGAGAAGGTTGGTGTGACTCCGGTGGAGAATAAGATGCGGGAAATCCGATTGAGATGGTTCGGACACGTGATGAAGAGGGGCATGGATGCCCCGATTCGTAGGTATAAGAGGCTAGCTTTGGATAGTTTTAGGTGGGGTAGGGGTAGGCCGAAGAAGTACTGGGGAGAGGTGATTAGGCGGGACATGGAGCAGTTATAGCTCACTGAGGACATGACCCTAGATAGGAAGATCTGGAGGACGCGAATTAGGGCAGAAGGCTAGGGTCAGTTTGGGTCGCTAGTGTGGGGCATTACTTGGTGGGGGTATTATTCTTGTTATGATACCTTATTTCATGCTTTATTACCGATCTGTTTACTTTTCTCTATTTATTATTACTTGTGGGTGTCGTATTTATGTTATGCCATCTTGTTCCATGCTTTACTATGAATTTGTTTAGTATTCCGTGTCTCGAGCCGGGGGTCTATCGGAAACAACCTTTCTACTTTTTTAGAGGTAGAGGTATGGACTGCGTACATCTTACCCTCCCCAGACCTCACTATATGGGAATACACTGGGTTTGTTGTTGCAAACTTGGTTGATGAACATGAAAACATTCGATGGCTCCCAGAAAGGCACCATTGGGGAGATTATGATAAACATGATGATGGGTCTGGTGATGGAAATTCCTGCCTCATACAACTTACTGCTTGGGCGGCCATGGATTCATATGGCTAGGGCAATCCCCTCCACACTACACCAATCCTCAATTTCAAATATGATCATCAAGAGGTGGTGATACATGGCGAGAAAAGACATTCTGTATATGCCATCGCGGGGAAAGGAGAATTTTGATAGGGAAATATTTTATACTCTGGAGCTGGTTGGAAGCGTTGAAGGAAGATCACACAATAGAGCTTTGCACGTTAATGCAATATAAAGACAAAGTGATATCTCGAGTATTGATTGATCCAGGTTCGGGACTAAACATCTGTCCTTTGGCTACATTAATGAGGTTGGAAGTTGATTTAGCTAGGATGCAACACTGGGAGATAAATATGAAGGTGTTCGATGACTCTCTGAGACATACCATTAGAAAGATTATACTATACATGGTAATGGGTCCTGCTACTTTTCCCATAACCTTTCAAGTGATGGATATTCCCGCTTCATACAACCTATTGCTCTGATAATCGTCGATTCACATAACTGGTGCAGTCCCTTCCACGCTACACCAATGCCTCAAGTTTGAGTATGATCATCAACAGGTGGTGATATAGGGTGGGAGAAGACAAAAAAGTCTTGACGCTCTATGGATGGCTGGAACATTAAAGAAAAACCATGGTAGGAAAATGTTAAAATTATCGTGCTTTGGCAAGGATACGAAGAAGATAAGGGTCTCTGTGTTAGATTACAAGTGTTAGTTAAACCCATACTACCCATTGTGAAGAGTGACACTTTCAGGTTGGGCTACGTGAAGGATAGCCAGTCGATCAAAGGTGGGAAAATGCTTCATTCATTGCCATCATTGTACAAAATCATCCACTCTGAGGGTTTTTATATGATAGTGAGAATTAGGAAGATATCATTTTGGAAATGTTGAAAAATCTCTTCATAATAGAGGACACTCCCCTCATCCCCAATAGTGATAATGAGGGTGCAAGCATGGAATGGGAGATGGCTACTAAAGGGGGGACGTGGTGGAGCGATAAAGGTAAACAGATATTTCTCAAGTTTGGATATGAATCGGGTAGAGATCTTGGACCAAGATTGCAAGGTATAACCGATCCTATACAACTACAGTCCAAGAAAACCATTTTTAGTTTGGGTTATGAGTACATTGCACAAGATTACCTTGAATGGAGGCCACCTTGGGATGGTAACTATTATCCTCTGCCTGATCCCCTGTCCTCGTTGTATCAATCTCTCCGCTCTGTTAGGTTACTTGGCCAAAGTGAAGAAGAGATATTAGAAAGTGACATGACCCGACCCCGGGCTTTGTCGTAATAGGCATCCCAAGTCCAACCAGGATCGGGAACCGCCCCCTGTTACCCAACCCAATCACCTATATCCATCCTTAGATGAGCTGAATTTCAAACATATAACAAGATAGCATTAATGTTCTCATCAAAACTCTGGGATAGGGTCACAACCGTGACCGACCCAATCGAGTCCAACCGTACCTCACCAACTACCCAACCGCACCAAACCAAATCATAGACCATAAACCAAAGCAAATACCAAAACATAATATTAAAATCAATCCCAAAATGTAATAGGGTGGAACAACCAACAATATTGTCCAATAATGTCAGCCCACCGGCTTATTCCAATGCCAAGGCCAACACCAATACCGATGCCACCCATACCAACCCCTAGAAGTACCACAAAGCCTTTATCCAAAAGAGTAAACAAATCTGGTTGGGACATGCCCCCAATATTGGCCAAAACCAACATCCAAAATAAAACAAAAGTGTATGAAAAAATTCTACAACATAAAATGGTGCCTTCCGAAATGATAGAAGCTCGCCACTTCAGTCCAAATGCTGATACCGAATTTACGGGCTAGATAAGAGAAATAGAATAGCCAGTTCCTGCATAGTGTGGGTATAAAGCCACCTATAAATGAGGTTAGTGAGTGACCGCTAGCATGATCTCAGGATAAAGATAAAGTAATACCAGTCATAAAATAGAGTAAAACCGTCTGTAATTCATACAACCATACATATATAAGTGTCAGAAAAAGGGACCGGGTTTAAAATGCACTTAAAACCTTTTCCTGGGTTGTGTACCTTGGCCTTCCTAACCACCCACAGGCGATATGATTTCATCTCCCCCTGCTGAAAGGGCCTTAATGTGTGTAGCCATATGACCAGGGAATATCCCATGGGATGACAAGTACATACCTCAGATATAAAATGTGACACTAGCACGTGGTCATCAAGACCCCCCATATCGACAAATATTAGTTTCCGATTTTTATCCCTCAGGACTTCCACCTTCCACAGCTTAGATACACACCCCAACATTAATGCCCAATTAAAACCATGTCCAAACAATCCATTTACCATTTATTAACCAAGGCCAATATTAGTGGTATCGTCATACCACCCCTTACTTACAAGTAATATCCATAGCCAAACCATTAAGATTAAGGGAACCTTAGGTGCCCTTCCAATTACCATATTAAATCCTCTTGGAGACTTCCATGTTCTCCACAACCATAACTATTTAGCCTTTTCAAACTATTTAAACCATGCATAATTCCTTTACCAAGTTTAAAACATGCAAGAGCTCCATTAAAAAAAGTCAATGCAATGAACATATCTTTATAAGCATTTTATCAAACACCTTTGGGGTATGATATAACTAAAACCAATTCCAAAGACCATTAAACCATTAACATGAATTGCAATTGTCCAAAACCACCATTAATGCATATAAAAGCATAATTAAAACTATAGGAAACCATAACCAAGCATTCAATATCAAAACCCCCAATAATAGTTGAAAAACCATAATCATGAAATAGTAAAACCATGAAATCAATCATATAAACTATGCCTTTAGTTGAAATTACAATGAGGGAAGAGAATCATGCCTTATACCGAAGAATTGATGGAAAGAAATCACCAAAGAAAGCCCTTAGTTGAAACCCTAGCTTCCTTGCCCCAAAAGCTCTTGAGAGAATTATTGAATGTTTTTGAATAGTTTCTAAGTGTTAATGAATAAAATAAGAGGGTAAATATTCTCCTAAGTGTATTAGAAGTCATGGGTCATTAGGGTAAGAAGGGAAATATCCAGAATACTCTCAATTAAATCACTTAAAAACCCATTACAGGGATACGAATAACCTTTACAAGTTGTACCCTTCTATACGATCAGTATCCACCACTCATATCCAAACCTCAACCCTTGGATCAAACATTGTCCAATATACGACCCATCCAACCAAGTCGTTAACACAGCATACGATTCGTACCTATGACCCGTATCCCTGGCAGAATGAAATACTAAGAGGATCAAACACTGCCCACCATACGAGTCCCTGATATGACTCGTACCAAGCCCTACAATTAATACCTCTAAGTCGTACCCATTCCAGTGACCAAAACCATCCCACCAACTAACACTGGTCATCATACGATAGGACCATACCACTCGTGCCCTAGTATATGGCTCGTACCCATGAGTCATATTAGGTTCGAAGAATGGATTTTCAGGAAATTTTCTAAAGGTCAAAACCCAGGATATTTCAGTCTCCCCTACTAGGAACATTCGGCCCTAAATGACGAATAAGGTAGGGGTAACCACACACAAAGTCATTTGTATTATCAAACATTCCTTTAACAAAGTTTGAAAACAAAGAGGTAAAGATGTTAATCATTTCTTTAACAAACTCAAAAAATAAAAATGTGTTCAAGACACATACCTTCCGCATGAACCAGGAGTAGAAAACAAATTGCGGATACTTGGACTTCATGTCCTCTTCCGCTACCCAAGTAGCTTCTTCCACCTTATGGTTCCGCCATAGAACCTTACCGAAGCCACATCCTTGGTCCACAACTGACAAACTTGCCTATCTAATAGCTCAACTGGGACCTCTTCATAAGACAGAGAATCTAAAATATCCAATCCTTCTAATGGAACAACCGAAGAAGGATCACCAAGACACTTCCTCAACATATAAACATGAAAGATCAGATGAACCAAACTTAAGCTAAATGGAAACTCCAACTCATAAGCAATATTGCCAACTTTCCGTAAAATCACATAAGGACCAATGAACCAAGGATTGAGTTTCCCCTTTTTTCCAAACCTCACTACTCCCTTCATGGGAGATACCTTGAGGAATACCTATCGCTGACCTCAAACTCCAAGTCTCTACACCTGACATCCATATAGGACTTTTGGCAACTTTGGGTAGATTTAAGCCTATTCCAAATTATCTTCACCTTCTCCATAGCTTAATAGACCAAATCAGGACCAAACTTGTCCACATCTCTAAGCTCAAATCACCCAATAAGAGATCTACACCTCCTACCATACAACACTTTAAAAGAAGCCATAGTAATACTCAAATGATAGCTATTATTGTAAACAAACTCCACCAAAGGTATATTCTCAACCCAATTGCCACCATAGTCAATCAAACAAGCCCGAAGCATATCTTCCAATGTCTAAATAATTCTCTCCGGTTGCCCATCTGGCTATGGATGAAAAGTAGCACTCAGACTAATCTTAGTCCCCAACCCTTTCTAAAAAAACCACCAGATATAGGACGTAAACTGCGTGCCATGATCAGAAATAATCAAAATAGGTACCCCATGTAGCTTCACAATCTCCTAAAGATATAACTGTGTATAATTCTCCATCAAAAAGGTAGTCTGCACTGGCAAAAAATGTGCAGATTTGGTCATCCTATCCACGATGACCCAAATTAAATCATACTGATTTCGAGTAGAGGAAGGTCGATAACGAAGTCCATATTAATCACTTCCCACTTCTATTCGAGCAAATCATTTTCTTGATACAACCCTCTTGGCCTCATGTGCTCAATCTTAACTTGTTGACACACCGTACACTTGGCCACGAAATCAGCCACATCCCTGTTCATGTCATTCCACTAATAAATCTCCTTGAGATCATGATACAACTTAGTGGAATTGGGATGAACAACATAGAGCGACTCATTCGCTCAGCCAAAACCCTTTGCCGCAACCCATGAACATCAAGAACACACAACCTCCCTTGGTACCATAAAGTACATCACCACTGATCTCAAACACCACTACCTTTTGCCGACCAACATCACTCTTGATTTTCATCAAGATAGAATCTATCACTTACATCTCTTAAATCTCCACACCGAGAGATGATCGAACCACTTTTTGCACCATCACACCACCATTCTTAGAGTCCAAGAGACGAACTCTAAGATTAGCCAAGCGGTGAATATCCTTCACCAATTCCCATTTGCCTTCCTCGATGTGAGTCAAACTCTTCTTGGATAACCTGCTAAGAGCATCAGCAACCACATTAGCCTTACCTGGGTGGTAGTTAAGACTTATATCATAATCCTTGAGAAGCTCAAGACACCTCCTCTGTCAGAGATTAAGCTCTTTTTGAGTGAACACGTACTGACGACTCTTGTGATAAGAAAAGATATCCACGTGAACACCATACAAATGATGCCGCCGTATTTTCAAAGCAAACACAACCGCCAATAACTCTAAATCATGAGTGGGATAATTTCTCTCATGTAGCTTCAACTACCTGGAAGCATAGGCAATCACCTTCCCATACTGCATCAACACATAACCAAGCCCTACCCAAGATCCATCACAATAAACCACTAACCCATTATTTCCTTTCGGCAAGGTCAGGATTGAAGCTAAGTCAACTTATCCTTCAGCTTCTCAAAACTCCCTTCACAAGCATCTGACCAAGAAAACTTTAGTTTCTTCTAAATCAACTAGGTCAAAGGAGTAGCTATCGAAGAAAAGCTTTCCACAAACTACCTATAATTCCTGGACAAACCGAAGAAGCTTTGAATATCGGATGGAGTCATGGGCCTAGGACACCTCTTTACCATAGCAACTTTCTGTGGATCCACCATAATCCCTTCGCTAGAAATAATACTACCAAGAGAAGTCACAACGTTCAACCAAAACTTACACATGGAGAACTTGGCATACAACTATTGTTCCTTTAAGGTATGCAATACCACATGGAGGTGATTAGCAAGATCCACCTCACTTTTAGAATAAACTAGAATCATCAATAACACAATGACGAAGAGATCCAAGAACTGCCTGAAAACCCTATTCATCAAGTCCATAAATATCGTCGGGGCATTAGTCAATCCAAATGACATTACCAAGAATTCAAAGTGCTTGTACCGCATATTAAAAGTTATCTTAGGGATATTCTCCTCCCCAATCTTAAGTTGATGATACTCAAACCGAAGATCAATCTTAGAAAAGAATTTGACATATTGCAACAAATCAAACAAGTTATATATCCTTGGAAGAGGATACGTGTTCTTGACCGTTACCTTATTCAACTGTCGATAGTCAATGCACATCCGAAGGGAACCATCCTTATTTCGCACAAACAGCACTGGAGCACCCCACGAAGATACACTAGGATGAATAAACCCCTTATCCAAAAGATCCTTAAGTTGCTCCTTGAGTTTTCTCAATTCAACCGAAGCCATTCTATAAGGAGAAACATAAATTAGACGAATGTTCGGAAACAAATCAATACCAAACTCTATTTCCTGATCTGGAGAACACCAGAAAGATAATCCGAAAAGACTCTGGAAACTCATTAACCATGGGACCAAGATAAAAAAGGACCTTCTGAGTTAAAATATTTAACCCAAATAAAGTGATAAAGACAGCCCTTAGAGATTAACCTCTGAGCTCTAAGATAAGAAATAAACCTCCCCTAGGAGCTAAGGAACTACCTTCCCATTCTATAATTGGTTAACCAGGGAACATAAAGATAACCCTACGGGTCTGACAATCCATAGATGCATAATAAGAATGCAACCAATCCATACCTAAGATTACATCAAAATCTACCATATCCAACTCAAACAGATCCACCAAGGTCTTGTTGCCACCAACAACTACTAAATACCCCCTATAGAATCTCTTAGCAATAACCGAGTCTCCAATCGGGGTAGAAATAGAAAAAGGATCCGAGATAACTTTTGGATCAAAACCAAAAGACACAGCCATATATGGAGTCATATAAGAAAGAGTAGACCCCAGATCAAGAAAATAATATACGTCATAAGAGAAAAGTTGTAAAGTACTAGTAACGACATCAAGTGTTGCCTTAGATTCCTGTTAGAACACCAAAGCATACAACCTATTTCGACCAACACTAGAACCAGGAGTAGTAACAGAAGCAGATGCCATACCATCGGGTGTAGGAGAAACATATGAAGCCACAGGAATCTTATTCGCCCCCATAGCAACCTTATTGATCGGACAATCCCTGAGCCAATGTCCTACCTAGCCATACTTGAAGCACCTATCCCTTCTTTCCTTGCAATAACCCTGATGAGGACTACCAAAAAATTGGTAAGGAGAATACGAAGAAACTAACTCAGCTCTTCTAGCCTGAGATTGGGCAACCTACACCTGAGAATTATCACCACTTTGATGACACTTGTCTCTCGACTGATAAGGAGCACTAGCAGAAAAGGAGCCCAAACTCCCCCACTTCTTTTTTTGCCATTTGCCACCATCTATACCTCCCTGATAAAAAAAACTACTCTGTTTTCCCTGTCTATCTCCATACTCCGCCTGTTTTCTCTTCTCATTCTCAACCTGCTGCATATGATCAGTCAACCTCGATATGTCTATATCTTTAATCAGCAAGGCAATCTTGCTCTCCAGAATCAAATCTCTATTTAGCCCAAAAGTGAACTTCCTCATTCTCGACCTTATATCAGCCACCAAATCAGGAGCATACCTTGATAGCTGATGGAACTTCAAGGCATATTCCTTTACAGACATCCTCCACTGCCTAAGGTTCACAAACTCTTCCATTTTTGCTTCCCTTAATTCTTGAGGAAATAAATTATCCATAAAGGTATTAAAAAGGGCCTCCCACAACCCTTCCTCTTTCATATCACCTCTATCCCTATCCCACTTCTCATACCACTAATAAGCAACATCCTTGAGTTGATAAGCTATAAAGTTAACCCCCTCTATATTAGTAGACTACATCACTCGAAAGATATTTTTTTTCTCATCCAAGAAGAACTGTGGATCCCCCTCCACCTTCACCTCAGTAAAAGTTAGAGGACCCATATTCATAAACTGACCAAACCTTGTAGCCACAGCAGACAAAGCACTAGTCGCACCCCGCTCAGCCTGAGCTACAACTAATTAGGCAATGACATGAATAGACTGATGAAATTTTGTGTTCTTCATGTTGCCTTGAGGACCTGAGGAAAACTAGACAGTATAGGAGAAACTCCAACACCATCAAGAATAGGACCATGAGATCAAAGATGTACTTCAGACATAGGACGTACCCCTTCAGCATTATCCCTAGATAGGACAGAAGAATTTTCTTATGTTGCGGATCTAGGAGGTATGATTTGAAAGACAAACAAACAAGGACTAAAGAAGATTCTGGGATTAAGAACCCAAGCTTGAAGATAGAATGCCAAGAAAGTGAAACATTCCTAAATGTCTTCCAACCTCTATCGTATGAGTGTGGCACGCTTCACACTTCTAAAAGAGACTCTACTCGACACGACTTTGTGGACTTCTTAGGTGACCCTGAACATAAAGCTCTGATACTAATGTGTCATGACTCGACCCCGGTCCTTATCGTAATAAGCATCCCAAGTCCAACCAGGACTGAGAACCCCACCATATTACCATAACTAACCACCTATATCCATTCTTAGATGGGTTGAATTTTGAAAATATTACAAGATAGTGTTAGTGTTCTCATTAAAACTCTGAATAGGGTCACAACCATGACCGACCCAATCGAGTCCATCCGTCCAATCATACCAAACCAAACCATAGACCATAAACCAAAGGGGATACCAAAACTTAATATAAAAATTAATCCCAAAATGTAATAGGATGGAACAACCAATAATATCATCCAACGATGTCAGGCCACCAGCTTATTCTAATGCCAAGGACAACACCACTAATGAACCTGCCCATACCAACCCCCAGAAGTACCAAAAATCCTCTATCTAAAAGAGTAAACAAATCTAATTGGGACATACCCCCAACCATGGCCAAAACCAATATCTAAAATCAAAGAAAAGTGTCTAAAGAAAATCCACAACATGAAATGATGTCTTCCAAAAAGATGGAAGCTCACCACTTCAATCTAAATGCTGATACCAAATTTGCCTGTTAGATAGGAGGAGTAGAAAGGCCAGTTCCGGCATAGTGTGGGTATATAGCCGTCTGTAGACGGGGTTAGCGAATGACCACTAGCATGAATCTTAGGATAAGGATAAATTAATGCCAGTCATAAAACCAAGTAAAACCATCCATAATTCATACAACCATACATATATAAGTGCAAGAAAAAATGATCGGATTTAGCATGCACTTAAAACCTTTACCTGGGTTGTGTATCTTGGTTGTTCTAACTACCCATGGGTGATATAGGTTCATCTCCCCCTGTTAAAAGGGCCCCAGTACGTGTAGCCACACGACTAGGTAATATCACATGGGATGACTAGTATATCCCTCCAATATAAAACGTGACACTCACAAGTGGTAATCAAAACCCCTCATATCGTCAAATATGAATTTCTGGTTTTAGTCCCCCCCAGGTCCTCCACCTTTCACGGCTTAGCTACACACCCCGCCATTAATGCCCAATTAAAACTATGTCTAAACAATTCATTTATCATTTATTAACCATGGCCAATATTAGTGGTATCGTAATACCACCCGTTACTTACAAGTAATATCCATAGCCAAACCATTTAGGTTAAGGGGACCTTAGGTTCCCCTCCAATTACTATATTAAATCCACTTGAGAGACTTCCATGTTCTCCAAAAACATAACCATTTTGCCTTTTCAAACCATTTAAACCATGCATAATTCCTTTACCAAATTTAAAACATGCAAAAACTATATTAAAAAATGTCAATGCAATGAACATATCTTTATAAAGATTTTATCAAACACCTTAGGGGCATAATATAATCAAAACCAATTTCAAAGACCATTAAACCATTACCATGCAATTCAATTGTCCAAAACCATCATTAATGTATATAAAAGCATAATTAAAACCATAGGAAATGATAACCAAGCATTCAATATCAAAAATCCCAATAATAGTTTAAAAATCATAATCATGAAATAGTAAAACCATGAAATCAATCATATAAACCATGCCTTTAGTTGAAATTACAATGAGGGAAGAGAATCATGCCTTATACAAGAGAATTAATGATAAAAAATCACCAAAGCAAGGCCCAAAGCAAGCCCTTAGTTGAAACTCTAGCTTCCTTGCCCCAAAAGATCTTGAGAGAATTATTAGATGTTTTGAAATAGTTTCTAATTATTAATGAATAGAATAATAGGTTAAATATCCTCCTAAGTGTATTTGAAGTCGTTGGTCCTTATTAGGGTAAGTAGGGAAATGTCCATAATACCCTCACTTGAATCCCTTAAAAACCTATCATAGGGATATGACTAACCCTTATGAGTCATACCATCATATACGATTGGTATCCACCACTCGCATCCAAACCTCAACCCTTGGATCAAATATTGTACAGTATACGACTCATCCAACCAAGTCTTAACGACATCATACGATTAGTACCCATAACTCGTATCCCTGGCAGAATAAAATACCAGGAGGATCAAACATTGCCCACCATACGAGTCCCTAATACGACTCGTACCAAGCCCTACGACTCATACCTCTAAGTCATACCCATTTTAGTGACCAAAACCATCCCACCAACTAACACTGGTCAGCATATGATAGGACCATACCACTCGTATCCCAGTATACGGCTCATACCCATGAGTCATATTGGGTCCGGAGAACAGATTTCCAGGATATTTTCTAAGATCAAAACCCAAGATGTTTTATTAAGCTTAAGTTTCTTGTTTTTTAGAGAGGAAAAATATTGTCATGTGATCATCAATTAGGAGAGAGGAGACCCTAGTCAAAGCAGTAGACAAAAGACTACACTCAACAACTGGATCGCAACTCCATCCAAGCCTCTCCTGGAAATTTGGTAGACTTGGAAGAATTTTAATGTTTTTCATTATTTTAAAATAAATAAACTCAAATTTTGAGCTAGTTTGTAGTTTTAGTTTTTGTTTTGTTTTAACATTATGTTTTGAGAAATTTTAGAGTCATTAATAAAAAGCTTCCTTTTTGGCGTATTTATATCATATATTTCATTTTATTACAACATAATCACTTTTAAAAATGTTGAATCAATGAATGTGATGTTGTTGGGTGTATTTATGCACTCTAGTGTGACTATTTGTAATACCCCGTATTTTCGTACTGGAACTCTAACCATCGTTTCTACGCGTCTAAGCTCTAATACAAGTGATTCTCACATGAATATAAGTTGAATGATCATTATCCTAGTCTATGTAGTATTTTAGAGGTGGAAAATGTTCATAGCTATGACCTAGAACAAAGTTGAGCTAAGACCAATTGATTCATCCAAAGTTTGTCATTTGATTCTACAAGGGTCTACTTCAAATGTGCATAACTATTTATATACAAGGAATTATTTATCCCAACACCTATAAAATTATAGATAATTTAATTAGCTTTCCAACGATACCAATTTTGCAAAAATATGATACCTGAGCGAAAAGTTATGGCTATTTTAGTGGTTGAGGCAGTAGCACCATGCGATAAGCATGCGACGCACGCTCTATCGCACGCTAATAATTTCAGATTCTTTTTCCGCATTTTTAAGGGAAAAAGTACTATTTTCCAACCCCTGTCCAGCTATAACACGGTATTAAACTCCCATAACACTAAAATGAGTTTTCTCTCAAAATCACCAAGAACATTCATTAGGGTTTCAACCTAAAAATCTAAATATCTCAAGATTCAACTGTAGATTTTCGATAATTTTTTAAGATTCGGATTCCCCATTCCGAGGGCTATGAGAAGCACCCATTAATCACAAGAATAGCAATCTGAAAGTTAAGAGTTCATCCAAAGCTTAAATTTCAAGGTATGTGGGGTTTGAACAAGAACACCGTTTCGTTCTTGTGCCCAAAACTTATTTTAGATTATAAATTACTGAATTTTTGATTATTTTCCATGAAATTTTAGTTGGGGTTTATACCCATGGTTGTTAATTACAAGCTTATAAGGTTCTCAATGATTGAGAAGTGTAATTGTATGACTAATTTCACATATTTATGCAAGTAATGTGATTTTCCAGATTTTTTCAAGTGAGTTTAAGTGTTTAATTGTGATTCTTGATTTCTATATTTGGACATTGTTGAAGTATTTTCAAGAAGTATATTGAGTATGATGTTTTTCTATGATAGTTCATGAGTATGTTTATATTTTCATACTTATTGCTGAAATTTTCAGATTTTGAGTTGATTCATCAATATTTACATTATCAAGCATGAATCTTTTGGTGTTTTAATACGAGTTTGATATATGGGTCATTAACCTCTATTTCAAGATTGTTATTTTGAGAACGAGTTATTGAGGACTTCTAAAGAATTGCAAGAAGTATATTTATATTTCCATTATTATGAGATCTTTAAATCTTTGATGATGAGTCCATCAAGATTTCAGGAAAAAGTAATTTTTTCGAACCCAAGTAAGAAAAGAAAACCACATTTGGTTGATTTATGATAAAGGGGTAGCATATTGGCTCCCGATGCAAATTGTTGAATTGTTTATTGTGGATTTTCTTTAAAGTTCTGAGCTAAGTCCGGGAGTAGTATTTAGCACCGAGAGGGAAGTGTGGTACTTCCCTAGAACTACGTGCCCCCATAGGATGTGAGCCTGAGGATGATATAGTGATCATTAATGAACTGAAAAGTTAAGGTTCTATCCGATGGAAGGGATAGGACAGCTCTCCCCAACATGGGTAAGAAGTTGGACTCCATGTAGCTCACATGGTTTATGTCGGTTAAGAGAAACTCCCAAAGTAGTCCCCCATTCTATCTAAGATAAAGGTATATGTTTTTCGAAAGTTATGATTCCAAGATTTCTAAGGTTCTCAAGTATCAAAATCTTTAAGTTTTCAAAGGAGTTCTTAGTTTTCATGAGATTAAAGTGTATATTCGGAAAGATGTTATTTTAAGACATTATCTATACTACAAGTTTGAGAACAAAGAAAGAATGCAGATTTAGAATAAAGTGAAATGACTCACGAGATTTATACTATATATTTCATTATTCATGATTTATGAGATTTATATTTCAGATATTATTCAAGCTATGTGAGTCATTTATGTTAGCATGTATAATTTTATAAACTGTGATGATATTGAGATATTATTTTATATGTGCATTGCACCCCCATATACTCAGTACATCCTCAAAGTACTGATCCACATATACGTCTATGTGATACATTGTCTCATAATGTAGGTACAAGTTTTAGTATGCACATCAGACTTAGACAGTTGCAGATTTCAGCCAGCAGATGATATGTCCTCCTACTTTGGGAATTTAAGTTATTATATATTTTATTTCTTCATTTTTCTTATATATTGATTAGTGATAGTTGGGTCGCGTCCTAGCTATCTATAGTCAGTATTAGTAGAGGCTTCATAGAGAGTCAATAGAGTCATTGTATTTATCTCACTTTCTTTGTAAAAGCAGAGTTGTAATCATGTGAATTCACTTTTGTATTGATCAAATTCAGAAAAGATGTATCTTCCTCTTACTTTGTTCAGATTTATCTATCTTATTCGGTTGCTTATGAGTTATACCAGTAGAAGGGTTAGCTTGGGTCACTTGTGACCCTAGGCACTGTGTGACGTCTCGGGACCCGATTTCGGGGTGTTACAAACTTGGTATCAGAGCACAGAGTTCAAGTGTCCTATGGTGTCTATGAAGCCATGTCTAGTAGAGTCTTGCGGAATGGTACGGAGACGTCTGTACTTTTCTTCGAGAGGCTACAAGGCATTTAGGAAATATTTCTATTCTTTCAAGTCTCAGATTATGCTATAGGAAGCGTCTCTAAGAAACTCATACAGATTCTCATCTTGCTCTATTCGAGCTATTTTTGTCTTACTCCCAAGGTATCAGAAATAGTCAAGCTCAAATCCTTACTGCTAGAGCTTTCTCAAACAGTATCCATAAATAGTTATGGGATTATAAGAGAGCTAGAAAGTATCCCATCAGTGCTTTTGAGTTTCGAAGATTTAAGTGCTTTATCATGTTTGTAAAAATCGTGCACTAAGCCCAAGTCAGATGTGCTTTCAGATTCCTCCTCAGAATCCATAATGATAATCTATACTTCTCTATCTATGTACTGTTCTTGAGGTAACATGATTGGCAAGTTCTAATTTCCTCCCCTGATAATGCTCTCAGACTTGCTAACAAGAAGTTTCAAAAGTTTTATAAAACGGCTTGAGAGGAGCCTTCTAATGTGTTATAAGTCCCTCAAATTTAAATGTATACCCTTATTCTTATGAGTCATTTAGTTAAAACAGAGCAAGATGTGTATTCTTAGATCATTGAATATTATGTGTCAAGTTTCTATACCTTGTAATATGTAATCTTGTCGTCATGGTGTTTTTGATGAAACTCAAAGTCTAGTGAAGCCGTGTGGGGCTCTTTCGATTCACTAGCATAGTTGCTTTGTTATTCATCTAATTTTCTTGTTCAAAACACAAAATCAAAGTCTAGTGAAGCCGTGTGGGGATCTTTCGATTCACTAGCATAGTTGCTTTGTTATTTATCTTATTTTCTTATTCAAAACACAAAACCAAAGTCTAGTGAAGCCGTGTGAGGCCTATTTTGATTCACTAGAAACTTGTTGTTTATTTTGTTGTTCTTGTGTTAGTTAAAAGTGTGGGTTTAGAAGTGTAGTGACAAAAAAGATGGTAAGGGCGATTTATTGAATATGTATAGCTGAATTTTCGCTTATGATTGAATTAGTAATGAAGTGATATACCTTTGTTTGTCAGTTTAGTGAAAGTTAGAGAAGGAGATTATTAGTTAAGGTGGATTGTTGTTTGCTTGAGGTAAGAAAAGAGTTACTGTTCTAGAAAAGTATAGGTTTTGATGGAAGTACTTGGTGGATGACTGTTGTTAATTTAGGCTTTCCTGAGATTGCAAGGGAAAGTTTAGTTGAAACTTGTAAAGCTATGAAGGAGTTTAGATATATAAGAAGGGTAAATAGTAATGAGGTGTAGAAGAAGGAGCTGCTAGCGAATCATAATAAGATAGACCATAGAATTGTGATTGATCATTATTGTTATGAGGTTTTAGCGGACTAGCATTTTCGAATGTTTGACAGGTAAGAATAGTTGTTAAGATTGTGGTTAATCATAGCTAAAACGAGATACTAAGTTCGAATATTAGATGATAAGCAAGGTGGGGATAACGATTACTTGGTTAGTGATGCTAGTTATATGGAGGTGAACCAATAGGCTTGAAACAGTAAACGCAAGAATTTAAGTTAATTGATTTGAGATTAAGTATGATCTTGTAGGTATGAGGTAAAGGTGTGACCAAGGTGATATAAGGTTGCATTATTTTCTAAGTTTATTAAGTATTGTGTGTGGTTAGTAGTACCCTTGAGTTTTAAGTGAAAGAAGCATAGTGTCTAGTACATGGTACTCTGGATAGCCAAGTTAAGGATGATATATGAAAGAGGGTTGTTCAAGAATGAAGTCAGTAAGTTTGAAATATAGATTATGCATGCGAGTGTAGCATTTAAGTGTTGACCGTTAGAGCAAAGATATTCTGACTCACTCCTAGGAATGTGAGATAGATCCATAAGTTTAGAAGATGGCTTTAAATCTAAGGGGGAGATAGTATAAGACCCTTTAATATTCTAGCTCTTTTCAGTTCCTTGTTGCATGACAAAATAGTTCCCAAAACTTAGAAATCTTCAGCTAAGTGCCAAGACTTAGTCTTCTCCAAAGCCTTCAAACTTTGAGGATTTTTTTCATGACCTTCCTGACCTCCGAAAGTTGATTTTCAAGTTGATTCATGATCGGAGGAGTCAATAGTACATCTTGGGTGAGTTTTAAAATTTTTGGAATCCGTTTAGGGCATGTTTGGAATTCAAAATAGTGACATCGTGTGATTAGCGTGCGACGCATGCTCATGTCCACCCCTAGTATCATGCGATAGAGCATACGGCGCATGCTCTATTTCGGTGCTCCATAGCCTGCGACGCACGCTCCACGGCATGCTCCCTTGTTTATCCAACTCCTGTTTCAGCTATCTAAGGGACAATGTTTATATACTTCATATGTATTTAAGTTCATTCTCAACTTTTAGTAAGTAAGTAATCGTTTCACTTTATGATTCGAGTTATCCCTCAAAAAAATCTATGGACTCCAGTCTTATGATTGAATAGCTCATGATAAGTATGAACTCATGTTTCAGAGTATGACCAGTTTTAGAACTCATGATACTAGTAAAGTTCGCATTGTATCATCTATGTCCTCATCTTAGATTTCTTTAATGAATCCATGCCTTTGATATTTTATTCCCCAGGCCTAGGATAAGTGTTAAAGTTATGTATTGTAGTCTTTCGTGCTTCAGGTTCTTATGTGTTAGCCCTTCGATGACCTCTTCCTATGTTAAGATAATAGAGATGATAATGGATAAGCAATGGTTTAGATGAGAAAGGGTTGATGACCCTCATTAAGAAAGATTATTTATGCTTTTCTACCTAAGGCTAAAGTGTGAAGTAAGATTGAGGCCAAGTCTTTGATACATGTCATGGTTAGTTAAAATTTATGTGTATGTTCTTAAGAATAGTGCAAGCAAATTGTTATTGATAAAGGTTTAGAGAATATGTGAAGTATGCCTTTATGCGGTTTTGCCTTGAAGTTCATACGTGATTTTAATAATAGGCGTGAATGTCATGTTGGGTGTAAGAGAACGAATGAAATATGTGCTAGTGAATCAATAGTAAGTGTTTCGAGTTAGTCATTGAAGTGGTAAGGCATGTTATGCTTAGGGTGTGAACTCTAAAAAGATATGGAATATTGAACCTTGTGGTTTAGACTAGTATTGTGGTTTGGTATGTTGTATCTTGTGATTTAGAGTTAGGCTTGACCTTGGTGAGAGGACTTAGTTTAGTGCCCATGTGAGAATTATAAGTTGAATCAAGCGAGTGTGATATTTGAGGGGAATAGCATAGTCAAGGAAGCATTTGAGAAATGTTGCTAAACTTGAAAGTAAGAATTAGTATTTCTTAAGGCCTAGAAATTCTACCCTAGCTTATGATTTATAGGTCTATGTTCCAGGCCATAGAGGGGTAGCAATGTTGTAATTCCATATTCAGACATTTTATTCAGATCATGCCCAAAGTTCGTTACTCCCCAATTGAATTAGAAATTTCTTAGAAAGGCATTGAAGAAATACTTTATTTAGGTGTAAGCATCCAGTATGATTCAGTCTGTAAGTATCATGTGTATCATCTCAGTCTTTTCCTGATTTTTAAATCAAATCATTATCATTCGGGGACTAATAATCCCAAGAAGGTGATGTTGTAATACCCCGAGTTTTCATGTCATAAACCTCTCATCTTTTTATCATGAGATCAGATCCAATGCAAAGTAATGGTTACTCATAAGTTGACACTCTCATTTCTATCTTAGCCATATAGCTATTTTCATGAGAATTTATGCACTTACAGATCAGTTCAGTGGCTCATTATGTTTGAGATTCAGTGATTCAGTTTATATCAGTTGTACATGATAGCTTAAAGACTGAGATTCCTCTGTGTTTCAGCTTAATTATCCACATTCGAGGATGAATGTTCCCATGGGTGAGATAATGTAATACCCCGTATTTTCGTGCTGGAATTCTAACCGTCATTTCTACGCGTCTAAGCTCTAATCCAAGTCATTCTCACGTGAATATAAGTTGAATGATCATTATACTAGTCTATGGAGTAGTTTAGAGGTGGAAAATGTTCATAGCAATGACCTAGAACAAAGTTGAGCTAAGATCAATTGATTCGTCCAAAGTTTGTCATTCGATTCTACAAGGGTCTACTTCAAATATGCATAACTCTTTATATACATGGAATTATTCATCCCAAGACCTATAAAATTGTATATAATTGAATTATCTTTCCAACGATACCAATTTCGCAAAAATCCGATACCCGAGCAAAAAGTTATGGCCATTTTAGTGGTTGAGGCAGTAGCACCATGCGATAAGCGTGCGACGCACGCTCTATCACACGCTAATAATTTTCAGGTTCTGTTTCCGCATTTTTAAGGGCAAAAGTGGTATTTTCCAACCCCTATCCATCTATAACACGGTATTAAACTCCCATAACACCAAAATAAGTTTACTTTCTCTCAAAATCACCAAGAACATTCATTAGGGTTTCAACCAAAAAAATCCAAATATCACAAGATTCAACTGTAGGTTTTCGATAATTTTTCAAGATTCAGATTCCCAATTCCGAGGGCTATGAGAAGCACCCATTAATCTCAAGAATATCAATCCGAAGTTAAGAGTTCATCCAAAGCTTAAATTTTAAGGTATGCGGGGTTTGAACAAGAACTCTCTTTCGTTCTTGTGCCCAAAACTTATTTTAGATTATAAATTACTGAATTTTTGATTATTTTCCATGAAATTCTAGTTGGGGTTTATACCCATGGTTGTTAATTACAAGCTTATAAGGTTCCCAATGATTTAGAAGTGTAATTGTATGACTAATTTCACATATTTATGCAAGTAATGTGATTTTTCAGATTTTTCCAAGTGAGTTTAAGCGTTTTATTGTGATTTTTGATTTCTATATTTTGACATTGTTGAAGTATTTTCAAGAAGTATATTGAGTATGATGTTTTGCTATGATATTACATGAGTATGTTTATATTTTCATGCTTATTGCTAAAATTTTCAGATTTTGAGTTGATTCATCAATATTTACATTATCAAGCATGAATCTTTTGGTGTTTTAATACGAGTTTGATATATGGGACATTAACCCCTATTTAAAGATTGTTATTTTGAGAACGAGTTATTGAGGACTTCTAAAGAATTGCAAGAAATATGTTTATATTTCCATTATTATGAGATCTTTAAAGTTTTGATGATGAGTCTATCAAGATTTCAGGAAAGAGTTATATTTTTAAACCCAAGTAAGAAAAGAAATCCACATTTGATTAATTTATGATAAAGGGGTACAATATTAGCTCCTGATGCAAATTGTTGAATTGTTTATTGTGGATTTTCTTTAAAGTTCTGATCTAAGTCTGGGAGTAGTATTTAGCACTGAGCGGGAAGTAAGGTACTTTTCTAGAACTACGTGCCCCCATAGGATGTGAGCCTTAGGCTGATATAGTGATCACTACTAAACTAAAAAATTAAGGTTCTTTCTGATGGCAAGGATAGGATGGGTCTCCCCAACGTGGGTAATACGTTGGACTCCATGTAGCTCACAGGGTTTATGTCGGTTAAGAGAAACTCCCAAAGTAGTCCCCCACTCTATATAAGATAAAGGTATATGTTTTTTGAAAGCTATGATTCCAAGATTTCTAAGGTTCTCAAGTGTCAAAATCTTTAAGTTTTCAAAGGAGTTCTTAGTTTTCATGAGATTAAAGTGTATATTCGGAAAGATATTATTTTAAGACATTATCTATACTACAAGTTTGAGAACAAAAAAAAAATGCAGATTTAGAATAAAGTGAAATGACTCACGAGATTTATACTAAATATTTCATTATTCATGATTTATGAGATTTATATTTCAGATATTATTCAAGCTATGTGAGTCATTTATGTCAGCATGCATAATTTTATAAACTGTGATGATATTAAGATATTATTTTATATATGAATTACACCCCCATATACTCATTACATCCTCAAAGTACTGATTCACATATACGTCTATGTGATACATTGTCTCATAATATAGGTACAAGTTTTAGTATGCACATCAGACTCAGACAGTTGCAGATTTCAGCCAACAGATGATATGTCCTACTTCGAAGATTTAAGTTAGATGCCATTATATATTTTATTTTTTTATTTTTCTTATATATTGATTAGTGATAGTTGGGGTCGTATCTTAGCAATCTATAGTCAGTATTAGTATAGGCTTCATAGACAGTCAGTAGAGTCATTGTATTTATCTCAGATTCTTTGTAAAAGCAGAGTTGTAATCATGTGAATTCACTTTTGTATTGATCAGATTCAGAAAAGATGTATCTTCTGCTTACTTTGTTCAGATTTATCTATCTTATTCAGTTGCTTATGAGTTATGCCAGTAGAAGGGTTAGCTTGGGGTCACTTGTGACCCTAGGCACCGTGTGACATCTCGGGACCCGATTTCGGGGCGTTACACTATTCTAGCTTATTAAAGCCTTGTTTTGAGGATAATTCGTGTGATTTATGTGTTAATAACATATAAATAAGCATCTAAGTATCCAAGTATGTGATTACAAGGTTCAATGTGTTTTTCCAACAAGTTTGTACTTAATTGAGTCATTTAGAGTTCAACCCAGAAAACTAGTGTTACTAGCTTGAGCTAGGTGTGTGTCTAGTTGGTTTTGTTAGATTCTATTGTGTTTAAAAGGTTCCAAAGTGTTTTAATGGTGTAATTATATGTGGAAAAAATTATTGGGAATGTGCAAGGTTTAATTTGATTAAGTCAATAAGTGAAGATTATTGCGAACTAGCCTTATCTTAGTTCTTGTTTTGATTCATCGTTGAGGATATTGTATTGTTTTGATCTCTAATATGTGGTGTGTGATATTGTAGGAAGATTTTTGAGCTAAATATTATTATATAGTGATGATAAAAAGGCTAGAAATTCATTGTAAATACACTATAAAAGGTACGGACAAAGGATAGGACGTTCAACAATTAGAATAAATATTGGACGCAACTTCCAGTGACTCAACGCGATATCAACACATCGTATCACCTTTCCCAGTGCATCCATCAACGCATCTTGTTGTTCTTTTCAACGCGATCATTGCCGTGTCTCTTTGCTAATTTTATACACGGCAAAAACATAGCACGTCACATCCTAATCCTACATAGTTAGGTAATTGTCCACCATAGAATATATAACATTATCCTATGTAGGTTAGGTATTTTTCCACCAGATATATATTAAATTGTACTACTCCTACATGGATTAGGTATAAGTCCACTATAAGTATATATTACATTGTACACATTGGAGGCGGGGACAATTCTTGGACACCTGGGAACGTTAGTGGACAACAAAGAAGAGGCTGTTGCACATTCTTATTGAGTTTTTAATTATTTCTTTAGATTTTAAATATATCATAATATGTATTCAATTATTTGGATCGTGATCATGAATATTATCGGCTAAAAAACCTCTTTCCGAGGTTTAAGCCAAGAACATGAGTACTATTATTTTGAATTAATTTTGTTTAATTTTGCTTATCATTATTGGTTGTTTGTTTATTCTTGATTTAATTATTTGATGTATTGATCTCCCAAAAAATACATCTATTGTCGACATTTTGATCTCGGAAGAAGGATTAGGGAGATAGAACATGGGAATAAACAAAGTATGGTTCTTATTTCTTTATAAGATAAGGAATTTGAATTAGTGTCTAGGACAGGTATGTACTTAGATGCCTTACTTTATTCACACGTAGGATGATAGCTTAAATAACTTAATTGGATTATTACATCCCCGCTCAATGATGTAGTTGTAATGTCCAAATTAGGTAAATAATTAGAGGTCGAAAGACCATGATCATCCAATTAACCCTACGAATCAACAACCAAGATAAGCAAGTTAATGAATGGAGTTCAATAACATAGTATGATTGTTAAAAGTGCTTTAACCCTGGGATTTAATCCACTGATTGTTCCAAGACTTTTACTTTACGCATTGTTTCTTTTACTTAAGTTTATAATATTCCAAACGCTTTTTGGTTACTCTTGCACTAAATTAAGGTTACCTTTGCATCAAATTAATCTTAGAAGTTAAACTAAAATTGAATAGTTGTTAGATCAAGTCCCTGTGGAATCGATACTTGGCTACTTGAAGGCCATTTTACTACTTGGTAGACCACGTACACTTGCGTGTGTGCTCGGGCACTGTCAAGTTTTTGGCGCCGTTGCCGGGGACTTATAATTTTGCAACTATTTATTTTAGTTTTACTTTTAGATTTATTTGGTGTTTTTACACTTGGTCATGGTTGTGTTTTTGCAGTAAACAGGTTTACAAAAGCTGACAAGGGATCAGGACTTGGTTGAACTAAGTGCCAAACCTGAGAAACTTTTCCATCAACGCGGGAGAGAAGTAAACCTGCTCCCCTAAATTTCCCAAATCCAAAAAGACCAAGAGAATACTGCCATCATGGCTAATGAACAAGCAGCCCGCAGGACAGTCAGAGAAGTGACATCCCACTTCCAACCAATTTGACCTTCCCATTTTAGAAGCCAGCAGCTAGAGGCAATTTTGAACTTAAATAGAATATGGAACAACTTCTAATTAGCAGTGGACCGTTCATAGGGCTCTCTCACGAAGATCAACAGGTCCACTTGCGGAATTTTCTTAAAATTAGTGATACATTCATTCCTATGGGGGTGAATGCAGACTATGTGAGGATGAAGGTGTTCCCCTTTTCACTAATTAGGGAAGAAAAAAAGTGGTTGAATATAGAACCGGCAAATTCAATCACATCATGGGATGACATTGATAAAAAATTCCTTATCCGGTTCTTCCCATCTAGAAAGACTACGAGACTTCACACTAAAATAGTATGCTTCAAACAGAAGTGAAACGAGAATCTCTATCATGCTTGGAAGCACTTCAAGGCTCTTCTTCGGGACTTTCCACACTATCAATAGTCCAATGAGGTACTTGCTCATACTTTTATAGAGTCTCTTGACCATAATACAAAATTCTGCTAGCTTCAGCTGTAGGTGTCAAGCTCTTGAGATGACTTATGACGATCTGTACATTTTATTGAACCGCATAGCTCAAGAAAACCCAGAATGGAAATCAAACTCGAGGAGTTCCACGAAAAGAATTACAGGTATATTGGAGGTGGACCAATTCAAGGCGTTATTAGCTCAAGTTGTGGTAGTGCAAAATATGATAAACACGCAGTTCAGTAGCCTAAAATAGGAAGCTACACAACCTACCACAGCAGTCAATGCAATCCAACAAGCTACAAGTTGGTGTGAAGTCTAAAGAAATAGTGTCCATGCAGCTGCTATGTGTGCATCAAATCCAAAATTTGTGATGTATATAGGCAATATTCAGAGGCCTAATTATGGTAATGCCTACAACATGAAGTGGCAGACTCAGCCGTGGAATGCTCAATAACAACAAATTCAGAAACAACAGGCACAAGGAAATCAATCAACTAGTAACTTGGAAGAGGTGATGAAGCAGATTCTAGCCAATCAGATACAGTTGGTTGAAGACGTAAAAAATCAGCAAGTGGCCCATAGAATCTTAGAGTTGCAGTTAGGGCAGTTACAACAAGCATTAAATACTAGGACTCAAGGTGGTTTGCCCGGAGATACAGAAAATCCAAAACAAGTTATGGAAATCACCTTAATGAGTGGTAAAAAGCTTCAAAGGGAACCTCCAAAGGTAACAAAGGAGGTATATGAAGATTTGACTCCCCTACAAGTAAATGACAAAGTTGCTGAGAAATCGAGAAAGTCCGAGTACTCGAAAGAAGAAGCTGCCGAAGAAGTGAAGAAGATGTCGCCACTTCCTTTCCCTTAGAGGCAAATAAAAGATAAGGAGGATGCCATGTTTAAGAAGTTCTTTTTCATGTTCAGAGAGCTTCATGTTATCTTACCTTTGTTAAATATTTTGCAGGGTATGACCAAGTATGCTAAGTACTTGAGGGATATGGTTGCGAATAAGGTAAAGTTGTAGGATGTGGAAACGGTAGCACTCACTGAAGAGTGTAGCACTGTAATGACACAAAATATTCCCAAAAAGTTTAAGGACCCTGGTAAGTTTACTCTGCCTATATAGATTGGTAATAGCGAGGTGGTTCAGGCACTTAGTTATTTAGGGGTGAGTATCAACTTGATGCCCCTATCTCTGCTCAATAAATTGGGTTTAGGTGAGCCCAGACCATGCACTGTGTGTCTATAGCTGGAAGATGAGTTCATTGCCTATCCAGAAGGAATCATTGAGCATGTCCTCATAAAGTTTGGTAAATTTACTATTCCTGCTGAATTTATTATTCTAGACTTTCAGGAAGATGAACAGACACCAATCATCTTGGAGCATCCATTCTTAGCAATCAGAGGAGTATTGATTGATGTTAGAGAAGGCACGCTTACGATGTAGTTGGAGAATAAAGAGGCAGTATTTAAAGTTTACAAAGCACTCAACATAATGTCTCAATATAGAGAATTGTGTATGATTAATGTAATTGAATAGGATAAGTGTGGGGTAGCTGGTCAGCCAAAGGCCTTTTCTAACACCCTCATCAAGCAACCAAAGCCTCTAATACCGCAACCTGACATGATGCAAATTGATGAGCCTGAAAAGGCTAAAGTAGAAAAATCAGGTACCCTTGAGAATTCACACCCAAGAGGAGTGAAAAGAATAAGAAGATGGAGAAGAAGTGTGAAAAAGAGAAAAAAAAAAAGAACGCTAAGCCGTTAGTTGGGTCGTGCCGCGACACTAAATCAGGCACTACTTGGGAGGCAACACATGTTAAGTAGGTATGTTGTATTTTTTAATTTTTAGTTTTTACTTCACGTAGTTTTTCTTTTTCTGAGTCGAAGGTTGATGGGAAGTCTGAGTACCAGAAATCTGAGCTAAGGAGCATGGAAAAGACTAAGTGTGGGGTCCCATAGATCTCTTTTATATGCAAAAAATGCTACTAGCTAGGCCTAGAGGCCTCATGGAGTATTGTTATCTCTTACTTTTAAATTTAGTTTGGGGACAAAGTAGATTTTTCAGTGTGGAGTGGACCCAATTTTTGGCTATATTTAAAAAAAATTGTGTAAGATAGTCTTGTTGGTGCTATTTTTTATTACATGATACAAGTGTTTTGTTTGGTAAAAGCATGTTGAATGGGTGAATTGCTACTTTTAAGACTCTTAGGCTCATTTTTGTGACTCTTGTACTTTTTGGCTTAAATTTGAATTCATGTTGTTATTTGGGTGAGAGTCTATGATGACCCTATATAAGTCAAACATGTGCTATGTGTGTGTGAGGTATTTTGTATATTCCTTGTTGCATGTAATGTCTAGAACTTGTCTTGTGTGTGTGCAAAGCAAAATAAAGAGTGTGGGTTTAGGAGATGATATAGGCATTTCTTTAATAGCCTTGTTTTATACCTTCCTTTTTACCTACCCTTGTGCATAATCCTAGTTAAACCCCATTGAGCCTTTTGCTTATTTTCTTTGGTAGCCTCATATGTTTCCTAATCCCCTTCATTAATGGACCTTAATTTGATCCAAAAAGAACCTAAGTGCTTTAGTGTAAAATTGATTTAGTAAGAAGTTTGAAAAATAATAGGAGAAAGGTGAAATTGATTCCCCAAGGTAATAGTTATTGGTGTTGATAATTGATATGTGGTGGTTGGGTGCGATAGACATTGAGTTCGAAATATTACCATGGTTGTGAAAAAAATAAGAAAAAAATTGATTCATGTGGTAATAAATAATACGTCCACCATGTGTTTGTGAAAATTCTTAAAAGAGATGGGGCAAAACAAAAGATATGGGCAGATAAAAATAGTGTAAATTAGTTGCTGGAGATTGGTTCTAAATGTATAATATAGTGTATTATAGTGCTAGAGAGGTTAGTCACTTTTCCAAAATAGTTCCTACCCATCCATTAGCCTATATTACAACCCGAAAAAAACCTATTTGATCCTAAGCTTCATCATTCTGATATTAGTGTAGCACTACACTAAGGGTAAGCCTATGGTTCATTATGTGTAACTTGTGAATTCTTTGTGAGAGTGAGCGTAATTCGATTCTTGTACCCATTATGATAAATTGCATTATTGTGAGTAATTATGGGTAACTCTCTAACTGTGAGGGCACATGTTTGATGAATGTGGGCAATTTGTATGATGTCCTTAATTAAATGATAAGCATGAGTTTGCCAACTAGTTGAGTCATATATGGAGGCTAGGATGTTTCGGAGTAGTATTCATGAACTTTCAATTGTGTAAATAACGTGCTTTGTGTAGAAACTTACATCCATATAGTCATTGTAGTACTAACTTGAGTGTCTTGCATATAGTAGAAGTGTAGAGTCTCCTAAACTTATGATGCTTAGAGTAAAGAGTTGTTCGAGGACGAACAAGGATTTAAGTGTGGGGTGGTGATGTTGGGTATATTTATGCACTCTAGTGTGACTATTCTAGCTTATTAAAGCCTTGTTTTGAGGATAATTCATGTGCTTTATGTGTTAATATGATATAAATAAGTATCTAAGTGTACAAGTATGTTATTACAAGTTTCAACATATTTTCCAAACATATTTGTACTTAATTGAGTCATTTAGAGTTCAACCCGGAAAACTAGTGTTACTAGCTTGAGCTAGGTGAGTGTCTAGTTGGTTTCGTTGGATTCTATTATGTTTAAAAGGTTCCAAAGTGTTTTAATGGTGTAATTATATATGTAACAACTTTTTGGGAATGTGCAAGGTTCAATTTGATTAAGTCTAGAATCAGCATAATAAGTGAAGATCATTGCGAACAAGCCTTATCTTAGCTCTTGTTTTGATTCATCGTTGAAGATATTATGTTGTTTTTATCTCTAATATGTGGTGTGTGATATTGTAGGAATATTTTTGAGATGAATATGGTGATATAGTGATGATAAAAAGGCTGGAAATTCATTGTAAATACACTACAAAAGGCATGGGCAAAGGATAGGACGTTCAACAGTTAGAATAAATTTTGGAAGCAACTTCCAGTGAGTCGACGTGATGTATCGCCATTCCCAGTGCATCCACCAACGCATTTCATTTATCTTTTCAACACGATCATTGAAGCATCACATTTCTAATTGCATACACGGCAAAAATATGGCTCGTCACATCCTAATCCTACATAGTTAGGTAATTGTCCACCATAGAATATATTACATTATCCTATGTAGGCTAGGTATTTGTCCATAAGATATATATTAAATTGTACTACTCCTACATGGATTAGGTATAAGTCCACTATAAGTATATATTACATTGTACACGTTGGAGGCGGGGACAATTCTTGGACACCTGGGAACGTAGTGGACAACAAAGAGGAGGTTGTTGCATATTCTAATTAGGTTTTTAATTATTTCTTTAGATTTTAAATATATTATAACATGTATTCAATTATTTGAATTGTGATCATGAATATTATCGGCTAAAAACCCTTTTTTTTCCGGGGTTAAATCCAAGAACATGAGTATTATTGTTTTGAATTAATTTCATTTAATTTTGCATATCATTATTGGTTGTTTATTTATTCTTGATTTAATTATTTGATGGATTAATCACCCATAAAATATATCTATTATTGACCTTTTGATCACAGGATAGGGAATAAGGAGCTAGAACATGGGAATAAACAAAGTATGGTTCTTATTTCTTTATAAAATAAGAAATTTGAATTAGTGTCTTGGACAGGGATGTACTTAAATGCCTTACTTGATTCACACATAGGATCATAGCTTAAATAACTTAATTGGATTATTACATCCCTGCTCAATGATGTAGTTGTAATGTCCAAATTAGGTAAACGGTTAGAGGTCGGGAGACAATGATCATGCAATTAACCCTACGAATCAATAACCAAGATAAGCAAGTTAACGAATGAAGTTCAATAACATAGTATGATTGTTCAAAGTGCTTTAACCCTGGGCTTTAATCCATTGATTGTTCCAATACTTTTACTTTAAGCATTGTTTCCTTTACTTTAGTTTACAATATTCCAAACGCTTTTTGGTTACTCTTGCACTAAATTAAGGTTACCTTTACATCAAATTAATCTTAGAAGTGAAACTGAAATCGAATAGCTATTAGATAAAGTCCCTGTAGGATCGATAATTGTCTTCTTAAAGGCCACTTTACTACTTGGTAAACCACGTACACTTGCGTGTGCGCTTAGGCGCTGTCATGTGACATATAAGGAGAGTGTACAACATAATATAAGTGAATTAGAAGAAGTGGAAGAAGATGAGATAATCGAGGAATTTGTTAGTTAGGTTAAATATTTTGAAGTAAGCCCAAGGCAAACCTCGTTGAATCAAAAGTAGTAAACATGGGGGATTCTGAAGCAATAAAAGAAACCCGTATCAGTGTTCATTTGACTAAAGATAAGAAAGAGGAATATATTCGATTCTTGAAAAAACTCCCAGATGTTTTTGCTTGGTCTTATGCTGACATGACAGGGCTAAGCACTTCAATAGTAGCTCACAGGTTGCCCATTGATTCATCTTTTCCCCCTGTCAAGAAAAAAACTTAGAAATTATAAGCCCGATCTAATTTTAAGAATCGAAAAAAAATTTCAAATCGAATTAAGGCTGGCATCCTTCAGATAACGAAGTATCCAACCTGGTTAGCCAACGTTGTGCCGGTCATTAAGAAAGATTGGAAGGTTAATATTTGTGTGGATTATAGGGACCTCAACAAGGCCAGTGCCAAAGACAACTTCCCACTCCCGAATATCTATATTTTGATCGATAATTGTGCCAAGCATGAAACACAGTCATTTGTGGATTGATTTGTTAGTTATCATTCAATCAAGATACACGAGGATGAAGCTGAGAAAACTCCTTTCATTACTCCCTGGGGTTTACTGCTACAAATCCATGCCATTTAGGTTGAAAAATATTGGAGCTACATACATGAGGGCCATGATCGAGTTGTTCAATGACATGATATACAAGGAAATTGAGGTCTATGTGGACGATGTCATTATCAAGTCAAAGAAGGGTACAAATCATTTGGCCGATCTTGAGAAGCTTGTTAACAGACTAAGAAAATACAATCTGAAGTTGAACTCGACAAAGTGTGTCTTCGGGGTCTTTGCAGGAAAATTGTTAGGATTTATTGTCATTCGTAGGGGTATAGAGTTGAACCCAACCAAGATCAAATCCATTTAAAATCTTCTGGCTCCGAAGAGTAAGAATAACGTGATGATCTTCTTAGGTTGCCTCAACTACATCAGTCATTTTATAGCCTAGTCCACGATTATTTGTGAGCCATTTTTCAAGTTGTTGAAGAAGGATGTTGCTATAGAATAAACAACAACGTGTCAACAGGCATTTGAAAAAATCAAGGACCTGTCTAACCCTCTTATTTTGGTTTCTCCCAAACCAGGTAGGCCATTTTCATTGTATTTGCCTGTATTGGATAGCGCTTTTGATTGTATCCTGGGTAAACATGACGAACAGGAATGAAAGAACAGGCGTTCTATTACATGTGCAAGAAGTTTACTTCATATGAGGCTCGGTATTCTTAGTTGGAACGCACTTGTTATGCTTTGACTTGGGTAGCTCAAAAATTGAGGCACTATCTCTCAACACACACTACTTATCTGATCTCTAGAATAGATTTGCTAAAGTACATATTTTAGATATTGATGCCCACTCAAAATCTAGCTAAATAACAAATATTGTTGAGTGAATATGACATAGTCTATGTGACATAGAAGGTGGTAAATGCACAAGCATTAGCAGATCATCAAATACAAAATCTTATGGACGAAGAGTATCAGCCATTGAAGACTTACTTTCCTAATGAAGAGGTAGCATTCATAGGGAAGGATATTTCTAAAACATATGATAGTTGGAGATTATTCTTTGATGGGTCCGTGAATTTCAAAAAAGTGGGTATTGGCGTTGTTGTGATCTTGAAGACTGGTCAACATTATCCTCTGGCAGCCAAGCTCAGGTTTCCTTGCACCAACAACATGGTTGAATATGAAGCTTGCATCTTGGGGCTTCATTTGGTTATTGATTTGGACGTCCAAGAAATATTGGTGATTGGAGATTAAGACTTACAGATCCATCAGGTATGAGGTAAGTGGGTCATTAAAAATACAAAGCTCTTACCCTACTTGGAGTGTGTGCAAGAAATATGCAAGAGATTTTACAAATACAGTTTAGACATGTCCCAAAGATCTAGAATGAGTTTGGAGATGCATTGGCCACTTTGTCCTGCATGATTCGCCATTCGAACAAGAATTATATTAATCATATTTGCTTCTACGTATAGGAGCAGCCGGCATATTGTTTCCATGTTAAAGAGAACTGGATGAAAATCCATGGTATACGAATATACAGGGGGCATTTGAAGAGTAGAGATTATTTCGTGTATGCAACATGTATCTAAAAACACACCAATCGGAGGTTAGACATACAATTCTTCTTGATTGGGGAAATCATATATAAGAGGACTCCTGATTTGGGGTTGCTAAGGTGTGTCGAAGCAAGAGAGCAATCCAGATTGATTGAAGAGGAGCATGCGGGAACATATGGTCCGCATATGATGGCTTTATGCTGGAAAAGAGGATGTTAAGATCAGATTACTTTTAGCTAACTATGGAAACCGGTTGCATCTGTTATGAGTGGAAGTGCCATTAGTGTCAAACTCACGATGATATGATCTGAGTTTCTCCTAACGAGCTCCATGTCACCATCTCACCTTGTCCCTTTGAAGCTTGGGGCATGGATATCATTGGTCGCATTGAACTGACCGCGTCCAATGGTCACAAGTTTATTCTTGTTGTAGTTGATTACTTCACAAAATGGGTCAAATCCACTTATAATAAATCAGTCACAAAGAAGGTTGCGGATGACTTTGTTCGAAATCACATCATTTTCCAGTTTGGAATTCCCGAGTCTAACATCGTAGATAATAGTGCCAAACTTAATAGTGATTTATGAAAAAACATATGAGAAATTCAACATCAAGCATCGAAATTCCACAACATATAGGCCACAAATGAATGGAGCTATAGAATCTATGAATAAGAGCATCAAAAGGATACTACAATGATGATGGATAGCAGCCAACATTGGCATGAGAAGTTACCCTTTGCATTGTTGGGATATCGCACCACAACCAGAACATCCACTGGTGCCACACCTTACTTTTTGGTTTATGGTAATGAAGTTGTGATACCTAATGAGGTAGAAATACCATCCTTAAGAATCATCCAAGAAGCAGATTTAAGCAACGCCGAATAGGTACAAAGAAGATTCGAGCAACCGACATTCATTGATGGAAGGCGAATAAATGTACTTTGTCACGGTCATCTCTACTAGAACAGAATGCCTAAAGCTTTCAATAAAAAGGTTAAGTCAAGACACTTCACTCCTGGGCAATTGATTTTGAAGTGAATTTTTCACATCAAGATGAGGCAAAAGGAAAATTCTCGCCAAATTGGTAAGGTCCTTACGTGGTTCATCGAGTCTTGAAAGGAGCAGCACTCATACTTGCCAAAATGGATGGAAAAGTTTGGTACAAGCCTATTAATTAAATATTGTTAAGAGATATTACGTTTAATCTTTATTCCATACCCTTTTATGCTGTAAATGGAACTACGTCTGACCTGATTCCTATTTTAGAGGATATATAGGCACTCCTATGGAGTTCGGTTCCATTATTATAAAATTCTATTATTTTTTCTCTATGAGCATATAAGTGGGGTAGAATTTTTGAGAAGGATCTCAAAAATTCTATAGGGTATAACATTGTCACAACTATGACACTAGGGCAAAAATTTTTTAGACAATCTCAAAAATTCTTACAAGCAGCCTTTTGCAACAAACGAATCTATACTGGGGCAGAAATTTTTGAGTAGTCCTCCAAAATTTCTTAACAAGAGAATAAGTTCTTACAAGATGTTGTATTATCTAGAAACATGTCACAGTCAATGATTCAATAATATTTCATACTTTTTACAACATGATTTGATTATCACTTTCAAAAAGACAGTTATTTTCATATATAATTTCAAAATTATTTATTTTTCTATCCAAGTGAAAGTCTGAAATGAGGCTCATCATCGATCGACGACATCGACAAAAGGATACTTCAGTCGATACAGAGGCATAAATCAACCTTCTCTTTTTACAAACTCACAATTTTTCTTTGAGTGAAAGATTAACAGATACAGATGATAGGAATCACTCCACTATAATTGAAATGATTACTATAACAAAAGGCCCAACAACCGATCTAACACTACACTAATAGGCTCGAGAGTTGATATGACACCGCACCGATAGGCCCGACAATCATCCAACACCACATTAAGAGGACTGATAGCCAATCTGACATTAAGAGGCTCGACAACCAATCCGACATTGTGAGGCCCAACACCCGACCGATACTGCATCGAGAGGCCTGACAAACAATATGACACTATATAGAGAGGCCCGACTTCCAATACGACACTATATTGAGAGGCCCGACAGTCAATCTAACACTATATCGAGAGGTCCGACAGCTAATCTGACACTACATCAAGAGGACCAACAGTCGATCCAATACTATATTGAGAGGCTTGACTGTCAATCCACAACTATATCGAGAGGCTCGATAGCCAATCTGACACTACATTAAAAGGCCCGACAGCCAATTCGATACTTCATTAACATGCCCGATAGCCAACCCGATAATATAATAGATACGCTTTCTTTTTCTTATATAATTGGATATTTATGACAGTTGCTTATTGATCAACATGCTCTAATACTTTTGTCTAGTATACTGAAAATGTGTAAGTAATGGAGAAGCAGTAACAAACATGAACATTTTTCTCTCCTATTTTCGAAATGCAATCTTATCCAGCTGTCACACAAATGCAACTTGTATATGCATACCTCTCCTTACATCGTTGTTTCAAATCCTAATCACTCTAATCTCATCAACCCATAATATTATTATTGATGCCCATATCATTAACATTCTTTAGGAATGTTGTTCGTTCCTAAAACTAGAACTAACACACAGTCTGATTCTCATAAAACCAGAGATATGTAGACGACTTAAAATCAAATTCTTGGTCACGCTATTTTTTAAAAGATAAACCACCTATTATTTCTTCCATTCAAATAAATTATTTTCTCGATCGGACAAAATTGGCTATTATGTCAACTTTCGTTGCGCAAAAATATTTTATCATTTCCAAGCAATGAAGGAGCAGTTGTTGACATCCAATTTTGACCTCCCGATAATTTTCTTAGGCTGTTATTCTAACAAAATCTATTAGTCTCAATATTCATATTTTTTTACTTATTATTTTTAGTATCAAATAAATCTTGACGTGTCACATTTATGATTTGAAAGTATATAATTTATTTTTATTACTTTTAGGTTGTTATTGTTGTTGACCTCTCGATAATTTATCATTGTCGTCGTCATCGTTGTTGTTGTTTTCTCTCTCTCTTCTCTCTCTTCATATTGTCGATGATCCCTCACTGCTGATCATTGTCAACTGGTGATCCATAATTTCAATCGCTCCACCGTCGGCTGGTGGACACCCAAAACTAGACCACCTCCTGTGTCTTTCCTCTCTCCCAAATCTTTTTTTATCAAACACCAAAACGCCCTCAATCTTCTCCTTCCGCCACTAGCTAGTTGCGGTTGTTCTTTCCATTCTACTTCCCTTTCGACCTTTTATCCACTATCATGGACCTATCAGAGTTGATGACCAGTGAGTCCCAACCAACTATCATTATCGTTGCTGCTACTATCATGAATCCCTCCAGCGAATTTCCTGTATTTCTGCGGTGTTTGCCTCACCGCAGGTGATGATCGATGAGGCGATGATTAATAACATCATCAGTCAAATCCCATTGGAGATATATGATAAATTTCAACTTTATGATAGATTCTTAAGAATCCATCCGAGGTTTGAAGTCTTGTTCAAAATTCATATCTACATTTTTAAGTTCTCCTCTCCCGTTTTTAAATTGATTCCATGATATAAAATTAGTGAAGTTTGATTGAGAATTTTATCAAATTTCTTCGTGGTTTTTTTTTGTCTAAACATCAATGCTATCATGTACGAAAAGCCCCAAATTTGAAGGAGTTTGTTTTAACCCTAATCTTTGACTTGAGTACTACATATTTGCGAATCGTGAATTTTTTCTCTTGCTGCAATGAATCCTGATGTTATGATTCTATTACTGGGGATATGGCCACTAAATTAGAATTGTGATTTTCTTACATAAGAAATTCTTATATTTGATTTACCTTAACATGCTATACAATTATTTTTGGTACATTTGTATCTGATTTTGCACCTAATTAAATTAATTTGATTAGAAAATATTTTACATGATTAATTGCTTTATATTTTTTACCAGTTTTGTTATATATGGTAAGTATTAGGTTAGGCATGTCTGTTTTTTAATTATTTGTCCCTTTTTAGTTTAAGAAATATTTTTACTAATATATTTATGATAAATCTGCCCTTTTTATGTCCCAAATTGATTCAGTCTATTTGATTAAGGAAAATAATATTGTAATTGATTGTTTAAGAATATTCTTCTTCCTTTTTTATTTTTGGTAAAAGTTCACAACCCCTTAGCGTATATAAGCAGCCTCTTTTTCATTCTTTAAATACACTTTGAATCTCTATACTCTCAATACAAAAAGAGAAAGAAAAACGTCTAAAAAAAATTCAGAAACTCTCCTTTGCTTTTTAAAAATATTCGTGACTTGTGCTTTGGAGGCTGGTTTACTTTGACAGTTAATTGCTTAGTTATATTTAAGTCACGTCGATTTTATTTTTCTCCATACGTCTTCTTGTTTCATTTTTCTTTTTAAAAGGTATGCTCTCTTTAAATCTATATATATAATAAAGCAAAATAGTCTAGCCTAGAATTATCCCAAGTGGCATCTTAAGAACTAGCTACTTGATATTTGATAACAAAAAACTATCATTTTACAACAAAAAACTATTTTATTGATTATTTAAATATTTAGTATTATTTCATGTTTCATATTGTGGTAAAAAATAATTAAGATTTATTCCTATTGGATGAAAACTCATATGATTTTTCAAGTATTTATTATTAAGATTAGTAGTTAATTATTTCATATTATTTTATGTTTTAATCTATTTTGTTGGCAACAAAATTTATTTTGGTGAATAATCAATTAGTAATCAAGCAACTTATATTGAAAAAATCACTATGACCAAAAAGTCATTCCAAAATAAAAAATATTTCAATAGAGATGTCATTCCTTAAAATATGTGAACAATAAATTTAAACAACATAAATAATAATATTATAAAAGTAAATATTTATGATTTGACTACAATTGAGTAAATAAAAAATCTATAGATATAATAAAGCAAAATAGTCTAGCCTAGAATTATGCCAAGTGGCATCTTAAGAACTAGCTAAAGTGGCATCTTAAGAACTAGTTACTTTATATTTGACAACAAAAACTATCATTTTATAACAAAAAACTATTTTGGTGATTATTTAAATATTTAATATTATTTCATGTTCCATATCTATATATATAATAAAGCAAAATAGTCTAGCCTAGAATTATGTCAAGTGGCATCTTAAGAACTAGCTACTTGATATTTGACAACAAAAAACTATCATTTTATAACAAAAAGCTATTTTGTTGATTATTTAAATATTTAGTATTATTTCATGTTTCATATTGTGGTAAAAAATAATTAAGATTCATTCCTATTGGATGAAAACTCATGTGATTTTTTAATTATTTATTATTAAGATTAGTAGTTAATTATTTCATATTATTTTATGTTTTAATCTATTTTGTTGGCAACAAAATTTATTTTGGTGAATAATCAATTAGTAATCAAGCAACTTATATGAAAAAAATTACTATAACCAAAAAGTCATTCCAAAATCAAAAATATTTCAATAGAGATGTCATTCCTTAAAATATGTGAGCAACAACAATAACAACAAAAAACCCAGTGTATTCCCACATAGTGAGGTCTGGGGAGGGTAAGATGTACGCAGTCCATACCTCTACCTCTGAAGAAGTAGAAAGGTTGTTTCTGATATACCCCCGGCTCGAGACACGGAATACTACACAAATACATAGTAAAGCATGGAACAAGATGGCATAACATAAATACGACACCCACAAGTAATAGAAAACAGAAAAAAGTAAACAGATTCGTAATAAAGCATGAAACAAGGTATCATAACAAGAATAATACCCCCACCAAGTAATTCCCTACACTAGCGACCCAAACTGACCCTAGCCTTCTGCCCTAATTTGCGTCCTCCGGATCTTCCTATCTAGGGTCATGTCCTCAGTGAGCTGTAACTGCTCTATGTCCCGCCTAATTACCTCTCCCCAGTACTTCTTCGGCCTACACCTACCCCTCCTAAAACCATCCAAAGCTAGCCTCTTACACCTACGAACCGGGGCATCCATACCCCACCTCATCACGTGTCCGAACCATCTCAATTGGACTTCCCACATCTTATTCTCCACTGGAGTCACACCAACCTTCTCCCTGATAGTCTCATTCCGAACTCTATCCCCCCTAGTCAGCCCACACATCCAACGCAACATCCGCATTTCCGCCACCTTCATTTTTTGAATGTGGGATTTCTTAACTGGCCAACACTCCGCTCCATACAACATGGCCGGACGGACTGCCACTCTGTAGAATTTGTCTTTAAGCTTGGGCGGCACCTTCTTATCACACAACACCCCCGAAGTGAGCTTCCACTTCATCCATCCCGCCCCAATACGGTGCGAGACATCCTCGTCAATCTCACTGTTATTCTGAATCACGAACCCGAGATACTTGAAACTATCCTTCTTACATACCACCTGTGATTCCAACTTCACTACCACCTCATTCTCCCGCCTCACGTCATTAAACTTGCATTCCAAATACTCTGTCTTGCTCCTACTCAACCTGAACCCTTAAAATATGTGAACAATTAATTTAAACAACATAAATAATAATATTATAAAAAGTAAATATTTATGATTTTACTACAATTGAGTAAATCAAAAATCTATATATATATATAATAAAGCAAAATAGTCTAGCCTAGAATTATCCCAAGTGGCATCTTAAGAACTAGCTACTTGAAATTTGACAACAAAAAACTATCATTTTATAACAAAAAATTATTTTGTTGATTATTTAAATATTTAATATTATTTCATGTTTCATATTGTGGTAAAAACTAATTAAGATTCATTCCTATTGGATGAAAACTCATATGATTTTTCAATTATTTATTATTAAGATTAGTTTTTAATTATTTCATATTATTTTATGTTTTAATCTATTTTGTTGGCAACAAAATTTATTTTGGTGAATAATCAATTAGTAATCAAGCAACTTATATGGAAAAAATTACTATGACCAAAAAGTTATTCCAAGATAAAAAAATATTTCAATAGAGATGTCATTCCATAAAATATGTGAACAATTAATTTAAACAACATAAATAATAATATTATAAAAAGTAAATATTTATGATTTTACTATAATTGAGTAAATCAAAAAAATATTACAAAAAATCAATTAGTAAATAGTAATCATGTAATTTATATGAATAATATTATAATAATCAAAAAGTCTTTTCAAAATAAAAAAATATTATGAAAAAAAAGTTACCCCTCGAAAAATATACACAATTAATTTAAATAGTAATATTATTTAAAAAAAATTGAGTTTACTACAATTTAGTAAATCAAGAAAGTATTACAAAAAAATCAATTAAATAATAACTAATTAATAATCAAGTAACTTATACGAAAAAGATTATTATGACAAATGAGTCCTTCCAAAATAAAAAATATTATGAAAAAGATGTCATCACTCAAAATGTGTATTTAATTAATTTAAGTAACAATACTATATAAAAAAGAACATTTATGATTTAATTACAATTGACTAAATCAAGAAAGTATAGAGAAATATCAATTAAGAGAATAATCAATTAGTAATCAAACAACTTATATGAAAAAAAAATATAATAATCAAAGAGTTATTTTAAAATTTAAAATATTATGAAAAAGATGTGATCACTCAGAAGTCAAATGGTAACTTTGGGCTACAAAATGGAAGAAATTTATTTCAATATATTTCAAGTAATTTTATTTTAAAAATATGCATTCATATTTGTTGGAAGAATTTTCATTCGATATATTTTAAGTAATCTATATTTAAAACAGTATGCATTCATATTTAATGAAAGAATTTTCATAATTAAGAATAACTATTAACGAGTAATTACACTATCATTCTATATTAGGAAATGAATAAATAATAGTCTTGAATTTAAAAGGAGGGTAGATTGAAAATAAATAAATATTTATATTTTTTTAAAATGAATATTACTAAAATTGTATAGTCCTAATTAATATTTGAAGTTCAGCTAGCTGAAAGAGAAAATGGGACTAACAAGGATTCGGAAGCGAGAATAGTCACGCCGGAAATAGGGGTTCCTCAGCCACTACCTACAGTTCAACTAGCTGAATGGGTAATGGGATCTGGCAGTGGTTCAAAAGGCTTGACAAATGATCCGATACAAAAACCCCAAATCGCTCACACCACCAACTCACCATCTAAAAATGCTATTGATGGAGAGGGCTTAACACAGGCAATGGGGAAGCTAACTTTCTCGGCAAGCTCCAAACCACCTGAGGCACCACAAAGCAAGCTTCCGATGATGGGTAAGCAACTTCAATACTTTTCTCCTGTAATGAAGAATGGGGTGAAAATGGTTAAACTGAATCTAAATGAAGTAGAAAAGCAACAAAGGAAATGGGATTGTGCGTTAATAGGGTATGTTGAGGGGAAGAATCCATCGTTTAAACAGATTTTGCACTTTGTGTACACATTCTGGAAATTTGTGACAATACCTAGAGTATTCCTACATGATGATGGATACTTCATATTTCGGTTTGAGAATAAAGATGATAGAGCAAAAGTCCTCAACAATGGGACATACACATATGACTATAGAGCATTTATGCTGAAACCATGGATGCCAAACTTTATTAGGAGTAAAGAATCTCTGAAACAAGTACCACTATGGGTTGTCCTCCTCAATCTTTCAATTCAGTACTGGGCTATTGAAAACCTAAGAAGAATAGCAAGCTACTTAGGTAAACCAGTCTGTACTGATGGCCTCACTGCTGGAGAGGATAGAATTTCTTATGCCAGAATGCTAATAGAAATAGATGTAACACAACCACTACCTGAGCATTTGCTGATTGAAGAGCCTGATGAAAATGTTAGGAAGCAGGACTGGAATTACGATTGGTGGCCAGAATACTGCTAAGATTGTATGGCTCTAGGAAATGAGACACATAAATGCCCCTTAACGAAAGCAATACAACAACCCTCTGCACCTGCTAGACCAGCACCAACACTGGAAAAGACTAAAAGGCCTACACAATGGTTACAAAAGACTAATCCAACAACTACACAAAACAAGGGCCCTCTAGCTGATAACACTGATGAATTTTTTGCTAAGAGGACCAAGGGGAAAGAGCAAGCACAAGTCATACAGGATGAAAATGCAGATTAAGATTGCAGCAGCAGACAAGAGGGTAGAGATATACAGGAGGCTTGTAGGCTCAGTTTGTTAGGAATCAATAAGGGTCCTGGGCAGCTCTCTAATGCCCCAACATGATCTTTTGTTCCTGGAATATAAGAGGGTTGAATCAGCCCTTTAAGCAGAAGGAGTTAAAACTCTTTCTGAACCACAACAAAATTAACTTATTAGGTTGTTTAAAAACAAAAATAAAGAGTAGTAAGAAGGATACTATTACAAAGTTGTTGGGTAAGGAATGAATATGCACTTCTAATTATAATGTGGATTAGACAGGAAGAATATGGCTATATAATGTGGATCAGACAGGAAGAATATGGCTATGCTAGAAACATCAACAAGTGAAGGTCACAATTGAATTAGCTACTTCACAAGTGGTGCACTGCTATATGGAAGACAAAGGCTCCAGGTTTGCTAGTGTTTTAAATATTGAATGTCGTAGCTATGAACTTGTTATTTATGGCCTTGAGTATGAAATCTGTTATAACAAATGTGCATATTTGATGTGGTTCCTAAATTATCAGTACATGTTGTTTTCTCTTTTGTTGTCTTTATTAGGTTGAATGTTGTAAATGTTATGTTGTGTTTGTGAACATATGCATGTAATTAATTTTGACATTAATGGGATTGCTTTAGGTTGGATTCTATCAGGTCATCCTTTTTTTGTGCATTTAATTATATTAGCAGGTTTTTAATGGAAAGTATTTGTTTTGGGGTTCGAAGAGTCGCTTGGGAAGGAAATCTAGAGGACCTTGTTACCAGATTCCATATATTTGTATTTTAATTTCTATTTATTTTGATCTATAATAATTTATTGTACGAATGATTGTTGATGTAATAATAAGATTATGGGGACTGCTTGCAGGGGGCGGGGATTGAGTGAGTTAATTGATTATGTGAATCACTTAGGCAAAACATAATCTAGGACTATTAATAAATTTGCTTGTCACCTAGAAAGCATGTTTTAGGATTAATAATTAACTTTATATGTATTAAATCAACCCCGATCATGTCAAATTAACTAATAGCGTGTTTAACAAGTTTTTGACATATTTTATTTTTCAACATTTAGTTTTACTTTTCAGAATATTTAAAAAATATTTTTAGCAATTAAGCTTTAAATCCCAGCCTTTTCAATAATTTTTCAGCAATATAATAAATCAGTTTTAGCCTTTAAATAATTTTTCAGCAATATAACAAATCAATTTCGGCCTTTAAATAATTTTTCAGCAACATGACAAATCAGTTTCAACTTTCAAAAATAATTTTTTTCTGCAATATAAGAAAAATCCATTTCAGCTTTTTAATAAACTAATTTCAGCAATAATAAAAATCAGTTTCAGCTTTAAAAAACTAATTTCAGCATATTAAAATTGTCTTTATTTATTTTGCCAAGCATATTTAATTGATTTTCAGCACTTTAAGATAAATTTCAATATATTAAATCATCTTTAATTAATTTCATCGTAGTAATTAAAGTTCCGGCATGCTTCATCTAATTTTTTGCCTATCACTAATTTTCATTATGTTAATTATTCTGTTGTACTTAATTTTATAACATACTGTCAGTTAATCTTTTAGCACATTTAATCCTTTTTATCACATTGACCAAATCACTTTTCACTTTGAAAGCATGCCTATAGGTTTTAAATCATATAAAACAAGTAATTATTTGTTTAGTTAATAATCTAATTAATTTTAATTAAAAAAGAGGCTTTATTGAGACTATTATGTGCTAAATGTTCGTCCTTATTGTTTTGCTTGACACGAATCTTAAGTTTAATTAGGTAACTTAATTTTTCTTTGTCTAGACCCTAAATTCAAATTAGAAAGCTCAATGGTTCTTGAACATTAAGTTGGGGTGGGTAGGCACTTTAGGAAATGTTAGTTTTGTCATTTTTTTAGAACGCCTTTAAGTCTAATAAACAAATTAAGTAGGGTGGGTAGATAGATCGGAAATGATGAAAGTTGTCCCGAGCCGATTTCAACAATGCAACACACGACATTGTTAACCGTTAATAAGTCGGGCGATGATCCGAATAGAAAAAAATTAACCCTAGTTTAAATCTTTCAAATTTATCGTCTCTTTTTATTTACTTTATATGTTTCAATTGTTTGGGGTAGTTTAAGTGTTCTTATTTAATAAACTCTTGCTACATAATTTGTGTCCTTTCTATCTTCTCGCTTGTCTTTTCATTTTATTTATGTGCCACCTAGATAACAATAATTAAAAATAATTAATATATATTTTGCTTATTTATCACTTAGTTATTAAGTTGATAAAAATTTGTGACCTTTGTTTAGCATATAAAATCTCCATGTAATATACGAATTCGGTCGAAACCCACCTTTGTGGACTTTGAAATATGCCTGACACCCTTCTTTTGAGGTGATTTGAACCCTTATCTAATTTCTGGTGGATTAAACTAACAACAAAAACAACATACCCAGTGTATTTTCACAAAGTGGGGAATGAGGAGGGTAAGTGTACGCAGTCTATACCACTACCTCAGATGAAGTAGAGAGGTTGTTTCCGATAGGCCCCCGGCTCAAGACAGGTAACAGTATAACCAACAACAAACAGAAAACATAAAAGCACACCACAAAAATGGGCTAACACACCGCTAGATAATAATGAAAATAAGGGACCCACAAGGTAATATTATAAACTCTTTATTCGAAATCGAAGACAACACTGAAATATCACGAACAAGAAACTACAGGCATAGCTACAAACAAAAGCACTCTTACCTACTAATACGAACGAACTCCTAACCATTAACCCTCTACCCTAATTTGCATCCTCCGTACCTCCTTATTAAGGATCGTGTCTATAATGACCCTCCAGGTCATTTTCCATATTTTTACTTATTTTCGTCGTTAAAGCTTTTCCATAAATGCCCCAAGTCATTTATGACTTGCTGTAATTCGATTACCGGGCAATTCATTTGGGTTTTAGAGCCAATTCCCTATTTAGAAGTCGTCGTTGGTTCCAAACAGCCACTGAGTGAGAACTTAAGTAAAACAATTGTGGATGCAAATTTTGACTGCGTCAGTAGCTCCACAATATCAATTTTAGGCTAGGTAGACCTTTGGTTCGGATCCCGATGCACCTGAGCTCATTGAGACCTATTGGTCAGAAAGTTAAAAAATTAGAAATATGAGTGTGGGACCCACATTTGGTCTAAACAACCTCGGATGAAAAATTTGACTTCACTATTACGTCGAGTACGTCGAATTTAGTATTGTTACATCGTTCATTTGCGTATATCAAAGTTTGAATGAATCCCAAGGCATTGACAGAAATATGAAATTTTTCTAAGTTTCAGTTGTCAACTGTACTGACAGCAAGTACTGTGATCGAACAAGAGAGGATGGCAATCGTCATACCTGCCCCTGCACTCAAGTAGTGTGATTGAACACCCTGTTGTGCGATTGCCATATCTGATTACCTGGTATGGGTATAAAATGACCCCTTAAGCCACGTTTTGGCCATTTTCACTCATCCTTGAGAGCCAAGAACCCTAAAAGAGTGTGGTAACTTAGAATTGAGTCTTGGGGGTGATTTGGTAGCTTGATTAACATATATTTTCGAGAATATCTTCGGATTTAAGGTAAGAATCCATCAATTTCATGTTTTAATTTCTTGAATTTTTTACCAAAGCCCCAAATTCTTTAGGGCTTGATTTAGCCACAAACATAGCTTGGTTTTCACCTATTTTAAAGGGTTTTGATTTCATGAGCTTGATATCATGTTGGGTTAGTCTCGAAAATGTTATTTTTTTCGTGAGTGGGACCAACAAGGGGTTTGGCATAATTTTTGGATCCAATGCACAATAGTGCAGTATGGGTATCGATATTCTCATATTAATATGTAGAATGTGTTTTTGATAGCATGAAATCTTGAAGAAGATTCTCGAAAGGAAAAGGAAAAGGTTTAGTTGATTGTTGAGCTTTCTTCAGCATTGAGGTAGGTTAGGTTTATCCCTTGTTAGATTGAGCTATGTCATAGTATAATTGTGATATCTTGTTGGATTGGGATGAGTTTTGGGTATTATTTTGATGATGTGTAAGACTTGGGATTAGTTAAATCTTTTAGGTCGTTTGAGACCCTTAGAGTGAAATGTGTAGTTTGTTGCCTTGAACCTTAATGGATTAGACTTAATGTCTCATGTTTAGCATGAGAATTCTTAGAATTACTCTAGTTAGATGGGAGTGACCTTGTCACTCATGCTTAGGGCAAGATTGGCCTTAGTTGCTTACTCTAATGGAGTTATTTTAGTTCCAATAGACTTAGTGATAGAACTTGAGTAGAATATCTACCTTGGAGTTAATTGTGGCTTGCTATACATCTAAGAGTTGATTTAGATACCTTAGTCTGGTCCGGGGTAGAAATGAAATTAGAATGTGTTTTGGGGATTTAGAAGTGGCTCTTTGACCCACCTTAAGCTAAGATTGATATAGTTCCCTTGATACCCTTATACGTTTGCTAAATACTTAGAGAATTCTATTTTGAGGCAAGGTTGAGGAACCCTTGGTACTTGTTGGTTATGATGAATGACGTTCGAAGTAATGTCTTACCGATTGTGCCATGTATGTGAGTTATTGGCTAAGTTCATAATGAGCCATTATTTATGCCATTGTTTGGCTATTGATTGGGTTTCCATTAATATATTATTGAATGAGACTTTGCTATGATATTGCCTAAGCCTTAAATTATGATATTAACTATGTTATGAATAAGCTATGGATTATTTCGTGGATTAGCTATTGTTCAAGTTAATGATAGACTATCTTTTGCTAATGATAGGTCATTGAGTATGCTACTAATGGGTCATTGCTCATGATATTGCTTATGATATTGATTATGCAAGAATATATTCTAGAAATCATTCTTGAAAACATTCCTTATAATAACTTTAGAAATGATGTCATGAATTATGATTAGAACTCAAGCTTATCGATTTATGAAAAGTTATGTTGCTAATTATGCTTGAAATCATGGAACTTCCTTATACAATTTCTTATGTGATGGATGTTGCCATCGATTATAATTATGCACATATATTGATACTCGACATGGTCGGAGGAGATTGTGATGATATATTTATACTCGGCATGACCGGAGGATATTATGATGATGTGATGATACCCGATAAAGCCAAAAGATCTTATTATGATGATATATACCCGACAAGGCCGGGGAATGTTATGATGATGATGACACCCGACAAGGCAGGAGGATATTGATTATGATAATATATACCCAGGAAGGCCAAATGATGATTAAATTGATGTGCCTACATGTACATCTACCGGTTTGAGTCCGGCTAGCACTATGTATGACAATTACATGCTTATTTATATACTTATGTGCAATTTGGGTATGTTGTTGATATTATGGATGTCACTTATAGCCCATTAGTGATAAATGCTTATAAGTGATATAGTTGATGCTTGATACTAAATTAGGATTAGTGATGGATATAGTCTAAATGGCTAATGATTACTAAGGATATTCGACCACTAGTGAAAATGATGAATAGTGGTATTAAAGGCTAGTGATAATGATGGTTAATCTATAATAAAAATTAGTGCTAACAATGGTTAGAATCCTTAATGATTAGTTGATAATGATGATTAAGTCAATGATGATAACTAATTAATAAACAATGCCTAGTTCTCAAATATGGATTAGTTGATGATTAATGACTAGATGATAACCCATGAATAGAGGTTATGTGGTAAATAGTTGTTAAATAACAACTAGAGATCTTATGATGGTTAGTTAGTAAATAGAATAGTTAATGAGAGATGATTAACTAGTAAATTGTAGTTAGTGTATGCTAATGCTAAGATTGCTAAATGATGGTAATAGTATGGAATATGGGCACTTGGTTAAAGTTGGTAAATAAATGAAAGTTCAGTAAAATAATCGATTGATGATTGTCGAAAAATGATTGAATAATGGTGAGGTTTGGATATGTTGTTGGCTAAATTCCTTTATGCTTCTCTTATGTGCACTCTCCAGTAGTATGGGATACTGTGATAAGTCCTTTACTTCATGCACTAGTTGGCATATGGAAGCCAACTTTGTACTTGTGTTTGCTTGTGTTGATGCCTTATAATGCGCTATGATTCTGAATTTTCTATTTCTTATGCACGGCGATATTGGCATGTGTTGACGTCTTATGTTATATTGTCATTTCGGTTTAATTACTCATTATGCACAGTGATGATGGACCTGATTCAGGTTCGATTTTGTACCTTGACCTAGTTATAATTATCTTGCATTATATCATGATTTAGCTTAGTCGGCTGATGATACCTACTGAGTACCCATTGTTTGGTACTCATATTACACTTCTGTACCTTTTGGTGTAGATCTGAGTACTAGCTGTCGTCGCTGATTGTTGTTCGTGCAGAATTGATCTTTCAGAGATAGGGTGAGCTCTTGGAGTTTCGAGTCGCCAATTTTCTTCTATCTTATTGTTATTCAGTCTTTTGTAACGAGACAGATGTATTAACTATATTCTAAGTCTTTGGGGTTGTATTATTGAGATTAGATGCTCTTGTACTGGCTCTATCAGGTCGTGGGATTGGTATCTTATGATGACTATTTTTTTCTATTTTAGAACACTTTGTGTATTTATAACTTATGTTCACTGAATTATGTTAGGCATTTCTTACCGAATTAACCCATTTCCTATCTCCGAGTTATGGTATTGGCTTACCTACTGGCGGGATTTAGTGGGTGCTATCATGACTCGTAAATCGAGTTATGACAGTGTCCTCCATAAGCTATAACTGCTTTATATCATTTCTAATCACCTACCTCTAATTTTTTTTTGGCCTACCTCTACCCCATCTAAAACCATCCATAGCCAGCCTCTCACTCCTCCGAATTGAACTATCCGTGCCCTTTCTTATCACATGTTCAAACTATCTCAACCTCACTTCCCGCATCTTTTCATCTACCGAAGTCACTCCCACCTTCTCCCAAATAATCTCATTTCTAACCCTATCACTCCTGGTAAGCCCACACATTTATCGCAACATCCCCATCTCCGTCACCTTCAACTTTTGGATATGAGAGTTTTTCAATGACCAACACTCTACCCCATACAACATATTCGGCCAGATTGCCACTAGCAGAACATACCTTTAAGTTAGGAGGCACCTTTTTATCACACAAAACTCCCAAAGCGAGCCTCCATTTCAACCACCCTACACTAATATGGTGTGTAACATCCTCATAAAACTCGTAATTTACCTGAATCATAGACCTAAGATACTTGAAACTCTCCTTATTCTAAATGCTATGAGGATCCAGCTTCACCACCACATCAGCCTCATGCGTCAAATCACTAAATTTACATTGAAAGTACTCTGTCTTGGTCCTGCTCAAACTAAATCTTTTGAAATCAAGGGTCTGTCTCCAAACCTCCAACTTATCATTAACACCTCCCCGCGTTTCATTAGTCAGTACAACATCATCAGCAAATAACATACACCAAGGAACCTCCCCTTGAATACGTCGCGTCAAAATATCCATCACCAAGGCAAATAGAAACGGGCTCAAAGTCGATCCCTAGTGCAAACCTGTCAAAATAAGGAAGTGCTCTGAAACTCCTCCTACCGTACTCACTCGAGTCTTTGTGTCATCGTACATGTCTTGAAATCCACCCAGTGTACGCCACGGGCACGCCTCTAGCCTCCAAGAACCTCTACAGAATCTCCCTAGGGACTGTCATACATCTTCTCAAGATCAATAAACACCATGTACAAGTCCTTCTTCATCTCCCAAAATTGCTCCTCTAATCTCCTCACGAGGTGAATGGCTTTAGTAATCGAGTGAACTGGCATGAAATTGAACTGATTCTCAGAAATAGTCACGATCCTCCTCAGCCTAAACTCTACCACCCTTTCCCAAACCTACATAGTAATTACTCAATAAGTTGATAACCCTATAGTTGTTGCAACTCTGAATGTCCCCCTTGTTCTGATACAATGGAATCATCACAATCTAGCTCCAAATTTCAGGCATCTTTGCTGCCTAAAAATAATGTTAAACAACCTTGTCAGACACGTCAAACCTGCCCCGCTAGTGCTCTTCCAAAAATCTACCAAAATCTTGTCTGACCCAGTCGCCCTACCCTTACGCATCCTACAAATAGACACTTTAACCTCCTCCACCTTAATACGCCTACAATAACCATAATCGCGATACCCCTTCAGTTCTCCAGCTCCCTCAGCACTAAATCTTTGTCCCCCTCATCATTTAAAAGTCTATGAAAATAGGATTGCCATTTTTTCCTAATGAGGGTATCCTCAACCACCATTTTATCATCATCCCCCTTAATGCACTTCACTTGATCAAGGTCACGCACCCTCCTCTCCCTGGCCTTGGCAAGCCTATACAACCTCTTATCCCCGACTTTCTCCTCTAAAGCTGCATACAAGCTCTCAAAAGTCATTGTCTTAGTCATCATAACCGCTAACTTAGCCTCTTTCCTATCTAACTTATACTCTTCCCTATTTGTTTGCTTCTTTTCGGCGTCCTTACTTACAACCAACTTAGCATAGGCCACCTTCTTAGACTTTACGTTCATTTTAACTTCTTCATTGTACCACCAGTCCCTCCGGTGTTTGCCAAATCAGCCTCTCAAGACACCCAACACCTCTCTAACGGTCTTCTTGATGCAACCGGTTGTCGTCTCCCACATACTATCCACATCTCCTTTACTTTCCCAAGCCCCCATAGTCGTCAACTTCTCCCCTATTTTCACGGTATAGGCAAGTCAAACCATCCCACTTAATCCTGGGTCGATCCTCCATACCCCTCCTTTTTCTGTTTTTTTATTACCAAGTCCATCACCAAAAACTTATGTTGGATCAAAAGATTTTTGCTAGGTATAAATTTATAGTCTTTAAATAGCGCTCTATCCCCCTTCCTAAGGAGCAAAAAAATCTATTTGGGTCTTAGCCACCGAACTGCTAAAGATAATTTTTTTTTTTTTCGAGAAGCTCGAATTCTCTACCCACAACCCAAACGCCCAAAATCCAAAAGTGAAACTCCTCTTTCATTCTGATCCTCAAAAATAAAACCATCATGTACATCGTTATAACCTTCCGATAAAGACCTAATATGTCCATTGAAATCCCCTCCAATGACAAGTTTCTCAGTTCTCAAAACGCCTCGCACCACCTCATTGAAAACCTACAAAAAGCTCTTCTTCTCCTCCTTGTCCAACCTTGTTTGGGGAGTGTAGGCACTAATAACGTTCAACGTAGATCCTCCAATGACCAACTTAATCGACATCAACCTATCATTAACACGCTTAACCTCCACCACCTTCCCCCAAGATCTTCATCTACTAAGATACCTACCTAATTTTGATGTCTCCCACTACCCGAGTACTACAACTTATGCCCGTCCACATCCTTCGCCTTAAAGCCTACCCATTTGGTTTCCCCGACACAAACTACACTAATTCTCCTCCTTTTAAGAATCTTCACGAGTTTTATAGACTTACCCTGAAGAGTCCCTATGTTCCAAGACCCAACCCTCAACCTGAAAGTTCTTTTATCCTATCTAACCCTTACCCCAAACCCCAAACTAGATCCTAAACCCAACCCTAACCCATCACTAGAACCAAACCCCGCCCTCACTCTAAACCCTGGTTGAGCCCCCAACCCCAACCCCCATCCTAACCTATGACATGACTTTAGTCCACCATTGATTCCTACAGCCACTACTTAATACAATACGATAAGAGAAGAAAATAAGGCGAGTAAGTAGGTAAGGCTAAAAAATAAATAGATAAAGCTAAAAAGACACAAATGTAATGATGAATGAAATCTACAGGGAAGAATCAAGAATCAATCCACCATGCATACCAAAAGGAAAAAAAAATAGGAAATAGATAAGTTAGTCTCAACTAACTTCTACTAAGTAACAAAATAACAGGATTCACTAATCCCACAAGAACCGTCAAGATAATCAGACAATAAACCAAGAGAGAAAGAACTATATATATATATATAACCAAACAGGACGTATCTGCCTCCAATAGTCAAGAAACCTAGACCAAATAAACTAAAAAGGATGAAACGAGTGTACCTAATTAGGGAAAAAGGTGAAACTGAGGACATTTTCTTGAATCGATTAGTCGAATTCCAATATTTTGAGGTAGAAATTGGTCATCGAAACTGTTGTGGTCGCCTTCACCTACTGCTGGTACCTTTCTTATACTCAATCGCTGGAAAATGTATTGTTCGCCAGAAAATATACACAGCAAGCCATCCTGGAAGATGCATCGAACTTGAAGTTCCTGAAAAGGGTTATACCACAAAAGAAAGAGAGACGAGAGAAGAAGAAAGAGCACAGATATGGTCGCCGGAGAAGTTGTCGGAGGACGCTTTACTGGTCAGACTGGTCCTTATAGCATAAGAGACAGAGAAGAAGAGAAAAGAAAAAAAATGAAGATTGAGAAAAATAAAAGAGAAAAGAAAAAATAAAAAAGAGGAAAAAATAAAAATTGAAAGATAAATAAGTATGGAGTTGTTTAAAGATATTTGATATTTAGAGGGGCAAGGAGCAAATAGGTAATTATTCTATAGATATATTTTAAAAAAAAAAACTAATTTTGTAGGATTTTCTTATGGGGAACAAAAAAGCAAATCACACATTGTAAGGACTATTTATGAAGCTTACCCGATGGAACATGTTCGTAAAGGTTTTTTTAAGGTTATAACTACCATTATTTTTTGTATTAACTGGTGTAACCGCACGTGCTTCGCACGTATAACATTTGATTATTTAAAATTAAATAATTTTATTTATTACAGAGATTTTTAATAAAGTGTAAAAATTCAAATCACTTTTCAAAAATCTTTCACACTTTAATGTAATAATGTAAACATAAACATATACACATATATGTTTTACCAGTTCCAAGTGGTTGATGGATCATCCCTTTTGCGTTTGCGTACCTCTTTTCGTTATTGCCACAGGCTAAGAGAGACACGTCAATTTGAACCATATTTGTGTTACGATTATTTTTCTTTTTCTATATATTTAAAATCTTTCCTTATTTTTAAAGTCAAATCTTTACAAATTTGTTGATTACATTCTATTACGTACTTAAAATATTTAAAAATCTGGAACTTCTTAATTTTTTCTTATTCTAATAGTTTTATATTTATTTTTAGATTTTTCAAATCTTCTTAAAATCAAATTTGGTTGATTTAGAATTTTTAAACTAATAGAAAAAGCATCAGTTGTCATTAATTTTGATGACTTCTAATAAGGAAAGGTTTTACCATAAATATATTTAATTAATTTTCAAATCTTAAATTAGAAAAAGATATAAAAATTCTGATCTCTTCTAATAAGGAAAAGTTTTTACCATAAATATATTTAATTAATTTTTAACTCTTAAATATTAGGAAGAAATAGTGACAAAGACGATTTTGTCTAAAGAAAGGACTTTTAATGAAGGACAAAAAGTGCAATTCACTTTTCTAAAGGTCTTCACACTTTTAATATTATATATAGAGAGAGATAGATAGATAGATTATAGATTATAGATTATAGATTATAGATTATAGATTATAGATTATAGATTATAGATATAGATATAAGTGTGTTGCACGTGTATACTCCCTCCGTCCCAAATTACTCGTCCCAAATTTCTTAATTTGATGTCCCATTTTACTTGTCTTTTTCCATTAATCAAGAAGAGACAAAAGAAAATTTTCGTGTTTTACCCTTTGCATTAATTATTTTTCTTTAGATTAAAATGTAAACATCATTTAATAGGGATACTATGGTAAATTAGTCATATTATTTATATTTTTCTTAATCAATGTGTCACCTCAATTTGGGACGGGTAATTTGGGACGGAGGAAAGATTAAGTTTGTCAAAAAAATGTATATAAAAAGAACAAGTGTTCAACTTAATTATGTAATTTAAAAAATAGCAATTAATGTTAAAAATAAATGTTATTCTTATCTGAATGATGAGAATTTCATGTAAAAAGGCCAAGTGTTCAACTTATGTAATTTGAGGCAGAGCATTAATATATAACGAGATAGATTAAGTTATCGATATATTTCTTCACTTTATTTTATACTGCTTCTCATATAAGTATCTAACAACATTTCGTACGCTACTAATGCATCAGTTTGTGCCCCTTTCATAGAGTACTACCTTCAAGTATCTGCTCTATCACACAAATAATTCTCTTACAAATAGCTAAGGCCTTGAAATATAAATGTATAAAAATAAATTATTGGGTATATATTAAATGCAAAACTTAAAAAAAAACATAAAAGTTTTAAGAAAAAAAGTGTATTAAAAGAAAAGATAATAATTCACCATCACACAAACAATAAAGAGAAAAATTAAATATAATCAACAAAATTTTGATATCAATATCAAAAGTCAAAATCTACCTTAAGTCACACCATTCCTGTTGCCTGTTGTCTGTATTCTCTGGAACAATGCTGGAATAAAAAAATAAAATTAACTCAGTCAAAAAAAGCACTATATGAAAACAAAGAAATATGCATGTTGGAACCTAGGTAACATAAAAGAATTACATAAATACAAAGTTTTTCAAGAAAAAAAGCCTCAACCTTATCTTTCTCATAAACGATTACACAGGCTTTCTAACATAAATTAGACAAACCTACCTACTCCATGGCTAGCAGCTGACATACACTATCAAATATTTACATATGTACATAGGCTTTGTAAAGATTTTAAAGTCCTCAGAAAAAAATTAGCTATTGATGTTCTTGTTACTTGTCTTTTTCTTTTAAGATGAAGGGGGCGAAGATATTTCTAGTTTAATGTCTTAGATATTAAGTTGCAAAAAATAGAAGAGATGAAGATATACAAAAATCTTACATGAGCCAACGACTACAAGGATGAAAACCCCCAAGCAAAATACGGCCAACACGATACTGATTTCCCAGCTATACCCATTATTTGTATGGATACATGAGTATCATTTCCCTTCTGGCCCACTCTTTGCTAATCCATAATCAGAAAGTAAACTGTAATCTTTCAACACAGATTGATCATCTTTAAAATAAAATATGATGAAAAAAAGAAAGAGAATTGAAACTAACTCATTGAATCTATTACAATGTTTGAAGCCTTAAAATCCTTGTATGTGGCTGATTTGTCGTTTTCGTGGAGGAAGGCGAGATCTTTTGATTCTCCCAATGATTTATTCATCCTTAGTGACCACGATAATATGATCGAAAACTCGACAAAATGCCACAAATACATTCATGACATTTACTTATATCACATTTTCTAGTGCTAAAAATCATATACTGCTACTTAATTTTTTCTTATGCTGTAAAAATAGGATCAATTTCTAGACCATGGTCTTTTGAATACTATGATATAATTCATTCTTTTATAGCCCTATATTCAAAATTCACAGTGAAAAAGAAAGTGTCAACTTACTTTCAAATAGTTGATTCTCCAAGCATTCCCTCGATAAGAATTCATAGACTAAAAATCTAACAATACAATAGTAAAAAAAATCTTTGAAGAGAGAAATAAAAAATCGAATCAATGAAAATCATTATGATTATCATGCTATAAATCATCACCTTAACAAATTAGTGCAGCATATTGTTGGTTTAAATAATAAATACACGTAAAAATTACTAAGCACATTTAAAAGGAGTAAAACTTACCACAACCAAAAAGAGAACCACCATTCTCATGATAAATAGTTAAAAAACAAAAGAGATAAACCCCTTTAATTTTTATAGGTACTTCAATTGAAAGATGACTACATTCATTGGCAACATGCATATTTAGTCCAATTATTTGATTAAAAATTTTCAGCAGAAGAAATTATCAAAAAGAAAAATTTATTGTCAATAGTTCGTTATGTATAATTTATATTAATTATGTATAATTTATTTTACACAAATTTAACTACTATATTATAAATAAAAACACAAATCAACATATTATTATAATGTAATGCTAAATCCATAAGCAAGAAAGGAAAAAATTTTAATTACTAATAGAAGCAGTGGCATGCACATCCAACCCAACAACGTATTTTTCTTCGTGTGGATTTGCAAAAAAAGAAAAAGAAAAAGTATCAATTATGTGATTAAATTTGTATTTTGTAAAGATTATTATATATAGAGAATAAGAGTGGATTTCTCTCTTTCAACTTCTTCTGGGTAATTAAGAAGAAAAGTTTAAAATAGAAGAGAATCTATATTTTTGGTAAACTTGATTAAAATATATGCAAAGAGAATTGTAAGTTGTAATTATAGAAATTCTTCTTCTTCTTCTTCTTTATTTTTTAAATCCATGGGAGAATTTATTTTTTTTTAATACAAGTAAATTTAACTTAATTTAAAGTGTTAATATTTAGATTTCTTACCTAAATTAAATAAGGACTTTAATAAATTTTTAATTTATTTCAAAGTCCATAACTTCAATCCTATTTAGAACTGGGTATCAACTCAAATTAAAATGGTAAGTCTGTACCATTAGCGTGCATCCCTCGAGGACTTTCCATAGGTATAGTTAGTAGCTGTGTACAAAAAATTAGTAATTTTAATTTTAGTTGGTTTCAAATACTTAAATATTTTAGATATTTAATTAAAGAATAATTTAAAAAATATGTGAAAAGATAATTTTGTGTAAAGCGAACACTTTTAATAAGAGCAAAAAGTTCAAATCAATTTTCTAAGGGTCTTCACACTTTTAATATTATATATATATATATATATATATATATATATATATATATATACTAGTTTAAGGGCACGTGCGTTGCACGTGTATTTCATATTAAAAAAAAAAAATGATATAATTAATTTAAACGTAAATGATCAACTAACAATTTACAATGATGTTTTATGATCTTTTAAATTAAAAGTTATTTTACTTGTTCTGTATTGAAATAGTTTATGTGCTTCATCTAGTTTAATTCCTTGAATATACTTTATGTCTTCTAATTATCTAATAGACATTAATCTCATATAAATCATTGTTCATATATAAGGTAAAGTTTTAGTTGATTTTAAAATTTTAAATTTAGGACTTTATGAGAATCTTTTATTACGTGCTGACTTTATGGATTATGTCATATGATTCCTCTAAATTACAATTAGGGTTTAGAAAGTTTAGAATGATGGGAGAAAAAGGACTCCTAAATTAAAAGGTATGGAAAGAAATTTTAAATATTAAAAAATAATTTTATTTATTGTAGAGTTTTTTAATAAACAAATTGAGAAAGCATAATTTCAATTTTAAAGTACTAAATATTAGGAGTTCTTAATTTCAACAGATAAGTAATTATTTGAGAAAAATAATAAATTATAATTCATATAATATATGGATGATATGATTAAAAAAATAGTTTTCAATGTTTTTTTAAGGTTTTCTTTCAATGAATTTGTTTATAAATCCAATTTGGTCTTATTTCAACATTTTCTTTTACCACGAATAAAATTCTTGACTCGAAAAAAAAATCACCTATATCTTTTTTCGATCATATTTTTTAGGTCTTCTTTTTCATGTATACACTGAACAAAAATTCTACCAATAAAAGTACTAACATACAAACTAATCGCTGGCCAAAATTTTAAAATCAGCTTATTTTAAAAAGTATTTTTTAAAAAAAAAGTGTTTTTCAATAAAGTACTTTCGGCTAGGATCAGTTTGTGTTTGAACAATAAATTTAAAAAATACTTTAGAGCAGTAATCCGTATTTGACCATACTTTAGAACTGTTTAAAGTTATTTTGCGAAAAATACTTTTAGGAAAAAAATTACTTTTTAGCTTCTGAAAAACTACTTATTCTACTCTCAAGAAGCAATTATTTTCTTCTATAAACTTAGTCAAACATCTCAAACTTTTAAAATAAACACTTTTGAGAAAAAATAAGCACTTTTGAAAAAAAAAAAAAAAGTTTGACCAAACAAGCTCAAAATGAAATGCCCACTATCAAATCGAAAAAACACATACATTTTCAGTTTTATCCTAATTTCTTTCTTCTTGCACGTTAGTACTCTCAGACTTGAACTACATGACATATCATTATCAAACCGAAAGACAATACAAGTGCATTCCAGTTTTATTCTTATTTCTTCCTTCTCGCATGTCACTTTACACTCTCTTCTATAAATGTTCAAATACAAAAGCCAGTAATCTGAATCATGAAGAATAGGACTACTACATACACCAATGAAAATCCAACCATGCATTGGTTTCATAACCCTTCACACTTTCTTTAGTTTCAAATTGTAAACACTTACATCAGAGTTAGGAATAGACAAAACTCCTTTTATAATTTCTTTAGTTTCAAATTATAAACACTTACATCAGAGTTAAGAATAGACAAAACTCCTTTTATAATTTTCAGATGAGAATAAGTTTCAATGTTGGTCTTTCAATACATAACTTATATGTTCCAACATTCAAAGACAATCGGTCTTGTAGTGCCATATTATTCTCCTGAAACAACCAATTTAACATAGATTTTTTCAAACCAAATTATATTTTATATATATGCAATTGAAGATTGGTTAAAAGGAGATTTATACCTCTGAATATCACAGAGAAATTAAAAAGTTCATAATTATACAACTTTTTTAGAAAATACATGTGAGCGACATGTCCTTGTTGCATCCCAAAATTATCTGACTCTAATCCTATCCTGATCTTTTTCGAAACCTATAAAAATTATAAATTCTGAAATTTCAATACAAAAGCAACATCAGTTATATGATGCAATTAAATCATGCATATCAGTCAGATAAAGCAGAATGAATATAGAAAAACTATAGAGCAGACATAAACAATTCGGGATTAGGCCTATTTGATTGATCATTTGATAAAGTGATTAAAGATGCATTACCTTTTATAACTATTACTTCTAACGAAGTAATTTTAAAAGCAAGAGAACATATATAAACTAATTTCAGACAAATCAAGCTTGTTCGAGTTGGCTCTTCAAAAAATAAAATTTATCTGACAATGCAATATATATAAAGTGTCGAGATATCTATGATCCTAAACGACGTACAACAATAGAGAATTTTATACCAGAGATAGATGGAACAGAATATTGAGGTTGCTATCATTATAAATAATTTTAAGATAAAATTGTGCAAACTCAACTTTACCTGAGTCGTAATATTATGAAAATAACGTCTTTTTCTCGATGAGGTAGGTTTAAAATTTGTGTGCACTTTGCTTTCTCCTTATATAACTGTCACATCCCTTTTTTAACTCCCAAAATAATACATTTTAAGTTTGAAAGGTTTTATTATTAAAGTGACAAAATTGAAGATTTATTTCGAAAAAAAATTATTTACATTTTTTTTATTCAAAGTCGCCACTTGGCATAATCCGGTGTGCCAAGTCACCTTTGGAATATCCTTTTCAAAACTGTTTGACTCTTTGAAACTGATTTGCGAACAGAGATGATTCCGGCTAAGGAATTCTGTAGACCGAGGGGAAGGTGTTAGGCACCCCTCGATCCCGGAGTTTACCACAGTCGCTTAGTGGAGCGTATCAGCTAATTTGACATTATAAATATATAAACCACACAAAAATACATAAAAACAATCAATCAAACACACGAAACAAAACAAATCCAAAATAATGTTAAGTCCACTTATACAGTCAAAAATAAGAAAATGCAGAAAATAAATCCTATTCTAACCTACACTAATCTTAAACTACGCTCCTGTGCTTTACCCGATGCCTCGGGCCTTGATCGCGAACCTCCTCCGGGTACAAAGCACTTCGGGGCATTCCCCGATAAATGAACACAAATACCTCGGGACATTCCCCGGCTAAATGAATACATCTGAACTAAATAAGATAACAAAAAAAAAGTTCAAAACACACATTTAAACATTCAAAGCATTCAATCAACACATCACTCCTAAATTTTACCTACCCGAACCTATATTGCCTATCCATTTCAACATATCGTAAATCTATCACGTTCATGCTTATCCCGAATTAAAGAAAGCGACAACAGACCAAAATTTAACTACAATCAACTTCTATCAATTTCTTAATTACACCCCAAATTTAATTCCCAACACATGCTTCGATTATCAAATCAATTTCTCAACTCAAAATCCAACATCAACAACATAAACATAACAATAATTAAAGCAGGATAATCATATGAATTTCACATTAATGAAATCAAACATCCACCAAATCATCCAATCTCAAATATAGCTAATTCAACAAAAGAAAGAGAATGGGTTAAAAGAAATGACCTTCCGATATCGAATTTTTATTGATAATATGAGTTAAAGAAATCCCGAATTAGGAATCCTGAATAGAGAACCTCCACAACGACTAAATCCACCTCGGTATCAAGAAACACAGCCACAGAAATTGACCACGACGGGTTTGATTAAAACAAACAGCCGTTAAATTCCCAAAATAGTACGGATAAGCAGAGGTCCGAACCAGAAATCGTATCAAAACCCAGAACTCGAACGTGAAATCGAAAGACCCGACTCGAACGGACTGATTTCGGCCAGAAACTCAAATAAAACAAAGGGATTTTTCACGATATTATGGGATCGAGACAGAAACTTGAACCTACGATTTTTGAATCCGACTAGTGAATAGTCGAATCCCTCAACGAACACGCCAGAATCGCACCCCAGACGCGAAAACCAGTGTTTCCAGTAAGGTTCGAGTGTGTCGCTTCCTTCCCCCTTTCCAATCTACTCCATTTTTCTTTTATTTTTGAATATCCCGTGCGTGTGTGTGCAAGATTCGTGAGAAAGGTAGAAAAAATGGGTCTCTGTGTGTGCGTGTTTGCGATTTTTGGTGTAGAAGAGAGAGCGGTGAGTGTGCATTCTTGGTGCGCTGTGTGTAGATGATCAGAGAAAGAGAGCCAAACGTCGTCTTATGGTCCCCTTTTTATACACAAATTGTATGTATGTGTTATATGGAAACCTCCTGGAAGTTCCTGTGTTGTTATCCATATGAAAAATGGAAAATCCCCCAAAAATTCTCCTGTGGGCCCCTCTGGAATGGCAAAATACGTGTAAATAATAATAGGTAGGGGGCTGGTCACGTGGGTAGAGGGTGGGCAGTGAGGTGAGGGTAGGGGTATGGGTATGGGTATAATAGGTAGGGGGCTGGTCACGTGGGTAGAGGGTGTGCAGTGAGGTGAGGGTAGGGGTATGGGTATGGGTGATGAAGTGTGAGGTGACCTCTTTTTAATTGGAGAGGTTGTTGGGATTTAAAACAAGATAAAATTTATTATGATTTGTTATTTTGGATAAGGATAAAAATAAATAAAGTGATGAGGTAGTTATTTATTTTATTTTTCTTGTAGAAAAATTACCACATGGATAGAATACGTGGTAAGACGGGATAAACGATGAAATTAAGTTGTGAAGGAATGAAATTACGTGTCTACCATAACTATGCGTGAGGTATAGATATAATATGCATGCACTTTGTTCTCTCTTCAAATAAAATATCAAGTTTTCTATCTCTATAAGCAATTTCAATAAATAACTATGCAAACTCAACTTTACATGAGTTGAAATCTTTTGAAAATAACCTTTTTATTCTCTCTCCTTGCACCTAGATAAACCAAGAAGTTGAACATTAGTGCACCAAATATCAAAACCTACAAGGAGAAAAAATAATTACGTAGCATAGCCACCATGTGTTCTTGAAGCTCATATACCAAACACAAGAAATCAGAAGACGAATAGAATTGCCCAGTATCGAGTATGGCCATATGATTTAATTGATATGATTTAAAGAATTGAAACTTGTGTGCAAGGAAAAATGATAATCTAGCTTTGATTTTAAACAATGAAAAATTAAGATAAATACCTCAAAAATTCAACTAACTAAAGAATTAAAAAAGGAAGAGAGAAGTATAATTACAAATCAATATGTAAAGAAGCAAAAAATATTTCCAATTATAAAAATTCATTGATATCTTTAAACAATAAGTAAGACATCTTTTTAAACAAATACAAAAAAGCTTACCTCCTGCATAAGAAGAAATTTTTAATATCGTTAATTTAAATAACCAAACAAACAGACGAAGCTCAATTTAACGCACAAACAACTTCAAGAAGAATGCGTAGTAAAGTGTGTTTACTAAAGGTTTTATGGGGGATGGGATTTCTGGTTTTTAGTTCACAAAAGGAAAGTCAATAAGAAAAATTTTAGTTTATTATTAATTGATACTTTGCTAGAATTTTTTATATATCCATATTTTTAACGGTTCTTTTCTATAAAATTATCATAAACTTAGAAGCTAACCTTTTTTTTTTTACCAGAAAAGTCTCGTATTACACATAAAACCTTACCCATAAATTTAGAAATCAATTTTCAATAGAAAACCTTTAGTCGAATTTTCATTTTTGAATTTTTTTCCCTTTCCAATTTATTTATCCAATTTTTTAAACTAAAAATATTTTATATATATTTATTAATTGGGGGAAAAAAGGTGAAAAGACGATATTGCTCTCCCAATTGGTTGGACCGTAGGTGCGATGATTTACTTCACGGGCGAGGTCTCTGGTTCAAGTCCAGGATGGCTCAGTTGCGCCAGGGAAAAGAATAGAAGAAGCATCTGACTACTTCATGCATGCTCCACTTGACTCGGTCTATTGTAAATTATTTTAACGAAGAGAAAGAAGTTCAAATCACTGTCTTTATACTTTTAATATATTGTAGATGTAGATGTAGATTAATACTAAAATTTCAATTATTAAGACAATAATTAAAAAATAATAAATAATAATTTTATTTATTGCAGAATCTCTTAATAAAAGGTAAAAAGTTATGTTTATTTAAATAATGAAAATGAATGTTTATCATAAATAAAAGGTATTATTCGTTTTGGCTAAATGCAGTTAGCCAGTTACTGATTTATGTTTGTACAAATGTATTGTGCTCATTCATATAATTTAAATGTGAGGCTTAAACTTAATAATAATAATAATAATAAAAGAATTAAAAAAATATACTTCACATAATAACAATGCACACGCATTTTCGATATTAATTCCCATTTACCACCATACCTAATAAATATTAGAATAAAATATGAGACATTTAATTTCTGTGTAATTCACAAACTAATTTCTTATTCCTTGAAGAACTTGTGCTTGATATTTTTGGCCATGATTTGCTAATATAAAGTGCTAATCCTCTATGGCTTCTTTTCTAGAGTGTTCTTAAGTCTCTGTAGTTCGTCACGTCTACAACAAAAGATTACCCTGATTCTCAAGCTAATCCATTCTTCCTCATTAGATACTTGCATAACATGCACTAATTTAATGATGAGCAAAGACCCACCTATTAGCTGGAGACTTTGTTGGATATATAGATGAATACCTTCCATTCTTGTATCCTATTGAACTTCTATTTCATTAATGTTAAACCTTAAATTAACTCTTGTTGTATCCCAGTGAACTTCTATTTAATTAATTTTAAGCCTGAAATTAACTCTTTTTAATGATTACTAAAGATGTATATTACCGTTGCTTTGATCCCGAAACATTATATTAACACCTAAACATACATAAACATAAATTAAAGAATAGAATTCATAATCAAACGTAAAGGGTAATATAAAAAGAAGAAAAAATCAAAGTGCCAAAAAAAAATCAAATTTTCCAAAGTCTTTGTTCATGCAATTGTTTTATCAAATTCTTACAGTGATTAATTTAGTTGCATCCTCGCTGGTAGATGAAAGTAATATAGACGGATTTACGTTAGGAGTCTGGGAAACTGGTAATAGCACCAGCAAGTTCGTGCTCATGAACCCATTCACTCCATACCTTGTATATATTAACTTTTTCAAGTTTACGTGTACAATTAAAATTTTCCATATATCTCGGCGTTATACTTTCATAGCTTTCCATGAAACAAAACTTCCGTTATTCAGGTACAAAACAAAATTTGCTGTATATTTGTTTGCATGTATTAGGAGTCTCTTTTAGTATTATATTTTAAGAACTTGTACTAAAATAAAATTTCCATATATTAATAATAGTAAATATTTAAGATTATAAAATAAAAATAATTTATTTTTTTTGGGGAAAAAACAGTGAAAAGACAATTTTGTCTAAAAAAAAATCTTTTAATGAAGGGCAAAAGGTTCAAATCACTTTTCTAAGGGTCTTCACACATTAAAATTTGGGGAAATGATAGAAACGCACATCAAATTAAACTATTTCATTGAAAATGGCCATGGAATTTAAATTCCACTTTCTAGCCAGTTTAATTTACTGACTGGTTCTATACCGTTTTTACACAACTTTTATACAGGTTTTATACAAATCTTATACATAAATATTCTATACGGAAATTATACAGTTTTGATACATAATTTATATAATAACTGTACATTTGCACTTCAAATTAAACTATTTCCTTGAAAATGGCCATGGAATTTAAATTCCACTTTCTAGCAATTTTAATTTACTGACTGGTTCTATACCGTTTTTACACAACTTGTATACAGGTTTTATACAAATCTTATACATAAATATTCTATACGGAAATTATACAGTTTTGATACATAATTTATATAATAACTGTACTTTTTTTACATATTTTATACAAGAATTATATAATTTGTATACACTTTTTATATATTGTACATATACATATTTGATAGAACTATACAATTTCTATACATATATTTTATATAGATTCATATTCTATTTAATAATTATATTATTTTTATATAATTTAATTATTATTTCTAAAGAATAAAAAAAAAACAGAATATTTGATCAATTTAAAAATTTATAGTAAAAAAAAAATTGAAATATTTTTAAAATGACCGAATTGCCCAAATTGAATATTGTATCAATATTGTATATAGATTGTATCAGTATCGTATATGGACTATATATGGACTACGTGGATCAAAATGACCCAAATTGGAAAAGATTAAGAAATGACCATAAAATGACATTTGTTTAGCCGACCGGACATTATTTGTCCCAATACCAAATTTGGACTATAATTGAGCTATTATTTTTTAAAAGGATCATAGAGTGTCCCTTAAAATTTTCCATATATCTCGGCGTTATACTTTCATAGCTTTCCGTGAAACAAAACTTCCGTTATTCAGGTACAAAACAAAATTTGCTGTATATTTGTTTGCATGTATTAGGAGTCTCTTTTAGTATTATATTTTAAGAACTTGTACGAAAATAAAACTTTCCATATATTTATAATAGTAAATATTTAAGATTATAAAAATAAAAATATTTTTTTTTTTTGGAAAAAACAGTGAAAAGACAATTTTGTCTAAAGAAAAGTTTTTTAATGAAGGACAAAAAGTTCAAATCACTTTTTTAAGAGTCTTTACACCTTTAACATATTATTATATATTATATTATTATTATTATTATTATTATTATTATATTATATAGATATAGATGAAGGATAAAAATGACAAACGCCAATTATAAAAGGCTTCACATTTTTAATATAATATATATATATATATATATATATATATATATATATATATATATATATATATATTATAGATTATACATTATAAATTATAGATTATAGATATAGATATTACTACTTTTGGACAATATAAATCCCATAACCGCAGACTCATTACTTGATTAGCATAGGAGTCCTGATACAAATAAACTTTGAATTTAATTAAAACTCAGTCTCCAATAATTTCTTCTCCAATATACTTTTGGATTGTTTAAATTTTCAATAATTAATTTATAATTGAAGAAAATAAGGGAAAAGATAATTTTATCTATTGTGGGACCTTTTAATGAAGTGTAAAAGTTCAAACAATATTTTTAAGATCCTTTACACTTTTAATATATTGTAGATAAATAGAAAAGCACTTCCACACCAACTTAAAATTTTGAACATCTATAATCTATATATAAATATATTAAAAGTTTGAAAACCCTTGGAAAAGTAACTTGAACTTTTTACCTTCATACTCTTCTTTAGACAAAACTGTCTTTTCATTATTTTAAAATTTATTATTCAATTATTTTTTATTATATTAACTAGACTTCCTAAAATATATAGGACTCCTAAAATATATGATAGGAGAATTAATTAATATTTTTCTTTCTACTAGACTTCCTAAAATATATGAGACTTCTAAAATATATGGTAGGAGAATTAATTAATATTTTCCTTTCTACTGTTCAATTAGAAAAATACTCCTAAAATAGGACTCTTTTAAGAAAATACTTCTATAAATATTGAGATGTACGTTAAATTAGAGAACAAACCGGTTTGCTTATTGGGAGAATATGATTGATGTTCATCTAACTTGATTCGATTGCATGTCTAGATGATGGATGCTTGATTTTCTAACCTTCAACTTCTTCACTATTTTTTGTCGGCATAATAGAATTCAACATGTGTGTGTATATATCTTCTTTGTTTTCATTCAAAATCATTCTTTGGAGTCAAAATTTCCGCTCAGACAAGAGTTAGTTGGATTAAAATTGAAGTTTTGTGATCACTATTATATATTTTTTATAGTTTACACGTCGTAGATGAATGTCGGCTGGCTTTGAAGAATTTATTGTGTAAAGGTCAGGTTTAAGTGTATTATTTTGATATCTTTTTTATCTTATTGTTTTATTTTAATTTACAGATGCTAGATGAATTTGGGTCGGCTTTGAAATTTTTTTTTAGGTAAAGGTTAGGGTTAATTGTATTATCGTAATATATCTATTAGTTTGTTATTTTGTGGTAGTTTACAGTTTGTAGATGAATCTCGATCGGCTTTGAAAAAATTTTGTGTGTAAAATTTAAGTTTAATTGTATTGTTTTGATATCACTTTTATCATATTATTTTGTTGCAGTTTACAGGTGACAGATAAATGTTGGTCGGCTTTGAGGAATTTTTTTATGTAAAGGTTAGGTTTAGTTGTATTATTTTAATATCTCTATTATCGTATTATTTTGTTATTGTTTACAGGTGGTAGATGAGTGTCAGGCGACTTTGAAAATTTTTTTGAGTGTAAAGATTAGATTTAATTGTATTATTTCGATGTCTCTATCATTGTATTATTTTGTTGCAATTTACAGATGGTAGATAGATGTCGATCGACTTTTAAAAATATTTTTGGTAAAGATTAGGTTTAATAAATAAATTCTCTATTTTTACATACTTAAAAGATATTAAATTTAATTATTATATTTATTTTTATTATTTAATCTAATATCCTATTTAATGTAATGTTTGAACTCATTAAAGTGAGTTACACGCGCAAGACGCGTACACCTAAACTAATAGTAATAAAAATTACCTCGGTTGGTTTGCCTAAACTATTATTTCAAGGGCCCGTTTGGCCATGAATTTTTTTTTCTTTTTTCCGGAATTTTTTTTCGGAGTTGGAAATTGTAGTGTTTGGCCATGAAAATTCGGAAAATAATTTCGAAAAAATTTTCTGAAAAGGAAAAACAGGTTTTTGATGTTTTCACAATTTTCCAACTCCAATTTCAACTTTTATTATTATTACATATAACCCCAATCTTTTAAATTTTTACATAAAACTCTCCTTATAACATTACTTTTTCAATATTACGTATATAGTAGTTTTAAAGAATAAGATAATTATAATTTCAAACTTAATGCTATTCTAATTAATATATCTCTTTTTCTCTCTCATCATTATTTTTTTCCTTATTTAATTTTCTCCCTTGTTTAAAACATTATTTTACTGCTAATGATCCTAATTACTATAATATAAAAATAATAATACTTTTTCTGTTGTGATACGGACGTTTAAGGAATTATAGTCGTGTAATTAATAATGGATAATCGTTTTCTATATTTATGGAATTAATAAAGTTGTGGCAGATTAGTTTACCATTGCCACAAATTATTCTCATTTTTAATTTGATTATATATATTATATTGTGTACATCTTTATCATACTATTCAAATATAAATAGTTTATATCATATATATGCTAAAAATATAAATCGGTGATACATATTTTTCATAAAAAAATATTTCCAATTTAACAAATTTATACCTTAAACTGCAACTGCTACCTTTATATACCGTAATACTTGGTATCTTTATACACAAAGTATGTTATATATAAAATTTATACCATGTATATACCATATACACATATATAAATATACAAAGTATTAAGAAACATACTAAGAATATTTATAACATAAATATACAAAGTATGTTATATATGAAGTTTATACCATGTATATACCATATACACATATATAAATATACAAAGTATAAAGAAACATACTAAGCATATTTATAAATTTATGGTATATGATATAATATATCATAAATATGCAAAGTATGTTTTACATAAAAATAATTTATTCATACACAGTAAAATCTTTCATGTATAAGAAAATTAAAGAAATAAATTAGCGACATCCTAAAATTTAATAACAATTCATCATTTCCTAATTTTTAGGAACGGAAAATAAAGGAAATAAATTTCTAAAAAAATAAATTTGTTTGAAAGATAATATTTGTTACCTAAAAAATAGGAAGTAGTAATCTGTTAATCTAACAAGCATATTTAAAATTTTCAAACATTAGAAAACGACTATTAATGTAAATACTATATATGTCATAATTGAAATTCATTAAATATGGCCCTGTATATGTAATTATTTTTATAAAAGTGGCTAATTGTGTTCTTTTCCCGTTAGTAGGTAAATTTTAGTTGGGTGATTTTGATAGTTTGTAAAAATTGGGGCATAAAATCATATTTTAAAAAGTTTTTTCAAAAGTAAAAATAAAAAAATAAAATAAAGACATGATAAAACACAACTCCAACTCCAATTTCAACTCCAACTCCAACTCCGAAAAATTTTAATTTTCATGACCGGCTACCAATAGTCCTTGTTTGAATCGCGTATCTAGCTTTTCGAAATAAACTAAATTTATATCCTTTTCAATACGAAAACAATAATTGAACAATCATACTCTTACTAGATGCATGGAGCCCGTGCAAGCACGGCCCAACAAAAATTATTTTTTTATTTTAATTTATGTGATATCGTTAAACTTTTAAGAGTTGATTAAATTTTTTGAGTGATTTTTAACCATTTTAAGTTATTAATTCTTGTGATGTATAATACTTTTTAATTTTGTAGATAATATGTGGAACTTTTGTTATTTCAATTTATGTGACACCGATGAAATTTGGTGAGTCAATAAAATTTTTAATATAATTTTTAAATTATCGTGTTGCTTTCTAAATATTTTAAGTTGTTACTATAATTTATAATCCTTTCACATAATTTTCAGTTAATATAATTAGTTATTTCTATTTTCAATTTATATGCATTGATAAAATTTAGAGGGTCAACTAAATTTTTTATAAAAAGTTTCTACACACTTTGAATTTTTAATTATTGTAATTCATAGTACTTTATATTATTTTTCAAATAATATATGTTACTTCCTCTGTCCCAATATATGTGAGTGTGATAGTATTTAACGAATCAATTACCTTTTTTATATGTCGTTAAATAATTTAAGTTGTACATCTTTTAAATTTTTAAGTTGTTAATTATTGTGACTTATAATATTTTTACGTAGTCTTTTAAAATATATAACAGATTAATTTTTTGGACATTTTAAACTGTCAACTATTATAATTTATAATATTTTTCATGTAATTTGCAATTAACATATGTCACTCTCCTTATCCAAACTTTTATGGTATTGATATTCAATTATATATTTAAAATAATTTAAATTTTTATTTATTGTGATTTATAATATTTTTTCTTCCATTCTAACTTAAGAGACACTGGTATAATTTTGGGAGTTCGTCAAATATTTTATATCTTTAATTTTTTTAAGTTGTTAATTATTGTGATTTGTAGTATTTTTTACGTATTCATTTGGTCTCAATTTATGTGACATAAATAAAATTTAGATAATCAGTTAGATTTTTAATATATTTTTAAAGATATTTTAAGTTGTTAGCTGTGGTATTTATAATACTCTTTCCTTGTACAAACTTTTGTGGCGTTGATTGTCAATTATATTTTTTAAAATAATTTAAATTTTTAATTATTGTGATTTATAATACTTTTTCTTTTATTTATAGTTAAGTGACATTGATATAATTTCAAGGGACAACCAAATATTACGATTGAAGTAGCGAAGAAGATATGTCTTAAATGACTCATAATAATTAATTACAAGTGATATAACAAAATTTCTATAAAAAAAATACTTATGAAAAAATTTAAGCGTGTCTTATATAAAACGCCAAGTTAATATTAAACATCAAAAGTTAATTTATCATTTTATGTCTATTTTATTAAATATTATTAATTTTTAATACTTAAATGACTTGTAATAATTAATTAGGGTGATATAGTAAAATAACGGTTTAAGCAGCTAAAACAAACATGCCATTAATGCCTATTTTTATTTTTCCTACTAATATTATTAATTTTCTAATAAGTAAATAACTTATAAAAAAATTTGGGATGATATATTAAAATCACAGATAGAAGCAGCTGAAACAGACATGTCATGAATGTTTCATCTTTTTTATTACATATTATTAATTTTTTAATATGTTAATAATTTATAATAATTAATTAGGGGTGATATAACAAAATCACGAGTCGAAACAGATGAAATATACATGTCATAAATGATGATTTATTTTTATATTAAATATTATTAATTTTTGAATGTGTAAATAATTTATAATAATTAATTAAAGGTAATGTAGTAAAATATTGAAACAATAATATCATAAATGATTATTTACTGTTTTATTAAATAATATAAAATTTTAATATAATAATTATTTACTTTTTTTATTAAATAATATTATTTTTTTAATATTTAAATAATTTATAATAATTAATTAAAAATAATATAATAAAATCACGAATTGAAGCAGCTATTAAAATGACAAAAATAGCCCTTGAGAAGCTGGCAGGCCAAACTCCACCTGCCTGCTTTTACCCCTGTTCACCGCTTGTATATAATAATTAATACTAGAATATGAAAACTTTAAAGTATTAAATATTCGATGCAACTTGAAATATGAGAACTCCAGAAAATATTTTAGATAAAATTGATTATGAAGTTTGAGTTCATGTTTATGAGTTCAAATTGTGTTTAATGAACTCGATTGGTTTATTAACAACTTTATCGTAATTAACCAAATAGTAAGCAAGTTTCTCTCTCCCCTCTGATGTGCTCTCGACGTAGATCTTGCTGTCGTACACCGTGGTGGGTATGGAAAAGGCGGCGAGGGAGACCTAGGAAGGATCTAACCACGAATTTTGGGAGCTCGGGAAATTTGAAACACGCCGAATCTCAGCTGAAGGACCTTCATCTGCAAGCTAGTGAAGCAACATCGAACAAAGAGATATCAGAGAAGATGAGTTTTGGGATGAGGACTTCTGAACATATAGGTCCATCTAAGTCTGCTTATATGAGCTTAAATTGGAGTCCAAAGACAGTTTAAGGAGTAGTGTGCTCATCAATACCGGTGAGCAATATCTCCACACCTATTGCTCCATTGAACATTGTTCTATTGGTTGATCAAGGTGGGATTAACCGGTGAAGGGGCAAACTGTTGATTTGGAATCTTAGTTGGAGTGACCAAGGAGAACCCATGGGTAAACCTCTCCGCTGGTAATAGAGTTGCAAGTAACGAAATGGCTTTGAATTATATCACACCAGAAATAGTCAATGGAAGCCATGTTGTGAGTTAGATATATAGGAACAATAAAAGGAAGAGCTTAAATGGGAACATTCACTGATTTTATATGTTATTGGAGACATGTCGAGATACAACTATGTGAAAAGGTATATTGCTCAAACTTGGACTTGTGTTGCTGCCCCTGAAATGGCTTCGAATTATGTCACACCAGAAATGGTCAATGGAAGCCCTGTTGTGAAGTTAGATGTATAGGAACAATAGAAGGAAGAGCTTAAATGGGAACATTCACTGATTCTATATTTTATTGGAGACATGTCGAGATATAACTATGTGAAAAGGTATATTGCTCAAACTTGGACTTGTGTTCCAGCTCCTGAATTGTATTATCACGATGAAGGGTACTATATGGTAAAATTCAAGAATCAGATATGAAGGAGATCCTGTTTACATGGCTTTATAGTATCACTATTAAACCTATAATTTTGAAGCAATGGACACCCTATTTTGACTTCAAGCTGAATTCCTTACGGAGATACCTCTATGGGTGACCTTACCCAAATTATCTTTGACTTGTTGGAGTTGTGATTCAGTCAGTCGAATTGCAAGTGTCATAAGATTCCTCTATTTGCTGATGAGTGTACCCGAAGCAAACTAGAATATCTTTTGCAAGGATGTTAATTGAGGTGGATGTCACTCAATAAATTCCCAGTGAGGTTACAGTGACAGATTTTCACGAGCCGAGCCTAGGCCCTGGACATAACGGCATCCCAGGCCAAAACCTGAGAGAACCCCTTAGCATAACATCATGAGCATTTCATTTTGAACATGTAATAAAAACATTGTTGGAAGAATAGCCCATTAAGAAAATCCATTTAAAACATATTAAAATTTATACAAGTTTGAAATAAAACATTTAGACCACATCTACATAAGTCTATGAAGCCTCTAACATACGAATGAAAACTGAAGTCGGGACATGGCCACAATAATACCATAAAACTGAAAATCAAAAGTCTTAACATGAAAATCATAGTCTTTCAAAAGATGGAGGGCTCAACACTTGCTAAAGTTGTCCCTAGGAGGTCCTAGAGTTACACAGAATCACGGAAAAATGCCTCCGAAATAAAAAGATGTAGCGTCCAAGGACGATCAGTACGATGAGTACTGACATGCAACCGAAGGAAATAGACAAAGCAATTTATAAAGTAAGTTATAAGATTCATAGTATGAATCATAATAGGGGAAAATATGGGATAAGGAACTCAAGACACAAAAACATAATCATTTATTAACTTTATTCATGGACCAAGTAGTTTCACAAACCTTAGGCAATCCATGGACTATATGAGTCCGTTCTTCGCCCAATCGGCGGGGCCCTAATTCATGCTTGCCACATGCACATGAATCGAGATGAACGTCTTTTGGCATCATATCATACCATCCTCATAGAGGAAACATGAATAAGGTTGGCCCATTAGGGAGCAAACCATCGCTATGTCGGCAAAACATAGGTTTCAGGCGTTGGTCACTACGACCTACAACTTCTCAGTGAACTACATAATCCTTCTCAAGCCCAATTAAAATATTTTTCATAAACATTTATCCATAGTCTTTCGTTAAGACATTCACATTTTGGTACCGCCATACCAAGAATTGCAAGTCATTCAAATCATTATCGTAAAACATTAGACTCTTCACCTCGTCATTCAAAATCATAAACATTATCATTGTTAAATTTTCATAAGAGTCTTAAAACTTGCCATAAAATTCAACACTTTCATCATGGTACCAAAGCATTTTTGAAAGACTTGAAGATTACAATTTCATCATTTATGACATTTAACCTTTCAAATTCATATAGGAAAGCACCACACCATTTTCAAATAGTTGTTTCTAGTATCAAAACCATCTACTATTTATTTAGAAAACAATTTATAACAAGAGAGAAATCAATATTAGGCCTTTTGTAATTGAAATCCTCAACCATAGTTTCAAACTATCACTATAATATACATAAATACAAATTAAATTAACACTTTATAATAGTAGTTGAAGTATGGAGTGTTCAACATGCCTTTTGACGAAGAGAATTTCAAGAAAAGCTTTGAAATTGACCTTTGAACCTTGAACCCTATGTGTTCTTGTTCCTTGGAACTTTTGGGAGGAGAGTAATGTGTTTTGATTGTAAAAATCGTGCCTTAGGGGTTTGGGGATGTTTTATATATGTGGGGAACAGTTTTGGGTAAGGAAAAGACCAAAAGGCCCTTAAAAACGTGTCAGAAATCAAAGGATTCGCCCCTGAACATCATCTCTGTACCACTCTAAAATCGCGGAGGTCAAGCTACGTGGCACGGTGATATCATGGACCCTAACTGAAAGCTCATAACTTTTCACTCCGAACTCCAATTTATGAATCGTTTGTGGCGTTGGAAAGAAGACTCAAAAGTCTTTAATTTGATAGGTAATGGGCACGTAACTCTTCATATTCTAGAAGAACTACTCACTTGAAGTTGACCCTAGTAAAATCCAATACTAGAACTTAATCAGTAGGAAAGTTCTCAACTCAACTTTGAGTTAGGAGATTCCTATGACCTCAAGTTGTCTCCAAAGATGTACCCACACTAAAGAATTGATCTTCAAACTTATATCTAAATAGAAATCATTGGGTTCAAATTTATATACGTACGAAGGACCGTTCAAATTCTAGCACAAGAGTGTGAGGTGTTACATGTATACAAGGTCAGACATTTAAATAGCCCATTATGTTGGAAGCCACAATATTATGAATCCAGCATGATGGTGGGACATAACTGTTCGAGGAAGAAGCACCGCAACACCCACCCACCCACGCAAACCAAAGAAACCTCCATCTCCCAAACCATAACAACCAAAGTTAATACCTACTTGGTTACCTAGGGAGGCAGCAAACGCAGATGTGCAGAAACCACAGAAAAGGGAGAATGCACGGCAGGTAGAGCTGTCAGAATGGGTTTGGCCCGTAGGCTGACCCAACCCAACCTTTTAATTAAGTAGGGTTGCTAAGTTTTTTAGGTCAATTTAGAAACGAGGCCTAGCCCGTCAACCTCATAGGCCAGCTCGTGGGCTGGGACATTAATAATAATTATTAAATATTTTTAAGTTGGTCATTTATTTATTAGGAATTAGGATTTTGTCAATCTTTTCTAACTAGCTACTTATTTTTTTTTATCCATCCTTTGGTTGATACTAACTTTTTGAAAGTTCTTAGTGTGTGTTTGAAATGGCTGGTAAGCTGCTTTTAGTTGTGAACTTCAAAAAGTTGCTTTTACTCGTGATGGTTTAGTAGTTGTTGCCTTTGCTTAATGCAGCATTCTGTTATTTAAATTTAGGCTCTCTTCTGTTATAGTCTTGTTACTTTTATGTAGATACTTTATGTATATCTGTATTTATTACCTTAACCATATTAGAATTTTCCTATGAAATTTGTAGCTAATCATCATTTCTCTGCTTATTACACTGCTTATTACAGTAAATATCATAAGCTAATTACAACTAAGGGATCGTTTGGTGAGAGGTATAAGGGATAAATAGTTCGAGACAAAATGAAGGGACTATTTTATCTCATGTTTAGTGTGAGGTATTAGTAAGTACCGACATTATTTATCGCACCATTCACGCCATGGTGATGAGATAAATTATCCCATATGCATGGTGGGTAACTAATTTCGAAATAACTAATCCTGAGATCAATTATTCCGAGATAACTCTTTCCCAACCCAATGACCCCTAAAGTTATTAGTAAGATGCCTATAACATGCTAAAAACTAGTAGGAGACATATTAAAGTGAAACTATAAAAGTTGGTGATTGTCTAGTACTTACAATATTTTCGTTTATCATGTTTCGAGTTGCTTTTATTTTTTCTGAAGGGCCAATCCGTCCCAACCCGCGGTCCGCTTAGGATTGGGTTGGGCCAGCCTATTTTGACAGCTTATTAGGCACTGTGAACACAGATAATATGAAGGAGAGCCTTACAACTGAAGTTTTCAGCCGTCACAAGCAAGAGTAAACATGCTCTCAAGGGTAAGTATGTCCCTAACAATAGTTCGGCAAAAAGCTATGCTCAAGCTATATTACTAACTATGAATAATGGATTTGAGGTTTTGCAATCTAACCCTGTTCTGTTGGCAAACACCTCACCACTGGATGAGGGTGGTGGACCATCTACTATATAATGTCTTGGTTAGAATGGAACATTAGAGGTACTAATAAAAGGTATAAATTAAGGGGGTTGAATAAGTATATTAAGGAGAATTATATAAAACTTATAGATTTGTTGGAAACTAGAGTTACATAGAATAAGGCTGGGGCTATAGCTAACTCAATAGTACCTGGATGGAATTTGATCCACTACTATGCTAGTGTTGTGACTGGGAGATTATGGATTTTCTGGGATGAGGCTGCGTATGATGTCAAACTGCTTCAACAAGGTGCTTAGTACATTCATTCTGAGGTGTTAAGCAGGGATAAGAAGATAGATGGTTGTATGACTGGTATATGGATTTAATACATTTGAGATGAGGAGGACATTGTAGGCTGACTTGAGACAACTTGCACTCCAAACTGCAAAACCCTGGCTTGTATGAGGTGATTTTAATGCCATTTTACAAAGCCAAAGATTTGGTGGAGCTGCAGTTACAAGAGTTGAGAATAAGGATTTGCTGAATATATTCATGATTTGATGCTGAATGAATGTTCTTTGTAAAGGAGATTTTTACTCATGGTCCAACAAGCAACTTGGGGCAACTAGAATCTATAGTAGATTCGATAAAGCCCTGGGGAATGATGAGTGGATGCTACACTATAGCCATCTAGTCCTTGACTCATATATCAAACCACTCCCCTCTAATGATGATATGCACTTACAATTAACCGACATTAAGACCCATTTCAGGTTCTTTAATGTGTGGACTACTCATGTTACTTTGCTTCACTGGTACAAAGCAGCTGGGCAGGGAGATTGAAAGGAAATAAGCTCAAGTGTGTCTGGCAAAAATTGAAAGATTTACAGCAACATCTAAGACATCTGAATAATAGTGAGTATAGAGGAATTACTGAGAAGATAAAGCTTATTAGGAATGCTTTGAAAGTCACTCAACAACAACTGTCTACAAATTACTCCTGATTTTTCTGTCAAGGAAGAAAAGGAGTTATTGATTCAGTTAGAGAAATGGAATGGTATTGAGGAAAGCATCCACCACCATAAATCACGAGCTTTGTGGAAGAAACTGGGTGATTCTAACACCAAATACTTCACTGTTGTGGTTAAGGAAAGGAGGCATAGAAAGCAAATAGTTGAGCTAACTACAAAAACTGGGGATAAACTGGTGAAGCCTAGAGCTGTTACTAATGAAATAATCTCATCCTACAAGTCTTTAATGAGTACAACTCTAGTTAAAGTCTCTCATGGGTACAACTCTAGTTAATACTAATGCAGTTAGTAAGTCCATGAAAAATGGTCCAACTCTGAATCATGACCATCTATTAGCCCTGTGTGCAGATGTGACTGATGAAGAGATATATGTTGGGTTTATGAACTACTGGGGATGACAAGGCCCCCAGAGTTGAAGGTTATAATGCCATGTTCTTTAAGGAAGCTTGGCAAGTGACACATTATGATATGAATGCAGCTACGCAGGCAAATTGTCCACGACAGTAAATTGTACTGCAGTAACATTGTTTCCTAAGGTTCCTAATCCTGCAAGTACTAGACAGTATAGACCCATAGCTTGTTGTTTCAGTTCTTCACAAACTTATTGCTAAGGTGCTAGCTAATAGAATCCATCATGTAAATAGCAACGGTGATTTAAATGAATTTATCTAATTATATAGGGACCAATGAGGGAGCCTCATCATTAATGTAATATTTCTTTTTTGTTTAATTTGGGCGCTGTTAAAATAAAGGGTAATATGGAGCCCAAAGGTGGATGTCAGGGCAGGGGTATAAAATTATATGATGATATGATATTATGATATTATGATGTATATGTAAGAGGGATAGTTTCAAGTATCTCGGGTCCGTGATCCAGGGTAACGGTGAGATTGACGAGGATGTCTCACACCGTATTGGGGCGGGATGGATGAAGTGGAAGCTCGCGTCGGGGGTGTTGTGTGATAAGAAGGTGCCACCCAAGCTTAAAGGCAAATTCTACAGGGTGGTAGTCCGTCCGGCCATGTTGTATGGAGCGGAGTGTTGGCCAGTTAAGAATTCCCACATCCAAAAAATGAAGGTGGCAGAAATGCGGATGTTGCGCTGGATGTGTGGGCTGACTAGAGGGGATGGAGTTCGGAATGAGACTATCAGGGAGAAGGTTGGTGTGACTCCAGTGGAGTGCAGGATGCGGGAAGTCCGATTGAGATGGTTCGGACACGTGAAGAGGAGGGGCATGGATGCCCCGGTTCGTAGGTGTGAGAGGCTAGCGTTGGATGGTTTTAGGCGGGGTAGGGGTAGGCCGAAGAAGTACTGGGGTGAGGTGATTAGGCGGGACATGGAGCAGTTACAGCTCACCGAGGACATGACCCTAGATAGGAAGGTCTGGAGGACGCGAATTAGGGCAGAGGACTAGGGCCAGTTTGGGTCGCTAGTGTAGGGAATTACTTGGTGGGGGTTGTATCCTTGTTATGATTTCGTGTTCCTTGTTTTAGTACGAATCTGGGTGCTTTCCTCTGTTTTCTTTTACTTATGGGTGCCGTATTTATGTTATGTAATCTTGTAATCTTGTTCTGTGCTTTACTATGTATTTGTGTGGTATCTAGTGTCTTGAGCCGGGGGTCTATCGGAAACAGCCTTTCTACTTCTTTAGAGGTAGAGGTATGGACTGCGTACATCTTACCCCCCCAGACCCCACCAGGTGGGAATACACTGGGTTTGTTGTTGTTGTTGTTGTTGTTGATGTATGTGTGACAGCTATAAATATATATGATATGTGCTATTTGTTGACCTGCCCATGATTCAGACTCAATTTTCAAAAGTAAGATAGTGATGACGCCAAGAAAAGAACATTCTCAATAGTGATGACGCCAAGAAAAGAACATTCTCATAGGGTAGCTCATTCAACTTTAAGATACCATGGCCATTGGAGCTTGTTGACTCGGTTCACAGAACCAAGTGATCTGCTAGTTTCAGTCTTCTTTTGATCAATGGTTGAATTGGCTTACTTGGTTTAGCAAGGCATCTAAGAGGAAATTTTGATGTGTGTAGCCCCTTTTGCTTCATAGCGGGAGTGTTAGTCCACCGCTGCCCTTTTTAGCGCCTCTTGCTTCAGGTCCTACACACCACAAGAAACATTATAAAAAACCGAAAGAATGTCCCCTTCTCTTTTGTGAAAGAATCAGGAATACAAATTGGTCAAGATTCAAATAAGTCGCAACACAGACAAATGGTTTAGCACCCAATATAATCTTCGTAAGAAAAATTGGCACTGTTGACTGACCACATACATCAAAGAGCATAAAATGGAAGAATTTGATAGGCATGGTTCAGCTGTTAACACGCTATAAAATTGATAAGCAGAAAAGGCAAGACTTGTCATGGAAGGTAAGGGCAAAAGCGTAGCTATGATATGGTGAAGATGCTACAAACCCGTTATCCACAATCCACATAATGAAATAGAAGTTTCTCCATGATAACTGAGCTATAATACTGGAACTTGAAACTTATTATGTAGATGCCAGCGGTGACACTTGTACAGCATAAGTGAAACAAGTTATGCAAATACAAATAAAATGTACAATAAGCAAGCTCAACCAGTTAGTCCAGGTCGAGAAGAATGCACCTCGGCTCATGGAACTAATGGCTTTGCCTGTAAGTACCCCCAAAATCTTTAGACGGTATTCTAGAACACCTTTATACATTACTTTTGCTCAGATCCTTCTTATCCTTCACCTTTCAAATTCAAATTCAAATTCAATTTCCGTAATCTGCTGAATCCTATATCTTTCCACTTTGCCAAGATTCCTAAAATATGGCTGGGAAAGAGTCTGGCTTCTGCACAAGAAGAGAGCATTTATAGGAGAGCATACACAAATCATGGAACTTTGCAAAAACAAAGAGACAGATTCTCTGTACCTGATCTAACACAATCCTTAGGATCAAAAGCAATCATACAAATTAAAAGCTCAACTTCCAGGCCTAGTATAGAAGTCAAAATGGCTTCCTAGTCACTAAAGTATCTACGTCAGATCTTAAGCTAAACACCAGCTGATTCTCGTAAATGTTTGTTACTGCCCTTTCAGGCACAAATCTCATATAAGGTCATGCAACTATTGTTGTCCATAAACCTGTAGAGAAGCAGCTCAAAGACGAACAGCAGTTCCACATATTTGACCATATACATCGCTCAATTCCTATAGAACCTATCACTAAAATATCCCTATATGGGGATAAGACTAAGCGGAAGAGGGGGATTTTCATGAGATGGGAAATGAGAAATTTTCCCACACGAAGTTTGTGAAGAAGTGACCGTATGATAATGAGCACGGATTATCATGAGAACATGCTATTTTAAACAACTAAATGATTCATAATTAAAACGTTCAACCACAATTCTTGTTCAATATGAGACAACAATCCTATCCTGAAGACTGAAACATCATCTCAATTGTTTACCATGCAAGAAAGAACAGAAGAAGTAATATTTCAAACATCAAAACTTATCAAATTTGAGTCACAATGTGAAGTTCAATCTTCTGATTCGATGAAGTAACTGAATGTTCTTTTTATAGTTTGAAGTAAGAGTAACTGAAATGTTTTGATATTAAAATTCAGATTCTGCTTCGAATTTGTCAAGCCAGCTACTCGTCTATGTAACTCTTAAAGTAAAAAGAGGGCAGCCCGGATCACTAAAGCTCCTGCTATGCGCAGGGTCTGGAGAAGGGCCCCACCACAAGGGTGTATTGTACGCAGTCTTACCTTGCATTTCTGCCAGAGGCTGTTTCCAAAGCTTGAACCCGTGACCTCTTGGTCACATGGAAACAACTTTACCAGTTACTCCAAGACTCCCATTCAAAGTAACTCTTAAAGTAACCAATAAAATGTTTATCTCCCGACTCCCTACAGGTGAAGAAGCTATGTGTACCAGAAGACTTAGTCTTTGACCCCAAAATAGATCTCACTACAAAGCAACAGGATTTGGGATATGAATGTTAAGACCACATGACCAAATAGAGACCATTATTTTAAACTTGCACTGAATCGATGTTGGTAGTTTCAACAGTTCCGACAATGTTTTAGAATTCAACTAAATTAGTTACTCTTTACCAAAAGAAAATATAATAGGGGACCATATTAAACCAGCTAACTACCTAGATTTCATAATAAGACATTGGTCCAAAACCCAAGGGTGTGGCCTAGTGGTCAATGAAGTGGATTGAACACCATGAGGTCTCAGGTTAAAATCCCAACTAAGACAAACACTAGGTGATTTCTTCCCATCTGTTCTAGCCTTGGTGGACATAGTTACCTGGTACCTCTTGTTGGTGGGAGGTGGAGGAATCCCATTAATTAGTTGAGCCTTCAAGCTACGCGTAAGATGGCCTGGACACCACGTTTATCGAAAAAAGAAAAGAAAAAGACATTGGTTCACTTGAGCCGGTAACAAATTTTGTCTCCGAAACTACCCAAAAAATGATGCAAATATGCAACAACTAGTTTTTTGTCATTACTTGTTAACTTATGCACAAATAACGTTATTAGCATTGTTTCTATTTTTTAACAGCTAAAATAGTAAGTTTTTACTGAATCCAACCAGTCTGTTTAAACATCATTCAGCTAATAATTATACTGTATCATTTTCTCGTAGCTCAATATCAGAATTCATTGGCTTGCTGCTGATGGCTAAAAATAGGTGAAGTCGAATTAGCTTATTTTGCAGAGTCTTAACACATAACACTAGTTGGGATTTGGGGGGGGGGGGGGGGGGGGAACTCTTGCAGAATACCATAAAATAGACAGGAAATATTCAAATGAGCACATGCATGTGCATAATCAGTTAATAGAAGGATCAAAGCCACAAGAAATCCTAAAAAATCTATTACTAGCAGCAAATTTGATACCTTTTATAGTAGTTTGCAATGAAGATCACCGTTGCGTGATGGGGGCAAGAGAGAAGAAAGTAGAAACCACAAAAAAGATATGACATTCAACAACAACAACAACAAACCCAGTATATTCCCACATAGTGGGGTCTGGGGAGGGTAGAGTGTACGCAGTCCATACCACTACCTCTAAAGAAGTAGAGAGGCTGTTTCCGATACACCCCCGGCTCAAGATAAAAGGCAATATACAAAAGCATCAAAAGCATAGAACACGATAAAATAACATAGGTACGACAACATCCACAAAAAAATTGTACATTGCCAAACAAAGGACACCAAAGTCCACCCAAATACTGCCTACGACTCATCCACACCCTTATCCCTCTATCCTAACAAAAAAGATACGACATTACACCCTCCTAAATCTCCGGAATATTCACTTCTCAGAAAATGTCATTGTTTGAGACAGTTCAGGTCCAATTACGATGGAAAGAAAATCATGGTAACAGATACATGCTATTGAGAGTTGAGATAAGAAGCATAGCATAAAGGGAAAGAAGGCATTAGGCCTTCGCTGAAGGAAAAACCTAGAGCTTCATGGAAGAAACTGGTGGCAAATGAAGGAAACAAAATTAGTAAGTGTGTACACGTCGTTTGCTGAAACAGAAGTACAAGTGTACAGTACACAAGCGTATACAAAAAGGAAAAGATTTTCAATGACCAAAGAATTTGGTCCAAGTTTATAATATAGTTGACTTTGCCCTTCATACAATTGTTAATTGTAGTGTTCATCCCACTCTTACTCACTTATATATAATAGAAAAATAAATGCAGTTGGGACTTGGGAATATAGAAAATGTCATACCATAAGAAAAGATCTCTGGGACGTGTCCAATACTTGATGTCCATGTCATCACTCTGATCCAAGAAACCAACAGATCTCAAGAAATCATGTTATGCCTGACACAGTGGCATCTTTCTGAAATATAATGAACTACTGAAATGCTGGAGGGTTGTTGTTGTTGAAATCATTTACCTTTCAATGTCTATACTTCTATTGAAGCCTTTTCAGAACAGTAATATATCCCGAGAAACACAATGATTTTCTCTATTCTAGTCAAAAGTCAAGCCCTCTGATGCTGAGGCAATTTATGGCCACGCTCGACAAACTGCAACATGAGCTTGTCAGCCTCTTTTACTCTGCCACCTTGCATCAATCTATCCCTCACCTTGTCACAGAGCTTTAAGTCAGGAATCAGATTCCGGTTGAACATTCGACAAGCCACCTTATATGATGAAAGAGGGTTCCCTTCCTTTAAATAGCTCTCTATAAGAATGTGGCAGGTATTTGCATCAACTCTTGAAGCTGTCCTGAGGACCTTTCCCAATAGCTTATAAGCCTCATCAGGATATCCTAAACCACAAAGATTTTCAATAACCTGATTATAGGCAGTCTTGCAACCCTGTCTTGAAAGCATCTTCTCCAGTAATTTCAACAGATCATCCACCCTACATTGCTGACTAAATCGATGGATCACTGTACGATACGTCACAGCAGTGGGAAGCAAACCCCTATGAAGCATTTTATTGGCCAGATCAATAGCCTCTTCCATCCTTCCTTGTTTTCCCAGTCCGTCTATTAGTGTAGTATATGTGACAGCATCAGGGTGTTTGTTGATTAAATACATGTCATCAAGGACTGAGAGAGCAGCATCCAACTCATTCTTTTGACAGAAACCATGAATAACAGTTGTGAAATTCACCACATTAACAGAACATCCTTTCTTCAGACATTCTACCATAAATTTCTTTGCTTCATCTGCTCTGCCCTCTTGGCAAAGAGATCGAATTATCAGGTTAATTTCAACGGGAGAAGGGAAAAAGCCTGTTTCAATCATTTCCCTAGCCACATCACAAGCTTCAGACAGTTTCCCTTCCCTACGATAGCCATGCATTACCACACTAAATGTTATAGCATTTGGTTTCCACCACCACTCCTCACACATATTCATAATCTCTTGTGCCTCGGCAGACCTCCCACTCTGGCAAAGCCCGTTTAACAGCACAGTGTATGTTACAGTGTTTGGCTTGCAACCAAGCTTGTACATATGTTGGAGTAATGTTTTTGCTTGATCAATTCTTCCTGCAAGGCAAAATCCATTCAGAACTGCAGTGTAAGTAACCACATCAGGAAGACATCCTTTGACAATCATTTCATTGACCAGTTCCTTTGTGTTATCTATTCTTCCTTCTTTACAAAAGGAGTCTACAACAGCACTGTAGCCCACTTTATCCACTCGGAATCCTCTTTCTTCAGCTTCCCTTAAGAATCCTAAGGCTTCATCAGCATGTCCGTGCTTTGAAAGCATATGTATAATAGTGTTATAAGTAACCTGGTCAGGCAATAAGTTACTATCTTTAGACATTTTCGCCACCAACTCTCTCACTTTATCAATTTGCTTCTGCTTGCAAAAGAACGCAATCATAGTATAATAACTAACTTTATCTGGGTAACAGCCATTATTCGGCATTTCAGCAATCAACTCTAATGCATCTTCAATGCGATGCACATCACAATAACCTCTGATTAAACAATTGTATGTAACAACATTTGGTGTTATCCCAACTAGTTGCATCCGTTCCAGAAACCTCAATGCTTTCTCAATTTTATCCCCCTTCACCAAAACATAAATTGCAGTGTTGCATATAGACAAATCAGGCTCGGTTCCTGCTCTTTGCATCAGAGTCAGGATCTGCATCGCTTTCCTTAAATGTCCAGCTCGACTAAAAGCAACCATCACACATCCAAAATCTTCTGGTCTCCGTGGAATTCTTCTACATGCCATCAGCTTAAGAATGCGCTTAGCTCCCTGGCACAACTTTGTCCTTCCTAAAAGTTGAAGCAGAACATAATAAACAATAGGATCATGTCGATACCTCCACTGCTGGTCTGCCCAATAAAAGAATTTCAAAGCAACCCTTTCATCTGATTGATACCTTAACACAGCACAAACTTGCTGAGGCTTCATACTTCTTAACAAACGCCTCAATTCAATGTCAAGCTTTGGATTCCAAGCCGACTGACGTTCAATTAATCTACATGTTTCCCTAACCAACGGATGTCTCATTTCCTCTTCAACACCCTCAATTCTTCCATAAATGCCAACATTTTCTTCCCTATTTACTCTCTTTCCACTTTTACCAAATGAATCCAAAACCTTAAAATCATCTTCTGTACAGTCCATTCCATTCTGTGACACTTCAAACTCATGGACATCGTCAAACCTACAACTACTAGCATTATATATATCCCTACAGCTTTTTCCATCACCACCAAAAGAAGTACCAGAAAAGCTCAAAACATCACTCTCTTTAGAACCCAATTCTCCTTTAATAACATACCCCTCTCCAATATCATCAAAAGAAGTACCAGAAAAGCTCAAAACTTTGCTTTCTTTAAAACCCAATTCACCATTTTCCAAGAATAATTTAGGGTTTGGATTAAATTTAGATGTCCATGAAGAAAATAATGCATTATAAGTAAATGGGTGTCCAAGAAAATGGATTCCAGATTCATAAGTTCCAATTTTTCCAGAAAATTCAACATAAACACGACCATTAGACGAACCAAACCATAGAATCTTGAAAAGTTTTCTATGTCTAGGCAAGGTTTCTCTAATTCTAGCACATACATTCGAGTTCAGCAACATTTAAAATGAATTCACTCAGATTCTAATGCATTATTTTCTATAGAACAAGAAGGTTGAAATGAGTGCCAATTTTCTGGTATTACTAAGGCTGCATTTGTTTGTTTTTATTAATATTCCGATCTGAATATGCATATTTGAAAGATTAATATATTATATTTAAAAATTAAATAATTAAAATTATTTATTTCCTAATATTTCAATATATAAAATTTATTTATATATAATAAAATAATATAATTCAAATAAAAAATAATTATATATTAGAATAATATTTAATTTAAGTTAATAAAATTATTATTTGATTGAAAAAAATATTTATATTTGTTAGTGATAATGGAGATGATTTGTAATGGTGGTGGTGATGGTAATGATTGATGTTAGTGATTAGTAATGTTGGTGGTGATAGTTGTGATGATAGAGATGTTTGGTATTATAGTAACTGTTATGATGGTGGTGATTGATAGTGATGGTGGTAGTGATGTGAAGTTGGTTGATGTTAGTAGTTGGAGGTGTTGATTGTGATAGCTTAAAAATGAATGCATGATGGTTGACGATGTATTGGTGGTAGTTGGAGATGTTGTTAACTGTGATGGTGGAGATGATTATTAGTAGAGATATATTGTAGTGATGATGTTGGTTGAAACAGTGATAGAGATGGTGACACTGGTGACAATGGTGGTGGTGGCCGAAGAATGTGTGGATGTTGATGATATGTTAGTGGTAGTTAGAGGTGACGCTAGTTGTGGTGGATGAGTTGGTAATAATTGGGATTGGTCGACAGTAGTTGATGGTGGTGGTGGTGTTAGTGGTGGTAGCATTGGCGTTGTGGTTGACGGTGGTGATATCGGCGGGTATAATTAAAATAATAAAGGTGGTAAATATAGTAGCGGCTGAAAATAGTAGTTAGTAGTAATTATGATTGTGAATGGTGGTTGTGATGGTGGAAGTGGTTAGTGATGGTGGTGATGGTTGGCAGTAGTGATGGTGGTAAATGTGGTTAGTGGTGGTGACTGATGATTATGGATAGAGTGGTGGTGAATATTATTCAATACAAGAATACCTCTTAATGATTAAGACTTAGTTTCAGATCTGAATAATTAAGACCTATTCAAACCTATTAAGAGCCAAAATCTTAATGAAAAATAAATACACTTAATGGTCTGAAGTCTAAATCATTCAGATTCAGACCTCCATTAAGTGCGAACAAATGAAGCCGTTTCAGATCTGAATGATTAAGGCTTATTCAGACCTATTAAGAGCCAAACAAACAAATGAAGCCTAAAGCGAAAGTTGTACGTGGTATTTATTTTCAAGTTTTTTCATGGATTATCCCTATTTTGGGGGAGTTATTCCCTCCGTCTCATTTTATGTGTCGTTATTTCTTTTTAATTACTCCCCCAAAAGAATGTACTTTTTCTTATTTGACAATTATTTAATGGCTTTATTTCCATTTTATCTTTATTAGGTCCCACTTAATAAGAAAAAATAACTAAAAAGTAAATATTAAAGTGACTTTAAGAATTAAGAGAGAGAATTTTGTAACTTTACAAAGTCATAATCTATTTATTAAATTTCATGTCCGATCAAATGGTGACGCATAAAATGAGATGGAGGAAGTATTAATTTTTGATCAAACGCATCGTTAGATTCTTAAAATTGGTACGAACTTTCAGTTTGTCATCTCAATTAAACTTTATTTTATTTTACGGGAAATGACAAATAAGGCCCTTCGGGCCAAACAATTTTCACAAAATGACCCATAAAATTTAAATTGAAAAAATTTCACAAAACCACAACTTAAGTTAACTAAAATATTAAAAATCCATTCAGTTTGTAAAAATTACAAATATCCCAAATTTACATTCTCTCTCTTTAAATTTTTAGATACATAACTTCTATACTAAAAATTAGGATATATTAATTACCCCCTAAAAATTTGTCTTAACATCTTCTCTTGACTAATTTAATTGATCGAAATTACTCATGAAATTGAATTAACAAGGAAATAAAGAAATTATGTCGTTCAAAGATAGATAATGATTTTGATACAATAACACAATATGCATCAACAATCAAAATTATTACCAACATAATTCTAGCACTAGAAAATTAAGGACAATGCTGAGATTCTGCAACTCTAATCGAACAAGCTTAACATGGCCTCATCATCACTCTCTTCCTTTGGATCTTCCTTTTTCTTGCCAGCGGCGGCGGATGCTGTTACGGCATCATCACCAGTAACAGGAGGAGCACCGACCACAGCGCCAGTAGGAGTACCGACCTCACAGAGCCAACATTCATGATAAAGTCTTCAAAATTCTTCTCACAAAGCTTTGCAAAAGTTTAGGCCAGTGTGACTCCACCTGCAAATTTGTTGCTTTCACCACTGTATCAATTTTCTCGACAGTAACAAGGATGTCTATAACTTGTTTTAGACATGAGATTCTACCTCATGTATCTGATACATTATTATAACTTATTTTAGACTATATGTAATACCTCATATTTTCCTAGCTTAAATTCGTTCCTAGAATGTTAAGGGATAGCTTCCAAAATGAATAATATTTATTACATGAGGAATTCTTTAGATTTAGACTTTCCATTGTGTGAGAAATTGAATAATCTTTCCATCAATATCAAATTCGCCCAATTCCGACACTCGGTGAAGAAGTTATGACGTTTTTAAGTTGACAGTGTGCCGCTTGGGCAGTCATTGCATCGCGGAGGTGGCTAAATTCATAGTTGTCATTTTTTAGTGGACCTCCGCGATATTGGCACGTCGCGGAGAGGTCCATTTTCCCATTTGTCAATTTTCAGTAGTCCAACGCTATAGTGGCGTATCGCACCGAAAGCCAAAATAGTGTTTCTATAAGGCACCGCGATGGTGGCACGTTGCGTTGAAGTTCTAGGTCCTAATTGTCAAAATCTAGTGGGACAACACTATAGCTCTGCATCGTGGAGGCCGCCAATTTCCCAATCGTCAAATTCTAGTGAGCCACCGCGATAGTGGTGCGTCGCGGTGGCCCATTCAATCGGGACCCTAGTTCATTTTTCCAGTTTCATCTAGAAGTTTAAAGAGGGTATTTTGGACTTTTTCCAAGCCCCCAATTTGTCCAAACACAAGATTTAAGCCTATTACAAGCATTTTATGCTTATATTCATCAAAGTTTCTCTCAAGCAAAATCGTAAGCTTCAACATTCAACTTCAAGAATCCCTAAGATTTCACCATTCTTTTCCCATATCAATTCAAGATTCAAAGTTCCCAATTCAAGAATTCCAAGAATTATCATTCAAGAGCACAAATAAAATCTCAAAAGCAAACTTGTCATCTAGTTCATCAGGTATGCGGGGTTATGGACAAGGATATTCCTTTCATCCTTGTGCCCAAAACTTGTTTTAAATTACAAAGTTATTTGATTTTATATGATTTTCCACGAATTTGAAATTAGGGTTCATACCCAATGTTGTCATTTACAAGATTATGAGATTTCAAGAGAATTATAAGTTGAATTACATGTCTATTTTCATGCTTATTGCTGTAATTTTTCAGATTTCGAGATGAATTTTCATTGTTTTCATTATCAAGCATGATTATTATGAAACTTTTACATGAGTTTGATATATGAGTTTTAAGCCCTAAGTTTATATGTTGAGATTTTGAAAAAAATGATGCTTTAAGCATCTTATGAGCTGATTATATCAGATTTACAATAAAGTTTTGATTTTTTGATCCTCAGATTAATTTTGAAATCCACTTTACAGATTTATTACAGATTTCAGAAAGTAAAATAGCTTCATTTACAGATTGATTCAGATAAATGCATAACTGGTTTCATAATAAACCCTTATGCGAGTTTTAAAGTGGATTTCCAATAAGATGAGCGTAGCAAATTAAATGGAGTAGTATTTAACAGTGAGATGGGTATGATTCCAAGGTCCCATGCCCTAAAACTATGTGCCACCGTAGGATTGAGATTAAGTGCCCATAGTGGGCAGAGTCGTGATCACTTAAGCTGAGGTTATACTCCCTAGCAAGAGTATGACACCTCTCCCCAATGTGAGGTTCCTTTCTTAGGAGGGAAAGACGTTGGACTCCATGTAGCTCTCATGGCTTATGTCGGTTAAGAGAACCTCCCTTGCAGAACAGTTTTTCCTAAAAGTTTAAAAGCCTAACAACAATGATTTTAAGATAAAGTATTCTCCTTAATAGCAAAAGAAAAACAAAAAAGCCTTTAGAAAACTAAGTGTAAAGGCTCACAAGTTTTACTCAGATTATACCTTACAAAAAAGATAATAGCTACAGATTTCAGCTTTCAAATTTTAGATTCAGTAGTGAGTCCTTCTACACTTAGACAGAATGATTTAAAGAGAGAATACAAGTATAACTTTTAGAACTAAATGTTATGGGTCACAAGATTTATAAAGTATGTTTTGCTTCTTATTGCTACATATTTCAATATTTCAGATATTCCAGCTTATGTGAGTCATTTACATTTAGCATACATTATTTTATAAATGATGATTATGAGATGACGTTTTACTTATGCATTTCACCCCCATATACTCAGTACATCCTCAAAGTACTGATCCACATATACTTCTATGTGCTACATTATCTCATAATGTAGGTGCAAGTTGTAGTATGTGCAGACAAAATCAGACAGTTGCAGATTCTAGCCAACAGATGATGAGTCCTCCTACTTCGGGGACTTTAGTTAGATGTCATTTATGTACTTTACTTTCTTACTCATATGTATTGATTAGTGGTAGTTGGAGTCGCGCCTCAGCTATCTATAGTCAGTATAGTAGAGGCTTCACAGATGTCAGTTAGAGTCAGTTATGTAAATTTCAGTCCCTCTTTTCAGATTGTATCAGAATGTAAAATGGTATTAGTATTGTATTTTCACAGATTCCATCATTTTTATGTTTCCGCACAGTAAATTCAACACTTTATACATATTATTCAGTTTCTTATGAGTTATGCCAGTAGAAGGGTTAGCTTGGGATCACTTGTGGTCCTAAGCACCGTGTGATGTCTCGGGATAGATTTTCGGGGCGTTACACTATAATATATATCAGATATATGAATATAATAAATGAAATTAAATATTTATCCAATACAAATGCATATTTTGTATCTCTTATATTTATGTTTTTTTATAAAAAAAAGTATAATGCGATGTATTTTACTCTGAAATACATAATTATAGAGTGAAGATACATAATATATTTAGTTCTCTGTGTCTATACAAATGCATATGTTGTATTCTTATATTTATGTTTTTTATTGAAAAAAGTGTAATGTAATGTATTTACACTAAAATACATAATTATTTACTGAAGATACTTAATATATCTGAATTTTTTATGTCTGATACAAATGCATATTTTTATCTCTTATATTTATATTTTTTATTGAAAAAAAGTATAATGTAATATATTTACACTAAGATACATAAATAACAAATATAACAAATGAAATTAAACATTAGTAATGTATCTTAGGTATTAACGAAGTTATTTATCTTTATATTTACATATAAAAATGATGTTTAACAAATGTTTTTACCCTGAATGAATGTTAGATGAGTATTATAACGCCAATTCTAGTTATTTGTCAAATGTGTCTTACCATTTATAATAAGTATCTCTAATATAACATGTATCTGTTATTATATTGAATTGATAAATATCAATAACAATTGTTATCTTGTACAAAAATAATGACTAGTAATTGAATGATTCACATTATCAGTTGATTAAGTTACATTGTTATACAAGAATTTTAAAGTTGAAAACAATATGTATCTGATAACACGAAAAAGAATAAACTTCATTATAATCAGAAAATTTTTGTTTAACAAGGATTCATCATTACAACTAAAAATATGGAGACTGAAACATTACATATTAATAACATCATTACTGAATTATTGTACTTATGCATATATACAATTTAAATACAAATGTGTTGTACAACAAATATGTAACAAACATGTAATATGATATCTTCAATTATGTCCATACCAAAAGAAGATTTGATATCTTCAATTATGTCTTTTGGTGTATGTATTCTCTTATGATTGACTAGTTTCAGAGTCGGAAAACTGCTAATGAATGAAAGCGTAACTCGAATTTAGGTGAACATTCTATCTCTCAAGGGCAGATGAGTACATCATGAAACACCCTTACTTTGAAGAGTTCTGAACCCTTTCGATATGATGCCTTAAGAATCTAACTACAATCCTCTGAAAAATATTTTAGGACATAGCTGCAAAATACACACAATCATATTGAAATCAACATATTTATTAACAAATGTATCACTAACTAATAAATACATAATGATTATTTATGAGATGCAACATTAATTACACTATTTACTTTAATGCTTAAAGTATCTCACAAATTTTGCCTTATACATAAATTAAATCATGTATCTCACTATGCACTATCCAATCTATTATGTATCTCGATCAAATATGTTCATAAAATTTGTCTGATACATAAAATAAATTATGTATCTCAGTATGCTCTTAGCAATGTAATATGTATATAGATCAAATCTGTTCGTAAATGGATGTATCTCAACAATTGTAAATTTTATATCTCTACCTCAAGAATATTCAACACATGAGATACATAATTTATGAACTAGCAACAACATCATCTCTACCTCAAATTAAAAATATTTTCTATTTTTGTTGAAATATAACAACAACAGATACATACCTTTGTTTGTCGAATTCTCTGACTTTGAAATAGAAAGAATGATCAATGACACACTTTTCTTAACCTCTATGTATAGCTTCACCCCCATATCATTACGGATCAACAATAAAGATGAATTTCCTTCAATAATATATTGGGCTTCAACAATGTAGCTTCACCCCATATCATTACATTCTGAATTTGTTACATTCAACAATATAGATCGTTCACAGACTAGCTTTCTTACATTCAACAATGTAGATTTTCATGGATGGAAGAAAGTGGTACCTGAAAGCACGAAACGAGATCTCCAACCCTGACTTTTTTACATTCTAAATTTTCAAGACTAACAGATCATTTACGGACTGACTTTCTTATGTTTATCAATTCGTCCTCCTCTGATCCAAATATCACATATCTCACAATACAATAAAAAAATGCAATAAAAATAGTAAAAAAATGGAACGCAACAAAAAAAAAGAATAGACGAGAAAATGATTCTGCGGGTTGAATGGGGAGAACATCAGTAATTCAAACACCAAAAGGAGAAGAAAGAATTTGCAAGTTGATTGGGGAGAAGAAGATTTCGAAAACATACATTATTAATGAATTTTCATCTTCCTCGACATACTCCAACAACTCCACCACCATAACCCAATAAAAGAAGTCTTCATTAAAATTTTTCTTCCTTTATAAAAAGATCACTATTTCACTTTCTTCTCTGACCTAAGCCTAATAAGTAACTCTAGAATATACTAAAAATCAATTCACACCCGTTGAGCAAGAAAAAATATTGCAATATAATCTCTGAATTTTTAACTTAATTAGGATGTAATTAGAAGATAATATATTATGTTCTAGTTAATTCTCTTGGAAGAAGAATAGTTTCTTGCTTGAATAAAAATGGTCCTTTTTTTCATATAGTTGTTTAGTATAAAAAAATTAGTCTTTTGTCTATTCAAAATTTTTTGAGGCTGGTAATTATTGTGCTTCAAGTACTAAAACTCCATCTAGTACTCATGCTATTAGGATAAAAAATGAAGAATTAAATAGCTCTACACCTTCATTCACCATGGAACAAAAAGTTTTGAAAAATAAAAAATGGTGTCTGAAAATGAGAAATAAGATGAAGAAAATAAAATAAATCATCTAAATAAAATTTTCACATGCTTTAAGTGAGTGTATCAGACTCACTTTTTCATGTTAGCAAAAGGTGTCAAAATGACACAGCGAGACACTAGTTTAGGTATTTTAAAACGAACGAGGGTTAGTTGACGTGCCAAATTGAAAATTCGTGTAAACTTTAGGGGCTGGTGATGTGTTTTTTTTTTACCTTTGTTGCTCATCTATAGAAAATTTATTGGGTTAAAACTAAGTACCCCTTAACTATGACATAATTCCACAAGACAAAACTTTTGTCTTGTTCGACATAAGTTGTGTAGTATCTAATTCGCAAGTCATAAGTGTAATTATTTTTATTATTTGAGATTTTTACATACTAATTCAATGAGTAAAAATATATACAAGAATAATACGTCTTCTTAAAAGTAACAAAAATAGCAATTTTTTAATAAAAAAAACATATGGGCTAAATTTTATAAATGAAAATGTAGCATATTTACATGACTGGTCAGCCCAACACTGACCCAACCCACAAAATAAAGAACAAATAAAGACACGAATAGAAGAAAGCTATCTACTAAACACTAATGTAGAATTAGGAAAGTGAATTGATTTCAGATGCTTCAACATTTCACAACTAAAATGATATCAAATTTCTATCTTCTTGTTGTTGTAAACCATCTTTCCTCTTCAAAAACTGGAGTTAGATAAAGTTGTAGCTTCCATCTGCATTTAAGTTCATCATTAAAATTCAAGACCACCTCTGAATCTGTCCATGTATTTTTCTCTGTCGATTTTGTTCATCTATAAGGACTTTGGTTGAGTAGTAGACATTTCACCCTCCTCATTCTTGACCTATAAGTCAACTCGCTTTCTTAGATCTAAATTTCAGTGGGTTGAGCTCCATTTTGGATTAATACCAATTAGTCAAGTCACTGCTTTTAAAAAGTTCCTTCATCAACGGAAATGACCTCATGTAAATTCTTAGATCTTTTCTCCGTTGGACTGAGACTCGAAGAGTCAAACCCCATCAAAGTTGAAAATTATTGAATTTACAAATTCTTTACAATACCAGCATATCTTGTACCTGAACTTTTATAAACACTGCAAGTGACCCTTATATGCTAAAAATAATGTGTCCTGATTTTATATCATTTGTGACACCTAAATCTCTCACCAGGTGCAATGATATATTTAACTAATAGAACTTAGTTTAGAAACCATTATATACTAAGTACCTTGCATCTTCTAGCAGATTTTAGAAGTTCAAGATAATACATGTGAAATAAAAAGCTATCACACCCACTGAACCTATATACACTGCCTTATCCTTATGTGTGGGATACTTTGTTTTTCTAAAATAATTTGCATGTGCTTGGTATATCCTGAAATGATCTAAATTCAAAATTACCTACAAAATTAAAAATTATTTTGGCTAAAAAATCTGCAAGAATATTTTCCTTTTGTCCATTGCCACACCATAAGGAATTTTTCTTGCACTATTGATGATATTCACTATGGTAAGAGAGTTAGATTCAAAAATTATGTTCGGAATATGATTTTTTAAATAAAATTGTAAGCCTGCTCTTATAGTAATCACCTTAGCAACCAAATTAATAGAGTTAAGAATCAGAATCCCCTTAGCATATACTAGATTCCTTCATGACTCCTTACACAAAAAGTAGAAGAACTTGGGCCTAAATTGCCTTTAGAAGCCCCATTAGTGTTACATTTCCACCACCCATAAGAAGGTGGATACCATCTAACCTATTTAGTATGAAATTTGGGTTTGAAACCATCAATCAAAGAAATAATCTATGGCTAATTGATCATATCCAAACTTCTTTCTTATAATTTTTTGCACCGTATTATTAATATCCCATATCACCTTACCTGTAGTATAAGAACCTCTATATAAAACTGAGTTCCTCCTCTTCCATATAAACTAAAAATAAGTGTAGAAATGACTTGAGATATAATCTTCTACCTAGAATTTACCTTAGCTTTCCTCCACCTTATCATGGATTGCTTAACTTGTATCTAGGGCCCTAATAAACCTGCAATATTAGAAAAATATTGCAAACAGTTTGAACAACCTCTTCCTTTAAAAATAGATGTTCCATTTCCCCCTCTGGTGCAGCACAAAAATATCATAACTATGACAAATTAGGATTCTGGTGAGCTAAAACAGCAGCTATTGGTACCCTATTTTTCCAAACCCTCCAACCAAAAAAATGAGATTTTAAATGGAAGATCTGGTATCTAAATTTTCTAGAAAGACCATCTCTCTTCTCTTCTTCTCAGCACATCCCATGCACCCTTAACTGAAAACTTACCAGAATTATTTTTGATCTACGAAGGCCTATATCCCTCATCAGAATGACTCACATGATTTAAATAAAGTCTAACATGTTCAATTATGTTATTAGGAAAATGATGTTGCATACTCTTATAGTCCCAACCTATTTTCTGCATAAAAACTTTAATACTGATCAAAGAGTGACAAGATTATACTTCTGTTTGGTGTTTATATAATAGACCAAGCTAAGTCTAATTATCATACCAAATAGAGGAAGTACCTCTCTTAGGTTCCCACCACAAGTATCTTTCAATAACAACCTTCTTCTGTAACATGTGCTTCTACAATTCAGAATCTCTTTTCCATTGAGCAAGTTCAAGGATTTATTTTTTGCAATACTTGTTCCACATGAATTTAGACCATATATTATTCTGTGTCCTAAATCTCCACTAAATCTAGCATGTATATCTTTTGACACTTTAAATATAGATCTGAAACTCAAACCTACCTTTTGTTTTGGCAAGAACACTTTTTCTCAAGTAGTTAGGGTTTGCTCTTACTATTAACCTTATTGCTCCAAAAAACTTAGCAAATATTCTATGAAGGTCCTTCATTACATATAGGGGTAACGACAATAGAAAGGACATGAATAAGGACACTTAAAAGCACATTAGAGATAAAAACTTCATTCACTCTATAAGAGAGCACCTTTACAAGCTTGTAATTTTGACTTCACCATCTAAATTAGATCAACATACTGAGATTTATTTTTCCTAGAATGAGATAAATGACAATCATGATACTTCAATAGGAATTGACCTTAGGATATACCTGTGTAATTTTCTACATGTTGTCTATCAGTTGTAACTGCATTCTGATGCACACTCTTCTCCTTATTATTTTTATATCCTGATTGTGTCTCATATGCCTATAAAACTGAAATAATTTTATTCAAAGAATAACTATTAACAGAGGAAAAAATAATAGCATCATCTGCATAAGTAAAGTGGTTTATAGGAGCATTTTTCTTAGGCATTCCATACCCACAAACTGATTATTTTAAAATAAAGCATTTAGAGATCTAGAAAGTACTTCAGCTGATAAAATAAATAAAGTAGGAGACAGAGGATCTCCTTTCTTAAGCCCTTTGGTAGAAAGAAAGAAACCATAAGATTGTCCATTAGTCATTACAGAATATCAATTATTAAACAATAATCTCCAAATCAAATCCATACATATTTTTTTCTTAGCACTTTCATCAAGAAAAAATATGATACCATGTCATAAGCTTTTTTCATACCCATATTTAATACCATATTTACTAATTTACCTCTTTTTCTAATATCAGTGACAATCTCTTGTGTCAGTAGGGCATTTTCAATGATTACTTCTACTCTTTACAAAACTAGATTTATTGCAAGAAATTAATTTTGGCGAATAATCTTCAATTGTATCATGCATAATTCTTGAAATGGTCTTGTTGATGAAGTTACTCAGACTAATTGGTCTAAAGTCCGTGAAAGATTGAATATGCTTCTTCTTTGGTAGAAAAACCAAGTTAGTATGAGTAAAGAACTTAGAAAGAGTTACCCCTGGAAAATTCTTGAACCACTTTAAGCACATCATTATCCACAATATCCTAGCAACTTTGATAAAATCGGCCATTTAACCCATCACGACCATTTGCACTATCCCCATTTAGGTTAAAAATTGCATTCTTTACTTCTTCAATACTAGGGTTATTACAGACAAAAATATTTTCCTTCTCACTAATGAGATTAGTAATATTCCTTAACAATGTGAAATCAGTAGCATCTATATCCTGCCTGAATTGATTCTGATAAAAATTGACTGCCTCTGTAGCTATTTCATCCTCCCCATATAGCCAGATACCCTAATTGTTTTGAACTTTATCAACTGTATTCTCTTCCGCCTCCCCTTTATAATACTATGGAATAATCTAATATTTTTGTCCTGATTCTCAAATCAGTCATAGCCTTCTTTATGTTGCCAAAAAATTTCTTCAAAGTGAAGATATCTTTTGAATTTTGCCTGGATCTTAGTAAAACTTTCCTGTTTTCAATATTGGGGGATTTTTCAAACAATTTTTCTTTCATCTTGATGATGCATTCCCTAATTTCTAATTTCTTAGAGATGTCCCCATAAGTTGCCTTACTCCAACTAGTCAAAGCAATCTTCACTTTCTTGATGTTTGCTTTTAGCTCCAAAAAGGACCCGAGACTCAATAGAACACCAATTATGTCTTACCATCTCAAGAAAAGAAGGATTTTCAATAAAAAAATTGAAAAAAATAAATGTTTTCTTATGTCTATGTAAGACCATTCAAAATTTTAACTATTTTATTTTTGATCCTCCCACGTACGTAATGTCAATTTTTGACTTGGATTATGTAAAAAGATGTTAAAAGGGTATTTCAGATTTTTTTTTGAATTTTTGGAAGGGGTATGCGGTCATTTTGGGACCTTGAGGCTATAAGCCTCCACGATAATGGTGTGGAACGGAGGCTAACCTCCGCGATAAGGGCGTGGCATTAAGGCTAACCTCCGCGCTATGTAATTTTCACTCAGTTTTTATGTTTTCACTTGGGTGAGGGGATTTTTGTCCTTCTAACCTTTGCACGACTTTTAAACACCAAATAAACCCTTTCCCTTCACTTTTCAAAGATCAAACTCTACTATTTTCTTATTTAACTCTCAACCTAAGAAAGCTCAATGGTTTTATAGAGAATTCACTATTCAAGCACCAAACTTCAATTTCTCCTTAATTTCTTTGGTATTTCAAGCATATTTCTCATTCCTTAACTTATATTTTATATTGTGGCATTTATTTAATCATTATTCATGTGATTTTAATTATTGGGTTTGATATTGGGTTCAGAGCTTTTGATGGCTATTAGTTGAATTATTTTTCTTTGATTTAAATGTGTTGTTTATGCATGAATTAATGGTTTTGGGATTAAATGAGTGCTTTGTTATGAGGATTGGAATGGAGAACATGGATTTTCCCAATTTGATGAAGTTTAGCTTGATAATGGCATTAACCTCAACCCACTTTAATATCTTGATTTTAAATATAAATACTTACATAGTTTAACATGTATTTTGAATCCATTGCAACGCATTAAAGGATAAATGAATAAATATGATTTTGAAATGCCTTTGGTGGCCATAGTTTTGAATTTAAATAGAACTTGAAAATCAAACGATAATATGGACTGGTTTGACTTGCAAGCATATTGGTATGAAGAAACCATGTTGGAAAATGCCTTAATAAAGACTCCTTGGTTAATGGTTGGGTTATGTGTAAATAGTTTTTGTTTGGGCTTATTGGGAATGGTGTAACTCACCATGAAGATGTAGTCTCGGGGGAGCAAACACTGTAAACCACGTTTGCCCTTGTTGGGGGGTCTTGATATATCTTATTTTGATGATGATCAACTGATAACAAGGGACTACGTCCCTAGGTCTTCATAGAAATATATAACTGTCACATGGTCTGCACAGTTTTGTCGTCTAGTGTAACAAACCGCACAGGTGAGATGTGTACCAGTTAGGATACTTGTCCTAATTAGATTTATACCCTAATCAGCAAACCAATATAAAAGGAAAAGAATGATTTTCAGTTAAGTCATTTTTGCAATCTGATTATTCAATTGGAAAATTGGCGAAAACTCAACTTTACAACATTGCTCAAGTTCATTGTTTCTGTGTTTGCTGAAATATTGAGTGTTCGTGATTCATGTTTGAGTATGTAATTGAATTAATCAAGTTATAAGATGTAAGATCCCACAAAATTCTTAGCTTAATTCAGTCCTTTAAGCTTGTTAAGGGGGTCCCAGACTTAGAAAATTCTAGCTAAGTATTCAGACTTTGTATTATTTTAAACTTCAAAAGTTGACAATCTTATTTTGTGACCTTTTCATTCATTAAATATTGATATTTGAGTTAGTTCATGATCAGGACGGTCAATACGTGTTTCAGAACAAGTTTCAGATTTTTCGAACCTCATTTAGATCATGTTCGAGTGACCAAAACAGTGAGTCGATGCGATATTAATGCATCGCGTCGTCCATCATATCGACAGATAATTTTTTCCTTAGCTTAGTGCAAATTCCAGTAAATCGACGTGGACTCGATGCGGCACGTTGGTCATTGCATCGATGCCAATGATGCGGTGCATCGGTCTGCGCATCGATAACACAGTTTTTGGTCATTAAAAAAATCGCGTCCTCAGGGTTAATTAAGTCTTTTTCCCATTCCCATCATCCCCCATAACACAAAATTTAGCCCTCTTTTAGCAAGTTATATTCATTCTTTCACAAATTGCTCAAGAACAAAAACCCTAGGTAAATTAAATTCAAATTCAAGGCTTCAAATTCCACCATTAATTTTCAAGAATTCACCAACTAAGGTATGTGAAGTGTTCATCCAAGGGTTCCTTCCACCCTTGAAGTCCAAGAAACTATTTTTAAACTTCAAGTGTATGGATTTCATGAATTTCATGTTGGGTTTGATTATATACATGTTTATAATGGATAATTAGGATTCTAATCCATGTTTTATGATAAGTTTCATGTGGGATTAATTGATATATATGTAATATCATGTGAATCTATGTTGAACCCTTGAAATTGTGAAGTTAGAGTTGAATTATGATGTTTACTTATGTTTAATGTTATGTACATGTATTATGCTCATTAAGTGCTTGATGAATTGCTCATGTGAACCTATAAAAGAAGGAAATCATGTCATGTCAGCTTATGTACGAATTGTATCATGCAAGTGTTTGATAAAATGTCTCCATGAATGTGTTGTGACCAAGTGCACATGATTTTGCTTTTCAAGACTATGTTATGATTTACTTTCATGCTATCGAGTCCTGGGGGTATTTAATACCTGAAAATTTATCTATGTACTTAGAGCCAGTGTCAGTTACAAGATAATCTCAGTCATGTCATGATCAGTAATACTCTCAGTCAGTTGCAGGACTCAGGAAAAACTCAATAAACTCAGTACTAGTCCAGTCTAGTTCAGTATTCAGTTCATACCAAAGTAAAATCATTCACTGGTATTCCGTCAGTCAACAGAACACAGTAAATTTAGTAACAATTCAGTCCAGCCTAGTATAGACTAGAAATCAGCTCAATGTTTATTCAGTTGGGAGTAGGATTCAGCATAGAGCGAACCTAGGGATGGGGACATTCCTGCCAGCAGAGAGTTTGACCCTTAGTAGGAATCCCTGCGTTATAGAACTACGTAGCCAACCTAGGTTGAGATATCTTCCTGCTAGATATTATGAGGGTTGATACATCTTATTTGAGTTTTCCTACAAGCGAGGGTTGACGAAAGAGCTTCCTATCAGAGAGAGTTAACTCACAGCTTATCTCTACCCATGGCACGGTATTGACACTCTTCTAACTAGGGTTACAGGTTGGACCCCAATCTATTTAAAAAGGGGCATGTCGATTAGATGATTACCTCCCACAGTCTTAGTTTTAGATTCAGTCTCAGTATAGAACTCAGTTCAGTTCTACAAATTCAAGATTGTCAGTTACAGTCACTCAGCTCAGTACAGAACTCAGTATAGTTCCACAGAATCAACACTGTCAGTTACAATCATTCAGTTATTAGTAATACAGTATCAGTAAACTCAGATATCAGTAAATTAGTATTTCAACTCAGTATTCAGTGTTATCGCGATCTCAGTTATAGTCTACGTATTCATGCATGTATTATCATTCAGTCATACTCATGTTATTCAGTTAGTATTGTTCATACATATGAACCCATGTATTTTAGCCTACCTCACTGATCATACCAGTACATTCAAAGTACTGACGCATGCTTTTCTTTTGCGCTATGATGTCTTATACCATAGGTTTAGATGCACGGGCTCTAGAGTACCTTTTCCATCTCAGATTCTTAGCAGAAAGAGTTAGTGGTGAGTCCTCATAGTTCAGGTACATGATTGTTTTTCAGTATTTTAGTTCATTTTCAGTATTAAGAGTTAGTTGGGGGCTTGTCCCATCAACTCCACAGTTCAGACAGTTTTGAGGATTTCCAGACTAGAGTATTTTCAGACAGATGTTTTAGTTTTGGTATTGTTATACCTTATTTAGTTTTAATTCAGTATTGAACCTTATGGCAAGTTTTAGCCTAATTTCCACATATTACAGTATTATCATTCAGTTATTACAGCAGGTACCAGTCATGGGTTAGCTTGTGGTCCTTCGGGATTATGAGCACCGTGTAGCATCTGGGGCTACAGAATCGGGGCATTACAAACTTGGTATCAGAGCGTAAGGTTCAATAGAGTCCTAGGAAGTCTGAAAGCCGCATCAAGTAGAGTCTTGTGCATAAATGTGTAGCGCGCCACACTTATGCACATGAGTCTACAAGATGTTTTAGGAAAAGTTTCCCTTCCTTCAGTATTCATATCGTGCGGGTGAGCATGAGGTCAAGTTAAACCCTTAGTCTAATTCATCTCTTCCTTATGCTTCCATAACATGCCTTCTAGAAAAACTAATGAGAGAAGTAATGAAAATCAGCCAGCCCCTCTGCCCGTTCAGGAAGATCCCCTGAATGAGCATGTCTCCTACTCTGAATTTAGAGCTGCTTTCACCGCCTTAGCTTATTTAGTAGCTGCTCAGAACAATCAACTGGCTATTATCCTATCAAGTCTTATAGCTCATGCTCTGTAGAGTAAGAAGGAAAGGCATAGGATAAAGGGGAGAAAGAATAAGAGGTCCAGAATGTCTAGGCCAAAGAGTGACCGAACCAATCCCCTTTGTCATAAATGTGGTAGAAACCACCAGGGTATCTGTAGAGCGGGCAATGATATGTGTTTCGGGTGTGGAAATCTAGGGCACAGAGTCAGATATTATCCCCAGTCAGGTTCTCAGGGTTAGTATAACCGTCCCCCAGCTCAGTCCGATCGCCCGAATCAACAGGGTGCCACTTTCAGTGCCACCAGTGGGAAGTGCCCAAATAGACTCTATGTTCTTCAGTCCCGACAGGATCAGGAAAGTTCTCTTGATGTGGTCACTGGTATGTTACAAGTTTCCATTTATATGTTTATGCTTTGCTAGACCCAGGAGCTTTGTTGTCCTTTGTTACTCCATATATAGCAGTTGATTTCGGAGTCAGTCCAAAAATTCTAGTAGAGCCTTTATCAGTCTTTACCCCAGTGGGTAAATCCATCATAGCTAGGCGGGTATACAAGAACTGCCCGATTATGATATCTTAGAAAGTCACTCTAACAGACTTAGTCGAATTAGAGATGACCGATTTTGATGTCATTCTCAGCATGGATTCGCTTTATTCCTACTATCCCTCAGTCGATTGCAGAAATAAAATTGTCCAGTTTCAGTTTTTGAGTGAACCTGTCCTAGAGTGGAGGGGTAGTACCTCAGCACTTAGGGGTTAGCTTATTTCTTACATTCGAGTGAGAAAGATGATATCTAAGGGATGTGTCTACCATCTCGTTTGAGTCCAGGACTCTAGTTCAGAAACCCCTACTCTTGAATTAGTATCAGTAGCATGTGAATTCCTAGATGTGTTTCCTAAAGATCTTCCTAGAGGGAAATTGACTTTGGAATAGACCTTCTTCCAGATACTCAACCCATATCTATTCCGCCATACAGAATGGCACCTGCAGAACTCAGAGAATTAAAAAAACAGTTGAAGGATCTCCTCGATAAGGGATTCATCAGACCCAGTGTGTCCCCATGGGGCGCACCAGTTTTATTCACGCGTAAGAAAGACGGTTCTCTCAAAATATGTATTGATTACCGTCAGCTAAATAAAGTCACAGTGAAGAACAAATATCTACTTCCTAAAATCGCTGACTTGTTTGACCAACTTCAGGGTGCCAGTTACTTCTCTAATATAGACCTCAAATCGGGCTATCATCAGCTCAGAGTCAGAGGATGTGACATCCTGAAAATAGCTTTCAAAACTCAGTATGGTCACTTCAAATTCTTAGTCATGTCATTTGGTCTTACTAATGACCCAATAGTTTTCATGGACTTGATGAGCCATGTGTTCAAGCAGTACTTGGACATGTTCATCATAGTCTACATAGATGACACTCTTTTCTATTCTTGTAATGAGGATGAACCCACTGATTATCTCAGACTTGTACTTCAAACTCTAAAAAACCATCAGTTATCATGATATCAATTCATGTCTTATATGTTAGCTCTATGATCATAGCCCATACTCGTGCACGCTTATAGTTCCTAGTATAAGGAATCCCAGTTCACCTAGTTTTGCAAATCATGTTCCATGAATACAGAAACTCCAGACTCAGGTTATGCAGCTCATGACTCAGGTATCATGCTATACAGTATGCTCAGTTCCCATGACCCATGCTACACTTCTAGTGATCGTCTAAATTCAGATTTTGTCATGCATATCCTCAATTTAGATCTTTTGATAAATCCATGGTATTGATATTCTGTTTCTCAGACCTCAGTTAAGTGTCGAGTTTGGTATAGTATTCATGCATACCTCAGGTCCTCATGTTTTAACCCTTCAGTGGACTCTCCTTATACATTTGATCTTGCCTTCTTAAATAGTATAGTTTTTAAGCATTCATGCTCAGTTATCTCATGTTACTCAGTCAGTCCCTACCGTATATACATAATACTATGCAGTTTGAGCATGCATGACCAGTATTCATCTATCAACCACTCAGTTAATCGGATAAGGTAGTACGTTTATGCGTTCATGCTCAGTGCCCATGTGAATATTTTTAGTAGCCTCAAGTGAAATACATGTAGTGTTGAAGTAGAAATTCTAGTTAAGGGAATAGTCTAGGGATGTGGCTAAGATTGCAAGCTAGTAGTTACAGTGCATAAAGCTTAGTAACTCTATCCTAGATGGCGTTTCATAGGCCTTGTTCCATATTACAGAATTGTAGCCATGTGGTGATTTTTTATTTCGATGTATTATTCAGATCATGCCAAGATTTCCTTGATCCCTAAAGCCACTAGAAATCTATAGAAAGAGTGTAAAGAAAAGGCTCCAGTCGAATATAAGTTTTCAGCATAAGTTAGTCCGCAAAACTAGCAATTCAATTTCGCAGTTAGGCAGATAATGTTGTATTGTTGGGTTTCCCATCTTTCTATCTAGTCGCACTATTTGAAGTCTCATGAATGTAACTTTTCCAAGATCGAGCAACTATGTGGTTGTGAGTTCAGCTCAGTTCAGGTGTTATGCCTTCGTTTCAGATCCCCAATATGCAGTCACAATTCAATTCGTAGGTGACCTGTGCATAATTTGAATTTTTCCTCAGTATCTCATCCAAGTCGGCATTCTTCAGGGGACAAATATCCCAAGGGGGTGATGCACTATAATCCCCGAGCTTTCATGACTTAAACCTTCCATCTTCTCTTCATGTAACAAATCTAGTTTGGAGTAGTGGGTAATCATGAGTAGACCCACAAGTTACAATCTCAGCCGTAAGCCATGTATTCAGGGGCTTAGTCCGTTCATGATATTCAGTTCCTATTTAAAATTTCAGGCTCAGTAATATTCTCATGTTTCTGTTCATGCGTATTCAGTAAATAGTCTCGAGTTGGAGATCGGTCACCTTGTGTGTTTTAAATCTCTCCCATGAAAAGAGTGTAGAGGTTTGGCAAGAAGGGGAAACTCAGTCCCCAATATGTCGGTCCTTACTGAATTCTCAGTCGTTTTGGAAAGGTAGCTGACGAGCTTGAGTTGCCTTCAGACTTAGCTTCAGTATATCCAGTGTTCCATGTCTCCTTGCTTATGAAATGCATAGATGACCCAAAAGTTGTAGTTCCAATAGAGGGCATAGATGTTCAGAACAACCTCTCTTATAAAGAGATTCCATCAAAATCCTTGACTATCAGATTCGCAGATTAAGGAATAAAGAAGTCCCTCTGGTCAAAGTTCTTTGGCGGAATCAGTCCGTTGAGGGAGCTACTTGGGAAGCAGAAGCAGATATGCTGATCAAGTATCCTCACCTCTTCTCCGTAAACTCATACTCAGCCCAAGATAATAGTTTTCCTTAAGCTTATTCAGTTTCATGCCCAGATTTCCATTACAAACTTGGTATTAATTACCATTGCATATTCAGTCATGTACTCATGCATCAGATAAGCATGTTCCGTACGAGGAACTCAGCTTATCAGTAATCCCAGTCATGCATTCATGAAACAACTCAGTCACGTACTCATGCATCAGATATGCATGTCTAGTATGAAATTCATTATGTCAGTAATGTCAGTCAGATAATCATGTTTAAGATATTCATGTCCAGTAAGTAAGTTCAGTCTACCAGTATTCTCATCTTAGTCAGTCTCATTCGAGGACGAATGTTCATTAAATGTTGATATTTAGCCTTCAAAAGTTGGCAATCTTATTTTGCGACCTTTTTTTCCATTAAATATTGATATTTGAGTTAGTTCATGATCAGAAAGGTCAATACGTGTTTCCGGACAAGTTTTGGATTTTTCGAACCTCGTTTAGACCATGTTCGAGTGACCAAAATAGTGAGTCGACGTGATATCGATGCGTCTCATCATCCATCGCATTGACAGATAATTTTTCCCTTAGTTTAGTGCAAATTTCAGTGAACTGATGCTGACTTGACGCGGTGCGTCGGTCTGCGCATCAATAACACAGTTTTAGTCATTAAAAAGGCCGCATCCTTAGGGTTAATTAAGTCTTTTTCCCACGCACTTCAGCCCCCATAACACGAAATTTAGCCCTGTTTTAGCAAGTTATATTCAATCTTTCACAAATTTCTCAAGAACAAAACCCTAGGTAAATTAAATTCAAATTCAAGGCTTCAGATTCCACCGTTAATTTTCAAGAATTCACCAACTAAGGTATGTGAAGTGTTCATCCAAGGGTTCCTTCCTCCCTTGGAGTCCAAGAAACTATTTTTTAACTTCAAGAGTATGGATTTCATGAATTTCATGTTGGGTTTGATTATATTCATGTTTATAATGGATAGTTGGGATTCTAATCCATGTTTTATGATAAGTTTCATGTGGGATTAATTGATAGATATGTAATATCATGTGAATCCATGTTGAACCCTTGAAATTGTGAAGTTGGAGTTGAATTATGATGTTTACTTGTGCTTAATGTTATGTACATGTATCATGCTCATTAAGTGCTTGATGAATTGCTCATGTGAACCTATAAGAGAAGAAAATCATGTCATATCATCTTATGTGCGAATTGTATCATGCAAGTGTTTGATAAAATGCCTCCATGAATGAGTTGTGACCAAGTGCACATGATTTTGCTTTTCAAGACTATGTTATGATTTACTTTCATGCTATCGAGTCCTGGGGGTATTTAATACCCACAATTTAGCTGTGTACTTAGAGCCAGTGTCAGTTACAAGATAATCTCAGTCATGTCACGATTAGTAGTACTCCTAGTCAGTTACAGGAGTCAGGAAAAACTCAGTAGGCCTAGTACTAGTTCAGTCTAGTTTAGTATTCAGTTCAGACCACAGTAAACTCATTCAGTGGTATTCCGCCAGTTAATAGAACACAGTAAATCAGTAACAGTTCAGTCCAGCCTAGTACAGACTAGAAATCAGCTCAGTGTTTATTCAGTTGGAAGTAGGATTCAGCACCGAGCGAACACAGGGATGAGGGTATTCCTGCCAACAGAGGGTTTGACCCTTAGTAGCAATCCCTGCGTTACAGAACTACGTAGCCAGTATAGATTGAGATATCTTTCTACCAGATATTATGAGGGTTGTTATATCTTATTCGAGTTTTCCTGCCAGTGAGGGTTGATGGAAGAGCTTCCTATCAAAGAGGGTTAACTCACAGCTTGTCTCTACCCATGACACTATATTGACACCCTTCTAACTGGGGTTACAGGTTGGACCCCAATCTATTTAGAAAGGGGCATGTCAGTTAGATGATTACCTCCCACAGTCTTAGTTTTAGATTCAATCTCAGTATAGAACTCAGTTCAGTTCTAAGATTCAAGACTGTCAGTTACAGTCCCTCAGCTCAGTACGGAACTCAGTACAGTTCCCAGAATCAAGACTGTCAGATACAGTCATTCAGTTATCAGTAATACAGTATTAGTAAACTCAAATATCAGTAAATCAATATTTAGACTCAGTATTCAGTGTTATCACGATCTCAGTTACAATCTACGTATTCATGTATGTATTCTCATTCAGTCATACTCATGTTATTCAGTTAGTATTGTTCATGCATATGAACCCATGTATTTCAGCGTACCTCAGTGAGCATACCAGTATATTCGAAGTACTGACACATGCTTTTCTTTTGAGCTATGATATCTTATATCATAGGTTTAGACGAGCGGGCTCCAGAGTACCCTTAGCAGCTCAGATTCTCAGCAGATAGAGTTAGTGGTGAGTCCTCATAGTTTGAGGACATGATTGTTTTTCAGTACTTTAGTTCATTTTCAGTAGTCAGAGTTAATTGGGGGCTTGTCCTATCAATTCCACAGTTCAGTCAGTTTAAAGGCTTTCCAGACTAGAGTATTTTTAGACAGATGTTTTAGTTTTTGTATGGTTATACCTTATTCAGTTTTAATTCAGTATTGAACCTTATGGCAAGTTTTCACCTAATTTCCGTATATTACAGTATTATCATTCAGTTATTGCAGCACGTACCGGTCATGGGTTAGCTTGTGGTCCTTCAGGATTATGAGGATCGTGCAGCGTCCGGGGTACAGAATCGGTGCGTTACATAAGAGTAATGCCCTTTTCTTATTTTTGAGAGATCTTAGGTAGAGTTACCCAAGTTCAATATTGGTTAGAGTTAATCAATATTGAGGTGAGTCTTGACAGAGTTGTCAAGGAGGAATTGTAATAGAGTTATTACATCTGGTGGAGCCTAGAGTTAGGTTCAAATCGTCTCTATAATTAAGAGGTTGATTATTGTTGATTCTTGAGTGCTTGTTAGGGCAAGCCGTGTTTTTTCCTCCATTGAGAAAGGAGGTTTCCACGTTAAATTATTGTATTCTTTATATTTCCTGTAAAGTGTTGTTTACTTGCTACTTTACTTTTTGATTTCCTGTGACTAACTTTAAGGGACCTGGCCCCTCGTAGTGTGATGCTACCTTCCACATTGCAATAATCGGTATTAGAGTAAGGTCTCTATAAAAGGTTCACACCTAGTGTGATTTATTGATCATGGCTGCTCCACTTAATCCGGATGAAGGGCAATCTACCACTAGACCACCCCGATTTAATGGGCAATAAATGGTTGGTGGAAAACCAGGATGTTTGACTTCATTATGATCGAGGACAATGAGATGATGGATATAATACTTGATGGTCCTCATGTTCATGTTAGAAAAGTCAAAGAAGGAGACATAACAAGAATGTTTGTAAAAAATAGGAGAGAGTTTGATGATGAAGATCAAAATAAAGTTGAGAAGAATTACAAGGCAAAGAAACTGCTTCTCTGTGGCATAGGACCTGATGAGTATAATAGGATTTCTGCTTGTGAAAATTCTAAAGAAATCTGGGATTTCCTGTAGACAGCTCATGGTAGAAAAACTGATGTGAAGGATTTTAAAGTGGATATGTTGACTACTCAATATGAAACCTTCACCATGAAAGAAGGAGAGTCAATTCAAGAAATGCAATAAGATTCACTTCTATTACAAATGAGCTACACTTCTTAGGAGAGGTGATTCCTTTGTATAAGCAAGTGAGAAAAATTCTAGGTGTTCTTCCTAAGTCCTGGGAAAGCAAAGTGGATGCTACTACTAAGGCAAGAAACCTAAAAACTCTTAATATGGATTAACTCATTAGTAATCTAAAGATTACGAGCTTAAGAAATAGCAAGGACAAGTGAAGAAGAAAACTAAAAAGGGAAAAATCTCTAGCACTGAAGGCTTCAAAATTTGATTCAACTGAAGAAGACACTGATGTTGCTTATTTGGCAAAAAGATTTTTTAGAGCTATTAAGAAAAAAGGTTAATTTCAAACAAGAAAAAGTGGCAGCAAAAAAGGTGGCAATGTTGAAGCTTGTCACAAATAAGAAAGTCCTGAGTATTTCATTAAGGACTGTCCAATGTACAAAATGGATTATCCGGAATATCTTAAGACTGGAAGTGACAAAGGAAAGAATAGGGATCAGGTCCCTGTAAAATCGTTACAACTGATTATGCAGTAAGACAGGCTCTAGCAGTGTGGGGAGATTCCTCCATTGAATCTGATGAAGCTGAGAAGGCTGAAGATGTGTCCATGCTGGTTGTGGAGGAGTGTGAATTTACCTATGATTCCTTGTTTCCTCTCATGGAAAACTCTGAAAATGAAGAAGAAATTGAGGTAGCACTCTTTGACATTAAAGATAATTTAGATAACTACTCTGCTAGAAAGATAAATAAGTTAGCAAATGTGTTGATTGATTCTATATGTGAACTGACTACTGAGGAAAATACTCTAGCAGAAAAAGTAGAGAATCAGGAGCTTGCATTAATTGCTTTAACTCTCCATATATCTGAAACAGAAGAACAATTTGCAAAGTTGAAATCTGATAATTTGAGTTTCTTGAGTCAACTGGAGAAAGTAAATGATTATGGTGGTAAAGGGAAGAAAAAACCTTCAAAGCTTCAGATTGAGCTTGAAAATAAATTGATGGATTCTCAAAAGCATCTTATGAGCGCCCTCTATAAGAATGGAGAGTTAGAAAGGGACTTGGCCCGTCTAATGGAAGAACTTAACAAATCTTTAAAATGGACCACATCTTTACAAATCCTTTCTAATCTTACTGGTCAAAGTGTCAATAATGGTAAAGGGCTGGGATATCAGTGCAAGACCCAGTCACTTGGATCTCATGGGAAAGCTATTCATGGTATTAGAAACAAGGTCCACAAACCTCTATTTACTCATTGTGGATGAGATGGACACTTGAAAGAAACCTGTCAATATTGGCTTAGAGCTAGAGTTAGCAGTGATAATTACATCCAGCAAGAGAATTGTTATCCTAAGGGTTTTATGCCCTTGAAAAATGTGAAAAAGAACTCTCTACCTAGATGGACCAAGAAAGATTTGATGGCCTACCTAATTTTTTCGTCTAGTGTAACAAACTGCGCAGGTGAGATGTGTACCAGTCAGTACACTTGACCCAATCATATATCTACCATAGTCATTACTCCACTATAAAATAAAAATAATGCTTCTCAATTGAGTAGTTTTTGCAATCTGATTATTCAAGTGGATAATTGGCAAAAACTCAACTTTAGAACATTGCTCAAGTTCATAGTTTCTGTGTGTGCTGAAATATTGAGTGTTCTTGAGTCATGTTTGAGTCTGTAATTGAATTACTCAAGTTATATGAGTAATTCCTTTTTCTTATTTTTGAGAGTGCTTAGGTAGAGTTACTGTCACGACCCGAACCAAGGCCTGGCAGTGATGGGTATCTCAAGTCCCACGTGGATCGGAGATCAACCCCTATACATAACCAAACAAAAACACCACACCCTAAGGTCGGATGAATTCCAAACACCTAACAAGATAGCGTACAATAGCCTAAGAAAGTTTTAAATGCATATCCATAACAAACCACCGACAATCATCCAAACGACCGACCGACAGGACCCAATAGCCACAACAGTCCAAACAAAGCCTTCTAAACAATGACCCAAAACTGAATATCAAAAAAAGCTTTGGGACATTCCCCTGACAATAGCCAAAAACCAAATACAAAGGAATAGTCAAAATTTATAGGAAACCATAATCATGAAATGGGGTTTTCCGAATTATGGAAGCTCACCACATCAATCTGACTCGCTAGCTGATCCCGAATCCAAGTCACTGAGTAGGAGGAGTGGAAGTATGACCAATTCCTACATCGTGTGGGATACAACATCCGAAGATGGTTATCAGGGTGAGCACAAGCATATAACTCGGGGGTAAGGATAACATAATGACATGATTAACAATTTAAAATCATTCAAAGACCAATGCACATAATCAAATGCATAAACTGTCACGACCCAATTCACGAGTCGTGATGGCACCTACTATAACCCACCACTAGGTCAGCCAACACCGTAACTCAGAGCTAAAACAATGGGTTACTTTGGTAGAGATGACCAACAAGGGCCACAAATGATAAATACAACAACAAACAACAATGATCCACTATAGACAAACAACTACGAATACCAATTCCCACGGCCTGGTAATATCAATAAAAAATCATATAAGTTCGACAATAGGAATTACAACTTAACGTCTAAATAGTCTTAAACAGCCTTATACATTTGTCTCAAATACAAAAGATAAATAAACATAGAGGGGAAACGGGAGACTCGAACTCTAAGAGCTCACCCTATCTTTGGAAGATCTACATAGCACGATCTCAACTCAACGGCGGTAACTAGTACTCGGGTCTGCACCAAAAAGGTATAGAAGTGTAGTATGAGTACCAAAACAACGGGTACTTAGTACGCATCATCGACCGACAGAGCTAAAGTGTGATATAAAGATGATGTAAAGTAAGACAATAATTATAAGTCAAGGTATAGAATCGAACTTGAATCGTGTCCATCATCACTGTACAAAATAACTAACCGAATAGAACAATAATACAAAATCTCATATCAATACGTACCAACACCACCATACAAGGTGAATAACCAACCCAAAAGCGTAAAGCAACATATATATATATATATTTAATTAAAATCGCATAAATACCAAGCTCAACAAACATACAATCATTAAAGCATAAGGTAAAAGAACTTACCATGGCATCCCATATCACCGGGAAGTACATCCAAAAGAACATAAGGTAAGGAACTCATCAGGAGTCCCATATCATTGGAGAGTGCACCAATAGATCAATTCCTTAACGTACCAAGACACATAAATATATAACCAACTTACTCCAACCCACAACTTCCTCATCTATATTAACAACATTTGCCAAGAACCATAATCATCATCAATTACTGGCAACCTACACAATGAAATCAATGTAAACATAACCATAGTTATAAAGTTATTTAGGCCTCTAACCTATTAATGTACTCTATCTAGTCTATAGTAACTAACCACCATTTATTACTAAGCTACTAGTTTGCTAGTCATCATAAGGCCTCCAACCATTAGCCTAACCGATTCCTCATAAGCTTTCACCATGAAATCACAACTAAGTTTCATTAACTAAATAGTCAATATCTATACCTAGCCAAGAGCACAACTAAACCATACTCACCATTTAGTCAAGATGCATTCCTAGTTATCATAGGTGCACTAGTCATCACATAGGGAGGGGATACATATTATCAAACACACTTAGCTAACTATCAACCAATACCTCATACTAGTTAGCACCATAATTCTCTAAGTCAACATCTAAGAAACCCATGACATTACATACTATACATCAATATCACTAATCATCAATGCTAAGTCTATTATCATCATTAGCCATTTAAAACCATAACTACTAGTTACTATGTTTTAACTAAACAAGGTCCACCAACTAGTATTCTTGGCTTATAGCCATCCGCTTAGACAACTAGTTATCACATAACCCACTTTACTAAGTGACATACCATAACACAACTATTTATTCAAGCCAAGTAGATTCATTAGGTGAATACTTAATTCTACACATTATTACACTTACCAATTAGTCTTAACTCAATATCCGACATATTCTACTTCTATTCACTATTTAGTCTTTATAAGAGCCACTCCACTTAACTAGTGATTATTGGTAAAGAATTATAGACAACTTCCCAAGGAAAACATCATATCATAAGTGCACACAAGGACTTAACCATTCAATGAGGTAACGACACATATACCGATATATTCATATATACTTACCATATGTAACATCCCCATATTAATAGTATATCTTTTGGGTTTATCGAGCACCATCATACATCAATACCTCTTTCGAATTTATCGGGCATCATCACATCTTAAATATATCCTCTAAATTCACTGGGCATCATCATAACATCAATACCTCTTTCGGTGTTACCGAGCATCATCATATTATCAATATATCCTCTGAATTCACCGGACATCATCATAACATTAATACCTCTTCCAGATTTATCAGACATTATTATATCATCAATATATCCTCCAGATTCATCGAGTATCATCACATCATCAATGTATTTCGGATTCACCGGGCATCATCATACCACTAATGATCATCATGACAACAAAAAATACATACAACCAAATCAAGAACAAGTACTAGCCACAATCAATAGAGTGTAAGAGAGGTAAGAAACTACATATCAAGGTTACCATTAATTATCACCACATTGTATGAGTAAATGCTTGGGCATATATACCGATATGAGCAGTCACCACTTTTCCAAGCTTAAACATGATTATTACAAGACATAAGTTATGGGTGTACCTTCTAGAATCCTTCTTTTACCCACATGGTCTACATCACTAGTGCACGAGATTCTTTTACACAGTATTAGCTTAGTCATTAAGCTTGAATCATGGCAAGAGTTGTGACATAGTTCAAGGCTCACATAGTAAACTAGCCAATAAGTTAAGTGGGCATAACCATTGATTCAATTCATAAGACTTCCCAATTGCTTTCATATCATAATAACAAGATAACCAATCAAGTATTTAAATTATTCCAACATCAACAATATGCATAAAACCTTTACCGGGCTTAGTTATCATATCACCAAAAGCATAATGAAGGCCTTCATCAAGTATCTAGGCCATTAAAGAAGTCACATAGTCAAGCTTAATGCGGGTAAAGTTCCACTTCTAATAATCCCCCAAATTCTCTTCTGCAAGTCTAATTTCTACCGGAAATTAGGCTAAGTTATCTAAATCATATCTCAAAGGTTTATCAATCTACACTAGTTCTATAGGATAATTCTTCCTTAATTATTACTCTTAAATCATCAGGGCACCTAAAGTCAATTTACAACTTTACAAATTAGGCCAATATACAAATAAGGTGAGAGAACAAAGTCACTCCCATCTAACTGGAGCAACTAGACCATTCTCATGCTATTCATGAGACAACAAGTCTAACTAGCCAAGGTTCTGGAATAAGAGTCAAATATCACACTTAACAAGTTCAATACCCTAAATGTTCTAACTAATCCCAATCATTACTATTTACCATTTCAACATTTAAGACCCCACCCACTCTTACGAAGATATCACAATTATAGTACAATAAAGCTCAATCTAACTATAAGTAAGCCTACCCTACCTTGAGTCCAAATAGCTCATGAACCAACAATTTTTGCTTTTCCTTTCCTCGAAGCTTCTTCCATGAGTCAAGCTATCAACAACATAATCTATGCATTATTATGAGAACAATAACACCCATATTTCACCATTGCGCTTCGAGTCCAAAATGACACCAAAACCCCCAAGTGGGTCCTACATATGGAAAATGAGTTTTCAAAACTAAAACATTATTCAAATACCATTAGAGAGTTAAAGCCTTCAAGAAATTTATGCAAAACAACCATATTTGGGGATAAAATATAGCCTCAAGCCATTTGGGGTTTTGGGTCCAAAAAATCAAGTATTTAACACCAAAATTTAAAGGATTAATACCTTAGATTCATAGAAAAACATGATTACACAAGCCATGCAAACTCTCAATCAACCCACAAGACTCACTTTAAGGATTTTACACTCTATTAAGGTTTTAGAGCTCAAGAGGGAGGCATAAATGACCAAATTCTCATTCAAGACAACATTTAAATAGGCCTTTCTAAGGCCTCGGAAAGCGTAATCACGCTCACGAGCTAGGCCATGATAGTGGCTCACGTATTGACACTCACATACTGGGATTGCGCTATCTCTCTCCATTTTAGTTGACAACTAAAACTTGGAATTTGATTCCAAGTTTTGGCCAATGCTCGGGATCCATCCAGAATCTAATACAAGCAAATAAAATATGCAACAACATATATTTTGACGCTCCAAATGCATTGGTGAAGTCAGATTTTCCATTCGATATCATTTTACTAAAGTTTTTGCTCGGCAACCATTTAGAGACAACAAAGACTTCTTAATGGGAAAATGGTTCTAACAACCAAATGAACCGTGAGGCCAGTAAGTCATAAATAACTTGGGGAAGCTATAAGAAGGTTCTAGCGATGAAAATAAATAGGAACACGAAAAATGACCTGAAGGGTCATTACAATATCTTCTACTAAGGAACTTTCATCCCTAAAAGTTAAAGATGGAGGAAAATACCTGAAGTCTCAAACAAATAAGGATACTGGGCCCGTATCTCACTCTCAAACTCCCAAGTAGCCTCCTCTACTAGGCGGTGCCTCCACTGAACCTAACCACATGAATCTTTTTAGTTCACAACTGTCTCACATAACTAGCCAAAATAAGCACGGGCTCCTCAACAAAGGCCAACTGCTAATCTAACTGGACTGAGTCCCATCTGAGCATATAAGACAGGTCAGGAATATACTTTTGTAACATAAAGACATAGAAAACTAGATGAACAAAAACAAAATCTGGAGGTAAGGCTAACTCATAAGACACCTCGCCAACTATACGAAGAATCATAAAAGGACTAATATAACGAAGGCTGTGCTTACCCTTCCTTTCGAATCTCATCACACCTCTCATTGGTGAAACACAAAGGAACACACGGTCACCAACTACAAACCTTAAGGCACAGAGTCTACGATTGGTATAGACCTTCTGCCTACTCTAGGCTGCTCTCAGCCTATCCTGAATCACCATGACCCCGTCGAATGATTCCTAAAGAAAATCTGTACCATGAGGTCTCACCTCCAAAGTCTTAAACTATCCTATTGGAGAACGACACCTCCTACCATACAAGGCCTCATAAGGCACCATCTTATTACTTGAATGATAGCTGTTGTTGTAGGCGAACTCTACCAATTCTAAGTGATGATCCTACTATCCTCAAAAATCCATAACACAGGCTCGAAGCATATCCTCAAGCACCTGAATAGTCCGCTAGAATTGGCCATCTGTCTGCAGATGAAAGGATGTACTTAAATCCCATCGAGTACCCAACTCCTCCTAAAATACTCTCTAAAATATCAAAGTAAATACAGAACCACAGTTTGATATGATAGGAACAGGCACCCCAGGCAAACCAAATATCTCTCAAACATAAATCTAGGCTAATCTCTCAGCACTGAAGGTCATCTGAATAGGAATAAAATATGCAGACTTGAAATGGTCCATAATAACCTAAATACTGTCATGACCATGGGGAGTACGAGGTAACCCACTAATGAAGTCTATAGTAATCCATTCCCATTTCCACTTGAGAAGAGGCAATCTATGAGTTAATCCACTTAGACATTGATGCTCGACCTTAACCTACTAACATCATAGGCAACGAGCCAAAAAGTCTGCCATATCTCTCTTCACAAAATCTTACCAGTAATACTGCCTTAAATCTCTATACATCTTAGCTGTACCTGGGTGAATAGAATATCGAGAAGTGAGCCTCATGAAAAATAGACTGAATCAAGTCATAGAGTTGGGGGACACATATATGACCCTAAAATTTCAAAATACCCTCAGAATCAACAGTGTGTCTCCCAAACTCACCACTCACCACCTAATCACAGAGAGAACACAACTTGCTATCCTCATACTGACAATCACTAATCTGCTCAAATAAGGAGGACCTCACCTCCACATAAGCCAAAATCCTAGCAAGATCCAAAATATCAAGGCAAACCATCGAATTGACTAAGGGTTGAATATCCTGTGAGATAGGCCTATGAGATACAGAAATACAAGCCAAGCTACCCATACTTACTACCTTACGAATCAAGGCATCAACTACTATATTTGCCTTACTCGGATGATACAAGATGGGAATATCATAGTCCTTCAATAACTTCATCCATCTATACTGGCGAGCATTAAGATCTCGCTGTGTCATAAGATACTGTAGGCTATGATGATCGGTGAAGATCTCACAATATATGCCATACAAATAATGCCACCAAATCTTGAGCACAAAACTATCGCTACCAATTCCAAATTATGAGATGGGTAGTTGCACTTATTCACTTTAAGCTATCTAGAAGCATAAGCAATAATACGAGCCAACTGCATTAAAATACAACCAAGACCCACACTAGAAGCATCACAAAACACGCTGAATCCCTCACCCTCAACCTAAAGAGTTAATGCTAGAGCTAAAGTAAGACAATTCATGAGCTTTCCAAAGCTCAACTCACACTCTTCGTACTATCGGAAAGGAACTTCCTTCTGAGTCAATCTAGTCATAGGGGATGAAATAGTAGAAAAGCTCTTAACAAAACACCTATAATAACTAGCCTAACTAATAAAACTGCAAATGTCAATTGGAGACGTTGTCCTAGCCCAATCACGAATCGCCAAAATCTTAGCCGGGTCTACCATGATACCCGCCTTGGACACCACATGTCCAAGAAATAACACTGATTCAAGCCAAAACTCACACTTTGAGAACTTGGCAAAAAATACATAATCTCAGAAGGTCTGAAGCACAACTCTCAAGTGCTGTGCATGTTCCTTACTACTCCTCGAATACATAAGAATTTCATCTATGAACACAATAACAAGAGAGTCTAGGTAGGGCCAAAACACAAGGTTTATCAAATCTATAAACGTGGTTGGGGCATTAGTCAACCCGAAAGACATCACCAAAAACTCATAATGGGTCCTGAAAGCTGTCTTCGGGATATCCTCAGCCCAAATCCTCAATCGATGATAACCTGAACTCAAATTTTTCTTAGAGAAACACAACTGTGCCCTGAAGCTGGTCAAGCAAATCATCAATGTGAGTCATAGGAAAATAATTCTTCACCATCACCTTATTAAGCTGCCTATAGTCAATACACATTCGCATTGAACCATCCTTCTGCTTTATAAACAAAATAGGATCTCCCCATAAGGACACACTCGATTTAATAAAACCCTTACCAAAAAGATCTTGGAGCTGAGATTTCAGCACCTTAGGCTCAGCAGGAGCCATATGGTAAGGTGCCATAGAAATAGGTCGGTTGCCTGGCTCAAGGATAATAGCAAACCCAATCTCACGATCAGGGGGAATACCAGGCTGGTCGATAGGAAACACATCAGAAAACTCACAAATAATAGGAACAAAGTCCAACGACGGACTCTCTCCATGAGTATCACATATATAAGTGAGATAAGACTCGTAGCCTCTCGATATAAGTCTCCTAACACAAATATAAGAAATAATCCCCATCGGCTCGCAGCTAATCGCTCCCTGCGACACGATTAGGGGTACGTCAAGCAAGGCTAAGGTAACGATCTTGGAAAAATAGTCCATGACCGTATGATAGTAGGATAACCAATCCATGTCTGAAATCACATCAAAATCTAGCATATCCAGAATAATAAGATCAACATAAGTATCAACATCACTAACTATCAAAACATATAATTTAAATACTCGATCAACTACTAAAGAATCACCCATGGGAGTAGATACGCATAATGGCACAAATAATAAATCATTAGTCAAATCCAACTATAGTGTATAATAAGCTGATATATAAGAGTAAGTGGATCCGGGATCAAACAAAGCAAGAGATGACTTGCAACATACAAAAATCATACTTGTCCTAACAACATCTAAAGTCTCAGCCTCGGGTCTAGACGATACTACATACAACTGACTACTCCCGCCACCTGGTTGGGCACCTAACCGACCTCCTGTCCTACCTGCCTGAGTACCATCTTGAGCACCCTAGTAACCACCCTGTTCCTCTTGCACCACTTCTATTTAAGGGATAAACTGCCCTAATAGAAGTAGCACCCTAGGCTGAAACAACCATTGCCTCATGACTAGGGCAATATCTCAAGAAATGATGGAGAAGCCCATAAGTAAAATAAGAATCATAAGTAGAACTAGAACTCATAGATTTGGATGAACCGGGGTAAACCACCACATCTAGCATGACCTGCAGACGAACCTCTCATAGAATGATCACCGCCCTTACTAGGGAGACCATTAGTACCAAACTAACCTCCATCAGTAGTTTGAAGAGCTGCCTAAATTAGTCAACTAGTCTAACTCTGAGGTGGAAAAGATGGACGCGGAGGATGCCTAACAAAAAAAGTATCACCTCTGGATTGGGAACTACTACGGCTCCCACTAAATCTTCCCTGATACTCGGGTCTCTTATCACAACCCGCATAATGCAAGTCCTCCATCACTTAAGCATGATCAGAAACCTCAACAAAAGTCCTACCCTCAGTAACTTAACTTTGAGTAGCTATCCGAATAGAAAGTTTTAGACCTCTCACAAAGCAGCAAACTTGTCATGACCTGAGATGGGACCCTAGCCGCGACGGGCATCCCCAATCATGATGGCTCGAGAGACACCTTAGCATGTAGTCAGAAGCATAACTCAGGTGAAATAAAAGTGCAGAAAATAAACTGAAAACATGGTAGTACAAAAATCAAGATTAAAACTTCATAACTTTGTATCAAAAGAGAAAACCCAAATCTAATCTAAAACCATCTACAAAGCTTCTACTGAACTGAAAATAATAGTCTGTCTAAATTAGGACAAGGCCCCCAATCGGACCAATAAACAACTGAAAACTATCACATGGATAGGGTGCCTTATGAAGTAACGGAGGCTCACCAACTCTAAACTCCTAGAAAAATCTACTGCTCGTGAACTGGACCGCGGGACTAAGCCTCAGATCCTACATTATAAGATAATGCAGCTGCCATGAAGGACGGTCAATACCTGGAATATATTGGTATGTAGAACAAACCAAAAACATGTATTCCATATAAAATAGTCGAGAGAATTACAAAAATAATTTAACATAATAGACATCAAAACACATGGGCATAGTTTTACAAAAAATTTCAATTCATGCTTGTAAAACATTCACTCAACTCTTTGCTTTAGTTCTGAGCTAGATGGTACACCCTATATTTCTAGTACCCACGAGCTATATGGGTCCGCCATTAACTCATCGGACAATCCCCCTAATCCAAGTTTTCCACAAGGATTGGGGTCCTAAATACTATTCTAGTATACCAGTGCCTCAGGGGCAAGTAGCCAATCATGTCTCCCCAATCGGCAAAACTCGGTTTCCAGCAATGATCTCTTACACCCAAATACCATCTTTGGGTAACCATCTAAATCACTTTAAGACTATTTTTAGTCCTTTAAGAATCATGCTTCATGCTCATAAAAATTCACTTCTGATTATTTTAAGGGCATATCATAACAGGGTATCATCATACCCAGACTTGCAAGTTATTTATATCATACCATATCATATCCATAGCCCTTTTTATTCCAAAACATGTTAATGACCACCCAAAAGATTTAAACATCACATAAGAGAGTTATTTTGTCAAATATCATATGAACTTATCAAAACACTCTCTTTTCAATACTTTAATATAAGGTAGTCAATTCTACATAAAACACATGCAATTCTCTATTAAGAAATAATAGCAATAGTTACCTCTTTGAAAACAATGTAAAACAACCATGCATAATAAGTAAAAAGGTATTTCAAACTCAAGAATTATCTTCATTCATAAAACAACCCTAATATTAGTTATACAAAAATCTCTATGATAAAAAAAGGCTTAATATTCATTCTCTCAAACCCATTTCATAATCCATAACATGTTAAGACCATAAATTTTATCCTAGCTGGGGAAATTTCATAAATAATTCTCATAAATCACTTTTTGAAACTCATACCTTAAATGCACATGAATATAATTCAAGTTCATGGAAAATCCCCTATTAATTTCATATTTTCATCAAACATGGGTTCATGATGCATGCTCTTCAAACTATTTTCAAAACCAATTACATATACATACATACATACATACACACACACACACATATATATATTTAAATCTTGTTAAAAACATAAAATTTACACCCATGTGATTTAGGATAGTCCCACATATTTTGACTGAGAAAAATCAAAGAGAACGTAGAGAAATTGGCCCCCTTAGAGAGTAGAATTCTCAAACCCTAGGTAGTTTCTCCCCTCTTTCCTATGGAATGATATTTGGGAATTTACATAGGAAATGTATTGTTTAGAAGGCCTTAATTCATCCAAAAAGGGTTAGGAATGTGTATGGGATGATAAAAGATCTTTATGCCCTTTAAATAAATCAAACGAAACACTTTATGAAGCCCCGAAAAGGCTTTGCGTTGCATGGCCAAAGCAAACCTTAGGGTTTGTGTCGCATGGATAAAGCAAACATTAGGGTTGCATAGCATGACCACTTAAAATCTGAGCCAGTGTGCTTTGGCGCTTGCTTTGCGGTGCAGGGCCATCACAGACCCTAGATAGTGCCTCATTCAAACACTCATAACTTTTGACTCTGGACTCGGATTGATGAACAGTTGGTGGCATTGGAAATAAGATTTGAAGGGCTTTAATTTGATATATAGTAGGCCATATGAATCTTTATATCCTAATAGAAATGGTTGCTGGAAGTTGACCCAAGCAAAATCATCAATTAAAAGTCAATCGAAAGGAAAGTGCTCAACTTAACTTTTGAGCTAGTAGATTTTTATGGTGTATTTCATATCCAAAGATGTTCACACACTAAGTAAGTGTTATTCACACTTATATCTAAGAAAACATTAGGTTTGGGTCTAAAATATAGGAAAGACTGTTCAACTTTAGCCCAAAAGTGTGGGGTGTTACATTATCTCCCCCTTGGGATCATTCGCTCCCGAATGATGTGTAGGAACTTATTGAAGCTCTAAAAGTATGGAATAAAGAATGTAACCTCGCATTGAACATTTTTACTCAACAAAATATGCAAAAGCATCAAAGAGCTTCATGATAACCCTTAGTAAATTGTTTAACCATAAAGCTTAAGATAATAAGAATTGACATAGAGATAACCTTGCACATGAGCTCTAGGAGTAGGGGTATCTTCCATCTTACATGATATGAGTGATAGACCTTAAATTTAGAGACACTACTTGACTATGCCCCAAACAATAAATAAAATACTTCATCATTTCCAACTTACAATTCCTCCATAACACACCTAACCATAAGAGTTTGAGTCCTACTGTATAGTACTTCCATGTTGAAGCCTAACCCAGAGTAAAAAGGCACTAGCTTAATTTATGGGACTCCATACCCTACATCCCATTAAGAATATCACCTCACCTCATCACTATAATCCAACAACCTTTGGTCTTAATTCAAAGAGTACTAACCACATAGCACATTGGTTTGTGTTTTCATCTATCACAAAATTCAATCCTATCATTACTACACCCACTTCATGGGTCTCCCAACTAAGACTAGCAAATTCAATCACTCTCACAAAGATTTTTTCCACATATCTTCTTCCTATCTATTTCACATAATGAAAGTTCATATACTTCTTCCCCTTCTTCACCTAGAACCTTAGCTCAAGTAGTCTCACCTAAAAATATTTAACATAATAAGAAAACATCTACTCTCCTATCTAAGACATTACTACGCTTCCACAACCACCATCATACTAACATACGGAGGGACATCGAGGGATCCAAACATAAGTATCAAGAATGGAAGTAACACTACTTAATTATAACCAATATTTGTTGATCTACTCAAGATGGGACATGAGTTTCCAGATACGATGCAATAGGCATGAAGTGCTTCATCTATCAAATGCCTAGATCATAGACGGAGAGTTGTTTGGACATAAACATCTGCAATATGAGTTCTTAGGACTTGGCATAATGAGAAACATGTGAGCATATATCATGAGATGTATAACATAGCGCCATAATTCATGTAGTCAATGATTGAGACAAGGATTGCCACTTGGAGATATTTCTCCTTATTTAAAGAATTGAATATGGCCATGAGTTTGCATAAACCTTATCGCTTTAGCTAAACCTGACATAAAATAAATCGACAATATAGAAAGAATAATCCCTTAGAACTAAGCATGATATGAGACATGAATTTATGGAACATGGACATCATAACATAGAGCTTGAATACTTGCAAAAAATTAGATTACTGGGATATCATTGCTTCTCGTTTGGATGTCGTAACATGACATAAGTCGCATAGATAACTTGGACCTTGGGAATTGGCATGACTTCAATACATAAGACATTGGTATATTGTCCTCATTAAATTAAAGTAGGAGGATCTTTCTTGAATAGGAATTAATTTATCAAGATTCTTACCTGAAACTCGACACCACAAGAAAATTCGTGAACTACCTTAATTCATTATCTCCCCTTTAGATCAAAGTCACAATCCTAGACTTGAGGACATATCCTCTTATTAAATCTAGCCACAACTTTCAACACTGCAACACCCCAAGAGTACACCTCGGATGCCACACGGTGCTTACGATCACAAGTGACCATAAGCTAACCCATGAACTGATACCTGCTGATGAGCACTGAATAATATACTGATAATAAATGTGTACAGAAACAACTGAATATGCCATAAGGTTTTAAATCTAAAAATAATACAACTGAAAACCCAAAATTCTGAAACATATGCAAAAATATTAAAAATCTGACTGAAAAGACCAACAACTGCAGGCATTCTAAAATGTCTGAAAGCCTTTAAAACTATCTGAAAGAGAGTTGATTGGACGGGCCCCAACTAACTCCAACTGGCTAACTGGAATAAAATACTGAAATGAACTAAAATAACAACTATGTCCTTGATAGATGAGGACTCACTACTGTTGATGCTGCTAATGCGCTGGAATGTCTAAGTATGATTGAAAACCTAAGCGTCCGAACCTATGACATCAAATATCATTGCACAAGAAATGAGTATGCGATCAATACTTTTAATGTACTGGTATGCTAGATGAGGTTAGGCTGAATGTATGAACTAACTATGCATAAGAATAGTAATAACAGACATACGTGGAAATACTAAAACCTTACTGAACAAGACTAATAACTAACTTGGCTGAATAGCATGAGATAATTGATGCAAAGATACATGAAAGTTATAAAACCTGAGTATGCATGATTAATCATATAACATGTTTTTGAAATTATCTGTAAACTGAAATACTAAAATCTAATAACTGAATAACTGATAACTGTATGCTATGGTCAAGCAAAATTAAACTAAGTTCTGAACTGAATACTGAATCTAAAACTGTGGAAGGTATCATCTAACCGACATGCCCCAAAGTTGAGTTGATTAGGGTCCAACTTGTGACCCCAGTTGGAAGGGTGCTTATACCATGCCATGGGTACTAAAAATGGCTGTAGAGTCAGTCCTAATCTAGCAGGTGACCCCTGAGATCAGTCCTAAATTGGTGGGTGATCCTTAAGAGTGTCAGTCCTAAACTGGCGGGTGACATCTCATAACCTACGCTGGCTATGTAGTTTTGGAACTTAGGGATTGCTTCTAAGGACACAGTCCTAACTGATGGGTGAGACTCCATCCCTAGGTTTGCTCGATGCTGAATCCTACTCCTAACTGAACTGACTCAGATTACTGAACTAATGTAATTGTGACTGCCATGATAACTGACTGAACTAATAATGCTCATACATATCTGAAACCATTTTGAAAATGCTGAAACTAAGTAAACAACTAAATTTTGGGTATTCATAACACCCAGGACTCGATAGAAATACAATAGGGACATACTAAAGCTCGAAACCAGAACAAGAAAACATTATTCAAAACTCACTAGTTAGGCATTTCATCAAACACATGGGGATTAAGACTTTTAAATGGGGATACTTTTAAACCTGATAATATAGCACGATCACATAACAAAATTATAAACTGAATAAATTCTCATGAACACGATATGGAAACCATAATATTTAAAACATACTATAATGCATTCCACTTGAAACCAACTCTAATCTTAACTTGAAATTTTAAATGCTGATAAATTCATGGACATAAGCATAGGAGTAGTTAAATTATGTAATAATCACATAATTTTAATATTAAAAACATGGGTTAAGTATTTAACATGCAAATATCATCCTTCAAACATGTCAAGGATTAATTCCAATGGAAACACATGAAAACATGGTATAAAAGTCAAAATTCGTGGGAGTTCATGGATAAAATTCATACTATCATGTAAAGATCATAACTTTGAACTTGAAAAAGGGTTCTTGGACTCCATGGGTGAAAAAGGCCCATGGATGAAAATCTAACAAACCTTAATTGAAGAATTTATGGAAGTTCTTGGTGATTTCTTAAAGTTTGAGCTTGAAGGGGATAGGGCATGTTCTTGAGAGAGGGAGGCTTTGTTTTGAGAGATTTTGTGTAAAAGATGACCAAATATGCTTTTGGGGGCTTCAAACCTCATGTTTTTACGGATTGGGGTGATGGAAAAAGACAAGAATGCCCCTCTAAAATTAAAATTCATGACTGGAATATGATTGGGCCCTCTCCGCAATGTGCCAAGGATGCCACCTCTATTCCACCGTGATGCGCCACAATCTCGGTGACTTGATGTTTTTGAAATCCAAACATGGTCCAAACCTCATCAGAAAAACCCGAAACTTACCTGAGACATGCTACTTACACCCCTGAATATTAATCAACTCAAAAACTTAGGCCTCGGGGTCGGGAAGGTTACTTTAAGAATTATATAAGTTAAGAGGCCAAAAATAAGGCTAAGTCTCCAACACTTAGCTAACTTTTCAAGTTCTAAACCTCTTATACATGCACTATGGGTTGAACTAAGCTAAGGCTAATATGGTGTATTATAATATCTCCCCTTGGGAACATTCATCCTTGAATGAGACTGATTAAGCTAAGAAATTCTAAGGTACTGAGATTCCTTGCTGAATATGCATAACTGAAAACATGATTATATGTTTGAGTTTAAAACATGCTACATGAACTAAACTGCTTTCTTGAAATGCATGCAATGACATGAGAGTAGTTATAAGGGTGAGATAGAAATGTGAGAGTCCACTTATGAGTACCCATTACTTCAAGCTGGATCTTGTTTCATGGAGGAAAGTTAAGAGGTTTAGGACATGGAAACTTGGGGTATTATAACATCTCTCCGTTGGGATATTTCACCCCCTGAATGATACTGACTTGGCTGAAATACTGAGGAAAGACTGAGATGATGCACTAGGCAATCACGAACTGAATCATGATTGAATATCTGGAGTCGAAAACCGAGGCCTAAGGAATAGAGTATCAATGACATGATTTCATCGAAGAAATCAAATATGAGGATATACATGACATAATCTAAATTTCGCTAATTATTAAAAGTGTAGCATAAGTCATAGAACTGAGCATACTGTAAAACATGAATACATGAGTCATGAGATGCATGACCTGAGTTTGGAGTTCATAAATTCATGGAATATGATTCGGACTGTTGGGTGAACTAGAACTCCTTATACTAGGAACTGGAAGCGTACATGATTTTCTATAAAGTGCATGAATACGATCCATGATCATAGGACAGATATGTAAGGCATGAGTATATATCGTGATGACTGAAAAACCTCGCACTGAGATAAGAATGGGTCGGGCATCTTCCTTCCCTAATGATGTTCTATATTACATTGGCATTACTACAAGAATTTGAGAGCCTGACTTGGTTACTTGTCCTATCATCTCCTCCTTAGCTTAAAGACATCATTCTAAGTTTGGCAACCACTTAATCAACATCTCTAAACTGAACTGCCACTACTTTACTCTAAAATCTGGGGTATAATACTATGCATAACTGGTAAACTCACCCTTAATGACTATGCCCGATAAGGAAAAACTTGCTGTTAGTACTTTCTTCTGAGATAAAACTCTTAGCCCTCTATAGACCCAACAATCATCATGTAACAACTTAAAATTGAATAACTTAGAATATTTAACTCCTCTTTCTATTAGTTCAACCTTCAAAGATTCAAACTTAGATTCTAACACATTACATGGATATCCCCAAATGTTTACTAACTATACTACTTTCATCATAGCCAACAAATATCACATCCGCAACATATGTTTTGAATTAACAAACCTAAATTCTTGCATACACTTCTTCAAGCCTACTAATTCACCTTTCATACAACTAGCCCCATGAAATATAATTTGCTCGAAATAAGATAACACTATCCCAAATCTACTACTATTGCCAAACTCTTGGTTTCATGCTTATAATTCTAGATCATATGCTATCATAGGATTCTTAGAAGGAATCTAAAAATATGTCTGACTCCTAAGCACTGAAGTACTACCCCTTCATTCAATGATTGGTTTATCTAGAAACTAAAACTGAATGACTCTATTTCTGAAATCAACTGAAGTGGTTTGCTAGGATACTGTAACTGGAAAATTTTTGTACACCTGCCTGGCTATGATAGATTTACCCACTGAGGTAGACACTGAGAAGGTCTCCGCTAATTTTTTGGGTTTGACGCTGAAGTCGACAGCTATATGGGGGTTACAAGAGAAAATGAAGCTTTAGGAACATACACAAAAATATGAAAGTCTTGTAACATACCCGTAACCGCATCAGGAGAACTTTCCTGATCATATAGGGACTAGAGTGCATAAGGTCTGTTCTGACGTTGACCACTGGTGGCACTGGAATTGGCGTACTGCTGAGTCGGGCTACCGGTTGGAGTTGGGGGATGACTATGCTGACTCTGCTGACCGACCTGTGGGATTGTTTGACTCGGTGGCCTATTTTTCCACTTCCAAAACACATACCACTACCATCTCTACACACACCCTGATGATTTCTACCGCATTTCTGGCAAAGTGGGTTAGTACGACCTCTTTTCACGCTACCCTGAGACTTTGAGCTTGATGCTCTATCCCGACTATCATTTCTCACATTAGATCTACTTACCCATGCATACATCACAACTACCTTCAAAATTCCATAACATCAATGAGTCTCTACTCATAACTTATTGGCTAATCTACCATTTCCATTCACAACCTATAAATGATTTCTACACCCACCAAACCATCTATTCTGAGATCCTTCCCTATTTTAAAATAAATAATAATCATAGCCAATCACTTCCTCCACAAACTATCATATATTCTATAAATCTTTCTATAATATTCACCAATCACCATAAAAGGGCAAACCACCTCTCAGTCAAGGGTTATAGAACTAAAACGAACTTACTTATGCAAAAGTTAGCCTTACTCTGACTTCTAAACTTATGACTTCATATAACTAACTTCGGGATCATCTTACTACCAATAGGTTATGACACCAAAACATATACTACTATTTGGGTGGAAATACTATTCCAACACTTTGTTACATATCTCTACCTTTGCGCATGACATCTGCAATAAGGATTCTGAAAGGGACTGAATACACTTTATATCTCAGGCTCAAATGCATGATTAATATAGATAGGGGTATACACTCGAGTCAACACACTCTAAATCACTAACAGACTCCTCTCAAGTCCTTGTGCTATTTCATAACTTTATGGATAATTAACGCAGAAATGACCACATCATTAGAAATATAAACTCTTGAACTTATTTTGCCTAAAAAATAAGGCATGGCTCGTAAAGTTAAGGTAAGGGAGGAATTTGATAAATTTCATATGGACGATGCTATAACACGAACTAGAGTATTAAAGAATGAGAAACAACTCTTAAATGCCCGATAGCCTCCTAATTATAAGTATGGTGCACAACACACCTATAAGCAAGATTCTACTAGACACGACTTCGTAGACACCCTGGGACCATAACTCTGATACCAAGCTTGTAATGACCCAAATCGGGGCCCTAGCCACACGGGTATCCCGAATCATGATGGACTGAGAGACCCCTTAGCATGTGGCTATAAGTATAACTTAGGTTAAATAAAGGTGGGAAAAATAAACTGAAAACATGGTAGTCCAAAACTAAAACTTAAAACTTCATAACATTGTATAAAAAAGAAAACCCAAATACAATCTAAAACCATCTACGAAGCCTCTACTGAATTGAAAATAATAGTCTGGCTAAACCGGGACAAGGCCTCTCGTCGGACCATTGAATAATTGAAAATTATCAAATGGGGTGCCTTTCGAAGAAAGGAAGGCTCACCAACTTTGAACAAGAAAGGAAGGCTCACCAACTTTGAACACTTGGAACGATCTACTGCTGCTGAACTGGACTGCGGGACTAAGCCTCAGATCCTACATTATAAGACAATGCAGCCACCACAAAGGACGGTCAATACCTGGAATGTATTGGTATGCAGAACTAACAAAAAACAACATGTATTCCATATAAAATAGTCGAGAGCATTACAAAAACAATTTAACATAATAGATATCAAACACATGGGCATAGTTTAAAAAAAAACTTCAATTCACACCTGTAAAACATTGACTTAACTCTTTGCTTTAGTTTTAAGCTAGATGGTACACCCTACATTTTGAGTAACCACGGGCTATATGGGTCCGCCATTAACTCGTCGGCCAATCCCCTTAATCCAAGTTTACCGCAAGGATTGGGGTCCTAAATACTATTCTATTATACCAGTGCCTCAGGGGCAAGTATACATTGGCCATAGCCAATCATGTCTCCTGAATCGGTAAAACTCAGTTTCCAACAATGATCCCTTACCCTCAAATGCCTTCTTCGGGTAACTATCTAAATCTCTTTAAGTCCATTTTTAGTCCTTTAAGAATCATGCTTAATGCTCATGAAGATTCACTTCTAATTATTTTAAGGGCATATCATAACAGGGTATTATCATACCCAGACTTGCAAGTCATTCATATCATACCACATCATATCCATAGCCCTTTTTATTCAAAAATATGTTAATGACCACCCAAAATATTTAAACGTCACATGAGAGAGTTCTTTTGTCAAATATCATATGAACTTATCAAAATACTCTCTTTTCAATACTTTAACATGGGGTGGTCAATTCGTACAAAAAACACCTGCAATTCCCCATTAAGAAATAATAGCATTTAGAATAATAGTTACCTCTTTGAAAAAAATGTAAAACAACCATGCATAATACGTAAAAAGGCATTTCAAACTCAAGAATTATCTTCATTCGTAAAACAACCCCAATATTAGTTATATATAAATCTTATGATAAAAAGGGGCTTATAATTCATGCTCTCAAACCCATTTCATAATCCATAACATGTTAAGACCATAGATTTCATCATGGAAAGGGTAAATTTCACAAATCATACTCATAAATCACTTTTCAAAACTCATACCTTATATGCACATCATGGAAACCCCCCTATTAATTTCATATCTTCATCAAAGATGGGTTCACGACGCATGCTTTTCAAAACCTATTACATATACATACATATATATCTTTAAAGCTTGTTAAAAACATAAAATTTACTCCCATGAGATTTAGGATAGTCCCACATACCATTTGATGAAGAAAAATCAAAGATAACGTAGAGAAATTGGCCCCCTTAGAGAGTAGAATCATCAAACCCTAGGTAGTTTCTCCCCTCTTGCATATGGAATAATATTTAGGAATTTACAGAGGCAATATAATGTTTATAAGGCCTTAATTTCATCCAAAGAGGGTTAGGAATGGTTATAGGATTATAAAAGACCTTTATGCCCTTAAAATAAATCAAATGGAACACTTTTTGATGCCTAAAAAAGGTTTTGCGTCGCATGGCCAAAGAAAACCTTAGAATTTGCGTCGCATGTCCAAATTAAAGCTGAGGAAATGTGCTTGGGCAATTTTTTTGCGGCGCAGGGCAATCGCAGACCCTATTCAAACACTCATAACTTTTGATTCCAGACTAGGATTGATAAATAGTCAGTGGCGTTTGAAAGAAGAATCGAAGGATTAAATTTGAGATATAGTAGGACATATGAGTCTTTATATCCAAAGAGAAATGGTCGCTGGAAGTTGACCCAAGCAAAATTGTCAACTAAAAGTCAATCGATAGGAAAGTTCCCAACTTAACATTTGATCTAGGAAATTTTTATGGTGTATTTCATCTCCAAGAATGTTCCCACACTAAGGAAGTGGTATTCACTCATATATCTAAGTAGAAACCATTAGGTTCAGGTCTATAAACATAGGAAGGACTGTTCAACTTTAGCCCAAAAGTGCAGGGTGTTACAGAACTCTCTCATACTCAGTATTTAAGATAGAAGTTGCATGCTTGGCCAACTTATGGAAATGGGCCTCATACTTAGTAATTATCTTAGAACACTGCTCCAATCTAGAGAACTGATATCTTGATCGATCCCTAAGGCTGCACGACATATACTTCTCAAATAACCTCTCGAAGAACTGAGTCATTGAAAGAAGAGGAGATCCAACTGGCCTAGAACTTATAAAACCTCTCTACCAGTGTCGAGCAGACAAATCCAATTGAAATATGGTGTAATCCATACCACGAGTCTCAACAAGGCCTAATCCATGAAGCCTTTCCTCACAAGTAGTCAGAAACTCAATTGCATCCTCTCTAGAAGCACCAGAAAACCTAGGCGGAGCCAACCTCAAGAACCTACCCAGCATCTTCTGCTCCGCAGCAGATATTGGGTCACAACTGTTTGAGTGACTATCGATTGAACAACTGCCGACATAGGGGGAACCTCAATTCCAGGAGCTGTAGCTGTAGGCTGCACTCCTTCCCCAGTAGTCTGCAAACCATTAACAATACCCAACAGCTGAACCAAAGCATCTCTAAGCAAAGAAGAGAGAATAAAACCTAGTGGAGCCTGGCCTGGTCCTTGGCCTACCACTGGCTGTGGTGGAAGAATCTCTGGGTCGGGTACAGGAATGGGTTCTGGGGATGCCAATCTTGATCCTTAACTGGGGACACATCTTGTGACTATGCTCGAACAGGGGAGAGATCCCTAGGCTGGGTCTTAGGACCCTCATCATGTATAGCTATAGAACGTGTTCTGGGCATCTGTGAAAGAGTAAAGTCAAGAAAACATCGTACAAACCAACTCAGACTCTTAGCATGATATGAGTGAAAGAAGTGAAGGATTACTAAGAATGTCCCATAACTTCCCGAAGATAGAAAACGAATGTCAACATTTTGATCTGCAAGACTCTATTAGACACTTGCTCTTGTACCAATAATATCGGTGAAACCTAGGCTCTGATACTAATTTGTCACCACCCAATTCACGAGTTATGATGACACCTACTATAACCTACTAGTAGGTCATCCAATACCATAACTCGAAGCTAAGGCAATGGGTTACTTTAGTAGAGCCCAACAAGGGATACAAAAGATAAACACAACAACAAACAATAATGTTCCATAATAGACAAACAACTATGAATACCAATTCCCATGGCTTGGTAATATCAGTACAAGAGCATCTAAGTTCAACAATAGGAATTACAACTTAAAGTCTAAATAGAATTAAACAGCCTTATACATTCATCTCGAATACAAAAGACAAAATAAAGATAGAGGGGAAATGGGCGAATCGAACTCCAAGAGCTCACCTTATCTCTAGAAGATCTACACAACACGATCTCAACTAAGCAGGAACAACTAGTACTCGGGTCTACACCAAAAAGGTACAGAAGTGTAGTATGAGTACCAAAACAATGGGTACTCAGTAGGCATCATCGACTGACTGAGCTAAATTGTGATATAAAGTAAGACAATAACTATAAGTCAAGGTACAAAATCGAACCTGAATATTCTCCATAATCAGTGTACAAAATAACTAATTGACTAGAATAATAATACAACATCTCATATCTATATGTACCACCACCTCCATACAAGGTGAATAACTAATCCAAAAGCATAAAGAAACATATATATATATATACACAATTACAATCGCATAAATACCAAGCTCAATATGCATACAATAATTAAGTCATAAGGTAAAAGAACTTACCACGGCGTCCCATACCACTGGGAAGTACATTCAAAAGAACACAACGTAAGGAACTCATTACGACGTCCCATACCACTGGAGAGTGCACTAATAGATCAATTCCTTAACGTATCAAGACACATAAATAGATAACCAACTCATTCCAACCCACGATTTCCACATCTTTATTAAGGAAATTTGCCAAAAACCATAATCATCATCAATTGCCGCCAACCGACACAACTAAATCAATGTAAAATAACCATTGTTATAAAGTTATTTAGGCCTCTAACCCATTAATGTACTCTATCTAGTCTATATTAACTAACCACCATTTATTACTAAGCTACTAGTTTGCTAGTCATCGTAAGGCCTCCAACCATTAGCCTAACCGATTTCTCATAAGCCTTCACCATGAAATCATAACTAATTTTCCTTTACTAGATAGTCAACATCAACACTGAGCCAAGAGCACAACTAAACCGTACTCACCATTTAGTCAAGATTAATTCTTAGTTATCATAGGTGACTAGTCATCACATAGGGAGGGGTTACATATTATCAATCACACTTAGCTATCTATCAACCAATACCTCTTACTAGTTAGCACCATAATTCTCTAAGTCAACATCTAAGCAACCACGACATTACATACTATACATCAGTATCACTAATCATCAACGATGCTAAGTCTATTATCATCATTAGCCATTTACAACCATAATTACTAGTTACCATATTTTAACTAAACAAGGTCCACCAACTAGTATTCTAGGCTTCTAGCCACCAAGTTATATATCCACTTTATATAGACAACTAGTTATCACATAACCTGCTTTACTAGGTGACATCCCATAACATAACCATTTATTCAAGCCAAATAGATTAACTAGGTGTAATCCTTAATTCTTCACATTATTATACTTACCAATTAGTCTTAACTCAATATCCAGCATATTCTACTTCTATTCACTATTTAGTCTTAATAAGAGCCACACCACTTAACTAGTGATTACTAGTAGAGAATTATAGACAACTTCCCAAGGAAAACATCATATCCTAAGTACACACAAGGACTTAAACATTCAATAAAATAACCACACATATATCAATATATTCATATATACTTACCATATGTAGCATCACTATAACATTAGTATATCCTCTGGGTTTATCGAGCACCATCATACATCTGTACCTCTTTTTGGTTTTACTGGGCATCATCATATCATCAATATATCCTTCGGATTTACCGGACATCATCATAACATCAATAACTCTTTTGGAGTTACCAGGCATCATCATATCATCAATATATCCTCTGGATTCACCGGGTGTCATCATAACATCAATACCTTTTCCAGATTTACAGGGCATCATCATATCATTAATATATCCTCCGGATTCACCGAGCATCATCACATCATCAATGTATCCTCTGGATTCATCGGGCATCATCATACCACTAGTAATCATCATAGCAACAACAAATACATACATATAACCTAAGTAAGAACAAGTACAAGCCACAATCAATAGAGTGTAAGAGAGGTAAGGAAATATATATCAAGGTATTTTACCATTAATCATCATAATATTGTATGAGTAAATGCATGGGCATAAATATCTAAATGATATGAGCAATCACCACTTTTCCAAGATTAAACATGATTATTACAAGACAATTATAAGTCATGGATGTACCTTCTAGAATCCTTCTTTTACCCACATGGTTCATATTACTATCTCAAGAGATTCTTTAACACAACATTAGCTTAGTCATTAAGCTTGAATCATGGCAAGAGTTGTGACATAATTCAAGGTTCACATATGAATTATCCAAATAGTTAAGTGATAGCATAACCATTGATTCAATTCACAAGACTTTTCAATGCCATTCATAACATGAAAACAAGATAATTAATCAAGTATTCACATCATCCCAACATTGAAAATATGAATAAACCCTTTATCGAGCTTAGTCATTATATCACCAAAAGCATAATCTAGGTGTTCATCAAGTATCTAGGTCATTAAAGAAGTCATATATTTAAAGCACCTCTTTGTATTATGCAATAGTTCATTAAATCATACCATTATATTTCAAATACCTCTTTGTATCATGCAATAGTTCAAGACTAGTTCAATTTTACAAATTTCCACAGTTCTCATAATCAAAACCAATTTCACATTGTGGGGTTGGGGTCATAACCACTTAAAAAGTCAGAAGTTTGGGAAAATTATAATTCCCTAGTTCATTCACCATACCCATGCACCCACAAGTTCAAAACCATATTTAAAGCATGAAAATCATATAAAGATCATGAGAAACATCGTTCAATTCATAAACATTCAAAAACCCAACCTTTGTTTCAAAACCCATTTAAACAACTCATGAACAATACCTCAAAACACATGATTTTACAAAATTAACAATGAGGGAAGAATAACATGCCTTTAACTATGAGATGTACAGAGAGACATCACCCTTGAGAGCCCTAATTGATTAACCTCTTGAAAACCCTAAGTGTTATTGACCTTGAGTATTTGAGAGTATTTGAGGAGTTACTTAGATGTTCCTGAGTGATAATGACACCCTAAAGAGGTTATGAGTCATGGGTTTTTGTTTGGATAAGAGGGGAAATGTCTAGAATGCCCTCAACTTAAAAGCTGAAAAAGTATCGCCTTTAACTATGAGCCAACCCTTGACTCGTAACTACTCCTTATGACTCGTCACCATGAGTCATAACCAAGGCAGTACCACCAAGGCACCTTACACTGTTATCCTAATGACTCAATGGCACTACTCATAATGGGACCCTACGACTCATGGGGTCTGTCATGACCAACACAAAACCCAAATTAAGACTTACACTGGATACACTATGATTATACCTAATGAATTGTAACATATCCTTATGGATCCTTGTGATCCACTCGTACTCAGAGCAAAATCAAGTCACAAACTTACTGGTTTGGTTACTACTTATCCCAATGACTCGTCAGGACACCCTATGACTTATAGGGTCCAGTCGTAACCAGGGAAGTGAGCTCAAGGATCAAGAAATTTTCAAGGGCAAAAAATCTAGGGTGTTTCAATTGCTAGCACGATTTGACTCTATATACCCCTCCTCTTACCTTTAATAATCTCAAAAAATAAAGATGCCAATGAAATCACTCCTTTCTTTAACAAAGACATTAAGAATAACACATACCTTAAGCACGATTATCTGGAGCAGAAAATAAGAATGTATACTTAGACTTCATGTCCTCTTCGGCTTCCCAAGTAGCCTCTTTAACCTTGTGGCTCCTCCATAGAACCTTTACCCAGGCTACGTCTTTCATCCTCACCGATAAACTTGCCGATCTAAAATTTTAACTGGGACTTCCTCATATGATAAGAAATCCGAAATACCTACGTCCACTAAAAGAAGAACCCTCGAAAAATCACACTCATACTTTCTCAACATTGAAACATGAAACACCGGATGAATGGAGCTTAAACTAGAGGGAAACTCCAATTTATGTGCAACACTACCAATCCTTTTCAAGACCAAATACAGACTGTCATATCAGGGACTGAGTTTCTCCTTCTTCCCAAATTGCCTTACTCCTTTCATGGGATATACCTTCAAAAATATCCAATCACCAATCCCAAACTCTAACTCTCTATGCCTCACATCCGTATAGGACTTTTGGCTACTTTCGGCAACTTTGAGTTTATCCTAAATCACCTTCACCTTCTCCATCGCTTGGTGAACTAAATTTGAGCCAAACATCTCTGCCTCACCTACCATGAACCACCTAATAGAAGATCTACACCTCCTATCGTACAATGCCTCAAACGGAGCCATCCCAACACAAGTGGGGTAGCTATTATTATATGCAAACTATATAAGAGGTACATGATCAACCCAACTACCACCATAGCCAATTACACAAGCCATAAGTATATCTTTCAATGTATGAATAGTCCTTTCTGATTGCCCATCCAACATCGGGTGAAAAGCAGTACTAAGGCTCACCTTAGTTCCCAAACCTCTCTAAAATGAATGCCTAAAGTGTGATGAGAACTGAGTACCATGATCTGACATGATAGAAATGGGTGCCCATGCAACTTTAAAATCTCTTGGAGGAACAACTTCACATAATATTCTACTAAATAATTAGTCTATATTGACAAGAAGTGAGCAGACTTAGTCATCGTATCCATGATGACCCAAATTGAATCAAAATAACTCTGAGATCGAGGAATACCTATAATACAATTCATATTAATTATCTCCCATTTCCACACTGGCAGTTCAATCTCTTAAGTCAACCTACTAGGCCTCAAGTGCCCAACCTTCACTTGTTGACATACCATATATTTAGCCACAAAACTGGTCTCATCTTGCTTTATATTGTTCTACTAATAATTCTCTGTAAGATCATGATACATCTTCATTGAACAAAGGTGAATGGCGTAACGCGACTCAAGAGCCTCATCCAAGATCCACTTCCATAACCTATCTATATCGGGAACACATAATCTACCTTGGTACCTCAGGGTACCATCACCACTAATCTCAAAAGCTAAAAAAATTTTTTGTTCCACATATTCCTTAATCTTCATTAAGATAGGATCCAGTACCTACTTTTTCTTTATTTTAGCAACAAGGGATGACTCTGCCACCTCTTTCACAAACATACCACCATCCTTAGAGTCCAAGAGATGAACTCTAAGGTTAGGAAAATGGTGAATATCTTTCACCAACTCCCATTTATCCTCATTTACGTGAGCTAGATTCCCCATGGATAACCTGCTAAGAGGATCAACAATCATATTAGCTTTACCTGAGTGATAGTGGAGACTCATATCATAGCCTTTCACTAACTCAAGCCACCTTCTCTTCATGATATTCAACTCCTTCTGGGTGAACACATATTGCAGGCTTTTATGATTAGAAAAGATATCTACATGGACTACATACAAATAGTGATGCCAAATTTTCAATGCGAACACCACAACCAACAACTCCAAGTCAAGAGTTGAATAATTCTTCTCATGAACTTTCAACTGTCTAGAGGCATACACCACCATCAACACACGACCAAGTCGTACATGGTACACATCACAATAAACCACAAATCCATCAATTTCTTTGGACAGGGTCAAAACTGGAGCTGAAGTCAACTTATCTTTCAGCTTTTCAAAACTACCCTCACAAGTATCAAACCACAAGAACTTCACCTTCTTCTGGGTTAACTTAGTCAGTGGGGAAGCTATGATTGAGAAACTCTCCACAAATCTCCTGCAGTAACCGGCTAAACCTAAGAAAATTCGAATACTAGTTGGAGTCATGGGCCTAGGCCACTTCTAAATCATTGGAAGTTTCTGCGAATCCACCATGATCCCTTCACTAGAAATAACATGATCCAAAAATGTAATAGCCTTCAATCAAACCGTGCACTTTAAAAACTTAGCATACAAATATTGATCTTTCAGGGTTTGCAACACGATATGAAAGTGATCGACATGATCTGCCTCACTCTTGGAATACACCAGAATATCATCTATAAACATGATAATGAACAAATCTAAAAACTGACAGAAGTCCCTATTTATCAAATCCATGAATACCATCGGGGCATTAGTCAGACCAAAAGACATGACTAAGAACTCATAATAACCATACCGAGTTTGGAATATAGTCTTAGGGATATCAACCTCCCTAATCTTTAGATGATGATAACCTGACCTATGATCAATCTTAGAGAAATATCTTACACCCTAAAGCTGGTCAAACAAATTATCAATTTGGGGAAGAGGATACTTATTCTTCACCAAAACCTTATTCAGCTAATGGTAATCGATGCACATTCAAAGGGAACCATCCTTCTTACTCACAAACAAACAAGAGCACCATATGGAGACATACTAGGAAGAATTAAACCCTTGTCAAACAGGTCCTTCAACTGCTTCTTAAGATCCTTCAACTCAGTCAGAGCCATTCTATATGGAGGGATAGAGATAGGATGAGTGTCCAGAACAAGGTCAATCCCAAGTCAATTTCCCTATCGGGAGGTACTCCAGGAAGATCGTCAGGAAAAACCTCGGGGAATTAATTAACCACAGGAACGAATGAAAATGAAGTACCCTCCAAGTTAGAATCTTTAAACTAGACAAAATAATAAAGACATCCCATGGAAATCAAGTTTTGGGCTCTAAGATATGATATGAACCTTTCCTTAGGCACTAGAGAACCCTCTTCCCACTCAATGACCAACTCATTAGGGAAATTAAACATGACCTTATGGGGCCAACAATATAAGGAGGCATAACATAAATGTAACCAATCCATCCCCAATATGACATCAAAATCAACTATGTCTAACTCTATCAGATCTACCAGAGTTTCTATACCACCAACCGATACCATATACCCCTATAAACTATCCTAGTAACTACAGTGTCACCCAGTGGGGTAGTAATAGGAAAGGCATCAAGGAAATAATCGGGACTAAAACTAAAATATACAACCACAAATAGGGTCACATAAGAAAGAGTTGACCCCGAATCAAGCAATTAATGCACATCATAAGAAAAGAGTCTTAACAGACCAGTGGAGACATTGGGGGATACCTCAAAGTCATAGAGGGTAGCTAGGGCATACAAGCAATTTCGGCCAGTACTGGTACTAGAAGAAAAAGCGGTACCCTTTGGTGTAGGAGCTGATGAAGTGGTGACAAGAATATTATTTGCACCTGAAGCAACATTAGAAGGACAATCCCACTGCAAGTGACCAATCTGACTACACTTAAAACATTTGTTCCTTCCTTCTTCACAAAACTCACGGTGCATCTGCCCACAAAATCTACAAGGAGGATATGATAGAGCGGATTGAGCCTCCACCAACCTGAGATTAGGAACATTTCACCCTATACCCACTATCATGCTGAGAATAACGATCACCCAATGACTTTAGATAAAGAGCACTAGCTGAAGAGTAGGAACCAAAACTCCCCCACTTATTTTAGATAAATAACACTAGCCGTAGAGTAGGAACCAGAACTAACTCACTTCTTCTTAGACCACTTTCCACTATCCCTACCACTCTACTATTAACCTTTACCCTGATCTAAAATCTAAACTTTTTATTCTGCTTTTCCCCTATCTTTGCCTGCTTTCTCTTCTCTTTCTCAACCTGCTGTATATACACAACTAAGCTAGAGATGTCCATATCCTTATTAAACAAGGCAACCTTACTCTCTAAAATCAAGTCCTGAGAAAACCCAAAAGAAAATTTCCTTATTCTAGCCCTCATATTAGACACCAACTTAGGAGCATATTGGGTTAACTGATGAAATTTCAAGGCACTCCTTGATCGTCATCCTTCCTTGCTTTAGATTAACAAACTCTTCCACTTTTGCCTCTCTCAGCTCTTAAGGAAAGAAGCAGTCCAAAAAAACACTAGAGAAATCACCCCACAATGTAGATTTAGGGTCACCTCCCCTAGACTATTCTCACACTTCATACTTATATCTTTTAACTGATAAGCTGCAAACTCCACACCCTTCATATTAGTAAAATGCATAACTCAAAAGATCTTCTCTATCTTATCTATAAAACCTTGAGGATCCTCCTCAATCTTAACACCAGTAAAACTTAGAGGACTCAACCTCATAAACTGGCTAATCCTTATGGCCTTAGAAGATAGAGTAACGGAAGCTATATGCTCAGATTGAGAAGCTACCAACTGAGCCAACATATGAATGGACTAACAAAATTTTGCATTCAACACATCATCCTGATGATCTCGAGGAGTACTAGAGGGGACCGGTGGAACACCAGAAAGGTAATCAGGAACTTAAACCCTAGACCTGGTCTGTACCTCACAAGAAGGGTGTGCCCCACCAACATTGTCCTTAAGTGGGATAGAGAAGTTTCTATGATCTTCAAATCATCTGGGAGGTATGATATAAAAACCAAACAAATGGGAATTAGAGAGACTCAATACCTTAGACTCTATACCTTGAAATAGAACAACAAGAAGGGGAAATATTCCTAAATGTCTCATAGCCTCTCCCATATAAGTGTGGTTCACTACATACCCACAAAAGAGACTCTACTCGACACAACTTTGTTGTACACCAAATAACACCAAACCTAGGCTCTGATACCACCATTGTCATGAAACAAACTAGGGCCTGGCTATGATGAGTATCATAAATCCCACATGTATTAGAAATCACCCCTATACCTAACCAAAACAAACACATCATACCCAAGGTCAGATGAATTTCAAACATATAACAAAATAGTACAATAGCCTAAGAAAATTTTAAATGCATGTCCATAACAACCACCGACGATCGTCCAAACAAACAAACGATGCCATCTAATAGCCACAATAATCCAAAAAAGGACTTCTAAACAATGATCCAAAATTGAATAGCAAAAAAAGCGTTGGGACATGCCCCCGATAACAGACAAAAACCAAATCTAAAGGAATAATCAAAATGTAAAGGAAAACATAATCATGAAATAGGGTCTTTCGAAGTATGGAAGCTCACTACTTCAATCCGACTCACCAGCTGATCTTGAATCCAAGTCACTTAACAAGAGGAGAGAAAGTATGGCAAATTTTACATTACATGGGGAAATAATGTTCTAAGTCAGTTAGCGGGGTGAATGCTAGCATGTAACTTGGGGGTAAGGATAACATAATGACATGACCAATAATTTAAAATCATTCAAAGACCAATACACATAATTAGATGCATGAACATACATACATATATATATATATATATATGATATGTCGGGGTAGGGAACAAGGCTTAACATGCATTTCAAAACTTTAGCCTAGATTGTATAGCTCAAATAACATATAATAGTACCAACAGACTATATGGGCCCCAGCTCTCACCCCATATTTGAACCCCAATACATGTAGCCACATGAATCGGAGAATAATCTCATATATATGTATATGTGGGACTTAAACCTTCCATCATATACTAAGGTCACTTAAGCACCTAATCATATAATGATATATGGGGGACTCGAACCTCCCTAATCATGAAATAATAAAAATAAGGGGAACTCAAACCTCCCTAGTCACTTTGGCCCCTACGTCAAAAAATATAATTTCTAGTATTTGTCACTTGGACCTCCACTTTCACGACTCAGCTACACAACCCTTATTAAAGACCAATTAAAATAAATACCACACATTCTCATTCATTTAACCACATTCAACATTAGGAATACATTATTGGTATCGTCATACCAGCTACACTTGCAAGATAACAATAATATGCCAATACAATTCCCATTAACTCAGAGGAAACAACTCCCTCTATTCATTACTACACAGAGGGGGTCACCAAATACCTTTGTTTATTAAATCATACCATCGTATTTCAAGTACCTTTTTGTACCATGCAATAGTTTAAGACTAGTTCAATTTTACAAATTCTCACAGTTCTCACAATCAAAACCAATTTCACATTGTGGGGTTGGGTTTATAACCACTTTAAAAGTCAAAAGTTTGAGAAAATAACAATTCCCTTGTTCATTCACCATACCCAGGCATCCACAAGTTCAAAACCATATTTAAAGTATGAATATCATATACAAACCATGAGAAACATTGTTCAATTCATCAGCATTAAAAATCCCTAACCTTTGTTTCAAAACCTAATTATACATCTCATGAACAATACCTTAAAAATATGCATTTACAATATTAACAATTATGAAAGTAACATGCCTGTAACAGCAAGATGTATTGAGTGAAATTACCCTTGAGAGCCCAAATTGATAAATCTCTTAAAAACCCTAAGTGTTCTTAACCTTAAGGATTTGGGAGTATTTGAGGAGTTGAACAGATGTTCCTGAGTGATAATGACACCCTAATGAGGTTATGAGTCATGGGTTTCAATTCGGATAAGAGGGGAAATATCCAGAATGCCCTCAACTTAAAATCTAAAAAAGTGTCGCCTTTGACTATGAGTCAACACTTGAATCGTAACCAATCCTTACGACTCACCAATATGAGTTGTAACAAAGACAATATCACTAAGGCACCCTACACTGTTATCCTTACACTTAATGACACCACTCGCAATGGGACCTTATGACTTATATGGTCTAGTCGTAGTTAACACAAAACCCAAATTGGGACTTACACTGGACACACCATGATTACACCTAACAATTCATAACATATACTTACGGATCTTCGTGAGCCACTTTACTAAGAGCAGAATCAAGCCACAAACTTATTGGTTTGGTTACGACTCATTCTAATGACTTGTCATGAAACTGTACGACTCATAGGGTCCAGTTGTAACCAGGACAGTGAGCTCAAGGTTCACAAAATTTTCAAGGGCCAAAAATCTAGGGTGTTTTAGTTACCTGAGTTCAATATTGGTTTGAGTTAATTAATATTAAGGTGAGTCTTGGCAGAATTATTAAGGAGGCATTGTAATTGAGTTATTACAAGCTGGTGAAGCCTAGGGTAAGGTTCAAATAGTATTTGTAATCAAGAGGTTGATTATAGTGGATTCATGAGTGCTTGTGAGGGCAAGCCATGATTTTTCCTCTATTAAGCAAGGAGGTTTCCATATTAAATTTTTGTGTTCTTTATATTTCTTACAAAGTGTTGTTTAGTTGCTGCTTTACTTTTTGATTTCCTGTGACTAATTTTAAGGGACTTGGTCCCTCATTGTGTGGTTCAACCTTCCATATTTCAATAGATCTATATGACCGTGTGTCTAGATACACACTATAATTTAGTCGGCTATCGCCTAGGTTTCTTTAGACTTTTCTCGATTTCCTTAGTAAGTGTATATAACATGCACTAGGGCCCTTTTAACTGGAGTAGTTGAATCCATATAGATCGTGGGCTCCTTTAATATGGAGCGAGCTACACATATCAAGCTAATGGTTTATACTCTTATGTTCATGACCCTTGTCCCTATCTCAAAATCCTATATATGTATATATAAATATTATGCATGTGGTTTTAGATTGTTTTTTGTAAATGGAATTATTAAATCCCTTACCCTAAGTTACATGCCAATGCTTGCCCCATTGACTATTCCTGGACACTGAATTATTTTATGATGTAGGGTGTTAGTTCTTTTCTATTACTACTGTGTATCGTTAGGTAGTGTGGTACGTCTATTGATATAATGTGAAGTGGAGAGCCTTTATCTTTTGGAAAGTTCAGTCATTTAATTGGTTGCTTTATTGTCTTAGTACTTTTGGATTCTGTATGTTATGGTCGGGGGCATGTCCCAACTCAATTGGTATTCTTATTTTAGAGGCTTTCACGGATAGGATTGGGACGTCGTTGATGTCTTGTATTGACTCCTTATATTTTCTTTTGGTATCTTTTATCCATCATTGGATTGGTTGGCTTCTACTATTTATATTTATGTGCTCTTGTTCTATGGCTAAAGGGGTTGTCTCCGGCCCAAGGTGGGCTCGATATTTCCCATTATGGCCAGACCCGAATTTGGGTCATGAAAAGCTTGGTACCAGAGCATGATTCAGGGTCGCTGCATGTCCATAAAGTCATGTCGAGTAGAGTACCTTTTATAGGTGTGTACCATGCCACACTTATAAGGGGGAGACTAAAAGGCATTTAGGAATGTTTCCCTTCTTTGTGTTTTATCTTAGGTTGTAGAGTCTAGTATTGTGAAACTCCTCTAACCCCTAGCTTATTCGTGCTTTATATCATACCTACATTAATATATAGTGATTGTAGAAACTCTACGGGAACCTCTATCCCACCTGAGGAAAATATGGAGGGTATTCACCCTGTTCATAAAGGGCAGACCCGATCTAGGTTTCCTGGTCCTGATTATACTACTCCATATAGGGTTCCATCGATCTCCAGTAGTCCTCCTTAAGCTTCATAGGCTAGTTATACTCATGCTCAATTACCTCAAAGATATATCTATAATGCAGAGTTCCGTCAATCTAATCATATGGTTGCTCAACTTATGGCATTACAATCTCACTGGTCTGATCATGTTGGTCCTACTGTTAGTTCATTTAAGGTCAATCAAGTTGTCTAGTTTATGACGTTGAATTCCCCAACCTTTACAATCTCTAAGGTTGATAAGGATTCTTAAGTGTTTATTAATGAGATGGAAAAGATTTTCAAGGTTATGCATGCTATTGATATATAGGGTGTAGAGTTTATTGCTCATCAATTGAAAGATATAACTTACCAGTGGTATGAGGAGCAGGAAACAATGAGGGGAGATGATACTAAATAGGCAATTTGGGATGACTTTTCAGGTACTTTTCTTAATCACTTTTTTCCTTAGGAGTTTAGAAAGGTAAGGCCAAATAGTTTATGAACTTGAAGCAGGGTAAGATGAATGTTAAGAAGTATGCTCTGTAGTTCCAACAATTATCCTGTTATGCTCCGAAGTTGGAGGCTAATATGAGGTCCAAAATGAGGATGTTTGGTATTGGTTTGTCCTGTGGTTTGGTGTTGAAATATTAGGCTGCTATGTTAAATAATGATACAGACATATACAGTCTAGTAGTTTATATACAACAAATGGAGGAGGAAAAAAAGTAGGTGAAGATGGGAGAGAGGTAGAACAAGAAGTTTAGATATTCAAAGCTGGGTGCAAATCAGCAGAATAGCGGGAGAGATGGTAGATAGTGGACTAAGAAGAAGAATTAGGGAAATTCATATTCGACAGCTAGTGTTTCTTATCCTAAGTCTATAAATGATCGTCTTTTTTAGACTACCAGTAGTCCTAAGGCACAGGATGCCCAGTCTCTGGTTAATGAAGCTCAGTCAGCCCCACCTTATCCTCCTTGTTAGTTTTGTGGATAAATTCACCATGGATATTATGAGAAGAAGAGGAGTTTGTGTTTTAATTATGGTTAACCTAGTCATATGAAGAAAAATTATTCCATAGCTAAAGTTTCCACTGGAGCTAATAAAGTTTTGATCGCCACTTTTTGGGATCTTGCACTTAAGGGCACTACTTCAGGTTCCGACAGTAGTCAAAATCATCTCTATGCACTTGTTACCCGTTAAGAATCTGAGGCATCCCCCGTTGTTGTTATGGGTATGTTACATATATTCTCCCGTGATGTTTATTGTTTGCTTGATTTAGGTTATACTCTATCTTATGTGACCCCTTATATGGCTATATATTTTGATTTTGTTCCTAAAAATATTTTTGATCCCTTTTCTATGTCTTCTCCGGTGGGTGATCCTGTTGTTGCTCAAAATATCTATAGGGGTTGTGTGGTGTCCACCTTTCATAGGGAGACATTAGTGGATTTGATAGAACTTGATATGGTGGATTTTGATGTGATTTTAGGGATGGATTAACTCTATTCATGCTATGATTCTCGGGATTGTAGGACCTGAAAGGTCAATTTTCATTTTCCTAATGAACTGGTAATTGAATGGGAGGGGAGTTCCTTAGTATCCAAAGTTAATTTTATTTCTTATCTTATAGCTCAAAAAATGATATCTAGGGTGTCTGTATCATCTAGTTTGAGTCATGGATTCTAATTTTGAGAGTCCCTCTTTGAAATCTGTCCTGTGGTCAATGAATTTCCTAAAGTATTTCCCAATGACCTTCTTAGAATTCCTCCCAATAGGGAAATAGATTTAGGGATTGATCTTCTACTAGATACCCATCCCATTTCTATTCTTTTTTGTAGGATAGATTTGGCTAAACTAAAAGAGCTAAAGAAGAAGTTAAAAGATCTTGTTGATAAGGGTTTCATTCATTCTAGTGTTTCTCTGTGGGGTGCTCCTATGATTTTCGTATGAAATAAAGATGGGTCTCTTTGGATGTGTATAAATTATCGTCAACTGAATAAGGTCACTATGAAAAATAAGTATCCTCTCCCCAGGATTGATGAACTATTCGACTAGCTTCATGGTGCTAGGTGTTTCTCTAAGATTGATCTTCATTTGGGATACCATTAGCCTGAAATTAGGGAGGTTGATATTCCCAAGACTGCTTTCTAAACTCGGTATAGTTATTATGAGTTCTTAGTTATGCCATTTAGGTTGACTAATGTTCCAACTTCTTTTATTGATCTTATGAATCGAGTGTTCAAGCATTTTCTGAATTTGTTTGTTATAGTCTTCATTGATGACATATTGGTGTACTCTACGAGTGAGGAGGATAATGAAAATACCTTTGAATTGTATTGCAGACCCTTAAGGACTAGAAGTAGTATGCAAAATTTTATAAGTGTAAATGTTGGCTAAGTGTTGTTACCTTTCTTGGGCAAGTTATTTCTAGCAAAGGGATCAAGGTAGATCCATAAAAGGTTGAGGTAGTTATAAAATGGCCTAGAACCATGAATCCAACCAATATTAGGATCTTCTTGGGCTTGGCTGGGTATTATAGGAGGTTTGTGGAGATTTTTTTGTCTATTGCTGCTCTGTTGACAAAGTTAACCCAAAAAAAGGTTAAGTATGCTTGTAAGGGTAGTTTTGAGAAGTTAAAGTATAAGTTGACTTTTGTGCCAATTTTGAACTTGCCCGAGGGTACTGATAGGTTGTTGTGAATTATGATACATCCCGTATGGGAATATGTTATGTTTTGAAACATTATTGTAAGGTTATGGCCTATGCTTCTAGGCAGCTTAAGGTTCATGAGAAGAATTACCTGACTCATATCTGGAGTTGGCAACTGTGGTCTTTGCTTTGGAAATTTGGTGCCATTACTTGTATAGAGTGGATGTGGATATTATTCAGTCCGTACGAGTTTGCAGTATGTGTTTACATAGAACGAATTTAACCTCAAGTAGAGACAGTAGCTCAAGCTACTTAAGGATTACGACGTGAGTTTGTTCTACCATCTAGGTAGAGCTAATGTTGTTACTGATTCTCTTAGAAGGTTGTCTTTATGAATCCTAACTAATGTTGATGAGAATAAAAGAGGGTTGGTGAAAAAGATTCATAAGTTGTCTAATTTAGGAGTTTGCCTTTTGAACTCTGAAGATGGAGGAGTGATTGTTTAGGAAGTGGTTAAATCATCTTTCAGTGCTGAGGTAAAGGAGAAGTAGGCTTTAGATCCCATACTTATGCATATTAAGGATGATGTGGGTCAGAAAAAGTTATTGCTTTCGAGATTGGGGGAGATGACATTTTGAGATATCAAGAAAGATTGACTGTTCCTGATATAGATGGGCTGTGGAAAAGAATTTTAACTAAGGCTCATGAGTAGATATATAGTTTATCTGAGTTCAAATAAAATGTATCATGACTTGAAGTAATTTAATGTGGAACATTTATGGCTTAGTGGCATGTCTCAAGAGATAGAGTTGCCCATGTAGAAGTTGGAGATAATTAAATGGACTTTGTTACAGGTTTTCAACAATCTCACAATCAGTATGATTCTATTTTTGTCATTGCGGATAGAATGACTAAGTCTTCTCACTTATTTCCCGTGAGGACTAACTACTCAAGAGAGGATTATGCTAAGTTGTTCATTTAGGAGATAGTTAAGGTCATAGAGCCTGTGTCCATTATTTAATACCGAGGTACACAATTTTCTTCTCACTTTCGTTGTTTGTTTCTGAAGGTTTGGGTACATAGATGAACCTTAGCACCACTATACACCCTCAAATGAATGGGAAAGAAAAATGATATTGGGCGTATTTATATGTCCAAACATCGCTATTCACCCATTTTTGGACTTGTTATGAGAACAAAAATTGTGTTAATTATATTGAATTGTGAGCTAAATTGTGTTTTGTGGCAAACCAATGTGATTAGAGATCCAGGGTAAATTTCCCATGGATTTGGAAAAAAATTGGATACATATCATGAAGATGTGAAAGACCATGTTGATCAAGTCCAAGAACATGTGTAGATGCATGAGATCAAGGATAAAAAAAGCTGAGGAATTATGAGAGTGAACAGAAGAGATAGAGTAAAATTCCAGTGACGCGACACTAACTCGACACGTCGACTGGTAAAAGTTGTGCCTTAGCTAAAATTTTTGATCAACTTCCAGTGCATCGTCGTGAAGTCAACGCGTCGCATCGATGCATAAGTTTTAAGACTTAGTCAAAATTTGAGATGAAAATTCCAGTGACACGACGCGATGTCGACGCGTCACGTCGTGTGTTGAAGAATTAGACTCAGTCAGATTTTTAAAGGCAAATTCGAGTACATCAACACGATGTTGATGCGACACGTTGGTTTGATCAACGTGATTAGCGACACGTTATATCAAGTGTGCAGATCTGGTGAAATCTTCCCAAGTATAAAACGAACACATGAGCACAATTCCAAACACTTTTTGCAAGCATAGCAGTGGTGTAAAAGGATAGAATTCTTTCTTTTAGGTTTCTTATTATTTCTTTTGAACTTATTTACTTCAAGATTAATTTTGGGTATGATTAATTACTTATTTTTGATGTTTAATTCAAACATGAGTGGTTAAACACCCTTGTTCTGGGGTTGAGGCCAAGAACATGATTACTCTTTGATATTCTTTATAGTAGTTTCTTTTTGGATTATCATCTGGGTTGTTCTTAATTTCTTGAGCTTACTATTTTGATGAGTGGTCACCATTAGAATAAATCTATATTTCTATGTTAACCCGGGAGGAGAATCGTAGGATAGAATGAAGAAATTAAGAAGAAAGGTTCTTACCCATTTTATAAAATAAGGGGTTTGAATTAGCATCTATGATAGGGATATACCTAGAAGCCTTGTTTGGTTCAATTACAAGAAGATTACTTTATGAATCTAGAAGAATTATTGTATCTCCGCGGGAGTTGTAACTGCATTATTCAATAAATAGAAGATTTGAGGTCAGGAGACCAAAATCGTAGCCTTAACCTTGCGAACCAACAACCCAATAACCAATTAGACTGCTATAAGAATAGAGATTTGTATGATTGTTCAAAAAGCCTCAACCCTGGAATTCTTATCATTATTGTTTACAACCGTTGCTTGCTTTGCTCTAGTCATAAACTTTTAATTCTTATTTATTAATTTACATTTTTATTCTTAATTTCAAAATCATCTTGAAACTTTATAACACTTAATACTCATTGTCTAAAACTAAAAGTTGGTTAAATTTCTAGTTGCTTAGTCCTCGTGGGAATGATATCTGATTGTCTAAATCACTATATTACTTGTACGATCACGTACACTTGCGTGTGCATCTGAGTCACAACAAGTTTTTGGCGCCGTTGCTGGGGACTAGTATAATTAGTAAATGGCTAAATTTTTGGTTTTTGATATTAAGTATTAGTGTTAACAACTTGATCTTAGTGACTGAATTTTTGCAGGTTTAGCTGAATAGAAGACTGGCGAGAGACAAAAATTGGTAGACCCTTTTGCAGAACCAGAACAGATCTTTCAACAAAGGTGAAGAATAGATGAACAAAGAAATGAACCAGTCGATCCAAATATTGGAAATGTCCCACCTCTGGTTATTCTAGTTGTTCCTGCTCAACCTACTGCTAGACCTATTCATGAGGTGGCAATCTCACTCATGAACCATGTGATGAATAGTATTCATAAGCCCAAACTAGGTGGTCAATTTAAATTAAAGCAGAATATAGTGTAATTGCTGAATTCAGCGGGGCAATTTCATGGACTTTCACACGAAGATCCGCAGCAACACATACAAACCTTCTTGGAAATAATGAGTTCTGATTATGTTAGATTGACACTCTTTTTTTCCCTAATGGGGGAAGCAAAAAGGTGGTTACATGTAGAACCAACACTCTCCATCATTTCACGGGAAGATCTATCTTGAAAGTTCCTTATTCGATTCTTTCCATCTAGGTAGACTGCATACTTGAGGAGTGAGATCTTGAGTTTCAGACAGAAAGAAGAAGAGAATCTCTACCAAGCTTGGGAGAGATTTAAGGGTATGCTTAGAAATTGTCCTTACTATCATCATTCCAATGATGTTCTTGTTCATACTTTCATTGAGGGATTGGATCCATACACAAATATTCTCTTAGATTCAGCAACAGGTGGACAGGATCTCAAAAAGACTTATGAAGAATTGTACGCACTGCTGAATCGAATTTCACAAAGGAATCCTAACTGACATACTGATTCAAGGAGCTCTCCTAGGAAGGTTGCAGGGGTTTTAGAGGTAGACCAGTTCACTGCATTACAAGCACATATTGCAGCCATGCAAAATCGTATGATTACTCAGCTTAATAACATAAAGTTAAGAGTTACACAAACAACAGCCGTAACTAATGCAGTCCAATCGGCAAATTCTTGGTGTGAGGTTTATGGAAGTAGTGAGCACACAGTAGATGAATGTTCTGTTAATCCAGATTCTGTCAACTATGTGGGAAATGCAAATCGGTAGGGACAATAAAATTTTGGTAACACGTATAATCCCAACTGGAGAAACCATCCCAATTTCTCATGGGGTGGAAATCAGGCACAGAATGCAAATTAGTACAAGGGACCAGTGCAACCAAATTAATATCCGGCTCAGAACAATCAAGCTACTGCTCAAGCTAGAAATATGGAGGAGTTAATGAAGTAGTTTATGGCTCAGTAAGCATTGTTTGTAGCAGAAATAAAGACTCAACAGACACAGTTTGCAGTGGAGTTGAAGAGTCAACAATTGCTTATGAGAAATCTAGAGTTGCAACTGGGTCAAATTTTAGGAGCAAAGCATACAAGACCTTAAGAAGAATTACCTAGTGATACAGAGATAAATCCTAAGCAGGTGAATGCGGTTACAACAAAAAGTGGGCTGCAAACTAAGGAGACAGTTTAGAAGTAGGTAAGTCCCACAGTCACTGATGATGTTTCTAAAGACAATGCGGAGAAAAAAGTCAAGGAAAAAAGCAGCAAGTGATGAAATTCATATGGAAAAAAAACTCTACCCTTACCCTTTCCTCTAAGGGCAAGGAAGCATCAAGAGGAGGCTAGTTACAAGAAATTCTTAGATCTTCTAAAGCAGGTTCAAGTAAATCTTCCTCTTTTTGACATTCTGTAGAGTGTGCCAAAATATGCAAAATACTCGAAGTATATAGTTGCAAATAAGAATAGGTTGACTAAATATGCTACAGTTGCACTTACTGAGAAGTGCACATCCAAGATTCAAAATAAATTGCCCACGAAGCTAAAGGATCCAGGTAGTTTCACTCTGCAGATTACCATTGTCTAGACCATTAGTGCTCGTGGATTGTGTGATTTGGGGGCTAGCATCAATCTTATGCCCACATCGTTGTACCAGAAGATGGGTCTTAGGAGTCCAAAACCCACTACTATTGTTTTGCAATTGGAAGATAGGTCCCTTGCTAGGCCTGATGGTATTATCGAAGATGTCTTGGTGCAAGTAAGATCCTTAATATTTTTGGTGGATTTTGTAATTCTTGACTTTGAAGATGATCCTATTGTTCCATTTATTTTGGGATGACCTTTCTTAGCAATAGAAAAATCATTAATTAATGTAGCGATAGGGAAAATGACAATGAGAGCACATGATTAAGTGGAGGTTTTTGATGTGTACAAAGCCCTAAAATTGCCATCTATATATAAGAAGTTGTTGGCTATATCTGTTATTGATCTCGAGTCTGATCAGAGGCTGTTATTGATAGATGGTCCCTTAGAGTGAGCTTTGGTAGGTCATGATCTTTATGGATATGTGGAAGCATTAGCGTTTGTCCAAGTCATGAATTTGGCACTTATTAAAATAAGAAAAGTGCCTTTTGAGCCATTAAATAGACCAATTGGTCCATCCCCTAAAGCTTCAATTGATGAAGCTCCAAAATTAGAACTTAAGGTTCTTCCTCCTCACTTGAAATATGTTTACCATGGTGATAATGATACCTTGACTATTATTTTGTCTGCAGGATTATCTGATATGCAGGTACATGAAGCAATGACAGTGTTGAAAATGAGGAAGAAGACGATCAGTTGGCAAATGTTTGACATTACAGGAAAAATCCAGATTTTTGCATGCACAAAATACACATGGAGGAAGGTTTCAAGCCAAGAGTGCAGCAACAATGCATGTGGAATCCAGTGATGAATGATGTGGTGCAAAAAGAGGTTATTACGTGGCTCAATAACTGGATTTTTTATCCAATTTTAGATAGCAAGTGGGTGAGCCCAATACATTGTGTCGCAAAGAAAGATGGGTTGACTGTGGTTACTAATGACACAAATGAGCTAATCCCCACTCATATGGTGACTGGATAGAGAATTTGTATTAATTATCGGATGCTAAATAAAGCCACAAAGAAGGATCACTATCCTATTCCTTTCATTGATCAGATGCTAGATAGGTTGGCAGGGGAGGAGTATTACTATTTTCTTGATGGTTACTCAGGATATAATCAAATCACCATTTCTCCCGAGGATCAAGAGAAGATAACTTTTACTTGCCCATATGGTACCTATGCCTTTATAAGTATGTCCTTTGGACTCTGCAATATTCCTGCGATGTTTCAGAGATGTATGATGGTAATCTTCTACGACATAGTGGAAGAATTTGCTGAGGTATTCATGAACAAATTCTCTATTTATGGTGATTCTTTTGATAAATGTTTGTAGAATTTAGATTGAATCCTAGCTCGATGTGAAGAGACAAATTTGGTGCTGAACTGGAAGAAGTGCCACTTTTTGGTATAGGAAGGAATCGTCCTTAGCCACAAAGTGTCATGCATAGGACTTAAGGTAGATCGGGCTAAAATTGAAGTAATTGAAAAGTTGCCACATCCATTCACAGTGAAAAAAGTGTAAAGCTTCTTGGGGCATGCAAGTTTCTAGAGGCATTTTATTTAAGATTTCTCGAAGATTGCAAGCCCAATGTGCAAACTGTTAGAAAAAGAGGTCAAGTTCGATTTTGGGGCAGATTATAAAGAAGCATTTGAGAAGCTGAAAAAGAAGCTGATTGAAGCACCTATTTTGATTTCTCCGGATTTGGGATTGCCATTTGAATTGATGTACAATGCTAGTGCCACGACTGTAGGAGCTATTTAGGGGCAAAGAAAAGACAAGGTATTTTTCTCTATTTACTATACTAGTAAAGTCTTGAACGATGCCCAAATAAATTATACAGTCACTGAAAAGGAGATGTTAGCGGTGGTGTATGCATTTGATAATTTTAGAGCATACTTGGTGGGTACAAAGGTTATTATTCACACTGATCATGCGACCATCAAATATCTCTTCAATAAAAAAGATGTAAAGCCTAGATTGATCCAGTGGATTTTGTTATTGCAAGAGTTTGACTTAGAGGTTCGTGATCGTAAAGGAGCAGAAAATCAGGTTGCAAACCCTTTGTCAAGGTCAGAAACTCATGATCATATTATTGATGACTCTCTCTGCATTTGGGAAGAGTTTCTAGATGAAAAATTATTGTCTATAAAGGAGTATGAAGTTCTTTGGTATGCGGATATTGTAAATTTATTAGCAAGTAGATTTTATCTTCCTGATAGTATAATTCAACAGAGGAAGAAACTGCTTCATGATTCTCGTGCTTTTATATGGGACGAGCCTTATCTTTTCAAGCAGGTTCTGGATGGTATTATACAAAGATGTGTTTCGGAAGTTGAATTTGCATAAGTACTACAAAAGTGTCATTCATCCCCTTATAGTGGTCATCAAGGGGGTGAAAGAACCACAAGAAAAGTGTTACAATCTAGCTTCTTTTGGCCAACATTGTTTCGAGATGCAGTAGCTTTTGTAAAGAGTTGCGATCAATGCCAAAGTTTGGGAATGATTTTAAGGCATCATGAGATGTCTCTAAACAACATCCTAGAAGTGGAAGTATTCGATGTTTGGGGGATTGATTTTATGGGACCATTCCTACCATTAAATAGTAATTTGTACATCATAGTGGCGGTTGATTACGTATCTAAATGGGTGGAAGATGTAGATTGTCCTACTAATGATCCAAGAGTAGTGCTAAAGTTCGTAAAGAAGTAAATATTTTCTAGGTTTGGCACTCCAAGAGCTATAATCAGTGATAGAGGTATGCACTTTATTAACACTTGGTTCAAGAATCTTTTATCTAAATATGGTGTTAGGCACAAGGTGAATACTGCGTATCATCCATAAATGAGTGGACAAGTTGAGGTCTGCAACCGAGAGATTAAGCAAATACTGTAGAAGACTGCTAATGGGCAATGAAAGAATTGGGTTGAGAAGTTAGATGATGCACTATGGGTATACCAGATAGCTTATAACACACCTATAGGTATTTCCCCATATCGTTTATTCTATGGGAAAGCATGTTATTTACCTGTTGAGTTGGAGCATCAAGCTTATTGGGCTGTTAAAAAGTTGAATCTTGAGATTAAAGCTGCGGGAGAAAAGAGATTATTGCAGCTCATTAAATTAGATGAATTTCGTCTCAATGCTTATGAGAACGCAAAACTTTACAAGGAGAAAACCAAGAGATGGAATGATAGATAGATTCAAGATAGAGTGTTTGGACTCGGACAACTTGTTTTGCTATTTAATTCGAGATTAAAGTTATTTCCGAGAAAATTGTGGTCTAAGTGGTCTGGGCCTTTCAGAGTAGTACAAATGACACCTCATGGAGTGGTTGAATTGTGGAACAAAGAGAAGATTGAGAAATTTCTAGTGAATGGACAATGTGTGAAGCATTACTGGGCTGATCATGGAGACAAGCACAACGTGTCCATCACTTTTGCTGAGGAGTGAGACTGAGCTAAGTCGTTCCACGATGTAAAATAAGGCGCTGTATGGGAGAAACCCATAAATGTAATGTAATAGGTATTTTAATTTTTAGTTGTTAAGGACAAAAAGAAAAATACAAAAAGATAAGTCATACCACGACTGAAAATAAGGCGCTGTGTGGGAGTCAACCCACTTTTTCTTACATGATTTTGTTGTTTTTGGTTGATGTGTAGAAATAAGAAACATGGTGGAGATAGAGAAGATGAGAAGAGGGTGAACGTCGACCTTTGAGTAAGTAAATAGGTGATTCATGGTAAGAAAAAGGTAAGGGGTAAGAAAAGATGCCTCAAAATATGAGAAATCTGGCCTTAGAAAATTTTTGGGATGCAATTTCTTGTGGACCGATGCTAAGTCGATGCATCGCATTGATATGCATCATGTCCATACTTAGAAAATTTTTTCAAGGCTATTTCCAGTGAACTAACGCAATGTCAACACGTCGCGTCAGTCTTGCAATGCGTTACTCATCGCGCCGCATTGGAGATCATCCAGGTAACACTTGGAGTGATTATTTAATACAACTTCCAGTGTGTCAATGTGGACTAGACACATCGCGTCGACTGTGCCAGTCGGTAAAAGTTAAACCTAATTTACCCCCTCTATAAATACAACCACTCACCTACTTTCACTTCCCCTCTCCTAAACCCTAGCAGCCGCCACTAAATTCTCCTAACCTCAAAATAAATCCTTCCATTTAAATTACTTGTGGTGCTAAGAAACAATCTTCCTTTTCCTTTTCTTAAGAAAATTCAAGGTAAGTTTTCCATTTTTTTTATTTGTCTAAGTTGTCATTAGTTAATAGCATGATTTGATTTATTAGTGACTTATGATATATGAAGTGGCCTAATCTTAATTTGTGGAACTTAGAGTATAAATGACATGCATACCAAATTAGTGATACTGATTGGTGCGATTGAGTGGTTTAAACTAAATTCGAGTAGAAGAATCTTTGTGAGTAGCATTTTGAGGATTGATGATATATGAACCTTGGGGTCCAAAATGATGTTATTATCTTGTTACGTTGTTAGTCTATCTGTGTGATTTATGATGAGTGGGGACAGAATAATATTGTTTTTGTGCTTGCTCTAGTTGAAATGATAAATTGCACCTCGAATTGAATTAGTTTCTACATAGATGAGCTGTGTAGCTGAAAATTGCTGCGAATTTAAGTCAATTTGGGGTGTTAAAATTCATTACATGATAGCAACTAAGTGCGGGTGACTTCCGAGCTACACCGCCTTAGTGTTAGCTATTAACCATTACATGGAGTGTTATTGAAGTGAGAATATGTTTAACATAGTGAATGTGCTCATGTGAAACTATTGAAGAAAGATCCCATGTTCATGATATGGAGTTATTTCTGTGAAAATTATTAATTCATTAGTCATTGAGCTGAGATTGTGAACTGTGACAACTCATAAATATCTTTTTGTGTTTAATGCTGAATAACTGATAATGGTAATTGTCTTGAACAAGGGAAGTCTGAGTACCTTGAGCCCCTCTTTTATGAACCGATGCTAGCAACTAAATGTGGGGTTAATTTTACACTTAGTGGTTGCTAGTTCTGAAGGTGTTTGCTTTTTGTGTTTGTGGGCTGTTATGATTAATAGGTTCAATGTCGAGTAGCCATCAATAATAAAGAAAAGGGAAGAATATAGTTGGTACGTCTGAGCCCAGGCATAAGAGGAGTTGTCAAGCTGATCGTGTTCCCTCAGCCCTACATGTTCCTAGGGGTCAAAAGAGGTTTGGGACTAAGGCTGTGGTTCAAGCAGGGAAAAAATGTTATTCTTAGCATAAAGAGTCAAAATATTCAGCCGATCAATTCATTGATAGGGCAAGCCTGATGAAAGAATATACATCTATGGTGTGAAGAATAGAGGTGCAACGCATGAATTTCCTATTTGAGTAGCTAGCTGAATGCAACTTATGCCTAGTGAGTGAATTCTACGTGAATTAGAACCCGAAAAACTCTGAGGTTGAGGTACGTTGTCATGTGATCACTTTTACTACTAATACTGTGAATGAGCTGCTAGGTACACCCTTTGTGGATGCGGAGCCATTGAAGAGGATGATTATTGAGCCACCATATTAGCACATCCGTCATCTTCTTTGCGACACTCATTCGACAACTAGGTGGATTCGCCACAAAGAGGGTGGTACTCATGTGTAACTCCCATTTGCTCATTTGAACAGGGAGGCTCGTTTATGGGCTAAAATTATCTATGCCTGCCTTTTTCATGGTACGTATTTGATGGAGGTGACTCATGATAGGGTGTGTATCATCTATGCTCTGATGAGTGAAGATGTGGATTTGAATATTGGTGCCATTATCTTTTCGGCAATGAGAAAGACCTAATTTTTAGGGGGTCATAGATATGGTTTTGGTGGGCTGCTGACTAGATTTTTGAGGCAGCCGGGTGTGCCCGAGGAGGAGGTGGATTATAGACTACCTGTTGGTCATAGGCTATTGGATTTTTCTTACACTAAGGGAACTTCTCCGCATGGTGTGAATTTGACTATGCCCAAGCATCAGGCTCGGAATGATGAGATCACAGTTTGTATGTATGGGCTAACTATATTGCAACTGAAGACTGGGGGGCATCCAACCACCCAACAAGAGATTCGTGCGGTTGAGTTGGACTACCCACTAGGACCTCATGCCCAAACTATGTTGCAAATTGGCCCAGATTTTGATGAGCCATTGGATGATGACTCCCCACGGACGAGGAGAGGTACATGGGTAATTCTGATGAAGAGTCTATAGATGAGGAGCAGTCATATAATGGTGATTTAGGTGATAACTTTGGTAACGATGATGGTGATGATGGTGATGATGTGATGGCTATAGTGACATTTTTGACTGAGCAGGGAGTACGACGCCACCCTGCCTTGTGCTTATTGCTAGCAGTGGGACAGTGTTATGTTTAAGTGTGGGGTGGTTGGTCTTTGACCTTCATCTTTATCTTCTTCATCTTTAATTTCTGAACTATGTTGGGTTTTGGTTGAACAATTTCTATTTCTGATTTTATGTTTTGTTGGGTTTGTAAGTTGACATTATTGCCTTTTTCGGCAACATTATTATCTTTTTTGGCAAATTTTGTTTAAATTGTTTGTTTTATTTTTACCCTTCGTGGTAATTTTCAAATTACAGTAATTATGTGTGCCCTTTTTGGCAATTTTGGTTTTGCAATGTCATAGTTAGTTTCCTTCCCCTATGATAGATGGATGACGACCGTCTTAAGGGGAGTACGTCTTTAGAAGCTGAGAAAATGATAGGACCCCTATTGCTACTTTTGAGAAATGCTGTATGTTGGGCAAGATGTTTTATTTTGTGACTATAAATGCAATTGTGTTGAAACAATAGAATGAGATATTTTTAGATATTAAATCCCAACAAGTGTAGTTCAATTTGATTAGCTTAATATTGAATTTGATAAAGAGCAATATCAGAAACCTTAAGGATCTGACTTGATTCTTAGCATGCACTGAGTGAGTGAGTATTTGATTATATTCTACATATATAGGAATGACTAAAGCTTGCCCTGTGTGTTTACAAAGCGAAAGAAAGGGTGTTGGGTGTAGGAAGTGATTTAGGCATTTCTTTGTTAACCAAATTGTAAAGACTTTATTTACCTACACTTGTGCATATCCTTAGTTAGCCTTGTTGAGCCTATAGCCTGATTTCTTTGGTAGCGTTATCCGTAGCCACATCCTTTCTTTGGTAAACCTTTATTTGATCCATAGTTCCTAAGCGCTTTAAATACAAATAATGGAATAAGAGGGGAATGTGAAATTAAGAAGGAAAAAGGTGAAAGTGAAGCTCTAAAGAAGAGTTCATTGTCTATTTAATTGTGATGGTTAGGAGTAAGGAAAAAAATATGATGAAAGTTTCAGTTATAGTTGCTCAATTTTTGTTATAATGAACCTTTTTTGGCCCTGGTCCGTTTAGGACAATGTGCACCTTAACCGAGGCAAATCGCTTAGGTTGAGGGTGGCTACTATAGGGGTGCGTAACAAGAATTGGGGTGTGAAGAAAAGCTGAGAATTGAATTATGATATAAAAAGAAAAATACTCCTACTGTAGTGTTGTTAATGTTCTAAGAAAAATATTGGGGTGAAACAATGGATGTGTAAAGATAATGAAATGAAAATTTGGGTTGATAAAACATGATTTTGATTGAAGATGGTTATGTATTAAAGTTCTTAGGGGGATTAGTCACTATTTCCCAAATAGTTCCTACTCGTCCCCTAGCCTGCATTACAACCATGAAAGACCTTATTGATCCTACATTTAAACGTCCGACTATTAGTGGAGTATTATACTAAGGGCAAGCTTATGGTTCATTACCCATTATGTATGAATTCTTTGTTGAGAGTGAGTGATTGAATTTTGATATTCCCCTCATGATCAATAGTGAAAAATTATTAGTGATAAGGGGAAAACTTTCTTGTTGTAAGGATGCATGCGGATTAAAGTTTTGATTACTTATTGTGTTGCTTGATTGCGCGCTTTGATTAAGTTTGTGAACGAATTGAATGTCACTGTTGGGATGATGAAGTCTGAAATAAAGTGTTCATGTGCCCAACGCTAGCAGGATTCATAGGTTGTAATTAAAAGGTTTGCTGATTGTGTTGCTTGAAGTTGTTCAAGGACGAACAAGGTTTTAAGTGTGGGGTGGTGATCTTGGGCATATTTATATGTCCAAAAATTGCTATTCACCCATATTTGGACTTGTTTTGAGAATAAAAATTGTGTTAATTATATTGAATTGTGAGCTAAATTGTGTTTCATGGCTAACCGATATGATTAGAGATACAGGGTAAATTTCCCATAGATTTGGATGAAAATTAGATACATATCATGAAGATGTGAAAGACCATACTGATCAAGTACAAGAACATGTGTAGATGCACGAGAGCAAGGATAAAAGAAAGGAGCTGAGGAATTATGAGAGTGAAGAGAAGCGATGGAGTAAAATTCTAGTGATGCGACTGGTAAAAGTTATGCCTTAGCCTAAATTTCATGAGCAACTTCCAGTGCATCGACGTGAAATTAACGCATCGTGTTGATGCATAAGTTTTGAGACTTGGTCGAAATTTGAGATGACAATTCCAGTGACACGATGCGATGTCGACGCGTCACGTCATGGGTTGAAGAATTAGACTTAGTCAAATCTTTAAAGGCAAATTCCAGTACATTAACGCGATGTTGATGCAATGCGTTGGCTTGATCAATGCAATTAGCATCGCGTCGCGTCAAGTGTGCTGATCTGGTGAAGTTTTCCCAAGTATAAAAGAAACACGTGAGCACAATTCCAAACACTTTTTGCAAGCATAGCAGCGGTGGAAAAGCATAAAATTCTTTCTTTTAGGGTCCTTATTATTTCTTTTGAACTTATTTACTTCAAGATTAATTTTGGGTATGATTAATTACTTATTTTTGATGTTTAATTCAAACATGAGTGGCTAAACAGCCTTGTTCTGGGGTTGAGGCCAAGAACATGATTACTCTTTGATATTCTTTATAGTAGTTTCTTTTTGGATTATCATCTGGGTTGTTCTTAATTTCTTGAGCTTACTATTTTGATGAGTGGCCACCATTAGAATAAATCTATATTTCTATGTGAATTTGGGAGGAGAATCGTAGGATAGAATGAAGAAATTAAGGAGCAAGGTTCTTACCCTTTTTATAAAATAAGGAGTTTTAATTAGCATCTAGGATAGGGATATACCTAGAAGCCTTGTTTGGTTCAATTGCAAGAAGATTACTTTATGAATCTAGAAGAATTGTTGTATCTCTGCGGGAGTTTTAGCTGCATTATTCAATAGATAGAAGATTTGAGGTCAGGAGACCAAAATCGTAGCCTTAACATTGCGAACCAACAACCCGATAACCAATTAGACTGCTATAAGAATAGAGATTTGTATGGTTGTTCAAAAAGTCTCAACCCTGTAATTCTTATCATTATTGTTTATAGCACTTGCTTGCTTTGCTCTAGTCATAAACTTTTAATTCTTATTTATTAATTTATATTTTTATTCTTAATTTCAAAATCATCATGATACTTTATAACACTTAATACTCATTGTCTAAAACTAAAAGTTGGTTAAATTTCTAGTTGCTTAGTCTTTGTGGGAACGATATCTGATTGTCTAAATCACTATATTACTTGTACAATTATGTACACTTGCGTGTGCGTTTGAATCGCAACATAAAACATACTATTTAGACTTAGGAGGATATGATAAGGGTATGTGTGATTGATTTTAAGGGAAGTTGGGTTGATCATTTGCCTCTTATCGAGTTTTCTTACAAGCATAGGTATCTAATGGCTCCTTTCTAAGCTATTTACAATAGAAGGTATAGATCTTATATTGGGTGGTTTGAGGTAGGTGACACTAGGTTATTTGGTCCTGAATTGGTTCACCATGCCATGGAGAAGGTGAAAGTGATTATAGAAAGACTTAAGACTGCTCAAAGCCACTAGAAGTCTTATGAGGATGTGATGCTAAGGGATTTGGAGTTTGAAGTAAGTAATTAGGTGTTCTTGAAGGTTTCTCCTATGAAAGAAGTCATGGGGTTTGGGAAGAAGGTGAGCTCGATCCCCATTATATTGGTCCATATTAGATTTAAAGGAGAATTAGGAATGTTGCTTACGAGTTAGATTTACCAGCGAGTTTGGCATCTATTCATCCTATTTTCTATGTGTTTATGCTAGTAAAGTGTGGGTAATCCTTCTATGAGTTCCTTCTCTATCTTATTTTGATTATAAGAATATGACTATAAGGGAATAGGTCCCTGGATGTTTAAGGCAATCTTACAACTGTCATGCGTCTGAATAGTTTTGTCCTCTTGTGTAACAAATTGCGTAGGTGTTGCTTGTACTATTCAAGACACCTGTTCCAATTATATTTCAATCCTAATCATCACTCATCTATAAAAAGGAAAGAATGATTCTTCATCAAGTAGTTTTTTCAAATCAAGAAAGCTAATGAGAGTAAAAGGCAAAACCTCAATATTAAATATTGCTTAAGTTCTCATTTATTGTTTGTACTGAAATAGCGAATGTTATTGAGTCCAGTTTGAGTCTGTAAATGAATTACTCATTTTATAAGAGTAATTTTTTTTCTTCTTGTTTTGAGAGTGCTTTAGGTAAAGTTGCCTAAGCTTGAAACTGGTTAAAGTTAACCAGTGTTGAGGAGTCTTGGCAGAATTGTCAAGTTGAGGTTGTAGTTGAGTTACTACAAGCAGGAGGAGCCTAGAGTTAGGTTCAAGTTTGATTATATAATCAAGAAGTTGATTATAGTGACATTTTGATAGCTTGTGAGGGTAATCCATGTGTTTTCCTCCCTTGATCAAGGGGGTTTCCATGTTAAATCTTGTGTTCTTTAAGTTTCTTGCATTGTGTTGTGTTCCTGGTTAAATTACTTCTTGATTGCCTGTGATTGATTTTGAAGGACCTGGTCCCTCACAGTGTGGTGCAACCCCTAGGGTTCCAAAAATTAGTATCAGAGCTAGTACGCTCTAAAAGGTTCACACCTAGAGTGATTTGGTTAGCATGACTGCTCTACTTAACCTGGAAGAAGGGTAATCTACCACTATTCCACCTAGATTTTATGGGCATACTATGGGTGGTGGAAAAACAAGATATTTTACTTCATTATGGCTGAGGATAGTGAGCTGATGGACATAATTCTTGATGGTACTCATGTTCTTGTTAGAGAAGTCAAAGAAGGAGAATTTACAAGAATGGTTTTCAAAAACAAAAAAGAGTTTAATGATGAAGATAGAAAAAAAATTGAGAAACACTACAAGGCCAAGGAACTGATAGTGTGTGGTATTGGACCTAATGATATTATAGGATCTCAGCCTGTGAAAATACCAAGGATATCTAGGATTGCTTGAGGACTTGTCATGAAGGTACCACTGATGTGAAGGATTCAAAATTATATATATTGACTACTCAGTATGAAACCATTACCAAGAAAGAAGGAGAAACAATTCAAGAAATACATACAAGATTCATTCTAACACAAATGAGCTTAACTACTTGGGAGAAGTGATTTCATTTTATAAAAGGTGAAAGATTCTTGGTGTTCTTCCAAAGTATTGGAAAAGCAAAGTGAATGCAATAACTGAAGCAAGAAACCTGAAGACCCTCACTATGGATGAAGTGATTGGAAATTTAAAAATCCATGAGCTCAAGAAGGATCAAGGGCTGGTAAAGTATAAAGTAAAAAGGGAAAAATCCCTGGCATTGAAGTCTTACAAACATGATTCAACATAAGAGGACACTGATGTTACCTATTTGGCAAAAAAGGATATTTAAATCCGTGAGGAAGAGTGGTCAGTTCCAAAGAAGAGAAAGCAACAACAAAAGAGGAAGCAATGTTGAAGTGTGTCACAATTGTGGAAGTCCTGAGCATTTCATTAAGGACTATCCAATGCACAAATTAGATTATTAGGAGTATCTCAAGACTGGAGGTGACAAGGAAAAGAATACGGACCAGGTTCTTGAAATTTCAAGAAGGAAGGAAGTAACTGAGTATGCAGTAAAGCAAGCCATGGCAGCATGAGGAGATTTTTCGAGGATATCTGATAAAGATGAGAAGTATGGAGATGTTTCTATGCTAGTTGTGGAAAATATTCCAGTTATATATTATTCCTTGTTTGCATTTATTGAAAACACAGAAGATGAAAAAAATGAGGTAACTCTCTCTAATATTAAGGGAATCCTAGATAACTACACTGCTAGGAAAATAAAATGGCTTGCGAGTGTGTTGATAGACTCAGCATATGAACTAATTACTGAGAAGATTGCCTTAGAGGAGAAAGTGGAGAAACAAAAGCATGAGTTTATTTCCTTAACTCTTCAGCTATCTGAAACTGAAGAAACAATCACTAAATTGAAATCTAAAAATCTGAGTGGTATGAGTCAACTGAAGGAGGCAAATAATTTAGATGGTAAAAAAAAGAAGGAAACTCCAAGGATTTATATTTATCTTGAGGAGAAATTGAGGGATTCTCAGAAACACCTTATATCTTCTCTTCACAAAAATGAAGAGTTAGAAAGGTACCTGGTCCATTTGAGAGAAGAGCTCAACATGTCTCTTAAATGGATTGTTTCTTCCAAGATTCTTTATAATTTGACTAGTTAGGGTGTTAATGATGGAAAAGACTTGGGCTATCAAGGAGAATTCTAACCTATTGGGTCTCAAGGGAAGACTGTCAATAATGTTAGAAACAAAGGACACAAACTCCTATGCACTCATTATGGAAAAGATGGGCACACTAAGGAAAGTTGTCAAAGATGGATGAAAGAAAGAATGAATGGTCTCAGATATGGTCACTAGGAGAATACAAAACATAAGGGCTTCAAGTCTTTGAAAATAGTAAAAAGGAACTCTCTACCTAGATGGTCCAAGAAGGATTTAATCAAACCATTGTCTTTCTATTAGGAATTCAAACTCAAGTGGGTTACGAAATCTAACAAGCGATCAAGGTTCTAGGTATGAGAAAGGGGATTGCAGGTAGGAATGGGTTATTAATAGTATATGATCAAAGCTTAATTTTAGAAGGTCTGACTATATTCTCTCTCTCAAGACACTTAAAGTCGAGGTGTCTCATTTTGAAATAGTTGATTTCAAAGAACCTGGTCCACTGCAGATGGTAGCTGAAATTTACAAGACAAGAACTCATTTGAGCAAAGATAAAGGGTTAGTGATGCTGAGATGATGGGAAAAAGGCTGGAAGATGCAGATAAGAAGAAGTCATGATTCCCAGAGACCTAGTCCATAAAAAACGCATCTAAGAAGGAGAAGATTCAACAACTTGAATAAAATTAAGTTTGACTTGCACTGAGGACTAGTTCTAAAATAAAAAGAGGTGTGCAGAGGCTAAAGCATGGATTGATCAAACTAACCTGACCTAACACGTGAATTAGTGTCTCTCTTTAAATTTGTCTATGATAAGGCAACATGTATCCTTGTTAGAATAGGTACATATGAGTCTAACTCAGTACTATACCTTAGCAGGTATACACCCATGAGAACAACTTAGAAAGTGGACAAATATGGAGTGCACAAATTTGAAGATTCACTCAAAGCAAAAGGAAAGGGACCTGGTCCCAACTCTCAGGTTAGTACCTATACATGATGCTTAAATAATCATAAAATATTGTTTGAAAAACCATGTATTTTTCCTTATCTAAAGCCTTAAATTCTTTTGCAAAATAAAGAGTTGCACTTATTAGCTTCAAACATACCAGTTCAAAAGGAATAACATTTAATGATGTTGGTCACCTCTCAAAATTGCTAAATCAAACTTTTTTCCATTATTCTTCAACTAATCCAATTTATCTTCCTAAATCGACAATCTTCTCTAAACAAAACTGTTTCTAGTTCATCTCTCTCTTCTAAAGTCAAATAGATGATATTACTACCTCCTTAAACCCACTAAAAACCCTGAAGTAGATAAAACTCCAGAAGATCAAAATAAACATACCCAAATTGAACACCTTGATTCTTCAAAAATCAAAACTATGGAAAACATCACCTTGAATTACCAACAACTACTTGAGCCAATTCTTCTAACTGAATCTTCCTTAGAAAGATTTGAACCCATAATCGAGTCAATCTCCATTAAACCCTCTTAATCTTAGAAATTTATGCTTAGCTAATCATGATAGAGAGTCCAAACCAAGGGTTTGGTTAACTAATAGAACAAGAAATTTCTCAACCTTAAACTCTCTCTTCTCCAGGAAATTCAAAACTACCTAAAAATTTCTAATTTTCTAGGTCATCTAAAAATTTTGAAAAATTTGAACCCTCTGAAACACAATAAGCACCTGATTCTCCTACACCCTCAGATTCAAACCCTATTTTTTCTTAGTTATTTTGTTAAGAAATTTCAGAAAAAAGGATTGATCTTTCCTGTAATGAGAGCTGGGTAGCTGAGAATTTACTTCTTCTTGTATATGACTCCAAGGAAAGCTCAGTTAATAGAGAAGAATAGGAAGTAGGTGATAAGGATAAAGTGAATAAGGGAAGAGATATATTATTACCTCCAAATGAGAAGGATGAGGATGAATTGCCTTTGAGATGGTCGGTAAAGAAACTAAGATGAATTATAGGTAAGGAGAAAGTGGTAGACTCTAAGGTAAAAGTTATTAGATCCTATACTACAAGATGTTCTAAAAGAAAATGTTGGAAGATGTAATGCAGGCTAAAAAGACACCATCCATGAAAAGAATAAGGATCAAGAAATCTATTGCAGTAGAGGAGAAAGAAAATATTGAAGTTGTAGAGGTTGAAAGAGGGGAGGACATAGATTCAGGGGTTTCTACCGCTACCAAGGGAAGAAAAAAGGAAGCTCAGGTTGATGAGAGGACCTGGTGCTCTAAGTCAAAGTCTGGTAGCCCTACTGGAATAAGGTAAAAACACATTGCTGTCAAGAAAAGGTAAGACTCTAAGGGACCTGGTCTCAAGAAGAGAAAAAATATTGAAAAAGAAGAGCAAAGTAGTGATACCAAAAGAAATAAAAATGAAGAGGAAAAAAAACATGTCTAGATAAAGAAGGATTGGGAACCTGAGAACACAGAAGGTTTTATCAGGAAGAGTTTTTGATCCTAGAATTTGAGAGAAGCCTGGGATGAAAAAATTGGTTGAGCATGTTAGGAACTAAGGATGGATACATCTAATTAAGGAATTAATGCCTATGGTTATTGAAAATAAAGTTAGAGAATTCTATTGTTCTATAGATTTCTCAAAAGATGGACTAAGTCTAAAAGCCTAGGTGCAAGAGAAGCCTATCAATCTGGATGAAGAATAATTAGGAAAGATCTTGGATGTTCCTGTTATAGGTTTGAGGACAATTATGAAGAAACAACTTTGAAGTGAGTTTATGATCAATGCATTAAAGGTAGGAGGGAAATCTATAGCTGCAGTGAAAAAGAAATTCCTGATAAGTGAGTATCAGTTGGTATTTGAATTCATCAACTAGGTCCTATTGCCAAGATCTAAAAAAGAATAACTGCCTCTGGTGTTGACCTATTTTTGATTGAATGCTTGAGCAAGTTTGAAATGATAAATTTTCCTACTCTAATGATAGAGCATATACATAAAGTGCTTCATGAAAAGAAAGTCAAACATGGAATGCCATATAGACATCTCTTGAAAAAGGTGTTTGAACATTATGGTGTGGATGGAACTAAGGGAACATGTGGAACAACGAAGCAGATGTTCATTCTGACAACTCTTATGGAGAATAAATGCAAAGAGGGCAAAGCTGGATCGGTGTCTCAAGTATCTGAGTTGCTAGCTATTTAAGAAAGGTTAGTCAAGAAAATGGAGGATTTAAGGATCAAGTTGGCTGCTAAAAAAATTGAGATAGTGCACCTGAAGTTGCAGAATCAGAAGTTATCTTTTGAGGGACCAGGTGCCACTGATGAATTTGCAGTTGAAAATGCAAAACTCCAAGTAAAAGTGGCAGAACTAACTGGAGAAGTTCAAGTATTGCATTCTAAAATGAAGGTCCTCACCAAAAAGTTATTAGATGCCCACAATGATAAAAATGCAAGAATGAAGATGCTGCATAAGTTCTTTCCCCCAAACCCTCCTCTACCTAAGCCCCTATTATCCTTGTCCTTTCATCAATCCTGTGTTAGTCTCATATTTTGCTTATTATGTTGGATCTAGAAGAAAGTTTATTTTATATGTTACTTTGGTATGATTGTGCTGGTACTGACTTTTATTTTATGAATGAATGAATCTTGATTTGTGTGTTACATCTGTTCTTTATTTTAAAAGATATTTTTCTTGTTAGTGTTTCCCCAGTGGCCATAAGTTAACTAACCTATGATTATTTTACTCCAAGTTTTCTGTTATTTTTTTTAGTGATGCCAAAAAAGAGAGTACCGACTTCATGTATTAAGGACCAGGTGTGTGCGTTTAAGAAATGTACTGATAATGTTAGGGACTAGGTACCAAGTACAACACATGTGTGATGATGTGTTTGAGTCAGGAGGCATAGTGACAGAAAAAAGTATACAAATATACTAAATGACCAATGGTGCATGATGACAGGGGGAAGTAATTGAATGTTGATAGAAATCGATAACAAGGGACTGGGTCCCTATGTTGTATGATGATAGAAGCATGATGATTAAATGATAGGGTGAACATTCATCTTCAGCAGTGGTAATCACACTTATTAAATATGATGAATATGTATTGATTCTCTAAACTCTGTGGTTGGTTTGTCATCATAAAAAAGGGGAACAATAATTATATCTTATTTTGATGATGAGTAGATGACTACAAGAGACCAGGTCCCTGGATGTTCAAGCCAACAGTACAGCTGGCATGTATCTACACAGTTTTGTCCTCTTGTGTAACAAATTGTGCAGGTGCTTCTTGTACTATTTAGGAAACCTGATCCAATTATATTTCAGCCCTAATCATCACTCATTTATAAAAGTAAAAAGATGCTTCTTCATCAAGTAGTTTTTGCAAATTTAGAAAGCTGAAGAGAGTAAAAGGCAAAAACTAAATATACAATATTGCTCAAGTTCTTATTTAATGTTTGTGGTGAAATAACAAATGTTCTTGAGTACATTTTAAGTCTGTAAATGAATTACTCATTCTATTAGAGTAATGCTTTTTCATCTTGTTTTGAGAGTACTTTAGGTAGAGTTTCCTAAGCTTGAATTTGGTTAAAGTTAACCAGTGTTGAGGAGTCTGGATAGAGTTGCCAAGTTGAGGTTGTAGTAGAGTTACTACAAACAGGAGGAGCCTAGATTTAGGTTCAAGTTTGAGTCTATAATCAAAAGGTTGATTATAGTGAACTTTTGAGAGCTTGTGAGGGTAAGATGTGTTTTTTTCTCCCTTGAGCAAGGGGTTTACATGTTAAATCTTGTATTTTTTAAGTTTTCTGCATTGTGTTGTGTTCCTTGTTAAATTACTGCTTTATTACCTGTGACTGATTTTCAGGGACCTAGTTCCTCACAATGTGGTGCAACCCCCAGGGTTCCAATAGTGCCTGTTGAGGATGTAGGAGCTATGAATTCTTTATTATATGAGGAAGTCCTGGATGAAATATTGGATAGGAAAGTGTGTAGATTGAGGACAAAAGATGTAGCTTCGATGAAGGTTCTTTGGAGAGACCAAAATATAGAAGAAGCTACATGGGAAGCTGAAGAAGACATAACGACCAAGTATCCATTCTTGTTCTCAATGTCGGATGAAGATGCTTAAGGTATGATTTCCAATTGCCCTCCTATTATATTTCAAAATTATCCTTGGGTTATACTGTGTTATTTCTATTAATGTGCAAAAGGAATCCTAACTCCTCATTCGGGGATGAATGATCCAAAGGGAGGGATAATGTAATGCCCCACAAAATTTCAACCATTTTATTTTTTACCCTCCCGCATGCATAATGTCAATTTTTGACTTGAATTATGTTAAGAGATGTTAAAAGGGTGTTTCGGGAAAGTTTCAAAATTTTTGGAAAGGGTTCGGGGCCATTTTGGAACCTTAAGGCAGTAAGCCTCTGCGATAAAGGCATGACACAGTGGCTAACCTCCACAATATGGGCGTGGCATGAAGGTTAACCTCCGCAATAACAACATTTTTGGCTAATTTTTATTTTTTTCACTTGAGGTGAGGGACTTTTGGTCATTTTATGCCTCGTACGACATTTAAGTACCAAATAACCCCCTTTCCTTCAGTTTTTAAAGATCAAACTCCACTATTTTATTCTTTAACTCTCCACCCAAGAAATCTAAAAGGTTTTACAGACAATTCACCATTCAAGCCCCAAACTTTAATTCTCTTTAATTTCTTGATCATTTCAGTCTTGTCTCTCATTTCCTAAATTGTATTTTATGTTGTGGCATTTATTTAACCATTATTTATGTGATTTTAATTGTCGGGTTTGACATTGGGTTGAGGCCTTTTAATGGTTATTACTTGAATTATTTTCCCATGATTTAAATGTGTTGTTTATGTATGAATTAATCATTTTTAGGATTAAACGGGTGTTTTGTTATGAGGATTGGAATGGGGAACATGGGTTTCCTCAATCTGATGAAATTTGGCTTGATAATGGAATTAACCATAACCCACTTTACTATCTTGGTTTTAAATATAAGGATTCATATAGTTTAACGTATTTTTTAAACCCATTGCATTGCATTAAAGGATAAATAGATAAATATGGTTTTGGAATGACCTTTATGGACATGGTTTTGAATTTAAATGGAACTTTAGAGTCAAACAGTTATATGGACTTGTTTTTCATATTTGAATTAGTTTACAAGCATATTGGGATGACGATACCATGTTAGAAAATGCCTTAATAAAGACTCCTTGGTTATTGGTTGGGTTATGTGTAAACTATTTTAATTCGGGTTTAATGATTATTTATAGCTCACCGTGAAGGTGTATTCCCTGGGGGACCAACACTAGAAACCACATTTGCCAGAAAATAGGCCTATGTGATCGTGTGTACACTTTATTTTGGATGGCTATCACCTTGGTGTCTTTAGCCTTTCTTCAGTTTCCTCGGTTCATGCAGCTAACATGCACTGGGGCCCTTTCAGTAGGAGAAGCTAAACCTATATAGCCCGTCGGTGCTTTTAGTATGGAGCAAGCTTCACAGTTCAGGATAATGGTTTAAACTCTCATGTTCATGACCCTTGTCCTTATCTTGATATCTTATATATGTATATATAAATATTGTTCATGTGGTTCTTGAATGATTTTGGTAATGGCATTATTTTATCTCTTACCTTGAGTTACATACCAGTGCTCGCCCTACTGGCCATCCCTGTATGTTTCATCATTCCATAATGTAGGGTTCGAAGGATTTTTTGTTACTCATGTACAATATTAAGTAGTGTGGTATGTGTATTGAATCTGTTGTGAAGTAGTGAGCCTCTATATTTTGACAGACTCAATCATTTTATTTATTTTTTATTGTCTTAGTACTTTTGCCTTCTTTATGTCATGGTCAGGGGCATGACCCAATTCAGTTGGTATTCTTATTTTAGAGGCTTTCGTGGACATGATTGGTATATCAATGGCATCTTGTCTTGATTGCTTACATTTTCTTTTGGTATCATTTATCTATCATTAAATTTGTTGGCTTTCACTGTATATATTTATGTGATCTTGAGGTACGGCTAAGGGGGTTGTCTCCGGCCAAGGATGGGCTCGAGATTTTCTATCACTTCTAGGCCTGGGTTTAGGTCATGACAGTCTAGAAATTTTTTCCTTACAAGTTAGGAACATTAAAGCATAGTTAGAGCTATTCTAGAAAGACGTTCTACCTCCCGATGGCTGAATTTTCTTGCATCTCATGGTTTACAAGAATTCTATCCAATCTTTCAAAGATTCAGTCATTACCTACTCTACTATTTGATGTTTCCAAAATTATTCCACTGATCAAAGTATCAAGGGATTGTTGACCAAATATATAATCCAACAAGGTTAAGGTCAATCCATAGGGAATAGGTCAAAGCATCAATCAAGATATCTGTATAAGTAATCACTAACAATCTCTAGTAAAAAGGGGTTTTTGTAAATCAAATATAAATAGTAATAGTTGTTGATTTATTGAATCTGTAATTATTGTGAGAGAAGCACTATGACTGTGTTTCTCGATAATGTTATGACTCTGCTGGTTCTTTGTACTTAGCAATCTCTTGTGGTGACCGGCATGCAGAATTGATAGGTTATGTTCATCTAAATGACTATGTTACACCCCTATAGATTACTATCCCCAATCACAAAGATTTATGTCTCATTGGTTTTGCATTTCTAATCCCTATCATTGATCCCGTGTTAGTCTATCCCGGATTATCGACTCAAGATCTAAATAAATGGAGGTTGATAGCTCCAAGTCTTATTATTGATTTTATTTTCCCATCCAATACCCTTGCTAAAGTTTAGAGTAGAAATAAGGTGGGTACTTACATTACGCACTGTCAGAAAGTAATCAATCTGAAGAGAATAACAAAATACATGCCTAAACACCCTTTGAGAATCACATTGTACTATGAATACTACTTCATTAATCTATCATGGTTCTCACAATCCTAGTTGTGGTGTTTAGCTACTCATATTTTCAAGAACACAAGAAGAGTTCTAATAAGAAATTATAATTTTGAACTTACAAGAATAAGATGAAAAGTTCCAAAATCTTACTTTAAGTTAAAACCCTAAAATTGAAATTTGTGAATTCAAGAACAAAAGTATGGCTTACAACCTTAGAGTAATGTAATAAAGCATAAACTGGTACAAGATATCTAATAGGAGTATTTACAGACAAAATAAAAACATATCCTATACACACAGGGATTTGCTGAGTCTGTGCCTCACATGAAAGAAAGTACGATCGTGGTTAGATCTCATGATCATCCTTATTGAGCCTTGGACTTTGTCATCTTACATCCATGGTTGGTACGACCCTCAGTATGAGCTCTTGGCTTCTTGGTATGGTCTTTCTATCCTTTTGTTCAATCCTCTTAATACTTAACTTTTAAAAAATTCAAATCCAGACTTCCTTGTCATGACGCCTTGGTACAACCGTGACTTCTAGTAATGATTGTGGGAAGTCTTCATCTTGCCTTATTCATTCAACTTCTGTAGCACTACTTCCAGGACCTTTTAGCACGATTAAGTTATAGGATCGTAACATCAATGTACAATCATAGGAATCTCTCATCTATTTTACATCTGAGAGTCAATCCTTTGGTTCATACTATGCATAATGTATGACCGTTGTCAGATACCATGGTTGTGGAAAGCCTGTCTGATGACCCAAAGTCTAAAAATAACCACTTCACTTCTCTGGACTGGTTTACCCTATAAATATCCATAAACATATCATATCCGCATAAAATACCTTCATACTTGAAAATATCCATCATTTTAAGCATTGAAAGAATCATAAGTCCATGATACATCAACACCCTCAACTTATATTGTTTGCATGTCCTTAGGCAAACAAAACATAACTAACTACAATGACGCATAACCAAGAGAAAAACAAGATCACTATGAAAGTTGTATTTTAACAAAACCAATTTAGGCACATATTAACTGAAACTCAAGTTCCACACCCTCCTATACCATCAAAACCAACATTTTTCATGTATACATAAACTAATTATCATGAAACAATAGGATCAAAAAATGGCATTATATTATCAACAGATAACCTAGCATGTTAAAAAATGACACTACGCATGCTAAAAAATGACACTACCCGAACAAGAAAACTATTGTGCAACCCATATGCCCTCACACTAAAGAAGTTCCTAGAACTTAGCATATATGTAGTAAATATCAGAATAGGTACTGCAATGAAGCACTCACTATCACAAAAAAGTTCATATAGTGCGCATTTGATACTATAGGCTTGCCTTTATTTACTATACCTTATGTATTTTAGAAGTTGGATTAGGATCACTATAGGCCTTTTATTGGCTTGTAATGTAGGCTTGCAGATGGGTATGATACATATAGATAAAGTGACTCATTCCTCCTTGTCACTATAATATTTTTGGTTTCACTTTTCTACTTTTTTTCTTCCTTTAATAAACTTTTGGACCTCGGGTGCGGTTTTTGTTTCACAATTTCTTTTCTTTCAAACTTTTCTATATGACTTTCTTTTTTCTTTGCATAATACCACACCCAATTACCCTGTTTCATTTTACTAACTTTTTCTACATACACAACCTTTTTATGCACCCTTAAATGATAGCTAACCTTAACTTAAGCAATTTACCTGAGTTAAGGTGAACAATGTCGAAGGAGGGACCAGGGACAAATTAGGTTCACTGTAAACAATTTGGGAAAGTGAATAGGCTATTTCAAAAAAAGGTCTATTTAGGCTCAAAATTCAGGATCAAGGGATTCTATTCTTGTTTGGTAGGCTTTTTAGGCTTTTAGTGGACTATTCAAGAACAACCTATGATCCTTTCCTACCCTACTATTCAAAATTTTTTACTTGACTAATTGTGGAAGTTCCAGATAACACACACACACTGACTAGGTAAAACCTTACACATACTTGGCTCGGGGCTACACACATAATTATTATCTATCTGGTTCATGCACAGTTAAGAAATGGTTGTCACACTCATAATCCTAATGCCGCGATAAGACATTGTTCACAACTCAATTCAACACAAAAATATAGAAAAATTCTTGAGAGGTATTATTAAATTATAAAATTTTCAAACATTTTGCATTCTCTATTTATTAAAAGTACACCAAGTTCTCCTATTCTTCTCTCAATTACACACATAACAGAAAAACAAAAATAAAAATAGCTAAACATGTTGGTTCTAACTAGATAGTGCATTCGAGGAAAAAGAAATACGATAACAAAAACCCTCAGATATGGTATATCCCTATCCCTAACATAGAAATTATGCAATGTCCCCATTGCATAAAAACATAGAAAATGTAAGACTAGGGTAAGAGACATACCTGTGGTAAACTAGACACCCGTCGTACTCTGATCAACTGGTCACAGATATGACCCCTCCAAGCTCCTTATCTTTAGTGTCCTTGGTTATGGTAGTGGCTCTCTCAATCAAGTAGGCATTGGTGGTGGCCAGTACACTCAAAGATGTTGTACAAGGGCAATTTTTATATTCTTTCCACACTTAATAATCACAGTGATAACATAACCTACAGTCTCTATCTTAAAAGTAGTTGGGACCTTACTCTTTGTAATGCCTTGGGTTTTCGGTCCTAATTTTTTTTTGAGTTTTGAGTTTTCTTCCCTAGCAATGACTCATCGATGAGTCATAATGTGTCTTTACGGGTCATAGGACCCAATCGTAATGAGCCCAACAGGATTTTCCTAAGTCACTTCCTTGATAACGACTAGACTTAATAAGTCGTGTAGACTCCTAATGAGTCATAAGAAGGGTATTTCGTAAGTTGTCCAGTGTATTGACTCTATTAAAATTGGTGAGACTACAACTTGACCCTAAGAGTTATAGTGTCTCATTACAAGATGTAGGGTACCAGTCGTAGGGTTTATAATGAAGATCCCAAAGGGACTCTGGTTTGACTACAAATGGATGGTCCAAGTCGTAGAGTGACCCTATGAGTCGTAAGGTCACTCATAGGGACTGGGTGGTGTTTTTTAGTCTTTCTACTAAGGGTATTTTGGATATTTCTCTCTTTACCTAAGCATAACCCATAATGCATAAACCCTATTAAGACTTTATTCTCACCCATAACATAATCAAAATATATCCCATTCTCTCTTAAATTCTCTCAAGCCAAGCAAGAAAGGGTATTCTCAAGGTTGAGCATCCAGGGGTTAATTCATGGTTTCTTATCCATAATTGTGAATATTTCAGGCATGTTACTCTTCCTTCGTTATTTTGTAAAAGCATGTGATTTAAAGTATTGTTCATGAGATGCTTATGTTGGTTTGAAACAAAGGTTGGGGATTTTGAATGCTTGTTATGGAATAATGCTTTTTCAATGGTTTACATATGATTACTCATGCTTTAATTATGATTTTGAACTTGTGGGTGCATAGGTATGGTGAATGAACTTGGGAACTGTGATTTTCCCAAACTTGTGACCTTTGAAGTGGTTATGACCTCAACCCCATATTGTGAAATTGGTTTTTAATTATGTGAAATATGGGAAATTGTAAAATTGAACTATTCTTGAACTATTGCATTATGATATTGAATTGGACCTTATGGATTTGTGTTTTCACAAACTATTGCGTAATTGAACCAAGGGAGTTGTGAATTCCCCCAAGTGATGTAATTATTTTGGCATGTTGTTATTACCTTGTAAGTATAGTTGGTATGACGATACCAAATATATGCCTTAATGTGAAAGATGGTTTAATGAATGGAAATATTTGATACTTATTTTAATTGGGCTTTAATAAGAGTTGTGTAGCCAAGTCATGAAAGTAGAGGTCCGAGTGACCGACACTGGGAACCCGTTATCCAGTACATGGTTCGTTATGTCTTGAGGGTTTGAGTCCTCTTGCTTGTGACCAGGTGGTTTGAGTCTACCTTATTGTTATTATTATGAGTAGAGAGTTCGAGAAACCCCATATCATATTTAATAATCAGATGCTTCAGTTACCGTATTATATGATTGGAGGGTTTGAGTGACCCGTGCATATATATATGATCTTTCTCCTATTCGTACGACGACATGTATTGGGTCCCGACAAGGGGGTGAGAGATGGGGCCCATATAGCCCGTGGGTACTGTTATATAATGGTTGAGCTACACAATCCATGCTAAAGTTTTAAAGTGAATATTAAAACTTGTTCCTATCCTTTCATGTGATATATATATATATTTATATATATATATTTGTATTTGATTATGTGCATTGGACTTTGAATAAGTTTGAAACTGTTGATCATGACATTATATTATCCTTATTCTTGAGTTACATATCAGCGTTCACCCCGCTAACTGTCTTTGAATGCTGTATCCCCATGTGATGTAGGAATTGTCTATACTTCTACTTTTCCAGCACAGTTATTCGGATTTAGGGTCAGTTCGTGAGTTGACATTGAAGTGGTTAGCTTTCATACATCAGAAGTCTACATTTAATGTTTTATGCTCTTATGTCTCAGATTGTTTAGAGTTATTTTGGCTATAGTCGGGGGCATGTCCCGATAATTTATTGGTATTCAATTTCAATCCTTTTCTTATAAGGATTTATTGGATTACTGTGGGCTTGGGTGTTGTTGGTAGGTTATTTGGCTAGTTTTTGATTGACGAATTATAGATATGCTTAAAATATCTTCAAGCTTATCCTTTTGTTATCTTGTTATATGTTTAAAATTCATCTGATATTGGGGATGTTATGTTGGTTGGTTAGGTGTAAGGGGGTGATCTCCGGTTCTCGACGGACTTGAGATACCCATCACGACCAACACTTGATTTGGGTCATGACAGATGCTATCAGAGCCTAGGTTTGGTGTCATTGGGTGTCCAACAAATCCATCTCAAGTAGAGTATCTTTTATGGGTGTCTAGTGCGCTGAACTTATTAGGGAGAGACTATGACGCATTTAGGAATGTTTCCCTTTCTTATGATCTATTCTTCAGGCTATAGAGTCTAAGGTCATGAAATTTTCTCTAATTCTCGTATGTTGGCTTTTCAGATCATGCCTCATAGAAAATTTGATGCTCGAAGGATAACTTGGATGAAATTCATCCTATCCATGGGTACAGACCCGTCTAGGGTCGCTGCTTCTGATTTCCCTAGTGGAGTTCCACTGGTTACCCTTAGTTCTCCTCAGACACCTCAAGGTGAAGTATCCAATGCTGAGTTCTGCCGTTCTATTCATCTATTTACCCAGATAGTAGTCTCTGTGTCACGCTAGTCTTGTCTTATTGGTGGGAGAAGGAATTATGATAAGATGGGAGAGAGGAAAAACAAGAAGTTCAGATATTTAGAGCAGGGTGGGGGTCATCATAATAGCAGTATACATAGGAAATAGTGAGCTAAGGAAGAGAGTATGGGAAATTCTGGTTCATACCCAACTTCTTAAGCCTCTTACCCAAAGCCATCCGTTGATCATCTTTTCTAAAAGAGTGTTGGTCCTAGGGCACAGGGTACCTAGTATCAGTCTAGTGAAGCCTAGTTAGTCCCTCTCTATCCTCCTTATAGGTTTTGTGGTCAGTGGCATCGTGGGTTTTGTCTTGATGGGAAGAATATATGCTTCAAATATGATCAAAATGGTCATATACAGTGGCATTGTCCTTTGGTCAGTGTTTCTACTAGAGCCAATAAGATTCCAATATCTAGTTCTTTGGTTATTTCATCAAGGGTGCTGCTTCTAATACCAGCACTGGCCACAATTATCTTTATACTCTTGCTACCCTCTAGGATTCTGAGGCATTACCAGATGTTATTGGTGGTATGTTACAAATCTTTCCCTGTGATGTGTATCGCTTTCTTGATCTGGTGTCTACTCTCTCTTATGTGACCCTTTATATGGCTGTTCAGTTTGGTTTTGATTTTGTGTACATTCCAAATTCTTTTTCTGTGGACTCCTTGATGGGTGACTCTATTATGGATAAAAGAGTCTACGTGGGTTGTGTGATGTCAGTCCATGGTAGGGAGACCTTGGTGGATCTAATAGAGTTAGACATGTTAGACTTTGATGTAATTTGGGGATGGATTAGTTGCATTAACTTTGATGTGATTTTGGGGATGGATCGGTTGCATTTACTGTTGGACCTGTAGGGCCAGTTTCGATTTACCAAACAAGTCCGTGATTGAAGGGGAAATTAGTTGACTAGTTCCTAAGGAAAGGTTGATTTTGTATCTTAGAGCCCAAAAATTTATCTCCAAAAGGGTGTCTCTACCATCTAGTGCATGCTAAGGATTCTAGGTCTGAAGGTCCTTCTTTGCATTCTGTCCCTGTGGTCTGTGAATTTTTGAGGTGTTCTCCGATGATCTTTATGGTGTTCCTTTTGATAGGACAATGGATTTTTGGATTAATCTCCTTCTGAATGCTCATCCAATCTCTATCCCTTCTTACGAAATGGATTCAACTGAGTTAAAATAACTTAAAGAGCATTTAAAAGATCTTCTTAATAAGGGTTTATCCATCTCAGTGTTTCTCCATGGGGTTCTTCTATTCTTTTTTCATAAGGAGGATGGTTTCTTTCGAATGTGTATAAGTTATCGGCAGGTGAATAAGGAATTTAGGATGATCTCCTTGTGGGGTGGACCATATATATATTTTACCTGGGGTACTCTGTTAGTGGTGCATAATGGTTATTAGACAACAAGTTTGAACCTTAGATGTTGATGTTGGTGAAAAGAGTATATTTTCTTAAGGCTAGCAATGCGAGATTTATGGGAGTAAATTGGTTGGGTTAATGGAGTGTGCAGAAGAGATAAGGTTGATGACTTAGGGAATACTAGAGTGGGAAAGTTATGATATATAGGCCGGAGGTCCAGATTGAACTAATGAATTGGGGGCTAATTTATTAGATAGATTAGGTCATAGAGTTTGTAAGAGTATGCTGAACCCCAAGTAACATCTGGATAGATGAGGTTTTAAGTATGAGAGAGCCAAGTGTCCCTAGTATATGTCCATGGTTATACCCCTTAAAGCAGAGTGTTGTGCTTATAGGTGTAGTAAGATAGAGATCAAGGAAGAATAAAAAAAATTCTCTTAGTGGTGGGCTTTAGGGGAAGTTGGGGTAAATTTGCTCCTATTCTAGAGATTCCCTCCTAATTCTGTTAAGAGGGAACTCCACTAGTGTTATACGTATTCTAATAGTGCTAATACCTAAGGATTGCATTCTACATGCCGCGTATGTTCATACTCCATCCCCTGAATCAAAGGCAATAATGGTTCTCAGAAATCCAAGCTTCCAAGTGTTCAAGTTCTTTGCCATGACACTCATGATCCATACATTTATGTCTCACGTTATGCCTAGTTCCAAGAATCAGTGGTTTCAAGCCCTTGCCTTGTTCCCTGAATATAAATCTCGACTTTATGTTATGTTACCTATGATATATGCAGTCGTGTTTCACTCGGTGCCCAGTCCTAAGGACTAATGCTATGGTATGTTTATGTCGGAACAACCTCCATTTATAACCTAGGTGGTTTCTACAAAGTACTTCATGCCTATTGTAGCGTGTCTCATTTTGTGGGTTTCACCTTGAGCAGTACAACAAGTAGGAGTCGTAATTGAGAAGTAACCCCTCATTCTTGATTCTTGTACTCTAGTTCCTCAGTGACCCTTCTTATGTTAGAATGGTAGTGGCTATATAAGTGTAGTAATGTATTGGATGAGGGAGTAGATGTTCTTTATTGTAAAAAAAATTAGGTCACTACTCAGTCTAAAATTATAGATAAAGTTGGAAGAGTAAGATCAACCTTTGTTATGTGAAATTATTCAGAAGAAGAGATATGGTGAAATCCACTGTGATAGCGATTGAAGTTTCAAGTTTTGAGTGGGATATCATCAAAGAGGGGGTAGAAAGGTAGGCTTGAAAGTTGTGATTGATAGATACACAAACCATTGTGTTATGTGGTTAGTACTCCTTGATTAAGACCTGAGGTTACTTAATTGTTGTGATAAGATCGAGTAGTACTATTAGAGTGGTGTAAAGTATAGGTACCCATGACTTATACTAGTACCTTTAACTCCGAGTTAGGCTTTAACATGTGAAGGAGATGTAGCAAGTGCTCAGAACACGCAGTTATGTATTTTGCGGGGGAGTTAGGAGGTTGAAATGGTGGAGTGTTGTATTCATAGTTGAAAGCTTAGTGGAGAGTGTGGTCATATTTAAGGGTTATTAGATGTATTATTTGGGAGAAAGGAGCTATGTGGGAAGCTTGAGAGGACATAAAATCTAAATATCCGTTTTTGTTCCCCGCTCTTGATAATCATACTTAAGGCATGTGTATTTCTTGACACTTTGTTTTCTGTCCTTGTTAAAGAAAATTGTAAATTCCTTGGTATTTTTGTTTTCTGTCTTTGTTAAAGGTAAGTGTGGTTGTGTTTCGGGTCTAATCGTGCTCATACATTCCTTGTCCTATCATTCGAGAACGAATGATCCTAAGGGGGGAGTATGTAACACCCCAGGTTTTTTGTCCTTAAAAATTTTCTTTGAGCTTTTTGCCTAGGCAATGGCTCACCTGAAGAGTTGCAATATGTCTTTATGGGTCATAGGAACCATCTTAATGAGCCCATAAGGATTTTTCTAAGTCACTGCCTTGATAACTACTAGACTTAACGTATCGTGTAGACTCCTAATGAGTCATAAGAAGGGTATTTTGTAAGTTGTCCAGTGTAGTGCCTCTATTGAAATTGGTGTGACTATGACTTAACCCTAAGAGTTATAGTGCCTCATTACAAGATGTAGGGTGCCGGTCGTAGGGTTTATAATAGTGAGCCCAAAGGAATTCTGCTTTGGCTACGACTGGATGGTCCAAGTCGTAGGATGACCCTACGAGTCATAAGGTCACTCGAAGCGACTGGGCGGTGTTTATTAGTCTTTTTACTAAGGGTATTTTGGATATTTCCCTCTTTCCCTAAACATAACCCACGACCTATAAACCCTATTGAGACTTTATTCTCACCCATAACACAATCAAAACATATCCCTATCTCTCTTAAATTCTCTCAAGCTAAGCAAGCTCTGGTTTCCTCAAGGTTGAGCATCCAGGGGTAAATTCAAGGTTTCTTCTCCATAATTGTGAATATTTCAGGCATGTTACTCTTCCCTCATTATTATTTTGTAAAGACATGTGTATTGTTCATGAGATGCTTATGTTGGTTTTGAAACAAAGGTTGGGGTTTTTGAATACTTGTTGTTTAACAATGTTTTTCCATAGTTTACATATGATTACTCATGCTTTAATTATGGTTTTGAACTTGTGGGTTCCTGGGTATGGTGAATGAACTAGGGAATTGTGATTTTTTCAAACTTGTTACTTTTGAAGTGGTTATGAACCCAACCCCATATTGTGAAATTTGTTTTTAATTATGAGAAACATGGAAATTTGTAAAATTGAACTATTCTTGAACTATTGCATTATGATGTTGAATTGAACCTTATGGATTTATGTTTTCACAAGCTATTGCATAATTGAACCAAGGGGGTTGTGAATTCCCCCAAGTGATGTAATTGTTTTGGCATGTTGTTATTACCTTGAAAGTGTAGTTGGTATGACGATACCAAAAATGTATTCCTTATGTGAAATATGGTTCAATGAATGCGAATGTGTGATACTTGTTTTAATTGAGATTTAATAAGTATTGTGTATCTATTTCATGAAAGTGGAGGTCCAAGTTACTGACATTGGGAATCGTGCTAGCCTGTACGGGGGTCATTATGGCTTTAGGGTTCGACTCCCCTTACTTGTGACTAGGTGGTTCAAGTCCACCTTATTGTTACTATTATGATTGGGAAGGTTCAAGTCCCCCATATCACATTTCATGATTGAATGCTTAAGTCACCTTAATATATGATTTGAGGGTTTGAATCCCCCATGTATATATATATGATCTTTCTCCGATTCGTGCGGCTACATGCATTAGAGTCCGATCAGAGAGTGAGAGCTGGGGCCCATATATCCCGTGGGAAGTATTATATGATGGTTGAGCTACACAATCCAGGCTAAAGTTTTAAAGTGCACGTTAAGCCTTGTTCCCTATCCCTATATGTGATATACATATATATGTATATGCTTTTGATTATGTGCATTGGACTTTGAATAAGTTTGAAACTGTTGATCATGGCATTATGTTATCCTTATCCTTGAGTTACAAGCTAGCATTCACCCCACTAACCATCTTCAGATGATGTATCCCCACACAATAAAGGAATTGGCCATACTTCTACTTTATCTATACAGTTATTCAAATTTAGGGTCAGTTTCTGAGTTGAAATTGAAATGGTGAGCTTCCATACATCAGAAGTATATATTTCATGTTTTAGTCTTTTATGTCTAAGATTGTTTAGATTTGTTTTGGATATAGTCGGGGGCATATCTCGACACTTTATTGGTATTTCATTTTAGTCCTTTGTTTAGAAGGCTTTGTTGGATTACTATAGGCTTGGGTGATGTTGGTAGATTATTTAGCTAATTTTCGGTTGACGGATTATAGACATCATTTAAATATCACTACGATTAACCTAATGTACTCTTGTTATATGTTCAAAATTCATCCAACATTGGGGATATTATGTTGGTTGGTTTGGTGTAAGGGGGTGATCTTCGGCCCCTGGTAGACTTGAGAAACCCATCACAGCTAAGCCCTGGTTCAGGTCGTGACACTTCTTTCCAAACCATGTACCTTGGAGGTCTGCTTAATCTTCTTTACTCTTCTCTTCTTACCATCTTTATCTCTCCTTTTTTCTCACCCTTATCTTTTATCTTCCTCTTTTATGGGGTAGGAAATTATCCCTTATCTTATCTTCCACCTTATCTACATCCGTATCCTTGATCTCAGCTGGCAAAGCCTGAGTATAGAAATCTAGCACCAATATTTTTGTGTTAAGTCCGCCAAAGAAGAGATCAGTGGAGTTGTAGGTGGCATAACCTGCACATGTTGCCAAGTTAGCTCCTAAATTTCCTTTTTAAACTCGGCCATCTTCGTCATGACTTTGACTGAATTTAAAACTTGCACGTTTTCCAATTTATCCTTCATCTAACTTTCAAATTTGTTAAATTATATCAAAACACCCTATATAGACACCTTAATTTTATCTTCTAAATAGGGATTCACATCTACCTCCAACTTATTAATTTTGGCATTATGAAGGGCCTAATTTCTCAAAAGTTGCTCTAGAAGAGTAGTAGGTATCATTGTGTATCCTGCAGGCACATAATGAACTATACCCAAGGGAACTATAGGATGCTATAAAGAAGAAGTAATATTGGGTTCAGAGTACGGTATCTCAGTAGCTAGGGCACCTACCTCTAAATCCTGTGGAGGTAAATCTAGCAAAGGTCCCCAGGTTGGAGCCACCAATGTCACAACTCAATCCAAGGCCCTGGATGTGGAACACACCCAATACTGTTGATAGTATGGGCGAACGTTCTAGTATATCACCCAAGCAGGCTTCTAATACAAATGAATAAGGAAAAAATAATTATATAAAGTTTATTTTCGATTTACTCAAGGGATAGAACTTTGTCAAAGTTTATTAGAACAACATAATTTCCAACAATACTAATATCTATGGTAAATAAAGACAGAAAATTACAAAGTTTTCTTGACAACTATACCAGTCTGTGAAGCCTCTAGTAAGTACCAACAATGAATGGAATGAAAATATAAAGAAGTCATCATATCTCTTCTAACCTCCTGGTAGAAAAGAGGCTTACCAATAGTAGGAGATAGGAATCCTAATGAGGTACCTGACCGCGGACTTGAATGCTAGAACCTATATCATGAAATGATGTAGCGCTAAATACGATCAATACGTGGAATGTATTGGTATGTAAAACCATTTCAGACGGGCAGTACAACAAGAGATAGAAATGACAGTAAAATTCATATACAAGTGAAAAAAACTGAAAAGGAACAATAATATAAACTAAATTTATAATTGACCAAGTAAGGTAGATTTAATTCCTTTGATTATTTATGGGAGAAAGTAGTGAACCGTCATAAGCCACTATGTGAGCGCATGTAGTCTGACCTCGGTCTGATAAACTAATCCATCCTATATCTTTCCAGGAAAAGTACATAACATGGCATAATTTTCTAACAAGTATCCATGGTTAGCCTTTTTTTGGAACACATAAAAAAAAGAGTCATCCGACTTGTGGAATAATCTCTGTCCTATGTTGGAAAACATTGTTTTGGGTATTTTTTGCTTAAAACCATGCCTTCACGGTCAGATGACTAACTCTCTTATGCTCAAGATGTTATCTTATTTATTTATGTTCAAAGTGTTAGCCATATTAGGCTCATGCTCCTGGTTTAGCCTTTTTAGGATCATGTACATAATTTAGCCTCTTAGGATCATGTTGGGAATTCAACCACTTTGGGTTCATAAAATTTTGATTTGGTACCATTTCATAGTTTTTTTGGCAAGTGAGGATACATTCTGTTAAGGGGTTCATATCAAAGCTTTTTCATTACATTTACAAGCATTAAGGAGCAATTTGAAATCTTACTGCCAGGAGTCATAATTCCTATTTAAATTTGAAGATAGCTCCAGTTGGTTTTCTTTTTCTTTATAACGTAACAATTAACTTTTGGGTTCGTACCTTTACTGGTAAGGTAACAAAATCAAGAAAGAGCATATTGAAGCTTACAAAAAGCATTTCATCAAGTTCTCAGATCATGGTTTTTAAAGTTCTCAATGAATTAAGGAATAGTTATGAGTATTGCAGATGAGATTCGTAGGTTGCATCAAAACAATTGGATTTCCAATTGGTATCTTTGCAAAAAAATAAAAAGGTTGTTCAGTTAACAAGTTTCTATCTCTGTTTTCACCTTTCCATTTTATGAATTTGAAATCATAAATCAGTAACTACGAGGTTCATGGGTCTCAATAGTTTCAAATACTTAGAATTTGCAAATTGGCAATAATTCACAGGATTTAATAAATTTCACAAAAAAAAGAAGAGTTTCATGGATTAGAGTGATTTTCCAAATTGTCGCAAAAATTTGTCTATTTTTTTCCAGATTTTTGAATCATAAATGTATTGATAGACTAACTTAGTTGATAAAGATAAAGATTCATTGAACTCTAAAAATCACTTGAGATTTATTTAAATTGGGAGAAACAATAAAACTTAATGAATATGAGAAGGAACGGTTCTATATACCTCCAAATAGTGAAAGAAATTGAAATAGGAAGAAGGGATTTAGACTTAATTTCTTGAATCAATTCTCTTGAGATTGTTGAGAGAAGAATTTTAGAAGTGAAAGAGGATATTTAGTCATGTAAAAATAAAGTAGAAAGAAGTGCTTTTAACTTGTGAAACTGAGAAAACAATGGGATTTATTTTACGTATGCGAAACTGATGGAGAAAAGAGAGTTTTTAATGTGTGAAATTGAGGAAGACAGAGAGATTTGTAACTGATGGAAAAATAAGTGTCTTCCATCTGCTGAAATAACGTCTTCCCGAGGAGAAAAATAAACATTTGGATACTGATGAATAAAAAAGATTTAATCACTTGGGGTTAACGAAAAAGAAAGGACAAAATTGCCCTTGAAGGTACTTGGAAAGTTACTGAGTGTGAGATGTTACAATATCTCCCCCTTGGAATAATTTGTCCTCGAATGAAGGTTATAGACTCATGAAAAAAAACTCTACCCACAAGAATTAGTGAATTAGACTTAATGCTGACATGACATAGGACATGGGTTTCAGTGGACATGAACATAACAACTTAAGGCTTGAATTCATGGAAATCATAGGCATGAGCTATAGGGATATTTTAGTTATCTGATTTGGGTTCAAAGAGCATAATGACATGATGAAGACTTAGACATAAGTCCCCGTCGATATGAAGTAATATGACATGAAACAATGGTGCATTAGACCTAGGAATAGGAGCATTTTCACCTCTAATACTAGTAGCCTTCGATCGTAGCAACACCCTTCGAAGCTACCCCTTTTTCCTATGAATAACACACTTCATTATTTACAATTCTTTTGGGACCATATAGATACTAAATTATGTTTCTTATTACACATCTTACCATATTAAAGCCTAACATAGAGGTACAAGATGCCATACCTAAAACAATCATGCTAGTCTAAATTTTAGGATCGTATAATCTATTTACCATTTAGGAACATTCATCTTGATTGTTGAAATGCTCTTAGGTTTTTTCTAGAACTCAATAAGGTCTCTCTTGCACCTAAAGTTATCTATAAAGACACTTCCTCTTCTCATTAGAAAAAAAACTACCACCCTCGAGCTCTAATTAAGAAGTCACAAATTTTATCTCTCATTTTCTCATATAGGTATCAACATGATGTCCAAGTATATCACCATAACCACTTCATGGTATGTTTAAAGTTAACACTACATAAAAAAAGAAAAATCTTTCCCATCTGCCCTAGAACCTCTTGACCTGAAATTTCATGAACTCCTACAGAGAGGCACACCATATGACTTCATTTTAATATTACATATAGATAATCGTCATCTCACACTTCGTCCATACATATGATCTTATATGGAACTTGTACACCGTAATCATCACAAGAAGAGCCATATATTCACATCCTTCCAAACAATTACTTAACTGGTATCACACAATTGTCATGTCATAAGAAATATCACTGAAGCACTAGAGTGTGAGCATCAGAATAAAAAAGGATACTATTCAATCACTACTAATACTTATTGTGACCTGCAACTCCAGATAAGGCTTGGAAATAAAGCATAATAGGCACCAATACCTCATACACCAAACATATAATGTGTGAATAAAGAGTCATTCTGGGTATAGGGGTAACATTGTACTAGGTAATAAAATATCACAAAGCATGGTTTCTTAGGACTAAACCTAACGTAAAGCATGCATTTTTGGCTCCGAAACAACATAGCATAGAACCTGAACTTCAAGAACCTTAAAGTAATATTAGGATCGTGGTGTGAAGTTATTATTTCCTATTCAAGGGTTAGAACATTGACATGAGTTTGCAAATAAAATTTTAATCGTAGATGTATGCATGACATGAATGCATAAGACATGGGTAGAGTGTCATCTTGGCTGAAGTCATGAAATATGCTAGAATAATATTGAATCATAATAAAAATCGTCATCTCTCTTGTCTTAAAGCCCTTTCTATCTGCATCTCAATACCCAATTTCTTTCTTTACCTTATCATCTCCCCCTTAGGTCAAAGTCGAGATTTAAAGTATGCAGACCTATTCTCAAATATGAGCTATCATCACCTTACTCCCCCAATAGACTATATCTTTAGATACACAACCCTTTCTAGGACTTCCTCCCCAGATATATCTCTTAACTTTCTCTACACTTTTCAGTCATCATTTTATGATTTATACTCTTATTGGTATACATAACCACTTTCTCTATACCTTCCCTTCCCTTCTTATTCAGCTTACATCACACCTCTAAATTCATATCCACCCACTCCAATGGAAATTAAAATTGTACTAAGAGGCTCAACATTGCCTATTTATAATCCTCTCAATTCAGCTCTCAAGAGCACCATACACTACATACTTAGACTACTCCACACTTAGAAACTCAAGGGTACTAACTAGGCACACATAACACTTGGATAACCTAGAATCTGATATAACAACATACTACCTTGGGTACGCCCCAATTTGATAAGAAATAGGGCTCTTACTATCTAAGGACTTAGATATAATTCACTATTTTACCTCTATTTCACATATATGTTTTTTTTCCATATTCCCACTATGCCTAAATTATCAAACGTAAACTCTTCCACACGAAAAAAAACAAGCCTACTAGATCCATTTTTAAAAAGTAGTGATATCATGCTTATACAACCATTCTTTAATCGATATGGTCGTCTAAAGTTCAAGTTTAGTGTCTAGCAATGAACATGGATGGGAGGATTATCCAATCTATATCTCATAAGAAAATAAAGAACCACTATTCCATTGAAAGTTTATAAAAAGATAGTCGATATAAAATATCGCACAATCTATCTCATTGTAGCCTACAAGTACCTTCTTCTTCACAACATTACTACCACTACCAACTGACATAATTAAAAACCATGATAAACTTCTTCCCTAGAACATGTATATCTAAGTCATATAAACAAACCATTTTGCTTTTACAAACAACCATAAAATTTGCGAGTCTTGCTATACCCTAGACAACACTAGAGGACATACTATACCATTACTCACATATTGGATACAAGAATTAGATATATATTCCAATTAATTTAGTATCCCCTCTTTTTGGCCACTATACTTCAGAATTCATATTTTTAGCTCTAAAATTCATTCTATGACACGACCCAAAGCCTGGTATTGTCGTATGGGCATCTAAAGCCCAACAAGGATCGGAGATCGCCCCGTTAACCCAACCTAACCATTATATCAATCCACAACATCGGATAAACTCCAAATATATAATCAAGATAGAGGAAACAAGACTAATAATCATAACTTAAGAAAGCCTAGCCATTCATTAATATCAACATTCAACATTGACCTAAGTCCACAGTCATCCACGATTCAATAAAAATCCGAAGTCAATAATATGTCGGGACAAGCCCCCGACAATAACCAAACCAAGTCCAAAATAAATCAATGATATAAGATAAGGAGACCATGAAGTGTGTGCCTTCCAAAGCAAGGAAGCTCACCACTTCAATGTCAACACTAGAATTGGCCGAACACCTGATCACCGCACATGATGAGAATAAGAAGCTCCAGTTCCTGTATCGCATGGGGATATAGGTCCAAAGATAGTTAGAGGGTTAACGCTAGCATGTAACTCAAGGATAAGGATAAAATAATGCCAACAATGCAGAACCAATCAACAAATACATATAACCATTGCAAAATATATATATATATATATATGTATAAACCATACCAGGATAGGGAACGAGATTAGATTGAACTTTAAAATCATTAACCTGGGATGTGTAGCTTTGCCGTTTGGAATTTCACCCATGGGCTATATGGGGTCAGTGCCACCTGCTGAAAGGGCCCCGACGCGTGTTTGCCGCAAGAGACAGAGAAAAATACAAAATGACTAGTACATCTCCAAGAATATAAGTGCGACATCATAAACACACTCATCATGAACAAACCTCACACCAGCAAATCATAAGTTTCCATATTTGGTCCCCCCGGGACGGCCATCTTCCATGGCTTGGTTAATATCCCGCTTTAAAGCCCAATTTAAAACTATTCACGCACAACCAAACAATTAACCATTTTCTTACCAAAGGCATTTCATTGGTATCAGAATACCAACACTAATTTCAAGTATACACATGCCATTACCTCTATCAATCAATCATTTATATGACTTTTGGGGCTCTAGCCCATCGTCTAACAAAGACACTCATTAACCCAAGGTTTAGGGACTCAAATCCATTTAATCAATTGAACCACAAAGGTTTCCATTTAAACCATTTTAGGGATTATAAAATTATTTGTAAACCATTCATACTCATTTAGCCATTGCCTTAGGTCAAAATACCATTAACATGTGAAAAGAGATTTCCTTTAGACATTTTTACAAAAACCTTGTGGGCACACCTTTAACAAGACCAAAACCAAGGTAACAACCATTAATATTTGGGTTACCCATGACCCATTTATTAAACCACAATCAACAAATACCCACATATGCAAACCATCACCAAAAATATGTGAAAACATTATTTAGATCAAGAGTAAATGATACTCAATAATATGCATTAAAACCCTCAACATTTGGATTTCAAAACCACTATTTAAGAATCAAAATAAATGTTCAAACACATGATATTCTCGAACTAAAAATGTGGGGAGAGATATATTCCTTATACTAGATGATTCACAGATGTATTCTTGGTCTTCAAGCCTCTAGATGGCCTCTTTGATAAACCCTAGCCCCAATCTTGGTAGAGAAGTTCTTGAGAGTGTTTTGATCTTGTATATGTGAAGAATAAAGGGCCAAATAAGGTTATAAGTCATGTTTTATAAGGAATTAGGTGTGGGAAATATCCAAAATGTCCTTGGGTAAAAGCTGTAAAATGATCTCCCAGGAGGGTAAAACTCCATGTCTAAACTGTACCCTAGGGTACAAGTGGTACCCTAACTCGTACCCTAGTCCTCACCATGGACCCCTAAACTGTCCAAGGTATGAATAACCAAGCATGACTCATATCCAAGGGTATGATTGGTACACCATGTAACCTGTACCCAAATCAGTGTCCATTAGATTAAGACCAACACACCATAGAACTAGGTTGTATACGACCCGTACCCTAACATATGGCATTGGAGGGACTAAATTGTATCTTGGACAGTGTGTTGCCAACCTAAACTGATCTCTATACGAGAGGGGAGGGTACTAGTCATACCCTAGCATAATATTGGTATGCTCAATTCGTATCCAACCTAGAACCTCAAATCTTAGAGAAATTTTCCAAGGGTCCAAAGCCTAGGTGTTTCAATACTCCCCCAATTGGATCATTCATCGTCGAATGACGGGTAAGGCAAGCACAAGCACGTGTTAACATATTATTTGACATGAAACCAACCGTCAACCAATTTAGAACATAAATACACATAACAAGGATAAAACAAAACACATGCCATGATCATTTATCAATCATCCATTTATTCAATTAGCTGTAGGACTCTAACCTATTGTCTATCAAAACACTTGCTCAATTCACAATTTAGGGACTTGAACCAATGGCCTATCAAATACATAAATAAAGTTAAGGAGATCAATACATACCTCAAATATGAGCTTCTGGTATGGAAAGCAAATGTGGATACTTGGACTTCATGTCCTCTTCACCTTTCAAGTAGCTTCCTTAGACTTTTGGTTCATCTATAGAACCTACACCGAAGCCACCTCTTTCATATGGAACCAGCAAACTTGTTGATCCAAGATCCTCACCTGGACCTTATTATAGGACAAAGAGTTCGAAACAGCAAAATCCTCCAAGGGAACAACCAATGAAGGATCACCCATACACTTTTGCAAGATGGACACATGGAAAAACGGATAGATAGAGCTTAAACTAGAGGGAAATTCCAACTCATAGGCAATCTTACCAACCCTCTTCAATACCAAGTATGGACCAACATACTAGGGACTCAACTTTTCCTTCTTACCAAACCACATTACTCCCTTCATGGGAGATATCTTCAAGAATACCTAATCGCCAACATTAAACTCCAAGTCCCTACGCCTTATATCTGCATAGGACTTTTGGCAACTTTGAGCGTCTTTCAACCTATCACGAATCACTTTCACCTTTACTAAGGTTGTGTGAACCAAATCGGGGCCAAATAACTTACCCTCTCCAACCTCATACCACCCTATAGGATATCAACATGTCCTACCATATAATGCCTTAAAAGGAGCCATACCAATGTTAGACTGGTAACTATTATTATAAGTAAACTCAATCAAAGGAAAATGGTCATACCAACTACCAGCATAATCAATCACACAAGTTTGTAACATATCTTCCAACATTTAGATAGTCCTCTCCACTTATCCATCCATTTTGTGGGTAGAAAGCGGTACTAAGGAACACCTTAGTTCTTAAACCTTTTTGAAATAACTTCCCAAAAAGAGATAAAAATGGAGAGCCATTCCACTTCACAATCTCTACAAGATATAACTTAGCATAATCCTCTGCAGAATAACTAGTCCTTACCGGCAAGAAATGAGCGAACTTGGTCATCCTATCCACAATGACCCAAATCAAATCACATTGATTCTGAGGCCGGGGAAGGCCGGTAATGAAATCCATATTAATCACTTCCCACTTCAATTTGGGCAACTCTATCTATTGATACTAACCATGTATCTCAAGTGCTCAACTTTCACTTAACGGCACGCCAAACTCTTGGCCACATAGCTAGCCATACCTCATTTTATATTATTTCACCAATAGAACTCCCTAAGACCATGATACATCTTTGTAGATTTGAGATGAATAGCATAAAAAAATCCATGAGCTTCGGTCAAAATCCTTTCCCTCAATCCATCAACATTGGGAACACATGATACCTCAAGATACCATCATCCCAATCGCAAAGTCCAACACTTTTTGCTGAACCACATTATTCTTAATCTGTATCAAATCAGGATCCAACACTTTCTTTTACTTTATTTCAACAACAAGAGACTACTGCGATATCGGATACACAAACACACCACCATCCTCTGAGTTCATATTCGTCCATATGAACCTCAATAGTATTTGCTTGAGTCTCAGATCTTCTTTGCGACATGATTTGAAAGTTAGAAAATAGAATCAGAGGAATTCAAGACCTTAAACTTTATAGCTTGAGATTGAAACACAAAAAGGGAAACATTTCCTAGAATGTCTCATTGCTTCTCTTTTATAAGTGTAGCGTGCTTCACATCCATAAAAGAGACTCTACTTGACACGGTATTATGAACACCCAACTGACTATGAAACTAGGCTCTGATACCAACTTAACATACCTCAAACTTTAGGCTATGTCGTATGGGCACCTTAAGCACACATGTATTAGAGGTCGCCCCGTAACCCAACCTAAACACTTCACCATATCACATGAGTCGAAGGAACTCTAATTAATAGGTTAAGATTGTGGAATAATATCATAAGTCAACATTAGATTCATTATAATAACTACGCCCAAGTTCACATTTATTTACAATACATCTATACAACACCGAAGTCAATAAGTATATATGTCGGGACAAGCCCCTGACTATAGACAAACCAAATCTTAAAGAGACTAAGTCTAATGATAAGGACTAAGAGATGAATGTCTTTCATACGTAAGAAATCTCACCCCTTCAAGTCAATGCACGAACTACTTAGTTGTTTAATCACTATGCAGGTAAAGAAGAAGATGCACCAGCCCCTATGTTGCATGGGGACATAGCATTTGGAGATGGTTAGCGGTTGGAACACTAGCATATAACTCAAAGCTAAGGATAACATAATATCATCATTTAAAAATAAGTCAATATATCATCAGCTCTCATCAATAAGTCAATATAGATATATCCTCATTCATATTCATACACTTATCCCAATACATAGATATTTTACATGCTAGACAAGATATCAAGGTTCAACATCATTCTTGAACATATACTTATACACATGGACATATACAACATAATAATATTAATCTAAAAAGGGAGACAAGACTTATCATGAATCCTTAAGTCATTCATTGATAACACATGGGGTGAAATACTTTCCACAAAGTTAGCCCATTTGGCCAATCTCATTTCTATTTCATTAGACTAGGAACTCAAATTACTAGTTGTTTCACCTATCTAGGAACTCAAATCACTAGCCGTGTCATTTCGTTGGACTAGGAACTCGAATCTCTAGTCATATCCCTTGTTATATCACCGGTCTAAGAACTCAAATTGCTAGCCATATCATTAGACGAGTTATTCTAACCTCAAGAGATCTCTTTAAACTAGGAACTCAAATCTCTAGTCATATCACCAGTCTAGGAAGTCGAATCACTAGCATTGTCATTGACGAGGAACTTGAATCACTCAGTTTCTTATTGGAATCATTGGTTGACATTGAACTCTTGACCCATTAGCTCATGCATTCATATTCATTCAATGTATGTTATATTTAAGGGCTTTGGCTTATTTAGCCAATTAAATTATCATACATGACCACTTGGTCCTTATGTGAGCTTTCTTTGCTCAACCACCCCAATAAGCCAATGCCTTCATTCAGTTAATCATACAATTCAATTTGTGGTCCTCAATACCTACACAAACTATTCACATATCATTAATAATATTACATTATATTTTCACCACACTTTGTTCCATACACAATTTAAGTTAATTTTCATGTCTAGAGATTTATCCTTTCATTAGCCATCACCCAACAAAGTTATCAATTATATAATGCATAGCTCATAATACATTCACAATATCATTTTACAAGAATTCATACTCATTTGAGCCATTTCTCTAGCTCAACACATTGTCAACATACAACTAGTTATTTCACTTAGACATTTTAAAAAACACCTTGGGTTCATACCTCTAACAAGGCCATTCTCATAGTAGAAATCATCAATACTAGGATTCCTCAAGACCATCATGTTAAAAAACATATATCAAGCACCCACATATATAATCTACTATCAATAACATGTATTAATACACATAAGAAAGAATCATAAGTATTCATTGTTAGGTAACTAAACCCTTTTCATTTGATTCAAAACCACCATCCGTACTTACTAATCCAAGTGTGAAATACACGAGGTTTAGAGATATTTAAAGAGGGGAAGAGATACATTCCTTAAAAAAGATAACACACCAATAATCTTGACTCTTACTTGGAACTAGATGAACACCTCCAAACCCTAGCCTCCAATCTTGTTCCAATAAGCCTTTAGAGTGTCTTGGAATGTTTAAGTATTGTAAATAAAGACTTAGGAGGCTACAATGCCTTATATAGTGTAAGGGTTTAGGGTTTTAGGCATGGTAAATGACCAAAAAGTCCTTGTTTAAAAGCTAAAAAGCTCACTCGTGCAGGGGTATGACTCCTTTTTATGGTTTCTTGAGTAATCATACCCTAGGGTATGAGTGGTACCCTAACTCATACCCTAGGACTCTTCCTGGTCAAACACATTATTGTGGGTATGAGTGGGCACCCTTAACTCATAACAAAAGTAATCCACTCTATTTTGAGAATTTACTCTATATGGTTGAGTAGTGTACGACTCGTATGCATGGTTATAATGAAAGGATGGCCTTGTCGTATGGAGGACAATATACTACCCTGACATGCTTCCTAGGATACGAAAGGGGAGGGGGGTAAGGTTAAGAATAATTACCAAGGTTATGATTCAATTCTCCAAGTCATACCTAACTCTGAGTCACCAAAAATTGTTGCTTTACAATAGTTCAAAGTCTAGGTGTTTCAGTACCCTAGCATACGATTGGTATGCTCAATCCATATCCAACCTAAAACATCGAATCTTGGGGAAATTTTCTAAAGGTACAAATCCTAGGTGTTTTATTCTACTACTTATGACTTACAACCCACAAAATCATATTATCTCTCATATGGAAAAACTGCTCAAGTGTCTAGACATACCCATCCCCCTTTAAGGGTGTTATCTAAATTAGGTTTCTGGAAGGGGTCTGGGAGAACAATTTTACTATGGATCAAAAGCATAATTTACATAAATAAGAGTGTACATTTTTTAGATTTGGTAGACTCGAATAAGCAAATGGAATGTTCAAAGCCCTTGTGAAGTCAGTTAGATTTCTTTTCGCTCTAGAGCACCTCATCGATATAGATATGAGTTTCACAACACCTAACACCTTACAGATTAGGAGTGAATAGAGAAATTTTATAAAAGCATAAACCCAAGTAAGTTTTTTTTTGGCATTTCTCTATTGCACGATCTAGAGTATGAAGAATGGAAAACGTCTCCTAAATTCCCTGTAGCCTCTTTATTATAATTGTGGTGCGCTTCACACCCATAAAAACTTCTATACAAGACACATATTCACAGACACCTTTGGACACTTGAATCCTGTTCTCTGATACCAAGTTTGTCACGACCTGAGCTGAGTCCCTGGACATGGTATGAACCCAATATTGTTGATAGTGCGGGTGAATGTTCTAGTATATCACCCAAACATACTTCTAATACAAATGAATAAGGCAAAAATAATAATATAAATTTTATTTATGATTTACTCAAGTGATATAACTTTGCAAAATTTTATTAGCACTGCATAATTCCCTACAATACTAATAGTTATGGTGAATAAAGACTAAAAATTACAAAGTTTTCTTGACTACTACACCAGTCTATGAAGCCTTTAGTAAGTACAAACATTGAAAGGAAATAAAATATAAAGAAGTCATCATATCCCATTCAACCTCCTGCTAGAAAAAGGCTCATCAATAGTAGGAGCTAGGAATCTTAATGAGGCACCTGACCGCAAACTTGAGTGCTAGAACCTATATCATGAAATGATGTAGCACTAAAGATGGTAAATACGTGTAATGTAAAACCATTTTAAGAGGGTAGTACAACAAGATATTAGAAATGACATTAAAATTCATATACAAGTGAAGACAACTGGAAAGGAACAAGAATAAAAACTAAATTTATAATTGACCAAGTAAGATAGATTTAATTCCTTAGATTATTTGTGGGAGAAAGTAGTTAACCTTCATAAACCACCATGTGAGCGCATTGTCATGCCCCCCAAAATCCTCTTCCAGTCCGAGCCTTAGAGTGTATTTGGTAAAGCGAAAATTCGAGTCAAAATGTTTAAGAAATATCCTCCCAAGTATGAAATACTTTGAAATCGCGTGGGAATCTATTTGAGCATGAATTACGATCATAGAGGTCCCCTAACTCATGAACGAGTTGAAAACTTTCCTATCGTTCAAGTTTTAGTGACTGTCAAAATTTGGATCAACTTCAATCGACCATAACTCGTTGTATATTAAGAACTGGGTGGTTTTCTATATATAAAATGAAATATCTTTGAATTATCTTTCCAACGATACCAATTTTTCCTAAATCCGATATTGGAGCAACCAGTTATGCCCATTTTACTCCAGTATGTCAAGCTGGAAAACGGTAACGACGTTTCTGACGGGCTATCACGTTTCTGACGCCCTTTTTGACGACGTCGTCGCATTCTGACGACATTTATGATGAATTCGTCAGATCTGGGCAGAAAATCAAGAATTTGGACCCCTTTTGTGACAACCATTCGTGACGTCCTATCACGAACCTGACGGCCTGTCACGGATGGCGTCAAGTATATTTTTCCAGCAATTCAAGGGAGTTTTTGCAAGGGTATTTTGGTCATTTCCTACCCTTTTTGAGACTCTATAAATATGAGAACCCTCATTCACATTTTCTTTTTCAACTCTCTCAACAGAGTATAACTAGGGTTTCAATCAAGAACCCTAATCTTCCAAAAATCATCCATAAATCTTCAAGGTTTCTTCAAGAGTCAAGTTCCTCATAGTGTGGGCTTCAAGAATTTATTTATTTCAAGTGTGGATAAAGTTTCAAGCACTAAATTTCATCCAATTTCAAAGGTTAAGGTATGTAGATGTTGATTCTTGGGTCCCTTTCATCCAAGAAGCTCAAGAACCCTTTTTAAAACTAAAAGATTTTTATGTTTATGAGTTGTTAATGATTTGTATGAGTTTAAATGGATGTTTAATGTGTTGTTGAGTTTTGATTTATGTTTTCCTACAAAATTTATGAGCTTTGACCCTAGTATGTGGAATTCATGTGATGTTTGTGATAGACCCTCTTGAAGTTGTTTTTCCGTGTGATGTGTTCATGACTTTTGGGTGTAGAAATAGTTGAATAAGTGAAGAATGTTCCCCATAGGTTTGATAAAGATCTTAGGTGAAGCATAAGGGACGCTATAGTATGTTGAATAGGAAACTCTGAATTTTAAGATAGTCCATGCATGCCTAGTGCTTGATAAAATGCCTTAGTGAGTGAAATGTGCCAAGATAGCATGAAATCTCCAAGTAGGTGTAAAATCGGTCGTGTCTAATGGTTGTTGAAAGACCCTAGTGAACAAGTCAAGATATGATGGTTGTAAATTCCTCGATTTGTGCTCTTTGATAAATGCTAAGCTTTTAATAATGTCAAGTGGTTAGCAAGTAAATAGTGACGTGTTAGTATGAAGTTTCCCCCAAATCAAATGATATCCAAATACATGACAAGACCGATATAGGTATAAAGTACTTGATGTAAGATCTCGTTGAATGGGGTATAATCTAATAGAATGTCTTCCCTAGGCTAGTAGATGATGATGAATAGAGATCTATGTTTCCTAAATGCTTAATGCGATGTCCTAAGGATCTTGAGAGGGAAAGTATGTTGTGATGCCCAACTACTTGAAGTGATTCTTTAACGATTGTGATAATACATGAATGCTTGTAATGATGAATGAATGCTTGTAATGATGAATGAATGATGGTAGTAATGAATGGATGACCGTGATGATGCATGAATGATTTGTGATGAAGAATGATTATGTCTTACTTTTATGTTATCGAGTCCTGGGGGTATTTATACCTGAAAATAGAGTTGTTGTCTAGAGCCTGTGTCAGTTTCTCGATAATTCCAATCGAGCCATGATTCTCAGAACTCAGTGAACTATAGAACTCTCTTTTCTCAGACAAGTGTGAAGCTTAATAAAGCTCGATAATCTCAGTTATCTCTGTAATCTCTTATCGCTAGTAACCTAGCCTCAGACCTGTAATCAACTCAGTTCTAATAGTATTCAAGTGATTCAATCCTAATCTCAGAAGTGGTTCGAGTAATCCATTCCAGATCTGTATCATCAGTCAGATACCATGATTCGATATCTTTTTCGTCAGATACGAAAATAAGTAATCTCAGCGTAACTCAGTCAGACCTTTTGAGTAATATGATCAGTGTCAAATTTAGTTCAGTCAGTGTTTAGTTGAGAATACAGTTCTGAGTCTTTCAGTTGGGAGTAGAAACTAGCACCGAGTGAGCTCAAGGATGGGATCTCACCTACTAGTAGAGGGTGTGATTCTTAGAAGTAATTCTTATGCTCCAAAACTACGTATCCAGCGTAGGTTGAGACATCACACCTATTATTTGAGGGTGGATGAGAGATATCATACCTGCTAGATCAGGGTAGATGATATGGCTTGACCTGCTAGATGGCTCCACCATTCTCGTTTGAGGACCTGCTAGATGAGGGTCACATAGAGTTGTCTTTACCAGTGGCGCGGTATGACACCCTTCCAACTGGGGCACAAGTTGGACCCCATATGTGGTAGGTTGGGGCATGTCGGTTAAGTGACTACTTCCCACAGTTTCAGTTTCAGATTCAGTCTCAGTTTCAGAATCAGTCTTAAGAAATTAGGACTGTCAGATACAGTCATCTATCATTGTGAGGAACTCAAATAGTTCCATTGATTTATGGGCTATCCCATCAGATAGACTTGGTCTCACATACCATTATTTTATATTATATTCAGAGATATGCTATTAGGTAGGCTTGATCATAGTATCAGATTTCTATTGAGTATTCTTGTTGTCAGATTCAGATATAATCATATTTCTTATCATTGATAAAGCTTCCGAAATCATCTGTTAGAAAGGCTGATCTTTGATCTTGTCAGTCAAAATCAGTAAGTCCAAGAATTCAGTCATTGATGTAAGCACATCCAGATCCTCAGTTATCAGTATCAGATGAATCAGTGATTCAGTATCTCAGTGTCAGCAGTGAGTTCAGTCTGTAGTAAAGTGGTATCTGAGTTTCAGTATCTAGAGTTGCGATAATTGTGTTCATGTTCTGTGCATTCATGTATGTGTTCTCACGCGGAATTTTCATGATTATTCAGTTTAGATATTGCGCGTGCATGAACCCTTGCATTAGCTTACCCCATTTACATACTCGATACATTTTTGTACTAACGCATTTGCGCTATGGTGTTTTATTTGACACCATAGGTTCAGAGGCACAGGATCCAGTTTATCCTCAACAGTTTGGTCCCAGTCAGCAACAGTAGCAGTGAGTCCTCTTCTTTCGAGGATGAGTCTCAGTTTACTACTATTGTTTCAGACTTTGTTTATTTTTTGTGGACGGAGTTAGTTGGGGACATGTCCCATCAACTCCACAGTTCAGACAGTTTGAGGCTTTTTAGGCAGATGTATTAGTATTCAGTTTTAAGTTTTGAGTATATATAGATGTGTTGAACCTTATGGCAAGTTTCTGCATTGTTTTTAGATATTATGCAGTGTACAAGTACAGATATCAAAAAAGGGTTAGCTTGTGGTCCTTTGGGTCCATAAGCACCGTGTGACATCTCGGGATGGGATCCCGAGGCGTTACAAACTTGGTATCAGAGCCTAAGGTCCAAGAGTATCCTAGGGAGTCTAAAAAGCCGCATCTAGTAGATTCTTGTATATGGGTGTGTAGCGCTCCACATTTATGTACAAGAGGCTACAGGATGTTCTTAGGAGCAGTTCCTCTTCTTTCAGTGAGCATTTCGTGCGAGTGAGCATGAGATCAAGTTGATCCTCAGTCTAATCCACTTCATTCTTTCATTTACAGAGTATGCCTCCTCGCAGAGACTTTGTCCATAGGGTTGATGATCAGCTCCCTCAGCCAGTAGATCCTGAAAATAAGAGTGTGTCACATGTAGAGTTTCGGGCATCTTTCCAAGCGCTATCCCAAGCAGTGACTAATGTTCATGGTAACCATCAGACTGCAGTCCCACCTTGGCAAGATGGGAATTCTGCCGCAGCCAGGATTAGAAGCTTTATGAAAATAAACTCGCCCGAATTCTTTGGGTCAGTAGTAGGTGAGGATCCGCATTTGTTTCTTGAGGAGGTGAAGAAGATCACCCAGATTATGCATGTGTCAGAGGAGAAGAGTGTTGAGTTAGAATCTTATAGGTTGAAAGATATTGCTCATGATTGGTTAGTGATGTGCGAGAAAAGTAGAGGGGAGAATGCAGCTCCCGTGACTTGGCTAGAGTTTCAGAGTGCCTTTCTAGATAGGTTTTTCCCGCTAGAAATGAGAGAAGCTAATTTAGAAGATTTATGAACCTAAGGCAAGGCTCCATGATAGTGAAAGAGTATTGTCTTAAGTTTAACCAATTAGCTAAGTATGCTCCCGACTTGATAGCTGACCCTAGAGTGGGCATGAGTAAGTTTTTGACTGGGGTATCAAGTGATGTGTTGAAAGAGTGTAGATATTCCATGCTTAATAGAGATATGGATCTTTCTAGGCTATCAAAGAAATGCCTATATCATCTCCTAAATCCACATTCTTTATTTTGCTTCACACACACACCGGGCAAGTTCTAAACATCATATGCAACAAGGAATATACAAAAAACTTACACACACATGGAACATGCTCAACTCAATAGGATTATCATAGACTCCCAACCAAACAATAACATAAATTTAAAATTAAGCCAACAAAACTAGAGTCACAAACTTGAGCCTAAGAGTCTCAAAAATAGAATTTCACTCATTTAACATGCTTTTTCAAATAAACCCACTTGCATCATGTAATCAAAAATAGCAACAACAAGAATATCTCACTTATTCTTAACCTAAAAATTTTTAAATTGAGCCAAAATTTGAGAATTTCCCCACCCCACACTTAAAAATCTACTTTGTCCCAAAAGTAAATTTAAAAGTAAAAGATAGAAATACTTTCTGAGGACTATAAGCCTATCTAGTAGCATCTTCACACATAAATGGGATCCATGGGACCCCACACTCAATCCTTGCGATGCTTCAAGCTTAAGTTATGATTCCCAGACTTCCTATTAACCTGTAACTCAAACAAAAACAAAAACTACGTGAAATAAAAATTAAAAAAACCAAAAAGAAAACATACCTAATTAACTTGGGTTGCCTCCCAAGCAGTGCCTGATTTAGTGTCGCGGCACGACCCATATCAACTCAACTATATTCCTTTACCCTTTTACCCCCTTTTGGGAGCCATTTTTTTATTTGTTTCAAACCTCTTTTACCTTTTAACATGTTAGGAATTGGTGGTTTCATCTTAGGCTGCACAATCAGGTATGTTGAAGAGGTCTTTAGTGGTTTAGGCACTCCACACTCATCCCTTTCAAACACATTGATCATGCATAAATCTTTATATAAGGGATTTTCAATGGGGGCCTTGTAAACATCAAATACCATATTTTCATCATCTACACTCATCTTAGGTGTTCATTTTCTAACATCAATTATAGCCTCTCCGGTTTATAAGAATGGATGCCCCAAAATAATTGGTACCTATTCGTTTGCTACAAAATCAAGAACAAAAAAATCAGCAGGAATAATAAATTTACCAACCTTTATGAAGATATCATCAATGATTCCATTCGGATATGCTATAGATCCGTATGCTAGATGCATCACCACTCGTGTCTCTTTAGGCTCTCCCAAGCCCAATTTTCTAAACAATGATAGAAGCATCAAATTTATGTTTTCCCCTAATTCACTCAATGCATAAACTTCGTTTCCCCAAATTTGTATGGGAATAGCAAACTTCCTCTTATCTTTAAGTTTCTTGGGAATTTTTTGTGTCATCACAGTGCTACACTCTTTATTGAGTGTTATGGCTTCCAGATTTCGCAATTTCACTTTCTTCGCCACTACATCCCTCAAGTACTTTGTATACTTGGGCATACTCTGCAAAACATCTAGCAAAGGTAGATTAATATGCAACTCTTTGAATATGTTAATGAACTTTTTGAACAATGCATCCTCCTTTGCTTATATGTATTTTTTAGGGAAGGGAAATGGCATCATCTTTTTCTTCTCTGGTTCAACAACTTTTTCATTCAAGTACTCACAATTCCTTGAATTTTCAGCAACTTTTTCATTTACCTGTTGGGTCACCACCTCAATATCTAACTCTTGTGTTGCCTTGGGAGGTTCTTCTTGAATCTCTTTACCATTCCTCAAGGTGATTGCCATGACCTATTTTAGATTTTCTGTATCAGTGGGCAAACCATATTGTGGTCTGGTATTTAATGCTTATTGTATCTGCCTAACCTGCAACTCTAAATTTCTCTAGGCCACTTTTTAATTCTATAATTCCTTCCTTTAACTATTCAGATACGCAATCAATTATGTTTGACCAACTTTGAGTTGTTTTATCATCTCTTCCATATTACTCATTGACTGATTTGATTGGGCCTGTGGCTGTGGGGCGTTCCATGACTGATTTAGTGGATGAGTTTGCCACTTCATGTTGTCGGAATTACCATAATTTAGCCATTGAGCATTGCCCACATACATCATAGATTCTGGATTTGAAGCACACATGGCCATTGCATGACCACTATTTCTACATACCTCACACCAACTTGCGGCTTATTGGATAGCATTGACCGTGGCTTCAAGTTATGCTGCGCCCAACTTTATGGTGCTGAATGTTGTTTTGATCAAATTTTGCAATGTAGAAACCTGAGCTGATAGGGCTGTGAATTGGTCCACCTCCAACACACCTATAATTCTTTTTGTGGCACTTCTAGAATCTGAATACCACTCTAGATTTCCTTGTTCTATGCAGTTCAGCAATGTGTACATCTCATCATAAGTTAGCTCCAACGCTTGACCACCTGTGACTGAATCTAGCAAAATCTTTGTATTGTGATCAAGAGCTTCTACAAAAGTATGAGAAAGTACCTCATTCGACTGTTGGTGGTGTGTATAATCCCTAAAAAGATCTTGAAGCATTCCCAAGCATGATAGAGGTTTTCATCAGGCTTCTATTTAAAGCCTATTATCTCACTGTGAAGTCGAGCAATCTTGCCTGATGGAAAGAATCTGATGAGGAACTTTCTGGCTAAGTCATCCCATGTTGTGATTGAACTGGTCGGCTCCATATTCAACCATATTTTTGCTTCCCCCAATAGAGAATAGGGAAACAGTGTCAGCCTTACATAATTTAAACTAACCCCAGTCGAAATGAATGTGTCAGTAAGCTCAATGAATTCTGTAAGTGGACTTGTGGATCCTCATGTAAAAGACCTGCAAACTGTCCACTGCTGATAAGAAGCTGCACCATATTATGTTTTAACTCGAAATTCCCCCCAGCTGTCTGTCTTTGAATTGGGGAAGTCAAGTTCATTGGAAGTGGGACTGCCACTTACCTATTCCTACCAGCTGCTTATTGTTCATCCGTAGGAACTGTATGCTCTTGGTCTTCCTAAAATGGAGGAATTCTAGGGAAAATAATTGCTTCTCTCCTTCATTGATGGTAAATCTGCTCATGTTCGGAACTTCGTTCAACCAAGTTGTGATCCCTTGCGAGCTTTCTACTTTGAAACCTGTTTCCTGCAAAAACAAATCCAAGACCAAGTATAAAAAACACCAAATAAATTTAAAAGTAAAACCAAAATAAACAATTGCTAAATAACAAGTCCTCGGCAACGGTGCCAAAAACTTGACAGCGCCCAAACGGACATGCAAGTGTACGTGGTCTACCAAGTAATATAGTAGCCTTTAAGAAAGTCAAGTTATCAATCCCACAGAGACTATATTTGGTGACGATTTGATTTCAGTGCACAATTTAGATTCACTTGATGCGAGAGTAACCAAAAGAGAGAATTGAGTTTGTATATTGTAAGTAAATTAAATAATGTGTAAAGTAAATATCTTGTAACAATCAATGGGAGAAAAATGAGGGTTGAAATAGTCTGAACAATCATATTATTCTATTGGATTTCATTCATTAACTTTCTTATCTTGGTTGTTTATTCGTAGGGTTAATAGTGTGATTATGGTTTCCCAACCTCTAATCTATTACCTAAGTTGAACCTTACACCTGTATCATTGAGCGGGTATGTAATAATTCACTTAAGTTCTCAACAAATATCATCCTACATATGAATCAAGTAAGGTATCTAAGTACATCCCTATGCTAGATACTAATTCAAGTTTCTTATTTTATAAAGAATCAAGAACCATACTCTATTTATTCTTATGTTCTATATCCCTATTCCCTCTCCCGAGTTCACAAGGTTGACAATGGATGTATTCTAAGGGTCATGAATCCTTAAAGTAGTTAAAACGAGAATAAACAAACTACCAATATTGATAAGCAAAGAAAACAAACTTAATCCATAGCAATAATAATCATGTTCTTGGCTTCAACGTCGGAAAAAGAGTTTTTAGCCACTCATAGCCATAATCAACATCCAATTAATTATATGAATGATTAAAACAATAAAAGAAAGCTAATTTAAAGAAATAAAAACCTAAAAAAAAGTTTTTGTAGCCTCCAATGTTTTTCCATGTGATCTAGGGGTTTAAAGATGTCCCAAAACGTGTTTTAAGAAGTTATATTTATAGTATATAAGTCATAACCCCACTTGGATTAGGTTTCCACGTCATTTTCCTTCAGTTAACTACTTTTATCTAGATTTTAGCCATTGGCGCATCTCTCCACAGTGTCAAATGGCATCCTGGGCACAACTGGGCACTTAACTCCCAATTTTGATAATTGGAGCTAAGCGGTTCAATCGCATTGAGACACTATTTTGGGACAATTTCGAATTGTGACAGCTCCGCGATACGGTGTTTTACCACTTTGGTCCCCTTATGAATCCAATGGAATATGTCATGCTCCTAATAGCCAAACATAGACACTACACGAGCTCAAAACGTTCCAGGGGTCCAAATTGGTGTCCAGCTTGCATCTTGTGCTTCCGTGGTCATTTTCGAGCCCTTCTAAGTTGTTTCCACTTGATTTAAAGACTGTATATCCTTCAGATAACATCATAATCAATTTATAAAGCATCCTATAGAATTAAAAACAATAATTTAGTGCTCAAAACAACACAACATCCTCAATGATGAACTAGAAACACGAGCAAAGCATAGGGTAAATTCACATTGAGATTTAACTCATTGTTTTGACTCTCTTCTTGATTCATTTGACCTTTGAACATTATAACTAAGTTTTTTTACATATAAATACATAATAACAACCTTAATAACTCATTAAAACACATTAGAACTCAACACAATAGACCAGAAAAACACCTAGCTCAACCTTGTTACACTAGTTTTCTCAGTTGAACTCTAAATTCTCATATTGAATCAAAACTCATGTGAAACCACCATTAAAAATTGTAAATACATACTTGGACACATAAATTATCATTTATATCATTATCAACACATATAGCATAAGAATCATCCTCAAAACAAGGCTAAAAAGGTTAGAATAGTAATGCTAGAATACATAAATACACCCAACATTAGAAAACCTCATGCAGTACATCATCATCATCATGATATTTATTGTACTTAATTTATTATGCTTGTGATGTGATTTTATATTCTGTTTTTACTTATTACCTATACATTTTCCTATTTTCTCTTCCTTGTACTTGATGCTTTCGTATATGTTTCTTTCTTTGTTTCATTGCTCATTTATGGTATAAAAGCATACTTATGTTCTTGTGTGGGGCTTTGTTGTATTATATGTATATATTATAGAATTATTAGTGCACGTAGTTTAGGCTACTGTTGTGGGACATTTATTGATTGCAGGTGATGTTCCCTTTGTGTTTATTTTCTATGTTTTAATATCTACATTGCTCATTCAGCCTATGGCATGTATTGTGCCCTTTTAGTGTAGGTCCTTGTTTGAGTGGCCCTTAGCTTGGTTGATTCGGGCGACTATTGGAGCTTTCGTAGTAGTGGTTGATTTAAGGCATTCAAAGTCACTTCTATCTGATCTACATTAGACTATGTTTTTATTGTATTTTATAGATAGAGTTGCATCCTATTTTTGTTGTCCTTGTATTGGATTCTGGGATTGTATTAATAGTTCTTACACTATTGACACTAGCTTTTAGAGATGTATGATATTTGGTTTATTTCTTTCCGCATTTGTGATATTATTGGGTTTGGTTTTATTTTAGAAGCCTTGTCTTGGGGTTATTATTGTATTTTATTCCCTAGCTTATCACTTTTTATGATAGGCTTACTTGTCAAGGTTCATTGCAATAAGTTTTATCGTGACCCTTGTTTTTAGGTTGTGATAAATTAGTATCAGAGAAACTAGGTTTGGCCTTAATAGTGAAAGAATGAGATGCCTAATAGAGTCTCACAGATTGATAAGTAGATGTCCGTAGCAATCTTTGAGTGTCTATAGGATTTCATTAGGAAACTTCTCTCATTTTATCTCTTATCATGCAAATTTCTTTTATAGCTTATGATCTGAGTTGTGTTTCACTCTTTCTACACATGTAGTGTTTACTAGGTCCCTTAAAAGTAGAGATATGGAGCCTTCACCAATAGGGAGATCCTGAAAAGGTGGATGGACTCGAGGGAGTGTACAATTCCGTAGATCAACCCCGTCTAGTTGGATAGCTAATTGGCTCTCCCCTGAGCCTCTGGTTTAGCATGTTGGGGGTGTAGGTTCAACTCTAGTTCCTCAAAGTTTGTTTGCCCTAGTCTTGGAGAAGCTGTTGGTGTATTTGCTGACCCAGTTGGAGAGTTCTCCTTTGGTTATGTCGGGTGTTCCTCTAGTCCTGAGTGTGGATCCTCCAGTTGCACCTTCTTATATTATGGATATTTCTCAAACCTTGAGTACTATTCTTATTTCAGTACAGATATTCAAGTATAATGTTCTGAGATTGGGAGTTTAACCTTCATCTATATTACCTCCCTAGATGGGATCTTAGCCTGCCAGATTCACTATGTCTCCTCTTTCTGTGAGTATAATTATGTCTGAATAGGTTTAAAAGATGTACTCATTTGGCTTCTACGAGATTTGATGTTGGTGTAGATGAGGATACATATGAGTTTATGATTAATTATCGAGAAAAGTTGCATAATTTTGGTTCCCTTGAGTCACATGGGGTTGCTTATACTACTTCTCAGTTGAGAGATGTTATTGGGAATGGTGGAGGTTATTTGTTGGTTGTAGCCTTCTTAATTCTCTTGAGATAATGCGAGATCAATTTGTTGATGCCCTTTTAGAAAGATTTATGCCTTACAGTCTGAGGGATCAGATATGAGGTAATTTTGATCACCTAGAACGGGGCTGCATGACTGTTAAAGTGTATGAGGCAAGCTTTTAGGGCTTTTCTAAATATTGTAATGCCAGCATTTCCATTGAGTCTGAGAAGATTCAAAAGTCTATGAAGGGTTTGGATGTCTCCCTTTAGTTATCTACGCATCCGATAGTGGTATTTAAAGCGTCTTTCCATAATGTAGTGGATCATGCTAAGATGACTGAGAGTATTCTTCGAGAATCTCAGGGAGGCACCTTGAACATGTATTATTTTTGTGTGTTCAGAGGTCAGGATTCTCGAGGTAGTGATTTCAAAGGTTCTTCTGTGTATTGAAGTAGGCCAGCGTAGGTAGCCTTGTAGATTTTAAGTGGTAGATCATCTTGTTTAGCAGTTCAGGGTGTTGTCTAGGCCCAATGGTACCTTCATCTATTAAGTTGAGCCATAGGGGTTGCTTTGTATGTAATGAGACTGGCCAATTGGCCAAAGACTATCTATGTTATGTGATTAGAGCTACTCCTATTACAACTATAAGAGGTAGAGGGGTTCTCCCAGTTGTGCAAGTGGAAGAGGTAGTTGAGCCCATGGTTATGGTTTTTGGGCCACTCAACTGGTTGGTGGTCGTGGATAATGTTATGCTTTAGCACCCAGAACTGATGCAGAGTGTAACATCCTGGATTTTGGCCTTAGAAATTTTCCTTGAAATTCGTTCTCCAGACCCAATACAACACAGAGTATGAGCCATATGTTGGGGTACGAGTAGTATGGTCCTATTGTAAGCTGACCAGTGTTAGTTGATGGGGTGATTTTGATCACTGGAATGGTCATGACTTAGGAGTGCGAGTCATAATGATTGATACGTGTAGTATCAGTGACTCGTATGGTGGGCAATGTTCGATCCTCCTTGTAATTTATTTTTTCCCGAGATACGAATCATGGGTATGGATCGTATGTTGAGGTAACAACTTGGTTGGATGAGTCGTATGCTGGAAAGTGTCTGATCAAAAGGTTAAGTCCTGGGTACGACTGGTGGAAACCAATCATAAGGAAGGGTACAACTCTTAAGAAGATTAGTAGTATCCCTGTGATAGGTTTTGAAGGACTTAAGTAGGGGTATTCTGGATATTTCCCTACATATCCTAATTATGACCCATGACTTCTAATAAACTTAGGAGGTTATTTACCCTATTATTCTATTCATTAACACTTTGAAAGCTATTTCAAAACACATCATAATTCTCTCAAGAGCTTTAGGGGAAAGAAAGCTAGGGTTTTAACGTAGGGATTGCTTTGGGGATTTCTTTGGTGATATTCATCCATCATCTTTCTTGGTTTAAGGTATGTGTCTCTTCCCTATTTCTTACTTCTAAATAGCTATGGATATTATGGATGTTTTCATGGTTTTTGTTGCATGGTTTATAGTTTTTAATTATTAATTGGGGTTTTGCTTATAATTGCTTAGTTATAGTTTCCTATGGTTTAATTATGCTTTTATATGCATAACTAATGGTTTTGGGAAATTGTATTTCATGGTAATAGTTTAATGGTCTTTGGAATTGGTTTGGTTATATTATGCGCCCAAGGTCTTTGATAAAATGCTTATAAAGATATGTTCATTGCTTTGACATCTTTAAATGGAACTCTTGTTTTTTTCAGCTTATATATGAAACTATAAATGGTTTAAAAAGGTTAAAGGCTAACTGGTTATGCTTGTGGAGAACATGGTAGTCTCCCAAGAGGTTAATATGGTAAACGAAAAGGTCACTTGAGAGTCCTCTTAACATAAATGGTTTGTCTATGGATAAATCTTGCAAGTAGGATTTGTATGATGATTCCACTAATAATTGGCCTTGGCAATAAATTGTAATTGGATTGTTTAAAGATGGTTTTTAATTTGGGCATTAATTGTGAGATGTCTAACTTAGCCATGGAAGGTGGAGGTTTCGGGGGAACCTAAACTAGAAACTCATATTTGCCAATATGATGGGTCTTTAATGACCACATGTGAGTGTCACATTTTATATTGGAGGGATGTACTATTTATCCCATGGGATAATTCCTAGTCGTGCGGCTACACGCACTGGGACTCTTTCAACTAAGGGATACGAACCCATAAGGCCCATGGTTCTTGTTAAATGGCAAGGTTACACAGCCCAGGATAAAGGTTTTAAATCCATGATAAACACGAATTCCTTTTCCTCGCATTTATATATATGTATGGTTGTATACATCATGGATAGTTTTACTTGGTAGTTTAAATGATATTACTTTATCCTTATCATGAGATATATGCTAGCGCTTATTCACTAACCTATCAACTAGCAGCTATATACCCACGCTATGTAGTAATCGACCGTTCGACTCCTCCTACATAGTGCTTGACTCAAGAACAATATTTAGATTATAGTGGTGATCTTCCATCTTTCCAAAAGGCTCTATTTCACAATATGGATTTTGGATGTTGATTTTGTCCATTATTGGGGGCATGTCCTAATTTTATATTTATATTATTTTTATAGAGGCTTTGTGGTACTTCTAGGAGTTGGTTTGGGCAGGATCGGTATCGGTGTCAGCTTTAGAATTAGGATTGGTATTAGGGCTGACATCAATGGACGATATTATTGGTTGTTTCATCGTATTATATTTTGGGTTTGATTGTCATATTATGTTTTGATATCATCTTTGGTTTGGTATGGTATAGATGGTTGGTTTAGTTCGGGTAGACTCAGTTTGGTACCCTATCCTAGAGTCTCTATGAGAGAATTTATTCAATTTTTTATATGCTCGAAATTCAGTTCATCTAAGGCTATGAAAGGTGGTTGGGTTAGGTTAAGGGGGAGTTCCCTAGACATTGTTAGACTTGGGATACCCATTACGTTTAGGCCCTGGTTTAGGTCATGACAAGTTGGTATCAGAGCTTTAGGTTCATGGTCAACTTGGAAGTCCACAAAGCCATGTCGAGTAGAGTCTCTTTTTGGGGTGTGAAGCATGCCACAATCATAAGAGAGAGGCTACGATACATTAGGAATGTTTTACTTTCTTGAAATTCTCAGTCCTGGAATCTTCTCTATCTTTTGTTGTTTGTCTTTCAGATTATGCCTCCTAGATCTAGATCACAAGGAAATTCTCCCGTACTATCTAGGGATAATGCTGAAGGGGTACCCTCTAAGTATGGAGTACATCTTTGATCTCATGGTCCTATTCTTGATTATGCTGGAGTTCTTCTTATTCTTCCTGCTTCTCCTTAAGTCCCTCAGGTTAACATGACAAACATAAAGTTTCATTAGTCTATTTATGTTATTGCTTAGATGGTTGCTGCTTGAGCTGAGTGGGGTACGACTAATGCTTTATCTACTAAGGCCCCAAGGGTTGTCTACTTTATAAAGATGAGTTCTCCTTCTTTTACAGAAGTGAAGGTGGAGAAAGACCCATAGGGAATCTTCAATGAATTGATGAAGATATTTTAGGTTATGCAGGCTTCTGATGTGGAGGGAGTTGGCTTTGCAGCTTATTAGCTCAAAGATGTTGCTTATAAGTGGTATGAGGATTAATACTGGGATAAGGGTGATATGGAAGAGGTAGGGTTGTGGGAGGCCTCTTATAATACCTTCGTGGATCATTTATTTTGTCAAGAGTTGAGAGAAAATAAGATAGAAGAGTTTTTGAACCTCAAACAAGGAAGGATATCTGTAAGGGAATATGCCTTGAAGTTCCATCAGTTGTCAAGGTATTCTCCTGATTTGGTGGCTGATATGAGGTTAAGAATTAGGATGTTCACTTCAGGGTTGAATAGAGATTTGATTTTGGAGAGAAAGACTGCTTTGCTCATTAGGGATATGGACATCTCTTGGTTTACACTTCATATGTAACATATGGAGGATGAGAAGAGAAATCAAGTGAAATTTAGGGATAAGATGGAAAAATAATATAAGTTTTCTGATTAGGGAGGTGCACAGTCTCACGGTGGTAGAGATTGTGAAAAGTGGCAGAAAAGAAGTGGGGGAGTTCTGGTTCCTTCTCTGCTGCCAGTGCTCCTTACCCACAATAGTTGGGAGATAGGTGTCATCAAGGTGGTGACAATTCTTGGGCTCAGGTTGCCGAATCTCAGGCGAGTAGAGGTCAGTCTTCTTCTTGATGCCCTCCTTGTCGATTCTGCGGTCGTCCTCATTGGGGATTTTATGAGGAAGGTAGATATAAGTGGTTTAAGTATGGTAAAGTAGGCCATCGACTCAAGGATTTTTTGGTCAACAAGGTTTCTATGGGGGCGAATAATATTTTGTTGTCTTTATCTTTTGCTTCTACACCTGGTGGTGTGGCATCTGCTTCTGGAACTACTCCTGGTTCTAATATTAGTTGGAATAGGTTGTATGCTTTGGCATCCCGACAGGATTATGAGGTATCACCTGATGTTGTTATTGGTATGTTACAACTCTTTTCTCATGACGTATATTGTTTGCATGATCCGAGCTCCATTTTTTGTTATGTGACTCCTTATATAGATGTATCTTTTGGTTTTGATCTAGAAATTATTTCAGATTCTTTTTTTATTTCTACCCAGATAGGAGACTCGATCACTACTGAATGGGTCTATAGGGGTTGTGTGGTATCTGTTGGTGACAGGCAAACCTTGGTATATCTATTTGAGTTGGGAATATTGGATTTTGATATGATTATGTGTATGAACTGGTTACATTCTTGTTATGTGTCCTTAGACATTCGAACTCGTAATGTCATCTTTAGGTTCCTTGGTGAGCCGAAAATAGAATGGGTGGGTTGTTCTTTTGCTCCTAGGGGGAGATTTATTTCTTATCTTAGAGATCGAAGGTTAATCTCTAAAGGGTGTCTTTATCACTTGGTCTGGGTTAAAGATTCTAACTTTGAATGTGATTTTTTGCAGTTAGTTCCAATAGTTAATGGGTTTTCAGAGTTTTTTCTGGATGATCTTCCAGTTGTTCCTCCGGATAAGATAATAGAGTTTGGTATTGATTTGCTTCTAGACACTTCTCTAATATCTATTCCTTCATATAGAATGGCTTTGGCTGAGTTAGGAGAACTCAAGGAGCAAATTAAGAATCTTTTGGATAAGGGATTTATTCATTCTAGTGTATCTCCGTGGGGTGAACCGGTGTTGTTCGTGCGCAAGAAGGCTGGTTCCCTTTGAATGTGCATTGACTACATGTAGTTTAACAAGGTAATGGTCTAGAACAAGTATCTTATCCCAATGATAGATGATCTGTTTGATCAGTTACAGGGTGCCAAGTTCTTTTCCAAGATAGATCTTCGGTATGGATACCATCAACTTAATATTAGGGAGATAGATATCCCAAAGATGACTTTATGTACTCGGTATGAGATTTTTGAGTTCTTGGTGATGTCATTTGGGTTGACCAATGCTCCAATAGTTTTTATGGATCTGATGAACAGGGTTTTCAGGCTGTATTTTGATATTTTTTTCATTGTGTTTATTGATGACATTCTTGTGTATTCGAGGAGTAAGGTGGATCATGCAAGTCACCTTCATGTGGTGTTGCATACCTTATTGGAACATTAGTTGTTTGCCAAGTTCACTAAGTGTAAGTTTTGGTTGAATGCCATGACTTTATTGGGCTATATTATTTCTAGTGAGCGGATAATAGTTGATCCTCAAAAGGTTGTTGTGGTGAAGCAGTGGCCTAGGACCACGTGTCTATCTGATGTTTGGAGCTTCTTAGGTTTAGCCGGGTATTTTAGGCAGTTTATGAAAAGCTTTTCGTCGATAGCTTCTCCTTTGACTAAGTTAACTCAGAAGAAGGTTAAGCTTTCTTAGTCGAAATCTTGTGAGGGGAGTTTTGAGAAGTTGAAGGATAGGTTGACTTCGGCTGTGATTTTGACTTTGTTGGAAAGCGAAGATGGGTTTGTGGTTTATTGTTATACATCTCGGGTAGGTCTTGGTCATGATTTTATGCATCATGGGAAGGTAATTGCCTATGCATTCAGGTAGTTGAAGGTGTATGAGGGGAATTATCCTACTCATGATTTGGAGTTATTGGCGGTTGTGTTTGATTTGAAAATTTGAATGCATTATATATATGGTGTTCACGTGGATATCTTTTTTGATCATAAAAGTCTTCAGTATGTGTTTACACAGAATGACAGGCAGAGGATTTGGCTTGAGATTCTCAAGGACTATGATCTGAGTCGTCACTATCACCTGCTTAAGGGAAACATGGTTTCTGATGGTCTTAGAAGGTTGTCTATGGGAGGTTTGGCTCATGTAGAGGAAGGAAAGAAGGAATTGGTGAAGGGTAATCACCGTTTGGCCAATCTTGGAGTTCATCTCTTAGATTTTAAGGATGGTGGTGTGATGGTGCAAGAAGTGATTCGATCGTCTCTTGGTTCAGATATTAAGGAGAAACAAGTTTTAGATCTGATCTTGATGAAAATCAAGAGTGATGTTAGTGGGAAAAAGGTAGTGATATTTAAGATTAGTGGTGATGGTACTTTGCAGTACCAAGAGAGGCTGTGTGTTCAGAATGTTGATGGGTTGCGACAAAGGATGTTGACTGAGGCACATGAGTCGCACTACATTGTCCATCCTAGTTTGACAAAGATGTATTATGATCTTATGGAGATCTATTGGTAGAATAGTATCAAGAGAGATATAGTTGACTTCGTGGCCAAGTACATGGTGTGTCAATAGTGTAAGGTTGAGCACATGAGGCCTGGTGGGTTGCATCAAGAAATAGAGTTGGCTAAATTGATGTGGGTGATGATCAATATGGATTTTGTTACTGGTCTTCCTTAATGTTACAAATAATTTTATTCGATTTGGGTCATCGTGGTTAGGATAACTAAGTATACTCACTTTTTGCCAGTGAGGACTACCTTTTATATGGAATATTATGCAAAGTTGTATCTTCAAGAGATTGTGAAGCTGCATGGGGTGCCTGCTTCAATTATTTTTTATCGTGGTATGCAATTTACATCTTATTTTTAGTGTTTTTTCCTGAAAGAATTGGGGACTAAGGTTAATCTGAGTATGGCTTTTCATCTGCAGTCGGATAGGAAAGTGGAGAGAATGATTCAGACATTCGAGGACATGCTTTGGGCATGCATTATTGCATATGGTTGCAATTAGGTTGAGCACCTACCTTTGGTAGTGTTTGCTTACAACAATAGCTATCATTCTAGTATTGGTATGGATCCTTTCGAGGCATTGTATGGTGGGAGGTATAAATCTCCTATTTGATGGTTTGAGACTTGGTGAGGTGGATATGATTGGTCCCAATTTGGTCTATTAAGCTATGGAGAAGGTAAAGGTGATTTGGGATAGGCTTAAGGCTGCCTAGAGTCGCCAAAAGTCTTACATAAATATTAGGCGTAGAGATTTGGAGTTTGAGGTTAGGGACAGGGATTTCCTAAAGGTGTCTCTAATGAAGGGAGTAGTGCGGTTTGGCAAGAAGGGGAAATTTAGTCCTCAATTTATTGGTCCTTATGTGATTTTACAGAGAGTTGTCAATATTGCTTATGAGTTGGAGTTATCAACTAGTCTGGGTTTGGTTCATATGTCCTTTCATATTTCCATGATGAGAAAGTATGTTGGTAATCCTTCTTTGGTCGTTCCTTCAGAAGGGTTGTATATCTCAAATTCTTCATCTTGTGAAGAGGTCCCGATTGAGATATTGGATAGGCAAGTTTGGCGGTTGCAGACTAAGGATGTGGCTTAGGTTAAGGTCCTATTGGCGGAACCATAAGGTAGAATAATCTACGTGGGAAACGGAAGAGGACATAAAGTCTAAGAATCCACTCTTGTTTTTTGCTCCTGGTATTCATGCGAAAAATATGTTTTCTTGAACACATCTTTATTTTCTTAGTTTGTTAAAGTAAAGATTAATATCTTTTCCTCTTTGTTTCCGAACTTAGATGAAGGTTGGGAATATATTTGATAATTCAAATGACTCTGTGTGTGGTTATACCTACCTTATCCATCATTTAGGGATGAATGTACCTAGTGTAGGAGAATGTTACATCTTGGGTTTTGTCCTTAGAAATTTTCCTTGGAATCTATTCTTTGAACCCAATATGAGTCCAGGGTACGAGATATATGCTGGGGTACATGTGGTATGGTCCTATCGTAAGCTGACTATTATTTATTGATGGGATGGTTTTGATCACTGGAATGGTCACGACTTAGGAGTATGAGTTGTAATGATTGATACAATTCGTATTGGTGATTTGTATGGTAGACAGTGTTTGATCCTCCTGGTAATTCATTCTGCCAGGGATATGGATCATGGGTACGGATTGTATGTTGAGGTTACGACTTGGTTGGATGAGTCATATTCTAGAAATTGTCTAATCCAAAGGTTAAGGCCTAGGTACGACTGGTAGAAACCAATCGTAAGGAAGGGTACAACTCATAAGAGGGTTAGTCGTATCCCTATGATGGGTTTTTAAGGGACTTAAGTGGGAGTATTCTGGACATTTCCCTACATTCGCTAATTTGACCCACGACTTCTAATAAACTTAAGAGGTTATTTACCCTATTATTTTATTCATTAACACGTAGAAAGTTATTTCACAACACATCATAATTCTCTCAAGAGCTTTTTGGGGAAAGAAAGCTAGGGCATCAACATAGGGATTGCTTTGGGGCTTACTTTGGTGATTTTCTTCCATCATCTTTCTTGGTTTAAGGCATGTGACTCTTCCCTACTTCTTACTTCTACATAGGGATGGATTTTATAGATGCTTTCATGGTTTTTATTTCATGGTTTATGGTTTTCAACTATTAATTAGGGGTTTTGTTTATAATTGCTTGCTTATGGTTTCCTATGGTTTAAATCTTCTTTTATATGCATCAATGATGGTTTTGGGAAATTGTATTGCATGGTAATGGTTTAATAGTCTTTGGAATTGGTTTTGGTTATATTATACGCCCAAGGTGTTTGATAAAATGCTTATAAAGATATGTTTGTTGCATTGGCATCTTTAAATTGAATTCTTGCTTGTTTTCAGCTTATATATGAAACTATAAATGGTTTACAAAGGTTAAAGGCTAATCGGTTATGCTTGTGGAGAACATAGTAGTCTCCCAAGAGGTTAATATGGTAAACGGAAAGGGCACTTGAGAGTCCCCTTAACTTAAATGGTTAGGCTATGGATAAATTTTGCAAGTATGGTTGGTATGACGATACCACTAATAATTGGACTTGGTAATAAATGGTAATTGGATTGTTTGAACATGGTTTTTAATTTGGGCATTAATGGAAGATTGTTTAACTAAGCCGTGGAAGGAGGAGGTTCTGGGAGTACCAAAACTGGAAACTCATATGTGCCGATATGAGGGGTCTTTGATGACCAAATACAAGTGTCACAATTTATATTAGAGGGATGTACTAGTCATCCCATGGGATATTTCCTGGTCATGCGGTTACACACATTGGGAGTCTTTTAGCAGGGGAGATGAACCCATACATCCCATGGGTGTGGTTAAATGGCAAGGTTACATAGCCTAGGTTAAAAGTTTTATATACATGCTAAACACGAATTCTCTTTCCCAATACTTATATATATGTATGGTTGTATGCACCATGTATGGTCTTACTTGGTTGTTTAAATGGCATCACTTAATCCTTATCATGAGATAAATGCTAACGGTCATTCGCTAAACCGTTTACTAGAGACTGTATACCCACGCGATGCAGGAACCGACCATTCGACTCCTTCTACATAGTGATTGACTTGGGGACGGTATTTGGATTGCAGTGGTGGACTTCCATCTTTATGGGAGTTTCTATTTCATGATATGAATTCTTTTAGACATTGTACTTCTGTTTTGGATCATTGGTTTTGGCCATGGTTGGGGGCATGTCCCAACCGTATATTTGTATTTTTTTTGATTGAGGTTTTTTAGTATTTTTTGGGTTTGGTATAGGCGGGATCGGTATTGGTGTCGACCTTAGTAGTGGCATTGGTGTTGGGGTTGACATCATTAGGTGATATTGTAGGTTGTTCCATAGTATTACATTTTGTTTCTTATTGTCATATTATGTTTTTATATTCTCTTTCGTTTTTTGTGGTATGGATGGTTGGTTTGGCGGGGGTAGACTCGGTTAGGTCGGTCACTATTGTGACCCTATACCAGAGTCTCCATGAGAGCATTTACGGAATCTTGTTGTATGCTTAAAATTTAGCTCACTAACGCTATGAAAGCTGGTTTGGTTGGGTTAAGGGGGCGGTCCTTGGTCCTAGTTGGACTTGGGATGCACATTACATCTAGGCCCAGGTTCGGGTCATGACACATATGCTTCAGATGTTGTGATCACAAGTATCATCCCTATTTGTTTAAGATTTTCATCTATTTTATTTGATCTTGAGTCGACTTTCTCTTATATGTCTGCATTTTTTTTTTGGGTTTTGATTCTGTTAGTGAGACTTTTTCCATTCCTATTAGTGTATCTACCCACTAGGTGATTCCTTAGTGATGGATCGGGTGTACCGATCCTATACATGACTTTCTCTGGGTTTGAGACTCGGATAGATTCTGTTGTGTTAGATATGTTTGATTTCGATGTTATTTTGGGTATGGATTGGTTGGCTCCTTATCATGCTGTGCTAGATTTTTTTGGAAAAACCATGACTTTAGTTTCGCAGGGTGTGCCGAGGATATATTGGAAGGGTACACTTTAGTTAGGTCCTAAGAGGGTTATATCTTAAGTTCAGGCTCGTAGATTGGTTTAGAGGGGATGCTTATCTTATTTGGATCATATTCATGATACTAGTATTGTTTCACCTCCTTCTATAGATTCTATTTGTATTGGTCGTAAGTTCGTGGTTGTGTTACCTACAGATTAACCTAGTATACCCCAGATATTCTGAAGATAGCTTATCAGACTCGATATGGTCATTGTAAGTTTTTTCTCATGTCCTTTGGGTTTACCAATGCCCCATCTGCATTCATGGAGATGATGAACTGATGTTTCGACCATATCTCAACTCTTTTGTTATAGTATTTATAAATAATATGTTAATTTATTCCAAGAGTAAGGTTGAGTATAAAAAGCATTTATGGATTGTGCTTCAGAGATTGAGGGATAAGAAGTTGTATGCCAAATTCTCCAAGTGTGAATTTTGGTTGGAGTCTATTTATTTCTTAGGTCACGTGGTGACTAAGAAAGGTATTATGGTTAGTCTATCCATAATTGACGCGGTTTGTGATTCGGCTAGACCTAGTTCGGCTATCAAGATTCAGAGTTTTATTGACTTGGTAGGTTATTTTGGTGTTACGTTTAGGGTTTCTCATCCATTGCAACTCCTTTGACTAAGTTGACTCAGAAGAAGATTTTCTTTGTGTGAGATGAGCTTTCAAAATCTCAAGAATTTTTTTGACTTTAACTCCTATTTGTTTTTCCGAAAGAGAATGTAGGTTTCACTATCTCGTCAGTTGAATCCCCATTAGAGGAGTTACACTACCCATGATTTAGAGTTGTGCGTGGTTGATTTTGCATTGAAGTTGTTGAGACATTACCTGTTTGTATTCTGTTGTGAGATTTTCTCGGATCATTGTAGCCTTCAGTAGTTCTTCACCCAGTGGGATCTTAATATGAGGCAGCGTCATAGCTTGAGTTTTATAAGGATTATCACTTGACTATTATCTATCCTCCATCCAAGGCTAATGTGGTTGAAGATGCCTTGAGACGGAAGTTGACTAGCAGGGGTAGCTTGGTACATATTTTGACCTAGGAGAGGCTTTTGTCCTTAGAGGTTCACTCTATAGATAACTACATGGTTAAGATTGATATTTCAACCCTTAGACGTGTTTTGGCATTTGTAAATGCTAGTTCTTCTTTGATGGAGCAGATTCAAGCTCATTGGTTTGATAATGTGGGCTTGAGATCGATTTAAGATAAGGTGTTGAGTTATAAGGGTAAGGAATTCTCACTTGATACAGATGGGGTTTTGAGGATTGGGGGCTGAGTTTGTGTGTCAAGAGTGGGTGACTAAATTAGATTGATTTTTTAGGATCCTCCATTGTTCCAGGTATTCCATCCATCTGGAAGTTACTAAAGATGTATTGTGATTTGAGGCATCATTACTGGTATGGTGGTGTCATGACCAGAAGCTGCCCTATAGTTGCGACAACAGAGCTTACGATCATACGTGACCACAAGCTAACCCATGTGCTGGTACCTGCTGATAGCACTGAATAAAATAATAATAATGGACATATGCAGAAAATAACTAATAAAGCCAAAAGTCTAAATACTGAAAATACAAATGAATCACAAGTCTGAAATATCTGATAAGACTTATAAAACTGACTAACAGCCTAGATGACTATCTGAAAGCCTCTAAACTGACTGGAGTGTTGATGGAACAAACCCCCAAATAACTCTGACTGACTAAATAAAATGAAATACTAAAATAAATTAATAATGATAACATGTCCTCGATGGATGAGGACTCACCACTACAACTTTTGGATTATGTTGAGCTATCTAACTGTGGCCGGGAAACTATACTTCTGAACCTATGATACAAGACAACATAGCTCAAAGAAGAGTATGCAGTCAATAATTTAAATGTACTAGTGTATGAGATGAGGACAGGCTGATATACATGGGGTACTGTTCATATGAAATAAGAGCTAATTGAATAGCATGAGATAACAGAACATGAATGCATAAAAAGTATAATATTTGAGAATGCAAGACTAGGTGTATTTCTATTATGTTACTGAGATAAATTTGTAATCTGAAAGACTAAAGCAATAAATTGAATATATTAAAATCTGTACACTTAGTCAAGAATAACCAAAACTGAAAATACACTAAATACTGTAATGAGAATGTGGGAGGTATCAAATAACCGACATGCCCCAACCTATACTAATTAGGGTCCAACCTATAACCCCAGTTGGAAGGGTGTCAGTACCGTGCCATGGGTACTAACACTGGCTATGTGGATCCACTAATCTAGAGTCCCGAAGGACCAGGGTGTCAATCCTAAACTGACGGGTGACCCCTGAGAGGAAGTCAAGCCTAAACTGATGGGTGACTTCTCAAATCCTACACTAGCTACATCGTTCTAGAATACAGGGACTACTACTAACAACTCTGCCTAACTGATGGGGAAACCGCCACCCTGCACTCGCTCGGTGCTAAATCCTACTCCCAGCTCAACTAACACTAGAACTGAAACTGGACTGAGTTTAACTGAATATTATTTCATGTCTGATAGTGCTCATTATGATCATAATAACTGAATAAATCAGAATAATCATGGTTTAACTGAATCATACTTGAAAATTTGAAAATCATTTAAAACACGTAGGTATCGGGTGTTCATAACCCACCAGCACTGAATAATCACTGAATGTAATGACAGGCATAAAACTATAGTAAAGGGTCATAGTTCAAAACCCATAAGCATAGACATTTCATCAAATATATGATGATCATGAATTTAACATGGGAATGCTTGGTAAGAATCATAAATTTAGGATTCATCACAAAATTCACTTGAATAAAGCATGGAAAACTCAAATTCATAGCATGAGGAATTCAAAATCGTGCATGGGATCATAAATGGACTGAATAGCATTTAAATTATCATGGAAACATGAATTAAATCCATCTTAAGGAATACAAAATACAATAATGATAAAAAAAATTCAATCTTCATTCGAAAAGAGGGTTTTTGGGCTCCATAGGTGAAAGAAAACCCATGAATGAATATATCACATACCTTAAACCTTTAAGTTGAAAGAGAAACAAAAATCTTGATGCTTTCTTGAAGGTTCTTGAACTTGGGGAACTTGAAGACTTGATTTCTTAGGGATAAAGGAATTGAATTTGTGTTCTTGGGGAAGAAGGGAGGGTTTTCTTAAGAGGGATTTGGAGAAGAAAGGAAAATAGTGCCCAAAATGATGTCCCAATTCGTTTTATAAACGATTGGGTTGTGGGGGAAACTATCAAATTACCCTTCAGGCATTTAAATTCAAAACTGGACGAAACAAGCTTACCGCGATATAGCCTTATCACCGTAGTTCATTTCCCTCAAAATGATGCGTTCTGCATGACGACGGTAATAACACCGCTTTGTGGTCTTTTCATGATAATCCTCTTGTTTTCGATCCAAACATAACCCAAACCCCATTCAAAAAATCCAAAATTTATTTGAGAGATGCTCCCTACATCCTTGAACTTGAATTAACTCAAAAACCAACATCTCGGGGTCGCAAAGACCAAGTTAAAAATCATCCAAGCTTAGAAGCCTTAAAAATGACTAAGTCCCCAACACTTAGTGAAATTTTCAGGCCTTAAGCCCCTTATCCAAACAACTAGAAGCTGAACTGAGCTAAGAGTAATATGAGGTATTACAATATTCCCCTCTTAGGAATATTCGTTCTCGAATGAGACTGGTTAGAATGAGAGTACTGAACTAAGGTAAATGAGATCATATAATAAACATGCATGATGGGAAACATGATTACATAACTGAGTCTGAAACATGATACATGAACTAAACTGGTTACGCGAATGCATGCAATGGTATGTGAATAGTTATATAGCTAGAACTTAGAATGAAAAAGAGTCAATCTAAGGAAAATATTTACCTCAAGCTGAGTTTGAGTTTGCGGAGAAAAGATGAGGGTACTTGGTACGCATATCTGCTTCTGCTTCCCAAGTAGCTCCCTTAATGGACTGATTCTGAAGAGAACTTTAACAAAGGGAACTTCTTTGTTCTTTAGTTTACGAATCTAACGATCTAGGATCTCAACTATAACTTCTTGGAAATAATGGCTATCCTGAACACTTATACTTTCTAAATAAATAATAATAGTTAAATCGCCAATACATTTCTTTAACAAAGAAAGATAAAACACCTGATGCACTGATACCAAATTTGCAGGCAACTCTAGCTCATAATCTGCCTGTCCAAAACAGTACAAAATTCTATAAAGGCCAATATATTAGGGACTAATTTAGTCATTTTATCCATAATGACCCATATCGAATCATGCTGAGATGAGTATGATTCAAACCCATCATAAAATCCATGTTCACCACTTCCCACTTCTAAGTTAGGATGCTTAACTCCTGCAATGCACCACTAGGTCTCTGGTTCTCAACTTTAACCTGATGATAATTTGAACACTTAGCTATAAATTCTACAATGTACTTCTTCATACCATTCCACTAATAGATTTCTCGCAAGTCATGGTACATCTTAGTGGCTCCTGGATGAATGGAACATCATGCACCATGGGACTCCATAAAAATCTGCTGCCTCAAACCATTAACACATGGAACAAATAACCTGCCTTGGCAACGAAGCACACCATCTCCTTCTTGGGAGAAAACCTCTACTTTTTGATCTCTAACTGTTCCTTCAACCTAACCAAACTGGGATCCCTATCTTTCTTTTCCTTTACTCCGGCAACCAAAGAAGATTCTGAACCATTCTGAGCCGATATACTACCTTCAGCTGAATCAACCAACCGAAAACCTAAGATAGTAAGTTGATGAACCTCCTGGGCTAACTTTTTCTTATCCTCCTCAATATGAGCAATGCTACAAATAGACCTTCTACTAAGGCCATCTGCCACTACATTGGCCTTGCTCGGATCATACAACACACTTATATCATAATATTTTAACAACTCCAGTCACCTTCTCTGATGAAGATTTAAATCTTTCTACGAGAACACATACTGCAAACTTTTGTGATTCGTGAACACATCAACATGAAACCCATAAGGATAGTGCCTCTAAATTTTCAAGGCAAAACAAACAACTACCAACTCAAGATCATAGGCAAGATAATTCTTTTCATGGGGTTTAAGCTATCTAGAGGTGTAGGCTTTGACCTTACCTCTTTACATCAATACATAACCAAGACAAACTCTAGAAGCATCATAGTAAAACTATAAATCCCTCTGAACCATCTAACAACGTCAGGACTGGGGCTGAGGTGAGTTGAGTCTTTAACTTCTAAACACTCCTCACATAAATCTGACCACTAGAATTTGACTTTCTTCTAAGTCAATAGAGACATAGGGGATGCAATAGAAGTGAAATCTTCAACAAACCATCTATAATAGCCATCCAAACCTAAACAAATTTTGATAATTGATGGAGATATGGGTCTACGATAGTTTCTCATTGCTTAAGTCTTTTGAGAGTCAACACTAAAACCATCATCGAAAATAACATGGACAAGAAAACCTACTGACCTTATCAAAAATTTGAACTTACTATATTTTATGAGCAACTGATGAGCTCTAAGGGTCTATAACACAATCCTCAGATGTTCAGCATGATCATTCTTACTATGGTAATAAACAAGGATATTGTCAATGAAGGATATGATGAACATGTCCAAGTACTACTTGAACACTCTGTTCATCAAGTCCATAAAAGCTGTAGCGGAATTTGTTAGTCCAAAAGACATAACTAGTAATTTGAAGTGACCATATCGAGTTATGAAGGTTGTCTTTAAAATGTCACATTCTCTGACTCTAAGCTAATGATAGATGAATATGAGGTCTATCTTATAGAAATAACTAGCACCCTAAAGATGGTCGAACAGGTCATCAATCTCGGGTAGTCGATATTTATTCTTGATTGTGACTTTGTTCAACTGACGGTAATCCTTGCACATCCTGAGAGTACCATCTTTCTTACATACAAATAAGACTAAAATACCCCAATGGGAAAATATGGGCCTGATGAATCCCTTATCTAAGAGATCCTTCAACAGTTCTTTCAATTCCCTAAGCTCAGTTGGAGCTATTTTGTAGGGTGCAATAGAGATATGCTAGGTATCTGTAAAGAGATTTATTCCTAAGTCAATTTCCCTTTCATGAGAAACTCCGGTAAGGTCTTCAGGGAACAAATTAGGAAAAATATCCTTACTACTGAACTAACTCGAGACTAGGAGTCTCAGAACTTCAGTCTTTGACTTGAACAATATGGTACATGCACCCTATAGATATCAGTTTTGTTGCCTTAAGATAAGAAACAATTTGACCCCTAAGCACTGAGGTACTACCCCTACATTTAATGATTGGTTCATAGGGAAACTGGAACTTAATAACTCTATTTCTGCAATCCACCAAGGTCTAGCATGAATGGAGCCAATCCATGCCGAGGATGACATCGAAATCAGTTATCTCTAACTCTACAAGATCTGCTGAAGTGATTTTCTTAGATACTGTAACTGAGCAATTTCTGTATACCTGTCTGGCTATAATAGATTTACCCACTGGGATAGAAACTGAGAAAGGCTCTGCTAATATTTCTGGACTAACACCAAAATTGACAGTTAAATAGAGGGTTACAAAAGAAAGTGAAGCTCCGGGGTCTAATAAAACATACACATAAAGATGACAAACCTATAACATACCCCTAACCACATCAGGAGAACTTTCCTAATTATGTCAAGACTGGAGTTCATATTGTCTGATCTGGAGCTGCCCGTTGGTGGCATTAAAAGTAGCGTCCTATTTGTTCAGACGATCTGCTGCTGCTGTTGAAGAAGTATTCTTTCCCTATTCATGATCATATATCTACCCCTCTATGCTACCACCATACACTCTCAGATCTTGTGGCCTGGCTTGACACATCTGAAACACACGTTACTACCAGCCTTACTCACTCCATGATAATTCTTACCATATTTCCCGCAAAGTAGATTAGTATGATCACTGTTCACACTACCCTGGGACTTAGAGCCTGGCTCTATATCCCGACAGACATTCCTAAACTTTGGCACTGCCGTACTACCTAAAGATAGAGTTGAGAATGAGAAATTCTGACAGAACTGAGAATGATTTCCACCATCTAACCACGGTTGAGAAAAGTTAAAACTACCTATTCTGGTTATCTTATTCTCTATCTCTTTCTCCTTAAGCTTCTGTTCCTTAATATTCTTAGCATGACCCATAAGCCTAGATAGGACCATTTCTATAATCAGCAAAGTAGTCTAACACTCCTTGACCAAACTCTCAGATACACCTAAAACAAACTTACTTATTCTAGACCTATTATTAGCCACCATCGATGGAGCATACCTTAAAAACTTAGTTAACTTAAGCAAGTATTCCTTCAAATTTATATTACCTTTCATTCAATTGATGAACTCCTTCACCTTTGCTTTCCTTAACTCAAAAAGAAAGACCTGTCCAAGAAAGTCATGGAAAACTCCTCCCACTATACATGCCCTATCTCAATACCCATATCCTCCTTCCATTGCTTACACCAGGTGTGAGCTATATCCCACAACTAGTATGCAGCTAACTCCAAACTCTCACTCAAAGTGAAACCTATGATATCTGTTACTTTCAGAACTATATCAAGAAACTCCTATGGATACTCCTCAGACATGGATCCCAAAAACAAAGGGTAATTTATTCAGGTAAAATCTTGAATCCAAGATGCAAATGTATTTCCTATTGGATCAGCTGGTGCAACAACATGCTGATTGTTTAGAGCATCTACTGAGTGAGATAAGGTAGTGAAAGAAACTCTAAATTCAAGGTAAGAGACATGCTCATTTAGGGCATCTTCCTAAATAAGTGGTGGTGTGGGCTGGGTCCCCTTCCTTCTTCTATTGTTTCATAATTATCTATACATAAAATGAATAATGAGTTTGAAAAAGAGTTTAAATAGATCTCATGCACATTCTCACGATATGAATACTAAAAAAAGGGAAAATTTTCCTAAAACATCTTGCAGCCTTTTGTCCATTAGTATGGTGTGCTTCACACCCTTGCAAAAGACTCTACTTAATGCGACTTTCAGAATCCCTAGGACACTTTAAAAGCCTTAGGCTCTGATGCCAAGTTTTGTTCTAAATCGATGGTACGCTCTAGTTGCGACAACGGTACTTACAATCACAAGTGACCACAAGCTAACCCTTATGATGGTACCTGCTGAGAGCACTGAATAAAATAATAATAATACACATATGCATAAAATAACTAATAAAGCCAAAAGTCATAATAAAGAAAATACGAATGAATTATAAGTATGAAACATATGATAAGAATAATAAAATTGACTAACTGTCTAGCTGATTGTCTAAATGTTTGAAAGCCTCTAAACTGTCTGAAGAGTGGATGAGACAGACCCCCAACTATCTTCGAGTGACTGAATAAAATAAAATACTAAAATAACTAAATAATTATAACATGTCCTTAATGGATGAGGACTCAACACTATGGCTGCTGGATTATGCTGAGTTATCTAATTGAGGTTGGGAAACTGTGTGTCCGAACCTATGATATTAAGACATCAAAGTGTAAAGAAAAGTATGTGGTAAGTTCTTTGAATATACTGTATATAAGATGAGGATAGGCAGATATGCATGGGGTACTGTGTATATAAAATAAGAACTAACTGAATAGCATAAGATAACTGAACACGAATGCATGAAAACTATAATATCTGAGAATGCAAGACTAAGTGTATATAGGTTATGTTACTGAGATAAATCTATAATATGATAGACTTAAAGCTGTAAAACTGAACATCCAAAAGTTTGTACACTTAGAGAAGCAAACCTAAACTAAAAATACACTAAATATTATACTAAGAATGTAGGAGGTATCATCTAACTAACATACCCAAATCTGAGCTAATTGGGATCAAACCTATAACCCCAATTAGAAGGGTGTCAGTACCGTGCCATGGGTAGTAATACTGGCTATGTGGATCCACTAATCTGGTGTCCCGAAGGACCAGGGTATCAATCCTAAACTGACGGGTGACCCCTGAGAGGAAGTCAAGGCTAAACTTATGGGTGACTCCTTATATCCTACACTAGCTATGTATTTTTGGAATGCAGGGACTTTTACTAATGACTTTGCCTGACTAAAGGGGAAGCCGCCACCCCTACACTCTCTAAGTGCTAAATCCTACTCCCAACTTAACTGACACTAGAACTAAAATTGGTCTGAGTTTAATTAAATATTATTTCATGATTGTTAGTGTTCATTATAATCATAATAACTGAATAAATAGGAATAATCATGGTTTAATTGAATCATACTTGAAAATTTGAAAATCATTTAAACGACAAAGGTAGTGGGTGTTCATAACCAACCAATACTGAATAATTATTAAATATAATAATAGGCTCAAACTGTAATAAAGGATCATGGTTCAAAACCTATAAGCATAGACATTTCATCAAACATATGGGGATCATGAATTTAACATTAGAATGCTTTCTAAGAATCATAAATTTAGGATTCATCACAAAATTTACTTGAATAAGGCATGGGAAACTCACATTCATAGCATGATGAATTCATAATCTTGCATGGGATCATACATAGACTGAATTGAATTTAAATTACCATGGAAATATAAATTAAACCCTTCTTAAGCAATACAAAATACAATAATGATACAAAAATTCAATCTTCAATCAAAAAGAGGGGTTTTGAGCTCCATGGATGAAAGAAAACCCATGAATGAACATACCATATACCTTAAACCTTTAAGTTGGAAGAGAAACACAAATACTGATGCTTTCTTGAAGGTTCTTGAACTTGGAGAACTTTAATACTTGATTTTTTTGGGAGAAAGAAACTGAATTTGTGTTCTTAGGGAAGAGGGGAGGGTTTTCTTGAGAGGGATTTGGAGAAGAAGGGCAAATATTTCCCAAAATAATGTCCCAATTTATGTTATAAACGATTGGGTTGTGGGGAAAAAGATCCAATTACCCCCCAAGCATTTAAATTCAAAATTGGATGGAATTAGCTTACTGTAATATGGCCTTATCACGGTAGTTCATTTCCCTCACCACTATGTGATCTGCATGACGACATGAATAACACCCCTTCGTAGGCTTATCATGATAATCCTATATTTTTGTGAACTAAACATGACCTAAATCCCATCCAAAAAATCTAAAACTTCTCTAAGACATGCTCCTTACATCCCTGAACATGAGTTCACTAAAAAAATAACATCTCGAGGCTGAGAATAACAAGTTAAAATTTCTTCAAGTTTAGAAGACTAAAAAATGACTAAGACCCCAACACTTAGTGAAATATTCAGGCCTAAAGCCCCTTATGCATGCAACTAGAAACTAAACTGAGCTAAGAATAATACAGGGTATTATAGGTGGTATTAAGAAGGATGTAGCGGATTTTGTAGCTTATTGCTTTTGTTGTCAATGGATGAGGGCCATGCATTTGAGACCTAGTGGATTGCTTCAGATATTACCAATTCCCGTGTGTAAATGTGAATGGATAACTATGGATTTCGTGACAAAGTTTCCTTGCATATCCCATGGATTTTATAGTTTTGGGTCATCTTAGATCAATTGACCAATTCTACGTATTTTCTTTCAGTGCAAGTCTACTCTTGTATTGAGAGGCTATTGATGTCACCAAAAATTAACCTCCTAAGGAGTATGCTGCAATCAATGTCAAATATAGTAACCAAAACTAGGTTGGGGTCAATCCCACAGGGAAAACGTTAAATAGTATCTCAAACTTCCCAAAATTTATGAGCAACGTAGAAAAGTAAATGGGGGGATTTGGAAGTCAAAGTAAATAGCAACCGAACTTGAATGCTTGAGTTTGTAAAACAGTAGAAGACAAACAATAGGATTGTGCTCCCCTATCCTCTCAACTTTGTACACTTCTCGTATTCAACTCACCTATTCTATTATATTGCATGTAAAATTGACAAGATATGCATTATCAGTCATCTTGTAAATGCATTGATAAATCTCACCCTTTAGCCTATGAGTCTCAGGGAGTCACCTTCTTTCTCCTTGACTATAACCTCAGTTCAACTTTTACCTTTTAAGTCTCAAGTTGATTAGATGAGATGGAAGAATTATAAGATGGACATGAATCTCATATTACTGACTTAATCCTCTATTCCTAATCTCAAACTTCCTTGTGAGGACGTTCTCGAATACGATAACTCCTCATTCTTATAAAGTAGCTCTAAGATTAATTAATGTGAAGAATATTAAGATACACACAACCATAATAGAATAGAAGAATTTCCCCCTTCCTTTAAGTAGTTAATACACCAGGGTTCCCACAACCCTAGTTATGGAAATTAGCCGCTCATGATCATGCAACAATCCATGATAATAAATAAAGAACACGTGTAATTAATTTCACAATAATGAGAGAAATAAAATCCAAAGTCTTTATTTGAATAAGAACACAAAATCTTAAGAAAAAAATCTCAATGATCAAAGTATGCTAAAAGCAGTAAAAGTTATGTAAAAGCACGTAACCTAATTAAAGATTAGTCCTAAGGTATTTATAGTATCTCAAAATAATAAAGAAGACCTAATAAAAATATGGTAGGAAAAGTATGTCGGCACTCATTAGGATTTATGCAGTCCACTCATAAGGTTTTCTTACAGTCGTATAGTGCTAGTTGCATGGACTCCAGTAACTGATCTTCAGGGGTTCAAGCTTATGTTGTTCTTATGATTCATTAACACAATTCGTATTTAGTCCTTACGACTCGTGGCCTTCATTCTTCATTACTTGAGCCTTAGGCTTTCATGTTTTGGACACTGGTCTATTTACGACTTCTCATTATGAGTCATAATCAGATCTTATGACTCATCTTCTTTTATGACTTAAAATTTGAACCTTAGATTTGGCTTCTACCCTCTTAACGACTGATCCTCGTGACTCATGTCCAAAATATATGATTCGTATTTTCTAATAGTATCCACTCTTTAGTTGGTTTTTCAACTTGGCTCTTGTTCCTGTCCTACCTTCGAGTAAGACTATGAGTCATATAATAATTTGACGACTCATAAACCAGACTCGTAATATGGTAAGTTTTCTCTATTTTTAGCACTTCTTCTTTTATTTTTTATTCCAAAACAAATATTACCCTGTTTCACATGCACAACACACAAAACCACATTGTATCTACTAAAATATCCTAAGTCCAATAATAAATTCCTTATTTTAAGCATCAAATTTTCCATGTTTCCATGACATATCAGTTGGCATGTATCTATATTCATGAGATTGTGTACTTCATGGTATGTCGGTGACTATCATATCAGATCAAGACTTTCTGTTCACTTCTCACTGTTATAAGACTTTCTAGGATGAGTTAAGTGCGTTGGTTTATCTTAGCATAATATTTCACCCCTAAACTAATAATCCAAGCAGACTATTCATGTTTTAGATAATATAGTCCACGCATGTGTGATGGTTTTTTGTGAAAGTAGGAGCAACATTTGTCTTTAGAGGAGTTTCCTTATTATTATAGCTAACATTCTTGTATTAATATGCCTCTCTTTGAATATTTATATAGTAGTCATTGTTTCTCTCTAGTGGGTTGGTTTGATGTTTCTGAGGTTAGACCTCGAGGTACGGAATTGCTTTGTGAGTCCTTGGATATAGTTCGGATCCTTCAGAATAGGCTTCGTGCAGCCAAGAGTAAGCAAATATGCGATGATGATCGAATACTTTGTGCCTTGAGTTTTGGTGTTGGTGATTGTATTTTTCTTTGAGTTTCACACATAAAGGGTATGATGAGGTTAGGGAAGAGGGGCAAGCTTAGCCCTAGTTATATTAGCCCATTTAATATTCTTTTGCTTATTAGTGATGTGGCTTATCAGTTAGCTTTGCCTATAGATTTATCATCTATTCACCCAGTTTTTTTATGTTTCTATGCTTCACCGTTACATTCTTGAGGAGTCTCATGTCATTCATTGGGAGTTAGTTCAATTATATTAAAGGTTGTCTATTGTTGATGAGAAGGTCTCAATTTTGACTATTGATGTTAGACGGTTGTGTTCTAGAGTTATCCTAGTGGTTAAGGTTCAGTGGAGACAACAACATTAGATTAGGCTACTTGGATGGTTGAGATAACATGCGTAGTTCTTATTCCCAACTTTTTTGATGATTCAGGTATTTCCTTTCCTTAGTGTAAGGACGGACTAGACTTTTAGTGGTGGATAATATAACTTCCAAAATTTTAATGTAATTAGTGAACATGTCTTTTTGTATGATTTGACTATTTTACCCCTCTCCATAGTTGCATTGTGGTATTTCTGGGGTGTGGGGTTGATTGGCATGCTTTCTATTTATTTTGGTGACATTGGTACGATATTATGGTTTTTATGTCTTTGAGATACTTAAATATGACTTCAGTCGATATATTTTGATCCATCTAACAAATGTCTAAATAGACCACAACAGAAGATCCAAAACATCGATTATAGGGTGGTGACATGTTTAGTGTGGTTTTATGACTTTTAAATCTCATTTCGATTATTATTTCAGAAAGTAGCAATTTTAGGTTTTGAGGGTCAACTTTTTTAAAATTATGTGTTTTCAAAAATTTGCTATCGCCATTGAGTACGAAGCATCAAATTTGATATGGTAGATTAGTTTGTTTGCATTCATGGGATTTTGGATGAATATCGAGGGGCCTGCAAGGCCATGGAATAATCCAAAATCCCCAGCTTATGCACCATCTATCTAGTACACTGCAATCACTAAATGATGTCACAATTGCGATAGTGCCAACAGTCAGGATGTAGTGATCGTGACACTCTCCTACAATCTTGATACCCCAAATAGATGAGACACTACGATCGCAGCCCGTGGTTTGTGATTGCGGGTACTGAGTATAAATACCAATGTTTAATTGTTTTTCACCATTTTTGAGACTTGGAGCTTAGGATTACGTGGTTTTGAGAAACTTTCTCCATTTCTAAGCTTGGGTGAGCTCTATTATACCCATTTCAACTAATTTCTTCCATCTGTAACATTAGATTCTTGTTTTAATTTGAATTTAAAAGTGGAAATTGGGGATTTTCGCTCCAAAGGTCCAAAATTGTATCTCTTAAAATTAAACCCTAATTTAAGACCTTTTCACTTAAACAATTTTCCCATTCCTATAATTACAAGATTTTTCTCAATTCCATCATCAAAACAATTCTGATTCCTTACTTTTAAAAGGATTTCAAAGATTTTTCTCTATAAAGTTTAAAAATGTTTTTTCTTCTATTTGAACCTCATTTTAACTTTTTTTGGTTTAATTTTCAGCTGTAGATTCCAAAAAACATAGGGAACATATTTTTGAAACAAAGTTATGATTTTGTACTTCAATTTTGAAAATCCATTATGGGGGTTTGTTTTTACCACAGCATGAAACTAGGCAATATGGGTTTAGTTGGCTTATTTTTGACATGTAGATTCTATATTTTGATGTTTTTCATGACTTCAGGTATGTTCATGAGGTGTAAGGCTGTTGGACTGAAGTGTAGCAGATCGATTTCGATAATAGAGGTAGGTTATGGCTTAACACTTTCAGATTGGGCTAGGTAGTTAATTTGTATATAAAATGCATGTTAAGGGTGTGGTAACTAAGCCTGAAATATGAGTATTTTATTGTGTTGTGCCCATGTAGGGTCCTATATGTGATATTATGTGGTGGATTTGGTTTATTATGTGCTATATGTGACCGTATGGGGTCCTATGTGATGTTAATTGACTTTAAACATAATGATAATTTTGTTTTGTTGATGCAAAGAATATTGTTGTACCAAATGTGTAATGTGATTTTTTCATACTCTATTGGCATATGAATCTTGTGGAAATTCATGAATCGTTGGAAATATTGTGTAGATATTTGACTAACGTGATTGGCATATCGGTTTGTTGTGGAAATACTCATGTGGTTGGTTGTGGAAATAATCATTGTGGTTGTTTTTGAGTATTACATCCTCATATCATAATCATTCATGAACCAAATTGTACCGCTATTGAAATACTGAGAAACACTTGCAATAACTTTTTATAAAACCCTCATCGGGGGATGAGATGGGGAAGAGATATGATATAAGGATTGTATATGGGTTGATGAACCCCCCATGGGGCCTACATCTTATAGCTTTAGATTCGTATGTGTATATAGAGATTGTGAAATGGTCTTTGAGGTTGTGCGACGGCCTTGAAGTTGTACAACAACCTCGTGCATTAGATCATTATCATCATCATTATCATATTTACTTTATTATGCTTGTGATGTGATTGCATATTCTATTTTGACTTATTACCTATACATTGTCCTATCTTCTCTTACTGGTACTTGACGCTTTCTTATATGTTGATCTCCTTGTTCCTTTGCTCATAAGTGGTATAAATGTACACTCATGTTATTTTCTGGCGCTTTGTTGTATTATATGTGGATATTATAGAACTTTTAGTGCAAGTGGTGTGGGCTACCATTGTGGGACATTTTTTGATTACAGGCGATGTGCCCTTTGTGTGTATTTTCTATGTTTTATTATCTACTTTGCTTGGTCGGACTATGATGCCTACTTAGTACAAGTGGACCATACTCATGCCTATTTCACCCTTTCGGTACAGGTCCTAGTTCTAGTGCGCCCCAGCTAGGTTAATTTAGGTATCAATTGGAGATTTCAAGGTAGTGGTTGATTTTAGTCATCCGAAGTTAGTTCTATATTATCTATATTAGATTATGTCTTTATTGTATTTCAAAGATAGAGTTGTATCCTATTATTATTGTCCTTGTGTTGGATTCTCGGATTATATTAGTAGTTTTTACACTTTAGACACCAGGTTTTGGGGATGTATGGATTTTTGGTTTATTTCTTTCTGCATTTGTGATATTATTGGGTTCAGTTTGTGGTTAGAAGCCTTACCTTCGGGTTATTATTGTCTTTTGTCCCCTTGTGTATCAGTTTGGGTGATAGTCTAACTTATCAAGGTTCGCCACGACAAGTGCCATCATGACCCTTGTTTTTGGGTCGTGACAGTTAGTCTAAGAGAGTGGTCTCTAGCCCATGGTGTGCTTAAGATACTCATCACTATTAGGACCTATTTTGGGTTGTGACATGACAAATTAAACTTCAACTTGCCAGAAAATAAGCGAAGTCTTGAGTTGAATTGCAAGACCAAATCACCCGGATTGAATTCTGTCTATTTAATCTACTAGTCTGGATACAATTTTCTTCTCTATAGAGTGCTAAACTCTCATAAGACCATATCAAAATTCAATAATCTCATTTAGTTTCTTAAGCCTCATGTTAGAGGCATCACCCTAATTTAAATGCAGTTGATTAATCTTCCACAAGGTTTTGTGCTGAAGATCCATCATTAAATAACATGCCTTTCCAAAAATGAGCTTATAAGGGTACATACCTATTGGTGTCTTCTAGGCAATTTGGTACACCGATATAAGATCATCAAATTTTCTTAACCAATCTGTCCTATTCAGTTTTACAGTCTTTGCAATAATGGTATTTATTTCTTGGTTGGAGACCTCTACTTGTACACTTGTTTGTAGATGATACAGTGGGTACACCTTATACATTATTCCATATTTCTCAGGCAAGTCACTAATCAAACAATTAGAAAAAGAGATCCACCATCGCTGATTATGGCTCTTAACGTACAAAATCTAGAAAAATGTTTCACCTCAATATACCGTGACACTTTTTCCATCATTATTAGCAAGAAAAACTACCTCCACCCATTTGAAAACTTAATTAACAACAACAACTATATGTTTTCATCCCATGAAAAGTCATGAATAGGCCAATGAAATTAATAACATATATCTGACATCTCTACCTTAAAACTAGGGTTAAAGGCAACTCGTGCTTCATGATATGCCACCATTCCTTTGAGAATGATCACAAGTTCTAACACAGTCATATTCATCTTGATGACTTATGGGAAAATAACACCCATATTGCAAGACCTGTATGTTGTCTATATGATACTTGATGACCCCCAACAAGGGATGAATGACATGCCTCTAGAATACTTATCTCAACCTCAGGAACATATCTCTGAATCGTATTATTAGAATAGACTTGGAATAAGTATGTCTCATACTCATTTGATTAAACAAAGTATGGCTTATTCCAAAAGAACTTTCTTAAATTATGAAGATACTATCTCCACCAGTGAAGCTCAATCTTCAGTTATCATATAACTTACTAAGAATTTGGCATAATCAGCAAACCATGGGATCAAGTCTTAAGATGCAGCCAACACTTGCTCATAAAAAACATCATTAATTTTGACATTGTTTTTTAACATCACTTCTTAATCAAATGACTTTAGTTTTTAACATCACTTCTTCCTCAATTTTATAGAAATGGTCATCCACTTGATTTTCTATTTCCTTTTGGTACTTGACCTCAAAATTAAATTCTTGTAACAATAGTACCCATCGAATCAATCTTGACTTTATATTTTTTTTATATGAGGCACCTTATAGATGTGTGATCAGTATGCATAATAACTTTGTGGCAAGAAAGTATTCCCTAAACTTTTCAAAAGCAAATACCATAAAAAACAAATCTTGCTCCATCATAATTTTATTTTTTTAGAATGGACTAAATATTTTGCTAGCATAATAGATAGGATGAAGAATCATAATGTTTGACTTTTGATTTATCCTAGTGCCAGTCTACTAGCATCATGCATGACCTTAAATGGTAAAGACTTATCACGAACAACAATAATTGGGGCCGAAGTCAAATTGTTTTTTAAGGCATTCAAATCCCTTTATACAAGTATCATCAAAAACAAATTTCACCTCTTTCTCAAGTAAATTTCCCAAAGGGTGTGTAATATTTAAGAAATCCTTGATAAATATATGATAGAAGTCAACATACCCCAAAAAGCTACAAATACCTTTCACAAATATCAATGGGGGCAATTTTGTAATAAACTCAATCTAGTCTCTACCACCTCTATACCTTTAGTAGAATATTTGTGGATAATATCTATATCTTCTTTCACCAAAATGTGACATTTCTCTCCTAATTCAAGACAAGGATTGTATCATTACATCTTCTCAAAAGATTGCCCCAATGGGATATGCATTCCACAAAAGAATAAGCCTCTATTGATAAATCATCTCTAAGCACCTCACTAATATCCTGCATCATATAAAATAATAGACATCATACCCTACTAGAAATTAGCTAGGCCATTACACAAACTGAATGACATTCACTTGAATGCATAGGGCCCAAATGGACAAGTAAAAGTGGTCTTCTATTGGTCTTCGATTGTAAGAAAGATCCAATTATACCCTAAATAACTATAAAAATGATAAAATCCTCTACCAACAATATGCTCTAACATCTAATCTATACAAGGCATCAGGAAGTGATCCTTTTGGGTCCATGCATTCAACTTTCTATAATTCTTATACACTCACTATGTATTCAGATTTCTATAATCCCTACGCACTCACTAACATGTGATTTTCCTTAATGAAATAATCTTATTCTTGTCATTTGGAACTATAATAATCTCACTTTACTTAAGCACACATTGAACAGAGCTCACCCAGTTACTATCTAAGATGGGGTAAAGCACACATGTATTCATCAACTTGATGATCTCCTTCTTCACCACTTATTGAATTTGGATATTCAACCTATGATAATGCTTAATGCTAGGAACTCAATTCGGCTCAAGCTAGATTTAATTATTACATATATTAGGAGGGATCTCGATAATGTTGGTAAGGGTCCAATCGCTTGTCAAATTAAATTACTTCAAAATAAACACAAAAGCTTCCACTTACCACTCAAGTAATCAGATGCATAATAAATGACAAAATGTTATAATCTCTAAGAAAGGCATATCGACAATATGATGGAAGAGCCTTAAGCTCCAATATTAGTGGCTACTCAATAGAAGGTTTGGCTGGTAGAGTCTCACGATTCTTCAAATCAAGTTCCCATACTGATAAGTACATGACCCATCTCATCATTCTATTCATCATTATCATACCCATTAAAGTTCATAATATTTATGGATAATGTCTCAAAAATAAACCTGTCATTAGTTGACACCTCCAACACCACCTCATAAATTATATCAAAGAGAAACAACTTTCATCTTATTTGGATGCTTCATCTATCAACACACATTATAAATCTCTTCTTTATTATTCAATTAGAACTTAAATTCACTAGTTTCCTTATCAATACATGCCTTTTCCGTAGATAAGAATGCTCATCCTTAGATGATGATAAATTAAAATCAACTTCGCAGTCTAAGATCACATAATTAGCTAGAAAAGAGAATCTCTTATCCTTTAACAATACTTCTTATAGCATGGTCAAAGGATATTTAAGAGTGCGATCCACCATAGGTAGCCGCATAGTAGTCGGTCTAAGAGATCTCGAGCCTAGTTGTTTGAACACAACAAGTGGAATCATATTTGTGGTTGCACTAGGATCACATAATGCCTTATCAAATTTGAATAACTTAATATTACAAGAAATAGGGAAAACACCAGTATCTATTTTTTTATTAGAGAATCAAAAGCTATTGCACTATAATGTTACAAATTGTTAGTTGACTCAAAACTTATGGTCCTTTTCTTTATGACTAGATCCTTCATAAACTTTAGGTAACCTGGCATATATTTAATTCCATCTACTAATGGGATGTTCACAAACAACTATTTTAACATAGATAAGAACTAGTCCAGTTAAAGATATTTAACTTTTTCATTATCAGGTGCTATGGGAAGGGAGGTGGAGGCCCAGGAATAGGTGCTAATGGCAGAAAGGCTTCCTTTTCCGTTTATTAAAATTAATAGTCTCCTTTTTGGAGATGTTTTAGTATCTTTCTAGCCCTTATCTATTATAATCAATTCTTTGAACTTGGCCAACTTATTTTTCTCTTCGATTTCATTCGAAACAACCTCATCATCAATTAAAATTACTTAATTGGGCTGATCTGAGTAGGATTTCTCAAGAATTTTCTTTCATTATTATTATCAACTATAGCCTCCTTTTCTATAGACTTTTGACAATCTTTATGACCCTCGTCTACCATCTATCTATTCTTCAAACTCGACCAACTTCCTTTTCTCTTTGACCTCGCTAGAAACAACCTCATCATTATCAACAACTAGCTATTTGGGCTGCTCATTCACCTATTTTCTGCTCCAAGTATTGACTGCCATACAATGATTATCATTTATCGACTTTTACATAGTATAACTCAACATTGCACCATTATTTCTCTAATTTATGAATGTAAAAATCTATTCTATTTTCTAACAAAACTATTTTAAAGTGGTGGAACGAGAGCCAACCAACTATTTCAAATAAGATATATCTCCAAACATCTCTTTAATTTCATCATTGTAGACTCTACCTTTTCAACGTTTTTGCCAATATATACTCTATTTTGGAACTACTCGAATCTCCCTGATCTTGGATTTTTTGAGGGACATAAAGACCACTTCAATCATTTTTGTAACTATCATTATTTCTCTTGTTACATTGATCTCTGTCTCTACTTTTATCTCTATACCTAAACTGACCATAATTGTTGTCCATATAATAGTTCCAATCTTGATTCCCTTGACTTTTGTGCCAAGAGTCCTTATTAGACCCTTGGGCATTGGCCCAAAAATCCACATCAATTTATTGACAAAATTTGCCTCATTCTCAGGGTCAGAATCATAATCATTTCAACTAGGCACTTTACATCATTAAGTAATTGCATTCACCTATTCCAAACTAACCCTTATTAAATGCTTAATGATTAGGTCCATTTGTGTATTTTGATAATACTTATTTGGATCATGCTTTTATTCTCTTTGGTTCTACTTTGCTCAGCATCGACAAAAACCTCATACTCCCTAGTACGACATGCTTTATGGGTTTTGGTAACTCATTCCATCATTACAATCAAATTTGCATAAATATGTGATATCAAAGAACATCTAACTATAGAGTAGGCTATTGACATTTTATAGTTCAAAAACCTGTATAATATCTCCAAAAGACTCTCATTAGCTAGCTTGTTATTGGGGCACTAATTTAAGTTCTTATCAAACTAGAGCCATGACTCTTATAAAGTTTCACTAGCTTGTTACCTATATTTACTGATCTCATCCCTAAACTAAAACATTGAGGATGGTGGGAAAAATCTTTGCAGAAAATCCACCTTTAAGGCCCTCTACTTAGTGAAAGAGTCATCAACCAATTTTGCCTGCTATAAAGTTGCTTCTCTGGATAATATCAAGGGAAATAAATATAGTCTGATGGCATATTTGATAATTCCTAAAAACCCTTAAGCTTTATAAATTCCTAGAGAATTCACAAGATAAAAGAATGGGTTATCTCCAGCAATACCTCTAAACATCCCTTCATATATAACAGTTGTCTCATAATATTTGTGATGCTAAACTTTGAACTAGGGTCTAGTGTAGGTAGGACTATGGAAATTGTGGAACCCACTCCATCAAAATCAACATCATTTTTATCATATTTTCATATATAAGCCTAATATTATTGATCACAACTCCTACATCGTTGGTTCCTAGTAGTTTTAGCTACAAATTCAACAACAGATAGAGCTTTAGGGTCCCTATCATTTTCTACCTTTATAGCTAGATTTTGATGCTTTAGCTTGACGTTCATCCTCATCCATTTAAGAATTAACTTGATCGTCAATTTCTTAAGTGTATATTTTTTAAAAGTATGTTCAAGCTCACGGTCAATGGGAATCAAAGGGTTTCCTTGAATCCGGGTATTTGGCATAGCAAACTTGCACCCTAAAAAACAACACTAACAAGCAAAAGTAAATAAGGAGATAAGGACTAAAAGTCCAATAAACACAACTAAACATAATCCTAAATTATACTCCCCAACAATAATGCTAAAATTTTATTTTACCCAAATTACATCTTGCAATAAAGTATAATTTGGTCGTCAATCAAATTTAGTCATCAATCAAATATAGAACTTAGATAAAGTTATGATCGATCCATTGGGAATATGACTATAAACTAGGTAAATGTTGTGGGTATTTAAACTAACAGTCCATTATTTCCAAAGTGTTTTTATAATGAAATGTAACAACTTACAATTTTAAGCAAAACAAGTAACAATTGTTGAGAACGTTGTTTGTAATCAATCAGTGAGAATGAACTAGGATTGGGTTCCCCATTATTTCATAACCTAGTAAGCATAACATACAAGTGATCTACCCTAGTGCTTTGCATGCAAAACTAACAAGTTATGTTCACCTAACCATCTTTAAACCCTAATAAGGTGAATAACACATTACTCCCATACGTTTTCAAATGTTTACTAATTAACCCTTGTCCTTAACCTCATATTAAGATTTCCTATTAATGCTCAAGTTATTTCATGAGAGTTGGTAGCCTTAAATTTACATTGAAAATCTCTATTCCTATTTTCTACCTGTTATATCAAACATGTGTAGAATTAAGGCAAGTTCTAATGTTTGCAATCGTTAAAAGCAATTTAAGAAAAGAGAATAGAAACACATGAATGAACACTATTCAAGAATCACAAAGTAATTTAACCTACTTCTTTAATTCATCATGGTTCAAAGAATCCTAGTTATTAGATTTAGCTGCTCATGTTTGCAAGAACAAAACCATAATTTATGGTAGAAAATATGATTATGAGCTGATAAGATGAATACATGAAATCTTGAATTTTAGATTATGAAACAAAGCTAATAACTAAGAATAAAAATATGTTTATTTCTTAGAAACCAAAGAATATTTTGTCTCTAAGCAACACAATATGTAACAGTATGGTAAGAGTGCTTAAATCAAAAATAAAAACCTACAAAAAATATTATAGACAAACCAAATTTTATCCTAAAGAAAATAGGAGAGTAGGACCGTCAGCAGACCCCGAGTCATGGTTTTTGAGTACGACTCATGGTTTCTGTATCAAGACTCGTAGCTTTGCAAAAACCAATGGAAAATATTTAGTTCCTTTATGTCATTCAATGGTTCGTGGCCCAGGAATATGACTCATGGTCGTGAGGTCAATTTCAACACTTTTACATCTGGAATGTACACCTCTCAAAATTGATCCATGATTTTACTTCAAGCGTCAAGATAGGCTTGTGAGAACTGGACTACTTACACATCTTTAGATCTATTTTCAAAAATAATATAGCTCATACTATTAGGTCATAAGTTATCAAATGAGACGAGATATGGAATTGACTTTGCATCATCTCTGATCACTCTATTTGAGTCTCAATATGACTAATACTTTACTCCAAGAGTCATGGATAGGCTTTCACGAGTCACACTTAGCTATTTTTAACATATTTTCCCACTTTTGCTATCGGAACCTGCTTTCCTGTACATACAAACCAAAATCCATTATATCTACTAAAATAAACTCAAGAATGTACATAATTTTTTATGTTTTAAGCATAAAAAATAACGTGAAATCCTAGCACATCAACTCTTGGCAAGCATTTTTACTAATAAAATTGTGCGACCCAATTTCCGAGTCATGATGGAACCTACTCTATCCTGCTAGTAGTTAAGCCGAATTGTAGCCTAAAGCTAATTGTAATGGGTAAAATTTATGGGAAATACCCCAAAAGGGAGAAATAGAAAATATAATTCATAAATCACTAAGGCAACATGAATATTCTTCAAGGTAGCCATAATATAGAAAATAATCCAATGACCTGGTAGAGTCAGTACGAGAGCTACTATACATACACCACAAGTTGTAGGATAGTTAATACAATTTTTGTTGAAACAAAAGACTAGACATATATACCTAGAAGGAAAAGGGGCAATTCTAGCTCCAAGAGCTTACCCTATCTCTGAAATCCAATACAATATATTCCTCGAATCAGCAGCAACAATTAGTACTCGTATCTGTACCAAAGGTAACAGAAGTGTAGTATCAGTGCCAAAACTATGGGTACTCAGTAGGCATCATTTAGTGACTACGCTAATTCATGATATAAGTACAATACAATTAAAGATAACATAACTAAGTCAAAATAAAGGGACAAACTTAGAAGTAACTCAAACATTATTGTGCACCACTAAATACATAAACTGGAACAAAATATACAGATCAAGCGATTATAACTGCAAAATTGGCCCCATAATCTAATAAATACGAAAAAACAAATAACCCAACATAGGCCCCATAAGACTGAAGCGTACAACTAAGAAAAAATATAACTCATAAACCCGAGAAACCATAATTTCCCGAACTTCATGCTATCACTGAGAACTTATATGCAATATGTCACACTAAGGACCACTCCACCTACTAGACTCGAATCGATGTTTATATCCTCAATATCAAAACAAATAGCTAGACTCAAACTGATATACATATCATCAGTATCATAATAATTGACCAGAATAGAACCAGTACACGTATCATTAATATCAGATCAATATCTGGACTCGAACTGGTATATATGTAATCCATATCATAATCAATAGCTAAACTCAAATTGGTATTCATATCATCAATATCATAATTACCTAGTTTTACAATAATTAGCATCAACTCCTATTATCAAACCACCATAAATATTAATAAATAGCCTCATCAAGCCTCATAATATGCATTTTAAAAAGAATAATGAATATATAAAGGTCTATAAAAACTAATTTAAGTCTTCGCCCAAGGCAAGCCGAAGGCGCCGACTTCTAATCCCTGAAATCTATTATAAGGAAACTCTACCCCAAAATAGACTAAGGTATCTAAATCCACTTTTAGAAGTTAAGTCTTAATTGTCCCTAATAAGAAATGTTACCAAGTAACTAAGCAACTAAGCCAATTATTCCAAAATTATGGATTCTAAATAGCCTAAACGACCCAACTAACCCTAGTAATGTCAAGTGAATCACCAATACCTAAAACCTATCCTAAATCTAACACAGTATAATAAACATACTATGATATAGCTTAATCTAGGAAGGGTGTAAACCTGGCCTACCTAGATGCCAAAGAAAGCTTGAAGAATCCACTAAATCATTTATTTTCCCATCCAAGAAACTTTCACAAGGTGCCACGTTATAAAAACACAATATGCTCATCAAAATTTGAAAAATGATACCCATATTTTAATATTGTGCTTTGGGTCCAAAATTATGCAAAAATCCAACATGGGACTCATTTATGGAAATGACATTTTCGAAACTAACTCAATGTCCCTATATGCATTTACCCTCAAAATGGGAGATTTTGAGCTTTATTGGTGCTAAAATCAAGTCACCAAGATTTTGGTATATTTAGAGAAGAAAAAGGGTAATCGATCTTGGAAATGGAGGAATCTTAAAAAAAATTGAAGGAAAATTGTATAATTAATCTTTATTCAAGCTCAAAAATTACCCACAATTTCTATACCTAAGATATCCTACTCATTAGGCTTTAAACTATTGAGAATGGATGACGAATGGACAAAAATGGATGAAAGGGGTATTTATACCCTTCCCAAGTATAGGAGAATTACGTACGCGACCCGCCAATTGTGTTTTCAATACTTACCCGATGACCAACCTATTTCTTACGTGAGACACAGTAGTTGTTTTTGCAACTCTTGTGTTGCTATTGATTATATAGATTATGCAAAAAGATCATTTCTTTTGCGACACTTGTCTCTAGTTGGATGATTATTTATGCAATCGGTGACTCGCAAATGACAGTGAACTAGCACTAGCTGAGATTTAGAATTTTTTAAGGCTCTGCCAACACCTTTGAATTCTTTCAGAATCCTGTATACACAAACATACTATGTTACCTTACCAAATTTGACATTACAAACTCAATGGTATAGTTAAAATTTCCATTCAAAGTTTTTTGATTAAAAGTGGGTCCCACATCTAACTTACCAATTTCTTAACTTTTGACCAATTGCTAGAAATGAGCTCGGACGTCTCAAGACCCAAAACCAAGGTCCGTATAAACAAAAATCAATATTTTAGAGCTATTGGAACGGTTAACATTTGCATACAAGATATTTTGACTAAAGGTTTTACTCGATAGCCAATTTGAACCAACAAAGACTTCAAAATAGGGAATTGGCTCTAAAAACCAAATGAACTACCCAGTAATGGAACTTTTAGTCTAAGTAAGTCTTAGTTGACATGGAGAACCAATAGGAAATCTCAAGTGGAAAAAATAAGTGAAAATACACAAAATGATCTTAAGGGTCATTACGATATCTACTATTAAAGGAACTTTCATTCGTGAAAGTAAGGGATTAGGATGTACCTGAAGACTCAAACTAGTGAGGATACAATATCTGTATCTCAATATTGATCTTCCAAGTAGCTTTATCTACTGGGTGGTGCTTCCACTGAACCTTAACTATATGAATCTCCCTACTGCACAACTGCTTAACATCACTAGCCAAAATAAGCATAAGTTTCTCCACAAAGGTCAATTGCTCATCCAACTAGATTGAATACCATATGAGAATATACGATAGGTCAGGAATATATCTCTGCAATATAGAAATATGGAAAACTAGATGGACATAACAAAATCCTGGGTTAAGGATAACTCATAAGCCACTTAACCACAATGCAAAGAATCTCGAAGGGTCCAATATATTTGGGGCTGAGCCTGCCCATCCTCCCTAACCTAATCATATTCTTCATATGTGATACATATTGGAATACCCAATCACCAACACCCATTCTCAAGGAATGAAGCCTATTATCTATATAAGCCTTCTGCCTACTCTGTGTTGCTATCAACCTATCCTTAATCACCCTGAATTTATCCAATGACTCAGAAAAAGTCAGTACCACGAGGTCTATCATATAAATCCTCAAACCATCCAATTGGGGAATGACACCGCCTACCATACAAAGCCTCAAAAGGTGTCATCTTAATACCTAAATAGTAATTGTTATTATATGTGAATTCAGCCAAGGCTAATAGCTGCTCCATTGACCTTTAAAATTCATAACATAGGCTCAGAGCATATCCATAAGAACCCTAATAGTCCACTCTGACTGACCATCAGTCTCTGGATGGACTGTTGTACTAAGGTCTCTCTGAGTACCCATCTCTTCCTCGAAATCTCTACAAAAGTTTTAAGTGAACATAAAACATCGGTTTGAAATGATAGATATAGGAACACAATCTAGGAGGACTATCTCTTGACATAGATATGGGCTAACCTCTTGGCGCTAAAGGATATTTGGATAGGAATGAAATATGCTGACTTTGTCAACCGATCGACAATAACCAAAATACCATAAGAAGCATGGGAAGTATGAGGAAAACCATAAATAAATTCCATGGTAATTCACTCTAACTTCCACTAAGGAATGGAATACCTCAGAATTAATCTATACGATCACTGATGCTCGGTCTTCACCTGTTGACAATATAGGCAACTATCTATGAAGTGTACCACATCTCTCTTTATTATACTCCACCAATAATGTTGTCTCAATTCTTTATACATATTACCTATAACCAGTTGAATATAATGACTAGAGCTATGAGCCTCATGTAAAATCACCTGAATTAAGTCATCGATCCTCGAGACCTGAATACGGCTATCAAACCTTAAGACACCCTTAAAAACTATAGTATCCCTCTTGGACTCATCACTCACAACCAGATCACAAAGTATATAAAGTCACTTATCCTCAAACTGACGATCCTAAATATGCTCAAATAATGAGGAACTCTCCTCAACACTAGAACAGATCCTCCTAGGGTCTAAAATATCAAGTCGTATAAAGATTGAATATCTCACGCCAATAGCCTCTGAGAAACTAAAATACAAGCCAAGCTACCCATATACATTTCCTTCTAACTCAAGGAATCTGCTACCATATTAGCTTTCCCAGATGATTGAAGATAGAGATATCATAAATCATGAACAAATCTATCTATCTACCCTGGCTTGCATTTATATCTCTCTCTAGGTCATAAGATGCTGAAGACTGCAATGATATATGAAAGTCACACAATTCAAATCATAATTATAAATCTTAAGAACGCAAATTACCAGTTCCATATCTAAACTATGAGTAGGGTAGTTGCGCTCGTTCCCCTTGATTAGTGGTAACTTTACCACTCATTGATATAAAAATTTGTGCATATTGCTATGCTTAAATTATGTAAAAGAGGTGAATTTGTCATTTGAATGCACTAATTCCTATGATTTGTAGGTTTATAAGCAATTAGAAGAAAACAAGTAAAATGAGCTTCTAAAAGATTAATAGGAAAATTTAGTGCTGAAGTTGGAAAATCCTGAGCCAAAATTTGTCCATAGTTACCCTGAATGCAGTTTGAGAGCCATAATCACGGCCAGTCAAGATTAGTCAGAGCCAGTGATTGTAAAGAAATAACCACAATCGCATGAGTCACGATCATAATCAAGCTAGGGAAATCACGGTAGTGCGGGTTATGCCATGGGGAAAATATACAATTTCATGGAACCGACCCCAAATCCTATATAGAGAAAAACCTTTTCGTTTTTGGATATCTTCCCAACTAGAATTGAACTTGGAGCAATTTTAAACCCAACCAAATTGGGAAAACTATTATTACAAATTTCTCAATTGAGTTTAGTTATAATTGAATCTAAAATGGAGAATATTCTCAATTTCATCTTTAATAGAAGAATTAATGATCCTTTCGGTATATGTCTTTCCTTTAGCTTCATGAGTAGCTAAAAATCTATTTTGGGATTATGATGAATTAAGGTGAAAATATGCATGGGTTCTGATTTTTTAGTGTAGATTCTTGGTTAATAATGATGGGTTTCACTAATTATTGATTGATTGAGTTGGAATTTGTGGGTGAAAACCCCAAATTCCCAAAATCTCACATCATCCTTGAAAGAGAAATATGAGTATACTTTTGGATCCTATATCATACTTTCAAGAGGGATATGGTTGACAAGGTATTATTGAACAATAGTTCGATGTAGCTTATTCCCTTTACATTATCTTAGAAATAAGGGAGGAATGAGAATTATCTAGGTATTGCGCATCTTACTAAAAATAGGGTTGCCCAATTGAGTTATTGGGTGGACTTTCTTGCCACTAACATCAGGTATCCAAAAGGTTCCTTGGGAGATAATCTTGATATTTGATTTAAAAACTAGCATCAAGAATCCCTAACCTAGCCTACCCATGTACTTGTTAACAAGAATTTGCATTTGATTATCATGAACCATGCATTATTTGCCCCAAGGAATACATAATCCCAAGACTTGTCTCATATTTAAATCTTATTATAATTTGTTTCCCTTGATTGGTAGTTTGCGTATATTTGGGTAAAGAAACTTTCCAAACCAACCCCCTCATTTAAATTCATGTATTTCATTTCATTTGGATTACAGTTACATCTTTAGTAGCTATTAATACCCATAGGATTTGAAGATTAATTCCAACTCTTGTGGATTCGACCCTAACACAAGTTAAGTTAAAATACTTGACAATGATTGTCTTTACTATAAATGATAGAGTGAGTTGAGAGTTATCAAAATGGCGCCACTGCCGGGGAGTGAAACTTAGTTTTTGCTTGTACGGTGTTGATAGTAACTTTGGGTTTAGCTGTATTGGTTGTTATGTATTTTGTTTGGTTCTTTTGTTTATTTTAAGTTATTTCAATATTGTCCATGACACAATAAGTGACCATGCAAGTAATGTCGGGACCTTTGATGTGCCTCTTGATGATGAGGAGTAACTCCATGATTTTTGACGTGTGACTGTAATCTGTATTCAACTTAATCAAAGGAATAGAATATTCCAAGTCACAAATAATATGTTGATATGCTTTAAATGAAAGGTCTCTTTGGGGGGCAAGCGCATGAAGACCCCAACTTGCACTTGAAGAATTTTGTGGAAGTGTGTACCCCTTTTGACATTGTTCACTTCTCACTAAAATCCATCTAGTTATGCATCTTTCTATTTTATCTATCATGTGAGGTGGTGTTGTGACTATAATATCTTTCCATCAGGTCAATCAAATTGTGGGATGAACTTATTATTGCTTTCAAGGATTGATACTTCCCACCATCAAAGATGTGGTAATTGTGTGATGAAATCACAAACTTTTGTTAATTGAATGTAGAGCCTCTATATGTGGTGTGGGGAGATTTAATGGAAATATTATTTAATGTCCCAACCATGAGGTCCCAGAGAGGATGCTTCCCTAAATATTCTATCGGTCTTTGGAACAACTAAAAAAAATGTGGTCGATAATAGGTCCGGGGGTTCACTTGTGAAGTTGTCTTATAATATGGCTACAAAATTTCTTGAGGATATCACAAAGTAAAATTAGGAGTGGAATACACCTAGGTAGCTAAAATTTCCCTTACCACCTCCTATGTTGATATAGATCAAAAGAAGAAGGAAGAAAAGAGGAAGGAAAATATGGTAAAAATTATGATGCAATTAGAGCTCCTAACGAAGCATGTGATGGGTGCACCTACAAAAATGGTAAATGTTGTGGCATCCAAGGTATATGATGAATAAGAGTCCAATAGTATTGATGAGGAAATTAGGTATTTGGCTAACTATTCGGTGTGTTCCCTCCCGACCTATCAAAGGAAAGGTGGGAACCAAGCTTGGGCCGATTATAAAAGAGAATAGGATTAGTGTAATAGGGATAGAGATCGTGATTGAAGAGATAAGGAAATGGATTATGATCGATATGTGCCTCCCTGTGATTGAGTAAAAGGCAAAGAGTCTAATTCCATTAATCCTGAAAAATTCAAGATCGAAGATGTGGTAGCAATGATCTTGATGAGTGTGGAGGGAATGGAAAAAATGGTCCGAGAATTGAAAGAAGACTTTTCACAAATAAACCAGACGGTTGTATAATATTACTCCTCAATTAAATAATTAGAGACATAAATTTTCCAAATCTCCACTCAACTTAATGCAAGACAAAAAGAGGGCCTTCACAGTGATACCATTGTGAATTCAAAAAATGATGCTCAAGTATTGGCAATTGTCACTAATAGTGGTAAAACCTTCGGTGATCATAAGGTGGAATTTCTAAAAGATGCCAATGTTGAACAATGAAATTTTAAGAGAAAGAATGTAATTGATTTAATTGAGAAGGCTCCAAAGTCTCAAGAAAGGAATGAAAAATAACCAATGATAATTAAAGAAATGGTTGTTGAAAAGGAAGATCCTAAGGTAGGTGAGAATGGTGAACCAAAAAGTTATCCATTGCCTATGATGAAGGTTCCCTCTCCATTCCCTCAAAGGGTAAAAAAAAAGGAGGACAATACAAAATTCAAGACGTTCCTTTCTAATCTTGCAATCTTTCAATTAATATCTCGTTGCTAGAGGCCATTCAAGAGATTTTGGGATATGCTAAGCTTATGAAGAATTTGATGTCAAATAAACATATTGTTGATGGTGAAACTATTGAAGTTACTGATAGGTGTAGCGCTATCATGACTAGTGCTATAGCGGAAAAGAAAGTGGATCTCGAGGCTTTTACAATCCCTTTTCACCATAGGGACACACAAGCTTAAAAAAGCTTTATGTGACCTTGGTGCAAGCATAAATCTCATTCCCTGTGCAATCTATCGAAGAATTGGTTTGGGCACTCCAACTCCAATAATAATAAGGCTTTTGATATCAGACGAGTCTATTAAGAGACTGGTTGGATTTTTATTTAATATTTTGGTAAAGGTTTACTGCTTTATTCTTCCGATGGACTCTGTTGTGCTTTATTGTGAAATCGACCAAGTGATACCTATTATCTTTGGCTGACCTTTCCTTGTAGTCAGAGGAGATATTTTTGATATGGTGGAAGGAGAAATAAAAATTTGGGTCCAAAATAATGAAGTTCCCTTTCAAGTATACATGACCAAGAAACACCCCATAGAAATACAGGTGGTTTCCATCGTTGATGTGGTAGACATGAAGGTAGATGTTGGGTTCCTAAAGGACCCACCTTAAAAGTTGAAGAACGTTGTTCCGCGATGATAAATTAGGCTCTAGTTTGGAGGTAACCCACCAATGCCACAAAAGTGGCTCGTATCCTTTGCTTTTGATTTAGTAGAGTAGGTTTTATTTTTGGTTTATGATTGATCCATGAAATTGTGGTGTTATAAGGTATTTTGAATAAGGTTGAATAGGGGAAAGTATGAAAAATTTGTGTAGTGGACTGATCAAAGGAAAATAGAGGACAAAAAATGGCATTAGTTACCATCATCGCGACATCCGTGCTATCGCGGTAGCAGTGTGGCCACGATTTTGGAACTTGGACCGCGATCGTGGTCGGGACTGTGTTATATGGCTAGTAGATTTCCATTTCTCCCACACTCTCTTTTCAAATTCCTCTCAAATTACTCCTGTTGTGATTGCATATTAGACATCCCAAAAGTGTTTAGCATCCACTATGCATCACTAATCTGGTATGTGCTTTAAATTTTTCTCATTATGCGTATATTTAGACCTTAGACCTCATATTTTAGGAATGGCCTAGAATTGTTCTTTTCATGCTAAATCTTTGTTAAATTATGTTTGTGTGGTATGGTCCACAGTTGCAATTGGTGTGTACACATTTGGGGAAGCCTTGAGTACCCAAATTTGCTTAAATTTGATAGAAAGAGTTGTGCACACCAAGTGCTTTATTAAATGCCCAAGAAAATTCAATGTTAGTTTTTCCATGTTCTAAGGGCATGATCGAGTACTTAGGAACCATGATATTTATTCTTAATGTATATTTGTGCTTTGGAACATAATTTGGCATTAAAATAGGAAAAATGAGTATTTGAGAATTTTGGTCGACATAGCCTCAGTTATTGCGATCACGGTCACATAGTTGTGATTACGTTAATGCGATTACGGCATCGAAGGCTGTTTTTTTTATCCTAGATCAAAAATTTGTTAAGTCCATTTCTTTCCCAGAAATTTCTGAAGCACCACCCCATTGGCTTAAATAGATAACATTGCATAGTTTTCACATGCAAAAGTTGATAATTAATGCTATTATGTGATTCTCAGGTTTTTCAAGGCTCACAATGGAAGATTTTGACCAAACTCTATTCATGGCTCCAGAATGCCACTCTCACTACTATGCCAACCTCCCTAAAATAAAGATACTCCCGGAGAGAGCTATATGCTTAGATAAGTTACCTAAAAAGCTCCCGGCATTTCATGACCACTTGGTAGCTATCGGATGGAGATTGTTTTCCATGTATACTTACTGGCCAAATTAACATTGTGTAAGGGAATTCTATGCTAACCTTAGTGTAGCATTTTCTCTGAACCAGTTGTGATGATACAGGGGAAAAATGTGCGCTTCGGGGCCGAAAAAATTAATGATCTATATGGGCTACTGAATGAGGACATGGGCCAATTTAAGGTGAAGGGTCATTAACGAGGGATTTGGATGGCTGAAAAGTTGTGTCATGGAAAGGAGGTTCCTTGGGCAGTCACAAAGAGGGGTATATCAATAAATGATTTCATAGCTGAGGCAAGTATATGGTTAAACATTATTTGTAGCCGGTTTTATCCATGCACACACATTAATGTTGTTCCAGATATACAAGCACAGATTGTTGTGTGTATACTAAACAATATTCCTTTGAATGTTGGTCAGCTTGTTCTTTCAGACATAAGGAATTTTAAGAAAAAAGGTGGTGCAGTCCGCTTATTTCATTCTTTCATTATTGAGCTATGCAGGAGCGATGGGGTTGAGGTGTACCCTGGAGACACTTGGGTGCACTCGAACACCCCCATTTATCCTCTAAATATTTGGGGTGAAGGAGCATCGGGCAAGAGAAAAAAGAGGAAGATCGACCTTTGCAAGTCAATCGGTGAGGATACAGACTCATATTAGCCATTCACAGTTGGTCCTTTTGAGGAGATCACGGTGGAGATAAGGTTGCTAAAGGAGATTGTAGAAGGTTTCCTCAGGGGTTGGGATAGTCTTCCACCACCCACCACTCTTATGTGTCTCGGTCCGACTATGAGATATATTTCGAAGATCAGAAGATATAGGTATCCACTATTGCAAGGCTTGAGAGAGCCTACTCATCTTTAGCATATTCACATAGAGAGCTCAGGGACTTACATGAGAAGATGAAGAAGAGGGAGAAGAAGAGAGAAAATTTTTTCTCAAAGATATGGAAAGGGGTGAAGGGATATTAAAAGGTCCTGAAACCCAAAGACAGACTTCCTCCTCCCAGAGTTGATACTGATGATGAGGCCCTAACTAAGTGGTCAGAATCAGACAGTGCTGGATGTGATGCTAAGACAGATGGAGATAATAGTTTTTGATTGCGGTAATAAGGATAACCCTTTTTCTCTCTTTGTTCCTTCTTGATTATGTAGTGAGGTCACTGTAAGCTTTTTATTAGGGGTATCGGTCTCTGTATTTATTTATTTGGTCTGTATTATTGAGATATTCGTGGATGTTCTTTTTTGATGATTTTTAGTTTTAATGTGGGTTGTAATATTCGGGTATTTTGATGGTCCCCATATTTTATGGATTAGTTGCTTGTTTCATTTTTAGATTTCTATTTTATCATTATCTTGCTTATGATGATGTCGAACAACCCTTTCACTATGATAGATTGAGTGATAACATTCTTAAGTAAAAATCACCGTGATTGGATTTTAAGTAATGGATGCAAGGGCAGTCTGAGTACCTATAGCATCAGAGCTATAAATGCAACCAAAATCTAAGTATCTGTTGCATTATGGATTTAGCCCTTATACCTATGGTGAAGTCTAATTAGCCTTATAGTTTTCCCTCTTGAGAGCCGAACTATGAAACGATGACTTGGTTTGGCACCATCAATAACAAATTTTGCATGGTGTAAATGCACAGCAAACTCTCCCCCTGCATCCAAAAAGTTTTGAAAACCAAGGGCATGGACGTGAACAATTTCGTAACAATACTTTACTTCTTTTTGTGACTCCAAAATCTTTAGCTTGTAGAAATTGGTAAATATCCTTTTTATCTGGAGCAGGAAGTGCAATTGAGTTGCCTTTCAAAGTTTGTATGCCATGTGTATTGAGCGTAATTGTCTAGCTCGCATTCATACTTGTACCATTTATAACATGCTCTGTTAGTCTCTCAGGCCTAATTGTGATTATACTTGGTTTCTGAAGTGATCTTAGCTCTTCTTTGTGAACATAGGATCCCACTTTAGCCTAAATAACCTACCCCATACATAGATTTGAGGTATGTATATGGCCTCTTCTATCTTATTATGGTATTATTATGCTATTATTATGCACGATTATTTCATGTCTAGCCATGTGGATTAGAAACCCTGAGCATGATAATATTAAATCCTAAAAGTATTATAATGAGGTCTTAGAATGAGGATATGATAATCTAGGTTATGCTTTGAGATGACCTCATGTTTATATGTATATATGTATGTATATATATATATATATGATACTATAGCACTACCGTGTATCCCTTCCTTCATTTGTTCATATTGTATATTCGTTTCTTGTCCTTGTATATTACTATGTCTTTTTCTTTCGCTCTTCATTCATATATTGTCCTAGGATCTATGGTATAGTAGTGACATCTATTGAATGTGACTCAAATAGGATAGTTCACCCTAACACTTCCATATCCATATTATGTTGGTCTTTTGGACATGAATAGAATAGTTGTCCCTTATTATTCTCATTGACTTATATGATTTCTGGACTTGCGTGTAGTTTTCATTCTATATTATATGCTATATATGTCTGCTTTATCTTTGGAGATCAATTGGTAATTTCCTACTGAGTACCATTTGTTTGGTACTCATACTACACTTTTGTATCCTACAAATCATAGTATAGGTTATCACCGTTGATGTGTGTATCTGATAACTCTCAAATTACACTCTTGAATGGGTGTAAGCGATCGTTGTCAATATAAAACCCAACTAGGTTGGGGTATAATCCCACAGGGAATAGGGTGTGAACTTCGATTTGTTTACGAAACATTCTACTGGTAGTTTATTGTTTCCAAAGGATGGGGGTTTAAGTTCACAGTGTGTTAAATATCACTTTCAATACTTCAGTGTTTGTAATTAAGATAAATGGGAAACCAGAGCTATGTTCACCAAGGGTTTCGGGAATTGACAGATACTAGGTAATGCTAGAGATTCTCAGAATGAGTAGAATAACAGAATATCCCTGACGATTATACTATTTGACTAATCTCTTGACCTCATCAGAATTTTTATTATCTAATTGTCTCGAACTTAGATAACTTATTTATTTCCAATAAAATGTTATCTCAGGTAGATTAATCCAGTTACGACATTAATCATTAAATAGAAGGTTGGTAGCTTCCGAGTCCCAGTTGATAATTCACGTCCTCTAGTATATTTCTCCGTTAGAAGCAAATAAAACCTAAGTCATAACCTAATGTTTGCAACCACTAGATTTTAGTTAAAACAACAGAATTTCAAGATGTTTTACTACTCTTTGAATCTGTTAAACATCTAGTATCATATCAAACCCTAATCCATGGATCCTATAACTCCGGGTAATGAAATTAGCCACTCATGATTTGATGAACGAAATAACAAGTTGAATTCATGATTATAATGATAAACTTACGAATGGATAGAAAACAACAAGTAGTTCCATCGATTTAATCACAAGGTACAAACCCCAAAAATAGTTGATACGAAAACACAAGAATATTTTATGAAAGAGATAAAAAATACATGTCTCTCTTCTTAGAGTTGATGTCTGATAGATGAATTATCCCCTATCAAAAACCCTAAAAGATGTTATTTATACTAAATCCTAACTATGGAAATAAAATAAAAAAATTAATAAAATTGTTCAGAATAGGTGACGCCCAGTCTGACGCCGCGTCAAGAAGTTGACGCCCTATCACGGATGGCGTCAGAGAGGCTTCAGTTGCCTTCAGGTTCTGTCTTAGCCTGACGATGTGGCTGACGCCGTGTCAGGTATCTAACGGCGTATCACCAACATCGTCAGTTATCTTCTTCCCATGCTAACTTTCTGCTTAAGGCTGACGCCATTCTTAATGCCTTATCACGACTTTAACGCCACATCACCGACGTCGTCAGAACTGCTCCTCAAACTGCAACTCCCTGGTTAAGGCTGACGCCAATATTGATAGGCTATCATGAGGCTGACGACTTATCACGGAGGTCGTCAGCCATGTTTCTTCTATTTTGCTCAAATTTTCAACTCTTTTGCTCCATTATTGTTTATTCTCATTTCTTCAACCTTTTTCTGCAATATTATGAGCAAACACATACTAAGAGAATACAATGAACATTCAGCAGTCAACAACCAATTTAGTTCAAAACTCAGTTTACCATCTCCAAGGTCAACCAACTCAAAATTACTGTGCAATTTATTGAAAAGCAACAATGTAACACAAAGGCTTCTACCCATGGCATCAACTAAGTACCGACAATCATGCATGTATCAATGTACACTACCCAAACAAGTAAGTAACTTCCCCTCTTTTTCTCATGTCAGACATAAAAAATATAAACATGGGGATCATCACAAAAACACTCACTCTCAGAATGAAGTTCAAACCAGTGTATGCCAAATACCATATGTTTTCCCTTATCGTCATTACTAAGGTTTCCATATAGGTACGCTAGGATCACTATAGGTCTTTCTTCGGGATTGTAACGTAGGCTAGGGCTGGTATGATATTATACGGCATTTAGAGTGACTAACCTCCTTGGCACTACCTTAACTTGAGGGGTCCACTTATTTACCTCTTTTTCTCTCTTTTTCTTTTCTTTTCTTTTTCTGTTTTCTCCTTTTTTCACTTTTTCTATTTTCTTGATCACACTTTCAGGATGGGTGAACTTCTTTTTATTTAAGAAGAGTTTCTTTTCTTGCTCTTTTTCACCAACACCCAACCTTTTATTCTTTTTCTTTGATTTTTCTCTTCTACTCTACCCTTCTTCCTACCCAACTTATATCACGCACCCCTATGATAGCCACCCTCAACTTAGGATGTTTGCCTACGTTAAGGTGCACAGTGTCCAAGGAGGACCAGGGCCAAAACAGGTTCATTATGATTTAAAAAGGGAAGGTGATAGGTATCATAGAAATAAAAATGGTCAAATAAGGCTCAAACCGGGAATAAGGGATATCATGCATTAGAGGAAGGCCATCTAGGCTAATAGTGACTTGAAATTCAAAAATGTCCTATGATCCTTTCCTAACCCCTATCTTTCAACTATGGTAAGACAAACCGGAAAAGTTCTATATGTGACATTACAAAGAGAACTCGGTATAGTCTCACATACACATGGCACACAAGAAATATCACTGGCTACTACCTATCTTGTTCATGAAATTGTTCAGCAGTGATGATCAGGTAACTAAACTAATGCCATGACGAGATGCATAGTGGTCACACTAAGGTGCAATTAATACATTCATACAAAACAAACCTTTGGAGAGGTGTTCAAAATCACAAAATTAGTTTAATGCCTACAAAACTTGCACTACTCCTACTTATTTACAGAATATGCTACAACAACATGCTACCCTACACCCTCAACTTAAAATCAAAAAAACTAAAACTAAGGGTTAGGGCATACCGGAGTCAATCAAGTCTCAAATTATGGGTCCTCGACCCTGCAACAGTGTTATCCTCATCAGGAGCTTTTCTTTGCTCCGGTTAAATTGTTCTACTAAATGAGGCTCCTGTATCTCTCGCTCATAGTGCTTCTTCCCATTTCCAGTTATCCTCTCGGTATGCTTGTGTTGCCCTTTTCAGATTCTCCTGTTCTGTTAACTCATCATCTTCCTGCAGTGTCTTATCTGCCTTTTTTATCTTCTTTACCTTTTTCTCGGCCTTGCTCCCATTCTCATCATCTTCTTCTCTCTTTCTCTTACCTTTTTTAGCTTCTTTGTCTTTCTTCTTTTTCTTTTTCACTGGATCCACAGTGAGATTAAAGATTGGAGGTTCATCCTCAGATTCCTCATCTGTCTTCCCTGCAGGTATCATAAACAGGTGTTGTTGTACTACCACTATCTCAGCTTTTACCTTTTCTAGGGCCACTCTAAATTCAGCAAGCTCTGCTCCAGTCAGCTCTTGTGCATTGCATCAAAATGGTTCTCCAGATCTGCAACTCGTGCAGGCAAAGTAGCAAAGGGCTTAAGAGCAGCCCTAATTCTATTATCTACAGCAATAGCAAACTGCTCAGCAAAGGCATGTAGCTGCGTCTCACACCATCTGTCCTGTTTGGCCACTTTTCTGATATCAATAGGCTGGGATGCAGCTTTCGCTGGTGCTGTAGGAACTGATGTACTTGACTCATCATCAGGAACTGAGCCTGCCTGAGAAGCCTTAGAATCTTGCACCTCAACTTCAGGTACTGAACTAGGTCCTGCAACTGATGGGTTCACCTCAACCCTCCACCCTCTATCAAGTGTCATCCTTGGCTGATTTTCCTCATAGAAAATAGGGTTGTGGGTCTTGGTGGCATACAAAGTCTCATCAATCCCAGCAATATGTGGTACCTCTTCCTCTGTGCATAGCCTGGTAATCAGACAAGGGAACGGATAAGCTATGTCAGACCTCGTTACCCGAATCTTGATCTCTTCAGCAATAATCTCCCCAAATTCAGCTTAAGGTTTGCCACAAGACATGTGACCAATATTGCTTGATCATCACCCAAAATATTATCCCCTCCGGTCAGCATCAAATGGGTGCGCATAACACCCCACCAGAATTTTGCCTCTTGAGTCAAAGAAGCCTTGTAAATATGCTCACTGGGTTGGTTCATCTATAAAGGATCTCCCTCATCTATAAGTGTAGCTATCTAAGGATGCTGGTCCTTCTTACCCTTCAGACGATGGTGGAATGCAGGATTTGTGACCTGAGGAGTGAAATTGGGTCCATGTAGAAATCTATTGATAGTCGTATCAGAAATATCTACATTTACCCCACGAACTGGAACTCTGGTTAGCAAAGGATGGTCTGTTGTGGTCTCTTCACTCTTGCACATGCTCTCTAATCTATCCTGGTAGTTCGCATAGAACTCCCAAACTACTGTAGGGAAAAATGGTTTACCTCCCTTAGCAGTCCATCCCAGCCCATAATCTCTGAATTTCTTCTCAACTGCAGGATACCCAGGCAATCCTGTGATGATGACTCCCTTCTCTGGAAACACAAGCCGTCTAGTAGATCTTCCTTTTTATTCTAATCAACCCTTTGAGGAAGATGTCACCTGCTTCAGGGATCTTCCATCTAGCACTCTCTCGAACCTCAAGATTCTTACATTTTATCAAAGTTCCCCGAACTGGGGGTTACTTGTCAGCTTGAATCTTAGTCGCGGGAGTTTCAGAGGATGTTTCTTTAGAATCAGCCTTCTCAGACTCAAGTTGTTCGTACTCAGTTTGCTTAGAATCTTCTTGCTCAGAAGATTCACTCTCAGCTGGGGTGGTTGTCTCAATATCATCACTATCCTCCACCGCAATGGGTTTAGGTGGAGGAGGTACCTTTGGACTGGGTTTCTTTCTCCTCCACCTGAGCAGTGGTTCTTCATTTTCGTAATCAGAGTCTTCATCAATAAGCTTTCGAACCACTTTAGGCTTGGTAGCTTTCTTTGGAGTGTTAGGATTCTTTATTTTAGGTGCCATTAGAATGTTCCTGAACCATAAGACAAACAAAAGTCAAAAATCAAGGTATGATAGTAAAATATGCTATTCGAATTCACTTTTTGTCATCATTGCTTGATGTCATAGCTGATAAGGCGTAACGTTTATGATAGACTATAAGCTATGTCATCATCCTTAAACAGAACTGACACATTTTTATCAAACTTGTGATGACATTCCTGATAGGGCGTCACAGCTGTGATAGCCTATCAGGGAGGTCGTCAGCCTTAAATAGTGAATGCTCTCCTTTTTTTTTTCAATTTTCTGACGACGTAGCTGATAAGGCGTCATGCTTGTGATAGCCTATCAGCAATGTCGTCAGCTTAGAATTGTTCCCCCACTCAAGTTGCTTTCTTAATTTTGGGACCAAATTCTTCGTATAATCATATGGAATTCTTATTTTGGTACTTAGGGTTTTAAACTTTTGCAATTTAGACACAAATTAACCCTAATTTTCCAATTTTTCATGCCAATGCAACTTGAACTCAAGTTTCTCCTGTCTAAGCATCATTTTATCAACACTTTTCCACTTCAACTAAAAGAGATACAAGTTATTGGCATACCTAATGAGTTAACTCCACTTGATTACATGATAGAGAAGGAAGATGAAAAATAGACTTTGATTTTCTTGGAATCCCACAACTATCAGGAAAAAGAGGTTTCCTTGTACACTTGGGAGTGTTTTGAAATAAAAGAAATATCCTAACTAAAGAAATAAACTAAAAGCTTACAAGAAAATAAAATAAAGCGGGAACCTGAACGGTTTTACACCCGGGCCGGGTCGGACTTGGATCGAATTGGGCCCAAATTTTTCAAAATAACACAATGGCTGACGCCAACTCATGATAAGCCATCAGAAATGTGATAGATTATCACAAAGGTCATCATTCTTAACAGAGAAGGTCTTACTCTTTGATCTTTCTGACAGCATTGGTGTTAAGCCATCACAGTTGTGATAACCTATCATGAATGTCGTCAAGACCACTTGACTTGCATTGTTCAATTTTTACCTTGACCTTTTTGTACCCCTTCAGTTCCTTCCTGTTACTACCTAATTGAATAAAAAAAAATGCATGAAAATAAAATTTTGGGTTGCCTGCCAATAGCGCTTGATTTAGTGTCGCGGCACGACTTGGTTATCTTGACTACTCAGACTTTGTCAAGATGTCGTATCACTACCTCATTACCATATTCCTGGAATACATCAACAACCAAGAAGATGTTCATCTCCTCCATCTGCTTCATAGGAGGTTGCATTTTAAATATGACCTCCTTTTCCCCATATCTGATCTTGAGCTCATTGAGCTCTATATCAACCAATATTCTCCCCGTGGCTAATAATGGTCTACCCAATATGATGGGTACCTCAAAATCAACATCACAATCCAGTATCACAAAGTCTGCAGGCAAAATAAAGTCATCCACTTTTACCGGCACGTCATGCAATACACCTACAAGTCGTTTCACCGATCTGTCTTCCATAGCAAGACGCATCGTTGTGGGGGAAGGCTCCCCCAATCCAATCTTTTTGTAGATATCAAGAGGCATCATATTTAAACTTGCTCTGAAGTCACTTAAAGATTTGGTAAACTTTATGGACCCAACTGTGCACGGTATGGTAAATGCTCCAGGATCAGGCTTTTTCTGCACTAAGGATTGTGAAGACACAGCACCACAGTGATGGATGTTGTCCACCGGATCACAACTTACCTTCCACTTCTTTTTTAGAAATTCCTTCATAAATTTAGCATAGTTCGACATTTGCTCAAGTTCCTTCATCAATGGCACATTCACAGTTAGTTGTTTCATTATTGCCATGAACTTGCTAAATTTCTCGTTATCTTCTTTCTTTTTCAACCTCTGAAGAAATGGAGGTGGTGGTCTTGGCATTTGTTTCAATACCACTTCTTCTTTCTTGTCGTCTTCTTTCTCTGACATGTCAACAAAGCCATCCATCTTCTCACACTCTACTGGATTGCTTCCTTCTGATTTATCAACACTTACCTCCTTCTCCACAGCTTTGCCCTTAGAAGGGCCAGATAACATCTTACCACTACGAGTGGTAATCGCCATACAAGAGCCATCAGTCCGCGAGTTCTGAATCGTATCACTAGGTAAAGTGCCAGCTTTTCTCTGATTTAGAGTAGCCAAAAGTTGGCTCATCTGCTACTCCAACTGCTTAATAGAAGCTAAGTGTGAGCTAACCAACTAACTGAGGGTAGAAAACTCACTTTTCATATTAGTTACCCCCGAGTTAGTTACCTCCACTCTCTTCAACAACTTTTACATCATGTCCTCCATGGACATCTTGCCATAACTAGTTGTTGCAGCATCCCGACTTCCCGGAGGAATATACAAACCACTTCTGTCATTATTGTTTCTCCAATGTCCCTGCTCCCTATCTTTATAATCAGGTTTATCATAGAAAGTCCGACCTTTGGTTCCCTTGGCTATTGCCTCGGAAACCCCCCTAATTACTCACATAGTTTACCTCAGCATCAGCACCTGTAGATACAGTACCCTGAGAATCCACAGCCTTGACCATTTTAGTCTTGCCGGATAGCAAGTGCTTAGCCAGCAAGTCCATCTGCGTCTTCAAATGGGTCATGTCCTGATCTTGCTCCTTATCCCTTCTACGCTGCTCTACAGTAATACCACCAGTAACAGTAGGGCTAGCCACTACAGAATACCTAGTGTACCAAGCCCGACTCTACTTGGTCATTCTATTCAGCATGTCAGAAGCATCCAGAAAAGAGAGGTCAATGAATGAACCAATTGCAGCATTGTCCATAATAGGCTTCGTCACAGAGTTGAAAGCTTTGTAAAAAGCCTCCATCAAGTGCAAGTCTGTCATATTGTGGTTCGGACATTGTGCAAGTTTCTTCTTAAATTTTTCCCAGGTTTTGTGCAATGCTTCAGTCGGAAGCTATCTGAAGTTGCTAATTTCGTCCCTCAACTGTACCCTTCTGGAGGGTGGAAAGAACCGTTCTAGGAATGCATCTTTCAACTGTCTTCAGTTGGTTATAGAATCACTCTCTAACTCATTCAGCCACATTGTTGCCTCCCCAGACAGAGACAAAGGAAACAATCTCAACCTGATCGCATTCTGGCTCACCCCCGAATTGTCAAAGGATTTGCAAATAGTGATTAATTTCACCAAATGCATATGTGGATCATCACCAGGCAAGCCTCCAAATAACCTCTTTAGATTCAGGGGTTGGATCATAGTACATGTTATGCTGAACTTTGCACCTGGTGCCAACGGTGGCAGAATGATAGCACCCGTTGCACAAGCTCCGTCCATTCCTTCATCATCTTCATCAGCCTCATATTGCATAGGTTGTTGACCATACCTTCCTCGAACTGGATGATTTTTGTTAACGTTTCGCTGCACTGTTGCAGCAACTTGCTCAGCTCTTCTTGGGTTTTAAGGATTCAACAATTCCTCATCACCCAAGTCTTCATCATCAGGGTTTTGGTGACATGTTTGTTGACCAAAATTTTGCAAATTCACCTGAGCCCTGGCTAAAGCAGCTAGTCTTTCTGCTTCCTGTTGTTCAACCATTCTTCCAATTAGTTGAGGTTCTAGATTGATTGGTAATAGAGGTTCTACGGAACTTCTCTTGCTTGGTATAAATAACACAGTACCTACAATAAATAAAAACAACAAATAAATGTAAATCACGGAAACTTAACTATCAGCAAATTTTCGTACACAAAATTTTCAATCTACAACGGTATTCCCCAACAACGGTGCCATTTTTTATAACGCTCAAATTAAACTCTTGAATGGGTGTAAGTGATCGTTATCAATATAAAACCCAACTAGGTTGGGGTCGAATCCCACAGGGAATAGGGTGTGAACTTCGATTTGTTTACAAAAGATTCTACTGGTAGTTTACTGTTTCCAAAGGATGGGGGTTTAAGTTCATGGTGTGCTAAATGTCACTTTCAATACTTCAGTGTTTGTAATCAAGATAAATGGGAAACCAGATCTCTGTTCACCAAAGGTTTTGGGAATTGACAGATACTAGGTAATGCTAAAGATTCTCGGGATGAGAAGAACAACAGAATATCCCTGAGGATTATACTATCTGATTTATCACTCGACCTCACCAGATATTTTATCATCTAATTCTCTCAAACTTAGATAACTTATCTATTTCCAATAGTATATTATCTCAGGTAGATTAATCCAGTTACGACATTAATCATTAAACAAAAGGTTGGTAGCTTCTGAGTCCCTGTTGAAAATTCACGTCCTCTAGTCTATTTCTCCGTTAGAAGAAAATAAAACCTAAGGCATAACCTAATGTTTGCAACCACTAGATTTTAGTTAAAACAACAGAATTTCAAGATGTTTTACTACTTTTTAAATCCGTTAAACACCTAGCATCATATCAAACCCTAATCCATGGATTCCATAACTCCGGCTAATGAAATTAACCGCTCATGATTTGATGAACGAAATAACAAGTTGAATTCATGATTATAATGATAAACTTACGAATGGATAGAAAACAACAAGTAGTTCCTACAATTTAATCACAAGGTAGAAACCTCAAAAATAGTTGATACGAAAACACAAGAATATTTTATGAAAGAGAGCAAAAATACATGTCTCTCTTCTTAGAGTTGATGTCTGATAGATGAATTATCCCCTATCAAAAACCCTAAAATATGCTATTTATACTAAAGCCTAATTAAGGAAATAAAATAACAAAATTAATAAAATTGTTCGGAATAGGAGACGCCCAGACTGACACCGCGTCAAAAAGTTGACGCCCTATCACGGATGGCGTCAGAGAGGCTTCAATTGCCTTAAGGTTCTATCTTAGGCTGACGATAGGGATGACGCCATGCCAGGGATCTTACAGTGTATCACCAACATCGTCAGATATCTTCTTCCCATGCTAACTTTCTGCTTAAGGCTGACACTATTCTTGATGCCTTATCACGACTTTGATGCCTTGTCACCGGTATCATCAGAACTGCTCCTCAAACTGCAACTCCCTGATTAAGGCTGACGCCAATGCTGATAGACTATCACGAGGCTGACGACTTATCACGGAGGTCGTCAGCCATGTTTTCTTCTATTTTGCTCAGATTTTCAACTCTTTTGCTCTATTATTGTTTATTCTCATTTCTTCAGCCTTTTTCTGCAATATCATGAGCAAACACATCAAAACAACAAAAGTTTCTTCAGATTCACAATTATTTTGAGCTAAAAGCATTAAATATGTTAGCTTTTGCTCACACATCAGCATCATGTGGAGAAGCCTTGGTACGGAGACTTAAAGTGAGCTCCTGACATTCGGAGTATTACTTATCTCTCTATTACGTATTAGACTAGTCTCTATGTTGTATTCGGAGATAAGTTGTATTAGTGTATCTCTCTTGATATTTCACTTTTGTACTCTAATTATATTAGAAGTTCTTGTACTGATTCCACAAGGCTTTTGGGTTTTATTATGTATTGACCTTTATTTTCATTTATTCGGCATTCTTTTCCTTGTATTATTATGTAGTCTGTTATTAGCCGTTCTGGACTAGGGGTTTGCTTACCTACTGGTGGGTTATGTTAGGCACCATCATCACCTGAGAAATTGGGTCATGACATTTGCTCCACAATCAATCTAGCATAGCCAACAAAAGAGGAAAACAACCAACCTCGCCTTGCTATAGAAAAAAATTAGCAAATCGGGTTATAGCTTCCCAGGTAACGAATAAGAACCGCAATGAAGGGAATTCTAATGAGATAACACTAGTCTAAATCGCTACCCAACGAGGATCGATGACATCAAGAAATGACAACAATAACAACAACAATATAAACATCAATATAATGAATAGGCGGTACCAAAATAAAAATCAATAGCAAGTACCACTCAAGGGCCACAATAAGGCCAATATTCCAAGGTAAATAGGACTCAAACTCAAATGTTACACCCATAGGGAGGATCTATCAATATAGATCTACTCCATCCACTGCTAAAATAAATAAACCACGGGATAGTATTATAATCAAGAATTCAATAACAAGGCACACAACAACCAATATGAACTTATCAATGCATATAATCATCGATGGGTACGAAAACCTCAATACGCACAAATGAAAAGGTAAGTGCATGAAATAGAAGCATACCCAACATGGTGAAATCCATAATCACATGCTTGCAGGTCTAAGCGAGAATAAATCTAAATGGTTAAAAAATTGAATCGGCCGGCAGAATCATCAATTGAGGTACAAGCGCTCTATCTCTAACTGAAGGTGCCACAACATTGATAACGCTCGCCCATACCATATGAAGTCGTATAGGATAGTCATTGTAAATAACTCAACTCTTGTTGAGGTCGAATCCACAAGGAATGAAAAGTAGAATTCTATTCTTATTGGTCTTAACACTTACTAAGAAATCACCCGTAGTGCAAATAAAGTAAAGAGCATGATTTAAAATGAGGTTTTTGGTTTTGGGAGTGTGTGTATCAATAGTAACTCAAATCTGTGAACTAGACAACAATTGCAATTTAACTTTGATATAAAGAGAATCTTGGGATTATGTCTACATAAGGGAAAATTAGGTATAGGTAAGTGTAGATTTGGTGCACATTCTATTTGTTAACAATATGGTAGGCTAGGTCTAGGGTCCTTGAGGCTAACTTGTCAACAAAACCTTATGAATTTTACCAATTGAACCTTTAGAATACCTAACAAGTATGTTAATTATATGCACCTAGTACCTCAATTGGGTATCCCTATTTCTAGGAAGATACCCAAGATATAGTAAACTTCATACTCACTCTTTTGTCTAAGATAGTGAGAATTAGAAAACTAAATCCATTAATTGTCTACTATTGCCTTGGTTCCCACATCCCTTTTTCAAGGATGATGTAGGTTACAAAAGTACACCTAAACCCCTGTTTCAAGGATGGTTTGAGATTTGAAGAGTTTGGGTTTTCACCCACAAACCCATTTTGAGTATTTGGGGCTTTCACCTACAAATTCCAACCAATTTAGTCAAACAATAGATGAACCCAATATCAACTAACTAGCATATGTACAAATACATCGCAACCCAAAACTAACTTTACCTTAGGTCAACACAATTCCAAGACTAAAAGACTTAGCTACTCATGAAGAAAATAAAGAAACATATACCAAAAGGATTGTTCAAGACATCCATTCTTCAAAAATACCAAAATACAAATCTCCAAATCAAATTTACAATTCTGGCCTAATTTAGGGTTTCAATTTCAAATAAAAGTGTTGCTAGTCTCTAGATTAACAAAAATGGGAAAGGGTTTTAAGCTTTTAAGGGATTTTTGTTGCTGAAATTATAAAACTGTCCCTAGGCCTAATCCCGCGTTTCCCCGATCCCACTCAATTAACTAGAATTGCGGCTACCGCGACTGCGAGTAGAACAACGCAATCATGACAGCTGACCTTCTTGGCTAGTTACGATCGCAACCATCAAACCGCGATCATAGTAACTAAGTCCTATTTTTTATCTAGGTCTTCTAGTTGCATTTTCTTTCTCTTTTTTTGATCCTTTTTATCTCAAGTTCACATCTTTTCATCTCATAACCTGTATACCTGTAAAATATGGATATTAGTGCATTTAATCATACATGTATCCCATTTATACATTTAAATCGTGGCAATGTGCATGAATGGTGAGTGCAAATGAGAGGTAAATTCATCACCCATCAACACCCCCAACTTAAAGTTTTGCTTGTCCTCAAGCAACACTACCTCTTACCATGAGACTATGCACATTTATGCCCACATTAAATGACCCAACTGATTATAGAGACTTCAAACTTAGTTAATACCACAATTTATCTCTTCAAACATGGGAAAAACTATTTTCACAACACACATCAACATAAAATGTTATTTATTAAGGATGCAAGAGACTTTAAAGAGAAACCAAGCAACAATCACTAATACTCTAAAAATGACTCACCTTTGACCTCAACTACACTATATTTCTTTTTGCCTTATTTTTTTGGAGATGACAAAATCACCTACCTCGACTTATTTACGTGGCTTCTCACAAGAAAGAAAATTTCACACACCAAGTCTTTAATTATGCAACAAGGAATTAAGTGTAAAACACACACACACACTCTCTCTCTAAAGAATTCTTAATGCTAACAAGTACCATGTCATAGGCTTGCCTCTATTTTTAATTACCACTATAATGAAAATACTTGGTTGGAAATCACGAAGGGTATTTTAAGCTTGTAACATAGGTTTGGGGTAGGGTAGGATATATTTTAGGAACAATATGGATATACCCTTCTTGAACATTTACATCACACTATTCCATCCAACTTTTGATCATGGGACACTTCTTTTGTTTTCACTCTTTACACATATGCCTACTTTTTATTTCCTTGGTTCACCCATTTTCTTTTCATTTCTTTTTCTTGCACCCTTTGTGCTTTTCTTTCCTTTGTTGGATCCTTTCCTTTTCTTATTAATCTGATATCAATACTTAAGCTCATAGGAACTTAGTTACAACTTTGCGGCCCAAATCAATCATCACCACCCCAAATTAGGCTTTTTGCCTCAAGTTGCAATTTTAAGTTTAAGAAGGGTAGGGTTCAAAATAAGGATAAAAATTAAAAAGCTCACGACTTGCAATGTTTTTTTCAAAGAAGGTCTAAAGTCTCAAAGTGGGTGACTAGGGATAACATCTACGAAAGGGTAGGATTTTTAGGCTAAAGTGGACTTCAAATGTCACAAATATGTTCTAAGATCATCTCCCCAACCAAGTACAATCAAAATTAGCCTTGAGAGACTGATGGGGCAAGTTATAGATGTTACAAGTGCACATGAGATTTGGAAAAATACTCTCACCACACACGGCATGCAAAATTGTCCAAGGGTATCAATTTCCCCTTCCTCTAGAGACAAAAATAGAGTATCTCCCAATTTTCAGAAGTCAAAATTTTAGTGTCTAAAAATGAGAAAAAAGTTTTGTTACAAGGTTGATCGCATCCATGCCCTTGATTTTTGAAAATTTTTGGACAGAGGGGTGTGTTTTATTTACATTTACACCATGCAGAACATGCTAATTATGGCACCAACCCATGCCTTGATCTCACATTATTGTTTTCATATAGACCAACCAACCATATGGCTACTGAATGTTCATCATAGGTATAAATATGATCCCAAAATCCAAAATGCTATAGGTACTTATACTTCCCTTGCATTTGTGACTTTGATTCCACGGGTACTTAGACTTCCCCTGCATCTATGGCTCAAAACCCAATCACGATGCTTTCTTATTAAGGATGTCATCACTCAATTAATTATAGGGAAATGCTCGTCCGATATTGCCATAAGTAAAATAGATAAAGTAAAAATCTAAGGACAAAATAACTAATCCATACAAATATGGGAACCATCAGAGAGCCCAAATAAAAATAAAATATTCATAAAGAACCACAAAATATCTAGAAATATCAATAGTACAGGCCCAAATCAAATGAATACAGAGACAGGCACCCCCGACTAAAAAGGTAGTAGTGTCCTCGTTGCATAAATAATCAAACATAAACAGAGATAATGGTGCTCCTTGAAACTGTATAAAAAGCTTCTATCACACTCACACTCTGCATCATCATCAGATTCCTTAGGATCAGACCACTCAGTTGGGGCTACATTATCACTCTCCACTCGAGAGGAAGGAAATTGATCATGGGATTTTAGGACTTTCCAAAGGCCCTTCACCCCCTTTCATATCTTGTTGAAAAATTTATCTCTCTTCTTCTCCCTTATGACCATCTTTTTATGTGCAACCCAGAGATCATGATGTGAAATTGATAAGGATGAGTAGACTTTCTCAAGCCTAGTAATGGTATCTCCTTAATTCTCCTAGTCCTCTTGATACTTTGCATAATTGGATTGTGACACATATGAATGTCTAGCGGATGAGGGCTCTCCCGATCATTGGGGTAAACTTGACACGAGCTCCCTGATGGCTACAATATCAACTCCAATATCCTTACGAGACCCTGTGGTTGAAGGCCTATAATATTCAAGCTCCTCAAATTTTGACCTCCTCAAGTCAATCATTTTCTTCTTGCTTTTACCTAGTGCACCCTCTCTTTAAATTCTCAAAGAATAGATGGGGGTACCAGGGTGCACCCAAGTGCCTCCAAAGTATTCTTCAACCCCAACTCTCTTACAAAGCTCAGTAATCAAAGAGGAGAAGAAGAGATGTGTACCACCCTGGTTCTTGAAGAATTTCATATCAAAAGCCACAAGCTGACCAACATCCTAAGGAATGTCGTCTAGAATACACGCCACTATTCGGGCCTGTAAATATGGGACTAATGTCATGTGGGTACAAGGGGAGACTTGGCTACATATGATGTTTAACCAAATTCTCGCCTCGGAAGTAAAGTCATTCATGTTGCTGTTGCTCTTGATTTTTATCCATGAGACTTTCTTTCGGAGACACAATCTTTCCGCCAACAAGCTTCCTGACTCATACCTTTTTTTCTTTGATCTCACCCATATTTGTATTTTGGATCCCGTAGATAGCATTAATATTCTCCACTCCAAATTTCACCATTTCCCCCCAGATCTTGATAGGCATGTTGGATGAATCCATGAAAAACACTATGCTAAGGTTGGCATAGAATTCACGGACCCATTGCTCATTTGCCTTGACAAATCTGGGGCAAAACACTGTTAACCTATAGCCTTAAGCCTGTCATGAAATATCTGAAGCTTTTCTGGAATATTATCCAAATATTTTCCTCTCTTCGAGAGCAGCTTTGTTCTCAGAAGATCACTATAGTAGTGAGTATGGCACTCGGGTGCCATGAATCGGATGTGGTCGTATTTGTTAATGAGATTATCCTGGACAACAACATACAACATAACATATCAATAATTGACATTTTCTTGCACAAACTATACTATATTTTCCACTAAACTCATTGGATAGTTTCTTGGTGGTGTTTGGAAAAATATTTAAAGTTCAGGATTTTTGTCCAGGGCATAAATTACACACGATTACTGCGATCATGAGCCATAGAGCCGCGATCGCGGTCCCAATGTCTATGATTGTGATATTTGAGAGTTGTTTCAAACCCATTTCGCATGTTCAAAACTTCTAAATTCTATACCCCAAGAACGTTCTACAACAGGAATTCACATTAAGACTGCTGAATGAGACTACTAGATACTCAATTATGCCTTTAAAATGTAAGACCCATTAATGAACACTCAGTCAGTCAATATCTCGAGCACTCAGTGTGCACTCTCTATTTTTCTCAATTTTACACATATTTTTGGGTACTCAAGACTTCCCGCTTATGTGCACACTATGTTCTAGCAGTGAAACACCACACAAGCTCAATTGACTAACATTTAAGCATGAAAATCGTAATTTCATTGCTTCTCTACAAATTTCATCTTATGGCTTATTTTTAACAATCAAAATATATATTCAAGACACCTACCGGATAACTGATGCAAGTGGGATGCAAGGATGCTATTGGAGTGCTCACAAACATAGCCATAAGTCAAAATAGAGAGACAAGTTGAAAAGGGAGTGTGAGGGAAATAGAGAGTTAGATGGTCATATAGCTGAGGCAGCCGCAATCACAGTCAGGGGTTTGTGATCGCGAACATGCGGTTGACCTTAATCGCGGCCTAGGGCCCGTGATTGCAGTAACTGAGGGAATTTTTGCACCCTTGTTTTCCCCTTTTCAGCTTATTTCACATTTGAACAGATTTTCCCCTATTCAGTTCATAGTGCAAAAATCCCAACTTTTCCCTTTTTAAGTTGTTCCAATGAACTCAATAGTTCCACAAATGCATGGGCTATTCAATTTCCAAAGCTAAAATCAACACTACAAAAATAGAAATAAATGATATGAGACACTTTTATTGCATTTAAGGGTTACCTCTCACATAGCGCCTTAGTTTACATCGTGGAACGGTGTCTTTATTTGTTATCATATAGAGTCCTCAAGGGCCCCCTCATTCATCCCCTCGACTTCAACATCAATCACCGATATTAGTGGAATTTCCACGGGTTGTTTCTTTGTTTTTCATACCCAAATGGAGACGTCATCTTTATGCACTCTAAACCTCACCCCACCTAACTCCAAGTAAATGATGTCTCTTCAAGTGGATAAGAAAGGTCGACCAAGAATAACAGCTATCTCGTGGTCCATTTTACAATCTAGAACCATAAAGTCCACCAAAAGTATGAACCTATCCTCTTTGACTAGAACAACAAACAAAATCCCGACCGGTCTCTTGATAGACCGATCCGCCATTAACAATCTCATAGATGTTGGAGTTGGAGTTTCCAATCCAAGATTTTTATAGATGACAAAAGGCATTAGGTTTATACTCGCACCAAGATTACATAGAGTTTTTGCAAACACATGCATTCAGTGGTGCAAGGGATGGTAAAAGCTCTGCGGTCTTCCTTCTTTTCCGCAATTTCTTTACTCATGATAGAACTACAACCATAGGTGACTTCAATTGTGTCACCTTCGATGAGCTTTTTCTTTGACATCAACTTTTTCATGAGCTTAGAATATCTCGAGATATCTTGAATAGCTTCAAGCAATGGGATATTGATAGAGAGGTTTCTAAGCTTGACCATGAATTTCTTGAGTTTATCACCCTCTTATTTTCTTTAAAGCCTTTGAGGAAATGAGGGAGAGACTTGTATTGTAGGCATCACATCACTTTGTGGTTTCTCATTTTCCACAACCTCTTCATCAACTTCCACCGATTCCTTTTCATTATCTTCTTCTTAATATTTTGGTGGCCCTTCTTTCGACTTAACCTTAGGCTTCTTTTCACCCAAATCCTCTTTCAAGTGATCACCAAGGGTCTTCCCACTCCTAGTGAATATTGATAAAACTTGTGCTTCATTCTTTGGGTTCACAATAGTGTCACTAGGAAGACCACCCTTTTACCTAGCTTTGAATTGGGTGGAAATCTTACCGATTTGAGTCTCCAATTGCTTAATGGAGGTGAAATGGGACACCATGGTTTGGTTAAGTTTTGAAAAATCACTTTTTATTTCATGAACCATTTTGTTCGTTCCTTCCACTCTCATAAAAATCTTTTCCAAAACATCTTTGGCTTTGTATTTGTCGAGGTCAATAGTGTTACCATCTTTGTTCTTTGCCCAGTCATGAGGGGGAACATAGCAGTCATAATCACGTTCTTTATCCCTCCAATCAGGTCACGTTCACGGTCCGTCCAACCTTGATTCCCACTTTTCCTTTGATAGGCGGGGCAGGAACCCCTCAAGTAATTTGCTAAGTACCAAATCTCCTCATCTAGATTTTTAGTCTCTTCATCATATTTACAAGCTTTTGATGCCACAATATTCATTGTTTTGGCAGGTGCACCTATCACATGTTTTGTCAAAATCTTTAGTTGTGTCATCTTCTTAGCCATATTCTTCTCTCTTTCTTCATATTGTTTCCTTTGTTCCTTATCAACCAAGGATGTAGTGGGATAACTCTTAGGAACCTCTACATCTCAGGTATGCCATCCCTAGTTTTGGTTGATAACCTATTCAAGCAAATTCATTACCATATGATAATGTAACTTCACAAGAGATCCCCCCCCCCCCCCGGCATATTTTCCACCATGGTTTTGTTGAGTGGATCAAGAGCATAGTAGAAGATTTGGAGAAACATCTTCTTTGGGACCTCCTGGTTTGGACATTGAGTTAGTTTTTCGTGGAATTTTTCCCATACTTCATACAAAAGATCTCCATTCGATTGCCTAAAGTTAATGATCCCATCCCTCAATTGGAGCATTTTGGATGGTGGGAAATACCGGTCAAGAATGGTCATAATGAGTTCATCCCATGAAGTGATATACCCGGCCAAGAGATATTGAGGCCATAATAACACCTCTCCCATTAGAGAAAATGGGAAGAGACAAAGCAGGATGAACTCTTGGGTTATGTGTGCAATATCAAGGGTGCACACACCTCTAAAATATTTTTCAAATGAAGGTTGGGGTCCAAATAAGGTTGGCCCCCAAAAAGTCCCTTCATTTGCAACATAATACTTGTGACATAAAAGAGACTATTCCCATGAATAGTCAGGATAGGGATTGCACTTGAACAACCAATGTCATTGAGTTGCCCATCATCATCAAGAGAACCATCGAAAAACACTAATTGACTAGAATTGTTACTAATGGCTCTGTTTATGCTATATAGGTCACCTAGAAGGAAACAAAAACAACAACCAAAATAAATATACACCACTATGGGTATGCCCTAATTAATAATCAATACTGCATAAATGAAAACTAAACTTCACTCCCCGGCAACGATGCCATTTTGATAACACTCGCCCGTACCACATGAAGTAGTATAGGATGGTAATTATTAATATCTCAACTGTTGTTGAGGTCAAATCCACAAGGAGTGAAAAGTAGAATTCTAGTCTTATGGGTCTTAATACTTACTACAAAATCACCCGAAGTGCAAATAAAGTAAAGAGCATAATTTAAAAGGGGGAGTTGGTTTTTGGAGTGTGTGTACGTCAATAGTAACTCAATTTCACTAACTACACAACAGTTGTAATTTAACTTTGATATAAAGAGAATCTTTGGATTATGTCTACCTAAGGACAAATTAGGTATGGGTAAGTGTAGATTTTGTGAACGTGAAAGTTGTTAACAATATGGTAGGCTAGGTCTAGGATCCTTGAGGCTAGCTTGTCAACAAAACCTCAAGAATTTCACCTATTGAACCTTTCAGATACCTAACAAATATGTTAATTATATTCACCTAGTACCTTAATAGGGTATCCCTATTTCTAGCAAGATGCCCAAGATGTAGTAAACTTCATACTCACTCTTATGTCTAATATAGTGAGAATTAGTAAACTAAATCAATTAATAGTCTACTATTGCCTTGGTTCTTACATCCCTCTTTCAAGGATGATGTAGGTTCTAAAAGTTCACCTAAACCCCTCTTTTAAGGATGGTTGAGTTTTCAAGAGTTTTGGGATTTCACCCACAAGCCCATTTTTAGTATTTGGTGATTTCATCCACAACTCCCAACCAATTTAGTCAAATAATAGTAAACCCAATAATCAACTAACTAGCATATGGACAAATACATCACAACCCACAACTAATTGCACCTTAGTTCAACATAATCCCAAGACTAAAAGATTTAGCTACTCATGAAGAAAAGAAAGAAACATATACCAAAAGGATTGTTCAAGGAATCCGTTCTTCACAAATACCAAAATCTAAATCTCCAAATCAAATTTAAAATTCTTGACTAATTGAGGGTTTCAATTTCAAATTCAAAGTGTTGCTAGTCTCTAGAATACCCAAATAAGGAAAGGGTCTTAATCTTTTAAGGGATTAGGGGTTGGCTACTAAAAATTACAAAACTTCCCCTAGGCATAATCCCTCGTTTACGCAATTGCACTCAATTTTCTACGATCACGGTTGGTGACCTTATTGACTAGCTGCGACCGCGACCCCCAGACAGTAAGTGTCGTAACTAGGGCCTGTTTTTGCTCTAGGTCTTCCAGTTGCACTTGCTTTTTCTTCTTTTGATCCTTTTTAGATCAAGTACATAACTTTCAATATCATAACCTATATGCCTAGAAAATATGGATATTAGTGCATTTAATCATACATATGTCTCATTTATACATTTAAATCATGGCAATGTTCATGAATGTCGAGTACAAATGAGTGGTAAATTTACCGCTCATCAAACATCATGAGGCTGAGTTGAATGACTAGTAATCCCACGTCGGGAAAACTCTCTTGACCACTTAACAATCTCTCTATAGTCATAACAAATCCCTGAAGCCCTAACCTAGTGAGAAACACTAATTGGATCCAAATAGTTCGCCAACTGACATTAAGAGCACTCTCTTCTACCATGATCATCCTTCCCGCATTCATAGCCTACATAGAGAACTCTTGGCTGGCAGGGAATACATGCTAAATCTTTCTAAACAACCAATTCACATCTAGGGCACTCACTGGACCAACGTCACTACTCGACACAACTAAAACACGCCCCTAGAAAACTTTGAGGTACTGCCCCATATGATCTAGAACGACCTTCATGGCCTGAAAACCCATAGTGAATACTCCACATAGTCCACAGGGAACTCTGACCATTGTGATCACCACAACTAATCTAAGAGCCACATATAATTTGAAACACTTTCTGTAAAGGATTGAAAGGCTGCAAGTGATGTTGACCTTCATCAGAAGGATATTCACTCCCGAATAAAATACAAATAGCTCTATACTAATGATATGGTCCCTTACCACAACCTTCATAAGTTTTAATGCATGTTATCTCTATGTCCTTCACATAATCAACACCAAAAGAGATGGAAGACCCAACATCTATTGAGTGCCTCAATGCAGAAACAAAGTGGAAATGCTAATCCACTAATAAATCCATGCACCATCTCTAGTTCAATGTATATATTAAAGGATTATTCCTAGCCCACTCAAGAAGCCCCATATCATACTCCAAAATTGGTAAAGAACCCTAATGAACACCAGTAGACCCAACTCCGATCTGAGAAATACTTAATAAACCGTATACCATCCCTAGATATGAGGTATCTGTAGTTACACTCAGGGTACCCAATGTTGAACCTCGAAGCGATAAAGTAATCATAAGCTCTATTGGAGCCTGAGCTGGCCCTAAATCCATTGGTTGATATTGAAGATCTTTAATATCCATCTCTGACTCTCTAGTCCAACACTATGCTGAAGCTCTAAAAACATACATTGAATAATGTCTGCATCTATCGACAATCTCACATCGCCTATTTGGGATATATAGAGTAAAGAATGTGGTTGAGGCTCATAGTAATACCGGAACATGACATAAAGTCAAGAATGAAATTCCCAATAATGCCCTATAACCCCCAAAAGATAGGTTACGGATATATCCGCACTAATTTCCAAGACTCTAGAAAACACTTAGCTATAGTACTAATTGTAACACCCCAAAAATTTTCCGAGTTGTTAAAGACTTTTTAATCTTGTCAAAATAAGCTTAGCACTCAAAAATTTGGTTGTGTTGAAACTTTATTCGTTTCATAAGCTTCCAAACTTCGGTGAATTATTTTATGACCTTTCCGACCTTCGATTTTTGATTTTCTTGTTGTGTTGCGATGGGGCAAGGTCGTAGTGCATTACGGGAGGGTTTTGGAATTTTAAGACGAGCCTAAGGGCATGTTTGGTGTTCAATTCCAGTAGCTTGAGGCGATATGCGGGCACCGCCTGGGGTACCCCACCGCTCTAAGCGGGACACCGCCCATGTCTTAGCATCGCTCTAGATGGGGCGATGCCCTAGGTACTCTGGTGCTCTAGGTAGGGCGCGCCCGATGGATCGCGCCAGGCGAAATATTCAGCTTCCAGTACATATCATTAAGGGTATTTTGGTATTTCTCCAATCCCTTATCCTCTCTAACACGGGATTTAATCCCTAGGAAGCCAAAATAGAGTCACATTCATCAAAATTCTCCAAGAACATAATTTAGGGTTTTTACAAAGGATTCAAGAGAAATCAAGATTCAACCATCAGTTTTAGAAATAAATTGAAGATTTGGGATCCCCAAATCGTAAGCTTTAAGAATCATCCATTATTTTCTGGAATAGAGGTAGGCGGGGTTTATCCTAAAAACTACATGGGCTTAAAATTGTTAAAGCATGATTTAAAGATTTTGATGCATGTATTTTATGGGGGTTTTGAAAACTATATATTTGATTATGCATTTCGAAAGTTTCAATGCTACTATTGCTTTGGCCTTGTGGTCTTTTCCCCCTAAATCGATTTGCATATATATGTATATGTATGAATTTGAGATTAAAGATTGTTGAGAGCATAAATTATGAACTCCCTCTCTTGTCTTGAATTAAAGATTATTGTTAGGTGATTTGAAAGATGTTTTTGCAATATCTTGGCATTTGAACATGATTTGGAATTATTGAGAGGGTGTTTCTTGATATCAATATGTTCTTGTGTGTATAAGAAAGAATTGGATGTGTTTACATGAGATTTGAGAAAAAGATTCACTGAATTGAGTTATTGAAATACTGGTCTCAAAACTTGTGTTTTGAATACAGAGATTTATGATATATTAATAATGGCTTAGAGATGTGATTTGCAAGTCAATGGTATGACGATACCATATGTATTTATGCCATAACAGATTATGTTTTTAGAGTATGTTCTTAGAGCATGTTTTCTGAGTATGTTTTTCAAAGAATTCATGTTTTGATAGATTTTTTAAAGGGGACTTAAAGAGGGTTAGGTGGTTACCCGAAGAAGGCGTGAGTTCAAGCAACTCTTAGCCTAAAACTGTATTTGCCGATATGGGTAGATTATTATTGTACGTTGGCAACGGCCCTATGGCGTAGTAGATTCAAAGACTCCAACCCTTGCGGCACACTTGGGTTGGGGTCTTGGCTACCGAGTTAATGGAAGTTTCTATATAGCCCATAGAATTTTCAGAATTATAGGGTATACCACCTAGTGCAGAAGTAATACAAAGAGGGTCACAAATTTCATATGTTTTCACAAAGTCCTTTAAAATGCCCATGTGTTTTCTTACTAAATGGTATGATTATGAATTGTTTTAAACTGCTCTCATATATGTTAATTATAAATGATTATTTTGGGATTTTCTCTGCATGCCAATACATTTGTATTGACCCCCTCCCCCCTCTTACTTTTTAGGTTCTGAGGCACAGTCTAGGGGTCCAGATAAGCAATAGACAATTCCGACAGTAGAAGAAACTGTGCAGTGGTGAGACTTCAATATTACAGAAGTTCTAATGTCTTACAATTATTTATTATTCTATAGTTTTGGTCTACTGCGGGCCTTATTCCAGATTTCAGACAGTGTTGTTTTGAGATTTAGTAGAAATTTCGTAGACTGAGTCAGTTGCTATTATTCAGATATTTTTGAATTATAGGTTTTGGTATTATGATTAAATTCAGATTGACCATGTTTCCATACTAGATCTTTATTTTCTGCATTTTCTTTTATCATATGAATATTGTGCATGATTACCAGATATAGAAGAGCGTACCGGGCCTTCATGGTTCAGCATGCTCGTCACAGCAAGGGCCCCAATTCAGGACATGAAAAACTTGGTATCCAGAGTACGGTTCATGGTCTAAGGGTATCTACAAAATTGCATCGGGTAGAGTCTTGTTTATGGGTGTGTAGCATGCCTCACTTATAAGCAGGACGCTATAAGGCGTTTAGGAATATCTCTCTTTCTTCATGTTCTAGTTCATGCAATAGAGTCAGAATGTTCCTCTTCCATACTCTAATTTGTGCTATGGCGTTGTCCATACAAATGTAAAGTCATCCCAATTCTTTCCTTACTCTGATGTTCTCAGACATGTCTCATTATTGGGGCAATTCAAGTGCAGAGGTTTAGAGTCTAAATGTTATGGTTTTTTCTTATTGAACCATATAAGATTTTAAAATTTTGCAAGGACTTGAGAAGAGTCTATTAGTGCTTCAGAGTGTATTGGTTCTAGTGTGAACCTTGATCTTGACAAAATCATGTTTTTCAGCCTTCTGTATTGAGTATATTCAGTCTTTTTTTAAAAATTTATGTTGAAGATGTCATGCTTAAGAGAGAATGATATGTAGCAGAGTGTTGGAATTGTATATCCACCCGAATAGAAGTATAAGTTAAAGTGTTGGTGTCATGGCCTATTGGTAGCAATATTGGACTAAGAAGTTGGTGATGTGAAGCCGCAAGGTTAGAAGTCAAAGTGAGGATGATTTTGTGTAGATAAATATTTTTGTTGAATAATCGATATTTGGGGATGATTTACCCCTTTATAATGATAGACTAATGTGGTACCTAGTAGCATGTGTGGATTGTATGGTAGTCTATGGGAGAAGTGTTTGACTAATATATTTATTTATACAGAGTAAGATATGTATTCTTAGACCATTGATTTTTGTGTATCAAGTTTCTATCTCTTGTAATCTTATCATCATTGTGTTGTTGAAAACAAAAAGTCTAGTGACGCCGTGTGAGGCTCTTTTAATTCACTAGCATAGTTGCCTTGTCATTCATTTCATTTTCTTATTCAAAACACAAAAAAATCAAAGTCAAGCAAAGACGTGTGAGGCTTATTTCGATTCACTAGCAACTTGTTGTTAAACTTGTTGTTCTTGTGTTGGTTGAATATATGTATGGCCAAATCATTTTGCATGTGTTGGTAATGAAGTAATATTTCCTTGTGTGTTATTTTAGTAGAAGGAAGAGAAGGAGTTATTAGACAAGGTGAATTATTGTTTGCTTGAAGTATGAAAATAGCTAGATTAGCTAGTAGGATATAATTATAGACCCATGGTTGTTATGGAAGTTGAAGGTAGTCTAAATGTACGCTTGGATAAGTAAGTATGATGTGAGAAAGTCGTATAAGTAGATAAGATTGTATGGTGTTATAATATAAGATTAAGGTTGATCAAGTCTATTATGTGACTATAACCTTTGACCTTCTTTTCGTTGGTAGTTGTAAACTAGTACTACTTGTGAGAAGGTGTGTAGTAGATTTTTGAGGCATTTGGGTAGAATGTCCCAATTTGATGGACTAGTATATTATGTTGCATTCTTTGTTGGTGGTAGATGATTCATACTAGACTATAGGCTTGAATTTAAGTATAGGATGTGGTTATAAGAGTAGTGGCTTAAGATTAATGATGAATGTTTAGTGAGAATTGTGTGCAAGGTTGGATTGAAAATCATGTTAGCACTAGACATTAAGTTGGACAGTTGATGGCCATTAAGGTAGTTGTGATGATTGCTTGGGTAATGATACCGATTTTATGGAAGTGATCTACTTGGCTTGAATAATGTATGCAAGAGATTAAGTTTATTGGATTCGTAATGAAGTATGATGTTGTATGTATGATGTAGAATTATGCCAAGGTGATATGAGGTTGCAGTATTTTTATAAGGCTATTCCGTGTTGTGTGTGGCTAGTGGTACCATTGAGTTGCGAGGTGGAAAAATATTAGTTAGATGGTATATGGTTTTCTAAATGGCCAAGTTATGGAGCTTTAATTGATAATGTTGAGCCTTTTGATGTGATCTTGATTCTCATGGTAGAGGATTATAAGTTTAAAGTTGCTATATTGGTAGGCTATGACAGATATAGAGTGGTTCATTAAAGTCTTGATGATATCTATGTTAAGTGTTAGAATCTAGTTTGAGTCTTTAAAAGTTGCGCTATTAGAAATAAGAGTAGAAGCACTAGAGGGTGTGCATTTTAACTTTGGGGATACTCATGAAGATTCGAAGTTAGTAAGTGTTCAAGTATTATATGATGACTACTGAAGGCTATAGAAAGATAGAGTGTATCTTAGAAGGTGGTATTAGTAGTGGATTTTCCATTTTGAAGTGTGGTCATTCCAGTTAAGTTCTACTAATTGAGTGTATTGTTGTATTCCATACCCCAGAGTATAGTAAGTGTGGTTCAATTTAGAATCTAGTAAGGGGATGGCTTTAAGATAAGGGGGAGATGATAGAACAAATAACCAAATAAGGCTCTCAGATTCTAGTAGTTATGCAGTATGATATAGAACATCAGAAGGTGAGAGTGAATCTCAACCAATTCTTATCTCAGTAATTTTCAGTGATCCCAATACCTACTCATTCCTTGCATTTTAGTTTCATGATCATAGCTCATGTTCATGTTTGTGATAGAGAATCATGTACTCTTCAAGTTCCAAAATGAGGAGTTTCAATTCATTCAGTAGTCGGAATCACATTCCATATGTTATGAACTCCAAATTGAGGTCATGCAGCTCATGACTCATGTATTCATACTTTATAGTGTGCTCAGTTCTCATAACTCATGCTATACACCAAATGATTGGTGAGATTCAACTAAGAGACGGGTATACTCTCAACCCAGATCACTTTGATGAATACCTGATGTTGATTCGTTGTTCCTCAGGCCTCAGTTAAGTGTCAAGTTTTGTAATATATCCTCTCATACTTTAAGATCTTATATTCTAATACTTTTGTGACTCCTCCTTATGAAATGAAAGTGGTGATGAGCGAATGTTTCTTGTTGATAAAAGATCATTGTATGCTTGTTTTAGATAAGGCCATAAGTGAGAAGTAAGATTGGGGCCAAGTCTTTGATTCATATTGTGGTTAGTTGGAATTTGTGTATGTATATTTTTGGGGTAGCGCGTGGGAGTTGTATTGATGGTGGTTTAGAGAATCTATGAAGTACGTCTTGATTAGTGTTTGTCTTGAAGTTCATATGTGGTTATAGGGATAGGTTTGAATGACATGTTGGGATTTTAGTAAAGGATCACAATATGCGTTAGTGAATCCATAGTAAGAGTTCAGAGTTAAATCATTGAAGTGGTAAGGCACGTTATTCTTAAGGTGTGATCTCTAAATGGGGATATAAAAGATTTAATCATATGGTTTAGACTAGTATCGTGGTGTGGCATGTTGTATCTTATTATTTAGAATTAGGCTTGACCACAGTGAAGGATTTATGTTACTTTAGACATTAATAGAAAGAGTTGTCAATGCCCATATGAGAATTATAAGTTGAATAGAATGTATATGGTATTTGAAGGGGATAGTATAGTTAAGGGAGTATTTTAGAAGTGTGCTAAGCTTGAAAGTAAGAATTTGCATTGCCTAAGGCTTGGAAATTCTATTCTAGCTTATGAGTTAAATGTCTATACTCCATGTAATAGAGTAGTGCCAAGGTTGTGATTCCTTAGTTATATGTCTTGTGTAAATCATGCCTAAGATTATTTTCTCCCTAATGCTACTAGAACTTCTTTAGAAAGAGTGTTGAAGAGATACTCCAGTCGGGGGTAAGTGTTCAGTATAATTCAGTCTGTATAGCCAGCAATTCAATTTAACAATCAGGCAGACAAGTGTTGTGGTTTTCCACCTTTTCACCCAGTCCTGCTATCCAAAGTCTCATGAATTAGACCATCTCTAAGATATAATCTATTCCATCGATGCAAATTTGGAATGATAATCAATTATGTAGTGTGGGGACCTATTTGAGCATGAATTGAGATCATATAGGTCCCCTAACTCAAGGACGTGTTGAAATTTTTCCTGTCGTTTGAGTTTGAGTGAGCGTCAAAACTTGGGTCAACTTAAATTGACCATTACTCTTAGTATATAACGAATTAGAGGGACATACTGCCCAAAGGGGGAGATACCCTATAACTCTCCGATGTGTTAATTCCTTAAATCTATACACGTTCATGCTCGGATTCTCATTACAAGCTTTGCATCAGTTATCGTTGCCTAATCAGTCATACTTTCAAGAGTTAGTTCAGTCAGATACTCATGCATTAGATATGCATGCTCAGTAGTGGAAGTTCAGCTTATCAGTGTATTCATTCATGCATTCATGAGAATAACTCAGTCACAGATCTATGCATCAGATGTGCATGTTCATTGTGAGAGTTCAGCTCATCAATAGTTTTAGCAGGTATTCTATGCATCAGCTATACATACTTAGTAGAAAAGTCAGTATATCAGTAGTTTCTGTCGTATTGATATGTTTCAGATGTTCTCTTCCTTTAAGTAAGTCCAGCTGATCAGTACTCTCATCCTAGTCAGCGACATTCGAGGATGAATATTTCCAAGGGAGAGATAATGTAACACCCCAAAAATTTTCTGAGTTGTTAAAGCCTTTTTAAGCCTTTCAAGAGAAGCTTAGCACTCAAAAATTTGGTTAAGTGTTAAAACATTCTTTATTCCATAAACTACCAAACATCGGTGAATTTTTTTGCGACCTTTCCAACCTCCGATTTTAGATTTTCTTGTTTTGTTGCGATGGGGCAAGGTCGTAGTTCATTACGGGTGAGTTTCGGAATTTTTAGATGAGACTAAGGGCATGTTTGGTGTTCAATTCCAGTAGCTCGAGGCGATATGCGGGCGCCGCCTGGGGTACCCCACCGCTCTAACCGGGGTACCGCCCAAGTCTTAGCACCGCTCTAGATGGGGTGATGCCCTAGGTACTCCGGTGCTCTAGGTAGGGAGCCGCCTGGTGGATCAATCCAGGCCAAATATTAAGCTTCCAGTCCGTATCATTAAGGGTATTTTGGTATTTCTCCAATCCCTTAACCTCTCTAACACGGGATTTAATCCCTAGGAAGCCAAAATAGAGTCTCATTTATCGAAATTCTCCAAGAACATAGTTTAGGGTTTTTACAAAGGATTCTAGAGAAATCAAGATTCAACCGTCAGTTTTAGAAATAAATTGAAGATTTTGGATCCCCAAATCGTAAGCTTCAAGAATCATCCATTATTTTTTGGAATAGAGGTAGGCGTGGTTTATCCTAAAAACTACATGGGCTTGAAATTGTTAAAGCATGATTTAAAGGTTTTGATGCATGTATTTTATGGGGGTTTTGAAAACTATATTATTGATTATGCATTTCAAAAGTTTCAATGCTACTATTGCTTTGGCCTTGTGGTCTTTTCCCCCTAAATCGATTTGCATATATATGTATATGTATGAATTTGATATTTAAGATTATTGAGAGCATAAATTATGAACTCCCTCTATTGTCTTGAATTAAAGATTATTGTTTTGTGATTTGAAATATGTTTTTGCAATATCTTGGCATTCGAACATGATTTGGAATTATTGAGAGGGTGTTTCTTGATATCAATATGTTCTTGTGTGTATGAGAAAGAATTGTATGTGTTTACATGAGATTTGAGAAAAAGATTCACTGAATTGAGTTATTGAAATACTGGTCTCAAAACTTGTGTTTTGAGTACAGAGATTTATGATAGATTAATAATGGCTTAGAGATGTGACTTGCAAGTCAATGGTATGACGATACCATATGTATTTATGCCATAACAGATTATATTTTCAGAGTATGTTTTTAGAGCATGTTTTCTGAGTATGTTTTTCAGAGAATGCATGTTTTGATAGATTTTTTAAAAGGGGATTGAAGAGGGTTAGGTGGTTACCCGAAGAAGGCGCGAGTTCAAGTAACTCTTAGCTTGAAACCGTATTTGTCGATACGGGTAGATTATTATTGTACGCTGGAGACGGCCGTGTGGCGTAGTAGATTCAGAGATTCCGACCCTTGCGGCACACTTGGGTTGAGGGCTTGGCTTCTGAGTTAATTACAATTTCCATATAGCCCATAGAATTTTCAGAATTGTAAGGTATACCACCTAGCGCAGAAGTAATACAAATAGTGTCATAGATTTCAGATGTTTTCAAAAAGTCCTTTAAAATGCTCATGTGTTTTCTTACTATATGGTATGATTATGAACTGTTTTAAACTGCTCTCATATATGTTGATTGTAAATGATTATTTTGGGATTTGCTCTGCGTGGCAGTACAGTTGTATTGACCCGCTCCCCGCTCCAACCTCTCAGGTTCTGAGGCACAGTCTAGGGGTCATGATAAGCAGTAGATAATTCCGACAGCAGAAGAGATTGTGCAGTGGTGAGCCTCTTCTATATTCCAGAAAGCCTAATGTCTTATAGTTGTTTATTATTCTATAGTTTTTGTACATTGGGGGACTTGTCCCAGATTCCAGACAGTGTTGTTTTGATATTTCGTAGAGATTTCGCAGACTGAGTCAGATTCTATTATTCAGATGTTTTTGAATTAAAGTTTTTGGTATTATGATTAAATTCAGATTGACCATGTTTTCATACTAGATTTCCATTTTTTGCATTTTATTTTATCATATAAATATTGTGCATAATTACCAGATACAGAAAGGCATACCGGGCCTTCATGGTTTGGGATGCTCGTCACGGCTAGGGCCCCAGTTCGTGTCGTGACACTAATACACTGGTAAACTTAGGCTCTGATTCCAATTTGTCACGACCCAATTTCTCATGTCATGATAGAACCTACTATAACCCACCAGTAGACAAGACAATTCTTTAGTCTGGAACTGCTAGTAACGGACTGCCCAAAGAATGAAAAGAAGAATGCAAAATAGATGTAATAAAAGAATAACATACATAAGATTATCCAAAAACTAGGTGAAATCAGTACAAGAGCTTCTAGCATAATTAGGGTGCAAATGAGGTACTAAATGCATATATTGATACAATCATCTCATAATACAACATTTGCACTAGTCTAGTGCATAAGAGGGAGGGAAGTAATACTCTGAATGTCAGGATCTTTCCCTACGTCTCTGAACCATATTTTCTCTACACGATGCTCACAATAACAACATTAACTCTAACTATGATCTGCAAGCTTCAGATGGGTAGTATGAGTACAAAACACATGGTACTTAGTAGGCAACTATTGATTGAGCTCCAATGATAATGTAGATAGATAAAACATATAAAAAAAATGGAAAACTACATCCAATTTTCCAACAACCACATAAGAAAGCCACTGAGATATTAAGGATAAACTATTTTATTCATGTCCAAGAAACTAACATAATAAGGCTAAGAGAGTATTAAGGATGAACTATCCTATTCCAGCCATAGGATAAGGGGGTATTAAGGATGAACTATTCTATTCCATCCATACTCATGAGTCTCAACATTATACCATCTATCACCGACCAATATAGGAATAAAGTGCGAAAGAAGGATATATAACAGTATACAAGGCCGGGGAATGAATATACAGTCTAAACAAATAAAGGAAAGAAGGGATATACGGTAATACCTTAGCTATATTTATCTAGGTATACATATATATATATATATGGTTAGCTCAAAGTACAAATTAAACCATCATAAAAGCATTTAAGACCTCATGATCATAGCAGGAACTAGTTCTAGAATACTTAGTGTTTCTAATCCACAAGTCTAATCATGCGTTAATCATGCATAATAATGAAATCATAAGATTGAAAACCCAGAATTGTACCTCAAATCTCAATACTGAATCATTGATCTATCTATGACAAACTAGCCATAACAATGATCATAACAATAGCAACGACAAGGCAAGCAATCGGCTAGTTCAAAAAAATAATACCTAACCAATCCTTTCACAAACCCCCATCACCCATACTCAAAAGGTTTAATCAACATACAACAAACCACAAGCCATACTTATCACCCTTACCTAAGCAACCCCTCATAAGTCTAATAGATATAGACACATACTGGTGGTAGGCAATGTGCATGCAAGAACGAATGCCAAGATATAATTCATAACACCATAACCAATACAAATATCATAAGAAGTATCTACACTCACACAGGTAATCATAATTGTCAATTTCATAATTAACCTCTAGAATTAAACCGGGCATGATCAATATCATACTTATTCTCTGGAATAGAACCGAGTATAATCATCATCAATATAATCTACCAAAATTGAATTGAATATAATCAATATCATCATAATTAGCCTCCAACCTAGCTTTACATATAAGCATATCATCATAATCATCCTACGGCCTTGTCGGGCATAAATGTATATCATCAAAATTATCTTCTCGCATTACCAAGTATATAAGCATATCATCATAAATATAATAATCAATACATGCAACATCATCAACATATATATTACATCAATACTATAATCTATTATTGTCTTTTACCTAAAATTCATGTTATCAATACCATCACCCTCCTATGTCCCTTACCAGAAAGATTTATATATAGATACATAATAGGTACACGAACTTGGGCCATGGCTAAAAAGTGTGTAAATTTTTAAATCCATTGCCAAGGTAAACTTTGGGACTAAATCATAATAAAAGTATAGAAAGGTTTAGAATCTTTCACAGCTAGAGTAAATAGTAGTATCAAAATCATGGATCGGAATCTGCCTAGATCAAATCTTTAAAACATCATTTTAAATCTCTTTACACACAGGCTATTCATTAAGAAAGGCAATTATATTTATGAGGAAATCTAGTTTTAAGGTGAAAAGTGAGATTTAACCCCTGTTTATGAAAAACGGTTATAAAATAATATTTTAGTTGGAATTGTATCATTTACTAATTTAATAATCATGATTGTATTGAATCAAATACATGCCATCACTAGTATTCTAACAATGGAACCATAATAATCAATATATATATAAACTACAACCATATCCTTTAGTAGGAAAAATACTTCTTGGATGGCCAACCGATATCATAACACAACCCTGGGCCCAATAATGTGCCTGGAATAATTTCAACATCATAATCATGGCCTTAGACCCACAGAGATATTTGAAACCCATATCAATAATCATATTTGCAAGACATCTCATATCTATAAGCTACAGATTATCTATGACGCATATCGTAGCTTTAAGCCATTAGTCATAATACAAGAAAACCATCATAATTCACCAAGTCACAAAGTAACCTTCTAATAAAGGCTCAATAATCTCAACTATGTCAATTTGCATAAATAATTCCACAAGGGCTAACATAAGTCTTGGCCTAAGGTGGGCTGAAGGAACCCACTTCTAATCCTCGAATTACATATTTAAGCAATTTCTACCCCAGGACAGGCTAAGGTATCTAAATTGATTACTAGATGGAACATAAATCATAATTTTCCCTAAGATACGAATTTCACATAGAACATGAGCAATTAAGTCATATCCACCTAAATTATGGTTTCAAGGTCGCTAAATAGACCACATAAGGATATTCATACTAATCATGCTTCCAACACTTAAACTACATCCCAAATATAGCACAATCATTCTACGAATTATCTAAATCAATGAAGAAAGCAATAGGATCCTAGAAATATAATAGGTATTTCACTTTATGGGTTAAATCATTCCTCTAATCCCCGAGCTTCAATAATCAAGACTAACTCCCAGTGTTCCACCCATAATCAATCTTAACAATATCATTCACATGCAATATATAAAACATATTATCTTGCGAGGAAGAGTAGACATTAGCCTGCCTTAAACCCGAACTGCACATCCTTGAATTGTCCACTTCACTCCATGATCCTAAAATATCATCATGCTATCAAAATTGTAATATAATCATTATTAGGATTCAAATAAGACCCACAGTGACATATAATGATTCTGGTCAAATTTTAATTTAAGAATGGGACAACTAATGAGATCTAAAATTAAACCCGTCATGAGGTCCCCTTAAGGACAAAGAAGTTATGTTCAAAAGTTGAGAACAAACGAAGCGCAAATTGGTTCTCAAATCATCCCTTAAAGTTTAGGAATTAAAAGCCATAATTTCTTTGAATTTATTAAGTAATCGAAGGAACTTACCATGAATTCAAAGGGAAATGATGGTATAATAATTATCCAAGCTCCCCATGTCATCTACAAGCTTTAATCCCTAGCTCTCCCAACTTATACATAGGTTTTTGTTCTCTTTGAAATGGATGATAAATGGGAAAAAATAGGCTGAGAAGGGGTATTTATACTTATTCTAGGTTCTCAGGAGTCACTATCACGACCAAAACTTTGCAATTGCCATATTTTATGGCTGTACATGCTAACTGGGATCACAACCAGATCCTCGCTACCATAACATATGTGGCCTAATCAGACTTGTCGCGATTGAAAAATATATACCACGATCGTGGTATCTTGGTGACTGCTAAGGGTATCGGTATTGTGACCCTTGGCACCGCAATATCATTTCACCAGAAACAACAATAGACTCAAAAAATCTCAAAGTCTTCACCAAGTCCTCTGGATTCATCTAGCATCTCATCTAGACAAACAAACTATGTAACCATAACAAATTTGATATTCCAGACTCAAAGGAGCTATCAAAATTTCCATCTAAGGTCAATTCGACAAAATTTGGGTTCCACACCCAATTTCCAATTTCATAACTTTCTGACCAATAGGTCGAAATGAGCCTAGGTTCGTTGGAACTTGAACCAAGATACTAGATAGCCTAAAATTGACATTCTAGAGTTGATGGAGCTGTCGGAATTCTCATCCAAGTCCATCTACTAGGATTTTTAGTCTGAGACCAAATCCTAAACAGTAGAAGCTCTAAAACTGGGAAATGAGACTAAAATCCAAATAAACTGCCCGATCACCGAACTGACAGTTACAACAAGTCATAAATGACCTTTAGCCATTGTGGGAAGGTTTAAAATTCTAGAAATGCATGCAAACTAACAAAATCTCCTGGAGGGTCATTACAAACAAGGTACATGATTTCTTTTGTGGTTCAAAATTTCATAGATTTGTAACTCATACAAAATCTTATACTATTACCAAAGAAAGTGATGGTGAATACATTCTCAAATCTAAGGCCTATATCTCTTAGTAACCTTATCAATAAAATATTCTTAAGTATAATTCACGAGAGAATAAAGATAGTAATCCCAATGATCATTTCTACTAAATGGGATAGTTTTGTATAAGGTAGGAACATAGTTGAGAATGTTTTGATGGTATAAGAAATCACTTTTAAAATAAGAAATAAAGGAAAACCTCTTAATTTGGTGATTAAATTAGATATGATGAAATCTTACGATACTGTGGAATGGATTTCTTAATGAAATTACTAAGGAAAATTAGCTTCAGTAAGAGAATTATTAACATGGTGTGTAGACTGATAGGAAATAATTGGTATTCAATATTATTAAATGGACAACCCAAAGGTTTCTTAAACTCAACATGAGGTTTGAAACAAGGGAACCCTCTTTATCTTACTATTTTAATACTAGCAACTGAGGTAATGTCAAGAGCATTTAATTCCTTGATGAAGAAAAATGAGTTCCAAAAGTTTGGAATGCCAAGAGAAAGTCCAAGAATAAATCACTTGGCCTTTGCAGATTACATAATAATATTATATAAATTAGAATCTAGAATAATAAAAATGGTAGCTGATACATTGGACAATTATGAAAGAAAGTTTGGATAAAAAATAAATAAGGGGAAAAGTGTTATTTATTTGCAGTATAATGTTTCAGTAGGGGATGTTGTACAAGTAGAAATAGCACTGGTATATCAAGGAAAGATTTTCCTTTAACTTATATAGGTTGATTTTTTTACAAGAGGAAGCAAAGAAGTTATTAAACTCAGATGGATCAAAGTATAAGTTCCAAATTACAAGCATGAAAAGGCAAGTTACAATCTTATGGGGGAAGAAAAGTACTGCTCAGGCATATTCTTCAGAGTATTCCTATTTATTATTTATCAGTGATGAACCATCCCCTCAGTGTGAAAAACCAAATTTAGCAAATCATGGCACAATTCTTTTTAAGTAATGCATAGGAGAAGGAGGTAGGCATTGGATAAAGTGGAGAAATTTATGTGTTCCAGAAGAAAAAGGAGGTTTGTCCTTCAAATTATTACCAGATGTTTCAATGGCACTATTCAGAAAGTTATGATGGAATTTTAGAATGAGAAACTCAATTTGGAGTGAGTACATAAAGAATAAGTAATGCAAGAAAAGAAATTATAATATGGTGATGTGGAAACAAGAATGTGGAGGGTCTCAAGTGTGGAAGAAAATGTTATAATCTAGAGACTTAATTGAGCATAAAATTTAGTGGAAAACTAAAAAATGATCATCCATGGTGTGGCATGATAATTGGACATGCTTGCAGGATCCGTATACTTATACAGGAGATGAGGCAGAATGAGATGATTCCTATGAAAAAGTCAAAGACCTAACAAAGGACGGAGAATGGAACTTAAAGATTTTAGGAGATATTTTCCCTATGGGGGTGGGAGAGCATATCTTGCATTATATTAAAACTCCAAGACATAATGGGGAAGGTGACAAACCATATTGGATTTTTAATACAGAAGGGGGGTTTACAGTTAAATCATCCTGTCAGTGCATCGGACATAAAGAAAATCCTAATAAGATCAACAAGTGGATATAGATTACAGGGTTACTTTTTAAGATAGCCTTTTTCATGTGGAGACTCTAGAAGTTTAAACTACTAGTGGATGACAAATTAAGGAGATGGGGTATTGAATGTCCATCAAAATATTGGTGTGATGCCAATACATCTCAAGAGACACTGGTATATGTTCTTGAGATGAAATATTGCTAACAGGACTTGGTCCTACTTTTGTTCTATTGCAAATATGAATATGGAAGGCCTCATCTTAATGGAGATGATTATGTTATGGTTGGGAAATAAAGTTATGAAAGGTCTAGAACCAAACTAAAAGGCTTTTCTAAGCATTATAGTATGGGAACTATGGAAGAAAAAGAACTACAACAAACAGGAAAGTTGGAGTTTGACAACCCTAAGGCTAATTCATAATAAGGTCAAATTTATGTACATGCTATAAAAAGTGAGGAGGCTTAACAGAAAAGTATTTGGAATTGGCTAGGAATGTTAATGAACCTGGAAGAGTTTAAAATAGGGGTAAAGGTCACTAAAATCTTTTGGGAGTTTCCTACACCAGGTTAGAAGAAATACAATATTGATGGAGCATCAAGAGGGAATCCAGGGGTAAGCTTTTATGATTTCTACCTAAGAGATGCTAATAAGAACTTACTGTATGCAGAGAGAACTAAATTGGACAAACCTACTAACACCATGGAAGAAGCAAAAGCAATTTTGGAGGCTAGTAAGCATTGCAAGAAAACACAATATAATAATATTACCATCAAAATAGATTTATTTCTCCTAAGGAAGGTACTAGAAGGGGAGTGGTCATGTCCATAGATTATTGCAGATATAGCATCAGACATAAAATCAAATCATTGGGGAAAGTAATCAAGGATTCAACACTTATTAAGATAAGGTAATCAATTATCGGATTACCGAGAAAATCTATAAAAAAATAAAGGTAATCTCAGCTACTTGTATTTTCACAACATAGAATCAATAGGAAAGAGGATAATCAATAGTGAAAAGCTAATGTGCTCATACTTAAGAGTATAACCTATTAAGTATAAAGGGGAAGGGAAGGCTAAAACATAGGTTTTTTCACTTGACAAATACTTACAGCAACCACAAGGGTATCAAAAAAGTGAAATGCTATCTAGCTTACACTACTTCAGCTATCAAAAAGGACTTTGAAAAATAAGAGATCTCTTGGATCAAATCAGACTTTTAAACCTGTATGTTGTAGTTATCACTATGGGGTGGATGTGCACAGCTTCCCATACACTTCACTCCAAATCCACCCAAAGATAAATTAATAAGGATAAAGAACGAAGTAAAGAGACACGCATGTAATAGAAGACAACATCAACATAGAGAACCCTTAACAAACTATATTTAGCATAACCATCCACTTGAGAAAACAAGTAGGAGCAGGGGGAAAGTTAGAAAAAGGAAATTAAAGTTGTGGAGAAGGAGAAGAGCAAAGCACTTACTCTTGAAAGCTGATTCAAAAACACATGGAGTAACCACAGAAAGAACATTGATGATCCAGAGAAAAAGGAGAAACATTCCTTGGTTGAGGTGTGGCGACAACAGAACTCAAATTTTGAAGGGTTGGTGGTAGAGTAAATTATAGATTAGGAAACTCATTGCTTTATAAGAGGGTGTAGGTTTGGGACAACCGTTAGGTAGATGTGATGTTATTTTGTTGGGTTGATTGGCCCATGTTATGCGTTATTTAATTTTTCTTGAGAAATAAAATCCCAAAATTCTTGTAAAACTAGTTCTCACAAGCCTTCTATGAGTCCTGAAGTGAAAATATGCGTCCATTTTGAGAAGAATGCATTTAAGATCTGAAAGTGTACAAATTAAGTTTAAGACCATAAGTCGTAGTCCTAGACCATGAATCATGGAATTATAAGTCAGAATTGGATATTTTCCACTAATTTTTGCAAAGGTATGAGTTTTTCTTAAGAAACCACAAGTCATATTTTCAAACCACGACTCGTGGTCTACTGATGGGCCAACAATCCTATTTTGTTTAAGGCATGAGTTGTTTTATATATAAATACGTTTCTTAGGTTTCTATTTTAGGTTCACACACTCTTACCATAATGTTATTTCTTGTGTTTCTTATAGACAAAATGTTCTTTGGTATTTGAGAAATTAAATTATTTTTTATTCTTGGTTGTTGGCTTTGTTTCGTAATCCAAGATTTTGGAATTAATCTATTCATTTTTTAAATTCATCATCTACTTTTCCACCATAAATTTGGTTTTGTTCGTGTAAACATGAGTAGCTAAATCTCATAACTAGGGTAGTGGAAACCATTTTGAATTAATAAAGTAGGTTTAATTTCTTAGTGATTCTTGAATAGTATTTATGTATGTATTGTTATTATCTTTTTTTTGATTGTTTTTTTAATGAAATCCAATATTACAACTCACTTTAATTTTGCACTTTCTTGATAAAGAAGTAAGAGAATAGGAAAAGAGACTAAAAACAAAGATTTAAGTCTACCAACTCTCATCTAATAACTTGAGTCATAACATGTAAAGTTAATTTGAGGTTAAGGACAAGGGTAATCAGTAAATACTTGAAGACCAAAAGAGAGTAAAGGGATTCATCTAATAAGGATTCAAAGATATTTATGTGAACTTAACTTCTGTATGCAAAGAACTAGAATAGATCACTAGTATGTTGCGCTTACTGAGTTATGAAATCAGGGGAAACACAATCCTAGTTCATTCGCATAGATTGATTTTAAACAAAATTCTCAACAATTTCTTACTTTTTTCAATTAAAACTTCAAGTTTTTACTTTTCATCATAAAATCTCCCTTGTAAATAATTAACCACTAGTTTAAATAATTGCATTAAGATGGTTTCTAGGCATATTCCATGTGGATTCAGCCCCAATTTTGTTGGGTTCTATATTTTATCAAAGATTGTGTTATAATTCATAATGAGGTATAATTTGAGTGACATGAGGATTTTTAATAATATTTTTCATAGCAAAGAGTTTATAAGCTTTGAATGCCTAAGTAGAGTGATAATCTTAATCATTTAGCTTATGTTGATGATACCATCATTTTTGGTCCTACATATCAAAAAGTCTCTTCATTAGTTTGGATACACTAATGGAATATAAGAGGCAATCTGGTCAAAATATTAATAAGTCCTTTTTCTTTATGTATCATGCGACTGCACATGCCATTAAATAGGAGCTTGGGGATACTACTAGCTTATCTAGATGTAAATTCCATTAAAATTATCTAGGAAGTGCAATTGTCCATGCTAGAAAAAAGAAAATTCATTTTGTAGGGCATGTGAAAAGGTGCATAATAAGCTACATGTCAATAAAGAAAAACTATTATCTTTTGGTAGGAATATTATTCGAATTAATAATATGCTTCAAAGAATTCTAATTTATTTGTTATTTGCTATTAATACTCATAAATGTGTTTTACTTGATCTTCATAGATTTTTTGCTCGATTCTTGTGGAATTTCATAGAAAAAATGAGGAACAAACATTGGATGGCATGATCTGATATATGAGTAATGACCCTTCAGTTAATTTCTTCAATTTCTATGCAATTCCAACATTTAAAGCCCTCTCATAGTGGTTACAGTTCACTGACGGTTCAATTATCAGATAGTTTATTTGAGTTTTATGTTTATTTCCTTATTTTGGAGCTTTCGTTGTTAAAGAATTGGACACAGTCCAAAACTCTAAATAAAAGAATTTGGATGAGACTTCCAAATAATCCATTAGCTTTGAAACATTGATTTTAGGCTAGGCACTCCATTAGTTCATGTCTCGAGGCTTCGGGACTAGTCTTGGGATATTGGGTAGATTTAATGAAGAATTGAACACTAGGTATAGGATCCATATTTAATTAAAATGATCACAAATAAAAGTTCATTTGTTCATTTGTTCGCACAGGTTTCTGAACAAATCCTTAGCACCCAATCAGAGTCCATTAAGACTTAGTAAAATATGATGCTTCATCTGCTAGTTAGTCACTTAAGTGGGTTGGGGGATCTCTTAAGTGATAGTCTCTTTAACGACCTTGTGCCGCTTTAGCAGGCTTGGCTGCTCTGCTGAGGGTCGCTTTAACAGACTCTATCTTCTTAATTGAATATTGCTTTAACGACCAGTGTATCACTTAAGTGGTTACCACCTCTCCTGACCCATTATTTTAGCAGTCAATTGCCGCTTAACAAACTAAGTGTCCACTTAATAAAACACTATTGGTATTATATTCACTTCTTTATCCATTTTATCTGTCATTTCTAGGGATTTTATACTATTTATGAGTGCTTGGGAAGGGTGAAAGTGTGGTAAATCATCCATTGATGCAAAGGTAAGGTAGTTCAACACTCCTTGGTCATTTTCCATTATTTTTCTCGTCAAATTCAATTCTAGAATTTAGGTCTTAAATTCCAAAAATTTAGAGGTTGGTTTGGGCCTTAATTTATGCACCATTCGTGCTCAACTTTTGAGCACACATTTTATGTCCTTTGAAGGACCTCATGACTGATTAAATTTTATATTTTGGTCGTGCACCCTATAGGCCCTTTCTTGACTCAAATTTTTACCTAATCTTTTATATAGAAATAAGGGCATTATTTTACTCCTATTAATTGTAGATTATGATTTTGATAGTAGGATATTATTTTGGGATTATGGATCTAAGAAGAGCGATTTATGGGTGATTCAATATTGCAGTTTGGCATCGAGGTAGGCTTAGGTCTACTTTTCACTACTAGATTATGTATTGTATAGATTGAAAGCTAGGAGGGATTGTAGGATAGGATTATGACTAGTATATCATGATAGAGCCTATTTAGGGAATATAGTTAGCGAATTTAGGATATAAATGTAACCTGAACCTTAACATAGGATACTTGCTATAGACATAGAATCCTATTACCCTTGATTATAAGCATGTTAACCAGTATGATATTAAGGATACTTTAGAATAAGAGTAACCATTTGGCTTAGTGAATTGGGTGGTATTTGATCGATTAGACTCTTTAGTAACTTTTATGTCTTCATTTATCATAGTTTCCTGAGCTATAAGGCTTTATTATGTTATTTATATATTATTGGGACTGTGGTTGTGGTTACAATACCGGTTTAGACTCTAGGTGAGTATTTGTTTCTTAAATGGACATGAGTCTAATATATAAATGCTTAGGCATTTATGATTGTATTGTGTGGATACTGGCAATGGCATGTAGAATTTTAGGCACATTTATGATCACTTAGTGGTATGATTACATCCAAAACATTGATTTTTACTATTGTTTTCCAAAAAATGGAATTATTAACACTTTTTAATTTTAAAGTGAATTCTTTTACTATGGGAAATGTACAACCTAATTTAATGAGTTATGAGCTTTAAAAGTAAATCTGATATTTTAGAAACTAGATCGAGACTGATTCCAGTCCATTATTGTTTCATACTTTTACCATTATTATTTACTTTATTTGAAAGAGATTCTAACCCTTTCATTATATAGATTTAATCCCCACATCGATCATGGGCAATGTATTTATAGACTTACACTTTTGTGGTCCCGGTTCAAGTCCAAGAATATCTTATACATATATATATATATTAGATAAAGTAGATTGATTATAATGGTTATTGGAAGTCATGGTTTGATACCAGGAAGTGTATACGAATATCTTGAGTCCCCTATTGGACCCTTCATCCATGATCCACAGTGCCGGAGAAAAATGGTCGCCATATGTCCTACCTTTGAGAGATAGTGAGTTGGAGGAGATATAAACATTTGCCATGTTATGTATCTTAGATTGGACATGGTATTTATGTTTATGTTGCATTAATTCATTCATATACATTGTTTATAACTAGTATGATATTTGGTACATACATCTATCGTCCTTATGGGGGGTTAAATATGTATAAGCTATGATTGTTATTTGTTGCGTGTTTACTTGAACCTTTCATGCTTATGATGGCCCGATCAAGTTATTGTTTTTTTCTAAACTATCCAATTATTTTATTATTGATTATTATGGTTAGATCATGGAAGGATGATTATGGACCTGTACCTGAGATTGTCGGTACATTTTTTAATCTTTTGGTAGGAGTACTTTCATAGCCTTTTGAACGAGGAGGTGGACAGAGGCATTGAGTTAGGGGAGCTGGAGCACTCGGAGAAGATCCATAATTTAAGTTACTGTAGGTGTTTTAAGGTTAAGGAGGTTAGAGAGGCTATTCGTAGGATGCAGAGAGGTAAGACGACGGGGCCAGATGAGATTTTGGTAGATTTTTAGAAGTATGCTAGCGGGGTAGGTTTGAGGTGGTTGACTGATTTATTTAACGACATTGTAAAGACTACAAGAATGCCTGAGGCTTAGAGATGGAGTATGATGATTCCATTATTTAAAAACAAGGGTGACATCCAGAGTTGCAACAACTATAGGGGTATTAAGTTGTTGAGTCATACTATGAAGATTTAGTAGATAGTGGTTGAGCGGAGGCTAAGAAGGGTCATGTCCATTTTGGAGAATTAGTTTGGATTTATGCCTCGTCGCTTGATGACAGAGGCAATCTACCTGGTGAGGAGATTGGTGGAGCAGTATAGAGAAAGGAAGAGGGATTTACACATGGTGTTTATCGACCTAGAAAAGGCGTATAATAGAGTCCTGAGGGAGGTTATTTAGAGATATTTGGAGCTGAGAAGGGTTCTGGTATCATACATCAGAGTTATTAAGGATATGTACGATGGAGGGAAGACCCAGGTGAGGACGGTGGAAGGAGACTCACAACAGTTTCTGGTTGAGATAGGGTTGCATCAGAGATCTACTCTTAATCCATTCTTTTTTACGCTGGTGATGGATGTGTTGACGCAGAGTATTCAAGGTGAGGTGCCTTGGTGTATGTTATATGTGGATGATGCAGTGCTGATTGATGAGACACGGAGGAGTGTGAATGAGAAATTGGAGGTCTGGAGGCAAACCCTTGAATCTAAGGGGTTGAGGTTGAGTAGGTCAAAGACGAAATATTTGGAATGCAAGTTTAGTGACTTGAGGTAGGAGGATGAAGTGGTGGTGAAGTTGGACTCCCAGGACATTTGTAAGAAGGACAGTTTTAAGTATCTTAGGTCTACGATTTAGGGGAATAGTGAGATTGACGAGGATGTCTCTAAGCATATTGGAGCAGGATGGATAAAGTAGAGGCTCGCCTCGGGGGTGTTATGTTATAACAAGGTGCCCTTTAATCTTAAAGGCAAATTCTATATATTGGCAGTTCGTCCGACCATGTTGTATGGAGCTGAGTGTTGTCCAGTCAAGCACCCCCACATCCAAAAATTAAAGGTAGCAGAAATGATAATGTTGCATTGGATATGTGGTAGAGTGAGGAATGAGATTATTTGAAAGAAGGTGAGAGTGGCTTTGGTAGAGGACAAAATACGGGAAGAAAGGTTGAGATGGTTTGGGCATGTGATGAGGAGGGGCACGAATGCCCCAGTTTGTAGGTATGAGCGGATAGCTTTGGATGGATTTAGGAGAGGTAGAGGTAGGCCAAAGAAATACTGGAGGGAGGTTATTAGACATGACATAGAGCAACTTCAACTGAATGAGGACATGACCCTAGATAGGAAGGTGTGGAAGGTATGGATAAGGGTAGAAGGCTAGTGTAAGTGTGTGGGTTTTAGGATGCAATTAGGAGAGATCTTCTGTAGATGGGGAAGTAACCCTAGGACTGTGTACATAGGTGGGTGCCCTTTTTCTTATGTCTCAGTTCCTATTTGTCTTATTTTGTGTCGCCAGTATTTTCTCATATTTCCTATTTCTACGATTACTATTTTTGTCATTTCTTATTCCTGATTTTCTTTTATGTCACCCATCCCCCCATCCCCTTATTTACAATTCTTTATCTAGAGACGGGGTCTATCGAAAATAGTCTCTCTACTTCTTTGAAGGTAGCGGTATGGACTGCGTATATCTTATCCTCCCTAGACCCTACTTTTTGGGAATACACTGGGTTTGTTGTTGTTGTTGTTGTTGTTGTCTCTATAATGGTAGATTACCTTATCTCAACTTATGTTAAGTCCTTCTTCGGATAGAGATTGTGATTATTGTAACATTAGCTTTCCAACATGGTTAGGATTCCATGAGTTTTTTTTTCGGCAACCTTAGATTATTACCTTTGAGTTAATCAATTATATATATATATCCCAATCATTCCTTATGTATTCATATAGTATATGTAACCTTTAGCCTTGTGTTAGTACTATATATACTTCTTTCGCACTTCATTTGTATATTAGCTAGTGATATAGGTATTGCATCTTAGTTCCTGAATATTTTTAGAATAGGATATTTTACCCCTATCTCTCTATTAGCATAATCATGTTTAGTTTCTTGGATAGTTTCTTGTAGTTTATATTCCTACTTTATATGTTGTTTATTCATGCACTATCTTTGGAGCTTAGTCGGTCGATGCCTACTGAGTGCCACATATTTGGTACTCATACTATATTTTTATAGCCTGCCGATGATAGTATGAGTTCTAGTCAGTGGTGTATTTATCATGTGGAGCATCTATAGATCAGATATTTACGGTGAGCTCCTAGAATTAGAAGTATTCCTACTATCCCTCGTATTAATTAGACTAATCTTTATTTTGAATTCATATACAGCTAAGTTAACCCTAAGTGTTTATGATTTAATGAACCAAGTATGTTTCTTAAGTGTTTGATAAATTGTCTATGAGTATGAAATAATGCCATTAGAGCATGCTAACATGTATTCCCCATTCATATACAAGTTAATGCATTACAAGTGTTTGATAGAATATCTCTATGAATGAATTATGACCAAGTGAACATTGTTATGCTATTCAAGATTATGCTTTTCTTTACTTTACCTGCTATCGAGTCCTGGGGGTATTTAATACCTGACAATTTAGTTGTTTACCTAGATCCAGTGTCAGATACAGAATAGTATCACCATTTCACGATCAATAGTACTATCAGTTGATTACAGAACTCAGTAGAAATCAGTGAATTACGGAATTTAGGAAAACTCAGTAATCTCAGTGAATTCAGTCCAGTTTAGTCCAGTATAACAGTTTAGTGTCGTTAAGTTAGGAGTAGGATTCAGCACCGAGTGAACCCAAGGATGGGGGCTCACCTGCCAGCAGAGGGTGTCATCCTTAGAAGCAATCCTTGCATTCCATAACTACAAAGATAGCGTAGGTTAAGACATCAAACCTGCCTATTGAGGGTTGATGAGGTACTCTACCTGCCAGTGAAAGGTTACCAACGTTCTCATTTAGGAAACCTACCAACAGAGGGTTACTCTTCAACATGTCTTTACCAGTGGTACGGTATTGATACCCTTCCAATTGGGGTTGCAGATTGGACCCTATCTCAGTTATCTTGTCTGATTTAGGGCATGACGGTTAGATGATTACCTCTCATAATTTCAGTTTTGGTCTTAGTCTTCAGAATAGAACACAGTTTACTTCTACAAAATTAGGACTATCAAATACAGACACTCAGTTAATAGTAATTTAGATTCTCAGTGATCCTAGATTATCAGTGTATTCAGTTATCAGTTATCAGATTTTTTTCCAGTATACTTAGTAACAGTAGGCACAGTATGTTCAATAGTTACAGATCCTCCATGTATGCTAATCCATCTCTTTCATACCATTTAGTTAGTTATTGATCATGCATATGAACCCATGTATTTAGCCTTACATTATTTAGCATACCAGTACATTCCCACGTACTGACCGCAAACCTATTTTTTGCGTTATGATGTTTTATATCATAAGTTTGAATGCTTAGGTTCCTAATTGCGCTTAGCCATATTCAGCTAGTAGTAGCATATTTAGTAGTGAGTCCTCATCTATCGAGGATATTCTTTTATTTCAGTACTTTATCTTAGTAGTATTTTAGTATATGGATTTAGTTGGGGGATTGTCCCATCAACTCTACTTTCAGACAGATTCAGTTTGAGGCTTTTTCAAACTAGATTTTTAGAAAGTATTCAGATTTAGATGTTATTATATTTTATTAGTATTTTAGATATTTTGAACCTTATGGCATTTCAGCCTATTATTTCGCATTTATCTTAGTATTATTGTTCAGTACTCACAGCAGATATCATTCATGGGTTAGCTTGTGGTCCTTCAATTCGCAAGCATCGTGTGATGACTAGGGGTAGTCTTGGGTCATTACAAACTTGGTATCAGAGTGTAAGGTTCAACAGTATCCTAGGGAGTCTGAAAAGACGTATCGCATAGAGTCCTGTGCATGGGTGTGTAGCGCGCCACACATATGGACAGGAGGCTATGAGATGGTTTAGGAAAAGTTTCCCTTCTTTCAGTATTCATGTCATGCGAGTGAGCATGATCTCAAGTTAATCTCTCAGTCTAATCTGCTTCTTCCTTTTGTTTGCAAAATATGCCTCCCAAAAGGACTAAGAAAGAAGAAATGAAAACCAGTCAGCCCCTCACCCCATTCAGGCAGATCCCTTGGACGAATATGTCTCTCATATAGAATTCAGAGTTGCATTCACTGTAATATCCAATTTAGTATTATCTCGGAATAAATGTCCAGCTACTGCTCAGGCCAACCAGTAGCCAATACTGTTGTAATCAGAATTCGGGACTTCACCCAGATGAATCCTCCTTCCTTTATGGGATCAAAGTCAGAAGAAGATCCACAGAAGCTCCTCAATCAAGTTTAGAAAGTCACAAACAACATGGGAGTTACTTCCAGTGAGTGTGTTGAGTTATCCTCCTATCAGCTACAAGATGTAGCCCATACGTGGTTTAAGTAGTGAAAGGTAGACAGGGGTATAGATGCAGAGCCCATAGAGTGGGAAGAGTTTGCTACAGCCTTCCTAGATAGATTCTTTTCCTTAGATCTAAGAGAAGCTTAAGTGTTAGAGCTCCTTAATCTCAAACAAGGTAGCATGAGCATAAAATAGTATTCCCTCAATTATTCTTAATTAGCCAGGTATGCTCCCTATGTAGTGGCAGACAATAGGTCCAGAATGAGCAAGTTCATATCTAGGGTGTCAGATAGTATGGTTAAGGAGTGCATAACAACAATGTTGATTAAAGAGATGGACATATATAGGCTTATGGTCCATGCTCAATAAATTGAGGAGCGGAAGATTAAGAAGAAGGAGAGTGAGAATAAGAGGGCTAGAATATAGCTTTAATTTCAGCCAACCTAAGTTAGAAGGTTGTAACCGTTCCCAATTTCGTACAAAGTTCTTAGTCCCAGCTCCGTCCTCAGCCAGTGTACCATGACCCAGGATAGCATAAGCAATGGTCATACAAATCCATTTTGAGAAGAGTGTGGTAAGAATCATAAAGGTGTATGAAGAGTTGGCAGTGATGTTTGTTTCGGGTGTCGTAAGCTAGGCCACAGAGTCATAGATTGTCCTCATTCAGGTTCTCAGGGTCAATATGGTCATCCTTCAGCTCCGTCAGGTCACCCGAATCAATAAGGTTCCACTTCCAGTGACACCAGTAGGCAACGCCTAAATAGGTTTTACGCACTTTAGTCCAAAAAAGATTAGGAAAGTTCTCCTGAAGTGGTCACTGATATGTTAAAAATCTCCCATTTACTATTTATGCCTTAGTTTCAGATCCCAGATATTAAGTCACAATTTAGTTCATAGGCGCCCCGTGCATCGTCTCATGTTTTTCCCTAGTTTCTCAGCCAAGTCAGAGTTCTCAAGGGACCTAGTGTCCTAAGAAGGAGATGCACTATAAACCCCGAGCTATCATGATCTAAACCTTTCATTTTCTCTTCACGTAGTGAATCCACTAGAAGTAATGGGTCCTTATAGTTGACCCTCAAGTCCCAATCCCAGCCATATGGCCATCCCCCTATCATAACATGTTCCAATCCCAGCCATATGGCCATCCCCCTATCATAACATGTATCCAAAGAATCATTCCAGTTCATGTATCATGATTCAGACTTAGTCATGTCCTCATGTTCCCGTTCATGCATATTAAGTCACGTATTCATTAATCCATTCAAATATGTACTCATGCATCAGACATGCATGTTCAGAATGTAAGTTCAGTCTATCAGACTAGTCATATAATCATGCTTCATTTGTGCATGTCTAGTTCAGTACATAAATTCAGTCTATCTGTACTCTCTCAGCTTAACTAGCCATATTCTAGGATGAATGTTCCCAAGGGGAAGATATTATAATACCCTGTATTTTCCTAGCCTAGATTAACCCTCAATACATGGGTTATCCTTAATAAAAATTTTGAAATACTTAGAAATTTTTAGATTTGAGCCTGTCATTGCATAGAAAATTCAATTAGCTTTCCAACGATATAAAATTAGCCTAAATCCAGCAACCGGGTAAGAAGTTATGATAATTTTAAGTTTCAGTCATTAAACATCGTCATTCAGGAAAGTAGCACATCGCGGAGTGTGTTAAAATAGAAATTGACAATTTCCAATGTTCCTCCATGGTATTGGCACATCGCACCATAGACCCAGTTCATAATTGTCAATTTCCAATGTACCAATGAGTTTCTACCGCATCGCGCTGCACTTTAAGTTCACAAACAAAGAGGTAATGCGATACCACCGCATCGCGCCACCATGCAATATCCCAGTCGTCATTTTCCAGTGGCCCATTTTGATAGCAGCGCGTTGCGCCAGGGGTTCAGATCGGGAAAATTTCTCAAAAAATTAAAGTTGCGCCCAAGGTTAAAACAGTCTTTTCCCATGATTTTATTCCGCCCAAATGTGGGATTTAAGCTCTAAAAACGTGTAAAACCCTTCATTATTCACTTTTCTCCAAAATCAAAAGATAATTTTCTCTCAATAAAGAAAACCCTAGCTCTCAAGAATCAAGGTCAATCCCAAGAATTTCTCCAAGAACTCATCAAATTAAGGTATGTTAGATGTTCATTCATGGATTCTTTCATTCATGGATCCTTAGCTTCCATGGAGCCCAAGAATCCTTTTTCAATATACAAGATTTATGATTTATGATTTTCATGTTTGAATTAGATTGAATTCATGTTCATGATGTTTTTTAAGTTTTAATCCATGATTTAGATTACAAGTTCCAAGAATTGATTCTAGTATGTGTTGAATTACATAAAATTCGTGATAAACCCTTCAATTTGCAAGTTGATTGTTATAACCATGTTAACCCTAAGTGTTTATGATTTAATGAGCCGAGTATGTTTTCTATGTTTTTGATAAATTGTCTATGAGAATGAAATCATGCCATGAAAGCATGTTAACATGTATTCCCTATTCGTGTACAATTTAATACATTACAAGTGTTTGATGTAACATCTCTATGAATGAATTATGACCAAGTGAACATTTTTATGCTATTCAAGATTATGCTTTGCTTTACTTTTCATGCTATCGAGTCCTGAGGGTATTTAATACTTGATAATTTAGTTGTTTACCTAGAGTCAGTATGAGTTACAGAATAGTATCAGTCATGTCACGATCAGTAGTGCTCTCAGTCCATTATAGAACTCTATAGAACTCAGTCAATTATGGAAATTAGAAAAACTCAGTAATCTCAGTGAATTTTAGTGTCAGTTACAGAATAGTATCAGTCATGTCACGATCAGTAGTACTCTCAATCTGTTATAGAACTCTGTAGAACTCAATCAATTACAGAATTTAGGAAAACTTAGTAATCTCAGTGAATTCAGTCCCGTATAACAGTTCAATGTCTTTCAGTTGGGAGTAGGATTCAGCACCGAGTGAACCCAAAGATGGGGGCTCACCTATCAGCAGAGGGTGTGATACTTAAAAGCAATCCTTGCATTCCAGAACTACGTAGCCAGTGTAGGTTGAGACATAAAACCTTCCAGTTGAGGGTTGATGAGGTACTCTACCTGCCAGTGAAAGGGTACCACCGTTCTCGTTTAGGGAACCTACCAGTAGAGGGTTATTCTTCAACTTGTCTTTACCCGTGGCAAGGTACTGACACCCTTCTAATTGGTGTTACAGATTAGACCCCAACTCAGTTATCTTAACTTATTTGGGATATGTCTGTTAGATGATTACCTCCGATAGTTTCAGTTTCGATCTGAGTCATCAAAATAGAACTCAGTTCAGTTCTACAAAATCAGGACTGTCAGATATAGTTACTCAGTTAATAGTAATTCATATTATCAGTGATCCTAGATTATCATTATATTCAATTATCAGTTATCAAAGTTAGTTCCAATATACTCAATCACAGTAGGCGAAGTATGTTCAGTAGTTACAAATCCTCCATGTATGTTAATCCATCTCTTGCATATCATTCAGTTAGTTATTGATCATGTGTATGAACCCATGCATTTAGCCTTACCTTATTTTGCATACCAGTACATTCCTATGTACTGACCGTATACCCATTTCTTACGCAATAATGTTTCATATCATAGGTTCGGACGCTCAGGTTCTTGACTGCGCTTATCCAGATTCAGCTAGAAGTAGAAGATTTAGCATTGAGTCCTCATCTATTGAGGATATGTTTTTATTTCAGTACTTCAGCTTAGCAGTATTTTAGTAGATGTAGTTAGTTTGGGGATTATCCCATCAACTCCACTTTCAGACAGATTAAGTTAGAGGTTTTTTCAGACTAGATTTTCAAACAACATTCATATTTAGATGCTATTCTATTTTATCAGTATTTTAGATGTTTTGAACCTTATGTCATTTCAGCCCATTATTCCTCATTTATATTAGTATTATTGTTTAGTGCTCACATCAGATATCATTCATGGGTTAGCTTGTGGTCCTTCAGGGTCGCAAGCACCGTGTGACGACTAGGATGTAGTCTCGGGTCGTTACAGTAATACTACTCCTTACCTACCAATTACTTGTGTTCAGTTTAGATGGGTTTCACTTTGGTAAATGTTTAACAGATGGTCTGTCGACACATGGTATTAGTTTTTTACTATGCCTAACCTTGATCCTCAATGTTTTTCCAAATTTTTGGGTTGCCTTCTCAACAGATGAAATTTGCTTAAGTTGGTTTTAGCATGGTTTCACCCACCATCTGTAGGGCATTCTAGAGCAGATCATTTAGTTTTGAGATTTGTGCTTTGGATTTCTAATTTTCTATTTTGAGGGTTATTAAGGCCAGTTGTAGATTTGGCTAGTGATTGCAGGCTATTATCATCTCCACTTCGTGTTCAGGTAGCACCTTATTGAGTTATTTTTATGCTTGTTATCATGGATCTTGGGTAGATCAATTGCAATCCCTTAAGGTCGGTGTATTGTTATTGTGGCGACTAGACTCAGATGATATTTTATATTGATCGAAGTAGATAATAGATCTGGTATGACAAGTGAATGTTAGATTTAGAATTTGGAGTTTGTTGAATAGTTCATGCTTTGTATTATCTATATCTTTGTTCAGTTATTGCTTGATTGTTCTCATATCGACGTGATATCATTGTGTTGTGGTTTAGATTTGCATACATCAGTCATTCTTAATTCAGTTAGAGGAGAGTTGGTTGTTGAGGTTGACATTGTGGCTATTTGGAAAGTGAGATATGAAAGTTGTTGGAAAAAGGGATATCTTTGGTAAAATCCCTTGAAAGCATTGTTCCTTCTTAGAGGTTATCTGGGGAGTCTTTCTTGAAGTATGTGGGCCTAGTACCATGTCCTTTCAAACTTTTGGGTTCTTCCTATCCATTAACTTTGTGGATGAAAGTCCTTTTAATAGTGAATATTGTATAATCTTCCAGGTCATTTCCTTGATTTCCATGTATTTACGGCATTTTGAGCCTTCCTATAGTGTCTACAGGTCATTTATGACTTACTAGAATTATTGGTTTCATTATCTAATAGTTTGTTTTGGTTTTAAGCTTTTTGGATTTTTTGCTGTTAAGATATAGGTCTCGAACAAAAACTCCTCGTAAAAGATCTCGGATAAGAATTTAGATAGAGCCATTATCTTCAAAATGTTTATTTTAGGTTGGGGGACCCTTAGTTCAGGTCACGAGGCTTTTGGATTCATTTTAAGATATTAGGTAGTTTTAATGAAAAATGGAACTATAGGTGAGGGACCCACATTTAATCAAAATGATCTCCGATGAAAGTTTTAATGGTTTAGTTCAGTCAGGAATATAGACTTTCGTATTGTAGCATAGTTTGTTTGTACGCTTGGGGTTTTGAATGAACCCTAAGCACCCGATCAGAGTTTATTTGGACTTAACAAAATCTGATGCCTCAGCTGCTAGTGCAGTCGCTTAAGTGGTTGGGGTTCACTTAAGCAAAAGTCGCTTTAATGACATTGAGCTATGTTAGTGTCCTTGGGTTCCCAGTTGAGGGTCGCTTTAGCAAACCCTGTCTACTTAAACATGCATTTCTTTAGTGATCAAGGTGTTTCTTAAGCAGTCCTAACCTCTCTCACTCATTGCTTTAGCAGTCAAATATCGCTTAAGCAATCATCGCTTAAGCGACCTAATGGTCGCTTAAGCAGACACTAATGGCATTATATTCTTTTCATCACCGATTTTATCCATCATTTATTTGGGGTTTACCTCGATATTTGAGAGTTAGGGAAGTGGGAAAGTGTTGGAAATCATCCATTTAAGCTAAGGTAAGGTTGTTCAACACTTCTTATTGATTTCCCATTACTTTTCTCGTCAAATTCCATCCTTTTCCATTAAACTTCATGGAATTTAGGCCTTAAATTCCTAAACTTTAGGGTCTGATTTGGGCTCCTATTCTTATTCCATTTGTGCTCAACTTTTGAGCATACATCCCTTGTTCTTCGAGGGACCTCGTGACACATTCAATTTTTGATATCATTTGCGAGCCCCACGGGCCCATCCTTTACCCAAGATTTTTTATAGCAATATGGGTATCATTTTACTCCAGTTAATGTGTAGATTATGATTTTTATAGTTCAATGTTGTTACAAGATTGTGGAGCAAAGATGAGTGACTCATGGGCTTGCGGTTCGACATTGAGGTAGGCATCGGTCTACTTTTCTCTACAAGACTGTCTATTTTTTATATTGCATGCTAGGTAGGGATTATAGGATGAGATTTTTAATAGTATATCATGCTTATCCTATTTAGGAAATTTAGGATAGAAATTTGACCCGAATCTTAGCATAGGATACTGTTATGGTGATAGAATCCTATTACCCTTGATTATAAGCATGTTAAAAATAGTTTGATGTTAATGATCCTTTAGTATTAGAGTTACTATTTGACATAGTGAATTGTGTGGTATTTTGCCAATTAGATCCTTTAGTAACTTTACGCTCTCATTTACCATAGTTTTTGACATAGTGAATTGGGTGGTATTTCATTGATTAGATCCTTTAATAACATTACGCCCTCATTTACCAAAGTTTTTCGAGTTATTAGGCTTCATTATGTTAATTATATATTGTTGGGCTCAACATCGTGGTTATTATAGCAGTTGTACCCCAGGTGATGGACAGGAGTCAAGTTTATAGATGCATAGGTGCTTATGGTTTTATTGCTTAGATAATGGTGATGGCATGCATATTTTTAGGTGCATTTAGGGTCACTTAATGGTACAATTCCAACCAAAACCTTGATTTTTACAACTGTTTTCCAAAAGATGAATTATTTCGACTTTCACTTTTAAAGTGGATTCTTTTACAATGAGAATCATACCACCTTATTTAATTAATTATGAGCTTTGAAACTAAATGTGATATTTTGGAAACTAGACCAAATTAATTGCAATCCATAACTGTTCTACTCTTTTACCACTACTACTTACTTTGGTTGAGAGAGATTCCAACCCTTTCTATGGTATTATGCAGTTTTAGTCTCAAAGTCAATCTTGGACAATGGATTTACTAACTTACACTCTTTTAGTCCTGGTTCAAGTCAAAGCATATTATATAAATATATATATATGTGTGTGTGTGTGTGTATGTGTGTGTGTGTGTGTATGATATTGAATGAAGTAAATTGATTATGATAGTTATTGAAACTCCTGTTTTGGGACCAGGAAGTGTAAATGGATATCTCCAATCCCCTATGGGCCCCTTCATTCGTGAGCCACAGTGCCAGAGAATGATGGTCTCCATAAGTCCTACCCTTGAAGCTACTAAGTTAGAGGAAGTGTACACACTCGTTACATAATGCCTCTTGGATTAAGAATGGCATTTCATCTTATATTGCATTGATTTATTCATATGCATTGCCTATCACTAGTATGATTGTTTGGTGCTTACATCAATCGGCTACATAGGGGGTTGTAAGGGTATAAGCTATGATTGTTGTTTGCTGAGTGTTTCCTTGAACCCTTCGAGCTTATCGAGGCCTGATTAGGTTATTGTTTTTTTGGACAAGTTAGTTACTTAATGGTTGATTATTATGGTCAGTTTGTGTAAGATGATAATGGACCGATACTTGAAAATGTCGGTATGTTTTCTGATCCTTTCTCTATTACAGTAGATTATCTTATATCCTTTGGCCATGTATTACTGTCATCTATCCTTATTTTACTATTTATTTATATATTAGTTATTGATATACGGTAGTTCACCTAAGTTCCCTAATACTGTTAGATTAGGATAGTTTATCCTTATTACTTCATTAGCATTATTAAGTTTTGTTTCTTGGATAGTTGCATATGGAGTTCTACATGTTTTTTATCTCAGCCGATCGATGCCTATCGAGTACCACGGGTTTGTACTCATACTACCCTTTTGAATCCTGTAGATCATAGTACAAGTTCTCATTGATTACAAGTGTATCATGCGGAGTAGCTATGGATCGGAGATTTTGGGTGAGCTTCGAACATTTGGAGTATTTTTGCTCACCCTTGTATTAATTAGAATGATCTCTATTTTGAATTCAGAGACATCCTTGTATATGTATTCATTATATAATTCACTTTGTACTCTGATTATATTAGAAGCTCTGTACTAACTTCACCAAGTGGGTTATAGTTGGCGCAATCATGACCTGAGAAATTGGGTCGTGACAATATGCCTCCCCAAGGAATAAGGCAGGTTAGAATTTAGATCTTTCATTTATATATCCAAAGCTCTATTTGCTAAACTATTGTCACGACCTGATTTATGAGTCAAGAGGGCACCTACTATATCTCGCCAGTAGGTAAGCTAAACTGTAACTAAGAGCTAAACACAATGGGTTAACTTGGTGAAAATGCCCAACATAGGCGTAAATCAACCATAACTTTAAAGTAAACAAAGTATCTGAAATAGATAAAAGATAGTCAATGCATAGAAACCCATCCCATGACCTGAAGAGCCAGTATAAGAGCATCTATAAATAATACAACTTAAGTTCTACAATAGTCAATAACATTTGTCTCAAAACAAAAGACTGGACATAGAAGATAGAAAGAAATAGGCAACTCCGACTCCAAGAGCTTTCCCTATGTCTAGAAATCAACTGACACGACCCAACCACGGGCTCTATTGTAATGGGCATCCCAAGTCCAACCAACATCGGGGAACGCCCCCTGTTACACAATCCAACCATCTATATCCACCCTTAGATGGGCTGAATTTTGAGCATGTAACAAGATAGCTTTAATGCTCCCATGAAGTCTCTGGGATAGGTTCACAATCGTGATCGACCCAACTAAGTCCACCTATACCAAATCAACCATCAAACCATACCAAGCCAAACCAAGGCCATAAACCAGGTCATAACCAAAGAGAATACCAAAACATAATATGATAATCAATCCTAAAATGTAATATGATGGAACAGTGACAAATCATGTCTGATGATGCCAGCCTCTCAGTTTATTCTAATGCCAAGGCCGACGCCAATACCAATCTCGCTCATACCAACCCCCAGAAGTACCACAAAGCCTCTATCCAAAAGAGTAAGCTAATCTGGTTGGGACATGCCCCCAACCATGGCCAAAATAAATATCCAAAATAAATTCAAAATGTCTAAAAATATCCGGAACATGAAATGATTCTTTCCCAATGAATGGAAGCTTACCACTTCAGTCCAAATGCTTTCCCCGAGTCAATCACTTGGTTGGAGGAGTCAAACGGTCGATTCCTGTATAGCGTGGGTATATAGCCGCCAGTAGATGGGTTAGCGAGTGACTGCTAGCATGAATCTCAATATAATGATAAAATAATGCAGTTATAAAACCAAGTAAAACCATCCAATGCACATAACTATACATATATATAACCATGCTGGGAAAGGGGACCGGGTTTACCATGCCTTTAGAACATTTACCTGGGTTATGTAGCTTGGACGTCCTAAACCACCCACGGGCTATATGCATTCAGCTCCCCCAGGTAAAAGGGCCCCAATGAATGTAACCGCACGAAAAGGAAAGTATCCCATGGGATGACTAGTACATCCTCCAATAGTGTGACATCATGCACACAGTCCACTAAAACTAATCCTCATATCGACAAATACGAGTTTTCAGTTTTGATCCCCCTGGGACCACCACCGTCCACGGATTTACTATGTACCCCGCCATTAATGCCGAATTAAAATCGTTTCCCAATGACCAACTAATCCCTTTACAATTTTATTAACAAAGGCCACTTTAGTGGTATCATCATACCACCCCTTACTTGCTAGTAATATCCATAGCCAAACCATTTAGGTTAAGGGGACTTTCAAGTGCCCTTCCATATACCATATTAAACCACTTGGGATACTTATATGTTCCCCACAAGCATAACCATTTAGCCTTTAGCCTTTTCAAACCATTTAAAGCTTTATTACATAAGTCGAAATCAAGCAAGAGTTCCATTAAAAGAAGTTAATGCAATGAATATTTATCAAAAACATTGGGGGAATAATATAACCAAAACCAATTCCATAGATCATTAAACCATTACCATGCAATCCAATTGTCCAAAACCTCCATTAATGCATATAAACCCATAATTAAAACCATAGGAAATCATAACCAAGCATTTAATATCAAAACCCCCAAATAATAGTTGAAAACCATAATCATGAAATGGTAAAACCATGAAATAAAACATATAAACCATTCCTTTAGTTGAAATTACAATGAGGGAAGAGAATCATGCCTTATACCAAAGAATTAATGGAAAGAAATGACCAAAGCAAGCCCTAAATTAGTCCTCAAGATGAAACCCTAGATTTCTTTCCCCAAAGCTTTTGAGAGGATTTTAGATTGTTTAGGAGTAGTTTCTAAATATTAAAGAGAGAAATAATAAAATAAATAGCCTCCCAAATAGGCTAGAAGTCATGGGATCCTATTAGGATAAGTAGGGAAATGTCTAGATTAGCCCCACTTAAGTTGCATAAAAATCCCGTCACAGGGATACGATTGACCCATATGAGTCGTATCGTTTCGATACGAGTGGTACCCGCCACTTGTATCCTACACCAATCCCTAGACCCAAAACTGTCCAGCATACGACTCATCCAACCAAGTCTTATCCAAAGCATACGGTCCATACCCATGACCTATATCCCAGGAAGAATGAAATACCAGAAGGATCAAACACTGCCCACCATATAAGTCCCTAATAGGACTTGTACCAAGACCTAGGACTCATACCCCTAAGTCATACCCATTCTAGTGACCGAAACCACCCCACCAACTAACATTGATCAGTATACGATAAGACCATACCACTCGTACCCCAACATACGGCTCGTACCCATAGGTCGTATTGGGTCTAGAGAACGAAAATACTAGAAAATTTTCTAAGGGTTAAAACCCAGGATGTTTCAGTCTCCCCCACTAGGAACATTCTTCCCCGAATGACTGACATGGTTGGGGTAACCACATACAGAGTCACTGTATTAGAAAACACCCTTTTAAAAAAGTTTGAAGACAAAGAGGCAAAGATATTTATCTTTCCTTTAACAAACTCAGAAAATAAAGATGTGTTGAACATACATACCTTCTGCACGAATCCTAGGAGCAGAAAATAGATGTGGATACTTGGAATTCATATGTTCTTCTGATTCCTAAGTAGTTTTTTCCACCTTATGGTTCCTCCATAGAACCTTAACCGAAGCCACATCCCTGGTCCACAACCGACGAACCTGCCTATCTAATATCTCAACTGGGACCTCTTCATAAGACAGAGAATCTGAAATACCCAATACCTCCAAAGAAACAATCGAAGAAGGATCACCAATAAACTTCCTCAACATGGAAACATGAAAGACTAGATGAACTAAACCTAAACTAGCAGGAAAATCCAGTTCGTAAACAACATTACCAACTCTCCGCAAAATCACATAAGGACCAATAAATTAGGGACTAAGTTTCCCATTTTTGCCAAACCGCACCACTCCCTTTATAAGAGAGACCTTGAGGAACACCCTATCACCGACCTCAAAATCTAAGTCTCTATGCCTAATATCTGCATAGGACTTTTGGTGACATTGGGTAGTTTTAAGCCTATCCCGAATCACCTTGACCTTCTCCATTCCTTGATAAACCAAATCCAGGCCTAACATGTCTGCCTCCTCAAGCTCAAACCAACCAATGGGAGATCTACACCTCCTACCATTCAACGCCTCAAAAAAGGCCATACGAATACTTAAATGATAGTTATTGTTGTAAGAAAACTCCACCAAAGGTAGATGCTCAACCCAGCTGCCACCATAATAAATCACGCAAGCCCGAAGTATATCCTCCAATGTCTAAATAGTTCTCACTGCTTGGCCATCCGACTGTGGATGAAAAGCAGTACTCAGACTAACCTTAGACTCTGACCCTTTCTGGAAATACCGCCAGAAGTGAGACGTAAACTACGTACCACGATCAGAAATAATTGAGCCAGGCACCCCATACAGCATCATAATCTCTTGAAGATAAAAATTTGCATAATCCGCTACTGAAAAGGTAGTCTGCACTGGCAAGAAGTGAGCAGGCTTAGTCATTCTATACATTATAACCCAAATCGAATCACACTGATTTTGAGACTGAGGAAGACTGTAACAAAGTCTATATTGATAACTTCCTACTTCTATTCAGGAAAATAAATTTCTTGATATAACCCTCCTGGTCTTATGTGCTCAACCTTAACCTGTTGACATACCATACACTTGGCCACAAAATCTACCACATCTCTTTTCATGCCATTCCACTAATAGATCTCCTTGAGATCATGATACATCTTAGTCAAGCCAGGATGAACATCATAGCGTGACTCTTGCACCTTATCCAAAACCCATTTTCATAACTCATCGACATCAAGAACACACAACCTTCCTTGGTACAGTAAAAAACCATCACCACTGATCTCAAAGACTACTACCTTTTGCCTACTAACATCACTATTTATTTTAATCGATACAGGATCCAACACTTGCTTCTCCTTAACCTCCACACCAAGAGATGATCAAACCACTTCTTACACCTTCATACTCCCATCCTTGTAGTCCAAAATACGAACTCCAAGATTAGCCAAGCAGTGAATATCGTTCACCAATTCTTGCCTTCCCTACTCTACATGAGCCAAATGCCCCATGGATAAAATACTAAGAGTATCAGCAACTAAATTAGCCGTACTTGGGTGGTAGTGAAGACTCATATCATAATCATTGAGAAGCCTAAGCCATCTACTCTGCCTAAGATTAAGCTCTTTTTGAGTGAACACGCACTGGAGACTCTTGTGATCAAAAAAGATATCCACGTAAACATCATACCAAAAATACTGCCATATTTTCAAAGCAAACACAACCGCTAAAGACTCCAAATCATGAGAAGGATAATTTCTCTCATGTACCTTCAACTGCCTGGAATCATAGGCAATCACCTTTGCATATTGCATCAATGCATAACCAAGACCTACCCGAGATGCATCATAATAAACCACAAACCCATCATTGCCCTTCGGCAAGGTCAGGATTAGAGCTGAAGTCAACTTATCCTTCAACTTCTCAAAACTCCCTTCATAAGCATCCGACCAACAAAAATTAACCTTCTTCTAAGTCAACTTAGTCAAAGGAGAAACTATTGAAGAAAAGCTTTCCACAAACTGCCTATAATACTCGGTTAAACCTAAGAAGCTATGAATATTTGATGTAGTCGTGGGTCTAGGCCACCTCTTCACCACAGCAACCTTCCATGATCTCTTTACTAGAAATTATATGACCCAAGAAAGTCACAACATTCAACCAAAGCACACACTTAGAGAACTTGGCATACAACTGTTGTTCCTTTATGGTCTGCAACACCACACGGAGGTGATTAGCATGATCTACCTCACTCTTCGAATAAACCAAATGTCATCAATGAACACAATGAAGAAGAGTTCCAAATACTGCCTGAACACCTTATTCATCAAGTCCATAAATGTTGTCGGATCATTGGTCAACCCAAATTACATCACCAAGAACTCAAAATGCCCATATTAAGTACAAAGAGTTGTCTTAGGGATATCCACCTCCCTAATCTTAAGTTGATGGCACCCAGACCAAATATTTACCTTAGGAAGGAACTTGGCTCCTTGCAACTGGTCAAACAAGTTATCTATCCGAGAAAGAGGATATTTTTTCTTGACTGTCACCTTGTTCAACTGTCTGTAGTCAAGGCACATCCGAAGGGAACCATCCTTATTGTGCATAAACAACACCGGTGCACCACATGGAGAAACACTAGGATGAATAAACCCCTTGTACAAAAGATCCTTAAATTGCTCCTTGAGTTTCTTCAACTCAGCTGGAGCTATTCTATACGGAGGAATAGAAATTGGATGAATGTCCAAAATCAAATCAATACCAAACTCTATTTCCCTATCTGTAAAAACACCAGGAAGATCATTTGGAAAGACCTCTGGAAACTCATTAACCACAGGGACCGAAGACAAAGAAGGACCTTCCTAGTTAGAATCTTTAACCCAGACGAAGTGATAAAGACAGCACTTGGAGATGAACCTCCAAACTCTAAGATAAGAAATAAATACTCCCCTAGGAGCTAAGGAACTACCTTCCCATTCTATAACCGGCTCACTACAGAACTTATATAACCTTATGGGTCCAAAAATATAGAGACGCGTAATAAAGTGTAACCAATCCATACCTAAGATGACATGAAAATCCACCATCCCCAGCTCAAATAGATCTACTAAAGTCTATTTCTTACCCACAGACACCACATATCCCCTATAGAACCATTTAGCAATAACCGACTCTCCTACCGAGGTAGAAAAAAAAAAGCTAAAATAATTTCTAGATCGAAACCAAAGGATACAGCCACATATGAAGTCACATAAAAAAGAGTGGACCCTGGATCAAGCAAACAATGAACATCACAAGAGAAAAGTTGTAACGTACCCGACATTAGGTAGTACCTTAGATTCCTGTCGGGATGCCAAAGCATACAACTTATTCCGACCAACACTAGAACTAGGAGAAGAAACAGAAGCAGATGTCATACCACTAGGTGTGGGAGCAGAAGATGAAGACACAAGAATCTTATTCGCCCCCATAGCAACCTTATTGATCAGAAAATCCCTGACATGATGGCTTGGCTGGCTACACTTGAAGCATTCTTTCCTTTTTCTATCGCAATAACCACGATGAGTACGACAAAAAAATCAACAAGGAAGACACGGAGAAACTAACTAACATTCACTCATTTAAGATTGGGCAACCTGTACCCGATAATCGTCACCACCTTAATGACGCTTGTCTCCCATCTGTCAAGGAGAACTAGGAAAAAAGGATCCAGAACTCCCCAACTTCTTTTTCTTCCACTTACCACCATCTCTACCACCCTGAGATTGAGCACCTCCTAGATAATAGAACTTGTTCTTCTTTCCCTGCCTATCCCTAAACACCACATACGTACCTTCTCATTCTCAGCCTACTGCATATGAGCAGTCAACCTTGAGATATCCATATCTGTAAGGTAGTCTTGCTCTCTAGAATCAAATCTTTATTTAACCCAGAAGCGAAGTTCCTCATTTTTGACCTCATATCAGCCACTAAGTCAGGAGCATACCTTGATAGCTGATGAAACTTCAAAGCATATTCCTTTACTAACATCCTCCCCTGCCTGAGGTTTAGAAATACCTCCATCTTAGCTTCCCTAAATACTTGGGGTAAGAACCCATCAAAAAAGGCATTAAAAAAGGCCTCCCATAATTTTTTATCTTCTATATTACCTTTATCCCTATCCCACTCCTCATACCACTGATAAGCAATGTCCTTGAGTTAATAAGCTGCAAGGTAAACCCCTCCACATTAGTAGCTTGCAACACCCAAAAGATCTTTTTCGTATTATCCTAGAAACCCTATGGATCCTCCTCCTCCATCACTCCTGTAAAATTTGGAGGTTCCATCTTCATAAATTTACCAACGCTTATGGCCTCAGCAGATAAAGCATCAATCGTACCCAACTTGGCCTGAGGAGCAACCAGTTGGGAAATAACATGAATAGACTGATGAAATTCTACATTTGTCATGTTGCCCTAAAGGACCCCGGAGAACTAGCCAAAATAGGAGAAACTCTTGTACCATCAGGAATAGGACCATGAGATCGAAGATGTACTCTATACATAGGACATACACCTTCAGCATTATCCCCAGATGGGATGGAAGATATTTCCTGTGTTCCAGATCTAAAAGGCATGATCTGAAAGACAAGTAAATAAGGATTAAAGAAGATTCCAGGATTAAGAACTCAAGATTTAAGACAGAATACCAAGAAAGTGAAATATTCCTAAATGTCTTAAAGCCTCTCTCTTATGAGTGTGCCATGCTTTACACTTCTAAAAGAGACTCTACTTAACATGACTTTGTGGACTCCCACGTTATCATAAACCTAGTCTCTGATACCAACTTGACCCGACCCAACCCAAGGACCTATCATAATAGGCATCCCAAATCCAACCAGGATCGAGGACCACCCCCTGTTATCCAACGCAACCACCTATATCCAGCCTTAGATGGGTTGAATTTCAAGTATCAAACAAGATAGTATAAGTTCTCCTATAAAGACTCTGGGATAGGATAACATTTGTGATTGACCCAACCGAGTCCACCCATACCAAATCAACTATCCAACCATACCAAGCCAAACCATGGCTATAAACCAGGTCATAACGAAATAGAATAAGAAAACATAATATGATAATCAATCCTAAAATGTAATACGATAGAACAGTAAGAAATCATGTACAATGATGCCATCCCCCCAACATATTCAATGCCAAGGGAGACACCAATATGGATCCCGCCTAAACCAACCCCTAGAATTACCACAAAGCCTATATCAAAAAGAGTAAAAAAATTCAGTTGGGATATGCCCCTAACCATGGCCAAAACCAATATCCAAAATAAAGTCAAAACATCTAACAATATCCATTACATAAAATGATGCTTTCCAAGAGAATGGAAGATCACTATTTCAATCCAAATGTTTTCCCCAAGTCAATCACTATGCAGGAGGAGTAAAATAGTCGATTCTTTCACCGCGTGGGTATACAGTCGCTAGTAGATAGGTTAGCGAGTGATTGGTAGCATAAATATCAAGATAAGGATAAAAGAATGCCAATTATAAAACTAAGTAAAACCATTTAATTCACACAACCATACACACACACATATATATATTACCGTGTCGGGAAAGGGGATCGAATTTAGCATACCTTTAAAAACTTTACCTGGGTTGTGTAGCTTGGTCGTCCTAAACCACCCACGGGTTATATGGGTTTAGCTCCCCTTGCTAAAAGGGCCCAGTGCATGTACCAACATGACCATAGAAGTATCCGATGGGATGACAAATACATCCCCCAATAGTATTACATCATGCACACGGTCCACTAAGACCAATCCTTATATCGGCAAAAATAAGTTTTCAATTTTGGTCTCCACGGGACCGCCACCTTCCACGTCTTAGATACACACCCTACCATTAAAACCATTTCTAAGTGACCAACCAATCCATTTACCATTTTATTAACCAAGGTCAATGTTAGTGGTATCATCATACCACCCCTTACTTGCAAGTAATATCCATAGCCAGATTATTTAGGTTAAGGGGACTTTCAAGTGCCCTTTTATATACCATATTAAACCACTTAGGAGACTTTCATGTTCCCCGTAAGAATAAATAATTAGCCTTTAGCCTTCTAAGTCCATTTCAACCATTTAAAGATTTATTACATTAGCCAAAAACAAGTATCAGTTCCATTAAAAGAAGTCAATGCAATGGATATACCTTTATAAGCATTTTATCAAAAACATTGGGGGCATAATATAACCAAAACCAATTCCAAAGACCATTAAACTATTACCATGCAATCCAATTGTCCAAAATAACCATTAATGCAGATAAAAGCATAAATAAAATCATAAGAAACCATAACTAAGCATTTAATATCAAAACCACCAAATAATTATTGAAAATCATAATCATGAAATAGAAAAACCATGAAATCAATTATATAAACCATGCCTTTAGTTGAAATTACAATAAGGGAAGAGAATCATGTCTTATACAAAAGAATTGATGGAAAGAAATCACCAAAGCAAGCCCCAAATTAGTCCTCAAGATGAAACCCTAGCTTTCTTGCCCCAAAGCTTTTGAGAGTATTTTAGATTGTTTAGGAGTTTTTTCTAAGTGTTAAAGAGAGAAATAATAAAGTAAATAGACTCCAAAATAGGCTATAAGTCATGGTATCCTATTAGGGTAAGTAGGGAAATGTCCAGATTACCCCTACTTTTGTTGCATAAAAATCCCTTCACAGGGATACGACTGACTCATTTGAGTGTAACCTTCCGATACGAGTGGTACCCACCACTCGTATCCTACCCCAATACCTAGACCCAATACTATCCATCTTATGACTCATCCAACCAAGTCGTATCCAAAGTATACAATCTGTACCCATGACCTGTATCCCTAGCAGAATGAAATACTAGGAGGATCAAATACTGCCCATCATATATGTCCCTGATTCGTATTAATTTAATGAACAAAACCATACTACCAACTAATACTAATCACCATGCGATAGGACCATACCACTCATACCCTAACATACGGCTCGTACCCACGGGTTGTATTGGGTTCGGAGAACAGATATTCTAGAAAATTTTCTAAGGGTCAAAACCCAAGATGTTTTATCAACACATTACAAAGGTCGATCAATAGAGGTAACTAGTACTCGGATTTGCACATAAAAGGTATAAAAGTATAGTATGAGTACTAAAACCACAGGTACGAAATAGGTATCATCAGATGACTGAGATAAATCATGCTATAAAAATTATAAAATATGAGAAAACATAACTAAGTCAAGGTAGAGGTGAACCTGAATCAACTCCAAGATTGTTATGCAGAAATAAGTAAATAAATCAGAATAACAACATAACATATGGCATCAACACAAGCAATCATAACTATAGAATTGTTCCCCATATGCCAATTAGTGCAAAAATTAAATAACCCATCGCAAGCCTCATAAGACTAGAAGGTACAAACAAGATAGAGTAACCCACCACTGTCATTATCAGCTCTGATGATACAACTAGCATTCATCCATGCCACACTAACCATCGATTGTCCATGGTCATTATTTAATCATAGATCAACACTTATCAACTAACCACTATATAACAACTAGTCCTCATATATCAACTAATTATCCTTTATCAATTAATCATCATTTATCAACTAATTATTTTTTATCAACTAATTATTAGTTTTCAACTAATCCTCATAATCGGCTAATCATCATTTATCAACTTATCATTATTTATCAACTAAATATGTAACCACTAGTATCCATTCATATCATGCCACATTATTACTATTTTCTCTTTTTTGTACTCAGCAAGGATCACTACTCACACCATGATATTGTGATACCATAATAAGTATGCCATCATAGTATAATGGGTATATCCAAACTCAAATCAACAAGTATAATCAATGATTTATCATGAATATTATCATCAATATCATTCTCAACATCATTTCCAATTCATCATTTATATTATAAATACCATAATAAATATTATCAATATCATATCCTTTCTTCGAACTTACATCGGGTATGAATAATCAGTGTAATCATCATTTTCCTAACTTAAACAAAATATTATATCACTATTACCATGGTCGGTAGCATAATCAATAGAATAATTACCAATATTGTAAATAAACATAATTTTAGCATAATTGATATCATAGTTGTTAATATAATCAATAAGCATGGTCTTTTGTATAATCAAAAGCATGATCGCCAATAAAAGTCAATAAGCATGCTCTTTAGTAAGATCAATAGCATAATCACTAATATAACCCATAAGCATCGTAATCGCTAATAAAGTCACAAGGTATGATTTCTAACATGATTCATAATTAATATAAATAGCATAGGCCATAACTTCATCAATAGCACAATCAATGGATAATCATTAGCATAATAGATAGCTTATCATTAGTTTAGTCAATAGATTATCCATAGCATAATCTATAGCTTATTCATAGCATAATCCATAACATGATTGCTAAAGTAGTTAATAATCATGATCTTTAGCATAATCAACAATACCATCGCCTAGCATAATCACCAATGTAGAGAATGAGCATGGTGGGTGGCATAACCAATAGTAAAATCACCAATGTAGTCATTAGATATAGTCATCAGTATATACAATAGCATAATCACTATTATAGTCATTAGCATGATCGGTAACATAGTCGATAGACATGATCGCTAACTTGAACAATAGCATACCCAATGGCTTAATCAATGACTTAATCAATCTCATTATCAAAGGATTATTTAATATCATATTTAATAGCTTAAACAATAACATATTCAATAGTTAATCATAAGCTTAATCAATAATTCATTCATAGCATACTCATTAAATATTAATCCAAACTTCAACCATCATAACTATCAACTACCAAGGCATCTTAATATCATTGATACAATATAATACCCCACATTTTGGACAAAGAATTTTTGAAAGCGGTATTGGACATTTCCTAGGCAACAACTCAAGTGATGAGTTGTTACCATATGTCACGAGTCGAATGGTGCCATTCATTGTCTAACCATTAAGGTTTTACAAGTTCACTGTTGTGATCATGACTAGAACTCATGAGTCATAGGGTAAGGTTATGAGTCGTGGTGACGGGACTCGTGACCTTAATATTTAAGGTTCCTAAAGATTCTTCTCAATCCACGAGTCCAGGCAATGACTCATGACCTGTTATCATGAGTCATCACCTGACCTATACCAATAGGGAGATATTTTTTTGTACATTTTTCATTAAGGGAATTTTGGTCTTTTTCCTCGCTTTACACTTTACCCACTACTTAAAACATCCCAAGGGTCCCTTTTTCATCATTTACCAAATAATAAATAGCATACTCTCCTCTCAAACTTCCAAGAAAGAGAAATTATAGTTTTCATGGGATTAATCATCCAAGCTTCAAAACTCTAGATTTTTCAACAAGTTTAATTGGTGAACATGCATGTTTCTCTTCCCTAACTTTATTTTTATATAAGGTCATATGTTTAATCATTGTGTATGTAAATTTGATTATGGGTTTGTAATAAGGTTAAGGATTTTGGATTGTTTACTATTAGAATTTTTTCCCTATGTTTTGAATATGATATTTGTGCTTTAAAATATAGTTTTTAAATTGAATGAGTGCATGCTGATGGTAATTTGAAATGGGGCACATAGGTTTCCCTAATTTGTTGGATTTTGGCTTGAGAATGGAAATATCCTCAATGCACTTTCATGAATTTGGGTTTAAAATATGGAATTTGCATGATTTAACTCACATTTGGAACTATTGCATTATATTAATGGACAAAGAGACTAAAATGGATTTTAAAGGACTTGGTGGCCATTGTTTAGTTTTAAAATGAACTTTGGAATCGGATGGTTTAATTATATTGGAATGACATTATTGGACTTATCTTGCAAGCATAATTGATATGATGATACTAGTGGTAAATGCCTTAATAAATGACTCCTGGTTTAATTGATGTAGTTATGTGCAATTATTTTAATTTGGGCTTAAAGAGGGTTATGTAGTTGCCATTAAGGTGGAGGTCCCAGGGGGGATCAATATTGGAAATCATGTTTGCCAATGTGGGGGTCTTTATGACCGTGTTTATAGTCCATACATTATATACTTTTGGAATGGTTAGAGCCTTGGTGTCTCCGCCCTCCCTAGGATTTTCTCAGTTCATACAGCCAATATGCATAACGGCCCTTTCAGCAGGGATGTTAAAACCATATAGCCCGTGGGTGCCCTTAGGATGGATAAAGCTACACTGTCTAGAATAATGATTTTAAAACTCTTGTTCATGACCCTTTACTCTATACCAACATCTTATATATATGTATGTATGAGTGTGTGCATGTGGTTTGACTGACTTTGGACATGTAAATTATTTTGTAACTTTTTCTGAGTTATATGTCAGTGCTTATTCCACTGACCATCCTAGAACACTACTCAATTTCATGATGTAGGATTTGAAGACTATTCTATTACCATAAGTAGCGTTAGGTGGTGCGGTTATTCATTGAGTTTTTTTGAAGTGGTGAGCCTCCATCTTCTGGAAAGCATTACTATTTCATTAGGTTTTTGTTCATGTTTTGCGAATTGAAGAGTTTCATTGTCATGGTTGGGGGAATGTCCCATCTTAATTTGGTATTTTGTCTTTAGAAGTTTTATGGACAAAGTGTGGGTTTGGTTATTTATTTTGGATTCTAAGAACCTTACTATTGGTTTACATATGTCATTCTTACTATTTGGTTTTACTTCTGATAATATTTTATTGTGCTTGAGTGGTTAGGCTAGGGGGTGGTATCTGGCCAACGGTGGGCTTGAGATACTCGTCACTTCCAGGCCCTGGTTTGGGTCATGAAAATATTGGTATTAGAGCAAAGTTTAGGGTAGTTGGGTATTCACAGAGCCGTGTCGAGTAGAGTCCCTTTTATGGGTGTGTAGTGTGCCACACTTATTAGGGAGAGGTTACAAGGCATTTAGGAATATTTTCCTTTCTTGTGTTCTAGTTCGTCCTATAGAGTCTATTGCCGTGAAAACACTCTAACTCCTAGTTTACTCATATTTTAGATCATGTCTCTCGGAAGATCTGATGTACGTATAAACTCCTCTAGGTACTTTGTCCTACCTGAGGACAATTTGGAGGGGACTCACCTTATATATGGAGTCTAACCTTGTCTGGGGTCCTTTCTACTTATTTTGATGCCCCACATGGAGTCCCACCGGTCCCTACTAGTCCTCTTCGGGCTACTCAGGTTGATGGTACTCAATCCTCGAGACCTTAGGGTGATATTTCTAATGTAGAGTTCCGCCAGTGTATTGACCTGCTTACTCAATTGTTAGCATTTCAGTCTCTCCAGTATAATCGTATTGGTCCTATTGCTCTTTCTTTTGAGGTCACTCGGGTTGGCCAATTCATAAGGTTGAATCCCCTAACCTTTACAAGATCTAAAGTTTAGGAGGATCATTAGGTGTTTGCTGATGAAATAAAAAAGATCTTCAAGGTAATGCATGCTACCGATGTAGAAGGTGTGGAGTTTTCTATCTATCAATTGAAATATGTAGCATATCAGTTTCATGAGAAGTGGAAGTAGTCGAAAGGTTATGATGTTGAGCTTTCGGTATGGGATAAGTTTTTAGGTGCCTTCTTAGATCACTTCCTTCCTCAGGAGTTGAGAGGGACTAAGGTTGAGGAGTTTGTGCTTCTGAAGTACAGAAAGACGAGTGGTAAAGAGTATGCCTTATAATTTCAGCAGTTGTCTCATTATAATCTAGAGTTGGTGTCTATCCAAAGATATAAAATGAGTAAGTTTGCTTCTGGGTTATCCCGCGACTTGGTATTAGAGTGTAAGGCTACAATGTTAAACAATGACATAGATATCTCCAGGATTGTTGTTTAAATACAGCAGGTAGAGGATGAAAAAAGGATACATCCAAAGATGGAAGAGAGGCAGAATAAGAAGTTCAGGTATTCAAAGCAGAGTGTGAATCATTAGAATAGTGAAAGGGGTGGTAGAAAATAGACTAAGAGGAAGACTTGGGGAAATTCTAATTCATATTCTTTTGCTAGTGCTCCTTATCCTAAGTCATCTGGTGATCATCATTTTCAGGCCAGTAGTGGCCCTATGGCATAGGGCGCCCAATCTCAGGCTGGTGGAGCTTAGTCAGCCCACTTTATTCTTCTTGTATATTTTGTTGATATCTTCACTGTGGTTATTATAATGAGGGGAAGAACTTATATGTAGAGGAACTATCCTTTGGCTAAGGTATCCACTGGAGATAATAAGGTTTCGATCACTACTTCTTTGGTTCCTGCACCAAAGGGCGCCACTTTGGTATCGACCCTAACCAAAATTTTCTCTATGCTCTTATAACTCGCTAGGAATCTGAGACATCCCCTAATGTTATTACCATTATGTTACAACTCTTCTCTCGTGATGTATATTGTTTGCTTGACATGGGTTCTACCCTTTCTTATGTAACCCCTTATATGGCTATACATTTTGTATTTTTTCCTAAAAACATTTCCAACCTGACACCACCCGAACCTCGGGCTATGTCGTATAGGTACCCCAAGCTCACATGAACTGGAGGTCACCCCGATAACCCAACCCAAACATCTCATCATACAATAGGAGTTGAGTAAACTCCAACTCATAAGTCAACATTGCAAAAATAATATCATAAGTCAACATTAGGTTCATAATACCTAACTCACACCCAAGTTTGCAGTTGTTCACAATACATCTATACAAAACCGAAGTCAACAAATGTATATGTCGGGACAAGCCCCGAACGATAGCCAAACCAAGTCTAAATTAGTCTAACTCTTATCATAAGATACCAAGAGATGAATATCTTCCAGAGTAAATAAGCTCACCACTTTAAGTCAATGCACGAACCGCTTCAATCAACTAATCACTGCACAGGAAGAGAAGAAGATGCTCTGGCCCCTATGTTGCATGGGGACATAGCATCCAGAGATGGTTACTGGTTAGAACGCTAGCATGTAACTCAAGGATGAGTGATAATATATCATCATCAATAAAAATCAAGTCAATATACCACATTTTATCTCATTCATACACTAATCCATACATATAGATATATCATATGCTAATCAAGATATCAACGTTTATCATCATTCTCAAGCATTTATTCATTAGACATGAAGTAGGGGACTCTAACCTTCCACACTTATAGGTTCAACAATTCACATTATACATAGGACTATAGAAATATTCACATACACATAGACAAGGGACTTCAACTATGCTAACTCATTCATTAGCCAAGGACTTTAGCCGCATATGCAATCATTCAAACAAGAGACTCAGCCATACACACACCCAATTGGACATTGGACTTCAATCACATGTCCACACATTCAATTGGTAATAGTACTTTGACCCCATTCTCACTCATTAGTCAAGTTACTCTAATCTTTTTCTACACTTGGACTTTAACCACAAGACATTTTATTCGGCGAGGTTCTGTAACCTCAAGAGATCTCTTTAAGAAAGGGACTTTAACCTCAAGCAATATCATTGTGCAAAGGACTTCAACCACAACCCATCACATAAGGCAAGGTAATTTGACCTCAATCCATCACAACTATCATTAGTTGGCATTTGGGACTTTAACCCTTTTCCCATGCATCAACATACTTTCAATACAATATTTAAGGACTTTAACCACTTTAGCAAATTCAACACTATACATAACCACATGGTACATATGGGAGCCTTCATTTCTCAACCAACACAATAGGTCAACTCCTTCACTTAATTCAACATACAAAGAAAGTTATGGTCATTAAGATCGTTATAACAATTCTATGCCACATTCTCACCACACTTGGGTTCAACCCATAATTTAAGTTCATCTTTATATCTAGGGACTTTACCCTTTCATTAGCCAACAACCAAGGTTATCAATTTCATCACAGAAGGTTCATAATTCCTTTAACACATTATTTATAATTTATCCATATTCATTTGGCCCATTGCCCTAGTTGAATACATTAACAACATATGACTAGACAACTCTCGTAGACATTTTCATAAACACCTTGGGTGCATGCCTTCAACAAGGCCATTTTCATGGTATATATTATCAAGATTAGGGTTACTAAATACCCTAATGTTAATAAACATAAAAAAAAGCACCCACACATGTAATTCATCATCAATATAACATGTAAACATAATTCTAAGCAAAATTCAACATCATACATCATTAGGCTACAAAACCCTTTTCATTTGATTTCAAAACCACCATGTACACTTACTAATCAAAGTGTGAAATACATGGGTTTATATATATTTAAAGAGGGTAAGATATCCATGCCTTAAACAAGATGACACACCAAATATCTCAGCACCTTCTTTCCACTAGATGAGCTCCCTACAAACCCTAGCCTTCAATCTTTCTCCATGAAGCTTTTAGAGTGTTTAAGAGTGTTTGAGTCTTTTAGAATGATAGCTTAGGAATATAAAAGCCTTATATAGTGTGAGGTATTAGGGTTTTAGTCAAGGGAAATGACCATAAGGTCCCTTAGTTAAAATTTGAAAAGTGCCCTCGTATAGGGGTACGACTTCCCCATGGACTCCCTTAGCAATCGTACCCTAGGTTATGAGTGGTACCCTAAATCGTACCCTAGGATTCTCCTAGTTCAACCATATTATTGTGGCTATGATTTGACTCCCTTGAGTTGTAACCAAAGGGTACAACTTATCCCTAACTCGTATGCTTCACTCGTAACAAAAACATTCCACTTTGTTTGAGGCTTCCCTCTATATGGTTGAGTAGTATACGACTCATATGCATTAGTTACGAACTAGGGGAGGTCATGTAGTATAGGAAATAGTATGATACCCTCAAGTACTAATCAAGGTAAGAAAGGGAGGGCAAGGTGGATACGACTCATGACCAAGGGTACGACTCAAGTATCTTAGTCGTAGCTAACTCAGAGGCACAAATATGAAAAAAAATTTAATGGTTCAAGTCTAGGTGTTTCACGACCCCTTATCGGTGTTTACTTCGATGGGTAATTCTATAATTTCTAGAAGGATCTATAACGGTTGTATGGCATCTATTTTTCATAGAGATATATTGGTAGATCTAACAAAGTTTGACGTAGTAGATTTTTATGTGATCTTAGGGATGGACTGGTATCATTCTTGATATGCGTCTTTGGATTGGAGGACCTAAAAGGTGAGTTTCCAATTCCCTAATGAACCAATAATTGAATGTGAGGGGAATTTCTTAGTGCCTAAAGAGAAGTTTATTTCTTATCTTAGAGCTTGGAAGTTGATTTTAAAAGGGTGTCTATATCATCTAGTTTAGGTTAAGGATTCTGACTATGAAAGTCCTTCTTTGCAATTTGTCCCCGTGATTAGTGAGTTTTTTGAAGTGTTTCTCGATGATCTTCCTGGATTGCCTCCTAACAGGAAAATAGATTTTGGGATTTATCTTTCACTGGATACCTATCATATTTCTATTCCTCCTTATAGAATGGCTTCGGTTGAATTTAAGGAGCTAATGGAGTAGTTAAAAGATCTTCTTAATAAGGGTTTCATCCATCCTAGAATTTCTCTGTGGGATGCCCCGATGAGTTTTATGCATAATAAAGATGGGTCCCTTCAAATATGTATAGACTATAGGTAGTTGGATAAGATTACAGTGAAGAATAAGTATACCTTTCCTAAGATTGATGATATTTTTTACCAGCTCCAAAGTTCTTGATTCCTCTCTAAGATTAATAGTTGTTTTGGGAATTATCAGTTTAAAATTAAGGAGGGTGATATTCCCAAGACTGCTTTTGGAATCAGTTATGGTTATAAGTTTTTGGTTATATAATTTGGGTTGAATAATGATCCAACTTCTTTTATAGATCTCATGAACCGGGTATTTAGGTAGTTTCTGGATCTTCTTATGATAGTCTTCATTGATGATATCTTGGTGTATTCTAAGAATGAGGAAGACCATACCAATCATCTTCAATTTATGTTGTAAGTTCCTATGGATCAGAGGTGGTATGTTAAATTTTTTAAGTGTGTGTTCTATATTAATGTTATGACTTTTCTTGGGTATGTTATTTCTAGTGAGAGATCAAGATGGATCCACAGAAGATTGAAGCAGTTAAGAAATAGCCTAGACTCACGACTACAACCGACATTAGGAGTTTCTTAGGTTTGGTTGGGTAGTATAGAATATTTGTGGATAGTTTCTCTTCTATTGCTGCTCCATTGACAAAGTTGACTTAAAAGAAAGTGAAATTCTTGTGGTCCGGTGCTTGTAAAAGTCGTTTTGAGAAGTTGAAGGATAAGTTGACTTTTGCTCCTATTTTGACGTTACCCGAGGGTACTGATGGGTTGGTTGTACATTGTGATATATCTCAAGTGGAACTGGGTTGTGTTTTGATGAGCATAGTAAGGTTGTATCCTATGCTTCTAGGCACTTAAGTATTATGAGAGTAACTACCCATCTCACGACTTAGAGTTAGTGGTTATGGTCTTCACTTTTAAGATTTGGCACCTCTATCAATATGGGGTGCATGTGGATATCTATTCAGATCATAAAAGCATGCAATATGTGTTCACTCTGAAGAAATTGAATCTTAGGAAGATGCAGTGGTTTGAATTGCTTAAGTATTATGACTTGAGTCTTCACTACCATCTAGGTTAAGATAATATGGTTGTTAATACTCTTAGCATGTTTTCTATAGGAAGCTTATCTCATGTTGATAAGGAGACAAAAGGATTCACAGACTAGTAACTTGGGAGTTTGTCTTTTGGTCTTTGGGGATGGAAGAGTAATTGTCCAAGAAGTGGTTAAATCATCTCCTAGTTCTGAGTTAAAGAACAAGCAGGCTATGCATCCCATACTTATAAAGATTAAGGATAAAGCGGGTTAGCAAAAGAATATGGCTTTTGAGATTGGGGGAGATGGCATCTTTAGGTATTTATGTATATTATGTGTTCCTGACGTTGATGGGCTATAAGAAAGGATTTTGAATAAGACTCGTGAGTCTAGAAATAAATTTACTCTCAGTTCAATAAGTATTTACCAAGACTTGAAGGATATCTATTGGTGGAATAATATAAAGAAAGATGTGGCGAATTTTGTGGCTAAGTGTATGGTCTATCATCAAGTTAAGGTTGAGCACTTGATGCCTGGTGGCATGTCTCAATAGATATAGTTTCACATGTGGAAGTGGGAGATTATTAATGCTGATTTCATTATGGGTCTTCCAAGGTCTCGCAATTAGTATGACTTAATTTCGGTCATTGTGGATAGAATGACCAAGTTTGCTTAGTTTTTTCCAGTAAGGACTAACTACTTCGGAGAGAACTATGCCAAGTTGTTCATTGAGGAGATTATGAAGTGGCATGGTATGCTAGTGTCCATTTTAGATTGAGGTAGACAACTTTTTTCTCATTTCTGGCATTTTTTCAGAAATGTTTGGGTACTCAGGTGAACCATAACACCATTTTTAACCCTCAGACAGATGTGAAAGTGAAGTGTACAATTCAAACTTTGGAGGATATGTTAATGGCCTATCTAATTAATTATAAGAGAAGTTGGGTTGATCATTTACCTCTTATTCAATTTGCTTACAATTAAAGCTATTATTTTAGCATTCAGATGTCCCCTTTTGAGGCACTCTATGGTAGAAAGTGTAGGTATCATATTGGATGGTTTGAGGTTGGGGATACCACATCGTTTGGCCCTGACTTGGTTCACTAACACATGGAGAAGGTGAAGGTGATTAGAGAAATTTATAAGACTACTCAGAGTCGCCAAAAGTTTTATGCAGATGTGAGGTGAAGGGAGTTGAAATTCTATATTAGTAACTAGGTGTTCTTGAAAGTATCTCCCATGAAGAGAGTGATGGCGTTTAGGAAGAAGGGGAGTGTTTCTTATGAGTTAGATTTGCCTGCGAGTTTTGGCTTTATTCATCCTGTGTTCTATGAATCAATGTTGAAGAAGTGTGTGGGTAATCCTTTATTGATTATTCCTATGGAGGATGTTGCTATTTTGGATTCCTTGTCTTATGAGGAATCCCTAGTGGAGATATTGGACAGGCAAGTCCATCAATTAAAAACTAAGAATGTGGCTTTGGTGAAGGTTCTTTAGAGGAACCAAAAGGTGGAAGAAGACAAATGGGAAGCTGAAGAAGATATGAAGGACAAGTATCCGTTCTTATTCCACACATTAGATAGAAATGCTGGAAGTATGATTTTCATTCTCCTTTTTGTGGTATTTTAAAGTTTTCATTTGGTTGTGTGTGTATTCTTTCTTATTTTTGTGCCAAGGGGTTTTGTAACTCCTCATTTAGGGATGAATGATCCTAAGAGGGGAGGTAATATAATACCCTAGGTTATGGACTCTGAAATTTTTGAAGCAAAATTGAGCACTGCCCAGCAATGACTCAAGTGATGGGTCATTACCACTCGTCACAAGTCATATGGTGCCATTATTGCCTAACTAGTAAGGCTGTCCAAGGTCACTGTCATGATCAGGAGTTGTAGGGTAAGGTCATAAGTTATGGTGAAGGGACTTGTGACCTTAACAGTGAATGTTCCTAAAGTTTCTACTCAGGCCACGAGTCCAAGAAAAGACCCGTGAATGGTCATCACGAGTCGTTACCTGGTCCATAATGACTGCGAGCTATTTTCCTGCATGTTTTTTATTAATGGCATTTCAGTCTTCTTCCTCCCTTTACAATTTACCCATGAATTAAAACACTCCAAGGATCCCTTTTTCATCATTTACCAAATCACAAACATCATTATCTCTTGTCAAACTTCCAAGCAAGAGAAATTAGGGTTTTCAAGGGATAAATCATCCAAGCATCAAAACTCCTAATTTTTCTTCAAATTTTTTGGTGTTCAGGAACGTCTCTCCTCCCTAACTTGATTTTTGTATAAGCACATATGTTCAATCATTGTGCTGGTGAATATAATTGTGGGTATGTAATTGGGTCAAGGATTTTAGATTGTTTACTATTGGAATTGCTTCCCCATGTTTTGAATATGATATTCATGCTTTAAATTGTGTTTTCTGAATTGAATGGGTGCATGGTTATAAGAATTTAAAATGGGGAACATGGGTTTCCCCAATTTTTTGGATTTTGGCTTGACAATGGAAATATCCTCAACCTACCTTCATGAACTCTGGTTTAAAATATGGAATTTGCATGATTTAACTCAGTTTTGAAACTATTGCATTATATTAATATACAAATGGATTAAAATAGATGTGAAATGACTTGGTGTCCATCGTTTGGTAGTAAAATAGAACTTGAGAATCAGTTGCTTTAATTGGATTGGAATAGCATAATTAGACTTAGCTTGCAAGCACAATTTGTATAACGATACAAATAATAAATGCCTTAATAAATGACTAATAGGTTAATGGATAGGATTAAATGCAAATGTTTTAATTTGGGCTTAAAGGGGGTTATATAGCTCGCCGCCAAGGTGGAGGTCTCGGAGAGACCAATACTGGAAACCTCATTTGCTGACCTGGGGTCTTTAAGACCGGGTGCATAGTTCAAAAATTATATACTTTTTGGATGGTCTGAGCCTTGGTGTCTCTGGCCCTCCCTCGAATTTCCACGGTTCCAATGGCTAAAAATATATTGGGGGACTTTCAGTAAGGGGGATGTATCCAGATAGCCCATGGGTGCCCTTAGGACGGATAGAGCTACACAGTCCTGGTTAATGATCTTAAACTCTCATGTTCATGACCCTTTAGCTTATTCCAGTATCCTATATAAATATATGTATAAATATGTACATATGGTTTGATTATTTTTGGAAATGACATTATTTTATTACTTTCCCTGAGTTACATTCCAGTGTTTATCCCATTGACTGTCCTAGGACTCTACATCATATCATGATGTAGGGACGAAAGACTTTCTTGTTACCCCTGTACAGCGTTAGGTGGTGTAGTTGTCTGTTGAGTTGATGTGAATTGGTGAGTCTCCATCTTCCAAAAAGTTTTACCCTTTTATTAGGTTTCCTTTTAGATTTTGGGAATTGAAGAATTCTATTTTCAAGGTCTGGGGCATGTCCCATCCTATTATTTTCTTATTTACTAGATGGATCCAATATAAAATTATAGATAATCAACTGTGCTATGGAGAGGGTACTATGTCGGTATGGTAAGTAGATCCTAGGTTTTACCTAGAGGTTATGACTAGTTAGGAAAAAATAAGATCCTTACAATATGTGTACATATGAGTGATTCTTGTGAGTATTGATATGGTATATAATGACACCGCTGGGATACATAAAACTACAGAGTTGTAAGAATAGTGTGGGCATAATTCCATGTTTTTATGTGATAGCATTATATTTGTTGAGTTATAATGAATTGTCACATCTGTTTGGCTGACTTTTATGTCCTTATTTGTTAATTTTGATGTGTCTGTGATTGGGTGATTCATCTGGTTAATGAAATTGATTATTTATGTGTTGATGTGTCTATCTAAATGTCTTATAGATTCATAAGATATACTTTCTACTATATTGAGTTTGCTTATCATCCCTCCGAGTACATAATGTTTGTACTGAACTACTCCTACATTTTTTTTTGAGTGAAGACTATGTTCTAGAAACTTTGATGTAACCTTGTATTTAGTACTATTCGGTAACCAATGCAAGGGCGAGCTACTCCCATTCAGCTTTCTATGGATCTTCTTAGTTAAAAATGTCTTTTTTTGGATAATTTTTTATTTATGGGAAATTTTAGAGTCCTTTAGGCATTCTTTCTAAGCATTCATTGTACGATGTCTTTCAGATCTTCGGGATGTAATATCTAGACTTCTATCTTTTATTAACTTAGTTTTGAGATTTTTATAATCATGTCTTGCTAATTGTCTTATTTTTTTCAATTGAATTATTTAAGGGTTAGATGGCAATGTATGGTTTGCCCATTGAAGGGTTAGCATGGGTGACACTATGTCTATTTTGGTCATGAAAAAGTTAGTATCAAAGCTAGGTTTATTGATCTAGGCATACAAGGATGTGTCTAGTAAAGTCTTGTGGAACAGTACAGAGACATCTGTAGTTTATTTCGAGTGGCTACAAGACATTGGAAAAACTCAATTCTTTCCCTCGTTCTATTACTTGATTCTAATTGGTATTTGGTATCTAACCTCGTTCTTTGTTTTCTCTCATATATGGTAAGGACACATATAGTAGAGGTGATAACATAGGAAGTCGTGCTGGTTGCTAAGGTCACGACTCATGGTAAAGGATATACTAAAGGGGATGGTAAAGGAAGGTGAGGTGGAGCAGCACTTTCTCTCACAGATGGTAAGGACACATGTAGTAGAGGTAATAACATAGGAAGTCGTGCTAGTTGCTAAGGTCACGGCTCATGGTAAAGGACATGCTAGAGGAGATGGTAAAGGAAGGTGAGGTGGAGCATCTCCCGCCAAGGGTTGGTCTTAGGCTATTGGAAAGGATCATGCTAGGACAGATACTTTCTTCCCCCATCTAGAGAATCACAATAGGGTAATAGTAAAGGAGGCGTCAACACCAATTTAGTAAGGTGTCATGTCTTCTCCAAGCCCTTCTAAGGTGATACAGTAGGTTTATGCTTTACTAAGCATTTTAGTTAGGACTGGGCAGCACCCACAGCTACTATAGGTCAATATCTAAGATTTCAACATGCTATTGTCATGGGTCTAAAGATTGATGAGGCTTCTAAAATAGGGATCTTTCCAAGGTAATGGGTAGGACAGTGATGATTCAAGAAGATCGTGTTTATTTTAGAGTTTCACTACGATGGAGCCTCCAGTTTTCTATGGTACCGAGACTAAGGATGATTTTGAGTTTATTATTGATTTTCATGAAAGGCTTCATAAAATAGAGGCAGTAGAGCTATATGGCATGGAGTTTGTTACTTTTTAGTTGCATGAGGATGCAAATTAATGGTGAAGATATTTATGGAGTGTAGACCAGTTAGGTTGCCAGCATTGAATTGCGCATATTTTTACTTCATATTCTTAAAAAAGTACATTCTAAGTACTTTGTGTGATAAAAGGTTGGATGATTGTGCTACCATTTAACAAGGTAGTTCTTCTATTGCAGCCTATGAGTCCCTACTTCACACACTCGCTAGGTATTCATTGTAGATATTTTATTCAAAAAAGAAAAGTATTTATTGGTTTGTCAAGTGATTGAAGGTGGGACTTCAGATGGAGTCTTCTAGTAAGGCATTTTAGGAAGTAGTTGTCTACATTGTCTACATTATAAAGGTGAAAGGGTTGAAACATGATTGCTTAGCGAAGTATGCAAAAAAAAGCCCAAAAGGGTGGTATCTACAGTGGATCGTTCACTAAGGCTTGATTTCTTAAGGGTATTTTGGGCTTCCCATTAAGTCAGCCATGCAAGTTTAGATGGGGGTCTATCAAGGGCCAGCCAACCTTCGTTAGATTATACTAGAATACTAGATATACTACTTCTTTGGCTTCAGCTCAAAGGCCTACTTTAGATACAGCATGTTATGAGTGTGGTGAGGTTTATCACATTCAATGATGGTGTCCTAAATTTAGATAGGATGGTTAGGCATCTCAACAATAGGCTCCCTAAACTCCAGCTCAAGTAGAAAGAAGAGATAGAACACAAGGTATAGATCTTTCTCAGGGTGGTCATGCTAGGCACGCAGTAGCTAGAGGAGCCACCCAGCCTAATCGAAGTGATGTATATATTGGTAGAGGTGGTACTTAACCCAATTGGGTGTGATGAGTGATGATTTTACAACTCATTCTCACTAAACATTTATGCACATTACCTTGTTTTAAATGAATAAATGAGACATATTGGTGATAAAATGCACTAATATCTACTCTTTGCAGGCATAGAGTCTTGGAGATCAAAAGATGTGGATTAGATCTTGACAGTGCTCACTCAAGTGTACGTGGTCTTATCAAGTAATATAGTGTCTTCAAGGAAGCCCAAGTATCGATCTCACAGGGACTTGCGTTCGCCGCCTATCTAATTCTAGTCTAACTAATTGAGAAAAAATAAACAAGAAGAGAGTTTGTAATTTTTGTAAATTAAAAATAAAATAAATAATGCGAAAATTAAATTCTTGGAACAATCAATGGAAGAAAACCCAGGATTAAAGAACTTCGAACAATCATACTATGTTGTTGAAATTAATTCATCAACTTGCTTATCTTAGTTGTTGATTCGTAAGGTTGATGTCTTGATCATGGTTTTCCAACCTATAATATTTTACCTAATTTGTACATTACAACTATATCGTTAAGAGGGGATGTAATAATCCAGTTAAGTTAATTAAATCTATCATCATTCATATGAATCAAGTAAGGCATCTAAGTACATCCCTGTCCTAAACGCTAAGTTTAATTCTGTATTTTATAAAAGAATAAAAACCCAAACTTTATTTATTCCCAAGTTCTATCTCCCTATTCCCTCTCCCGAGATCAAAAGGTTGACAATATATGTATTTAATGGGTGATCAATCCATAAAATAATTAAAACAAGAAAAAACAAACAACCAAATATGATAAGCAAAATTAATGAATTTAATCCAAAACAATAGTAATCGTGTTCTTGGCTTTAACCACGGAAAGAGTGTTTAGCCTTGAATGGAAATATTCATCATCCAATCCCTTGGAATGATGATACAAACCATCAAACAAAACTAAATTAAAGAATGATAAAATCTAAAAAGAAGTTGTGGTAGCCTCCAATGATGTCCCAAGTGATCTAGGATGTTCCAAGATGTCCCAAGATGATTAAAATATTTTTTAGGACGTTATATTTATAGTAGACAAGTTATAAACCAAGTTGTATTAGGTTTACATGCTGTTTTCCTTCAGCTGGGAGAAATTTTCCCGATTTTGGTGCTCCCTGCGTCGCGCTGACATGCTAATTCACAATTGTCAAAAAATCTGTCAAATTCCAGTAGCTAGTCGCAATTTCAAAGCGTCGCGGATCCTCCTTAATCCCCATCATAGACTACCCACGCCTATGGGTAGAAACTTTGGGCCTATTCTGAATATAGTGATGTTTTGAAGTCATCCATTGGACTCTCCTACATTCTACAAGCGCTCAATACACTACAGGGGTCAAAATTACGTCCAGCTTGTGTCTTGTGCTTTCGTTGAGCCATTCCGAGCCTTCTTGAGTTGTTTCCACTTGATTTTAATATTGTATATCCTTCATATATCATCATAATTCATTAACCAAGAATCCTATAGCATTGATCATATCAATTAAGAGCTTAAAATAACACAACATCCTCATCGATCAACTAAAAACACGAGCTAAGCATAGGCTAAATTCACATTGAGCTTTAACACATTGTTTTGACTCTTTTCTTGATCCAATTGACCCTTAAACATTATAACTAATTTGTTTTACATATAAATATATAATAACAACCTTATTAACTCATTAAAACACTTTAGAACCCAATACAATAGAATATAAAAACACCTAGGTCAAGCTAGTTACACTAGTTTTCTCAGTGGACTTCTAAATGCTCAAATTGGATCAAAACTCATGTGAAATCACCATTAAACAGATACTTGGACACATAAATGATCATTTATATCATTATCAACACATATAGCATAAAAATAATCCTCAAAACAAGGCTAAAAAGGCTAGAATAGTAACGCTAGAATGCATAAATTCACCCAACATCACCACCCCACACTTAAAGCCTTGTTCGTCCTTGAACAACTCTTAACTATAAACACCATGAGCTGAAGAGACTCCACACTTCTACTACATGCAATACACTTAATCTAGAACTATAATGATTACATGGAATTCAAGTTTAGAACCCTATGCCTGTTATACATAATTGAAAGCTCAAGAATACTACTTCAAAACATCCTAACCTCAAAAATGGACTCCTCAAGTAGCAAAGTCATGCATATCGTTCAATCAAGGACATCATAACTCCTTAAGTAACAAACTCATGCATATCGTTTAATCAAGGACATCATACAAATCACCCACATTCATCAAACATGTGCCCCTCACAACAAGAGAGTTACCCATAATCACTCAAAATAATGCAATTTATAATGTAATGGGTACAAGAATCAAATTACGCTGACTCTCACAAAGAATTCACAAGTTAAACATAATGAACCATAGTCTTTCCCTTAGCATAATGCTCCACTAATATTGGAATGATGAACTTAGGATCGATTAGGACTTTTTCGGGTTGAAATGTAGGCCAAGGCAGGGTAGGAACTATTTTGGCCAAGAATAGTGACTAACCTCTCTAAGCGCTTTAATAAACTTCATTATACATTTAAAACCAATCTCCAACAACAAAATTACACCACATTTGTCTACCTATATCTTTTATTTTTTCCCCTATCTCTTTTAAGAATTTTCACAAACACTTGGTGGATACATAGTTTACTAACACATGAATTATTTTCTCTTTTTTTCACAATCATGGCAATATTTTTTGCATAAATTATATCACAACCATCCACCACACATCAATTAAACAACAATAACTATTACCTTGGGGCATCACTTTGACCTTTTTCTTCTTAAATTTCTCAAACTCAGTACTAAATTATTATTTTTTCAGTTAAAGCACTTAGGAGCTTTTTTTGGATCAATCTGTGATTTATCAAAGAAGGGATTAGGCTACTTATGAGGTTGCCAAAGAAAAAGATAAAGGCTCAATGGGTTTAACTAGGATAATTCATAAAGGTAGGTAAAATATAAGGTATAAAACAAGGCTATAAAGTAAATGCCTAAATCATCTCCTAAATCCACATTCTTTATTTCGCTTCACACACACACCGGGCAAGTTCTAGACATCATATGCAACAAGGAATATACAAAAAACTTACACACACATGGCACATGCTCAACTCAATAGGATCATCATAGACTCCCAACCAAATAATAGCATAAATTTAAAATTAAGCCAACAAAACTAGAGTCACAAACTTGAGCCTAAGAGTCTCAAAAATAGCAATTCACTTATTTAACATGCTTTTTCAAATAAACCCAATTGCATCATGTAATCAAAAATAGCACCAACAAGAATATCTCACTTATTCTTAACATAAATTTTTGTTTTTGAATTGAGCCAAAATTTGGAAATTTCCCCACCCCACACTTAAAAATCTACTTTGTCCCCAAAGTAAATTTAAAAGTAAAAGATAGAAATACTCCCTGAGGCCTCTAGGCCTAGCTAGTAGCATCTTCACACATAAAATATATCCATGGGACCCTACACTCAATTTTTTCCATGCTTCAAGCTTAAGTTTATGGTACTCAGACTTTTCACTAACCTGGACTCAACCAAAAACAAAAACCATGAGAAATAAAAACTAAAAATTAAAAAGAAAACATACCTAATTAACTTGGGTTGCCTCTCAAGAATTTCCTAATTTAGTGTCGCGGCACGACCCAATCAACTTTTTTCTCCACCTTGAGGATATAAATTTCATCCCCAACATTGCATCCATCTTTTTGCCTCGATCATATAAAGGTGGTACAGAGATTAATGAACTGAGTACGGGATGATGCATGATAAACCACTTGTCCTTGAAGTGAGGTGTGTTTTTTTGTTGCTTTTCTGGTATAAAATCAAGAATATAGGATTATTGTTCCTCATCTTCACACTCTTCCACTATTTTAGATGATTCCACAGATAAGACATCATCTAAACATAATGTAGAAAAGTGTTTCGAATGAGGCCCAAAAAATCCTAGTTCATAATTTACACAGTCTGCTACACACTCACTTTTATTCACCTCCTCAATTTCAGTCTCAAGATTAAGATAACAATCGAGTGGCTGCAATTCTTGTGTTTGCTCCACATATTGGCTAATATCCTCCACATATATTTCTTTGCTTAGCCACTATAGACATGGTGGAAGTGGCTCCATCATATATTCCATAATATCTATTTTTGAGTACTCAGACTTCCTCAAATTATCCGTACCATATTGTGAAGGCTCCATCCACGCACTTTCATAAAAATTTGGACAATAAGGCACAAGGTGGTGTCCTCCACAAAAACAACAAGAATTGCCATCACTTGAAAACCATCTATCCCAGGCTGACATCTAGAGAAGAGTGTGAGAAAAATAGAAATAAAAGAAAATAAAAAAAAACTAAAAAAAACTATTAACGACTCAATATAGAAAAACTAAAAATAAGATAGGTGCCTAATAACAAGTCCCCGGCAACGGCGCCAATAACTTGACAGCGCCCAAGCGTACACGCAAATCTACGTGGTCTTATCAAGTAATATAGTGGCTTCAAGGAAGCCCAAGTATCGATCTCACAGGGACTTGCGTTCGCCGCTTATCTAATTCTAGTCTAACTAATTGAGAAAAAATAAACAAGAAGAGAGTTTGTAATTTTTGTAAATTAAAAATAAAATAAATAATGCGAAAATTAAATTCTTGGAACAATCAATGGAAGAAAACCAAGGGTAAACGCACTTCGAACAATCATACTGTGTTATTGAAATTAATTCGTCAACTTGCTTAACTTGGTTGTTTATTCGTAGGGCTGATGGCATGACCATGGTTTTCCAACCTACAATATTTTACCTAATTTGGACATTACAACTACATCGTTGAGCGGGTATGTAATAATCCAATTAAGTTAATTAAATCTATCATCCTTCATATGAATCAAGTAAAGCATCTAAGTACATCCCTATCCTAGATGGTAAGTTTAATTCTTTATTTTATAAAATAATAAAAATCCAAAATTTATTTATTCCCATGTTCTATCTCCCTATTCCCTTTCCCGAGATCAAAAGGTCGACAATATATGTATTTTATGGGTGATCAATGCCTAAAATAATCAAAACAAGAATAAACAAACAACCAAATATGATAAGAAAAATTAATGAGTTTAATCCAAAACAATAGTAATCATGTTCTTGGCTTTAACTCCAGAAAGAGGGTTTAGCCTTAAATGGAAATATTCATCATCCAATCCCTTGGAATGATGATACAAACCATAAAAAAATTAAATTAAAGAATGATAAAATCTAAAAAGAAGTTGTGGTATCCTCCAATGATGTCCTAAGTGATCTAGGATGTTCCAAGATGTCCCAAGATGATTAAAACGTTTTTTGGGAGGTTATATTTATAGTAGACAAGTTATAAACCAAGTTGGATTAGGATTACACGCTGTTTTCCTTCAGCTGGGTAAAATTTTCCCAATTTTGGTGCTCCCCGCATCACACTGACATGCTAATTCACAATTTTCAAAAAATCTGTCAAATTCCAGTAGCTAGTCGTGATTTCAACACATCGCGGATCCTCCTTAATCCCCATTATAAACTACACACGCCTATGAGTAGAAAATTTGGGCCTATTATAAATCTAGTGATATTTTGAACGCATCCATTGGTATCTCCTACATTCTACACGCACTCAATACATTACAGGGGTCAAAATTGCATCCAGCTTGTATCCTGTGCTTTCGTTGAGCCATTCCGAGCCTTCTTGAGTTGTTTCCACTTGATTTGAAGTTTTTATATCCTTCATATATCATCATAATTCATTAAACAAGCATCCTAAATCATTTAAAACATAAATTAAGAGCTCAAAACAATACAACATCCTCATCGATGAACTAACAACACGAGCTAAGCATAGGCTAAATTCACATTAAGCTTTAACTCATTGTTTTGACTCTTTTCTTGCTCCAATTGACCCTTGAACATTATAACTAAGTTTTTTTACATATAAATATATAATAATAACCTTATTAACTCATTAAAATACATTAGAACCCAACACAAGAGACTAGTAAAACACCTAGCTCAATCTAGTTACACTAGTTTTCTCGGTTAACTTCTATATGCTCAAAATGGATCAAAACTCATGTGAAATCACCATTAGACATCATAAACACATACTTGGACACATAAATGCTCATTTATATCATTATCAATACGTATAGCATAAAAATTATCCTCAAAATAAGGCTAATAAGGATAGAATTGTAACGCTAGAATGCATAAATTCACCCAACATCAGAGATGGAAACGATCAAAAGGGAGCAAGAAAAGTGCAGCTGAAGACTTGGAGCATAAAGGCCTCAGGTACTGCGGTCGCGGTCTACTGACCGCGATTGCGGAAGTCAAGCAAAAGCCATCAACCGCGATCGCGAAAGTTACCCGTGGTTGCATAACCGCGCTCTCAGCTAGAACTACGCGGTCATGGCTTGGTGGAAGAAATATCCCAAGGTAAAAACTGGAAATGCACGTGTCTAATCCCAATTTGGACAAAATGATTCTAACCCTAGCATGATGAAACACATTTCATCTTCCCCAATTTTTAGGTTATCTCTAGAATTTACAGCCTCTATTTTTTGGAGAAGAAAATATTGTATAATTTTTGGGTAAAGAATACATTGGAGACTTTCTAAGCGGAAGATTATCTCACTTTAATTATTGATTTGTAGGAGTGCTAAGTTTGAAGTAACATTCACTTAAGCTTCAATAAATCACCTCAATGGAGATTATGTGTATATCTATGCTTATTTATCTTATATATAGCAAGATATCCCTCTTAGGGTTATGTGTGAATAGGGATTAAAGTATGGGTGGGCTGTTATTAATTAGCTTTTATTTAGTAGTTCATGTTTATGGGTTTTATCATTTCTATGCTAACTTGGTTGGGGTTTGATGGGTGAAAGCCCCAAATACCCACATGGGTATGATGAGTGAAAGCTCCATGCTCTAGAAAACCCAAATCCATCTTCGAAAGAAGGGTTTTGGGTGAAGTTTAGGAATCCATATAATCCTTGAAAGAGGGACGTGGAGACTAAAGAAGTGATAGACAATTATGTGTGTAGTTTGCTAAATTCTAACTATCTTAGACATAAAGGTGAATATGAGGTTGAATATACCATGGGTTTCATCCTAGAAATAGGGATTCCTAGTTTGAGGTTGTGGTTACCAAATGGTGAACACACCTATTAGGTATTTGAAAGAATCAATGGGTGAAAGTTTGGTGATTTGTTGAAAGACTAGCATCAAAATCAATAACTAAACCTACCCATATTTGACTTACTAAATTGATGTTGATTGCTAAAACCCACATATCACTCCCTTAGTAGTGCATAATCCCAAGATCCATGCTTACCTGTTAAAACGCTAATTATTTGTAGCCCCAAATTTATACTAGAAAAAAAAAGCATTAGTGTAGATACATATCTCCCCCATTTGTATCTTCTTGTAACATTGGTTTAGATTTAACTTGTATCTATTATTTCGAAGTAACTCAATTTCCATTCACATTGTTCCTAGTTGACTCGACCCCAACTCCAAAGTTGGGTAAATATATTGACGACGACTTCCTTGCACTTAAATTGATGTGTAAGTTGAGCGTTATCAGGTTGGTCGACAAGTAGATAGTTGGACTTATTTTTATGCTTTCCCAAGTAGACCCAAGGCAGAGGCATCTGATGTAGAGATTACAAGTACTATTTTAGTCTGTGACCTGATGGCTATAGCCTTCTTTGATACTAGTTCTACATTACTTACATGTCTACCTATTTTCTTGGTCATTGGATATGATATGTGAATTTCTTGATGTCCATGTCCATATTTCCACCCTTTTTAGTGATTCTGTGATTGTAAATTGAGTCTACTAGTCCTTTCTTGTTACATTCATAGGGTATAAAATATAGGTATACTAAGTAATTCTGGCATGATTAACTTTTTTGTTATTATATCCCTTATTTATGCTAAGAAGTTGATAGAGATAGAGTGTTTTCCAATCTTAGTTCAACTTTGGGACACTATTGTAGAGGTTTCACTTATTAGGTCAGTTCAAATAATCTGTGAGTTCCTTGAGGTATTTCCCATAGATTTTTTGCCATGCTACCAGACCATGATATCGATTTTTGCATTTATTTAGAGTATGATACTCACTTATTTCTGTTCCTACATATAGGATAGCACCGATTGAGTTGAGAAAGTTGAAAGATTAGTTGAAGAGCCTTCCCAGTATGGAGTTTATTAGTGACTGCTCTTATGGTGTTTATGAAGAAGAAAGATGGGAGTATGTGTATGTGTAGTAACTATCGTTAACTGAACAAGATCACTATCTAGAATAAATATCCTTTTCCCCCATATAGATTTGTTTGACCAGCCTTAGGGTGTGTCAATCTTATTTAAGTAACTTAAGGTCTGAATATCATCAATTGAAGATTCAAGAAAAACATATTCCTAAGACTATTTTTTAGACTAGGTATGGGCATTATAAATTTTTGGTGATGCCTTTTAGACTTACTAATGCCCCAATTACTTTTATGAGTTTGATGAATGGAATTTTCAAGACCTATTTGGATTCTTTTTAATTATGTTTATTGATGACATTATGGTGTATTGGAATGGTAAGTAAGATCATAAAACCACTTGAGAGTTGTCTCGGGGTTTTTGAAAGAGAAGCAATTGTATGTTAAATCTAGTAAGTGTAAGTTTCGACTAAATTTTGTGTCCTTTGTGGGGCATATGATTTCATAGGAGGGATTATGGTCAATACACAAAAAATAGAGGCAGTTACTAGTTGGTCTAGGCCTATTTCAGTTACTGAGACTTGTAGCTTTCTGGCGTTGGCTAGTTGTTACTGCCGATTCATGAATTGGTTCGCCACTATTGCTTTCTAGGTGACTCATTTGACTCAGAAAGATGTTTCATTTCTCTGATATAATGAGTATGAGGAGAACTTTCAAAATCTCAAAACCTTGTCGACTATAGCTCCTATTGTGTGTGGACGATAAGGACTTTGTTGTTTATCATAATGTCTTACATTTTGGTTTTGGTGTTGTTTTGATGCTAGCTAGATAAGAAAGTCATTGAATATACATCAAGGAAGTTGAATGTACATGAAAGAACTATCATGCGCATGACTTGGAGTTGGAAGCATAGTGTTTTCTCTTAAGATTTAGAGGAACTATCTTTATGATGTCCATCGTGAGGAATTTAGTGATCATCACAGTCCGCAGCATGTATTTCTATAGAGGGATTAAACTTTAGGCAGCGTAGATGGACGGAGATGCTCAAGGACTAAGATGTTAATTGACACGACCCAAAACTAGGCTATGTCGTATGGGCACCTCAAGCACACATGAATGGAAGGTTGCCTCGATAACCCAACCTAATTATCACATCAATCACAAGGGTCGGGTGAATCTCGATCATATAATAAGATAGCGAAAAAAAAAATGCAAGTCATAACTTAAACAAGTCTAACCACTTCATTAAATTCATCAACTAACCAATATACCCAAGTCCACAATCATCCACAATACCTCTATACAAATCAATGTTTAGAATTGTATATGTCGGGACAAGCCCCCGACAATAGACAAACCAAGTCAAAATAAGACTAAGTCTAAAGATAGGGGACCAAGAATGAATGTCATCCGAAGTAAGGAAGCTCACCACTCCAAAGTCTATGCACGAACCACTTTGATCACCTAATCACTGCACGGGAAGAGAAGATGATGCTCCGTCCCCTATATCGTATTGGGACATAGAGTCCAGAGATAGTTAGCGAATGGAGCACTAGCATGTAACCCAAGGATAAGGATAAAACAGCATCATCAATCAACAACAAGTCAATATATCATATTCAACCATATTCATGACCCTAACCATTAATATAGGTATATCACATGCCAAACAAGTAAACGAGTCCTAACAAGATTCTCAAAGCACTCAATCAAGAGACATAAAGTGAAGGACTCTGACCTTGCACACTTAGATTCAAATAATTCTTATTAGGTATGGGACTATAATGACATTCACATATTACTTAGACAAAGGACTTTAAACACATATACACTCATTAACCAAGGGACTCTAACCACCTACACATCCATTTAAGCAAGGGACTCTAACAAACCACGCACCTTCATTTAGGCTAGGGACTCAAAACACATACCCATAAATTAGGCAAAGGACTCTAACCTCATGACGTATTAGATAGGGTACTCTAACCTAAGCCATTTCATTTGGCGAGGCACTTCAACCTCAAGATATCTCATTGTGCAAGGGACTTTAACCGAAAGCGATTTCATTAGGCAGGGGTCTTTAAACTCAATCCCTTTTATTAGACAAGGGACTTTAACCTTCAACCATTATGACTATCATTAGTCGACATTGGAACTCCAACTTTTTTCCCATTCATCAGCATCTATTCAATTAACACTTAAGGACTTTAACTCATCTAGTTAATTAAACATTATACATGACCACATGGTCCTTATTGGAGCCTTTATTACTCAACCATTTCAATAGGCCAATGCCTTGATTTAATTCATCATACAATTCAATTTATGGTCATAAAAACCCTCACAAACTATTCACATTTCACGAGTAATATTATACCACATTCATACCACACTTAAGTTCAGCACACAATTCAAGTTCATTTTCATGTTTAGGGACTTTAACCCCTCATTAACCATCAATCAAAAAGGTTATTAATTTTACGATACATGGCTCATAATACCTTTAAAATAACATTTAAAAACTATTCATACTTATTGGTCCATTTCCCTAGTTCAAAACATCACCAACATAAGACTAAACAATTCACCTAGACATTTTCACAAATACCTTCTGTGCAGCCTTTACCAAGGTCTTTTTCATGGTAGAAATCATCAAGATTATAGTTACTCAAGACTCACTTTTAATAACACATAAAACAAGTACCCACATGTGCAAATCATCATCAATAACATGTATAAACAAAGGTCTAAGAAAAAGTCCACATTATTCATCATTAGGCAACAAAACCCTTTTCATTTGATTTCAAAATCACCATGTACACTTACTAATTCAAGTGTAAAATACATGGGTTTAGAGTTATTTATCAAGGGGAAGATTTATATGCCTTAGACAACTTGATTCACCAAGAATCTTGACTTCACTTTGCCTATTAAAGATCACTCTTGAAACTCTAGCCTCCAATTTTTCACAATTGAGTTTGAGAGAGAGTTTTGGATGTTTAATCCACTAAAAATCTATTTTAGGAGGCCATATACACTTATATAGTGAAGGTACTTAGTGTTTTGGGTGATGGAAATGACCATAAGGCCCTCAGCTAAAAGGTTAAAATTGGCCACGATATTGGGTACAACTCACTTGAGTCAATCGTACCTTAGGGTTTGAGTGGTACCCTAACTCATACCTTAGGCTTCTCCTAGGTCATCTACACTGGTTAGGGTACGAATATACACCTTTGAGACGTATCCAAAGGGTACAACTCATGCACTAACTCGTACACATCACCCGTACCAAAACAATACACTTTTGATCAAGGCATCACTCTATACAATTGGTCTTGGTACAACTCGTACCTTAAGGTACGATTGGTTGGAGGTTCACTCGTACCTAGGATAGTGAGTAACCTTCACCACACTGCCTAGGGTACGAGAGAGGGAGGGAAGGAGGATACAACTCATATCCAAGGGTTACATCTCATGCCCCTAGTCGTACCCACCCTAGTTACCTCAAATGCAGAAACTTCTCTATGGTTCAAAGCCTAGGTGTTACAATTCTCCCCCACTTGGATCATTTGTCCACGAATGACGGGTATGGCAAACATGAACACAAGTTAACACATTATCACAGATTAAACAAACCTTTAAACAAGTTAGAACAAGGCATACAACAAGGAGACAACACACATCATGATCACCATCGATCGACTATCCATTTCATTAACTTTGGGACTCAAACCTATTACTTATCAAAACGCTTACTCATTTCACAACATAGGGACTTTAACCCATCGACTTATCTAAGATACTTGCTTAACTCAAAGACTAGGGACTCGAACCCATCATCTATCAAATGCATGAATCAACACATAGTACTAGGGACTTAATACCATTTCAATAAGGACACATAATTCCAATGCATTAGGGACTTCAGACCATGGTCTAACAAGATATAAATGAATCCAAAGCTTGGGAACTTTAACCCATTATCTAAACAAGGCATAACTCAATTCAAAAAATTAGGTACATTGACCCATTGTCTATCAAGACATAAATCAAGGTAAGAAGATCAATACGTACCTTTATCACAAGTTCTCAGAACGGGAAACAAATGCGTATAATTAGACTTTATGTCCTCTTCCGCCTCCCAAGTTGCTTCCTTGGACTTTTGGTTCCTCCATAGAACCTTTACCGAAGCCACTTCTTTCATTCGAAACTGGTGAACTTGCCAATCCAACATCCTCACTGGGATTTCCTCATAGGGTAAAGAGTCCGAGATATCAACATCCATCAAGGGAACAACCAATGATGGATCACCCACACATTTCCGCAACATAGAAACATATAAAACAGGGTGAGTGGAGTTCATGCTAGAAGGAAACTCCAACTCATAGGAAACATTTCCAACCCTCCACACAATGAAGTAGGGATTAACATACCAGGGACTAAGCTTTCCCTTTTTACCAAACTGCATCACTCTCTTTATGGGAGACACTTTCAAGAATACCCAATCGCCAATACTAAACTCTAAGTCTTTAAGCCTCACATCTGCATAGGACTTTTGGCAACTTTTAGCAATTTTCAACCAATCACGAATCACCTTCACCTTTTATAAGGGTTGGTGAACTAAATCGGGGCCAAGAAACTTACCTTTGCCAACTTCGTACCATCGAATAGGAGATAGACATCTTATACCATACAATTTCTCAATAGGGGCCATGCCAATGCTAAAATGGTAACTATTATTATAGGTAAACTCAATCAAAGGCAAGTGGTCATACTAACTACCACCATAGTCAATCACACAAGCCCGTAACATATCCTCCAATGTTTTTATGGTCTTCTCCGCTTGCCCATCCATTTGCGGGTGAAAAGCAGTACTAAGGAACACTTTAGTACCCAAACCTTGTTGGAATAACTTCCAAAAGTAAGATGAAAATGGAGGACCACGATCCTAGATAATTGAAATCAGAGCACCGTACAACCTTACGATCTCTGCAAGATACAGTTTAGCATAATCATCCACTGAGTAATTAGTCCTCACAGGCAAAAAGTGAGCGTAATTGGTAATTTTATCAATAATGACCCGAATAGAATCATATTGATTATGATATCGAGGAAGCCCGATAATTAAATTCATATTAATTGCCTCCCACTTCCATTTGGGTAATGGAATCTCTTGATACATGCCCCCGGGCCTCATGTGCTCAACTTTCACTTGTTGGCATGCCATACACTTGGACACATAACTAGCAACATCCTATTTTATATTCCCCCTCCAATAGAACTCCCTAAGGTCATGATACATCTTAGTGGAACCAGGGTGAATAGCATAATGGGATTTATGAGCCTCTTCCATGACCCTTCCCCTCAATCCATGGACGTCGGGAACACATAGTCTACCTTGGTATCTCAAGATACCATCACTATCACTAATTTCATAACTTTGTGTTGGTCCACATTACTCTTGACCTTCATCAAGTCGGAGTCCAATACTTGTTTTCCTTTATTTTAACCATAAGAGACGACTGAGATACCGAATGCACAAATACACCACCATCCTCAGAGTCTAGAAGTCGAACTCAGTGTTTTACCAAATGGTGAATGTCCTTCACCAATTCCTGCTTATCCTTATCCATATAGGCCAAAGTTCACATAGACAATCTACTAAGAGCATCGGTGACTACATTAGCTTCACCAGGGTGGTAATGAAAACTCATCTCATTGTCTATCAATAACTCAAGCCACCTCCTTTTCCATAGGTTCAACTTCTTTTGAGTAAACACGTACTGAAGACTTTAATGATTGGAAAAGATATCAACATGAACCCTATAAAGATAATGTCACCAAATTTTTAACCCAAAAACCACGGCTGACAACTCTAAGTCGTGAGTAGGATAGTTATTCTCATGAACTTTTTATTGCGTAGAAGCATAGACCACCACCCTACCATGTTGCATCAACACACAACCGATACTAATATGAGAAGCATCACAGTACACCATAAATCCATCATTACCTTCGGGCTAGGTCAAAACCACAGCCAAAGTCAATTTATCTTTGAACTTCTCAAAACTACCCTCACACGCATCTGATTACAAGAACTTGACCTTCTTTTGTGTCAACTTGGTCAATGGAGCATCTATAGGCGAGAAACTCTGTACAAAATATTCTATAGTAACTGGATAGACCGAAGAAGCTCTGAATGTTGGTTGGATTCGTAGGTCTAGGCCACTTCTTAACCGTCGCAACCTAATAGGGATCTACCTGATCCCTTCACTAGATATGACATGAAAAAAGAAAAGCTACGGCTTTTAACCAAAACTCACACTTGGAGAACTTGTAACACGGCAAATAGGTAACCAATATAAATCACCTCACTTTTAGAATAGACTAAGATGTCATCAATGAATACAATAACAAAAATGTCCAAGAGCGGATAGAAGTCCTTATTCATCAAATCCATAAATGTCTCTAGGGCATTGGTCAACCCAAATAACATGACGAGAAACTCATAGTGACCATACCATGTTCTAAAAGCAGTCTTAGGGATATCTGCATCCCTAATTTTAAGTTGATGATGACCTGATATAAGATCAATCTTAGAGAAACACTTCTCACTCTGAAGTTGACCAAACAAATCATCTATCTTAGGAAGAGGATATTTATTCTTTACAGCCACTTTGTTCAACTGACGATAACTAATGCACATCCGAATGGAACAATCTTTCTTGTGCACAAACAACACAGGAGAACCCCTAGGAGACACACTAGGACAGATGAAACCTTTATCTAGGGGGTCCTTCAATTACTCTTTAAGCTCCACTGGTGTCACGCCCCAAAATCCCATCGGGCCGGACTGGCACCCGAAGCCGAGAAGGCCCGGGAGAACCCGTTCAAATACCTGTACTTTCACTTACATGTCACCAAAAATTTGGACAGCACTTCGTTGCATATAGAAGAATCTAATTACCTATATCAGCACAACACGCACAAATATATATATATAACACTTGGCCGTCGAGGCCACCACATATACAAATATAACATGACTATATAAACTTCCATGACTTTACCCTTCCTTATGTCTACAAAGCCTCTAGGATATACATGACATAACTAGGGTCGGGACAAACCCCCGCCCACACATGACTCCTGTACAATAACAAAACATAAAGAGCCGACTCGGAAAGCTCCGAAGCAAACTGGAGCTCACCAACAATAGTTGTATGACCTGGCTCCTACTTGTGCGGTGTATAAGCTGAGGTACCTGTGCCTGCAGCATGAAATGCAGGTCCCCCGTGGGGGACGTCAGTACGAAATATGTACTGAGTATGTAAAACTATAGATAATCACATATGATATAGGAGCTCAATAGAAATCAGAAACAAGTGAATAAAGCGTAATAGGAGTGGACCACATTTACTAGAACTTGTGACAACCTGTACATTGCATTTATTCAATCACTTTACCTTCGTTCTTATCGTCTTTGTAATCATTACTGTACTGTACTGTGACCATTAGGCTGCCTCCAGTACATATCAACTGGGCTCGACCCATGCTAGGCTTATGCCCCTGGGATACCACCCATAAACACATAAATAGGGATCGAACCATGCTAGGCTTATGCCCCTGGGATACCACCCGATAAGAGAGAACTTCCATCACTTAGTTCAATTAATCTTTGAGATTGTTATTTCGGTCGCCACCACATTTTTGATACTTTGAAACAATGATACATCAATAGGAGACATATAAATAGACCATCAATGCAATAACAATGAAGTAAGAACTCATTGGCACATCAATGAAGTGTTTTGGAGTCATCAATGCCATAACAATAAAGTAGGAACTTATTGGTATATCAACAATGTGTTTCAGAATCATCAATATCACAACAATAAAATAGGAGCCTTTTGGTATATCAATGAAACATTTTGACACTTTATAGGATGGAAACAACTTCGTTGGTAACGTAGAACAATACATGTTTTGGACAACCTCGGAATCTTACTTGATGGAACATTGGTGTTTTCATGCCAAAGAACATTGTTAGAGTATGCTTTACATACCTCGTCGTAGATTCGGATACCAATTCAACACAACTTCCCGCCTTTACAAATCACTTATCATAAAATGGCCCTTTTGGTTTCGAAGTCCTGTTGGCACAAATAAGGGGTGCTTCTCGAAGCCCTTGAGACGGTGAACACAACTACGGAATCAATTTGGACTTTCTACGGTTGAATCACAAGATAATTGGAGTTGAAATTAGGCTAGGGTTCCTTATTCTTCAATAATTGGATGATGAATGATGGATACTAGACTAATTATATGTATATAATGACCAATTTTCGTCCATGAGGTGATGGAAAATGACCATATTGCCCTTAAAAATTTAAGTAAATCCGAATCTGTCCATGATGGACTGTTTTGATAGGCTAAAGTAAATCGACCATAACTCTTTGCTCCAATATCGGATTTGGGTGAAATTGGTATCGTTGGATAGATAATTCAAAGATATTTCATTTCATATAAAGTAGGACACCCAGTTCGTCCTGTACAAGTAGTTATGATCGTTTGAAGTTGACCCTCAAAAACTGTTTTGATAGGCTGAAGTAAAACGAGTATAACTCCTTACTCAGATGTTGGATTTGGATGAAACTAATTGCATTGGAAAGAAGACTCAAAGATATTTCTTTTGATATGTGGTAGCTCTCCCAGTTAATTATATTAAGGGAGTTATGATCGTTCAAAGTCGACCCAAAAAAACTGGCAGGCCTCAGTAGTTTGTGTGCAGGAAATTTTCCTGCACATTTACTATTCACCATATCCCGACCACCGTTTTATAGTTTCGAACGTGCTCGATTATATCCGAAACTTATCCGTTTTTGGAAATCTTTATATCGTTGGAAAGCTTATTCAATAACCTTCGTATGGAACCATCGACGGGCAAATTCCGGTATAAATAAAATAAAAAATTAATTCCATATAAATAAGACCAATCACGTACTTGAATACGCCAATACATGTACTTAAATACGGGGTGTTACAGCTGGAGCCATTCTATAAGGAGGGATAGAAATTCGACGAGTGTTTGAAACAAGATAAATCCCAAAATCAATTTCCCTATCGGGGGGAATACCCAAAAAATAATCGGGAAACACCTCGAGAAACTCATTAACCATGGGAATGGATTCTAGAGAAGGCCCTTTCAAGTTAGAATCTTTAACTCAGACCAAATGATACAAACACCCCTTTGAAATCAATCTTTGAGATTTAAGATAAGAAACGAATCTCCCCTTAGGCACAAAAGAACCACCTTCCTTTACAACGACCGGTTCATTAGAGAATTTGAGCATGACTCTATGGGTTCGACAATTTATGGAAGCATAACACGAATGCAACCAATCAATCCCTAGAATTACATCAAAATTGACCATATCCAACTTTATCAAGTCTACAAGAGTATCTATACCACCAATAGATACCACACACACCCTATAGACTCTTTCAACAATCACAGAGTATCCTACCTGGGTAGAAATGGAAAATGGAACCGACAGAATCTTGGGACCATAATTAAGATATACAGTTGCATACGGGGTCATATAAGAAAGAATGGACTGTGGATCAAGAAAATAATACACATCATAGGGGATAAGTCTCAACATACCCATGAAAACATTGAGAGATACCTCTGAATCCTGGCGGGTAGCAATAGCATACAAGTGGTTATGGATAGCGTCGATACCATAAATAGAAGCAGAAGAAGATACAACACCCTTTGGTGTATAAGTAGATGGGGTAGAAATACGAGCCCTGTTGGCCCAAGAAGCTGCTAGAGATAGGCACTCACGTTGCATGTGCTCGATCTGACCACAACTAAACCATCTATATATCCCCTTCTCACACTAACCATGATGACTCTGACCATAAAATCTGCAAGGAGGGCAGGGTAGATCCGACTGGCCACTACTAGCCTGGGGTTGGGTACCATATGCCTGGAACCAACCACTGAACTGAGACCGATGATCACCCGACAACTTTAGGTAAGGATAGCAAACACTAGACGATGATAAAGAACTCAAACTCCCCCACTTCTTCCGTGACCACTTTCCACCATATCTACCACTAGGCTCGAAAGAGCTAAACTTCTTTCCTTGTTTTTTATCTTTTCTTCCATTTATTGCATATACACAATAATCCTAGAAATTTCCATACATTCAAACAACAAGGCTATCTTACTCTCAAGAACTAACTCACAGGACAATCCCAGAACAAACTAACGCATCGTAGCTCTCATGTTAGAAACCATCTCGGAGCATACCTTGACAATTGATGGAATTTCAAGGCCTACTTTTGAACCGACATCCTCCCTTGCTTCATGTTCACAAATTCTTTTGCCTTTGCTTACCTCAACTTTTAAGGAAAGAAGTGGTCTAAGAAAGCCTTGGATAAAGCCTCCCATATGGAGGAACTAGAATCTACACCTCTAGACAACTTCCACCCCTCGTACCATTGGTATGATACATCCTTCAATTGGAAGGAAGCAAACTCAATGGGTTTACTCTCCGAAGCATGCATGATTCAAAATATCTTCTATATTTCATCAATGAAGCCTTAAAGATCTTCCTCAACCTTCATACCCATAAACATAGGAGGGATCAACCTCATAAATTGGAAAATTCTTGTCTCCTCAAAGAAAATAGAATTCAGAACACCATGCTTTGATTGAAAGGCTACCAATTGAGTCAAAAAGTAGATAGAGCAATAAAATTTGGCATTGGTATCATCCCCTTGAGGTGACGAAATAGAAGGGTCACTCTCATAGTCGAGGTTAGTGGGGACAAGTGGAAACCCACAAAGATGGTCATATATGGCAGCTGTAGCTCGGGACTGAACTCCAGAAGTTGGATGAGCTCATCTATAGGGCCCTCAGTCGGGGAAAAAGTAGTTTCCTAAGCCTCATATCTCCTTAGAGGCATGATCTGAAAGATAGCAAATGGAAATCAGAGTGATCGAAGACCTTAGACCCTATAGCTAGAGATTGAAACACAAGAAAGGTAAATATTGCCTAAAATGTCTCATAAACCCTCTTTTATAAGTGTGGCATGCTTTACACCCATAAAAGAGACCCTACTTGACAAGACATTGTGGACACCCAACAGACCATAAACCTAGGCTCTGATACCAACTTTAAATAGCCCAAATATAGGCTATTCTTTTGGGCACCTCAATCCCACATGAATTGGATGTCGCCCCGATAAGCCAACCAAATCATCACATCAATCACAAGGGTCGGGTGAATCCCAACCATATAATAAGATAGAAAAAAGAACATAGTAAAAGTCATAACTTTAACATGTCTAAACACTTTATTAAATTCATCAAATAACCAATCTACTCAAGTCCAAAGTTATCTATAACTTTATACAAATCGATGTTTAGAAATATATATATATCGGGACAAGCCCTCGAAAATAGCCAAACCAAGTTAAAATAAGACTAAGTCTAAAGATAGGGGACCAAGAATGAATGTCTTCCAAAGTAAGGATGCTAACCACTCCAAAGTCAATGCACGAACTGCTTCAATCACCTAATCACTACACAAGAAGAGAATATGATGCTCTATCCCCTATGTCGCATGGGAACATAGCATTCGAAGATAGTTAGCGATTGGAGTGCTAGCATGTAACTCAAGGATAAGGATAAAATAGCATCATCAATCAACAACAAGTCAATATATCATATTCAACCATATTCATGACCTTAACCATGAATATAGGTATATCATATGCCAAACAAGTAAACGAGTCCTAACAACATTCTCAAAGCACTCAATCAAGAGACATAAAGCAGAGGACTCCGACCTTGCACACTTAGATTCAAATAATTCTTATTAGATATGGGACTCCAACGACATTCACATATTACATAGATGAAGGACTTTAACCACATATACACTCATTAAGCAAGGGACTCTAACCACATATACATACATTTAAGGAAGGGAATCTAACCAACCATGCACCTTTATTTAGGTTAGGGACTCTAACCACATACTCACACATTAGGTAAGGGACTCTAACCTCATGTCGTATTAGATAGGGGACTCTATCCCAAGACATTTCATTTGGCGAGGCACTTCAACCTCAAGAGATCTCATTGTGCAAAGGACTTTACCCGCAAGTGATTTTATTAGGTAGGGGACTTTAAACTCAATCCCTTTAAACAGGAAAGAGACTTTAACCTCAATCCATTACAACAATCATTAATCTACATTGGGACTCCACCTCTTTATCTATTCATCATCATCTATTTAATTCACACTTAAGGACATTAACCGATTTAGTTAATTCAACACTATACATGACCACATGGTCCTCACGGGAGACTTTGTTTCTCAACTATTTCCAATGCCTTAATTCAATTCATCATACAATTCAATTTTTTATCACCAAGACCCTCACAAACTATTCACATTTCATTCGTAATATTATACAACATTCATACCACACTTTAGTTCAGCACACAATTCAAGTTCATTTTCATGTTTAGGGACTTTAACCCCTCATTAACCATCAGCCAAAAAGGTCATCAATTTTACCATACATGGCTCATAATACCTTTACAATATCATTTAACAATTATTCATACTTATTGAGCCATTTCCCTAGTTCAAAACATCATCAACATTAGATAAGACAATAAACTAGACATTTTCACAAACACCTTGTGTACATGCCTTAACCAAAGCCTTTTCATGGTAGAAATCATCAAGATTAGAGTTACTGAAAAGCACCCACATATGAAAATCATCATCAATAAAATGTACTAACATATTTCAAAGAAAAAGTCCATATTATTCATCATTAGGCAACAAAACCCTTCTTATTTGATTTCAAAATCACCATGTACACTTAATAATTCAAGTGTAAAATACATGGGTTTAGAGTTATTTATCAAGGGGAAAAGTTAAATGCCATAGACAAATTTATTCACCAAGAATCTTGACTTCATTTTGCCTCTTGAAGATCATCCTTGAAACCCTAGCCTCCAATTCTCCACAATTGAGTTTCAAAAAGAGTTTTGGATGTTTGATCCACTCAAACTGTGTATTTTAGGAGTCCATATAAACTTATATAGTCAAGGTACTTAGGGTTTTAGTATATTTAAATGACCATAAGGTCCTCAACTAAAAGTAGAAAATTAGCCACGATGTTGGGTACAACTCACTTGAGTCAATCGTACCCTAAGGTACGAGTGGTACCCTAACTCGTACCCTAGGATTATACTAGGTCACCTATATTGGTTATGGTATGACTACATATATTTGAGTGTTATACTAGGGGTACGACTCATGCACTAACTCATACACATCACCCGTACCAAAACTAGTCTACTTTTGATCAAGGCATCACTTTATACGATTAGTCTTGGTACGACTCGTACCTAAAGTTATGATTGGTTGGAGTATCACTCATACCTATGAAATTTAGTAACCCTTTCTACACTGCTTAGGTCAGGATACGGGGGAAGAAGCATGTGACGCGTATCCAAGGGGTACGACTAATGCCCCTTGTCGTACCCACCCAGTGACCTCAAATGAAGAAATTTCTCCATGGTTCAATGCCTAGGTGTTTCATTAATATCTTATATCATCTAGGTAAGAAAAATATAGTAGATTATACTTTGAGTAGGATGTTTGGAAGTATGAATAGCCTAGCTTTATTGGAGGCTATGAGGTATCTGTTGGTTAGAGAGGTATCTGTTGGTTAGAGAGGTTTATACTCTAGCTAACAATTTAATGTGACTTACGGTGTTCAAAGATGATGGATTGTGAGCTTCTGTGAAGATAAGGACTTTGTTTCTAGTACAAATTAAGGCCAAACAGTATAAGAATGCTAAGTTAAGCAAGATTCATGATAAGTTCTTAGATAGAGAGGCCAAGGAAGTTTCTATTAATGATAAGGGCGTTCAAAAGATCAGGGGTCATAAGTGTTCCCTTGTTGATGATCTGATTCACAAAATCCTTATAGAGGTTTATAGTTTGAGATACTCTATACATCCTAGTGCCACCAATATATATTGTGATCTAAGACAATACTATCGGTATGGTAGGATGAATAGTGAAATTGTTGATTTTGTTTCCCAGCATCCAAATTGTCAGTAGGTAGTTCAACACTAGAGGCCTAGAGGGAAATATAAAAGAATGTCCATTCCTTGATAAAGTTAGAAATAATTGCAATAGATTTTGTGGTTGTCCTTACAAAGACCTTGAGGAATTTTAGTTCGATATTCATAATTGTTGATAGGTTAACTATGACTGCACACTTTATTCCAATTCAAGTATCTTATAATTTAGAGAAGATAGGCAAGCTTTATATCCACTTGATTATTTGAATACACGGAGTTTCAATCTTCATCATCTATGATAGAGGTATGCAGTTTACTTAGAATTTTTAGAGAAAAATTCAGGGTGAGTTGGGTACTAGGTTAGGCAGTTAGAGCAGATGATTTAGATTTTGGAAGTTTGCGCATATGTAATAGACATTGGTGATTATTGGGACCATCTTTGTCATTGGTAGATTTGCGTACAATAACATTCTTATCACTCAAGTATTGATATAGCTCCATTTGGGGTATTTTATAGGAGGAGATATTAATCTCTCATCAGTTGGTTTGATGCTTTTGAAGTGATACCATAGGTGAAACACCCTGGTTTCTAGACCTTAGAAAATTTCCTAAAATTCTAATCACAGGACCAATACGACTCATGGGTACGAGTTGTATGTTGGGGTATGGACAGTATAATCCAGCCGTATGTTGACTAGTGTTGATTGGTGAGAATGATTTTGGTTACTAGAATAGATACAACTGCATTCGAGTCTTATTAGTGGTTACGGGTTGTTTGGTTCCTTAACTTAATCTTATACTTGGTTATTTAGGTTGGATCTGAGTACGAGTGGCTCACCATGAGCTGTAATCCAGGGTATGAGTCATACCGAGGAATCGTATAGTGGACAGTGTCTAAATTTTCCTTGTCTTTAAATCTACCAAGGTCTATGTAATGCCCTAAAGCCTGGTCCCAAAATGTCACACGGTGATCAAGACTACGAGTAGCCTTAAGGCAACCCTGTCTGCCTTCTACTAAATCTGAATCTCATAATAAGGGAAATATAGACATAAATGTCATGCTAATGTGGAAAATTTTTTGAGTTAACTAAGAATAGTCTGATATAATTTCTAAAAAACCAATACTGTAAGTCTGAATCGCATTTAGACGTTCGACAAGCCTCTACTACTAATAACAAGAGAGCCACTGTGAAAAACCCCCAGCTTACTCAAACTGTATGAAAATAATACTGAATCATCTAAGCTAAACTTTTGAATAACTAAGTCCCCAAACTATGAGGACTCACCAACTGTCAGGATGTAGATGGAGATTCTCAAAATTACTCTCGCTGCTAGAACTAAGCACCTGAATGCTAAAACTATCAGTACATTAAGGATATACTAGGTATATGGGGTGAAATACATAGGTAAAACATAATATCATTCATCATCATAGTTTGTAAAACCATGCATGCTAAATGTAAATGACTAACACAAACTGGAATATCTGAAACACTGAAATCTGTAATCATGAATAACAAATAATACTTTGTAAATCTAGTGAGTCATAAAATTTAGTTCAAAAAGTTGTACTAGTGTTCTATCTGTAAATTATGTTTTCTAAGTGTAGAAAGGACTCACTTCTATATCTGAAATCTGAGAGCTGAAATTTGTAATTGATTTTTTTCTGAAAGGAAGAATCTGAGTATAGTAGTGAGCTTTTACACTTAGTTTTTCTAAAAGCTTTTTCTGTTATTCTTTTTTATTATCCTGTAATCTTAAAACTTAAGAAATGTTCTTCTAACCGACATAAACCATGTGAGCTAACATGGAGTCCAACGTCTTGTTATCCTAAGGGGAAAACCGTACAATGGGGAGAGGTGTCATACACTAGCCAAAGAGTATAACCTAATCTAAGTGATAACATTTGTATCTGTCATCCATATCAAAATGGGAATAATCTGAATCCTTACCTACGTTGGCTACATAGTTCTGTGGAAGATAGGGCATTCTAATCCCACACTTCTAGCTTGGTGCTAAATACTACTCCCTTTTAATTTGTATGCTCATTCTTTTGGAAATTTACTTTTAAAGACTAGCATAAGGGTCTGTTATGAAACCAATTTTCCATTTATCTAATTCAATCTGTAAGTAAAGCTAATCTAATTTCTGTAATCTATAAAGTGGATTCCAAATCTTATCTGATGATCAAAAGATCAAATTCTTACTGAAAATCGGAAAATTAACTGATCACTTGATGCTTGAAGCATAATTTTTCATGAAATAACAATATTAAATCTTAGGATAATAACCCATGCATCAATCTCATATCAAAACATCATATAGTTCATGTTTGATAATGTAATTAATGACAATTCATCTCAAAATCTGAAATTTACTGCAATTGGCATGTAAATCTGAAAATAGTCATGAAATTCAACTTCTAAAACACTTGAAATCTCATAATCTTGCAATTAGCAATAATAGGTATGAATTCTAATTTAAAACTCATGTATAATCATTCAAAATCATATAAATTTGAAATAAAAACTTGGTTTTGGGGACAAGGATGAAAGAGGATCCTTGTTCATAAACCCCACATACCTTAATTGATGAAATTTCTAAGAAAGCTTGAACTTGAATCTCTATTTGTACTTTTTGATGATGAAATCTTGATTATCTTGATTTGGGAATCCTCAATTTTGGGTTTTCTTGGAGAAACAATGAAGGAAATTTGATTTCTTGTAGCTTAAGTTTTGAGCTCTAGGGTTTTTCTTTGAGAGAGAATGGATGAAAATAAGCATAAAGTGCTTTAGAATAAGTTTAATTTCTTGTTTTGGATGAATTGGGGACTTGGGAATTGACCAAAATACCCTTTTTAAAATTTTTCGTCGAAACTGGAATAATGGATAAATTCCTAATTTTACATGCCACCGTGATGTGCCACTATCGCGGTGGATCACTGGAAAAGGACGACTGGGAAATTGGCCATCACCGCGACGCGGGGCTATCACAGTGAGCCTCTGTAAAAGGGACGAATCCTATTTTTTCCATCACTACGATGCGCCACCATCGCGGTGAGCCACTGGAAATAGACAATTGGGACCTTGGACTTTAAAACAGTACGGGGCAATCATGGAGGTCCACTGGATTTTGATGAATGCGAACTAAACCTTCACCGTGACGCAGTTCTTGCCTAAATGGCACACTACTTTACTAAAAATGCCATAACTTCTCAACCGAGTATCGAATTTAGGTGAATTTGGTATCGACGGAAAGCTAATTCACTTTCCCACACAATAGAGTGTCTAAATATATAGAATTCTACATGTAACAAAAGTTATTCATTCTTCAATCTAGCCTTTAACATTCTAGGGGCTAAATTGATCTAGGAAAAGTATGGGGTATTACAATATCTCCCCCTTGGGAACATTCGTCCTCGAATGTGGCTAGTAAATCTGAAAATACTAAAGATTCTGAGGCTAAAATCTATCTTGAACAATTGAAATATACTGCATGTCTGAATCTAAAACACATTGAGCTACTGAACTAATCTGAGAGTGCATGAATTTACATGAAAAATAACTATATGGCTGAATCTGAGATTGGAAAAGAATAAAATGAAGGAAGACTATTATCTTCGGCTGAATTTGAGTTCGTGGAAAAGAGATGAGGATGCTTGGTACGTATGTACGCTTCTGCTTCCCAAGTACAATCCTCAACAGACTGGTTTCTCCACAGAACTTTGACCAAGGGAACTTCTTTGTTCCTTAGTCTACGAATCTGATGTCAAGAATCTCTACTGGAACTTCTTCATATGAGAGGCTATTCTGAATATTAGTACTTTCTAAAGGAACTACAGTAGTTGAATCTTCCATACACTTCTTCAATAAGGACACATGGAACACTAGATGAACTGAGGATAAATCTGCGAGTAGCTCAAGCTCATACGCTACCTTTCTCATGTGGTTCAAAACTCGAAAGAGACCTACATATCAGGGACTAAGCTTCCTCTTTTTTTCAAATCTCTTCACCCCTTTTATGGGTGAAACTTTTAAATACTCAAGGCCATCAACCTCAAACTCAAGATCTCTTCTTCTTACATCTGCATAACATTTCTGAAGACTCTGAGCTACTTTCTATCTTTCTTGAATCAACTGAACTTTCTCCATGGCCTCAAACACCATGTCTGGCCTAATCAAAGTGGCCTCACCCATTTCAAACCAACCAATTGGTGATCTACATCTCCGCCCATAAAGAGCTTCATACGGGGCCATCTGAATACTAGCATGGTAACTGTTATTATAAGCGAACTCAATCAACGACAAATGTTTATCCCATCTTTCTTTGAAATCATGAACACATACCCTCAATATGTCTTCTAGAGTCTGAATGGTCCTTTCTGCCTGACCATCTGTCTGCGGATGAAAATCTGAACTAAGATGAACTTGGGTACCATGACCCTTCTAAAAGGCTCTCCAAAACTAGGAGGTAAACTGAGTACCCAAATCGATATAATAGACAAAGGAACTTCAAATAATCTGACTAACTCTCTGATATACAACTTAGCATAATCTTCAGCTATGTAGGATGTGTGAACTGGTAAGAAATGTGCTGACTTAGTCAGCCTTTCTACAATAACCCAAATCGAATCATACTGACGACGTGAATGGGGTAATACAGTCACAAAGTCCATATTTACCTATTCCCACTTCCAAGTAGGAATACTAAATTCTTTTAAGGTGACACCAGGTCTTTGGTGCTCTACCTTAACCTGTTGACAAGTTGCACACTTGGCTATAAACTCTTATATATATTTCTTTATTCCACTCCACCAATAGATTTCCCGCAAGTAGCGATCCATCTTAGTGGCTTCTGTATGTATAGAGTAACGCACACCATGTGCTTCTGCCAAAATCTACAGCCTCAAATCATCAACACATGGAACACACAATCTACTCTGGTATCTCAATACACCATCTCCCCCTTGGGAGAAAACCTCTGTCGAAAAGATTTGAAACTACTCTGAACCAAAACATTCCCTTCAGCTGAATCAAGCAACCTCACACTCAATCTAGCTAAATGATAAACTTCTCAAACTAGCTTCTTCTTATCATTCTCCATATGAGCAATATTGTCCATAGACAATCTACTTAGGGCATCTAACACTACATTGACCTTGCCCAGATGATACAACACACTCATATCATAATCCTTCAACAATTCTAACCACCTTCTCTGATGAAGATTTAACTCTCTCTGAGTAAACACATACTGTAAGCTTTTGTGATCCGTGAACACATCAACATGCACCCCATAAAGATAATGTCTCTAGATTTTCAAAGCAAACACAACAGAAGATAACTGAAGATCATGGGTAGGGTAGTTCTTTTCATGATTCTTAAGTTGTCGAGAGGCATAGGCTATAACCTTACCTCTCTGCATCACAACACTACCCAAACGGATTCTCGAGGCATCACAATAGACAATATAACCATCTGTACCATCAGGTAATGCTAAAATTAGGCTTGAAGTGAATTGAGTCTTCAACTCCTAAAAAATTTTCTCACAGAAATCTGACCACTGGATCTTAACCTTCTCCTGAGTTAATCTAGACATAAGGGATGCAATAGACGATAAACCCTCAACAAAAATTCAATAATATCCAGCTAAACCCAAGAAACTTCTAATGACTAATAGAGAAATAAGTTTAGGCCAATTCCTTACTGCTTTTGTCTTTTGGGGATCAACTCTAATGCCATCACTGGAGATAATATGACCAATAAAAGCTACTGACCTTAGCCAAAATTCACACTTGTTGAATTTGGTGAACAACTGGTGATCGCTAAGAGTTTGCAATACAATTTTAAGGTAGTCTGCATGATCATCCTCACTACGAGAATAGACAAGAATATCATCGATAAAGACTATGAAAAACATATCCAGATACTTTTGAGCACTCTGTTCATCAAGTCCAAGAAGGTTGCTGGTCCATCTGTTAGCCCGAAGGAGCTGACTAAAAACTCAAAGTTGTCTTTGGAATATCACATTCCCTTACTTTAAGTTGATGAAAGTCGGATCTAAGGTCTATCTTTGAGAAATAACTTGCACCTTGGAGCTGGTTGATTAAGTCATCAATTCTAGGGAGAGGATACTATTTTTGACCATGACTTTATTTAGCTGATGATAGTCAATGCACATTATCAAAGAACCTGCTTTCTTTTACACGAATAGGACGGAAGCACCACATGGAGAAACACTAGGCCTTATGAAACCTTTGTCTAAAAGATCTTTAAGTTGCTCCTTTAACTCTTTAAGCTCAGCTAGAGCCACATAGTATGGAGGGATAGAGATAGGCCGAGTATCTGGAAGAAGGTCAGTACCGAATTCTATTTCCCTATCGGGAGGTACCCCTATCAAATCTTTGAGAAAGACATCAAGAAACTCATTGGCTACTCTGACTAACTGGACTGTAGGAGTCTAAGACTTAGTGTCTTTAACTCAAACTAGATGATAGATACACCCTTTGGAGATTAACTTTTTGGCCTTAAGATAGAATATGAAATGACTCTTAGGAGATATTGAATTACCTTTCCACTCAAAGATTGGCTCATCTGAAAATTAAAGCTTCACTACTCGGGTGCGACAATCTATAGATGCATAACAGGAATGGAGCTAATCCATACCAAGAATAAGATTGAAGTCAACCATATCTAACTCTATTAGGTCTGCTAATATGATTTTATGAAGGACGGTGATAGGTCACTTTCTACAGATATGTTTAGCAATAACTAAATCACTGACTAGGGTAGAAACACAGAAGGGCTCATGGATCATTTTAGGACTTATTTCAAAATTCACTGCAACTAGTGGGGTCACATAAGAAAAATTTGATCCAGGGTCTAACAGCACATAAACATCAAGATAAAAGGTATAAAGCATACCAGTAACAACATCTGGTGAATTCTTCTACTCCTGGTGGGATGGTAAAGAATAAAACCGATTCTGGTGCAGACCGCCACTGGGATTGGATGACGCTCCCTGAGGAGAGACTGGGCGACCTAGAAGAGCTGGTGCACTAGTAGCCTGAGTCTAGGGACGAACATCTCTATTCCTCTGCTTAGTATGCGGACACTCTCCAATTCCATGACCCAACTTTCACAACCATAACAACCCTTCTGTCCTATCAAACACTCTTCAGGATAATTCTTACCACACTTCGCACATGGAGGATAACTGGGTCTTCCACTCATACTATTCTGAGATCTGGACATAGAAGACTTACCCCACTACTCTTGTCTATCACTAGGAGCGGAAGCACTAGCTGAATATAGTGTTGTCATAGATGCACGATTCTAAAACTGCGAATGATTTCCCCCTTGAGACCTAGCCTGGCCATACTTAAACTACCCTATTCTAGCCTTTTTATTTCCCCTCTCTCTTCCTTTTAACTTTGTTGTCTCAATCTACTAAGCATGAATTATCAATCTAGCAAGATCCATGTCTCCAATAAGCATGGAAGTCCTACACTCCTAAACTACCAAGCTAGATACACCAGTAACAAATTTACTCATACTTTCCCTAGGATCATCCATCATATCATGGGCATACTTACACAACTAATTGAACTTAATGCAGTACTTTTTCACTATCATCGAGCCCTGCCTCAGGCTTACAAATTCTTCTATCCTAACTACTATTATTTCATACGGGAAGAACCTATCTAGAAATGCATTCTAAAACACTTGCCAACTCATAAGAGGTGCATTCTCACCTCTACCATTCTTCTACATAACTACCCAATTATACACTATATCCTTCAACCTATAGGATGCCAACTCTACACGCTCCTCCTTAGAAACATGCATAATCTAGGTGATCTTATTTACCTTATCTAATAAAGTTGTGGGTCCTCCCCTGCTTTTGACCCAAAGAACTCTAGCAAATTCATTCTCATGAATTCTCTAATTCTGGCTGCTACTAAGTCCCCATTCTGCTAAAGTGGGACTGTCGCCTGATGGTTTCCCTGAAAATTAGCAGTCACAGATTGGGCCAATGCCTGAAAGGAAACCCTGAATTTAGCATGGGATATATTCTTCTTCAAAGGGTCAGCAGGCTGGGGTGGCTGGTTATCATTTCTATGGTCATTAGCTCGATGAGGAGGCATATTAAAATGTCACATAAAAACACGAGTTAGAAGTAGGTAGAGATACTATAAGAATGATAGATCATGAAAGAAGGATATGATTTTCTAAGAACGTACCGTAGCCTCTTGCTCATAAATATGTTGCGCTTCACACCCATGATCAAGACTATATGTAACCCGACTTGTCTGACTCCCTAGGACTCTTAAAACTCTTAGGCTTTGATACTAATTTTGTAATGCCTCGAAGCCTGGTCCCGAGATATCACACGATGCTCAAGACTACAAGTAGCCTTAAGCTAACCCTGTCGTCCTTCTACTAAATCTGAATCTCATAATAAGGGAAATATATACATAATAGTCATGCAAAATATGGAAAACTATCTGAGTTAATTAAAAATAATCTGAATATAATGTCTGAAAAAATAATACTATAAGTCTGAATCATATCAAGCAGTCCGACAAGCCTCTACTACAAATAACTAGAGAGCCACTGGGACAAATCCCCAGCTGACTTGAACTGTCTGAAAAGAATACTAAATCATCTAAGCTAAAAATCTGAATAACTAAGTCCTCAAACTATGAGGACTCACCAACTATCAAGATGTAGATGGAGATGATCGAAATTACTCATATTGCTAGAATTGAGCACCTGAACCTACATTATGAGATAATATAGCACATAGATGTATATGTGGATCAGTACTTTAAGGATGTACTGAGTATATAGGCATGAAATGCATAGGTAAAACATAATATCATTGATCATCATAGTTTGTAAAACCATGCATGCTAAATGTAAAAGACTCACACAAACTGAAATACCTGACATACTGAAATCTATAATCATGAATAACAAATCATACTTTGTAAATCTAGTGAGTCATAACATTTAGTTCTAAAAGTTATACTAGTGTTCTGTCTATAAATCATGTTGTCTAAGTTTTGAAAGGACTCACTTCTATATCTGAGATATGAAATCTGTAACTGATGTTTTTCTATAAGGAAGAATCTGAGTATAGTAGTGATCCTTTAAACTTAGTTTTTCTAAAAGCTTTTTCTATTATTCTCTTCTATTATGCTGTAAGCTTACAACTTTAGGGAGGTTCTTCTAACCGACATAAACCATGTGAGCTAACATAGAGTCCAACGTCTTATTCCCCTAAGGGGAAAACCTTACGATGGGGAGAGGTGTCATACTTTTTCCAAAGAGTTTAACCTACTCTAAGTGATAACATATGTATCTTTTATCTATATAGAAATTGAAATAATCTGAATCTGTACCTACATTGGCTGCATAGTTCTATGGAATATAGGGCATGCTAATCCCACACTTCTAGATCGGTGCTAAATACTACTCCGTTTTAATCTGTATGCTCATTCTGTCGGAAACCCACTTTTAAAGACTAGCATAAGGGTCTGTTATGAAACCATTTTTGCATTTATCTGATTCAATCTGTAAGTAAAGCCAATCTAATTTCTGTAATCTATAAAGTGGATTCCAAATCTTATCTGATGATCAAAAGATCAAATTCTTACTGAAAATCTAAAAATAAACTGATCACTTGATGCTTGAAGCATAATCGTTCATCAAAATAACAATATTCAATCTTGGGATAATAACCCATGCATCAATACAATGTCAAAACATCATAAAGTTCATGTATGATAATGTAATTAATTAGAATTCATCTCAAAATCTGATATTTACTGCAATAGGCATGTAAATATGAAAATAGTCATGAAATTCAACTTCTAAAGAACTTGAAATCTCATAATCTTGCAACTAGCAATAATAGGTATGAATCCCAATTTAAAACTCATGTATAATCATTCAAAATCATATAAATTTGAAATAAAAACTTGGTTTTGGGGACAAGGATGAAAGAGGATCCTTGTTCATAAACCCCACATACCTTAATTGATGAAATTTCTAAGAAAGCATGAACTTGAATCTCTATTTGTGCTTTTCGATGGTGAACTCTTGATTATCTTGATTTGGGAATTCTCAATTTTAGGTTTTCTTGGAGAAACAATGGGGGAAATTTGATTTCTTGGAGATTAAGTTTTGAGATATAGGGTTTTTCTTTGAGAGAGAATTGATGAAAATAAGCATGAAGTGCTTTAGAATAGGATCCTTGTCCAAAATCCCCACATACCTTAATTGATGAAATTTCTAAGAAAGCTTGAACTTGAATCTCTATTTGTGCTTTTCGATGGTGAACTCTTGATTATCTTGATTGGGGAATTCTTAATTTTAGGTTTTCTTGGAGAAACAATGGGGGAAATTTGATTTCTTGGAGATTATGTTTTGAGATATAGGTTTTTTCTTTGAGAGAGAATTGATGAAAATAAGCATGAAGTGCTTTAGAATAGGTTTAATTTCTTATTTTGGATGAATTGCGGCTTAGAAATCGACCAAAATACCCTTTTTAAAAAATTTTGTCGGAAACTGGAATAAGGGAGAAATTCCCGATTTTACATGCCACCCCGATGCGCCACTAGAAAAGGACGACTGGGAAATTGGCCATCACTGCGATGCGGGGCTATCATAGTAAGCCTCTGGAAAAAGGGATGAATCCCATTTTTTTCATCACCGTGATGCGCCACCATTGCGGTGAGCCACTGGAAATAGACAATTGGGACCTTGAACTTTAATATGGCATGGGGAAATCGTGAAAGTCCACTGGATTTTTATGAATGCGAATTAAACCTTCACCGCGACGCGGTTCTTGCCTAAATGATACACTACTTTACTAAAAATGCCATAACTTCTCAACCGAGTATAGGATTTAGGTGAATTTGGTATCGATGGAAAGCTAATTCAATTTTCCACATAATGAAGGGTATAAATATTAGGAATTATATATCTAAAAAAAGTTATTCATTCTTGAATTTATCCTTTGACATTTTAGGGGCTAAATTAAGCTAGAAAAAGTATGGGGTATTACATTACGGATGAAGGGTACGGATCGTATGCTTTGGATATGACTTGGTTGGATGAGTCATATGTTGGATAGTATTAGATCCAAAGGTTGAGGCTTAGGATACGAGTAGAGGGTACTACTAGTATAGGAGGGTACAACTCGTAAGGGTCAGTCATACCCCTGTGATGAGATTTTGCGCAACTTAAGTCAGGGTATTCTGGATATTTTCCCACTTATCTGAATAAGGTCCCCACGACTTATAACCTACTTGTAAGGCTATTTACCTTATTGTTTTGTTTATTAACACTTATAAACTTTTCTAAAACACACTATAATTCTCTCAAAATATTTTGGTCAAGGGAAGCTAGGGTTTCCACTAAAGGATTTATTTGGGGCTTGTCTTGGTGATTTCTTTCCATCATCATCTTGATTTAAGGAATTTTCTCTTCCCTCACTGTTAATTTCTAACTACAAGCATGGTTTTTATAAATGTTTTCATGTCTTCATTGATTATATGATTTTGGTTTTCAAATATGAATTGGGGGTTTAGTTATTAAATGGTTGATTATAGTTTTCCATGGTTTTAATTATGCTTTATGTGTATTAATGATGGTTTTGGATAATTGAATTGCCTGGGAATGGTTTAATGGTTATTGAAATTAGTTTTGGTTATATTATACCCCTAATGTGTTTGACAAAATGCATATAAGCACGTTTTTATTGCATTGAGTATTTTAATGGAACTCTTGCATGTTTTAAAACTTGGTAAAGGAATTATGCATGTCTTAAATGGCTTGTAAAGGTAAATGTTTAAATGGTTATTCTTGTGGGGTACATGAAATCCACCAAGTGGTTTAATATGGTAAATGGAAGGGCACTTGGAAGTCCCCTTAAACCTATACATAGTTTGCCATGGATAGTACTTGCAAGTATGGTCGGTATGATGATACCACCACTAAATGGCCTCGGTTAATAACTGGGAAATGTATTGATTGGTTGCTTGTAATGGTTTTAATTTGGAAAAATGGCAAGATATGTAGCAAAGCCGTGGAAGGTGGAGGTCCCTGGGTTTTAATTTGCCGATGTGAGGTTGGTCTTGGTGACCGGGTGCACGATGTCACACTATATTTTGTGGGATGTACTAGTCATCCCAGGTTTTTTTCCTTGGTCATGCGGCTACACACACTGGGCCTTTTCAGCAGGGGGAGCTAAACCCATATAGCTCATTGGTGGTTTAGGATGGCAAAGCTATATAACCAGGTAAAGGTTTTAAAGGCATGATAAACCACGCTCCACTTCCCGGCATGGTTATAAATATGTGTGTCTGTATGGTTATTTGTTTATGAATGGTTCACTTGGTTTTATAAATGGCATTATTTTATCCTTATCCTGAGATCATGCTAGCGTTCACCCGCTAACCCATCTACTGGAAATTGTATACCCACGCTATATAATAACTGGCCATTCTACTCATCCTACATAGTAATTGACTCGGGATCAGCATTTGTAATGAAGTGGTGAGCTTCCATTATTTTGGAAGGCTCAATTTCATGTTATGGATATTTCTAGACATTTTGATTTTATTTTAGATATTGGTTTTGGCCATGGATGGGGGCATTTCCCAACTGGATTTTATTACTCTTTAGGTTGAAGGCTTTATGGTACCACTATGGGTTGGAATGGGCAAGATCGGTATTGGTGCTAGCCTTAGCATTGGTATTGGTATTGAGGATGGCATCATCGAACATTATTTCTCACTATTATATCATATTTCATTTTGGTAGTAATTGTATTATGTTTTGGAACATCTTTAGTTATGACCTAGTTTCTGGCCCGTATTTCGATATTGGTTTGGTATGGTTGGATTATTGGTATAGGATGGTTGGACTCGGTTGGGTTGGTCACAATTGTGATCTTATCCCAGAAGCTTCTAGTGAGTTGTTGCACTATCTTTCTACATACTCAAAATTTAGATAACTCAAGACAGGCGGCTGGAGGTTGGGTTGGGCCACGGGGGTAGTCTCCAGTCCCGATCGAACTTGGGACGCCCATTACGACAAGGCCCCCAATTGGATTGCATCAAGTTGGTATCATACCTAAGTTCATGATTAATTAGGAGTCCATAAAATTATGTCGAGTAGAGTCTATTTTAAGGGTGTGTAACATGCCACACTCATAAAGATGAGGCTATAAGGCATTTAGGAATGTCTCACTTTCATGGTATTCTATTCTCAAGGTTGGACTCTCATTCCTGGATTATTCTTTAATAATTATTTGTTCGTCTTTCAGATCATGCCTCATATATCTAGAACATAAGAAAATTCTTCTATCCCATCTAGGGATAATACTAAAGGGGTGCATCCTATCTCTAGGGTTTATCTTCGATCTCACGATCCTATACCTGATAGTTTTGGAGTTCCATCGATTGCTACTAGTCCTTCTCAAAGCATGGTGAGTAATATAAAATTCTATCAGTCTATTCATGTTATTACTCATATGGTCATTGCTCAAGCTGAGCGGGGTGTGACTGGTGCTTTATCTGCTGAGGCTATAAGGGTTGGCCAATTTTTGAAGGTGGTACTCCCATTTTTTCTAGAGTAAGGGTGGATGAGGATCCACAAGGCCTCATAGATGAAATGGAAAAGATATTTTAGGTGATGTAGGCTACCAATGTGGGGGGTAAACTTTATAGATTATCAGCATAAAGATGTTGCATATCAGTTGTATGAAGAGTGTGGAGGGGATAGGGCTGATGTGGAAGAATCAATCTTGTGTGATACTTTTTCTAAGCCCTTCTTAGATCATTTCTTTCTCTAAGAATTAAGGGAAATAAAGATGGAAGAGTTTGTGAACCTCATGTAGGGGAGGATGTCTATCAATGAATATGCCTTAAAGTTTCACCAATTGTCAAGGTATGCTCGTTATTTAGTTGCTGACATTCAAGCAAGAATGAGGAAGTTTATTTTTGGGTTGAATTGAGATATGATTTTGGAGAGAAAGACTGCCTTATTGATTAAAGATATGGGACATATCTAGGTTGACCATTCATATGCAGTAAGTTGAGAATGAAAAGAGGAAGCAGGCAGAGTTTGGGGATGGATAAGGTAAGAGGAGAAGGTTTTCAAACCAGGGAGATGCTCAATCTCAGGGTGGTTAGGATGGTGGCAAATGACAGAAAAAGAAGTAAGGGATTTTTGGTTCATTCTCTTCTTCTAGTGCTCCTTACCGGTCAGGCGACAGGCGTTATCAAGGTGGTGGAAATTTTTGCACACAGTATGTGTAGTCTTAGGCAAGTGGGTAGGGAAATAGAGTTTGGTATTGACTTAGTTCCGGACACTCATCTAATTTCTATTCCTCCAAATAGAATAGTACCGGCTGAGTTGAGAGAACTCAAGGAACAACTTAAGGATCTTCTAGATAAGGGGTTTATTCGTCCTAGTGTATCCCATGGGGTGCAATGGTGTTGTTTGTGTGCAATAAGGATGTTTTCCTTTGGATGTGCATTGACTATAGGCAGTTGAACAAGGTTACAGTCAAGAACAAGTATCCTCTTCCAAGGATAAATAATTTATTTGATCAGTTGAAAGGTACCAAGTTCTTTTATGAGATAGATCTTTGGTCTGAGTACCATTACCTAAATATTAGGGAGGTAGATATACCTATGATGGCTTTTCATACTCGGTATAGGTATTTTGAATTTTTGGTGATGTCATTTGGATCGACTAATGCTCCAGCGATATTTATCAGTCTGATGAATAAGGTTTTTTTCAGTATTTGGATCTTTTTGTTATTCTATTTATTGATGACATTCTGGTTTATCCGAAGAGTGAGGTGGATTATGCTAATCACCTTCATATGGTGTTGCAGACCTAAAAAGAACAGCACTGGTATGACAAGTTCTCCAAGTGTGAGTTTTAGTTGAATGCTGCAACTTTCTTGGGTGATATTATTTCTAATGAAGGGACCATGGTGGATCCATAAATGGTTGTTGTGGTGATGAGGTAGACTAGACCCATGATCCATTCAACATTTGGAGCTTCTTGGGTTTAACTGGGTATTATAGATGGTTTGTGGAAAGATTTTCATCGATAGCTACTCCTTTGACTAAGTTGAATCAAAATAAGGTCAAGTTTTCTTGGTCGGATGCTTATGAAGAGAGTTTTGAGAAGTTGAAAAATAAGCTGACTTCAGCTCCAATTCTGACCTTGTCGAATGGTAATGTTGGATTCGAGGTTTACTGTGATGCATCTCGGGTAGGGCTTGGTTATGTGTTGATGCATCATAGGAATGTAATTACCTATGCTTCAAGACAGTTCAAGGTACATATGAAAAATTATCCTACTCGTGATTTAGAGCTATTGGTGGTTGTGTTTGCTTCGAAAATATGGCGGCATTATTAGTATGGTGTGCATGTGGATATCTTTTCCGATCATATGAGTCTACAGTATGTGTTCACTCAGAAGGAGCTCTATCTCAGGTAGAGGAGATGGCTTGAACTTCTCAAAGACTATGATATGAGTCTTTACTATTACCCAGATAAGGTTAACATAGTTTTTTATGCTCTTAGCCGATTATCCATTGGGTGTTTAGCGCATGTAGAGAAAGGAAAGCGAGAAATTGTGAAGTATATTCACCTCCTCTCTAATCTTAGAGTTCGCCTCTTGGACTCCAAGGATGGTGGTGTGATACTCCAAGAAGTGGTTTGATCATCTCTTAGTGCGGATATTAAGGAGAATCGAGTGCTAGATCCTATCTTGATGAAAATTAAGAGTGACATTGGTGGGAAAAAGGTAGAGATGTTTGAAATCAGTGGTGATGGTACTTTACAGTACTAAGAGAAGTTTTATGTTCCTGATGTCAATGGTTTGCGACAAAGGATTTTGGATAAGGCGCATGAATCACGCTATATTTTTTATCCCGGATCGACTAAGATGTATCATAATCTCAAGGAGATCTATTGGTGGAATGGCATGAAGAGGTATATGACAGATTTTATAGCCAAGTGCATGGTGTGTCAATAGGTTAAGGTTGAGCACATGAGGCCAGAAGGGTTATATCAAGAAATTAATATGCCTGAGTAGAAATGGGAAGTGATCATTATGGACTTTGTTACCGGTCTTCCTCGACCTCGAAATGAATATAATTCGATTTGGGTCACCATGGATAGGATGACTAAGTCTTCCCACTTTTTGCCAGTGTAGACTACCTTCTCGGTGGAGGATTATGAGAAGCTGTATCTTCAGGAGATTGTGAAGTTGCATGGAGTGCCTGCTTCATTTATTTTTGGTTGTGGCAAGCATTTTACATCTCACTTCTAGCGATGTTTTTAGAAAGGGTTGGGGACTAAGGTTAGTCTGAGTACTGATTTCCACCCGCAGATGGATGGGCAAGTAGAGAGAACTATTTAGACATTGGAGGATATGCTTCGGGCTTGTGTGATATATTATGGTGGCATTTTGGTTGAGCATCTACCTTGGGTTGAGTTTGCTTACAACAATAGCTATGATTCTAGTAGTTGTATGGCCTATTTTGAGTCATTGTATGGTAGTAGGTGTATATCTTCTCTTGGGTGGTTTAAGATTGGTGAGGTGGATATGTTCGGTCCCGACTTGGTTTACCATGCCATGGAGAAGGTGAAGGTGATTCTGGAGAGGCTTAAGGTGGACCAAAATTGGCAAAAGTCCTATGTGGATGTTAGGCATAGAGACTTGGAGTTTGAGGTTGGGGGTAAGGTTTTCCTCAAGGTATTTTCCATAAAGGGAGTAGTGCAGTTTAGTAAGAAGGGGAAGCTCAGTCCCCGATATGTTGGTCCTTATGATGTTTAGCGAAGAATTGGTAATGTTTCTTTTGAGCTAGAGTTGCCTACTAGCTTGAGCTTTGTTTATCTAGTATTTCATGTTTCGTTGAGAAAGTGCATTGGTGATCCTTCTTCGGTTGTTCCTTTGGAAGGACTGGGTATCACAATTTCTTTGTCTTATGAAGAAATCCTAATTAAGATCTTGGATAGGCAGGTTCATCGGTTTTGGACCAAGGATGTGTCTTTGGTTAAGTTTCTTTGGTGGATCCATAAGGTGGAAAAAGCTACTTGGGAAGCGGAAGAGGACATAAAGTCCAAATATTTGCATTTTTTCTGCTCTCGGGATTCATGCGGAAGGCATTTATTTTTAAACACATCTTTATTTTTAGAGTTTGTTAAAGAAAAGATTAATATCGTTGCCTTCTTTTTTCAAACTTTGTTAAAGATTGGTGATATATTTGATAATGCAAATGACTTGTATGTGTGGTTACCCCCACCTTATCCATCATGCGGGGAAGAATGTTCCTAGTGGGAAAGACTAAAACACCCTGGTTTCTGGACTTTAGAAAATTAACTGGAATTCTGATCTCTGAACCCAATATGACTTATGGGTATGAGTCGTATGATGGGGTATGGATGGTATGGTCCTGCCGTATGCATACCAATGTTAGTTGGTGGAATGGATTTTGGTTACTGGAATGGATACGACTTAGGGTACGAGTCGTATTGGTGGTTACGGGTTGTTTGGTTCCTTAAATTAATCTTATACTTAGTTACTTAGGTTGGATCTGAGTACGAGTAGCTTACTATGAGTCATAATCCAGGGTACGAATCGTACCCAGGACTTATATGGTGGACAGTGTCTAAATCCTTCTTGGGTTTAAATCTGCCAGAGGTACGGATGACGGGTACGGATCGTATGCTTTGGATATGACTTGGTTGGATGAGTCTATATTGGACCGTATTGTATCCAAAGGTTGAGGCATAGGATACGAGTAGAGGGTACCACTCGTATAGAAGGGTACCACTCATGAGGGCCAGTCGTACCCCTGTGAAGGGATTTTGTGCAACTTAAGTGGGGATATTCTGGACATTTTTCCAGTTATCTTAATAAGGTTCCACGACTTATAACCTACTTGGAAAGCTATTTACCCTATTTTTCCAATCATTAACACTTACAAACTCTTCTAAAACACTCTATAATTCCCTCAAAAGATTTTGGGCAAGAGAAGCTAGGGTTTCAACTAGAGGATTGATTTGGGGATTGTTTTGGTGATTTCTTTCCCTTATAATCTTAGTTTAAAGCATGTTATCTTCCCTCATTGTTAATTCTAAATAGAAGCATAGTTTTTATGAATTTTTCACGACTTCGTTGATTGTATGATTTTGGTTTTCAAATATTAATTGGGGGTTTTGATATTAAATGGTTGGTTATGGTTTTCCATGGTTTTAATTATGCTTTTTGTTCATTAATGGTGGTTTTGGATAATTGGATTTCATGGGAATGTTTAATGGAAATTAGAATTGGTTTTGATTACATTATGCCCCCAATGTATTTGACAAAATGCCTATAAACATGTTTTTATTGCATTGAGTATTTTAATGGAACTCTTGCTTGATTTAAAACTTGGTAAAGGAATTATGCATGGTTTAAATGTCTTGGAAAATTAAATTTCTAAATAGTTATGCTTGTGGGGTACATGGAATCCCCTAAGTGGTTTAATATGGTAAATGGAAGGGCACTTGGAAGTCCTCTTAAACCTATAATGGTTGGCTATGGATAGTACTTGCAAGTATGGTCGGCATGACGATATCACTACAAAATGGCCTTGGTTAATAAATGGTAAATGGATTTATTGGTTGTTTGGTAATGGTTTTAATTTGGAAATAATGGCGTGATGTTTAGCAAAGCTATGGAAGGTGGAGGTCCCGCAGGGAAAAAACTAAAATCTCATAGTTGCTGATGTGAGGTTGGTCTTTGTGACCGTGTGCATGATGTCACACTATATTTTGGGGGATGTACTAGTCATCCTAGGTTTTCTTCCCTGGTCATATGGCTACACACACTGGGGCCCTTTCAGCAGGGGGAGCTGAACCCATATAGACCGTGGGTAGTTTAGGAAGGCAAAGCTACAAAGCCTAGGTAAAGGTTTTAAGGGCATGTTAAACCCGGTCCCCTTTCCCGTCATGGTTATATCTATAAATGTTTGGGTGTGTGTCTATGGATGGTGTCACTTGGTTTTATAAATGGCATTTTTTTATCTTTATCTTGAGATTATGCTAGCATTCACCTGCTAACCCATATTGGCTGTTGTATACCCACGCTATGCAGGAACTAGCCGTTCTACTCCTCCTACATAGTAATTGACTCGGGGATCAGCATTTGTACTAAAGTAGTAAGCTTCCATCTTTTTAGAAGGCTCTATTTCATGTTATGGATCTTTCTAGATACTTTAATTTTATTTTGGATATTGGTTTTGGCCATGGTTGGAGGCATGTCCCAACCAGATTTTATTACTTTTTTGGTTAGAGGCTTTGTGGTAGTACTATGGGTTGGAATGGGACGGATTGGCATAGGTGTCAGCCTTTGCATTGGTATTGGTGTTGAGGTTGTCATCATCAGACATAATTTCTCACTATTCCATCATGTTTCATTTTGGGGTTAATTATATTATATTTTGGAATATCTTTGGTTATGGCCTGGTTTATGGCCCTTGTTTCAGTTTTGTTTTGGTATGGTCAGATTGTTGGTATGGGATGGTTGGACTCGGTTGGGTCGATCACAGTTGTGATCTTATCCCAGAGTCTTCATGTGGGCTATTGCACTATCTTGCTACATGCTCGAAATTTAGCCAACTCAGGGCAGGCGACTGAAGGTTGAGTTAGGTAATAGGGGTGGTCTCCGTTCCCTGTCGAACTTGGGACACACATTATGACAAGGCCCCCGGTGAGGTCCCATCGATAGAGCACCATTTTTTTAAGGGAATCGTTAGAGAAGGTGAAATTTATTTAAGAGAAGCTGTTTGTAGCCTATATTAGATAGAGTATGTGGACTGAAAATTCAAGGGTATTGAGCTTATAAAATGAGAGAAATTATTTCTCAAGGTTTTACCCATGAAGTGTGTGATGATAATTGGTAAGCGAGGAAAGCTCAGACCGAGGTTCATTGGGATTTCTTAAGCATTTGGGGAAGGTTGCTAATGAATTAGCTTTGCCATCAGTTTATCGGGAGTTACCCGATGTTTCATGTGTTTCATGACCCAAAACCAAGGGTCATGATGGCACTCATTGTGGCAAGCCTTGACAAGTAAGCCTATCACTCAAACTGATATAACTAGGGAAAACAATCCCAAAACCCAAGGCAAGGCTTCTAGAGAGAAACAGAGCCACACAACATGATAATAGCGGAAATATAATCAAATATACCATACCAAATCCTAAAACTTGGTGTCATAGTGTAAGAACCACTAATACAACTCAAAGTCAAAATATACATAGGATATCCAAAAAGGGAACAAACTCTGTCTCTGAATACAATAAAGCATAGTCTAGATAAGAAAATATAGTGGTCAACTCCGAATGCATAAATCAACCGCTACCTCGAATAGACTCCAAATGCCGCATAAATCAGCTATCCATGTGGTTCACTCGTACTTGGATCTACACCAAAAGGGCGTAGTAGCGATGAGTACGATCTTCTTGTATTCAGTAGATATCATAGGCCTACTAAGTAAAGAAAAAATAAAGCATATAAACATAAACTATTGACACATCACCTGCAATCAGAAAATGTCCCAGACACTAGCCCACACCGTCTCCACTAACAGTCCAACTATATACAGATATTACAAAAATAGATAGGGGAAAGAAGAACAATTATACGCATACACTGAGTACAAGTATATGAAGATAGATCAAATTGACAGATATCAAGTCACAAACAGAATTACAATCACAGAATAAACACAACATATGGAATGTAAGGATAATGATGATGATGTGATGCACGAGATTGTTGCACAACCTCCGTATACCCCTACTAAGTTGTGCTCCCGTAGTAAGGCCCATAAGGTGTTTGCCAATCCATATACAACCAATATCCATATCTCTTCTCCAACACATATATTGATAGAGGGTTTTTAAAGATGTCATATTTTTTGTCAAAAAAAGCCAGTGTTTCCAGTATTTCCACGAAGGTAGCAATGTTTCATGAATGACTATGATATGATGATGTAATGCTCACAACCAACCAAAATGAGAGAATATCCAATAGCCAACCAATATACTAACCATGTGAGTCAATAATCCACTCAAATTAACCAACTATCCATGATCTAAAATAATAGCAAAAATCGTCAAGTGAAATATGCAAGAAGTGTCATTGATACCACATAAGTCCTAAAATTTAGGCTTTTCCCACCAAAAAGAGTGTAACCAAACATACATACATCACTACCAGGCCACAACATCATATAAGACTCCACACGGTCACACATAGCAAATAATGTCTCAAAACCATCAAATATTACCCACATAGGCCCCCCACACGGGTACATAAATCACCATAACACATTTTTCATGATACAACCCCATCCTCATAGCATGCTTTTACATTATAATAAACTACCCAGCCCAGTCTAAAGAAAGTTAAGCCATAACCTACCTCGAATGCCAAAAACTGATCCATAAAGCCTTCAATTCGAAGATTTCCCTACACAAATGGACCCAGAATAAACAAAAACATACAAATATAGAATCTACACAAACGAAAAAGCCAACGATATACATATTGCCCAATTCTTAATCGAGGTCAAAACGAACCCTTGAAACGGGTTTTTTTAAAAGAAGGGTAAACCAAAATTTTAGTCTAAAAACATATTTCCAAAGATTAAGGGTACTCATGGGATAAAACCAAGTGGAAATGAGTTGAAATACGGGTTTGAATCATAGAAAAAGCTAATTTGGGCCTTCCAAGACAAAATCCCCCAATTCTAACTTTAGACCCAAGTTTAAAATAGATTTAAATGATAGAATCAAAGAAAAGTAGTTGTAATATGGATTTGGAGCTTAACCAATCTTAGAAATAGAAGAAAATGCTTAAAAACTCTATCCCTAAGCTCCAAGTCTCAAAAAACGTAAAAGAATCTCAAAAATGGGAAAATAACTCACCCTGGAATCACCAATGAGACTACGAGGTCACTTAGGCAGCTATTTCTTAAGCGACCAGGCATCGCATAATGAAGCCCACCTCATCATGTGCATAGCTTGGTTGTCGCTTAAGCGATATGCTTATGGCACACAAGTGTCGCTTAAGCAACCAGGTCATCGCTTAAGCGACAATCACTTAAGTAAGCCTGGTGTCGCATAGAAGACACATTGGTTGTCAGGCCAAGTTACTTAAGCGAACAAAGCATCACTTAAGCAAGTGCACCAGCTGAGCAGTGCACCAGATGGAGACTTGGAGAACGCAGACCCCTCGGGATTCATCCGAAATTCTGAATATGGAAAAAAACTATAATACACCACTAAATTCAATGCTCCAAACACAATGGCAATAAAAAAATTTCAAGAAAACATCAATGTCACAAAATGGACTCTCGAGACCCAAATTTCATAACTCTCTGATTTGAGGGTCAAAATGAGATATAAGAGCCACAAAAACCATATCAACCATGTTACCTACCTAGAATTGACATTCCAAATCTGCTGGCGCAGCCCGTTTTGCCATCTGATGCACAGATTAATATATGTTGATCGAATTCAACTAATAAGCCTTTAAGACATCAAAAATCACAATCTCGCATAAATCACAATAAAATGCATTGGGAACTGTGCTAATCATCCCCACACCTCAAAAATACCACATTGCAATAATGGGGAGGGGTAAAATGGTCAAATCATATAGAAATATCTATTTCACACAAATCACAAGAAATCAGGTCATTACATCATCCACCACTAAGAATCTAGTTCATCCTCGAACTAAAGTCAATAGAAATATTTGAATCGGCAAAAATCTAGGGATAAATGCTATGCATATTAGATTCAACCTCCCAAGTAGATGCATCTATAGGTAGATATCTCTACTAAATCTCAACCATAAAAATAACTATAGACCCCAATAGTGTAACATCCTAAGCTAGAATGAAGAGAGGCTCCTCAATAAAAGACAATCGCACATCTAACTGAATTGAACCCCAATAAATGACATAAGACTCATCTGGAATGTAAAGCTGCAGAATAGAAACATAAAAAATTAGAGGTAATGATAACTAATAAGCCACATCCCATATAATTCGAAGAATCCCAAAAAGGTCCAATATACATGGGGCTAAGCTTGCCTCTCTTTTCAAACCTCATCACGCCCTTCATTAGCGATACACAATGTAAGACACAATCACCAACACTAAATATCAAGGTACAAAGTCTATGATTTGTATAACAGTTCTTCCCACTCTGAGTTGCTTGAAGTCTATCCTGAATGAACCAAATTGTATCCTAAGGCTTACAAAGCAAATCCGTACCTTGAGGTCTAATCTCACAAGCATCAAACAACCAATTGGAGAGTGACAATGCCTATAATACAAAACCACAAATTGATCCATCTTAATACTAAAATGGTAGCTATTATTATATGTAAATTTTGTAAAAGCTAGATGTTGCTCCCATTGACCACCAAAGTCCATAACACAAGCACAGAGCCGTCAGTCTGGGGGTTAAATGTTGTACTAAGATAAATCCAAGTTCCCAACTCCTCCTTGAAAGTCGGGATGTGAATACTAAACCTCAATCTGATATGACAGACATCGATACATCAAGAAGACAAAAAATCTCAGAAATACAGACATAGGTCAACCTCTTAGCACTGAAAGAGACCTGAATCGAAATGAAATAAATAGCTTTGGTCAACTAATCCACGATGACCTAAACACTATTAAAACCACGAGAAGTATGAGGCAACCCAATCACGAAGTCTACAGTGATTCGTTCCTATTTTTACTCTAGAATAGGTAACCTCTAAAGCAAACCACCAGGTCTCAAATACTCGACATTCACCTGCTGGAAACATAGGCAACGAGCTATAAAATCTGCTATATCATTCCTCATTCCACCCCACCAATAATGCTATCTCAAATCATAATACATCTTAGTTACTTTCGAATGGATGGAATATCTAGAATAAAAGGCTTTCTCCAAAATGATCTAATCTAATCCACCACTCTCGGCATAAAAACTCAACCTCTAATCCTCAAAACACCATCTGAATAAAGTGACGCTTCCTTAACCTTACCACTAAACACCTTATCCCAAATCACTCTCTATCCAACATTATCAAAGTGATAAGCCCAAATCTGCTCTATCAAGGAAGATCTAGCCTCCATAAATTCCAAAACACACCCAAGTGTTAAAATATCAAGCCTAACTATATGGTTAGCCAAAGAGTGAACCTCTAAGGCCAAAGACCTCTCCTGGGTAGAAAGATACACCAAGCTACCCATGCTATTTGACTTTTCGCTCAAGGCATCTACGACTATATTAGCCGTGCTCGAACGGTAGAGAATAGTCAAGTCATAATCCTTAAGTAACTCAAACCAATGGCATTGCCTCATATTAAGATCTCGTTGGGTGAAGAAGTACTGAAGGCAATGATAATTCGAGAATATCACAACTAACACCATCTAAGTAGTTCCTCTACAACTTTAGAGAAAAAATAATTGTGCATAACTCCAAATCATGGGTAGGGTAATTTATCTCATGAGGCTTCAACTGATGAGAAGCATAAACAATCACCTTACCCTTCTAGATAAACACAGAACCTAACCCCACATCAGAAGCATCACAAGAAATTGGAAAACACATAAAATCTGAGGGCAAAGTCAAGATAGGAGCTAAAGCTAACAAATCCTTGAGCTTCTGAAAGATCGCCTCACAAGTATCAGACCACTGAAAGGAAATCTTTTCTAAGTCAACTTGGTCAAGTAATAGAAGAAAACCCCGTCGATAGTAGCACATTAAACCAATAAAACTCCAAATGTCATTAGGGGAAATAGGCCTATCCTAATCACGATCTTGGTCGAATCAACCATAATACCTTCCTTGGTCACCATATGACCCAAGAAAGAAACAGACTCCAATAAAAAGTCACACTTAAAGAACTTAGCATACAACTTCTCATCCCTCAAACTCTGAAGTACAATATGAAAAAACTCCTCATGATTGGTGTCACTCTTGGAATAAACCAAGATATCATCTATAAATACAATGACAAATGAGCTGAGATATGGTGAAAAAACCTAGTTCATCAACACCATGAACGCAGTTGGGGCATTGGTAAACCTAAAGGACATGCTCACAATGACCAAATCAAGTTTGAAAAGTTGTCTTCGAAATATCCAAAGCTCTAATTCTCAATCGATGATACCCAGATCTCAAATTAATCTTTGAAAACACCAAAGCACCCTGAAGATGATCAAATAAATAATCAATATGAGAAAGAGGATAATTATTCTTAACTATCACTTTGTTTAATTATCGATAATCAATATACATACGCCTAGACCCATCATTTTTCTTCACAAACAAGATAGGCATACCACAAGGGGATACACTAGGGCTGATAAATCCCTTTTCCAACAAGTCATGTAACTGATCAATCTATTCCTTTAACTTCATTGGGGCCATCATATAAGAAGGAATAAAAATAAGCATGGTTCCCAATTCAACATCAATATCAAAGTTCATATCATGATCTAGAGGCATACCAGGCAAATTCCATAGGAAAAAATCTACAAAATCAAGGACAATACAAATAGAATCTAAGAAATAAGGGGAAGCAATATTAGTATCATAAATATGAGCCAAATAATACAAACATACCCTCTCAACCAAATGATGAGCCTGAAAAAAGAATATAACTCTATTGGGAATTGAATGAAGCATACCCTTAAAAGCTATCCTTGGCATACCTGGTGAAGCTAAAGTCACGATCTTAGCATAACAATCTAGGATTGGAAGATAAAAAGCTAGCCAATCCATACCCAAGATAACATCGAAGTCTACCATATCAAGACAATTGGATCTACCCATATCTCATGCCCAGCAAAAGTCATGACATAGGACTGATACACCCAATCCACCAATAAAGAGTCTATTACAGATGTAGATACATAGATAGGAACATCAAGAGGCTCACAAGCAAAATCAAAACCCAAATTAAAATATACTGAAACATAGGAGAAAGTTGATCCTAGATCAAAGAACACAGATGCAAACCTAAAAAAAATAGGGAGAATAGTTGTGATAACAGCATCAAAGGCCTCGGCCTCTAGCCTAGCAGGTATAGCATAGCTGACATGACCTGAACCAGGGACTTATCATGTCGGGTATCTAAAGTCCAACCAAGATAGGAGACCAACCCCAATACCCCACCGTTAACCACCCTACACCCCATGTCAACTAAATTCTGAACATATAATAAGATAAAATAATAATAATTTAAAAATAGTAGATGAAGTCTATAACCATAACTAAACAGTCACTACCAAGTATCCAACCAATACCAATCCCAATGCTAATACCAATACCAATACTAACACTAATAATGACACCGCTCATGCCTATAGTAGACCAATAAAGCCTTTATCCAGAATCAAAAAATATCCAATCGGGACATACCTCCGACCATAGCCAAAACCAAAACCAAGGAAATAACAATAATGAAAAGAAGACCATAACATGAAATAAGTCTTTCAGAGTATGGAAGCTCACCATTTTAATCTAACTCAAAGTTGTCCTAAAATCAAAGTCACTGAGCAGAAGGAGTGGTAGTATGGCCAGTTTCTGCATCACGTAGGGATACAACACCCAAAGATGGTTAGTGGAGTGAACTCTATCATGTAACTCAAGGATAAATATAAAATAATTCCATCAATTCAAAACCTATCAAATAACCATATCCAATGACATATATACATGAATATATATCGTGTTGGGATAGGAATAAGGTTTAGCATGCATTTAAAATAATAACCTGGATTATGTAGTTTTACCCTCATAATCCACCCACGATCTATATGGGTCCAGTGGTACCCACTAAACGGGCCCTAGTGTGTGTAGCCGCACGAACCAGAGATATGATAAGGGTCAAGAATTCTCGTGTAACCTTTGCCCTCCATGACATATCTATGCAAGTATAGACTAGGGGGTCAAAGTGTACCCCACAAGCCTAAGGTCACCAAGACCAAACCTCATAACGGCAAACATGAGTTTCCAGTGTTCGTCCTTTAGACTCTCACCTTCACGGCTAGCTATCACACCTCCCATTATTGTCCAATGAAAACATTAGACACATAACCAAACCACCAAATCCAAGAGTTAATTATCAAGGCATTATAAAGTGGTATCGTCATACTGATTATAGCTTGCAAGCAATGTCATTAGCCAAAACTTAGGGGATTCCCATCTACCCCGCCGACTCTATTATTAAAATCACTTGGGGGATTCCCATATACCATACAAGGTTTTTAATTCCATTTAATTTATGGCCACCAAGGCCCTTTTAAATTCATTCATCAATCATTTCCATTTTTATTCCAAGCCTTAGTTCAAAGAAAATTCAACCTTGTGACAATATCATTCTCATTGACAATTTCACAAATAGGTTGAGGATATGTCGTTATCAAAGCCAATATTATCAAATTTAGGTTCAACCATGACCCTTCAATTAAATCATAATTCCTATGCACCAACATATGCAAAACCATAATTAAAAACATGCATAATCATAATTTAAACCATAGAAAATAATATTCAATGATATGCATTCAAACCCGTTAACCTTGGTTTAAAACGATCATTAATGATTCATGAACAATGCTTTAAACATATATTTTTTGAAAACTAAAAATAAGGGAAGAGTCAGATGCCTGAACTACCAATATTCATGAAGAAAAATTGATCATTAAGCCCTTAGATGACCACTTTGGATAAATCCTAGCCAATTTTGCTTGAGAGGATTTTGAGAGAGAGAAAAGAGGATATTTAATCTTGTAAAGTATGGAATGAATAACCAAAAAGGGTTATAGGTATGTGGGGTCTTATGGTTTTTAAGTGAGAAATGTCCAAAGTTCCCTCAACTAAAAACTGTAAAATGTCGTCCTTAATTACGAGTTGACTGATTGACTCATCACCACATCATACGACTCGTAGCCTTGAGTCGTACCCTAGACAATGAGTTGAACAACCATACACCATCCTCCATACGACTCTATGATCCCAATCATGACCTGACCATACGACTCATATGGTCTAGTCGTATGCAAAATAGAACCCGCGGGATTAGACACTGGACAATATATGACTCAACCCTACCACTCATAACCTATCCTCACAGCTCTTCATGAGCAACTCGTACACAGAGCCAAGCCAATAAGTTTATAATTTGATTAAGGATCGTCCTAATGACTTGTCACCATCCATAACGACTCATACCACTAAGTTGTTACCTTAACATAACCCCACCACTATTTACTAGATACCTTACAACTAGGGTCACCTGACCCATACCCACACCATACAACTCGTATGATGATTTGTTACAAGGACAATGGGATCAGAGCTCAAGAATTATCCATGGGCTAAAACCCAGGGTGTTTCAGTTCTCCACCACTTTGATCATTCATCCCCAAATGATGGAACAAAGCATTGGCTAGCATAATTAAACCCCAAACATCTCCACTCTTACCATTAACTAAGTTAGAAAACAAAGATGTTAAGAATAACACAAACCTTAAGCATGATTTTACAAAAAAAAGCCACACCATACTGTTTACCCATCCGATTGCGGGTGAAAAGCAGTACTAAGACATACCTTGGTTCCTAAACCTTTTAGGAATGACCACCAAAAGTGTGATGAAAATTGCATTCTATGATCTGAGATGATAGAAATAGGCAGCCCATGCAACTTCATAATCTCGTAGAGGTACAACCTCGCATAATCCTCTGCTGAAAAATTTATCCTTACTGGCAAGAAATGAGCAGACTTCTTCATCCTATCCACGATGACCCAAATTTAATCAAATTGGTTTCGATACCGAGGAAGATCGATAACAAAATCCATATTGATCACCTCCCTCTTCCACATAGGCAACTTAATTTCATGATATAATTCTCTAGGCCTCATGTGCTCAACTTTCACCTGTTGGCAGACCATGTACTTAGCCATAAAACTAGCCACATCCTACTTTATATTATTCCACTAATACATTTCCTTGAGGTCATGATATATTTTCGTCGAGCCAGGATGAATAGCGTCGGGTGACTCATGTGCCTCAGCAAAGATCCCCTCTCACAATCCATCCGCATATAGAACGCATAATCTCTCTTGGTACTACAAGGTACCATCACCGCTAACCTAAAAAGACATTACTTTCTACCTACCTACATCACCCTTGATCCTCATAAAGATTGGATCTAACACTTGTTTCTCCTTCACCTCAGCACCCAGGAAAGACTTTGCCACCTCCTGAAAAAACACACCACCATCCTCATAGTCTAAGAGATGATCTCAAAGGTTCATCTCTTTCTAAGTAAACACATATTGCAGGCTCTTATGATCAAAAAAGATATCCAAATGCACTCCCTACAAATAGTGTTGCCTGATTTTCAATGCGAATACCACAACTAACAATTCCAAGTCATAAGTTAGATAATTCTTCTCATGCACCTTCAATAATCTGGAGGCATAAGCTATCATTTTTCCATGTTGCATCAAGATGCAACCAAGCCCCACACAGAATGCATCATAATAGACTACAAAACCATCAATGCCTTAGGCAAAGTCAAGATCGATGTCGAATTCAACTTATCCTTGAGCTTATCAAAATGACCCTCACAAGCATCAAACCATAAGAACTTTACCTTATTCTGAGTCAACTTAATCAAAGAGGTAGCGATAATTCAAAATCTTTTCACAAACCATCTATAATAACCGACTAAACCCAAGAAGCTCTGAATATAAGTTTGAGTTATGGGTATAGGCCACTTTTTAACCACTGCAACTTTTTGCAGATCCACCATGATCCTTCACAAGAAATGACATGACCCAAAAAAGTGACAGCGTTCACCTAGAATTCACATTTCAAAAATTTGGCCTACAACTGTCGATCTTTTAGGGTCTGTAACATAATTTTGAGGTGATCAGCATGATCCACCTCGCTATTTGAGTACACCAAAATATCATCTATGAACACAATGATGAACAAATCCAGTAATTGATGGAAGACTCTATTCATCAAGTCCATGAATGCCATTGGGGCATTAGTCAACCCAAAAGACATGACTAAGAGCTCAAAATGCCCATATTGGATATGGAAGGCAGTTTTAGGGATATCTACTTCCCTAATCTTTAACTGATGCTACCCGGATCGAAGATCGATCTTGGAGAAAAACATAGCACCCTGAAGTTGATCAAACAAATCATCTATCCTAGGAAAAGGGTATTTATTCTTTACCATTACCTTATTCCACAGTCAATAATCAATACACATACAAAAGGAACCATCCTTCCTACACGTGAATAATACTGGTGAACCCCATAGAGATACACTAGGATAGATGAAACCCTTGTCTAAAAGATCCTTTAGTTGCTCCTTAAGCTTCTTTAACTCAGCCCAAAACATTCTATATGAGGGAATAGAAATAGGACGAGTGTCTAGAACTAGATCAATCAAAAAATCAATCTCCCTATCAAGAGGAACACAAGATAGTTCATCAAGGAAGACCTCAGGAAATTCTTTCACCACAGGGATGGAATGTAAAGAATGACCCTCATAGTTAGAATCTTTTACTCAGACCAAATGACAGAGACACCTATTGGAGACTAATCTCCAAGTTTTAAGATATGATATGAACCTTCCCTTAAGATCTAGGGAACCACTCTCCTATTCAATAACTGTCTCATTATGGAATTAAAAGATGACCTTACGGGTTCAACCATCTAAAAATTCATAGCACAAGTGCAACTAATCTATCCCTAATATAACATCAAAATTCACCATGTATAATTCAAACAGATCTACCAAGGTCTCTCGACTACACATAGATACCACATAACCTCTATAGACTCTTTTAGCCCCCACAGAGTTACCCACTGGGGTAGAAACAGAAAAGGGTCTGAAATACACTCGAGACTAAAACCAAAATGCATAGCCATAAATGGGGTCATATAAGAAAGAGTAGAACCCAGATCAAGTAAACAATGCACATCATGGGAAAAGAGTTTCAATGTACCAGTAATGACATCAGGCGATGTATCAAACTCCTAATGAGTAGTGAGAGCATAGAGTCGGTTTCAACTAGTGCCGGATGCAGATGGGGCACCTCTTAGTACAAGAGACAAAGAAGAGGCAACAAGAACTTTGATTTCCCCAGAGGCAACCTTACCTACAGGATAGTTTCTAAGCATATTCCTTGGTTGACCATAATTGAAGAACTTGTCCTTTCTCTCATCACAGAAACCTCGATGTAGTCGACTATAAAATCTTCTAGGAGGATATGATAGAGCTGATTGGGTTCCACTAGCCTGAGATTGGGCACCCTGTTCCCTATAATTATCGCCACTCTAAAAAATGCATGTAACCAGACAGCTTTGGGTAGAGAGCACTAGCCGTCGAGTATGAGCCAAAATTTCCCCACCTCTTCTTAGACCACAATCTTCCCTCCCTGCCACTCTATTATTGACCTCCACCCTGATTAGAAAATCTAAACTTCTTACTCTGTCTCACCATAATTTCAACCAACTTGTTCTTTTCTTCCTCAACCTACTGCATATACACAACCAACTTGCAGATTTCCATGTCCTTGTTCAACAAGGCATCCCTACTCTCTAAAATCAAGTCTTGGGACAACCCAGAAGCAAACTTCCTCATTCTATCCCTCATTCTAGAAACCAACTCTGGAGCATCTTACGATAACTGGTGAAACTTCAAGGAATACTCATTGATTGACATCTTTCCTTACTTCAAGTTAACAAACTTTTCCTCATTTACCTTCTTCAACTCCTGAGGAAAGAAGCAATCTAGAAAAAAACTAGAAAAATCATCCCACAGGGCTGACTCAGCATCGTCACCCCTAGACAATTCTATTTTCTCAAACCATTGGTAGGCTATATCTTTCTGTTGGCAAGCAGCAAATTCCACACCCTCTACATTAGTAGCATGTATTATGCGGAAGATCTTCTCCATTTATTCAATAAAACCATGAGGATATACCTTAACCTTAAAACCAGTGAACACAGGAGGGTTCAACCTCATAAACTAGATAACCATTATGGACTCAAAATAGGGAGTAATAGAAGAACCATGCTCAGACTGAGAAGATACAACTTGAGCTAACATATGGATAGGCTGACGAAACTCAGCATTCGTCACATCAGCCTGAGAAGCTTAAGAAAGAATGAAGGGGACCGGTGGAACTCTAGAAGGGCAATCAAGAACTGGACCCCTAGATTTGGTCTAGACCCATGAGCAGGGCGTGTCCCATCAACATTGTCCTTGGGTAGTACAGAGTAGTTTCGGTGAGAATAAGATCATCTGGGAGACATGATCTAAAAAGCAAACAAGAGGGAATTAGAGAAGATTTCAGGACCTTAGACTGTACAACCCAAAAATAGAACAAAAAGAAGAAAAACATTTCTAAATTCCTCGTAGCCTTACCATTATGAGTGTGGCGCACTACACACCCTTAAAAGAAACTCTACTCAACACGGCTTTGTGGACTCCCTATTGACCATGAACCTAAGGCTCTAATACCAATCTAACATGACCCAAATTAGAGCCTAGTCGTGTTGGGTGTCTCTAGTCTAACAAGGACCAGAGACCACACCCAATACACCACACATTAACCATCCTACAGCCCATGTTGGATGAATTTCCAACATATAAAAAGATAAAACAATAATAATTTAAAGACTGTAGATGAAGTCAATAACCATAACCAACATTCACAACCAAGTGTCCAACCAATACCAATCAAATTATCAATACCAATACCAATGCTAACACAAATACTGACACTGCCCATGCCCATAGTAGTCCAACAAAGCCTATATCCAAAACTAAAGAACATCTAATTGGGAGATGCCCCCGACCATAGCAAAAACCAAAACCAAAGAAATAACAATAATGAAAAGAAGTTTGTAACATGAAATAGAGTCTTCCAGAGTATGGAAGATCTCCACTTCAATCTGACCTAAATATGTCTCCGAATTAAAGTCACTAGGCAGAAGGAATGGTAGTATGGCTGGTTCCTACATCGCATTGGGATACAGCACCTGAAGATGGTTAGCAGAGTGAACGCTAGAATGTAACTCAAGGATAAAGATAAAATAATTCTATCAGTTCAAAACCAATCAAATAACCATATGCATTGACATACATACATAAATATATATCATGTCGGGATAGGTAATAAGGTTTAGCATACATTTACAATCATAACCTGACTTGTGTAGCTTTACCTTAATAATCCACCACGGGCTATATAGGTCTAGTGTTACCCCCTAAACGCGCCCTAGTGTGTATAACCGTATAAACTAGAGATTTTATAGGGGATAGGGATTTCCTTGTAACATTCGCCCTCTATGATACATATATACAAGTATAGGCAAAGGGGATTCCCGCGTACCCCACAAGCCTAAGGTCACCAAGATAAAACATCATGTCAGCAAACATGATTTTTTAGTGTCTGTCCTTTGGACTCATACCTTCATGGCTAGCTATCAAAACCCCTATTGTTGCCCAATTAAAACATTTAGCATATAACCAAACCACCAAATCCAGGAGCCAATTATCAAGGTATTATAAAGTGGTACCATCTTACCAACTATAAGTTGCAAGCAATGTCATTAGCTAACACTTAGGGGATTCCCATCTACCCAGACGACTCCATTATTAAAGTCACATGAGGGATTCCCATGTACCCCACAAGGTTTTCAATTCCATTCAATTTATGGCCACCAAGGCCCTTTTAAAGTCATTGATCAATCATTAACATTTTTATGCAAAGCCATAGTTAGAAGCAAAATTCAAACTTGTGCCAATATCATCCTCATTGATAATTTGACAAATAGGTTGAGGGCATGCCATTATCAAAACCAAAATTATCAGATTTGGGGTTCAACCATGACCCTTCAATTAAATCATCAGTCCCATGCACTTATATGTACAAAACCATAATTAAAAAATGCATAATCATAATTTAAACCATAGAAAATAATATTCAATGATATGAATTCAAACCCCTTAACCTTGGTTTAAAAACCACCATTAATGATTTATGAACAATGCTTCAACCATAGGCTTTTAGTAAACTAACAATGAGGAAAGAGTCACATACCTGAATTACCAAGATTCATGGAGAGATATTGATTCTTAATCCCTTAGATGACCACTTTAGATAAACCCTACCTAATTTTGCTATAGAGGATTTTGAGAGAGAGTAAAGAGGATGTTTACTCTTGAAAATTATGGAATGAATAACCAAAATGTATTATAGGGACATGGGGTCTTAGGGGTTTTAAGTGGGAAATTTCCAAATTGTCCTCAGCTAGAAACTGTAAAAATTTGTCCTAGGTTACGAGTCGATTTATTGACACATCACCACATCATACGATTCGTCGCCTTGAGTCGTACCCTAGACAATGAGTTGGACAACCATACACCATCCTCTATATGACTCCATGGTTCCAATCTTGACCTGACCGTACGACTTATAAGTTCTAGTCATATGCAAGACAGTCCTTCTCTATGAAATCACTCATCTCTCAACTGATCCCTCAAACTGAAAGGCACAAACTTGTTTAAAAAGGCCTTATGAAACTCATGCCAAGTCATCTATGGAAAACCAAGAGGTCGACTACCACTAAGTGACCTCCACTAATATCTAGCAGTATCTCTTAATTGATAAGTATTATAAGCAACCCCATGCAACTCAAACAAACCAAGGTTATGCAACTTTTCATAAAAATCCATCAAGAACACAATGGCATCTTCACCTACAGCACCACTGAACCTAGGGGGCCTAAAAGAGTGAATATCTAAAACCTCTTTTGATCCTCTAAAGACATAACTATAATCAAAACAATAGGAGGCATAGTAAATTTGGTTGGCTGAGAACCCATCTGAGGAGGCAATATAAAAGAATGCTGAACTCCAAATCTCAGAATGCAATACTTAGACACAAGCACAAAAGGAGGAACCGCATTTGGAGACTGTGGAGTACCATAAGAAGGTGTTAGTATTGATAATACTCACCTATACTATCAAAAGTAGTAGATGATGTTCGTTGTCAATAGCTTAACTTTCATTGAGGTCAAATCCACCAGGAACAAAATTAGAATTTTAGTCCTATGGGTGTTAAATGTGACTAATAATCTACCCACAATGTGAATAAAATAAAATACATGAATATAAATGGGGGTTTTGGTTTGGTAAGTGTTTTGTCAATAACAACTCAAGTCAAGAAAGTGAACAACAATTGTGATTTAAATTCGATATGAAAAGAATCTTGGGTTTATGTCAACCTAAGGGCAAGTTATGCATGAGTGCATAACGATTTAGTGTACATGCTAGTTGTCAAAATATGGTAGGCTAGGTCTAAGATACTTGAGGCTAGTTTATCAATAAAACCTCAAGAATATCACTCGTCGACTTTTTAGGGTACCTACCAAGTGTGTCGAATTTCAACCACCCATTATCTCAATTGGGCATCCCTATTTCTAGGAAGATGCCCAAGATATAGTTAACTTCTTAATCACCCTTATATATATGATAGTGAAAACTAGAAAACTACATCCATTAATTGCCTCTTGTCACCCATCTCCCTCTTTCAAGGATGATATGGGTTCCAAAAGTTCACCTAAACCCCTCTTTCAAGGATTGTTTGAGCTTTCAAGAGTTTGGAGTTTACACCTACAAACTTATTTTGGGTATTTAAGGCTTTCACCTATAAATCCCAACTAATTTAACCAAGCAATAGCAAAACCCATCATCAACAAACTAGCATACACATAAATAAATCACAACCCACACATAATTTTACCTTAGTTCAACATAATCCCAAGACAATGAAAGTTTATCTACTCATGAAGAAAAGAGAGAAAACTATACCATAGGGAAAGTTCAAAGCATCCATTTTAACAAATATTAAATTCAAAGTCTCCAAATCAAATTACAATTCTTACCCAGTTTAGGGTTTAAACTTCAAATTCAAAAATATTCTAATAGTATAGAATGCCCAAAAGAGAAAGGGCTTTAGCCTTTGAAAGGAATTGGGTTCGGCAAAGTGAAATTACAAAACTGCCCTAGGCCAAAATCCCGCTAGGCTGCGATTGCATCAGCTTTGCCACAATTGCGGCTACTGCAACCATGATAAGATCTAAGCTATTGTGGTGGCTAACCTAATCTTGATTGGCCGTGATAGCAGCCCTCAGACCGCAATTACGGTAACTGAGCTTGATCCATGCAGGGTCTTCAAATATGTAATTTTCTACTCTTTTTGACTCTATTTAGCTCAAATCCACATCTTTCTATCTTATCACCTGTGTGCATACAAAAGATATGGAAATTCGTGCATTTAATCACAAACATGTCTCAACTATACATTCAATTCACAGTAGCATGCAGGATTGTTAACTACAAATGAGTGGTAAATTCACCACTCATCAACACTCCCAACTTAAAGTATTTCTTGTCCTCAAGCAACACTACTTATTTCCATGAGATTGGGAACATTTATGCCCAAATTACATGACCCAATGATCACAATGAGTTGATCTTATTTAAATGCACAAATAGCTCATCAAACATGGGCAATACTATTCTCACAATTCCCCTCAACATGAAATGCAATTTTCAATGGTGTGATAGACTTTAAAGAGCAATCGTTCAACAATAACTAGTATTAAGAAGTGACTCACCTTTCACCTCAACTACACTATACTCTTTTTGCCTCATTTTTTAAGAGATGATAATATCAGTCACCTCAACTTGTTTACATACCTCTTGACAAGAAGGAAAATTCCACACACTAAGTTATCAAGTTTGTAACAAGGAATTTAACTGCACAACTCTCTCTCTCCAAAGAACTCTGATGCTACCAAGTACCATGCCATAAGCTTGCCCCTATTTTCAATCGCCACTAGAATAAACACACTTGGTTGGAGATCGGAAGGGATTTTTGAGCTTGTAACATAGGCTTGGGGTAGGGTAGTATATCATTTAGGAGGAACATCGATATACCCTTCTTGAACATCTACATCACACTATTATATACAACTTTTGACTATGGGTCACTTATTTTTTTTCACTCTTTACACATGTGCCTACTTTTATTTTCTTGGTTCACCCATTTTCTTTTCATTTCTTTTTCTTGCACCCTTTGTGCTACTCTTTTCTTTGTTGGATCATTTCTCTTTCTTATTTATTTGTTCTCAATGCTTAATCCCCTTGGCACTCACTTACAACTTCATGATCCAAAGTTACCTCTTCCAATCTTCACCACCCCTAATTTAGGCTTTTAGTCTCAAGTTGCAATTTTAAGTTCAAAGAGAGTAGGGTTCAAACGAGGAATAAAAATTAAAAGACTCACGGCTTGAAATATGTTTGTCAAAGAAAAATCCAAAGGTTCAGAGTGGGCGACTAGGGATAACATCTAAGCAAGGGTAAACTTTTTAGGCTAAAGTGTACTTCCAATATCAAAAAGATGGCCTAAGATCATATCACCAACCAAGTACAATCAAAATTATCCATGAGAGACTAATGGGACAAGTTCTATAAGGTACAAGTACACATGAGATTTGGACAAACAAGATAAACACACATGGCATAAAAATTCATCAAGGAGGCTCAATTGTCCCTTCCGCTTGAGGCAAAAAAATAGAGTATCTACCAATTTTAACAAACCAAAGTTTTTGGAGACACAAAAAGAGAAAAAGTTTTGTTACGAGATTTCTCACGTTCATCCCCTTGATTTTTGAAAAATTTTAGACGGGGGGGGGGGGGTTGATTTGCATTTACACCATGCACAATTTGCTTATTATGGCACCAACTCAAGACTTCGTCTCACGTTTTGGCTTTCTGTAAGACCCCGCAAAATCCTAAGCTTAATTCAGTCCTTTAGGCTTGTCAAGGGGTCCCAAACTAAAAATATTTTTACTAAGTACTCAGACTTAGTGTCATTTTAACCTACGAAGGTTGGAAATTTTATTTAGCGACCTTTACGTTCATTAAATGTTGATGTTTAGGTTGATTCATGATCAGGAATGTTCATAGGTATTTCCGAGCAAGTTCAGGATTTTTTGTACTTAGTTTGAAGCCCCTTTGGAACCTCAAAACAGTGGATCAACGCGATTTTGGCGCGCTGCATCGACTATCGCATTGATTAATATTCTTCCCAGCTACCAGTGTCCAATTCCAGTGAATGGACACAAACATGGTGCGACACGTTGGCTATCGCATCGATGCCATCGACGCGCCGCCTCGACCTACGCATCGGTAACCCAGTTTTTAGTCATTTAAAATATCGCATTCTTGGGGGTATTTAGGTATTTTTTCCCTCGACCCTCATCCCCCAAAACACTAAATTAAACTCCCTATAGAGCAAATATAGTCATTTATTCTCCAATTAGCTCAAGAACAAAACCCTAGGTGCTTAAATTTCAAATCAAGAACTCAAGATTCAACCATAAACTGCAGAAATTCTTCAACACAGGTATGTGTAGTGTTCATCCAAGGGTTCTTTACACCCTTGGAGTCCAAGAATCTCTTTTGAACTTTAAGTAATTTATTATGATTTCCATGGTTGGGATTAAATTGTATCCATGATTGGTATTTGGATTAAGATCCTAATTCATGATTATATATATATATATATCTCATATGAAATTGATAATTATATGTGTAGGTTCATATGAATCCATGACAAACCCTTGACTTGTGAAATTAGAGATGAATTATGATACTCACTTATTGTTCAATACTATGTGCATATTCTATGCTCACCAAGTGCTTGATAAAGTATCCATGTGAACTATTAAGAGAATGAAATCATGTCAAGTTAGCTTATTTGCAAGTTATATCATGCAAGTGTTTGTTAAAATGCCCCAATGTATGAATGATAATCAAGTTCATAGTTTACATGTTTCATGTTATGCCATGTCTCTTAATTTATGCTATCGAGTCCTAGGGGTACTTGTACCAGATAATTTAGCTGATTACCTAGAGCCATGATTAGTCATAGAATAGTATCAGTCATGACACGATTAGTAGTACTATCAGTCAGTTACAAAACTCAGGAAAACTCAGTAGAATCCATATTAGTCCAGTCTAATTTAGTATCCAGTTTTGACCTCAGTACACTCAGTCACCTAACAGAATTTAGTAGTAGTTCATCAGTCAACGGAACTCGGTGAACTCCGTTCAATTTAACTAAATTGTAATCTTAGTAATAGCTCAATCCAGCCTAGTACAGACTAGAAATCAGTTCAGTATCTATTTAGTTGGGAGTAGGATTCAGCACCAAGTTAACCTAAGGATGGGGACTCACCTACCAGCAGAGGATGTGATCCTTAGAAGCAATCCTTGTGTTCCAGAACTACATAACCAGCGTAGGTTGAGATATCTTCTTGCCAGATATTATGAGGGTTGATACATCTCATCCAAGTTATCCTACCAGTAAGGGTTAAGAAAAGAGCTTCCTGTTAGAGAGGGTTAACTCACAACTTGTCCTTGCCCGTGTCATGGTATTGACGCCCTTCTAACTGGGGTTACAGGTTGGACACCAAATCAAATAGAGAAGGGTCATGTCATTTAAATGATTACCTCTCATAGTCTCAGTCTCAGTTCAGTTCTACAGATTCAGGACTATCAGACATGGTCACTCAGCTCAGTACGGAACTCAGTATGGTTCCACAGTACTCTGAAATTTTAGATACAATCATTTAAATAATCAGTAATACAATATTCATAAACCCAGATATTGGTTATCAATATTCTGATTCAGTACTCAGTATTAGCACGATCTCAATTACAGTCTGTGTTCATGCATGTACTCTTACTCAGTCATACTCATATTATTCAGTTATTAAAGTTCATGCATATGAACCCATGCATTTCAGCCTACCTCACTGAGCATACAAGTACATTCAAAGTACTGATGCATGATTTCTTTTTCACTATGACGTCTTATATCATAGGTTCCGATGCACGGGCTCCCGAGTATCCTTAGCAGATCCTTCTTTCAGTAGTCAGAGTAGTGATGAGTCCTCATAGTTCAAGGACATGCTTATTATTTATAGTATTTCAGTTCCAGTATCAGTAGTCGGAATTTGTTGGGGGCTTGTCCCATCAACTCTACAGTTCAGATAGTTTTAGAGGCTTTTCAGAATAGAGTATTTTCAGACAGTTGTTCAGTTTTTTAGCAATTATATTCAGTTTTGGTATTTGGATACCGCATTCAGATTTATTTATAGATTTGAACCTTATGGCATATATTTCCGTCTATTTCTGCATAATTACAGTATTTATTACTCAGTTATAGCAATAGGTACCAGTCATGGGTTAGCGTGTGATCCTTTGGAAGTATGAGCACCATGTAGCGTCTGGGGTACAGACTTGGGGCATTACAAACTTGGTATCAGAGCCTAATCTTCAACAGTGTCCTAGGAAGTCTGAAAGCCACATATAGTTAAGTCTTGTGCATGGGTGTGTTGCGCTCCACACTTATGGACAAGAGGCTACGAGATGTTTTAGGAAAAGTTTCCCTTCTTTTAGTATTCATGTCGTGCGAGTGAGCATGAGCTCCAGTTACACTCTCTTTCTAATCCTAATTTCTCTTTTATTTACAGAATATGCCTCCAAAGAGGACTCAGGGAAAAGGAATAGGAGATCAGTCAGCCCCTCAGCCCATCCATCTAGATCATTTGGGCGAGCATTCTCCCATGCGGAGTTCAGAGCAGCCTTTACCACCCTAGCTCATTCTGTGGAAGCCCAGAATAAAAGACCATCATCTCTTCTGGCCAACCCAGTGGCCAATACTGTTGCTTCCAGGATTCGGTACTTCACCCAAATTAACCCTCCATCATTTACCTGGTCTAACTCAGATAAGAACCCCATAAATTTCTTGATCAGGTGCAGAAAGTCACAGATATCATAAGAGTGAATTCTAGTTAGAGTGTTAAGTTAGCTTCCTATAAACTACAAGTGTATCCCATATATGGTTTAAGAAGCGAAAGGTAGACAGGGGTGTAGATGCAAAGCCCATAGAGTGGGAAGAGTTTGCTATAGCCTTCTTAGATAGATTTTTTCCCTTAAAGATGAAAGAAGCCAAGGTGTTAGAGTTCATCAATATCAGGTAGGGAAGTATGAGTGTGAAAGTGTATTCCCTCAAGTTCACTCAATTAGCCAGGTATGCTCCCCATGTAGTAGAAGACAATAGATCCATAATGAGCAAGTTTGTATCTGGGATATCGGGTAGAGTGGTTAAGGAGTATAGGACTGCGATGTTGATTAGGGAGATGGACATATCTAGATTTATGGTCCATTCTCAATAGATTAAGGAATAAAAACTTAAGAAGAAGGAGAGAGAAAATAAGAGAGCCAAAATGGGTAGCTTTAGTTTTGCCCAGCCAATGTTAGAGGGTGGTAACCATTCTTGGTTTAGCCAAAAGTTTTCAACCCCAGTTCTATATTCAGATAGTATACTAGTACCAAGGTTTAGGAATGACAGTCATGATGGGGCTCCAGTCTCCAAAACCCAGAGTAGTGCGAGCGGTATTCGTACTAACTCACTTTACGAAGAATGTGGTAAGAATCATAAGGGTATGTGTAGAGCCGGCAGTGATTTATGTTTTGGATATGGCGAATTAGGTCACAGAGTCCGAGATTGTCCTAAGAATGGTCTACGAAGTTAGCACAGTCGTCCTTCAGCTCAGTCTGGTCACCCGAATCAGCAGGGTGCCACTTCCAGTGCCGCCAGTGGGAATCGCCCAAATAGGATTTATGCACTTCAGTCTAGACAAGATCAGGAAAGTTCTCCTGATGTGGTAACTGGTATGTTATAGACCTCCCATTTACATGTTTATGTCTCATCAGATCCAAGAGAAACTCCATCTTTTGTAACTCTTTGTAGAGAAGTTAACTTTAAGGTCAGACCAAATATTAACAAAACCTTTCTAAGCCTCTACTCCAGTTGGTCAGTCTATCATAGCCTGGCGTGTATACAGGAACTATCCGGTTATGATATCTTAGAAAGTTAGGCTTCTAGATTTTAGTAGTAATATTAGTATGTACAGAAAAGTAATAGGTGGGAATGATACCCAACCCATCTTTACCTCATTTCAAATCTTGTACGTCAGCCATCATGATACCTATGCATGTTTTACATCTCAGCTCCATGAACACAGCTTATATTCACACACTTTCCACAGAGTTGTGTTCATTTTCAATTCCTAGTATGAGGAGCTCCAGTTTACTCAGCAGTACAAATTATATTTCATGAAATCCTGAACTCCAAACTCAGGTCATGCAGCTTATGACTTCTACACTAATGCCTTATAGTGTGTTTAGTCCCAGTTACCGTATCAATCGTAGTCTCAGTTACAGTCTTAGTTATAGTGTCAGTCTCAGTCAAGTAATCAGATCAGTAACTCAGTTCAGTTTTAGGTTTTCTTGACCATAGCATATAGTTATCATTTATTCAGTTATCAGCATTTTAGTACCTCAGTTTACAGAATATTTCAGAACCATGTTTTATGCTTGGTCTGGCATTCTAAGATAATATAGTTTTCACGAATTCATGCTCAGTTATATCATGGTACTCAGTCAGTACCTTCCTCATATACATAATACCCTATAGTTTCAGTCCAGTTATTCATACTAAGTACAGTTCAGTCTTACCTGCCCAGTATTCAGCTATCAGTCATTCAGTTAATCAGACAAGTTAGTATGTTTATGCATTCGTGCGCAGCGCCCATGTGAATATTTTTCAGTAATCCCATGTGAAGTGTCGTACTAAGGTGGAGAGTATAGTTGAGAATAATTTTTTAGTATGATTTAGTCCATAAAGCTAGTAACTCAGTATTAGCAGTCAGACAGACAAGTTCGTGTGGTGTGGTTTCTGCCTTTCTATCTAGTCGCTCTGTTTAAATTTTTTGTGAATTAAATTATTCCAAGATGGAGCAATCAAGTAGTGTGTGTTTAGATCACTTCATGTATCATGTCTCAATTTCAGATCCCTGATATTCAGTCATGATTCAGTTCGTAGGTGCCTTGTGCATCGCCCCAGTTTTTCCCAGTATCTCAGTCAAGTCAGCATTCTTCGAGGGACATAATGTCCCAAGGGGGAGATACACTATAACCCCGAGCTTTCATGTCCTAAACCTCCTAATTCTCTTTACATAACGAATCCAGTTTGGAGTAGTGGATACTCATAAGTTGACCTTCAGGTTACAATCTCAGCCGTAAGCCACGTATTCAAGGGGCTCAGTTCAGTTCACGATATTCAATTCATGTATCACGTTCCAATATCAGTCATGTTCTCATGTTCCCGTTCATGGGTACTCCAAAAATGATCTTGAGTCCATCAATATTTTTCATTTGAAGTAATAGTTTTTCCATGAACCTACTCAGTTTTATGTTTAGATTTCAGTTACAAATTTGGTAATAGTTACCAATGCATGTTCAGTTATATGTTCATGAGCCAGTTCAATTATGTATCCATGCATCAGATATGCAAGTTCAGTATATAGATTCAGTTTATCATTAAACCCAGTCATGCATTCATAAATCATGTTCAGTTATACTTACGCATTAGATATGCATATTCAGTATGATAATTCAAAATACCAGTAATATCAGTCATGTAGTCATGTTCCAGATGTTTATGTCCAGTAAGTAAGTCAGTCTCTTGGTATTCTCAGTCTCAGCAGTCTCATTCGAGAATGAATGTTCCCAAGGGGGTGATAATGTAAGGCCCTGCAAAATCCTAAGCTTAATTCAGTCCTTTCGGCTTGTCAAGAGGTCCCAAACTTAGAATATTTTAACTAAGTACTCAGACTTAGTGTCATATTAACCAACGAAGATTGGAAATCTTATTTTGCGACCTTTGCATTCATTAAATGTTGATGTTTAGGTTAATTAATGATCAGGAATGTTCGTAGGTGTTTTCGGATAAGTTTCTAATTTTTTAGACTTCATTTGAAGCCCCTTTGTAACCTTAAAACAGTGGATCAACGCGATCTTGGCGCGCCGCATCGACTGTTGCGTTGATTAATATTTTCCCCAGTTACCAGCGTCTGATTCTAGTGAAACGACGCGAATATGGCATGATGCATTGGTTATCGCATTGATAGCATCGACGCACCGCATCAACCTACACGTCAGTAACCCAATTTTTATTCATTTAAAAGACCATATTCTTGGGGGTATTTAGGTCTTTTTCCCTCGACCCTCATCCCCCAAAACATGAAATTAAACTCCCTATCGAGAAAATATAGTCATTCATTCTCCAATTAGCTCAAGAACAAAACCATAGGTGCTTAAATTTCAAATCAAGAACTCAAGATTCAACCATAAACTTTGAAAACTTCTTCAACACAGGTGTGTGAAGTGTTCATCCAAGAATTTCTTCCACCCTTGGAGTCCAAGAATCTCTTTTGCACTTCAAGTAATTGATTTTATGATTTTCATGGTTGGAATTAAAGTGTATCCATTATTTCTATTTGGATTATGTTCCTAATTCATGATTATATGTATATATATATTGATTAGAAATTGATCATTTTATGTGTAGATTCATGTGAATCCATGACAAACCCTTGACTTGTGAAATTAAAGATGAATTTTGATGCTCACTTTTTGTTCAATACTATGTGCATATTCTATGCTCACCAAGTGCTTGATAAAGTGTCCATGTGAACTATTAAGAGAATGAAATCATATCAAGTAAGCTTATTTGCAAGTTATATCATGCAAGTGTTTATTAAAATGCCCCAATGTATGAATGATGATCAAGTTCATAGTTTACATGTTTCAAGTTATGCCATGTCTCTTAATTTATGCTATCAAGTCCTGGGGGTACTTGTACCCAACAATTTAGCTGATTACCTAGAGCCATGGTCAGTCATAGAACAGTATTAGTTATGGCACGATTAGTAGTACTCTCAGTCAGTTATAGAACTCAGGAAAACTCAGTAGAATCCATATTAGTCCAGTCTAATTCAGTATCCAGTTCAGACCTCAGTAAACTCAGTCAGCTAACAGAATTCAGTATTATTCCATCAGTCAAAGGAACTCAATAAACTCAGTTCAGTTTATCTAAATTATAATCTCAGTAACAGCTTAGTCCAGCCTAGTACAGACTAGAAATCAGTTCAGTGTCTATTTAGTTGGTAGTAGAATTCAGCATCGAGTGAACCCAAGGATGGGGACTCACCTGCTAGCAGAGGGTGTGATCCTTAGAAGCAATCTTTCTGTTCCATAACTATGTAGCCAGCTTAGGTTGAGGTATCTTCCTACCAGATATTATGAGGGTTGATACTTCTCATCCAACTTATCCTATCAGTAAGGGTTGATGGAAGAGCTTCCTGTTAGAGAGGGTTAACTCACAGCTTGTCCTTACCCGTGGCATGGTATTGACACCCTTCCAACTAGGGTTATAGGTTGGGCCCTAAATCAACTAGAAAAGGGACATGTTGGTTAGATGATTACCTTCGGCGGTCTCAGTTCCAATCTCAGTCTCAGTATAAGACTCAGTTCAGTTCTACAGATTCAGAACTATCAAACATGGTCACTCAGCTCAGTGCGGAACTCAGTATGGTTCCACAGTACTCAGAACTTCCAGAAACAGTTTGTTAGATAATCAGTAATACAGTATTCATAAACCCAAAAATTGATTATCAGTATTCTGATTCAGTAGTCAATATTAATACGATCTCAGTTACAGTCTATGTGTACATGCATGTACTTTTACTCAGTCATACTCATGTTATTCAGTTATTATTGTTCATGCACATGAACCCATGTACTTTTGCCTACCTCACTGAGCATACCAGTACATTCAAAGTACTGACACATGCTTTCTTTTGTGCTATGATGTCTTATATCATAGGTTACGATGCACGGGCTCCCGAGTATCCTTAGTAGCTCTGACTTTCAGCAGTCAGAGTAGTGGCGAGTCCTTATTGTACGAGGACATACTTATTATTTACAGTATGTTAATTCTCGTATCAGTAGTCGAAGTTAGTTGGGGGCTTTTCCCATCAACTCCACAGTTCAGATAGTTTTAGAGGCTTTGCAGACTAGAGTATTTTTAGACAGTTGTTCAATTTTTCAGTTATTATATTCAGTTTTGGTATTTGGATACCGCATTCAGATTTATTTATAGATTTGAACCTTATGGCATATGTTTCCACCCATTTCCGCATAATTACAGTATTTATTACTCAATTATTGCAGCAGGTACCAGTCATGGGTTAGCTTGTGGTCCTTCGGGATTATGAGTACCATGTAGCATCCGGGGTACAGACTCTGGGCATTACAGTTTCATACGGGCAAATGATATGGCTAATCAGACCTCACCATTGGTAAAAGTGCGATCCCAAATTCAAAATGCCACATGTACTCAGACTTTAATTACATTTGTGACCTCGATGCTATGGGTACTCAAACTTCTCCTACATCCATGGCTCAAAACCCAGTCACGATGCTTTTCCCTTAAGAATGTTGTGACTTAATATATCATAGAGAAAAGCTCATATGATATCATCATAAGCAAAATCAAGATAAAGAAATAGTCTAAAAACAAAACAGAGTGACTAATTCATGCAAATGCGGGCACCATCAGAGTGCCCAAATATTACAACCTAAATAAAAATATAACTCATCCAAAAAGTATCAAACTATCAAAAAATGTCTATAATACAGGCCCAAATAAATAAATACATAGAGACAGGCGCCCCCAACTAAAACCTTTGTAGTGTACTCACTGTATAAATAATAAAGCATAAGAAGGGATAAGGGTGCTCCCTAAAACTTCATTAAGTGTTGCTCTCGCTCTCATCATCTGCATCTCCACCTGCATCCTCAAGATCTGACCAGTCATCTAAGGCCTCATCGTCGCTCTCAACTCTAAAGGAAGGTAGTCTATCTCAGGGTTTTAGGACCTTTGAAAGGCCCTTTACTACCTTCCACATCTTGCTCAAGAATTTGTCCAACTTTTTCTCCCTTTTGACCATCTTCCCATGTGAAGCTCAAAGTTTTCAGTGCGACTCCGCCAAAGATGAGTAGGCTCTCTCAAGACTAGCAATGGTAGTTCCCTGCTTCTTTTGATCCTTTTGGGTACTTATTATAGTTATCGCGGGATACATATGAGTGGCGGGTGGTAGAGGGTTCTCCCGACCCTTGGGGAAATGCCGACACAAACTCCCTAATGTCTCTTAACTCATTAAAAATATCATCAAAGTGGTTGGTTATGGATGGCCTGTAAGACTCTGACTCTTAAGATGTTGATTTACCTAAATCGATCTTCCATATTTGGCTCTTACCTAGTGTGCCCTCACCTCTAATTTTTACAGGGTAGATGGAAATGCTGGGGTGAACCCAAGTATCTCTTGGGTACTCCTTAACTTTTGCTTATATGTATAACTCTGTAATCAAATAAGCGAAAGACAGGTGTGTACCTTCTTGGCTTTTGAAGAATTTCATCTTAGATATCATAATTTGACCGACATCCAAAGGGATGTTGTCATAATGCAAGCCACCATCCTAGAACGCATATCAGGGACCATTGTCATATGGGTGCGAGAGGACACCCAGCTACAGATATTCATCCAAATTCGAGCCTCGGCGGTGAAGTCATTCATGGATATGTTTCTTTTTGTTGCTGCCTAAGAGACCTCCTTTCCCGATCACAACCTCTCTACTAACTAGATTCCCGACTCATACCTTTTTGCCTCAAATTTGGCTATGTTTACATTTTGGAGCCCATATAGATCATTGATTTGCTCCACACTGAAGTCTACCACCATCTCCCGAATCCTGATAGTCATGCTGGATGGCTCTTAGAAGGATACTATGCTAAGGTTAGCAAATAATTCCTGGAACCAATGCTCATTTGTCTTGCAAGGATTCGGGATGAAGCAATGCCACCCCGTGGACACAAGCTTGTCATGAAATGCTGAAATCTTTTTCGTCACTTTATCCAAGCATATTCCTCTCTTTGGGAGCAGCTTTGTCCTTGAAAGATCCCCATAGTAAAGAGTGTGGAACTTGGGTGCCATGAATCGGAGTTGGTTATATTCCTCAATTATATGATCCTAAAAAGCAAGAGAACAGTTCAACCATATTATTTATTGATATATACATACATAAATTATGACATGTGTTCATTAAAGATCATGGGAAGGTTACCTGGTGGTGTTTAGACAAAAATTTAAAGTGCAGAATTTATGGCCCAGGCAGTAAATCAGCCTCAGTTAGCACAGTTGCAGGCCATGGTACCATGATCGCGGTTCCTGAGACTGGCTTCAAGCCAAAATTTCCATTTTCCAAAAATTTAGATTTTAGGCCAAAACATGCTCTACCAGAAGATTTTTTGCTGAAAGCATTGAACATTGTTAGTAAGTACTCGACTATGCCCTTAAAATGTGAAAATAACTAGCTATCTATCAGTTTGGCATTTGATCGAGCACGTGGTGTGCACACTTCATTTCACTTAATTTCACACATAATTTTGGGTACTCAATACTTCCCCACACGTGTTCACACCATGTTTTAGGAGCTAACAACCACACAAGTTCATTACAATACATATTTAACAAGGAAAATCATAGATTAAGGCCCCCCTATAACGTGCATTCTATGGCCTATGTTCCATATTTAAAACATTGATTTAAAATACTTATCAAAGGGAATGATGCAAGAGGGATGCTTTGATGCTTTTGAATGCCACAAAGGTGTTCAAGAGAGGGTGCAAATTGAGAGAAATTTTGAGAAAAGAATTTGGGGAAAATAGGGAGTTCGATGGCCTTTTAACCTATCTTAACCACAATCGCGGTCAAGTTTCTAGGATCACGGACATGCGGGTGACCGCGACCATGACCAAAGGTCCATGATTGCGGTAACAGAGAGCATTTTGGCTCCCCTATTTTTTCCTGTTCAGCTCATTGCTCAATTTGACCCATCTTCCCCTATTCAGTTCATCATGCACATATTTCACACTTTCCCCTGCTCAAACACGTTCAACACACTCCATAGTGCTACAAATGCACTAATTAATCAAATAAAAAAATTAAAATCTACACTACGAAATTAAAAACAAAGGATACAGCCATTTTTGTGGCATTTGTGGGTTGCCGTGCACAAAGAGACTAAGTTATCATTGTGGCACAATGTCTTCCTTCTTGCTCAAGTTGGGTCCTTAAGGGTCCCCTTATTCACTTTCTCGATTTCAACATTGATCACCGATACCACTTGAATCTCTATGGGTTGTTTCCTTGTTTTGCACACCCGAAAGAACACTTCACCATCATGAACTCTAAACCTCTTTCCCCAAGATCCAAATTAGCAATGGCTCTCACGGTGGAAAGAAAAGGTCGACCAAGAACGATAGGCATCTCTTTGTCCATTTCACAATATAGCACCAGAAAATCTGTCGGGAGAATGAATCAATCCACTTTCACCAACACGTCAAATACAACACCAAATGGTTTATTGATAGATCAGTCCACTATCAAAAGCATCATTGACATTGGAGTAGGAATGCCCAAACCAAGCGTCTTATATACCGCAAAAGGAATAATATTAATACTCTCTCCAAGGTCACATAAAGCTTTTTCAAACTTATGTGTTCCAATGGTGAATGGAATGGTAAAGGCCACAGGGTGTAACACCCCACATTTTTTCTCGAGCACAGGTTTAGGTTCGGCCTCTAGATATTGAACTGTCGTTCCTATAAGTGTAAACTTGACAGCACCCAGCCGCACACGTAAGTGTACGTGGTCTACCAAGCAACATAGTGGTCTTTAGGAAAGATGAATATCGATCCTATAGGGACTTGTATCGATAACTATCTAATTCTGGTTTAACAATTGAGATAAAGTAACCAAGAAGAGTTTTGAATATTGTAATGTAAATAAAGTAAACAATGCGGAAATATAGTACTTGAGACAATCGATAGGAGAAAGCCCAGGGTTAAAGCACTTTGAACAATCATACTATGTTATTGAACTTCATCCGCTAATTTGCTTATCTGAGTTGTTGATTCATAGGGTTAATTGAATGATCATGGTTTTCCAACCTCTAATCTTCTACATAATATGGACATTACAACTACATAGTTTAGCGGGGATGTTATAATCCAATTAAGTGAATTAAAGATATCATCCTATGTTGGAATCAAGTAAGTCATCTAAGTACATCCCTGTCCTAGACACTAATTTGAATTCTTTATTTTATAAAAGAATACAAACCGTACTTTGTTTATTCCCACATTCTATCTCCCTATTCCCTCTCCCGAGATCACAAGGTCGACAATATATGTATTTTATGGGTGATCAATTCATAAAATAATTAAAATAAGAATAAACAAACAACTAAATGTGATAAACAAATTAAACGAAATTAATCCAAAACAATAGTACTCATGGTCTTGGGTTTAACCCCGGAAAGGGGAGTTTAGCCGATAATATTCATAATCATGATCCAAATTATTGAATACATGTTATGAATATTAAAAGTTAAATAAATAATGATAAAAAAACCTAATTAGTGTAGCAGCAACCACGTAATTCTGAGAATTTTCCAAAATTGTCACCACAGTTTCCACCGCTTCAATAATCTCCACCGAATTGTCCAATCTGCCTTTTGCCTAACAAAGATTCTATATATAATACCTTAATCATAATCCTTGTAGGATTAAGGGAATATAAATATTCCCATCAGCCCTTAAAATGTGTGCCACATATTAAATTTGTAATATATGCCAAAACTGTGTAGAAGTGAGATTGCAATTTGACCCTGCATGATTTACCCCAAAGCGACGCTTCACTGATTGCATTGACAAGAACAATACGAAGCGTTGATGATAGCATCGGAAAAAATGACACGATGCATCTCTTAAAGCATTATTAGAGGTGATATATTATACGCAACGCGTCGAGATCGTGTCGGCTCACTGGAATTTGCGTTCAAAATTTATTCTAAGTATTGAACGTCATATTCTTTGTCCATGCCTTTTGTAGTGTATTTCTAATGAATTTACGGCCATTAAATCATCAATATATCACCATATTCATATAATAAAGACTCCTACATAAACACAAACCACATATTAGAGATCAAAACAACACAATATTCTCAACGATGAATCAAAACAATAGCTGAAATAAGGCTAATTGCCACAATCTTCAACTTTATGTTCCGACTTTTGACTTAATCAAATTGAACTTTGCACATCAAAAATAAGTTATTCCACTCATAATTACATATTTAGACCATTTGAAACAAATTAAATGTATTAGAACCCAACGAAACCAATTAGACACACACCTAGCTCAAGCTAGTAAAACTAATTTTCTGGGTTGAACTCTAAATGACTCAATTAAGTACAAACTTGTTTGAAAACACGTTGGACCATTGTAGTCACATACTTGGGCACTTAGATTCTTATTTATATCATATTAAAACATAAAGAACACTAATTATCCTCAAAACAAGGCTAAATAAGCTAGAATAGTAATACTAGAATGCATAAATACACCCAACATCACCACCCCACACTTAAATCCTTGTTCGTCCTCGAACAACTCTTTACACTAAGCATTATAAGTTGAGGAGAATCTACACTTCTACTAAATGCAAGAAACTCAAGCTAGTACTACAATGACTACATGGAATGCAAGTTTCTACACAAAGCATGTTATATATACACAATTGAAAGCTCAAGAACACTACTCCGAAACATCCTAGCCTTAAGAATTGCTTCAACAATTGACAAACTCATGCATATTGCTCAATAAAGGACATCATAAAAATCACCCACATTCATCAAACATGTGCCCCTCAAAATAAGAGAGTTACCCATAACCACTCACAATAATGCAATTTATCACATAAAGGGAACAATTAATTTTATATTAAAGCATGTAGGAACTTTTTGGATAAAATTAAGGTCTATCAAATAAGGGATTAGGCTACATATGAGGCTACCAAAGAAAAAAGCTAAGGGTTCAAAGGGGTTGAACTAGGATTATGCACAAGGGTAGGTCCAAACAAAATATAAAAAAGGCTATCAAAGAAATGCCTAAATCATCTCCTAAACTCCTATTCTTTATTTCACTTTACACACACACCGGGAAAGTTCTAGATATCACATGAAATAAGGAATATACAAAAATCTCACACGCATATGGGACATGCTCAACTCACATAAGATCATCATAGACTCTCAGGTGATACCTCAAATTCCTGTCAGGACGCCGAAGCATACAACCTATTCCGACCAACACGAGAACCAGGAGCAACAACAGAATAGATGCAATACCACCAAGTGTAGGAGAAGAAGATGAAGCCACAGGAATCTTATTTTCCCCCATAGCAGCATTATTAATCGGACAATCCCTGAGCCGATGGCCTTCCTGGCCACACTTGAAGCATTTGTCCCTTTCTTCATTGAAATAACCCCGATGAGGATGACCACAGAACCGACAAAGAGGGTATAAAGAAACTGACTGACCTCCACTTGCCTGAGATTAGGCACCCTATGCCCAAAAATTATCACCATCTTGATGACACCTATCGTCTACCTGGTAAGGAGTACTAGCAGAAGAGTAGGAACCAGAACTCCCCCACTTCTTTTTCTGCCATTTGCCACCATCCCAACCACCCTGAGCCTGAGCACCTCCCTGGTTAGAAAACCTGCTCCTCTTACCCTGTCTATCCACAAACTTTACCTTCTTCCTCTTTTTATCCTCCACTTGCTACATATGAATAGTCAACCTAGAGTTGCGTATATTTTTAATCAGCAAGACAGTCTTGCTCCCCAAAATCAAATCTCGATTCAACCCAAAAGAAAACTTCCTCATTCTTTCCCGTATGTCAGCAACTAAATCAGGAGCATACCTTGACAATTGGTGAAACTTCAAGGAATATTCCTTAACAAACATACTCCCCTACTTGAGGTTCAGAAACTCCTCCATCTTTTCTTCCCTCAACACATAAGAAAAGAAACGATCTAAGAAGGGCTTAGAAAAAGTACCCACAAGACTGATTCTTCCACATTACCTCTATCCCTATCCCAATTTTTATACCATTGATATGCAACATCTTTGAGATGATAACCTGCAAAGTTTACCCCCTCCACATTGGTATCCTGCATCACCCAAAATATCTTTTCCATTTTATCTAAGAAACCCTATGGATCCTCCTCCATCTTTACTCTAAAAAAAGTAAGAGGACCCATCTTCATAAATTGGCCAACCCTTGTGGCCTCAGCAAACAAAGCACCATTCGCACCTCTGTCAGCCTGAGTAGAGACCATTTGAGCAATAATATGAATAGACTAAGGGAATTCTGCATTAGTCACCTCACCTTAAGAAGGACTAGTAGCAACTGGTAGAACTTCAAAACTATTAGCAATAGGACCATGAGAGCGAAGGTAAACCCCAGTAGTAGGATATACCCCTTCAGCATTACCCCTAGATGGGATAGGAGAATTTCTTTATGTTCCTGATTTATGAGGCATGATCTGAAAGACAAGCAAAAAAAGATTAGAGAACATTCCAATACTGAGACTCCAACCTGTAAAATAGAATATCAAGAAAGTGAGATATTTCGAAAGGCCTTGTAGTCTCTCACTTATAAGTGTGGCATGTTACACATCCTAAAAGAGACTCTACTCGACACGACTTTGTGTACTCCTAATTGACCATGAACCTAGGATCTGATACCAACTTAACGCGACCCGACTGGGGGCCTTGTCACATTAGACATACCAAGTTTGATCAGGATCAAAGACCACTCCTGTTACCCAACTCAACCTCCAACCGCTTGCCTAAAGTTGGCTGAATTTTGAGCATATAACAATATAGTGTAATAGCTCACATGAAGACTCTGGGATAGGATCATATCTGTGACCAACCCCACCGAGTCCAACTATCCCATCCAATAATCCAACCATACCAAACTGATACTGAAACAAAGGCCATAAACCAAGCCATAACCAAAGATGTTCCAAAATATTATATAATTAATCCCAAAATAAATATGATGGAACAGTGAGAAATTATGTCCGATGATGAAAACCTCAGTACTAATACCAGTGTTAAGGATGACACTTATACCAATCCTGCCCATTCCAACCTATAGTTGTACCAAAAAATCTCTAACCAAAAAAGTAATAAAATTTGGTTGGGACATGACCCAACCATGGCCAAAACCAATATCCAAAATAAAATCAAAGTGTCTAGAAATATCCATAACATGAAATGGAGCCTTCTAAAAGGATGGAAGCTCACCACTTTAGTCCAAATATTGATCCACAAGTCAATCACTATATAGGAGGAGTAGAATGCCTGGTTCCTCCATAGCATGGGTATACAGCCACCTGTATATGGGTTAGCGGGTGACCACTAGCATGATATCAGAATAATGATAAAAATACTATTTATAAAACCAAGTAAAACCATCCATATACACATAACCATACATATATATAACCATGTCGAGAGAGGGGACTGGGTTTAGCATGCCTTTAAATTCTTTACCTGGGATGTGTAGCTTTGCCGTCCTAAACCACCCACGGGATATATGGGTTCAGCTCCCCTACTAAAAGGGCCTCAATACGTCTATCCGCATGACCAGTGAAGAAAACCTGGGATGAATAGTTCATCCCTTAAAATATATTATGACATCCGGCACACGGTCACCGAGACCAACCTCACATCGGCAAATATGAGTTTCCATTTTTGGTCCCCCCAGGACCTCCACCTTCCACGACTTTGCTACACATCCCTCGATTATTGCCCAATTAAAACCATTACCAAGAAACCAACCAATCCATTTTCCATCTATTAACCAAGGCCATTTAGTGGCGGTATCGTCAAACCGACCATACTTGCAAGTACTGTCCATAGCCAACCATAGATAGGTTTAAGGGGACTTCCAAGTATCCTTCAATTTACCAAATTAAACCACTTGGGGGGTTCCAAGTACCCCAAAATCATAACTATTTAGCCATTTACCTTTACAAGATATTTAACCCATGCATAATTCCTTTACCAAGTTTTAAAACGGACAAGAGTTCCAGCGAAATATTCAATGCAATGAAAACATTATTATAGGCATTTTGTCAAACACATTGGGGGAATAATATAGCCAAAATCAATTCCAATTACCATTAAACCATTCCCATATAATCCAATTATACAAAACAACTATTAATGCACATGAAGCGTAAATAAAACCATGGAAAACCATAACCAACCATTTAATATCAAAACCCCCAAATAATATTTGAAAACCAAAATCATACAATCAATGAAGTCATGAAAACATTCATAAAAACCATACTTCTAGTTAAAATTAACAATGAGGGAAGAGAACATGCCTTAAACCAAGATGATGATGGAAATAAATCACCAATACAAGCCCCAAATCAATCCTTTAGTTGAAACCCTAGCTTCCCTTGCCCAAAATCTTTTGAGAGAATTGTAGTGTTTTAGAAGAGTTTCTAAGTGTTAATGAATGGAATAATAGGGTAAATAACCTTCCAAGTAGGTTAGAAGTCATGGGACCTTATTAGGATAAGTAGAGAAATATCCAGAATACCCCACTTAAGTTGTACACAATTTTGTCCCAGGGGTACGACTGCCCCTCACGGGTCGTACCCTTCAATATGATTAGTACCCTCCACTCGTACCCTAAACTCAATGATTGGACCCAAAACTGTCCAGCATATGACTCATCCAACAAAGTCATATCCAAAACATATGATCCTTACCTTTCATCCATATCCCTGGCGAGATTAAACCCAAGAAAGATTTAGATATTTTCCACCATACGAGTCCTGGGTATGACTCATTCCCTAGATTTGGCTTATAGTGAGCCTCTCGTACTCAGATCCAACCTAAGTAACCAAGTCTAAGATTATGTTAAGGAACCAAATGATTTGTAACCACCAACACGTCTCATACCCCTAAGTCATATCCATTCTAGTAACCAAAATCCATCCCACAAACCAATACTGGTTAGCATACGATTGACCATACCATCTGTACTCCAACATATGGCTCGTACCCTCGAGTTGTATTGGGTCCTGAGACCAGAATTCTAAGAAATTTTCCAAGGTACAGAAACCAAGGTGTTTCACATTACCCTGTGATTTAAAGGACTAAAGAGCATAAGAGTTGTACTTATTCATATTCTAAACTAAAATTTTGATATTTTTTCTTGAATTTTATTATTTTGAAGATAAATTGTTATTGTACTAAGTTTAATATGTCCCTATACTTAAATTCATGTATTATACTCATATATTGAACGGTCCAATATTTTGGGTCTTTAAATTTTGACTCTATATTATTGTTTTAAGAGTTGTATTATATTTTAGTAATCATTAAGTGTTGGCAGGTTATGAATACCTGGTACTTCTGTGTTTACTTGTTATTTAAGACTTTTCAAATTACAAGTCAGTCAACCCATGATTTTATTGTTAAACTTAGTTTGTTATGCTCATGTCGAGAACTATCAGTTTACATATTTATGATTACTTCAGTCTCTATATGCACTGATATTTTCAAAATACCATGACCTGAGCTTATCATCTTCAGTGCATGCACCAGTTAGCATTTTAGTGTCTTTTAGTTGGGAGTAGGATTTAGCACCGAGTGGGAAGTGTGGGTTCAGGGCATCTTACTTCCCCAGAAACTACGTGCCACCGTAGGTTTAGGAGCCTCGCAAGATAGTGTTTCCCCTTGCCCAATATGGGCTTAGTTTAGTGATCACACCAGTTCAAGTTCTACTTTAATAGTAAGGATAGAATAGATCTCCTCAAATGGGTCAGACATTGGACTCCATGATAGCTCACATGGTTTTTGTCGATTACATGACTGCTCCCACAATTTTATTCAATATTCAGTTTATCTCAGTTAGGTTTACTTGACCAAGTAATCAGATTTCAGTAATTATTTAGTCAATTTTATAGATTATTCATGTTATTCAAATCATGTTAGTACATGCGATACTTGGTCTTCCCTTTTCATTTTTACATGTTTATGTTTCCATACTCGGTATCCAAACATAATCCTCAATTCAGTATTATAGCATGTTCAGCTTTACCCAAGATTTACATACAGTATTCATGTTTTTACTGCTTCCCAACTTCAGTTCTACTTAGTCTACAAAAGTAAAGATTAAGAAACTAAGTATAGCGATTCACTAACTTATCAGTTTATGTTTGTTACTCATGATTTAAGATACATCTGATTTTAGTTTATTTCAATCTTTTGGTAAGTCTACTTGCACTTAGCATACATGTTTTAAGATTATGTATCTATTCATTTTTCCTTATTACATTCACCCTCACTTACTCAGTACATTATAGAAGTATTGACCACATATACGGATGTGTAGCTACATTGTTTCATAATGTAGGTACCAGTTGTAGCCCGCACATTATAATCAGACAGTTCTTAGCTTTTAGCCAGCAGGTGATAAGTCCTCATATTTTGGGGACTCCAGTACATTGCAGTTCATGTGTTGTATTTTAATTATTCATATATATTGATTAGTGGTAGTTGGAGGAATGTCCCAGCTATCTATAGTCAGTACAGTATAGGCTTCATAGATAGTCAGTTAGAGTCATTACATATAATTCAAGTTTCTTTCTTCAATTTTATCATATTATAAACTTTGTTAGTATTACATTTCTTCAGACATTCTCATGATTGGTCTTTCTCTAAACAAATTTAGTTTTTATACAATTTAAATCAGTTGGTCAAGCAGTATGCCATATCGTGGATTAGCTTGAGATCACTTATGATTCTAATCACAATATTACGACTAGGGGGTAGTCTCAGGTCCTGACACGGGATCTTATTTCTTTTTTGCCATTTCGCTACTCATGATGGAACTACACCCATTGATGAGTTCAATGGTATGACCTTCAACAATATTCTTCACTGACATCAACTTTTTCATAATCTTAGCATACCCCGGGATATCTTGGATAGCCTCAAGCAATAGGATATTAATGGAGTGGTTGGCAAGCTTGGCCATGAATGTTTAGAATTTAGCATTATCCTCCTTCTTTTTGAAACTTTGATGGAATGGAGGGGGAACAATCGTGGTAGGATTTGGATCACTTTTCACTTCATCATATTCAACTACCTTGGGATCACCCTTTTCACCATCAACTTCTTTATTCAACACCAGCTCTTTGTCCTTTCCTTCAATAGAATTTGGAGTATCTTGATTAGAAATATTCACAAGAATTTTCTCCACATCAGGCTCCTTTCAACATCTACCACAAGATCACCAAGGATTTTATAACTCCTAGTGACAATAGCCAACACTTGGGCTTCATTTTTTGGGTTCACAATGGTGTCACTAGGGAGGCCTCCCATTGGGATAGAATTGAGTTGAGTAGAGATTTTCCAGGTTTGAGTCTCCAATTATTTGATCAAAGTGAGGTGGGATACAACCGTTTTGTTGAGTTGTAAAAAATTTCGTTTCAATTCATGGACCACTTTGATTATTCCCTCAACTTTCATAAAAATCCTCGCTAGCATATCTTTCATTTTATATTTGTTGGGGTCAATGGAGTTGGAATCCTTAAACTTTGCCCGATCATGAGGGGCATTTAACGATCATACTCACGATCCTTATCCAATGACAGTCACAGTCCCTATCTCTTTCGTTCAGACCTTGGTTCCCACTTTGCCTTTGATAGACGGGGTGGGAACCCCCCAAATAATTGGCCAAATACTGAATCTCCACATCAAGCTTCTTGTCTTCTTCATCATCATATGCCATGGATGCCACGGCATTCACCACTTTTATGGGTGTACCCATCACATATTTTGTCAAAAGCTCTAATTGAGTTATCATTATTGACATATTCTTCTCTCTTTCCTCATCTCTCTATTTTTGTTCTTTGTCAACCACGGAAGTATTAGGAGATCCTTTAGGTACCTTGGCATCCCGAGTATGCCACCCCCAGTTTTACTTGGTAACTTTATCAGGAGAATTTGAAGCCGCGTGATAAGTCAACTTCGAAAGAAAGCCCTTCCCTGCATTATCTACCACGGTTTTACTAAGCGGATCAAGAGCCTGGTAGAAGATTTGGATAAGCATCTTCTCCGAGGCCTTGTGGTTGGGACAATGCTAGAGTTTTCCATTGAATCTTTCCCACACCTTGTATAATTGTTCCCCATTCAATTATCTAAAGTTCAGGATCTCATCCTGCAATTGGTGTATTTGGGATGATGGGAAATACCAATCAAGGATGACCTCGGTGAGTTCATCTCATGAGGTGATGGATCCAGCCGGAAGAAAGTGAAGACACAACACCGACTCTCCCATTAGAAAAAATAGGAAAGAATGAAGCTAGATAGACTCTTGGGTTATGCGTGCAATATCAAAGGGTGCACATACTTCGATGAAGTTCTTCAAGTGTAAGTTGGGGTCCTCATAGGCTTGTCCCTGGAAATTCCCTTCATTTAGAGCATATGCAACATGACACTCATTGAGTTGCTCCTTATCATCAAGAGGGCCATCTAAAGACTCAAAAATGCTAGCATTATCACTCGTGAATTCATGAACACTACAAAAATCACCTAAAAGAGAAATAAAAACAACAACTAAATAAATACAAACCACTACGGGTGTTCCCAAATTAACACTCAACACCGCACAAGTGAAAACTAAATTTCACTCCTCGGTAATGGCACCATTTTGATAACGCTCACTCATACCATCTAAAGTAGTAGAGGACGATCGTTGTCAATAGCTCAGCTTTTATTAAGTTCGAATCCACTAGGAGCAAAATTAGAATTATAGTCTATGGGTGTAATATGCTACTAATAAGCTACCCGCAATATGAATAAAATAAAATTCATGAATAAAAATGAGGGGGGACGGTTGGTTTGGCACGTGTTTTTTCAATAGCAACTCAAGTCAACAAAGTGAACAATAATTGTGGTTTAAATTTGATATGAGAAGAATCTTGGAATTATGTCTACCTAAGGCAAGTTATTCATTAGTGAATAAAGATTTAGTGTACATGCTAGTTGTCAATAATATGGTAGGCTATGTCTAAGATCCTTGAGTCTAGTTTCTCAACAAAACCTCAAGAGTATCACTCGTTAACCCTTTCGGGTACCTAACAAGTGTGTCAAATTTCAACCACCTATTACCTCTATTGGGAATCTCTATTTCTAGAAAGATGCCCAAGATATAGTCAACTTCTTAATCACCCTTATATATAAGATAGTGAAAATTAGCAAACTATATCCATTAATTTCCTACTATCGCCTTGTTACCCGCATCCCTTTTTCAAGGATGATATAAGTTCCAAAAGTTCACCCAAACCCCTCTTTCAAGGATGGTTTGAGCTTTCAAGAGTTTGGATTTTTCACCCACAAACCCATTTTGGGTATTTGAGGTTTTAACCCACAAATCCCAACTAATTTAACCAAGCAATAGCAAAACCTATCATAAACAAACTAGAATATATACAAATACATCACAACCCATACTTAATTGCACCTTAGTTCAACATAATACCAAGACAATGAAAGTAAAGCTACCTATGAAGCAAAAGGAGAGAAAAATATACCATAGGGATTGTTCAAAGTATCCATTCTTCACAACTACTAAATTCAAATTCTCTGAATCAAATTATAATTTTCGCCTAATGTAGGGTTTAATCTTCAAATTAAAAGATGTTCCAATAATATAGAATGCCCAAAACAAAAAGGGTTTAATCCTTTTAAAATAATTGGGTTTGTCTGAGTGAAATTACAAAATTTCCCCGGGCCAAAATCCCTCTAAGCCGCGATTGCATTTGCTTTTACGCGATTGCGGCTATCGTAACAGCGATAAGATCTACGTGATCACGGTGGATGACCTAATCTTGGAAGACCGCGATCCTAGTAACTGAGAATGATCCATGCAGGGTCCTCAGCTGTGCACTTTTCTTCTCCTTTTGATCTTTATTTAGCTCAAATCCACATCTTTCTATCTTATCATCTGTGTGTATGAAAAAAAGTGGAAATTAGTGCATTTAATCATAAATATTTCTCAATAATACATTCAATTCATAGTAGCATGCACAATTCTTGAGTGCAAATGAGTGGCAAATTCACCACTCATCAGGTATAACAAGATGATCCATACTCAGAATTGGAGAAACACCAGGAGCAATCATAGGACCACCCTCTAAACGAGTCAACAACTGAATTAACAATCCCTCCAAGACTAGGGTGAAAGAACTTTGTGGGACTGGAGTAGGACCCATATCACCAACATGCTCATCTCAAGGCTCAAGAGAGAGTCCCTTTGTGCTATCTCTAGATGGGGAAGATCCTCATACCCGTCTTCTGTATTAAGCCTAACCACTACTCTAACTAGACTGGCCCTCTTCTTAGATAATAAATATACATCCCTAGCCTTACTGGATCTATCCCTCACCATTTGTGCAAAAAAGAGTAAAATATACTTAGAACACAATGCATGAAAGATCCACATGATATAGAATAAAGTAAAGAAAATTTTTTAAAGATATCTAATAGCCTCGCGAAGATAGATATGAATGTATATGTACCGATCTATGAGACTCTACAAGACACCCTGTTCTTACACTGATGAGACCACTAAAAACATGCTTTCTCAGATACCAATTTGTCATGACCCAAAATCTAAGGTCATGATGGAACTCATCGCAAAAATCCTTGAAAAGTAAGCCTATCACCCAAACTAATATAACAAGGGAAAATAATCCCAAAACCCAAGGCAAGGCTTCTAGAGCAAAGTCGAGCCACACAAAATAATAATATTAGAAATATAATCAGAGATACCAAACCAACTCCCAATATCTGGTGTCACAGTGTAAGAACCACTACTACAACTCGAAGTCAAAATATATATAGGCTATCCAAAAAGCAAACAAACTCTGTCCCTGAATACGATAAGACACAGTCTAGGTAAAAAAAGATAGTGGTCAACTTTGAATGCATAGATCAATCGCTACCTCAAATAGACTCCAAATACCTCCTACATCAGTTATCCAAGCGGCGCACTCATATTTGGATCTGCACCAAAAGGGCAAAGTAGGGATGAGTAAGATCCACATGTATTCAGTAGGTATCATAGGCCGACAAAGTAAAGAAAAAAATAAAGAATATAAATACAAACTATTGGCACATCACCTGTAATTGAAAAATGCCCCAAACACTAGCCCATACCATCTCCACTAATAGTCCAACTATATAGACATATAACAAAAATAGGTAGGGGAAACAAGAAAAGTATACACATACAGCGATACCCATATTGCCTATTTTTTAATCGAGTTCAAAATGAACTCCTGAAATTGGTTTTCGAAAAAAGGGTGAAACCATAATTTTAGTCTAAAAACATATTTCCCAATATTAGAGGAACCCATAGGAGAAAATCCAAGTGAAAATGGGTCGAAATTGGGGTTTGAATTGAAGAAAATGTTAACTTGGGCCTTTCTGGCCAAAATCCCTGAATCCCAACTTTAGGTTCAAATTTAAAAAAGAATTAAATTATAAAATTGAAGAAAGTAATTTTATCGGGGATTTAAAGCTTACCCAAGCTTAAAAATTGAAGAGAATTCTAAGAAAAAACTCAAACCCCAAGATCCTTGTCTCGAAAAGGGTGAAACAATCTCAAAAATTAGAAAATAACTCACTGAGGCATCGCATAAGTGACTACTGGGTCTCTTAGATGGCTATCGCTTAAGTGAATAAGCGTCACAGTGAATCCTGCCTCATCAAGTATCCATCTTGTCTATCGCTCAAGCGACAGGCGTCTGGCATACCAATGTCTCTTAAGCAACCAAGTTATCGCTTAAGCAAGCCTGGTGTTGCTTAACCAATAGTTTGGCTATCAGGACAAGTCACTTAAGCTACCAAAGCATTACTTAAGCAAGTACACCAGCTGAGTAGTGCACCAACTGGAGACTTGGATAATTCCAAGTCCCCGCAGACCCTTCGGGATTCATCCAAAATTCCTAATACACAAACAAACTATGCTACCCCAATAAATTTAACGTTCCAGACTCAATGACGCTAACAGAATTTTGAGAAAAATGTCATTTTCATAAAATTGACCCTCGAGACCAAAATTTCACAATTTTCAAAAGCGAGGGTCAAAATAAGATATAAAAGCCACAAAATAATACCAACCTAAAATCGACGTTTCAAATTTACTGACATAGCTAATTTTGCCATTTGACACACAAATTGAAAGATGTTGACCAAAGTCAACTAATGGGACTTTAAGACCATCAAAAATCATAATCTTGCATATATCACACCAAACTACATTAAAACCATATCAATCATCTCCATACTCTAAAATACCATAATGTAACCGGGAGGTAAAATAGTCAAATCATATAGAAATAAACATTTCACACAAATCACCAAAAATTAGGTCATTATAATATCTCCATGTTAAAAAATATAATGCTGATGGGAATTGTATTATTCGTTGGGATTTGGTCATGATTGATGAGAATCTGTCATATAAAAAAGAACCTAAGGCTATCTTAGATAGAGAGGTCCACAAGTTGAGGTCAAAAGAGACTGCATCTATGAAGAACCATTTTTTAGAAGGCCACTTAGGATATCGAATTAGACAGACATAAGAAGTTTTCCTATATGTTCACTAAGTCAAGTGATCGTCTTTGTTTCTTTCTATTCCATTTAAGGATGAACGATTGTTTTCTTGGTATCTGATGCAATGACTCTTCCAATTGATATAAAGTAATGTAGACTCAAGTACTCTATTAGAGTTCTACTAGTGAGTTGAGAAATTAAAATCTTAAGGTGGAGTGGTTTAAAACTAAAAACTTGTGTGATGTTTGTTTATGGTGAACTATGATTCATGGTGTTGTATTTTGTGGTGTCGTATTCCATTAGGGACTGGACAAGTAATATAGACCTTCTTAGGAAATTATTAAACCATGAGTAAATTTTTAGCATGTGAATTTAGTGGATGCTGCATCAGAATTGCTTCATGATGTCTTAAGTATAAACATTATGTTGTGAAATGGGGATAGTGTTCATTTGTTCTTGATCTATTTAAGGACCACTGTAGTGATTGGAGTCCTTCAATGGTGGATCTAGGAAAATATCCAAGGCCCACCATAGAGAGTCCTATTTCACCATAGTGTATCTTCCACAACAAGAAAATCTCTACTGCAATAATGACCTATTGCAGAATGCTTATTTAAGTCACTTATTCTGATTTTTAGGCCATAAACTCCAAAACCTCATCCCAAAGCTCTAGAGAGTCAATTTTCCCAAGGCTAGGGTTGATTTACTCGTTAGGGTAAGTTATTCCATTATTTTTCTTACCTATTAATCAATTAACATCATAGAATCATTAGGGAGATTGTTATGGTGGAATTAAGAGTTAGAATCCTAGGTTCATAAAAAGTGTGGAAAAAATCTATGAGTAGATGTAATATCATGTAGAATGCTTTTCTGTTGTAAATTAACACTTCCTAACATGAAATTGTAGTGATTTGGAACCTTGATTTCAATAAAAATAGGACATTTCTCATCAAATTACGTAAAAGGGGGTAATTAGAGTAGAGACTTCATGAATTGAGATAATGTGAGTATTGTGTAACTAGTTGATGGTTGATTGTCACTTAGGTAGTGTTATAGATCATAAAATAGGGTAGGTATTGTGGGTTTAATTTTCTTAGACATATATTTGAAGAGTATACGATTAATTACTCTTCTATTTGTTTAATTTAGAGTTTGCACATTTAGTGGCATTAAGGAAATGAAAAACTTATGTGAATTAGCTTGATTAATTCGTGTCCTTCGATTGAGGTAAGGTAAAATTTATATGGAGTTATACTTGATTTAGTCTTATATATGTATTTTGAAGTGATAAGAATGTTCATAGTTCTTTGGACATAGTCTATGATTATTTATTTATCTAGCTTGACAATACTTGTACGAATTAAGCTATATAATTACTTAAAGTCTATGTTAAAATGACTTATGATTATGATGTACACTTCTTAAACTTGTTGTGTACTTGATGATAATATCCTGAGAGATAGTTGAATATGATAATATACTGGACGCATTGAAAAAGGCCTAAGAATATACTTACGATTCTGTCATTAAGTGGCTCAAGTCTGATGTGAGCTAATGAATGAGTGATTATGATTAAAGAATACATTTACTACTTTTTATTAAATGACTCAAATTTGATGTGAGATTATGGATGAGTGATTATATTATGGAGCGGATACCATCACACCAGTATGATACATGGACCCAAGATTGTTCCCTGCAGGTCATAACTAGTTCGACAAAAAAAAACCGTTAGCATGTGTGTACAGATGAGTGATTCTTGTAAGTTATAATATGGTACGGAATGAGACTAATGGGATACAGAAAAATATATTGTTGTAGGATCATTATTGCCACAATTCTATATTTGTGATACGATTGTATTATATGTGCATAGATGTAATGAGTTGTTATATTTATGTCATGACCCAAACCAGGGCCTAGCCGTGACGGGTATCTCAAGTCCACCGAGGGCTGGAGGCCACCCTGTTTTCCTAGTCAAACAGAATATAACACATCTGACAGAGGTTGAATTCCAAACATATAACAAGATAGAAAGTAATAAGTTTCAAAGACATCTAAGAGTGTCAACATCAATCCCCAATCCACAGTAATATCCACAAAGCCTCTATACTAAAAAACAACCTACATCAGGACACACACCCGACCCTGAAAATGACAAAGACAATGTAATTATAAATTTTTCAATTCTAATCTTTGGAAGAAAACCCGATGGAATGATCAAGACTTTCATAAAATGGAAGCTCACCACTTCACCGCAACGACCGACTCTGAGATCACATATCACTACGTAGGAAAAGTAAAAGTGTCTTTGGACCCTTCATCATGTGGGGATACAGCATTTGGAGATGGTTAGTGGGGTGAGCACTAGCATGTAACTCAAGAAAAGGGTAAAATAATGTTAGTCGAAAGTTTAATTCCAAACATATTGTACATATTCATACGCATGCATACATTAATGTAATATATGTTAGGGTAGGGAAAAAGGCTTATCATGATAGTAAAGCATTATCCTAGACTATGTATTTCAACCATCTTAAAAAGTCACCCATGAGCTATATGAGTTCAAATCCCTCTACTGAAAGGGCCTTAGCGCATATTAGCCATACGAGTTAGAAGTATCAAGAAAAATCGAGGAATTCCCTGACCCCACATCAATCCTAGATGAATAAATATATCAATAGTTTGAACGATGCATAAAGTCATCAAAACCAACCCTCACGTAAGCAAATTTGAATTTTTAGTATAAGTCATTTGAGACCCACTCCTTCACGGCTTAGCTACATAACCCCCACTAAGCCCAATTAAAACAAGTTTCACATAACCCATTCATTAACCGAGGAATTATACATTATGTCACACCATAGGTATCGTCATACCATTGAGATTACAAGCTTATAATTATGCCATTACAATTCCATTAACTTGGGAGAATGCCTTGACCCCTTTGTTCGTTAAATAAAGTTTGAGGAATGCCTCGAACTCCTTTAGTTTATCGAATCAAAACATAGCTAACAAGGCCTTCAAAATACATGGACACTATTTAATCATTTATGCAATGTAAGAGTATAGGTGTGTAAGTCAAACCAAGTGACAATTCTACAATTCAAAGCCATTTACACAAGTGGGTTGAGGGAATACAATTATTCAAAACCAATTTCCAAGTTCAAAACATCAAATTGGGGGATTACCTCAACCGTCATTCTAATTCCCATACCCATGCACCCCATTAGTTCAAAAACAATCAATTCAAAGGCAAAATGGTTCGATGAACCCCTGTACTATGTCAGTTTTGTAAGTTGGACACTTTTACTTACAAGTTTGTCATCTGGACCCCTGAACCCACTAAAAAGAAACAATTTAAACACTTTTTTGGTGAGTGTAACACGCTCTCACCATGTCAGCTTCCACGTCTGCCACGTCAGCTGCCATATCAGTCGCCACGTTATTTTTAAGTATTACATTAAATTTTATGTTATTTTTAAAATGCTACACAGGAAATTAAATATTAAAATAAATTTAATTAAATAAATTCTTTTTATAAATTGTAGAAATTCTAATACATAAACACAATAAATTTTTAATTTAAATTAATTTAAATTTTTAACTATAAATTTAAATTTTCAATTATAAATTCTATTAAACAAACACAATAAATTTAAGTAAACATCAAATTTATTCCAAATATTGAAATTTCTCCCCAATTAATTTAAAGTTTTAACTATAAATTCACATACACAAACATAATGAATTTTCAATTTTTTTATCAAAAATTGTTGTTGTTTTACTTTTTATATTTGGATAAACAAATAAATAAATAAATAAATAAAAGAAACACTAACCCCCTCTCCTCTCTCTTCCCCATTTTTCTCCTGTTTCTCTTCCCCGTTCCTCTCTCTTTCTCTATTTCTTCTTCCCCTTTCTCTTCTCCTTCTTCTTTTCCTTCATCATCTTCACCTTCTTATTCTTCTACAAAGTGATTATGATTATTTTTTTTGAAAGGGTAATTTATTTCAAGTGTACTTTATTAAATTTTGTTGGAAATCTTTAGGGAGTCTCAATTTTCCATTTAAAAACTTTGTGTAAGATATATTCTGATTGAAAATTCAGCCTATTGAAAATTGAAAATTCATCTTCTTATTCTTCTTGCTCTTTCAGAAAATTTAAAAGTGAGGGCTAAAGAATTTGAGAAGTATTTTGTTGGATTCTCTAAGTTGTTTGAATCAAGAAAGTGAAAATTCATCTTCTTATTCTTCTTGCTTCTTATTTCAAGTGTACTTTATTAAATTTTGTTGGATTCTTTGAGTTGTTTGAATCAAGAAAGTGAAAATGTGTTTTGTGATAATGATTGAAGGTTGAGCTGCGAGAAGGGGGTAATTTGGGTTGTATAGTTGAGAAGGAGATAGGGAGATCTAGTATAAGTAGCAGAGGTGGGGTGAGGGAAGGGGCTGGGGTGGGTAGGGTGGGGGGCTTGGACGGAGGCTGGGGTGGGTAGAGAGGGGCTGGATGGAGGGTGGGGTGGGGTGGGGAGGGGTTGAACAGGGGACGGGGTTGGGGAAGGGGTTTATTTTTTAAAAAAATATATTACTTTAATATTATTTTTATTTTTTAAAAAATTATTTTAATATAAAATTGATCAAAAATTGACCCCCACTCAGGCACACGCCTCATCCTAGTTAGCCATTTTAATGCCACATAGGCCTGGTCAACGATCAAAGGGTTTGAAATATTGTTTTTTAGTGGGTTCAGGGGTCCAGATGACAAACATGTAAGTAGAAGTGTCCAACTTACAAAACTGACATAGTACAAGGTTCCATTGAACCATTTTGCCCAATTCAAAGCATGAACAACTCATAAAAAACATAAGAAAACAATTCAAGAATCATCCGTTCCAAAAACCTCAACCCATGTCAAAACCCACATTCAAATCCCTGCAATTAAACCATTTAATATACATGCTTTTCATAAAATAAGATTTGGGGAAGAGTAACATGCCTAAAACTATCACAACTATAGAGAGAAATCACCCTTAAGAGCCCTAATTAACAAACTTCTTGGAAACCTTATGTGTTATTGACCTTGGGGATTTGAGAGAGATTAAGAATTTATTTTGATTTATTTCAGAGTGATAATGATACCTTAAAGGGGTTTTAAGTCGTGGGTCATAATTGAGAAAGAGGGGAAATATCCAAAGTGCCCTTAATTAAAAAGCTAAAAAATTATCGCCAATGACTATGGGTCACTATACGACTCATATGGACTCACTACGAATCATCACCATGAGTCGTAGTCAAGGCAGTAGCTCAGGGAGCCTTCATTGGATACCTTATGAGTCGTACACTACAACTCGTGTACAAACCATACGACTCGTAGGGACCTAATCATACCCTGAGCAGAAACTTGGGCCATCACACTAGTTTCATTATGGATGGCACACTACGACTCATAAAGAGTCCATACGACTCGTTAGGCACCACCTGTTGCCAATAATAAAACAAATGGGATCTTCACTGGTCACCCTACAAATGGGGTCCTGTGACTCGTACAGACAAGTTACGACTAGTAAGGAGAATCATAGGTTGGGTAGTGTGTTCAAAAACTCAAAAAATTTAGGGATCAAAATTCGAGGCATTATATTCTCTACCACTAAGATCATTTGTCCCCGAATGATGTGACAAGACATCCATTAGCATGATTTAACATAGAACACAACCACACTTACTTTAACAAAGATAGAAAACAAAGATATTAAGGAATAAACATACCTCGAGCATGATTTTCCAAGGCGGGAAACAGGAATGGATATTTGAATTTCATGTACTTTTCATCTTCTTAAGTATCTTCTTCAACCTTATGATTCGTCCATAGAACCTTCACCGAAGACACATCTTTGGTCCGCAAAAGTTGGACTTGCCGATCCAAGATCTCAACCAAAACTTCCTCATAAGACAAAATATCCAAAACACCAACGCTATCTAAAGGAACAACCAAGGAAGGATCACCCACACACTTTCTCAACATCGAAACATAGAAGATTGGATGAATAAAACCCAACTTAGTCAGCAGTTCCAAATCATAAGCCACATGGCCCACTTGCCTTAAGACACGAAAGGGATAAATATATAGGGGACTGAGCTTTCCCTTCTTTCCAAACCACATCACTCCCTTTATGGGAGATACTTTCAAGAACACCAAATCATCCACATTAAACTCTAACTCCCTATGATTTATATCCACATAGAACTTTTGTAACGCCCCGAATCTGGGACCCGAAATGCTACACGGTGCCCATAACCCCAAAGAACCACAAGCTAACCCATGACTGATATTTGTACCTGTATACTGCACAATATACTGAATAATGCAAGAACATAAACTGGAAGGCCATAAGTTTCACATAATTGAAGTAAAATATAACATCTAAACGGGGTATGAAATACCCAAAACAACTGAAATAACTTTCTAAACATAATAGTCTGGAAAGCCTCTAACTGACTGAAATGTATGAGTAAGGAGTTGATAGGACATATCCCTAACTAACTCTAACTAATAAACTAACTAATGAGATAATAGGGAAATAATCATGTCCTCGAAAGATGAGGACTCACTCCTAATGCTGACTGCTGATATCTGGAATCTACTGATGCTCTGGAGCTCGTGTCTCTGAACCTATGGTATAAGACACCACAGCGCAAATGCATTAGTACTTTGAATATACTGGTATGCATATGAGGTAGGCTGAATGCATGGGGTTCATATGCATGAACAATACTGGCTAACTGACTAATATGAACGTGAGAATACATGCATGCATACATAGTAACTTTATCTTAAATTGTGCTAACATAAGTATGCTAACGATTAACATGACTAATGATTGAATTTTGATAACTGATAACATGAGTGACTATATCTGATAGTCCTGAATCTGATGGAACTAGCTGAGTTCTTTTACTGAGACTGATACTGAGACTGTGGGAGGTAGTCATCTAACCGACATGCCCCAAATAATGTATTACAGTTTCATTAGGGTCCAATTTATGCCCTGATTAGAAGGGTGTCAATACCACACCACTGGTAAGGACAACATGTGAGTAACCCTAGTATAACAGGTAAATCTCGTGAGAATAGTGGGAACCCTCATATAGCAGGCTAAGCCACCTTATCTACCCTCATATAGTTGGCTATGCTGTCTCAACCTATGCTGGCTACATAGTTCTGCAATGCAAGGATTGCTTCTAAGAATCACACCCTCATATAATAGAAGAGTTCCCATCCTTGGGTTCACTCGGTGCTAATTTCTACTCTCATCTGAATAGACACTGAACATGATTTACTGACCTGAACATGGACTGAGTTACTAAATTCTATTGATTCGATGGAATACTACTGATATCTGACAACTGACTGAGTTCGTAAGATCATGGAGATTTCCTGAATCATAAGACTGTCTGAAGTCTAAGGATCATAGCTTGACTGAGAGTATCGTGGAGACATGACATGGCTCTAGGCATATAACTAATGTTTCAGGTACAAGTACCCCCAAGACTCGATAGAAGGGAACTGATAAAACATGACTTTATCAAGTACAAGACCCACATCAACAACACATAATTTAATAAGTTGTGGATTTCACGAAGTACAGGGTTATCATACTATCTAACATGGATGAAAATGCTAATAATCATATCAAAATCTCATATTCTAATATCATGTCCATTCCGACAACATACACATTTCACAATGATAGCATGGAAACTATTTAAACATAGGAGGATGACAAGCATGTCACATTTAGCTTATGTCTTGAGATATAAAGCATGATTTCTACTTTTTCAAGTATTTTATCAACCACCTTGCATGCACAACTTAGGGCATAAGTGAATTTATTAAATTACACATCATAAGCAACTAAATTCATGAATTTTATCTTGCAACATAATATCATGATAAACACACAAAGATTCCAACTTTGAAATCAATCAACGTCAACAACATGATTACAAATAACCCACAACATAAATACCATGATTTATAGATAAAATAAGGTTCTTGATCTTCATGGATGGAAGGAATCCATGAATGAACACAATGCATACCTTAGTTCATGATTTCGTAAAGATTGACGGTGAAACTTTCTTGAAATTGGATCTTCTATGAAAACCCTAGCTTATTCTTGAGAGAAACTAGTATATTTTAGGGTAAAAAGTGGCTGAATCACGTGTTAAAGGGCTTAAATAGGGATGAGAAGTTGACCCTTTTAACCCTGGATGCGTCATTTAATTTCAGTGAAAATTTCCCGAATTGTACCCTTGGCGCGATGCGGTGCTATCGCATCGTGTCACTGGATTTTGACAATTGGGAAATTGAGGGATGGCGTGACACGGAGCCATCGCATTGCCCCTTCTTTTGCTACCTGGAACTTCGGTACGATGCAGAGAAAATTGCGCTGAGACACTAGAAAATCATAATTGCCATTTTAGCTTATGGCGCGGTGCGCCACTGACCAATATGGCGTTGTTTTATGACGGAAACTTGAAATAGTCATAAGTTCTTATCTGGTTATCGGATTTAGGCAAATTTAATATCGATGGAAAGCTTATTGAATTTCCCACATGACAAAAAGTGAAAATATTGAAAATACCACATGTACAAAAGTGGATTTATATTTCAAAGTAAGTTTCTAACATTCTTGAGATGATTTCAAGCTATGAAAAGTACGGGGTATTACAATATCTCCCCCTTGAGAACATTCGTCCTCAAATGAGACTGAGAGTGAAGGGAGAAGATAACTGACATACATACTGAACATGAATAACTGGAATATGATCTCATGAATGATATGACTGATAACTGAACATATCATACTGAACATGCATATCTGATGCATGTGTAACTGATTCATGAATGCATGACTGAGTGTGCAATGGTACTTGATACTAAGTCTGTGATGAACGCTGAACCAGAAACTGAGTAAGCTTAAGAAGAACTGTTACCTTGAGCTTGATCTGAGTTGGCAGAGAAGAGGTGTGGATACTTGGTACGCATATCTGCTTCTGCTTCCCAAGTAGCTCCCTCGACGGACTAATTTCGCCAAAGAATTTTAGCTAGAGGGACTTCTTTGTTCCTCAATATACAAGTCTGATAGTCTAGGATTTCGACTGAAATCTATTCATAAGAGAGGTTGTTCTGAACATTGATGCTCTGAATAGGGACTACAACTGTTGGGTCACCTATAGACTTCTTGAGCAAGGAGACATGAAATATTTGATAAACTGGGGCTAGATCTGAAGGTAATTCGAGCTCATAAGCTACCTTGCTGAATCAACTGAGAATCATGAAGGGATCGACAAATCAGGGACTGAGTTTCCCTTGCCAAACCGCTTTACTCCCTTCATGGGAGAGATCTTTAGATAGACATAGTCACCAATCTTGAACTGGAGTTCTTTTCTACAAACATCTGCATAAGACTTTTGTCGACTCTGAGCATCCCGCAGTCTTTCTCTAATCAACTGAACTTTTTCTAAGGCATAGAATACCAAGTCAGTCCCTATAAATGAGGCCTCACTAACTTTGAACCAACCAATTGGAGATCTACATCTCCTACCATAGAGAGCTTCGAATGGTGCCATGTGAATACTGGAATGATAGTTTTTGTTGTATGCAAACTCAATCAAAGGCAAGTGGTAATCCCAACTACAGTTGAAATAAATTACACACGCCCTTAGCATATCTTCTAGAGTCTGAATGGTCCTTTCTGCTTGATCATCTGTCTAAGTATGGAAGGTTGTACTAAGATGAACTTGGGTACCAAAACCCTTTTTGAACACTTTCCACAAATAATAGGTGAACTGGGTACCTTTGTCTGAGATAATAGATAGCAAAACACCATGCAATCTGACCAGCTCCCTGATGTAGAGTTTGGCATAATCCTCATCTTAATAAAAGGTATGGACTGGAAGGAAATAGGTTGATTTGGTCATTCTTTCTATAATGACCCAGACTGAATCATGCTGATGACGATTTTGAGGCAAACCCATCACGAAGTCCATGTTCACTTCTTCCCACTTCCAAGTACGAATAATAAACTCCGATATTGGACCACTAGGCTTTTGATGCTCTATCTTAACCTGCTGACATGTAGAGCACTTAGCTACAAACTCTGCAATATCTCTCTTCGTCCTTCTCCACCAATAGACTTCCCATAAGTCACGGTACATCTTTATGGCCCCTGGATGAATAGAGTAGCGCACACCATGCGCTTCTGTAAGAATTCTCTACCTTAATTCATCTATAACTGGAACACAGAGACGACCCTGACAACACAAAATACCATCTCCCCCTTGGGAGAAAACCTCTACTTTCTAATCCTAAACTGACTCTTTTAACTTGACAAGGCTGGGATCTCTATCTTAATTTTCTTTCACCGTGGAAACTAGAGATGATTCTGAACTACTCTAAACCCATATATCACCCTCATTTGTATCGACTAAGAAAACACCTAGTCTGGAAAGATGATGTACTTCCTGAGCTAACTTCTTCTTACTGTCATCCACATGAGCAACACTACCCATAGACAGTCTACTGAGAGCGTCAGCCACTACATTGGCCTTTCCCGAATGATAGAAGATACTCATGTCATAATCTTTCAAGAGATCTACCCACTTTATCTGACGAAGATTGAGATCTTTCTGAGAAAAGACATACTGAAGACTCTTATCATCGGTGAAGAAATCTACATGAACTCCGTAGAGATAATGCCTCTAAATCTTCAAGGCAAAGACTACGATGGCTAACTCAAGATCATGAGTAGGATAATTCTTCTCATGGGGTTTAAGTTGTTTGGAGGCGTAGGCTATGACCTTACCATGATGAATGAGAAAACATCCCAAACCAATGGGGTTTAAGTTGTTTGGAGGCGTAGGCTATGACCTTACCATGATGAATAAGGAAACATCCCAAACTAACTCTGGATGCATCACAATACACTACGAACCCATCTGGACCATCTAGAAGAGCTAAAACTAGAGTTGAGGTGAGTCAAGTCTTTAACTCCTAAAAACTCTTCTCACAAGGATCTGACTACTGAAACTTGATTTTCTTCTAAGTCAATTTGTACATAGAGGATGCAACAGAAGAAAATCCCTCAACAAACCATCTGTAATAGCCAGCCAAACCCAAGAAGCTCCTAATATCTGATGGAGAGATAGGGTGAGGCTAGTTTCTTACTACTTCGGTCTTTTGAGGATCTACTCTAATGACATCACCGGAAATAATGTGACCAAGGAATTCTACTGACCTTAGCCAAAACTCGCACTTACTAAATTTGGTAAATAGCTGATGATATCTGAGAGTCTGAAGTACTGTCTCGAGATGGTCTACATGATTGCACTCACTGCGGAAATAGACCAGAATATCATCTATGAATACTATAATGAACATGTCCAAGTACTGCTTGAACACATGGTTCATTAAGTCCATGAAAGGGGCTGGCGTGTTGGCAAGACCAAATGACATGACTAGAAATTCGAAGTGACCATACCAAATTTGGAAAGTTGTCTTTGGAATGTCACATTCCCTAACTCATAGATGATGATAGCTGAATCTTAGATATATCTTAGATAAATAACTGGCACCCTGAAGTTGGTCAAATAAGTCATCGATTCTGGGAAGAGGATACTTGTTCTTGACCGTGACCTTATTGAGTTGATGGTAGTCTATACACATTCTGAGAGAACCGTCTTTCTTGCGCACGAATAAAACTGAAGAGTCCCACAAGGAAATGCTGGGTCTGATGAATCCCTTATCTAAGAGATCCTTCAACTGTTTTTTCAGTTCTTTGAGTTCTACTGGTGTCATTCTGTATGGCGAAATAGAGATAGGCTGAGTATCTAGAAGAAAATCAATACTGAAGTCTATTTCCCTTTCGGGAGGAATTCCTGGAAGATTTTCAAAAATGATATCTGAATATTCATTCACTACTAGGACTAATTCAAGACTGGGAGTTTTAGAACTAGTGTCCTTAACTCGAACAATATGATAGACACATCCTTTAGATATCATTTTTTATGCCCAAAGGTAGGAAACAAGCTGACCTCTGAAAGCGGATACACTACCCTTCCACTCTAGGATAGGTTCATTCAAAAACTGAAACTGGACTATTCTGTTTCTGCAGTTGACTGTGGAATAGCAGGAATGAAGCCAATCCATGCCGAGAATGACATCAAAATCAGTTATCTCTAATTTGACTAAGTCTATTGAGGTGACTTTCTGAGATATTATAATCGGGCAGTTCCTGTATACCCACCGGTCTATGATAGTTTTACCCACTGGGGTAGAGACTGAAAAGGGCACTGCTAGAATTTCAGGACTGACTCCAAAATCGACTACTATATAAGGAGTGACAAAAGACAAAGAAGCTCCTGTATCTAGCAAAGAGTAAACATGCACATAAAAGATCTGTAATGTACCAGTAACCACATCAAGAGAATTTTCCTGATCTTGTCAGGACTGAAGAGCATAGAGACGATTTGGACGTTGTTCACTAGTAGCACTGGAGGTGGCACCCTGCTAATTTGGGCGACCTAACTGAGCTGAGAAGCGACTCTATAGACCCTGAGGAACTAGCTGAGGATAGTCTCTGACTCTGTGGCCTGGCTTGCCATATCTAAAAAAATACCACTGCCAGCTCTGTAAATACCCTGATGGTGCTTGCTATAAGTCTAGCAAAGAGGATAGGTGCGGGCATTGCAAACACTGTCCTGGGACTTATAGCCTTGCGCTCTATCTTTGTTACTCTCTCTAAACTTTAGAATTGGAGAACTGGATGAAGAAGGAGCTGGAACTGATGACTTAGGATGAAACTGAGAACGGTTTCCTCCTTCTGACTTAGGATGAGCAAAGTTAAAACTACCTGTCTTCGCCCTCTTATTCTGTTTCTCCCTCATCTTAATATTCTGCTCCTCTATCTGTTGAGCATATGCCATAAGCCTGGCTAAAGTCATGTCACTATTCAGCATGGCGGATCTACACTCATTAACCACCTTATCATTCACCCCTGAAATGAACTTACCTATTCTTGCCCTGCTATCTGCAACCACATGAGGGGCATATATGGCTAACTGAGTAAACTTAAGAGAATACTCTTTCACTGTCATATTGCCCTGCCTGAGGTTGATGAATTCTAGCACCTTATCTTCTCTAAGCTCTAGGGGAAAGAATCTATCAAAGAACGCTGAAGCAAACTCCTCCCACTCAACTAACCCTGCATCGTCTGCCATCTCTGACTTTTACTGCTTGAACCAAGTATAAGCCACATCCTGTAATTGATATGCAGCCAGCTCAGCACTCTCACCAGATGTAACCCCCATTATGTCTGTAACCTTCTGCACCTGATCTAGGAATTCCTGAGGTTGCTCGTCTATCTTAGACCAAAGAAAGGATGGAGGATTCATTCGGGTGAAGTCCCAAATCCCGTCTGCAACTGAATTAGCCACTGGGTTTTCCAAAATGATAGTTGGTCATTCATTCTGAGCAGAAATTGAGTTAGAAAGAGTACTGAATGCAGCTCAGAACTTTGCATGAGAAATATGATCGCCCAAAGGTTCTTCGGGCTAAGGGGCTAGCTGATTCTCGTTTCTTCTTTTAGGAGGCATGTTCTGTAGAAGAAAGAGAGAAATAAATTAGACTAGGAGATTGATTTGAGATTATGCTCACCGGCACGACATGACTACTGAAAGAGGGGAAACTGTTCCTAAAACATCTTATAGCCTCCAGCACATAAATGTGGCGTACAACACACCCATGTACAAGACTCTACTAGATGCAGCTTTCAGACTTCCTAGGACTCTATTGAACCATAGTCTCTTATATAAAGTTTGTAACACCACAAATCTAGTACCCAGAATGCTACACGGTGCTCATGACCCCAAAGGACCATATGCTAACCCATGACTAATATTTGTACCTGTATACTGCATAATATACTGAATAATGCAGAAACATGAACTGAAAGGCCATAAGGTTCACATAACTAAAGTAAAACATAACATCTAAACGGGGTATGAAATACCCAAAACAACTGAAATAACTATCTGAACATAATAGACTGGAAAGCCTCTAACTGACTGAACTGACTGAGTAAGGAGTTGATGGGACGTGTCCCCAACTAACTCCAACTAATAAACTAATTAATGAGATAATAGGGAAATAATCATGTCCTCAAAGGATGAGGACTCACTGCTAACTCTGACTGCTGATATCTAGAATCTACTAATGCTCTGGAGCTTGTGCCTTTGAACCTATGGTATAAGACACCATAGCATAAATGAGTTAGTACTTTGAATGTACTGGTATGCATGTGAGGTAGGATGAATGCATGGGGTTCATATGTATGAACAATACTGGCTAAACGACTATTATGAACGTGAGAATACATGCATGCATACATAGTAACTATATCTGAAATCGTGATAAAATGAGTATATTAATGACTAACAAGACTAATGACTGAATTCTGATAACTGATAACATGAGCGATTGTACCTGACATTCCTAAATCTGATAGAACTAACTGAGTTCTTTTACTAAGACTGATACTGAGACTGTAGGAGGTATTCAACTAATCGATATGCCCCAAATAATGCATTATAGTTGAATTGAGGTCTAATCTATGCCCTGATTAGAAGGGTGTCAATACCGCACCACTGGTAAGGACAACATATGAGTGACCCTAATATAATAGGTAACTCTAGTGAGAATAGTGGGAACCCTCATATATCAGGATAAGCCACCTCATCTACCCTCATATATCAGGCTATGATGTCTCAACCTATGTTAGCTACTTAGTTCTGGAATGCAAGGATTGTTTCTAAGAATCACACCCTCATATAACAGGTGAGTTTCCATCCTTGGGTTCGCTCGGTGCTAATTTCTACTCCCATCTGAATAGATACTGAACATGATTTACTGAACTGAACATGGACTAAGTTACTGAATTTCGTTGACCGATAAATTACTACTGATATCTGACAACTGACTGAGTTCATGAGATCATGGAGATTTCTTGAGTCATAAGACTGTCTGAAGTCTAAGGATCATAGCTTGACTGAGAGTATCGTGAAAACATGTCATGGCTCTAGGCACACATCTAATGTTTTGGGTATAAGTACCCCCAGGACTCGATAGAAGGGAACTGACGAAGCATGACTTTATCAAGTAAAAGACCCACATCAACAATACATAATTTAATAAGTTGTGGATTTCACGAAGTTTAGGGTTATCATACTATCTATCATGGACGAGAATGCTGATAATCATATCATAATATCATATTCTAATATCATGGCCATTCCGACAACATACATATTTCACAATGATAGCATGGAAACCATTTAAACATAGGAGGATGACAAGCATGTCATATTTAGCTTATGTCTTGAGCTATAAAGCATGATTTCTACTTTTTCATGCATTTTATCAACCACCTTGCATGCACAACTTAGGGCATAAATGAATTCATCAAATTACACATCATAAGGAACTAAATTCATGGATTTATCTTGCATGGTAACATAATATCATGATAAACACACAAAGATTCCAACTTTGAAATCAATCAACATCAACAACATGATTACAAATAACCCACAACATAAATACCATGATTTATAAATAAAACAAGGTTCTTAAGCTTCATGAATGGAAGGAATCCATGAATGAACACAACTCATACCTTAGTTCATGATTTCGTGAAGATTGACGGTGAATCTTTCTTGAAATTGGATCTTCTATCAAAACCCTAGCTTGTTCTTGAGAGAAAATTGAGAAAAAACAGTATATTTTTGGATGAAAAGTGGTTGAATTAGGTGTTAAAGGGCTTAAATAGGGGTGGGAATTTTACATTTTTAACCCTAGACATTTTATTTAATTTTAGTAAAAATTTCCTGAATTGGACCCTTGGCGCGACGCGGCGCTATCGCGTTGTGTCACTGGATTTTGACAATTGGGAAATTGAGGGATGGCGCGACGTGGAGCCATCGTATTGCCCATTCTTTTGCGACCTGGAACTTTGGCGCAATGTGAAGGAAATCTCACTGAGACACTGGAAAAGGACAATTTCCATTTTAGCTTGTGGCGCGGCGCGCCACTGACCAATATGGCGCTGTTTTACGATGGGAACTTGAAATAGTCATATCTTCTTACCTGGTTATTAGATTTAGATGAATTTTATATCGATGGAAATCTTATTGAATTTACCACATGACAAAAAGTGAAAATCTTGAAAATACCTCATGTATAAAAGTGGATTCATCTTTCAAAGTAAGTTTCTAACATTCTTTAGACGATTTCAAGCTAGGAAAAAGTATGGGGTATTACAACTTTTGGTGACTTTGGGCGGCCTTAAGTCTATCCCATATTATCTTCACCTTTTCCATGGATTATGAACCAAATCAGGACTAAATAACCTATTATCACCAACCTAAAACCACCCAATAGGAGACCTTCACCTCCTACCTTAAAAGGCCTCGAAAGGAGCCATCTCAATACTAGAGTGGAAAGTATTATAATATACAAACTCTATGAGAGGAAAATGATCAACCTAGATACCATAAAAATCAAGCACACAAGACCTTAGCATATCTTCTAAAGTATGAATTATTCTCTCTACCTAACCATCCATTTGAGGATGAAAAGTGGTGCGAATCCCAAACCTCTCTAAAAAGTATGCCAAAAATGAGATGAGAATTGTGTATCGTGATCAAATATAATAGAGATAGGCGCATTATGAAACTTGATGATTTCCTAAATGAAAAGCTTATCATAATCCTCCACTAAATAAGTAGTTTTCACTGTAAGAAGTGACTGGACTTAGAAATCCTATCAACGATGACCTAAATCGAATCAAACTAATTTTGAGATCACGGAAAACTGGTAATGAAATCTCTATTAATCACTTCCTATTTGCACACGGGAAAATCAATCTCTTTAAATAAACCACCAGGCCTAAATTACTCTACCTTCACTTGTTGAAAAACCATACACTTAGCCACATCCCACTTTATGTTATTCCACTTATAGATATCTTTCGAATCATGATACATCTTCGTCGATCCAGGATGAACGGTGTACCTCAACTCATAAACTTCAGACAAGATCCTCTTTCTCATCCCATCAACATCGAGAACACACAACCTATATTGGTACTGCAAGATACCATCACTACCCATCTCAAAAGGCATCACCTTCTGGTGACCAACATCATCCTTATTTTTCATCATATTAAGATCTTCCCATGATATATCCATTCACCTTCCCACGAGATTTCCACAGCGAAGTGCCCCTTATACCACGATATATCCACCGTGATTTGGTTTTGTTTCCACGAGAAATGCAATGCATCACACTAGTAATCCCAAGCATGGCCAAATTTGCAAATCCATTCCTACACAGCTTGGGTTTTCCCTTCTACTATAAATATAACTTTGTACTCATTGTAAATCAACTTTTGAATGTCTTGGAGATTAAGGGGGGCTTCTACAACTTCAACTTTATGTTTTTACATTTTTAATTAGCTTTTTAATAATTCATAACATAAATTCAACCTTTTGGATCATGATTATGACTATGAGTGGCTAAGAACTCCCTTTCCAGGGTTAAAGCCAAGAACATGAAGACTATTGTTTTGAATTGATTTTGTTTATTTGCTTATCATATTTGGTTGCTTATTTATTCTTGTTTTAACTATTTTGAGGATTGATCACCCGTGAAATACATATATTGTCAACCTTGTGATCTCGGAAGAGGGAATAGGGAGATAGAACGTAGGGATAAACAAAGTAGGGTTCTTATTTGTTTATGAAATAAGGAATTTGAATTAGCGTCTAGGAAAGGGATGCACCTAAAATCCTTAATTTATTCACACATAGGAAGATAGCTTAAAGAGTTTAATTGCATTATTGCATCCCTGCTCAACGATATAGTTGTAATGTCCAAGTTAGGTAAACGATTAGAGGTTGGGATACCATGATCATGTAATCAACCCTCTGAATCAACAAAGAAGATAAGCGAGATAATGAATGAAGTTTAATAACACAGTATGATTGTTTGAGGTATTTTAACCCTGGGTTTTACTCCATTGATTACCTCAAGGTTTTTATTTTATGTATTGCTTACTTTACTTTAATTTACAATATTCAAAACTCTATTTTGGTTACTCTTCCATCAATTGAATCTAAATTGTGACATGAAATTGAATAGTTATTAGAAAAAGTCCCTGTGGGATCTATATTCATCTTTATTAAAGGCCACTATATTACTTGGTAGACCACGTACACTTTCATGTGTGCTTGGGCGCTGTCAAGTTTTTTGCGTCGTTATTGGGGACTTGTAATTTGGAAACTATTTTGTTTTTTGTTTTGCTTTTTAGATTTCTTTGGTGTTTTTACACTTGGTTTTGTTTTTGTATTTATAGGAAATAGGTTTTCAAAGTAGTAAGCTGGCATAAGATCAGGAATTGATTGAACAAAGCCTAGAACCTAAGCAACTTTTCCATCAATAAAGGAGAGAAGCAATCCGTATCCCCCGTATTCCATAAATTGAAGAAGATCAAGATAATCCTGCTATCATAGTTGATGAAGTCAAACCAAGTGACAATTCCACAATTCAAAGCCATGTGCACAATGGGTTGAGGGAATAAAATAATTCAAAACCAATTTCCAAGTTCAAAACATCAAATTGGGGGATTACCTCGACCCATATTCCAACTCCTACATCGATGCACCTCATTAGTTCAAAAATAATCAATTCAAAGCATGAACAACTCATATAAAACATGAGAAAATAATTCAAGAATTATCCATTCCAAAACCCTCAACCCATGTCAAAACCCACATTGAAATCCATACAATTAAACTATTTAAAACACATAATTTTCATAAAATAATATTTGGGAAAGAGTAACATGCCTGAAAGTATCACAACTATGGAGAAAAATCACCCTTGAGGCCCTAATTGACCAACTTCTTGGAAACTCTAAGTGTTCTTGACCTTGGGTATTTGAGAGAGATTAATAAGTTATTTTGATTTATTTTAGAGTGATAATGATACCTAAAGGGATTTTAAGTCCTGGGTTACGATTGGGAAAGAGGGAAAATGTCCAAAGAGCCCTTAATTAAAAAGCTGAAAAATTATCGCCAGTAACTACGGGTCACTCTACAACTCATAAGGACTCACTACGACTCATCACCATGAGTCGTAGTCAAGGCAATAGCTCAAGGACCCTTCATTGGTTACCTTACGAGTCGTATATTACGCCTTGTGTACATACCATATAACTTATAGGGACCTAATAATACCCTAAGAAGAAACTTAGGCCATCACACTGGTTTCATTACAGAAGACACACTACGACTCATAAAGATTCCATACGACTCATTAGGCACCCCTCATAGCCAAGATAGAAACAAAGGAGATATTTACTGTTCATCCTACGACTAGGGTCGTATGACCCATATAGATACCTTGCAACTCGTAGAGAGAGTCGTAGTTTGGGTAATAAGTTTAAAAACTCATAAATTTTTTGGGACCAAAATTGGGGTGTTAAATATATTTGGGTGACTTATATATCATTATTTATTCACCTTTGTGTGTCTAGATTTGCTTGATTTATCTTATAGATGTAATTACTTGATTATGTGTTGATGTGCATGTTTATTTATGTTGTAGATTCATTAAATATACTTGCTACTAGTTTGAGTCGACATATGATACCTATTAGTACATAGTGTTTCTACTGATACTATCTCTACACTTTTCTTTTCTAAGTTCAGATTGTGTTCCAGAGACTTCAACACGACCTCACATCTAGCATTGTTCGGTGACTGATTTAAGGTTGAGCTACTCCATTCAAGCTACCATGGATCTTCTTACTTATATGTCTTTGTTCAGATAATATTTTACTTAAAAGAGATTTTATAATACTCTTAGGCATTATTTGTTAGCATCCTTCATACTATGACTTCGGATCTTAGGAATGTAATAGACTTTCACATTTTTATTTACTTAACTTTTGAGATTCTTATCATCATGTCTTGCTAAGTTTTTAGTTTTTTTCTAAATAAATCGGTTAAGTATTGGGTTAGATGGTAATGTATGTTCTCCTACCAGAGGATCAGTGTGGTGCCACTCACGGCCATTTATTTTGTGACGATTGTTTATTAGAGAATGTTTAAAGTAGGTCCATACAAATGCAACTAAGATGGTGCCTCTAAAGATAATCCTATCCCTAGCTCAGATGCATTTTGTATTTGAGATGGATGAAAATACATATATGCAAAAGTTCGGAGATCTGAGGAGGGTTCAAATATATTAGTTGAAGTGGTGATATTGAGATTGAGTTTGGAGTACTGTATTTATCATCAGTTAGTGCCTTTGGTGTTGAATACTGATTTACAAATCCTCAAAAAATTCTTAGATGAAATCTTGAAGGATCTTTGGTGCATTGCTATGGAGGTTAAATGAATTAACATGATAAGGACTAATGCTAAGGTAAAAGTGGAGCACAAAATCAAATAAGAAAATGTGCTAGCGAATTTCTTTGCTAACCAAATTTCTTTGTTTTGTAGGTAAAATAGCCTATTTTCTATTCATCATACCAGAAGGTACTATCAAATGGCAAAGAAATTATTGATCTTGACAAAGCACAAATTCCTAATCTCATAATCAAACGATGCCAAAATATGAATTTTAACCACTTAAGAGTTAATCAACAATCAAGAATGAGTAAAGACAACTTGAACAATCAGATAAGAAACATAAATATAACTGGGTCAATACTTATTCAAGCAATCTTAGAGAGACTTGATTAAGTCATTTTAGCTCAAATCTATAGAAAGAAAGTTAGTGATGATGGACCTATTTATTTTGTTCTCTTTTGCAGTGGTATTAGCTTCTTATTAAGCTCAACTTTCTGAGAAAATGAAGTAGCAATAAATAATCTACCAACATCTTGGAGGTTTTATAAGGGAAAAGGAAAATGATTTCACTTACAAATAGTTGCTTAGATATGTGTATTTCGAGTTGTAAAAATTCTTCTCCGAAATCAAATTTCATGATGCTTGTCAGATTTTTGAGTGTCTGTGATGAAATCTTTCCAAACTTGTCTTTCTACAAATCTATGCATCAGTTATGACTTAGGAGCAATTTTATTTTCTTTTTTCTCTACATCATGCTTTTGATTTAGCTGGTCAAGCTATTTGACTATAGCGTTGAAGATGAGGAGATGATTGATTTGCTTTAAAGAATCTTATTTCTAGATACTCATTTTTCTCTTCTTTCCTTTTTTGTCTTTTGTTTTTAACTTTTTTTTTTATTATTTGTTTTTTTAATCTTTGACGATTTGGGCTATTTGGGCTCTTATCCGCATATTGTGGGCTCTTGTCCTTTTGTACAATTTTTACCTTATAATAAAGTATAAATTGCATAAATTTCATTACTATAGAAGTTAACTTCTCCTTATCCCATATATTTTCAATATTACACAAAATGATACATTATGTTGCCTGAAAAATTGTATCTTAGATACATTGGTTGTTATTTAAGTCACACCCTTTTTTCGCTCGAAAGAATCGATGTCAAAGAGTTTTTCCAATTAAAGTGACGGTTTTGAATAGAGATTAATTTATTTACAGAGTCGCCACTTGGAATCGAGTTATTGTGTTTTAAGTCACCTTATTGAATCCCTAATCAAAAGAAAATGACTCTTTTATTTGGTCTGCGAAAACAGAAAAATAGGTAAGGAATTCTGTTGACCGAGAGGAAGGTGTGAGGCATCCCTCGAGTCCCGTGGTTCTAGAACGGTCGCTTTTATTGACTTATCTTAACTTAAACTATTTTATAAATTATGTTAGGGGCCTAGGCTCGCTCATTTTTAATATCTAAAATTTATCTATTATTTATATAAAATAAATTGATAAAAAATAATTTTAGAAAAATATTTGTCAAGGTGCATTATTGCATCCTTAAATTATATTTAAATATCTCAAAAGATGTGTACACCACATTCTTAATTGAGATGAATATTTAAATGTGCCTAAAATTTACCTTGCGTTAAAGACATTTGTTTATCCCTTATAAACTCGAAAATAACCTTAACGATAAACTAAGCAATATTTATTTGAAGCTATTTTTAGATAAAAATTTATTATTTTATACTTGCCTAATATTTAAAAATTTTATCTACTGAAAATGTTACCTAATTTTAATAGTAAATTTGAACAAAATTTATTTAAAAAGATAAATTAATATAACAAACAATTATCAAGCTTGGTTAAAGACAACGAAATAAAAATAAATTAATTAATAATAGTGAAAATAAAATAACACAAATCAACAAAAATTAACTATGTTATATTACTTTTATGATAATCCCTAAAGTTTATTTACCTTAAAACAATACAGATCCAAAACTATATGATATCAGTCTAAGCAAAACACAAATACTTAACAACTTAAACTTAATTTTTGAAATAACAGAGCGTTGCTTTTCGATGGGATTCAACAGAGTAACCCAGATAAAATAAAAAGATCCGGTCAAATCTATTCACTTTCAGTACGGTAGTGAACAAAGACGGAAAGAGAAGGGTGGCAGCCATGGGGCTTTGTCGGAGTTGTTATTTTATTGGTGTGATGGAGGGTGGAAGTGAAGGGGAAGAGGGGATGAGCCTACTGGTTTCGGCGTGGCTAGCAGTGGTTTTGGACTGAATAGGAAAATGGCATCGTTGGCGGCTTCGCCGGTGGTTTTTTCTATTTTCCGGCGATTTTTGGTCACTAATTTTGTTGTTGTTTCACCAAAAAAATGATGGAAGATACTATTGGGATGATTTGGTAGGCAATTTTGGTTGGATTTTAGAAAATGGTGGGTTCCGGGTCGTTCTTCAGCGAGTTTCCGCCGAGAACTCGTCGGAACAGTATCTCCCTCTCATTTATTTCTACTCTTTCTCTTTTTTTGATCTCTCCACTGTTTTTCTCATTTTTCTTCACTGTTTTTATTTTTCTTTCCATTTTTTTCTATTTTTCTACTGTGCAGGTATGTGTAGGTGTTGATGTATATGGGTGTGTGTTGTTGAGTGTGTGCATGAATGTGTATTGTGTGCATATGGATTGGTGTCTCTGTGTGTGAAAGTGTATTCCAATGGTAAGTGTGTGTTTATGTGTGTATTGTTGAATCTGTGTATGACTGTGGAAAATAAAGCACTGGGCAGTATTGTGTACTTGATGTGTACAGAGTATTTGTGTTCATTATTTTTTAATCTGTGAGAGAGAATAACAATATTGATACCCAATACATCTGCGTACAAATATATATATAAGCATTCTGTAATTTAATAACACAACATGTAGTAACAGAAAATTCACATAATCAACTACAGATTGAATAGTGCATAAAATCACTTGAATATTTTTCTTCATACTTTTCAATAAACTTACAACATAAAATGGTTCAAGATTGAAAAAGAACCTGTAATTATTCAAACTGGATAATAATGAGAGCAACAATCGACATTGAAAACTCAAACGAAACTCGAATTCAACTTCACCCTTTTTTTCTCTTTTATATCTGATGTTTTTCACTGTCTGATTTTCTCGTTCTTTTTCATATTTTTCTCAGTCTGGTTTTTATTCTGTCTCAGTGTCTATAGGAAGAATAGTACGTACTTCCTCCTTTTTTATCTAGGGTGGGAAATCCTTAAATAGGGAAAATTAAGGGGAATAGTTATAGGTGGATTTTTTAGAAAATTTTGAATCTTTATATATATATATATATATATATATATATATATATAGAGAGAGAGAGAGAGAGAGAGAAGATAATAATAATAACAAATAAAAATAATAAATAAAAAATAATAATAACAAATATAATAATAACTAATTAATTTTTATATTTAAGGAAATAAAATAAAAGTTTATAAATAGCTGAAAATAAATATAATTAAGATAGTACTAAAACTACAAACTTATTTATTTAAAATTTAAAAAGAAAAATATTTTTTAATTTTGTATTATTTTTTAAAATTAGAATAAAAATAAAATATCCCAAAATTAAATTTATTTTAGTTATTTATTTTTTAACTAAATATTTATTAAAAATAAAATAAGAGTTAAAATAATATCGAACTAGATATAAATATTTAATACCGAAAAATATATATATTTAACTCGAGGAGGTTAAAATCACGTGTCTACATTTTGCCCCTCTTTGTTTGAAATCTCGAAGAGTTTTCATATAAAGAAGTAGACAAAGAGATGATTTTGACCCTCCGATTATTCAAAAAGTGAAGATAAAATAAAATAAAAGATATGATCGAGTCCTGATTTTGGACCGCCTACATATCCCGGGTTATAAGGGAATTAGGTCACATGTAGTTCAAAGGTAAAATAGCGAGATAACGAGTTAGAAGTTGAATGAGGTTTCGTCGAGTTTTCGGTTCGCGATTTCTGCTTTTATATCCAAATGACTAACAACAATCAAAATAAAGATACAAGTGAAAGATCATATCTATTGCACGACTTTTCTGGAATCTAGACTTGAATCTTCATGACTTCTCAAATGGTGAGATAGTCGCTATTTTGAGTTGAAATTTGAAAAAATGAAATCTTCCTTCATGTTGGCATCTTGGCATTAGAGAGGAACTTGACAATTGACTCATTTTTCAGACTTTCTTCTGACTTGAACTTGAAAAACTCCACCTTATTCTTCAGGCATGCTCCTAAACGTGCAACTGATAATATTCATCCTATTCTTCAGCGGGCTCCTGATTTGCTTTTTCTTTACCCTGTTCTTCAGGCGGGCTCCTGGACTTACTTTTTCTTCACCCTGTTCTTCAGGTGGGCTCCTGACTTGTTACTTCTTCTTCACCCTGTTCTTCAGGCGGGCTCCTGGACTTACATTCCTTCACTCTGTTCTTCAGGCGGGCTCCTGACTTGTTTTCTTCACCCTGTTCTTCAGGCAGGCTCCTGGACTTACTTTCTTTACCCTGTTCTACAGGCGGGTTCCTGGACTTACTTTTTCTTCACCCTGTTCTTCAGGCGGGCTTCTGAACTTACTTTTTCTTTACCCTGTTCTTTAGGTGGGCTCCTGGACTTCCTTTTTCTTCACCCTATTCTTCAGGCGGGCTCCTGGATTTACTGTTCTTCACCCTGCTCTTCAGGCGGGCTCCTGTACTTCCTTTTCTTCACACTGTTCGTCAGGAGGGCTCCTGGACTTACTTTTTCTTTGCCCTGTTCTTCAGGCGGGCTTCTGGAATCGAAATTAAAACTAGAACGAAAATTATCCCATACAAAGATTATAATAAAGAAAGCTTTATTTTCCAGAAAAATAAAGTCTCATTTTCTAGGAGGGTCCTAAAGTGAAGTTTCAAATAACAGAAATTAAATTTTCTTTTTGCCTCAATATTATCATTAAAAGCTTTTGCGGGCATCAAAGCCAACAACAACTACTTGCAATGATGCATAGTGCGAAGATAACCCAAGATTCTAATCAACAAATACACCTCTTGAGGATAAAATTGAATGACAGAGACCAACAAGTTTGTCTCTTAAGAATAAAACTGAAAGATTCTTACTAAAAATGCATCTTTTAGGATTATCGGTTCAAACTAGGAAATGAATCTCCTAGCCATGAGACATGAAAGACCCAAATTAGAGAATGTATCTCTTAGGGACGCAAGATGATGAGTTTTACCATGATTGTGATTACCAAACCTGTACAACAACATTGCCTCTTGCATTTGCAGAAACGAGAAATTGCACCTCTAGATGTTTGCGCTTTGAAGCCTTCGATTTGAAGGTAGCAATTGTTCCTATTTTATACAAAGAAAACTCATTAGTTTTAAACAGGATGGTTGGCTTGTGGCATTCGGCTTTTGAGGTGACTGCTCTTGCACTTGCCATGTTCAACTCCTTTCAAATTCTTGATAAATATTCGTTGACTCGTCGTACTTCTGACCCCGACTTTTGACTACTGAAACTCTTGATTTGAATCATATCTTTCATGTATGATGCCTCTGAGTTCAACTTCCCATACACCTTTTATCTTTCTACGAGTCCAAAACTGTCAGATCACAATCATTCTGAGTACCTTACTTTACTTTGAAACGTTGTCTTTGTACGTCGACCCTTTGTCTTGCTTTGTACCATTGAAGGAGTTGGTAGTAAGTATTGAAGTCTTTTCTCATTTTGACTTGACATGATTTTGATATGAAAACACGCAAAAGATGACAATAATTTTTATTTGATGACAAAGATACCAAAAAATCAAAAATAGAAATAAACTAAAAAAAAGGGGAAAAACAATAGGCATCTCTTTTTCGAAACGACAGAAGAAAACTTATTTGGGTGTGGCAGCCGATTCCAGCAATCATGACATGTATTTTGAATTAAACAACCTGATCTACCCACACTAATCATTACAACTTTTGTCCACTTATTGAGTTTGAAATGAAATCAATTTTGAATATGCTCCCTCTAGATCACAATCCTCCTTCGGCTAGTGGTACCTCAATGGGTTTTTGTCAATGCCTATCTCATTTTCATTTCTTTCTCAGCTCACTGTCGCCTTATGGTGCCAAAAGGGTTTTCACCAATAAGACTCTCTCATTTTTATTTATTTTGTTTTAGAATATTGCCTAACATACAAAATATCATGCACCCATAACATGTTTAGCCTTGACATTCTCAAGATCGATCTGAAGGTATTCTTTGGTTGTAACTTGGTTGTTGAAAAAGGTTAGAAAGAAAGAGAGGCATGAGACTCAAAAATTTACATAACATTGGGTGAAACATACAACTTTTGGAATTGACTCTTAAGGAAATAAATTTTGACCCAGTTTTATCACATACTGGGTAACTTGAATTTTCTCTTGGTTAGACCGAACCCCAAAGTAAGGCTGCCTACGTATCTTGTTATAGCAAGAATCAGGTCAAACGTAGTTTAGGCATCTTGTTCTTTTGCTTGATTTTTTTTTCTAACTTTGGCTCTCTTTTTCTTGCATCTTCTTTTTTTTCTTTTTTTCAGAGAGAGAGAGAGTTTTTCTCTTTTCTTTTTTTTTTACTCTATTCTTTTTTTTTTGCACTTTTTCTGACTATACTTCTCTTTCTTGACACTTTTCTTTTCTTAAATATTTTTTTTGATTGATATTTTTAGACTCTATTTTGATTCTAAAAGAGGTGTATGAAATAAAATAAAATAAAAGCTCAAAAAAGGTAACAAAAGATGACACAATATTTGGATAGAAAAATAAAATGTCTTCGTCATATCAATCCTTAAAATTACAAGAATATAACATGCAATCTAGGGGTGAAACATGAGATCATACATATCTTTTCAACATTGACCTTCACTAAGAACATGCATATGTGTCACTTCTTTCATGCTTATGAAACATACAAGTCCACTTGTGTTGTACTTTCTCCACATGGATGACTCATGTCTCTTTGGGAGCTAACTTTCTTTCGTTTTTCTTGACGATGGAGACTATATATCCTCTAATTGATCCCATTCAAAATGCTTGAATTAGATCTTCTAATTAATGATCAAGTCATTTTTGATTTGCAAAGTGATTGCCTCAATTTCATCCACATTGGGATTTGACTTATTCTCAAACTGTTTAAAATCTTTGCTTATATCCTCAAATGCTTCTTCTTCATCGTCTTCAACCTCTTTATTTATTATTTCATAATTAAATTGGGTTTTAAAATCTAGTTGATAATTTTTCATGCATGTCATATCATTAGAATCGGCGTAAAAAGAACTGTATAATAGAAAATAAATAAGTAAATATTAGACACAAAATAAAATAAAGGGAAATTATGTTTTGTTAAAAACAAAGATAGACAAAGTTTTAACCTAAAATACCAAGGTAAAAATCTGAATTACAACCCTAGAACGATTCAAATTGCAGAAAGAAAAACAAATAAACTACCAAGACTCTTTCATAGTAGGGATAGGGGTGACCTCCCAATTGTTAAGCTTGACATCTTAGCCACTGGTTTACATATCAGCATGACTAGAACTTTCACCACTGTCCAACATATTTTCTTTAATAAATAAGTTCTGGATCTCCATGCTTAACTCATTTCTTCCCACGTATTGTGCATTACCATGTGTTGGTGAAGGATTTCGTGTGATGTTCGTAGTGTCAATGTTTTGCACTACAATTAATTTTTCTTGAATCATCTTTTCTATTTCTCTTTTCAAAGTACGACAACCCTCAATATTGTGACCCTGAATATCAGAATGATATGCACATCGTACATGAGGATTAAAATTTCTTAAATGTGGATCAGGAGTACACTCAAAGAGAAGAGTGATTATGCCCGAGTCTCTCAATCTCTGGAATAAACTGCATACGACTCCTCAATTGGTGTAAAATTATCCTTTGAATTTCTTCTCTTTGCAAACTCCGTCCTCGATTGAAAATTGGACTTAGAAGTTCCTTGATAAATATGTGGGGTCGAGGATGATGTTGAGGGACCGATGCATGCCATTGTGGATAAGAAAATGAATGAGCATACAACTATGCATAGTTCAAAGGATACTGAGGAATTGGAATAAAATATCTTGGATTTTGCAAAGAGTAACCTTGTTATAGGTGAGAACATTGATTTGATGTGCAAGCTCGGGATTGAGACTGACAATATTGATGAGTTAGACCTCTTGAGCTCTGTTTTTCCCCTGTAAGGACAATAGGTACGTTTTCTTTTTTCTTCCCTTCAGTCCCTCTCAACTGATGGAAATATCGTCCCAAGTGTTTTGTAGAATCCTCATAGATATCTCAAGGCTAGGATGAAGGTTAACACTTGAAGACATGCCCCAGTCTTTATATGCAACATCTTCATAATTCGCAATTCCCTGAGAATTTTTCATAGCATTTTTTGTGCTCTTTATTTTCCTAGCCATTTTCTCTTACTCTTTCGTCATGTCTGACTTCTTAGTAAGAAATTCTGGTGGTCCAATTAACATAGATGTGGGCTCAGGAGTATAATAGTGATCAAGAGTGTTGAACATCGACTCACTAGCAGATTGGGGAAGTTTAATAGCCGGACGAAAAACCAAGGTGGAAGCCTCAGTAGAGGGTTGACAAACAGAAGCAGATACTATAGGTGGTGCGATCAATGTGGTAGATTTATACTGAAGATCAAGAGAATGAGTAATGGAAACATTGGTATGCTTTTGGCTTGGAGTAGATTCTGAGGCATGTTGTGGCGCATAACCAACAGCAGAAAACTGACCTTGCAATTTTGGTGAAAAACTCAAAGTATTTGTAGGGTCAATAGTGGAAAATGGAGGAGGAGGCAACCCACTGGCCCAAGCTCAATACATTTCCATCATTTGTTGCCTCAAACTCACAATCTCTTGCTTTAAAATTTCATTTTCCTGACTCTTTGTCTGATCCATAATGTCACTCTTTATATTCTTGCTGGACATGATTCTCTTCCCTGGACTTGATGTAATATGGAGTACTAACCAAAATACCACAAACCAACCACCTTAAACTAAGTGTAATAAGAAATAACAAAGGCGTCAGAATGCAACATTTTTTTTTCAAAAACTCTTTTTCCTTTATCTTTTTTTTTAAAAGATCATCGAACCCCAGAAGGGTTGCCTACGTATCTCAATAAGATAAGAATTAGGTGTGCGTAATTCTTGAAAATTGGAGATACGAAGAAACATATCTTTTTTTTAATAATGAGAATTTTTTATTTATTTTTTGAATTTATTAAATAATATTTTTTATTTTTGAAAACAACTTTTTTTTGGTTTAAAAGGAAAGATAACTATTTTTTAAGATCACCGAATCCATTGAAGACTACCTACGTATCTCATTAAGATGAGAATCAGGTGAGCGTAGTTCTTGAAATATATGTCATACAAAACTCAATCTCATGATCCCTAAAGATTCAAGGCTATTAAGATATATACAAAAATTAAATTTGAGGATAAAAGGAAAAAGAAAGGAAAAATTGAAAAAATAAGATAAAATAATAATACTAATGAAAATAGTCAGTTTTTATCAATTTTATTTTTATTTTTATTTCTATTATTATTTTTTCAAAAATATTCTTTAATAAATTTGTGAATAATAATTTTTAAAATACAGGGTCGTATCTCGAGGAGGATTTCCTATGTAGCTCACTAAAGAGTGAGAATCAGACCCTCGTAGTTCATGAATACCGTAAAACTATGTTACTATATATTTTAAAAAAATTCTTTCTTTTAAAAATAATTTTTTTCATTGAAAAATGATTCACTAAATTTGAGAATAATATAATCTCTTGCATTTCAAAGTTCCCTAAAAGACGGTCAACAATCAAATAGTCTTCCAAAAAAATGTCAAAAAGCACGTAGGATGCACATGTTGGTCATTATAAAGTAGGTCTAGACAAACCCAACCCCTGTGTCGAGTCCCTCTAAGTCAAATGCACATGATGCAAATAAAGCGAAACCTAATAGGGATAACCTGATTCTGAGTTTCAGTTCTACTAAGTTTAACCTGGTGGGGATAGGTGTCTAGACTGGCTTACCCGAGCGGACACTCGAGTCAGGGAGGGACAACTTATTCGGTAGCAGTGCTACTCCGCCTTCATTGCCGATCCGAACTCCGCCTAACATGTGTGACTATAATCCTTCACCAAGTGTCTTGACACTCCGGCTATCTCAAAAAGAATGTAGGATGCATGCGTTGCATTCCTTCTATCCTATTTCAGAGACTCAGAGAGGATGCACGAGAGAAGACAATTTATAAATACAGTTCAACAATAGCAAAGTAGTAAATGAGTGATAAGTAACACATAAGGCCAACAAACACAATATAAAAATAATTAAATCAAGTAAAAGTCAATATTAAAAGCTCGAATTCTAATGTATCCCCAGCAGAGTCGCCAGAGATGTCACACCCTTTTTTCGTTCGGAAGAATAGAGGTCGAAGGGTTTTTCTAATTAAAGTGACGGTTTTGAATAGGGATTAATTTATTTACAGAGTCGACACTTGAAATCAAGTTATGATATTCCAAGTCACCTTATTGAATCCCTAATCAAAAGAAAAAGACTCTTTTATTTGGTCTGCAAAAACAAAAAAAAGGGTAAGGAATTCTGTTGACCGAGGAGAAGGTGTGAGGCATCCCTCGAGTCCCGTGGTTCTAGCACGGTCGCTTTTATTGACTTATCTTAACTTAAACTATTTTATAAATTATGTTAGGGGCCTAGACTCGCTCATTTTTAATATCTAAAATTTATCTATTATTTATATTAAATAAATCAGTAAAAATTAATCTTAAAAAAATATTTGTCAAGGTGTATTATTGCATCCTTAAATTATATTTAAATATCTCAAAAGATGTGTACGCCGCATTCTTAATTGAGATGAATATTTAAATGTGCCTAAAATTTATCTTGCGTTAAAGACATTTGTGTATCCCTTATAAACTCGAAAATAACCTTAACAATAAAGTAAGCAATATTTATTTGAAGCTATTTTTAGATGAAAATTTATTATTTTATGCTTGCCTAATATTTTAAAACTTTATCTACTGAAAATGTTACCTAATTTTACTAGTAAATTTGAACAAAATTTATTTAAAAGGATAAATTAATATAACAAACAATTATCAAGCTTGGTTAAGGAAAACGAAATAAAAATAAATTAATTAATAATAGTGAAAATAAAATAACACAAATCAACAAAAATTAACTATGTTATATTACTTTTATGATAATCCCTAAAGTTTATTTACCTTAAAACAATACAGATCCAAAACTATATGATATCAGTCTAAGCAAAACACAAATAATTAACAACTTAAACTTAATTTTTGAAATAACAGAGCGTTGCTTTTCGATGGGTTTCAATAGAGTAATCCAGATAAAATAAAAAGATCCGGTCAGATCTATTCACTTTCAATACGACAGTGAACAAAGACGGCAAGAGAAGGGTGGCAGCCATGGGGCTTCGTCGGAGTTGTTACTTTTCGGTGTGATGGTGGGTGGCAGTGAAGGGGAAGAGGGGTGGCGCCTGCTGGTTTCAGTGTGGCTATCAGCGATTTTGGACTGAGTAGGAAGTGACATCGCTGGCGGCTTCGCCGGTGATTTTCGCCATTTTTCGACGATTTTTGGTCACTAATTTTGTTGTTGTTTCACCGAAAAAATGACAGGAGAGACTATTGGGATGATTTGATAGGAAATTTTAATCGAATTTTAGAAAATGATGGGTTTCGGGTCGTTCTCCGATGAGTTTTCGGCAAGAACTCGCCGGAACTCCTTCTTATTTATCTCTATTCTTTCTCTTTTTTCGATCTCTCCACTATTTTTCTCATTTTTCTTCACTGTTTTTATTTATTTTTTTCTATTTTTCTACTGTGCAGGTATGTGTAGGTGTTGATGTATATGGGTGTGTGTTCTTGAGTGTGTGCGTGAATGTGTATTGTGTGCATATGGAATGGTGTCTCTGTGTGTGAAAGTGTATTCCGATGGTAAGTGTGTGTATTGTTGAATCTGTGTATGACTGTGAAAAATAAAGCACTGGGCAGCATTGTGTACATGATGTGTACAAAGTATTTGTGTTCCTTATTTTTTAATCTGTGATAGAGAATAACAATATTGATACCCAATATATCTGTGTACAAATATATATATAAACATTCCGTAATTTAATAACACAACATATAGTAACAGAAAATTCACATAATCAATTACAGATTGAATAGTGCATAAAATCACTTGAATATTTTTCTTCATACTTTTCAATAAACTTACAACATAAATTGGTTCAAGATTGAAAAAGAACCTGTAATTATTCGAACTGGATAATAATGCGAGAAACAATCGGCACTGAAAACTCAAACGGAACCCGAATTCAACTTCGCCCTTTTTTTTTCTGATATATTTCACTGTCTGTTTTTCTCTTTCTTTTCCATATTTTCCTCAATCTGATTTTTATTTTGTCTCAGTGTCTATAGGCAGAATAGTATGTACTTCCTCTTTTTTAACTAGGGTGGAAAATCCTTAAATAGGAGAAATTAGGAGAAATAGTTATAGGCAGATAGGATAGGATTTTTTTTAAATTATGAATCTTTATATATATATATATAGCAGATAATAATAATAACAAATAAAAATAATAAATAAATAATAAAATAATAATATTAAATATAATAATAACTAATAAATTTAATTAAGATAGTATTAAAACTACAAACTTATTTATTTAAAATTTAAAAATAAAAATATTATTTAATTTTTGTATTATTTTTTAAAATTAGAATAAAACTAAAATATCTCAAAATTAACTTTATTTTAGTTATTTATTTTTTAACTAAAAAATTATTAAAAATAAAATAAGAGTTAAAATAATATCGGACCAAATATAAATATTTAATACCGAAAAATATATATATTAAACTCGGGGAGGATCAAAATTACGTGTCTACAATATATCATGAACATAATTAATTCAGAATATATAAGTTAACTTATGATACATACTATCTTCAGATACATTACTCAACTTTCTTCAGATATATACTGTCTTCGGATACATTACTTAAAATTTAGAATGTGATTTAGTTAAATAAAAAATATGAAATATTATATAGATATTGTAAGATTATTAGTGTTATGATTTAATTTTTCCTATGATAAAATGACCATTATGGCCTCCTTTAAATTTTGGGAAAAGGACGTGGACATTCATGGTCAGTCGGCCCAAATAAATTTCATATCATAGTCATTTCATAATTTGGGTCATTTTGGCTCAGATAGTTCAATTATAGTTCATATACCACATTGATACAATTCATATAACATACTGACATAGTTCTTAAAACAAAATAGAGCAACAAATTTATGGGTAAAAATTATATCACTGTTATATAGAATATGCATTTTTTAATATGATGCGCATAGAATTTATATATATATATATATATATAATTGTATGGTTATTGTATGGAATACATATTTGTATAAGATATGTATCAAATTTGTATCAATATTGTATAAAGATGTCAGCAAATAGCTAAAAGAATGAAATTAAAATTCAATGACCATTTTCGTATCAATAGTTTCATCCTGTTTATGTCATTTCCCTTTAATTTTTTTTTTTAAATGAAAAAGCACTATTGAAGCCGTATAATAAAATTTCAATATAGGACAAACTATAGGTCAATAAATTAGAACCATTTAGTGAATTCAGATCAAGTTTGGTTGTCTAATTACCTAAGTTGGAATACAATATGAAACAAACGAAGATAAAGTCAAATTTTCTTCTTTTTTCTTCTTTTTTCGCCTCCAGCACCCCACCCTTCCATGGTAATTATCGAGTATCTTTTTCCTTGGTGATTCAAAATTCAATGTTGTGATTGTGGTTATATATAGTATCGTTAGAGCAATTTGCATTAGTTGGCATAAAAGCAATTAACTCTGCTCTTTTCTCTTACTATTTTTATTTTTGGTTTTTTTACTATCGGCGAATGTCCATCAAATTTAACCGATTTAATTCGTTGGTCAGCTCAGATCGACCCATGTTAAACCGACATCAACAAGTCCATTGATTCTCACCTGATTTTAATAAAAAAAAAAAACTGATGAAATCCATCAATTTTAGCCCTTAATTTTAACCAAAAAGCTGGTGCATCAAGAAAATGGAATGGACGTAGTACTAATCAGGATAATCACTTTGGAACATGGGTCACTGAAGCTGCATATATTGTTTTATGATGAGTAATTCTGCTTTTAGCTTTAGTTTTCGAACAAATACATTTAAACAAATAACACCAATGATAAGAATACTTTAAAAATATCTTTGCTTTTATTTTATTATTTTCTTACTAAACTTAAACATTACTCAACCACTTAACTACTTAAGTACGATCTGACTATTGTGTTCTCTACATATCACGACACATTTCTTATTGTTATTCTATATTTAAGTTTACTCGAGATTAAAAGTATTAAACGCCAAAACATTGAAGGTTAAATTTTCCAAACGTAAGTAGTACGTGGAAAAAAAATCATACACTCTACCAGTCCAATTTATATTATTTTTTTAATCTATTTTTTAATAAAAAAAAACATTTTATAATTAAAGTTAATTTAATTTAATTTTAAAAAATTCTTTTATTCTAAATAAAATAATAATAGCTATATAAACATATAATATTTATTTAACTCATGTATTTTAAAATGTTTTATTTCTTTCTTAAATTATGTGCCACTTTAAACGATACCTCGTAAATACAGACGGACGGAGGAGTATAAGTTACAAATCAAGTGAGTACTGTGAAACTTTTAAATAGTAAAACTAATAGCGATAATTATTGATTTATCTAACAATGATGTTAACCAATAGTAACTTAACCGATGTATTGGATAGAACAAGCCAATATTACAGCTATGCAAAAGATTGCCGACAATGTAAGGATCCAAAGATGATATAATGTTTGTGTTTACTTTTGAAGAAGACCGGATATGAATGGGCCACTTGATGTTCTATTATTGGGTACAAGTAATGTACTTGAGAAGATATTATGGTCATTCTATGAGCTTGGTTTTGTTAGGCTTTTCTTGATTAGGTAAAATTATGACTATCAATTTTGCTTTATGTGGAGTAATCCTTCATTAGAAGCTTCTTAGTTTGTTTGCAATTTAAAGGAGGTAATAGTGAGGTTAGCCAGCCCATAAGACATTTGTTGATGTAAGATTTAAAAAAGCACAAGATTACACTTAACGCCCAAGAAATAATTCTTACTTAAAACTAAATCTAATAAAGGGCAACGGGAACCGAAAGTAAAAAGGGAAAAGGACACTCTATAGCACTTTTTAAAACAAATAATCTAAATTTGAAAAGGTTCCAAAAAGTAGCCAGTCGGATATACTATTTTCATTTTATAGTCAGTTCTTAATTTTGATCATTTTAACCTACGTAGTCCATATACAATACTGATACAGACTATATACAATACTGATACAATATACAACTTGGGCAATTCAACCCTTTTAAAAATATTTCAAATTTTTTTTTTGCTATAAATTTATTAACTGATCAAATATTCTGATTTTTTTATTGTTTAGAAATAATAATTAAATTATATAAAAATGATATAATTGTTAAACAGAATATGTATCTATATAAGATATATGTATAGAAATTATATAGTTCTATCAAATATGTATATGTATAAAATATAATATATATATATAGAAAGTGTATGAAAATTATATAATTGTTGTATAAAATGTGTAAAAAAAAACTGTACAATTATTGTGTAAATTGTGTATCAAAACTGTATAATTTTCTTGCAAAATATTTATATGTATAAGATATGTATAAAAACTGTATAGAAGGTGTGTAGAAACGATATAAAACAAGCCACTAAATTGAAATGTCTGTGAAATTTTAAATTTCATGGTCATTTTCATGAAAATAGTTTAACTTGAAGTACCGTTTTTGTCCTTTCCCTTTCTTTTAAATTCATTTTGTTTGATTTGAATTAAAACCAGGTGAAATAAAATTAAATAAATCAACAAATAATCTCTATTTTATTTAATTAATATTACATATTTTTAATTACTAGAAATGTTTTAAATTAATTTTTAAAAAGTAAATAAATTGACATTGTCGTCTATCAAGATGAAGAACAAACCAACGAACAAGATCAATTTTTTGTATTTTTATATCTTTTTCTACAGAAAATCAGCAAACTAATTGATCAGTCAGCTTTAAGACTGTCATGTGGGCCGGGTCGGGTCGAGCTCAACAGTAAAAAAATTAAAAACAACCTTAACCCGGCCCATTTAATCCAATCCGATCAAACCCACCTAAACTCAGTCAAATCCGATTAAAAAATCGATCAAACCCGATCAAAAATATAAAAAAAAAAACTTTTTTTCAATATACATTATATATACCCACTTATATACATTATATACACAATTACACATATATACACATCATCCAATATATATATACTACTTTAAAGTTTAAATAAAATATACTACAATATATATACATTACAATATATATATATATATATATATATTATATAGTTATATACTAATTTATAAAATATATACACATGTATACGTTAAACATACACATCTATACTAATTTATAAAAGGGATAATTACATAATTTAGCCAATATTGACTTCTAATTACCTTATTTAGCCTAATTTTAATTAATTACAATTCATAGCCCCCTCTTGCCTATTAATTTTTCATAATTACAATTCATAGTCTCTCATATATATTTTTTTTCCCTATTTTCTATTACTTTCCTTTTTTTTCCCTTTTCAGTTTTTTCATTCATTTTTTCTTTTTCTTTTTTTTCGTTTTCTCTTTCTTTTCTTTTTTTCAATTTTTTTCTTTTCATAACTATGTTTCAGTTTTTTCTTTTACGTTTTCTTTTTTCCTTTTGTATTTTTTTTTCTTTTTCTTTTTTATCCTTTTTTTTGTCTATTTTCTATTACTCTCTTTTTCCTTTTTTCTTCCTTTTTCTCTTTCTTTTTTCTTTTTTCAATTTTTTTCTGTTTCGTGTCTTTTTTTTCTTTTGTCTTTTTTTTTTCTTTTCCTTCTTTTTCATTTTTATTTTTTATTTTATTTTTATTTTTTTTCTCTATTTTCTATTACTCTTCTTTATTTTTATGTATTTTTTTTTTATTTGTGCGAACTAGCAAACACAAATACTAGTGTGAACTACGTTTTAATTTTTTCTTTTAAAATTTTTTTCTTTTTATTTTTTCTCCTTTTTTTTGTCTATTTTCTATTAATTTTTTTTCCTTCATTTTTTCTTTTTCCTTTTTTGTTTTCTCTTTCTTTTTTCAATTTTTTCTTTTTCATTTTTTTTTTCTTTTCCTTTTTTTTTTCTTCCTTTTTTTTTTTTTGTTTTTATCTCTATTTTCTATTACTCTTCTTCTTTTTTTCTCACATTTTTTCTCCTTTTTTTTTTCTTCTTTTTATTTGTGTGAACTAGCAAACACAAATACAAGTGTGAACTATGTTTCAATTTTTTCTTTTTTGTTTTATTTTTTTCTTTTGTATTTTTTTTCTTTTTATTTTTTCTCCTCTTTTTTTTTCTATTTTCTATTACTCTTTTTTTTTTTTTTTTTTTTGTTTTCTCTTTCTTCTTTCTTTTTTTGTTTTCTCTTTCTTCTTTCTTTTTTTAATTTTTTCTTTTTCGTTGTCTTTTTTCATTTTGTCTTTTTTTTTCTTTTTCTTCTTTTCCTTTTTTTTTTTTCTTCTTTTTTTTCACTCTATTTTCTATTACTCTCCTTTTTTTTATTTTTTCTCCTTTTTCGCACATTTTTTCTTCTTTTTTTTCTTTTTATTTTTCTTCTTCTTTTCATTTGTGCGAACTAGCAAATACAAATAAAAGTGTGAACTATAAAATATAAATACAAAGGCGAATTATAACATATAAATACAAGTGAAAACAATAAAATACAAATACAAATGCGAACTATAACATATAGATACAAGCGTAATCTATCATTTGTATTTTTTAATTATTTAAAAGGAACGATTGATTTTCTTTTTATGAATACTTGTTTGTATTTATTTATACGAGTTGTATTTACTGATACAAATAAATACAATTTAAATTTTTATAAAAATACAATATATATATATAAATACAATATGTATTTGTATTTTTAAAATCATTGGTTTCATTTGTTTGTAATTGTATTTGTATCAAGTGATATTTATTTAGTAACAAATACGAATAATAATTTTGACATACAAATACAAAATGGTACATTTGTATCAAATGATACCTTGCATATTTATATATTTTAGAATCAAGAAAATACAATTAATGCATTTACTTGTTTGTACACAAATACAAATAATAAATTATACATAATCACGGCTAAATACAATATGCAATCAACTTACAAATACAAATACAAATACAAAATAATTCTTTAAAAATAAAAAGACATCGACGAAAATAGAATACAAATATAAATATAATCTAAATATACAAACACAATAAAATCATAATACAAATATAATCCAATATAATATACAGTCAATTATAAAATACAAATACAAAACAGTTCTTTAAAATACAAGTGCGAATTATATCAAATATAAATGATGGTGCGAACTAACAAATACAAATACAAGTGCGAACTATAAAATAAAAATATAAACGCGAACTACAAAATTCAAATACAAGCACGAACTTTAAAATACAAATACAAATACAAATATAGTTGTATCAATGAATACAAAAATATAAATGATGGCGTGACTACAAATAGATAAACAATTATGGTATTTACGTTATCATCAATGACTTGTGCTCGAGTAGTTATATTTTTTAAAAATACAAAAAATATAAAATAGAACAAAAAAATGATAAAGAAAATAAGTACAAAAACGAAAAGAAAAAGAAAAAAATTGAGATAGAAAAAAATATATAAAAAATAAAAAAATATAAAATAGGAAAAATTAGAAAAAAGAAGAAGAAAAAATGAGAAAAGCATGAAAAAGAAAAAATATAAAAAAAAGAAAAAAGAAAAAAATGATAGTGTTTTTGGCAAGATTAAATATGTAGTATATTTATGTTTTTAGGAATACAGACCACTGAGTAAAAGTGAATACAGCGACTGTGAATCAAATACAACAACTAAATAGTACTGTATTTATATTTTATATGAATACAGACTATTGATAAAATCGAATACAACGGGTGTAAATTGAATACAACGGCTATAAATGGTAATTATGTAAAATATGGCTATGAAAGATGAGTTTTTCAGCAAAATGTGGCTATTTTTGAAAGATTCCCTTTATAAAACATATACACATGTATACGTTAAATATACACGTCTATAGAAGATATATACACATGTATACGCACCATTCAATGTATACATACTACTAATAATAAAATACACTACAATATATATACATTACAATATATATATAGTTATATACTAATTTATAAAACATATACACATGTATACGTTAAATATACACGTCTATAGAAGATATATTCACATATATACACTCTATTCTATGTATATGTAATACTTTAAATTAAATATACTACAATATATATACATTACAATATATATATAGATATAGTTATATACGAATTTATAAAACATATACACATGTATACGTTAAATGTACACATCTATAGAAGATATATACACATGTATACGCACCATTCAATGTATATATACTACTACTAATAAAATGTACGACAATATATATACATTACAATATATATAGATATAGTTATATACTAATTTATAAAACATATACACATGTATACGTTAAATATACACGTCTATAGAAGATATATTCACATATATACACTCTATTCTATGTATATGTAATACTTTAAATTAAATATACTACAATATATATACATTACAATATATATATAGATATAGTTATATACGAATTTATAAAACATATACACATGTATACGTTAAATATACACGTCTATAGAAGATATATACACATGTATACGCACCATTCAATGTATATATACTACTACTAATAAAATATACTACAATATATATACATTACAATATATATATATATATATGTATATATATATATATAGTTATATACTAATTTATAAAACATATACACATGTATACGTTAAATATACACATCTATAGAAGATATATACACAAATATACAAAACATATGCTACTTAATATAATAAATTAATAATACTTGGTAGTAAATTAATAATATATTAGAAGTAAGTTTTTAATTTAAATTAGAAAACTAGAAATTCAATTTAAAATTTTAAATCATTAAATGAAAAAATATAAAAAGTAAGGACTAAGGAGTGAATGAATTTGGGGAATTTTATTGATTGCAAAATGATCCAAAATTTATAATTTACATGAATGAAAAATCTACAAATTATGTATCATGTTTTCCAACTCATTCATGTTAATATTAACGGAAACTTGCATAGGATAGTCGAAGTCAACAGGGGAAAAAACATGCATTGGACTTGATTCTGCTGAGTTCTCCCGTGAAGACATAATTTCTTCAAGTTTCAGCTCATCGCTCAGCTCCGGTTCCATTCCTTGGTTTCTTCTTTCCGCTCTAATTCAATCTCTGAGGCAAACTAGAACATTCATTGCATTGCATCCCAATGAGTGTCGGTTGTCTCCAAGCTATTGTCGTCCCTGACTAAAGACGCTCTCTAATGCAATGGTTGACATTGGAACATTCAATATATCTCTAGTTAATCTTGAAAGCACAGGATATTGTGTTTCATTACTCCTTCACCAATCCAACGTGTTGATCCGTCGTCTGCGATCCTCTGGCGCCGACCGAAGATAATATTTCAGCTCTTCCCGATAAGTTGATGTGTAAGCTCTTTCATCAACACTGTTCCAATAAGTTAAATCATAAAAAAAATTAGGAAAACCACTATGTGTCGGCCTTTTAGAAGATAATGGCTCCTCGGAAGGATGAGGAACGACAGTTGGAGTGATATTTGTAGGTACGGCTAAATCAAATAAATCAGCATAGTGATTATATAATTTTTCTATGTAATCCTTTGCATCATTCATAGCCGTCCACAAATCAGGTTGTACTTGTTCAGAATCATGGTTAATATTTATTTCTAAGTTAGTATAAATAATAGTACTAAAGTGGCACATATTATTATATTTCATGCACGAATTTAACATAGCACCAACTGAGTAAATAGGGGGAATCGAGAAAAAATATTTTTTAAATTTAGTAAACATGGCACCAACAACTTCTTTATAACCTTCTTTATTTTTATATTCTTTGAGCAAACCAGAAATATCGGCTATATATGCCAAAATATTACAAACAGTAGGATAATAAGCACCGAAAAATTCAACCGTTGCAACATAAAATTTTTCTAAAAACTTAACAAGATCCTTAATCACAACCCAATTAGAATCATGTAGCATGCAATCAACAGAATCAGCAAATAAATCGCAATGTTGGTTAAAAGCTAGTGTAATAGAAATTCTATATTTATAACAAGTTTTTAAAAAATCATACATAGAATTCCATCTAATATCAATTTCCTCAGGCATCAATATTGGTGCAAGTCCATTTTTTTGACATTTAACTTTAAATTCTCTAATTCTCGATCTACAATTATTTTCTTAAATAAAACCAACAGCAAGACGAATTTTTTCAATATAAAGCTTAAAAAACTCAAGACTATCTTTTACAATTAAATTATATATATGACATGCATACTTAATATGAAAAATTTCAGGCAACGGCGGAGATAGCGTAGATTTTAATTTTTTTTATAGCAGTCTTGTTGTTAGAAGCATTATCATAAGAAATACATAAAATTTTATTTTCGATACCATAATATTTGGCAACTTTAACAATAGAATCAGCAATAAAATCTCCAGTATGTTTACGATCTTCATCATATAAGAAAGCAAGAATACGTTTTTGCATCACAAAATTACTATCCATCCAGTGACAAGTAATGGTTAAATAATTATTTTTATTTACAGCACGACCAAGATCAGAAGTTAAGAAAAATCTACATTGAATATTTTTTAACAATGTTGATAAATAAAAAACAATATTGTCAATGAAGTCTAAAAATATCAGACCGACAAGTACTTTTAGGAATACCGTTAAACATAAGATTATAAATTGCTTGTATATAATGAATAAAGGCATCAAAAGAAGAAAAACTAAAAGGCAAACAATCCACAGCTACCATTTTAGCTATTTCTTCCCGGTCCCTCAATTTATTATACTTCTTCGTAACCTGATCGCTTGCTGTGTCCATTCTAGTTTGCGTTGGCCCACCAACATCCCCACCACCTCGTGCAATATTTAACTCTCTTTCGTGAGCTTCACCTATATGCCTCATTAACGTACCCGTACCTCCTTGCTTGCTTCCACTTCTATGCTTATATATTTGTTGATAAATATTGCATTGCACCTCAGTATCTGATATACGTTCAAAAAATTGCCATGCAACACTAGTTATTTTATGAGGTCTTGCGGCACGGGGAGGACGGGGAGGGAGATTAACCGATTCAGATCTAACGTTAGCATTTTCTACTGCGGGTGTCTCACCAATATTTTTATTAACTTCGTCTAAATTAACCGTATCTACTTTATTTTCTTCTTCTATACCGTAATTTTCCTGAGCTTCTACATAATCCATATCGTGAGCACCTATACCTATTTCTTCCTCAAAAGGTGTACCAAGCGGTACCGGAGGCGAAGGCACACGGGTATATCTACTACTTGAACTACCTCTACCGCTAGTAATTCATTTTTTACTACCACTACCGCTTTCGGGACAAAATTTTTTAACACCTTTAGTAGCGAGGTTTCTTAATTTATCCATAGTATAAATTAAATTAAACTAAAAAAATTCAAAATACACAAATATAATAAAATTAAATATTAAAAAATTAATACAATAAATAAAAATTAAACGTAAGAGATGGAACGACAATACCAAATTTTGAAAGTATCCGAAGGTTGCGACTTTAGAAACTTCTACTCGTACTTTGTAAACAAAAAATTAAAAAATTAAAGTGAATACTTTAAGAAATTAAATATATTGAATATTTGAGAATTGATAATTGAAATTTGAGAGAGAATGAGATTTGAGAGAGTGAAAAATTGTGTGAAAAATGATTTGAAGGTGTAGGGTATTTATAGAATATTTTTTGGGATTAAAAAATAATTTTTAAAGTAATTTTTTTTTTAAGAAATGGGCCAACGGCTAGTTTGTCCCAAAACCCAAAAATTAAAAAAAAAAAAATAGATTCCGGGTCGGGCCAGATTAACCGGGCCAAAATTAAAAAAATAACCGGCTCGGGATCCGAAACCCTAAAGCCCTAGGGCTTACCGGGCCGGGTCCTTTAAGTGGGTCGGCCCACTTGACAGGCTTAGTCAACTGATCTTCTACAAAACGAAAAACAAAACATATGCAGAAACATGCAATTTTAGCAGCCCCTGATAAAATAAATTACAATTCATATATTCAGCTTCAACCAGCAATAAAGCTGCCAAATTAATCATACAAGACCAACACAACATTCAATCAATATTTTACTTAACAATATCAAGCTGAATAATCATAAAAGCTCATCAAATTCTTGTAAACATCCACCAAAGTTCAACTTAACAAAAAATTCACAATTTTAAGAAGTTTCAATATATCCAATTCTAACAAAGTAAGGCGCACTTAAAAGAATTCCAACATATCCAATTCTAACTAAGCCATCAGGACTACATAATCATCACCACATCCTTATTTGATTCTTCATTAGAATCAAAGGAATGAGTCGGGGGCACCCCGTACATCTCACAAGCTAGCAGTGAGGTTGTTTACTTGTGCTTTGAGCACTTTTAGGGGTCGTTTGATAGAATGCATAAAAAAGAATAATGCATGTATTAGTCTTGTGCAGAGGCAAAGCTAGAATTTGAAGGTTTTGGGTGCTAAAACTTAAAACACGAAAAAATGTAATGCAGACAGTAGTTTTTGCACCCACGACCTCTGTAGCTGACGGCTCTACAGGTCGCACGCTTACCACTAGGTCACTTGGTTATCAGTTAATGTGGGTTCACAAGGACAATTTATATACCTATCTTCCTAAATTTTTAATACAAATATAAGGTCTATGCGAAAGCTACTGGGTTCACCCGAACCCCCTATAACACTGTAACTTCGCCCTTGGTCTTGTGTAGTCCTAGTACTTTGTTTGGTATATTTTTTTTCTATGTATAACTAATGCTTGTATTAGTTATACACTCTATTGTGTATTGAGGTATGTATTACTAATACCTCAAAATATATGGTATTAGTAATACAATGGATCTAATGCATGCACATGATTAAAGACATAATTAGCTCTTTTTAAAAAAAAATTCACATCTTTTTCAACATATATATGGAGGGTATTTTGTAAGAAAAAAAATTACTAGAAATTCCGTAATTCATGTTATTTTTAATACATGAAACCAAATATTGCATAAGAAAATACAAGCATAACTAATGCAAGCATTACTAATACAAGCATTACATATATATTTTGCATTATTCTTATATACTCTACCAAATGATCCTGTACGGTTTTGTACATGACCCAATTTTATGCAACTCATCTTTCTTTTATACAAAACATGAAATATATGTAAGAAATTGTCACATCTCAATTCTCATAACACAAGTATCAATCACGATAGATCAATTTCTAAGATAGATAAGGTCATCACGAATTACAAAATGAGAATAAGGTATATATAGAATCACAACAATGAGAGCTAGGTGTCAGAAAGTTTGTTATTTTGTTCAACACTCAAGCAATCGCAGAAAAATATTACTCAAGCTCAGGGATAAACATGCTAGTATCAACCAAGTTTTAAAAAAGTCTTTTTTTTTCTCTTCAAACAAATAAAAGTTACTCTAAAAATGTAAAATTTATCTGGTTTAAACGTCCCTTAAAAAAGAACCGAGGTCATAAGAAAAATCAAGAGATGGATGAGACAACTTACTTAAAAAACAAAAAATAAAATAGAAAAAAAACAAAATCTTATTGTATTTTTTATTTGATTACTAAAATAAAAGAAAATCCTATGGTATATTCATTCTCGACCTTACAAATATCGAAAGATTTCTCACATCACACTTAAAATCATGTTTTGTCCTAAAAAATAATTTATATCAACAAGAATTTAGAGAAGGGTAAGAAATACTCTTTGAGGATCTCTAGGGCCTATCTAGAAGCATTTTTCCTCAATTTCTATCAAGGATAGCACGATATACGCTTAAGCTCAGACATACTCCTTAGCTTCAATTAAGGGTATTAAGACTTCTCTAATCTGCAAAAAAAAAAAAAGTGATACTATAAGAAAAAGTACACTATTACAGATTGGGTTGCCTCCCAATAAACATCTAATTTAACGTTTTGGTACAACGTCATCAAGTTCATCACTTTTACTTCTACTTTGAGGATATGAATTGCACCCCTAATTTCTTTTTTAGTTTTTTGCGATGCTTATGAAACAGTGGTGCAAATATAAAGGAACTAAGCAAGTTATAGATGTCGCATCTTGTACTTCTTGGCCCTTAAGTGATGAGTGTTCTCTTGTCATACTGGCATGAAAAAATTTAGAATATATGGGTCTTGTTTCTCATCCACACACTTCTCCATTGGTTCGGAAGGATTGATTTCCATGTCGCCAACTAAACAAAGTTGAATTCAGGATTTCAAGATAGTGGATACATCATTACTTTTTTAAGATAAGATATAAAATGTTATAGTGACAATAACTTGGTGAGCAAAATATATTTAATTATATTAGCACAAAAATTATCATCAATTCATGAGTTTAGGCTACTACTCTGTGTGTTCTACTTTAGAATTTTAAATAAAAAAATATGAAGAAGACGTGGCTTTGAAAAAGAAACTTAAAAAGTAATCCAATGGAGGTAAGTGAGATTTAATCCCTTGACCTAAGGAAGTTAAGATCAGCTCTCAACCATTGAACCACTCAATCATTTTTTACCATCGGTGCTTTAAGATAATATTAGATATTTTTAAGAATAATACAAATAATATATTCAGTTTAGTAGAATGATCACAAGTTCATATTGTAATGGCCTGGCCCAGCCTACTAGTGATATTGTCTACTTTGGGCTTAGACCTGGACGGTTTTAAAGCGCATCACTAGGGAGCAAAGTGTACTACTTATATACCTAACATCTCTCCTATTCTATGTCAATGTAGAACTTATTATCCTAAGTTGAGATGACACATACAACCCCTCTATGGACTAAGCATCCTCATTGAGGTTTGTCCTACCAAATAGGATTTGCCTAGACTCAAGATTTTGGTTTTCTCCGCCTTACAGAAATTTGTCTAAACTTAGTCCATTAATGATATTGTCCACTCTAACCTAGGCAAACATGAGCATAGAATTAAAATATGTCACTAGGGAGTAAGACCTGTTTACTTATATATCCAACATTCCTCCTATGTTTTATCGATGTGGGACTTCTTATCCTAAGTTGAGGTGTCACACACATTACTCATTTTTAAAACATAAATTTCCCACTTCAACCAACCACAATATAAAAAAATATGTAGAATGAGGTCCAACTAGCCCCACCTCTAAAATTTTATTATTTATGACATTCTCAGTTTTGTACACCTCTTTAATATCAGCATTGATAACGATCAGACTACGAAAACTAGAAAATAATAACAAAAACTACAAAAATGATGAAATTAAAATACGAAAAAAAAGGATAGATAATAAAGATAGATAGACAAACACAAAGAAGATAGGAGAATTAAGAACTAAAGAGTATATTAAACTCTAAAACCTTAATTCATCTATCAACAAGCACCAATCTCTTACATTGGCTATATGGGAATTGAAACGTTCTTATAACCACCATTTCTAAACAAGATTCAACAAAAGTTTTTTCATGTCTCAATCACTCTCTCAAGAGTTTTCATACATACATCATCAAAAACAAAATTAAGGAAAATAATCTAACTCCTAAGTATTTATAGTTTAGGCTAATTATTACACATTTAGGGCCTAAAAGTGAGCTCATAGCAAGAAAAGGCCCACTATGGGCTATTTTAACCCGCTCTCGAAATACTAGAGTGGATCAAAGGTAGATCCAATGTGCCTTAGGCGCATATCCCTTCCAAGGGGATTTCGAGCCCCGTTTTGTACTCTTTCGACCTCGTCAAAGTCATTTAACCCTCCTTAATGATAATGTTCAGCCATGTGGCATCTTTTAATAGCACTAAGAAGTCATCAAGTACCTCGATCATCATATATATCCCATCCAAAGGTCTGGAGCTAATTAGGCTTCTACCATCCTCCTTTTCTTAAAAAGGATTTGACTTTGAATCCTGTAACGCCCTGAATCTGGTACCCGGAATACTACAGGGTGCTCATGACCTAGAAGGACCACAAACTAACCCATGACTGATATCTGTACTTGAATACTACATAATATACTGTATAAATACGGAAATAAAGGCTGAAAGACCATAAGGTTCAAAACTGAGACATAATATCTGATAAAATATAACATCTGGGTGGGGTATGAAATATCAAAAACAACTGAAATAAACTGTCTGAACATGATAGTCTGAAAAACTTCTAACCGTCTGAATAAAGAGTTGATGGGACATGTCCCCAGCTAACTCCATCTACTGAAAGCTAAACTAAATTAATAAAATAACTAATAATATCATCCTCGAATGATAAGGACTCACTGCTAAATCTGGCTGCTACTGATGCTCTAGAGCTCGTGCTGCTGAACCTATGGTATAAAATACCATAGTGCAAATACATCAGTACGATTGAATGTACTGGTATGGATGTGAGGTAGGATGAATGCAAAGGGTTCACATGCATGAACTATACTAACTGACTGAATAACATGAACGTGAGAATGCATGCATGAATACATAATAGCTGTAACTGAGTTCGTGATAACATAATTATTGAGGCTGAGTACTTATAACATGAGATACTGATAATTGTTTAACTGAAATAACTGATACTGAGCGACTGTATCTGATAGTCTAGGTTCTGTTGGAACTAGCTGAGTTCCGTACTGTTCTGAGTTGACTGTATCTAACAGTCCTGAATTCTGTAGAACTATCTGAGTTCTATTATTGAGACTAAATGATTATATCTGACAGTCTTGATTCAGTAACTAAAATTGTGGGAAGTAGTCATCTAACCGACAGGACCCAAATAATGCATTATAGCTAAGTTGGGGTCTAATCTGTAACCCCAATTGGAAGGGTGTCAATACTGCGTCACTAGTAAGGAAAATCTGTGAGCAACCCTCATATAACAGGTAACTCTAGTGAGAATGGTGGAAACCCTCATATAACAGGCTAAGCCACCTCATCTACCCTTATATAACAGGCTATAATATCTCAACCTACGCTAGCTACATAGTTCAGGAACGCAAGGATTTCTTCTAAGAATCACACCCTCATATAAAAAGTGAGTTCCTATCCTTGGGTTCACTCGGTGCTAATTCCTACTCCCATCTGAATAGACACTGAACATTATTAACTGAACTGGACTAGACTGAGTTCATTAAATTTCATGGACTGACGGAATGCTATTGAGATCTGATAACTTTCTGAGACTTCTGAGATTACTGGATTACTGAGATTTACTGGAATTTTTGAGATTACTGGACTGCTACTGAATTCACTGAGTTTTCCTGAGTCACATGACTAACTGAGTTCTAGGGATCATGGCTTGACTGAGAGTATCGTGAAAATATGACACTGGCTCTAGGCACACAGCGAAATTATCAGGTACAAGTAACCCCAGGACTCGATAGCATAATAAAGCATAACAACGGCTACACATATATCCATAATCCATTGACTAAGACATTTCATCAAACACTTGACATGCATGAACTTGTATATGAATGGGGATTTCACATTATCATACTAGTATGGCACTTTTCCTTCACATAAGCATTTAGTCAAACATATGGGGAGCATGCTTTGGTTATACAATCATCAACACATCTAATAATCATGGATACATCAATACACTTGTAAATTGAAGGGTTTATCAAGGATATCGCGTAATTCATCACATATTAGAAATAATTCTTGTAATTAATAGTCTATAACATGGAACGAAACCAAACAACAACATGAAAATCAATTTTCAATTCAATCAAATCGTGAACATTCATAAATATACAGATCTTGGATTTTGAAAAGAGATTCTTGAGCTTCATGGGTGAAAGAGACCCATGAATCAACACATGACATACCTGAGTTAATGAATCTGGAAGGATTGATGGAGAGTTCTTGTGATTTGGCCCTTGAATTTGAGAGCTAGGGTTTCTTGGCTTGAGAGAGAGAAACTCAATTTGGGGGAAAATAGAGTGAATAATGATATCCTTAGGTCATTTTGTGTTAAATTTCGTGTTTAAGCCTGAACTAAAATCATGGGAAAAAACCCATTTAACCCTGGATGCGTCATTTAAATTTTATGAAAATTTTCCGACCTAGACCCCTGGTGTGACTCGGCGCTATCGCGCCGTGTCACTGGAATTTGATAACTAGGAAATTGGACGACGGCGCGACGCGGGACTATGGCGGAGCTTCACTGGAATTTGACAATTAGGATTTAGGAGCCCTCCGCGATGCGGTGAAATCACGGAGTCTTACTGGAAATTGACAAATTTCATTTTGGCTTATGGCGTGACGCGCCACTGACTGAGATGACGGTGTTTTACGACTAAAACTTTAAATCACCATAACTTCTTACCCTGTTGTCGGATTTAGGAGAATTTGGTATCGATGGAATGCTTATTGAATTTCCCATATAATTAAAATTGAAAATCTAGTAAATTCCCCATGGAATAGTTATCATTCAATTTAGAAGCTAATACTTGACATTCTAGAGACGAAATTAGTTAGGAAACTTTGGGGAATTACAATATTTCCCCCTTGGGAACATTCATCCTCGAATGAGACTGATTGAGGTGGAAGAAATGATGAGCTGAAGTATATACTGAACATGAACAACTAAAACATGACTGACATTTCTAAGATTTATACTGAGCATGCATATCTGATGTATGATTTCATGACTTAGCTGACTCATGAACACATGACTGAGATTTCTGATAACTGAGTTTCTCACAAGGAGAATGCATGTCTGGTGCATGAACACACGACTAATTTGATGCATGAACATATGTATGAATATGCAATGGTACTTAGTACTAAGTTTAAAATGGAATTCTGAACATGAACTGTATACTAAGCTTGTAAATGAAATATGAACATGAAACTGAAAAGCTTAAGGAGGACTCTTACCTTGAGCTAGATCTGAGTTAGCAGAGAAGAGGTGAGGATACTTGATTCGCATGTCTACTTCTGTTTCCCAAGTATCTCTCTCAACGGACTGATTTCTCCAAAGAACTTTGACTAGAGGGACTTCTTTGTTCCTCAGTCTACGAGTCTAATAGTGAAGAATTTTGACTAGAACCTCCACATAAGAGAGGTTGTTCTGAACATCTATGCTCTGAATTGGGACTGTAACTGATGGGTCACTTATAAATTTCTTGAACAAAGAGACATGGAACACTGAATGAACTGCGGCTAGATCTAAAGGTAATTTAAGCTCATAAGCTACCTTGCCAAAGCGACTGAGAATTTTGAAGGGACGTACTTTTCCCTTCTTGCTGAACCTCTTCACTCTCTTCATGGGAGAGATCTTTAGCTAAACATAATCACCAATATTGAACTCGAGATCTTTTCTATGCACATCTGCATAAGACTTTTGTCAGCTTTGAGCAGCCTGGAGTCTTTCTCTGATCAATTGGACCTTTTCTAAGGCATTGAATACTAAGTCAGGCCCTATAACTGAGGCCTCACTAACTTCAAACCAACCGACAGGAGATCCCCACCTCCTACCATAGAGAGCTTTGAATAGATCCATCTTAATACTGGAATGATAGTTGTTATTGTATACAAACTCAATCGAAGGTAAATGGTCATCCTAACTACCCTTGAAATCAATTGCACACGCTCGCAGCATATCTTCTAAAGTCTAAATGGTCCTTTCTGCTTGATTATCTGTCTGAGGATGAAAGTCTATACTAGATGAACTTAAATACCAAGACTTTTTTGGAACGCTTTCCAAAAATGAGAGGTGAACTGGGAACCTCTGTCTGAGATAATAGATAGCGAAACACCGTACAATCTGACCCACTCTCTAATGTAGAGCTTGGCGTAATCCTCGGCTGAATAAGAGGTATGAACTAGAAAAAAATTAGTTGATTTGGTCATTCTGTCTACAATGACCCAAACTGAATTATGCTGATGACGAGTACGAGGCAAACCCGTCACGAAGTCCATGTTCACTTCTTCCCACTTCTAAGTAGGAATATTGAACTCTTGCATAGACCCACTAGGCTTCTGATGCTCTATCTTAATCTGCTGATATGTAGAGAACTTGGCTACAAACTCTGCATAAACTCTTTTCATCCCACTCCACCAATAAATTTCTCGCAAATCGCGGTACATCTTTATGGCCCCTGGATGAATAGAGTAGTGCGCACCATGCGTTTCTGCAAGAATTTGCTGCCTTAAGTCATCTACACCTGGAACACACAAACGATCCTGACAACGTAGGACACCATCTCCCCCTTAGGAGAAAACCTCCACTTTCTGATCCTTGACTGACTCTTTCAACTTGACTAGACTGGGATCTTTATCTTTCTTTTCTTTCACCTCGAAAACTAGAGATAATTCTGAACTACTCTGAACCCATATATCACCCTCTTTTGTATGGACTAAGCAAACACCTAGTCTGGCAAGCAGATGGACTTCTTGAGCTAACTTCTTCTTAATGTCCTCAACATGAGAAGCAGTACCCATAGAAAATCTACTGAGATCATCATCCACTACATTGGCCTTACCTGAATGATAAATGACACTCATGTCATAATCTTTCAAGAGCTCTAACCACCTTCTCTGATGAAGATTGAGATCTTTCTAAGAAAAGACATACTGAAGGCTCTTATGATCTGTGAACACATCTACATGAACCCCTTATAGATAATGCCTCTAAAACTTTAAGGCAAATACTACGGCTGCTAACTCAAGATCATGAGTAAGATAATTCTTCTCAGGGGGTTTAAGTTATCTGGAGGCGTAGGTTATGACCTTACCATGCTGCATTAGGAAACAACCCAAACCTACTATGGATGCATCACAGTACACTACGAACCCATGTGGACCGTCTGGAAGAGCCAAAACTAGAGCTAAGGTGAGTCGAGTCTCCAACTCCTGAAAACTCTTCTCACAAGGATCTGACCAGTGAAACTTGACTTTCTTCTGAGTCAATCTGGACATGGGGGATGCAATATAAGAAAATCCCTCAACAAACTGTCTGTAATAGCCAGCCAAACCCAAGAAACTCCTGATATCTGATGGAGAGACAGGGCGAGGCTAGTTTTTTACCGTTTCGATCTTTTAAGGATCTGATCTTAGGAGTATTTATACGTCTAAGTACCATAATTTACCCATATTTTAGATAAATTTTGAGAATAAAAATACATAATTCTTACATTTTTACTCTACTTTGATTTAAGTGAGCTGACCTATATGATTTTCAAGGCTAATGAGGTAAATAAAGACACTTTGGGGACTACAGATTTCAGAGGAAAACTCACACAAGAGGAAAAGTAGTTGTTGGACCAAATGTGATCATGGGAACTTTCTCCCGGGCCAATTTGCCATTTATAATAAGTTGAGGACTTAGAAGGAGATTATGAGAGAGTAGGCTATTAAAAGACTTGTTGCTGAATTTTTATGTATTATGCTGTTTTTGGTTTTTTAATGCAAGAAAAAGCGACTTAGTGTGAAGAAAGAGAGAAAAACGTTTCTCCTTGATTTCACTATTTTTGGGATACCAAAATCGACTTCTAGTTTTTGGTATGGTGAATATTCTTATGGCGATTTCCATTTTATTCATGAGTAGCTAAGCTTAATTGTTAGGGTTATGGAAACCTTGTAGTATACTATTTATTTTTATGGGTTTTGAGTTCATTATGTGTAGATGCACTTATATTATACTCTCTTCGTTATGATTGAATTCTCATGGTTGCAAACATAGGGAATGTGCCATTAAAACATAACTTGTTCGATAGAAAAGTTTATGTTGGGAAAAAAGAGTAGTGATAAGAGAATAGGATTTCTAACCTCTATTTTATCCGTTAATGCCTTAATAGGATTGACAACTTAGAGATTTCACATAAGTATAAACAACACTTTTGATTTGAGAGAACTAGAGTGGATTAATCCTTGTAGGTTGAGAAACACTTGGATTATGAATTTAAATGTGTTTCTATGTAAGTGCATGCATGTATGAGTTCTAAATACCCATAGTTAGAAAATATTGAAAACTACAAGGTGGAAATAACCCTAACTTGTCTTTCTCTGTAAACAAATACTATTACACATATCATCTTATTGTTACACTGATAATATTACTGCGTACTTAAATCGAAACCCCCATTTTTACTTTGGAACCTTCGATCAACAGTCTAATAATAATCGCAATACTTAGTGATCATAGTATTCCCTATGGGATTCGACACCCAACCCAGTTGGGTTCTATATTTGATAGCGACCGCTTGCACTTTCTAATGAGAGTTGTAATTTGGGCGTATCAAATTTTGGCACCGTTGCCAGGGAATACGATTGTCAACTAAGTTTGTGATAGTTAATAGACCCTTTGGTCAAAGATTCTCAAACTTTACTTTTTGTTTGTTGTTTTTTATTTGAACAGGTTGACTATTGTGCATGCCAAGTACACGGAGATCGGGTCATCCATTATTACCTATAAATCCTGAACCACATCTCATTGGCAGAATAGATACGCAACGAGACCCTGAAAGGATAGCTGCTCAATAGGAGCAGGCGAGATTAGCTGCATTTGCAGCTGCGCAAGTAAATCAGCAGAATGCTAATAACCCAGCTCGGGTACCAAATCCTAATGAGGAGGACCTGGGTGATGATGAGCTATTAAATCTAAGGCATGCAGATGATGTGACTGCACCAGTGAACAAGAATGTCAACAAAGATCGTCAGGCTAGAATGAGACCCAAACACAGAGCTGTGCAGTTTGCTTTTGATGATGATGATGACGAATTAGATGGGGCTGGTACCACAGGGGCTATTATTCCCCCGCCTTTAGCACCCAGAGCCAAGTTCAATATTACTAGCACTATGATCCAGCTATTGCAACTCAAAGGGTTATTTGGTGGACTTGCAGGTGACGATCAGAATATGCATCTGATTAATTTTATCTCAACATGCAAGTCGTTTAACAATCCATGGGTTGGACAAAATGTGATCCGGATACGCTTATTTCCATTGTCTCTATCTGGAGAGGCAACTTTATGGCTAAATGGGCTAACTCCCGACTCTATTACCATTTGGAGGCAACTAAAAGAAGCTTTCCTAGAAAGATTCTTTTCGCCGTCCAAGAGAGCACAATTGAGAGATGAGATAAGCAATTTCAGACAGCTTCCAACTGAACATCTTCACAAAACTTGGGAGAGGTTCAAGAAGAAGCTTATGCGGTGCCCAAATCATCATACGACCAATGTCCACTTGAAGGACATATTATATAGGGCCTTAAATTTGGTGACCAAGCCAGTGGTAGATAATGCTGCGGGTGGGTCATTCATGGACCTCACCTTTCTTGAGGCATCTGAGATGATGGATCGTATGACAAAGCAGAGTAGAGCTTGGCATACCAGGGATTCTGAGGTAGCAAGCTCGACTGTATCTATTGGTACGACTGCAGAACAGAGGCAAAAGGAAGAGGAATGTGACCAAGATATGGCTCACATAAAAATGCAGATGGACCTTCTTACTAAGCATTTATTATCAGGGAAGACAGAGAAGGTTAAAGTTGTTGCATCACAGGGAAGAGCTGACTCCGATTCTAAGAAGAAAGCGAATTACTTGAATAATTAGGAGGGTTTCCGAGGCAGTGGCCAAGGAAACCAAGTTCGGAACTACTATGAAAAATCTGGGTACAAGGACTGAGACCAAGGGAATTGGAAGAATAAGAATGACAGGAGTGGTTTGTATGTCCCTCCTGGGAATCGTGAAGCTACTTCTCTAACTCTAGGAAGATGTCCATGGAGAAAATGATGGCTAAGTTACTGAAAGGAGTTGAGGCAACCAACACGGGAGTAACTGAGGTGAAAAATGATTTGTCTTCAATGAATCAATTGGTTGACTTGCATTCCACTTAAATAAAATAGTTGGAGCAGCAAATGAGTCAATTGTTGGCGATATTTAATCAAAGGAAGGCTGGTACCTTACCAAGTGATACAGTGCAAAATCCAAGAAAATATGGGTCATGTATGGCAATTACTACCAGGACTGGTAAGGTGTTGGAAAACTCATCGTGGGTAAGCCTGTGGTTAATAGTATGGAGGAGAGTGTTGATGAAGTAGATTATGATCATCCTATAGAAGTTGAAAACCAGGATGAGATCATTCATGATACTACACCCAGCTGTCAGCAGTCTGAAAAGATTGAAGATGAGAAGAACAAAAAAAAGGAAGTGGTGGAGAAAACTCTCCCAAAGCCACCACCCCCTTTTCCTCATAGACTGGAGAAGAAGGTTCATGACACCAAGTTTAGTAAATTCATGACCATGCTGAAGCAACTGACTATAAATGTGACCTTGGTAGAGGCACTGGAATAGATGCCAGGGTATGTCAAATTCATGAAGGACCTTTTGACGAAGAAAAGGGTAGCAAGCTATGAACCGATAGATAATTTCCATCATTGCAGTGCGATTCCCATAAGTTCCTTAGTACAGAAGAAGGCAGATCCAGGAGCTTTCACCATTCCTGCACGGTTTGATCTTTAGATTTTTCTAAGGCTTTGTGTGATTTGGGGGCTAGCATTAATTTGATGCCGCTAGCCATTTATAAAAAGTTAGGGTTGGGAGATCCTACTCTAACCAATATGCGGCTCGTGATGAAAAATAGGTCAGTAAAATGGCCAGTCAGTATTCTATACGATGTATTAGTAAAGGTGTTTACCTTCATTTTTCCTACGGATTTTGTTATTTTGGATTGCGAGATGGACTTCGAGGTGCCCATAATCTTGGTTCGACCTTTCCTCACAACCGGAAGTGTGCTAATTGATCTGCGAGCAAATAAACTTTTATTTAGTATGAATGACGAAGTGGTACATTTTGATGTATGCAAATCAATGAAACAACACAAAAATATAAATGTGTTCTCTATAGTTGATGTGTATTATGAGGACGAGCAGGAATTATCTTGTAAGGAGCAGCTTATTGTTGAGCCATTGGCTGCTGTGCTTATGAACTTTGATCATGAGGATATGGAGGAGTATGAAGAAATAGTCTGTGCTTTGACAGGAATGGGGTCGTATTCTTATGCCCCCAATAAGCTTGATCTTGACCTTCAGAATCGACCTTCACCACCAGCGAAGCCATCCATTGAAGAGCCACCGGTGTTAGACTTGAAAAAGATACCCAGTCATCTTAGGTATGTGTTCTTAGGAAGTGGAAATACACTGCCGGTTATTATTGCTGCTGAACTAGGCAAACAACAGTTGGAAGCTCTCATCTCTGTTCTTAAGAGATACAAGAGAGCTATTGGTTGGACTATTACAGATATCATTAGTATCCCTCCTGGTATATGTACGTACAAGATTCAGTTAGAGGAAGATTGTGTACCCACTATTGAGCATCAGCGTTGCCTGAATCCACCTATGCAAGAAGTGGTGAAGAAATAAATCATCAAGTGGCTAGATGCAGGGGTGGTGTACCCAATCTCAGACAGTAAATGGGTGAGTCCTATACATTATGTGTCTAAGAAAAGGGGTATGACAGTAGTAGCCAACGAGAAGAATGAGTTAATTCTACTCAGGCCTGTCACAGGGTGGAGGGTGTGTATGGACTATTGAAAGCTCAACTCGTGGACACTAAAAAATCACTTTCTAATGCCATTCATGGATCAGATGCTCAATCGATTGGCAGGTAGAGGTTGGTACTATTTCTTGGATGGTTATTCTGGGTATAACCAGATCTCCATTGCTCCTGAAGATCAGGAGAAGACAACGTTCACATGCCCATATAGCACATTTGCATTTAAAAGGAGTCCCTTTGGTTTATGTAATGCACCGGCCACATTCCAGAGGTGTATGATGTCGATCTTCTCTGATCTGATTAAAGACACCTTGGAGGTGTTTATGGATGATTTTTTAGTTGTTCGAGACTCCTTTGACTTGTGCTTGCTGAACTTAAGTCAAGCATTACAGCGGTGTGAAGAGTTTAACCTAGTACTTAACTTGGAAAAATGCCACTTCATGGTGAAGGAAGGCATTGTTCTCGGTCATAAAATTTCTTCAAAAGGTATTGAGGTAGATACGGCTAAAGTTGAGGTCATCGAGAAACTACCTCCCCCATCTCTGTAAAAGAGGTGCGTAGCTTTCTTGGTCATACAGGGTTTTATCGTAAATTTATTAAATATTTCTCAAAGGTTGCAAACCCATTATGCAAACTTCTTGAAAAGGAGGCCAAGTTCTTTTTTGATGATGACTGCAGCCAGGCGTTCGAATGTATTAAGCTGAAATTAGTGGAGGCTCTAGTTATTATTACTCCTGACTGGACAAAGCCATTTGAACTAATGTGTGATGCTAACGGGGTGGCGCTTGGAGCTGTGTTGGGCCAGAAAAAAGCTAAGTTGTTTCATCCAATCTACTATGCCAGCAAAACCCTGAATGGGGCTAAAAAGAACTACACTGTCACTGAACAAGAGCTCCTGGCTGTAGTTTACACCTTTGAGAATTTCAGAGCATATTTGCTAAGGACCAAGGTGGTGGTCCACATGGATCATGCAGCTCTGAGGTACTTGATGGCTAAGAAAGATGCGAAGCCAAAATTGATTCGGTGGGTATTATTGCTTCAAGAATTCGACTTTGAGGTAAAGGATCGTAAGGGATGTGAAAATTAGGTTGCTGATCACTTATCCAGGCTTGAATATGAACAAGAAATCTAGGACAAGTTAGATATTGATGATTCTTTTCTGGATGAGAAGATACTAGCTGTGAAGCTCGAGCAGATTCCGTGGTATGCTGATTTCGCAAACTACGTGGTAAGTGAGGTGATGCCAGATAATCTTTCCTTTCACCAAAGGAAAAAGTTCCTTCATGATGTGACCCAGTATTTCTGGGATGAGCCCTATCTTTTTCAGCGATGTGCAGATGGTGTTATTAGGCGTTGTGTCCTAGAGGTAGAGATGCTGAGTATTTTGGAAGCATCCCACGCTTCACCTGTCGGTGGTCACCATACAGGTGATTGTACTACTCAGAAAGTATTGCAGAGTGGCTACTATTAGCCTACGCTATTCAGAGATGCATATGAGTTTGTTCGGAGATGTGATCAATGTCAGAGGCAAGGATCAATCTCCAAACGCCATGAGATGCCGATGTCCAAAATGATTGAAGTAGAGTTGTTTGATGTATGGGGCATCAACTTTATTGTCTCGTTTGTAAGCTCATATAGGTTAAAATACATCCTAGTAGCTGTGGACTAGGTCTCGAAATGGGTAGAAGTTGTTGCTTTGGCTGACAATGAAGGAAAAAGAGTTGTAGCATTTCTAAAGAATAACATATTCTCCCATTTTGGGGTACCAAGAACAATCATAAGTGATGGGGATCCCATTTCTGCAATAAAGTTTTCAGGGTTGCTTTAGCAAAATACGGCGTTAAGCAACATAAGGTGTCAACTCCATACCACCCACATACTAGTGGGCAAGTGGACGTTTCGAACAGAGAAATCAAAGCCATCCTTGCTAAAATCGTGAATGCTAATAGACAAGACTGGTCACAAAAGCTGGATGATGCTCTTTGGGCATACAGAACAGCTTTTAAAACACCTATTGGCATGTCGTCGTACCAACTTGTGTATGGAAAGGCATGTCACTTGCCTATTGAATTGGAGCATAAAGCATTATGGGCACCCAGAAGGCTGAACTTGAACTGGGATGAGGCAGCAAAGCTGAGACTGGGCCAACTGAATGAGATGGATGAATTCCGTCTCAATGCGTATGAAAGATAAAACCTTTACAAGGAAAGGATGAAAAAGTACCATGATCGGAGGATTATGCAACAAAATTTTCAAAAGGGCGATTTGGTACTCCTATTCAACTCCAGGCTGAAGCTATTTCCAGGTAAGTAGAAGTCTAAATGGTCTGGTCCATTCAAAATTAGCCAAGTCTACTCATTTGGAGTAATTGAGCTAGAAAATGAAGACGGGAGTGTCTTCAAGGTGAACGAACAAAGGGTAAAGCTATATATCGGGCCAACAGCCTTGATAAAGTTATAACCAACATATATCTCGATGAAGTCTGAGTAATTGAGATAGTTGAGTCATGCCGCGACAGTAAATCAAGTGCTACATGGGAGGCAACCCATGATTTTACTTTACTTTTATTTATAATAAATGAAAATTCAAAAATATGAGTCGATCCACGACCGAAACTACGGCGCTTGGTGGGAGGCAACCCATCTTTCCAATCATTTTTGTTGTTTTTGATTAAGTGTACGTGCATAAAGTTCTAAGGAGGAGATTAGTACCAATTTTGATTTGGAAGTGAGCCATGTCAATAGTGGTAAGTTTAGGAGTGATGGGAACATTACAGGTAAGTTAGAGTGGTCAAATGTGTAAGGCTCAAGTATGATTTGCATTAGAGTCGCACCTCAAATTATGTAAATTCGACCCAAAAAGTTTCGCGGTGCGACTTTATTTTGTGACTTTCAATGAGGTTTGTGGTGGTAACGTATGGACCTTTCCGACCAAGAGTGCGCCGCATATCTTAAGGTATGCGATTAGGTATGCGCCGCATTGTAAATCGCCTATACTCACTGCCTAAACTAGGTGATACCCTATACGCTGCATATGTAAATATAAGCGATAGGGTATGCACCGTATTTCCAATCGCCTATGCCCACTGCCTCAATTAGGCGATACCTTATGCACCGTACATAAAAATATAGGCGATAGGGTATGCACTGCATTTCCAATCACCTATGCCCACTGCCTCAACTAGGCGATACCTTATGCGCCGTACATGAAAATATAGGCGATAGGGTATGCACCGCATTTCTAATCGCATATGCTGTGCAAATTTTTAAATATAAGTACCCGTTTTTTATTGGATCAACCCGAACCATGTCCCAACTTTTGAATACCATCTCTACCCTAAAATTCTATTCCACTCTTCTTTCACCTAAGCGCCGCCCAACCCCTCCTCTCTCAAAACCCTTCTCTTTGCTCTACTAATCTTACAAGCTCCCTTTCTCTTTTCATCAAGAGTCCATCATCAGGTAAGTCTTTCTCTTTCATTATCTGTAGTTCTTTTATTAGTATGCTCATAGTTGTTAATTGGGTTTTGAAATAGTGCTTAAAGATAATATTATGGTTAGTTTGCTATTATTGGGGAAGATAAATCTCATTGTATGAAAGAGCTCTTGTTGATAATCTTGATTTCACTCCGGAATGTGTTGCTTGGTATTCATTGTGACTTTTTATAAGTTGAATTGTAGAAGTCTGAGGCATGATTGTGTGATTTGTAATCTTGATTATGTGAGTGACTTGTTCATCATTGTATTGAGCATGGTTAACCCAACACTTCATATGTTCTTGTATTAATTTGATGTTGATAAAAAACACAAGATTGTGATGTTATTTCTATACTATGGTATGATGAGATTGCTATGTGGTATTCTTATTCCAGAATGGTACTGCTAAAATGAACTGAAGTTGGAAAGGGTAGTCAAAATCATAGGGCCATTGTGTGTTGCGTTTGTATATCAAACCGAAAGACTGTTCTGTAAAGTGAGGGGTTGGAAGTGTTACTGCACCAATAATGTTGTTGGAACATATGATCAAAATGCATATCGAGGAAGTATGAGTACTCGACAACACTCAATTAGTTTGTGCAAACGAATTAAGTGTGGGGCGGTGCCATTACTATTTTCTTCTTAGATTGTAGTGAATTTGACGGAATGAGATTAACATGACTCTATTATGATCTCAGGTGACATGGCTCCAAAAGGACGACAGGGAAAGAAGAAGGCATCCACATCTCAAAAAGATCAGAAAAGAGCAAGAAAGGACCAAGCTGATTCCACCTCTATTCAAGTGCCCCGACGCACTTTTGGGATCAAATGGGTTCTAGAGGAAAAAGGGAAAGAATGGTACAAAAACAATAAAGTGAAGCAATATGTGCAGGTGGAGTTGATTCAAAAAGAAGGTTTAGCGAGGCATTTCCCTCGCATCCTGGCAAAGATTATGGCACTGAAACTTGGCTTTATCTTCTGAGACATGGGCAAGTGTAATCTTGATTTGACTCGGGAGTTTTATGCCAACTGGTCCCCAAAGACTGGTGGAAATGAAGTAAAAATTTGAGGTCAGGTCTTGCAATTGAATGCTGATTTCTTCAACTCTTTCTTGGGTACTCCAAGTGTGGATCACTCAAGACTCAGGGAACTCTACAACAAACCTCCCTACAGATCCATCAGACATACGCTGTGTGGATCAAAGTCCATGGCCCGGTGGACTCGTCATAAGGATAATGGTCATCACAACACTTACCCATATGTGTGTTTAAACAGAGAAGCTCGCATATGGTTAAGGATAGTAAATTCCTGTTTGATTCCTGGAACGCAATTCACTAAGGTTTTGCGTGATTGGGTCTTCTTGGTATTTGCTCTAATGACAGATATTCCTATCAATATTATTGCAGTTATACGCGCTTCGATGCGCAAAGTAAGGGTGCATAGCAGGACACACTTCAGTTTTGGCAACTTGTTGACTGCCATTCTAAGTAAAGAGCTATTGAGGAGGAGCAGTGGACCATATATTGCTGCAAAACCTAAAGAAGGTGGATGTCATGAAAGTGAAAGATACAGAAACTAGTCAAGGCATCAACCTTACCACTACTGAAAGACATGCTCGAGATGAGAGTTTTTTCTGTCACCTTTATGGCATGACGAAGCTTACCATGATGACTGGAGGTCGTGTGACCACTAATGCGGAGCTTTGACAGCTGGATGATGACTACTCGCTTAACGATCATGCTCGAACTATGTGTACAGTAGGGGCAAATTTTGAAGAGCCGGTAGATGATGACGTACCAACAGATGATGACCGCAGACTATTAGATTCTATGGAGGCCAAATTTGGTGATGAAGACTCTGAGGATGATTCTAATGCAGGGGGCGTGACCCCTGATGTAGAGGAAGAGTCCGACTAACCAAGTTTTTATTTATGCATTTACACGGGGGAAAGTGTTTTCTTTGAAAGTGTGGGGTGGACTAGAAATGCTTCTAGATTGATTATTAGTTACTTTCTATTTTGTTTTTTGTGTACCTAGTTTAGTACTTATGTTAGTTCGTTTTGTTTGGTTTCTGCGCATATGGTATTTTTAGTCATAAGTAGGCATTTGTTTCTCAATGATGGATGGATGAAGACCGTCTTAAGTGAAAATTAGTCGTTGGTTGCATGAAATTGCTACTTATGGACAACATGGCATTATAACATGAGTATGCGATGGATCTTTACGTTTAAAACACTTAGGCTCTAGTGGTGACTCTGGTTATAATTGTTGGCTATATTGGAATTCATTTAAGTGTTGGGTCAAGAATCTATAATGCTCCTAAGTAAGTTGACCATGTTCCATGAATGTGTAAGGCTGTTGTATATTCTTTGTTGCAACTGATGCTAGAACTTGTCTGGTGTGTGTGCAAAGCAAAATAAAGATTGTGAGTTTAGGAAATGATTTAGGCATTTCTTTGACAGCCATTGTTTATACCCTTTTCTTTTTACCCACCTTTATGCATCATCTTTGCTAGCCCTGTTGAGCCTTTAGCTTGTTCTTTTGTTAGCCTCATATGTAGCCTTATCCATTTTTTTCAGATCGTAATTTGATCCAAATGCTCCTAAGCGATTTAGTGTAAAATAAAAATTTGAGTTAGGGGTTTGACAAATAAGAGGAAAAAGGTGAGATTAAGGCCCAAAGTCTAGTTATTGGTATGTGAAAGTGTTGTGGTTGGGAGTTGCAAAGTGTTGGAAAAGTTCTAAATTTTATCCCAGACGTGTTACAATGAACCTGTTTTGGCCCTGGTCCTTTGTGGACATTGTGTACCTTAACTAAAGCAAATAGCTTAAATTAAGGGTGGCTATCATAGGGGTGCGTAACGTTAAATGGGTGCAAAATAAAAAAAAATGCAAAAGAATTGCATCCTTCCATCATAGTATATCAATTGGTCTTAGTTGCATAACATAATGGATTGAAGCGCTTAGGAAAGATAGTCACTATTTCTGGCCAAAATAGTTCCTACCCATCCTTTAGCCTGCCTTACAACCCGTAAAAGACCTATTTGATCCTAATCTTAGTATTCTGATATTAGTGGAGTACTACACTAAGGGCGAGCACATAGTCATCAGTTGTAATTTGAGAATTCTTTGTGAGAGTGAGTGCAACTTGAATCTTATACCCATGTTGTTAGAAATTGCATGATTGTGACTGATTATGGGTAACTTTTTTGTTGTGAGGGCACATGGTTGATGAAGGTTAGGTAATTTATATGATTTCTTTGCTTAAATAGTATATATGAATTTGCCAACTAGTGAGTCTATTCTTGAGGACGAGTTGTTCTTGTAATGATCCATGAATCTAACTCTTGTGCCTAATTGTCGTGTGAGCCTATTTGAGCATTTTGTGTTTCCTCAGTAGGTTTGTAATTTGGTATATGCATAGATGTATGATTTGTTCGAGGATAAACAAAGCTTTAAGTGTGGGGTGGTGATATTAGGCGTATTTATACGTCTAAGTACCATAATTTACCCATATTTTAGATAAATTTTAAGAACAAAAATACATAATTCTTACATTTTTACTCTACTTTTATTTAAGTGAGCTGACCTATATGATTAGCATGATTTTCAGGTCTAATGAGGTATATAAAGACACTTTGGGGACTGCAGATTTCAGAGGAAAACTCACACAAGAGGAAAAGTAGTTGTTGGACCAAATATGATGCATGGGAACTTTCTCCCGGGCCAATTTGCCATTTATAATAAGTTGAGGACTTAGAAGAAAATTATGAGAGAGAAGGCTATTAAAAGACTTGTTTCTGAATTTTTATGTATTATGCTGTTTTTGGGTTTTTGAATGCAAAAAAGAGCGGCTTAGTGTGAAGAGAGAGAGAAAAACGTTTCTCCTTGATTTCACTATTTTTCGGATACCAAAATCGACTTCTAGTTTTTGGTATGGTGAATATTCTTATGGTGATTTCCGTTTTATTCATGAGTAGCTAAGTTTAATTGTTAGGGTTATGGAAACCTTGTAGTATACTATTTATTTCTATGGGTTTTGAGTTCATTATGTGTAGATGCACTTATATTATACTCTTTTCGTTATGATTGAATTCTCATGGTTTCAAACATAGGGAATGTACCATTAAAACATAACTTGTTTGATAGAAAAGTTTATGTTGGGAAAAGAGAATAGTGATAAGAGAATAGGTTTTCTAACCTCTATTTTATCCGTTAATGCCTTAATAGGATTAACAACTTGGAGATTTCACATAAGTATAAACAACACTTTTGATTTGAGAGAACTAGAGTGGATTAATCCTTATTGGTTGAGAAACACTTGGATTATGAATTTAAATGTGTTTCTCTGTAAGTGCATGCATGTATGAGTTCTAAATACCCATAGTTAGAAAATATTGAAAACTACAAGGTGGAAATAACCCTAACTTGTCTTTCTCTATAAACAAATACTATTACACATATCATCTTATTGTTACACTGATAATATTACTGCGTACTTAAACCGAAACCCCCCTTTTACTTTGGAACCTTCGATCAACAGTTTAATAATAATCGCAATACTTAGTGATCATAGTATTCCCTGTGGGATTCGACACCCAACCCAGTTGGGTTCTATATTTAACAGCGATCGCTTGCACTTTCTAACGAGAGTTGTAATTTGGGCGTATCAGGATCTACTCTAATACCATAATCGGAAATGATATAACCAAGCAATACTACTGACCTTAGCCAAAACTCGCACTTACTGAATTTGGTGAATAGATGATGATATCTGAGAGTCTGAAGTACGATTCTGAGATGGTATGCATAATCACGCTCACTGCGGAAATAAACCAAAATATCATATATGAAGACTATAACGAACATGTCCAAGTATTGCTTGGACACACGGTTTATCAAGTCCATGTAAGCTGCAGAGGCATTGGTAAGACCAAAGGACATGACCAGAAACTCGAAGTGACCATACCGAGTACGAAAGGTTGTCTTTGGAATGTCACATTCTCTGACTCTGAGCTGATGGTAGCCTGATCTAAGGTCTATTTTAGAGAAATAGCTGGAACCCTTGAAGTTGGTCAAACAAGTCATCGATTCTGGGAAGAGGATACTTGTTATTGACCGTAACCTTATTGAGTCGATGGTAATCAATGTACATTCTGAGAGAACCATCTTTCTTGCACACGAATAAGACTAGTGCGCCCCACGGGGATACACTGGGTCTGATGAATCCCATATCTAAGAGATCCTTCAACTGCTCTTTCAGCTCTTTGAGTTCTGTTGGTGCTATTCTGTATGACGGAATAGATATGGGCTGAGTATCTGGAAGAAGATGAATGCCGAAGTCTATTTCCCTTTCGGGAGAAATTCCTGGAAGATCTTCAAAAAAGCTATCAGAATATTTATTCATGACTAGGATTGATTCAAGACTGGGAGTTTTGGAACTAGTGTCCTTAAATGAACAAGATGATAGACACATCCCTTAGATATCATTTTCCTTGCCCGAAGGTAGGAAACAAACTGACCTCTGAAAGCGGAAGAACTACCCCTCCACTCTAGGATGGGTTCATTCGAAAACTGAACCTGAACTATTCTATTTCTGCAGTCGACTGTGGCATAGCAAGAACGAAGCCAATCCATTCCGAGAATGATATCAAAATCAGTCATCTCTAATTCGACTAAGTCTGCTGAGGTAACTTTCTGAAATACCATAACCGGACAGTTCCTGTATACCCGTCGGGCTATGATAGTTTTACCCGCAGGGGTAGAGACTGAAAAGGGCTCTGCTAGAATTTCGGGACTGACTTTGAAATTAATTGCTATAAATGAGTAACAAAAGACAAGGAGGCTCCTGAATCTAGAAAAACGTAAACATGCACATGAAAGATCTGTAACGTACCAGTAACTACATCAAGAGAATTTTCCTGATCTTGCCGAGACTGGAGAGCATAAAGTCTATTTGGGTGTTGCCCACTAATAGCACTGGAGGTGGCACCCTGCTGGTTTGGGCAACCGAATTGAGTTGAGAAACGGTTTTGCTAACCTTGCGGACCTGGCTGAGGACAGTCTCTGACTCTGTGGCCTGGCTTGCCACATCCAAAACAAATACCACTACTAGCTGTGCAAATACCCTGATTGTGCTTACCACAAATTTGGCAGAGAGGATGGGTGCGAGCACTGCTAACACTGTCCTGAGACTTAGAGACTGGCGCTCTATCCCTATTACTGTCTTTAAATTTCAGCAATGGAGCACTAGCTGAAAAAGGAGATGGAATGGATGACTTAGGATGGAATTGAGAACGATTCGCTCCTTCTAATTTAGGCTGAGCAAAGTTGAAACTACCTGTCCTTGCTCTCTTATTCTGCCTCTCTCTCTCATCTTAATCTTTTGCTTTTCTATCTGTTGATCATGGGTCATAAGCCTGGCTATGTTCATATCACTATTCAACATTGCAGACCTGCACTCATTGACCACACTATCATTCACCCCAGAAACAAACTTACTCATCTTGGCCCTGCTATCTGCAACCACATGAGGAGAATATCTGGCTAATTAAGTAAACTTAAAAGAGTACTCTTTCACCATCATATTTCCCTGCCTGAGGTTGATAAATTCTAACACCTTACCTTCCCTCAGCTCTTGGGGAAAGAATCTATCTAAAAATGCAGTGACAAACTCCTCTCACTCAATAGGCCCTGCATATACTGACCTCTCTGACTTCCACTACTTGAACTAAGTGTAAGAAACATCATGCAACTGACATACAGCTAGCTCAGCACTCTCACTAGAAGTAACCCCCATGATGTTCGTAACCTTCTTAACCTGGTCTAGGAACTCCTGAGGATCCTTTTCTGACTTAGACCCGAAAAAGTATGGAGGATCCATTCAGGTGAAGTCTTGAATCCTGGCGGCGGCTGAATTGGCCACTGGGTTGGCCGAAATGACAGTTGGTCGTTCATTCTGAGTAGCAACTGAATTAGCAAAAGTGGTAAATGTATCCCTGAACTCTACATGAGAAACGTGTTCGTCCAAGGGAACTGCTTGGACGGGCTGAGAGGCTGACTGGTTTTTTTTCTTCTTTTCGGAGGCATGTTCTGTAGACGAAAGAGAAATAGATTAGACTGGGAAATTAATTTTGAGGTCATGCTCACTGGCACGACATGAATACTGAAAGAAGGGAAACTGTTCCTAAAATATCTCATAGCTTCCTATACATAAATGTGGCGCGCAACACACCCATGTACAAGACTCAACTAGATACGGCTTTCAGACTTCCTAGGACTCTATTGAACCTTAGGCTCTGATACCAAGTTTGTAATGCCTCGAATATGGTACCCAGAATGCTACACGATGTTCATGATCCCGAAGGACCAAAAGCTAACCCATGACTGATATCTGTACCTGAACACTGCATAATATACTGTATAAATGCGGAAATAAAGGATAAAAGACCATAATATTAAAAAATGAGACAAAATATCTGATAAAATATAACACCTGGGTGGGGTATGAAATACCCAAAACAATTGAAATAAGTTGTCTGAACATGATAGTCTGAAAAGCCTCTAACTGTCTAAATAAGGAGTTGATGGGACATGTCCCCAGCTAACTCCATCTATTGAAAGCTAAACTGAATTAATGAAATAACTAATAATGTCGTCCTCGAATGATAAGGACTAACTTCTAAATCTGGCTACTACTGTTGCTCTGGAGATCGTGCTTCTAAACCTATGGTATAAAACACCATAGCGCAAATACGTCAATACGATTGAATGTAATAGTATGCATGTGAGGTAGGCTGAATGCAAAAGGGTTCACATGCATAAACTATACTAACTGACTGAATAACATGAATGTGAGAATGCATGCATGAATACATAATAGTTGTAACTGAGTTCGTGATAACAAGATTACTGAGCCTGAGTACTGATAACATAAGATACTGGTAACTGTATAACTGAAATAACTGATACTGAGCGATTGTATCTGAAAGTCTAGGTTCTGATGGAACTAGATGAGTTTCATATTATTCTGAGTTGACTGTATCTAACAGTCCTAAATTCTGTAGAACTATCTGAGTTCTATTACTAAGACTGAATGGTTGTATCCGGGAGTCCTGATTTTGTAACTGAAACTATGGAAGTAGTCATCTAACCAACATGCCCTAAATAATGCATTATAGCTGAGCTAGGGTCCAATTTGTAACCCTAATTGGAAGGGTGTCAATACCGCACCACTGGTAAGGACAATCTGTGACCAACCCTCATATAACAGGTAACTCTAGTGACAACGGTGGGAACCCTCACATAACAGGTTAAGCCACCCCATCTACCCTCATATAACAGGCTATGATGTCTCAACCTATACTGGCTACGTAGTTCAGGAACACAAAGATTGCTTCTAAGAATCACACCCCTATATAACAGGTGAGTTCCCATCCTTGGGTTCGCTCGGTGCTAATTACTACTCCCATCTGAATAGACACTGAACATGATTAATTGAACTGGACTAGATTGAGTTCATTAAATTCTGTGGACTAACGGAATACTATTGAGATCTATTAATTGTCTGAGACTTCTGAGATTTACTGGAATTTCTGAGGTTACTGGACTGATACTGAATTCACTGAGTTTTCATGAGTCACATGACTAACTAAGCTCTAGGGATCATGGCTTGACTGAGAGTATCACGAAAACATGACACTGGCTCTAGGCACACAACTAAATTCTCGGGTACAAATACCCCCAGGACTCGATAGCATAAAAGTAATTCATGGCATGAGTTCTAAAGCACAACAATGGCTACACGTATATCCATAATCCATTGACTAAGACATTTCATCAAACACTTGACATGTATGAACTTGTATATGAATGAGGATTTCACATTATCATACTAGTATGGCACTTTTCCTTCACATAGGCATTTAGTCAAACATATGGGGAGCATACTTTGGTTATATAATCATCAACACATCTAATAATCATGGATACATCAATACACTTGTAAATTGAAGGGTTTATCATGAATATCGCGTAATTCATCACATATTAGAATCAATTATTGTAATTAATAGTCTATAACATGGAACGAAACCAAACAACAACATGACCATCAATTTTCAATTTAATCAAATCATGAACATTCATAAATATACAAATCTTGGGTTTTGAAAAGAGATTCTTGAGCTTCATGGGTGAAAGAGACCCATGAATCAACACATGACATACCTAAGTTAATGAATCTGGAAGGATTGATGGAGAGTTCTTGTGATTTGGCCCTTGAATTTGAGAGCTAGGGTTTCTTGGCTTGAGAGAGAGCAACTCAATTTGGGAAAAAATAGAGTGAATAATAATATCCTTAGGTCATGTAGGGTTAAATTTCGTGTTTAAGACTGAACTAAAATCATGGGAAAAGACCCATTTAACCCTGGACGCATCATTTAAATTTTGTGAAAATTTACCAACCTGGACCCCTGGCGCGACGCGATGCTATCGCGCCGTGTCACTGGAATTTGACAACTGGGAAATTGGACGATGGCGCGACGCGGTACTATCAGAGAGCTTCACTGGAATTTGACAATTGGGATTTGGGAGCCCTTCGCGAAGCAGTGAAATCACAGTCTTACTGGAAATTGACAAATGTCATTTTGGCTTATGGCGCGATGCGCCACTGACTGAGATGACGGTGTTTTACGACTGAAACTTTAAATCGCCATAAATTCTTACCCGGTTGTCGAATTTAGGCGAATTTGGTATCGATGGAAAGCTTATTGAATTTCCCACATAACTAAAAGTGAAAATCTAGTAAATTCCCCATGGAATAATCTTCATTCAATTTAGAAGATAATGGTTGACATTCTTGGGACGAAATTAGTTAGGAAACTTCGGGGTACTACAAATCCAAACCTTGCAAAACTAAAAGAAGGACAAACAAATACAAAATCCTCGTGACATGATGATTAGGGTTTGCATAAATAATCATAGCATCATGACAAGGTTGCACACACTTCAAATATAACCAAGGATCCTTTGTTTTAATTATGAAAAACTTATTGAAAAGGTTACAAAGGAATTGGCTATAACAAATATAAAAACATAAGGAAACCACAAAGGTCATAATGGCATCAACAAGCCAATATAGTGAGACTACATTTATCTTAGGAGCCATAAGACACAATTGTTTCATTATCTCTTCAAGACACCACACTAAAAGTGGTACCACCAATGGTTCAAAAATCTACAAGGGTTTTCCGGGGTCAAAGAAGTGAATGGCCCATAAAGCATTATTACTCAACCAAGTGGACAAATCAATAATTTTCCTACCTCCCGATAAAATATTTCCACGACTAACATGGAAATTATCATAGGCAAAGAGGTAGCATAGAATGAAATCAAGCGTAAAGACATCATCCAAGGTATAAATGTCTATAAAAATGCCACTTGGATCAAAGGATTTAGCACATAATGCACACCAGGATGGAATAAAAACATTTAAGCATATATAACCTTTTCCTTTCAAACAACTCTCTATGAAGAGGGATTTCATAAATAGAGCCATGCTACTAGAAAGAATAGGAACCCTAATTGAAACCATACCGAACAAAAATAATTGGTTCTTCTAAAGAGTTGGGTTCCCCCTAGTTGTGGTGGTAGACACGCTCCCAAGATCTACATAAGATACTTCAAATTGCCCAACCCTATGAAGGTGGCTAGAAGTCTTTAACATTTATGGAGTCTTTAACAAACAAATAATCAACTTAGCTGCCACAAGTTGTGGTCCACACAACTTAAGCACAAGTGTGTCAAACAAGGATGAAATTATATAAGCTACATCCCCAAAAAGACAATGACACATTTGCCTTGGGGTACTTAAGAATGAAACCACCTTTAAGAAAGGAGTCACTATTTTCAAACAACTCATAAAGAAGGGTATCACATAAATGGAATTCACCCAAAGTGTTTTCAAGAGGAAACTCTCTCTTTTACCTACAAGTAGTGAAAACTTGGTCAAGTAGGTAGATACATAATGGTGAACTCTCTTGAATTCTTTACTCTCATTCATTAAAGAATATTCAACTTTGTTGAAAATGCCTCCCATTCACAACTTGGGTCTATCAAGTGGATTGTAAATCCCTAAGAAAGGTTTTCCATCATAGGAAAAGGTCTCAAAATCCTTATTCAAACTTTTCTTGTCATCTAGACCAAGCATCAAGTTGAGTGTATGAAAATCACCATATCCCATTAGGTCACCGGGGTCAAATGGAAGAATTATCCAAGAACATAGGTCATGGCAATACTCACTTTCCCAAAAGGTGACATTTTCACCATTAAGTTTACCCTCTACATAACCATTTACAATTTCATAAGCAAAGAGAGGGTAGAGAAAGGTATCACACAAATTAACTTCAACTAAGGTATCCCCATGCATACACTCATTATCAGATTCAAGATAATATTCTTAGTAATAGAGGCACACAAAGAAGAAGGGATAATTTCCCAACAAGTAACACATTTTCTTTCAAGGAGTGAATCCTCAAGTAGACATAAACCACCGCTAACATCAAAAGAGTCATTACTCAAGTCATCAAAAGAATCAAGAAATTCATCTTCATAATTATCAAACAAGGGTGGGGAGTATAAATGATCACAACCATAATTATTTTCATAGGAACAATCACTAATTGGGTTTCTCAAACATTCAAGTAAATCAAATTTATCATCACCCAATTGATCATTTATTTCCAAAACTTCATATTCATTTCCCTTAAGAGTACTCTCATCTTAAAAAAAAAAAAAATCCATCCTTAGGAGGAATATTGTCACACCATAGTGGGTTGTAATTTGGGATATATCCCTCAAGATGAGATACATCATTAATGATATCCATACCACTAGGTATTCCACTAGGAGTGATTTCATCATCTTCAAACAAGATATTTTTCTTAAAGAGAGAAGTATTTATCCATAAAGAGGATTTAGGACATACAATTTCACTCTCTAAAATACAACTATCAAGTGTCAAAGATGTTTCAAACACATGGTTATCCCTATGATCCAAACAAGTAATAAGAGTCTCACTAAAAGTCATGCTCAAAGGGTCACTCCTATTTACTTGACCAACATTTTCAATATCATCACTCACTTGAGGTTCATTAATAACATCACAAACATCCTCAATTAGTGGGTTAGTTTCACACATAAGTTAATCAACACAAATTTCACAAGATAATGTACCATCATTCATCACATTGGCTTCAACACTAGGTGGACACAAATCGATCTTACTAGAAGTGTCAATTTTGTCATCATTAGGATCAACTAGTGTATCCACGCTCTCAAGTTGTACATTATCATTAAGAAGTAAAGAGACATTAGGCTCTCCTAAAGATAAGCTATTATTAACACTTTGTTGGCTACTAGCCTTACAATGGTATTTCATATTTACTAGAGTGCAAGAGTTATCTTGGTTTCCTTGAAGTTCATTTGGAGCATGTCCACTCAAGGGATCTTAAAGGTTAGAGTTACGATAGTTTATACGATCTATCATGTTATTCATCCTCCCGCACATGTCATCTATCTTATGGTCGATCACTTCAAGGGCCGCTAAGATAGAATTTAAGGTGTCATTATCCATGGTACCTAATAAAAGAAATACTAAACAAAAGTAAAAAATCAACCTTACAACCTCTCAAAGTTCACACCTTTGTGTTTTCTCCTAATTGGCATTGCAAGTGTTGATAGATTATTTATACTCCAATGAGTTTGCTTGGTACCAATTGTGGCTTAAGGTCATAATAAATTCTTGTTTGAATAACTCAATTAAAGATGTAAGAACTTGGATCAAGAACTAACAACGATATAAAAATAGAAAATCTTGAAAGAAATTGGACGATGAAGAAATTCGTACTCAAGAACTAATAAAAAAACTTAATAAATGAATTACTCGTTGTTGATCGTATAAGAATCAAGAGATAAATTTAAGAATCAGGGAATGAAACTGTAACACCCCGCATTTTTGGGCTAGAATTCGAACCTTCATTCCTACGATATAGACTTTAATCTAATGATTTGTATATGAATATATGTGTAGTGATCATTTACCTAGTGTGTAAAGTGTTATCGAAGTGAAAAATATTCATAGGAAACACTTAGAGCAAAGTTGAGTTAAGAGCTTTTGATTCAACCAAATTTTGGTATTCGATCCTACAAGGGTAAATTTTGAACGTGTATAACTTCTGAAATATATGGAATTTTGGAGTTCAAGACCTATTAAATTATATAAAATTGTGTTCCTTATCAAATTTTGGAGTTCATCTGGTTTCACCGTAATTCGATACCCGAGTGAAAGGTTATGAGAATTTTCGTGAGGAACCAGTGAGGGTGAGCGATTTCAGAGTGGCACGACGTCTGTGCTCCACGATTTTGGCGTGGCACACCCTTATTTCAAAAAACATTAAAACCCATATTTCTCTTTAGTTTTTCGAGGGTAAACTGGTCATTTAAGCCCTAAATCATCCCATACCTAATATAAATGTGATTCATTATACCATAACTCCAAAATACACCAAATACAAAATCCCTCTATTCCCAAATTCTCAAGAAAAAAAAAAGCAAGGGTTTCTTCCAAGAATTCAACTCCCAAGGCTCCAAATCCAAGTTCCCTTCAAGAAGTCAAGAAATTCAGGTATTTGGGGTTTGAGCAAGGATAACCTTTCATTCTTGTGCCCAAAAACTTGATTTTAAAGTTGAATTGATACAATGTATACTAGGGTTCACATACCTAAATTTCCATATTCTTGAATTTTTGATATTATCATGCGATTTGAAGTTTAATTTACACAAGAAATTGTCTGTATTCATGTTTTGACTTCCATAATTGCTACTACAATATGATTTTTATTATCTTGACTTAAAGTTGGGCGAATTGATGAAAGATTCCAATTTAAGAATTGAGCATGATATTTGGATATAAGTTTTTATGAAATAATGCATGAATTTCAAGACTTAAGCACAAGTTTTTGAGTTACAAGATGTTAAAGCTTACAAGTTCAATTTACAAGTATTGCAATTTAATTAAAGTTTACTTTTGAAGTTTTGATATTATGATCACATTTAAGATTCAAAATCCATAACTTCACCCATGAGTATGATTTAAGTAAGAGAAGCATAGTCGATTTTTAGTTTACAAACCCATATGTTATTTTAAGGTAGATTTCCTAAGTATGAACATATATATATATATATATATAAATATATATATATATATATATATAAATATATATATATATATATATAAATATATATATATATATATATAAATATATATATATATATATATATATATATATATATATACATATTGGGAGTAGTATTTAGCACCGAGAAGGGAATGTGGGTATAGCGCATCCTATTTTCCAGAAACTACGAACCACCATGGGTTTAAGGGACTTCTCTAGAGAGTGTCTTCTTTACCCAATATGGGACAAGATTAGTGATCACTTAAGTAGAGGTTATATTTTGATGGCAAGGGTAGAACAACTCTCCTAAACGTGGGTAAGACATTGGACATCATGATAGTTCACAAGGTTTATGTCGGTTATAAGAATCTTCCACAAGAAAGAACAAAAGTAAAGATTTTAGAAACTAAGTGTAATGACTCACTAAGCTTATTATTTTATGTTTTTTTATTTATGTTTTATAATATTTTAGCTTTCAGTTTTATTCATGACCAAGGTGAGTCCTTTTACACTTAACATGCATGATTTGAAAGTATATTCAATTTCTGTTTACTTATGCATTCAACCCTATATACTCAATACATTCCAAACCTACATTCCTTAATGATGTAGGTACAAGAGGCAGTCACATATCAGGGTCAAATAGTTCGTAGTATTCAGTAAGCTGGTGATGAGTTTTCTTATTTCGAGGACACAAGTCAGTTGCAGTTCCTGTATTTTATTTTCTTTATTCTTATGTATTGATAGGAGATAGTTAGGGGTCATGTCCCCACTACCTATAGTCAGTATAGTGGAGGCTAGATGGTCAGTTAGAGTCAGTACTTGTAATTTAAGTTCCTCTCTCTCTCTCAGATTTCTGTGTTGTAAACTTTGGTCAGTTATGTATTGAAATAGCTTATCTCATGTTGATTATGGTTCTATTTGGTTATTTATCATATATATATATATTAAATCATTTGCTCAAGTATCAGGCCAGTTCATGGGTTAGCTTGGGATCACTTGTGGTTCTAAGCGCCGTGTTACGACCAGGGGTAGTCTCGAATTATGATAGAAATAAGGAATCAAACCTAAGCAAAGGAGTAATTAAAGTGTGGAATTTGCATTTGGAAACTTGGATTGGCTTTGGGAAAGGCTGATCTGTGTTTGAGGTATGTTACACACCTTGGGCACAGGTCAACAACACGTTAAACGTAGGAGAAACTGTTTTGGCATGCTGTTGCAGCTGGGATGCATGTCTATAGCATTTCCAATGTAGGTGAAGGCTTATACACTGCCTTGAGGTGAGGCAGTAGACTGGGAGAAGCTGCAGCACACCTTGGGTGCTCTACTTGAATGGTCGAAATTGCCCATTTTGTGGTCCTCTTTGCACTTTCTTTTGGAATATTTGGAGATGCTTTAGTATAAACACTTTTACACTCTTTTTTGTTCCTTCTTTTTGGATCAAACAACTAATTTTGGATGAATGTTCAAGATGAAGATAACAATCTCTCCAAGAACGCCAACTTTTTTAACTTTTTCTCCTTAGCTCGGGATGAGTTAAAATTTTAAACCTAGGCACTTTTCAACTTTCTAAACTCAATCCAAATATCATTTAGCTCAAACTCTTCAACAAAATCATCAAATCTTCAATCCACTTTAAATTTTTTCAACTCAAACTTCCAGCGATAGTAGAAGGCTCAATATAACTCTGATTTAGCTCAAATTTGATATTTGGACTCTAATAGTGTTAGAGAACACAAATCTAACACTAGAAACACAAGAAAAATCAACAACTCAAAAATTTACCTAAGATCTAAAATATGAATAGTAACTTTTTTAGTGATTTTTGCCGACGACTAGACCTAAGATTGACTTTGTAGGAACGAAATCAAACTCATCTCTAATACCAAATGATAACAATCAGACTATGAAAACTAGAATTAACAAAAAACTAAAGAAATGATGAAATTGAAATACGAAAGTGTAACGCCCCAAAATCGGGTCCCGAGACATCACACGGTGCTTAGGGTCACAAGTGACCCCAAGCTAACCCTTCTACTGGCATAACTCATAAGCAACTGAATAAAATGCTTAAATCTGTATAAAATCAGCGAGAACATAAAAACTTTTCAGAACTTGAATATACAAATCTGAGCTTTACAAGATTATAACTCTGCTTTTACCAAAATAAAATTGAAACTGAATACATTAACTCTACTGACTGTCTATGAAGCCTCTACTAATATTGACTTTAGATAGCCGGGTCATGACTCCCAACTATCCCAACTCAATACGACTGAAATAGGAAAATAAAGAACTACTCAAACTATCTATCTGGCTCAAACCCTTGAATCAAAAGGATTTATCACCTGCTGACTGGAAGTTGCAAGCTGACTGAATCTGAATGTGCATACTAAGTCTTGTACCTACATTATGAGACAATGTAGCGCATAGACGTATATGTGGATCAGCACTTTGGGAATGTACTGAGTATATGTGGGTGTATGTAATTAAATAATCAATTTCATAAATCTTTATAGAAAACATGCATGCTAGTATAGATGACTCTCATAGCTTGAATTAAAACCATCATAATCATGAATAAGAAAACAGGTAATATAAATCACGTGAGTCATTGCACTTCATTCTAAATCTGCATTCCTTCTTTATTCTCAAACTTGTAAGATAGATAAAGTCTTAAAACAACATCTTTCAAAGCATACACTTTAATCTCATGAAAACTAGGAACTTCTTTGGAAACTTAAAGATTTTGACACTTGAGAGCCTTAGAAATCTTGGACTCATAGCTTTCAAAATACATATACTTGTATCTTAGATAGAGTGAGGGACTACTTTGGGAGTTTCTTCTAACTAACATAAACTATGTGAGCTACATGGAGTCCAACGTCTTACCCACGTTGGGGAGAGCTGTTCTATCCTTGCCATCGAATAGAACCTTAACTTTAGTGATCACTATCTTAACCCCCCTTGGGGTATATCAGAAACCTACAGGGGCGCGTAGTTCTGGGGCATGAGACCTCGGAATCACTCCCAACTCGGTGCTAAATACTACTCCCTTACTTAGCTCAGAACTTTAGAAAATCCACCTTAAAATAATTCAATAATATATATATATATATTGGGAGCCAAAATTTATCCCCTTTACTTCAAACTCAAGAATGTGGATTTCTATCTTAACTTGCAATCAAAACTCACTTCTTGATATTCTTTAAAAATCACTAACATCTCATTCTCAAACTCATGCTTTAACCATAAGGTTCAATTCACAACAATAGGACTTGAAATTCTCAAAATATGATATAGATGTTGAATTATGCAACTTAAATCATAAATTGACAATTTAAAACATTAATATGCATAATAATATTACAACTCAAAGCTTGGGTAAGACATAGTTTCATAAAACTCACAATATAATAACATGATAGGAATTATCCATGAGTTTACGAAATACTTTACGAAAATATGTAACTTTTGGGCACAAGAACAAAAGGGTGTTCTTGTTCAAAACCACATACCTTAATACACTTGATTTGATGTAGAGAACTTGACCTTGAAACCCTAGAAGATGATCTTGAAAGCTTTCTTGAGATTCTTGGATTGTGATGCTAAACTATTGATTTCATTCTTGAAGAGGATGACCTTAATTTGATGTTCTTGAGAACTTTCTTGAACTTTTTGGATTAGAAATCTTAGATTCTTGCTTATCTTGAAGAAGGAGTAATGGAGTTTTGAATTTCTTGGAAGATGATCTTCAGAGGAAACCCTAATATTGTTCTTGTGAATAAAGAGGATTAAGGGTTGTTTAAACTGATTTATGATGATTAAGTACGTGATTTTGATTATTTAGGTCGTGGGAGGTGAAGAAAAAGTCCAAAATACCCTTACTAAACCGCTTCCCAATTGCTGAAAATCTCTGCTGACGACATTTGTGATAAGCCGCCAGACTTGTGATAAGTCGTCACAAATGTCGTCACTTGGGAGTTGGATTTTATGGGTTTCTGCCTAAGCCTGACAACATTTTGTGATCAGACTTGATAAGTTATCAGAAATGTCATCACTCAGTTTTCTAGGCTGACATGTTGGAGTGAAATGGGCATAACTTTTTGCTTCGATATCGGATTTAGGCGAAATTGATATCATTGGAAAGATAATTTGAAGAGATTTCATTTGATATATAGTAGGCCACCCAGTTCGTCATATACAAGGAGTTATGGTCGATTGAAGTCAACTCAAGTTTCGACGCTCACTAAAACTCGAATGATAGGAAAACTTTCAACTTGACCTTGAGTTAGGGGATCTCTATGATCTCAATTCATGCTCAAATAGGTTCTCACACTACATAATTGATTAACATACCAAATTTGCATAGGATTTATGGCTTTTGGAACATCTACACGTAGAAAAGACGATTTTCGTTCTAGCCCGAAATGAGGGGTGTTACAGAAAGAGAAAGAATAAAAGGATAGGTGATAAAGATAGGCAGATAGACACAAAGAAGATACGAGAATTAAGAACTAAAGAGTATATTAAACTCTAAAACCCCTAATACATCTATCAACAAGCACCAATCTCTTAGGTTGACCGCAAGGAAATCGAAATACCCTTACAACCACCGTTTCTAAACAAGGTTCAACAAAAGTTTTTTCAAGCTCTCAATCACTCTCTCAAGAGTTTTCATACACACATCATCAAAAATAAAACTAAAAAAAATAAGCTAGCTCCCAAATATTTATAGTTTAGGCTAATTATTACACAATTAGGGCCCAAAAGTGACCCCATTGCAAGAAAAGGCCCACTATGGGCTATTTTGACCCGACTCTTGAAATGCCAGAGCAGATAAAACATGGATCCAAAGCCCCTTGGGTGCATGTACCTTATAAGGGGCGTTTGAACCCCGTTGGCACTCCTTCGACCTCGTCAAAGTCCTTTGACCCTTTTTAATGGTAATGTTCATCCATGTGACATATTTTAATAGCACTAAGGAGTCATCAAGAACCTCGAGCATCATACATATCTCATCCAAAGGGCTAGGAGGCAATTTGGCTTGTATCAAACATCAACCAAAATAAGATAGTTGAATCATTGGGATTCATCTTTCTGGTGTACAAGCTGGACAATATTCATAACAATTAGTGATTGGGTATCAGACACCTTGCTCTACTTATTGTATGACTTTGATTCCACCTTTGATTAGTTTTGTTGTCATATTGATAAGAGATAGCAAGGAGACTCATTAAATATCATTCGTGTAACTTGTTTCTCGAGCCATGATTGACTCACTATTTTCACTTTATCAAAGTTAAATTCCTTCAAAAACTGGCTCTCTTCTTTTATTTGAGGGTCATCCTAAGTATTAGCTAAGTCTATAACTTGGATATCATTACAAGTTTCAACCTCAGCATGTATCTCTACGCTTATGGCCTTAAAGACTTTCTAGGGTTTTCTTCAGTTCTGTAGTATGCTCTACCATCAGTGCGTTATGCTCCATTATTTATCTCATGAAATCACTCATCTGAGCATGACATTCCACATCCTCAACTTCATTACTCTTGTCAACATCATAAACAATAGAAAAATCATAAAAAGGGCTCGAAGATAAGGAATAAGAGTTAGGACAACTATTTCAACGACCATCCACACGACCACACATACTATAAATGTTTCACACAAAGGATTGCGGAGATGTACACAACCCGATCCTAGAAAAATTATGATAAAATATATTCAAGTAAGGTCCCCCACAGTATAAACAAGAATTACCAACATATGAATATTCATCAGTTGATCAATCTTTATTCCATGTTATGTCACAAAGGATAGCAAAATACTATACAAAAGAGAATATAGATAGATATACAAAAATAAAAAATATTAAAAAAACTTGAATAGATAAAAAAGAAAGGTATAATTTAGATAAACAACTTACACCCTTGGCAACAACATAAAAATTTAAAAAATTCTCTCAAGCGCATATTAACTAACATATGTCGAGGTTGACAACCATGGAAATGAAGAGGGCGGAGACGGGGACGAGGTCAAGGAATACCCCTAAAGACCACTTTTGGTAGCTCTGTTGCTACTAAAGCATGGGTTCCTCGATTAAGAGATGATTACACCTCCACCTATGATTGATTCTCGGGTACAAACCACTGATAGAACGACGACAATAGCTAAGAAACTTCAGTTTAGTGACACTCCTCCAACTTATAGTAAAATTTATTATTATGGGTTTTCAACTTGTAACCAACGTTCAGATCTCAATGGAACAGTAAATTAGGCTACTCTTAATCAAGCTAATATAAATGTATTGCCAAATATGATAGAGAATGAGCTCAAGAGAAAGGAAAAGAGGAAAGCACCTACTAAGCCATGGGTTGACTTGTTTGAGAAAAATATATATGTCGCAAATGGTATGTCCTTGAGCTATATACCTCCTATACTTGTCAAGATGAAAGCTGTAATTCAGTTGAATGAGACAGAGATGGAAAAGGGGAATAAAAATGGAAATGTGCATTACTTACATACGTTATTGGGGCAAATCCTAGATATAATGAGATAGTGTGATACATCACCCAGACTTGGAAGGAATTGCTCAACTAGAGTTGTATATGCATAAAGAGGGCTACTTCTTTGTCAAATTTCAGTCACAAGTTGATATGCAAGAGGTTTTGTATTTAGGCCCTTATACTATTAACAATCGACCACCTATACTTACACTATGATTAGATCAAGTTGATTTTAATAAAGAATTCCCCACTAAGATCCTACTATGGGTGAAGTTTCTCAAGTTGCATATAAATTGTTGAAGTTGTGATTCATTAAGTAAGATTGATAGCTCAGTGGGTACTCCAATATATGCTAATGGATGTACAACCAAGAAATATAGAGTGTCCTTTTGCCAGAATTTTAATTAAAGTCAGCATTAGTTTACCATTGCCTTATTCAATCACTATTTGATCTCCATGGCCATATTTTTCAAAAGGTAGATTACATATGACTGGAAGCTTGTGTTTTGCTAGAAATGCCAAACTAGTGGTCGCATTTGTCCACTTGAGACCCCTAAGCAAATTCCTAGACCCAAGGAAGAGATGCCAAAGAGAATAATAAAACCTGACAACATAAAGGAATAGTTTATGAGCAAGGGAAAAAAACTTGACACTATTGAGCCAACTAAGCAGGAGCCACAAGAACATGCTAGAGATAAGAAAGTAGTGCAAAGTTTACACCTACTCCAGAGGCCCCTGCATCACCCCTGCCTAAGCAACCCAAGAGACAAAATGAGTCCAGTTTTCAAACAATGTCCTTAAACAGAAGAGCTATTGCAACTCCTGAACTTGTTTTAGATAATTGTCCTGATATGCCCCTCTCTCTCTCCTTCTAAAATAGATTCGCTAGTATTCAGAGTGACTTTGGTGGTGTGAGATTGACCACTCCTGATAGAAAGAATGTACACAATACCATATAAATTCATTTTTTTAGAAAGTCAGGGGTTTGAACAAGAGTTATAAGCATAATGAAGTAAAGAATTTATTAAGGAACAAAAAGTTCAAGTTAGTAGGCCTAGTAGAAACTAGAGTGTAAGGTCACAAAGCTACTAGAATCAATACCAACATTACTTCTAGATGGGGTTTCTTAAATAATTATACTACTACTACAAATGGTTGTATCTGGATAATGTGGGACATAGTACTGTCATATTACTCTTTTGAAGGAAGAAGTACAATTGTTACACTGTTAGGTCAGGACCATAGCTGATGGAGACATTTATTTGTTAACAGTTATTTATGTATCTAATACTATTGAACTTAGGAACACATTATGGTTGATCTTGAGAGGGATAACTTAAGATAGTCAAATGCTTTAGGTTACTAGTGATGACTTTAATGCCTTATTGTATCCTCAAAACAGATGTACAGAAAATCCAATCCAGTGCTATATGATAAAGGAATTTGTTAAATGCCTTTATGGCTGCTCATTACATGAGATGCTTTAGAAAAGTGATTATTATACTTGGTCTAACAAATAAACATGTGAATCTAGAATAAAGAAAAGAATTGAACGGATGAAAAATAGGGGCATGTGATACATTCTCCAATGTCTATCACTCTGTCCAGTGCTCAGATGAATATCAAAGTCCCATTGAATTTCTTCAATGTATGAGAGGATCATAACGATTTCTTGGAAATAGTTGAACAAAATTGACAGTATAAACTAGACCAAAACCTAGGGGAAAATTTATGGATGAAACTGAGAGACTGAAAGCCGTACCTGAATAACCTCAGCAACATGAAATTTAAAAGCTACATCTCAAACAATTGCAAAGGTTACAAATCTTCTTACCACTACATAGGAGAATATTATAGTTTCCATATGATACTTTCCAGTCTCAAGAAAAATAGCCTTGCAAGCTCTTGAAAAATGATCACTAGTTGAAAAAAGTACTATAAAGTAGAAGTCCGGGGCTCAATGAATTTAATGAAGAGACTCATATGCAAAGTACTTTTTTGCAGTTGTTAAAGAGAGCACAAAGAAAACATATTATAGAACCCGACAATTTGACATATAATTTATTAATTGATCCTGTTGCTATTAAAGAGAAGATTAAGTTCTTCTATTAGAGTCTGATGGGGCCAGCACCACAATCACTACCTACAATAGATAACTCTTATCATAAAAATAAGTTCTAAACTTCAACTGAATTAAGAACTCAAGTTACGTGAGGATGTTATAGAGGAAGAAATCCTAAAGAGTTTGATAGCAATAGGTGATGATAAACCTCCAGATCTAGATGGATATAATGTAGTCTTCTTCAAGAAAACATGGCATATTTTCAAGCATGAGGTTATATTGATAGTAATACATATTTTTTGCTACAAGTATGCTATTCAAGCCTATTAATTGCGTAGTTGTGGCTTATCAAAAGTTCAGGCCCTTGTCACAGTTAAGGACTATAGACCAATTACATGTGGTTTCATTGCATAAAAAATGATTAATAAGATTCTCACTAATAGATTACAACATGTGTCAACTATTGTTAATGAAGCACAAGCTAGATTTTATTCCTGAAAAAAAAATTAGAGATAAAATAATCATGGCTCATAAACTCATCAAAAGTTACATAGGAAACATATTTATCCTAGGTGCATCATCAAGGTGAACCCCCGAAAAGCATATGATTTTACTAAATGGATATTTTTGCACCAAATTTTGATAGCATTAAGCTTTCCTGGTAAATTATCACTTGGATTATGACTTGTATAAAAGGTGAATTACAGTATTGTGATCAATGGTGAATCTAGTGAACCTTTCCCAATAGCAAAGGGTCTTAGAGAAGGAGACACTATGTCTTCATTTTTAGTTGCACTAGCTATGGAGTAATTGAGAAGGACGCTTCTAAATCTGAAGGAAAATAAAGATTTTTAGTATCACCCTAGATATGTAAAGTTAGGTATTACTCACTTACGTTCTGTAGATAATTTCTTGACGCTTGCAAGGGTGAAGTTCTGGTTGTATCCACTTTACATGGAGCTTTTCAAAAAATTTCTCAAGCCTCTAGGCTGCACGTCAATCTTGGCAAGATTTCTGTCTATTTTGAAGGGGTCAATTAATTGCAAAAGAGGTAAATTCTGAATCTATTAGGCTGTTCAAGTGGTGACCTTCTCTTCAAATACCTTGATGTGCCTCTTTCTACAAAGAAGATGTCTTAACCCAATGAAGTCCTTGTTATTTCCCACAATATATTCGGGTACGCAGAAATCTGTACAGTAAAACAACAACTTCAACTCGAGTTCAAGTATAAACAAGAACACAATGAAGTATCAAATACCCTCAACACAATATCAAAATGACCTTTTCAAGAGGTGTATTTATTTTTCCAGAAAAATAAAGATGAAACAGAAATGATTAAGGCCAAGTCGTCCGAATTCACGGACTTTCCTTAAGGAATAATTCCCCTCACTGTACCCGAGGTTATGGAATCTTCCTCGCAGGATAAAATGGTCTTCAATCCGACTATAGCGGAACCTCAAATAGGCAGATTCTTCGAACGCACTCAACGGTTTAATGATCACACACGGAGTTTTTGTTAAGACAAGAAGAAGTTTGTGATCTGAAAAAAAATTTCCTCCAAAACCTGTGGATGAAATCAGATTTTTATAGCTAAGAGATGCCTCTTCTGAAAAGAGACAATGGTCCATCTTAGAGGTGTAATGTTTCTGAAAATGTATCTCTGTTTACCCAAAACAGTGCAGTATTTTGCTGAAACAGTGCACCAGTTCAAAACAGTGCATCACTTCATTGAAGAATGTTTGAACCAATGTATTAGTTTAGGAAACATTGTTTCAAAAATCTGCACCAGTTCAGAAACAGAAACACAGAAGTAATGCATCAATTCGCAAAACAGTTCAACGATTCGTTGAAACAGTGGCACCAGTTCACTTCGAATATTGCATCTGTTATTACTGCATGCATGTATATTTAAATGGAGTTTCAAAACACTTTTCGGATTGAATTTATTTATTTTATTTCTGAAATTTGTCCAAAAAGATAGATCTCATCCAAAGTCGAGCAAGCGACAACGACGACGACGCGAGGCATCTATTATTTCTTACCTCACTTGCCATGTGGAGTAAGTATTCATCAATATAAACACTCTCAAGTTCTCTTCTTCCATCAATGTGTTTGAAAGAGTACACTTGCCAATTTGGGAGTACACTTTCCTTTTTAGTGTCTCCTTCCCTTTACCCTTTTACTCTCCATTTTTTCATTCACACTTCTTTCATCTACTATGAATCCAACGGTCCTTTGATTGATAAGATTAGAGTAAAAATAGTTTCTTGGACAGCAAAGCATTTGTTATATGCTGGTAGAATGCAACTTATTCAGTCTATTTTATATGGCAGTCAATTCTATTGGGCTCAACTGTCATGGGCTCATTTTTCACTGTGTCAGCGGCACACAATTCTGCCCGTGTGGCGCCCATGGTTCCCCCAAACTATCGGCCAGCCTTCCTCATTTCCCAGGTCTTTATCACGATCCTGTGCCTGTGGGAAGCTCGCCTCAGAAGTTTGCTCCCTTTGGTGCCGCTCTATCAACATGTCGGCTGACATGGCAAACGTATAAACAACTCTTGTGGCGCACCTTTAATCTTTGGATCTCATCCATATGCGCTCCCGGGGATGGCTACGGACATTCTCGTCCCTCACCTGGACCTGAGGATCGCTATAGCGTGCACAGTCATATCCTCAAGCTTGACATCGCATTGTGCATGTGCACTTGGCCTTTACTTCGCCCGAGTAGGGCAACCTTCAATCCTTGGCCTTTGTCTCAAGCGTCTTCCTTAGACATGCCCTCTCATGTCTTATGGCATAGCCAAACATTGCCCACGCAACTTTCATAGCACAGTGTCGCCCCATAACTGCGCTTCTAGGCCAACGGACCCTTGCTCGCTTGGCTGAACCTTGGCCAAGCTCACAAGTTAGCTCACGAGTCTCTTGGGGAGAGTATCTCGATTTCTCTATCGGCTTGGAGGCATCCTTCCATCATTTATACAGCCCGCGGGGCATGTCGGTTCATATAGCCAACCTCTAGCCTTGTCGGACGACCAACGCTAGTCCACCCGACCCTGCGTTGCCCATAGGGTTCTCGAGCCCTATGAGTACCTTGCGCATTCCTTTGACATGCCAAGGCAGGCCCTTGAGGTTGTCCCTCAAGGCAGCACACTTGGGGTGGCCATCTGTCGACACACCCGGGGGAGGATGGTAGGCTGCCACCATGTATACCCCCCTTATATATGCTTAAAATAAATAATCCCAATGTCCGTCACTAGACATCATTTTACACGAGAATCATACTGGGGCTTAGATCATTCATTCGACCTCCAAATTGGGTGTCGTTTGTTCCTAATACTTTTTCTTGACTTCCTTCACACCTCCATGAAGTTTCACCCCATTCCCATACTCATGGAACGAGTTATGGCCTTCGGACCAATCAGCAAATTACGACAATGCCACTGGACTTTGGCCAAGTCAAGCCCCTATCCAAATGGACTCCAAATTACCCCAAATTTGGTAAGCATACATAAGGTACCTTTAATATCAGCACTTTAAACCGGAATCCTTAGATTCCACTTGTAGCTCAAAATGGCACGGCGCTGACATCGAACACCGCACACGATCCTCACCATGCCTCCGCCCCCTTGGGCTCACACCAAGCCCTCTCCAAATCACTTTGGCACTCTTAGGACATGTCATGCAACATATATAGATGTTTGTTGCCTCATGTTATGCCCCTTTGCCTCATCTTCGAGTTCAGCATATTCCCTCAGCACATGCCGCCTGCATAGCTGACAAGGTTGCGGCCTAGTTGGCACGCACATTCCTGACGGGTGACAGGCCCCAAAACTTTGGGGCGTCACATCAACTCTTCATTGTTCCTTCTAAGGTGCTTAAAACTATTAAAAGTTATTGGGAAAGTTATATGTGGTCTGGGGCTAATGTCATAACTAAAAAAGTTTTCGTAGCTTAGGACAAGGTGTGTCGACAAGGTGTGTTCTCCAAAGTGTGTTGCGGGTTTTAACATTCTTAACATGGCTAAATGGACAAAGCAGCAATTACTAAACTTTGTTGGGATATGACTGCCAAAAAGGACACAATGTGGATTAAATTGGTGCATACATATTATATTAAAGGAGCTCAATTTCACCAAGTTGTTACTTCTAAAAAAGCAACTTGGATGATCAAACAGATATTTGAAGCTTGGGGCACACTAGTGACAGCTTAGTATTAACACTTCAAAGAAGATCACTAGACAACTGAACGACCTGATGCTAGAGGATAAAAAAAGAGTGAGCTGGAAGGGGCTAATGTTTCACAATTACGCTAGACCCAAAGCTCTATTCACTATGTGGCTTTATGAGCAGGAAAGGTTACTGACTACTGATAGGCTGGCTAACTGGGGTATAAAAGTTAATATAAAGTGTGTTTTCTGCCAACAAGAAGATAAAACTAGTGTTCACTTGTTTAGCAACTGCTTCTTTTATAGGAGTAAAGAGAACATGGACCAGCCTACTCACTTGACTACAGTTGAGAGAACCATTGCGACCAACATGAGACATGCATATGGATTGGATCATTCAGAAGGCTAAAGGGAAAACAATTCATGCTTCATTATTCAAGATGACATTCATTGAATTCACTTATTGTGTGTTGCTAGAGCATAACCAGATAATTTTTGGAAAAACATGTGCAGAATAGACAAATAAGTGACCAGAGATGTAGTGTACACATGTTTTGTCAGGGCACCACTAGATTCAAAGAACTAGCTAGTAGTATGATTCTAACACTCTAGGTAGTGTAAATGTTGGCATAGTTGAGTAGTAGGCGGTTGTCAAAACCTTCTATAATTTTATAATTTTCTACTTGGTGATTAATGAAATTTAGTTACCAAAAAAAAATCAAAAATTTGTTACGGCTAACGCATATGCAAGTATACGCAGTCGAACAAGTAATATATGAGGTTAAGTTCCATTATCAATCTTATAGGGACTTTCATATACATATCACAATCCTAGAATTTAGAAGTTTAGCTACTCGTGATTTAATTACAAACAAAAGAAATCAAATCATGAATGCATAAGTTTAATGACTAAAGAAAGAAATACTAAAGAAAACTAACGAAAATATTACTCTTCTCTCTGAAATACTAAAGAAAACCAACAAAAATATTGATCTTCTCTCTTTCTGTGTGTTCTAGGCTTGATGATCCCTTCAAATGTTTACGATGTATATATAATGTTTCTAAAACCCATGGGACAAAAATATCCTTCAAAGCCCAAAGTACAAAATTCGATGCCATTTTACATTACTGCCATGCGCCCACCGTCGTTGAGCGCCTCGTGATAGAGTATCTAGGTAGTGGCTTCATTTGGTTGCTGTCTCTTGTTCCTTTTTCCATTGCCACGACGCATTGGGCCTCGCTTGTTGTAGTGTGGTGGTGGATATTTGATCGCCTTCTTCTTTTTTATTCATGCTAGCTTAGTCTCTGTTATGCACTTGAAACTAAACTCAGGTTGGTGATTTATGGCTTGTCGCTCAACCTTCTGCATTTCATCCAACACATCAAAACAACCAACATAAGCGTATTTCGTGAACTTCAAACTCAATATAATAATAAAAAGCACTAAATGTGAAAAAATGGTAGCAAAATATATAATTTTTGGCCTCACATCACTCGAAAAAATGCATCATATCATTTGTGACAAGGATATAACTTACATAATTCAAGTTAGGTAACTATATTTTATTATGTTACCATAAACTTTACCAAACACTTTTTTTTTTTTTTGTAAAACTTAACTACTTCAATCAATAATCATAATCTTCATTCAACTCTTTGAAATTTTGAATTATCACTACGTTATTCAAACGTATTGCAGTAACTTCTACTACAAAATTTACGTACGAAAAAACGATCACTATGAAAAATATACATCGATTTTTACCATTTTAATTTATTTGTCATTCTTTTCTTTTAATCTATTTAAATTGAAATAGTTTTTTCCTTTTTTAACAATTTTTAAAATTCAACTTTTCATATGTCATGTCAAGATCACAAAACTAAATAATATTTTAGTACATTCAATATTTTTAATTTAAAATTATAAAATTTATTTTTTTTCAACTTTTAAAAATCGATACTAAGTTAAATCAAGATAATCAAATCAACACAGAAATGTAATTGTTATTTATTTTTATTTTTTTAAAAAAGCATAACACAGATTCATATTTAAAATAAAAAAATTATATAGTAGGTGAGGGTGGGCCGTGTTCGAGTGTGAGCGGATCCATGGGGCCCACAGATTGACATATTATAATTGATGATCCTTTTTATAAATAAAAATAGTTGGTTCATGTCGGTAAAATAAAGCTTCACCGGATATTTTCTCCGGCTAGAAAAAAAAAAAGAGCAGGCATTGTGAGGCAACGAGGAAAATGATGAAGAGAAAGCTGAAATTCAACAGTAAAAAAGCCGAGAATGTCGAGAGGACGACATCGACGAGGGCTGCGGATTTGAAAGAAGAGGTGATAGAATGGGAAATGAGGCCCGGTGGAATGTTAGTACAGCGAAGGAGTGATAATTCAAACGTTCCAATTATTCAGAATTTGCGGATTCGTGTGGCGTATGGCGCTGCGCGCTATGAAATGGTGGTGAATCCTCACGCCACTTTTGGTAAGTTTGTGTTTCACTTTAGATTTTGTCCTAGTTTATGTGATATTTTGGGAGTTGATTTGATTGATGTTTAAAGTTGAATTGAATTGAGAAAGACTTTAAAATACCTCTTTAACTTATCTACAAAATTCATTAACACTTTAATTTTATGAATAATTATTTTTTTTCTCTAAATAACTTTCAACTGAATTTTATAACACCTAAATAACTAACGCGACAAATAGCAAAACCTTTAACACGTAAATGGCCAAAAAAGTAAAATTCATTTTAAATTTTATAATTTTTCTTTCCTTTCTTCTTTTCCACCCCTCCTCTTCACTTCCTCACACCCAAGCACTCCTCTTCTCCTTCCTCTATTATTTTTTTCACTTTTACGCATCAATCATCTCCCATCATATACATAACAAATATTTTCAACAATCAAAATTTCAACATTATTTCTTTTTTCCCACCCTTAAACATCAACCATCTTCAATTAATACATAGTAAAATATTTTCAAAAATTAAAATTTCAACGATTAATTTTGCACTTTTATCCATCAATCATCTTCAATTAAATACATAGCAAATTATTTGCAAAAATCAAAATTCTAATGATTTGATTCAAAATAAAAAATAGTGAACCTCAAAAAATATCGAGTTCAAATTTCAAAAAAAAGAATTAAGTGGTGTGGGGAGAAAAGAGAGGAAACGGGGGTTGGAGTTTTCAAATGAAGAATCGGCGTGGGTGGCGACGGCAGTGTTGTGGAAGGGTAGGTGGCGGCGCAGTGTTGGAGGGGGAGGGAGGGGATGGCAGGAGAAAGATTTAGGGGAATATATATATATATAATTATATATATATACTAGTTTTAAGAGGCCCGTGCTTTCAAATATATAATTATAATGTTTTAGTTTAAAAAGCCAACTCGAAGATCCCTGAAAAGAACATCGTAATAGGTAGCTTAAAGGTGTCCAAAGGCAGTATTTTCTTACTACATAATTAATATAATTTAGTGGCATATTTAATATGCATCTCATTAAACTTATCTCTAAAAAGTATAAAGTATTTGTACAAAATCACCCAATAAAAATATAAAGAGTAATCTATTGTTTCCTCTAATTTATATTTTATGATTTTTTTCTTGAACACACTCTTTATGATTCAGTTTTTCCAAAGAAAGTATAAAGTATTTTAACTATATTATTCTTGATTAATTACTATTAATTTAATAGTTTTTTAGTTATGTAAAAATTGACTTATCTAAATAAGCAAAAAAAACTAAGGAAATTACTAATACCATCTTGATTGTGTAAGAAATTATTTTTTAGTCTTCTGCTAAAATTAGGAGTATATAGGAGAAGAAAAATGGAGAGCAGGATTAAGAGTCCGTTTGAGATTGTTATTACAAAACTGCTTATTTGAAAAACACTTTTATAAAATGGCTTCAAAAAAATGCTTTAAAAAAAAAAGCAATTTGTGTTTGATAAATTCATTTGAAAAGTGTTTCTGATAAGCAAATTGTGTTTGGATAATCTTTTTTAAAAAGTATTTTTTTAGACAAATTACAAAAAGGGGCATCTATCAATAGAATACACACTACATTGTAACAAATATGTTTATTTTCATGAATTATTCATTTAAAATTAAATATTCAAAAAACAATTACATGTGCTGTCAAAATATAATCTTGTAACGTGATTCATCTGTCAATTGTTATCATTAATAATAAATAACAAAAAATTATATATTCTTTAGTCATCATCATCAATGATATTTTCAAATTTATTTAAATAAAAATGAGTAAAAATAAAATAATAATATATAAATCATAAAGAATTATGACGTAAATATGAATGTAAAATTTTAAACATCAAACGTTAATATATATATATATATATATATATATATATATATGTGTGTGTGTGTGTGTGTGTGTGTGTGTGTGTGTGATAGGGATATTTTTGTTGTAAAAAAATATTTTTCTGCTTCTGCTTATTTTTAAAAGCACTTTTGCAAGTTTATCAAACACCCCTCTTTTAAAAAAAAAATATTTTTTTCTCAAAATAAGTGCTTATTTTGGGAAATAAGTAATCCCAAACAGACACTAAATTGTGAGAATCTAATCTTCAACAACAAGGTGAGAGTTCATATAGTCAATCAACTAAGCTATTAAGTTTTTTCTACTACCTTATTTCAATTTATTTGACCTATTTTTCTTCTTAATCTGTTAAAAAAAAAAAATCTTTTTTTACAAATTCTTTAATTTCAACTATCCACTTGACATATTTGATACACAAAATAAAAAAATATTTTAGAATGTTTGGCATACCCTTATTTATGAACATACATTTTAAAAGCCTCTTTGATCTTTTGAAATTTTATACTATTAAATTAAAACATATCAAATAAATTGAAACAGAGAAAAAATATAAACCACAAAATAAGGAAAGATAAAAAAAAAACACAAAAAATATGAGTACACAAACCTAAATAAACAAAGAAATAATAGACACATGTAGCTTTCTTATTTGACTTCATTAAAGCATATTCTCCTTTCTCCCCGTGTGAGGACGACGAATCTATTGATTCTCGTTTATAACATAGTAAAATATACTAGTTTAGGTGTACGCGCCTTGCGCGTGTATCTCACATTGATGAGTTCAAATATTACACTAAATAAAATATTTGTTTAAATAATAAAGATTAATATAATAATTAAATTTAATATATTTTGAGTAAGTAAAGATGGAGAATTTATTTATTAAACCTAACCTTTATCAAAAATATTTTAAAAGTCGATCGACATTCATCTACCATCTGTAAATTACAACAAAACAATATAATGATAGAGATATCAAAATAATACAATTAAATATAATCTTTACACACAAAATTTTTTTCAAAGTCATCCAACACTCATCTACCACTTGTAAATAATAACAAAATAATACGATAATAAAGATATCAAAATAATACAACTAAACATAACCTTTATATAAAAAAATTCTTCAAAGCCGACCAACATTTATCTATCACCTGTAAACTGCAACAAAATAATACGATAAAAGTGAGATCAAAATAATACAATTAAACTTAAATTTTACACGTAAAAATTTCTCAGAGCTGATCGAGATTCATCCATGACCTGTAAACTACCACAAAACAAACTAATAGAGATATTACGATAATACAATTAAACCTAACTTTTACCTAAAAAAAATATTCAAAGCCGACCCACATTCATCTAGCATCTGTAAATTAAAATAAAATAATAAGATAATAAAGATATCAAAACAATACAATTAAATCTAACATTTACACAAGAAATTCTTCAAAGTCAATCGACATTCATCTACGACCTGTAAACTTAAAAAAATAATATAATAGTGATCGCAAAACTTTGATTTTGATCCAACTAATTCTTATTTGAGCGAAAATTTTGACCCTAAAGAATAATTTTAATATTTTAAAGTGTTGATCTAAATTTATATAGTTTAAATTTTAAAAAATAAAAAAATATTACATAAATTCGAAAAAAGAAGCATTTAATACTTTACAAAAGCTGATTTAATTCGTTGAAAATAATTCATACCTTCAGACATATTCGATAAAAAACTAAATCGCTTTTCAAAACTAAAAACATGTTATCAGAGGCGGAGCTATCCTTTGACTAGGGTCATTCGAATCCCCTTCATCAAAAAATTATGTTATATATATATGGTTAAAATTATTTTTTATGTATATATTGTAGATGTTGAACCCTTTCAGTTAGTTCGTATTTTCACTTATGAATCTCATTAGTGAAAATTCTCGCTTCATCACTGCATTTTACTCGCTTCGTCTATTTTTATTTGTCCATATTTCTATTAGCGTGAAATTAAAAAGCAGTAAATAATAAGAATAATTTTATCATATTATGATTTGAATATAATAAATTTAATAATTTGATAAATACACTAGATAATATACCCGTTTAGCTATAGATTTTTCAAGTAAAATTTGAGAAAAAACTTGATAAATAATATTTGACCATATAATTTGTCATTATTTCATAACTTTTTGACAAATATTTTAAATTTCCAAATACTAGAAAAAAAATAGTATTTGAGCCAAAAAAAAGAATTTTGAAAACTTTTAAAAGTTTAAATTTTACATCAAACTTTTTCTTTCATAAAAACACTCACTATTTATTGTCCTCAATTAACATATACACGTACATTAGAACACAGATATAATCTAGAAATATATTTTCTCAACGAATGTGTGCATGTACATAATAATACAACTTATACAAATGAAATTTTAATATACTTGATTTTCTTCTGTTTCTCAACTTCTAAGAAAATGTTGGGCACATTTCTTATTTTTGATAATACAAACTTATGGTTAGTTTTAATAATTTCTAGAACTTCTGAATATAAATCATATTTCTTGAAAAAAATGAAATATGTTTTTCAAATACTATGACCAAACACATGGTAAAATTTTATCCAAATCTTTATTCATATATTATTTGTCAAAAATATTTGAGAATCTATAGTCAAATGTTAGGAATGAATCATATTTAATGTTAAGAATAAAATGAGTAGAAATAGATAAATTATCCACTGATAATTATAAATTGAACAAAAATTGTTGAACATTTTGATATGACGAAGTTAACTCAGCAGAAGGTTAAGGTTTTGTGGGTTGATGCTTGTGAAGATAGTTTTGAGAAGTTGAAGAATAAGTTGACTTCTATGTCAAATTTAGCCCTGAGCGAGACCACTGATGATTTTGTTGTGTATTGTGATGTGTTTAAGTTCCCAAACAGCTTAAGGTATAAAAAAAAAGTAGATGAATAATGAGGACAAAAAGAGTAATAAACCATATGGAAAATGTCAAAAGATTTTGGAACAGGGTAAATACTGAGGTCGTTTGATTTGGAAAAAGTTATTTCAAAATTAATTATCTCATCATGTATATGAGATAATTTATCCCATCACTATGATGTAAATGGTGGGATATATAATCTCAATGGTAACTAATATCTCACGTCAAATATGGGATAAACTAATTCTTCATTTTATCTCGAGACTATTTAACCCCTTATACCTCACACCAAACGACCCTTAATACTCATTGATCTATTGTGCTTGACAAGTTTTTACTGGAGAACGTAAGATTGCTTATATTGCCTTTTTCAATTTTCATAATCATTAATTCATTAAGTAGGCATTTGGACAATATTTGGTTAATTATTATTTGAAGAAAAAAGAAAAGAAGAAGACTACGATGACTACTTGAAGTTAATTTAAAAGTCGAAGTTTGACGTGAATTTTATTTGAAGAAAATGTTAAAATTTTGTGAATGGAAAAAATTCTTATTTCACTTGAATACTCGTTAAATTATTAATAGTTTAATTTTGATCGTGAAAATTTATATATTTGAAAATTATGTAAAAAAATACTATAAGTCATAAGTTAAAATATTCAAAGATATATTATAAAATTATGATCATAAAGAAAGACTTGTTTAAATCATAAAAAGGTTGCGATCAGATTTATTCTATGATTAGAACGGATGTTGTAGAATTTTAACTTCAAATTCTCTACTTGTTAAAGTTGAATAGAATCAAATTATGAAATAAATATTGATTTGTCAAGTGAAAGTATGAAATAATTTTCAGTTTGTTGCAACACTATAATGCTTATTGCTTACTCATTAGTCATTATTACGCTACATAGACAATATTGTATACCGGTAGTTTGGCATGTGATATGTAACACTATAAAATTACTCCCCCGGTGCTTTTTACTTGTTTTTTTTTTTTTTATTGAATTTCTATTTTTACTTGTCACTTTTGATATATCAAGAAAGGACAAAAATATTTTTCTTATTTTATTTTTAGCATTAATTATTTATTCTCTAAATTATTTTCAAAACATATTACTATAAACATTAATTAATAGAGATAATATGGTAAAATAATTATATCAATAATTAATTTTTTTAATAGGTGTATAGTGTCAAAAAGTGACAAGTAAAAGAGAACGGAGGGGGTATGAAATAATAGACACGTCTACGGTGCACTTGCTTAATTTGTGCCGCTATCTCCTGGACAAAGCTACGTAATAAGGTCCAAAATCTACTCGTACATGATTTTATTCATATTGAGACTATGTTAAAAGTTGGATATAGTAAAACCATTAGGTGCTCTTATGCAGGAGAACTGAAGAAGCTATTAACAGAAGAAACAGGGTTACAACCTGGAGAACAGAGAATAATATGCAGAGGAAAAGAAAGAGAGAATGGAGAATATTTAGACATGTGTGGAGTCAAAGATAGATCAAAAGTCATTTTAATAGAAGATCCAGAAAGCAAGGAGAAAAGATTCATACAAATGAGGAAGAACGCCAAAATTCAAGCCACACATCGACTCATTAACGACGTCTCTATCGAGATTGATAAACTTGCTCAACAGGTAAGCACTCAGCTTTACTTGAAATGCGTTTGAATAACATCCTTTTTCTATTGGATATGGCTTCAACTATTTTTGTAGCCGTCAATCAGCTAACCATCGATATATATTAATTAATGATCGTATAGTAAATATATTGAGTTATCATTGCAAAACCCGAGATATTATTACGATAAAGAATGGACAAAACTTCAGAGCTTTGATTCAAATTTCTTTCATTATTTGTGTCACACAATGTTTGGTAATATATTATATCTTCAAAGATTACATACTATTTCACTTTTAGGGATCGTTTGGGTAATATATTATATCTTCAACGATTACATACTGTTTCACTTTTAGGGGTCGTTTGGTAGAGTGTATAAGAACAGTACAAAATATAGTATATTAATAATATTTGTGTTTGATTTGGTATATTAAAAATAACATTAACTGCACAATTTTTAAAAATTTATTTTTTTACAAAAATACCTTCCATAAATATGGTGGAAAAGATTTTGAGGGACAATTGTGACTTTAACCATACTAATGCATGCACTAGATCCATTTCATATTAATATCATGAATTTTCATGCATTAGTAATACACTTTAATATCGAATAGAGTGTATAACTAATGCAAATATCAGTCTTAAATAAAATGAATTTTTTTACTAAATAAGGTATTAATTACACAATTAATGCATTCATTATTTTCTTAACTAATATATGAGAACGTACAACTCGAGCGTTCCACGTTTGTCCTTTATCATTATCATAAAACTTTTATATTATTTAAAAAGAGCAACTCTAAAAATAATACTTCCTCCGTTTAAAAAGGAATGACCTACTTTTTTTTAGTCCGTTTAAAAAAGAATGACTCCTTTTTCCTTTTGGCAATACTTTAATTTTAACTTTCCACATGACATGTTTAGCAGCACAAGATTAAAGGGCATTTTGGTACATTTGATACAATTTTAATTCAAGGCGATAAGATTTAAAAGTCTTTTTTATTTTCTTAAATTTTGTGTCAAGTTAAAGTAGGTCATTCTTTTTTAAACGGAGGGAGTATGCAAGTTCCATATAAATTTCAGAACAAACATTAATTAAAGTTATCTAGTCGACAAATTCTTTTTACCAAAACTAAAAGGTTGACCCACGAATTAAGTTTGCACAGAAAACCAAAAATCAATAAGATTACTGATATGTTGCTTTGTTTTTCGACCATATAAATTATCAATATCATAATTATATAAAAATACAAGCATTGATAATATAAATAATTGTTAAATAATTTTCGTACTCTTACCGTTTGTGCCAGTTTTAGAAATAATTTTACAAATAATTTTTCTGCATTAAGAACTTGGGACAGTTAAAAAACTCAATGTCATAATTACCAAATATTTTAAAATGAAGCACTGTATTTCTATACTTTTGGGATTTAAAAAATACAGCTGCATTGGTACTTTGATTAGCTTCAACATTAATCTGATCATGAAAATACCATTATAATAGAAAAGCACATTAAGTTGAAAACATACGATGGAAAAAGAAGGGAGCTAAATGGCCATAATTATTTGACCCAAATTTGATCATAATTCTGAAGAGATTTTTATAGTCTTATTTTAATTTTTACCATATTTTCCCAAATAAATTTCCCTCCAAAATATATTAATAAATACAGTAACTTTTCCCATTCTCTAAACTTATTGAACAACTAAAATTAATTTATGCAACAATTTATGAGTATAAAAGATTTCTACATAAATTTAAAAACTATACATTTACTTATACTTGAAAAATATAATATGTGCATTTTATACTATTACTCTCCTTTTAATAATAATATATAGATAAATTTATATTCTTTTATATTAGTCTACTAAAGAGGGGATACAAAATTTAAATTGAACAAGATATCCTCCAATTCAAAAAGTTTTATTTTAAATTTAAAATAATATCTGCGAATAAAATTTAAAATAACTTAATCAAAGTAATCTTAATTATTTGGAAAGTGGAGTTGATAAATAAAAACTATGTCATATTTCTATGCTTAAATTCTGAATTATGTCTTAGTCATAATCTTCGTTATTAAATATGTTTCGTGATTGTTTATTTTTTATTTCAATTTTTAATTTTATTTCTTTATCAACCCAAAAATAATTCTTTGATTTACTAAATTTGAATGAAATTATAAATATTGATTGTCATACAATATTATTTGATAAAATTTGAACTACAGCTATTTTAATTTCTTAGTAACACACAATTGTAATATGCAATCCAAGAAATAAAAGGATGTCAAATTCTTTTTTTAAGTAGTGAGTGTCCATGATTCAATTGGGATCATTTTTTTATCAAAATCAAAACTAAAGTAATTTAGTCAATTTTAAAAAATTTAATTAAAATAAAAACTATCAATCTGGTTTGATAGTTTGGTTTATAGCTAGCTAATGATAAATTTATAATTATAAAATAATAAAAAATAATTATTTTAAATGAATATTGGAAATTAATAAATTCATATCTATGATTATTAGATAAGGATATTTGAATCTTTTACATTACTTTTCAATATTTTTTTGAAACTGTGGCATTTTATGTTGTTTAATTGTAGAGATCGCCCCATTTCAAAAATCAAAGGATCAATCTATTGAAGTACATTAAAAAACAGTCATATACTATACCTCATATAGATAATTAGATTTGGAGTGTTATGTTTGGTCATATTTTTCAAGAAATAGAATTTAAAAATATCATAGTACATATAAAATTAGTAGGCTAAACTCAAATTAATGATTATAAGGTAGAAAATATTTATATTTAGTTATGAAAAATAATATCATATATTCAAATAATTATAAAATTTATATATATAATTTGTAGGTTCGAAGACAAAAAGCTTAAACGTATTTGACTTCTTTCTTAACTTAAATAAAGAAAGAGATGATTTGAAGGACAATTTATTCCTCTTCGAGCTATGGTTATTTTTAGGTAAAATCAAAATCAAAATAAATACTAACTATTTTTAAAATTTAAAATCAAATTAAACCATATATTGATTTCATAAATTAGATCGTAAACACTCATATTTACCACATTGTTTGATCTATATAAAAAAAAAAAATTGTGCAAATTATGTTGTATTATTATTGGTATTGGTACGGGTACGGGCACGGAATTGTGTAAAATAAGTATCCACTGTAAGATATTGCAATAACGACAATTCAACATAGTTTAGATCTAGTAAACGTCCACACATTATAGAAATCACACATATAGTTCACAATTGTCGAACCAAAAAAAGTGTGAAACATAAGAGTTGACCATACAGGTCTTCCACCTTTAAGTTACGCAGATTTGATAAGTTGTGGATCGTTTACTTTATGCTCCCCCGTCTCATTTTATGTGTCATCATTTCCGTTTTTGTTTGTTTCAAAAAAAAAGTCATCTTTCCTTATTTAGTAACTATTTAAACACACAATTTCACTTTTATCCTTATTGGTCCCACTTATAAAGCCCCACTTAATTAAAAATAATAATAGTATATTAATTTAATAAAGGGCAATTTGGTAAAATGCATCAAGTCTTTAATTATTTCTTAAACTCCGTATCCGGTCAAATCCTGACACATAAAATTGGACGGAGGGAGTATATATTACCAAATTAACCGCTAATTAATTATTTTTTAATTATTGTGTTTGAATAAAATCAAATTATATATTTGAATATCTTTTAAACATAATTTGTGAAATATTTCAATAATGACAACTCAAACATTTTTGACATGGTAAATATCGACATATTATAGAAATCATATAGTTCATACTTCATATGTGTTGAACCAAAGAGAGTGAGACATAAATGTTTACCGTACAAGTCTTTCACCTTATGTTACGTTGATTTGATAAATTGCGGATCGTGACTTATAATGTTACTCCCTCCGTTTCATAATAAGTAAATTGTTGGAGTATTTTTTTGTGTTCAAAATAAGTGAATGGTTCACAATTCAAGGTAGATGTTGAATTTTTTTTTTCCAAATTTACCCTCCATTAAATGTGTCTTGGGAGTGATGTATCATTATTAAGGTTTTGAAATTTGAAAAGGATAAAAATGAAAAAACATGATAAATTTATGTCTTTGCTTTTTTTCTTAACATGTGTGTCAATATCCAATAATTAACTTATTATGGAATGGAGGGAGCACTAAATTAACCTCTAATTAATTATTTTTTAATTATTATATCTAAATAAAATTAAATTGTATATTAAAATAATTTTTAAATATAATTTATAAAATATTTCAATAACGATAACTCGATACACTTTAGACTGGTTAATATCAAACATTAAAAAATCATGCATATAGTTTATATATGTCGAACCAAAAAGAGTTAAGACATAAGTGTTGATCTATAAGTTTTTCGCCTCTATGTTATGCTGATTTGATAAATTGTGAATCATTACATATGTGTTACTAAAATGACCTTTAATTAATGATTTTTAAATTATTATGTTAAAATAAAATTAAACTATATATTTGAATAATTTATAATCATAATTTGTGAAATATTTCAATAACAACAACTCATCACACTTTAGAACTGGTAAATATAGACACATTATAAAAATCATGCATATAGTTCATATGTGTTGACCTAAAAAGAGTAAGACACAAACGTTGATCCACAAGTCTTCTGCCTCTATGTTACGCTGATTTGATAAATTGTAAAGCATTACTTTTATTTGTTAATAAAATGACCTCTAATTAATTATTTTTTAAGTATTATGTTTAAATAAAATTAAAATATATTTAAATAATTTTCAGACATAATTTGTAAGATAGTGCAATAACGATAACTCAACATACTTTAGACCTAATAAACATTGTCACAGTATAGAAATCACGCATATAGTTTGCATCTTCCGAACGAAAGAGAGTGAGATATAAGTGTTGATCATACAAGTCTTTCGCCTTTATGTTACGCCAGTCGTTACTTCTATATATTACTAAATTAACCTCCAATTAATTATTTTTTAATTATTATATTTAAATAAAATTAAACTGTATATTTAAATAATGTTTAAATATAATTTGTGAAATATTTCAGTAACGATAACTCAACACACTTTAGAACTGGTAAACGTCGACACATTATAAAAATCATGCATATAGTTCATATGTGTTGAACCAAAAAGAGTGAGAAATAAGCGTTGATCGTACAAGTCTTTAGCCTCTATGTTATGCCGAGGTAAATTATGAATCACTACTTATTGCTAAAACGACCTCTAATTAATTATGTTTTAATTATTATGTTAAAATTAAATTAAATTATATATTTGAATTATTTTTAAATGTAATTTGTGAAATATTTCAATAATGACAACTCAACATACTTTAGACTTGGTAAATATCAACTCATTATAAAAATAATGCATATAGTTCATATGAATCGAATCAAAGAGAGTGAGACATAAGTGTCGATGGTACTAGTCTTTCGCCCCTATGTTATGCCGATTTGATAAATTGTGAATCATTACTTATATTTGTTACTAAAATGACCTCTAATTATCTATTTTTTAAGTATTATGTTAAACAAAATTAAAATATATATTTAAATAATTCTCAAGCATAATTTGAAAGATATTGAAATAACGACAACTCAAAATACTTTAAACCCGATAAACGTCGACACTTATAGAAATCATGCATATAGTTCACATCTGACGAACCAAAGAGAATGAGATATGCGTCAATAATACAAATATGTCACCCATATATTATGCTGATTTGATAAATTGTGAATTATTACATATATTTGTTACTAAAATGACCTCTAATTATATTTTTAAAAAAATTAATACGCTTAAATAATATATATATATATATATATATATGTTTACCACCCAAGATTAACTATCGATAGCATCAAGCAAGCCACCATCACGCTTTCTGTCTCTAACGAGGGCAATACTTATGACTACTCAGCCTTTACCATATATATCATGGCAATCCAAATTCGTAATGCCACGGGTATTCAGACTTTCCCTGCATATACGACTCCACACCTAACCACGATGATTTTCCCATAAGAATGTCGTCACTCAATCTATCATAGGGAAAGACTATATATATATATATATATATAGTTTTCAAATATAATTTGAAGATTGAAAAAAACCTCTTAAATTAACATGAATTGATAATTAGTTATAACATTAAATTAGGAATTATAATTATCTTTTCTGATTTTTTTAAATGACTATATTTGTAATATATGTATATATATAGATATATGTATGTATGTATATTTGTAATATTGAAAAAATACTATTATTTATGTAATTAAGTTTTAAGGATGACCTTTTCATGTAATTTGCCTAAATAAAAGGGCAAAATAAGCGCAACAGGTAGACGCGGGAAGGGCATTTTAGACCCAATAGGTAGGTGAGAAATGCATTTTAGGCCCAATAGGTAGACAGAAATAACATTTTAGGCCCAATAGGTAGAAGGAGGACATTTTTGCACCATTTTACGTAGTTGAAGGGCATTTTAGACCTTTTTTTCTTATTAAAAATAGACATCTAATTTCTTTTCATATTTTTATTTTATCATGATTCTTCTCATATAATTATTTTATGAGGATTTTCATCACATATTTTAGGACATATGTCATAGCTAAACAAAGAAAAAAAAAGGAAAAGAGATAAATCTTTATTTTTTTGACCAGTACTTCATTCGGCGAAAAACATGCTTATTTCTTTCTATTTTTCTATTAGAAATATTCAACTAAAAAGGAAATATGAGAAATTATCAAAAGGTGAGAATTTACTGTTAAGGAATAAAAATGACAATAATGAATTTAAAAAATAAAAAGACAACTTGAATCAATATCAAAATAAGAAGAAAAAGTCAAGTAGAGGATATGCTACTTGAAAATTTTGATCTAAAATATTACCTAAATAGAATTGTAGAATTTTTTGTATATAAGGTAAATTCTAAAAGATTTAAAAATATTAAATATTATGGATTTCATAAGTAATTTAAATAACTAAATCTAAAGAAATTATAACTAAAATTAATTGTGAACAAAATTTTACTCAAATTGATCCATACGCAAAGAAAAAAGATAACTGTAAAACTTGACTGGGAAAAGGCATCGTTTCCACCCTAAACTATACCCGAAAAGTCTAAGCCACACCTAAACTATACTAGTGACCTATTACACACCTTAACTATAAAAAAGTGATATTATTACCTCCCCGCAACCCCCATTCTAAGGCGCGTGTGTTACACTTATTTTAGGCGCGTTCAACCTATTAAATAACAAAAGTAAACGGCTAAAAATATTAAGGAAAAAGTCATCATTTCCACCCCAAACTATAGTCGAAAAGTCGAATCCACACCTAAACTATATAAGTGACCTATTACACACCTTAACTATAAAAAAGTGATATTTTTTACTGACGTGGTGCTGACGTGTCAGCGCGTGTAAAACACTACACCACATGCAAGTGGTGGTAGCCTGACAGGGTGTAAATAGTTTCACTTTTTTATAGTTTAGGTGTGTAATCAGTCACTAGTATAGTTTAGGTGTGGCTTCGACTTTTCGGGTATAGTTTGGGGTGGAAACGATGCATTTTCCCTATAAGAACTAAGGTGTCGTTTGGTTTGAAAATGGTTATCCCGGGATAACTAATACCGGGATTAGTTATTCCGGGATTACCCAGAATAACTTATCCCACCATGCATATGGGATAAGTTATCCCGGGACAAAGGAAAAAATGGTGGGATAAGTTATCCCGGGTTGGATTAATCCCTCCAACCAAACAAAGGAAAATATGTTCTTTTATTTTATCCCGAGATAATTAGTTATCCCGGGATAACCATTTTCAAACCAGACGACCCCTAAGGGTAATATAAATAAAATTTGTTATTCAAAGTTCACAACTTTACTATTAAACGATTGTCAATTTCCATACAAACATTACTTCAAAAGAATGTATGCTAGTACGATCAATTAATTAAATTAATTAAAAAATTATCTAAGGTAAAAAGTTTAATTGATTTTAAGGTCCTAAAGTTTCGGTACATAAGTCAAATAAAGAAAGATTTAATAACTAAATTTCTATGAATTTTCAACTTGTAAAAATTAGAAAAATAATAAAAAGACAATTTTTTCTAACACAAATTTTTAATGAAGAGCAAAAAGTTCAAATAATATTTATAAGACCCTTGACACTTTTATTATATTAGACATTAGACATTAGAGATAGAACTATATTCCCAAACAACCCCTTAATGAATTATCTGTAGATGATTAGATGTTTTGATACAACAACAACAACAAACCCAGTGTATTCCCACAAAATGAGGATTAGATGTCTTGATAATATTACAATTTCTTTACACTATCGATTTATGTAAGTTAAACTCTTGATTTATACTCCTTTTTCGGTTATCACCTGTATTTATTTGTGCTTCGATTATCGTATTTTTTCGTTGTTATTATTATTTTGTATTTTGGATGTTGCATATATTTTGCGTTATTTCATTATTTTTCTTTCTTTTATTTGTGTCTTCCCTTTTTCCAACTTCTTTTGAAATGCTTCGAATAAAATGTGCATACACTTCACTCTCTCCAAACCTCACTTGTGAGATTACATAGAATATGTTTGTTGTTGTAAATTCTTGAGTTTAAGTATTTTGTATTAACAATTTTAACAAATATTTATACAATCAAATTATATTAGATAAGTATAAAATCCAATTAAGTTATATTAGGCAATTCCCGCGAGACAACATGCAGGACGTCACATAGGACGCGTGTATCTGATTGTTCAACTTTATATGAGATTAAGTACCTACTTTGGTACATCTAAAGTTGAAGGACATAAATACTAGCTAAGCTCAGATTAAAGCACATGTTTATGTATTAAGTCAAAATAGTAAATTGTCAATGTAATAAAATGGTAACTAAGTGGAGCTTTGGGCCACAGGTGATAAAAGAGTTTTAAAATGAGGTGTAGGTGACACAAATCTTAATTATTAGTTGGAGGTGACAATTACTTTATTATGGATTAAGAAATTTGAAAAAATTTGAAAATAACCCACAAGTTTTTAAATTTACATTTTAATGCCAATGGTTACCTAAAATAACGGAAAACGGAGGAAAAAAAACGTCTTTCTATCTTTTCTCATCCATTGTTGTTTTCTCTCTCTTAACGATTTTTGTTGTTCATTGTTTCTGCTGCTTTATTCATCATCTTCTGCTTCATTATCATCATCTTCTACTTCATTATCATCTTCATCTTCTTCTTGTCGATCATTTGTTGTTATTGTTGTTGTTGTTGTTGGTACAACTCTACTGCTGCTATCTGACTAATTTCTTAGGTCAAATTTTGTTTACTACATCACTTTTCATTTTGACATTACTTCATAGGTGACTCTGGTAAGTAGAATTATGATTTTTATTCGTATTTGTCATCTGTGTACACTTTTGTTTTTCCAACAATGGATAGAACCCCGATCATGAATCCAACATAAGTGCCCACAATTTAAACAGATCAATCATCTGGTGCATCAGATGAGTAATCTGTTGCATCAGAAGATTTATCTGTTGCATCAGACGTATTATCTGTTGCATCAGACTGTTTATTTGTTGCACTAGACTAATTATCTGTTGCAACGAATGATTAATCTGTTTGGAACAACACAAATCAGCTCCTGCCATAAACCCAACAGATAACCAATATGTTTCAACTCTTGCTATTGCTACTGGATTCAAAATCATTTCTTACGTCCAATTACCCGTCCCAAATTTCCTAATTCGATTTCTCATTTTACTTGTCTTTTTCATTAATCAAGAAAAGATTAAATAAAAATCCATGTTTTACCCTTTGCATTAATCATTTTTTCTTCAAATTAAAATGGAAATATCATTTAATAGGGGGACTATACGCCGACCGACGTTAAAAACTTTCTTCTCTTATGAAATTTTGATTGAATAACAAATAATGGTTATTTCAAACACGTCTACTGTCCCACCAACTGATCAGTGGGTTATGGTAAACTAGAAATGTTATTAATTATTTTTCTAAATCAATATGGTATCTCAATTTGAGACGGGTAATTTGAGACGGAGGGAGTACGAATTAAAACGTCAGAGCCAAGCAACAAACTAGTCATCTGTTGAAAAAGATTATTTATCTGTTGCATCAAACTTCTTATCTGTTGCAACATATGAGTAATCTGTTTTGAACAACATATCAGCCCCTGCCACAAACCCAACAGATAAATCTTGCTATTGCTACTGGATTCTAAATTATTCCTTTTTACGTCGAATCGTCGACATGTTTGTTGAGAAGATAATAGACAAAATGAAAATTAAATATGGATTAAAACGTCAAAGATCAAACATAATTTTTTTATTAAACAAAAATAAATAAAAATACATATAATAGACTAAAAGAAAAATAATAATCTAATTATTATCATCATCATCATTGTCAGCCGACCAATCTTCAACCGGAAGTAGCAAGGCCCTCCTCAGCCTGCGTATCTCGCGGAGCATTCTTGCTCTAACTCTTCCCAGTTCCCATTGCAGATCACGAATTTGATTTTGAAGTTCATTCACGGCGTGTTGTAGAAAAGCAATATCCCACACTGGGTCAACCATAATCTTCTAGAGTGTAATATGAAAGACGAGATGCAATAAATAAATAGAGTGTAGTCGAATGAACGATTAAGTAAGGAGGGACCTATTTACAGAAGATTGAATTTGAATCAGGGGCAAAAAGGCGCGACTTTTCACCTTCATTCATTAATTATATTTTTTATTAAATTAAGAAAATAAATATTGTGATAAGTCATGACTTTTCAGATTATTATTATTAATTAGTTCTTTTCAAGAATCGTTTTTATTGAGTTGTGGCAACAGATTCTATATCTGTTGCATCAGATAACAGATCTGTGACAACAGATATATCATCTGTTGCAACAAATATAAAATTTGTTGAATCAGATAACCTATTTGTTGCAACATATAATCTAATTGTTCACCTTCATTTATTAATTACATTTTTTATTACTGTGAAAAGTAATGACTTAATGAAATTAAGAAATATTGTGATAAGTCATGACTTTTCAGATTATTATTATTAATTAGTTCTTTTCAAGAACCATTTTTATTGAGTTGTGACAACAAATTCTATATCGGTTGCATCAGATAAATCATCTGTGACAACAGATACATCATCTGTTGCAACAATAGTGAACCTGTTGCATAAGATAATATATTTGTTGCAATATATAATCTACTTTTTAAAAAAAAAATTATCATCATATCATTAATTCAAATTTGCTGAATTTGTTTATTTTATAAATTAAAAAAAAACACTTTTTCAATTTTTTTTAATTTTCTGTAGCAATAAATAGACGTTCTATAGTAATATTTATTTTTATTTCTTCTAACAGCTGATACATCAGTCGCAACAGATGGGAAATTTGATGCATCAGAGCAACTGTAATACCCAGTATTGTTGTGCTAAAATTCTAACCGTCGATCCTACGCGTCTAAGCTCTAATCCAAATAATTTGAGTGTGAATACAAGTTGCATGATCATTATCCTAGTCTATGGAGTGGTTTAGAGGTGAAAAATGTTCATAACAATGACCTAGAACAAAGTTGAGCTAAGACCAATTGATTCATCCAAAGTTTGACATTCGGTTCTACAAGGGTCAACTTTAAACGTGTATATCTCTTAATATACATGGAATTTTTCATCCCAAGACCTATCAAAATTTAGATAATTGAATTATCTTTCCAACGCTACCAATTTCGCAAAAATCCGATACCCGAGCGAAGAGTTATACCCATTTTCGTGAGAGGCAGTAAGGGTGTGTGATAGGCAATGTGGTGCATACTTAAATGTGTGCGATAGGCAATGCGCCGCATACCTCACTTCCAAGTGCCAAAAACACCCTATATATGTCTATAACACGGGATTAAACTCCCACAATATCAAAATAAGTTTACTTTCTCTCAAAATCACCAAGAACAACCTTTAGGGTTTCAACATAAAAACCCCAATAGCTAGAGATTCAACCGTGAGAATTCTATAATTTTTACATATTCGGAATCCCCGTTAAGAAGGCTACAAGGGACACCCAAAAGTTCATGAATAGCATTACGTCATTCGGAAAGTCATTCAAAGCTTCAAGTTTAAGGTATGTGGGGTTTTCAACAAGAACATCCTTTCGTTCTTGTGCCCAAAAATTTGTGTTATTTTACGAAGATACATGATTTTACTTGTTTAATTGTGAATTTGAGATGGAAACTATTATCCTTTATTCTTGTTCAAGAAACTATGATATTTTTGTGATGTCTTAAAGATAAATTCCTTGAGTTTTGCTATTACTATCATGTTTAAAGTTGAATTTCCAGATTTTCATGAGTTATACTTGTTTGCTATACAAGGTATGAATCTTGAAATGTTTTTCTCAAGTGTTGATATATGGGATTTAAACCTTCTTTGAGATTATGATCTTTGGTAAAGTAATGTGTTATGCACACCTTGATATTTGAATGATTTGACCTTTTGGTCTTGAAAGAGTTATTTTTGAACTCGAATGAGAAAAGAAATCCACATGTTGATTTATTATGAAAAAGGGGTAGCATGATGACACTCGATATGAATTGTTGAATTGGGTAGTTGTGGATTTTCTTTTGAAATGATCTGAGCTAAGTCCGGGAGTAGTCTTTAGTACTGAGTGGGAGGTATAGCTGTGATTAGTACTTCCCTAGAACTACGTGCCCCCGTAGGATGTGAGCCTAAGGCTGTTTGATATAGTGATCACTAGTGAACAAAAGATTAAGGTCCTACTCCGATGGCAAGGATAGGACGGCTCTCCCCAACGTGAGTTGGACGTTGGACTCCATGTAGCTCACATGGTTTATGTCGGTTGTAAGAGACTCCCAATGTGTGTGTATGTATTCTCCTATCTAATATGAAAAGTCTTATTCTTCTATCTGAGATGAAAACATATTTGTTTGAAAGACTGAGTTTGAGAAAGTCATTGTTTTCGAAAGATTTAATGAACATATATTCCAAAAAGAATTGTTAAGAGATTTGATTGCTTTGATGATTTGAAATCGAGATGGAAGTGAATTGAGATTTATTATGATGACTCACATGTTTCACCCGATATATTTTACTCTCTTATGATTATGATGACTTTAATTCGAGCTAAGTGAGTCATTTATATCAGCATGCATAATTTTATAAACTGTGATGATATTAAGATATTATTTTATATATGCATTGCACCCCCATATGCTCGGTACGTTTCCATGGTACTGACCCACATATTCGTACGATCGGTGTGTGCGACACCATTGTGGAAAAGATGCAATGGGTCTAGGCATATAAGGTACTAACTAAATGGTTGGAGCCCGTGTATAAAAAAGAATACGTACAAAGACAGAGACGAACACGATAACAAATTTTCATTTCAAGACAATTCACTTTACATGTAGTGGCAATAATTTTTATGTCTGGCCAAGTTGAATTTTTATAATGCAATAGATTTTATATCTGGCGTAATAGATATAGTACCTGTTGTGAAAGATTGATTATCTGTTGGAATAGGTTGGTCATTTGTTGCATTATGCAGATGTTCCCAGTCTGTCTGTCGCAACAGATATACGATCTGTTGCAACATATAATCTATCTGTTGCAACTGATCGGTAATCTGTTGGAGGAAATAAAAAAAGTAAGAAAACCTGTTATATAATTTCTAGCAGATGACCTACGTGTTGCATCTCATGTTGCAACATATGTCTAAATCTGTCCGATAAGATATGTCGTCTGTTGCAGTAGATGTATTATTTGTTGCGATATTTGAATATAGTACTCCATTTCAATTAACATATTCAAAACTAAGGATTAAATTATATTGATAAACAGCATAAAATAAATCGAAGCCTTCAAAAATTACACGAAATAACTCAACAAATAAATAAAATATAAAAAAAATCATTATGGGTACAAACGATCTGCTCTATAGATAAATCAACAAGTTAAACTAAGGAGGATAGGTTATTACATTGACGGACTCAATCTATAAAGATCTAATCAATATGGACAAGTTGTTCTTCATTTGGTGCTACAAAATTTGGCTTTGGTCATCGTGGATCTTCAACATCGGTTGCGTACGGCTTCTGAGCTTTCGCTTCTTCATATTTCCATAAAAGAGCAGCATATATTTTGTGGAATAATCCGACATCAAGTCCATCATTTGGTTCTTGTAATCCATCGCTCAAATACTCGGCGTAGGCGGCAACAAAAGGACCGCAATCCCTGCGTTATAAAAAACAGATAATCCATATCTTGCAGTTCATGCAAGCGTTGTGAAATTTGTGATATGAAACTAAATCATGACGCTTAAACTTACAGGCTACCAATGGTTTGTTGAGAAATTCCTTCAACATATTGTACATCAAATGGATTTGCCATTTTATCCCGGTATGCTTCAATCGTCAACCAATCAGTACGAACCTTTTGGTCCAAAAAGCCACTCATATCAAGGTAAGTAGGCAATATTTTGGCCAGCTTTTGTATCTCAAACAACGGCCTGGAACGTCTCCTTCGCGACATCGAGTCATAAACTCGGATGCGCCTCTCTTTTAGAACGACGACAACCAACACCCAATGAAATTCATCACCATAATTGATTGGGATATACACTTCGTTGACCAAATGCCAAGGTAAGCCAGCCGGAATGCTAAAACCTTTGACGATGTTGATTAAACATTCCTCATTTCGGGAAACTTTCGGTTGTTGTTGACAATACCTATCATAGGCATTATTGATGTAAACTTTGTACAAAATAATTGCCTGTCGTGTATCTGTATTGTTCTTGTGTTTGCAACTTGACCTTTTTTTGGAGGTAGTAAAAAATGACATCGATATGCTACACATATTATCAAATATTTTGGATACGTGATGAAAAATCAAAATGCAGATGCAATTAAATAAAGTATTAATTAATAGTAATATGTATGGCATTTAAACCTCATCATTCCAACAAGTTTGGGCTGTGACATCAAATAGAACCAATTCTTTATTCCGGAATGTGCAACAACAAAGTCGAATATATCAAAACCAAGACTCGATTCGTTCACTTTGTAGCGCTCGTCATTTTGTTTTCTACATGATGATTTATATGTGTTAATGTCAGGTTCTTACAACAAGAATTGTATAAATCAATATCTATAAAATTGATTTATGTACCTACCGGCATGATGCTTTAACAGCCCATCGACAATCCATTCTAAATAGTCATTGATCAACTGTGTTAGTTTTTTTGGAGCTTCGTCTGAGATGTTGAACCCTTCAAACGAGTAATTCTTTCGTTTTCCTAAACTGATAGGCTCTACTTTTTCTTCTTCTTTGGAAGCAGTTGATGGATTATCAACTGCGATATTATGCTCTTCAGCAGTAGCTTCTACTGTGACATCTACCTAGAAAGCCAGAATTGTTAATGCTAAGTAGAGATATACAACAAATTGTCCATCTGTTGCAACAGATGAGTCTTATGTTGCATCAGATGGATTATCTATTGGGACAAATTTGAACAGGTAAATCAGAGCAGTATGATAATTTTGAACAAATGACCCATCTATTGCAACATAAGACTCATCTGTTGAAACAAAGAACGAATCTAATGCAACAGGTTAGACAACCGTTGCAACAGATGTATATATCTGTTTGATAATTTTCAGCAGATGTATCATCTGTTGAAACAGATATGTGCTTGTTTGTTTTTTGGAACAGATGATGTACATTCACCTTCTTCAGCTCATGCTGCTCTCTTGTGGCCCTTGCACACTAAACATCGGTGCAAGACAAAGACAGAGGCGTTGCAATCTTGTTTTTTTTATGCTTGATGATGCCTTGGAAGTGTCTTTCCTTCTCCTCTTAGCCGCCTTGATCTCTAGTGGAGTGTGTAGATATGAAATCCTCTTTGATGGAATGACACCCCTCTTAGATGTCATTTCCTTTACAGAAGCAATTAGTGCATTAATAACATTAATCACTCCATCGTGTTTCGCCTTGCAGTCTTGACATTTGCATGCAGAACATTTGCTACATGTGGAAAAATCTGGAGAAAAATCTGTACAACCATTATGATCATAATCATAATGGTTTCTTGTTTCAAAAACTGTAAGAGGAGCATCATTAGCCCTACCCTCCAAAATTATTTTTCTTATGATGGTTGTTGCTCCAAATAATTTTATTTTTATTCCATCAACGACCTTAGGGTCCGATAAAGTTTGCACAGACCGTAAAGTAAGAAAAAATGACATCTTCAACTCTCGGTTGGTCGGAACAAGACACGGATGGACAATCTAAAATAAATCGGTACATATATTAAGAATGACGATGAAATCATTTAATCATTAATTAAAACAAAAACTTGAATAGAATTGGACTTACTGCTTCCTTAGGGAGATTGAAAAGATTAAGAAATTTTATATTTTTATCGGTTTTGGCCGATAACCATCTCAAAATTCTTGGACAGGAAACTTCTTTCTGGTAGTTCACTTGTTGTCTCAAATAAGGAATGACTTCAAATGCCCAAGCCTATAACATAATGCCAATAAATCAAAAGCATTATTGAATAAAAAAATGATGAATCATATCATGATAAAAAAAATATTTACCATGAAGGCCCATGGAAAGCCATATAAGTTGACTGTTTTTGGCGTTAACGGAGACAACAAATATTCGACAGTCATTTTGAAGCTTTCATAACCCCAAGGATAGATGTTAAATGCCTCAAGATCCTTGGAGAGATTTATTAAATCGAGGCTTATGTTGTTGTTAACGTCTCTCGCCTAAAGAACATTATGTACAAACCAAACCAAGCACAATGATTGTTTGTGCTTCTTTGAAAGTCCTTTAACTTTTAACGCTTCTATCAGATTTTTGTTTTTGAAGCTTGGACTAACAATGGACACTAGGTCATCATGATCACTCGACTTGCCTTTGCCTTTGCCTTTTCTAGGTGTGCGGGGTGTTTTTTTGGGTCAGAGTAGGTATAACTTGAGAAGGAAAAGGAGGATAACATTTTAGTCCGATAACTATGGCAAACTCCTTCCAACCAAAATAAACAGGCATGCCACAGTAATTTATCCACACCTCATTCATCTTATTCTTTTTTTCATAAGTAAACCTGCGCTTGAGAAGATCATATACCATTTTCATCTGGAAACGAGCATTGTTGTCCTCCGGCAAATCAAGATATTTTCCAAAGCAACTTTTCGTGAAATAAGAATCCAATTTTTGTTCTCGAAGTATTTTCCTGAAGGTGCCGAAAGATTTTCCCATGACTGACTTAACCATGAGATCACCCGTTAAATTTGTGGTACCATCGTACTACATTCTCACAGGATAACGATCAATGCTGAAGGTTTTGACCAACTCTTTGGGGAAGGGCTATTAGCATTTGGATCATCTATTTTGAAAGATTTCTCCTTCCCATGTTCATTATCTTATGCTCCTGATTGAGATAGCGCTTGTAAAGAAAGCTCATAGAGTAGTGGATGTAGCCGAGCTGCTGCACTTGTTCCTTTACTTGGACTTGATTCAATTTTTTTTTCTTTTGGGAGTCATATTATCTTAAATTAACAGGAACATAACATAGATTATAATTGATTAATGCATAACAGTAATATAACAGTTCCAACAGGCCACTAATTTGTTGCACCAGGTATGTTATCTGTTGCAACATATAACCGACCTGTTGCAACGGATGAGTAATTCGTGAAAACCATAAAAATAAATCACTAATCTGTTGCACCAGGTATTTTATCTGATGCAACATATAACTGACCCGTTGCAACGAATAAGTAATCCGTTGAAACCATAAAAATAGATCACTAATCTGTTGCACTAGGTATGTTATCTGTTGTAACATATAACCGACCTGTTGCAATGAATGAGTAAACCGTTGGAAAGAATAAAAAACATATCACTAATCTGTTGCACCAGGTAGTTTATCTGTTGCAACATATAACCAACCTGTTGCAACGGATGAGTAATCCGTCGGAAACCATAAAAATAGATCATTAATCTGTTGCACTAGGTATGTTATCTGTTGCAACATATAACCGACCTCTTGCAACGGATGAGTAAACCGTTGGAAAGAATAAAAATAGATCACTAATCTGTTGCAAAATAAAAAAGAAATGCCAGAAATTAGGATTTTATTCAGTCCACATTTCAATACTAGAAGAGTGGTTGGCTCAAGTTCCTCTGTTTCTTCATATTTTTTACCTGTGAAAAAGGAAATAGGACGACGAAGAACTCGAAGTTGTTGTCGTCGGAGAAGTCTTCACATCAGATATTTCATCTGTTGGAACACCATTTTACCAAGACAAACGACAAATCAACCCAGCAACACCAACACATCACACACACACATACTAAGAACGTCAACTGTGACAAAAAATCACCAACAAATTTGAATCAACAGTATGACAACAAGAAGACGAAATGCCAAAAATTAGGATTTTATTCAGTCCACATTTCAATACTAGAAGAGTAGTTGACTCAAGTTCCTCTGTTTCTTCATAATTTTTTACTTGTGAAAAAAGAAATGAGACGACGAAGAACTCGAAGTTGTTGTTGCCGGAGAAGTCTTCACGTCGATTAACGATTGAAAGTCAAAAAGAAAGTTGCCCGACTATTTGTCGTCGGAGGTTGAAGGGAGAAATTTTGCAGAACTGTTGGTTGGGAGAGAGTTGAGAGAAGCTGTCGAGAAGGGGAGTGTGGTTGATTTGGATTGAAGAGGGGTGTGGGTTGGGTTGATTTGTATTTTTGAAAAGATTAGAAAGTTTTGAAAATATTAATCAATTAACTTAATCAAGTTTCCTAATGATGTTTGACCCTTTAAGTTGGTCAATGTCAGCAATCCCCCATTCAAGACTTAAAAGATACTTTTCCTTCAATTTTCTCAACTAACTATTAGTTTCTACAACATAAATCCTTTATATATCTAGAGGAAATGTGGTGTTATTTGATAGGTACGAATTTATTTATTTTTTAAAGTGTAGTCTTAATTAAATATAACTCTTATATTAGAAATCTTCTCATTAATCATAAAATAGAAAATTTAGAATTAAATTATTTTTTAAAAAATATAATATTACTCTTTTTAGGAAAGGCTAAAGAAAAGACGGAAAAGAGAGAGTAGGTAGTTGAAAGGGCAATTAGTACTCCCTCCGTTTCATAATAGTTGACCCCTATAGAGTTGACACACTCATTAAGAAAAATATTTATTAGGGGTCTATTTTACCAAATTAATCTTATTAATTATACTTTGAAAATATAAATTAGAATATATACAACTTGTTTAGTAATTTAATGTTGAGGGTATTATTGGAAGAACAGATTAAAATCCTCTTGATATCATCAAAGGAACAACTAAATTAAAACAAATATTTTTAGAAAGAAAGTCAACTAAAATAAAACGGAGGATCATAATAGTCGTACATGGCTGGCGAAGAAATGGTAGGACATAAATGCACGAATTGTTTTCTTTGTATCTTAGTACAGAAACTAGTGAATTTTATTCGCGCGATCATTAAAGACATAAAATATTAATAATTTTATTAATATAATATAAATAGAAGAAGCATTTAGAATCTCTCTCTTTTTATATATAATATGTATATTCAGACGTAAAACTGATTTTATAGAGAAAAATGTTTGTTTATAAGTTATCAAATGATGTCACGCATATGACTATTAATTATTTAAAGGTTTTGGTGATAAAAATTTGTGGAAGTAATGAAAATAAAGTTCACTAATTTTTATATTAAAGAATATTAATAAATGATTAATTGTCATATTTATTATTCTACAATAAAATTTAGAGGAGTAAGAGAAAATTATCAAAAAATAGAAAAATTAATAGCCAAAGATCATTAAAAAAAGGAAAACTCAAAAGACTCAAGGCATTATTATGTAGATTCCAGTGTTACTTAAAGCTTATAAGGAATGTTTTGTAAATGAAAATTCTAGAAGAAACATTACATTTATACATTTTCAGGAAGTAAAGAACCCCAAAAAGTAATTATGTTCAATAAAGTTCTAAATTACTATTTTAAATCAAAAGAAATTATAAAGTGATAAAAATTAAAAATTCATAAAAAAAAATACTAAATAGAAATAGATCATAGAGATAACATATGAAAAAATAAAATAAAGCAACATATCACTCTTACATCAAGTAAAAGGACAAATAAAAAAGAGAGAAAAAAATAAATATACTAAACAAAGTTAAAAGTTACTACTTTGGACCAAAAGAGATTACAATGAGAAAACATAAATTCATATAACATACAAAATAAAGAAAAATATAAAGAGAAAAATATAAAAAAGACGCAACATCATTTTTACGGCCTTAGTCATAAAAAATAGAAGAAAAAAATACGAAATCAATGTACAATCTTTCAAGCTCTTGTCGATATCTACTCTTACAAGCAAATGACTATTAATACCCTTCATATTATTCTTCTAGTTCAACTAAAGCATGCCTATAATATGCACCAAAAACATAACAAATTAAATAAGTGTGCTCTATCTTGATAGTAATTTCTCCGTTTCGGAATAAGTGATAGATAGTAATTCCTCCGTTTTGGAATAAGTGAATTGCTGGAGTATTTATTGGTGTTTCAAAATAAGTGAATCATTGAATTATTTTCTAAATTTATCCTTATGATTTGACAACCAATTAATTTTTAAAAAAGGTATTACAAGGTCAGTTTTTTCTTCTTTTTTTGGGTAAAAATAGAAAATTGTGTTAAATTTATATCTTTAATATTTTTTTAAAAAAAATTATGTGTCAAAATTTAACAATTCATTTATTATGAAACGGAGATAGTAATAAATTATAGATCTTTCTAGGTATCTGCAATTGAAAAGTCCATTGGAAATGGGAAAAAAGTAGCAGAATTACAAATCACCACCTTGATTGAGATGTTAATGAGACAAGCTGTCAAGTTGGATAACATCTCTGTAAAAGGCGATGCATGTGCCCAGAAGAATTTGCAGGTACCTATTCTCATATTTTCAAAAAATCTTGAATCAATTTTATTTTCTTTCATAAGCGCATTGTTTGAAAATTTAATGCACCAATAATACTTTTTCTTTCCATCTTTACTTGCCCACTATTGAATTAACACGATCTTAAGAAACAAAATAATAAGAAAAAATATAATAAATTTAATGCTTTAAAAAATTTGTTAGGTAGTTGACTATAGTTAATAACTAAGGGTAAAGTGGATACAAATGGATAAATTATCCATTGATTTTTCAAGCTGAATAATTATTACTAGACATTTATTTTTAATAATATAGATAAGTAAAGATGAACCGAGAAAAAGTATTTCATACAGAGTTTCTTTTTTTTTTTTTTTGGCTAAGAACGACTTCTTTCATAGATATTAAGATCAAACATAGAGGAGTTCAAAGTGTCATGAGCACTTTTAATTAGATAGAGATTACCAAACTTAGCTAAATTGTTACAATTTAAACAAAATGTTTTTAATGGGTGTTTGGTCATGAAAATCAAAATTTTTGAAGTTGGAGTTGTGTTTGTCCATGAATATAATTGGAGTTATTTTTAAATTTTTGTGAGGGAAGGAAGATGAAAAAAAGTAAAAACAACTTTTTTTTGTTTTTTAATTTTTCAAATACAATTTCAAGTTGTATTTAAAATTCTCATGACCAAACATAATTGTATTTGAGATAAAGTAAAAAAAAATTCCAAAAAAAATTCATGGTCAAACGGGCCCAATGTTACCCTAATTTTTCCTTACATCCATGTCTTCTGTGATTTCCCCCCCCCCCCCCCCCCCCCTGATTATAGAGCTTTTGGCAAGTAAAGACTTTTGTCCTTGCAGGGTGAAAGAGTGCAAAAATGTGTGGAAGCCCTTGATTTGCTCAAAGTTGACAATGCTAAAATAAAACCAGTTATAGTCACCACCAAGTGGGAAACTTTTGATCCACCTCCTGCCACCACAAGTTGGGAATTATTTGATTGATTTCTTCTGTCATTTTTTCTTTTACTTCTCCAATTTTCTTCTATGTATTTGTATTTTACTTCAGAGATTTAACCGTTGTGGTACTCCTACTTGTAGCTTCTTTTCTACTGATTGACCAACAAAAGATTGTGCAGCATTTGTAAATGGCAAATGTCCGAATTCAACCCCTCACCCTGTCAAAATCTAGATCCTAGGTGAGAAATTTACCCCGAGAATAAGATGCAAATAACCTCTCATAAAAATACAAGTTAAGATTGCGTATAATAGAACTTTGTGATTCAATTTTTTTTTCAGATTTAAACAAAGAGAAAACTCTATTGTACCGGACTATAATTTTTTTAATAGGATAGAAGGAAACTAGAGTTTCAAGTAAGATGACACGAGGCTACAAACAATTTTTGATAGAGATTCTTCACAAATTTGAGAAATGGACTTTTTTTTTTTTGCCGAAAATCGCAACTTGTCTTAAACCCAAAACACGCAAGTATCAAATTACTATTTGCCCTTCCTTAATGCCTTTGAGTGATCCCTATCTAGTCAAATATGAAATATACATAAGCTAGACACTCATACTGCTATATTTTTATTTGGGGAACTTTGAGCCCATAAGGGGTGTTGGATATTTAGTTTGGGCGGGTCGCCCATGCTAACTGATCTGATCCGTTTAGAAGAGGTAGACTTAAAAGAGGTTACTAGAAAACTACCGTAAGTTATCAGTTTTTATGGGGAGTTATAACTCCCTCCTACGTAACTGTCACGTTCTATTAAAAAGGAGAATGATGTCTTCTCTTCAAGGCAAGTTTCGCTGATCAAATAACCACTTCACCTTTCTTCTCAAAATATAGAAACATACAAGACTTTTGGTTTGTGGAATTAGTATTTTGTTTCCTAGTAATTCAAAGTAGACTTAGGGCAGATTCATACGACAGCAAGTTCAACAAATCTCCCACTGTTTTACGGTGCACGATTGGTTGTTCTTGCTCTGTATTGACTAAAGGTTGGCTTGGCCAAACCTCATGATAAACGTCAATTAATATCTTGCCCAAAAATTATGGAAAAAGACTGCTAAAATAGTTAAAGCTTTTCAATCAGTGATTTCAATATAATTTTTTAGTTCAACGCATTTTAATTCAAAAAAGGAATAAAATTAGCAACTGAAACACTGTGACATCTTAAAAAGACTTGAACTATCTGAGTTTCATTTATTTATTTAAATGTACTGGGACTTAAATAAAAATTATTAAAAAATACATTAAAAAATTAATTTCTAATTTTGATTAAATGTTTAGTTAGTAGACGATGATTGAAAACTTATGCGTTCATTCAATTTTACATCATAGATTAAATCTTTATGTGAATTGATTTGTTCAATGCGTAAGTCGCATGTGTAATTGATAAATTTACTTCCGTGATTATCTCTCATTTACAAAAATGAAATCAAAAAATATTATTACAGACTTGAACAAAGGTGAGAAACTAAATGGTGATAATTACGATAGCTGGAGTCATAAACTATGATATGTACTGGAAGAGAAATATTCCCTTAAAGGTATAATCATGTTATAAGTCAACTAGGTGAGGGTAACATTGCACAACATAGAAGAGATCTTGAAGCTTATAAAGCTTGAAAGAAGACTGATTTTTCTGCGCGTAGAGTAATTATTAATTTCATTGTTGATGGCCTCATTCGTGAATATGAGGAATATCATACTGCTTATGCCAGACATACATACTTGCGAGGAACATATGGGGGTACATTTGTGACTCGTCTTAGGCAGCTGACTATTAAGTTTGACACTACAAGAAGCGTCATGATCAAAATATCCACTACTAAAGAAAAGGAGAAAACCGACCACAAAAATCAACCACATGTGGTCAGTTTTCTCCTAAAATCGACCACAAAATCGATCAAAATGTGTGATCGGTAAAGTTGTGGTAGTTTTTTAAAAACCGACCACAAGTGGTCGATTTTTTTTAAAATATATATATTTTTAAAATTTATTATTATTTTATTAAAATTGGAAAAAATAATTTTAGGGAAAAAAACCTACCACTAGTGGTCGGTTTTTTATTAAATTAATTAATTAATTTATTAAAAATCCGATCACAAGTGGTCGGTTTTCAAATTAATTAATTAATTAATTTATTATAAAACCGACCACTCGTGGTAGGTTTTCTGCAAAAAAAAATTCAAAAAAACGACACTTGTGGTCGGTTTTTCTGGGATTTTTTTATTTTAAAAAAATCAAAATCAAATACAGCATGCAACAACAACAATGCAATACAACAGTATCAAATCAAATACAGTAGCAATAACAACCAAAAACCAAATGTAAATACTTTCAAAAGTGTACAAGACATACAAAATGTCCAACAAAAGTGAGTATGAAAATACTACAACAATAGTTTCATACAACAAAATGTCTAAATTCAAGTACAACGCATTCAAAGATCAAAAAACTAAAAGTCATCATCATCGAATTCGTCCTCGTCTTCCATATCATCCGTGCTGAAATCATCCAGGGGGCCTAGACCCTTGTAGCCCGAACTGCATCACCAGGACACGGAAGAATAACCCCCGCAGTCCTAATGAAAAAGCTCAACTGCTGCTACAGCTTCTTGAATTGTGATGTTGTTTCCTTCTCCGTCTTCTTCTGCCTCTCTCTCTGTTCAGCAAGCTTTTAAATGAGTTGAGAAACTGTATTTTGTAGTCTTTCAGTCGTTTCTCTATCAACTGAAGAGCTAGAGTAAGAAGGGCCGGACAAACACTTAACATTATCGCTAAAAAACTTTTTGTGGTATCCGACCAAATGGCCTCTATTTGTAGGACCCACAAATTTTGCCCATAACTCCTCCTCTACATGTTGGGGTATTGGGTCACCCTGACTTTCAGGAGGCTGACTACTACGATACGCACCAACAAGATGCATATATTCATCCTATATTCAAAGTAAAGTTAATACTAAAAGTCAAAAAATATTAAAGTAGTTATAATTGAATAATATCAACTTTAAGAAAAAAATTCATAAATTCAGAATTTGTTTCTTACATGAATAGCTTTTGCACGAGCTTCAACCCAGACATCTTCATCAGTCGGTTTTTTTTTTTTCATCATATGAGTCTCCTCGTATAGCTTATAATGTGGTATTTCCCTACCTTTTACTTTTTCCTGCATATGAAAAAATTATCAATGTTCAAATAATAAAAAAATTTAAATAGAAACAAACAATTAAAACTGTAAAAGTTACATACCATTTTTTCCATCACAACAAGAGTACTTTTGGCACCCGCAGTATGTAGGGAGCCACCCTTGGATGATGCCCGAGCTTTCTTTTCTTTTTCACTCAACAATTGGTATTCTGCGCTACTCCAGTGGCGAAGATACAGTTGCCATGCAGGTTCAGAAATCCACTTAGTTTTTACCAATTTCTTTCGAGCATAATCCAAGAGATCGTTAAATCTGTCTCTATATCTTATGAAAAAGTTCTTCTTTATAAGAAATGTATTTGCATCTTCTTACCAGTAAAATTTCTACAACAAAAATATAATATTAAATCTTTTGTTCTAACAAAGTGTTAATAAGTTTTGATAAGTTAAATCCTTACCTTAAATTCTTCAAACATTATATCCCTGTCAAGTTCTGGAACCTTTTACCAGTTGTACCAGTAGTCGTTGAAGTGTCGAGTAATGCATATTCGCGCCTTTTGTCGAACTCCACTATCCAACCTAAACTTATAACACAAGATCAAACAGTAATTTCATAAAGCATAATAATATAGTAATGAAAAAATGAGTAACGTTATTATATTTAGAAATCTTACCCTCTCGCAACTGGAACAAGATAAATTCTCCTAGAATCATCTCTGTCTCCTGGATGCCTAGTAAGTGATGGTGGATGCACTGGCGTGGGCGGATCTAAAGCATTAGCTGGAGTGCCTCCAAGATGAAGATCCGATAACCCAATAGATCCAGCAGAATCACTATGCGAAGATGTGTGACTGTTGCAGGAGGGTATCGATGATGGTAGATGTCTGGAGGGGCCAGCGGCCATCCGATAGTACTGTGCTGGCAGTGGCACGGTCATAAGAGCAGAATGAGTCGGTGTAGACCCATGTAGTGGCCCCACATGCGTAGGAGTAGGTATCGAATTCTCGGACGACCTAGAATATAAGGGTCATGTTGTCGCGTCAGCAAATCGAACCTCAGATATATGAATACCTGTGGGTCGTCTATAAGCCAGAGGTTGTCTATTCTTTTTTGGTTTCGTAGTATCAACTTTTCCCTTATCCTTGTCACCTCTGCCTGACATCTAAATTAAGTTAAGTTAACAAGTAATTAGTTCCTACAAAATGAATATATAAGAAAACATTTCAAGTAACTAATTTTAAGTTACTAATTCACATTTCAAATTGCTCTAATACAACACGAGATATAAATAAGAATATTTTTATTACTATATAAATCATGAAAAAGTGGAAACAACTAACTTAAACAGTATATTACATATCAATCTTAAACAAGAAACATAAAGGTAAATATATAGTACAAAGCATAAAGACATCAACACATAATAAATACAACCTACTCAACTAATCTTTCTCTTCTGAAGACTCTCCACTAAACCATTCACCCTCTTTGGAGGTTTCCTCATCTCCTACCCACTCAGCCTCTTCTTCCACAATATTAACTTCTTCAAATATATTTTCTGGGTGATTCAAACCATCCACTAATTCAACGTCCACTAGCTGGTGATCAATCTGCATTTCATTTTGATATGCAGTCTCCAGCACATTCTCAACTTTCACCCGGCCTATAGGCTTTGTTTTGATTACAGACCACCAATCCGACTTGTCATTGCGCAACGGATAAGGAGCATAATACACTTGTTTAGCATTTTGCGCTAGAACAAATGGATCGTAAATAGAATACGAGTTATTGTGTTTCACTTCAATGATGGTATGATCCCTATGTACTCTTGTGTCTCTTGTGCTTGGATCAAACCACTTACATCGAAAGAGAATAATTTTTTTATTGGGAAACCAGCATACTCCAGTTCTAAAATCTCGTGTATGATGTCAAAGTAATCAACATCATCATCACCCTTAACCCAAACACCACTATTTTTTATTTTTATTATTCTGGAGTGTTGTTCGGTGGAAAATTTAAACCCATTTACTTTGTATTGGGATATTGCATTAGCTTCAATTGGACCCAAAGAAATATCTCACAAGAGCTGATAGTATGCAGCTGCATTTGGTGAATGGTGTACCTAAAAATATTATACATATATATATTTTAGTTGAGGAATGTGTAAATGTTTAAACTTTGTAGAAATATTAATACACTTACGAACCTCATTTTTAAACCACATTGAAAAAGATGCATACACTTGATTTTTGTGGAATTAAGTCTTAAATAAACTGAACATCCAACATGGAAAACACAATTAGTTTCTTTAAGGGAATGAGTAAACAAATAAGATATGTTAAAATTTTAATCTCCTTACTTTAGAAAGGGCTCAATTTTTGGGCAATTCAGCATGACATACAAAGTTGATGACGTGCACTCCGTGGGAGTGAGCCGGCGAGGTACGGTCTTTTTAGCCTTACAATCAGATTGATTGAAAATTGATATCGGTTGCAAATGAGGCTCATTCACATCGTCCTGATGACGATTCGGTCGGTTTCTTGAACAAGCAACTTCATCACGAAAGTAGTATGAAAAAAATTAAGAAGTTTCTCTCGCAAGATATGCCTCGACTATAGAGCCTTCCACCCTATGTTTGTTTTTGGGACCCCTTTTCAATTTTCCAATTGCCCTGTACAATGTTGCAAATTCTTACCGTTCGAATAGATACATCCACCTAGTTTAAACTGGACCACCTAGCCGACCTTCGTGCACAAGGTGAATGGAAAGATGTTCCATCACATCGAAGAACGATGGCGGAAAAATCTTCTCCAGCTTGTTGGTGATAACAACAATATTACTTTCCATTTGCGCCAGATTTTCTTCTTTTAATGTGGTGGCACATAAGTCTTTGAAGAATAAACTGATCTCTGGTATTGGTTTCCGTATGTTTTCAGGTAAACTAATAAAACCAATTGGAAGTAATTGTTCCATGAAAACATGGCAATCATGTCTTTTCATTCCATGCAAGATTCCTTGTGTCATATCAACCCTCTTTCCCAAATTTGAGGCATATCCATCGGGCATCTTCAAACTTTGAACCCACTCATATATTTGACGCTTTTGGTCTAACTTGAATGTAAAACTAGACTTGGGCTTAAGAACATTACCGTTGGCTCCCTGCTGTAAGTGTAATTCTCTGTGGTTAAAATATTCTGGTAAGTCAAGTCTGGCCTTAGAATTATCCTTTATTTTGCCGGTGACATCCATAACTGTGTTGAACAAGTTTTCAAAATAGTTCTTCTCAGTATGCATGACATCAACATTATTTGGTAGTAAATTATCTGGACAATATTCTAACTCCCAAAATATACTTTGCTTAGTCCAGTTATGCGAAACTCCATATCCATCAAGCTTGTACAATCATTCCTCGCTGGCTTTAGCCAAATCCTAGACTATTTCCCAGATGTCATGACCAGACAGCCTTGGAGGTGGACCATCATATTCTCTTCTATTCCTTCTGAATGCATTTTTTAGTCTCCTAAATTCATGATCAGGTGGTAAAAAACTACGATGACAATCAAATCATGAATTTTCTGCCATGTCTCAATGTGAAAGATTTTATTTTTTCTATGCGGTATGGACAAGCCAGCTTTCCAGCAGTCATTCACCCAGACAACATTCCATAAGCAGGAAAATCATTAACAATCCACATTAGATATGCACGCAGATTGAAATTCTATTTAAGAGAGATATCTCAAGTTTCAACTCCTTCATGCCATAAAATTTAAAGTTCATCAATCAAAGGTTGCAAGTAGACATCTATTCTACTTTTTGGATTACGTGGGCCAGGAATAACACAATTCAAAAATATATAAGGACTAGTCATCAACAGTTCAGAGAAAGATTATAAGGAGTGATAAATACAGGCCAAATGAATATGGCGCACCACCAACTGAAAAAAGGAGAGAACCGATCCACACATAATCCCAATCAAATATTTCGTGGCTCAGCTGCAAAATCTGGATAAGTTGCATCAAAATGCTTCCAAGCCTCTCCATCAGATGGATGACACATAACACCAGTAGGCCTTCTATTTTCACTGTGTCATCTCATATGAGGAGCTGAGCTGTTTGAAGCATACAACCTCTTCAACCTAGGTATAAGCGGTAAATAATACATCTCCTTAATAGCAATTTTATTTCCAGTAGAACCACGCTTATATCGAGAGTGCTGACAAAACTTACAGAACTCTAGCTTAGCATCTTCCTTAAAGTATAACATGCAGCCATTTTCACAATAATCAATTCTAATCGAGGAGAGACCTAACTTTGACACCAATTTTTTTGCCTTATAAAAAGAATCATGAGCCTCCAAGCCGGGGTCAAATAACTCTTTAATAAGGTCTATCATTGAGTCCATTCCTCCTTCAGCAATATTTCAGTCAGATTTAATACTTAATAATCTAAAAACAACAGACATATGAGAGTGCGAACACCCGTCAAATAAAGGATGACTAGCAGCATGCAATTCTTTGTAGAAATTGCCCGCTTCGCTATTAGGAACATCTTCAACATTTTCCCTAAACTCAACCCCGTGTTGCATCCCAAAAGCATCGTGCACCATTTCTGTCATCCTAGTATCTTTATATTCATTATGCCCTGCAGACCTACTATTTTCTCCAACAACAAAGTTATTTTGTGCAACATCCCCAAGAATGCCACGCAATCTTAAAAAGTCCTCGTGAAACCCCTTTTTATAAAGATGTTCCTTTACATCTTCTTCGCTTACAAGATTTATCCCATCACTTCTAACACAAGGACAATGAATAACTCGATAACGTGTCCACATATCAAGTGTCTTTGCATGTTCAACAAATCTTTTGACACCTTCAACAAATTCCTCCCTAATACCCATTCTATTAACATTATTCCGTTGATATATCCAGCTATAATCAGGTTCCATCTACGCAATCAATCAGATTCAACTAATTATATCAAGTCACAAAAATTTAATCGTTTTCAAGCAACTAAGTCACCTACCAAACTACATTCAAAACAAAAAAAAATCCTTTAAAGTTCCTACACTTAACTATTTTCAATCAACTAAGTCACCTACCAAACCACATTCAAAATAAAAAAAATCCCCTTTAAAGTTCCTACACTTAACCATTTTCAAGCAACTAAGTCACCAACCAAACCATATTCAAACAAAAAAATTCCCTTCAAAGTTTCTACACAACCATTTTGAAGCAACTAAGTCACCTACCAAACCACATTCAAAACAAAATAATTCCCTTTAAAGTTCCTACACTTAACCATTTTCAAACAACTAAGTCACCTACCAAACCACATTTAAAACAAAAAAATTCTCTTTAAAGTTCCTACACTTAATCATTTTCAAGCAACTAAGTCACCAACCAAACCACATTCAAAACAAAAAATTTCCTTTAAAGTTTCTAGACTTAACCATTTTCAAGCAACTAAGTCACCCACCAAACCACATTCAAAACAAAAAAATTTCCTTTAAAGTTCCTACACTTAATCATTTTCAAATAACTAAGTCACCAGCCAAACCACATTAAAAACAAAAAAAATCTCTTTAAAGTTCCTACACTTAACCATTTTCAAGTAATTAAGTCACCTACCAAACCACATTCAAAACAAAAAAATTCCCTTTAAAGTTCCTACACTTAACCATTTTCAAGCAACTAAGTCACTAACTAAACCACATTCAAAACAAAAAATCTCCTTTAAAGTTCCTAGACTTAACCATTTTCAAGCAACTAAGTCACCAACCAAACCACATTCAAAACAAAAAAATTCCCTTTAAAGTTCCTACACTTAACCATTTTCAAGTAACTAAGTCACCAACCAAACCACATTCAAAACAAAAAAAAATTCTTTAAAGTTCCTACACTTAACCATTTTCAAGCAACTAAGTCACCTACCGAACCACATCCAAAATAAAAAAAATTCCTTTAAAGTTCCTAGACTTAACCATTTTCAAGCAACTAACTCACCTACCAAACCACATTCAAAACAAAAAAATTCCCTTTAAAGTTCCTAGACTTAACCATTTTCAAGCAACTAAGTCACCTACCAAACGACATTCAAAACAAAAAAAAATCCTTTAAAGTTCCTACACTTAACCATTTTCAAGCAACTAAGTCATCAACCAAACCACATTCAAAACAAAAATCTCCTTTAAAGTTCCTATACTTAACCATTTTCAAGCAACTAAGTCACCAACTCAACCACATTCAAAATAAAAAATCCCTTTAAAGTCCCTACACTGAACCATTTTCAAATGACTATGTCACCAAAAAAGCAACAACAAGACCAACAAGATGTCAACAATAATGCTAGTGAATCGAACAAGGCCACACACGGCTTTACTAGACTTCAATATGAACAATAACAAGAAGATAACAACAATGCTAGTTAATCGAATAAGGCCACACACGGCTTCACTAGACTTCAATATGTACAATAACAAGACTTAATTATAAGAAAATAAAGACAAATTAACTTACCTATGCTTGGCGTAAATTAAAGTGAAAGAGATAAGCGGTCAACCAAAAAAATAGCAAAGCAATCCTTTTATCGAATTCAAAATCTGTCAAATAGTAAAATTATTACAAAGAATACTCTTTCGCTTAAATAATTACAATAATTTAGTAAAGGAATAGGAATAAGATTTTTCCCCAAACCTACTAAATAATTAATGAGTAAAATGGAGAAATAAGTGTCAAGACTAACCAATTAGGTAATTCAAAATCAAATTAATGTTGGAACAAACCTAGAATTAGCTAATTCAATCTCAAATTCTAAAAATTAGCTAAAACCTAGCTAAATAAAAGAAATATCCAAACCCTAGAACTCAAACCACAACCATTTGACGAAATTAACACTAAGATATTTGTATGTAGACGTTTAACATTTCTAGATATTAAAAAATGAGTTTGTGGATACAAGAATAAGCTAAATTTATTTAATGAAAGTTAATTGTTACCTTGCCCAAAATTGAAACTTAGGATGGAATAGTTCCTTGAAAATGGATTAAAGACAAATTGAAAGTTAGGATGGAGTACAAACTTCCTTGAAAGAGAAAGAACAATGGAGACTAGGAGTTTATTGTTAAAGTGTGAGATTTGGAGGTTTTGGGGGGTTGGTGACTATTTTGGACGGGAAATGAGTGAGGTTTTGGAGTGATTTTGTGTTTTATTATGTATTACGGGTCGGATCGGGTCGGGTTAAAGAATTATATTATTTTTTTCAATTATTATAAAAATCGACCACATGTGGTCGGTTTTTGTAATAATTAAAAAAATTATTTTTGAAATTGAAATTTAATAAATTACAATTAATAAATTATAAAAATAAGTTAATAAATTAAAATATTTTTTTAACAAATTAAAATTTTAATAAATTCGATAATATTTATAACAACATTCAATTAATTTAATACAATTCGTATACATATAAATACACAGTACATACACTGTGTATGGTACCGGGACAACATCCAATTAATTTAATACAATTCGTACATATATAAATCAGATAATAGTTATTTTATCATCACATTAACACGAGCAGTATATTTCCTCAATCGTATAATAATATTAATGATTTTTGCAAATTACGATAAATTTTTGGTTAATTAGCTTTTAAATACGATATATATATATATATACACCTCGTAATACTAGTCTTACGTTATTACAACTTCAACAACATACGCGTGTCTACATTGACCCAAAATAGTATATCTATTTCCTCAATAGTATGATATATATCAATGTATCATTCAAATTATACTGATATATACATTTAGTTATCTAGCTTTCGATTACTACATATGTCACTACACAGGATATACGTATATATACATATCTTCAATTGTCTATCAGCTTTCATATACGTACTATAAATATCACATACACGATTATACTACCCCATAATAATATATATACAATGTATTTTACAAATACTCAGATGAATTATAGATTACATTATCTTAAGTATGTCATTAGTATACCTTCACTGTATAATATGTATATACTATATATATATACACGCATATACACACTATCGACTATATCAAATTCTAAATACGTACTATATATAGCACATATGCACACAAGTATATTATCCAATAATATAACACAATGTGTTTCTTATACATACTCAGATGAGTGATCGATTAATTTTATATATATATATATATATATATAAGATATTTATATATATGAACTCTTGAATGTGTATATATATATCACATTCACAAGTATATATTACCTTATAATAGAACACGTTCATTATATTCTGATGAATTATTGGTTATATATTGCATTATTATGACCGAAATAGTAACATAATATCATTATCTCAATGGTATGATATATATGTGTATATATATATATACACACACACATATTCACTATACAAAGATTATGCATGTTTAACGTCATTTAACGTATATACAAGGAAAACATTTATTCCATATACTGAAACATAAGTAAAAGATAAATATTATGTTTAACGTAATTTTTTTATTTTATTTGATATATTTTTTAGTGTAATTTTTTTCACAAAATTTAAGAATGATTGATTTTTATTATTATTATACTGGTTATCGACTACGTGTGATCAGTGTAATTTTAAAAATTTATATATAAATTACATTACATATATAATTATTTTTAATGAAAATAATATATATATTTGATTACATATATATAATTATTGGTTACTAAAAAATATTTACTTTTTAATTTTTCTCTATGGCTTAGTGAACCAAGTCAGGACCAAACAATCTAGTTTCACCTGCCTCAAACCACCTAATAGGAGACCTACACCTCCTACCATAAAGAGCCTCAAAAAGAACCATTTGGTGCTAGAATGATAATTATTATTGTAAGCAAACTCAATAAAAGGTAAATGGTCAACCCAACTATCTTTAAAGTCAATCATGCAGGCCCTTAGTGTATCCTCCAAAGTCTGAATAGTCTGTTTCGCTTGTCCATCCATTTAAAGGAGGAAAGCGGTGCTAAGGTTCACCTGAGTACCAAAACCTTTTTGAAACGCACACCAGAAATAAGATGAAAATTGCATACCTCGGTCTAAAATAATGGACACCAGCACTCCATGCAACTTAACAATCTTTTGAATGAACAACTTAGTATAATCTTCTCCCAAGTAATTAATCCTCACAGGCAAGAAGTGAGTAGAATTAGTCATTTTATCCACAATGACCCAAATTGAATCATACTGGCTGTGAGATTGTGTAAGACCAGTAACAAAATCCATATTAATCATCTCTCACTTCCATATAGGCAACTCTATCTCTTGAGACATGCTACAAGGCCTCAAATGATCAACCTTGACTTGCTGACAAACCATACACTTAGCCATAAAGTTTGCCACATTCCTCTACATATTATTCCACCAGTAGATTTTTTTCAAGTCACGATACATCTTAGTCGAACCCTAATGAACTGTATATTTAGACTCATGAGCCTCAACCAAAATTCTTTCCCATAACTCATCAATATCAAGAACACACAACCTTTTTTGATACCTCAACATACTATCTACCCTAATCTCGAAAGCCATAACCTTTTACTGACCCACATCATCAATAATCTACATAAGTATGGGATCCAAAACCTGCTTCTCCTTTACCTCAGCACCAAGAAAATATTTTAACCAACTTTCTGAGCAATCTTTCATTCATCCTCAGAGTCCAAAAGATGAACCCCTAAGTTAGCCAACCTATGAATATCCTTCACAAATCCTATTTTCTCCTCATCAACATGAGACAAGCTCCCCATAGACAACCTGCTAAGAGCATCAACAATAACATTAGTTTTAACTCGATGGTAGTGAAGGCTCATGTCAAAATCCTTAAGCAGTTTGAGACACCGCCTCTACCTAAGATTTAATTCCTTCTACGTAAACACATACTGCAAGCTTTTATGGTCTGAATAGATATCCACATGTACTCCGTACAGATAATGGCGCTAGATTTTCAAAGAAAAGACCACAACCGCCAACTCTAGATCATGAGTTAGATAATTCCTCTCATGAAACTTAAGCTGCCTGGAAGCATAGGCTACAACATTACCATGTTAAATCAAAACACAATCCAATCCCACACGTGACACATCACAATACCCCACAAACCCATCAGTACCCTCGAGTAGGGTCAAAACTGGCGCATGAGTCAACTTATCCTTCAACTTCTCAAAACTACCCTCACAAGCATCGAACTATAAAAATTTAAGCTTCTTCTGAGTTAAGTTCATCAGTGGAGTAGAAAAAGATGAGAAACTCTCCACAAACCTCCTATAATACCCAGCCAAGCCCAACAAACTCCTAGTATCGATTGGAGTCGTGGGTCTAGGCCATTTATTAACTGCCTTAACTTTTAGTGGATCAACCTTGATCCCCTCACTAGAAACAATATGCCCAAGAAAAGTCACAACACTTAACTAAACTCGCACATAAAAAATTTGCATATGATTTCTGGTCCTCAAGAGTCTGCAACACAATTCAGGGGTGATTGACATGATCTTTCTCACTTTTGGAGTGCACCAAAATGTCATCAATGAAGACAATAACAACCAAATCTAGGAATTGTTTAAACACTCGGTTCATAAGATCCATGAAAGCAGTTGTAGCAATAGTCAACCCAAATAACATAATCAAAAACTCATAATGTCCATATTGGGTCCATAAAGCCATCTTGGGAATATCAATCTATCTAACTTTCAACTGATGGTATCCCAAATGAAGATCAATCTTAGAGAAACATCTAGCACCCTGAAGCTGATTGAAAAAGTCATCAATCCTAGAAAGAGGGTTTTTATTTTTTACTGTCAACTTATTCAACTGATGATAGTCTATACACATTCGAAGAGACCCATCCTTATTTTGCATGAAATATACAGGAGAATCCCATGGAGAAATACTAGGATGAATGAAACTCTTATCTAAAAGATCTTTTAGCTGCTCATTTAGTTTATTTAGCTCAGTTAGATCAATCCTATAAGGAGAAATAGAAATAACATGAGCATCTAATAGAAGATCAATCCCAAAATCTATTTCCCTATTAAGAGGGATTCTAAGAAGATCATCGGGAAAAACTTTAGGAATTATTAACCACAGGGAAAGATTGTATAGAAGGACTTTCGGAGTAAGAATCCTTAACCCAAACTAAATAATATAGACACCCCTTGAAAATTATCTTTTGAGCTCCAAGATAGGAAATAAACCTCTCTTTGGGTACTAAGGAACTCTCTTCCCATTCAATCACCGGTTCATTAAGAAAATGGAAACTGACCTTTCGGATCTTATAATCCAGAGAAATATAGAACTAATAAATCCAATCCATCCCCAAGATCACGTCAAAATCAACCATATCAAGCTCTACCAAATCCACCAATGTCTCCTTATGAAAGATGGATACCACACAACACCTATAGATTTTTCTAGAAATAATAGAATCACCAACTGGAGTAGAAACAAAAAAGGGACCAAAAATAATTTCAGGACCAAAACCAAGGTGTACAGCCATATATGATGTCACATAAGATAGGGTGAAACCCAAATAAAGTAAAAAATAAACATCACGAGATAAGAGTTGTAACATACCAGTGACAATATCTGGAGATGTCTAAGATTCCTGAAGAGCAGCAAGAGCATAGAGATAATTCCAACCAGTGTCTGTACTAGAAATGGTTTTCTTAGGTATAGGAGCCAAAGAGGTGGCAACCGAAACCTTATTAGCTCTAGTGGAAACTTTGGCTATAGGAAAATTTCTCTACATATGACCAGGCTGACCATAATTGAAACACAAGTTCCTCTCCTCCTCACATTAACCACAGTAAAGCTTCCTACAAAATCAACAAGGAGGATACAGTGGGGTTGACGGAACTTCACTGGCCTAAAAATAGGCACCCTGTGCCCTAGGACCACTGCTAGCCTGAAAATGATGATCACCTAAAGGCTTAGGATAGGTAGAACTAGCTGTAAATAAGAATTTCCCCAATTTTTCTTCTTAGTCCACAACCTACTATCTTTTTCACTATTTTGCTGACTCGCACCCTACTTTGAATACCTCCACTTCATGTTTTGCCTCTCTCTCATCTCTACTTATTTCATTTTTTCATCATCCACCTGCTGTATATAAACCACTAGCCTGCAGATGTCCATTTTTGTAATGCCATATATTCTTAGCCCTTAAATTTTCTTAAGCTTTGAGCTCACTACCTTGATTATGACTTGACCATATGAGTCATATGATGTCTTTATGGTCAGGTGGCCCTAGTCATAGAGATTCCAGTAGATGGTGTTTAGGTATCTGCCTTTGTTACGACTTTGGGGATACGAGTTGTAAGGACTGGTGACGGGTCGTTAGGATAAGCCATAATGTACCGCCCCGAATCTTGCACTCGAAATGCTACACGGAGCTCATGACGCCAAAGATCATAAGCTAACCCATGACTGATATCTGTACTTAAACACTGCATAATATACTGTATAAATGCAAAAATAAAGGCTGTAAGGCCGTAAGGTTCAAAGATCTGAGACACAATATTTGTTAAAATATAATATCTGGGTGGGGTATGAAATACCCAAAACAACTGAAATAACTATCTGAACATGCTAGTCCAAAAGACTCTAAACTGTCTGAATAAGGAGTTGATGGGATATGTCCACAACTAACTCCAACTACTGAAATAAATAAATTAATGAGATAATAAAGTAACGGTCATGTCCTCGAAGGATGAGGACTCACTGCTAACTCTGACTGCTGAGACTGAAATGCTACTGATGCTTTGGAGCTCGTGCTTCTGAACCTATGGTATAAAATATCATAGCGCAAATACATCAGTATATTTGAATGTATTGGTATGCATGTGAGGTAGGTTGAATGCAAAGTGTTCACATGCATGCACTATACTAACTGACTGAATAACATAAACGTGAGAATATATGCATGAATACATAATCACTATAACTGAGTTTGTGATAATATGATTACTGAATCTGAGTAATGATAACATGAGATACTGATAATTGTATAACTGAAATAACTAATATGGAGCGACTGTATCTGACAATCTAGGTTCTGATGGAACTAGCTGAGTTCCGTGCTATTTTGAGTTGACTGTATCTGACAGTCTTGAAATTTAAAAGAACTATCTGAGTTCTATTACTGAGACTGAATGACTATATCTGACAGTCCTGATCTGTAACTGAAACAGTGGGAATTAGTCATCTAACCAACATGCCCCAAATAAAGCAATATAGCTGAGTTGGGGTCCAATCTGTAATCTTAATTGGAAGAGTGTCAATACCGCGCCACAGGTAAGGACATCTGTGAGTAACCCTCATATAACAGGTAACTCTAGTAAGAACGGTGGGAACCCTCATTTAATAGGTTAAGACACCTCATCTATCCTCATATAACAGGCTATGATGTCTCAACCTACGCTGGCTACGTAGTTCTGAAACGCAAGGATTTGCTTCTAAGAATCACACCCTGATATAACAGGTGGGTTCCCATCCTTGGATTTACTCGGTGCTAATTTCTACTCCCATCTGAATAGACACTGAACATGATTAACTGAACTGACTGGACTGAGTTAACTGAGTTCCATTGACTGACGGAATACTACTGAGATTACTGAGTTTTTCTGAGTCATGAGACTGACTGAATTCTATGGACCATGGCTTGATTGAGAGTATCTTGAATTCTAGGCACACAACTAAATTTTTGAGTACAAGTACCCCCAGGACTCAATAGAAGGAAGCTGACAAAGCATGACTTTCTTGAATACACGACCAACATCACAATCCATAATACAATAAGTTGGAGATTTCATGAAGTACAAGTTCTAAATCACCACAATGGCTACACTTATATCCATAATTCATTGACTAAGATATTTCATCAAACACTGGACATGCATAACTTGTACATAAATAACTTGTACATATATAGTATGGCACTTTTTCTTCACATAGGCATTTAATCGAACACATTGGGGCATGCTTTGGTTATACAATTATCAACACATCTAATAATCATGGATATATCAATCAACGTGTAAACTTAAGGGTTTATCATAATTATTATGCAAATCACCACATCCTAGGGTCAATCATTGGAATATGTAATTTCAAATATGAATCAAAACCCCACAACATCATGAACATGAATTTCAATTCAATTTAAATCATGAACATTCATAAATACATAAATCTTGGATTCCTTTCATGGGAGAGATCTTTAGATAGACATAGTCACCAACCTCAAACTCGAGGTCTTTTCTACGCACATCTACATAAGACTTCTGTCAGCTCTGAGCAGTCCGAAGTCTTTGTCTGATCAGCTGGACTTTCTCTAAGGCATCGAATATTAAGTCAGGCCCTATGACTAAGGCCTTACTAACTTCGAACCAACCAACTGGAGATCTACACCTCCTACCATAGAGAGCTTCGAATGGAGTCATCTTAATACTGGAATGATAGTTGTTGTTGTATGCAAACTCAATCAAAGGCAAGTGGTCATCCCAACTACCCTTGAAATCAATTGCACACGCTCACAGCATATCTTTTAAAGTCTGAATGGTCATTTTTTCTTGACCATCTATCTGAGGATGAAAGTTGTACAGAGATGAACTTGGGTACCAAGACCCTTTTGGAACGCTTTCCAGAAATGAGAGGTGAACTGGGTACCTCTGTCTGAGATAATAGATAACGGAATATAGTGTAATCTGACAAACTCTCTGATGTAGAGTTTGGCATAATCCTCGGCTGAATAAAAGGTAAGGACTGGAAGAAAAAAAGCTGACCTCATCATTCTATCTACAATGACCCAGACTGAATCATGCTGGCGATGAGTACGAGACAAACCCGTCACAAATTCCATGTTCACTTCTTCCCACTTCCAAGTAGGAATATTGAACTCCTGCATGGACCCACTAGGCTTCTGATGCTCTATCTTAACCTACTGATATGTAGAGCACTTAGCCACAAACTCTGCAATATCTCTTTTCAACCCACTCTACTAATAGATCTCCCACAAGTCACGGTACATCTTAGTGGCCCCTGGATGAATCGAGTAGCACGCACCATGTTCTTCTTCAAGAATTCATTACCTCAAGTCAGCTACACCTAGAACACACAGATGACCCTGATAACGTAAAACACCCTCTCCTCCTTGGGAGAAAATCTCTACTTTCTGATCCTTGATTGACTCTTTTAACTTGACTAGACTGGGATCTCTATCTTGCTTTTCTTTCACCTCAAAAACTAGAGATGATTCTGAACTACTCGACCAATATGTCACCCTCCTATGAATCGACTAAGTGAACGCCTAGTCTGGCAAGCTGATAAATTTCCTGAGCTAACTTTTTCTTACTGTCCTCAACATGATCAACACTACCCATAGATAATCTACTGAGAGCATCGGCCACAACGTTGGCCTTGCTCGAATGATAAAGGACACTTATGTCATAATCTTTCAAGAGCTCTAACCACCTTTTCTGACGAAGATTGAGATCTTTCTGAGAAAAGACATACTGAAGGATCTTATAATCTGTGAACACATCTACATAAACTCCATATATATAATGCCTCCAAATCTTCAAGGCAAAGACTACGGCTGTTAACTCAAGATCATGAGTAGGATAATTCTTTTCATGGAGTTTAAGCTGTCTGGTGGCGTATGCTATGACCTTACCATGCTACATGAGGACACAACCCAAACCTATTATGAATGCATCACAATACACTACAAACCTATCGGAATTATCTGGAAGAGCCAAAATTGAAGCTGAGGTGAGTCGAGTCTTCAACTCTTGAAAACTCTTCTCGCAAGGATATGACCACTAAAACTTAACTTTCTTCTGAGATAATATAGACATAGGGGATGCAATATAATAAAATCCCTTAACAAACCATCTATAATAGCCAGCCAAACCCAAGAAACTACTGATATCTGATGGAGAGACAGGTCTGGGCTAGTTTCTTATCGCTTCAGTCTTTTGAGGATCTACTCTAATGCCTTCACCAGAAATGATATAGATAAGGAATGCTACTGACCTTGGCCAAAACTCACACTTACTGAATTTGGCGAACAACTGATGATCTCTGAGAGTCTGAAGAACAATTCTGAGATGGTCTGCATGATCACGTTCACTGCGGGAATAGACCAGAATGTCATCTATGAAGACTATGACGAACATATTCAAGTACTGCTTGAACACCCAGTTCATTAAGTCCATGAAAGATACTGGGGAATTGATAAGACCAAAGGACATGACTAGGAATTCAAAGTGACCATACCGAGTACGAAAAACTATTTTTGGTATGTCACATTCTCTGACTCTGAGCTGATGATACCCTAATCTGAGGTCTATCTTAGAAAAATAGCTGGCACCCTAAAGTTGATTGAATAAGTCATTGATTTTGGGAAGAGGATACTTATTCTTGACCATGACTTTATTGAGCTGATGGTAGTCTATACACATTCTGTGAGAATTGTCTTACTTGCGCTCGAATAAGACTAGTGCACCCTACGGGGACACGCTGGGTCTGATGAATCCCTTATCTAAGAGATCCTTCAACTACTCTTTCAATTCTCTGAGTTCTGTTGGTGCCATTTTGTATGGAAAAATAGATATAGGCTGAGTATCTGGAAGAAGATCAATGTCAAAGTCTATTTCCCTTTAGGGAGGAATTCCTGGAAGATCTTTAAGAAAGACATCTGAATATTCATTCATGACTGGGATTGAATCAAGACTGGGAGTTTCAAAACTAGTGTCCTTAACTCAAACAAGATAATAGACACATTCTTTAGATATCAGTTTCTGTGCCTGAAGGTAGGAAATAAGCTGACCTCTAAAAGCTGGTGTGCTACCCCTCCACTCTAGGACAGGTTTATTCAGAAACTAAAACAAGACTATTCTATTTCTGCAATCGACTGTGGCATAGCAGGAATGAAGTCAATCTATGCTGAGAATGATATCAAAATCATTCATCTCTAATTCGACTAAGTCTGCTAAAGTGACTTTCTGAAATATCATAATCGGGAAGTTCCTGTATACCCACTAGGCTATGATAGTTTTACCTACTGGGGTAGAGACTGAAAAAGGCTCTTCTAGAATTTTGGGACTGGTTTTAAAATCGCCTGCTATATAAGGAGTAACAAAAGACAAAGAAGCTCCTGGATCTAGCAAAGCGTAGAAATGCACATGAAAGATTTGTAACGTACCAGTAACTATATCAGAAGAATTTTCCTGATCCTGTCAGGACTGAAGAGCATAGAGCCTATTTGGGCATTGCCCACTAGTAGTGCTGGAGGTGGCACCCTACTGGTTTGGGTGACCGGACTGAGCTGAGGAACGATTCTGCTGACTCTGAGGACCTGGCTGAGGACAATATCTGACTCTATGGCCTGTCTTGCCACATCCAATACAATTACCACTGCCAGCTCTACAAATACCCTGATGGTTCTTGCCATAAGTCTGGCAAAGAAGATAGGTACGGGCACTGCTAACACTGCCCTGAGACTTAGATCCTAGCGCTCTATCTCTGTTACCGTCTGTAAATCTAGGAGATGGATCACTAGCTGAAGAAAGAGTTGGAACTACTGACTTAGGACAAAACTGATAACGGTTTTCTCCTTCTGATTTGGGCTGAGCAAAGTTGAAACTACATGTCCTTGCTCTCTTATTCTGCTTCTCCCTCATCTTAATCTTTTGCTCCTCTATCAGTTGAGCATCATTCATAAGCCTGGCTATGTTTATGTCACTATTCAACATTGCAGACCTGCATTCATTGACCACACTATCATTCACCCCAGAGACAAACTTACTCATCTTAGCCTACTATCTGCAACCACATGAGGAGCATATCTGGCTAATTGAGTAAACTTAAGACAATACTATTTCACCGTTATGTTGCCTCATATGAGGTTGATAAATTCTAACACTTTAGCTTCTCTCAGCTCTAGGGGAAAGAATCTATTTAAGAAGGCAGTAGAAAACTTCTCCCACTCAATAGGCCCTGTATCTACAACCCTCTCTGACTTTCACTATTTGTACCAAGTGTGAGCAACATCCTACAACTGAAATATAGCTAGCTCCACACTCTCACTAAAATTAACCCTCATGATATTCATAACCTTCTGAACCTGGTCAAGAAATTCCTGAGGGTCCTCATCTGACTTAGACCCAAAAAATGAGGGAGGATTCATTCAGGTGAAGTCCGAAATCCTGGCTGCAACTGAATTAGACATTGGGTTGGTCGGAACGACAGCTGGTCATTCATTCTGAGCAGCAACTGACTGAGCAAGAGTAGTGAATGCAGCTCTAAACTCTGCATGAGAGACATGTTCTCCCAAAGGATCTTCGGGCTGAGGGATTGGTTGATTCTCATTTTTTCTTTTAGGAGGCATGTTCTGTAAAAGAAAGAGAGAAATGGATTAGACTGACATATTGACTTGAGATTATGCTCACTGGCACGACATGAATACTAAAAGAAGGGAAACTATTCCTCAAACATCTCATAGCCTCTTGTACATAAATGTGGCGTGCAACACACCCATGTACAAGACTCTACTAGATGCAACTTTCAGACTTCCTAGAACTCTATTGAACCTTAGGCTCTGATACCAAGTTTGTAACGCCCCAAATCTGGCACCCAAAATGCTACACGATGCTCATGACCCTGAAGGACCACAAGCTAACCCATGACTAATATCTGTACCTGAACACTGCATAATATACTATATAAATACAGAAATAAGGTCTGTAAGGCCGTAAGGTTCAAAGATTTGAGACATAATATCTGTTAAAATATAATATCTGGGTGGGGTATGAAATACCCAAAACAACTAGAATAACTGTCTGAACATGCTAGTTCGAAAGCCTCTAAACTGTCTGAATAAGGAGTTGATGAGATATGTCCCTAACTAACTCAAACTACTGAAATAAATTAATTAATGAGATAATAAAGAAATGGCCATGTCCTCAAAGGATGAGGACTCACTGCTAACTCTGACTGCTGAGACTGGAATGCTACTGATGCTCTGGAGCTCATGCTTCTGAATCTATGGTATAAAACACCATATCACAAATAGGTCAGTACGTTTGAATGTACTCGTATGCATGTGAGGTAGGATGAATGCAAAGGGTTCACATGTATGCACTATAATAACTAACTGAATAATATGAACGTGAGAATACATGAATGAATACATAATCACTATAACTGAGTTCTTGATAATATGATTACTGAATCTGAGTACTAATAACATGAGATACTGATAACTGTATAACTAAAATAACTAATATGGAGTGACTGTATCTGACAATCTAGGTTCTGATGGAACTAGCTGAGTTCCGTGTTGTTCTGAGTTGATTGTATCTGATAGTCTTGAAATTGAATAATATGAACGTGAGAATACATGCATGAATACATAATCACTATAACTGAGTTTGTGATAATATGATTACTGAATCTGAATACTAATAACCTAAGATACTGATAACTGTATAACTAAAATAACTAATATGGAGCGACTGTATCTGACAATCTAGGTTCTGATGGAACTAGCTGAGTTCCGTGTTATTCTGAGTTGACTGTATCTGACAGTCTTGAAATTCTAAAGAACTATCTGAGTTTTATTACTGAGACTGAATGACTGTATCTGACAGTCTTGATCTATAACTGAAACTGTGGGAAGTAGTCATCTAACCGACATGCCCCAAATAATACAATATAGCTGAGTTGGGGTCCAATCTGTAACCCCAATTGGAAGGGTGTTAATACCGCGCCACTGGTAAGGACAATCTGTGAGTAACCCTCATATAACAGGTAACTCTAGTAAGAACGGTGGGAATCCTCATATAACAGGTTAAGCCACCTTATCTACCCTCATATAATAGGCTATGATATCTCAACCTACGCTGGCTACATAGTTCTGAAATACAAGGGTTTGCGTCTAAGAATCACATCCTCATATAACAAGTGGATTCCCATCCTTGGGTTCGCTCGGTGCTAATTTCTACTCCCATCTAAATAGATACTAAACATGATTAACTGAACTGACTGGACTGAGTTAACTAAGTTCCGTTGACTGACGAAAACTACTGAGATTATTGAGTTTTTCCTGAGTCATAAGACTGACTGAATTCTATGAATCATGGCTTGACTGAGAGTATCTTAAAAACATAACACTAATTCTAGGCACACAGCTAAATTTTTTGGTACAAGTAACCCCAGGACTCGATAGAAGGAAACTGAAAAAGTATGACTTTCTTGAATACACGACCAACATCACAATCAATAATACAATAAGTTGGAGATTTCATGAAGTACAAGTTCTAAAGCACCACAATGGCCACACATATATCCATAATTCATTGACTAAGACATTTCATCAAACACTGGACATGCATAACTTGTACATAAATGGGGATTTCATATTATCATACTAGTATGGCACTTTTCCTTCACATAGGTATTTAATCAAACACATGGGGAGCATGCTTTGGTTATACAATCATCAACACATCTAATAATCAGGGATACATCAATCAACGTGTAAACTTAAGGGTTTATCATGATTATTATGCAAATCACCACATCCTAGGGTCAATCATTGGAATATGTAATTTCAAACATGAATCAAAACCCCACAATATCATGAACATGAATTTCAATTCAATTTAAATCATGAACATTCATAAATACACAAATCTTGGATTTTGAAAAGAGATTCTTGAGCTTCATGGGTGAAAGGGGCCCATGAATCAACACACGACATACCTTGATTGTGAGTTTCTTGAAGTCCTTGGACTTGAAGAACTTGAATCGCTTAGTTTTTTTAAGAAGGATTTAGATCTCGTTCTTGGGGATTATCTTTGAGAGAAAACCCTAATTTGATGTTATAGATGGATAATGAACTTATGAGCCTTGATCTGATATAATTAGAGGTTAAAAGGGGTAAAAACAAACCCAAATACCTTTTTAAAAATGGCTTTAAAATAACTAAATGAACTATGCGACGGTGGGTGCGACGGTCCATCGCTGGGTCGATGGTTCGTCAGTCCTAACCGTCGCACCTGGGCAGAATAGGGGTTCACTGCCTCTGCTGCGATGGCTTGGGTGACGGTCCATTTCTAGCTCGATGGTCCGTCTTCCTTAGGAAGAAGGTGGTCTCACTGCCTCCGCTGTGACGGTTCGTCGGCCCTCGTCGTCGCACCTGGGCAGTTTTGACTGCTTTCTGTAAAACGACCACAACTTTCTACCCCGATACCGGATTTGGACGAAATTGGTATAGTTGGAAAGCTAATTCAATTTCTCACATGACAAAAATTGAAGATTTTAAAAATTCCACATATATAAAAGTAGATTCATCTTTCAAAGTAAGTTTTTAACATACTTGGGATGATTTTAAGCTAAGTAGAAGTACGGGGTATTACACGTAATCAAATTAGTAAGTTTGTCGCTTGACTCTGCTTCGAGTACGTATGGATCACTAAGAGCCATAAGGATAGGTTATGAGTTGTGAGGTAAAATCGTAGGTTGTCCAGTGTCTAACCCCTTTGAGTTCTCTGTATGAGTCGTAGGATCTAGTTATGAGTTGGGTGGTTGAGTCGTAAGGTTGACAATGTTTGGGGGTCTTGGTTACGAATCGTGGTCACGATTCATAAGGAGTGGTTACGAGTCAATGGTTGACTCGTAGTCAAAGACGATACTTTTTCAGCTTTTAAGTTGGGGGCAATTTGGACATTTTCCACTTTAACCCCTTGGAATCCACGACTTAAAACCTTCCTTGATACTTCATTATCATATTATATTCTCAATAAAACACTCCCAAAATTCTCTCTCAAACTCTCTATTCAAGCTAAGGCTAGGGTTTCAAAGAAAGTGATCATCTAGGGTTCTAAGGGTGCTATCTCTTCCAAATTTCTTGGAACTTCAGGCATGTTACTCCTCCATCATTGTTATTTTATAAAAATCACATATTTTAATGTATGGCTTTCATAGTATTGTTATTAATTTAAAATAAATGTTAGGGGTTTTGAATGCTTATCGTTGAATAATGTTTTCCCATGGTTTAATTATGGTTTCCATGTTTTAAATATAGTTTTGAATGTGTGGGCGCATGGGTATGGTGGTTGAACTTGATAATAGTAATTTTCTCTAAATTTGTGACCTTTGAAGTGGTTATGACTCCAACCTTGTATTGTAAAATTGGTTTGTAGTTATGAGAAAGGTGGGAATTTGGATTAGGGGTACAATAGAATCCCCAAGGTGTCTGGTTTAACTTATTTCTTGAAACTAATGCATGTAATAAATGGTTAATTAGTTAAGGATAGTTTTGAAAACCTTGTGGGGTACACCGAAATCTACCAAGAGAATAATTTATAAAAACTTGTGGGGTACATGGGTATCCCCCAAGTGATTTTAATAATGGAGTCTGCGGGGTATATGGGAATCCCCTAAGTGTTGGCTTAATGATATTGCTTGCAAGATATAGTTGTTATGACGATACCACTTACTAATACCTTAATAATTGACTCCTAGAATTAGTGGTTTGGTTATGAGTTAAATGTTTTGATTGGGCATAATGGGGGTTGTGATAGCTAGATGTGAAGGTGTGAGTCCGAAGGACGGATACCAGAAACTCATGTTTGTCGGCATGAGGATTGGTCTTGATGACCATGTTCTTGTATGGTACAATGGAATCCCTCAAGGCTATACATATATATATGTATCATGGAGGGTGAAGGGTATAAGGGAATCCCCGACCATCTATGATATCTCTAGTTCGTGTGACTACATGCACTAGGGCCCATTCTTGGGTTAACATTGGACCCATATAGCCCATGGGTGGATTTATGATGGTAAAGCTACGCAACCTAGGCTAATATTTTAAAATGCATGCTAAACCTTATTTTCTATCCCGATACAGTATATATGTAATTGCATATGGTTATTCGCACTGGTTTGATTTAGTTCTGAATTAATGGCATTACTTTATATTTATCCCTGAGTTACTTACTAGCGTTCACCCCGCTAACCATCTTCGGGCGTTGTATCCTCACGCAATGCAGGAACCGACCATACTTCCACTACTTCTGCTTAGTGACTTGGTGATTCAGGGACAACTTTTGAGTTAGACTGGAGTGGTGAGCTTCCATACACCAAAAGACCCCATTTTTTGCTATGGATTTCTCTTTGTCGTTATTATTTCTTTGGTTTTGGTTTTGGCTATGGTCGGGGGCATGTCCCGACTGGATATTCTTTAGTTCTGACTAGAGGCTTTGTTGGACTACTATGGGCATGGGCGGCGTCAGTATTGGTGTTAGAATTGGTATTAGTATTGGCATTGGGATAAGAATTAGATGGTTAATTGGTTATGGAATATGGTTTTGGTTATAGACTCATTACAATGTCTTTAATTTTATATTCTCATATCTTGTTATATGTTTGAAATTCATCTGACAAGGGATGTTAGGTATGATCGGTGCTTGTTGGACTCAAGATACCCATCACGACCATTCCCTGGTTCGGGTTGAGACAATTTCATTGTTCAACAAAGCAGCCTTACACTTCAATACCAACTCAAGGGATAGCCCAGAAGCAAACTTTCTTATTTTGGATCTGATGTTAGCCACTAACTTCAGAGCATAACGGGACAACTGCTGAAATTTTAGAGCATACTCATTTACACTCATTTTGTCCTGCTTCAAGTTCACAAACTCTTCAGCCTTAGATTCCCTCAACTCACGAGGAAAGAAGTAATTAAGAAAAGCACCTAAAAAGTCATCCCACAGAACCAACTCAGCACATCACCCCTTATCGCTTTCCACTTCTTATACTATTGATAAGCTACATATTTTAATTGATATGCAACAAACTCTACACCCTCAGAATCAGTATCATGCATAACTCGAAAAAATTTCTCCATATCATCAATATACTCCTAAGGATCCTCCTCAACCTTAGAGCTATAAAGGTTGGGGGATTCAACCTTATAAACTGGACAACCTGAGCGACCTCAAATAAATGAGCAACAGAACCAACATAATCAAACTGAGGAGACTGCGATACCATTAACAGAGTAAGCATATGGATAGACTGGAGTAACTCCGCATTAGAAATATCTCCCTGAGGTGACTGAGCATAAGTATCACCATCTTGGGGGGCCTAAAGAGGACTAGTAAGGTCTGATGGAACTCCATGTGGAGTATTAAAGTCAAGATTAAGGACCATAGACCAGGTCTGCACTCCATAAATAGAGCAAGTCCTCACCACATTTTCCTCAGGTGGGATAGAGGTTCTAGCAGAGTTTTTACGAATGCCAGATCTTCGGGGAGGTATGATCTGAAATGTGAGTAAGCCAAGAGTTAGTAAAGTTTCAAGACAACTAGACTCTATAGCTTGAAATAGAACATAAGAAAAGGAAACATTCCTAAATGCCTTGTGTAAGACCCCGCAAAGTTCTCTCGTAGTCTGAGCCTTAGAGTGTGACAAGTGAAGTGTAATTTCGGCCTTAAAAGATCAATAAGTGACTTCCAAAGTAGGATATATTTTAAACCATGTAGAGAATTGAATAAGCTTTCCGTAGATACCAAATTCGCCCAAATTCGACACTCAGGCAAAGAGTTAGAGCCATTTTAGTGAGATAGTGTGCCACCTGGCACTTTAGCGCATCGCGGAGCCAGCCAAAATGGCAATTGTTAAATTCCAGTGAGCCTATGTGATTCCATCGTGTTTTGGTATCTTTCCAGTTCGCAACCAAGGTGGCAATGCGATTTCTACCGCGTTGCGCCAAGGCTCAGTTTCCCAATTGTCCAATTTCCAGTAAGCTGGCGCAATTATGGCGCGTCGTGCCAGCACATAAAATTGGGATTTTTCTAGTTCTGGATTTTAATTTCAAGGGCAAAAAGGGTCTTTTCCCAACCCCTATATATACTCTTTAACATGAGATTCAGCACATTTACACCTAAATATTATTGGTTTCTCTCAATTTTCTTCAAAAACAAGACCTAGGGTTTCTAATCCAAGACCCAAATCATCAAGGTTTCACCTTGACACTTTCAAGAATTACATAGTAAGGTATGTTAGATGTTGATTCTTGGGTTCCTTCCACCCAAGAAGTTCAAGAATCCTTTTCTAAATTCACTGATCTTATATTTATGAGTTTTCATGATTCATCTGAATTGAAATTGAAGTTCATGTTATTATTGAGTTTTAATTCATGATTTAGACTACCAATTTCAAGAGTTGATTCTAGTATGTGATAAATTGTATGATGTTCATGGTAAACCCTCCCCAAGTTGCATGATATTAATGTATTCATGATGATTAAGTATAGAATATGTAGTATAACCAAAGCATGCTCCCCATATGTTTGATAAAATGCTTATGTTAAGGAATTAGAGCCATTATAGCATGTTGACTAGAAATCCCCAATTGTGTGTAAGTTCATGCATGCCAAGTGTTTGTTAAAAAGCCTTAGTGAATGAATTATGAAATGTTAGCATGAAATTCCCTAATTATGTGCTCTTCAATGCATGTAAAATGTATGTTGTAAGACCTTGTTGAATAGAGTATGAGCCAGTAGCATGTCTCCCTATACTATTACATGTTTATGATTTCCAAGTGCTTTAAGAGATGCTTTAATGATTGTAATGGTGAATGAAAGTCCATGGTCATGATTATTTAAGATGGTTATATTTTACTTGTATGTGATCGTGTCCTGGGGGTAATTATACCCGATAATTTAGCTGCAAGTCTAGAGCCCGTGTCAGTTTTCACGATAATCTCAGTCAAGTCACGATTCTTAGAACTCAGCCAGTTGTAGAATTCAGTACTCTCAGATAGTTATAGAACTTAAGAAATCTCAGTAATCCAAGTATCATTAGCATTCCAGCTTCAGTTCAGTACTCAACTCAGATCTTAGTAGTATTTAATATTCAATTCAGACCTTAGTAGTATTCCGTCAGTCAACGGAACCAAGTGAATTCGGTCAGATCAGTCAAGAAATATGAACAGTAACAGATTCATCTCAGTCTAGTACAGTCTAAGAATTAGTTCAGTGTCTATTCAGTTGGGAGTAGGATTCAGCACCGAGCAAGGGCAGGGATGGTGGCTTCCCCGTTATTTAGGCAGAGTCATTAGTAGCAATCCCTATACCTCCAGAACTGCAGAGCCAGTGCAGGATGAGGAGTCACCCATTATATTAGGCTTGACTACCTCCTAGGAGACACCCGTTATATTAGGCTTGGCTCCAACCAGGTGTCACCCATTATATTAGGCATGGCATTCTGGGTTCAGAGAGAAGTTTCTTTACCCATGGAACGGTACTGACACCCTTCCAACTGGGGTATAGGTTGGACCCCAACTAGCTAGAAGGGGTATGTCGGTTAGATGACTGTTTTCCATAGTCTCAGTTTCAGATTCAGTCTCAGTAATAGAAGTCAGCTGAGGAGTCACCTATTATACTAGGCTTGACTACCTCTCAGAGATCACCCGTTATATATAGGCTTGATCTCAGATTCAGACAATCATATTCATTATCAGACGACTCAGAGATCACCCATTATATAGGCTTGATCCCAGATTCAGTTTATCCAGTATCAAATATCATTACCAGTAAACTCAATGGTCACCCGTTATATAGGCTTGATCTCAGATATAATAAATCAGTATCAGTATCAGCAAGATTAGACATCAATCTCAATAGACTCAGTTATTTAGTCTCTCAGTATTAGTAAACTCAGACATAAGTACTAGTAGACTTAGTCATCAGTAAGTCAGTATTCAGAAACCCATATTCAGAGTTCTTATTCAGTGTTACTACGATTCCAATTTTGGTTTGTGCATTCATGCATATGTCCTTCTTCAGTACTCTCGTGTTATTCAGATAAGTAACTGTTCATGCATAAGCCCATGCATTTAGCCTTACCTCATCTAGAATACCAGAACATTCAAAGTACTGACGCATACTTTTCTCTTGCGCTATGGTATCTTATACCATAGGTTCAGAAGCGCGAGATCCAGAGCACCCTTAGCAGTCTAGACTCAGTCTGCAATAGTAGACCTGGCAGTGAGTCCTCTTCATTCGAGGATGATCCTTATTTTATTATGGTATTAGATTTAGTTTATTTTCAGTAGACGAAGTTAGTTGGGGACATGTCCCATCAGCTCCACAGTTCAGACAGTTAGAGGCTTTTCGAACAGATGTATTAGTATTCAGTTTTCAGTATTGATTATTTTAGATGTTTTGAACCTTATGGCAAGTTTTCGGCATTATTCAGTATTTTTATACAATTATTGCAGCAGGTACCAAATAAGGGTTAGCTTGTGGTCCTTCGAGATTATGAGCACCATGTGGCATTCCGATTCTAGAAAATCGGGGCGTTACACCTTGTACCCTCCCCCTTATAAGTATGGCATGTTACACACCCATAAAAGAGACTCCACTCGACACAACTTTGTAGACATCCAAAGACCCTGAACCATGCTCTGATACCAAGCTTTTCATGACCCAAATCAGGGTCTAATATTGATGGGTATCTCAAGCCCACTATGAGTCGGAGACCACCCCCTAGCCTAACATCCAGAACACAATAAAATAATACAGTAGAAGCCAACCAAATAGTAATAAGAAGGATAGATAGTCAAATGTGAATTCTATTAATCAAAATCAATATCCAACTAACACTTTTCCATAAGAGCCTATAAAACCAGAAATGCCAATAGGTTGGTACATGCCTCCGACCATGACCAAAAAAATCCAAAATAAAATATTAAAAAATAAAAAAAAATAGATAAAATAACTTGGCCTTTCTATAGATAGAGGCTCACTACTTCACAACAACTCAATAGATGTATCGAACCATGTAACATTGCACAGGAACAACAGAACACCCTTCGAACCCTATATTATGAAATGATGTAGCGTCCAGGGACAGTCAGTAGGATAAGCACTGGTATATAACTCAGGAAAAATGATAAAATGATGTTAATGACATAAACCAGTCAAAACCATATACACAATAATTATATATACATATATAGGATGTCGGGATAGGGGCAAGGGTCATGAACGTGAGAGTTTAGATTATTAAACTCAACTGTGTAGATCGCTCCATCCTAAAGTCACCTACTGGCTACATTGGTTCAGCTTCCCTTACTTAAAGGGTCCAGTGTGTGTTAGCCACATGAACCAAGGAATCCATAAGAAGGGCTAAAGACACCAAGGCTCTAGCCATCCCAAAATATAATATGTAAACCAAGCACACGATCATATAGACCCCCATGCTAACAAACGTGGTTTCCAGTGTTAGTCCCCCCGGGACTACACCTTTATGGTGAGTTACACCATTTCCTTTAAGCCCAAATAAAATAGTTTGCACATAAACCCAACCATTAACCTAGGAGTCTTATATTAAGGCATTTAGCACTAGGTACATCATATCAATTTTGCTTGAACTATCATATAATCGAGTCAAACCAATCGATGCAACCATTAGACTCCCAACTTCCATTTAAGATCCAAACCATGGCCACCAAAGGCCTTTCAAATATTTTTTAACCAATTATCCATTAATGCAATGCAATGGGTTTATGAACAAGTTGAATTATCCAATTATCCATGGTCAAAAAAACTAAATTTACAAAGTGGATTGGGGTTAATGCCATTACTAAGCCAACAAGGTCATCAATTTGGCAAAACCCATGTTCCCCATTCCAATTCCCATAACAATGCATCCATTCAGTCCAAAACCATAAATTATAGCATAACTTATCAATTTAAAATATGAAAGAAGTAATTCAAGTAATACCAATCAAAATCCCTCAAGACAATTTCAAACCCATTAATTCAAACCACATGGATAATGAGTAAAAAAGTGCCACAATGAAAAATTAAAGTTAGGGAATAAGATACATGCCTAAAATACACAAGAAATTGAAGTAAATTCAAAAGAGGTTGGATAGTGAATCCTTTGTAAAAATCTTGAATTTTCTTTGTTTAAGCATTAAAGAGGAAGAGAATGGTATTTGATCCTTAAAACTGAAGAAAAAAGGGTATCTTTTATGTTTAAAAGTCATGAAAAGGGTGAAAAGGCCAAAATTCTCTCACCCCAAGTGAAAAAAAAATAAAACTGGACAAATTTAGTATAGCAGTGTGGAACACCAATATCACAGAGGGTTGTCTCCATTCCACGCCCATATCGTGGAGGCTAACCTCCATGGCATGCTAATATTGTGGGCCCTCACAGCCTCAGGGTCCCAAAATGACCTTGAACCCTTTCCAAAAATTCTGAGACTTTTACAACACACCCTTTAACATTCCTAAATATAATTCAAGTCAAAAATTGATATTATGAATGCGGGAGGATCAAAAATAAAATTATTAAAATTTTATGAGGTCTTACAGTAAGGTGACCAAAAAAAGACCCTCTGAGAAAAAGAACAAACCATATCCAAAAAGAAAAAATATTTTTTCAAAAATAAATATGAGCAAGAGTAAGTGTTATAATTTCCAAGCTCTTGGGTATTTTGCTCGTGATGTTTCCTGATAAGAAAAGATAGAATTTCTAAATGTATCTCTGAGTACTACATATATTTCTAGCACTGTATTAATAATTGAATCTTATCCTATGTGGATTTTAGACTCGAGAGCCACCAACCATGTGAGTCATAATCGAGAAGAATTTATGGAGTTCCGTTGAGTTTCACTGGGGTTAAGGTAGACATGTAGAAAATTATGCAAGATTAAAGTCATAAGGATAGGCACTTGTAAAGTGGACTTGCGTGATGACCGATCTTTATTATTTCATGATGTCATATATGTTTCAGAGCTTCGATGAAAGTTAGTATCTGTTTCTATTTTTTAAAATGATGGTTTTGATTTGTTTTTTTAATAACAATGGTGTTAGAATAACTTTAAACAATATTTTTTCTGGTTTTGGACTTCGTTATGATCACTTTATCATTTTTTATTGTAAGCCTTTATTACATGACATGCTAGATTGAGTTACATAGAACAAGATCGAACGAATAGATTGACAAAGGAAGGACATCTAGGTTCATTCTCCAAAATTGATATGCTAATATGTGAAAATTGTCTTGCTGAAAAAATTATGTAAACCTTTTGGGAAGGCTAAAAGAGATAAATTTTCCTTACAATTAATCCATTATGATATCTTTGGTCCAATGAATGTTAGGAAAAGGTATGATGCTTTATATTTCATTACATTCATTGAAAGTTTCTCACCTTTCAATTATGTCTATTTGATTCTCATAAATCTGAAACACTTGAATATTTCAAAAGATATATAAATAAAGTTGAGAATCAATTTGATAAAAGTATAAAGGCTTTAAAACCCGACAGAGGTCATGAATATTTGTCAAAATAGTTTGAAAAATTATGTACTAAAAAGGACATTATCAGACAGTTAACTACTCATTTACACCTCCGTAAAATGGTGTAATTGAAAGAAGTAGAACAATGTTGTATATGCAAGGTCCATGATGGTACAGACAAAATTATTAATCTCTTTTTGAGGAGGATGTGTTATTAGATGCGGCCTACATAATGAATAAGTATCTTCTAAATCAATATCGCCTACTCCTTATGAACTATGGACTATTCATAAGCCAAACCTTAATGATCTACGCCTTGGGATTCTGTTGCATATATTAAAAATGATTTTGACGAGTTTGGTAAACTAAGTCCAAAAGAAAAGAAATGTATCTTTTTAAGTTACTTAGAACACTCCAATGGATATGTGTATATTAGTGAATTGGAGGATGAAAGTACTACAGAAATTGAATCATGAGATGTCACATTTTTGAAAAATAATTTTCCCAAAAAGGGTGGAATAAATTATAGTGACTCTTTACAAAATACTAAAAACTCAAATGATCAGATAATGTCGTTGGACGTACTTTATAATCCAATAGATCAAGAAATAGTTCCTGATCCAAGTGGGAGTTTTAAATTCCAAAATACTATGGAGGAATATGAACTTCAATTACGTAAGAGTACCAGAAAAGGAGTACCTAAATAATCTTATGAGATTGAGGATTATGTTTTCTTGGTATCTCCTACATAATTGGATGAAACTAATTTTTTAATTGAGGCTTCAAGCCCTGAAAAAGATTGTCACGACCCGAACTAGGGCTTGGCCGTGACGGACATCCCGAACCATGAAGGCTCAGACGTCCTACTCTATCTGATCTGGTAATCATGCACAACATTCATATAATAAAAATAATGAGGAATTATAATCTAATACGGAAATATGGTCATACTCTGGATTCAGTTTAACAATAAGGAATGAAATCCGAAATCAACTAAACCACATCTGGAACAGTCTGCGAAATCTCTACTACATGATCTAAAGACAACTGTCTGAAAATTTGGGACAAGGCCCCAGTAGACCAAAACAAAGGAATAACATAATATGAAATAACAGGCCTTCTGGAACAAAGAAGGCTCACCACTGCACGGATTACTTCTCTCTGGATACTCTACTGATTAGTCGGACCCCTAGACTGAGCCTCCGAACTTGGGAGTTAGGGGCTCAATATAATTGTACTGGTATGCAGAGCAAATCCAAAATAATAATTTACATTCAACATATATGAGAGCAATTTAAAATAGTTCATAAACATATCATATGGTAAGGAATCGCATGGGCATTTTCGAAAGACTTTGTAAAATCATCTGAACTCTGTGACACTCTTTGTTTTATTTCTGCGCTAGGTGGTATATCCTATAACTCTGAAATTCCACGGGCTATATGGAATCCGTCATTGACTCGGCGGGGAAGCCTCCAACCCAAGTGTGCCGCAAGGGTTACTTGAACTCAAGCCTTCTTCAGGTAACCACCTAACCCTCTTTAAGCCCATTTTTAACTCTTTAAAACATGCATTCTCTGAAAACATACTCTGTTATGGCATACATACTTATGGTATCGTCATACCATTGACTTGCAAGTCACATCTCTGAGCCATTATTAGCATGTTACAATCTCTATTTTCAAAACATAAATTCGGGACCACCCAATCAATAAATCATTTCAAAGAACTCTTTCTCTAAAACTCGTGTAAACACATGTATGCAACTCTCTTTGTCAAACTTTTAATGATGCAAGGTGGCCATGTCAAAACTCTTAATCTCATGCAAATATTTCTCTTTTAACAAAATATATTTACATCAAGAAACTTCCTCTCTTAAATCTCTAAATCATGCTCAAAATACTATGGTATTTGAGTAAACTATTTTCAAGCCAAAAATCATGCATTTCAAATCATTCTCAACCGTTGTATAAACTCTAAATCACCAAAGAGAGGGATTTCAATGATAATGCTCTCAATCAAATTTTCAATATCATACATATACATATAGATGTAAATCAATTTTGGGGGAAAGGCCTAAAGCTCAAATCACAATACAATTAAACATTCATCAAGCATAATAAAGTCATGTATTCCAAAATCCTTTTGTAAATTCATTCTTGATAGATCTTTAAATCATACTTGAATATTTCAACAAGTCTATGTAGTTTTAGGATAAACCCCACGTACCTTAATTTATGACTCTTGAATGAACTCATGATTTAGGAATGTTATTCGAGCAATTGATGGGTGATTCTTGTAGCCCTCGCAAAGGGAATTCCAAATCTCGGAGAATTATTAAAAACCCACGGTGAAATCTTAAGATATTTTGATCTTTGGGTTGAAACCCTAAGAAGTGTTCTTGGTGATTTTGAGAGAATGACCTTATTTTGGTGTTTGGGGGATTTAATCCCGTGTTATGGTTGAATAGAGAATGGAAAATACCACTTTTTCCCTTAAAAATGTGAAAACAGGACCTAGAAATTGGGTGCGGGCGACAGAACGTGCGTCGCACGCTAATCGCGCGATGTTACTGTCTTAGTCACAAAAATGGCCATAACTTTTCGCTTGGTTATCGAATTTTGGCAAAATTGGTATCGTTGGAAAGATAATTCGAAGAGATTTCATTTGATATATAGTAGTCCCTTCAATTCTTTATATACAAAGAGTTATGGTCGATTGAAGTTGACCCAAGTTTCATCACTCACTCAAACTCGAACGATAGGAAAGCTTTCAACTCGTCCTTGAGTTAGGGGACCTCTATGTCTCAATTCTTGCTCAAATAGGTTCCCACACTACATAATTGATTAACATGCCAAATTTTCATAGGATTTATGGCTTTTGAATTATCTACGCATAGAAATGACGATTTTCGTTCTAGCCCGAAATGTGGGGTGTTACAAAGATGAATGGATAAAGCAATGAAATAAGAATTAGAGTACATGAAAACTAAAAAAGTATGGAATCTAATTGACCTTCCTCATAGACTTAGAGCTACTGGAAAAAAATAAATTCTTAATTAACGCAAATTAGATTGGTCAATTAAAAAATATAAAGCATGATTGATGGCAAAAGGTTTTACTCAAGAAGCTGAAACAAATTATGAGGAAAGTTTTTCACAAGTTGTGAAGTTCACCTCAATTTGCTTACTTTTGGCTATTGCTGCACGTTTGAATTTAGAATTATACCAAATGAACGTGAAGAATATTTTTCTCAATGAAAAGCTAAGCGAAGAAATCTACTTGGAACAACCTATAGGTTTCGTTGTTTAAGGCCAAGAAAAGAAAGTTAGTAAATTGAATAGATCAATTTATGGTCTAAAGCAGTTTTCAAAGCAGTGGTACCTGACATTTCACAAGGAAGTAATTTTATTTGATTTTACCATGATCAATGAAGATCATTGTGTCTATGTGAAAAAGTCAAATTGAATGTTTGTAATTCTTTCCTTATACGTGGATGATATTTTATTGGCCAAAAATAGTTTCAAGTATGTGAAAACTATTAAGTCGTATCTTTCAAGGTCATTTGACATGAAAGACATGAGTGAAGTTGACTATATATTGGGTGTTAAAATTCAAAGGGATCATTCCAAGAAGATTTTGAGTCTATCCCAAAAAACATACATAAAGAAATGTTTTGAACGTTTTTGAATAAATAGTTGTAAACCTATGGATACTCCTACAGAAAGAGGTGAAATTTTAAACCTTGAAATGACCCAAAGATTGAAAAAGAAAAGAAAGATAGGTCCTGAGTTTCATATTTAGTGTTGTTAGGAGCTTGATGTACGTTATGATATGTATTCACCCATATATTTGTTATGTCGCAGGTTTAGTTAGCAGGTATCAATCCAATACTGAAAGAGATAATTGGAAGGCAGTAAAGAGAATTTTCTGATAGCTAAAGAAAACTGCTGATTATTCACTATACTATAGTGGATATGAAGAGGTTATACAGATGTTGATTGGATTGGTGATGGGTATGTTAGAAAAAAACGATCTTCAGTTATGCTTTCTTAATGGTGGTGCTATTTCGTGAAAGAGTAAGAAAAAAACTTGCATAGCTCTTTCCTTAATTTGTGGCTTGTGCATCTGCAGTAAAAAAAAGTTATTTGATTGAAGAGAATCTTTAAGCATTTAAATATTACAAAGAATGTTTGAAAAACATGTAATGGCTCCAGTTTTGTGTAGGCTATAATAAGATTTCTATATTGTAAAATGTCTTGGTTGTTATAACATTCTAATCATTAAAAGACACTTGAATTTATGTTCATATGTTTATGCATGTGATAATGTGTTTTTATTGAAAAAATATGTCGAACAAGTCACGATATTGACTCTCTCACATGAGCAATCGTCTCCTATGTTGAGAACAAGAAGATATGAGTTCCACCACCATGTTATGACTTATTTTGTAAGCTAGCAACGAGTCTCTAAGAAGATGAGTTTGAGGATCATTAAAGAGAGAACTCGGGTCAGAAATCTAGGTGTGTCTAGACCAAGATTTATACTATGTTAAATAACTAAAAGAATGAGACTAGAACACTAATATAAGGAGAGAACATCGTAGCACGTGTTTCATACCACGTGTGCTTAGCGATCAATGGACAAATGAAAGAATGGTTCCTTTCCTCTTCATTGTGTGAGATCCTAAAATTTACATTAACTTTTATTTCTTGTTTTTTGTAATTAAAGTATTTCATTAATACCAATACAACAACATTACAAAACTAAATAGGCCTGAATCCTGTTTCTCACTATCCCTATTAGTTATATCAACAATACAGGATTAGATAAATTTCAAAACTAAAGCTATATAATTATATAAACCATTAAACAGACTCCACTACCAGCTTCCTTAGTGTATGTGTCAAGGAATGTGATTTAAGATCTACAAGAAACTTGCACCTCTAGTGTGGATGCAGATGGCTATCTTCCTAGTTAGTCTCTCTAGCTAAAAATGACCCCCTGAAAGCGCATCAAATTTCTTTCTCTCCAAATTACTATAACTACCATTGCAAAAGCACGGCTGAAGATACCACATTGTTTGGATTTTTCTTAGCCCAGAATATGGCCCTAACTACTTCATCTTGCTGACTTCCCACTATCATTCTTTCACCCACCCAGTGTAGCAATCTGCTCCACAAACTCCTAGTAATTTTACATGAAGAAAAAAGTTCCAATGCTTCCTCAGGGTCTTCATAGAAAATGCAAGCTCCAGGAACTTTAATACCAACTTTCTGCAATCTTACTATTGTAGGCAATCTTTTATGCAAAGCCAGCCACAAAAAAAACTTATGTTGAGGATGAATGGCTGGGTGAGTGGTGAATTTCCTCCATTACATCTTTGGAAAGAGTGGTCTGAGAGTGATAGACATCTTCTTAATGCTGAATTTATTACCATGTACCATCATTTGTAATTTGTTGCATAAACCACTATGCAGAGACTGGCTAGTCATGATGAACCTTCTTGACTTTATAATCTTCCTAATTATCCAAGTTGCATTACTCAGATTAAACAAATTTCAACCGCCTCACTCTCTATATAGTAGATGTGGATCCATTTCACCCACAAGAAATCTTTCTTTATTTGAAGAGCCCATAGTTGTTTAAGTATTGCAACCCTATTCCACATATTCAGTCTATAACTAGGAGAATTTCAACATGCTCCTCTAGATTGACATACTTTTCCTAATAAACCAATGCTCTCCTGGAGTTTTCCACATATTCAGTCTATAACTAGGTCTTGTACACTTGTTCTATCAGTTACATGATCTTTTTGTGAAGAATGAACATTTAAGCGCAATATGTTTGCATTCCAAAAGCTATAGACTTTATAAGTTGTAACCACCCAACATAATTTAGTAATTTGGTTGTCCAGCACTTCACTCTCTCGGTAATCTTGTCCACCACAGGCATGCATTGACTTATAATAAGTTCTTTTATGATGAAAGCACTCCCAAATATTTAAAAGGTAATGAGCCTTCATTGTATTCCAACAACCCGAGAATATCTTGCTTTACATTAGGCTTAATACCCAAGAAATAAATTGAGCTCTTTTGACAACTTGCTTGTAAACCAAAAGCCTTTGAGAATTTCTCAATAGCTTGTTTTATATAGAGCTAAAAGGGTTGTTTTCCTTCTCCGCCTTGGATAAAACTAAAAAAAGGGTTGTTTGCCATCACTGTTATCACTCTATTCAAATATTCCATGGCTAGGACAAAAAGATAGGGTGATATAGGATCACCCTGTTTAATGCCTCTTTTACCCTGAAAAGGTTCTCTTAGGCTACCATTAATCAGTAAGGAGTAACAGAAGAAACACACTCTATCACCCGAATTTAGGAACTTAATTGGAAGCCTAAATCTGCAAGAACACACCTTAAGAAATCTCATTTTATAGAATCACAAGCTTTTTGGAGATCAACATTTATAACACACTTAGAGGGCATGTATCTCCTTGTGTACCATTTTAAAATATCATGACTAATTAACACATTATCCATAAAACTTTTTCCTTTATTAAAAGTTGATTGGGAAGGGCTCGCTATTGAACCAACTCCACTCTTATGCCTATTAGTTAAGATCTTAGTAATGATCTTATACATAGTGGTGCAACATGCTATGGGTCTATACTTCTTTACAATAGTTGGATTAGGCACTTTTGGAATAAGGGAAATGGCAGTACTACGAAAAGACTTGAACATGTTACCTTTCCAAAAAAACTCCTTCACTGAATTTCAAATAAAAGGCTGCACTGTTGACCATTGTTGGTTGAAGAATTCTATAGGATAACCGTCTATTCCAGGAGCCTTTTCTAAAAGTATCCCTTTGACAGTATCTAGTATCTCCTGGTTAGTTACTACTTGAATTGGTGAGCATATTTTGTCATAGGTAGATAATGACCACTCTTTATAACATCAACATCTGGATAAGGCAACACTGCTGTTGAGGTGCCCATAAGGTTTTTGAAGCCTACAATGAACTTTTCTCCATCTCCTCTGGTTCAATGAGCATTATACCACCCTCAGTATATATGGAATTTATACATTTTCTGCTGGATCTAATCTTCAGTTGGGCATGTAAATATTTTTGTTTGAATCACCACTGGTGATCCATGTGACCCTTTTTTGGCGTAAGAATATGTTTCTCAATAAAACTCCACTTAGTGATCTCTTGCAATATGTTTTTTCATCTTCAATTAGAGTCTGATCTTGAGGCCTGCTGCTCATCTGAGACTTAATAGCATCTAACTGTACTTTAGCCTGCTGGAACCTTTGAGAATAGAAAGCTAAGTAAGTATTCAACCCCTTCAGTTCTTACTTCAAAGTTCTTACTAATCTGTTAATTTCGTACCTGTTTCACTATACCCTGAAAATTGACATGGTTCATCATAGTTGAGTACAATTTAAAAGGATTTGGCTTCATATTTGTAACTGGTCTATGTTCCAGCACAATTAGAGAGTGATCAGGGATCCAGGATTAAGAAACTCTATCTCAACATGCCCATAAATTTGTAGCCAGTATATGTTTCCAAAGGACCGGTCTATTTTTAAGTAAACTCTAGAGCCCTGGTCCTACTTATTACAGAAAGTAAAAAAACAATTCTTATTCATTAGAGCAGTAAGTTGACGTTCGTCCACCCATTCCTGGAACTCCTAAGTTTCATCTCGGATCAAACCAGATCCTAACCTATTTTCAGAACTAAGTACAACATTAAAATCTCCACTTACGATCCAGGGTTAATGTTCCTTCGCAACTAAATCAGGTCATTCCACAATGATCTCCTATTATGCGCCTCATTCTTTGCGTAAACAACAGTAAAAAGAAAAGCAGAAAAAGAAGAGATCACCCTACAATATATAAACTGTTCACTAATCTATAAAAGTGCACTTGAACTTGGGGCCTACACATAAGCCAAATGCTGCAATAAGATGAGATATTTAGATTTCGTAGTCCAACCCTGAGACACCTTATTTAGCATAACAGTTGCTTTATATTCCTTTCCTCTAGTTTCAAGACATTCAAAAACCTCCACTTTATACTTAGGCAAAAGAGTCAGACCTATTTTTGCTTTTAGGGCTGATTTAAGCCCCTAATGTTCCATATGGATATGATCATGGAGGGTAATGTGACCCCCCGGATCAGTGATCAATCCAGATTCACATGTCCCCTCAAATACCATCTCTCGTAAGCATTCATATTTTATCAACGTTACACTCTTTTGATTCAATCTGATGGACTGGTTTTCATCTGATTCAATCACCCGTGAGGCACCTTGCACATTTGAATCCATTACTGGTGGTGATTCCTCCTTAGGTGGTGGTATGTAAGCTTTAGCTGCATTTTTAGCTTTTTCTCTGTACGTTTAATGCAGTCTTGGTGTGTAACTCTTTTATTACCCCTACGCTCTCTATTACAGTTTCTTCTTCGAGGGGCCTCTTGAAAGTCTTTGTCTAGTTGTTGTTGCTTCTTCTTTATTCTACACTTATCTTCTTCATGCCCAAAGTGCATACAATGATGAAAAAACTTTGCCCTCCACTCATAATCTACAAATTGCGTATAATTTCCATCGGATGAAGAACTTTCAACTGATTCCACTAAAGGCTGATCTATATCCACCTCTACTAAATTCGAGCATAAGATATTCTTTCCATTATTTCAGTAACCTTATCCGAGTACAATGGATCCCCTATTGCACTCATGATTTTACTTAGTGCTCAGCTGGACCAGTAACCCACAGGCAGAATCGGCAACGTGACCCAGATGGGAATGGTTGTAATGCAATTCGGGTTAAATTCAAAGTTAATTGTCCAAGATTGAACCGTAATTAGTTTATTATGATAAGTCTCGTCAACACCTTATCGTGGTCCTTCTTCGATTCAAATTTGAAGATGAAATACCCATCGTCATGAGCTAAGACTTGTGTCTTCTTAGCAAATCACTAAACATTCGCAATATACAGCTCCATTCTCCTCAGATATGGGCATCCCCCATTACATAGCCAATTATCGAAGTTTCCAGTTCTTCTCTCGAGACTTAAGATCAGCTTCATCAAGTATTACTATACATTTTCCTTAACTTGTATTAGGGGCAACATATGCAAAGGATTTCCTCCTTTATGGTTGTAGATTATCCTACAATTTGGGCTTCTCTTTCTAGGTCTAATTTGTTGTTGTCGCTATAGAAAATTATAGATGTCGAGCCGCCAAGGTTGTACTAATTTCCACAAAAATTCACCAGTTGAATAGAATCTGCTGAGGTTTTTTATGTTCCCTCTCCCTCCTATGGGATCACGCAGAATTGCGGAGGGAGATAAGTATCACAAGTAATAGGCGAACTTCATGATCTATGTACGTCGACCGACGTTTTTTTTGCCAGTATATTTGCTGAGCTAAGATCCATTTTCTTGGGATCAGTGCACGTTAGCAAACCATGCTAAAATACACCGAGAGAGCAAATATGGCTCCCATAAATGGGGTCTTAAAGTTGATGTCCATTTGACTCTTGGTTGTTTCGTGAAGGTTCAAATGGTGTTTCTATTTTAGCATGTTACTAATAACGAGCAATACATTACATGTCTAAGAAAATAGTTGATTTGGAACAGATAAATTGGAAACAAAAAAGAGATTCGTTACTTTATTCTAATTCGAACTTATTTACAAGGAAGCCCTATGGCCTCAACGCTAGGCAGGAACAGCATAAGAATTCAAAGCGCTAAATAGGAAATCAAAAAAGGTCAAGCTACGAACAGTACCCTTTTCAACAATAAATAAGCTCAACAGCTAGGAGTTCGATGTCTAGGTTGAGGCTCACTCATTGAAGTGTGACCGTAGATCTGGTCTTTCCCAGGAAAGAAATGGTGAAGATAAATAATTTAACTTATATTCTTAAGCTGACAATTACACTAACCATATACATGTCGAGTGTAATTTTGTATATAAAGTTAAACATGAACTCAAGTTCAACCATTTAGAGGATAAGGGATCGAATAAGTAATTAATAACACACTAAATGAAGTCTAGTATATTACGAGTAATATGATCCTTAGATTGATAGTGTATTATTTTGGCCTGTGATTGAATTCCTACGTTGAGCCTTTGTACAATCTTAATTGGTCATAAAATATTGTAGCTCTCAATGCTTGCAGGTCGCATAAACTATTTGTATGTATGAATTTGTTTGTTCCTAACATGGTACTTGTTTTGGTACAGTCCACCGTATGTGAAGTGGGAGATATTGGATATTTAGTTTGGGTGGGTCACCCCATGTGAACTAACCTAACCCATTTAGAATATCTAGACTTAAAACAGTTTACAATAAAACTACTGTGTTATAAATGTATTTACATTATAGTGAATGTCTATCAAGATCTAATAAGATCTAGTTGATATCTATCAGGATTTGAAGTATTTGTCTTTTCGTCAGAAACTAGGATTATTTTCCCCTATAAATAGAGGAGTTATACTCATTGTATTCTTAATCAAGATATCCCTCATCCCTGAAGAGAAATAAAGAAATCTCTTTCTTCTCTCTATTTATTCTTGTTGTTCTCTATTCTTCTTTTTCTCTCTATTTATTCTTGTTGTTCTCTATTTATATTTCATAACATTTTATCAGCACGAGACTCTGCCAAACAAGGTAAGATTATAAATCTAAAGGTAAGGTTAGTAATTCCTTATGTTATTTGTCTTTTGCTACTAATGATATAATTATTCTTGGATTTGAGGAAAAATAATTGGTTTGGAACCATGCATTTATGTTTTAAATTTATTCCTCAAGAACAATATTATCAAAAGGGATGATAATATGTTGGGTTTAAGTCTTATCGATTTATGCCTAAGACGTCTTTATATGGGTAAGACGTTGAGTTTGAATCTCAATGCACCATATTGATGATATTATGATGGCTAAGGCAAAATAATGTGTTTTTAATGAAAAGTCATGAAATATGTCCCATTGAATATGCTTCATTCCATGAAGTGAATGTGGTAGCAATATATGATAAGTCTGAAATATGACAACTTACTTCATTCTTGAAGTGTATGTGATAGCAGTGCATAATATGTCTGAAAGAAGACAAGTGATTGAATGCATGAATATACGTGTGGAGGGACAATATGATAATGATTATCAAAAGTGATGATATTTTCACACGCATATTATGATCAATCTTATGTTAGAGAAAAATTCTCTTGATCATATGTATACCTCGATTTGCTCCTGGAGTAGCAATATTATAAAAGAGGTTAGAATCTATCAATTTGATAGGCTTAAGAAACGATTATATTTCATTCATGGGAATGAGAATTTTAATTGTTATAAACATAGATCCATTCCCTGGGTGAATATGATGATATTTAGTAAAGTTTATCAATACAAACGTGTACTTGATTGTGATGGTATCACAACTCACCTCCGAAAGAGACAAAATAATTGAGAAGAGTTATTTTGAAATCTACTTCTAAAGTAGTAAATTTGAAATTTATTCATGCAATAGTAAATCTGAAATTTACTAAAGTGAAAAATACATGTCATGATAAACTTGGAGTTTACTAGTATAAAAGTTCATAAATTGACATGAATGATTGTGACATCCTAAAGATGTACATATTAAGTATTAAATACATATTGAAGAATTCGAATATTCTTCATGAGCTTTTAATGTTGCTTGTTCTCATGATAAGTTGGTTGGACCAACTAATATTGGGATTTGATCCCTTAAAATCTGAAAAGTATAAAGGGTGAATATGGGCCCATTCACCTATCATGTGATATGTTGAAAAGATGCATCAATAAGATGATCACATGTACATTCATTATCAATCTACGTTTGACATTCATAAAGTTACTTGCTCAATATAAATTCACCATAATTTTCAGGTTGTGTAATCAAGATAATTCATCTTGATGATGATGGTTTCGCATTGAATGCCTTCCATAAATAGCTGAACCATTACTAATGAGAACCAAGTTTCATGTATTGGTATGAAATATGATATGTTCCATACAATAACACTCGTATGCATTAAACCAATATATTATGATTATTTCTTCCCTCTCAATTGGTTCAAGGTCAGGAACCAACTATTCCATCTAATAGTTTTGATGTGTGGTATACGATTAAGGAATATACCATGATGCACAAAGATGGATTCCTCAAATAAGATGGAGGATGTATATTAGTTTTCCTAACATAAGGGGGAGATTATAAGCAGTTATAAATAGGTTAGGAATTATCACCAGATCCTCGTTCAAAAGATAATTCAAGTCAAATGCCGAAAGCATCTCATATTTAAGTTGTAAGTGCTCTTATTTTGTGTCCCTAAAGGACAAAGTCTCTGCATGCATGAAGCGTGGTAGACTAATCGGTTTCAAATGAAATAATCGTTGAAAAATAAGGTGCAAATAATCATAATAAGAAGGCAATGTACTCTTGAAGAGCCTACGACATAACACTTCATGAAACCTTATGAGAGGTTTAGGTACCTGAAAATAAAGAAGTGATGAGATCTCAAAATTTTATGTCGCATTGTGAACCATTACAAATTGAGAAATCATCAACGATATCTTTGATACAATATTGGCGCAATATTGTAAGAAATCACGAGGATCTAAATTCTATGTTAATTTAAGCATGCTGACATAGAAACATTTATCATGTGACATGAAAGAATGCATCTTAGTAAGCGTAAAACTTATTTGATTTGCAGTCCAGACACTTGAAGATGTCACACATGAAATGTTGAATATTGTCACTTGACAAAATTTATATGAAAACTTCTTTAAGGATTCAAAATATAAAAGTTTCTGGAAAACTTATTGATAATCCTTATATTGTATAAGCTTATAGCTTGAAAATTATTGAAACTCTTAGAGAGTTTTCAAAGCAATAGATTATTTGCTGAAATGAGAAATATACCGAATTAGATTGGTTATGAAGTACCATATCTTAGTTCAAGTGGTGCACTCATATATCTTGCAAATACTACAAGGCCCGATATAGCCTTTTCAGTCAATTTGTTAGCAAGGTATATTTATGCTCCTACTAGGAGACATCAGAATGGGATAAAACACATGAGTTTGTTTTATTCTAAAGATTGCAGTCCCGATCTTATTGGTCATGCTGATGTTGGGTACTTATCTGACCTGCATAAAGCTCGGTCTCAAACAGACTATGTGTTCATATGTGGTGGTACTGTCATATCTTGGAGATATACAAAGCAGTCTATCGTAGCCACTTCATCAAATTATGCTGAGATAATAGTTATTCATGAAGCAAGCCGAGAATGTGTATGGTTGATGTTCATGATACATCTCATTCGAGAAAAATGTAGTGTGAAATATGACAATCTACCCACAATTTTATACAAAGATAATGCAACATACATAACATATCTTAAGGGAGAATTCATAAAAGGAGATAGAACGAAGTACATTTTGCCAAAGCTTTTCTACATACATGAGCTACAAAAGAATGGTGATATTAATGTGCAACAGATTCGTTCAAGTGACAATGTGACTGATTTATTCACCAAATCTTCTCCAATTGCAACTTTCAAGAAGATGCTGCACAAGATTGGGATGCAAAGGTTCAAGGATGTTCTTATTAGGGGGAGTTGATACGCATTGTACTCTTTTTTCCTTACGAGGTTTTGTCCCATTGGGTTTTTCTTGTAAGGTTTTTAATGAGGCAACCTATATACGTATTGTTGGAGATGTGTACTCTTTTTCCTTCACTAGATTTTTTTTCAACTGAGTTTTTTCTAGTAAAGTTTTAATGAGGCACATTATCTATCTAAACATTCAAGTGCACTGTTATAAATGTATTTACATTATAGTGAATGTCTATCAAGATCTAATAAGATTTAGTTGATACTTATTAGGATTTGAAGTATCTATTTTTTATTAAGAAACTAAAATATTTTATAAATGTATTTTATTCATTGTATTCAAGTCTCCCTCTTCTCTCTATTTATTCTTGTTGTTCTCTATTTCTCCCTCTTCTCTCTATTTATTTATTATTATTGTTCTCTATTTATATTTCATAACATACTGTAAGTTTATTTATATTTCATAACTACTGTAAGTTTTCAATTTTTGTAGGGAATTATAACTCCCTTCTACGTAACTGACACGTTCTTACTAATTAAAAAGAAGAATGGTGTCTTCTCTTCAAGGCAAGTTTCACTGATCAAATAACCACTTCTCCTTTTTCTGAAAAGAAATGGAATTACACAAGACTTTTAGTTTATGGAATCAATACTTTGTTTCCTAGTGATTCAAAGTAGACTTAGGGCAGATTCGTGTGGTAGCAAGTTCAACAAATCCTCCGCTGCGTTAAGGTACACAATTCATTGTTCTTACTCTGTATTGATTAAAAATTTCAAAATTATAATGTTATTTCAAAACTGATTTACCAATAAGGTCAGAAGCTTATGTGTTAAAAATGATTGAACTTTGATTAAATCGACCCCCAAATCAAAGAATTATCAATATTCAACTCTAGGTATTAAAACCTCCAATTTTAAATCAATTCTAGAGATTATATTGTGAATTTAACAATGAAAGAGGGGAGAATCATAAATAGAAGGTTAAAATCTTACCTCAAGAATAAATCAATTAAAACCCCCTGAGATCACCCAAAATAAAATTCTCAATCTCCCAAATTAAAACATTAGTCTAAGTTTAAAAATGAAATTTAATTTCGTTTAGATATATGCATTATTCTTCAGGAATGCAACGGTCTCCCGTGATTATGATCCATAAACCAAACCCAATTTTATCACTAACATGATGACCAAATGCGACCCAACCTTGAATCTGACTGCACTCTTTTTTGCAAGCATGAACACATCCTTGCAAACACAAAACCCAAAGAGTTTCCTTCTTTGCAAACACAACCATTCACTCTGCAAAGAAGGAATTTGTTAAAACCCTTAGCTTGATAGTTTGGTGGCTTGAGAATGAATAGGGACTTACATAATGATCCTAGCCATGACCCAATAACTTCAGTTAAGATTAAGTTTACTTGAGGTTAGTCTACAGGCATGGGCATACATCGGTAGGGTAGGACACATAGAGGCAGGGCATGGAAAGATCTTGTAGTGGCATGACTAAGACATTTAAGGCAAGGTATGGATTTGGAATGAAAAGGAATGGACATGCTAAGGCAAGTTAAGGCAAAGCAAGACTATGATGTGGCATGATCATCGGTTAGATAAGTTTGCTAGCTATGAGTTGGATAAGGCAGACGACGAAGGAAAATGGACACCAATGGCAAGTTGTGAGATGTAGAACCTATGCATGAGACAGGAACATGGGCAGACTGAAAAGCTGGGCACCAAATTTGAAGGTTTCACGCCTGTGACTTGCACACGCATGGGCAGTTGGAGCATTTTCATACAACTATTTTGGCTGAATCAGCAACATCAATTGAACTTGTATTTTTGTAGTTCATAATCAAAATTTGAAATGCCTGGCAGTTGGGAATGTCATGTGCTTTAGGATAAGCCATATGCTTGGCATGTGAGTGGGGTGTGTGGATTATATGTAGGCACATACAGGTCAGTCATAATTGACTGTGTTGGCTGATTTTTGTAAGGCTATTTTGTGTGCTTTCTTTGTGGCATTAAAAAGGATTTCCCGTAACATGATGTGTTGTTAATTTCATGAGCCTAGGCAAACTAAGTATTGAGCAAAAAAATGAAGGTTGAAGTCGTAGGTGTGTAACTATCGAGTAGTGTTGAACTAGAGGGAGTTGAATCTATTACAAATCCATGGCACTGGAAGATAATAAACACTATAATGCTCAAAATTAACTAACTTCGATCCATTCCTCAAACTTTATTTGAAACCTCTCATATATAAATATTATGTGCAGATTGATTATAAACAAGATTTATAAGAATCATCAAATCACCATTCTGAGGCTATCTTAACCATTGTCAAACCTATTTTTAATACTATAATCCAATCAAAGATCCAAATCACTCTCAAGTATCTTGGAATTCCTACAATGCATCCATCAAAGTCATAAATCACTCTTTGGATTTATACAAAGCTTCAAATGTTGTTATCTGAATGTTGGATCAATAAATATTGTTGCAAGATAACTTTGATAATGATAGTTGATCATACCAATGACCTTAAAAATTAAATGACATATGCCTCTAAGATATCCTCCAAGATTTGAATGATTCGCTCATACAAATCACAAATTTCCCCGTGAAATAGTGTGCTAAACTGAATTTAAGTACCCAACTCCTAATAAAAGTGTTCATAAAAATTGAGTCATTAACTACACACCTCAGACACAACTTATAGAAATGGACACTCATAGCACAACTAAACTATCTTAAGGACTCTTATATATAAGTGCTAATTATTTCACCGTGTGAGTATTCTGTACTAGTATGGAGTGTGCGAACTGCCTGTCAGCTATCACTCAAGTTGACAAACTTCTACAAAGTAAGTAACAAGTCTACCACAAAGTCCATACTATTCTTTTCCTACTTTTACACCGGAATAATCAGTTGCTAAGCTAACCCATCAGTTTTTTTATATTCATACTAGACTTTCGTCTTCTTCTTTATCCTCCAAAGTGCTTCTTCAGATCTTGATACATCTTTGTAGATCTTGGATGAATAGAATACTATGAGCTATATGCTTCCTTAATAATATCCCATCTCAAATCCCTCATATTATGTACAAAAAGACGACCATCAAGTCGCATTACCCCATCAAAATCAATGAATTTTTTTTTAGTATATAACTAGCTTATTTCCTTTTAAGTGCAAGCAAATACGAATTCTCATATTGATGAGTCTTATTTAATCAACCAAAGTGAATTTTATAACCATGCAAACAAGCACTCCGCCATAACTGGAACATATCAAATCTAACACCTTAATAAGGAAAAAAGATAAAAAAAATTATAACCAAAGGATGAATAAAAGTTAAATTGGAAGTCGAACTTACACTCCTACATAATGATATCAATTTAAGGGCGTGTTTGGAAAGCCACTTGGAAATTAAATTTGAGTGTAATTGAATGCAATTATACAATTTGATCTCTTTGTTTGATCTAGTAAGTAATTACTTGATTAACAGAAAATTAAGTATGATTGAAAGAGGAGAATTACACTCTCGACATTCCTTGTGTGTGTGTGTGTAAGAGAGAGAGAGAGAGAGAATGATACGGGATTGACAAGGGAAGCACGAAACAAACACCAAATCAGTCCACTAATCTTAAGGATTCGAGGACCAAGATGGAGACCTCACTCGGATTCGCTACCAACAACAAGAATACAAGATACAAGAGTATATTTTAACACCAAAACAGTTACAAAACGTGATGAACAAGATGAACAACAATAATACAAGTTTCGGATTCAACGAAGACCCCAAAACAGTCCACTACACAACACATACACGATTTGCAAGAAAAATAAAGATAGATAGTGAGACCAAGATTATTACAAGATTAAGAACCAAGTGTATTTCAACACTAACCCCTAATGAATGTAACAATCAAAACCACACTCTTACGGTGACCACCAAGGGATTGAACTCGCCTCAAGATCTACCGTTTCCAAGCAAAGATCAATATTGGCTTTTCCAAGCCCTATGCTAAAGATGACTTTTCCAAGTCCTACAACTAAGGGTGTCACACTCTCAAAGAGAGAAGTTATGTCTTTCAATTCTTCATCCTTCAAAATCTCGTGAAAATAAGACTAAGGGGGCCTATTTATAATATATTACAAATGAAGATAACAAGACCACTTTGCCCTTAATGAGAGGGGCGGCCATGGTGTGTAAATACACCATGTGTAATGTCCAAAATACCCTTAATTAAGGTCCAAAACCGTGAGTCCTCAACCTTAAATTCTCCAAGCAATCTTCCACACGCGAGATTGCTTTAAGTTATGCTCAAAACGGGTCCTCCATGCATGTTCTTGTTTTCTCGAGGTGACCAAGTCTTGAGTCTCTATGTGTTGGCCTCCAAAAATGTCATCAAAAGATAAGATGGTCATTTGTCCCGTATCATCCTCCCCTTCTTGAAAAGGATTCGACCTCGAATCCAAACCTTGCAAAACCGAAAAGAGGACCAACAAATGCAAACTCCTCATGGCATGAGGGTTAGGGTTAGCATAACAAATCATCTCAACATGCCAAGGTTGCACATATTTGCAATATAACCAAGAATCCTTTGAAAGGAATATTAAAAACTCAATAAAAGATGTACAAAGGATTTGGTTATAGGATACATCAAGAGTGACACTTTGCTTGTCATGTAGACCAAGCAGCAAGTTTGGTGCACCAGCATCACCATTTCTAAATTTGGCACCGGGGTCAAATGGGAAAAGTGGCCATAGACACGGTTCTCGACAACACTTCCCTTTCCCGTGGTCTACACCCAAACTAAATGACATACTTTCTACAATAACATACATATCATCCAAAGCAAATAGAGAGTAGAGAAAGGTATCACTCAAATCGGCTTCTACTAAGGTGCTCTCATGTGTGTACTCACTATTAGTTTCCCAATAATCACCATGAGTACTCTCAATAATGAAATCACACAAAGTAGAAGAAGAAGTAGCTTCCGCAACTACACATTCCTTACCCTTAAGAGTTCTCTCATCTTCCAAGAAGAGATTTCCCTCTCTAGGAGGAATGTTGTCACACCATAGTGGGTTAGCATATAGGCTATAGCTTCCAAGGCAAGCTATACCATCATTTTCACCACTAGGTTCATTAGGAGTGTTTAAATCATCTTCAAACAAGACATTATACATAAAAAAAGTGTGATCTACCTCACGGACAGATTTGGAACAAGAAAGTTCCTCACTCTCTAAATGATCAATATCAAGTTTCAAGGATGTTTCAAACACAATATTACCCCAAGAAGAGCTCTCGGGTTCATTCTCACTTTGTTGACCAACATTTTCAAATATTTCACTCACTTGAGTCCTATTAAGCACATCACACACATACTCAAGTGGTGGACAGTTTTCACGAACAAGTTGATCAACACCCATTACACAAGACGATGTACTTCCATTCAACATATAGGCTTCAACACTAGGTGGACACAAATTGATCTCACAAGCGGAGTCAATTTTGTTATCAATAGGGTCAACTAGTGTATCCAAACTCACAATATGTACATCATCATCAAGTGGCAAAGAAACAATAGACTCACATATAGGAAAACTACAACTCACACTCAATGGGCTACTAGCCACACAATTATCATTCACATGTACAAAAGTGTAAGAGTTATCCATTTTACCTTGAAGTCCTTGAGTAGATTCTTCTTTGTCATGGTGTGAAGGTCCTCCAAAAGCTTGGGCAGCAACTTCCTTTTGGAATTGTTCTTCTTCGCTTGCCATGTTGGTACCTACACAAATGTCCTTAGAAATAGAAGGACAACCAATGTTAGCATCGTTTGGTGGTAATCCCCTCACTTTGCTCCACACAACCTCTCTTTTTTCAACTCTCGGATTACCACCTTGCACCCCCTTACTCCTCTCAATCTTTTGTCTCTCATAATAATTCGGGTTGGAGTAGGTAGGCATTTCTCTTCGTGGCTTGGGCAGCAAGTAAGTCACGAGGCGATTCCCCCACTGGTCTCTTATAATATTTGGCCAATTTTGCACGTTTGGAACTCTATGTTGTGCAAACCAATTGGCACCTAAGCATACATGACCGTATGTCAATGAAAGAATATCGCACCACACCTCCTCATGGTATTCAAATTGGGAGAAGACAACCTTGACCCTCTCGGTAACCTTAAACCCGTCCAAGAAGTATGGAACAAGTAAAGGCTCACGAAACAACCCCAAGTAGTCAACCATGGATGGAACGATGTAGTTTCTATGGTACCTATCATTTAGCTCAATGAGGCAGCCCGGTATCCCACACATGGTCACCTTTCCGGAGTGTACACTCCTTCTTGGTTCTACATTGTAAGGCATACGAGTACCCCTTAGTTTTGGAGATGCATACCCTCTTCTTCTCATTGGACAACCTCCACTAGAGCTAGTATAACCATTCACACTATATCGACTTTGATAAGAAGTACTACAAGGTGGAGAATATGGATCTTCATACTCCTCACGTGTACCCTCATCATAGCTCTCATAAGCCTTGCAAACAAAAGGGTTATACCTAACACCAAATCTAGGTTCGGAGTAAGAAGTGTAAGACTCCTCACATGCCCCAACATCATCATAAGATCCATCACGAGGTCCTACATCATCTCCAAAGTTACCATAAGCACTAGGCACTTCATCCACCTCATTTTCTCCCTTAAAACAGTAACTTTCAAATCTGCCCAAGTCTCGATCATGGCTATTTTCATAGCCTCCGCAATCTCCCTCAACTTCGTAGCCATAAAACCCTTCACTACAATCATAGTCTCCCATGTTGTAGTCACAATAATCCCCGGCTATCGAAGACATATTCCCCTTATATCACCTTTTAAACCTACAAAATGAACAAACAAGATTAGTAGTAAAAACTTCTCACTAACACTCGTATTCACTCACCTTTGTGATTCTCACAATTGGAGCGGCAAATATTGAAAGGTTGTTTATACTCCGGTAGTCAATAGGATGTCAATTCTACTTGGTGGCCGGAATAGATTCTTGTTTGATCGACTCAAGACACAAAAATAAAATTCACTTACGAACTTGAAACAAAGAAGTTACTACGAGTTAAAAATGAGAAAAGCACACAAACAACGAAGACACGAAGAAACGGATTCAATAATTAATCTACAACTAAGTAGGTGATTACTAGTTGTTAATTAATTCTAGAATCAAGACATGAAACTAATGAAACAATAAGATGAAACTAAGAATCTAAAATTTTGAGCTCGGAAATATTGCGTGAACAGTAGCCGTGATGACATGGCAGTCACGTATTGGTTTCGGTCCCACACAACTTTTGTTGTCCAATTTCAAGTCTTGGTCAATTTTTCAATTTGGACTTTGGTGGAATTTGTTTAAGGGGGGAAATTCAAACAAGTCTTGGAGCCCTTTTCAATTTCAAGTTTTCAAGACTTGACTTTATTGTACTTCTCCTTAAAACATGGATCCTTAAATCATGGAAAAGTGTTGGAAAGTGGTTGAGACTTGATTGATAGGTCTTTGTTGGTTGTAGTGTCTTTCAAGACTAACAAATAATACACCCTTTTCCTTCAACTTTTTAGATTTAACATTCACTTTATCTTCAACAATATATGAAGGTGGTGATGAACATCAAGAACAACAACAACAACACCAAGAACTACAACAATAATCTCCAAGAACACCAACAATTTTTCACACGGCCACTCCCAAATTCCACAATAACAATATCTCCAACACTTGGCCAAGACAACTACACCTTCAACAAAATGGTTCTCAATCCACCAATTAACAACAATATCACGTGGCCAAGCTTATAACAACAACAAGATGAAAGCCACAAGGCCAAAACAGTCCACCACAATAATGGGCCAAGTTTATGTTCACAACAACTTTCAACAAGTTCAAGCTCAAGTTTAGATCTAGACTCAAAGTGTTAGTGGACAAGAAAACTAACACTAGAAACAACAAAACAAACAAGAACACTACTAAATTTAGTCACACAACAAACAACTCTCGACCAAGACACAACAAGAACACAATTTTGGCCAAGAACACAAACACGGACAGATTGCTATTTTTCTAGAAATTTCAGTTTTTAACACTTTTTTTTTTTAATTTTCTAACAAGCAAGCCCAAGATTGATCTTGTAGGAACAAGATCAAGCCATGCTTTGATACCAAATGATACGGGATTGACAAGGGAAGCACGAAACAAACACCAAATCAGTCCACTAATCTTAAGGATTCGAGGACCAAGATGGAGACCTCACTCGGATTCGCTACCAACAACAAGAATACAAGATACAAGAGTATATTTTAACACCAAAACAGTTACAAAACGTGATGAACAAGATGAACAACAATAATACAAGTTTCGGATTCAACGAAGACCCCAAAACAGTCCACTACACAACACATACACGATTTGCAAGAAAAATAAAGATAGATAGTGAGACCAAGATTATTACAAGATTAAGAACCAAGTGTATTTCAACACTAACCCCTAATGAATGTCACAATCAAAACCACACTCTTACGGTGACCACCAAGGGATTGAACTCGCCTCAAGATCTACCGTTTCCAAGCAAAGATCAATATTGGCTTTTCCAAGCCCTATGCTAAAGATGACTTTTCCAAGTCCTACAACTAAGGGTGTCACACTCTCAAAGAGAGAAGTTATGTCTTTCAATTCTTCATCCTTCAAAATCTCGTGAAAATAAGACTAAGGGGGCCTATTTATAATATATTACAAATGAAGATAACAAGACCACTTTGCCCTTAATGAGAGGGGCGGCCATGGTGTGTAAATACACCATGTGTAATGTCCAAAATACCCTTAATTAAGGTCCAAAACCGTGAGTCCTCAACCTTAAATTCTCCAAGCAATCTTCCACACGCGAGATTGCTTTAAGTTATGCTCAAAACGGGTCCTCCATGCATGTTCTTGTTTTCTCGAGGTGACCAAGTCTTGAGTCTCTATGTGTTGGCCTCCAAAAATGTCATCAAAAGATAAGATGGCCATTTGTCCCGTATCAGAGAGAGAGAGAATTATTGGTAATTACATGGTTAATTACAAGATTACCATTTAACTCTTCTGTTTTGTTTATATTTTAGTTATTTTCCTTTTTATTTCTGCTAGTGTAGTTCCCGTGCGATGGGCGGACAACATTTCTTTTAGAAGAAAAATCATAAGAATTAATTTATAAAAAATAAATTAAATCAGCGCATTTACCAAATGAACAAAAGTAAAAAGAAATTCTTTTAACAAATTCTAATGAAATAGCTTCCTCGAAAGATATGGTTGCAGTAGTTTACAACATTGTCAGACACCAAGACCATTGAGAATAATGATCATTTAGTCATTTAGGTTCCAATGCACTGCCATCTCTTTCCGGATAAATTTTACTGTCTCCTCTAACACTGTTTTTCTTTTGTTGCTCCCTGTGGTTAATTTTATTGATACCTGGCAATTTATGATGCTTCTGGTCAGTAGTTTTGGGATTGGCAGCGGTACAATCAGATGATAGTAATGAATCAAGACGACGATCCTACATACAGGATTCCATCAAAAGCTTCAGCCATATTTTATTCAACCTTAGAAGTTTATACATGACCACATCCCGATTTCCATCCATAATGAAAGTTTTAACATCAATCTGACACTAAATCCACACAGATTAGTAAAAGTAAAATAAGATTGACATATGATTTAATAAGTGACTTGGACCAAATTCTAATAAATCATAAATGAGTTCAATGAAAAAAGCGAATAGGTGATACACCCTTCATTATCAACACATGCACGTAAATGCATTTGACATTTATTGACTTATACCTGAATGTTGATTCTTATAAACCTTAAAATCAGAAAGCTAACAACTCTTTAATGAATGTACTTGTATGTAACATTTGTTAACATCATTGTACCCTAGCCAAGATTATCAATATCAAAATCATTTGCTCAGTCATATAAGGGTAAGGTTGTAAGTACTAAGTATCAAGTTATACTACCAAAAAAAATGCACCATCTGATATGAATACCTCAAAGGGAATTGAAAACTAAAATGGCAATCCAGCACATCGATGTTGATCAAATTAAATGCTACACAAACAAAGTAATCCAAAAATGCCAGCAGAAAGGAGCTAACTGTAAATTGAGTTATCTCCTCCTTCAAAATTTTCTCAATTTCAAAAAATATCCTGGTTGATCCATGAAGATTTAGAGTAGTTCCATCAAAACGGGACTCAATTGCCTTCGAAGCTTTTTCTACATCACGAAATTGTAATCCCTTTATATACACCTAGTTGAGAAAGAAAGAAAACCATAGTTAGTAGAAACTTGCAGTAGGGCATGTAATTTCCACCTTTAACCAAGTATTTAAAAGCCTTATTCTATGAAAAGCAGTCAGATTCATTAAAAACATACATCTTAAAAATTAGGAGGCACCTGTCAAGACAAGATATCATCTGAGCAGCTAGCAAGTTTATCAAAAGAAACAAAAAGAAATTACAGAACAAAATGCTTCTTAGACCGCTGCAGCAAGCAAATTTGTCACATCACACTGATGGGGTTGCAGTTATAAGAACATCCAAGTTTTAACATCAAAAAAGGCTCAAAAATACCCCTGAACTATCTGAAATAGCTCAAAAATGTCTCTCGTTAGATTTTTGACTCAAAAATACCCCTCCGTTAAATATTTGTCTCAAAAATACCCCTCCCTCTAATGGAAGGGAAAATGCATCGTTTCCACCCCAAACTATACCCGAAAAGTCGAAGCAACTAAACTATACTAGTGACCTATTACACACCTAAATTATAAAAAAGTGAAACTATTTACACCCTGTCAGGCTACCACCACTTGCATGTGGTGTAGTGTTTTACACGCGCTGCCACATCAGTAAAAAGTATCACCTTTTTATAGTTAAGGTGTGTAATAGGTCACTTATATAGTTTAGGTGTGGATTCGACTTTTCGACTATAATTTGGGGTGGAAACGATGACTTTTTCCTTAATGTTTTTAGCCGTTTACTTTTGTTATTTAATAGGCTGGACGCGCCTAAAATAAGTGTAATACACGCGCCTTAGAATGGGGGTTGCGGGGAGGTAATAATATCACTTTTTTATAGTTAAGGTGTGTAATAGGTCACTAGTATAGTTTAGGTGTGGCTTAGACTTTTTGGGTATAGTTTAGGGTGGAAACGATGCCTTTTTCCTCTAACGGAATTCGGAAAAGGATCAAAAATACCCTTGAACTATCTGAAATGGCTAAAAAATACCCCTCCCCTTAACGAAATTCTACCAAGCATGCTACCTAGATAAAAAAAACTACGTGACTATGCCACATTACCATCCACATGTAAAATGTTAGTATTTTTTAATTATATGACATTCCTTTCTTCTTTATTTTTATTTAAAAACGTCAGTGAAATGGACAAAATTTACACGGCTTTTTCATGTTTAATCAAAGTAGACAAACGGTGGTTACATAATATTTTTTTGAAAAAATTTATTAAATGTAACATCGCTATTATCAAATTCCTTTGATCATCTAAAAAACAAGTTTTTTTCCTGTTAATAGGTTTAAAAGTGTGAAACCCAACAAAAGAGTCTTATTAAACTGATAAACCCATTAATTATTAGGCCAGTATAAAAGTTAAAATTAAGATTTACTCGCAAAAGTAACAAATTTCAAACTAAACTTCAAATTAGTTACTCAAAAGATGTGTTTGGCTTTGCTAGCTTTTACTCAAAATGCTTATGTTAAAATGATTTAATAAATACCTCCTCTAATCTAAAATTAATGAATCTTTGAATGTGGCACACATCTTCAAAAAGTTAATGAATGACATAATTAAATAATAATTTATCAATGTTAAGTATCATTTTACTTCTTTTCAAACTTGTTCTAAAAATAATAAGATTATTCATCAAAACTGAATTTAGAAAAATGAATTCATTTCGAATGATTAAACAAGTGTTAGAAGGAATTCATTTATTTTGAAAAAGAATTTGCATGTAGTAAATTCAACTCAATTATTAGTACATCAACATTTGCTAGCTTAAAAGTTAAAATTCTAGCTCTTCCTCCATGTCAACATCAGATCAAGATCAAGCTGTCCCTCATCCCAAACGACAATAACAAGATGAAATTTAGAACTTTTAAAACACCAATGAAGTAATTAGCAAAAGATTGGTTTTTTGGTTTTTCCGTTTCACTGCTTTGCAAAAAAATAAAAATAAAAATAAAAATAAAAATAAAGAAGAAAGGAATGTCATATAATTAAAAAATACTAACATTTTACATGTGGATGGTAATGTGGCACAGTCACGTGGTTTTTTTTTATCTAGGTGACATGCTTGGTGGAATTTCGTTAAAGGGAGGGGTATTTTTCAGCCAAAAATCTAACGAGGGACATTTTTGAGCTATTTCAGATAGTTCAGGGGTATTTTTGAACCTTTTCCGTTTTAACATTAAGAACGAACATGAAAGTATACTGCCAAAAGAAATATCAACTTTGATGCCAAAAAAAATTTCATAAATAGATAACTGTATATATCTCTGAGGGTAAGGATAGAAGTTCAACAAAATCAAGTGATGAAGCCCAACTATGCGGGCAATTACTTTTAGCATCATCATCTTAACCTAGAAAGAGATGCCCTCTCGTTGTAATTGCTTGATGGAAAACACACTGTGGTTGCTAAAATATGTTTACTTTTAACAATAGAAGAACAAAGAGAGCTAATTATACAGTTAAACATTTTTGAAATATCCGGGTGAATTAGAATAGGAGCTATAAAGAACTTCAATATGCAGCATAACACTAAAATTAGATAGTCTCTACTTAAATATGATTCTCTATTAAAGAAGTCAACCTTCTACACTAACACAGGGACCAATCTACATTAACAAAAGATCGGCTGAGAATTACGCTTAAGCTTAAAGTTAAAATTAAACAAATTACTATCCCATGTTAATATACTTATCGATCCTAAAACATCATAGAAAAAACTGAGACTAGATAGATACACAACTAAACCGGCTGCTTTGGGCTTTTTGTGTATATCTGGAATCTATCTCAATGGGTATATCTAGAACAAAAATAATTACTCAATAATTTAGAGCAATTATTAGGAAGGACAAATTCCAACATGGCTTTCTAATTCATAGGCCCATTCACTTTCTAGATGTTTTGTTTTTAACAGTATAAAATTAATTAGCAGTAAAAGTAGTGCAGTGCATCCTCATTAAACTCGGATACTGTAATGTTTGCTAACTTCATGGTTTGGAAGACAAGTATAATAATCGGCTTCAAATTTTTTAGGTTATTTAGAGTGGGTAAAAGTCCCACATTGGTTGGGGAATGGACTAGTGGTTTGCTTATATGGACTTGGGTAATCCTCACCTCTTGAGCTAGCTTTTGAGGTTGAGTTAGGCCCAAGGTCCATTGTTGACATGGTATCAAAGCCAGGTCCATCCCCGTTTTGGGCTCCCGATCCAGGCGCCAGGCGCCAGTTGGGCCCTGGGCGTGTGAGGTGGAGTGTTAAAGTGGGTAAAAGTCTCACATTGGTTGGGGAATAGATTAGTGGTTTGCTTATATGGACTTGGGTAATCCTCACCTCTTGAGCTAGCTTTTGAGGTTGAGTTAGGCCCAAGGTCCATTCTTGACAATACATTAACAACCTCACTTTTCTAGTAATGATGATGAACCTGCAGAGTGGTTTGAATACAAAATCATAGAGATCAACATGCTTACCATGGATAAATATCAACAGGTGAGCTTCACTAAGACAGAGAACTAACTTATATCTACTCACTGGTCATACTTAATTGAGACTGTTATCAGCAGTTTCTTGTTCTTTTCAAATTTTATTGCATTTGAGGTACCACTAAAAGTAGTTTGCATATTGGCTTCTTCCATAAGGAGAAAGCGCGCACACACTAAGATACCAGACTGCTGGCATGTTAGAGACTGTGTTAAGACAGGGAGTGCTAGGTGAAGATGATATTGTAGAAGAATCACCAAGGTAATTATTTCTCATGTAGAGTATCACTTAATGGATGAGCTAAAATTTCAATTCTATGAAATCAGTGGTTGAAATTATGCATGTATTTTACTTCTAGTTTTATTTTGGAATTTATACCCAATATGGCCTGAATGTTGCTGCTTCTAACTTCCATTCAGTGTTTTTGCCGCGGCTAGTTTATGTTTCGATTGGTGTTTTATCTGAAAAAATTAAGGATTAATTGAAAAATCACCCTAAGAGCAAATAAACAGTGGTGGATCTAGGTGATATTACATTGGGATGACTTGTGGGTGAGAAAATAAAATTCTCCCTTATTCTCAAGTATAGCACAAACTTGTTTCCAGTGATGTGCTCCTTTTTTGTTCGACTGGGAACACGCTTCCTTGCATTCTTTTGTTTTAATGGACACGGGAATATAAGCTAGAATACTATATATTGGACCTCTCATAAGATTTTTCAGAACAAATCAACTATTGAATTTATTGCATGTGACCTTCATGTTAGAGACAATAGACTATCTTCTAGGATCCAATTGCAAAGCTTATGTAATCTGGAAAACTATGCCAATTTTTTTCTATAAAGAACTGGTACATATTTTTCATTATCTTTATCTTTTGCTTCCAATTTGGCTACCATTCTATAATCACTTCTTTTCCTTAACAGAAATCTGAAGCTTTCCTCTAAACGGCCTTCTATTGTATGTGAAAATTGTCTTTATTCACTGGAGAAAGAGAGGCGAGTGAGAGAATTTCATATTATGGACCCAAAGGGGATACTGGAAATGATGCTAATAAAGTTGAGAAATAAACTAAACGGACAGGATTTACTAACATCCAAAAATAATTCATGCAAAGCACCTAGAATCCATTTTAAGTTAACCAACACAGAACCATGAAAGTTCAAGTTAGAATGGATCAAGCTGCAATTAAGCTATAAGATTTTCTATAACTCCTTTCTACAGCACTTGATGGTACTTAAAGAGAAAGGGAAAGAGGGGAATTCTAATACCTCTCTGAACAGAGTAAAAAGTGATCAAGCTGCTGCATAAATTGGCTTCTCATTTTATTTTCGATACAACACAAGGTCTTGTAGCAAATCTCCAGTCATCAAAAACAGAAAGATGAAATGACAAAACTTGTGAATATATTAACACATAAAACACTATATTATAGTTTATAAATGAAAAACACTTGAAGAAATGTTGTACATATCAAATGTATGTGTAAGCATATTTCTCGGATTACACTGAGTCCAACCGATATGGCCCGTAAATATTAAATACTGATATAACATAAATTCTGTTTGCATACAACATATATTATCCTAATGAAATATGATGTTATTTTGAATACTTCAGGCCTTGAAATATCATGCACAAACTGATGAATTATTTTTTAAAATAATGGTTCAACTGCATCAGGAGGCACCTGTCAAGACAAGATCTCATCTGAGCAGCTACCAATTTTAACGAAAGAAACAAACAGAAATTGCAAGTTTTAACCTTAAGAACGAACATGAAAGTATACTCCGAAAAGAAATATCAACTTTGATATCAATACAAGTTTCAACCATGTACTTTTCAATAAAGCTATAACAGGTATTTCAGTTTCCCGGATAAAGCAAATTTTCTGGTAGCTTATCATTCCAATGTTTAAATTTGTTGAAAGCGAAACAAATGGCTTTCTGCAAACTCAGGGATACTACTAATATATTTAGGTGGTCATAACAGTAAGTTTTTGATATCATGCATGACAACTATGCAGTAAAATATGAAAGTCATATGACTGGTACACTCACAGTCGATTCCACGAACAACAGAAAGAGCAATCTCATTTGTACCTCTCTCATACACAATCGAACTTGAGCAATCTCCCTTATATACCCTGTCTAACATCAAAAAAGAAAAAGCAAGAAGATATGTGTCGGATAAGTAAATCATTTATAAACTACACTTGAGATACCAATGAAATTATCCCATCAAATATACACATGGTTCCGCAGCTAAACCATGAACATGTTGAATAAAGCTAAATCATTCATGATCGCAACATTTGAATCTTGGAAGCTTAAAATAACATGTCAAATTAAATTACGAAAAACTTCAATGTACACTACATTTCTAGCTTCATTTGTTATTTTTCCATCATTATCATAAATTGAAATCTTTAACCCTTTCCTACTTGTCACGCGTGAAAGAGCAACATACAACTGACCATACGTAAACACTGATTTCTAATAATCCCACATGAGATAGTGACTGGCCTCGACTTTATTGATCGTCATCACAAAAGACACAACAATTGGAAACTGTCGTCGCTGAAACTTAAAAGGTATTCTCGCATCGAATGGAGTCAACGTCATTCTTGGGATGAACACCTTTTCTTCTACCATATTACCTGATAAAACCTTGGTTTCAATAACTCAATTTTCAAGCCTCATGATGATCAATCTTGTGCTATTACATAATCCTGATGACTGATCGATATTTCTTAATAACATCACAGAACACCTACCTTTAGAGTAATAGAGTGATTTGGAATTCCAGAACATTCAATATTGTTTAGGAATTCTGGTGTATGCACTTGGTCTAAAGCTATAAGAGCATGATCAGACATACAAATTGTATCGGAACTCAAATAGGTCTTCTCCGAATTGTGATTGAGTGAAATCATGTATTAATTGATAGATTCCACCATATCGAGAGTCGGAGCAAGAATTGCTCTTTGTTGGAGGTAATCAATGTTATTAGAATGACTGAGGAAATTAGGATAAGTACTTTCTACGATTACAGATATTGGATCATCATAATCATGTATGAGAATATCATCAGGTATTCGAACCTTTTCAGTGCCATCAACATAACTTCGAATTCTTCCATCACCAATTTCCAAAATCCAATTGGAAAATTCTTTTAACTCTTCTAAATGTGACCCTAACTAATTTCCCTACAATCTCATATTCTTTGTCAATTTCAAGACTTCACAGTGGGGTCACAAAAGAAGAGTTCAGAGTAGAATTAACAATATCTTGTCGAGTACCTTTTGTAATGACATGCAAAATTTTCCTGAAGTCACTGCCAAGAACAACTGTTTTACCTACAAATGATCGATCCAAATTTGAAGTGTTTTCAAATCTAAGAATATCTCGAAGAGTTTTATCAAGAGCTTCAAAATAGTATTTATGCATCATTGGTGCCTCATCCCAGATAATAAACTTCATCTTGATGATTAATTTTACAAGTGGACGACTTTGCTTTATATTACATGTGGCATCTTCATTTGGATTGAGGAAAATTGCAAATCTTGAATGAGCAGTTCGACCTCCTGGTAACAATAGAGATGCAATCCCACTTGATGCAATAGTTTGTACAATATCTCCTCTAGATCGTATACCAGAAGATAAAGTCCTCCAAATAAATTTCTTTCCAGTTCCCCCATAACCATATAAAAAGAACAACCCACCTTTGTCTTCATCCACTGTTGTCATAATTTTCTCATGAATGGATTTATGTTCCTTTGTCAAATTCAGTAATAGTCGTCGATGTTCGTCCAACAAAGAGCGTCTATTATACCGTAATTCATCATTGCCTAATCTGTTGCTATTGTCAACTTTTTCCTCATTGTAAAGAGGTCTTGGCATTATTGAAAAATCTTGAAAACTTCTTTCGCAACCTTTCAAGATTTTTTTCAACTTTTGTATACAACGATTTTTTACTTCATCATCGCATAACTCTGCATCTTAAAAAATAATATAAAAATTAAAATTACATGATTACACTAAAAGAATTTACCTAATTTAATGATGTTCATAGAATTTTATTTTATATTTTTGTTAAGGGATATCTTGGGATAGTGCTTTTCAAATTTGATTTGTAGATGTTAGAGGAAACATTTGGACCCAATAATATTAATTTTATGTTCTAATATAAAGCTCTTCGTTCGACGGAGAAAAAGAGAAAGGATTTGAAATGGTGTGGAGATGATGTCCTGCATATATATAACATATTCACTTAGTTTTATAGCTAAATTTTATCTTACTTAACTGACTATCATTATGAAATAAGAAACTTTCACACTATTTTTCATGCAAGTATCAAGCATCTTTGGAAATTTTTAATGTAAGAAGAGATTAAGCAACAAATTATACACTTCAAACAAAATATGAACAATAACAATTAGAACTAAATTGAAAAGTGTATAAAAGTAAATCTAACTGATAGTTCAGCCATTAGTAATTGAATTACAAATGCAAAAGCAGATATCATCACTTAAATCATTCAAGCTTTTAGACATTTATTTATCACTATAAAAGCAATTTATCTCCTCCAAAAAAGCATATATTTTTAATATTCTAAAACTGGACAATCCATTTATATCGCCATATACGCACTGAGATAATATAAAATATTCTCATAACTTGAAGATATAAGATTTGTATTCATACTTGGATTAGTCAATAATATTTTTCCTTAAAGGATATCAACTGAAAACAATCGTCATGTTTCTTGCCAAATATTTTCTGATCGTTACATCGAATTTGATAACAACAACATAGAAAATAATTGCCTAAGATACGATGGCATACCCCAACTACTTGCCTCTTTTATGGCATTCGCATATTCTTTGTCATCATCCAATAAGCCAAGTGCATAACATGCATCTTTGAAAGTGGTATGATCGTGATTGTTGATAAACTTAAGATCCATGTAACATTTTGGACCTTTAATGATATTCAACAACAATCTGAGGTAGTATAGCTCACCAGATTCAGGAGGAACGAAAAAAATTCTTTCAATAAAAAATATAGATTTTTTTCTTTTCTCTCATCTTTTCAAATTTGATTTCCACACAAACTTAAGAGGAAATTCTGTATAAGTTAGTTGTCTTGCTTCAGGAAATCTTTTATTTGCCTCAAACCAACTTGAAAACATTGATTCCCTTACACTAGGCCTATTGACAATATTATCAATTGGATCATCATCAGAGAGTATGACATTTTGTTCATTTGGAAGTTAAAATGATAGTCTCTCCATCGAAGGTTTTCTATAACGAATAGCAAATCCAAATATCCTCCAAGCAGCTTCACAAGGTGATATGTATCGACAATTATAAGACATATTGATTTCATCTACATCATTTGAACCCTCCTCATGCACACTTCGAGAAAAGGCAGCAGTGGCGCGATCATATCCTTTATTAACGTACTTAAATAAGTACTTAATGGATTTTGACTGATTGCACCATTCCACATTTATGTGAGCTCCACACTTTAATAACAAAAAATGATTGTGTGGCACGACAAACCTGTTATCCAACTCAATATGACCCTTCTTGATAGTTCTTAAATAATCTCATCTTCTATAAATAAGATAACCATGTTCATCCATTGTGGTTGAATCTACAAACTTCTTGGGAAAATGTTATGTACATCTCCCATTCTGCATACAAGAGAAGATCTTCTAGTAGCACCACACGGGCCATGCATCATGAAACTTTTCACGATCTTGTAATAATGAGGATCAACTACTTTATCTGATATTTTTGTTGTAATTATCTTATCAATATCTACGGCAGTTAGATATTTGTTATGTTCATGTAGGAACAACAATATATAAGCATGGGGCAACCCTCGTTTTTGAAAATCAATTGTATAAGTCATTGCGCAAAATATTTTAAAAGAAGTCATGGAATAAATAAAAGTAGAAATAATGTTAAAATATTATATGAAAAATTACATGTATATCTGATTTTACTTCTCCAAAAACTTTATTGGCTCTCAAATCCTTTATCAAGCGATCCAGTTTGATTTTAAAAACCCTGTTTAAAATGTCTGGAGATCCTCAGGATTTAATCCCTTACTCGTAACAAATATTTGAATCTCAGTGCACTTAGGATTGCAAGTGAATGTGATAAAAAATCAGGATATCCAGCCTATTTGCACATCGCCATAGCGTCTTGATAGTTTTAAATCATGTATCGTGTACCTCCTGTGAAAGTTGACGGTAGAACAAACCTTTTCCCTTGGGATGAAGGATTAGTTTCTCCGTGTAAAATAGCTTATTGTAACATATTATACATTGCAACTCTGAATTATTTTTTATGAGTCCTAATATAATTCAATCGACCTAATTCAATCATTGTATATGCATCAACCAAGAATTATTGAAATAATCTTCTTGTTGGCACAATTGTTGCAACTTCACCTTCCTGTCTTGAATCTTGTAAGAAAAAAACTCTCGCACACTAACACGTTTTTTGTAACGACCTAAAAGAATTGATGAAATATGTGAAATTTATGATTTTAAATAATTTGACTATTTTACCCCTCTCCGTGTTGCATTATGATATTTCTAGGGTGTGGGAGTGATTGTCATGATTTTCGATGCATTTTGGTACCATTTATGCGATATTGTGGTTTTTGATTGCTTCGAGAGCCTTATTTTAGACTTATGGGGATATCTTTTGATCCATTCGATGAATGGTCAAACGGACTGAGCCTACAACTCCGGAATATCAATTTTAGGCTAGGTAGACCTTTGATTCGGGTCCCGGTGCATGTGAGCTCATTTCGACCTATTGATCGGAAAGTTGGAAAATTGAAAATATGGATGTGGGACCCATATTTGATCGAAATGACCTCGGATGGAAAATCCGACTTCGCCAGCAGATCTAGAATATCAATTTTAGGGTGTTAGCATATTTGATATGATTTTATGGCTTTTAAATTTCATTTTGATCCTCGTTTTAAAAAATTATGATTTAGGACTTCGGGGATCAACTTTGTGAAAACGATGTTTTTTTGAAAATTTGATATCGCCATCACGTCCGGTACATCGAATTTAGTATGGTTGCATAGTTTGCATGTATCGGACTCTGAATGAATCTCGGGCACCCCGTCGAAGTCCGATCAATAAAAAAAAATTGATATTGCAAAAAAATCTGCTATTTTATAGCAGATTTTCACCTCTTTTTAGCCCATTTTGCTCATTTTCATCTTGCCTCTTGGGAGTTAAATCAAAAATAGTGTGGGGAGCTTAAAAGTAAAGTTTTGGGAGCTTGAAAAGCTAGATTAACACCTATTTCTTGATTTTATTACGGTATTAAGATAAAAATTCACCCTTTTCTTCATAATTTCTTGATTAATTTTTCAAAACCCCAAAAATCTTAGGGCTTGATTTTAAACTTCAATTTCACTTCTTTTCACATAATATTTTTATCTTATAATTACTAGTTTTTCTTCAATTTAACCCTTAAAACAACTCAGATTCTTGATTTTAACTCGGATTTCAAATATTTTACCCGGTAAAACTTAAAAATGACTTTTCTTTAATTTGAACCTCATTTTTTTACTCAATTTGACTTGGATTTTTAGCTGTAGATTTCTAAAAATATGGAGAACATGTTTTGGAAGTAAAATTTTAATTTTGCCCTTTTTTCGGAAATTCGTTTCAAGGGTCCGTTTTGACCCTGAATCAAAAGTAGTTAATATTGATGTCGTTGATTTTGTTTTGACGCTTAGATTTCATATTTGATATTTTTAGTGGGGTTTGGGATCGTCCATAAAAAGTAAGGTCATGGGTTCAAAGTATAGGGGATCGGTTTCGGTATTCGATGTAGGTTATGGCTTAATTCTTTTAGACTGGGTTGGGTAGTAAATGATGGTACAAAATACATGTTAAGGGTGGGAACTAATTATTAAAAATGGCTATCTAGTTTTGTGCCCGTGTGGGGGTCTATATGTGATGTAATTGTTAAAATTGAGATATGATGTGATATGTGTGACCGTGTGAAGTCCTATGTGGTGTTGATAGCCTTGAATACATGTGAATAATTGTATTTTGTTGTTGAAATACCGAATGTGGTTTCATTGGTATATTTTGATATATCCATACTTATTGGTATGAGACGTGTGGAAATTCATAGATGAAACGGAAGTAATGAGTCGATATTGGCTCACATGATTGTGGAATTATAACATTGTGGTTGTGGAAATACATCATGTGGATTGAGTGTGAAAATACATCACGTGGATTGATTGTGGAAATACTAATTTTGAGTTGTTAATATTGCATCGTCATTCTCATGTCATCATTTCACTTGTTTGTTTTACTGCTTTATATATACTTGTTGTCATGTATTTGTACTTGATTTATGTCTTATGTTATGTATGTGCATTGAAAATATTGGAAATACTAGAATACTGGATATTGGTATCGGACATTGGATTTTATGAACCATCTCCGAAGGATCATGTCAGAGAAAAGTTGCGGAGATTGGTGATCTTGAGGTTGTGTGCCAAACTTGAGACTGTGTACCAAACTTAAGGTTATGTGCCAATACCATACCTCAAGTTTGGTTGTGTGCCAATACCATGCATTATTATCATCATCACTATCATCATATACATTGCACCCATTTTATTGTGTTTATGTTGTGTTTGAATTGTCATATTGACTTGTCATCTACCTATTTGTTCTATATCTTGACTTGTTAACTTCTAATTATTCTATCTTCCTTTAATTGTACTTGATGATCTTGATTATACATGTCCCTCTTTTGTTCTACCTGTATGTGATATTGTGTATATTTGTATCCCTATCATGTGTGTTGTTGTATTTTATATGGATATTATAGAACTATTAGTGCAAGCGATGTGGGCTACCGTTATGGGACATTTTCTGATTGCAAGTGACGTGCCCTTAGTGTATATTTTGTATGCTTTATTTACTACTTTAATTGATCGGCCTATGATATCTATTGAGTACAAGTGAACCGTACTCATGCCTACTGCGCCCTTTCGGTGAAGATCTGAGCTCGAGTGTGCCTCGGCTTGCTTGACTCAGGCGATTGTTGAAGCTTTTATGGTAGCGGATGGGCATTCTTGCGTCTGAAGTTCACCTCTATCTTTCTATAGTAGTTATGTCTTTATTAGTATTCGAAGATAGATTTTAATCCTTTGTGCTTATTTTTCTGAAGTTTTTGACTTTTGGATTATATTAGTAGTTCTTACACTATTGACACATGGTTTTGGGTATGATTGGTATTGTGGATAAGTTTTTCCGCATTGTTATGATTACTTATATGATTCATCTTCGTTCTAGAAGTCTTACCTTGGGATATTTCTATCTTTCTCTATTTTTGTATCAGTTTGGGGGATAGACTTACTTGTCAAGGTACGCCGCGACAAGTGTCATCATGTCCCACATTTTTTAGTCGTGTAAATTTGGTATCAGAGCAGTCAGGTTTCATTGGTCTCAATGGTGTAAGAACGAAATGTCTAGTAGAATCTCACGGATCGGTACGTAGACGTTTGTATCTATCTTCGAGAGTCTATAAGACGTCTTTAGGAAACTTTTCTCATTTTATTCTTTATCGTGCGAAGTTTTTTCATAACCTTATATGTTGAGTTGTGTTTCACTCTTTCTGCGTGGATGGTGTGGCTTATACTACATTTTATTAGTTGAGAAATTAGTGGAGGTTGCTTGTCAGTTGTAAACCCCATGATTCTCCTGATGACTTGGGATCAGTTCATCGAGGCTTTTTTAGATAGATTTATGCCTTTTAGTTTGAGAGACCGTATGCGTGATGACTTAGATCATTTAGAGCAAGGCTCCATGACAGTTGCTGAGTATGAGGCTTGCTTCCATGCCCTATTCAGGTATTCCTATGATAGCATTTTCACTGAGTCTGTGAAGATTTTGAAGTTTGTGAAGGGTTTGGAGGACTCTCTTCAGTTGGCTATGTCTCAGGTGGTTGTGCTTGGGGCTTCTTTTCAGAGTATTGTGGATCATGCTAAGATTACTGAGGGTATTCTTAGTGCATCTCAAGGAGGTGCGAAGAAAGCGCGACGTTTTGGTCAGTTCAGGAGTCAAATCTCGCAAGACAGAGATTTTAGAGGTTCTCGTGGATACCATGGTAGGCTAGTGTGGGTGACTTTATAGAGCTCAGGTGGTGGATCTTTTAGTTCAGCAGTTTAGGGTGGCCGTTGGGGCCTAGTTGTACATTCTCCTGTTGAGACTGGTCGTAGAGGTTTTATGTGTGTGATAAGATTGGTCATGTGGCCAAGGACTATTCTCGCCATGTGCTTAGAGCTACTCTTAGTTTATATGTAAGGGGTAAGAGTTCTACCTCGGTGCGAGAGGTAGAGATAGTAGAGCCCGTGGTGGTGGTTGTAAGACTACTCAGCCCGTTGGTAGTTGTGGATAGTATTATGTTATACCAGCCATACCTGAGGCAAAGACTTCTGATGTTGTGATTACAAGTATCTTACTCATTTGTTTCAGACCGACATCTGTGTTATTTGATCCCAAATCGACTTTCTCCCATGGGTTTGTGTATTTTACTTCGGATTTTGATTCTGTTAGTGAGCCTCTTGTCATGCCTATTCGTCTATCTACCCCGGAAGGTTATTCTTTGTAGTGGATCGAGTGTATCGATCTTGTGTTGTAACTTTTGCTGGGCGTGAAACTTTGGTAAATTTGCTTGTATTAGATATGGTCGATTTTGTTGTTATTTTAGGCATAGATTGGTTGGTTCTTTATCATGCTGTCTTAGATTATTTTGCTAAAACTGTGACTTTAGCTTCGCCGGGTGTGCCAAGGATATCTTGGAAGGGTGCACTTTATTCGGGTCCTAAGAGGATTATATCTTATGTTTAGGCTCGTAAATTGGTTGAGAGGGGATGTTTATCTTACTTGGACCATATTCATGACACCCGTGTTATTTCACCTCTTTTCTTGGATTTTGTTCGAGCTGTTCGTGAGTTTATGGATGTGGTCCCTACGGACTTGCCTGGTATGCCTTCAGATCGAGATATTGATTTCGCTACTGATGTTGTGTCGGGCACGAAGCCCATTTTTATTTCTCCTTATAGGATGGCCCCAGCAGAGTTAAAGGAATTGAAGGATAAGTTGTAGGAGTTGTTGAATAAAGGATTATTCGACCTAGTATTTCGCCTTGGGGGCGCCTGTCTTGTTTGTGAAGAAAAATAATGGGTCTATGTGGATGTGTATTGATTATCGACAATTGAATAAGTATCATCTTCCTCGCATTAATGATTTGTTTTATCAACTCAAGGTGTTGCAGTGTTTTTGAAGATTGATTTGAGGTTCGGTTATCACAGTTGAGGATTAGAACTTTGAATATTCTGAAGACAGCTTTTCGGACTCGATATGGTCATTATGAGTTCTTGATCATGCCTTTTGGGTTGACCAACTCCTTTGTCGAGTTCATGGAGTTGATGAATCGGGTGTTTCGATAGTATCTCGACTCTTTTGTTATTGTATTTATAGATGATATCTTGGTTTATTACAAGAGTGGGGTTGAGCATGGGGAGCATTTGTGGATTGTGCTTCAGAGATTGGCGGCCGAGAAGTTGTATGCTAAGTTCTCTAAGTGTGAGTTTTGGTTGAAGTTTATTTCTTTCTTGGGTCATGTGGTGACAAAAGAAGGTATTATGGTTGATCCAGCCGAGATTGCCGCGATTCGTGATTGTGATAAACCTACTTCGCCCATCGAGATTGGGAGTTTTGTTGGCTTAGCACGTTATTATCGGTATTTTGTTGAGGGTTTCTCTTTTATTGTAGCTCCTTTGACTAAGTTGACTCAGAAAAAAAATTTCATCTAGTGGTCTGATGCTGGTGAGGCGAGCTTTCAAAAGCTCAAGGATTTATTGACTTCAGCTCTTATATTGGCTTTGTCCAGGGAGGGCGTGGGTTTTACCGTCTTTTGTGATGCTTCAGATGTTAGGTTAGGTGTTGTGTTAATGCAGGAGGGCAAGGTGATTGCATATGCATCTCGTCAGTTGAAGCCTCATGAAAGGAATTATCCCACCCATGATTTGGAGTTGTGCGTAGTTGTGTTTGCCTTGAAGTTATGAAGGCACCACTTGTATGGAGTCCATTGTGAGATCTTCTCAGATCATCGTAGCCTTCAGTACTTCTTCACCCAGTGAGATCTTAATATGAGGAACGTCGTTGGCTTGAGTTGCTTAAGGATTATGACTTGACTATTCTCTACCATCCGGGCAAGGCTAATGTGGTTGTGGATGCCTTAAGTCGAAGATCGATTAGCATGGGTAGCTTGGCGCATTTTTTGACCCAAGAGAGGCCCTTGGCCTTAGAGGTTCAGTCTTTAACTCAGCAGATGGGTAGACTTGATATTTCGACACTTGGGCGGGTTTTGTCATTTGTGGAGGCTAGATCTTCTTTGATGGAGCAGATTCGAGCTCATCAGTTTGACAATGTTGGATTAAGGTTCCTTTGAGATAAGGTGTTGAGTGGGGAGGCTAAGGAAGCCTCACTTGATTCAGATAAAGTTTTGAGGATTGGGGGCCGAGTTTGTGTGCCAAGAATGGGTGATTGGATTAGGTTGATCTTAGAGGAGGCCTATTGTTCCAAATATTTTATCCATCCAGGTGTGACTAAAATGTATCGTGATTTGAGGCAACACTACTGGTGGGGTGGTATGAGGGAAGATATAGCGAATTTTCTGGCTCGTTGCCTATGTTTTCAGCATGTGAAGGCCGAGCATATAAGACCTGGTGGATTGCTTCAGAGGTTGCCCATTTTCGAACGAAGTGGTAATGCATCACCATAGATTTTGTCACTGGTTTGCCTCGTACATCTCATGGTTCTGATAATGTTTGGGTCATCGTGGATTAATTAACCAAGTCAACTCATTTTATTTTGGTTCAGGTATCGTTCAGTGCTGAGAGGTTGACTCGTATTTATATTCGTGATATTGTTTGTCTACATGATATGCCGGTGTCTATTATTTCAGATTGAAGTTCTGTGTTCATATCTCACTTTTTGAAAAACTTTTCAGGATGAGTTGAGTACTCGGGGTGATCTTAGCACAACGTTTCACCCTCAAACTGATGGTCAGTCAGAGCGGACTATCCAGGTTTTGGAGGATATGCTCCGCGAATGCGTGATGGAATTTAGTGGCTAGTGGGAGAAGCATTTGACTTTAGCAAAGTCTGCATATAATAATAGCTACCATTTCAGTATTGATATGGCTCCTTTTAAGCCGTTGTATGGTAGGCGTTGTCGCTCCCTAGTGGGTTGGTTCGATGTTTCAGAGGTGAGACCTTGAGGTACGGACTTGCTTCATGAGTCTTTGGATAGAGTTCGGGTCATTCAGGATAGACTTAGAGCAGCTTAGAGAAGGCAGAAGTGCTATGCTGATTGTAGACTTCGTACCTTGAGATTTGGAATTGGAGATCGTGTTTTCCTTCGAGTTTCACCCATGAAGGGTGTGATGAGGTTTAGGAAGAGGGGCAAGCTTAGCCCTATGTTTATTGGTCCATTTGAGATTCTTCAGACTATTGGTGATATGGCTTATGAGTTGGCTTTGTCCTATGATTTATCAGTTGTTCATTCAGTTTTTCATGTTTCTATGCTTCGACGTTATATTCCAGATAAGTCTCGTGTCATTCATTGGGAGTCAGTTCAGTTAGATGAGCGATTGTCGTTGGTTGAGGAGTCGGTTTCCATTTTGGCTAGGGATGTTAGGCAGTTGCGCTCTAGAGTGATCCCTGTGGTTAAGGTCCTGTAGCGACATCGACCTGTAGATGAGGCTACTTGGAGGTCGAGTCTGATATGCATAATTCTTATCCATAGCTCTTCATTGATTCAGGTATTTCTTTGCCTCAGTTCGAGGACGAAGTAGATTTTGTGGTAGACGTTGTAACGGCCTAAAAAAATTGATGAAATATGTGAAATTTATGATTTTATGTCATTTGACTATTTTACCCCCCCCCCCCCCGTCGTAGTTGTATTATGGTATTTCTGGGGTGCGGGAGTGATTAGCATGGTTTTTGATGCATTTCGGTATCATTTATGCGATATTGTGATTTTTGATGGCTTCGAGAGCCTTATTTTAGACTTATGGGGATATCTTTTGATCCATGCGATGGATGGACGAATGGACTACGCCAGCAGCTCCAGAATATCGATTTTAGGCTAGGTAAACCTTTGATTCGGGTCCCGGTGCACCTGAGCTCATTTCGATCTATTGATCGGAAAGTTGGAACATTAAAAATATGGGTGTGGGATCCATATTTGATCGAAATGACCTCGAATGGAAAATACGATTGCGCCAACAAATATAGAATGTCGATTTTAAGGTGTTACCATATTTGGTATGATTTTACGACTTTTAAATATAATTTCGATCCTCGATTTGGAAAATTGTGATTTCGAGTTTCGAGGGTCAACTTTGTGAAAACGATGTTTTTTTGAAAATTTGATATCTCCATCGCGTATGGAACATCGAATTTATTATGGTTGCATAGTTCGTTTCATGTATCAGACTCCGAACGAATTCCGGACACCCCGTCGAAGTTCGATCGATAAAAAAAACTGATATTGCAGATTTTTTACCTCATTTTGCTCATTTTCATCTTGCCTCTTGGAGTGAAACCAAAAATAGTGTGGGAGCTTGAAATTAAAGTTTTGGGAAGTTAGATTAACGTGTATTTCTTGGTTTTATTATAGATTTAAGATAAGAATTCACTCTTTTCTTAGTAATTTTTTAATTAATTTTTCAAAACACCAAAAATCTTAGAACTTGATTTTAAACCCCAATTTCACTTCCTTTCACTTGAATAATATTTTTATCTTATAACTACTAGTTTTTCATCAATTTAATCCTTAAAACAACTCTGATTCTTGATTTTAACCCGAATTTCAATGATTTTATCCGGTAAAGCTTAAAAATATTTTTTCTTCAATTTGAACCTCATTTTTTACTCGATTTGACTTGAATTTTCAGAAAATATATGGCACATGTTTTTGAAATAAAGTTTTAATTTTGCCCTTCTTTTTTGAAAATTTATTTCGGGGGTCCGTTTTGACCCCAAACCAAAAGTAGCCAATATGGGTGTCGTTGGTTTTGTTTTGACTCGTAGATTTTATATTTGATATTTTTAGTGAAGTTTGAGATCGTTTGTGAAAAGTAAGGTCGTGAGTTCAAAGTATAGCAGACCGATTTTGACATTCGAGGTAAGTTATAGCTTAACTCTTTCAGACTGGGTTGGTTAGTAAATGCTGGTATAAAATGCATGTTAAGGGTGGAAACTAATTATGAAAAATGCCTATCTATATTTTGTGCCCGTGTAGGGGCTTATATGTGTGTAATTGTTAAAATTGAGATATGATGTGATATGTGTGACCGTGTGAGGTCCTATGTGGTGTTGATAGCCTTGAATACATGTGAATAATTGTATTGTGTTGTTGAAATGCCTAATGTGGTTTTATTGGTATATTGTGATATATCCATACTTATTGGTATATGAGACATGTGAAAATTCATGGATGAAAAAGAAGTAATGAGTGGATATTAGCTCACTTGATTGTGGAATTGTAACATTATGGTTGGTTGTGAAAATATATCACGTGGATTGGTTATGGAAATACCCATTTTGAATGGTTGTGAATATTGCATTGTCATTCTTATGTCATCATTTCACTTGTTTGTTTTATTGCTTTATATATACTTGTTGTCATGTATTTGTACTTGATTTATGTCTTATGTTATGTATGTGCTTTGAAAATACTGGAAACACTGGAATGATGGATATTGGTATCGGATATTGGACTTTATGAACCATCTCCGAAGGATCATGCCGGAGAAAGTTACGAATATTGGTGATCTTGAGGTTGTGTGCCAAACTTGAGGTTGTGTGCCAATACCATACATTATCATCATCATCATCATTGCATCTGTTTTGTTGTGTTTGAATTGCCATATTGACTTGTCATCTACCTATTTATTCTATATTTTGACTTGTTAACCTCTAATTGTTCTATCCTCTTTTAATTGTACTTGATGATCTTGATTATATATGTCCCTCTTTTGTTCTATCGGTATGTGATATTATGTATATTTGTATCCCTATCTTGTGTTTAGTATTATGTATGGATATTATAGAACTGTTAGTGCAAGCGGTGTGGGCTACCGTTGTGGGACATTTTTTTATTGCAAGTGACATGCCCTTAGTGTATATCTTGTATGCTTTATTTACTACTTTGTTTGGTCAGCTTATGATACCTATTGAGTACAAGTAAACTGTACGTGTGCCTATTGCGCCCTTTCGGTGCAGGTCCTAGCTAGAGTGCACCTTAGCTTGCTTGACTCGGGCGATTGTTGGAGCTTCCAAGGTAGCGGTTGGACATTCATGCGTCCGAAGTTCACCTCTATCTTTCTATAGTAGTTATGTCTTTATTAGTATTCAGAGACAGATATTATTCCCTTGTGGTTATTTGTCTGATGTATTTGACTCCTGGATTGTATTAGTAGTTCTTACACTATTGATACCTTGTTTTGGGCATGATTGATATTTTGGATAAGTTTTTTCCGCATTGTTATGATCACTTATATGGTTCGGCTTCGTTCTAGAAGACTTACCTTAAGATATTTCTATTTTTTTTTCTCTTTTTGTATCGGTTTGGGTGATAGGCTTACTTGTCAAGGTACGTCGCGTCAAGTGCTATCATGACCTTTATTTTTGGATCGTGACAGGTCGGATGCTTTGAAGAGAGTATTTTTAATGGCTCGGTGAATATGTATATACAGTTACCATGCCATTTTTCTCGGCATCTATAAATGTTATGACAAGTGTTGTTTTATGCAGCATGTAACAGAACTTTTAAATAGCTCAAACTAAAAAGTATAGGAAATTTCAGCTATGTGTACTGTAATGCCACATGAGGAAGAGTAATTGCCATGATTAGTAATAAAATGGAGGATATATGGACCTATTGCAATTAGGAAACTCAAGCAACTAACATACACCATCGATGAAGACTTGAAAATTTCTAAAAGATTAATACTTTGCTCTCTGTGTGTCATTGTTATGTCACGTAAGTAAGATTTGACCAGTTTGCTACAAGTTCCATTTGATGAGTCTAAGTTTCTAGCGTTGTAGAAACACTTGAAGACTAGGAATCAAACGTGTGAAAAAATGTCTATACTACTCAAAGATAGACCAATGAATATGCACTGGTAGAAGTCTAAATGCTCATTTGACGTGGTTTATTGTTGTAAGAATTCACAAACTCTGACTGAAAAAAGTAGTATGTGTCTTGAAATCGGCGATATGTATTTTAAAATTAAAATATAATATCAAGTGTCCAATATATTTACTGTTGTAGAGTTCGAAATTGTCGACTTATATTAAGTATATACTTTTAGCCAACTTGAGAAATAAATATTCATGGTTTGAAATGAACAGTGGAATAAGTTATTGAGTAATGTTAATCGTTGTTAATTAAGGCCATCTAACTATCCATATGTCATAACAAATACAAATAAAAATAATAAAGAATAAGAACAAAAAATAATAAATGTCAATATATATATATATATATATAATTAATAAAGGTTGAAAAGCCCCAAAATACCTAACATGAAATAGGAACATTCAGACATTCCAAAGATTGTCTTTCGTATTTCACAAAAGAAGTATAATGACCGTTCTCTCTCTCACACACACACATGCTCTTTACTTTTTCTATCTCGGCCTATCTCTCTCTTCAAATAGACTATGCGTGCAGAGACAAAATCATATGAAATCTAGCTTCAATAACACATACAAATGGAAAATCAAGGAAAGAAACAAGCGAGAACAAACAGACTCTGCGTGCAGAGACGATAAACGGGCTAAATACTCTTCCAGAAGCAATGGTTCGAGCTTTGAATACCAAACTAAAGTTTTGTTGCTTTTTCCTGATTACTTTTATTATTAGCGAGATGCATCTCCCAGAATCTCCAATTTACATAGCTGAACATATCAATATGCAAACTCCTAAAGATATTGGGAGAGTTTTAGATGAACAATTAAGATTCATCAGAGGTTTTAATTTATCGAAAGTTGTAAGATAACTATGGTGTAATTCTGTTTTGGGTACAATGTAAATTTATTATAATGCTTATATATATCCATTATGTTGAGATTGTAGTTTCAATGAATATACTAATTTGGGTGCCATTACGTTTGGTCGCAACTAATAGTCACAATATCAAACTGCTTAATTTTAATTTATTCTGACGAGAGAAGCGCTAAATTGTTCATGAAGTTGCTCTTTTTTATCCTTTTGTCTTTCTGTAACCTATTTGTCAGCATTGACAATTTCTATACAGAGAATGCCACTCCCCCAAATGGCAAAGGGATTAGAATAGGACGAGAAGAAAAAAATTCCACTTTGCATGATATGACAAATGTTCAATTCTAAACAAGTAATCTTTTCTAAAAAGGCTCTGCATATATAGCTTTCATTAATATAGGCACGTTCGTGAACAGTTTCCCCGTTAAGACGCAAGGAGAATTATCTCTCCGAGTGTTGTTGTCAATGGAATAAGGAAATATAAAAATGTGATGAAATACATATGGAATTTGACACACCTATAAGTCGAGGAACATTCCAAAATAATTTATATTCAACAGAATTAGAAAGGACTAAAACCTATGAAATCATCGAAACCCCCAAAAGTGAAAAACTATGGCACATGTTTTCGATATTATTTTAATTTATTCTGATAGAGAGAAGTGCTAAATTGGTCATGAAGTTGCTTTCTTTCTTGCGTCTTTCTGTATCTTATTTGGCCACAACAACAATTCGTATACAGAGAATGGTCACCCCGCGAATGACAGAAAGAGTAGAATGGACGAGAAGAAAATAGTTCCATTTTGCATGACATAACGAATGGTCAATTTCAAACCGGTAATCTTTTCCACTATGGCTCTGAATATATAACTTACCTGAACAAATTTTGTTTGTGAATAGTTTCCCCTTCGAGATGCAAAGAGGATTGTCCTCCTAGTGTTGTTATCAATGGAATGAGAAAACAAGAGAATGTGATGAGCTCAAACATAGTATTTGATACACCCGTATGCCGAGGAACATTCTAAAATAGTTCATATTCAGTAGAATTATAAATGACTAAAACATATGGAATCATTGATAACCAAAAAAGTGTAAAAACAATAGACACATGTTCTAGATACCATTTCATCATATCAACATTACACAACTCTGATGAGTATCCCATCAGATGTGGAAAAGTTGCATCGTCACAAACTCTCGCGCATAATAAAATCAATAAATATATGATAATGTAGCATCTCAAGCTCCCACAAACTTCACTTTTAAACTCCCACACTATTTTAGTATTTAACTCTCAAGAGACAAGATGAAAAATGAGCAAAATAGGCTAAAAAATTGGTATAAATAGTGCAGATTTTTCTACACGGTAAATAAAAGTTGTTTTTCTTTTTAGTCTAATCCAGACTTCGACGGGGTATTCGAAATTCATTCGGAGTCCGATACATGCAAATGAACTATGCAACCATACTAAATTCGACGTTTCGAACGCGATGATGATATCAGATTTTTGAAAAAATATCATTTTCATAAAGTTGACCCCCGAAACTCGAAATCACAATTTTCCAAACTGAGGGTCGAAATGAGATTTAAAAACCATAAAATCACACCAAATATGCTAACACCCTTAAATCAATATTTCGGATCTGCTGGCAAGTTGGATTTTTCATCCGAGGTCGTTTTGACCAAATGTGGTTCCCACATCCATATTTCTAATTTTTCAACTTTTCAACCAATGGGTTGAAATGAGCTCGAGTGCACCGGGACCCGAAACCAAAGGTCTACCTATCCAAAAATTGATATTCCAGAGTTATTGGCGCAGTTCGTTCGGCCATCCATCGTACAGATCAAAAGATATCCACATAAATCCAAAATAAGGCTCTCGAAGCCATAAAAAATACAATATCGCGTAAATGATACGAAAATGCATCAAAAATTATGTCAATCACTCCCACACCACAAAAATATCATAATGCAACTACGGGGAGGGGTAAAACAGTCAAGTTACAAAATCACTAATTTCACACATTTCATCAAATTTTTAGGTCGTTACATCATCCACCACTAAAAATCTAGTTCATCCTCAAATTAAGGAAAAGAAATACCTAAATCTATGAAAAGTTGAAGATAAGAATTATGCATATCAGACGTTACCTCCCAAGTAGCCTCATCTACAGGTCAATGTCGCTATTAGACCTTAACCACAAGGATCACTCTTTAGCACAACCGCCTAACATCCTTTGCCAAAATATAGACTGACACCTAAACAAACGACAATCGATCATCTAACTGAACTGACTCCGACCGACTAACATGAGACTCATCATGAATATAGCGGCGAAGTATAGAAACATGAATATCTAGATGAATAGCTTATAGATCAGGGGAAAAGCCAACTATAAGCCACATCACCAATTGTCGAAGAATCTCAATTAGACCAATATACTTAGGGCTAAGCTTTCCCCCCTTCCTAAACCTCATCACGCCCTTCATGGGTGAAACTCAAAGGAAAACACGATCACCAACACCAAATCTTAAGGCACGAAGTCTACGATCAGCATAGCACTTTTGCCTACTTTGAGCCACTCTAAGTCTATCCTGAATGACTCGGACTCTATCCAAAGACTCATGAATCAAGTCCGTACCCAGAGGTCTCACCTATGAAACATCAAACCAACCCATCGGGGAGCGACAATATCTACCGTACAACACCTCAAAAAAAGCCATGTCAATACTGAAATGGTAGCTATTATTATATGCAAACTCTGCTAAAGCCAAATGATGCTCCCACTAGCCACAAAATCCATCACACAAGCACGAAGCATATCCTCTAAACCTGAGTATGCTCTGACTAGCCATCAGTCTGAGGGTGAAATGTCATGCTAAGATCAACCCGAGTACCCAACTCATCCTAAAAAATCTTCCAAAAGTGAGGTATGGACACAAAACCTCGATCTAAAATAATGGATACTTGCACACCATGAAGACGCACAATCTTATGAATGCAGATATGGGCCAACCTCTCAGCACTGAATGAGACCTGAACCAGAATAAAATGAACTAACTTGGTCAATCGATCCACGATGACCCAAACACTGTCAGAACTATGAGATGTACGAGGCAAACCAATCATACAGTCCACGGTGATCCATTCCCACTTCCACTCGAGAATGAGTAACCTCTAAAGCAAACCACTAGGCCTCATATGCTCGGCCTCACCTGCTAACAACATAGGTAATAAGCTACAAAATACGTTATGTCTCACCTCATACCACCCCACTAGTAGTGATGTCTTAAAGCACGATACATCTTAGTCACACCTGGATGGATAGAATATCTGGAACGATGGGCCTCCTCCAAGATCAACCTAATTCGATCACCCATTCTTGACACATAAACTAGGGCCCCAATCCTCAAAACTCCATCTGACTTAAGTAATGCTTCCTTAGTCTCCCCACTCAACACCTTATCTCGAATCAACCTTAATCCAACATCGTCAAATTGATGATCTCGAATTTTCTCCATAAAAGAAGATCTAGCCTCCACAAATGCCAAAATATGCCCAGGTGTTGAAATATCAAGTCTAACCATCTGATTAGCTAAAGACTGAACCTCTAAGGCTAAAGGTTTCTCTTGGGTCAAAAGATGCGCCAAGCTACCCATGCTAGTCAACTTTCGGCTCAAGGCATCTGCAACCACATTAGCCTTGCCCGGATGGTAGAGAAAAGTCAAGTCATAATCCTTAAGCAACTCAAGCTAACGACGTTGCCTCATATTGAGATCATGTAGGGTGAAGAAGTACTGAAAGCTATGATAATCTGAGAAGATCTCACAACGGACTTCATACAAGTAATGCCTCCACAACTTCAAGGAAAACACAACTGCGCACAACTCCAAATCATGCATACGATAATTCCTCTCATGAAGCTTCAATTAACGAGGCGCATATGCAATCACCTTGCCTCCTACATCAACACAATACCTAACCCAACACGTGAAGCATCACAAAAGATGGTTAAACCCACGCCCTCCTTGGCAAAGTCAAGATAGGAGATGAAGTCAACAAATCCTTGAGTTTTTGAAAGCTCAACTCACCAGCATTAAACTACTAAAAAAAATCTTCTTCTGGGTCAACTTAGTCAATGGAGCTGCAATGGATAAAAAAATCTCAACAAAACCCCGATAATACCTGCCAAGCCAATAAAACTCCGAATCTTGATGGGTGAAGTAGGTCTAACCCAATCACAAACCGTGACAATCTCCGTTGGATCAACCATAATACCTTCCTTAGTCACCACATGACCAAAGAAAGAAACAGACTCCAACAAAAACTCAGACTTAGAGAACTTTACATACAACTTCTCATCCCTCGATCTTTGAAGCACAATCCTCAAATGCTCCTCATGCTCAACCTCACTCTTGGAATAAACCAAGATATCATCTATAAATACAATAACAAAAGAGTCGAGATACGGTCAAAACACCAGGTTCATCAACCCCATGAATGCGGCAGGGGCATTGGTCAACCCAAAATACATGCCCAATAACTCATAATGACCATATCGAGTTTGAAAAGTTGTCTTCGAAATATCCAAAGCTTTAATCCTCAACTGGTGATAACCGAACCTCAAATCAATCTTCAAAAACATCGCAGGACCTTAAGATGATCAAACAAATCATCAATGCGAGGATGAGGATACTTATTCTTAATCGTTACCTTATTCAACTGTCAATAATTAATACACATCCACATAGACCCATTATTTTTCTTCACAAACAAAACAGGCGCACCCCAAGGCGAAACACTAGGTCGGATAAATCCTTTATCTAACAACTCCTAGAACGGATCTTTCAATTTCTTTAACATTGTTGGGGCCATCCTATAAGAAAGAATAGAAATGGGCTTGGTGCTCGACTCAGCATCTATAGCGAAATCAATATCTCAATTCAGAGGAATACTAGGCAAGTCTGTAGGAAACACATCCATAAACTCACAGATAATACAGACAGAATCTGAGAAAAGAAGCGAAACAACATTGGTGTCACGAATATGGGCCAAGTAAGATAAACATCCCTTCTCAACTAATTTACGAGCCTGAACATAAGATATAACCCCCTTAGGACCCGAATAAAGTGCAGTTTTCCAAGCTATCCTTGGCACACTCAGCGAAGCTAAAGTCACAGTCTTGGCATAACAATCTAGGATAGCATGAGAAGGATCCAACCAATCCATACCCAAAATAGCATCAAAATCGACCATGTCTAACAAGAGCAAGTCTACCAAAGTCTCATGCCCGGCAAAAGTCACAACACAAGTTTGGTACACCTGATCCACCACTAAAGAATCACCTATCGGGATAGATACATGAATAGGCATGGAAAAAGGCTCACTAACAAAATCAAAACCCAAATTAAACTATGCAGATGAAGCCTCTGCCTCAGGCCTGGCTGGTATAGCATAATAGTGACCGCGATTACCAACTGTCTGAGTGGCCCCATGACCACCCCCTCGAGTTCCAGTACCTCTTCCCCTTACATCTATGGAAGCGCCCTACCCCCCACAGTTGGAATAGGAGTAGCCTGAATCACCCGACGGGGATAGTCCTTGGCCACATGGACAATCTCATCACACATATAGCAACCTCTATGACTAGTCTCAATAAAAAAAGGTACAACTGAGCCCGAACGGCCACCCTAAACTGCTGAATTAGAAGATCTACCACCTAAACTCTGTAAATCTGCCACTGGCCTACCATGGTATCCATGAAAACCTTTGAAATCTCTGCCTCGAGAGGTCTAACTTTTGAGCTCACCAAAACATCGCGTCTTTCTGGTGCCTCCCTGAGATGCACTAAGAATACCCTCTGTCATCTTAGCATGATCCACTATACTCTGGAAAGAAACCCCAAACACAACCATCTGAGATGTAGCCAACTAAAGAGAAACATCCAAACCCTTTACAAACTTTCAAATCTTCATAAACTTAGTGGAAATGTTATCATAGAAATATATGAATAGGGCATGGAAGCGTGTATCATACTCAGCAACTGTCATGAAGCCCTGCTCCGAATGATTAAACTTGTCCCGCATCTGATCCCTCAAACTGTAAGGCACGAATCTCTTTTGAAAGGCATCAGCAAACTGATCCCATGGCTACTCAGGAGCATCAATAGGCCTACAACCGACAAATAATCTTCACCAATCTCTCGCAACATCTCTCAACTGATAGTAGTATAAGCCACACCATCCACGCAGAAATAGTGAAACACAACTCAGAACACAAGGTATAAAAGAACTTCACACGATAAAGAATAAAATGAGAAAAGTTTCCTAAAGATGTCCTATAGCCTCTCGAAGATAGATACGAAAGTCTCTGTACCGATCTGCGAGACTCTATTAGACATCTTATTCTTACACTGTTGAGACCAATGAAACCTGGCTGCTCTGGTACTAATTTGTCATGACCTAAAAATGAAGGTCATGATAGCATTTATCGCAGCGAACCTTGACAAGTAAGTCTATCACCTAAACCGATATAATAAGAGAAAAAAATAGAAACATCCCAAGGTAAGGCTTCTAGAACGAAGCCGAACCATATAAGTGATCATAACAATGCGGAAAGAACTTATCCAAAATACCAATCATGCCCAAAACCAGGTGTCAATGATGTAAGAACTACTAATATAATCCAGGAGTCAAATACATCAGAAAAATAACCACAAATGAATAATATTTGTCTCCGAATACTAATAAAGACATAACTACTATAGAAAGATAGAGGTGAACTATGAACGCATGAATGTCCAACCGCTACCTTGGAAGCTCCAACAATTGCCCGAGTCAAGCAATTTGAGGCACGCTCGAGGTAGGACCTGCATCGAAAGGTTACAATAGGCATGAATACGGTCCACTTGTGCTCAGTAGGTATCATAGGCTGACCAAGCAAACTAGTAAATAAAGCATACAAAATATACACTAAGGTTACGTCACTTGCAATTAGAAAATATCCCATAATGGTAGCCCGCACCGCTTGCACTAAAAGTTCTATAATATCCATATATAATCCAACAACACACAAGATAGGGATACAAATATACACAATATCACATACAGGTAGAACAAAAGAGGGACATGTATAATCGAGATCATCAAGTACAATAAAAGTAAGATAGAATAATTAGACGTTAACAAGTCAAGATATAGAACAAATAGGTAGATGACAAGTCAATATGGCAATTCAAACACAACATAAACACAATAAAGCGGGTGCAATATATATATATGATGATGATGATGATGATGAATGGTATTGGCACACAGCCTCAAGTTTGGCACACAGCCTCAAGTTTGGCACACAGCCTTAAGTTTGGCATACAGCCTCATGTTTGGCACATAACCTCAAGTATGGCACACAGCCTCAAGATCACCAATATCCACAACTCTTCTCTGATATGATCCTTTGTAGATGGTCCATAAAATCCAATATCCGATACTAATATCCAATATTCCAATGTTTCCAGTATTTTCAAAGCACATATCTAACATAAGACATAAATCAAGTACACATACATGAAAATAAGTAAATATAAAGCAGTAAAATGAACAAGTGAAATGATGTGTATGATGACATGAGAATAACGATGCAATGTTCACAACCATTCAAAATTAGTATTTCCATAATCAATCCACATGATGAATTTTCACACCCAATCCATATGATGTATTTCCACAACCAACCACAATATTATAATTCCACAACCACGTGAGCCAATATCCACTCATTACTTTCGTTTCATCCGTGAATTTTCACATGTGTCAAATACCAATAAGTATGGATATTTCACAATATACCTATGAAACCACATTAGGCACTTCAACAATACAATACAATTATTCACATGTATTCAAGGCTATCAACACCACATAGGACCCTACACAGTCACACATCACATTATATCTTAATTTCAATAATTACATCAGTCACACATCACATTATATCTTAATTTCAATAATTACATCACATATAGGCCCCCACACGGGCACAAAATATAAATAGTCATTTTTCATAATTAGTTCCCGCCCTTGACATGCATTTTGTACCATCATTTACTACTCTGCCCAGTCTGAAAGAGTTAAGTCATAACCTACCTCAAATGTCGAAACCGGTCCGCTACACTTTGAATCTATGACCTTACTTTTCACAAACGATCCCAAACTCCACTAAAAATATCAAATATGAAATCTACACGTCAAAACAAAATCAATGACGCTCATATTGACTACTTTTGGTTCGGGGTCAAAACGGACCCCCGGAACGAGTTTTTGAAAAAGAAGGAAAAAATTAAAATTTTATTTCAAAAACATGTTTTCCATATTTTTAGGAATCTACAGCTGAAAACCTAAGTCAAATTGAGTAAAAATGAGGTTCAAATTGAAGAAAAAAAAATTTGAGCTTTACCGGGTAAAATTTTTGAAATCCGAGTTAAAATCAAGAATCGAGGTTGTTTTGAAGGTTAAATTAATGAAAAACTAGTAATTATAAGATAAAAATATTATTCAAGTGAAAAGAAGTGAAATTGGGATTTAAAATCAAGCCCTAAGATTTTGAGGGGTTGAGAAATTTATAAAGAAATTACTAAAAAAATATGAATTCTTACCTTAAATCCGTAATAAAATCATAAATATATGATAATCTAGCATCACAAGCTCCCATAAGCTTCACTTTTAAGATCCCACACTATTCTAGAATTTAACTCTCAAGAGATAAGATGAAAAATGAGCAAAATAAGCCAAAAAACTGGTATAAATAGTGTAGATTTTTCTACACAGCTTTTGCAAAAAAAGCTATTTTTCTTTTTAGTCTAATCCGGACTTCGATGGGGTGTTCGGAATTCGTTCGGAGTTCGATACATGAAAACGAACTATGCAACCATACTGAATTCGATATTCTAAATGCGATGGCGATATTAGATTTTCAAAAAAACATAATTTTCATAAAGTTGACCCCCGAAATCTAAAATCATAATTTTCCAAATCGAGGGTAGAAATGAGATTTAAAAGCCGTAAAATCACACCAAATATGATAACACCCTAAAATCAACATTTCAAATCTGTTGGCAAAGTCAAATTTTCCATCCGAGGTTATTTTGACCAAATGTGGGTCCCGCACCCGTATTTCTAATTTTTCAACTTTTCGACCAATAGGTAGAAATGAACTCGGGTGCACCGAGACCCGAACCAAAGGTCTACCTGGCCTAAAATTGATATTTCAGAGCTGTTGGTACAGTCTGTTTGGTCATCCATCACACAGATTAAAAGATATCCACATAAGTCCAAAATAAGGCTCTCGAAGCCATCAAAAATCACAATATTGCATAAATGATATAAAAAACCATACCAATCACTCCCACAACACAGAAATACCATAATGTAACTACGAGGAGGGGTAAAATAGTCAAATTCTATAAAATCATAAATTCCACATATTTTATCAAATTTTTAGGTCGTTACACGACCTGTGTGATAATATTTATAGAGGTCGAGAGAACTGGCTAGCAACTCACAATTAAAGAATGATCAAAGAAGGAAAAATTAATATCTACGATGTGTAACTGACTCAAAGAGATTATAATATACCATTATCCGCTACATTTATTCCGTGGAGATCCATTTTTTGTTTCGTACAGGCTACATAGTTGGAAGGAGTAATGAAACTCATATAAAGTTTGGTTGGCCCTGCATTTGAATATATCAATATGAAGTTTTATCATTGTCCCGATAGTGGAATTTTACTTTCTTTTTTACATACCGTTGCTTTTTTTTTATAACAAATGAAGCACCATTATCAGCAAAAGCTCTATAGGCCTTCAAACTCGCAGTACATAAGACAGAAAGCACTTAATTGGAGGCCAAGTTATACATTTTGGTCCGAGCTATTCAAAAACTCTTTTAAACACTGCATATGAATGTGTGATGTCATTTGTAGATGCCAAGAGTAATGGCTCGCTAACTGCCTATACATATAGGCACGAGCCATTCAAAAATACTTTTCTTAAGCATCCGAACCACAGACAACACTTATAGAGTCTAAGAAAAATGACTGGTTAGCAAATCAAAGGGAATATCCTAATTATGATCTATAACTGACTCCAACAACTTATAATATATTTTGGTCGAGATATTTATTCCGTGGAGATCCATGAATTGATCTGTACAGGCTGCGGAGCTGGAATGGGTTAATGAAACTCATATAAAGGTTGGTTGGCCCTACATTTGACTACATCACTATAAAGTCTTATCATTATCCATATAGTGGAATTCTATTTTCTGTTTTCCAAACCTTTGATTTTTTTTCAATAATAACAAATAAAGGATCTATATCAGCAAAAGATATACAAGCCTTCAAATTTGCAGTACAAAAATAAAAAAAAACACTTAATTGGAGGTCGAGTTATATATTTTGGTCTGAGCTATTCAAATATCTTGTTACACGCTGCATCTGAAATATGTGTGACAATATCTATATATGCCAAGCGAAATGACTCGCTTACTGCCTATACATATAGGCACGAGCCATTCCAAAATACTTTCTTTTAAGCATCCGACCCACGAGACAACAGTTGTGGAGTCTGAGAAAAATGGTTGGTTAGCAAGTCAAAGGGGATATCCTAATAATGATCTATAAATGACTCCAACAGCTTGTAATATATTATTTTTCGCTATATTTATTTCATGGAGATCCATTTGTTGTGTACATACTAAAGAGTTGGAAGGAGTAATGAAACTCATTTAAAGGTTAGTTGGCCTTGCATTTCACTATATCAATATGAAGTCTTATCATTGTCTCGATAGTGGAATTCTACTTTCTTTCTTTACATACCTTTGCCGACCTTTATCAGCAAAAGATCTACAGGCCTTCAAACTCGCAGTACATAAGACAAAAAACTACTTAATTGGAGGTCGAGCTATACCTTTTGGTCTGAGCTATTCAAAAATTCTGTTAAACGTTGCATCTGAATGTGTGATGACATCTATAGATGTCGAGCATAATGGCTCGCTAACTACCTATACATATAGGCATAAGCCATTCAAAAATACTTTTTTTTAAGTATTCGACCCACGAGACAACACTTATAGAGGCTGAGAAAAATGGTTGGCTAGAAATTCATAGGAAAAATCCCTAACTATGATCTGTAACTGACTCCAAGAACTTGTAATATATCTTTTTCTACTACATTTATTCCATGGAGATCTATTTTGTTGTGTACAAACTGCAGAGTTGGAAGGAGTAATGAAACTCGTTTAAAGGTTGGTTGGCCCTGAATTTGACTACATTACTATAAAGTTTTATCGTTGTCTCGACAATGGAATTCTACGTTCTACTTTAAAGACCTTTTCCTTTTTCTTATAACAAATGAAGGATCGATATCAGCAAAAGCTCTACAGGCCTTCAAATTCACAGTACAGAAAATAAAAAACCACTTAATTGGAGGCCGAGCGCTATATTTTGGTCCAGGCTATTTAAAAGTTCTATAACATGCTACATCTGAAATATGTACGACAACATCTACAGATGCCGAGCAAAATGGCTAGCCAATTGGCGATACATATAGGCGCGAGCCATTCCAAATACTTTCTTTTAAGCATCCGACCCGTGAGATAACACTTATGGAGTCTAAGAAAAATAATTGGTTAGCAAGTCAAAGGGGATATCCTAATAATGATCTATAATGACTCCAACAACTTGTAATATAGTATGGCCGAAAGATTTATTTCATAGAGATTGGTGAATTGATCCATACAGGCTGCATAGTTGAAAGGGGTAATGAAACTCATATAAAGGTTGGTTGGCCCTGCATTTGACTACATCACTATGAAGTTTTATTATTGTCCCGATAGTGGAATTCTACTTTATGCTTTAAAGACCTTTGATTTTTTTATAACAAACGAAGGATCGTTATCAGCAAAAGCTCGAAAGGCCTTCAAACTCGCAGTACATAAAACAAAAAAACACTTAATTTGAGGCTGACCTATACATTTTGGTCTGAGCTATTCAAAAATTTTGTTAAACATTACATTGAATGTGTGACAACATCTATAGATGTCGAGCTTAATGGCTCGCTAACTTCCTATAGTTTTAGGTTAAAGCCAATTAAAATTACTTTTTAAAATCGTTTGACCCACGAGACAACACTTATAGAGGCTGAGAAAATGGCTAGCTAACAATCTCCTGTGTATCAGCACCCCAAACCTCCTGTTAGTTTTTATAAATTTACAGAATCAGTATGAATGAGTTTATTGTGCGTTAAACACCAAAAGTAATCAACAAAGCTTCTACACAAAATGCTTTATTTTAACATCATTGTCCAAAAAAAAGAGTTTATATGCAAATTGGAAAACATCAACACATCCTGATATGGTAAAGTATGTGACCACCAACCTGATGTCGCACATTGTGTGTTATTTGTTTTTGTTAATATAAAGTACCTATATTCGGTTTAGACTGTGCATCACAAGCAATCAAGTAGTAATACAAAAGAACTTCATTCCTAGGACTCGAGCTATATGTAAACATACTTGTTTGGTAACAGCAAAATTTACATTTCCTTCTGAATAAAAATAGCACATAATAGGACTCTGGTTTCACTTTGTGATTTGATTTTGAATAACAGTAGTGCATAATACATAATACTCAAGCAATGGATTCAAATAACTACTAACTGGAACATCATGTTCATAACAAAACTTATGTTTCCTCAAAATAAAAAAATAAAGCTAATCCATATTAATCAATCCTTAGAACCAAAATAAATAGTCTCAACAAAAGCATATTGTTCACAAAAAAATAATTCCTAAGAAATCATTTCTCTAATTATTGTCTTCAAACCCATTGATGCTCTAACTCATGCAAGTTTTTCCTTCTTAATCACTTTGTTGACCTTAGTGCTTGAGATTTGTGAATTGGGGTCATCATCAACTTCTATGTCAAGTGATTCAATCTCTAATAAACTTCTCTTGGTAGGAGTATTTGTCGGAGTAATCAAGACATTATCAAAATTATTATAGATAGAAAACTTGTTCTTAAAATCACAACTTGAGGAATATCGGGATTAATCCACAACTTCGAAGCATGCCAAGAATTACGAACAGTGTACTTATCTACATCCACAAACACAACAAAGTTAAGCATACATAGGCTGCTAATTATATATGAGAAAAATTCCTACCTTGAAATTTATGCGCCCGAATGAACTGCATAACAACTATGATTGGAGCAGCGTTGGATCCATCCAAATATGGAGTGATTTGTTCAACAAAGTCACCCCAAAATATAGCCTCAATACTGGTCAACGTACATGAAAATATACATCGTCATATGAATGAAAGAATGTCATTTCTATATGAATTAGTAATTCTAATCATGGAAACATGATATTACTCGTCGTCGTGTAGCTCAACATTCATAAAAACACTGATCTTGCCATTTTAGTTGTACGACTAAACCACTCCATGGCCAGTAATCTCACCAACGATATCTAATACAAAATTCAAAAATCATAATAAGTTGTTTAAAAAAGAGCAAGTTGTATTACAATAAAAAAATAGTTATGACAATTACCAAACAATTCGATCTCGTCAACATCCACTTGATCAATCAAGTGTTTATAAAGTCATAAATTGAAGATATTCATACCAAAGAGTGGATCATTTATTTCTTCAACAATTATTCTAATTGTGAACGTCAACCTCATCTTGTGTTTAGTGGTCTTAAATTTGAAAGTATTTGGACTAACCACGAAATTTTTCGTAGTATATAGCTCTAACTCACTTATTTTTCCCTTGAACAAACTCATAACATATCTCCCAACAATGGCGTGGATACGATCTTCCTATAAAAAAAATTTAACACATATATTATATCCATAATTGAATTACATCAACATATACATGTACGACTAATTTTAAAATTGAGATAGCAATACCTTTTCGTCTTGCAACACCATCTCCATGGAAATGGTATTGTCTTCCTTTTCACAGTCAGGAATAATTCACAATCTCACGACTCCCACCTTCAAATACCACTGCATCTTTGTCCCGAAAAACTCTTTGATAAAGTCATATGTTTAATGAGGTGAAGGAATGAAGTTATTGTTTTTCTATAGATGATGCAGTAGCTTCAATGTTTGAATTACGTAGAAATTATACAGATATATAGTAATTTATGTACCATCTTTAGTTAGAATCAATATTGGTAAGTATATATTTAAAATTGCTAAGAAAATATTGATCAAATATTCATTTACCATAGTTATTAATTGCTAATTTTGGTTAGCTGTAAGAACAATGTAGTAGCACTTACCATACATAAATTACGTATTAATTGCTAATGTTGACGTAATCAAGTTTAGCAAAGTGTTGTTTATTATCAATATGATTTACTTACCATTAGCTGTAAAATATAGTTATATTTTGCAATGATAAGCATTTTTCGTAAAAAAAATATCACCATCTTATGGAATCTAGATTCCTGAATGGTAATTGTTAAATATTGCGTAATTACGAAACACAAATTATGGAAAATGAATCGGATTGTGAGATAAGGGAAAGAATTACGTAATTAGGAGTAATTATATTATGTATCCTTTTGAAGATCCATCAACCAATAAGAGAATATCTTAGTATTGTAATTATATTATGTATCCTTTGAAGATCCATCAACCAATAAGAGAATAGCTTAATATTCTATATTTATAATAGTAGTCAATCTTAGTTTATTTTATGTAGATACATGAAATATTATGAAATAATTATATAATCAACAAAATAAGAAATAATTGAACAGACATAACACTTTTCATCCAATAAAAATCAATTTTAATAGTGCTCATCCAATAGAAGTTAATCTTAATTGTTTATACCACAATGTGAAAAAATATTAAATAAATAAATAATTAATAAAATATTAAATAATATCTTCATCCAATAGAAATTAAATTTAATATTGTTCATCCCATAGAAGCAAATGTCAATTGTTTTTACCACAATATGAAATATGAAATAAATGTTAATTATTTTTTACCACAATATAAAATAATATGAAATCATAATAGTTTTCATCAAATAGAAATGAATCATAATTGTTTATACCATAATATGAAATAATATTAATTAATAAATAAATAATCAATAAAAATCACAATAGTTTTCATCCAATAGAAATCAATCTTAATTGTTTTTAGCATAATATGAAAAAAAAATATTAAATATTTAAATAATCAACAAAATAGTTTATTGTTAAAAAACGGTAGCTTTTTGTTGTAAGAATTTAAGGGGGATAGTTCTCAAGATGTCACTTGACATAAATTAAGGTTAGACTATCCTCCTTTATTATGTATATAGATAGATAGATATGAAAAAAAAAATATTAAATATTTAAATAATCAATAAAATAGTTTATTGTTAAAATATGATAGTTTTTTTGTTGTAAGAATTTAAGAGAGGTAGTTCTGAAAATGCCACTTGGCATAAATTAAGGTTAGACTATCCTCTTTTATTATATATACTAGTATTAGTACCCGCACGATGTGCGGATAATATTTAAGTAAAAGTAATCACTAAACAGAGATAGATTAAAAAAATTAGATTTACAAATTTATCAAATGAGTAAAAGCATAAAAAATATTTCATTGACCAATAAATAAACCAATATTAACTAATGAAATGTAAGTCGGGGGTTTGGGCCACAGGTGACAAAAGAGTTTTAAAATGAGGTGTAGGTGACACAAGTCTTAATTATTAGTTGGAGGTGACAATTACTTTATTATGTATTAAGAAAGTTGAGGAAGTTTTAAAATAACCCACAAGTTTTTAAATTTACACTTTGATCTCAATGTATACCTAAAATAACAGGAAACGGAGGGAAAAAAGGCGCATTTCTCTCTCTTCTCATCCATTGTTGTTTTTTCTCTCTTAGCGATTTTTGTTGTTAATTATTTTTGTTTCTATTTCTGTTGTTTTATTCATCATCTTATTCTTGTCGACCATTTGTTGTTGTTGGTGGTGGTGGTGGTACAGCGCTACTGCTGCTATCTAACCAATTTCTTAGGTCAAATTTTGTTTACTACATCACTTTCCACTTTGGCATTACTTCATAGGTTACTTTGATAAGTAAAATTATGATTTTTATTCGTATTTGTCATCTGGGTACACTTTTGTTTTTCCAACAATGGATAGAACCCCGATTATGAATCCAGCACAAGTGCCCACAATTTAAACAGATCAATCATCTGGTGCATCAGATGAGTAATCTGTTGCATCAGACTATTTATCTATTGCATCATCGTATTATCTGTTGCATCAGACGTATTATCTGTTGTATCAGGATGTTTATCTGTTTCACCTGACTAATTATCTGTTGCATCAGAATGTTTATCTGTTGCACCAGACTAATTATCTGTTGCAACGAATGATTAATCTGTTTGAAACAGCACAAATCAACCCCTGCCACAAACCCAACAGATAAATTTTATTATTGCTACTGGATTCTAAATTATTCCTTTTTACGTCGAATCGTCGAAATATTTGTTGAGAAGATAATAGACAGAATAAAAATTAAATATGGATTAAAACATCAAAGATCAAACATAATTTATTTATTAAACAAATAAAAATACATATAATAGACTAAAAGAAAAATAATAGTCTAACTATTATTATTATTATCAGCATCATCATTGTCAGCCGGCCAATCTTCAACCGAAAGTAGCAAGGTCCTCCTCAGCCTGCGTATCTCGCGGAGCATTCTTGATCTAACTCCTCCCAATTCCCATTGCAGATCACGAAGTTGATTCCGAAGTTCATTTATGGCGTCTTGCAGAAAAGCAACGTCCCACACTGGGTCAGCCATAATCTTATCTTCTAGAGTGTAATATGAAAGACGAGATGCAATAAATAAATAGAGTGTGTATTTGAATAAACGATTGAGTAAGGACGGACCTATTTATAGAGGATTGAATTTGAATGAGAGGCAAAAAGGTGTGACTATTCACCTCCATACATTAATTAAATTTTTGATTAAATTAAGAAAATAAATATTGTGATATAAGTCATGACTTTTCAGATTATTATTATTAATTAGTCTTTCGAAGAACCGTTTTTATTGAGTCGTGGCAACAGATTCTATATCTGTTGCATCAGATAACACATCTGTGACAACAGATATATTATTTGTTGCAACAAATATAAAATATGTTGCATCAGATAACATATATGTTGCAACATATAATCTAACTGTTCACCTCCATTTATTAATTATATTTTTTATTAATGTGAAAAGTAATGAATTAATTAAATTAAAAAATATTGTGATAAGTCATGACTTTTCACATTATTATTATTAATTAGTTCTTTCCAAGAACTGTTTTTATTGAGTTGTGACTCGTTATAGGTTGCATCAGATAAATCATCTGTGACAACAGATATATCATCTGTTGCAATTATAGTGAACCTGTTGCATCAGATAATTTAATTGTTGCAACATATAATCTACTTTTTTAAAAAAAAATAACTATATCATCATATCATTAATCCAAATTTGCTTACTTTTTTATTTTATAAATAAAAAAAATACCTTTTCAAATTCCTTAATAAAATAATAATCATTTTATTATATAATTAATAATTTAAAAAACAAAATGGTGAAAAGTCACGATCAGATATTAAAATTGTGGTTATAAATTGTGTTTATTATTTATTTATGAAACATTTTTAATATTGAATAATCGGAACTCCGAGTCATATATTTCCTTTCACCCTCTCAATAACAACAATAGTCCTTTTTTATTAATAACCACCAGGTACAACATATGATCGATCTGTCGTAGCAGATTAACTTCTAACTGTTGACACAAATTGATGCTCAATCCTTACCACCAACCGTCGACATATTGAGAACAAGGAATAAACAGAATGATTATTATTAAATACTAAATAAGAATTAAGAATTAAAAATTCAAAGTCGACAACAAAATGAAATGAATGTTCATAGATTTTTAAGTCCCTTGGGTAGATTTGATATACAAAAGGAGGAAAATAATCGCTAAAATAAAAAACATTACCTAATTATTATTACTACTATTATTATTATTGTCAATTAGACATCTTTCATTCATCCGGCAGCCTTGCTCCGAAGTCAGCCAAATATCTCTCTGGAGTTCATCAATCAAACTACCTTTGAAGTTCACGTAAGGACTCGATATGAATATTCTTGTACGAATCTGGATCATCCATATTTGTAAGGAGGGACCTATTTATAAATTATTGTATCTCGGAAAGAAAAGAAAATTGCATTAAAATAAATCTAACAGATGGGTAATCCTGTTACAAAATATATTTTTTCTGTTAGATAATTTACAACATACTGGCAATGTTTTTGCAACAGATGTATATATCTGTTTGATTTTTGCAACAGATTGATCACTATCGTAACAGATGTCTCCAATTGATTGACAATATAAACAGATGTGTCATCTGTTGCAACAAGCTAGTCATCTGTTTATTCAATTTAAGCCATAGATGGTCTAGGAAGAATAAGGTGCGTGCATATGGATCCACTATCATATGTGTGGGAGTTAAGTATGTATTACTGATAAGGTTACCGGGATAACACACACAAAGTACAATGCTTTTGTGAATGCAGTTTTTAATCGATCAGGCATTGATCATTCAAACAAGATCCTTCATTGTACCGTTAAGTTTGATGGGTTTGAAATTGATAAGGCTGAGGACCTCATGAAAATGGTGCAGATACCCTGTTACGAATTACTGACGGTTGGTGCTCGTGTTTATGCGTGTCAAGTTTTGAGAAGGGATTAATTATTGTCTTCACTGCAGAGAACCAATAGCGATTTGACTTAACTTTAAGTGTGCATTGGACCCTTAGAGGGCCCTCGAAGCCTCGCACTGCATCAAACAAGAATGGAAAACCAATATAGTTATTGCCCTGGCCAAAATTTATATGGTTGGGTTGCTCGCTCGGGTTGATGATTATATGCCAGAAGGTGCGGTAGGAGAATACTTTCGAGGGAAAATAGGTTGTTAATGAAAGAATATATCATTTGAGAGCTAATTGAAGAAGAGACACAGGGTAGAAAGTAACTTCTAACGAATCTGGTCGATGGAATTATCTTAACAGATGCGAAATCTGAATCAAGTGTAACTATGAAAGTGTATCCGTAATGTAATTTTGTCTGTTGTATCTCTGAAAGAAAAACAATGTAGATGGACATTTTGCTAGGGAGCTGCATGGTTGAAATTATCACCTAGGTAAAAAATAGGAGAAGTCCAACAAAGCAGCCTCACGGGCATCGAGGGTAGAAATAATGTTCAGCAAGCCTAGAAAACTTATGCCAACAATAACTGCAGTGAAAATAAAGAAACTAAGCGAAGATGGCAATTTCTGAATTTTAAATTTCATCCCATCTTCTTATTTGTGTTTTCGATCAGGTCCACTGCCGTTGACCTGATCGGAACCACTAACAAGATTGAAAGGACAATAGAGTATCATTGCTTCCTTAGAAATATGGTTATAATTGATTGTGTTTTCTTGCCTTGACATGCTTTCAACATTCTTTGGAGAAGATCAGATGTTTGCTGTAGTATGTGAATCCCGATAATTTTCAAGCTTGCCTCCAGCTTGTTGATTCTGTATTCAAGCTGGTCGTTACCGTCTTCGAAGTTGGTAAGGAGTTCCTCGTCTCTTATGAGCTCGATCAGGAACACTACCTTCAAAGTTGTGGCATTCTAGAAGCCCTTCAGAACACTTTCTCTTCAGAAGCTTTAAAGGATACATGGAGGGTCACTGTGTTTGTTTTAGGTCAAAATATGTTAATGCACATTGAAGATGTGGTCCCAACAGTTGAACAACACACTTTTATCGAGCGTTTCTCCATGCATCTTGCTCAACCATTTTGCTAAATTAGTAAGCATGGAGTTACGTAGCATGTGATTTAAACCGGCTCTACCAAGCCTATCAAACGTTACGTAACTCCAAGCTCATTACTGTCACGCTCCAAAAATCCCATCGGGCCGGACTGGCACCCGAAGCCGAGAAGGCCCGGGAGAACCCGTTCAAATACCTGTACTTTCACTTATATGTCACCAAAAATTTGGAAAGCACTTCGTTGCATATAGAAGGGTCTAATTACCTGTATCAGCACAACACGTACAAATGTATATATATAATACTTGGCCGTCGGGGCCACCACATATACAAATATAACATTATTATATAAACATCCATGACTTTACCCTTCCTTATGTCTACAAAGCCTCTAGGATATACATGACATAACTAGGGTTGGGACAAACCCCCGCCCACACATGACTCCTGTACAATAACAAAACATAAGAAACCGACTCGGAAAGCTCCGAAGAAAAATGGAGCTCACCAACAATAGCTGTATGACCTGGCTCCTACTTGTGCGGTGTATGAGCTGAGGTACTTGTGCCTGCAGCATGAAATGCAGGTCCCCGTGGGGGACGTCAGTACGAAATATGTACTGAGTATGTAAAGCTGTAGATAATCACATATGATATAGGAGCTCAATAGAAATCAGAAACAAGTGAATAAATCGTAATAGGAGTGGACCACACTTACTAGAACTTGTGACAACCTGTACATTGTATTTATTCAATCACTTTACCTTCGTTCTTATCGTCTTTGTAATCATTACTGTATTGTACTGTGACCATTAGGCTGCCTTCAGTACATATCAACTGGGATCGACCCATGCTAGGCTTATGCCCCTGGGATACCACCCATAAACACATAAATAGGGATCGACCCATGCTAGGCTTATGCCCCTGGGATACCACCCGATAAGAGAGAACTTCCATCACTTAGTTCAATTAATCTTTGAGATTGTTATTTCGGTCGCCGCCATATTTTTGATACTTTGAAACAATGATACATCAATAGGAACCAAGTAATAGACCTTCTATACAATAACGATGTAATAAAGACTCATTGGTACATCAACAATGTGTTTCAGAATCATCAATATCACAACAATGAAATAGGAGCCTTTTGGTATATCAATGAAACATTTTGACACTTTATAGGATGGAAACAACTTCGTTGGTAACGTAGAACAATACATGTTTTTGGACAACCTCGGAATCTTACTTGATGGAACATTGGTGTTTTCATGCCAAAGAACATTGTTAGAGTATGCTTTACATACCTCGTCGTAGATTCGGATACCAATTCAACACAACTTCCCGCCTTTACAAATCACTTATCTACAATGAAATGTTTGGCATCTAGTATTAGCAACCCAACACCACAATTCTCTTCCATAATTCCATACAACCAATATTTGCATAGCATTCCAAAAACCAACTTGAACAATAGGTTTATGTGTGTATATATATATATATATATATATATATATATATATAATCATTATTTCAATACCACATCATCACACCAAATCCCTTCACAATTCAACATAATCCAACCATGCACAGGAATAATCCAACATCATTTCCAATCATCTTTCAACAACAATCAAATAACACACTTCTTATGCTTACATGCATATATATACATATCCATATAAATAACACCAACATAATTTACATCCTTACCATAAAATGGCCCTTTTGATTTCGAAGTCCTGTTGGCACAAATAAGGGGTGCTTCTCGAAGCCCTCGAGACGGTGAACACAACTACGGAATCAATTTGGATTTTCTACGGTTGAATCACAAGATAATTAGAGTTGAAATTTGGCTAGGGTTTCTTATTCTTCAATAATGGATGATAAATAATGGATATGAGGCTAAGTATATGTATATAATGACCAATTTTCGTTCATGAGGTGATGGAAAATGACCATATTGCCCTTAAAATTTTAAGTAAATCCGAATCTGTCCATGGTGGACTGTTTTGACAAGCTAAAGTAGATCAACCATAACTCTTTGATCCGATATCGGATTTGGGTGAAATTAGTATAGTTGGAAAGATAATTCAAAGGGATTTCATTTCATATAAAGTAGGCCACCCAGTTCGTCCTGTACAAGGAGTTATGATTATTTGAAGTTGACCCTAAAAATATGTTTTGAGAGGCTAAAGTAAAACGAGTATAACTCCTTACTCAGACGTTGGATTTGGATGAAACCAATTGCATTGGAAAGAAGACTCAAAGATATTTCTTTTGATAGGTCGTAGATCTCCTAGTTCATTATATTATGGGAGTTATGATCGTTCAAAGTTGACCCAAAAAACTGGCAGGCCTCAGTAGTTTATGTGCTGGAAATTTTCCTACACAGTTACTATTCACCATATCCTGGCCACCGTTTTATAGTTTCGAACGTGCTCGATTATATCCGAAACTTATCCGTTTTTGGAAATTTTTATATCGTTGGAAAGATTATTCAATAACCTTCGTATGGAACCATCGACGGGCAAATTCTGATATAAATAAAATAAAAAAATTAATTCCATATAAATAAGACCAATACACGTACTTGAATACGCCAATACATGTACTTGAATATGGGGTGTTACAATTACCCTATCAAAACAATATGCCCGAGTTAGTGCACATAGAAAAAAGCCCAATCTGTCAGCCTTTCTGCTGATCACTCTTCTCCAATATAGATGACAAGATATCTGTTATGCAAAAGTCTACACCATCGCCAGACATGATTGCCTGGGAATATGTCTGGCGATGGTGTAGACTTTTGCATAGCAGATATCTTGTCATCTATATTGGAGAAGAGCAATCAGCAGAATGGCTGACAAATTGAGCTCGTTCGATTTGTGCACTAACTCTGTCATATTTTTTTTATAGAGTAATGAGCTTAGAGTTACGTAACGTTTGATAGGCTTGGTAGATCCGGTTTAGATCACACGCTACATAACTCCATGCTTACTAATTTATCAAATTGGTTGAGCAAGATGCATGGAGCAACGCTAGATAAAAGTGTGTTGTTCAACTTTTGGGACCACATCTTCAACGTGCATCAACACATTTTGACCTAAAACAAACACAGAGACCCTCCATGTATCCTTTAAAGCTTATGAAGAAAGTGTTCTGAAGGGCTTCTAGAATGCCACAACTTTGAAGGTAGTGTTCTTGATCGAGCTCACAAGAGACGAGGAACTCTTTACCAACTTCGAAGAGGGCAACGACCAGCTTGAATACAGAATCAACAAGCTGGAGGAAAGCTTGAAAATTATCGGGATTCACATACTACAGCAAGCATCTGATCTTCTCCAAGGAATGTTGAAAGCATGTCAAGGCAAGAAAACACAATCAATTATAACCATATTGCTAAGGAAGCAATGATACTCTATTTGCCTTTCAATCTCGTTTGTGGTTCCGATCAGGTCAACGACAGTGGACCTGATCGGAAACACAAACAAGAAGGCATGGGATGAAATTTAAGATTCAAAAATTTACCGCATTCGCTTAGATTCCTTATTTTAACTGCAGTTGCTGTTGGCATAAGTTTTCTAGACTTGTTGTACATCATTTCTACCCTCGATGCCCGTGAGGCTTCTTTGTTGGTCTTCTTCTATTTTCTATCTAGGTGATAATCCCGACCACGCAGCTCCCTAGCAAAGTGTCCATCTACATTGTTTTTCTTTCAGAGACACAACAGATGAAATTAAATTATCGGATACACTTTCATATTTGCACTTGATTCAAATCTCGCATCTGTTAAGATAATTTCATCAGCCAGATTCATTAGAAGTTACTTTCTACCCTATGTCTCTTCTTCAATTAGCTCTCAGATGATATAGTCTTCCATCAACCACCCATTTTTCTTCGAAATCATTCTCCTACCGCACATTCTGGCATAAAATCATCACCCCGAGCGAGCAACCCAGCCATATAAATTTTGGCTAGGGCAATAAATATATTAGTTTTTCGTTCTTATTAGATGCAGTGCTAATCTTCGAAGGCCCTCTGAGGGTCCAATGCACCCTAAAAGTTAGTCCAATCGCTATTGAATCTCTTTACAATGACACAAAAATTAGATCCCTTCACAATGCTTGACAAATAAACATGAGCAACAACCAACATTAAATCTTAACAGGCTATCAGAACCATATTCATGGTCCCTCAGCCTTATCAATTCAGACCTACCAAACTTAACTATAAAATTGCAGACATCTTGTTTGAACGATCTATGACTAATCAGTAAAAACATCATTCACAAAATCAGTGCACTCTATGTGTGTTTCCACGATAACATTATCAGTAATACATACCTCCCACATATGAAGTGGTTCCATCTACAAGCAGCTTATTCCTCCGATCCCATCTTTACTGCAGCCTTTTGAGATAGTTCGTTAAAAGTTGATCAACTGTCAGTTCCTTATATCTACAAAGAAGAGAAAAAAAATTGATGTCACAAAAAGAACATTGTCCATCTGTTGCATCAGATGTGGAGTCTGTTGCAACATATGTGGAGTCTATTGCAACAGATGCGGAGTCTGTTGCAACAGATATGAAGTCTGTTGCAACAGATGTGGAGTCTGATGGAATACATCAAACCAGCCTTTTTGGTGGTTTTATTTTTTCCAACATTTTCTTCATCTGTTGCAACATCAACAACAGCATAAACATCAATAAAAAAGAAACAATATTTATTCTAACAACATCATCAACAATAAAGAAGCAACATCCTTTGTGCCAGAACCATCAACAACACCACAAGTTCCAAGAACGCCAACCCCACCAACAACATCAATAACTGTATCAACAATAATGAAACAAACAAAATACATACAAAAAAAATGATGCTGCCAACAAGGCTTTTAAACTTCTCCCAACAGATGACTTTTTTCTCATATTGTAATAATAATTCTTGGATTGTTTATTCAACACTTGCAAGTTCCTTAAAAAAATTTAATAAATATGATATAGGAAAATAGTAATTAAATAAAAAAATAGATGTAAATAACATGCAAAGAAGAAGACGAGAATGAAAGAGCAATAATGAACCACGCCTTAATATCAAAAAGGGGATCAAAACGGAAATTTAAGTCGAGGAAAGATATGGATGGGTTTAGATCCGAAAAGATATTTATGAGAAGAGAAGAGAAAAGATAGAAAAAAGGTTGTGACCCTAAACAGGAGAGAGAAAAAAATGAGAGTTGAATAAAATAAACTGCAGCTGAAGGAAGAGATAAGATACTTTCTATAGATGTATTGTGTACGTAGATGTGGTGGTTTTCAATATTCATTAATTAATATTCATTAATTTCATTAATAATTTGAGGGGCACGAGGAAGACTAAGACTACTGACATTGAAAAGACAAGACAAAACTGCTCAATGAAATCACTTTTGAGATATCCAAGAAACATTTTTTACCGCCTTTAGTAGTAAGTACTACTACTTGATATTATCTACTCAGACTAGAAGCTTCATGCTTTAAAATTAAAAGAGATAAAAAGATTTTTAAACAGATATGTCATCTGTTGCAACATATATAAATATTTGTTTAGAAATCCGAACAACTCAGTCATCTATTACAATAAATATAAATATCTGTTTAAAAATCCCAAAAGCTCAGTCATCTATGACAACAGATGAAAATGTTCATTTGATAATTAATAAAAATAGATATGTCATCTATTACAACAGATATAAATATTTTTTTGAAAATTTCCAATAGCTCAGTCATCTGTCACAACAGATGCAAATATCTATTTGATAATTAAATCAGATATGTCATCTGTTGCAACAAATATGTACCTGTTTGAAAATTTTCAACAGCTTAGTCGTTTGTTGCAACAGATTTCATATCAATTGATTTAGGTGGAACTAGGGATGAATAAATGAGCTCGCAGGGTCAACTAAAAATCCAATCGAGTCTTTGCAATTGCATGGCGTTGGTATTGCGTTCATACCAACCCGAGTCATCGATCGATCACTCTGAGTTGAAATGAGTTATCATCAACTCAATGTTAGGATAGTGATAGTACCTAAGTTGATTTAGGTAGAACTAGGGATGAATGAGTAAGCTCGCAGGGTCAACGACAAATCCAATCGAGTCTTTGCAATTGCATGGCATTGGTATTGCGTTCATCCCGACCCGAGTTGTCGATCGATCACTCTGAGTTGAAATGAGTTCTCATCAACTCGATGTTAGGATATTGATAGTACCTAAGTTGATTTAGGTGGAACTAGGGATGAATGAATGAGCTCACAGGGTCAACTACAAATCCAATTTAGCTTTGCAATTGCATGGCGTTGGTATTGCGTTCATCTCGACCCAAGTCGTCGATCGATCACTCTGAGTTGAAATGAGTTCTCATTAACTCAATGTTAGGATAGTGATAGTACCTAAGTTGATTTAGGTGGAACTAGGGATGAATGAATGAGCTCGCAGGGTCAATTACAAATCCAATCGAGTCTTTGCAATTGCATGGCGCTGGTATTTCGTTCATCCCGACCCGAGTCGTCGATCAATCACTCTGATGAGTAGAAATGAGTTCTCATCAACTCAATGTTTTAAAAACTATATCTTTTAAAAAAATTAAAATTAATTAAGATCAATTCGGACCAAATTAGCAATTTCAAAACTTGTCATTCTTTTCCAAAATTACAAATCAATCCATACAAATCATCCATTTGCGTGAAAAAACTTTTTATTTCAAATCTTAAGTTCTCGCTCTTCTCTCTCTCTCTCGGGGTGTTATCTCCCTCTCAACAATACAAATAATACAAACAACAACTACTCAACATATTATTCAACCCTTCAAAATAGGTCAATTTTCTTCCCATTTACGACTATATATAGTTGTGTTTTTTTACTTCATTTCCACTTGTATCCGTTGTTTTCTCTATCTTCACATGTAACATAGTTCGAGAAGAGTTCTACATTTGTTCTTTATTCTTAAAAATAGGGCTTTTTAGTTAATGATAAAAAATAAGACTTTTAGTTGTATTATCTTCGAGAATGGGTTAACAATTTTGAGTTTTGATGCTAAAAAAGTAGGAAGCACCCGAGAAAACCCTAGTTTTTCTCTCAATGTTTTGTTGACTGTCGTGGTATTGTTGGATGGTGTTTATGATGTTGTTGGTGGCTGTTGTTGGTGGTGTTGGTATTTGTGTTTTTTAGCGGTGGTGGCGGTGGTCTTGGTATTGGTATTGGTGGCATTGGTGGTGGTCTTGGCGGCATTGGTCGTGGCATTGGTTGTGTTGGTGGTGGTCCATCTGTTGCAACGGGTGAAAGATCTGTTGGGAGATATATTTTTATATCCCAGACTCTAGAGTAAAGTGGTTGCTACTCAGTTTAAAGTTTATTTAAAGGGTCCGCAAACTTAGAATGATTGCTTCAAGATAAGGGAAAAATGATCTAACAAGCAACTAAGTCATGCTCTCAGATTTTAGTAGTGATTCCAGTGTATTGTAGAACTTCAGTAAGGGAGGAAAATGCCCGACCCAATCTTATCTCAGTGCAAAGTTTTGTACTTCGGTTATCACGATATCTACTCATACCTTGTTATTTGTATTTGTATTGGTATTCTATTTTTATTGATGCACTTGTATTTTTAGAAAACTATTTTGTATTTGTAAGTTGACTGCATATTATTTTTGTATTTGTAATTTCATTTTTTTATTTGTTTGTATTTGAATTAGGTCTTCAAACAGATTTCCCATCTGTTCCAACTGTTGGGTTATCCGTTGGAGTATTTTCTTGTAATGTGGCAGAGAATAATTTATTGAAATTTCTCCACCTGTTGCAACAGGTAGAATATTGTGGGGAGATATTAAATAGGTCTTCTAATAGATTCGGATTCCCCATCTGTTCCAACTGATGGGTTGTCCGTTGGAGTATTTTTTTTTGTTATGTGGTAAGAATAATTTATTGAAATTTGTCTCACCTTTTTAAAAAAAATTATGCAGACATCAAATGCAATGAATTTTTTATTTTTGTTTTGTTTGTAGTTAAAAGATGTCTTCCAAAAGAAAAGAAACAGAAAGTGGAGAAAGTGGATCAACTTTCGATCACCAAACAAAAAAGGCTAGAGTACAGATAGATTCGGAGGAACTTCCAGAACAATCTCAGTCAGGGAAAAATGAAGCCGAGGAAAGTGATAACTCCTCCTCACCAATGGGGCGTGAAATAATATCGAAATTCCAGCATGATTCTGTCAAAACCATTAGTATTGACAAGTTTTGAGTTGCGATGCCGATGAATAACCCTAATTCAGTATTTGGTGATCTTGTACTTAAATGTCAGTTGGGAAAACCTTTTGACGAACTTAGGAGTATTATGAAGAAGGAAAACATAGATGGACTTTTTAAGAAGAGCTGCTTTGGACACTTTCTTGAGTTGTCTAGGGCCTCCCTCTCTATTTCCCAATGATCATGGTATATAGCCTTCTTAAGCGCAGGATCATGTATGTGGGGGATGATGGAGGTCTGAAGGAGGGCGGAAATAAGATGGATAAAGTCTGGATCAACTAATTTGGCATGCCGGTTTGTTTTGGATTGAAAGAGTTTGCCATTGTGACGGGCTTGAGATGCGATCGTCCAGAAGAACCTTCCATCAAGAAAATACCCCACAAAGGGTCCAACAAACGCAAGGTAAAAAAATATGGGTTGTTGGGCATTGTTGGACCTAGCTACAAAGTGAAGGATTTGATAGCGGATCTCAAGAATAAAGACATACCAAAGCACTACAGGGAGAAATTGTGCTTACTTTGGTTTGTCCATTCTGTTTTATTAGCAAGAGACATCAAGAAAGTCATAGAACGTGATTTGTTGGCGCTTGCTGATGATTTGGGGAGATTCAACAATTATCCCTGGGGCTATGACAGCTACTACTTGACTGTCAAATATTTACTGAAAGAGCTAAAGCCAAAGACGACCATATTATACGGCTTTCCTTGGGCTTTCATGGTAAAATTGATCACTATTTTTACTCATTCATTAATTTATATTGAATATACTTGTGACTTTTTTTTGCTTGCTTCTTGTTTACAATTTTTAGACTTAGGCATGTGAAGCCATTCCTCCCCTCCAAAAGCATTTTACGGATTACCCGAATAAGGTTTCTCATCCAAGGATCCTTAGGTGGTTGGCTGCATTAGAGAGCAGCAAAAAAAATATTAACGAGGTTGATCTCTTTAACCCTCTGGATGATGCAGTACATATTCTTTCAACTAAAATAATTTGCCTCAAAGAAAGATATTGAAACAGATGTTCCATCTGTTGCAAGAGATTACCCGTCAACTGCAACTGGTGTAATGGGTAATCTGTTGCAACAGACGATCCATATTTCGCAACAGATTAACCATATATTGCTTTGTTCTCTGAACCCTACTCAACAGATCACCCATCTACTGTAAATTATGCAACAGATGGGTATTCTGATGCAATATATTATTAATCTGTTTCAACATACATATCAGCTATTGCGTAGCTAGATTATCTGTTGCATAAGTTGGTTGTGTTAACATAACCCGAGCCTCATGTAACCCAACTGACTGCAAATTATTATTATATGATTTAAATTCCTTCTGTTATTTTTTTATAGGTTGTGCATCCTTGGATCGTGCCTACCATTGATGAGCTGGGGATGACTTCTTTTCTTACTCTGGGTCTTGTTGATACAAAAGAAGACCCAACGGTGGAGTTAATAAAGAAGGAATTGGATGGATCAATATCCTTAAGAAGAGCAGTTAGGCAAGGTCGGTCTAATGTTGAAGCTCTTCACGACCTAACTCAAACTGCAACAGATCCGGGTGCTTCTTATGGGGTGTTGCTGGTGGAGTTGTTTGTGATGGTGGTAGCCATCCTTCTTCTGCTTCCGCTGCCAGTCGTGATTATGAGCATGTTGGTGCTCAGCAAAAAATAAATATGTTTGAAAACACCCCTTGCACAGGTCCTTCCTCTCACCCCTACACCAGTCCCTCACACCCTTATAGTGGTCCTTCTCACCCCTCCTCACCCGCATATTCTCATTGCAAATGCAAAGTGTGTAAGGACAGAGAGGATAAACTCCTCGACAAGCTAGAGGTTATTGTTGAAGCTGCCGAGGAGTTAAAATTTAGGAGGGGTGTCATACCATCCAAGGAGGTGAGGGAGACATGCACTCCTATAGTGGAGGTTAGGAGGAAAAGAATAAAAATTAGACAAATTCTCTCCGTTCTGAAATCAGCCAAAAATACAACTTTCCCCGCTCCAATAGTTGTTGAAGTTTAGGGGCCGCCGAAGAAGGTGGATATATTTGCGGCGCTTGGCAAGGAGAAGAAGAAGGAACTAGAAGAATTTATCAAGATGAATGTTCAAAAAGAATACACTATGCATTCATTTGCCGCCAAAGACTTCTCGAATATGACAAATATGTGTGTGTGGTACGAGGACAAGGTATGTTTACTTTTGTTGACCTACCCTTCCAATCTACTCCATGAAGAAAAATCTACGCAGCAGATGTGTAATCTATTGCAACATCTTGGTATTCTGTTGCAACATAATACACATCTGTTGCATAAGTTGCGTTGGTTGGGTAATCTGTGAACTGATTCAGAGAACCCTCTGCATCAGATTCTTTCCACTGTGTTTTTATTCTTTACAATTACTAACCTATTTAAAAATTATCTTCTTATACCACAGTATGTTGATGAAATTCTCTGCCTCATGAGGGGCAGGCAATTAGCGTACCCAGATGCTTATGATGCTGCTGATAGGATAATGGACCTCAACTTCTACAATAATTTCAAAGATAGGTACGCTGATCTTTGTAATCTAGATAATTTCTGTGGACTGGGATTTGATCAGTTAGTTTCTACGTTCCAAAGAGATGAAGAAGTGATTAAATATGTTAGAGGGAAGAAGCCAGATCCACACGGCAAGAGCTGGACCAAGGCAAAGAGAATCCTTGCAGTCATGAACGTGGATGTTACCCATTTTCTCACTGTTAAGATACTATTATACGAGGGAAATATTAAGGTTTATGACTGCAACTTATCTGTGTTCAGTGAGAAGACGTTTTCAACCCACATGCAGCCACTTTTGAAGTTGTTGCCCAAGTTGTTGACGCAGAGTAAACTGATGGATCATTTGTCGGCTGAAGTTTGGCGAAGGAATCATGGGTTTTTAAAGGTCGAAATAAGAACATCTAGATCCCAAAAAATACAACCGGTGCAGCGTGTGGGCCGTACTCGCTTTCATATATGGAGTATTTGTTGACAGACACATAAATGACCGGTGTGTGTGACATCATTGTGGGAAAGATGCAATGGGTCTGGGCATATGGGGTACTAACTAAATGGTTGGAGCCCGTGTATAAAAAAAAACATGTACAAAGACAGAGACGAACACGATAACAAATTTTTATTTCAAGCCAATTCACTATACATATCGGGGCAATAATTTTTATGTCTGGCAAAGTTAAATTTTTATAATGCAACAGATTTTATCTCTATCATAACAGATATAGTACCTGTTATGACAGATTGATTATCTGTTGGAATAGGTTAGTCATCTGTTGCGTTATGCAGATGTTCCCCGTCTGTCTGTCGCAACAGATTTACGATCTATTGCAACATATAACTTATCTGTTGCAACTGATCGGTAATCTGTTGGAGCAAATCAAAAAAGTAGGAAGACCTGTTATATAATTTCCAGCAGATGACCTACGTGTTGCATCTCATGTTGCAACATATGTCTAAATCTGTCTGATAAGTATGTCGTCTGTTGCAGCAGATGTATTATCTGTTGCGATATTTGAATCTAATACTCCATTTTAATTAACATGTTCAAAACTCAAAATTAATCATATTCATAGACGGAATAAAATAAATCAAAGCCTTCGGAAATTACATGAAATAAAATAACTCAACAAATAAATGAAATATAAAAAAAATTATTATGAGTATAAACGATCTACTCTACAAATAAATCAACAAGTTAAACCAAGGAGGATAGGTTATTACATTGATGGACTCGAGCTATAAAGATATAATCAATATGGACAAGTTGTTCTTCATCCAGTGCTATGGAATTTGGCTTTGGTCGTCATGGATCTTTAACGTCGGTTGCGTACGGCTTCTGAGCTTTCGCTTCTCCATATTTCCATAAAAGAGCAGCATATTATTTGCGGAGTAATCCGGCATCAAGTCCATCATTTGGTACTTGTAATCCATCGCTCAAATACTCGGCATAGGCGGCAACAAAAGGACTGCAATCCTTGCGTTATAAAAAAATAGATAATCCATATCTTGCAGTTCATGCAAGCGTTGTAAAATTTGTGAAATGAAACTAAATCATGACACTTAAACTTACAGGTTTCCAATAGTTTGTTGAGCAATTCCGTCAACATATTGTACATCAAATGGATTAGCCATTTTATCCCGATATGCTTCAATCGTCGATCAATCAGTACAAACCTTTTGATCCAAAAAACCACTCATATCAAGGTAAGTAGGCAATATTTTGGCCAGCTTTTGTATGTCAGACGACGACCCGAAATGTCTCCTTCGCGACATCGAGTCATAAACTCGGATGCGCCTCTCTTTTAGAAAGACGACAGCCAACACCCAATGGAATTCATCACCACAATTGATTGGGATGTACACTTCATCGACCAAATGCCAAGGTAAGCCAGCCGGAATGCTAAAACCTTTGATGATGTTGATTAAGCATTCCTCGTTTTGAGAAACTTTCGGTTGTTGTTGACAATACCTATCGTAGGCATTATTGATGTAAAATTTGTACAAATAATTGCTTGTTGTGTATCTGTATTGTTCTTATGTTTGCAACATGTCCTTCTTTCGGAGGTAGTAAAAAATGGCCTCGATGTACTGCACATATTATCAAATATTTTAGATTACGTGACAAAAAACTTAATACGCAGATGCAATTAAATAAAGTATTAATTAATAGTAATATGTATGGCCTTTAAACCTCATCATTCCCGCAAGTTTGGGGTTGTGACATCAAATAGAACCAATTCTTCATTTTGGGATGTGCAACAACAAAGTCGAACATATCAAAACAAAGACTCGATTCGTTCACTTTGTAGCGCTCGTCATTTTGTTTTCTACATGATGATTTATATGTGTTAATGTCAGGTTCTTACAAAAAGAATTGTATAAACCAATATCCATAAAATTGATTTATGTACCTGCCGGTATGATGCTTTAACAGCCCATCGGCAATTCATTCTGAATAGTCGTTGCTCAACTGTATTAGTTTTTTTAGAGCCTCGTCCGAGATGTTGAACCCTTCAAATGGGTAATTCTTTCGTTCTCCCAAACTGACAGGCTTCACTTTTTTTCATCTTTGGAAGCAGTTGATGGATTATTAACTGTCATATTATGCTCTTCAACAGTAGTTGTGACATCCACCTGGAAATCCAGAATTGCTAATGCTAACTATATACAATAGATTTTCCATCTGTTGCAACAGATGATTCTTATGTTGCATCAGATGGATTATCTGTTGGGACAAATTCGAACAGGTAAATCAGAGCAGTACGATAATTTCAAATAGATGACCCATCTGTTGCAACATAAGACTCATCTGTTGAAACAGATAACGAATCTGATGCAACAGGTTAGACAACAGTTGCAACAGATGTATACATCTGTTTGAGAATTTTCAGCAGATGTATCATCTGTTGAAATAGATATGTGCTTGTTTATTTTTTGGAATAGATGATGTACATTCACCTTCTTCAGCTCATGTTGTTCTTCTTTAGCCCTTGCACACTGAACATCGGTGCAAAACAAAAACAGAGGTGTTGCAATCTTGCTTTTTTTTATGATTGCTGATGTCTTGGAAGTTTCTTTCCTTCTTCTCTTAGCCGCCTTGATCTCTAGTGGAGTGTCTGGATATGAAATCCTCTTTGATGGAATGACACCCCTCTTAGATATCATTTCCTTTACAGAAGCAGTTAGTGCATTAATAGCATTAATCACTCCATCGTGTTTCGCCTTGCAGTCTTGATATTTACATGAAGAACATTCGCTAGATGCGGCAAAATCTGAAGAAAAATCTGTACCACCATTATGATCGTAATCATAATGGCTTGTTGTTTCAAAAACTGTAAGAGGAGCATAATTAGCCCCACCCTCCAAAATTGTTTTTCTTGTGATGGTTGTTGCTTCAAACAATTCCATTTGTATTCCTTCAACGACCTTAGGGTCCGATAAAATTTGCACAGATCGTAAAGTAAGAAAAAATGGCATCTTCAACTCTCAGTTGGTCGGAACAAGCCACGAATAAACAATCTAAAATAAATCGGTACATATATTAAGAATGATGATGAAATCATTTAATCATTAATTAAAACAAAAACTTGATTAGAATTGGGCTTACTGCTTCCTTGGGAGGATTAAAAAAATCAAGAAATTTTATATTTTTATCGGTTTTGGTCGACAACCATCTCAGAATTCTTGGACAGAAAATTTCTTCCTGGTATTCACTTGTTGTCTTAAATAAGGAATGGCTTCAAATGTCCAAGCCTATAACATAACACTAATAAATCAAAAGCATTATTGAATAAAAAAATGATGAATCATATCATGATAAAAGAAATATTTACCATGAAGGCCCATGGAAAATCATATAAGTTGACTGTTTTTGGCGTTAACGGAGTCAACAAATATTCGATAGTTATTTTGAAGCTTTCATAACCCCAAGGATAGCTGTTAAATGCCTCAAGATCCTCGGAGATATTTATTAAATCTAGGCTTATGTTGTTGTTAACGTCTCTCGCCCAAAGAACATTATGTACAAACCAAACCAAGAACAATGATTGTTTGTGCTTCTTTGAAAGTCCTTTACCTTTCAACGCTTCAATCAGATTTTTGTTTTTGAAGCTTGGACCAACAATGGACACCAGGTCATCACGATCACTTGACTTGCCTTTTTCTTTTTTAGGTGTGCGGGGTGCTTTTTTTGGGTCAGAGTAGGTATAACTTGAGAAGGAGAAGGAGGATAACATTTTAGTCCGGTAACTATGGCAAACTCCTCCCAACCAAAACAAATAGGCATGCCACAGTAATTTATCCACACCTCATCCATCTTATCTTTATTTTCATGCATAAACCTGCGCTTGAGAAGATCATATACTATTTTTATCTGGAAACGAGCATTGTTGTCCTCCGACAAATCAAGATATTTCCCAAAGCAACTTTCCCTAAAATAAGAATTCAATTTTTATTCTCGAAGTATTTTTCTGAAGGCATCGAAAGATTTTCCCATAACTGACTTAACCACGAGATCACCCGTTAAATTTGTGGCACCATCGCACTGCATTCTCACAGGGTAGCGATCAATGCTGAAGGTTTTGACCAACTCTTCGATGGAAGGGCTATTAGTATTTGGATCATGTCTTTTGAAAGATTCCTCATCCCCATGTTCATTATCTTCTGCTCCTGATTGAGATAACGCTTGTAAACCAAGCTCATAGAGTGGTGGATGTAGCTAAGCTGCTGCACTTGTTCCTTTACTTGGACTTGATTCGATTTTTTTTTATTTTGGGAGCCATGTTATCTTAAATTAACAGGAACATAACATAGATTATAATTGATTAATGCATCACAGTAATATAACAGTTCCAACAGACAACTAATCTGTTGCACCAGGTATGTTATCTGTTGCAACATATAACCGACCTGTTGCAACGAATGTTAATACGTGGGAACCATAAAAATAGCACTATCTGTTACACCTGGTATTTTATTTGATGCAACACATAACTGACCCGTTGCAACGGATGAGTAATCCGTTGGAAATAATAAAAATAGATCACTAATCTGTTGCACCAGGTATTTTATCTGTTGCAATATATAACCGACCTGTTGGAATGGATGAGTAAACCATTGGAAAGAATAAAAATGGATCACTAATCTGTTGCACCAGGTATGTTATCTGTTGCAACAGATAACTGACCTGTATGAGTAAATCGTTGGAAAGAATAAAAATAGTCCTAATCTATTATAAAATGAAGAGTAAACCGTTGGAAAGAATAAAAACAGATCATTAATCAGTTGTCTGTTGGATCAATATTGTTTAGATTTCTTCCAAATAGAAGAGTCGTCTGTCACAACAGATGAATGATCTGTTAGATTGTTCACCTGTTGCATCAGATTTTCATAGTTGTATTATATTTTTAATTTGTTGCTTCAGATTTTAAAATGAAGAGTAAACCGTTGGAGAGAATAAAAATAGATCACTAATCAGTTATCTGTTGGATCAATATTGTTTAAATTTCTTCCAAACAGAAGAGTCGTTTGTCGCAACAGATGAATGATCTGTTAGATTGTTCACCTGTTGCATCAGATTTTCATAGTTGCATCAGATTTTTAATCTGTTGCATCAGATTTTCATCTGTTGCTTCATATGTTTCATTTATTACATCAGATGTTTTAACTGTTGCAATACCATTTCTACCAAGACAAACAACAAATCAACCCAGCAACACCAACATATCACACACACATATACACACTAAGAACATCAACTGTGACCAAAAATTACGAACAAAATCGAATCAACAGTACGACTATGAGAATAAAAAATACAAAAATAACAGAAATTAGGGTTTTATTCAGTCCACATTTCAATACCAGAAGAGTAGTTCGCTTAAGTTCCTCTGTTTCTTCATAATTTTTTACCTATGAAAAGGACATGGGAGGACGAAAAACTCGAAGTTGTTGTCGTCGGAGAAATATTCACGTCGATTGACGGTTGAAAGTCGAAAAGGAACTCACCCGACTATTTATCGCCGGAGGTTGAAGAGAGAAATTTTGCAGAACTGTTGGTTGGGAGAAGCTGGAGAGAGAGGGGGTGATTGATTAGGATTAAAGAGGGGTGTGGGTTGGGTTGATTTGTATTTTTAAAAAGATTAGAAAGTTTTGAAAATATTAATCAAGTCCACAGTTAACTTAATCAAGTTTCTTAATGATGTTTGACCCTATCTGTTGGTCAATGTCACCAATCCTTCATTCAAGACTTAAAAGACACCTTTCCTTCAATTTTCTCATGTAAGTCACCATCTCCTATCAGTTATAGTTTGTTGAATAGTTCATAACAAATAATTCATAATAAATCATTTCAAAGTAAAAAGCAAAAGAAGATAAAATTAATTTGAAAATACTTACTTATATACAAATATTGAAAGTAGTCTAAGTATAGAGAAAAAATATTATCATTCTAATTATACCATTTATAACAATTACATTTAAGTCAAAATAGAATCATAAAGATACCAAATATAGAAAAGAGATAACAGTTATCTCTAAAAAATTTAAAATTTTTAACAAATAAATCATAATAATCTCAAGCAAGATCTTGCAATTTCTATTTTTCATTTGTGTCAAAACAATTGATATATTTTTCTTAATTTTATTAATAGATTCATTATTTAGTGATACTATGTTACCGAAAATTTGTATTTGGATAAAGAAATCATTAAAGTAACAAACTTGTTTTTCTCAAGAAACAAAAACGCTATGAATAATTAAAGTCATTTTTGACAAATAATTTTCTTGTTTCAAACCTATATTGTTTGAATATATAGTGAATAATTAAAGTCATTTTTGACAAATAATTTTCTTGTTTCAAACCTATATTGTTTGAATATATAGTGAGTTTCTCGTAGGTTTCTTCTTTTTGAAATCTCATTTTTAATTAGTGACAACATTCCTTCAACATGTTGATCTTTTACTCTACCAAATATGATATTAAATAATGATTAATAAAATAAAGAAAATCAATCATCTTTGTATCATAATTATGCAAGACCTCAAAATAATATATAATTAAGAAATTATATTATTCATAGTACAATTTGTATTTGTATAAAGAGATTTAAAAACTAACAAACTTATTTTTCTCGAGAAAGAAAAATCACTATGAATAATTCAAATAATTTTCAACAAATGATTTTCTTGTTTCAAACCTATGTTATATTGTGATTACATTGCTCAACCTCCTCATACGTATATTCTTCTGCTGAACTCTCATTCTGATTTATTGATAACATTCCATCAATGTGTGATCCTTATTATGTCAAAACCTTTATTTTTAAAGCCTGAAATTCATGAAGAAAAATTCGAATTAATATTGAGCAAACTATTGACAATTCTTATTTCTACATATTCATAATGAAAAACTGGAGAAATACCCATCAGAGAGAGAGAGAGAGAGAAGAAAAGTGTAACGAATATTTTTGTGTCATTCAATGGCTATATATAAACATATGAGGTCAAATTTTCCATATAATAAAAGTAGAATATAAACTATAACTTAACTTTTTCAAACTAGTACACAAATTAACTTAAATTATGAAATTTAAGATATTTATTTTTCCAAAATTTAACTTTTTCATACAAACATCACTGAATTGATATAAACAATATTTTGAAACGTGATAAATTAATTAAATAACCCAAAAATATTGTAATATTATTTTTTTTATCTCTAGCTCTTGTTTTTATACATAAGAAATACTAAAATCATACAATAATCTCCTTTCTTTTTATAGTTTAAACTTACCATTTAAAAATTATTTTATTTGATTTAATAAGATCATAATAGATAGAACAAAATCATTTAATTAATTATATATATTCCCATTAAATAAACAATGTACGATATAATTGTAATAAGACTACACAATCAACTAATTAATTTCAATTAATTAGAATACATTTTATGATATAGACTAAAGTTCCATAAATTTAATGTTGTAAATTTCAAAATATATTTATGGCTAAAGTAGTAGTCAATGATCGTTATTTTTTTTAATCAATATATGTAATCAATTACAGAACTTTGTATATATTCTTTATTTAAATAATTGTCAATATTAACGAATTTTTACCGTAATTTAATCTAATTAATTTGATAACAATAAAATTATTATTAATATAAGAGATTTATTAACCATAAATTTGTCCTAATTTTATAACTTGATTATATATAATTAATCCACAATTACATAAAGGACTCAAATATGGAAACAATTGATATTAATTACCTTTATAATTTCAAAAATTTCATTCCATGAATTTCTCATATTCTTATAGTTTGATTATATCAAATTGATATTAATTACCTTTATAATTTTGGGAAGAATTCTAAAAAAGTAACCATATTTTTTTTCTAATTACTGATTTATTTCTCGAAAATTCTTATAACTTTATAATTTGATTATAGTCAGTTGATTATTTAATTATCTTTATTATTTTCTAAAAACTCAAATAAGGTAACAATTATTTTTTTCTCAATTAAGAATTTTCTTATATTCAATCTTTTATTGTTTTACTAAAATAGTTCAAATTTAATTGTTTTGTGGGATGACATCTTTTTGTCTCAAAATCTTTCTTAATACATAAGAAATGCTAAAGTCACATAATAATCTCTTTTCTTTTTATAGTCTAAACTTACCATTTAAAAATCGTTTCTTTTGAATCAATAAGATCATAGTAGATTGCACAAAATCAGTTAATTAATTGTAGACACCTAATTTTGTACCTACCGAAGTCTAATTTTATTCATTTTTAGTTCACCTTACCATGTGTCCAACCCCATGTAACTATATCCCACAAAAATACAAAAAAAAATAAAAAAAAAATACATCTAACTAATTTATCTTATCCTAACAACCTACCCAATCAAAAGCTTCCACCTACCCTAACTACCCATATGATCCCCCCCTCCTTTTTCTTGTCCACAAAGAAAGAATATATGGGGAACCCACCAAAATTTCCACATCATAACAAATTCATGCCCATTATAAAAGAAAAATTCTAAGAGGAAAAAAAGGCTCATTCTTTGATCATCATCTTCTCCACAATAACAAGAATCACCAAATAATCTTCCTCACAAGAACAAGAACAACAACGAAAAAAAAAAAAGTAACCGGTGAACAGTAACCGGTGAACAGTGACCAGTGAACAATACCGGTGAACAGTGACGACGTGAAAAGTGACGGTAAATGGGTTATTATTTGTCGAGTTGGATTGTTGGTGTTAAGGTTCGGCTCGAGGTTTCCGGGTGCGGACTCTCTTTATTCGAATAACATTGAGTTTGAAAGCTTCAAATTTAAGGTCCAACTCTATCTCTTCTAATTTTACTTTACTATACGTGTTTGATTTGCCTGATGTGTGGTTGAATTTTGGTGACATTAATTTGGTGTTCGATTTCATTGAATAGATGGTTGTGGATTGTTGAGATGACTATCTTGAATCGTTGGAATTTGGTATAAAAATGGAATGTGGGGTTGGATGGTAGGAATTGATAAAGAATGAATATTGTTTTGATTTATTGTCGTTGGTTATTTTGAAGCAAATACGAGTGTTTGATTGGGTAGTATCATGATGCGCCGATTGGTTTAGGCAAACGTAGTTTGGGTAGGCAAAGTTTATAATTTGTGATTTTATTGAACGTTTGAAATATTGTTTGAATGATTGAAATTTGGGTGAATGATTTGGTTTTCTCGTATTGAAAAAATGTATTTATTTAGCCGGGGAATGCCCCGATATCACTTGTATTTATTCACCGGGGAATGCCCCGACGTATCATGTTGGCGAAAAATGATCGTGATGAAGGCCCGCGGCGTCGGGTAAGGCATTGGAGCTTAATCTAGAATTAGTTTAGACTAGGATTTATATTTTTGTATCTTTCTATTTTTGGACTGTATAATTGGACTGGACTTTACATTTTTGAATTGTTTTGTTTTGTTTGATTATTTTTGCGTGCCTTTTGTGTGGTTTATACATTTCGTAATGTCAAAATAGTTGATACACTCTACCAAGCGACCGTGGTTGAACCACGAGATCAAGAGGTGCCTAACACCTTCCCCTCGGTCAACAGAATTCCTTAGCCGGAGTCTCCGTTCGCAAACCAGTTTAAAGAGTCAAATGGTTTTGAAAAGGATTTTCCAATGGTGACTTGGCACATCAGATTATGCCAAGTGGCGACTCTGAATGAAAAATGTAAATAATCCATTTTCGAAACAAATTTTCATCTTTGTCACTTTAATAATAAAAACCCTTTCAAAACTTACAATACATTAATTTTTGGAGTCGAAAAAGGGGTGTGACAGCTCTGGCGACTCTGCTGGGGAAATTTCAGAATCCGAGCTTTTTTTTTGGAGTTGTATCGGCTTTGTTTGGCATTACGAGTGTATAAGCGTTGTTGTGATTTTTGTTTGTGTTTTCACTTTTGAGTATTTTCGTGCTCTTTGTTTACAGTATTTATCCTATGTGTTACCGTTTTTATATTTGACATCATGTGCATAACCCGAGTCATTCTTTCCGCAACAAGTCTCGGAGCGCACGTCGTGCACACGAACTCTAGTTGAGTCACCTTTATTTTAGGGGGGGAGCCGTTGGATGTATAGAGTAGGTGGAAAGCTAAGCAGCCACTATCGACCATATGCTCCCCCGAACGGCCTTATTAGTAAACCACAAACGTAGGTCAGCCTTTAGGTCATTCTTATGTGCATTATATTGAGACCTAGCGGGGCCCACATGGTCCTTTGTAGGAGACTCACCTTTAAAGCATCCCTACGTGCTAAATGTCGCATCTTTGAGAGTAACGTGGTCATTTGACGGACCGATTTGGGGAAAACATGTGTTAGAAGTAAAGTGTGTAAAAAAAAAAAAAGAGAAAAGGTGAATCAAAGAAGAGTTTCATAGTTTTTAGGTTCTTTATGGCTTTTGTTTTCCACGATTCAAGAATTCAAAAAAAAAAATCAAAAAAGATTTTCCTTTTGCTTCCTTTAGCAAGTTTTCACAATTCGAAAACTCCAAAAAAGATTTTTTTTAGGGGCTTTTTATAAAAGAAAAATTCAAAAAAAAAGGTGGTAGAAGTTTTGTACATTTCATTTAACGAAAATACCAAAAAGATTTTTTCTTTCATAGTTGTTGGTGTCATTTTTTATGTAAAGTGTCGAATTAAAAACTCAAAAAAAAAAAAGACTTTGTTATGTTGTTCATCATGTGTCTTTGGTCGTGTCTCAAGTCAGGGTGTCATCTGTTATTTAATTATTAATTGTCCAATCTGGACGAACTACGCACCCCTGATTCTCCTCTCTCGGGAGTGAGATACGTAGGCAACCTATTTTAGGTTCGGGGATCTTATTTCAAAAATTCAAAAAAGATTTTCTTCACTCTTCATTTAGAGTAGGTGTCTCATGTACATCTTTAAAAGAAAGCAAAAAAAAATATTTTCCTTTAATGGGTTCAAGTTTCATTTTCGTATGAAATTTAAAATAAAAAATCCAAGAATATTTTCTTCGGTAACCATAGATTTCATGTTGTACAGGAATCTGAAAAATTCAAAAAGATTTTCTTCACTCTTCACTTAGAGTAGGTGTTTCATATACATCTCTAAAAGAAAACTACAAAAAGATTTTTCTTTAATAGTTTCAAGTTTCATTTTCCTATGAAATTCTAAATCGAAAACCCAAAAAGATTCTTCTTTGGTAATCATAGATTCCATTTTTGTATAGGGAGTTTAAACCTAAAAAAATGCAAAAAAGATTTTCGTCAATTCTTTTGATAATTTGTTATTTTCTTTTCTTTTTAAAGTTTCAAGAAAAAGAAAAAAAAGATTTTAATTGGCCATTTTGACAAAATTTCACGAACTACGCACACCTGATTCTCCCCTTTTGGGGGTGAGATACGTAGGCGCCCTTCTTGGGTTCGGTGATCTTTTCAAGAAAAAAAAAAGGTTTTGAAAAACTGTTGAACTCTAACCATTTGTTATCTCTTGTCCAGTTAGTTTAAGGTGGTTGGTTTGTGGCATTTTGGCTGGTCCTCCATATTGCTCCAAGTCACATAGAAAGTTATGGCCAACAAGGATACCGAGTTAGTTGTCACTAATCAAATAGGGAGTTCGGGGAATGAGAATGTAGGAGATAATGATGAGATTCGGAAATTAAGACGGCAAATAATTGAAATGCATCGAGCTTGGGCTAATGGGTTGCCGCCTCCTCCAGTTCCCACGGATAATCTGGAATATCTTTCTAGCTTGCCTCCCGTGTCACATGCACAATTTCCCATTTTTGTTGATATGGCACAACATGCATCAGGATCGACTCCGGGGCAACAATATCCAACTACTTCCAATGTTCATTTCCTCACTCCCCAATCCAAGGCTACCACATACTCGGCTCCAGCTGTTGTTCATGCTTTTGCGGCGCCACCCCCACCTTCTACTTTTGATATTCATCCACAAGTTGTGCCTTCCTCTCTACAAGAGAGTCTGCATTGAATATTTTTAGTGATCAGCATTATGCTCTCGAGCCTACATTTAAATCAACTGGTCCTTACGATTGCCCTCAACCTCCTGAATTTCCTCCTAACACTGAGAAGCCTGTTATGACAGAAGAACAAGAAGAAATAGCCAGAAAATTGAGAAGTTTGGAACTGACTATGAAAAACTTGCAAGGACTTGGGGGATATAAAAGTGTCTCATATAAAGATCTGTGCATGTTTCCTGGTGTACATCTTCCTCTTGGTTTTAAAATGCCGAAGTTTGAGAAGTATGATGGACATGGCGATCCTGTAGCACATTTGAGACGCTATTGCAACCAGCTAAGGGGCGCTGAAGGGAAGGAAGAATTACTCATGGCATATTTCGGTGAGAGTCTTTCAGGTCTAGCTTCAGAATGGTTTGTTGACCAAGACATTGACAAATGGATTAGTTGAGATGACCTAGCTAACAAATTTTTGCAACAATTTCAATACAATGTGGAGTTGATCCCTGACGAAAAATCCCTAACTAGTATAACAAAGAAAAATACTGAGAGTTTCAGGGAGTATGCAATTAGATGGCGCGAACAAGCTGCTAGAGTAAAACCGCCAATGAAAGAAAGCAAAATAGTGGAGGCGTTTATTCAAGCACGGGACGAAACATATTATCAATACTTGTTACCTGCATTAGGCAAGCAGTTCATTGAGGTCCTTAAAATGGGGGAGATGATAGAAGAGAGAATTAAGACTGGTCGCATTGTGAGTTTTGCAACATTGAAAGCGACCACTCAAGTAATTCAAAAGGGTTCAGGAAGTGTTGGGGAGGAAAAGAATGAGGAAGATGCATCTGCAATTATAGTTGGACAGCAAGAAAGGTCAAGAAGACCACGTCGTCATCGATCTCAGGCTCAAGCTCAAGTTTATGCCCAGGCTCCACATAATCACTCCCAAAATCCATTGTACTCTGTTCTTCCACATCCATATCCAGTGTATAATGCACAACCACATGATCAACCCTCATCTTTCCCACAATGGCATACCCCAACGCCCCAGAGTCATCCTCTAACTCCACAAACATACCAAAACCCTTCTAAGCCAGATTTTTTATCCAAGCCAAACAATAAAATGAGGCAGAAGTCGAGAGATAGCTTCACACCAATTGGAGAGTCATATGCCAGTTTATTTCAGAGATTGGTACAGGAAGAAATGATCACTCCTCTCCTTGGGCATGCCCTTAATCGGCGTTCAAGAAATTTTGATCCTAACGCACGATGTTCGTATCATTCTGAGGCTCAGGGTCATAGTATTGAAGATTGTCGAGATTTGAAAAGAGAAATTGAAAAGATGATTCATGATGGATCAATTATGGTGCAGAACATTGATAGTGAGGGAAACTCTAGTCATGCTGATATGCAAACCAGTGGCTAAGATGTCAGGCTGAGCAATGGAGAAGTCACCCCTCTCCTTACCAGGAAGGGGTTTGGTAGCTTGTTTTGTTTTATTTTCTGTTCTCCGAATTATTTCAGGGTTGTAGTTCGGGATTTATCTTGTTTTGTCCCTTTGTCGTTTATGTTCAAACCCTTCATTCTTTCATTTTTATTAAATGGAGTGTCCCCTTTTTCTTTGTGTTTTAAATATTGTTGTTTGTTTGTTTTTTTTACATAGTACATTTTATGTTGACTCTACTGATATGATATGCTAGTAAAATTTACAGCTAGATCTTAACATCCAGTTTAAGAATGAACATTGAATCAGAGGGTTAAAGTTAGAAAAAGAGAGCGTCTGAGGAAATAGATAGAGTGCTGGGGCATTTGGTGATCAAGTTGAAACCTTCTTTGAAAATTAAGGCTATTATTTTGAAAATCGTGAGAATAACTTGGTCATCAATTGAAAGACATGTCTTAATTAGGTTAAACAGTGTCTACGTGATCCTATCAAGAGGAACAGGAAGAAAATTAGCTCCACGAAGTCATGAGTCCTTCAGCATGAGGAATGTAAAACAAAGTGGAGTTGTATGCTGGGCAAGTGTAGAAAAGAGGTGGCACACATGCTCGGGGCAAGTTAGTGTTGTAAAATATTTCATAAGTGATCTTGATCGTGCACTTTCATATTGCATGATATGTACTTGCATTTTCAAAGATTGATATGACGAAGGCATTTCGTTCTGTCATCCAAACATCGTGCCATCCTTTGTTTACCCCATTTGAGTTTTAGTTTTATTTTTTTTCATACACCTTTTTTGAAATCAATATAGTCAGCAAAGCTCGAAGAAAAAATGTCGAGCAAAACAATAGTCAGAAAAGTTCAAAAAAGAAGAAAAAAAAAAGAGAAAAAATGTGTCAAAAAAAAAGAGAAAAGAGTGAAGAAAAATAGAGTCGGAAAAATCTCCAAAAGAAAAAAAAGAAAAAAAAAAGAAAAATCAAGCAAAATAAGCTGCCAGAACTACGCATGACCTAATTCTCCTCTCTCGAGGGTGAGATACGTAGGCTGCCCTACTTAGGGCTCGGTCCAACCAAATAAACAATTTAGAGTCACCCAGTCAAAAGAAACTAGGGCATGAGTTAATCCTCATTGTTTAAGTCGATTCCAAAAGTTGTAAGTCCTAACCCACTTTAAGTGTCGTTTGGTCCTCATGTCATCCTTTCTTTCCAACCCTATCCAAAGGCCAAATTGCAACCAAAGAAAGACCTTCAGATCAATCTTTGAGGATGTTAAGGCTAAGTATGCAAGGGATATGATGATGCATTTGAGAACTACTTATCTTCCTCAGCATAAAAAATCAAGAGAGAAATAGAATGAGAGAGTCTTATTGGTGAAAACCCTTACGGGCACCATAAGGCGATGGTAAGTTGAGAGAAATAAAAATGAGAGAGTCTTATTGGTGAAAATCCTCACGGGCACCATAAGGCGATAGTGAGTCGAGAGAAAATGAAAGAAGCTTATTGGAGAAAACCCTTCAAGGCGCCACTAGCCGAACGGGGTCTTAAATGCAATTGACCTAAGAAAACAACTCAGTTTCAAGGTCATTAACTCAACAACAATGGGTAGAAAGTTTGGATGAAAAGATCAAGCTGCTTAATCCAAAATGCATGACATAATCATTAGTGTTGACTGTCATTTTTAGATGAATTTTTCGTTTCGTTGTTTTAAAAGGGGATATTCATTGTCTTTTCTTTCTTCTCTTTATTTTAATTTTATCTTTCTTAAGTCAGTTATCAAAACAAAAATTGTCATTTTTTTTTATTTTTTTATTTTTTTTTGTTTTGTTTGTTTGTTGTTTTTGTTGTTTCTTGTCTTTGAGTCAAGTCCGTGTCAAAACAAGTGAGAAAAGATTTCAAAACTGGCTACCAGCTTCTTTAATTGCACAAAGCAATAAAAAAGCTAGCACATGAAAGAGACATGATTGTAAGCCCAAAAAAAAGGCATGCAGGAAGTTTTGTCAACAGAAAAGTCGGGGAACTCATTGAAATACCAAGGTTCAAAGGGTTTATTTGAGAAACACGACAAAACAGAAATACTGTGTTTGTTTCAGAGTCACTCTTAATAAGCTGAGTTTGAGTCAATGATACAGCAAGTCAATGACATATGCTAATGGTTGGAAGCAAATCTAAATGTGACGGGGGCAGGAGCAATTGCCTCAAAAGCCAAAGCCACGAACTAGCCACCGTGTTTTTAAACTCACAAGTTTTCTTTGTATGTAATAGGAATACATGTTGCATTCAGATCAATGATTTCAGAGCCTAAACATCAAAGGCCGTAATTTCTCACCTCAACAAATGCAAGAGGCAAGGTTGCTGCACAGGTTTGGTAATCAAAACCATGGTAAAATTCATAATTCAAGATCTCTAGGAGACGCATTTCCTTGTTTTGGTAATTCAAGCAGCTTTGGTAAGGAGACACACTTCATTGTTTTGATAATTCAAACAACATTGATAAGGAAACACACTTCCTTGATTGGGTAATTCAAATTTTGCTTCTTAGGTAATGCACTTCCTAACTTATTTCTTGATTCCTATAAGACGTACCTTTTAGTCGAGTCATCCTCTTTGACCCCTAGAAGACGTACCTTTTAGTCGAGTCATTTCCTTTGATTCCTATAAGACGTACCTTTTAGTCGAGTTATTTCCTTTGATTCCTATAAGACGTACCTTTTAGTCGAGTCATCCCTTTTGATTCCTATAAGACATACCTTTTAGTCGAGTTATCCCCTTTGATTCCTATAAGACGTACCTTTTAGTTGAGTCATTTCCTTTGATTTCTAGAAGACATACCTTTTAGTCGAGTCATTTCCCTTGATTCCTATAAGATGTACCTTTTAGTCGAGTCATCCCCTTTGATTCCTATAAGACGTACCTTTTAGTCGAGTCATCCCCTTTGATTCCTAGAAGACGTACCTTTTAGTTGAGTCATTTCCCTTGATTCCTATAAGACGTACCTTTTAGTCGAGTCATCCCCTTTGATTCCTATAAGACGTACCTTTTAGTCGAGTCATCCCCTTTGATTCTTATAAGATGTACCTTTTAGTCGAGTCATCCCCTTTGACCCCTAGAAGACGTACCTTTTAGTCGAGTCATTTCCTTTGATTCCTATAAGACGTACCTTTTAGTCGAGTCATCCCCTTTGACCCCTAGAAGATGTACCTTTTAGTCGAGTCATTCCCTTGGATTCCTATAAGACGTACCTTTTAGTCGAGTCATCCCCTTTGATTCCTATAAGACGTACCTTTTAGTCGAGTCATCCCCTTTGACCCCTAGAAGACGTACCTTTTAGTCGAGTCATCCCCTTTGATTCCTAGAAGACGTACCTTTTAGTCGAGTCATTTCCCTTGATTCCTATAAGACGTACCTTTTAGTCGAGTCATTTCCCTTGATTCCTAGAAGACGTACCTTTTAGTCGAGTCATTTCCCTTGATTCCTATAAGACGTACCTTTTAGTCAAGTCATTTTCCTTGATTCCTATAAGACGTACCTTTTAGTCGAGTCATCCCCTTTGATTCCTATAAGACGTACCTTTTAGTCGAGTCATCCCCCTTGATTCCTAGAAAACGTACCTTTTAGTCGAGTCATTTCCCTTGATTCCTATAAGACGTACCTTTTAGTCGAGTCATCCCCTTTGACCCCTATAAGACGTACCTTTTAGTCGAGTCATCCCCTATGATTCCTATAAGACGTACCTTTTAGTCGAGTCATTTCCCTTGATTCTTAGAAGACGTACCTTTTAGTCGAGTCATTTTCTTTGATTCCTAGAAGACGTACCTTTTAGTCGAGTCATCCCCCTGGATTCCTATAAAACGTACCTTTTAGTCGAGTCATTCCAATTAACTCATAGAAATTGCATTTCTTTATTTGGGATAATTTTCTTTTCAGTTTTGATGTGATTTTAGGAGCATGCCCGAAGCACAGGGCGAATAAATGGAAAACCAAGCAACAAGGTGAAGATATTGAAAGTTAAACAGTAGATGAAATAGCAAGTCAGGAGCCCGCCTGCAGAACAGGGTGAAGAAATTAAAAGCATAGCAACAAGTTGATAAAGATAGCAAGTCAGGAGCCCGCCTGCAGAACAGGGTGCAGAAGTTGAAAGCATGACAACAAGTTGATGAAATAGCAAGTCAGGAACCCGTCTGGAGAACAGGGTGAAGAAATTGAAAGGCAAGCAACAAGTTAAAGAAATAGCAAGTCAGGAGCCCGCCTGAAGAATAGGGTGATGAAAGTCGAGTCAAGAACCAATAGAAGTTGTATAGATAGGATTTTTGTAATTTCATTTATGTTTTAACTTGTAATTTTCATTTTTTTTATGTAATGACGGAGCCGCGGACCGGAACCTCGATGGAACCTCACTCGACTCTCCAACTCGATATAGTCCATCTCCCTCCAAAAGTTGAGATACTTTTCACTCGATCCTCTCATAATGTGAGTAGGTGGGATGTCTTAAGTCAAGACCCGGTTGTCCTTCTTCCTTCTGTTTCTTTCTTTGAATAATGGTCGGGTCAAAATTTGGTCTCGCTGTCTACTTCTTTGTCTGAAAACACTTTGTGTTTACATTCAAAGGGGGCATGATGTAGACACCTAATTTTGTACCTCCCGAAGTCTAATTTTATTCATGTTTAGTTCACCTTACCATGTGTCCAACCCCATGTAATTATATCCCACAAAAATACAAAAATAAACAAAAAAAAATATCTCTAACTAATTTATCTTATCCTAACAACCTACCCAATCAAAAGCTTTCACCTACCCTAACTACCCATATGATTCCCCCCTCCTTTTTCTTGTCCACAAAGAAAGAATATATGGGGAACCCACCAAAATTTCCATATCATAACAAATCCATGCCCATTATAAAAGAAAAATTCTAAGAGGAAAAAGAGGCTCATTCTTTGATCATCATCTTCTCCACAGTAACAAGAATCACCAAATAATCTTCCTCACAAGAACAAGAACAACAACGAAAAAAAAAAAAGTAACCGGTGAACAGTGAACAGTGACGGCGTGAAATGTGACGGTAAACGGGTCATTATTTGTCGAGTTGGATTGTTGGTGTTAAGGTTCGGCTCGAGGTTTCCGGGTGCGGACTCTCTTTATTCGAATAACATTGAGTTTGAAAGCTTCAAATTTAAGGTCCAACTCTATCTCTTCTAATTTTACTTTACTATACGTGTTTGATTTGCCTGATGTGTGGTTGAATTTTGGTGACATTAATTTGGTGTTCAATTTCATTGAATAGATGGTTGTGGATTGTTGAGATGACTGTCTTGAATCGTTGGAATTTGGTATAAAAATAGAATGTGGGGTTGGATGGTAGGAATTGATAAAGAATGAATATTGTTTTGATTTATTGTCGTTGGTTATTTTGAAGCAAATACGAGTGTTTGATTGGGTAGTATCATGATGCGCCGATTGGTTTAGGCAAACGTAGTTTGGGTAGGCAAAGTTTATAATTTGTGATTTTATTGAACGTTTGAAATATTGTTTGAATGATTGAAATTTGGGTGAATGATTTGGTTTTCTCGTATTGAAAAAATGTATTTATTTAGCCGGGGAATGCCCCGAGATCACTTGTATTTATTCACTGGGGAATGCCCCGACGTATCATGTTGGCGAAAAATGATCGTGATGAAGGCCCGCGGCGTCGGGTAAGGCATTGGAGCTTAATCTAGAATTAGTTTAGACTAGGATTTATATTTTCGTATCTTTCTATTTTTGGACTGTATAATTGGACTGGACTTTACATTTTTGGATTGTTTTGTTTTGTTTGATTATTTTTGTGTGCCTTTTGTGTGGTTTATACATTTTGTAATGCCAAAATAGTTGATACACTCTACCAAGCGACCGTGGTTGAACCACGGGATCGAGAGTTGCCTAACACCTTCCCCTCGGTCAACAGAATTCCTTAGCCGGAGTCTCCGTTCGTAAACCAGTTTAAAGAGTCAAATGGTTTTGAAAAGGATTTTCCAATGGTGACTTGGCACACCAGATTATGCCAAGTGGCGACTCTGAATAAAAAATGTAAATAATCCATTTTCGAAACAAATTTTCATCTTTGTCACTTTAATAATAAAAACCCTTTCGAAACTTACAATACATTAATTTTTGGAGTCGAAAAAGGGGTGTGACATTAATTATATATATTTTCATTAAATAAATAATATAAGATATAATTGTAATAAGACTATACAATCATCTAATTAATTTCAATTAATTAGAATAAATTTCATGATAATAATATATAGACTAAAGTTCCATAAATTTAATGTTGTAAATTTCAAAATATATTTATGGTCATAGTAGTAGTCAGTGTTTGTTGTTTATTTTAATCAATATATGTATATTAATTATGGACCTTTGCATATATACTCTATTAAAATAATTGTCAATATTAACTGATTTTTAACGCAATTTAATCAAATTAATTTGATAACATTAAAATTATTATTAATATTATATATTTATTAACCATAAATTTTTCCTAATTTTATAGCTTGATTATATTTAATTATTCTACAATTACATAAAGGACTCAAATATGGAAACAATTGATATTAATTATCTTTATAACAAAAATTTAATCCCTTGAATTTCTCATATTCTTATAGTTTGATTATGTCAAATTGATATTAGTTACCTTTATAATTTTGGGAAGAATTTTAAAAAGGTAACGGTTATTTTTTTTCCTAAATATTGATTTATTTCTCAAAATTTTCTTATAAATTTATAATTTGATTATAGTCAATTGATTATTTAATTATCTTTATAATTTGCTAAAAACTCAGATAAGGTAACAATTATCTTTTTCTGAATTACGGATTTTCTTATGTTCAATCTTTTATTGTTTTACTAAAATAGTTCAAATTTAATTGTTTTGTGGGATGACATCTTTTTGTCTCTAAATCTTTTTTAATACATAAGAAATGCTAAAGTCATACAATAATCTCTTTTCTTTTATAATCCAAACTTACCATTTAAAAAACATTTCATTTCAATTAATAAGATCATAGTAGATTTCACAAAATCAACTAATTAATTATATGTATTTTTATTAAATAAATAATGTACGACATAATTGTAATAAGACTACACAATCAACTAATTAATTTTAATTAATTAAAATCAGTTTTATGATCATAATATATAGACTCAAGTTCCTTAAATTTAATATTGTAAATTTTAAAATATATTTATGGCTAAAGTAGTAGTCAGTGTTCATGGTTTTTTTTTACCAATATATGTATATAAATTACGAAACTTTGCATATATGCTTATTAAAATAATTGTCAATATTAACTGATTTCTAGCTCAATTTAATCTAATTAATTTTATAATAATAAAATTATTATTAATATTATATATTTATTTACCATAAATTTGTCCTAATTTTATAGCTTGATTATATTTAATTAATCTACAATTACATAAAGGACTCAAATATGGAAACAATTGATATTAATTACCTTTATAATTTCAAAAATTTAATCGCATGAATTTCACATACTCTATAGTTTGATTATATCAAATTTATATTAATTACCTTTATAATTTTGGGAAGAATTTTAAAAAGGTAATGATTATTTTTTTCCTAATTATAGATTTATTTCTCAAAAAATTCTTATAAATTTATAATTTGACTATAGTCAATTGATTATTTAATTATCTTTATAATTTGCTAAAAACTCAAATAAGGTGACAATTATTTTTTTTCTCAATTACGGATTTTCTTATATTCAATCTTTTATTGTTTTACTAAAATAGTTCAAATTTAATTGTTTTGAGGGATGAAATCTTTTTGTCTCTAAATCTTTTTTAATACATAAGAAATGCTAAAGTCATACAATAATCTCATTTCTTTTTATAATCCAAACTTACCATTTAAAAATTATTTCATTTGAATTAATAAACTAATAGTAGATTGCACAAAATCAATTAAATAATTATATGTATTTTTATTAAATAAATGATGTAAGACATAATTGTAATAAGACTTCACAATCAACTAATTAATTTCAATTAATTAGAATCAATTTTATGATCATAATATATAGACTCAAGTTCCTTAAATTTAATGTTGTAAATTTTAAAATATATTTATGGCTAAAGTAGTAGTCAATGTTCGTTGTTTTTTTTAACCAATATATGCATATCAATTACGAATTTTTCCATATATTTGTTATTAAAATAATTCTCAATATTAACCGATTTTTAGTTCAATTTAATCTAATTAATTTGATAACAATAAAGTTATTATTAATATTATATATTTATTTACCATAAATTTGACCTAATTTTATAACTTGATTATATTTAATTAATCTACAATTACATAAAGGGCTCAAATACAGAAACAATTGATATTAATTATCTTTATAATTTTGGAAATTTAATCCCATGAATTTCTCATGTATTTATAGTTTGATATATTAAATTGATGTCTACTATTCTTTTCTTGAGCCGGGGGTCTATCGAAAACAACCTCTCTACTTCTTCGGAGGTAGTGGTATGGATTGCGTACACTTTACCCTCCCCAGACCCCACTTGGTGGGAATACACTGGATTTATTGTTGTTGTTGTTGTTGATATATTAAATTGATATCAATTACCTTTTCAAATTTTGGGAAGAATTTTAAAAATGTTACAATTATTTATTTTCCTAATTACTAATTTATTTCTGAAAAGTTTCTTATAGTTATAGTCAATTGATTATAATTGTCTTTATAATTTGCTAAAAACTCAAATAAGGTAACAATTATTTTTTTTCCTAATTACGGATTTTCCTATATTCATTCATTTATTGTTTTACAGAAATAGGTCAAACTTAATTGTTTTGAGGGATGACACCTTTTTATCAATTATAGGAGTCAATTCTAATTATTTTTTTTATCATAATATGAAATAAGAGAATAAAAATAAACAAAAGTATTCATCAAACATTTTGCTTTATTATATATATAGAGTTGAAATATATAAATAATTATAAGTGTTCATTCATAAGAGACAATTCTAATTATTTTTATCACAATATGAAAATATGAAATAATAGAATAAAAATAAATAATAGTGTTCATTCAATATTTTTTACCACAATATGAAAATAGATATGAAAATTTTAAAATATATATATAAAATAAATAATTAATCAGTAAAATAAATTTTGTTGCCAACAAATAGTTTTTTGTTGCCAAAATACCAAGTGGCTAGTTCTCAATATGCCACTTGGCTTAATTTTAGGCTAACTTTTTTGCTTTATTATATATAGAGATTATTTTTTTTCATAATTACGGATTTTTTATATTCATTCATTTATTGTTTTATAGAAATAGGTCAAACTTAATTGTTTGAGGGATGACACCTTTTTATCAATTATAGGAGTCAATTCTAATTATTTTTTATCACAATATGAAATAATAGAATAAAAATAAACAAAAGTATTCATCAAACATTTTGCTTTATTATAGATATAGAGTTGAAATATATAAATATTATAAGTGTTCATTCATAGGAGACAATTCTAATTATTTTTATCACAATATGAAAATATGAAATAATAGAATAAAAATAAATAATAGTGCTCATTCAATATTTTTTACCACAATATGAAAATTTAAAAATCTATATATAAAATAAATAAATAATCAGTAAAATAAATTTTGTTGCCAACAAAATAGATTTTTGTTGCCAAAATACCAAGTGGCTAGTTCTCAATATGCCACTTGGCTTAATTTTAGGCTAACTTCTTTGTTTTATTATATATATATAGATAGAGATATGAAAAAAGAAATAATATTAAATATTTAAATAATCAACAAAATAGTTTATTGTTAAAAAATAATAGTTTTTTGTGGTAAGAATTTAAGGCGGGTAGTTCCCAAGATGCCACTTGGCATAAATTAAGGCTAGACTATCCTTCTTTATTATATATATAGATTTTTAATTTTTTTTTTTTATAGTTTTGATAGTTTTTATTTTAAATTATTTATTTTTCATTTTCCAACCTTTCTCTTTGTGATTCCATGTAATTGATCGTGTTTTTTTCTTATTTACTTTCTTTCTTTGGCATAATTGTTTTAGTATTCTAGTTTTAAAATTAAAATATAGTTTTATTGTTGATTGAGGTTATAGACTTATGTTTTCCTTTACTTTGAGTTTTATTTACTTAAGTTATGTTGAAACTTATGTTATGTTATTTGAAATTTGACATAGGAGTAGTATGTTAACTCTTTTACTGAATACTGAATTTATGTTATATTTTCAATTTCAAATTATTTGCTTTAGCGATGTTGATTTGTTATTTCACATTGCATGCTATTCATTTTCAGTTAGAATTGATAAATTATCTTTTTGTCAAACATTTGAATAATTTTGAGAAAATGGCTCAAAACTCAAATAAACTATGTGATATGTTGTCATAGCTATGACTCCCTCCCCCCTCAAGACTATTTTATAGTATAATATTGAGGGTATTATCAGCTTAGCTGGACCACTAAGTGAACACAAGTATAAGCTACAACTTCAAAACAACAGATTGAAAGTGAAAAACACACAAGAAATTGAAATGATTTGTGTGATTAGGTCATTAATCGTAAAGATAAAGTTAGAGAGTTTTAAGAAAATTCTAAGGTTAATGAAAGATAAATTAACATTAAAGAAAATTAACCCCTCTTTTTGATAGTGCATGTAAGCACACATCTTGGTACGAGTGACTTAATACGCAATAGAGTGTATAATTAATACAAGCATTAGTTATATATAAGTTAAAAAATGTATCAAACAGGATACTAGCAATACACATTAACTAATGCATGCGTTATTTTTTTTCAATATACTCTACCAAATAACTCCTTAATGTTCCAACTAGGGGTTAATGAGTGAATTTGATTGAATTTGGACGGGTTGAAAGTGAATTGAGCCAGAATAAGTAATTACCCAATCTACCCATATTTTATGTTGGCAACATATGAATTGGATAATTAATAGACCGTTTGGATATGAGTTTACCCATATTTCACATACATTAAGTAAAGAATTGAAAAATGAACTTGTATGTTCTAGATTTCTAAAGAATTTCTTTCCAACCACCCCAACCTCTAACTCCTCAATTAAAAAAAAAGTTTTCCCCCACCCCCACCTCACGCACCACCAACTTTTTCTAACACCACATCCACAAATCCACCCACCCACCCTTTAATTTGTTTTAAATTTTTTACCTCCAACCCCCCATCCCCCGCCCACGTCCCCCCAATTTTCTAAAAAAGAAAATTAAAAGTTCTTTCCTACCCACCCAACCCACAAATTTAATTTTTTTGAATCTTTATTTTTTATTGCAATTAGAAATTTTGAGCATAATTGAGTCACTTGTTATGGGTCTATACGTGTATGCATATTTTATCTAATTTGTTCATATTTTTATGAATTTTAAAAATAGTTTGAAGTTCATATTTATCCAAATAAAAGATGAGCGATCAAATTCACTGAATGCAAGTTAAATGAAATCGTTTTATTAATATGGGTTAAAATTATCAATCCTATACACGAGTAATGAACCACTTACAAGTCACAATAGGACACAAATTTGAGATTGCGATGAAACTTAATATTTTTCGTGTATTTGGTCATGTCCAAATTAAAATATGCTTATCTAAAATTGGTTGTTCCATAGTTCCGTTTGAACTTATGTTGATCTTTGAGGAAATATAAGAAAGTGAAATTCAATACTATTTTTCTATGTTATAAGAATAAAAGTAATCTAAAATAGTCCAAAGTTGTTAAGAAAAAATAACAATCATCAATATGAATAAAGTAAGAAATTTGATTTGAGATTTTAAAAGTTTGTTTGAATTTAGTAATGGCAAAATGAACTTCTGGACCCATGCACTATGTCGGTTTTATAAGTTGGACACTTCTACTTACATGTTTGTCATCTGGACCCCTAAACCCACTAAAAAGTAATATTTTAAACCCTTTCTTGGTGAGTGTAACACATTCTCCCCCACGTCAGCTGTCATGCCTGCCACGTCTGCCACGTCATTTTTTTTAAAGTATTAAATTAAATTCCAAGTCATTTTTAAAATGCTACATAACAAATTAAATATTAAAATTAATTAAATTAAATAAGAAAAATTTATAAATTGTAGAAAAATTTGAATAATTATGTTTTAATTTTTGCTCACAAATTAAACATCAAATCCATTTCAAATAATTAAAATTCTTCTCCAACTAATTTAAATTTTTAACTATAAATTCATATATACAAACATGATAAATTTTCAATTTTTAAATTTGAATATTTTTAACAAATTCACAAAAATTTTAATTTTTTCAAGCGAAATTCACTAATTTTTTTCAATATTCACTATCACTCACTTTCAATTTAAATTTTAATCCCCCAAAAAATAAAAAGATTTTAAATTTAAATTTAAATTAAAAAAATGAAAAGAATTGAATTGAGAGGGAAAATTAAAATAAAAAATAAAAAGTGAATGTGGGGAGGGGGGCTGGATGAGTGTTGGGGTAGGGTGTGGGGGCTGGAATGGGCTGGGGGTGAGGTGTGGATGGGGCTGAAAGAGGTGGGGTGGGGTGGGGAGGGGCTGGTGGGGTGTAGGGGGTTGGGGACAGGCTAGGGTGGGGTGGGGAAGGGTTGGATGGGGCTGGTGGGGTGGGGATGGGGAAGGGCTGGATGGGTGGGGTAGGATGGGCTGGGTGGGTGAGGGGTAGGGGGTGGGGACGGGCTGGGGGTGGAGTGGGGAAGGTTTTTAAAAAAAAAAAAAAAATTACTCCCTCTATTTAAAAAAGAATGACCTACTTTCCTTTTTAGTCCGTTTTATAAAAGAATGACTTCTTTTCCTTTTTAGCAACTTTTTAATTTTAACTTTCCACATGACAAGTTTAAGACCACAAGATTGAAGGGTATTTTGGTACATTTGACATATCTTTAATTTAACACCACAAGATTTAAAAGTCTTCTTTATTTTCTAAAACTCCGTGTCAAGTCAAACTAGGTCATTCTTTTTTAAACGGAGGGAGTACTATTTTTAAATTTTTAAAAATATTTTTAAATTAAAAAAGATGGAGGGAAAAAAACCTTTTTTATTTTTTTTAAATTTTAATATTTTTTAATTTTTTAAAATTATTTTATGAAAGGGGCTGGGGTGGGGTGGGATAGGGCTGGGTGGGAGTGGGGGTGGGGACTGGTTGGGGTGAAGTGGGGAGGGTTTTTAAAAAAAAAAAATATTATTTTTATATTTCAAAAAAAATATTTAAAAAGATGGAGGAAAAAAAGATCTTTTTTTTATTTTTTTAATATAAAATTAGCCAAAAATTGACCCGCACTCGCACCCCCAGGCGAGTGACTACACTCTCCTTGCTCTATTCACCATTTCAATGCCACATAGGCGAGGTCAACAGTCAAAGGGTGCAAAATGTTTTTTTTAATGGGTTCAAGATTCAAATGACAAACATGTAAGTAGAGGTGTACAACTTACAAAACCGACATAATACAGGGGTCCAGAAGGTCATTTTGCCTTTAGTAATTAAAGGACAGAAAGAGCAGAGAAAGTGGAAAAAACGTTGCCTTTGGAGTTTACAAAATCTAAAACGAATCAAAATTGAGCTGTTTGTTAAGAAATATCCAGAATTACCTCTTAACCATAATTAATATATTTAACTTGTTACCTTACTCATGCAAGCATCGCTATCATTTTATTGAAAGTGTCGATCCTATAAATTTTGATAGACATTTTTGCCGTTATTCATCAATTCATTTCTTAAATTCTCCAAAAAAAAATTATTTACAAAAAATGCAGCAACACCTCCAACTAGCTGGATGGCTCACCAAAGAGCATCATAGTAAGTTCTGTAGGTGTTTGGTGTTATCGATGTAGAACCTGTCACGAGGTGTTTGTTATATTCCTTCTACGGGTACTAGAATCTGTATTAATACAACAACAACTTCATAACAAGTTCATGTATGAACAAGAACAATTTTGAAGTTCTTTAACACCTTTAACATAAGATTATTACTAATCTATCCAAGAAGTGTGTTAGATATTAGAAAATAAATGAAAAAGAAATTTTAGACCAAGTCCCCCGAGTTCACGGAGTGTCCTTAAGGAATAATTCCCCTCATTGTACCCGAGGTTATGGAATTTTTCTCTCAGGATAAAATGGCCTTCAATCCAATTATAACGGTACCTCAAATAATTGGATTCCACGAACGCACTCAATGGTTTGAATGATCACACAAAATATTTTTAAGAGAAGAAGAGTTTTGTATTCTGAAAATTTTGTATCTCAAACCCGTGGATCAAAGCAGGTTTATATAGCCTATCATATGCCTTTTTGAAAAGGTGGCAGTGGTTCACTTAAATGGTGTGTCTTTTCTGGAAATTCATGTCCGTTCATCCAAAGAACATGTCCTTTTACGAATAGGTATACCAGTTCACGAAACAGTGCATCATTTCGAAGCATTAGATAAAAAATAGTGCATCAGTTCGTTGAAGAATTGCATCAGTTCAAAACACTGTTTCGAAATCTACATGCATGCATAAATGAAGGATTACTGTTGCGTTTTTTCCCTTTGGTATTCGGATTAAATTTCTGTCAAATAAACTTTGTCTAAAAAGATAGATCTCATCGATCGATCATTTGCCAAATCCAAATCCATATCCAAAGCCAAAGCCGAAGCTAAGCCGAGCGAGCGACGATGATGGTGTTTTCGGGTACAAGAATCTATATTTAGGCACAACAACTTCAACACTAGTTCAAGTTTAAAATAAGAACACTATGAAGTACAAAAACACATTCAACACAAGATCAAAGTGATCTTTCTAAGAAGTGTGTTTTATTTTTTCAAAAATTCAGATGAAACAGAAATATAAAGTCAAGTCCCCCGACTTCACGGAGTGTCCTTAAGGAATAATTTCCCTCACTGTACCCGAGGTTTTGAAATCTTCCTCCCAGGATAAAATAGCTTTCAATCCAACTATAGTGGTACCTCAAATAATTGGATTCGTCGAACTCACTCAATGATTTGATTGATCCCAAAGAATGTTTTGAAGACAAGAAGAGTTTTTATTTCAAAAAAAAATTCATTTTATAAACCTGTGGATAAATGCAGGTTTATATAGCCATCAAGTTCCCCTTCTCAAAGGTGGTGATGGTTCATCTGAAAAGGTGTATCCTTTGGAAGAGTCATGTCTGTTCATTCGAAACATTGTATCTTTTTCTAAACAAACACAACTATCTGAATAGTCACTCCTTTTCCAAAATAATATATCTTTTCCTCAAATGTTGTGTCCCTTCATTTTTCATTCACACCTTTTTCATACATATTGAACCCAACAATCCCCCACATAAATGGGGAATGATTATTTTTTCGTAAAATTTTACGGACAAGTATGTGATCATCAAGCAAAGACTAATTGCATCTGGATAAGTGGGTTTCCCTTTGAACTTTCCATAGTGAACATGCATCGGATGCACTCGGTCAATCGGTAGATTTGATATCTTTGAATCGTCGAGCTTTAATTTACACCTAGACAACATATGTCACACAACCAGCCTTTTACCGCTTATTATTCTCACGGTTTTATTATTTTCAGCCATGAACACGTCCCGGATTCATGAGAGCCTAGAGAATAGGCCTTTACTAGCATTCTCCTTGAAGCGACTTCCACTTCGCCCTCACATAGGTAATTTCTAAACTTTCAATCCCATAGATTAAACTATTTGGTCAAATCTACCAAATTTAGATAATCATTAAAAGACTTCTCACCTTAAGTCTTATCCTTGTTTACTAAACATTGTTTACATCATGAGAATGGGTTGGTATTTTGACAATGTTGAACTTGTCAGACACAACTTTGTTTGATCTCCTTGAACCTAGCTCTTGAGATGTCTGCTAGGTAGAGTTACCGCCATGCTGACTTGTCCTAGGCATTAAACCCATTCCCTTGGATGTCCTTTTCACTCCTTGTCTAGATAGGCCTTTTGTAGGTCGACCCAACATATTATCTTTAGACTTTACATAGTAAACAGTGATAATTCAACTAGAGAGAAGTTTCCTAACGGTATTATGTCTCCGTCATATGTGACGAGATTTACCGTTATACATCATGCGCATTGCCCTACTTATTGTCGCTTGGCTATCACAGTGTATACATATTGGTGCCACTGGTTTGGGCCAATAAGGAATATCTTCCAAGAAATTTTGAATCCATTCTGCTTCTTCACCGACTTTATCCAATGCGATAAATTCATATTCCATTGTAGAGCGAGCAATACATGTCTGTTTGGATGACTTCCAAGAGACTGCTCTTCTACCGATAGTAAATACATATCCACTTGTGGATTTTACTTCGTTCGATCCGGTGATCCAATTTGTGTCACTATATTTTTCAAGTACCACAAGATATTTATTATAATGCAAGGCATAGTCTTGAGTGTATTTAAGATACCCCAAAACTCTTTTCATTTCCATCCAATGAGTTTTGTTGGGATTACTCATGTACCGACTCAATTTACTAATAGTGCATGCTATGTCTGATCGTGTACAATTCATAATATACATTAAACATCTCAATACTCTTGTGTACTCTAATTGTGAGTCACTTTCACCTTTATTCTTTCGAAGTGCAAAGCTCACATCCAATGGAGCCTTGGCAATATCGAATTCCATATACTTGAACTTGTCAAGTACATTTTTGATATAATGAGACTGTGACAATGACAACCCTTGTGGAGTTCGATGGATTCTTATACCTAAGATCACATCTGCAACTCCAGGGTCTTTCATATCAAACTTGCTCTCGAGCATTCATTTTATTGCATTTATGGCATAAATGTCTCTGCTGATGATCAACATATCATCCACATATAAACATACAATGGCTTGATGATTTGGAGTGTCTTTAATATAAACACATTTATCACATTCATTTATTTTGAATCTGTTTACCAACATGGTTTGGTCAAACTTCGCATGTCATTATTTTGGTGCTTTCTTTAGTCCGTACAATGACTTAGTAAGTTTACACACCTTGTTTTCCTTTTCTGGAACCACAAAACCCTCAGTTTGTTCCATGTAAATTTCTTCCTCCAATTCTCCATTTAGGAAAGCGGTTTTCACATTAATTTGATGGATTTTAAGACCATATACCGGAACAAGGCGATTAACATTCGAATCGATGTTATCCTTGTTATTGGCAATTATGTATGGAAGTAATCAAGGCCTTCTTTTTGTTTGAAGCCTTTTACTACAAGTCTTGCCTTGTATTTGTCAATAGTACCATCCGTTTTCATCTTTCTTTTGAAGATCCATTTAGAACCTAAAGGTTTATTTTCAGGAGGAAGATCAACCAATTCCCATGTATGGTTGCTTAAGATTGAATCAATCTCACTATTGACTACCTCTTTCCAAAAGGATGAGTCTGACAACGACATCGCTTCATTAAATGTTTAAGGCTCATTTTTTAAGAGAAAAGTTACAAAATCTGATCCAAGCGTAGTAGAAGTTCTTTGACGTGTACTACGTCTTGGATTCTTTTCATTATGTACATTCTCACTTGGTTCATCTCGAGGTCGTTTAGACCCTCCACTAGATTGTTAATATCTAGTTTTATACGGATAAATATTTTTGAAGAATTTAGCATTATTTGATTCAATTATCGTATTTTTATTTATATCCGGATGTTCAGATTTATGAACCAAAAATCGACATGCTTTACTGCTTTTAGCATATCCTATGAACATGCAGTCCACAGTCTTAGGTCCTATCTTAACCCATTTAGGCATAGGAATTTGGACCTTTGATAGCTACCCCCACACTTTGAAATATTTCAAGTTGGGTTTCCTTCCTTTCCATTTTTCATAAGGAATTGTTTGTGTCTTACTATGGGGAACTCTGTTGAGTATACGATTTGTTTCAAGGATAGCTTCCCTCCATAAGTTTTGCGGTAAATCGGAACTTATAAGCAAAGCATTCATCATTTTCTTCAAAGTTTGGTTTTTTCTTTCCGCAATTCCATTAGATTGAGGTGAATACGGGGTCGTAGTTTGATGGACAATTCCATTCTCTACACATACTTCAGCGAAAGAAGATTCATATTCTCCGCCTCTATCACTTCTTATTATTTTTATATTTTTCTCTAACTGATTTTCTACTTCATTTTTGTATTGCCTAAACGCATCTATTGCTTCATCCTTACTATTTAGCAAGTAGACATAATAGTATCTAGTGCAATCGTCAATAAAAGTTATGAAATTCTTTTTTCCACCATGTGATGATGTTGACTTCATATCATAAATGTCAGTGTGTACTAAGTCTAAAGGATTAGAATTCCTTTCAACGAACTTATAAGGATGCTTTGCATACTTTGATTCCACACACGTTTGACACTTTGATTTATTGCACTCAAAGTTTGGCAAAACCTCTAACTTAATTAGTTTTCGTAACGTTTTGTAATTAACATGACCTAAACGTTCATGCCACAAATTATAAGACTCAAGCAAGTAAGAAGAATTTGAACTTTTATTGATTTCAACATTCATCACATTCATCTTATAAAGGCCCTCGGTGAGATAGCCTTTTTCCTACATACATTTCTCCTTTGCTAATTACAATTTTACCAGAAACGGTTACACATTTGAGTTTTTCAGAAACGGTTACACATTTGAATACGTTCTTGTCTAGAAGTGAAATAGAAATTAAATTCCTACGTAATTCCGGAACATACAAGACATTGTTAAGTGTCAATACTTTTCCTGAAGTCATTTTCAAGCATATTTTTCCTGTTCCTTCTACTTTAGCAGTAGCGGAGTTAGCTATGTAGATCATTTCTTCTACTTGAGTCGGAGCGAATGACGAAAACATCTCTTTGTTGGAACATACATGGTGGGTGGCACCAGAATCCATCCACCATTCGCGAGGATTTCCCACCAAGTTGCATTCTGAGAACATAGCACACAGATCATCGCATTCCTTATTGTATTCAATCATATTTGCTTGATTCTTTTTCTTGCCTTTCTTCGGGGCTCGACAATCCATGGACTTGTGGCCAATCTTGTCACAATTGAAGCATTTTCCCTTGAATTTCTTCTTGGGTTGATTGCTTCCTTGTTCAACTTTCTTCCTTTTCTTAGAATTGTTTTAGTCATCTTCCACAATATGTGCTCCATTAATTGCAGAATTCCCTTTTGACCTTCTCTCGGCAGCTTTATTATACTCTTTAATACGCAGTCGGACAATAAGATCTTCGACAGTTATCTCATTGCGTTTATGCTTCAGGTAGTTTTTAAAGTCTTTCTACATTGGTGGTAACTTCTCAATTATCGCTACTACTTGGAAAGAATCATTCACAATCAAACCTACAAAATAGTTTATGTGCGTATTAAGAACCTTTTCAAGTTGTTCAACTAAGGTATTTTTCAAAGATATACCTTCCGCTAGGAGATCGTGGATGATAACTTGCAATTCCTGCACTTGAGAGACAACCGATTTGTTATCTATCATTTTAAAGTCCAAGAACCTTGCAACGAAGAATTTCTTAATTCCCGCATCCTGTCTTATATTTTCTCTCTAGTGCCCCCCACAATTACTTTGATGTCTTAGTTCCACTGTAAATATTGTAGAGGTAATCTTGGAGACCACTCAATATATAATTCCTGCAAAGGAAGTTCGAGTGCTTCCAATTTTCTACAATCATGAAATGCTCTTTGTCCGAGGTTCCATCGGGCACCTCAGGAGCATCCTCACTAGTGAACTTTTGAAGGCATAGTGTTGTGAGGTAGAAAAATATCTTCTGCTACCATCGCTTAAAGTCAATGCCCGCAACTTTTTCTAGCTTCTCCGCAGGTGCCATTGGTTGTGGAGCATTTTCTCGACTTGTTGAGGCAAGACTAGTTACTCCCACAGTCGTGGCCGCATCTTGCATTTGACTTTTGTTAGTCATTTTTTTTGTCACCACAAGACAATAATATTTAGTATTTTCAGAATACTACTTATAAAGTTAAGCAACTTTAAATTCTTCTCTTTGTTTCTAGTTAACAATGAAATTTTTATGACTTCTAATTGTCAACCTAGTGAATTTTAAAGATTTTATGTCTTCTAATCAGTAGTAAAATTCAAACGGAGTAGAAAGCTTAAAGCTTTAATCTCCAAAAATAAGTAATACAGATTCTGAATTTATTCCTTAAGATTGTTATATTCCTTCGTTCTATAAAATAAACATTGTCCAAAAAGATAGATCTCATCGATCAATCATTTGCCAAATCCAAATCCAAATCCGAAGTCGAAGCCGAAGCCAAAGCCGAGTCGAGCGAGCGAAGACAACGGCGCAAGGCATCTCTTATTTCTTGCTTCACTTAGCATGTGAAAAATATGTTTCACAATATAAACACTTTAAAGCTTCTTTCTCCCACCAATGTGGGAGAATTTTAGTAAGCTTTCCTATTTTGAGCACCCTTTCCATTTTGGTGTAAACTTAATTTTGTCTTCCACTTAATTCCTTCTATTTTCCATTCAAAACACATACATAGAACCCAATAATCCCCCACATGAATGGGGAATGGCTATTTTTCGAAAAACTTTATGGACAAATATATGATCATCACACAAAGACTGATTGCATCAGAATAAGTGGGTTTCCCTTTGAACTTTCCGTAGTGATCATGCATCGGATGCACTCGATCAATCGATAGATTTGACATCTTTGAACCATCGATATTTAATGTACACCTAGACAACACATGTCACACAACCAGCCTTTTATCATTTATGGTTCTCACAGTTTTGTTCTTTTCAGTCATGAACACGTCCCGATTTCATGATAGCTTAGAGAATAGGCCTTTACTAACATTCTCTTTGAAGCGACTTCCACTTCGCCCTCACATAGGTGATTTCTAAATGTTCAATCCTATAGATTAAACTATTTGGTCAAATCTGCCAAATTTAGATAATCATTAAAAGACTTTTCACCTTAAGTCTTATCCTAGTTTACGACACATTATCTACGTCATGAGAATGGGTTGGGTAATTGACAATGTTGAACCTGTCAGACACAACTTTGTTTGATCTCCTTAAGCCTAGCTCTTGGGATCTCCAGTCTGCTAGGTAGAGTTACCGCCATGCTAACTTGTCCTAGGCCTTAAACCCATTCCCTTGGATGTCCTTTCCACTTCTTGTCTAGATAGGCCTTTTGTAAGTGGACCTGACATATTATATTTAGACTTTACATAGTCAACAGTGATAATTCCATTAGAGAGAAGTTTCTTAACTGTATTATGTCTCCGTCGTATATGACGAGATTTACCGTTGTACATCATGTCCCTACCCAACCTATTGCCGCTTGGCTATCACAGTGTATACATACTGGTGCCACTGTCTTGGGCCAATAAGGAATATCTTCTAAGAAATTTTGGAGCCATTTTGTTTCTTCACCGGCTTTATCCAATGCAATAAATTCGGATTCCATTGTAGAGCGAGCAAAACATATCTGTTTGGATGACTTCCAAGAGACTGCTCCTCCATCGATAGTAAATACATATCCACTTGTGAATTTTACTTCGTTCGATCCGGTGATCAAATTTGCGTCACTATATCCTTCAAGTATCGCAGGATATTTATTATAATGCAAGGCATAGTCTTGAGTGTATTTAAGATACCCCAAAACTCTTTTCATTTCCATCCAGTGAGTTTTGTTGGGATTACTCATGTACCGACTCAATTTACTAATAGCGCATGCTATGTCTGTTCGTGTACAATTCATAATATACATTAAACATCCCAATACTCTTGCGTACTCCAATTGTGAGTCACTTTCACCTTTATTCTTTCAAAGTAAAAGCTCACATCCAATGGAGTCTTGGCAATACCGAATTCCATATACTTGAACTTGTCAAGTACATTTTTGATATAATGAGACTGTGACAATGCCAACTCTTGTGGAGTTCGATGGTTTCTTATACCTAAGATCATATCTGCAACTCCAAGGTCTTTCATATCAAACTTGCTCTCAAGCATTCGTTTTGTTGCATTTATGTCAGAAATGTCTCTGCTGATGATCAACATATCATCCACATATAAACATACAATGACTTGATGATTTGGAGTGTCTTTAATATAAACACATTTATCACATTCATTTATTTTGAATCTGTTTGCCAACATGGTTTAGTCAAACTTCGCATGCCATTGTTTGGGTGCTTTCTTTAGTCCGTACAATGATTTAATAAGTTTACACACCTTGTTTTCCTTTCCTAGAACCACAAAACCCTCAAGTTGTTTCATGTAAATTTCTTCCTCCAATTCTCCATTTAGGAAAACGGTTTTCACATTCATTTGATGAATTTCAAGACCATAAGCCGCAGCCAAGGCAATTAACATTCGAATTGATGTTATCCTTGTTACTGGTGAGTATGTATCGAAGTAATCAAGGCCTTCTTTTTGTTTGAAGCCTTTTACTATACGTCTTGCCTTATATTTGTCAATAGTACCATCCGTTTTCATCTTTCTTTTGAAGATCCATTTAGAACCTAAAGGTTTATTTTCAGGAGTAAGATCAACCAATTTCCATGTATGGTTGCTTAAGATTGAATCAATCTCACTATTTACTGCCTCTTTCCAAAAGGATGAGTCCGACGACGACATCGCATATTTAAAATGTTTGAGGCTCATTTTCTAAGAGAAAAGTTACAAAATCTGATCCAAATGTAGTAGAAGTTCTTTGACGTGTACTACGTCTTGGATTCTCTTCATTATGTACATTCTCACTTGGTTCATCTCGAGGCCGTTTAGACCCTCCACTAGATTATTAATATCTAGTTTTATACGGGTAAATATTTTCAAAGAATTCAGCATTATCTGATTCAATTATCGTATTTTCATTTATATCCGGATGTTCAGATTTATGAACCAAAAATCGACATGCTTTACTGCTTTAAGCATATCCTATGAACACGCAGTCCACAACCTTGAGTCTTATCTTAACCCTTTTAGGCATAGGAATTTGGACATTTGCTAGACACCCCTACACTTCGAAATATTTCAAGTTGGGTTTCCTTCCTTTATATTTTTCACAAGGAATTGACTGTGTCTCACTATGGGGAACTCTGTTGAGTATACGATTGGCTGTAAGGATAGCCTACCCCCATAAGTTTTGCGGTAAATCAAAACTTATAAGCAAGACATTCATCATTTCCTTCAAAGTTTGATTTTTCATTTCCGCAATTCCGTTAGATTGAGGTGAATACGAGGCCTTAGTTTGATGGACAATTCCATTCTCTACACATATTTCGGCGAAAGGAGATTCATATTCTCCGCCCCTATCACTTCTTATTATTTTTATCTTTTTATCTAACTGATTTTCAACTTCAGTTTTATGTTGCCTAAATGCATCTATTGTTTCATCCTTACTATTTAGCTAATAGACATAACAATATCTAGTGCAATCGTCAATAAAAGTTATGTAATACTTTTCCCACCTCGTGATGGTGTTGACTTCATATAACAAATATCAGTGTGTACTAAGTCTAAAGGATTAGAGTTCCTTTCAACAGACTTATAAGGATGCTTTGCACACTTTTATTCTACACATGTTTAATACTTTGATTTATTGCACTCAAAGTTTGGCAAAACTTCAAAGTTAATCAGTTTTTGTAAAATTTTCTACTTAACATGGCCTAAATGTTCATGCCATAAATCATAAGACTCAAGCAAATAAGAAGAATTTGAACTCTTATTTATTTCAACATTCATTACATTCATCTTATAAAGGCCCTCGGTGAGATAGTCTTTTCCTACATACATTTCTCCTTTGCTAATTATATTTTTTCCAGAAACGGTAACACATTTGAATTCGTTCTTGTCTAGAAGTGAAACAGAAATTAAATTCCTACATAACTTCGGAACATACAAGACATTGCTAAGTGTCAAGACCTTTCCTGAAGTCATTTTCAAGCATATTTTTCTTGTTCCTTCTACCTTAGCAGTAACGGAGTTAGCCATGTAGATCATTTCTTTTACTTAATTCGGATCAAATGACGAAAATAACTCTTTGTTGGCACATACATGGTGGGTGGCACCAGAATCCATCCACCATTCGCGAGGATTTCCCACCAAGTTGCATTCTGAGAACACAGCACACAGATCATCGCATTCTTTGTTGGATTCAATCATATTTGCTTGATCCTTTTTTTTGCCTTTCTTCGGGGCTCAACAATCTGTGGACTTGTGGCCAATCTTGCCACAATTGAAGCATTTTCCCTTGAATTTCTTCTTTGGTTGATTGCTTCCTTGTTAAACTTTTTTCCTTTTCTTAGAATTGTTTTGGTCATCTTCCACAATATGTGCTCCATTAATTGCAGAATTCCCTTTTGACCTTCTCTTGGCAGCTTTATTATCCTATTCAATACATAGTCGAACAATAATATCTTCGATAGTCATCTCCTTGCATTATGATTCAAGTAGTTTTTGAAGTCTTTCCACATTGGTGGTAACTTCTCAATTATCGCTGCTACTTGGAAAACATCATTCACAATCAAACCTACAAAATAGTTTATGTGCGTATTAAGAACCTTTTCAAGTTGTTCAACTAAGGTATTTTTTAAAGAAATACCTTCCGCTAGGAGATCGTGGATGATAACTTGCAATTCCTGCACTTGAGAGACAACCGATTTGCTATCTATCATTTTAAAGTCCAGGAACCTTGCAACAAAGAATTTCTTAATTCCCGCATCCTCTATCTTATATTTTCATTCTATTTCCCCCCACAATTCCTTCGATGTCTTAGTTCCACTGTAAACATTGTAGAGGTCGTCTTGGAGACCACTCAATATATAATTCCTGCAAAGAAAGTCCGAGTGCTTCCAAGCTTCTACAATCATGAAATGCTCTTTGTTCGAGGTTTCCTCGGGCACCTCAGAAGTATCCTCACTAGTGAACTTTTGAAGTTATAGTGTTGTGAGGTAGAAGAACAACTTCTGCTGCCATCGCTTAAAGTCAATGCCCATAAATTTTCCTGGCTTCTCCGTAGGTACCATTGGTTGCGGAGCATTTCCTCAACTTGTTGAGGCATTACTAGTTGCCCCCATAGTCGTAGCCGCATCTTGCATTTGACTTTCGTTAGTCATTTTTCCTGTCACCACAAGACAATAATATTTAGTATTTTCAGAATACTACTTATAAAGTTAAGCAACTTTAAATTCTTCTCCTTGTTTCTAGTTAACAATGAAGTTTTTATGACTTCCAATTGTCAACCGAGTGAATTTTAAACTTGTGATACAGATTTTATGCCTTCTAATCACTAGTTAAATTCAAATGGAGTAGAAAGCTTAAAGCTTTAATCTCCAAAAACAAGTAATACAAATTTTGAATTTATTCCTTAAGATTGTTATATTCCTTCTACGGGTACTAGAATCTATATTAATACAACAACAACTTCATAACAAGTTCATGTATGAACAAGAACAGTTTTGAAGTTCTTTAACACCTTCAACACAAGATTATTACTAATCTATCCAAGAAGTGTGTTAGATATTAGAAAATAGATGAAATTAAAATTTTAGACCAAGTCCCCCGAGTTCACGGAGTGTCCTTAAGGAATTATTCCCCTCACTGTACCTGAGGTTATGGAATTTTCCTCCAGGATAAAATGGTCTTCCATCTAATTATAGCGGTACCTCAAATAATTGGATTCCATAAACTCACTCAATGGTTTGAATGATCACATAAAATATTTTTAAGAGAAGAAGAGTTTTGTATTTTGAAAATTTCGTATCTCAAACCTGTGGATCAAAGCAGGTTTATATAGCCTATCATATGCCTCTTTGAAAAGGTGGCAGTGGTTCACTTAAATGGTGTGTCTTTTCTGGAAATTCATGTTCGTTCATCCAAAGATCATGTCCTTTTACGAACAGGTATACCAGTTCACGAAACAGTGCATCAGTACAAAAATAGTGCATCAGTTTGTTGAAGAAGTGCATTAGTTCAAAACATTGTTTAGAAATCTGCATGCATGCATAAATGGAGGATTACTGTTGCGTTTTTTCCCTTTAGTATTCAAATTAAATTTCTGTCAAATAAACTTTGTCCAAAAAGATAGATCTCATCGATCAATCATTTGCCAAATCCAAATCCGAAGCCGAAGCCGAGCCGAGCGAGCGACGAGGACGACGGCGTGAGACATCTCTTATTTCTTGCCTCACTTAGCATGTGGAAATGTGTTTCATAATATAAACACTTTAAAACTTCTTCTCCCACCAATGTGGGTGAGTTTTAGTAAGCTTTCCTATTTTGAGCACACTTTCCATTTTGGTGTAAACTCAATTTTCTCTTCTACTTAATTCCCTCCATTTTCTATTCAAAACACACACATAGAACCCAACAGTGTTCACATCTAGACAAGGGCTCGATGGACATCAACGCAAACCCATGTTTCACTGCACTTGAGCTGGAGGTGCATCCCATCAGAATTTTTTCCGTCCACCCGCTTACCTCCCTACCCTTTATAGTTACTTGGATAATGACCGATTTATCCCATTTGTGTTATCTGATCAGGGGCATATTTATCATTCCAGTTCAAGGAATTCGATGGTGCAGGGACCTCACAAATCTTTGGGCCCTCCGTGTCAATATTTGACCAATCACAACAGGTCATGGTATTGCAGGTGCCTCATATTACTGTACCTACATATATCATTGATCCTCTCCTTATTGAAACGAACTTATTTGCTTGATAACTTAATCAACTAGTTCCGTATGAAATCTGGTTAAACATAAATGATACATTGGATGGTAGATCTAACGGGAGCACCAAAATTGACGTTCAGGAGGAGCTTGACTTGAGCTTAGATTTTAGATCTTAATCAATTTGAATTTGCTGCTTTGTTATGTTGTCATCTTTTGTCCTATGTTTGTTGCATTATTTATCTTTTATTTAAGCTTATGTTTGAGTTCATTTAATGTCTTTACTACAATCTAATAAGGAATTAAATCTCATTTCAATGGAAGCATAGAAAATATTATTCTTTGTGATACAAAGTAGGGATAACAATAATGATAGAAGTAAATTCACTAATTATTGTGAATCAAACAATACAAGCTCAGTGTTATCACCAATAACGAAGAATAAAGTAAGTAGTAGTAATAGATTAGCTAAAACCCATCGTCAGGCCCCTCAACTTGGCGTCATCTTTCACTTAGGCACCTCAAGTGGACATTATTCCTTTTTAGCACCTCAAGCGGCCTTCAAGTGTGTCACTTTGGCATGTTTTATTGAATCAACAAAAAAATATTATGTGTGTGTGCTACACTCTCCAATGATATGGAAAGTGACGAATCAAATGCGGACATGTGTCATTTTTATCCAAATAATTAAATTAAATAAAGAAATACCCCCTCCCCCTAACCTACCCACCCCACTAATTTTTTTTTTCAAACACCCTACCCACCTCACCATTCTTCTTCTTCAAACACCTCTCTCCCCACCCGCCACCCCTCCCCCACCCTACCCCACCCCCACCCTGCCAGATTTTATCAAACAGCCCACCCACCCCGCTACCCCTACCCCGCCAGTCTTCTTCCCCTCCTTATCTTCTTCAAAGACCCCGCACCCCCTAACCATCCCGCACCCCAGTCATCTTTAAGTTTTTTCATCGATTTTTAATTTTTCTTCACTGATTTTACTTGATTTTTAAATTTTGTCTTCATGAATTTAGCTTCATTTTTTTTAGATTTGCTTTATCTATTTTTCTTCAATTTTTAGTTTTATTTTATTGATTTTATATGATTTTAATTTTTCTTTACGGATTTAGCTTTATTTTTTAAAAAAATTTCATCGATTTTGCTTCAATTTTTTATTTTTCTTCACTGATTTTGCTTGATTTTTGGATTTTCTTCATGAATTTAGCTTCACTTTTTTTATTTGCTTCAGCGATTCTGCTTCGATTTTTAATTTTGTTATTGATTTTGTTTGATTTTAATTTTTCTTCATGGATTTAGCTTTATTTTTTAATTTTTTTCATCGATTTTGCTTTGATTTTCAATTTTTCTTCACTGTTTTTTCTTGGTTTTTATGCTTTGATTTAAATTTTTTTTATTTCAGTTTTTCTTCACTGATTTAGCTTTATTTTTAAATTTTTCTTCATCAATTTTATTCGATTTTTCAGCTTTTCTTCATTGATATTGCTTGATTTTCTAATCTTCACAAATTCCTAAATGCGTATATAACTCTCAAAATTTTTCATCGTTAAATAAATTTAAGATTGACAAAAATAGTGGATAAAAATGTGAAAGAAGTATAAATTAATGGGGTGAATTAATATACTGTTTTTGGCAAGACAAACTCATAAATGTGTATCTAATTTTTAAATATCTCCTAATAATTTTTACCATTAAATAAGTTTAAGATTGACAAAAATAATGAAGAAAAATAAAGAAAAAAATATAAATTAATAGAGGTGAATTAATATATTGTTGGTGGATCAACTTGGGCGCCACATCAGCCAAAAAAGGGCTGTAACACGTCTTCATGGAGGTGTAACACACACACCTTGCCAACTCAGCAAAAGGTGCCAAAGTGATACACTTGTACGCTACTTGAGGTGGCCAAAAGAAACAATGTCCACTTGAGGTGCCTAAATGAAAGATGCCGCCAAGTTGAGGGGCCTGGCGATGGGTTTTGTCTAATAGATTAGTAAGTAGTAAAGAAAATTAAAAGTTTTTTTCTACCCATTTCCCACACACAATCCCAATTCTTTTAGTAGCCATGAGTAATTTTGTACTTTTTTTCAAAAAATTATTTTACTTTAGTGAAAAAAGTGAAAATTGTGGTGTTTGTCAATGCGAATTTCAAATACAATTCTGAAATTGTATTTGGAAAAGTGAAAACAAGTTTTTACTTGTTTTCACTTATATTTCTCTCACAAAATTTTAAAAACAACTTTAATTTATATTCATGGCCAAACACAACTCCAACTCCAACTTCAACTTTAACTCCAACTCCAAAAAATTATAATTTTCATGGCCAAACGGGGCCTAGAGTCTTTATTTTTATTGCAATTATGGATTTTAAGTATAAGTGGACAGTTTGTTATGAATCCATACTTATATTTTACCCAGATTTTTTTTATAAGTTTTGAAATAAATTGAAGTACATATTTATCCAACTAAAATATGAGTAATCCAAAATATAGATTAAATCGACTTACTTCATTAATATGACCTGAAATTGTCAGCCCTAGGTACAAGTAGGTTAATAATAGTCTCGATGTTATTATACTATAAAATAGTCCAGGGACCTCATGGGACCACCACAAAGTCAGAATATGTAACAACAATTTTGATCGTTGTAATTACTGATTTGCGGACTTACTATTCTACTGATCACATCAATTTCAATTATCAAGTGACTTCTAAATAGACCCCAAAGAGCTTGTTTGGTACAAGTGATAAGGTCTTGAAATTAATTTTAGAATGAACTTTTTCTATGTTTGATTGAATAAAATGCATGAGACAACTCAATTCAAAAATAATTGTTCGGGATTGTAGTGTTATTTTTTCCCACCTTAAGCGATAGTTTGGTTGGAAAATAAGTTATCCTGCAATTAGCTATACTGAGATTAGTTATTCCATCCTCAAGGTGGAATAAAAATAACACTACAATTTCGGGATAGCTAATTCCAAAATGAATTATCCCATGCATTTTATCTTAACCAAACATGAGATAAACCCATTTTAAAATTAATCACTGAATTAGTTATTCCTTACCCCTATACTAAATGAGTCCTAAGAATAGAATAACTAATCCCGAAATAATTTATATCCCAACTAAACGACCCCGAAAGCTAACTAAATGACCCCTAACACTCTGTTTGGATGGTGATTTCCCGTGGTATGGTATGATATAGTTATTAACAGAACCATGTTTATTTTGATAATTTCTTAAGATGCATGGTGTAGTATGGTTTAGTTTCATGGTTTGGTAACTATGAGAATCCTCACTTTATGTAACCACCAATTTGGTGGTATTCCATGACTTGCCTTTTTTTTTTCAATTATGCCCTTATTTAATATTATATAATCCTATTTTAGCTTTCACCTTATATTATTTAACTCCACCTCCTACACCATCCCTTACCCCACCAGTCCCGCCCCTCCTCTTCCCCCTTATTTTTTTTAATTTTTTTTTTAAATTTCAAACTTTTGCTTATCTCACCCCTATCCTGACCCCACCCACCCCAATTTATTTTTTAAAAAAATTCAAAAACTTTTTCTTACCCCCACCTCCAGTCCCCCTTTACCTACTAGCCCCCCCTCCCAATTTCTTTTTTATTTTAAAAATCTTTTAAGAAAATTTTCTTACATCACCCCACTCCTGCCAGCTCCCCCCTCCCCTTACCCACAAGAAAATAATAATAATCCCCTCACCCTCCCAGCAAACCAAAAAGTTATTTTTCTTAAAAAAAATTTAAAACTTTTTTTCTTATCGCAGTCCCTATCCCTACCTCCTACTCCACTACCCCCACCCCACAAATATTTTTTTAGGAAAATTTAATTTTTTTCTTACCCTGTCCCCTTTGTCATATTCGTTTTTAATATTGTGTGTTAAATATATACAAATAATTTTAAAAAATATTTTCCTACTTGCGCAACGAACACAAGAAATCAGTAAGAAACTATTTACTTACCTAGAAAATATTTTTTTGAATTCAATACCAAACATACCCGTATCATACTCAAAAGATGCATTCAAACTTTGTGCTTGTCTTTGGTGTCACGTCTCAAAACACCAAAAAGAAATAAAATTTATTATTATAAAAAATGAATCCGATTATATTTATTTTGATCTACTCTTTTATTGACTTTGTTAGAATTTACATGAATTTAACAACTTAATATATCTACACGACATAATTTTGTGATAAATTAGTAGACAAAAAATTATTTTATCAATAATTATTGATAAATTTAATATTTATAACAATTAAAGATACTTTAATAAACTTACCTGGTACATACAATACTATACTGATCAAACCAAACAGTAAAACTATTATGAAACAATAATGAACGATACAGTCTATCCAAACATACTATACCGAACTGTACCCTAACATAGGCGAGCCGCGAGCCGAATCCAGCTACTCGAATAAAGGCCGAAAAATCCAGATCTTTGTGGCGGGACAGAATAGGCGCGCCCTTTCAGAAAAATTTTAAAATTTTTCCCCCAAAACTTCATACTTCACTATTCAGCTTCTCTCACAAGTTACACTTCTCATCTCAACCCCAAAAGCCATAAATCATCACAGCTCCCTCACATCACGGTTTGGAATTACAAAGAAATCCACGATTTATTGGGAAAAAATGGCAGATACTTCGCATCTTGAAAAAATGGGAAGAGAGCTCAAGTGCCCAATCTGGTACAATTTATCGTTTCTTTGTTTTTCCCGAGTATTTTCCATCCTTTTTATTTGTTTTTAAATTTTTTTGCTAGGGATTTAATTTTGTATAATCTTAATAATGTTTCGTTTTTGATTTGCTCTTTTTTTTGCAGCTTGAGCCTGTTGAATTCTGCTGTTTCACTTACATGTAATCATGTATTTTGCAAGTAAGTAAATTTTATTACAAAATGTTTATTTATGTACTACTTTCTGTTTTTGGATTGAGAATTAAGTTGTTCTATTTTTTTTTTTTCAGTTTGTGTATTCAGACTGGTATGAAATCTGGGTCCAATTGTCCAGTGTGCAAAGTTCCTTTTCATCGTAGAGGTTTGAGTCTTTTCTACCCCTTTTTATCAAATTATAAATGTCGCATTTGTACTTTTTCCGTAGAAGAAACATCTCCTTTTAGGGGTCGTTTGATATGAGGATGGAATAGACAAAGTTATCCCATGAATTGGGATATCCCACATGATTAGTTTTTGTTGGGTTCTAAGTGTATATGTGAATGGAAAATGGAGGAAAAAGTGAATTGAGTTTTTACTTTAAGGAAGTAAAGTTCTCCACATTGGTGGAAGAAATGAACTTTCTTATGCTTATATTGAGAAGCATCCCTTCATGTGGTTAGTAAGGCAAGAACAAAACATGTCTCGCGCCGTTGTCGTCGTTCGCTCGGCTCGCCTTTGTATTTAGATTTGAATTTGGAAAATGATTGAGAGATTATCTTTTTTGACAAAATTTATTTGAAATTTGAGAATTAGTGAATAGAAAAATACTTCTCCATCTGCAGATGCACATGGCATGTGCGGACGCAGTCACAACGCACCTCGAAGGGACGTGGCCCTTTGAGGCCAGCACCGTCCAGCGAAGGTCAAGCCAAAACATTCTGGTTTGCGCCAAAACGCGACCTGCACGCGCAAGTCCAATGCAAGTGATATGACGTTTCAAAAGCAGTGCATTTTTTCACCAATCATTGCTTCTTTTCGGAAGCACTACCTTTGGGCTATAAATACCGAAGTAAAAACATCTTTTTCTTAAAACTTTAGTGTGATTAACAATCATTGAGTGAGTTCGGTGTTTAGAAAATTTGAGGTACCACTATATGTTGAAGTGAATCATTTTATACTGGGAGGATATATTTCATAACCTCGGGTACTTTAGAGGAATAAATTTCTTAAGGACACACCGTACATTTGGTGGACTTGATTCTTCCTGTTTCATCTCTTTTCTTAAAGTTGGTTTTACTATTTTCTGAAAAAATAGTTTGAACTTCATATTGATAGTTTTTCAACTGATTGAACTTGTGTTTGAAGTTCTTGAAACTTTATTTTGATAGTTCATAAGTTGGTTGAACTTGTAGTGAAGTTCTTGGTGATTATATATAGATTTTTGTACCCGAAAATAATAGTTATCCCATCATCATTATAGTATAGATAATGGGATAAATAATCATGTGACTAATTAATACCCCAACCAAAACCAGGATTACGTAATCGTGCATTTTATTGTGGGAATGACGACTTAGGGTTTTTAGGTTTAAACTAGGTAAATTTATAGACTACTGAGGCCATTCACCTCGTGAGGAGACTAGTGGAGCGAAATAGGGAGATGAAGAAGAATTTGCACATGGTGTTCATTGATCTTGAGAAGGCGTACGATAAATAATACAAGGGAGACCAAGAAGACACGAAAACATACACCAAAAATAGTCCACAAGTCAAGAAACCCGAGTACTCCTTTGATGACCACACTCAGATTCGCTACTTGAACAAGAATGAGATAATATCAAGGTGTTATTGACACCAAACCAACAACCAAACTAAGTTATCAACACAATATGGTGAACAATATAACAATAACAACAATACACGAATTACAATGACAAGAACCAAACGGATTACACTAGAATTAAGAACCAACGATTACAAGGAAAAGTAAAGATAGGAAGATAGACAAATGGAGATGTAATCTTAAAAACCCAAGAACATATTCCACTCTTGGACCTTTAACACCACACACTACAATCACCTATCTCTTACAATGACACGAGAGGCGTCCACCACCCAAGTACCAACGTATCAAGCAAAATGCAACACACAAGTGATTCCACCCTTGTGCTATGCCCTAGTTTCGGATTAGGACTCTCTTTTTCTAAGAGAGGTGTTATCTCAATAACAAGCATAAACTAATGAAAATAAACCCTACAATGTTCTATATATAACATTCCAAATAAAAGGGAAATGACAAAAGTGCCCCTTCACTAAAAGGGCTCCAAAGCTGCCCCATTAAGTGCACCAAAAGGGCGGGTTTGGGCCTCCTCTTCTCTTGGGCTTGTGAACTCTTTAAGTGGTCTTCAAAATGCTCAAAAAGTGTCCATGGTCATGATCATACTTGTATCAACAAAATATTCAGAGAGGTTATGTGGAGGTGCTTGGAGGCAATAGGTGTGCCCGTCGGGTACACTAGGTCGATTCAGGACATGTATAATAAGCGAAGACGCGTGTGAGGATGTTAGATGGAGATTCGGAGAACTTTCTTGTTTTGACAAGGTTGCACCAGAAATTAACTCTTGGTTTGTTTTTATTTTCCTTGGTGATGGATGGATTGATGCGACACATTTAAGGGGAAGTGTCTTGGTGTATGTTATTTGCTGATGATGTAGTGCTAATTGTTGAGACTCGAGGAGGAGTTAATGATAAGTTGGAGGTTTGGAGACAGACCCTTGAGTCTAAAGGATTTAAGTTGAGCAGGACCAAGGCGGAGTACTTGGAATATAAGTTTAGTGATTTGACGCATAAGGCGGATGTGGTACTGAAGTTGGATTCTCAGGCCTTTCAAAAGAGAGATAATTTTAAGTATCTTGGGTTTATAATTTAGGGGAATGAGGATGTCACGCACAGTATTGGTGCAGGGCGGCTGAAATGAAGGATATCTTCGGGAGTCTTGTGTGATAAGGTGTCTACTAAGCTTAAAGGTAACTTCTACAGTGTAACAATTCGATTGGTTATGTTGTATGGAGAGTTGGCCGATTAAGAACTCCTACATTCAAAAGTTGAAGGTGGCAAAAATGAGGACTTTGCGACAGATGTGTGGACTTACTAGGAGAAATAGGGTTATAAATGAGATTATTCGAGAGGTGGGAGTAACTTCGGTGGAAGTCAAAATGTGGGAAGTAAGGTTGAGATAGTTCGTACATGTGATGAGGAGGCGCACGTATGTGTCGGTACGGATGTGTGAGAGGTTGGCTATAGATGATTTCATGCTGGGTAAAGATAGACCAAAGAAATGTTGGAGGGAGGTGATTACGCATGACATGAAACAGTTATAACTTACGGAGGACATGACTCTTGATAGGAAGGTGTGGAGGATGCGGATTAGGGTAGAGTGTTAGTGGGTAGGAGTGTGCCCTTACTAGTAGAGAGCAGTGCTTTGTGTATAGTTGTGCCGTGTGTTCAAAATTGCGCCCGCATCGTGCATTATATGGTGATGCGAGGCGATGAGGTCATCAAGCGAGTCGCAACTATGATGCGCTGTAATCTGAGAATTGCGGGCGCATCAAGCACTGTTGCGTGAGGCGTTGCGATGCGATGCGGTCGCAATATGTTTTTTTTTCATTTTTGTTGCGTCTGTTTTTTTTTGGGTTGGAATTGCAGGTGCTATTTTTTTTTGAGGGGGGGGGGGGGGCGCAATTTGTAAATAAAAAAGGGGACAACTTTTAGAAAGGAGATGAAGACAGATCAAAGTCACTAAGCAACTTGGGGTTTTCAAAGAAAAGCTGCTTTCCCTTCTCCAACGATCAAATAATTTTGCTACTATTAAGGTAAGTCTTGTTCTTCTTTTTCTTCGTCTTATTCTTCTGCTGTTTTTTTTTTTTTTTTTTTTCTGCTCTGCTTTTTTTTAACTGATGCTCTATACTGATGCTCAGGTCTATGTCGTTTTTTTTTCCTGTTCTTCTTCTTCTAGTGCTCTTTTTTTTTTTACGGACTGATGCTCTGTTTTAAGGGCCAGTTTTTTGTCAATGTTACTGTTCACTGCTTAAAATCTGGTTTTCCCTTTTACTATTCACTATATTTTTGGGTTTTTAATTTAATTTAGTTCTTATGTGTTCTTTACAACATTGGTAAAATGTCTGATCCAGCATTTTTTATTGTTGATTATATAGTTGTTGGGCTCTTTTAAATTATAACTCACTATTTCAATACTCCATAGGTATTTTTTCTAATTAAATTGCGCTTCACTTCAATGATGCGGTCGCATCGCATCACGCATCGCATAATGCGTGATGCAGAGCCCTTTCCCATTTTTCCGCATCACGCATCTCTGAACACTGGTTGTGCCTGTAGTCTAAGTTACTCGGACTCTTCACTTTCGATGTTGTACCCATGTCGACACGACATGAGTGTGGGTGTGGGATCTGTACCTGATCTGGTCAACCGGTTTTTGGTACTTTGACCAAAATCGACCGGAAAAGTCCGGACAGATTTAAGAAATTTTGTAATCAAACAAAAGCTAAGGTGAAATTGAAGAAAATAGAATACCTTGTATATAGAAATTTCTATGTTATTGCTTTTCTTTTTATCTCCTTCCAAGATTTTCTTCTTGAACAATATTTTCTCCTCAAGTTTTTCATATAATATCTCATAATTGATGTTTTATAACTCTATTTTTAGATATTTAAATTATTTTTTGCCGAATCCCCGCACCCGTATCCATCCCTAGATCCACATCCCCAAATCTTTAAATTGAGACCGTGAAGGATCCGACCTCAAGATTCGTACCTGTATCGGACACCCGCACTCGAGTTGGAGCAGCTTAGCCTGTAGTCATAGTGTTATGCATGTATCTTATAGTTTTTTGTTCGTGGCGTTTTGGTGGTGTTGGTGATTTCGGATAGATAGTTTATAGTATTACTCTATGAGTGTCTTGTTTCTTGTATCATTTTGTTGTGTTTTTTTATGTTTTTTGTTTGTTATACTGGTGTTTGTCTTGAACCGGAGGTCTATCGGAAACACCCTCTCTACTTCATCTGAGGTAGTGGTATGGACTGCGTACACTTTACCCTCCCCAGACCCTACTTTGTGGGAATACATTGGGTATGCTGTTGTTGAATTTATAGAAGCATTTGCCTTACGATCAATAAGTAAAATGGCGGGTGAACTTGGGGTCTTAGTTAATCTTTATGAACAAAATGCTCAAACCTTGAAGATTGTGTATATTGCAACCATGGTAATCGGCTCAACAGCTGTGTGGTATGCTTATATATACTTAACTATTCAAAATAATCAATGTTGACGTGCTAGCAGTCGGAATAATATGTGATTGACAAGCCACTTTCACCATTTCGCATGTTTGTTAGGATTCCACTTTGCTCTCTGAGTCATTACAGCTATATTAGTTAGAACTTACATGATCAGTTACACAAAGTTTTCATTGCTGCTTTACTATGCAGATTATTATAACTCTTTTTTGTCTCGTTTATTAACTTCTATAATTTTTGGTGCTATAGAAATCCGACCTGCACTCCACATGGATAACTTGGTGAGCATCTATAAGAACATGGAAGTCGCTTCCGGAGTCAATATATTTGTCACTCAAACCAATCCTTCATCCAAATTACAAGGTAATATTCCATCACTTGTCATTCATCAATCTTGTGAAGCTTTTGCATGTACAAATGCACCTACTATTGTCATGAGCATTTGTTCAACAAGGGTGTTCGAAATAGATAGTTTGATGTGCTAATCCATGCTTAAACAAGTGTGTCTTTCATGTTAAACTTGCATGATTTTGTTTTATCTATTGTGTTTCCAATCGAAACAAGTGATATTTAAGAGTTTTTAGTTAGTTCCCATCAAGTTAGATTTGATTTTGTCAATATTCAACCTCACCAAAGACATCATGTTTATAATTCATATACAGCTTAGATGGTGTGCATGCTAGCAACTCTGTTTTGCAGCTGATCTTCATTCTTTAGTTCCTGAACATAATCCAAATGTATTTGTTTTGATCAAAATTATGGTTCTGAAGAAGCTAATTTGGCTTGGCCTATTTTGATGTAGTTATTATCTGTTCTGTAAATAATTTGGCGTGGGGTGTATTTATCTCATATTCAGGGGAAGACACTCAATCAAATGGCAAAGAAACTTGTGGATTCCAAGAGACACCAAAAACTGTTACAGAAGCTCCAGCCACAGAGAATCAGAAAAGAAAAAGAGGGAAAGGATCAAAAAAACCTTCAGGGAGCAACAAAAAGATTTCCAGATCAACTCTTATTAGACCTACTTTTCCGACAAAGAAGAGAGTGCAGGTGCCACAACATCCTCCTTCAGAGACTCCACCACCTACAAAGGTGGTTGGTGGAAATGGTAAATCCATCATTGATGAAGCTCAGAAACCTTTAGTGATTGAGAGAGACAGGTCTATGCTAAACGAAAAAGGAGAACCAGTACTATCGCCATTCTTCTGGCTGAGAGAAGAAGATGTAGAAAGATCAAGTCAGCAAACAGATGGGGACATTATCATGGATACACCTTCAGGTGTTCCATGCTTCAGTGATATGAAGGACTTGGATGATGAGGTTCACTGTGAAATGTCTCCAAAAGTAAGTAACATAATATCCAACTTATAATAGCTTCCCCTTTAATCAGGTTTTTGGTTATCCTCCTTCCCTACCCTCTGCTTTCATGGTTTATGATCCAGAGTCAAGCTAAATGGTGATATTATTCATGTTGACACATAAGTTTTCTTACTTTCTCGTTATACAGAGTGGACCCTATGATGCAGTTAATGGAGCAGATCTTTTTGACAGTGAGATGTTCGACTGGACACAGAGAGCTTGCTCTCCTGAACTTTGTTCAAGCCCCTTTAAGACAAAGGTACTTCTTTGTGGTATATTATTGCTATGGAGTGAAAGTTTTTCCTCTTCTAATTTTCCAGACTTGTTTAGTTTCTAATTTCCCTCTTTTTCTGGTTAGATTAAGGATACTATTGATTCTGCTGGAGCTCAGGAAAAGAATCAAGCCCTCTCAGTTGAGGAAAGTGGCATTAATGCATCAGCAACTGAGGACAGAACAGCTGCTGCAAATGAAAAGGGTACTGATAAAGGACATCTGAGTTCACCCTCTTTATCTCCTCCTGAAAATAAAACCACTATTAGAGAAGGCGTTCTTTGCAAGTCTAGCAGGAGTAAGGCATTGAGAAGTAGCCAGAAGAAAGATGAAAAGAAGATAATTGGTGAAGTATCTGAAGTCCATAATACTTCACAAAAAATAGCCGAAGAAACTAGGAAGAACAATCAGGACAATGTCGATGCATTTAATTCCAATAAGAAGGATTTGGAAAACAAGAAAAAGGGTAGATCCTCTAGAAATGTTGCTGGGTCAGAAGTTGAAGACATTTCCACTTCATGTGACACAAAAAGACTTCGCAAGAGCAATAAATCCATGCCCTTCAACTTTTCTACTCTTGTGAATCAAGAAAAGCATAGTGAGGGAAGCATTGAGACACTTGACTCGAAGACACGTAATAAACGCCACAAGGGATCATTAAGTGAACAAAATAAGTACTGTTTCGGAGCAAAAGGCAGACAGACAACTGCTGAATATAACATTCCACAAACTCAAGATGGAACTTTGCATTTCGAATCAGCAAACAGATTGATTCCCACGGATAATGGGAAACCTACTCCTAGTTTAAAGCTGAAGAAACGTGAGCTTGATAGTGACAGCAAGCTTCATGGGAAGAAAAAAGTGAAGTTTTCTGAAGACGGGGAGCTTGCTAACAAGGAGAATATTACTCTTGAAAAGATTCAAAAGGGAGCACATAGTTCATTTGAAACTGAGAAATCTGTTTCGAACTTGAAAGATTCAGTTTTGCCGAAGTGTGAGGCAAGTCAAAACAAAATCCCGTGTGCTTTCTGCCGTTCAGCAGAGGAATCTGAGGTAGAAGCCATTGGTTATTGTGTTTCTTTTTTCGGGGTTTCCCTTCTATTTATTCTTAATTCTTAAAGTTTGCCTTTTGATTCTGTATAGCAATTGTATATCGTCTTCTGTTACCAAATCTCAGGTTTCAGGAGTCATGGTAAGCTACCTTAACGGAAAGCCTGTCAAAGATGATGTTAATGGAGCAGCAGGTGTTATACATGTGCACAAACATTGTGCAGAATGGTAATTACTCATCAGAAGGTCCTCGTATATTTCCTTCATATAAATGTGGTAACGGTAACTTGAAAATTATCTCCTATAATAACAGAATGTTCTTGGCTTCATAGATAAATTTATCATCAGTGTCACAGATGTTTGTTAAGCAAGTATAAATTTCTTATTTTTAGTAATAAGACAAGTGTAAATTTTTCATCTGCATCTAATGTGTTCAATGTACATCAATTTGTCCTTGTCAATCATTTTAGAATCTTTGAATCTGCTGCAAGTGAAATTGTTTCTAGTGTAAAAAGCAAAAATGCACATCTACAGGGCCCCTAATGTATATTTTGGAGGTGATGATGTGGTCAACCTTGTATCTGAGCTGAAGAGGAGCCGGAGGATTACTTGTTTTCTCTGTGGAGTAAAAGGGGCAGCTCTTGGGTGTTATGCAACAAGTTGTCGCAAAAGCTTTCATGTTCCTTGTGCCAAGTTGACACCAGAGTGTCGATGGGATTTTGTATGTCTGAAATTCAATATCCCAGAACTATATTTCATAAAAGATTAGACATCACTCACTCAATTTTCCTTTATTCAGGACAACTTTGTTATGTTATGCCCTTTGCATGCTAACTCTAAGCTGCCATGCGAGGTCGCTGGGGAACAGTCTAAGATTAGAGAAAGTACTAAAAGGTTGGACCAACAGATTCTTAGAATTGTTGTAGCTGAAAATTTTCCATTTTGGCTCCAAGTACTTATCCCCCTTCTCCTTGCCTCTAATATGCAGAAATTCTCGTATCCACCAACCCAAAGTCTCAGCAACACCTGATAATGCTGCCACTTTGCAGTGGAAGTCTCAGAAGAAGAATAAGAATTTAGTGCTCTGTTGTTCGGCTCTAACGGCAGATGAAAAAGTAAGCAAACAGGATAATTTTCACAAATCATGGTTATTTGAGAACAAATGAGGTTCATTAACTGGATAACTTGAATCCTCAACTTGCAGGGGCTTGTTTCTACATTGAAGAGGTTGTCTGGAGTGACAGTAGTCAAGAACTGGGACCTAAGTGTCACCCATGTGATTGCTTCTACAGATGAGAAAGGAGCATGCCGAAGAACTCTCAAATATTTGATGGGTGTCTTGGCTGGGAAATGGATAATGAGCATTGACTGTCAGTAATCTGGTTTAATTAACTGCAAATTAATATGTTAAATAAACAGATATGTTTTCTCTACAACCAGAGTTGAGCTTCTTTTTTTTATGTCCATCCTGATGCTTCATTTTATGCCTGCAGGGATTGTTGCTAGCTTGGATGCCACAGAATTTATTGATGAGCAGCAATATGAGATTAAAATAGATACTCATGGCATTGTGGATGGCCCTAAACTTGGAAGATTGAGGATTTTAAGCCAGGTTACATCTTTCTACAGATTTATCATTAACAATAAACTAATCAAGTGCATTTCAATTCATTTGGATAGCACTTGTTACCGTTGTAATTATTTTTCTGGAGTGGTGGCGGTTAGAACAACGTTTAGGTCCTTTTGTGTATAAAGCACTCTTTAGGTTCTATGTTTTCCTGGATAGATTCCTATTCCATAAAGAACTGGAACTTCACCTCGAATATTTGAAGCATTAAGGTTGTCATTTCCTTAAATTCCTTGACCCCCAACACCACCCTCACCCCATGAATTAATCAACCAAGTAGAAGTTAAAGTTCAGTTGGAATGGTTGCTTATAGGTCTCATTGCATTTTCACCTTCTATTGGCTGCACTTACATCATTGCATGAAAGTCCTCTTATGCATTCTTTAAATATCAAAATCTTGTTTTGCAGCAACCGAAGCTTTTCAGTGGATACACGTTCTTTTTTATGGGTGACTTTTTACCTTCTTACAAGAGCTACCTACATGACCTTGTTATTGCTGCTGGAGGAATTGTCCTAAACAGGAAGCCAGTAACAATGGATCTGGAAGTTCTTTCACCAGGATGCCCTCCACCTTTTGTAATTTATAGTCTCGAGCAACTTGATCAGTGCGAGGGACGTGAAAAAAATTCAGTTTTAGCTCGCAGAAGATCTAATGCAGAAGTTTTGGCTAGTTCAACTGGAGCTGTAGCTGCCAGCAACTCATGGATTCTAAACTGCATTGCTGGCTCTAAGTTGCTGGAGCTGGAGTAGTGTCAAAATTTCTACCCAAGTTATCACATCATTCAGCAACAAAGGCAAGACTTGGCCTTTTCCATCTGTCATTATATAAAACATTAGTCCGTAAATATTTCCCAACTGACTGTCCATGTCTTTCATCATTCAGTTACTTATACCCCAAAAATCATGCCATTTTATTCTGTTGATGTATAAGTTAAAAATTGTATGAAAATCCAGTTCAGTTTGCATATTCTTTAGTTTGAAATGTGATCAAATCTTCAGACAGGAGCTCATAAGTGCTGAACCAATTAACTGCATGCCATCCACTCACCTGTCGTTAAAAAGTATATTCTGCTCTTCATTATAATCCCATAATAGAGCACTTCAATGACTTGTAAGAAGAATTACAATGCAAGTTAGGGCAGTGAGGCTGAACTATTGATGTTATTAGCACTAATATAAAACTGAAAACGAGATAAATTAGATACATGTAAATTGTAGATGGATAAAAAACATTACTAGTTATTTTCCTGTTACATACCATATACTTGACTCGTTTATTACATTGACTCCGTAACAGAGAAGAATGAGCTATTGTTTCACCATTTTCAGTGGATTTTATGGGACACCATGATCCTAAGACCATGCTAAAGAAAACCTTGAGGACCATCTTTTCTTCCTTGTGTCATGCTTGTTTCTAAGTTACTCTGTGTTCTCATGCAAAAACTGTAGGCTTGCTAGCACTAATCTCTACTTTTGATTGGACACATTCCCCTTCCTTTGGACCATGTTTGGCCACCTGCATTTCAAAGCATTCAAACATATGCTCTAATTCAACAATATCCTCTTTGATATCCGTCGAGGGCACACTTTCAGAGGCAATTCGTTCTTTGAAGCTTTGGATTCTGGCAAGTCCAGCACCAATTTTTGCTGTCATTTCTTCCATGGTTGCATGCATTGCCATGTTTTCCGCTTGTGCATCCTTCCATTTCCTCTTAATGGACCTATAGCCATCCAATGACCTTAGGAGGTTCTCCGAAAGTGCCTTATTTCTTTCTTGGAGGGCGCTGTTTCCTTGTGATTCTCCTCCACTGCTGCTATACCTCCTTTCCTTTTGCTCGGTGGCACGTTCATGTAACCTTCCGACTAAATTCTCATTTTTTTCTTTGAGATCATTGATGAGGTCCTCCATTTCATTCAACTCATGGACTTTCTTCGAGAGCTCTGCGGCCATAATCTCTTTTTCTTTCCCTAAGCTTGAACACATGACCTCGAGGCTCTTTCGTGCTGCCAAGCTTGCGTTTAGCTGCTTCCTTAGTTTTTCTTTCTCATCAATCATCGGCTCGTAGTACTTCTTGTCTATGGGTACATGACTATTAGATTCAGCTTCTGATGATGACTTGTTACCAAAAGATTGACATTTCTGAATTCTTGTCCTAACATTATCCAGGATGGTCATCATGGTTGCCACCCTCAGCATTCTCCGGCCATCATTCTTCTCTTTGTTACAAGAATCTTTGTGCTCTTGAGTCAACTTTAGCAATAACTTAATGTTGGCCGCAACCCCTGAAAATACAGAAATTTGCACAAAAAAAATAAAAAAATTCAAAACATGAATATCTCATATAATGCTGCAATAATTGAATACAAAAATGAAAATAACAACTGCATTTGTAATTGTTTTCTTCTATATTCATGAGATCATAAAGTCTGATGTATCATATAAGTCAAGATAATGGTTCTTATCATTTGTTATACAAAAACCTATCTTCCTCAATTCCTTCATTAAATTTTATCGTCACCAAATATATATTTCTTAAAATTGTCATATGACTGATTCAAGAAACTTAACATCCCAGCTTCTATTAGCACACAACAACAACAAAACAAACATGGACATAAAAAGAACAAACATTACCTTCTAAAGCTGAATCATCATGGAATTGTTCAAATGTATTAGACATTAAATCAGGAGATGAATTTATACGAAGTCTACTCATGATCAATATCTCCAAAAAAAGAAAAATGAAGATAAAATTCTCAAGAAAGATACAGGAGGAATGAAGTATATATAGAGAAGATAAAAATGAATTGGAATGCGGAGGTAAGAAGAAAGGTACTTTCTAAAGTATATAGAGATTGTATACTAATTAGATAAATAAATAAATTATAATATGATTTGAGAGATCCAAAGAAGAGAAGATTGCTTTGCAAACCCTCTTTCTGTTTCTCTTCTTTTCTATTCTCATTATCTGAGAATTTTTTTTTAGTATGAGGTGAAAAAAATGAACTTTTTTTTATTCAAGTTGTCTTATTCTTTTACTATTTCTGTAATATTCAATTTTTTTGTTGGGAGTTAGCTTGTCAGAGAGAATGGTTGGCTAATGGCAGTTATTTTTTGCGTAATTATTGGCAATTGGTTGACTTATTGATTGGCTGTTAGCTGTTATTGACTTTCTTAGACACAACAGTTGGCTTCATGTGATGAGTCATACCTATTCACTTATCAATATTCTCATTTACTCCTATATTTTTTATTTGTGTATAAGTGATATCGTGTACTGTGGATTTGATTAAAAAAAGACATTGCATCAACAGTCATCTATAATGTGATGTTTGAAGAGAAGATCACTTGAGAAGGCATCAGCCATAAAGGCGACGCGGTCTTTACTCGGTGGTAGTTAGAAAGTTAGTTAATAGTGTGACCCAATCAGAAACTAGCTTAACAGTACTCTCAAATGTACAAATATTGATTGTGCTCCATTTTGAGAACTAAGGAAAATAATTCTCGCTACTTCCAATCTTCTCTTAGTCATTTTCTTCATCAAATTAGGGTTCATACAACCCAGTTCTTTCAATATTATTTCATGGTATTAGAGTATCAGAGTGCCACGATCCAACTAATCAGATCATGCGGACACCTACTTTAATCTACTTAGATTAAGGGTGTTAAGTGGGTCGGGCTGGGTCAACCCGGAACCGGCCTGTGAAATTTAGCCGGGTTGTGGGCCGGTCTGGATCCGGGTCTGGTTAAACGGACCGGTCTGGTTCCGGGCCCAACAGTAAAATTTTTAAAAACAATCCTGAACCAGCCCACTTAACCTAACCCGGTCCAACCCACCTAAACCCGATCAAAACCGGTCAAAAACAAAAAAAAAAGTTTTTACTCCAATATACACTATATATGCCCACCTATATACATTTTAAATACGTTAAACAATATATATACACTATATATATAGTATATACTACATTAGAATTTAAAAAATATATACACATAATACATATACACAATTACACATGTAATCGTGTATACGACTATACGTTAGTTAAATATATATACTACTCTAAATAAAACATATACTACAAGATATATACTACAATATAATGATATATATAATAATTTATAAAACATATACATATGTATACGTTAAATATATACGTCTATAGAAGATATATACACATATATACGTACCATTCAATATATGTGCTACTTTAAATAAAACATATACTACAATATATATATATATATATATATATATATATTTATTACAATAGTACAATATACACACACACTAAATATATAGTTAATAAAACATATACACATGTATACGTTAAATATATACGTCTATAGAAGATATATACACATATATACGTACCATTCAATATATGTACTACTTTAAATAAAACATATGTACTTCTTTAAATAAAACATATGCTACTTAATATAATAAATTAATAATACTTTATAGTAAATTAGTAATTTATTAAAACTAAGTATTTAATTTAAACTAAAAATTCAATTTAAATCATTAAATGGAAAAAATTACAAAGTAAGGACTACGGAGTGAATGAATGTTGAATTTTATTGATTGCAAAATGATCCAAAATTTATAATTTACATGGATGAAAAATCTACAAATTTTGCATAATTTTTTCCAACTCATTCATGTTAATATTAACGGAAACTTGAATAGGATAGTCAAAGTCAACGGAGGAAAAACCATGCATTGGACTTGATTTTGCTGAGTTCTCCCATGAAGTCATAATTTCTTCATGTCTCTGCTCGTCGTTCGGCTCGGCTTCCATTCCTTGATTTCTTCGTTCGGCTCTAATCCAATCTCTAAGGCAAACTAGAACATTCATTGCATTGCTTCCCAATGAATGTCGGTTGTCTCCAAGCTGCTGTCGTCCCTGACTAAAAGCGCTCTTCGATGCAACGGTTGACATTGGAACATTCAGGATATCTTTAGCTAATCTTGAAAGCACAGTATATTGTGCTTCGTTATTCCTCCACCAATCCAACGTGTTGGTCCCTCGTCTGCGATTCTCTAGTGGCGATTGGAGATAATACTTCAGCTTTTCCCGATAAGTTATTGTGTAAGCTCCCTCCTTAACACTGTTCCAACAAGGTAAATCATAAAAGTGATTAGGAAAACCACTATGTGCCGGCCTTTTAAAAGATGATGGCTCCTCGGGAGGACGAGTAGCGACAGTTGGAGTGATATTTGTCGGTACAGCTAAATCAACTAAATCAGCATAGTGGTTATATACTTTATCTATGTAAGTGTTCGCATCGACTATAGCCGTCCACAAATCAGGTTGTTCTTGAGGTGTAACCCAACATCTCAAGGCATTCTAACTAATTAGGAAAGATAGTGTTGGCATAATCAGGGTCACTAATCATAATTTCTGACCATGAGATAACAATCCATAATGTAATTTATCATAAAAAGAAAGGGATCAGAATTACACCTTCAACCTCATCATTAATCCATAATCAGTCTGCCGCGAACTAACCATAATAACAAAAAGAAAGTAACTGGCTAGTCCACAAAAATAATACCTAATTGGGCCTCCATAAGCCTAGAAGATTCAATCAACACTTAACAATCATAATAGATACCTATATGATCATAAATATGCCAAAGATATACTTACCATCACCAGTGTCCAAACAATACAACAATAAGTGCCATAACATCCATATACTTGAATCACTCCCTTTTCTAAGAGTAGAATACTCATCTGGAGTCCAACTGGTATTGTAACCACGGACTCGGGCCCAATAATATATAACTAGTATAATAGTAATTCTATGATATGGGAACTATAATTCAAGCCATTAAGTCAAATAGTAAATCTTATACTAAAGGATATCTAGCATCAACTATGGTCAACATGCTTATATTCTAAGGTGATAGGTTCTTATAGCTACAACAAGTATTTCATCTTAAGGGTCGATTCACCATTCTATCTTAAATGCCTTGGCTAAGTCATGATATTCTAGTCATAAACATTTCCTATCCTACCTACCTAAAATGCAATCTATACTACACACCATCTTATGAAGAAATGTAGATCGAATTCTACCTCGATGTTGAACCGCAATTGTTAACTAATCGACAAATCGCTCATCCTTTCTCCTCAAACATAAAATGCACCACACTATCAAAATAATAATCTACATGTCAATAGGAGTAAAATGAGACCCATATTGCTATATAAAAGGTTGAGTCGTAATTTGGGTCAAGAACGGACCCATAGAGCCCACAAAGAATCCAAAATTGAATCCTTCACGAGGTCCCTCAAAAGACAAGGAATGTATGATCAAGAGTTGAGCACAAACTGGACAAGAATTAGGGTCCAAATTGATTTCTAAAGTCCAAGGATAGAAAGACCTATTTTTTATGTATTTACAATAAAATGGGATGGAATTTGATAAAGAAATTATGGAAAATGACCAAGGAGTGTAAGTCTAACTACCTTAGCTTTAATAGATCATTCCCCACACTTTCTCATGTCCCATGCTATCAAAAATAGTGAAAAAATGTTCAAAAAATGAGAGGAAAATTGGGTGAAGAAGGGGATTTAATCCCTGCAGATGATGTTAATGTGGTCACTAAGTCACTTAAGAGACTACCGGTTATGCGACACATGTACACTAAAGAGGTCGGGCAAGAAAATGTGGGCATCGCTGTAGCGACATCCTGGCCACTACTGCTTAAGTTGTCATTTGGACGCTTAAGTGGTTGCACCAGCAACTTGAGCCATCAAATTTTCTAAGTCCAAAATGGACTCCGATCAAGTTCTTGAGATTCATTAAAAACTCTATGTGCATAAATAAACTATGCTACCATACCAATTTGATATTTTGGACTTAATGAAATAATTAAAGTTTTCATCCAAGATTGTTTTGACTAAATGTAGGGCCCGCACCTATAGTTTAATTTTTCATAGAATATACCTAATAGATCAAAACAAGTTTAAAAGCCTTGGGACATAAACCAAGGGTCTCTATCATAACCCAAACTAGGGCCTAGCCGTGATGGGTATCTCAAGTCCCACTTGGACCGATGATCAGCCCCTGTACCTAACCAAACACAACATCCCCTAATGTCAGATAAATTTTGAATATATAACAAGATAGCATGCAACAAGCTTAAAGAAAATCAAAACAAGTCTATAACCGACGACAGTTGACTGGACAAACAACTAACCAATACCAACTAATATCCACAGTAATCCAAACAAAGCCTTCTAAACAAGGAACCAAAACCAGTCTTAGTCGGGACATATCCCTGACTCTGACAGATGATAATGAGAATGAAAATTATAATGTTAATGATAATGAAAATATCAAACAACTCAAATCTAAGAATGAAAGTTGGTCAAATGCCTAAGCCTCTTAGGGGATAGAAACTCACCACTTTACCATAATGCAATGAACCGAGCCAACTGACCTAACTCTGCGCAGAAAAAGTGGAAGTAGTTTTGATGCCTGCATCGCGTGAGGATATAACATTCAAAGATGGTTAATGGGCTGAAAACTAGCATGTAACTCAGGGATAAGGATAACATAATGCCATAATCAATAGTTAAAAATCATTCAAAACCAATGCACATAGTCAAATGCATATCCATACATATATATCACATGTCGGGATAGGAAATAAGGCTTAACATGCTCTTTAAAACTTTAGCCTGAGTTGTGTAGCTCAACCGTCATAACTGTACCCCATAGGATATATGGGCCCCAACTCTCACCCCCAGGTTGGGCCCTAATGCGTATAGTCGTACTAATCGAAGAGTAATCTCATATACATGCATGGGGGACTCAAACTTCCCAATCATATACTAAGGTGACTTAAGCACCCAATTATGTAATGATGTACGGGGGACTCGAACCTCCCTAATCATGTACTAATAATAAGGGGGACTAGAACCTCCCTGTTCACTTTGACCCCCACGTTGGCAAATATGGTTTCCAGTATCGGATACTTGGACCTCCGCTTTTACGACACAACTACACAACCCCCATTAAAGCCCAATTAAAAACATTTATCATACATTCCCATTCATTGAACCATATTTAACATTAAGGCATACATTGTTGGTATCTTCATAACAATTACACTTTCAAGGTAACAATAACATTCCAAAAAAATTACATCACCTGGGGAATTCACAACCCCATTGGTTAAATTTTACAAATTCCCACGTTTCTCATCATTAAGAACTAATTTCACAATATGGGGTTGTGGTCATAACCACTTCAAAAGTAACAATTTTGGGAAACCTAGTTCATTCCCATACTCATGCACCAACAAGTTCAAAACCATAATTTAAGCATGAATAATCATATCATGGGAAAACATTATTCAACAATAAGCATTCAAAGCCCTCAACCCTTGATTTCAAACCAATCGGCAATATCTCATGAACAATTCTTTAAAATATATGCTTTTAACAAATTAACAATGAGGGAAGAGTAACATGCCTAAAATACCAAAGATTACGAAGAGAATTCAACCCTTGAAGTTCTACTTGACCCACTTCTTGGAAACCCTAAGTATGGCTTCTTGAGAGAATTTATGGGAGTTTTTGAAAGTTTTTTAGTGAATTAACAATGCTAATGGGGTACCTAATAGGATTTTAGGTTGTGGGTTACAATTGAGGCAGAGGGGAAATGTCCAAAGTGTCCTTAATGAAAAGACTAAAAATTTGTCGCAAGTGACTAAGGGTCACTATATAACTCGTATAAACACATTATGACTCATTAAAAGGAATAGTATTCAAGACAGAACCACCAAAGCCCCATAATGGTCTGGCTACAATTCATACCATCGACTCGTAACCACAACTAATAACTAGTAACCACTTTTCATACTTAAGACTGGAACAATTTTGGATGACACACCAGACACCTACGATTAGGACATAACGACTCGTCATGAGTCTTTATGACTCATGGCCTCAAGTTGTTATAAAGACAGTGCCTTGGGCCAAACTTTCTGGACACCTTATGACTTGGTCCTTATGGCCCGTAAAATGTATTGATGACTAGTTGAGAGCCACTCGTACTCAGAGCAAAATATTAATCTACTTGATCTTTTTAAGTTACGACAAAGTTCCTACAACTCGTCATGACTCCCTACGATTTGTCAGGGGAGTCATAGTTAGATAGTGAAGATCAAATTTTGGAAATTTTTTAAGGACCGAAAACCCAGGGCATTACATACTCCCCCTTAGGATCATTCATCCTTGAATGATAGGACAAGACATTTATTAGCATGATTTGATGCCATATACCACTACTCTTACCTCTAATAAAGACAAAACATGTCAAGTAAATCATCATTTCCTTTAATAAAGTCAGAAAATAAAGATGTTTAGGAATACACATACCTCAAGCACGATTATTTGGAATGAGAAACAAGAATGGATACTTGAAATTTATGTCCTCTTCCGCTTCCAAAGTAGATTCCTCAACCTTTTGGTTCCTCCAAAGAACCTTTACCGAAGCCGCGTCAGTCCGCAACCGATGGACTTGTCGATCCAGAATCTTAATCAGGAACTCCTCGTAGGACAAGGAAACCAAAATACCTACCTCATCCAAAGGAACAACCATCGAAGGATAACCCACACACTTCATCAACATTGAAATATGGAAGACCGGGTGAATGAAGCTCAAGTTGGAAGGAAACTCTAATTCATATGAAACATTACCAACCCTCTTTAAAACCAAGTATGAACCGACATAACAGGGACTGAGCTTCCCCTTCTTACCAAACCACATCACTCTCTTCATAGGGGACACCTTTAAAATTACCCAAACACCAAAAATGAACTCCAACTCCCTTTGGCTCACATCCGTGTAGAACTTTTGGAGAATTTGGGCGGCCTTAAGTCTATCTTATATCACCGTCACATTCTCTATGGCTTGGAGAACTAAATAAGGGCCGAATAACTTATTCTCACCAAACTTAAACCACCCAATAGAAGATCTACACCTCCTACAATATAAGGCCTATAACGGAGCCATATCAATGCTAGAGTGATAACTATTATTGTAGGAAAATTCTATGAGTGGCAAGTGGCCAACCCAACTACCACCAAAATAAAAAACACAAGGCAGAGGTATCTCTTCCAAGGCTTGTATTGTCCTTTCTACCTGACTATCCATTTATGGGTGGAAAAAGGTACTAACGGCTACCTTATTCCCTAAACCTTGCTAGAACAATCTCCAAAAGTGAGATGAGAATTAGGGTACCCCGATCAGATATGATGGAAACTGGAGTACCATGCAACTTCACAATTTCCTCAATGAACAACTTGGCATAATACTAAGGAGAGAAATTAGTCCCCACTAGCAAGATGTGAGTAGACTTAGTCATCCTATACACGATGACTCAAATTGAATCAAATTGCTGGCGAGACCGCGAAAAATTGGTAACAAAATCCATATTAATTACCTCCCATTTCCACACCGGCAGTTTAATCTCATGAGTCAACCCATCGGGCCTCAAGTGCTTTACCTTCACTTCCTGACACACTATGCACTTAGCCACAAAATTTTCCATATCCCACTTTATGTTATTCTATCAATAAATTTCCTTAGGATCATGATACATTTTCATCGAACTAGGATGACTAATATAATGTGACTCATGAGCTTCGGTCAAGATTCTTCCTCGCAGCCTATCAACATCAAGAACACATTATATACCTTGGTACCTCAAGATACCATCACCAATAATCTCGAAAACCATCACCTTATGCCTACCTACATTATTCTTGATTTACATCAAGAGAGGATCCAATATTTGTTTCTCCTCCACGTCAGCACTATTAGATGACTTCGCCACCTCTTGAACAACTATACTACCATTTTTGGTGTCCAAAATACGAACTCTAAGATTATCCAAATGGTGAATATCCTTCACCAAATCTCTCTTCTCCTCATCCACATGAGATAAGATTTCCATGGATAGCCTACTAAGAGCTTCAGCAACCACATTAGCTTTACCTGGATGATAGTGAAGACTTATGTCATAATTTTTGTGCAAATCAAGCCATCTCCTTTGATTGAGATTTAATTCGTTCTTGGTGAACACGTATTGCAAGCTCTAATGATCAGAATAATATCAACATGGAACCCATACAAAAAATGCCACCAAATCTTTAATGCAAACACCACAGCTAGCAATTCTAAATTATGGGTTGGATATTTCTTCTCATGGACTTTTAACTGTCTAGAAGCATAAGCAACCACCTTGCCATGCCGCATCAACACACAAACCTTGTCCCACCTGGGATACATCAAAATAGACAATAAAATTATCAGTGCCCTCAGGCAGATTCAAAATTGAAGCTGAAGTCAACTTATCCTTCAGATTCTCGAAACTACCTTTGGCAAGCAGTAGACCATAAAAATTTTAACTTCTTCTGAGTCAACTTAGTCAAAGGGGTAGCAATAGAAGAGAAACTCTTCACAAACCTCCTATTATAACTATCAAGACCCAAGAAGCTCTAAATGTCAAATGAAGTCGTAGGTCTAGGACACTTCTTAACCACCATAACCTTCTATGGATATACTATGATCCCTTCACTAGAAATAACATTACCCAGATAAGTCACAGTATTCAACTAGAATTATACTTAAAAAACTTTGCAAACAAATGTTAATCCTTTAGGGACTTCAACACCAGGAAAAGGTGATCATGTTCCTCATCGCTCTTAGAATACACCAAAATATCATCAATAAATACAATGACAAACAAGTCCAAGAATTGAAGGAAAACTCAATTCATAAAGTCCATAAATTTTGCCAGGGCATTGGTCAAACTAAAGGACATCACCAAAAACTCAAAATGACCATACCGAGTTTGAAAAGTAGTCTTAAGGATATTTGACTCTCTAATATTCAACTGATGGTACCCAGACCAAAAATCAATCTTGGAAAAGAACTTAGCACCCTGAAGTTAATTGAGAAGATCACCAACCCTTGGAAGGGGATACTTATTCTTCACAGCTACTTTATTCAATTGATGGTAATCAAGACATATTCAAATATAACCATCCTTCATATGCACAAAAAGAATAGGAGCACCTCACAGAGACACACTAGGATGAATAAAACCCTTTTTAGGAGATCTTTAAACTGCTTCTTGAGTTTTTCAACTCAATTAGGGCCATCCTATAAGGAGGGATAGAAATAATATAAGTGTCCAGTAGAAAATTGATCCCAAAATCTATTTCCCTATCAAGAGGTACACCAGGAAGAATATCAAGAAACACCTCAGGAAATTAGCATACCATGGGGATAATTTGCAAGTAAGGACCTTTGGATCTAGAATCCTTAACATGCACTAATTGATGGAGGCACCCTTTAGAAATAAATTTTTAGGCTCTAAGATACAAGATCAACCTTTTCTTAGGAATTGGAACTACCTTCTCACTCGATCAGTGCCTCATTTGGGAAATAGAAACTAACCCTTTAGATCTGACAATCAAGAGACACATAGCTACAACTAATCCCTCCCCAAAATCATATCAAATTCTAACATGTCCAACTCTATTATATCCACCAAGGTCTCCCTACCATGGAACGACATCACACAACCCTTATAGACCCTTTTATCCATAATAGAGTCATCCACTGGGTGGATAAAAAGAAGGGATTCAAAATATATTCGAGATCAAAACCAAAATAGATAGCCATATAATGGGTCATATAAGAGAGAGTAGACACAGGATCAAGTAGACAATATACATCATGAGAAAAGAGTTTGAGCATACCAGTAACAACATCAAGGGATGCCTCAAAATATTATCATGTGGAAAGAGCATACAGATAATTTTGACCAGTGATGAAGCCAGAAACAGAAGTAGTACCCTTTGGTGCAAGAGCTGATGAAGTAGAAAAAAGAATCTTATTTGACCAAGAAGCAACCTTATAAGGAAAATCCCTTTGTATATGACCAATCTAACCACATTTAAATCACTTGATCCTTTCTTTTTCACAAACACCACGGTGCACCTGACCATAAAATTTGCAAGCAGCATGCAATGGAGTTGATTGATCCCCACTAGACTGTGACTGGGCTCGTAGTACTCTAAATCCACTATCATACTGAAAACAATAGTCACCTAACAACTTCAAATAAAGTGCACTAGTCATAGAGTAGGAACCAGAATTACCCCACTTTTTCTTAGACCACTTTCCACCATCTCTGCCATTTTACTTCTGACCTCTACCCTGATCTGAATAGTGAAACTTCTTACTCTGTGGAGTCAAATTATGCTAATAAATGCTCTTTCTCATACTTGGGTATGGATGATTCAATTGGGGGAGAATTAAAACACCTTGATTTTTGGACCTTGAAAATTTCTTGAGCTTTGAGCTCACTGCCTTGGTACCGACTAGACCCTATAAGTTGTAGGGTGTCCTGATGAGTCATTGGTACGAGTCGTAACCAAATTATTATGTTTGTGTTTATTTTGCTTTGAGTATGAATGGATCACTAGGATTCGTAGGGATATGTTATGAGTCATGAGGTGTAATCGTAGGGTGTCCAATGTAAGTCTCAATTTGTGTTCTGTGTTGACTATGATTGGGCCCTACGAATCATAGGGTCCCATTATGATTTATGTAGTTGATTCATAAGGTCAATAGTGTAAGGTTCCTTAGTGATACTGCCTTGGTTAAAACTCATGGTGATAAGTCATAAGGAGTAGCTACGAGTCAAAGGTTGACCTATAGTTAAATGCGACACTTTTTCAACTTTTAAGTTAAGGGAATTCTGGATATTTTCCCTCTTACTCGACTTGAAACCCACATCTTATAACTCCTTTAGGATGTTATTAGCACTCTAAAATAAATCAAAGTAACTTCTCAACTCTTTTAGGGTGTGATTAGCACTCAAAAACACTTAGGGATTTTAAGAGGTTGATCAATTAAGGCTTTCAAGGATGATTTCTCTCTATACATCTTACTATTTCAGGTATGTTACTCTTCTACTATACTTGTATTTTCTTAATGGCATAATTTGGATAAGGTTCATATGGCTGTGATGTTGGAGTTTTAAATATCGGTTAAGGGTTTCAAATATAAATTATTTAAATGCTTCATCGATGATATTTATAAAATTATTTTGCTTAAATTGATGGTTGGTAAATTCTTTAGGGTGCATAGTAATGGTGGATGGACATGGGTATAAGGGAATCCCTAAATTGGTAAATCATGGGAGTAGGGGTACAAAGGAATCCCTAAATTAATTGATTTGGTGGGAAATTGGTAACAACCTCAATCCACTTGCATAATTGGTTTTTAGAATATGTATTATCACTTGGTTTGATTTATTTATTGACATTAATGCATGGATTAATTGGTTAATTTGATGATAATGGTCTTGAAAACTTTGTGGGGTACATGAGAATCCCCCAAGTGATTTTTATAATAGAGTCTATGGGGTACACGGGAATCCCTAAGTGTTGGCCTAAAGACATTGCTTGCAAGTTATAGTTGGTATGAAAATACCACTTTATAATTCCTTAATAATTGACTCCTAGAATTGGTGGTTGGATTATGTGTTAAATATTTTAATTGGAAACTAATAAGGGTTGTGTTAGTTAGCCATGAAGGTGTGAGTCTGAAGGACTAATGCTGAAAACTCATGTTTGCCGAATGAGGGTTGGTCTTGATGACCTGTGCTTATGGGGTACAAGGGAATCCCCTAAGTACACATATGTATAATGTATCATAGAGGGCGAAGGGTAGAAGGAAATCCTTAGCCATATATGATATCTCCAATTCGTGCGGCTAACATGCACTGGGGGACCATCTAGGGGGAAGTACTGGACCCATATAGCCCATGGGTGGATTATGATGGTACACTTCATAACCCAGGTTAAGGTTATTTTTTAGTTCAAGCTAAGCCCTACTCCCTACCCAATATGTGTATATATATATATATATGTACTTCATATGATATCATGCATTAGATGTTGTACTGGTTTGAACTGTTATCATGGCATTATTTTATTCCTTTATCCATGAGTTACTTGTAAGGGCTCCAACTACTAACATTCTTTGGATGATTTATCCACACACGATCCAGGAACTGTCCATATTTTCACATCTATTGCTTAGTGACTTGCATTCAGGATCAGCTAGCAAGTCAGATTGAAGTGGTGATCTTCCATACTTTGAAAGGCCCTATTTCATGATTATGGTTTTCCTTTAAATTTTGACTATTCCCTTGGATTTGGTTTTTGGCTATTATAAGGATAATACCCTGACATATTATTGGTATTTAGTTTTTTAGAGGCTTTGTGGATTACTGTGGTTATTGGGTGATGTTGGTCGATTGATTGGCTGGTCATCGATCGTCAGTTATAGACATGCATTAAACTTTTCTTAAGTTATTGCACGCTATCTTGTTATATGTTTGGAGTTTATTTGACCTTAGGGTATAATGTGTCTGGTGTAATTAGTTTCAGGGTGTGATCTTTTATCCATGGGGAACTTGAGATACCCGTTACAGCTAGGCCCTAGTTTGGGTCATGACAAAGGTCTTGAAATTTCCTCTAATCCTTTTATGTTCATTTTTCAGATCATGACTCCCAAAATATCTGATGATCGTGGAAACTCTTATCTCTCATCTAAGGATAATGTAGATAGAGTTCATCCTACTCAAGGAGTTCAAACTCAATCTGGGGTGGTTGTTTTTGATTTCCCTAATAGAGCTCCACCAGTACCCCTATCCCTCCTTAGGCAGCTCAAGCTGATGTGTCTAATGTGAAGTTTTGCTAGTCGATTTATATACTTACCCAGTTGGTGGCCTCTCAAACTAAGCGTGGTTTTTGTACCGCTCTATCATCTAAGGTCACTAGAATTGGACAATTTATGAGGTTGAGTCCTCTTACTTTCACTAGTTCTAAAGTTGAAGAATGTCCTTAAAATTTTATTGATAAGATGGAAAGATTTTCCATGTGATATATGCTATGGATGTAGAGGGTGAAGAGTTCATTTTGTTTTAGTTAAAAGATGTAGCGTATCATTGGTATAAGGAATAGGATCAGTCTAGGGGTGATGATGTTGATACCGCTTTATGGGATGACTTATCTAGTGCTTCTCTTGATCGTTTCTTTCCTTAGGAGTTGAGGAAGGAAAATACTGGGGAACTCATGAACATAAAGACAGGTAGGATGAGAGTGAAGAAATATGCCTTGAAGTTTCACCATCTGTCGTAATATGCTCTAGAATTGGTGTCTAGCATGAGGGCTAGAATAAGGAAGTTTTCTTTTGGGTTATCCCATGAGTTAATTTTTGAGAGCGAGGATGCCATGTTGAATAAGTACGTGGATATCTTTATACTTGTGGTGTATATGCGATAATTGGAAAATAAGAAGAAAAAGCAAGATGAGATAAGTAAAATTTAGAATAAGAAGTTTTAGTTCAGATCAGGGTGGATATCAGTAGCAGAGTTGTAGAGATGGTGGAAAATGGTTTAATAAAAAGTAGGGCAAATCTGGCTCCTACTCTACGGCTAGTGCTCTTTATCCGAAGTCGTTGGGTGATCGTAGTTTTTAGAATAGTGTTGGTTCTAGGGCTCAGGGTGCCTAGCCTCAGGCTAGTGGGGCTTAGTCAACTCCATCATATCCACCTTGTAGATTTTATGGTCAGGTGCACCATAGTGTTAATGAAGAAGGGAGGAACAAGTGCTTTAAATATGGTCATATTGGTCATATGCAGAGGGATTGTCCTTCCAAGGTTGCTTTTGGGGAAAATAAGATCCATGTTGCTACTTTGTCAGCTCCTGCACTAAAGGGTGTTACTTCTACTTTTGGCTTCATCACTGGTTGAAACCATATGTACGCTCTTTCCACCCACCAGGATTCTGAGGCATCCCCCGATGTTGTTAATAGTATGCTCAAACTTTTCTTTTGTGATGCATATTTTTTACTCAATCCCTGGTCTACCTTCTCTTATGTGATCGCTTATATGGCTATTCAGGTTTTGACCCTGAGTGTATTTTAGATCTCTTTTCTGTGTCCATCCTGGTGGGTGACTCCATTATGGCTAAAAGGGTCTATAGGATTTGTGTGATATCGATCTATAGTAGGGATACCTTGGTGGATCTGCTAGTGTTGGACATGTTAGACTTTGATGTGATTTTGGGGATGATTAGTTACATTCATGCTATGCATCTCTTGATTGTCGAACCCAAAGGGTCAGTTTCCACTTCCCTAATAAGCTGGTGATTCAATAGACAGGTAGTTTCGTAGTGCCTAAGGAAAGGTTTGTTTCATATCTTAGAGTCATCTATATCACTTATTGCATGTTAAGGATTCTAGGTCCAAAGGACTTTCTCTACAATCTGTCTCTGTGGTCTGTAAGTTTCCTAAGGTGTTATCTGGTGATTTTCCTAGTGTTCCTCCCAATATGGAAATTGATTTTATGATTGATCTTCTTTCAAACACTCAACCTATTTCTATCCCTCCCTATAGAATGGCTCTAACTGAGTTGAAGTAACTCAAGGAGCAGTTGAAAGATCTTTTAGATAAGGGTTTTATTCTCTCTAGTGTTTCTCCTTGGGGTGCTTTGTTCTCTTCGTGCGTAAGAAGGATGGGTCCCTTCGAATGTGTATCGATTACCACTAGTTGAATAAGGTGACAGTGAAAAATAAGTATCCACTTCCTAGGATCGATGATCTCTTCGATCAACTTCAGGGTGCTAAGTGTTTCTCCAAGATTGATCTTCGATCGGGCTACCATCAGTTGAATATTAGGAAAGTGGATATCCCTAAGACTTTTTTTCAAACCTGGTATGGTTATTTTGAGTTTTTGGTTATGTCCTTTGGTTTGACTAACGCCTCGACATAATTTATGGATCTCATGTATTGAGTATTCTGTCATTTCTTTAATTTAATTATAATTGTGTTAAAAGATGATATTTTGGTGTATTTCCAACGTGAGGCAGATCATTCCGATCACCTCCTCCTTGTGTTACAAACCTTGAAAGATCAGCGGTTGTATGGAAAATTCTCAAAGTGTGAGTTCTAGTTAAATCTTGTGACTTATCTGAGTCATGTTGTTTCTAGTGAAGGGATCATAATGGATCCAAAGAAAGTTACAGTAGTTAAGAAGTGCCCTAAACCCATGACTCTAACTGATATTTGGATTTTCTTTGGTTTATCTGGTTATTATAGGAGGTTTGTTGAAAATTTCTGTTGTATCATTGCCCCATTGACTAAGTTGACTCAGAAAAAAGGTAAAGTTCTTGTGGTCTGATGCTTGTGAGGGTAGTTTGGAGAAGTTGAAGGATAAGTTGACTTCAACTCCAGTCTTGACTCTACCTGAGGGTACTGGTGGTTTTATTGTCTATTTTGATGTGTCCCGGGTGGGACTAGGTTATGTGTTGAAGGAGCATGGCAAGGTGGTTTCATATACTTATAGGCAGTTAAAGGTTCATGAGAAGAACTACTCGACTCATGATTTGGAATCGTTAGCTGTGGTGTTTCCATTGAAGATCTAGTGACACAATTTGTACAACATCCATGTAGATATTTATTCTTATTTTAAGAGCTTGCAATATGTGTTCACTCAGAAAAAGCTAAATATTAGGCAAAAGAGGTGGCTTGAGTTGCTAAAGGACTATCACATGAGTCTCCACTACCACCCAGGTAAAGCTAATATGGTTGCTGATGATCTTAGTAGGTTGTCCATTGGGAGCTCTTCTCATGTGGAATAGGAGAAATGGTATTTAGTAAAGGACATTCACCATTTGGATAATCTTGGAGTTCGTCTCATGGATTTTGGGGATGGTGGTGTGATTGTTCAAGAAGTGGCAAAGTCATCTTTTGGTGCGGAGGTGAAGGAGAAATAAGTTTTGGATCCTATCTTGATGCAGATCAAAGATGAGGTTGGTCACCAGAAAATGATGGCTTTTGAGATTAGTGGTGATGGTATCTTGAGGTACCAAGGTAGATTATGTGTTCCTGATTTTAATGGGTTGCGAGGAAGAATTTTGGCAGAGGCTTATGAGTCGCGTTATACAACTCATCCCGGTTCGATAAAAATGTATCATGATCTTAAGGAGATTTATTAGTGGAATAATATGAAGTGGGATGTGGCCAATTTTGTGGCTAAGTGCATGGTGTGTCAGTAAGTAAAAGTAGAGCACTTAAGGCCTGGTGGGTTGACTCAAGAGAATGAGCTACCATTGTGGAAATGGGAAATAATTAATATGGATTTTATTACCGTCCTTCGACGGTCTCGCCAATAATTTGATATGATTTAGGTCACCGTGGATAGGATGACCAAGTCTACGCACTTCTTGATAGTAAGGACTCATTTCTCTTCTGAGGATTGTCTAAGTTGTTCATTGAGGAGATCATGAAGTTGCATGGTGCTCCAGTTTCTATCCTTTTCAATCGTGGTACTCAATTCTCATCTCACTTTTGGTGTTTCTTTTAAAGAGGTTTGGGTACTAAGGTAACCCTTAGTACTGCTTTCCACCCGCAGATGGATGGGCAAGTGGAAAGGATGGTGCGGTTTGGGAAGAAGTAAAGCTCAGTCCCCGTTATGTTGGTCTGTATTTAGTTTTGAAGAGGGTTGGAAATATCGCATATGAATTGGAATTGTCTTCTAGCTTGAGCTCCATTCATCCCATCTTGCATGTTTTGATGTTAAGGAAGTGTGTGGGTGATCCATCATTTGTTGTTCCTTTAGAATGTGTGGGAACTTTGAATTCCTTGTCTTATGAGGAAGTTCCAGTGGATATCTTGGATCACCAAGCCCATCAGTTGTGGACAAAGGACGTAGCTTTGGCAAAGGTTCTTTGGATAAACCAAAAGTTTGAGGAAGCTACTTGGGAATATGAAGAGGAAATGAATTTCATGTACACATTCATGTTCCCCGCTCTGAATAATCGTGATTAAGGTATGTGTATTCCTTAGCATTTTTTTTTCTGACTTTGTTAAATAAACTAGTGAATTTCTTGATGTCTTTGTTTTCTGTCTTTATTAAAGGTAAGTATGGGAGTGTTTCTATGTTAAATCGTGCTAACGTATGCCTTGATCCATCATTCGAGGATGAATGATCCTAAGGTGGGAGAATATAACACCTTGGATTTTGGTCCTTAAATTTTTTTGAAAATTTTATCCTCACTGTCCTGACTAAGACTCACCCTACTAGTTGTAGGGTGTTGTGATGGATCCTAGGACCCTAGTTGTAAAGTGTCCAATGAATGGTGCTTGAGTTGTTGTCCTGAGTACGACTTAGGGACATGAGCCATAAAGATTCGTGATGAGTCGTTGGACTCAAATCATAGCAAAAATAGTATGTGTGGCTAAATTCTTCTCTGAGTACAAGTGTCTCACTATGAGTCATGAGAACTTATTACAATTTATTTGGTGCAAATCGTAGGGTGACCAGTGTAAGGCCCAAGTGGTCTAGTCTTGGATACGACATAGACCCTATGAGTTGTAGGTTCACGATACTAGTTGTATGATGTATAAGTCATAGGGTTAAGAGTATGGTGCCCCCTGACATTGTCTTGGTTACGACTCGTGGTGATGAGTCGTAGGGTGTTATAACGAGTTGTCGTGTGACTCGTAGTCACTGGCGATACTTTTCCAGCTTTTAAGTTGATGGCACTTTGAACATTTTCCACTTTAACCACTTTGATCCCACGTCCATAAAACACCTTTAGGGCATTGTTTCCACACTATAACACATCAAAGACTCTCTTTATTCTCTCTAAATCCTCTCAAGCAAGATACTTAGGGTTTCCAAGAAGTAGCTCATCCAAGGGATCAAGGGTTGAATTCTTTCTGTGAAACTTGGTATTCCGGGCATGTTACTCTTCCCTAATTGCTAATTTGCTAAAAACATATGTTTTAAAATGTTGTTCATATGGTATTAATGATGGCTTTTAAACATGGGTTGAGGGTTTTGAATGTCTATTGTTGAACAATGTTTCCCATGGTTTACCTATGACTATTCGTGCTTTAATTATGGTTTTGAATTTGTGGAATGGATGGGTACGATGAATAAACGAGGGGATTCTGATTTCCCCTAACTTGTGAATTTTGAAGTGGTAATGACCTCAACCCCATATTGGAAAATTGGTTTTGAATATGAAAAGTGTGCATATTGAACTAATCTTGAACTATTGCATAATGAGAAAATTCAATAAAGCATAATGATTTTTAATTGAACCTTATGGGTTTGTGTAAATCCACAAGCTAATGCATAATTTAACCAAGGGGATATGAATTTCCCCAAATAATGAAAGTGTTTTGGCATGTTGATGTTTCCTTGCAAGTGTACTTGGTATAACGATACCAACAATGTATGCCTAAATGTACATCATGGTTCACTGAATTAGAATGTGTGATAAATAATTTAATTAGGCTTTAACAAGGGTTGTGTAGCTGATTCATGAAAGTAGAGGTCCCGAGGGACCAATACTGGAAATCACGCTTGCCGATGCGAGGGTCTAAATGATTGGGTGGTTCGAGTCCCCCTTATTATTATTATATGATTGGGAGATTCGAGTACCCCATATTATACTACATGATTGGGTGCTTGCGTCACCTCTACATGCCGGGAGGTTCGAGTCCCCCATAGTGAATATCTATACCCTCTGATTCGTGTGGCAACATGCACTGGGAACCTATCAGTTGGGGGAGAGCTGGACCCATATAGCCTGTGGGTACCTTCGTATGTTATGATGGTTGAGCTACATAATCCAGGCTAAATTTTTAAAGTTCATGTTAATCCTTGTTCCCTATCCCGGCATGTGATACATATTTATATATATATGTATATTCATTTGATTATGTGCATTGGATTTGAATGATTTTGAGTTGTTGATCATGGAATTATGTTATCCTTATTCCTGAGTGACATTCTTATGCTCAACCTACTATCCGTCTTCGGACGCTTTATCCTCACGCAATGCAGGCACCTAAGATACCTCTACTTTTCCTGTGAAGAGTTAGCTAGATTGGCTCGGTTCGTCGGTTCGTTGTGGTGAAGTGGTGAGCCTCCATTCTCCAAAAGACTTTAACATTTCATCATTTCTTATTATAGATTAGGATTTAAGAGTTTTCATTATCATTAACATTATCATTGTCATTGTCAGAGTCGTGGACATATCCCGACCAAGACTTGTTTTTGATTCTTTTTGCATAGAGGTTTTGATGGATTATTGTGGACTTGGGTGATGTTGCTTGGATGTGTTTTGTTGGTTGCCGGTTATCGGCTATAGACATATTTTTTAATCTTTGAACTTATCTTATGTTATCTTGTTATATGTTCGAAATTCAGCCATTGTTGGGTGGTGTATGGTGTTTGGTTAGGTTCAGGGGACGGTCTTCGATCCACGGTGGATTGGAGATGCCTGTCACGGCCAGGCCTTGAGTTAAATCGTGACACCAATAGAGTAATATATAAACAAATTCTCCATTGATACCACATAAATTCCAATTTATACATTTTCTGGTAATTTATATATTTTCACCAGAAAGATACCACCAAATATACATAAATAAGGCCAACAACATCATATAAGACCCCATCGGTCACACATAGCAGATAATATCTCAAAAGCAACACATAAAAACAACATAGGCCCCCACATCACACAACACAACAATAATAATGCCATTTCATGATTAGTTCTTGTACCTATAACATTATTTTATACCAAGATTAACTTGCCAGCCCAATCTGAAGAAAGTTAAGTCATAACCTACCTCAAATGCCAAAAAATGGGACAAACAAGCCTTCTACATTGAGATTTCACCCCACCAATGGACCCAAATTCAACTGAAACATGCAAATATGGAATCAACACATTAAAAGGAAGCCAATGATCCCCATATTGCCTATTTCCAATTTAGGTCAAAACGGACCCCCGAAATGGATTTTCAAAAAACGAAGGGTTAAACTAGAATTTTAGTCCAAAAATAAATTATCATGATTAAAGGAACTCATATAAGAAAAATCAAGTAAAAATGATTTGAAATTGGGTTTTAGATCAAAGAATTGCTAATTTAGACCTTCCGGGCCAAAATCTTCAAATTCCACTTTCGAATCCAAGTTTACCAAGATTTAAATGATAAGAATTGAAGAAAAGTATTGAATTATGGATTTTGAGCTTACCTAAGCTTACAAATGGAAGAAATCACCCAAGAACTCAAAACCCCAAGCCCCAAGTCTAAAAAATGATGAAAAATCACGAAAGTGGGGAATTTAACGTAAGTGACCCAGCTGTCGCTTAAGCAACAGGCGCCTATGCGATGAGGGAGTCTCTTAGACCCAGCTGTCACTTAAGCAACAAACGCCTATGCGATGGGAGAGTCGCTTAAGCGATACCCCCAATTGGTTGTTAGGTCTCTTAAGCAACCAAAAGTTTCCTAAGAAAGTGCACTAGCTTGAAACTTGCTGAATTCCAAGTCTCCGTAGACCCTTCGAAACTAATCTGGAATCCTGAGCGTGCAAACGAATTATTCTGCTAAACTAAATTAGATGCTTCAGACTCAATAGTTATATCAGATTCAAAAAAATATTATTTTCACAAAGTTGACCCCCGAAACCCAATTTCACAACTTTCCGAACTGATGGTCGAAATGAGATACAAAAGCCATAAAACCACAGCAACCATGTTACCAACCTAAAATTGACATTCCAAATTTGTTGGCACAATTCATTTTTCCATCCGATGCACAGAACAACAAAGGTTAATTGAAGTCAACTAATAAGCCTTTTTAACTACCAAGAACCACAAACTCGCACAAATCACACCAAAATGCATTGGGAACCGTGGCAATCATCCCCACACCTCAAAAATACCACAAAGCGATCATAAGAGGGGTAAAATGGTCAAGTCGCACAGAAATAAATAATTCTCAAAAATTACCAAAAATTAGGTCATTACATCATCCACCACTAAGAATCTAGTTCATCCTCAAACTAAAGGCAAGAGAAATACCTGAATCAGCGAAAATGGGGATAACTAAGATGCATATTAGACTCGACCTCATAAGTAGACTCATCTATAGATCGATGTCTCCACTGGAGCTTAAACACTTGAATATTTATAGAACACAACTATCTAACATCCTTGGTAATAATGGCAACGGTCTCCTTAACAAAAGACAACCTCTTATCTAACTAGACCGAATCCCAATGAATAACACAAGACTCATCCGAAATGTAATGATAAAATATGGAAACATGAGAAACTGGATCAATAGTTGATAAACCTTGGGGCAATGCTAATTCATAAGCCACATGACCAAAATTCACATAATCTAAAAAGGTTTAATATACTAGGGGTTAAGCTTGCCCCTCTTCCCAAACCTCATCACACCCTTCATAGGCGAAACATGAAGAAAGACTCGGTCACTAACACTAAATCACAAGCATGAAGTCTATGACCTGCATAGCACTTATGCCTACTCTAAGCAACTCTAAGTCTATCGTGGATGACCTAAACCCTATCCAAAGACTTATGAAGTAAGTCTTACCTTGAGGTTTAACCTCAGAAACCTCAAACCAACCAACTGAAGAGCAATAATTCCTACCATACAAAGCCTAAAAAAAGTGATCTCAATACTGGAATGATATCTATTATTATATGTTAACTCTGCCAAAGCTAGATGTTACTCCCACTGACCTCTAAAATCCATAGCACAAGATCAAACCATATCCTCCAAAACCTGAATAGTCCGCTCCGACTGACCGTCATTCTGGGGTGAAAAGTTATGATAAGATCAACCCGAGTACCCAAATTCTCTTGAAAAGTCTTCCAAAATTGAGAAGTAAATACTGAACCTCAATCTAAAATGATAGACACTGGCACACCATAAAGATGAACTATCTCACAAATATATATACGAGCCAACCTCTCAACACTAAAAAAAACCTGAACTTGAATGAAATGAACGGATTTAGTCAATCAATCTGCGATGGCACAAACACTATCAGAATGATAATAAGTATGAGATAATCTAGTCATAAATTCCATAGTGATCCATTCTTATTTCCACTCAGGACTGGGTAACCTCTGTAGCAAACCACTAGGCCCCAAATGGTCGGCCTTCACCTGTTGGTAATATAGGCAACGAGCTACAAAATCTACTACATCCTTCCTCATACCATCCCACTAGTAGTGTTGTCTCAAATCATAATACATCTTAGTCACTCTCGGATAGATAGAGTACCTGGAACAATGAGCCTCCTCCAAAATCAATCTAATCTAATCACCCAATCACCGCACACAAACTTTGCCTCCAATCCTCAAAACACCATCTAGATCAAGGGAAGCTTCCCTAGCCTCTCTACTCAACCCTTTATCTTGAATCACTCTCAACCCAACATTATCAAACTGATGAGCCCGAATCTTCTCTATCAAGAAAAACCTAGTCTCAAAAATTTCCAAAACACACCCATGTGTTGAAATATCAAGTGTAACCATCTGGTTAGCCAAAGACTGAACCTCTAAGTACATAGGCCTCTTTTGGGTCAAAAAATGCACCAAAATACCCATGCTAGTTGACTTCTGGCTCAAGGCATCCATAACCACATTAGCCTCACCCCGATGATAGAGAATTGTAAAGTCATAATCCTTAAGTAACTCTAGCTAATGGTGTTGCCTCACATTAATATCTCACTGAGTGAAGAAACACTGAAGACTACAATGAACCTAGAAATTGACAATGGACTCCATACAAGTAATGCCTCCACAACTTTAAAGCAAAAACAATTGCATAAAACTTCAAATCCTGGGTAGAATAATTACTCCCATTGTTTTCTACTGATGAGAAGCATGTGCAATCACCTTACCCTTCTACATCAACGCAACAGCTAACCCAACACTTAAAGAATCACAAAAGATATAAATCCCACACCCTCCTTGGGAAAAGTCAAGATAAGAGCAAACATCAATAATTTCTTGAGCTTTTGAAAGCTCGCCTAAGAAATATCCGATACTAAAGGAAAATCTTCTTCTGAGTTAACTTTCTCAATGGAATTGCAATAGATGAAAACCCCTCATTAAAGTGTTGATAGTAACCCTCTAAACCAATAAAACTTTGAATTTCAGTAGGAGAGGTAGGCCTAGTCCAATCATGAATCATGCAATCTTAGATGAATCAACCATTATACCATCCTTGGTCACCACATAACCTAAGAATGAAATAGATTCTAACCAAAACTCACACTTAGAGAACTTAGCATACAATTTCTCTTCCCTCAATTTTCGAAGCACAATTCATAAATTCTCCTCATGATCAACCTCACGAATAAACCATGATATCATTTATAAATACAATGACAAAAAGTTGGGATACGATCGAAATACCCAATTCAATAACTCTATGACCACGACTGGGGATTGGTCAACCCAAAGGACATGACCAAGAACTCATAATTATAGTACTGAAAAGCTGCCTTTGAAATATTCAAAGCTCTAATCATCAACTGGTGATACCTAGACCTCAAATCAATCTTTGAAAACACCAAAGCACCCTAAAGCTGATCAAATAAATCGTCAATACGAGGAAGAGGATACTTATTCTTAATTGTCACCTTATTCCACTACTAATAATTAATACACATATACATAGATCCATCTTTTTTCTTTATAAACAAGATAGTTGCACCCTAAGGTGATATACTAGGTCGGATAAATTCCTTATCAAACAATGCATACAACTAATCCTCAAATTCCATTAACTCTATTGGGGACATCTTATATAAAGGAATAGAAATGGGGTTAGTGACCAGCTCAACATCAATAACAAAGTCAATATAATGATCCAGAAGCATACTAACCAAATTCGTAGGGAAAATATCCATGAATTCACTGACAATGCAAATAGAATCCAAAGAAAGAGGTCAAGTAGCACTAGTATCATGAATATGAGCCAAATAGGGCAAATATCCCCTCTCAACTAAGTGGTGATTATGAAGGAAAGATATAACTCTCTTAGGACCTGAATAAAGCACTTTCTTCTAAGCTATCCTTGGCATACCCGATGAAGCTAAGGTCACGGTCTTAGCATAATAGTCTAGGACAACATGATAAAGAGATAACCAATCCATACCCAAAATAACATTAAAATCTACCTTTTCTAGGACAATTAGATCTACCCTAAGTCCTACGCTCAACAAAAATTACAATACAAGATCGGTGCACCCGATCCACTACTAAAGAGTCTTCTACATGGGTAGATACACGAATGGGCATGGCAAGAGGCTTACTAGAAGAATCAAAACCTAAAGCAAAATATGCAGACACATAGAAGAAGGTTGATCCAGGATCAAATAACACAGATGCAGATCTAAAATAAATAGGGATGATAGTTGTGATGGCAACATCAGAAGTCTATGCCTCTGGTCAGGCGGGTATAGCACAACACTGTTCGCGACCACCACCTGACTGAGTAGCCCCACTACCACCGCCATGGATACCCTACCTCTACCCCACGCACATCTAATAGAACCTTTAACTCTCACTATTGATATAGGTATAGCCTTGAAAATACGACAGGGATAGTTCTTGGCCACATGGCCAACCATATAAGACATGAAACAACCTCTATGGCCCAACTCAATAGAAGGAGGCACGACTGAGCTAGAACGACCACTCAAAGATGTTAAAATAAAAGACCCACTACCTAAAACTTGTAAGGCTGCCTACACTGGACTACCATGATACCCTAAGAAATCTCTAGAATCTCTACCTTGAGTAGTATAATCAATCTTCTTAGTATGATCCACTATACTCTGAAATAATTCCCCATACACTACCATATAAGTTAAAGCTAGATGAACAGAAATATCCAACCCTTCACAAACTTCTAAATCTTCTCAAAGTCGGTGCAATATTGGCATAAGAATCTCTAGACAAGGCAAGGAAATGCGCCTCATACTCTAAAACAGTAATAGAGTCGTGCTGCCAGTGATCAACCCATCTCTTATTTATCCCTCAGACTGTACAGCACAATCCTATCCAAAAATCCTCAACAAACTGATTCCAAGTCATCTCTGGTAAACCAAGAAGTCTATAACTAACAAGTGACTTTACCAATCCCTGGCTTCATCTCTCAACTGGTATGTAGCGTAAGCAATCCTATGCGACTCAAGCGATCCAATTTTATGAAATTTCTCATGACAATCAATTTAGAACTCATAGGAATCTTGGTCTATAACACCACTTAACCTTAGAGGAACCAAATAAGTGAATCTCTAAAACTTTTTTTGATCCTCAGAAGACATAACTGTACTCACAACAATAGGAGGCATAGTAAATCTGGCTAGCTAAGATCCTATTTGAAGAGGTAACATAGATGAAGGTTGAACTCGTGATTTTAGAATACCATACTCAGATTCTTTCATGGAAGAAGGAACAACACTCAAAGTTTGTGGAGTACCATAATCAGATATTAGTACCACTAAGGGATCCGCACTCAAAACCAGAGGAACACCATAGGCAGACTCTAGCATAGACGGAAGTATAATACTCAAAGTTGGAGGAACACCAAGAGTTCTCAAAGAAACGCCCTCCGAACGGGTCAGTAAGTGAATCAACAACCCCTCCAAGACAGGGGTAAAGGAACTCTGTAGTACCAGAGTAGGCCATATATCTCTAGTATGATCAACACAAGGATCAAGGGAGATCCCCTAGTACTACCTCTACATGGGATAGATCCTCATGCCCATCCACTTTCATGAGTCCATTTGTTGCTCACAACTCATCCTTTAGACTGAGCCCTCTCCTCAGATGATAGATTTGTATTTTTATCCTCGTGAGAACTAGTCCTCACTATCCACGCAAAAAAGAGTAAAATACTATTTATAATAGAGGCTATGAAATATCCACATGATATAGTAAAATAAGAAAAGAATCCTAAGGATATCTTATTGCCTCTCAAAGATAGATACAAACATCTACCTACCGATCTGTGAGACTTTACTAGACACCCTATTCTTATACTAATAAGATCAATAAATCTAGCTGCTTTAATACCAATTTATCACGACACAAAAAACAAGGGTAATGATGGCACTTGTTGTGGAAAGCCTTAACAAGTAAGCCTATCACCCACACTGATATAAAATAAAAGCCAAGACTAAAATCCAAGGCAAGACTCCTAGAACAGAGTCAAACCATACACATATATATAGTAAAGAGGGAAATACATAACTAAATATACCATAATATCCAAAAATCTGGTCTCACAATGTTAGAAATACTAAATACAACTTGAATGTCAAGATATTTAATAATAGACCAAATGGATCATAATCTATCTTTGAATATAAATAAGATATGAAATAGTTAAGAAAAAGTACTAGATCAAATTTGGAAGCATAGGTTGATTGCTACCTTAAATATAATTCAAATACTGCCTAAATCAGCCATGTATGGTGCACTCGTACCTGGATCTGTATAAAAAAGGCACAGTAGAGGTGACTATAGTCCACTTGTACTTAGTAGTATCATAGGTTGACTAAGTAAAGAAGGAAATAAAGCATATAAAATATAGACTAGGGGCACATCACTTGCAATCAGAAAATATCTCGAACGATAGCCCACATCGTCTTCACAAATAGTTCAACAATATACGCATATACCAAATACAATTATGTAAAAGGAATACAATGGATAGACATGAAATTAAAATATATCAAAGAGGTACAATTAGATAAATATCACATCAAGAAGGCAATACAACATAATGTGTACACAAAATGTAGAAATGCAATGATGATGGTGATGATGTGATGCACAAGGTTGTCACACAACCCTCGTATACACCTACCAAGTTGTGCTCCCGAGGTATGACCCATGGGGGGGCCTTCAACCCATATACAATCCAATACCCAATTCTAATATCCATAGCTTTTCTCTGGAACATACATCGGTAGAGGGTCTATTAAGATGTCACAAAACTAGTATTTCCATAGTAGTACCAATGTTTCATGACTGTGTATAATATGAAGTTGTAATGCTCAAGACCAACCAAAATGAGAATTTCCAAATCCAACTAATATACTATCTATGTGAACTAAAAATTGACTCAATATGCTAACCATACATGAATTCAATGCAATCCATGAGCCAATAGAGTAATATACACAAAAATACACCATTGGTACCACATAAATTTAAAATTTGGCTTTTCACCAAAAATATACCACCAAATATACATACATAAGGCCAACAACATCATATAAGACCCCACACGATAACATATAGAAGATAATGTCTTAAAACCACCATATAACAACAACATAGGCCCTCACACAGCATAACACAACAGTAATAAAGCTATTTCATAATTAATTCCCATACTCATAACATGATTTTATACCAATATTAACTACCCTTCCCAGTTTGAAGAATGTTAAGTAATAACCTACCTCAAATGCCAAAAACTGGTATAAATAAGCCTTCAACACTGAGATTTCACCTCATGAATAGATCTAGAATCAACTAAAACACACAAAAGTATAGAATCTAGATGTTAAAAGGAAACCAATGTGTAACACTCTAGTTTTTGGACCTTAGAAAATTTCCTAGAATTCTGATCTCTAGAACCAATACGACTCATGAATGCAAGCTGTATGTTGGGGTACGAGTAGCCTGGTCCAGTCGTATACTGACCAATGTTGGTTGGTGGGACGGATTTTGGTTACTGGAATAGATATGACTTAGGGGTACGAGTTGTATTGGTGGTTATGGATCATTTGGTTCCTTAACTTAATCTTAGACTTGGTTACTTAGGTTGGATCTGAGTAGGAGTGGATCATTATGAGCCATAAGCTAGGGTACGAATCGTTCCTGGGAATCATATGGTAGACAATATTCAATCCTCTTGGTATTTTATTCTACTAGGGATTGGGGACATGGCTACGGATTGTATGTTGTGGTTAAGACTTGGTTGGACGAGTCGTATACTGTATAGTGTTTGGTAAAAGGGTGGAGGTTCAAAATATGAGTGGTGGATACCGATCTCATTGGGAGGGTACGACTCGTGTGTCCAGTCGTATCCCTGTGATGGGATTTTAGTGCAACTAAAGTGGGGGTATTCTTGACATTTCCCCACTTATACTAATAGGGTCCCACGACTTCTAACCTACTTGAAAGGTTATTTACCCTATTATTCTATTCATTAATACTTAGAAATTCTTCCTAAATACTTCATAATTCTCTTAAGAGTTTTGGGGCAAGGTGAGTTAGGGTTTCAACTAAAGAATAAATTTGTGGCTTGTCTTGGTGATTTTTTTCCATCATCATCTTAGTTTAAGGCATGTTCTCTTCCCTTATTATTAATTTTACTTAAAGGCATGTCTTGTATAAATGTTTTAATGATTTCATTGAGTGTATGATTTTGGTTTTCAAATATGATTTGGGGGTTTTGATGTTAAATGGTTGGTTATGGTTTTCCATGATTTTAATTGTGCTTTTATATGTATTAATGGTGGTTTTGGATAATTGGATTGCATGGGAATGGTTTAATAGTAATTGGAATTGGTTTTGGTCATATTATGCCCCTAATGTGTTAAACAAAATGCTTGTAAAGATATGTTCATTGCATTGACTTCTTTTAATGGAACTCTTGCATGTTTTAAACTTAGTAAATGAATTATACATGGTTTAAATGGTTTGGAAAGGCTAAAGGCTAATTGGTTATGCTTGTAAGGAACATGGAAGTCTCCTAAGTGGTTTAATATGGTAAATCTAAAGGAATTTGAAAGTCCTCTTACACCTATAAATAGTTGGTTATGAATGGTACTTGCAAGTAAAGGATTGGTATGATTGTACCAATATAAATGGCCTTGGTTAATAAATGGATAATGGTTTGGTTATTTGGAAATTAGTTTTAATTAGGCAATAATGGCAGGAGGTATAGCTAAGTCGTTGGAGGTAGAGGTCTTAGATGGACCAAACTGGAAACTCATATTTGCCAATATAAGGTTGGTCTTGGTGATCGTGTGCATGATGTCACTCTATATTTTAAGGGATGTACTAGTCATCTCAACAGATACTTCCCTAGTCATGCGACTACACATACTAGGGCCCTTTCAGCAGGATAGCTGAACCCATAGTAGTAGTAGTAGTAGTAGTAGTAGTTGCGTGCATATGCATGGTTTTACTTTGTTTTATAAATGGTATTATTTTATCCTTACCCGGAGATCATGCTAGAGGTCACTCTCTAACCCCGTCTACCAGCGGATATATACCCACGCTATGCAGGAAATGACCATTCTACTCCTCCTACAAAGTGATTGACTCGGGGACTGCATTTGGACTGAAGTGGTGAGCTTTCATTCTTTCTGAAGGCTATATTTCAAGTTATGGATATTTCTAGACACTGGTTTTATTTTGGACATTGTCTTTGGCTATGGTTGGGGGCATGTCCCAATCTAATTTCATTACTCTTTTGGTTAGAGGCTTTGTGGTACTTTTATGGGTTGGAATGGGTTGGATCATTATTGGTGTCAGCCTTGGTATTGGAATAAGTCGGGGGACTGGCATCATCAGACATAATTTCTCATTGTTCCATCATACTTTATTTAGGGATTAATTATATTATGTTTTGGAACATATTTGGTTATGGCCTATATTTTGGTATTGTTTGGTAAGGTTGGATTATTGGTATGGGATGGTTGGACTCGGTTGGGTCGATCACGGTTGTGATCTATTCCCAGTCTTTATGTGAGTTGTTACACTATTTTGTTACATACTTGGAATTCAGTCAACTCAGGATGGTGGCTAGAGGTTGGGTTGGGTAATGAGGATGGTCTCCCATCCCGGTCAGACTTGGGACGCCCATTTTGACAAGGCCCCAGGATGGGTCGTGTCACGATGATACCCATATTGACTATTTTTAGGTAGGGGTCAAAATGGACCCCAAAATAAGTTTTCAAAAAAGAAGGATAAAATCAAAATTTTATCCCCAAAAAAAAATTTCCATGATTAAAGGAACTCATAGAAGAAAACCTAAGTGAAAATAAGTTGAAACCAGGGTTTAAATCAAATAATTACTAATTTCGGCCTTCCGGGCCAAACTTCCCTAATTCCACTTTTAGATCCAAGTTTTATCAAGATTTAAAATATTGGAATCAAAGAAAAAGTAATTAAAATAGGGATTTGGAACTTACCCAAGCTGAAAAATCAAACAAATTTTCCAAAAACTCGAAACTCGAAACTCCAAGTCTCAAAATGGTGAAAATTTGTGAAAGTGAGGATTTTAACCCACCTAGGCATCGCTTAAGCGGCCATTGCTTAAGAGACCAGTTATTGCTTACATAATGCCCTCTTTGTTGCATAAGTGATTTGGCTGTCGCTTAAGCAATAGGTGCCTAAGCGATGGGGGATTTGCTTAAGCGATACCCCCACCTGACTGCCAGTTGCTTAAGTGACCAAAAGTTGCCTAAATGAGTTCACCATCTGAGTGGTGCACCATCTGGAGGACCCCTCGGGATTCATTTGGAATTCAAAAATGCAAACATACTATACTACTGGACTAACTTTGATGCTCCAGAATCAGTGGCAATATTAGATTTCTTAAACAACATCATTTTCACAAAGTTGACCCCAAAATCCAATTTCACAATTTTCAAAATTAAGGATCGAAATGAGATATAAAATCCATAAAACCATACCAACCATGTTACCAACCTAAAATCAATGTTCTAAATATATTGACACAACCCATTTTTCCATCCAATGCATAAAATACCAAATGTTAGCTAAACTCAACTAATAAACCTTTTAACCACCAAGAATATAAACTCGCATAAATCATACTAAAATGCATTGGAAACTGGTCCAATCATCGCCACACCATAGAAATATGACTAAGCAACCATGGAGAGTAGTAAATGGTCAAGTTATATATAAATAAATAATTCATAAAAAACACCAAAAGGCAGGTCATTACAATCCTCTTTTATTATGTACAAAATGATCAAATGATATCCACCTCCTAATAGTTTCTTTAAATGTAATTCAGATGGTGCTTTTAAGAGTTACTCTACACCTAGTTCTATTTTTTTTGTATTAGATATTTTGGTGGTAATTTCAGGTATACTGAGACTAAATTGATAGAGGAAGGGACAGTCCTAAAGGCTAAATTTATGGCATTGAGATGAGGCTTAAAATATTGTGTTAAACATAATTTTCTACCTACAAAACTTGAAACTGATTACCTTGCTTTGTAAATAAAATTTTACAATAGATGGGAAACCTCTTGGAATATAAGTATGGAGGTCAAAAGGATATCTCTAATTACAAATAGTATTCCAGTGGTGGTAGAAGTGGTAATACACTAAGAGAAGGCAATTCTCGGGTGGATTTTTTTTCTAAGTGATGTGTCGTGGAAACATGGGAGATCGATGCTTAAAATGGTGAAATTATGCATTAACTTAGGTTGTTTCATCGAATGTGATATGTGTTTTATGTGCTTTGCAGGAAAATTAGGTAAGAAGTGGCATGTACTATAAAAGATAAAAGAATGCTCCCAAGAAGTGAAATACTGGTCAGGCTATGAGTCATTATGTAACTTTATGACTCATAGACCAACTCGCAAAGATAAAAGTGGATAAGGAAAAATAAAGAAAACCAAGAAATGTAAGGGTAGGAGTCGCAAAAACAGACTACGACTCGCAACCAAAAGTCTCAAGGTGACCAATGTTTGAATATCATAGAGATAGATTCTCCAATTCTTATGAGTAAAGATGATGAGTTGTAGAGTCTGATGACAATTCATAGTGTGGTGTCATAAAGACAACAGACTCAAGTGCCCTAAGAAAGAAGATATACTGGAGTGACAACGACTAGAAGAATATGACTTGTAATGTGACCATATGAGTCGTAACCACTAAAGAGAAAAATGGAGCTACGACAGTAGGTAACGAGTCACAAGGATACATAATAACTCGTTGCCAGAAGCGCGACCACTGACTGCTTAATTTTCCAATCCCAATTTTATTAGGATTTTTTTGGTTATTTTGAGACACTATAAATACCCTAGGGTTATTCCTTTGTTATGTTATTCACTTTTGATAATATTCTACATACTTTGATCATTGATACAATTTTTCTTGGATTTTTTATTTTGTAATCAAAATTGGAGATTCTGGACTCTATTCTTGCATTATTATGCAATAATTATATGTCTTCTTCATTGATTATCAAGGGTTATTACATAAGCATGAGCAACTAAGTTTCTTGACTAGGGTTGTGATAACCCTGGTGGATTAACTAAGTTAGGGAAGTGGGAGATTCATCTATCCTATTATAGTTGTGTGTATTGTAATCTTCATTATATTAATTGCTTCCAAGCTACTGCAGAAGCTTGGTTATTGCCTGTATTCGAGAACATCCTCACAAAGGAGTTTGAGAATGGGAAAAATAGGTTACGACAATGATTTAAGACTATCAACGTTCAAATAATCAATTCGAGACTCAAAAGGTGAGAGTTGTACTGAGGTTATTGAAAAGGGACAACAAGGAAACACCATGAGACTCACAAGGTGAAGGATGAGATTTATCAACACGTTCACAAGATGGTTAATAAGACATAGCTTGTCAACTTTGCACGCAGAGCAATAGGTTAGGTGAATTAAAAACAAGAAATTTATGAAGTTAAGAATCTAGAGGGAACACAGTCCTAGTGTTCATCTTCTATTGTTTACAAATGCAAGCATTCAAGTTTGGTTACTTGTTACTGTTAATTTCAAAGTCCCCATTTACTTCCATGCATTACTCATGGATTTTTTCAAGTTTGAGACATTGTTCCACGTATTTGCTATGGTTTTGATCCCAACCTTGTTTGGGTTACTCTGTTTGACATAAGCGGTACCATACTTCTTTGGAGGTTAGTTTTTGGACGACATTAAATTTTGGTATTGTTGTAGAGGACTACAATGTAGAGTTATTGACTGAAGTTGTAAAGTTCACAGGTTTTATTTTCTATTCTTTAGTTTGGTATACGCCAGTGTATGCCTAGCACTAGGATTCAAGGTAATACCTTACTTCCCATTGATCCAAAACCCAAAAAAATTCTGCAAACACCAAGAAGGATATCAGAGCATGCTCGTGATGCCAGCAGGAGTTTGAGATGACCCTCTTGATATACCTTCGCCTTCTCTAGGATACACAGAATATTGCTAATATATAGATGTATCTAATGTTAGCATAGGCAGCTGAATAGAGAAGAGTAGTAGAGGAAGCTGATTAGCTTAGTAGGCAGAGCAAGCCAAGCCATGACCTGTTGATCATCAAGCGCCAATCGATGGTGATCGTGATAGAGCACGTGGTGTCAGATCTCGAGTTATACCAACATATTAGTATCTACCTCCATATGATGAAGATAAGGAAATATGTTATGTTGAGCCTACAGAGACAGGAGCTATTGTTCCTCTTGCTCAACCCCCTAATATAAAGTTCGACATTACTAGTGCAATGATCCAGTTGCTGAAATTAAAAGGGTGTTTTTCTAGATTGGCATCAGATGATGCAAACATATATCTTTCCAATTTTAATGGAATCTATACTTCATATACAATACTAGAGGTAGATTAGGAAGCTTTGATGTTGTGGTTGTTCCCTTTTTTTGCTGACATGAGAAGTATCGTTATGGCTGGGGGAAACTTCCTAGGGTATCAATCATGACTTGGAATAAGATACGTAGAATTTTTTTGAATAGATTCTTTCCTCCTACCAAGATGCTACAGGTAAAAGATGAGATCTACAACTTTTGATAGTTGCCTGCAAAGTCTATGTATGAAGCATGGTTTCAATTTAAAAAGAAGTTGAGCATGGTACTTCATCACTAGATTCTAGGGTCTAATTTGCTGGAGATATTCTATAGATCCCTGAATGATAGCTCAAGGGTAATGGCAGACACTATATCTGGATGTCCACTTATGCGGCTTCATTGGGATATGACGCAGGAAATGCTAGATAAAATCTCTATTGCTAACAAAGGATGCACACTCAAGAGGTTGATATAGGAGCTGGTACATATGCTATTAGAGCCACTAATGACTATAGATCCGGTGATGATACGGTAGCACAGGAATTTTCATAACTCAGAACTGATATTGGGTTGCTTACAAAACAATTTATGGCGATGATGGCTAAAAAGATGAATGCAGTGGGAGCATAAAGATCTACTTCTAGAGCTTATGAGTCTGATCCAGATGAAGAAGAAGAGTATTTGGATCATAAAGTGGCAGGTTTTTGAGCCAAGGGGAAAGAAAATCAAGGTTGGAACTACTATGGTGCTAGGTACTGAGACACAAGTAGAGAGATAGATGGTGATTGGAGGCATAAAGATTACTACAAAGAGAAGAGCGGCAGATATGTTCCACCAGGAAGCAGAGATGTCGAGTTTATAATGGAAGCAATGTTGTCGAAGTTAGTAAAAGGCCAAAAAAGTCAGGAGAGTTTCCTTAAGAAGATTAAGATAAACATATTAGGGATGAATCAAAAAGTTGAGTCGTATGCAACTAATTAAATAACTGGAGCATCAGTTTGGCCAAACTTCGGCCACATTGAGTCAAAGGTATCCTGGCACTCTTCCTAGTAATACAGTGTAAAACCCAAAGAATGATAGTCATTTCCATGCCATTACCACTTGGAGTGGTAAGGCCACTATAGACCCGCCCATGACCACTGTGAGTAAGCCAAAGAATAATAATGATCCTATTGATATTGTGGAAACATATAAAGTTGAGGCTGGAAAATCATCAGATATAGAAGTAGTAGTAAGAAGGATAAAGGTAAGGGAAAGTTTTATGAGTCTATATTGAAAACTATTTTGAGAACTCCCCCTCATTTTCCTTAAAGTTTGAATAAAAAATAGGAAGAAGGCAAATATCAGAAGTTCCTGTCTCTATTGAAGGAGTGGTCTGTAAATATACCACTCATAGAGGAATTATAGTAAATGCCTGGCTACATAAAATTTATGAAAGATCTAATCACAAGGAAAATGACAGTGAGTTATAATCCCACTGACATTGTTCATCACTGTAGTGTTGTTTCCTCTAGATTGTTGGTAGAGAAGAGAAGGACCCTGGAGCCTTCACCATTCCATGTACCATTGGGTCCTTCAACTTTTCTTGGGCTTTATATGATCTAGGATCCAGTATTAATATTATGCCACTAGTTGTGTTTAAGCAATTAGGCTTGGAAACACCTAAATTAACATTAATGAGATTGATGATGGTCGATCGCACCGTGAAAAAATTGGTAGGTATTCTTTATGATGTATTGGTAAAGGTGGCATCTTTCATTTTCCCAGCCAATTTCATGATACTTGATTGTGAGGTGGACTTCCAAGTCCCTATCATCTTGGGCAGACCCTTCCTAACTATGGGTAGAGTATTGGTTAATATGGAGTTGGGGCAGATGATGTTCAAACTCAAAGATGAATAGGTAAATTTCAATGTATGCCAGTCAATGTTGTAGTTGGACGACATGAGATTTGTGTCTCTAATAGACACCATTGATGAGAAAGTTGATGCAGTGAATGTTCCAATTGAAGAGAGGTTGGGTTTTGAAGTGTTACCAGCGGTGATTCTGAATTTTGATAGTGATGAAATTAAGGTATATGACAAAATGGTAGGTGCTCTTTATAGGAAAGGTTCCTATACTTATGCCCCAACTAAGCTTGATTTGGATTTGAATAATAGAACCACTCCTCTAGCTCAACCATCAATTGAGAAACCACCAGTCTTGGAGTTGAAGGCCCTCCTATCTCACTTGTGCTATGCATTTTTTGGGGCTGACAAGACCTTGCCAGTGATTATTGCAGCTGATTTAATGGATACATAGGTTGAAGCATTATTTTCAGTATTACAAAGGTTCAAGAGAGTTATAAGGTAGACTATTGTTAATATTGTGGGTATTCCGCCAGTCATTTGTACTCACAAGATCCAACTAGAATCGAATTGACTTCCTAGTATAGAGCACCAACGGTGACTAAATCCTCCTTTGAAAGAGGTGGTAAATAAAGAGATCATTAAGTGGTTAGACACTGGTGTTGCTTACCCCGTTGTTGATAGCAAGTGGGTCAGTCCTGTTCAGTGCATTCCAAAGAAAGGCAAAATTACTATTATGCTAAATGAGTTTGTGACAATGATACCAGTTACAGGTTGGAGAGTGTGCTCGAACTATAGGAAGCTAAACACGTGGATCCAAAAGTACCACTTTCTAATGCCCTTCATGGACCAAATGTTAGATAGGCTTGTGGGAAGGGGTTGGTATTATTTTCTGGGTTACAATCAGATCATGATCACTCCTAAAAATTAGGAGAAGACAATATTTACCTAACCATATAGGACCTTTTCTTTCAACAGAATGCCATTTAGGTTATGCAATGTTCTAGCAATATTTCAAAGATGCATGATATCCATCTTCTCTAACATGGTAGAAGACACCATCGAGGTATTTATGGATGATTTTTTATGGTTGGTTATTCTTTTTGAAACTGTCTGATTCACTTGGAAAATTCTCCCCATCAATGCAAAGAATGAAACTTTCTACTCAATGGGGAAAAATGCCATTTTATAGTGAAAGAAGAAATTTTTCTTGGGCATAAGATCTAAAAAAAGGCATAGAGGTTGACAAAGTAAAAATTAGAGTAATTGTGAAGTGGCCACCGCTAATCTTGATCAAGGAAATTCAGTGATGTTTAGGTTATGTTGGTTTTTACAAGTAATTCATCAAGTATTTCTCAAAGATTACAAATATTTATGCAAGCTTTTTGAGAAAGAGGTAACATTTGATATTGATGAGGCATGTCTGAAACCTTTTGACTGCTTGAAGGTGCGGTTGGTGTCAACCCCTATCATTGTGTATCCTGGATGGTCCTTTCTATTTGAGATCATGTGTGATTTAAGTAGAGTGGCCCTAGGTGATGTCCTGGGCCAAAGGCGAGAAAAGACTTTGCACCCTATTTACTATGCCAACAGGGTATTAAACCCTGCTCAAAATAATTATACTATTACAAAACAAGAGTTACTAGTAGTTGTTTTTGCCTTTGAAAATGTTGGTCTTACCTGATTAGCACTAAGGTTGTTATTCATATAGACCATGCAGCCCCGAGATAATTGATGGCAAAGAAATATGCAAAGCCTAGATTGATCCATTGGGTTCTTTTGCTACAAGAGTTTGATTTTGAGGTGAAAGATTAAAAGGGTACAAAATATTAAGTTGTTGATCATTTGTACAGACTTGAGGATGAAGCAATGTAAAAAGTACAAAATTGGTTTAAATCGATGATACTTTTCCATACGAGCAGATTTTGGCATTATCGCAAGACCTAATTCCCTAGTTTGCTGACTTTGCAAATTACCTGGCAAGTGATCTTATCCCAAATGATCCGTCCTTCCAGCAAAGAAAGAGGTTTATGCATGAGGTAAGGAAGTTCTTCTGGGATACACCTTAACTATTCAGAAGATGTGCGGATGGAGTCATTCGTAGATGCATCCCTAAAGTGTATATGATGAGCATTCTTGAGGCTTATCATGCTTCACCAGTTGGAAGTCACCATGGTGGAACCCGCACGGCCCATAAGATCTTGTAGTCTGGACACTAATGACCAATAATCTACAAAGATGCTTATGAATTTTCTTCAGCTTGTGACCAATGCCAGCATCAGGGAAATATTTTGAGGAGCCATGAACTCCCTATGCCCCTATTTTAGAGGTGGAACTGTTTGATATATGGGGCGTGAACTTCATGGGTCTATTTGTGAGCTCCTATGGTACGAGGTATATCCTGGTTGCGGTGGACTATGTGTCCAAATAGTTGGAAGCAGTAGCTCTCCCCAATAATAAAGGAAGAAGTGTCACCATATTCTTGAAAAAGCATATCTTTTCTCGATTTGGGACTCCATGTGCTATTATCTGTGATGGTGGGTCTCTTGTCACACCCCAAGACTATCCCCTGGACATCACACAGTGCTTAAGACCACAAGTGATCCCAATCTAACCCTTGTACTGTCATATTGCTTGAGCTATTGATTTAATTACATAAAACTGGGAGTAATGCGCAGAAGAGATATCTTTAGTTGAACTTATTCAAAACAAAACTATTTAAAATGATTACAACTCTAGTTATACAAAAAAAAACCGGAATCAAATACATCAACTCTATGAACTGTCTATGAAACCTCTACTAATATTGACTATAGGTAGTCGGGACATGACCCCCAGCAATGCTTATTCAATACGACTGAATAAATAAAATAGGATACTACTCAAATTATGATTGACTTGATCCCTCGAATCAAATGGACTCATCACCTGCTAACTGAAAGCTGCACACTATCTGATCATGATGTGTAGGCTACAACTGGTACCTACATTATGAGACAATATAGCACATACACATATATGTGAGTCAGTACTTCTGGAATATACTGAGAATATGGAGGTGAATACATAAGTAAAAAAATAACTCAATATATAAATTTACTTTCAAACCAATGCATGCTAAGTGGAGATAACTCACCTTAGGATTAAATAAAACGACGACTGCAAAATCATAAACATAAGTAATGGAGCATAAGGATAAACTTTGTGAGCCATAACACTTAGTTTCTAAAAGCTTTATTTTTTGTTCTATATTTTGGAAGGTTCTTCTAACCGACATAAACCATGTGAGATATCATGGAGTCCAATGCCTTACCCAAGTTGAGGAGAGTTGTTCTACCCTCGCCATCAGAATAGAACCTTAACTTGAGAGATCACTATACTTAACCCACAATGGGACTTAAACCTATGATGGCACGTATTTTTAGGGCATGTGATCTTGGACTCATACCCAACTCGGTGCTAAATCTACTCCCATATTAACTATATGCTCATACTTTAGGAAATCCACTTTAAAATTGCATAAGGGTTTATAGAATGAAAATCAGTTATGCATTTTTATCTTTAAATCATAATCAGGATAAACAAATATGGATTTCATATCTTATCTTAATATCAAAAGATCAATCTTTATTATAAATCTTGGTATAACTTACCAAAGAACTTAAGAGCATAGTCTTCTTGAAATCTTAAAAATCCTGTACTTAGGACTTATAATATAAGCTTAAATTCTTAGAATTTCTTAACAATATTTCATGCTCAATAATCTTCTTGAAATACTTCAATAATTTCGATCAAGATAATGAAATCAAAATCATAAAATGAATCTTATAAATTAAAACACGAGCATGTGTAACCTTGATGCACTTAAAGCCTTTGAATCTCATGCTTTCTTTCATATAACTTATAACATAGTATCATGCTTAAAACTCAATTGAAAATCTTTAATCAATATTCAAATCAAACTCATGATATACAAATCATAATAGAGAATCTTTAAGTCAAAACATAAATAGATGGATCATAAGCATGAACTTTAATACTTAAATCACTTTATAAATCCATAAACTCAAAACAAAATAGATTGGGTAAGAACCCTAATTGCAAACCACATAATCTTAACTTTAAAACAAGTTTCAGGCACAAGGATGAATGAGTATCCTTGTTCATAAACCCCACATACCTTAAAAGACTTGACTTGGTGGAGAATTCTTGACCTTGAAAGCCTTGGAAATGATTTTGAAAGCTTTCTTGAAATTCTTGGATTAGGAAACTTAAATTATAGTTTTTTCTTGAAGTGAAGATGATGGAATGGATAAACTTGGGGGGATGATTAGGGTTTGCTTTTGGGGAGGAAACTGGAGAATGGGGGCAAATAATTCCCTAACTGAAGTTTAATTTCATATTTTTATGAATTGGATCGATGGGAAAGGACCTAACTGCCCCTCAGAAGATTGAATTCATAATTGGTATGCCGATTTGAAGGCCACCGCGATGCGGTGATGTGCCCACCTCTATACCCACTACGATGCACCACTATCGCGATGTAGTTCTGGAATTAAAATCTAAACGTGACCCAATGCTCATCCAAAAAATTTGAAACTTCCCTGAGACATGCCACTTACACCCCTGAACATGAATTAACTCAAAAACCATTATCTCGAAGTCTAGGAGGTCAACTTAAAAATCCTAAAAGTTAGGAGGTCTTAAAAATATCTAAGTCCCCAACACTTAGTGAATATTTCAAGCCTTAAGCCCCTTAAGCATGCAACGAAGAGCTGAATCAAGCTAGGATAGGTACGGAGTATTACAATTTCTGTAATTGCCTATTCAAGAATCTACTTGAGAAATATGGAGTAAAGCATAAGGTGGCAACACCTTATCACCCTCAAACAAGCAGTAGGTTAAAGTTTTGAATAGAGAGATAAAGTTCATATTGGCGAAGACTATGAATGCCAATAGGACGGATTGGTCAAGAAATCTAGATGATGTATTATAGGCCTACCAGATAGCTTATAAAAAACCCCATATGTGCCTCCCCATACCAGCTTGTGTATTTCAAGGAGTTCTATTTTCCTATCTAACTTGAGCACAAGGCACTATGGGCGTTGAAAAAGCTGAATTTTGAGTGGCATGATACAACAAAATTAAGATTAAGTGAGATAAATAAGTTGGATGAGTTTCTAATTTGAGCTTATGAGAGTTCTATAGAATATAAGGAAAAAATAAAGGTGCATCATGATCAAAAAATTGAGAACAGAATATTTGAGTTAGGTGACCATTTATTGTTGTATAATTCGAGACTTTGCATATTTCCAGGCAAGTTGAAGTCTAGGTGGTATGGATCGTTCATATAGTGAGGGTGTTCCCATATAGTGATATAGAATTAAAGCATGATGGTGAATCCCCATACAAGGTGAATGGGAAAAGAGTGAAGCACTACATGGACAGAACTGAAAAAGTTAAAGTGGTTATTAATATGGACCTTGGTGAAGTATGAGTAACCAAGGCAATTGCATCGTGCCACGACATTAAATCAAGTGTTGCATGGGCAGAAAACCATGGGGATGGTTGGTGAAATCTGAGTATCCAATGTAGACATATCATGGAGCGACATTAAATCAAGCTCTACATGGGAGGGAACCCATGTTTTGTACTTATTTGAGTGTAGGGTAATTTGTGTGTTCAATGTGCAGGACTGGAGATTGCAAGAATAAACCATAAAATTTTTTTTGGTGCCAGGCCATATGACTGACTTTATGAGTAACAAAAGGATCTTACGACTCATAGTCAGGAGTTGCATGATGACCAGAACTCAGACCACTATCAAAATTTGATCTCTGGAGTTATTACGACTCTCAGACTGACTTTGAATCATCATCTTGAGTCGTAATGACTGGAGATCCAGGTAAGGTTAGAGTCCTAACAGAGGGAGTTTACAATTCATAGTTACTATTTATGAGTCGTTATCATGACTCGTAACTAGGCTCGACAACACAGGCCCCGCGGGTCAACCCGGCCAAAACCTAATGATTAAAATTAAATATGTCAAAAAGGGCCAAATGATTGGTATTCCATTCATTCAAAGTAGGGGCTCCCTCCGTTCCTCTTCAGCTACCAATGCAACTTAACCACACTCTAAATTCATCCTATCATCAAGTGTACAAAATCTCCCATAAAGTGAACAGTCCCAAAAAGGGTTGGGCTCGGAATTTGCTTAAGTAAGCTCAAAAAGAGTTCAAGTCAAGTAATGAAGAAAGTGTTTTTATATTTTAATTACATAGTAATGCTTCAATATCAACTAGTTTCTTGGTCTTTTTTATTCAAATTACGAATGCAATCAAGTAGATGAGCCTTGCTCCAGAGAAATTTGTCCAACAAAAGGCAATTACGGGAGTAAATAACCTAATTTGAACTAGAGTTTGTTGAGCGGGATGAATTAGAGATAATTGGTATTGTTAATTGTGAATATTGTTATGTTGGGTTAGAAAGTGGAACCAACTTCTCTAATTAGTCATGTTACAGGGCCTATAGGTCTCTTAACAACTCATAAGGTCACTTAACGAGCCGTTATGACACTCGTAACCGATGGTAACATAATTGATTAGAAAAGTGAAGGTTCTGTTGTCATTAAGACTTCTTCCAATAAGTTAAATTCATATTATATGACTCGTAGTCATGAGTCATAATGACTGGGAAGGTATATTGCACCAAAAAAGTATTTCTGGTCAGGTAAAAAGTGTTGGTAATAAGTTATAGTATAACATTATGGCTCGTTAGGAGGACTCATTGCCTGAATAGTGAATACTGAGTAGGCAACCTTACTCTCTACGAGTCTCACTACGACTTGCAACCAAAGATAATCAATCGCACTCATGAGTCATAGTGTGCCCAGACCTGCCACTCAGATACTTTGTTTTCTTGTTTTTCTCTTTTTCTTATTTATTACCAATAGGTTTGTTTCAGTAGGTACCAATGGACCCAAAGGTGATTCATCAAAGAAGCTGACACCAAAGAATAACACCTAAAATAATCCTACCCCAAAGTCCACTCTTCAATGAAGAAATAAGGATACCGATGAGTCAAGTAATGACGTCGAAGAATATCCAGTAAAGGGGTAGGTAGACACAAGGGAAAGGCAACCATAGGAAAAGAAAGCACTTGCAGAGAAAGATACACCCTCCGAGTCCACACCAAGGATGAATAATACTACTACTTTACCACCTCACACCATCGTTCTCTTATGATGAAAATAGTGGTGACGATGATAAAGAAGAGAATGGTGAAGAAGGATCAAGTTTAGAGGAAGAATCAAGGCCCGAGTAGGAGAATAAAAATGAATAGGAGTCTGAATCTTAAGAAGAGGGGGAGAATAATGAGAGTGAAAGCCCTGTGAGAGAGGTACCACCACCACAAATACCACCCACTTTATTCTTCATTGAGCCGACTCCAGTGCCCATCATTGAATGGTGGGGTTACCTAGGAGTGCAAGCCTCATATGAATAACATAGTACCATAAACCCCCAAAACAGAAAACCATTTAGTGGTATTTATTTTGAGATAAGGTTAACCACAACCGGTATGTTTGGGATTCCCATATTTGAGGTACAGTTCAAGAAATACAAATTTGAATGGATGACTAGAACATCAGGACAGTATAGTGAAACGATGGTACGCGAGTTCTATGCGGCGTATCAGATGGATTTAAAGAGGCAAAATCCACAAGAAAACTTGTGGAGAGGGGATGAGCCAATATCAAACCTGGTGATTTGAGGTCTTCGAGTAAACATCTCAGTTCAGACAATCTACCAAGTATTTCATGGGATAAAATTTGTACTTCAGGCCAACACCACAGAATCAGACTTCCAAGCGGAAAAAATAAAGAAAGTGAAGGTGAAATAGATTGGTTTGGAAGATAAGCTTGTTTAGTTTTAATGGATGGCTGTAATTATTGCTTCAGCTGGAGAAGAGGCTTCATAGGAATTTGGTGGTATTGGAAATTTATCCTCAATCAAGAAGAATAGCCTGAACTTTCAGGCTAAAGCGTGGTGGCCCCTGGTTAGACATAGGTTGAATTTGAATCTGTTGGAAAACATCGTGGGTCCTGAAAAAGAAGCACTGATAGCAGCAATAATGCCAGGCTATGATAATGATGTAGCCAAGTAGATAGCTCGAGAGATTAGGGATAGAACAACTAGAACTGATACAATGATGGCCTTTCCTTGTTTGTTAACGCAGATTTGTCTGGATACGGGAGTGTAGGATCTCCTAAGAGTCGATTATTTCTTGAGGCCAAGGACTATAAAATACTTGGTATTGATCAGATACATCACCAACCCAATCTCCAAGATTTCCAAACTGGCAGTTTCTAGGGTTAGTGATACTTACGAGGCCTAATGACAGAGAGAAGACACTGAGAGAGGTAATACCCCTACTAAGACTGGACAGTCTGGACCTTTGGCCTCAAATATAATAGGCACCTCCAGAACTCCTACTCTACCACCAATGGAGACACTACCACCATTTACAGCCAAGTAGATTTTAGCCGGCTACATAATGGTGTTGCAATCGGTTATGACTAAGATAATGACTAAGTTGAGTACTGCAGAGACAAAGGTATGAATAATAGAAGGAGAAGTAAAACTGTGGGTTGAGAGAAAGCTTGGTGAAGAAAAAAGAATGGTGTAGGCTAGGTTTGATGGATTTGAGCTGAGGATTTCCTGGCAGCTTGAGGGGATTCAGTCCCCAAATCTAGCTAGGGTATAGGCTGAGTTAGCCGTGCCACATAAATTAGTAAATAAGTAGAATGAAAGGCTAATCTTCCCAATTTTGATTATTGAGGAGATTCATAGAGAGCCTGCAATTTAAGATATATGGGAGATTGACGATTTGACCCCTGTAGAAAAAATTTTAAGATGGAGAAAGGGATATAAAGAAGAATAAAAAGAGAAAAGATAGAGAGTGAAGGATGAAAAGGTTGAGATAGCAGAAAAAGAAAGCATACAGAGTGAGAAGGGACAAGAGGTGAAGGTCCAAGAGATGGTGGAAGGGGTTGGTAGTTCGAGACCCACTAAGACTATTAAGAGGGGTAGTGATACAGCCCCACCGCTTGATCCACCACTGAGTGCACTAGCAACCACCAGTGCCACTATTGTTGAGGATGTCTCGACAGCTATTGGGACCAATACTAATAAGTGTCGGGTCCAATATGAGGTTCCTTGTGCTGATGATGCTTGATTCGACACCTAGTGCTCCCAGGTGTGTCTTTGCTACCTGTTTTACATTACTAGATGCACTGGGGATAGTGAATAGTTATTTAGTTAGGGGTGGGGATGTACCACATAGCTGCCACAGTTTGTTGTTGTCATGTTTCTTTTCCCATCGGTTGCAGTTTGAATGCGCAACTAGCATGTCTAGTTAAATATGTGTTATGTTTTGCTTTATGTTTGTTTCATGTGTGTGATGTTTAAAAAAGGAAGAAAGTTTGTATATAAGGCAGTGAATATGTTGTGACAAATATTTGGTGAAGTAAATATGTTTTGGCAAATGTTTGGTGTTGAAATTGTTCTATTTAAATAGTACCCCTCCTAAAACTTTGATAACCGTGTGATGTGTGCATGTTAGGGATTACTGTGAATCTATAATGGCATTAGAATTAGGAACCAAACAATTATGCCAAGCAATTGCATAACTGGATAAGTAGTGACTAGCAATGTAACCCTATACGATGTGTGTGTGAGGCGTTACTTAGTTCTCGGTGTATACGGAATCCATAACTTGCCTGGTTGCTCTTTCCTAGGTTCTAGGTTTGTCAGTTAGGACATGATAATCATTTATTTTTGTTATTAGTCCACTTTAGCCTAAATTTCCCAAACCAAATGATATATGAGTCCTTTGATCCTGATTTTTGAGCCTTAATAGACCTATATTTTTGTTTACACGAATTCACCTTCCTTATTAAACTACAATGAACCTGTATTGTCCCTAGTCCTCCTTGGATACTATTCACCTCAACTTAATCAAATTGCCTAAGTTGAGGGTGGGTATCAGAGGGGTGTATAGTAAAGAGCAGGTAAGAAGAAAGTGTGTGAATAGAAATAGAAAGTAAGGTTGGGTGTGAAAGAAAAAGAAAAGTGAGAAAACTGGAAAAATAGAAAAAGATCAAGAAAAAGAAAAATTTGAAAGAAAAGAATAAGAAACCACACCTTGTCCAAGCAAGTAAAAAAGAATAAAAAGGAAGAAATAAGGGCAGAGTAAAAAAAAGTCGGGGAATAAGTGGACCCCAAAGTAATCGTAGTGTCAAGGAGGCTTAGTCATTAAAAAATTTCCAAAATATATCATACCATTCCCAAAACCTACTTTACAATCCGAATAAATCCCTATAAGTTATCCTAAACTGACTGTTCGAAAACCTAGGTAAAGAACATAAGGGCAAGCCTATGGCATTCAATGCACACTAATTGAAACTTATTTGTGAGTGCAAGTGTCTCTTGACTGTCCCTAGATGAAAATGTTGATTTATTTGAGTGAAAGGGACTTCATTGATTGAGAGGGTATATGAATTGCATTGTTAGATTATGTTTCTATTCAGTTAGTGTAACTTTTATCTATGCATATTTGTTTGTTGATAATGTAGTGCCATCATTGGATTCATGTCTGTCACAGCGTTGTACCAAATCAATATACATAGTTGGGTTCTCGAAAAGTTAAAATAGAAAGGGGGTCATATGTGTGAACTAATATAAAAATTGACTGCCAAAGGTATCTGAGGATCTTCTTGTTTAAGTATCGCATTTGTTTATAGTTTTGTGTTTTGCCTGAAGACATTCAAACATTCTAATTTGAGGGTGTTGATGTTCCATAGAAACATAGAATATTTGATTCTTAAAATGGTGAAATTGTGCATTGACTTAGGTTGTTTCATCGGATGTGATGTGTGTTTTATGTGCTTTGTAGGAAAATTTGGTAGGAAGTGGCATAGACTGAAAAATATAAATGAATGCTCCCAATAAGTAAAATACTAGTAAGTCCATGAGTCGGTATGTCACCTTACGACTCGTAGCCCAACTCAAAAAGACAATAGTGGCTAAGGAAAATATGAGAAAATCAAGTAATAGAAGGGTGTGAGTTGCAAAGACAGACCACTACTCGCAGCCTGAAGTCACAAGGTGACCTATGTTTGAATATCATAGATATAGATGTTCCCGTGCTTACGAGTGAATACTACGAGTTGTAGAGTCTAATGATAACTAATAGCATAGAGTCATAAAGACAACAGACTCAAGTTCCCTAAGGAAAAAAAGATACTGGAGTGATGACGACTAGAAGCATACGACTCGTAATGTGACCATATGAGTCGTGGCGACTGAAGAGAAAAATAGAGCTATGATCATAGGCAATGAGTCGCAAGGATACATAATGACTCGTTTCCAGAAGTGCAACCACTGCCGACTTAATTTTCCTATCCCAAGTTTATTAGGATTCTTTTGTTATTTTGAGACACTATAAATACCCTAGGGTTATTCCTTTGTTATGTTATGCACTTTTGATAATTTTCTACATACATTCATGCACTTTGATTGTTGATACAATTGTTCTTGGATTTTTTATTTTGTATTCAATTGGAGATTCTGGATTCTATTCTTTTATTATTGTGCAATTAATTACATGTCTTTTTCATTGATTATCATTGGTTATTACATAAGCATGAGCGACTAAGTTTCTTGACTAGGGTTGTTGGAACCCTGGTGGATTAACTATATAAGGGAAGTGGGAGATTCATCTATTCTATTGTAGAAGTGTGTATTGTAATCTTTTTCATATTAATTATTTCCAAGCTATTGTAGAAGCGTGGGTATTTCCTGTATTCTATAATGTCCTCACAAAGGAGTTTGATATTGGGAAAAAGAGGTTACGATAGTGACTTAAGAATAGCATACCTCATCTAATCAACTCGAGATTCAAAAGATGAGATCTATACTGAGGTTATTGACAAGGGACAGCAAGGCGACACCCTGAGACTCACAAGGTTAAGGGTGAGATTTATCAACACGTTCACAAGACAATTAATAAGACATAGTTTGTCAACTTTGCATACAGAGCAGTGGTTAGGTGAATTAAACACGAGAAACTTATGAAGTTAAGAATCCAGGGGGAACAAATTCCTAGAGTTCGTATTTTAACAAATGCAAGAATTCAAGTTTGGTTATTTTTTACTGTTGATTTCTAAATTCCGCCATTTACTTTTATGCATTACTCGTGTATTTTGTCAAGTTTGAGATATTGTTCCACGTATTCCCTGTGGGTTCGACCCTAACCTTGTTTGGGTTACTATATTTGACATCAACCGTAGCTTACTTCTTTAGAGGTTAGTGTTTAGTCGATATCATTAACCTTATTTTATATTTTATAGGAATAAATAGACTAATTTTTAATGATATTTAGGAGGTACCAAATGCAAGCAAAATAATTTTAACGATGGATATGATCCAAATTCCTAATTTGTGCTTAAAAAGTATTAAAATATGGACTATGGAATATAATCAGCAACTCGAGAACATGGACAACAACAACAATAGAATAATAGTTCAATTAAGAATAGAAATAACAATAATAACGACACAACAGCACAACATAATCTCTCGGGACTACAATTGGACAATAAAGCATTATAATAAGGATAAAGCATCACTTACAAACTTTGAAATAGTGATAACAAGAATGACTGATAACTTTGTCCATTCATATATCACTAGATCTGGTAGATCGGGTCCTTAAACAATGGTATCAGCTTCTATTAGAGCTTAACCTGCTAAGTGATGAGGGATATCAGTAAAGTTTGATCTATGCTCGATGTGACAAGAAACAAAGAGGGTTTTCTTACCATTATTTATTTTTCTTAAATTCTCAATGAGATCAAGTTTAAGAAGTCTTTACTAGGATCAATTCATGATGCTTTTGAGATTTTAAAGTGATCAACGTGATATCTACCCGAGCTTACCTTTGTTTGAATGATTTGAAAAATTAATGATGGGATAAAACCCATACAGGACTTCCCGTTGCTCAGTTTATTAAGATTGCGAGCTCCATCATCATCCGTCTTGGAGGATGAAAGGAGGAAGTTGAAATAGCATGGAGATGAAATTGCGATATGTTTACTGATGGGGTTTATTTTTATCTAATTTTTTCTTTCTAGCTTTTAATTATTTTTTTGTTTATTTTATTTATTCGGGTGTGAGCCACTTTTGGGTTCGACCAAAGATTGTACAGATTTTATTTTTTTGAATAAATGGACTATAAGGCTTAATTTTGATCTAAAAAGGAATTATTTAAGGGTTATTAGAGTATCATGCCGACAAGTAAGATATCTTTTTTTTATAATTTAAACCATTAACTTATGTTTATGCCTACATTATCATAACATATATCACTTATATAGAAAATCAAAGGACTATTTTATAAATCTAAATCATAAAGATTTGGGTTTAAACAACTCTATTTGCACATACTAAGAAAGTGACTTAATTCTACTTGATATCCAACCCAACACCTGCTGGAATTATAAGGCATAAATATATTTTTCTAAATTGCTTAACATGGTATGTATCATGAGGTGGCATGAATCTGATACACACACATATACATACACAGATATATACATGAATTATTTGGGACATCTATTAGAATTGATAGATTATGTTGTCTCCGTGTATTTTATACTTACGTAATCTTACTAGATATATAAACACATATGTATCAGATTCATTTTTCTTTGATAACTTATGTATCATATTAGAAAAAATATTTATAAAATTTTTCTTGATACATTGTGCATCATGTCAATGTCATCTTCTACTATTTGTACAAAAAGTCCAAGAAACAGACCAACCAACAATACAGATACACTACCGTAAATTATGTGTTCAAAACATATATACATAAGACATACAGAAAGTATTATCTAGAGGTAGGAGATGGTGTTCTTTCTATGTAAGAGGACTATACAAGTTTGTTTATTGTTGCTCGGTACGAGTAATCACTAAGAAACATTATCAAAGGATTTAGCATCCCTGCTGGTCTACCTTGGTATTTAGTAGACATGGTGTACATCTCGATAAATTACAATAGGGAGTTTCATTATGTGTTGCTTGTCATTGTTCTCAACAAGAGATATATATGTGTTTCTAATTTAGTATTGACTTTAAGACAGGTAACCATCACTTAAGATCCAAAATTTGGTTGTGATATCAATAGCTTACCTTCAAATCAGTAATTTTTTAGACCAAAAAAATCATACGGACTGATCTACGCATGATTCATACAAGGATAAGATAAGTGGCAGTGACTAACACCCATTTGATGTTGAATACGTGGGAACTACTCAGCAAGCAGATGACATCCTGTTTGTATCGTATTAAATTTTCAACAAATTATGCCTTCACCATACATACAATTGTATACTAAGGATAGCAAATTTCTAACATAAGATACATGTTTATGCAGGGAGTGTAGAGTTTTGTAGTTGGTTATGTTGAGTATCTAAGTGATGGGCTTACAATACCATCTTTTGATTTTGATGATAAATTCTATAGCAGGAGATACACATCACTTTTATGCAACTATGGAACTGCAAAGGTTTGGAATGGTTATGTTAGCAACAGTGAAAATCTACCAAGACTAAAGCCCATTTTTATACCACCCATTAAATCAAATTTGGTTAACATTGAGTAGATATGTATTAGTTAGTTCTGTTTAGTTAAGCCTAGGAACATACATTTAATTTTGTGAACAATATTTGGATATTATGTTAGTAGCTAATGATCAAGACATGTCTCTATATTTTATGTTTTGTGTATTTGTTTTGTAGACAAGATGATTATGTTAAGTATTGTTGTTAGTTATGTTGATCATATCCATTTAATTACAATTATCAATTTCTAATATACTATCTGTAATGTATCATGAGTAAATAACATTATAGGTATCATATATATTATAATAATTTAAAATACACATTACTATAGGGTAGTCTATAATGTACAATACTTAACAATAATATATTGTAAGTATTACTAAAAATAATTTAATATTGCCATTTGTTTCAGTTAAGTAGCATGCACGGTTGATTATAGTAATTTATTAGGAAACTTACTAAACACAATTGTAATAGTCCTTTATATAGTTATGGATAAGTCTAGCATGCAAAAACTTCAATTAAAATTTTCTCTAGATTGGGGTTAGAAATTTATGGTGGGGCTAGTCTTGAACGAAATTCGAGTGAAGTATGGTTTAGGAAAAAATAGGAACGGATTGGTTTAGTGTAATAAATTTTAGCATATTTTTATGTTAGTAAAGATGGTAAGGAATACGTAATATTTTTGAAAGTTAACTTGGGTAAGTAGAACTCCCAAATGATGTAAAGATGTTTGTTTGAGATGTGATGGTTTGAGGGTGCACTGCAATAAAGGCAAAACTAAAAGAAATCCTGATCTTCTACCTTGCCATTCCCACTGTAGGGGGTGGTAGGTCTCTACGACACTACCACTATAGTAGAAAAAATTTCCTATAGCGGGAGTTAAACCCGGTCAATCCCCCTATAGCAGGCAACTTTTGCTATAGTGATGTTGCTATAGCAGGAGCAAGCCGCTATAGCGGGGTAAATCGATGTTAATGCCAAAAATTCTCCAAAAATAGTTTATTATTCTAAACTCATTTTTGGAATAAGCTTAGGCAATTGGGGCAATTTTCACCAATTTTCCACTAAGTTCCTTCTTAAAGGTAAGTAATTCATCCCCATTAACTAGTTTTTTAGTTTCTAAACATTAGAATCACTATTTTACGAGTTTTGGGTAGAGTTTAGCTTGACCTAGCTGAATTTTGTAGTGCAAGGAGGTAAATTGGGTGTAAAACCTTTGTGCTTTAGTTGAAGGATAACCATTTACTCTTGTATATCAATAATTCACTTTTGTAACCATGAAATTAGTAGGATTAAGGTGAATTTATGGTAGAAAAACCCTAGAATAGGTGGGATGATTATGAATTTAGTTAGAGTCATGATTGTTGACTTGGAGTTTTGTTGTTGTACTTAAATTGACTTGACTTCTTGGTTATGTTTACTCATATTAACTATCTTATCTCCTTAAGAATATTAAATGAGTTTAAGTGTTATAAACTTGAAGTAAGTAGGTGTTCATGGATTGACTTGATTTACAATATTATGGTTATATGTCCATATTTCTCATTTTGGATCGGCCAAATGACTTTACAGTACACCATTATTTGTTGTATATTGATACTACATGTGCTCTTCTTTTTATTGAGTGTAGAGCATATTTTTGTGACTATTTAGAGACCTTGGCTGTCATTCAGATCGTGCTTAAACTCAGGGTGAGCTCCATCTTCTGGGCTACCATGAGTCCTTCATTCAGTTTATGGTCTATTATTTTAGACTTAGACGTTTTCAGTTGTTTTGGGGTTCTACCCTTTGTTGATAATTATTAGAGTTTGGTACAGTGACTTTCAAGTTTTTGGGGATGGTTTATTCCGCATTATGGTTATTCTATATTTCATTTGAAACCTTGAATTATTGTTTTTTCATAATTAATAATGATTTAGTCGCCTATTTTGGATAAGTGTTAAACTGTTTATTAAGTTATTTAATTCTCCCACCAGAAAAGATATCGTGAACGCCACTCATAATGGGTTTGGGTCATGATAAAGTTTGTATTAGAGCCCTAGGTTTATTGATCTTGTTTTACCAAAGCTAGTTCACTAGAGTCTTGTGAAATGGTACGGAGACGTCTGCTCTTTACTTTGAGAGGCTACAGGACTATAGGAAACTATCAGTTATTTATTTTTTCATGCTATATCCAATTGATAACTGGCGATCCAAATTGTTATATGACTTTCTTCATTCTTCTATCAGTAGATAGTAAATACTAGATTAAATGGAGTAAGAGGAATAACCCTCGCACCAGTAAATCTTGTTGTAGATCTAGATATTTATAGATGAGTACAATGAATAATTAGGAAAAAGGGAAGATAAGGAGCAACACCAGGTAGGGGCGGGGCTCAGGCAGTAGCTGACTAGTCCCGTCAAAGGTTAGTCTCACCTCCCCTACTATCTTAGGTGGCTTTATGCACCTAAGTGTTGTTATCTAGCCTTAATTAGCTTAGTTTTGAGGACTTATTGTGTGTGTAATGAGTTAATATTCATATAAATTTTTAATGTTTAATGTGTGTTCAAATAAAGTTTGGAATCAAACATCCATTTAGAGTTTAAACTAGAAGACTAGTATTCTTTGCTTGAGCTATGTGCTATTCTAGTTTGTCTTGTTTGATTCTAGTGTGTTGAGATATATAATTAGTGGTTTTTCATGTTATAGGAATCTTGGTGAGAGGTTTAACTTGGTAAAGTTATGATATAAATTTGTAATTAAAGAGGAAAAGCTACCACGAAACAAGGGATCAAAGGCTAAATGAATGGAGTAAACTAAGTCAAAAGCTGGAAATTTTGGGTTCAAGGGTGTGCCATGACAACGCTCAACTTACACGTCAATTTAAGTGCAAGGTGATCGTCGTTAATATATTTACACAACTTTGGAGTTGGGGTCGAATCCACGAGGAATAATGTGAGTGGCGATCAAATTAATTCAAAATGATAGATACAAGTTAAATTCAAACAAATGTTACAAGATATTAAAATGGGGGAGGTGACTACCTACACTAATGTTTCTTTTTGTTTTTTCCTAGTATAAATTTGGGGCTATGAATAATTAGAATTTTAACAATTATGCACGGATCTTAGGATTATACGTTACTAAGGGAGTGACATGTGGGGGCTAATAATCAACATCAATTTAGTAAATCAAATATGGGTAGGCTTGGTTATAGATTTTGATGCTAGCCTTTCGACAAAACAATAAATTTTCACCCACTGATTCTTTCAAATACCTAATAGGTGTGTTCAACAATTGGCAACCACAACCTCAATCAAGGCATCCCTGTTTCTAGGATGACACCCAAGACATAGTCAATCTCATTTTCACCATTATTTCTAAGATAGTGAGAATTTAATAAACTATATACATAATTATCTATCATTACTTTGGTCCCCACATCCCTCTTTTGAGAATGACATAGATTCCTAAACTTTACCCAAAACCCTTATTTCGAAGATAGCCTTGGGTTTTCTAGAGCTTGGAGCTTTCACCCATCAAGACCATGTAGGTATTTGGAGAATTCACCCATCAAATCCCAACCAAACTAGCATAGAAATAATACAACCCTTTAACATGAACTACTAAATAGATGCTAACAATCATAACCCACACACACTTTAACCCCTATTCACACATAACCCCAAGAAGGAGATTTAGCTACACATAAGATAAACAAGCATAAATATACCCATAATCTCTATTGAATCAAAGTTGTAGAAGATCTAAGCGAATGTTAATTCAAACTTGACTCTCCCATGATATAAACAATGGAAGTGAGAAAATCTTCCACTTAGAAAGTCTCCATTGTATTCTTTACCCAAAATTTATAAAATATTTTTTTCTCAAAAAATGGAGGCTACAAAGTCTCAAGCTAAAAATACTAAAATTGGGGTAGAAGGAAATGTAATGAATGAATGATCATGAGGCTATGGTTTGAGTCTTTTTGTTCAAATTGGGATCAACTTGTGCAATAATAGATTTGCCCTTGGGCTGACTTTTTTCGCTAAGCCACGATCGAACAGGTCTGGCTGCGATCATAGCTATGCAACTATTGTTAAGTTTTGCGACCGCGGATGGATGGATTTTTCTTGACTTCTACAATCACAGTTAGCAGACCGCGACTGCTGTACCTGAGGCCAATTTCTGCTCCACGCCTTCAGCTGCACCTTTCCTGCTCCATTCTGATCATTTTACGCTTCGATCTACATCTTTTGATATCCTCAACTATATGCCTGCAAAGAGTGGATATTAGTGCATTAAATCATAATTATGTCTCATCTACACATTTGAAACAAGGTAATGTGCACTAAAACTGAGTGCGAATGAATGGTAAAATCACCACTCATTATGCCATGCTGCCTAGCCACCGTTATATCAGCATGCCTCCCTTGGTTTCAATTTAAAATTCCAAATCCAGTAGATCAGTGCAATATTGACATGCCATTCTTCCTAGGCACTGCGATAGGGGCATGGCACGGTGCCATGATCAATTCGGCCAATTATGGCCTACTATAAATAGGACACTCCAACTCTTTTCTAAACATATTGAACTACCTTAGGAAATTGGAATACACTTGAAGAGTCTTCTCATAGGGTTTTTATTCTTTTCATCTAGTTTACTTTTGTATTTTTTACATGAAATTCATAAACTATGATTCTTTTTAATTCTTTGAGTGGCTAAACTCCCTTATCCGAGGTTAAGGCCAAGAACATGAGTACTTTTACTCATAATTAAGTTGGTTTATGTTAGTATCACTATTGTTTGTTCATGTTTCCTTTTTTAAACTATTCTATAGATTCGCGACCCTTAGGATAAATGCATATTTCTATCTTGAACCCAGAAAGAGGAACAATAGAATAGAATGTGGGATATATGGGAAAGGATCAAAATCACTCAAGGGATTGAAGTTATGATTTATGTCTAGGATAGGAATATACCTAACTCGCCCTATTTAGTTCATATACGAGAAGAAATACAAATGCATTTAACTTAGTTCTTGCATCCTCGCTCAACCATGTAGTTTTGAGGCTAAGTTAGATAGTTGATTAGAGGTTTGGAAGACCAAGATCATGTTATAAATCCCGTGAATCAACAACAAAGATAATGAACTGAATCAATGAGATTATATTGCTAAGTAGGATTATTCAGGGTTACTCCCCATTATTGTCCAAGAACTTTACTTTACCAGACTGTTTATGTTTACTTAGAGTTGTTATTCCCAAACACCTTTGGTTACTTTTGCAATTGTTTAATCTTCATAGTGAGACTAGAATAGGATAGTTGTTTAGAACAAGTCCCTGTAGGATAGATACTTGGCTTTCTAAAGGCCATTTTACTACTTGGTGGACCATGTACACAAGCGTGTGTGCTTAGGCACAACAAGTTTTTGGTGCCATTGCCGGAGACTTGTAAATTGGCAACTATTTTAGTTATAGTTTTTCTTGTTTATTTTTAATGTGCTAACTACTTTATCTTAGCTTTTGTTTGCAGGTTCAAGTCTGGAAAACAAGTAGCTGGAAAGGGAAAGGGATTTGGTTGACCCATATCCCAAACTTAAGTGACGTTTACTCCAGTTGAGGAGAGAAGTAGTATTTCTCTATTGAATTCCACAAATTCAGCAAGAGGAAGATAATTCCTTCACCTATGAATGAAGATCCACTAGCCTGCAGGATAGTACGCAAAGTGGAAATCCCACTCGTAACTAATATTACCTCAACCATCTTTATACCGGCACCCCGAGGTAGATTTGAGCTAATGAAGAACATGGTGTAGATTTTTCACAGTAGTGGGAAGTTTATAGGCTTTTAACATAAGGATCCACAGGTCTATTTGTAAATTTTTTTTGAGATCAATGACATGTTCATCCCCACTGGAGTCTTTATTGACTATGTGAGGCTCATTCTTCCCTTTCTCACTTTTGGGGAAAGCAAAGAAGTAGTTAAATGTAGAGCGAGCAAATTCCATCTCTACATGAGATGATCTGGCAAAGAGTTCCTCAAAGATTGGGAGGTTGCATAGTGAAATCTTCAGTTTTAATCAAAAGTTGAGTGAGACTTTGTATCATACTTGGGAGAGGTTTAAATCTCTTCTCAAGGAATGTCAACAGCACCAACAGTCCAATGAGGTATTAGATAACACTTTTGTAGAAGCTCTTGACCATAATACAAAGATTTTTCTAGATTCAGCTACAGGTGGTCAAGCATTAGAGAAAACATATGATGAGCTCTATACCTTGTTGAACAAAATTACACAAGGTAATCCTGACTAGCACGGTGACATATCAAGAGGTGCAGTGAGAAAGCCTACAGGAATGATTGAAGTTGATAGTGTCATAGCCTTAGTCTCCCAGTTGTCAGCTCTTGAGAATTAGATGCTGACACATTTTAGCAAATTGGATGTGAATCAATCTTAGGCTCAGATGAATGTAATTCAGCAGGATCTATCTTGATATGAGATTTGTGGGAACAATGGTCACTCTGCAAACTCATAGAGCAAATTTAGAGTCTGTAAATTTTGTGAGCAATGCATAGAAGCCAAGTATAGTAATACCTACAACCATAAGTGGCAAAGTTAACCTAATTATGCATAGAGGAATAATTAGACTTAGCAGCAGCATAAACAGGCCAGTAATATTGAACAGGAAATAAAAAAGATCCTAGCTAGAGAAAATAGCTGCTGAGATAAAGAATCAATAGCTTACTCAAAAGAATTTAGAGGCACAATTGACGCAGCTAGCTCAGGTACAAAACACCATGCCCTAAGGTTCACTGCCAAGTAACATGGAGAATCCAAAGCAAGTAATATCAATCACCTTTAGGAGTGGTAGAGATCTCATTGACATGTCACCTAAGAAAATAAGGAGGCACAAACAGAGCTAATCCCATAGCATTTAGAGCAGAAGCAAGCTAAAGTTGAGGATACTAAAAAGTTGGGGAAGTCTAAGTACCTTAAAATAAAGGTTGATGAGTATGCAACTGAAATACCGCCACTACCATCCCTTAAAGGCTAAAAAATGCCAAGGAGGATGCATGTTTTAATAAATTCTTTGACATGTTCAGATTACTTCACATTAATCTTCCTTTGTTAGATATTTACACGGTATGCTTAAGTACACTAAGTACTTGAAAGATGTGGTGACTAATAAGATGAAGTTGTAGGACATTGAGACAGTGGCACTTACTGAGGATTGCGGTTCAGTGGTGATAAGGAAGATGTCCAAAAAATTAAAAGACCCATGGAGTTTCGCCCTTCCTACCTTTCCCATATAAATTAGTGATAATGATGTATTCTATGCTCTGTGTGATTTAGGGGAAGTATAAACTTGATGCCCCTATTAGTGTTTAATACACTTGGTTTGGGGAAGCCAATGCCATGTTCTACAGTGTTCCAAATAGAGGACAAAACTAGAGTTCATCCTGAAGGAATCATTGAGGACGTGCTTAATAAGGTTGGTAAGTTTATTATCCTTACTAACTTTATTCAAGCCACTCACTTCATCTTTCTATTATAAAGACTTATGCATGATCACAGCCCTGGAAATGGATGAGTGTGGGTGGTAGATCCTGAACCAGTAATGACCTCTGTGGACAGTTTTATAGAGTTGCTCAATACACCAACCATGACTGAAAGTATAAAGTTTAAAGAAGGGCCTGCAAAGGCTATTGTTGATGGAATTACAGACCTTGAGAGTACACACTCAAAAGGTCAGAAATAGGTAAGAATATGGCCTCCGAGTAGGAGAAAGAGAAAGAAAGAATATGGATAAGATGTAGTGATAAGGGTTGTGTCGCAACTCTATATTAAGCGTTGCTTGGGAGGCAACACACGTTAAGGTATTATTCTATTTTTTTATTTTAGTTTTTATTTCACTTTTGTTTTTTACTGAGTTATAGGTTGAAGGACTGTTTGAGTACCGAAGACCCGAGTTAAGGAGCATGGAAACACTGAGTATGGGGTCCACCTGACCTTAGTGACATTTAAAGATGCTACTAGCTAGGCCTAGAGGACTTAGGGAGTATTTTTGTCCATACTTTTAATAATACTTTTGGGACAAAGTATGTTTTAAGTTTGGGGAGGGGAATCTTCTCATGGTTTTTGGTGAAGTGTTTCTATAGGAGTTGTTTTTAGTTATTTGTTAGTTTTTGAGTAAATTTGAAAAAATTACAAAAAGATTTTCTCTTTGGTAGTTTTTAGGATTTGGTGTTTGTTTAGTAAGGGCATACATCACCCACCCCTTGGTTGTTTTTCTTGGTTTATTTCCAAGGAGGGCCTCTTTGAACCCAGTATCCCTTTTTTATTTTTAGGAGTAAAATTTAAAATTTTTTGTGTTAGGAGTAAGTTAGATGTTCTTGCTAGTTGCTATGTGTAGTTGCATGATGCAAGTGGTTTTATTTGAAAAAAAACATTTTGATTGTGTTGAATTACTATTGTTAATACACCTAGGATTAGTTGTATGACTCTTATATGATGTTGGCTTAATTCAGAATTCATGGTATGCTTGGTTTAGAGTCTGTAATGATCCTACTTCAGTTGAGCATGTGTAATGTAAACTTCTTGTTGTATTCCTTGTGGCATTGTGATATCTAGAACTTTTCTGGTGTTTGTGTAAAGCAGAAATAAAGAGTGTTGGGTTTATGAGATGATATAGATACTTCTTTTATAGCTATGTTCATTCCCTCTTTTATCTATCCTGTGCATAATCCAGGTAACCCTATTAAGCCTTAGCCTATTTCTTTGGTAGCCTCATATATATCCTACTCCTCTTTTTTAATTAACCATAATTTGGTCCAAAGATCCTAAGCACTTTAGTTGAGAAATTAATAAGGTTAAAGAGTGTAAAATTTTAGAAGGAAAGAGGTTAAAGTTAGTCCCAAAGTAGTTGCTTGTAGTGTTAAAAAAATTTATTTTTTGGAACTAGGAGTAATGTAATGAAATGAAACAAAATTGGATCATGTGTTGATAGTAAATACTTCCCTCATAATATACGTGAACTAGCTTAAAGAGATGGGCCAAAATAAAGGAGATGTGTGAAGGTATAATTGGTGAAAGTATGGTTGTTGAGAAAAGAGTTCAATGTATAATATGATGTATTAAAGTGCTTAGGGAAGATAGTCACTATTACTGGCCACAATAGTTCCTACCCATCCGTTAGCCTACATTATAACCCTTAAAGTCCTATTTGATCTTAAACCTTAACATTCTAATATTAGTAGAGTACTACACAAAGGGAAAGCCTATGGTACATCTTATGTAACTTGTGAATTCTTTGTGAGATCGAGCATAATTTGATTCTTATACCCATGCCTGTGATATATTGTATCTAGGTGAGTGAATAGGGGTAATTCTCTTGTGATGAGGGCGCATGTTTGATGATAGTAGGCGACATATATTTGATTGAGTAATATGCATAAGTTTGCCATTTTGGTGAGTCAGTTCTTGAGGTTAGGGTGTTTTGAAGTAGTATTCATAAGTTCTAATTGTATATGACATGCTTCAGTATAAAACTTTCTAATTATGATCATTGTAGTACTAGCTTGAATGTCTTTCTTTTTGTAGTAGTAATGTGGAGGCTTTCGCAGTTGAAGCTTAAGGTAAAGAGTTGTTCAAGGAAAAATAAGGCTTTAAGTGTAGGGTGATGATCTTAGGTGGATTTATGCACCTAACTGATAATATCTAGCCTTAATTAGCATAGTTTTAAGGACTTATCGTGTGCGTAATGAGTCAATATTCATATAAATGAGCATGTCAGTGTTAAACTATGTGTTTATACTATTTAAGGTGTGTGGAAATCAAGTTCTGAAGCAAAACATCCATTTAGAGTTTAAACAAGAAGACTAGTATTCTTAGCTTGAGCTATGTGTTATTCTAGTTTGTCTTGTTTGATTATTGTAATACCCCGGGAAATTTTTTGTTGAAATTTTGTGCGTAAACGTGTTGGGTTCTATCTTCTAGAAAGAATTATAAATTTTCCGTGCGGAATGTCTTAGATTATGACCCACCATTGAGTAGAGTATCGAATAAGCTTTCCAACGATATGTGGTTCATACAAAACGGACACCCGAGCGACGAGTTATAAACATTCCGATCTAACCGTGAATAGTAGTGAACAGTAAAACGTGCAGGAAAAAAGTACTGAGGCCTGATGTATTTTTGCTCCAACTTTAAACGATCATAACTCCTCTTACATAATAATCTGGGTGATCTACTATATATAAACGGAAAGCTCTGCGAGTACTCTTTCCGATGAAATTGGTTTCATACAATTTGTCTATCGGACCAAAAAGTTATGGTCGATCTACTTCAGCCTATCAAAAGTGAATTTTTGGGTCAACTTCAAACTATCATAACTCCTCGTATACAATGATCTGGGTGAGATACTATATATCAACAAAAATATATGAGAGTCCTCTTTCTAATGAAATTGGTTTCATCCAATTTAGATATCGGAGTAAAACGTTATGGTTGATCTACTTCAGATTATCAAAACAGTCCACCAAAAGACAGATGCGAGAATTATTTGAATTTTAGGGGCGTTTTGGTCATTCCCCCTCACCCAAAATCCGTCCAAACCCTATATTAAAGCCTATTAGAAGCATTATATGTTATATTTCATCAAATTCCCTCAAAAAGAAAACCCTAAGCTCCTACATTCAACTTCAAGAACCTCCAAAGTTCACCATTAATTCTGCAAATTTATTCAAGATTCCAAGTTCCTAGTTCAAGAACTTCAAGAACCTCCAAAGTTCACCATTAATTCTGCAAATTTATTCAAGATTCCAAGTTCCTAGTTCAAGAACTCCAAGAACCATCATTCAAAGGCACGATTAACATCTCAAAAATGAGTATCGATCTAAAGTTCATCATTCAAGGTATGTGGGGTTTTTCAACAAGAACAATCTTTCGTTCTTGTGCCCAAAAGTAATTTTCCTTACAAAGGCATGATTTTTATTTGATTTTTTTATGAATTTGAAGCATGAACTCATATCTTATGATGATTATTATGAAATCTTGATGTTTATGATTTTGAAAGATGAATTTACATGTGTGGTGATATAAAGAATGAATCTTGAACGATATTTATCATGATTTTGATATTTGGGTCGTGAATCTCCATTGGAAATTATGTTTTTTTGAGAAAGTGTGTGTTATATGCACGTTGATGTTGAATATTTGAGATGTTTTTAATGATTTGACCTTTTGATCGTGAATGAGTTATTTTGAACTCGACTGTGAAAGAAATCCACGTTTTTATTGATTATGATAAAGGGGTAGAAAATTGGCTCCCGATGAAAATTGTTGAAGTGTTTATTGTGGATTTTTTTTAATGTGAGCCTGAGGCTAATTTAAATTTCTGAGCTAAGTTCGGGAGTAATCTTTAGCACCGAGTGGGAGGTATAAAGTGACCTTACTTCCCTAGAACTACGTGCCCTCGTAGGATGTGAGCCTGAGACTGATTTATAAAGTGATCACTAGTGTTTTTGAATTAATACTGGAAGTCCTACTCCAATGGCAAGGATAAGACGTCTCTCCCCAACGTGGGTTATACGTTGGACTCCATGTAGTTCACATGGTTTATGTCGGTTATAGGTTCTCCCAGTGTGTGTGTGTTTCCTTGTGTCTATGGTGAATGGTGAAGTGATCTGAAAGTGGAATTGTGAAAGTTATTCTTTTGAAAGATTTAAATGATATTTACATTATGAGAATTGATATTCTTGATGAACTGAAAGTGATTGACAAATTATATGATGACTCACATGTGTTATTATACTTATTTCATCCTCTCATGATTATGATGATTTTCTTCGGGCTATGTGAGTCTTTCATACATCCTGCATATTTCTTATAAATATTTATGATGATGATATTTATACAACTGCATACACCCCCATATACTCGGTTCCTTTCCATGGTACTGACCCACATCTTCGGATGTGGGCTGTATTTTCTCGGAATGTAGGTACAAGGTATAGTTGCACCTTTGGATCCAGTCAGTTCATGGTATCCAGTTAGCAGGTGATGAGCCCTTTTTATTCAAGGGCTTGGGTTAGTTATGCAGAGTTATAGTGTTGTATTTTTTTTATTCAGTCGTATTGAGTTGGGGTAGTCGGGAGTCATGACCCGGCTACCTACAGTCATTACTAGTAGAGGCTTCATAGACAGTCAGTAGAAGTTGATGTATTTTGTTTTAATTTTGGTTTGTAAAGGCAGAATTGTAATCCTGTAAAATTCCATTTTTGTATCGATCAGATTCAAAAAAGAGTTAATTTCTATTGATTTGTATGGATTTGTATTTTTATTCAGTTGCTTATGAGTTATGCCAGTAGAAGGGTTAACTTGGGGTCACTTGTGACCCTAAGCACCGTGTGATATCTCGGGACCCGATTTCGGGGCGTTACAAATCTTGGTATCAGAGCACAAAGTTCAAGTGTCCTAGGGTGTCTATGAAGTCGTGTCTAGTAGATTCTTGCGGAACGGTATGGAGACGTCTGTACTTTTTTTGAGAGGCTACAGGCACTTAGGAGATGTTTCCCTTCTTTCAAGTCTAAGATCGTTCTATAAAAAAGTTCTCCAAGAAGTTTATATAGATTCTCATCTTACTCTATTCTGGCCAACTCTGCCTCATTTTCAAGGTATCAGAAATAGTTAATCTTAATTCTCCGTAGAAAGTTATGGGATTGTAAGAGAGCTAGAAAGTATCCTGTCAGTGCTTTTGAGTTCCAAAGATTGAAGTACTTTATTTATGTTCATAAAAGTCGTGAACTAAGCCTAGGTTAGATGTGCGTTCAGATTCCTCCTCAGAATCTACAATGTTAATCTATACTTCTCCCTCTATGTATTATTTTTGAGATAACATGATTTGCAAGCTCCAGTTCTACCTCAGGTAATGCTTCTATATTTTCTAGAAGAAATTTCCAAAGTTACACAAAGGGCTTGAGAGGAGCTCTCTAGTGTGTTAAGTTCCTTAAGTTGAAAGTTATTCCCTCATTCTTATGCGTTATTTAATTAAGACAGAGTAAGGTGTATTCTTAGATCGTTGAATGTTGTGTGTCAAGTTTCTATCTCTTGTATTATGTAATCTTGTTATCATTATGTTTGTGAAAAATCAAAGTCTAGTGAAGCCGTGTGGGGCTTTTTCGATTCACTAGCATAGCTTCTTTGTTATTCATCTTATTTTCTTGTTCAAAATACAAACCAAAGTCTAGTGAAGCCGTGTGGGGCCTATTTCGATTCACTAGCATAGTTACTTTGTTATTCATATGACTTTCTTGATCAAAACACAAAACCAAAGTCTAGTGAAGCCGTGTGAGGCCTATTTTGATCCACTAGCAACTTGTAGTTCATCTTGTTCCTTGTGCTGGCTGAAAATGTGGGATGTGGAGGTGTAGTAGTAAGAAGGATGGTAAATGTGATTTTTTGAGCATAAGTATAGTAAAATCCCTTTTTGCATGCAATTGGGTTAATAGGAAGTGATATAGTTTGTTCGAGGTATGAAACGGGTGTTGACGGTATTTGTATGACAGAGAGTATAGGTTAGTGATGGAAGTACTCGGTGGGTAAGTGTTGTTAATCTAGGCGCTCTCCAGATTGCAAGAGGAAGTTAAGTTAAGACGTAGAGAGCTATGAACTATGTTAAGTTGCGTATGAAGGATAGATAGTAGTGAAGGGTGAAAGAAGGATGTGTTAATGGATTGTGAATAAGATAGGCTATATGATTAGGACCAATTATTATTGTTATGAAGTTTAAGTGGGCTAGTGTTCATGGATATGTTGTTTTATAATCTTCACGTGGGAGTTATGCGTGAGATGGAGTTGTAAATTATGTGAAGTGTGAGACCTTAAGTTTGAACAATTGGTGATCATGAAGACGAATGTGACGGTTTCCGAATTAATGGTATTAGTTCCCGCAAGTGACCTAATAGGCTTGAACAGTGTACACAAGAGTTCAAGTGTAGTTGACTTGTAATTAAGTTTAATATTATATTATGATGAGAAAGTTCACCCAAGATATTATGGGACTGCTTTAATTTCGAGGATTAGTGTATATGGTGTAGTGAGTCGTGCCATGGGATTGTTAGATGGATAAATACTAGTTAGACGATGGATGATGTTTTGATGGCTAAGTTAAGGTGAGGCGTATGATTGGAAATGTTGAGCCTCTTAAGTGTGATTTTGATTCTTATGGGTTAGAAACATAAGTTCATAGGCATGGTATTAGAGGGAGAAGACAGAAGTAGCATGGTCTATCAAAAGGTTAGAAAGTATTCAAGTTGAGCTAATAGAAATAAAAGTTGAAGCACTAGATGGTGTACATTCCGGAGATAGAGATGTTCGTGGAGATTCAAAATTAGTATGCATTTGAGAATTTGAGTGGTGGCTTAAAGCTAAGGGGGAGATGATAGAACAAGTAGTCAAGTCAAGCTTTTACATTTTAGTAGAAGTACCAGTAAGTTGTAAATTTTCTGTGAGAAAGATCGGTGCTTGACCCAATGTTATTTCAGTATTTTCAGCTGTCCCAAAACCTACTCATGATTTACATTTCAGTTCCATGATCTTAATTCATGTTCATACACGTGATGGAGAATTACATACTCTTCTAGTTTCCAAAAATGAGAAATTCCAATTCTTCTAGCAGTTGGAATCACATTCCATAAGTTATGAGCTCTAAATTCAGGGCATGCCGCCCATGACTCATATACTCAAGTTTTACAGTATGTTCAGTTCCAGTACTCAGGCAATACTCTTATTGATCAGTCAGATTCAGTTTCCGTTATGGGTGTCTTCAGTTTTGATACCTTAATGAACCTATTGTATTTGATATTTTATTCCTAAGGCCTCAATAGAGAGAGTCAAGTTATTTACATTATCCCTTCATGTTTCAGGTCTTCATGTTTTAAAATTTTGTGACCTTTTCATTAAGTCAAGCTAATGGTGTTGAGCAGTTGTCTAGAAGGGAGAGAAAATACTTCCTTATCTATGATAGAAGATGGTGTGCTCACGGCGGTGAAGTGAAGTTAGATTGAGGCTAAGTCCTTGATACATGTCGTGGTTAGTTGAAGTTTTAAATGTTTATTTGGAAAGATTGTTGTGCGTTGGTTTTATGCACTTCTATGAGGTTGTAGGAATAGTAATACAGAGTTTTTGTGTATAGTTCAATTGGTTGAGAAAATGTTATGTGTACCGTTTAAAGAATTGACCAGTATGTGTGAATGATGTAGTTGATGGAATCTTAGAGAAAGTGAGGAAGATGCTTTATGAGTGTTCGTTTAGAGATGCATGTGCGAAGTGCGTATGTGGTTATGAGTATAGGCTTGAATGTTATGGTTGTATATCTAAAAGAATGCACCGCAAGTTAGCGGATCCCTAGTATAAGATTGTATGTGGTTGTTGGAGTAGCAATAAGAGTTTTGTTTGAAGTGAGGAGTTGTGAGGCTCAGTGTGTATTGAGGTTCATGATATAGATTAATATTATAGTGTTATGTGGCGTATCTCAAGAGTACTTGAAGTTAGGCTTGAACATAGTCGAGGGAGTAGTTGGGAAGTGTTGCTAAGTTTGGAAGCAAGGAGTTATGTTTCCCAAGACCTAAAAATTCCTATCTTAATTTATGCCATATGGGTCCTTGTTCCCATACAATAGGATTGTATCAAATTATGGTTCATTTTCTCCCCGAACAATGTCATTTGAATATTTTGGAGGGAGTGTTGAGGGATGTTTCATTTGGGCGCAAGTGGTCCTTCTTTTGATGAGATCCCCTTCGAGACCTTTGATTCTCAGTCTCTAAATAAACCAAAGATATCGATTCCTTAAAATCAGTCTCCTTTGTTTAAGATCCAACTATGTGACCATTCTCATTATGAATCGCATGTTCTATGAAGTATTCGAAAGTTTGGAGTGAAGTAAGTGGATTGACTTCGTTATCCCAGTATTTTGTCCTCATTTCCATGGTATTCTGTACTTATTCATCGACATTCAAGGATGAATGTTTCCAAGGGGGAGATGATGTAATACCCCGGGAAATTTTTCGTTGAAATTTTGTGCGTAAACGTGTTGGGTTCTACCTTATAGAATAAATTATAAATTTTTCGTGCAGAATGTCTTAGATTATGACACACCATTGAGTATAGTATCGAATAAGATTTCCAACGATATGTGGATCATCCATAATGGACACCCGAGCGACGAGTTATGAACATTCCAATCGAACCGTGAATAGTAGTGAACAGTAAAATGTGCAGGAAAAAAAGTACTGAGGCCTGGCGTATTTTTTCTCTAACTTTAAACAATCATAACTCTTTGTCCATAATAATCTGGGTGATCTACTATATATCAATGAAAAGTTCTGTGAGTCCTCTTTCCGATGAAATTAGTTTCATCCAATTTGCCTACCGGACCAAAAAGTTATGGTCGATCTACTTCAGCCTATCAAAAGTGAATTTTTGGGTCAACTTCAAACTATCATAACTCCTCTTACACAATGATCTGGGTGAGATACTATATATCAACGGAAATATATGAGAGTCCTCTTTCTAATGAAATTGGTTTCATCCAATTTGGATAGCGGAGTAAAACGTTATGGTTGATCTACTTCAGACTATCAAAACAGTCCACCAACTGACAGATGCGAGAATTATTTGATTTTTAGGGGCGTTTTGGTCATTTCCCCTCACCCAAAATCCGTCCAAACCCTATATTAAAGCCTATTAGAAGCATTATATGTTATATTTCATCAAATTCCCTCAAAAAGAAAACCCTAAGCTCCTACATTCAACTTCAAGAACCTCCAAAGTTCACAATTAATTCTGCAAATTTATTCAAGATTCCAAGTTTCTAGTTCAAGAACTTCAAGAACCTCCAAAGTTCACCATTAATTCTGCAAATTTATTTAAGATTCCAAGTTTCTAGTTCAAGAACTCCAAGATCCATCATTCAAAGGCACGATTAATATCTCAAAAATGAGTATCGATCTAAAGTTCATCATTCAAGGTATGTGGGGTTTTTCAACAAAAACAATCTTTCGTTCTTGTGCCCAAAAGTAATTTTTCTTACAAAGGCATGATTTTTATTTCATTTTTTTATGAATTTGAAGCATGAACCCATATCTTATGATGATTATTATGAAATCTTGATGTTTATGATTTTAAAAGATGAATTTACATGTGTGGTGATATAAAGCATGAATCTTGAATGATATTTATCATGATCTTAATATTTGGGTCGTGAATCCCCATTGGAATTTTTTTTTTTTTGAGAAAGTGTGTGTTATATGCACGTTGATATTGAATATTTGAGATGTTTTGAATGATTTGACCTTTTGGTCATGAATGAGTTATTTTGAACTCGACTGTGAAAGAAATCCATGTTTTTATTGATTATGATAAAGGGGTAGAAAATTGGCTCCCGATGAAAATTGTTGAAGTGTTTATTGTGGATTTTTTTTAATGTGAGCCTGAGGCTGATTTAAATTTTTGAGCTAAGTCCGGGAGTAATCTTTAGCACCGAGTGGGAGGTATAAAGTGACCTTACTTCCCTAGAACTACGTGCCCCCATAGGATGTGAGCCTGAGGCTGATTTATATAGTGATCACTAGTGTTTTTGAATTGATACTGGAAGTCCTACTCCGATGGCAAGGATAGGACAACTCTCCCCAACGTGGGTTGTACGTTGGACTCCATGTAGCTCACATGGTTTATGTCGGTTATAGGTTCTCCCAGTGTGTGTGTGTTTCCTTGTGTCTATGGTGAATGGTGAAGTGATTTGAAAGTGGAATTGTGAAAGTTATTCTTTTGAAAGATTTAAATGATATTTACATTATGAGAACTGATATTCTTGATGAACTGAAAGTGATTGACAAATTATATGATGACTCACATGTGTTATTATACTTATTTCATCCTCTCATGATTATGATGATTTTCTTCGGGCTATGTGAGTCTTTCATACATCCTGCATATTTCTTATAAATATTTATGATGATGATGTTTATACAATTGCATACACCCCCATATAATCGGTTCCTTTCCATGGTACTGACCCACATCTTCGGATGTGGGCTGCATTTTCTCAGAATGTAGGTACAAGGTATAGTTGCACCTTCGGATCCAGTCAGTTCGTGGTATCCAGTCAACAGGTGATGAGTCCTTTTGATTCAAGGGCTTGGGTTAGTTATGTAGAGTTATAGTGTTGTATTTTCTTTATTCAGTCGTATTGAGTTGGGGTAGTCGGGAGTCATGAACCGGCTACCTACAGTCAGTACTAGTAGAGGCTTCATAGACAGTCAGTAGAAGTTGATGTATTTTGTTTCAATTTTGGTTGTAAAGGCAGAATTGTAATCCTGTAAAATTCGATTTTTGTATCGATCAGATTCAAAAAAGAGTTAATTTCTGCTGATTTGTATGGATTTATATTTTTATTCAGTTGCTTATGAGTTATGCCAGTAGAAGGGTTAGCTTGGGGTCACTTGTGACCCTAAGCACCGTGTGACGTCTCGGGACCCGATTTTGGGGCGTTACAATTATAGTGTGTTATGAGCACTAACTGGTGGAGTTTCATGTTATTGGAAGCTTTATGAGATGTTTAACTTGATAAAGTAATGATATACAAGCTGGGATTAAAGAGGAAAAGCTACCACAAAGCAAGGGATCAAAGTCAAATACATGGAATAAACTAAGTACAAAGCTAGAAATTTTGGGCTTAGGGGCGTGCCACATTGCCTAAACACCTCTATATTGGCATTCACTCCATTGGTTGTAATTTAGAATGCCAAATCCAGTATTAGGCATAATATTTTCGTACCACACTGCCTAGGCACAAGGCTAGGGGCGTGGAACGGTGGCATGATCAATTCGGCCAATTGTGGCCTACTATAAATATGACACAACTCTTTTGTAAACATGTTGGGAGACCTTGGGGCATTAGAATACATTTGAGGAGGCTTCTCTTATTTTTTTTATCTTTTATTCTAGTTTACTTTTGGATTTTTACATGAATTCATTAACTATGATTATTTTTAATTCCATGAGCGGCTAAATACCCACATTTGGGGTTAAGACCAAGAACATGAGTACTTTTGCTCATATTTAAGTTGGTTAATGTTAATATCATTATTGGTTGTTCATGTATCCTTGTTTTAACTATTCTATGGATTCATAACCCTTAGGATAAATGCATATTTCTATTGTGAGCTCGGAAGGAGGAACGATAGAATAAAACGTGGGATATATGGGATGGGATCATAATCATTTAAGGGATTCAAGTTATAATTCGTGCATATGATAGTAATATACCTAATTTCCCCTATTTGGTTCATATACAAAAAGAAAAACAAATAAGTTTTACTTAGTTCTTTCATCCCCGCTAAACGATGTAGTTGTGAGGCTAAATCAGATAGTTGATTAGAGGTTCAAAAGACCACAATCATGTTATAAAGCCTGTGAATCAACAACCAAGATAATTAACTAAATCAATGAGATTATATAGCTAAGTAGGATTTTTCATAGTGCCTTAACCCTGGGTTCCTCTCATTATTGTCTAAGAACGTTAGTTACCTCACTATTTATATTTGCTTTAAGTTTTTATTCCCAAACACTTTTGGTTACTTTCTCACTATTTAACCTCCATAGTGAGACTAGAATAGGACAGTTGTTCAACACAAGTCCCTGTGAGATCGATATTTGGCTTTCTAAAGGCCATTTTACTACTTGGTGGACCAGGTGCACTTGCGTGTGTGCTTGGGCACAACACCTACCCTAGGATCATTATGAGAAAGATGAGGTAGTGAACGAGGATGGTATAAAATAGGAGGTAGTGGTACCATTTTGAGGTGTAACCTTTCTTCTAGTGTTTTTTGAGGTTATTAATAGATTTTGGATTTTATGAGTGGGTTGGTAATTACGGGAGTCATTCCTTCTACACAGACATTTTAGGTTTTGGATGTTCATCCTACTTCCACCTTAGCTCCAAAAATTGATAAGGCTTCGGGGACTGATATATTCCTCCATCTCATGTTAGGATCCATCATGATGAGACTGGGAATGAGTTGATGACTAAGTTTCTAAAAATAAAACCTCCTTTATTTCATGCTGCTAAAATAGAGGACGTGTTTGACTTCATCATTGACTACTTCGAGAGGTTGCACAAATTGGAGATTATGTAACAATATGGCATTAAGTTTGTGACTTTACAAATGCTAGGGGATGACAAGTAGTAGTGGAGAGCCTATATTGAGTGTCGTCACAAACCTTACCTCTATTGACCTGGGCTCAGTTTTATACCTTATTATTGGAGAAATATGTGCCTTGTACCCTTCATGATCGCAAGAAAGATGAGTTTTCATCTTTGGATAAAGGTAGTATATCAGTTGCAGCCTTTAAGAATAAGTTTCATACCTTGTGTCACTCTGCTACCTAATTTTTAGGCATAAAAGAGGAGAACATGCGATTTTATATAAAAAGATTGAAAAGTAACGTGCAGGTTTTGTCTGTGTACAAGACTTTAAAAAGAAAGACCTGTAATGAGGTCTCTGATTATGTGAAGAAGTTATAAGGAGTCAAATAGGTTGGTCAGGTTAACGCATTAGCAAAGAAGTTCCAGAATGCAGGTAACTTCAGTGGCTCATATTCTAAAGGTTATAGTTAGCAGAATTACCCAATTCTCCCCCCATTCAATCAGCTTTTTGAGCTCCCACAGCCGGCCTAGTATGGACTCCTTCTTAGCCTCCAGTTGTAAGAAGCTAAGGTACTTTATATTATTATACTAACAAGCTTTCTTTTAAGCAGGGTTGTTATTGTTATGGTGTTGTTGGACACTTTAAGAGTGAGCGCCTTCTGAGGTATATAGGTAATCAAGAATAGTAGTAGACCAAGGTTATCTTCCTAATAGATAAAGGTGACGTCGGTAATGGTAGAGGTAGTGCACAGGGTAGATAGGGTAATCAGTAGAGTGATATGAGTGGAAATAGAGAAAACAAAAATATAGAAAAGAATGGTGCACAACCAGTAAGGAAAGACATCAAAATTAATGACTAGGCTCACTGTTATGACTTATTGAGCAAGACTGAGGTCGAAGATTCAGATGTAGTTATCACAGTATTATTCTAGTATGTGACCAAGTGAGTTTTATTTATTTGATTTGGGGTCTATTTATTCTTATATATCTATTATATTTGCATTGGGTATGGACTTGGTTTGTGATGTACTTAATTCTCTTGTACATGTGTTTACTCCTCTTGGAGAGTCTATAGTAGTGACCCAAGTATATCGTTCTTGCTCTGTATTTTGTATGGGTTTCCAGACTTAGGTAGATTTAATCATATTAGGCATGCTTGATTTTGACATTATTCTTGGTATGACTTGGTTATCTCTATATCATGCTATCTTGAACTATAATGCCAAGACAATGACGCTAAGAATGAAGGAAATGGATAAACTAGAGTGGGAGGGTGTATATATGTCAAAACTGGTGAAAATCATATCTTATTTCGGGCTAGGAAGCTAGTGGGGAAGAGGTGTTCAAACTTTCTAGCTCATCTTTAGGATATTAGAGTGGAGACTTTTTCTATTAAGTTAGTTCATATGGTTTTAGAGTTTCGAAATGTATTTCTTTTGGATTTGCTTGGTATGCCTTCGAACAGGGATCTTGACTTTTATATTTATTTGGATCTGGGCACTCGCCTAATTTTTGTTCCTTCTTACCGAATGGCTCCGATTGAGTTGAGGGAACTCAAAACCTAGTTACAAGAGCTAGTTGATAAAGGATTTATTTATCCAAGTTCTTTGCCTTGGGGTGCTCCAATGTTGTTTATTAAAAAGAAGTATAGTTGCATGAGAATGTGATTTGATTATAGACAGTTGGACAAAGTTATCATCAAGAATAAGTATCTTTTGCCCTGTATAGATGATGACTTTGACCAGTTACAGGGTGCTTCAGTATTCTTCAAGATTAAATTGAGGTCGGGTTACCATTAGTTAAAAATTTGACCTGAGGATGTATCCAAGATAGCTTGAAGGACCTGATATGGGCATTACAAATTCTTAGTGATGTCTTTTGGGTTGACCAATATGCCGGCAACCTTTATAATCTTGATGGATAGTATTTTTAAGTTTTTTATGGATTCTTTGTGATAGTTTTTATTGAATACATTTTGGTTCCAAGAGCAAGGAGGAATACGCATGTCATCTTCACATTATTTTGAGAATTTTGAATGAGAAATGGTTGTATGCAATGTTATCAAAATATGAGTTCTGTTTGTCTTCAATTGCCTTTTAGGGCATGATGTTTGTTAAGAAGGGTAATTCTAGCTCTCTATTTATTGGTCTTTTTGAGGTTCTAGATGATGTAGGTCCAATGGGGCATAGGTTGGAATTATCGCAAAGCTTGTTGGGGGTCTATATGATATTCCATGTATTTGTGATTAAAATATACCATGGGGATGGGGATTATATTATTAAGTGGTATTCAATTTTATTAGATAGAATCTCTCTTTTAAGAGTAACCAATTTCTATTCTAGATCCAAATGTACAAAAGATGAGGAAGAAGGAGATTCAATCAGTAAAATTTTAACTGAAAGCATCATCTAGTTGAGGAAGCTACTCAGGAAATTGAGAAGGGTATGTTGGACAAGTACCCTTACTTATCTAAGGATACATATACTCTTTCTTTTGCTTGACTTGTCTTATTTCCTTGTTTGATCATTCGGGGATGAGGGAAATTGGTTTATGTTTTAATGACCCTTTCCATCATTACAAGTAAGTCTAGTATGCAAAAATTTAAGGTAAGATTTTCCATGAATTGGCAGTTAGAAATTTCTAGCTAGGCTAGTCATAGATATAATTCAAGCGAGGTATGGTCTAGTGAAATTCAAAAATGGACTGGATAAATGTGATAAGGTTTAATATGTTCTACTCTTAGATAAGATGACAAAAAATCATAGGATTTTCTAAAAGTGATTTTGGGTAAGTAGAATCTCCGATATTGAACATGACATAAAGTAGTTAGTCTAGGATGTCATGATTTAAGGATGCACTGCGAAAAAGTCAAAATTGGAAGAAATCTTGAGTTTTTACCTTGCTACCCTGATATAGTAGTCAGAAGATCGCTATAACACTATTGCTATAGCGGGAGTCACACCCGGTCAATTTCGTAATAGCGTGTGACTTTCTCTATAGCAATGTCGCTATAATGGGATCAGGCTGCTATAGCAGGGTAAATTGTTGTTTATGTAAAAAAAAATTCAAAAATAGTTATTAATCTAAACTAATTTTTGGGAGAAGCTTACACGATTTGGGGTGATTTACGCTAGTTTTCCACCAAGTACCTTCGTAAAGGTAAGTAATTTATCTTCATTAACTAGTTTTCATGTTTTTAAATCTTAGAATCACTAGTTTAAAGGTCTTGGGGAGGGTTTATCTTGACCTTGCTAAATTTTATGGTGCAAGGAAGTAAATTGGATGTAAAACCTTTGAGTTTTTGTTGAAGGTTGATAAGTTACTTTTGCATGCAAATAATTCACTATTGTAATCATGAAATTAAAAAGATTAAGGTGAATTTATGGTAGAAAAATCCTGGAATATGTGGGATGATCATGAATTTGGCCTTAGGGTTTGGGATTAGGTTATAATCCTCAATGTTATAGGTCATTTGATTGATTATGTGTTATATTTTTATTTTTCAACACAAGCATGCTGAAATTGCAAGAAAAGGGAAAACTCAAGTTCGGTATAACATTTGATGCTTGGATTAAGGTGGGTAATGATTTAATGTAGTTGAACTCAACTTGTTTTATGTGTGTATGATAACTATTCTTTCGTATTGCTTGTACAATGCATTTTTAATAAAAAAGGAATGATTGATTGATATCTTAAATGTTAATCACAAGCAATAAACTTATATGAAAAGTTTTTTGGTTGTTACAAGTGTTGTTTCTGTCATCACGTTGTTATGATTGTTATGATATGTATTGTTACTATGGGATATACCGATACTTAGACATCTTCACGAATTTTATATTTATTATTATGGGATGTATCGATATTTGAACATCTATGCGGGATTGTTTGTTATGAAGTTGGCAGACACTAGATATCTGAAATTTAGTACATAGATAAGAGCTCGCCACTATAGGTCATGACTAGTAGGTGCCCATAAGACCCCTAGCATGTTGTACAAGCTACAGGTGAGTGTGATGATTTCTTGAGTGAATTAAGGATTATGTATTGGTTCCTTGAGTGGACCGAGATTATATGTTATTTGCTAAAGGTGGTGTCTCTATGTTAATCAAATTTGCATATTAATTTCCTTGTTGCTGTCTTATAGATCCTTGTTGTTACATAGTTGGTTTTCTGGCCTTAGAACTTTTCCTAGCATTTTGTTCTCCTGAACCAATACAACTCAGGATACGAGCCGTATATTAGGGTACAAGTGGTATGGTCCTATCGTATGATGACCAATGTTGGTTGGTGGGATGGATGGGTTACTGGAATGGATATGACTTAGGTGATAAGATCATACGGTTGGGTATAAGTTGTATCTAGTACTCATATAGGGGACAGTGTTCAATCCTCTTGGTATTCTATTCTGCCAGGGATACAGATGGAAGGTACGGATCGTATACCGTAGATACGACTTGGTTAGATGAGTCATATGCTAGATAGTGTTGGGTCCAGAGGTTGGGGAAGGATACGAGTGACGGGTACCATTCGTATCGGAAGGGTACGACTCGTATGGGTTAGTTGTATCCCTATGATGGGACTTTTGTGCAACTTAAGTGGGGGCAATCTGGACATTTCCCTACTTTCCCTAATAGGATCCCATGACTTCTAACCTATTTGGAAGAGTATTTACTTTATTATTTCTCTCTTTAACACTTAGAAACTACTCCTAAATAATCTAAAATCCTCTCAAAAGCTTTGGGGCAAGAAAGCTAGAGTTTCATCTTGAGGACTAATTTGGGGCTTGCTTTGGTGATTTCTTTTCATCAATTCTTCGGTATAAGGCATATTTTCTTCCCTCATTGTTATTTCCAACTAAAGGCATGATTTTACTATTGGTTTTCATTATTTTATTGTTGAATACTTTTGGGTTTTCAAATATGATTTGGGGTTTTTGTTTATAAATGGTTGGTTATGGTTTCCAATGGTTTTAATTATGCTTTTCTATGCATTAAAGTTGGTTTTGGATAATTGGATTATATGGGAATAGTTGTTGGTAATTGGAATTAGTTTTGGATATATTTATACCCCCAATGTGTTTGACAAAATGCTTATAAAGATATGTTTATTGCATTGACTTCTTTTAAATGGAACTCTGGAGTGTTTTAAACTTGGTAAAGGATTTATGCATGGATTAAATGGTTTGGAAGGATAAATGGCTAAATGGTTATGCTTGTGGGGTACGGATTCCCCCAAGTGGATATAATATTGTAATTGGAAGGGCACCTAAGGTCCCCTATACCTACATGTGGTTCGCTATGGATAGTACTTGCAAGTATGGTTGGTATGACGATACCACCACTAAATAGCCTTGGTTGATAAATGGTAAATGGATTACTTAGAAACGATTTTAATTGGTCATTAAAGGGGGAAGTGTAGCTAAGTCATGAAAGGTGGAGGTCTCGGGGGGATCGAAACTAGAAACTCATATTTATCGATATGACGTTGGTCTTGGTGGACCATGTACATGATGTCAAACCTCATATTGGGGGATGTACTAGTCATCCCAATTGGATACTTCCCTGGTCGTGCAGCTACACGCACTGGGGCCCTTTTAGCAGGGGGAGCTTAACCCATATTGCCTGTAGGTGCTTTAGGATGGCAAAGCTACATAAGCCAGGTAAAGGTTTTAAATTAATGCTAAACCCAGTTCTCTTTGTCGGCACTTCTATATGTATGTTTGTATGCATTATGGATGGTTTTACTTAGTTTTATAAATACCTTTATTTTATCCTTATTCTGAGTTCATGCGAGCGATCACTCTCTAACTCATCTACTGGCAGTTGTATACCCACGCTATACAAGAACCGGCTACTCTACTCCTCCTATCTAGCACGCAGATTTGGTATCAACATTTGGACTTAAGTGGTGAGCTTTCATCCTTTTAGAAGGCTTTATTTCATGTTATGGACATCATTGGACATTTTTATTTTATTTTTGGATATTGGTTTTGTCCATGGTTGGGGGCATTTCCCAACCGGATATTTTTACTCTTTTGGATAGAGGCTTTGTGGTACTTCTGGGGGTTGGTATAGGAGAGATCGTATTGGTGTCGGCCTTGGCATTAGAATAGGCTAGTGGGCTTACACCAAATCACAGAATTTTCCATTGTTCTATCATAATTATATTTTGGGATTGATTATCATATTTTGTTTTGGTATTCCCTTTAGTTATGGCTTGGTTTAGTTTCATATGGTTGGTTTGGTACGGTTAGACTCAATTAGGTCGGTCATGGGTATGACCCTATCCCAAAGTTGTCATGAGAGCATTTATGCTATCTTGTTATCTACTAGAAATTCAACCCATCTAAGACTGGATATAGGTGGTTGGGTAGCAGGGGTGATCTCCGGTCCTGGTTGGACTTGGGATACCAATTACGTCTAGGCCTTGGTTCGGGTCGTGACACTTGTATGGTCTGAATTAATAATAAGTTGTGGCATAATTCTATGTATCTATTCACTTGTAATTTGGGACATGATTTGTGAAGTTGGTTGAGTCATGGTTGTTGACTTGGATTCTTGTTGGCAGACTTAATTTGACTTGTGTTTTTATTCATGTTGACTCATAAATACTTATCTCCTTAAGGATATTAAATGAGGTTAAGTGTTATAAACATGAACTAAGATTACATAGTAGGTGTTCCTGTATTGATTTGTTTTATTAAGTTATGGATATGTGTCCATAATCATTTTGGGTAGGTCAAATGACCCTACTAGTACACCGTTGCTTCTAATGCACTAGTAATACATATGCTATTCTTTTTATTAAGTGTAGAGCTTATTTTGATGACTATTTTGAAACCGTATTTGTGATTCAGATCGTGATCGAACTCAAGGGTGAGCTACATCTGTCAAGTTGTCACAAGTTTTTTTTTATGGTCAATTCTTTTAGACTTACATTTTCAATTGTTTTGAAGTTGTAAACTTGGTTTATATTATTAGATTTTTGGCACCATAACTTTTAGGTTCTAGGGGATGATTTATTATGCATTATAGTTATTCTATATTTTGTCTATAACCTTGGTTTATAGATTTTTCGTAATAAATAATGGTTTAGTTGCCTATTTTTGGCTAAGTGTTGAATTATTTATTCAGTTAGTTGGTTACCCTACAGGAGGGTTAGTGTGGGTGCCACTCATAGGGGGTTTATGTAACGGCCCGAAATCTGATTCCCGAAACTTCACACGGTGCTCCGAACTACAAGTAGTCCTGAGCTAACCCTGACTGCCTTTTCTAGATCTGAATCTCAAAATAGGGAAATATAGATGAAAAATCTTAATATATTCGGAAAATTGTCTGAATCTTCTGAGTATATCTGAATCATACTAAATCTCAAAAGTCTGATAAAACAAATACTGGAATTCTGAATACTAACTCAAAGGTCTAAATCAAAATCTAATAGTTCGACAAGCCTCTACTATCTGAATCTAAAGAGTCACTAGGACAGGCCCCAGCTGACTCAACTGTCTGAAATGAGTAAAGACATATCTACTAGTAACTTGGAAATTTAATTAACTAAGCCCTCGAACTATGAGGACTCACCAACTACAGGGATGTAGATAAGATTCTCGAAGATCAATCACGCTGCTGAGACTGAGCACCTAAACCTACATTATGAGACAATGTAGCGTATAGACAAATATGTGGATCAGTACTTTGATAATGTACTGAGTATATGGGGGTGTATGCAATAAGTAAATAATATCATCACAGTTTATAAAATCTTGCATGCTAAATGTAAATGACTCACGTAAGCTTGAGTAATCAGAAGTCTGGAAGTAAAGCATGAATAATAAAACATGTAATCTAAATCTTGTGAGTCATCACACTTAGTTCTGAAATCTGTAGTTCTGTTCTATTTCTCAAATCACATAGGCTAAGTGAAGTCTGAAAACTTATTATGTGTATCTAAAGGCTTCAAATCAAACAAAACCATTTAAGAGTAGGGGACATATTTTGGGAGGTTCTTCTAACCGACATGTACATCATGTGAGCATCCATGGTGTCCCATGACTAGCCCCCGTAAGGTTAGGGCTGTTCTACCCTTGCCATATGAATAGAACAATCTCATCTCAGTGATCACAATCTTAGTCATCCACGCAGAAGTGGAAATAATCTAAATCCTATGTTGGCACGTAGTTCTGGGGTACGAAACCATAGTAACTTACCCATCTCGGTGCTAAATACTACCCCCAATCTCATGCTCAAAATCTTAAGGAATCCATTTTAAAATTTACACAAAGGTTTACAGAAAGCCAACTATGTTTTGCTTTTTTTTAAATCTCAAGTATTCTGAAATAAAGTAAATTCGTTATCTGAAATCTGAAAATAATCTAATCATAGGGTGCTTATAGCACAAACAATCCTAAAATAACAATCTTTAAATGAGGTCCAATGACCCAAGAATAAGTCTCGTGTTAAAACATCTCAAAATTCATCCTTGGTAATGTAAACATTCATAAATCATCTTAAAATCTGGAAATTACTGCACAAGGCATAGAAATATGAATAAAGTCATGTAATTCAACTTCTAGATCATGGAAAATCTCATAATCTTGCAAATAATGATAATGAGTATAAACCCTAACTTGAATCTCATGGAAAATCATATAAATTGTAGTAAATTTGTATTTAAAATAAAGTTTTGGGCACAAGGATGAAAGATTTACCCTTGTTCAAACCCTACATACCTTAATTTGATGATCTAGATGCTAGAACTTGAATCTTAGATCTTTGTTGATGTTTTGGAGATGGATTCTTGGAGTTCTTGAATCGGGGATTCTCAATCTTGATTGGTCTTGGAGGATTAATGGAGGAATTTTGAGTTTCTTGGAGGGGAAGTATGATGGACTAGGCTTTTGTTTGGAGGAGAAAGATGAATAAAGCATAAAGTGCTTTGAAATTTGATAAATCTTCTATTTTTGGTCGGATTGGGGGTTGGATAATTTACCAAAATGCCCCCTTTAACTTTTAAACGGAACTAGAAACGTATATTTTTCCTGATCTAGATGGCCACAATCGCGGTGGCTCACCGAAAAAAGGACGAGTGGAAAATGGGTTCCCTCCGTGATGCACCACCATCGCGGAGCCCCTAAGTTTGTTATTTCGACCGCTGGCGCGACGCGCCAGTATCGCGGAGTGACATTTTAAATTGTCAAATGGGAAATTGGGCCTCTCCGTGATACGCCAAAATTGTGGAGTCTCACTGGAAATTGACAATTATGATTTTACGTTTCTCCGCGACGCGCTAAGGACTCAAATTACGGTATTTTACGATTGAAACTTAAAATAGCCATAATTTCTTACCTGGTTATCGGATTTAGACGAATCTTATATCATTGGAAAGATAATTCAATTTCCTACGTCATGGAAAGTCAAAATCTAAAAAATTCGACACAAAATAAATATCACCCATTCTAGAAGCTACTCCTTGACGTTCTCGGGACAAGTTTAAGCTAGAAAAAATTATGGGATATTACAGTTTGGATCGTGAAATTTTTTTATCAGGAACCTTAATCAAAGAAATGTATTATCACTATTAATATAAGTAATGTACCATGCATTATTTTTTTAACAACAATATATTATAAACAACAATGCAAATAGTGTATCATTATCATTACTAACAGTAATGTATCTATCACATAAATCCTTTAATAATGTATCATGAACTATCACTAAAAGTAATGTATCTTGAGGAATGTTGTAAGCAATATATTAGAAACTTCAAATATCAAAACTCAAATACCAGATTATTATGATTACACCAACTCTGTTCAACAAAATTTAATATTGTCCAAACTATAAAATAACAAGTTCCTAATGAATTTAGGATAGTGGAAACTTGCTTTGTATCTGCGAATCAAAATGTTATTTCTCCTTTGAAAAGAAATTATAAGTGCATTTATTGTGATCTTCATGACCACATCATCTACAACTGTTTGCGATTGATGAGAAAGTTTTACTAAATCTTTTGTGCCTCCTTTTCTTTAGCCTTCCAGATGATCGTTTATACTTTGGAGGTAAGATCACTTAATCTTGAATTTCTTGAGGCACATGTCAATCCTTTTTATCAAATATAGAAATCATTGGAACTCCATACGTCTTTACTAATATTGCAGGCTTATAGTAATCAGAATAGTACAGCTCATATCATCAGCATTTTTGCAAAACTGCAATCACGTGAGAACATAGTATCTTGTCAAGTTAAAACCTTCCATAATTAATTATTTTTCTTTCAAGGTCCATAATGTACCCTCTACCAGCTTTTTAAATAAAGTAGACATAGTGTGATGAAGCCTTAACCTATAATAATTGTAATCAGCCAGTCAACTAAGACACAACGATAAGCTACGCATCATTCACAATGTAAGATATAAAATTAAATTTATGTCTTAAAAAGTATATATAAATTATGTGATAGAAAATAGATCAAGGACAAAAAATCAAAATATAGAACATATCATATATACCAAAAGTTTCAAAATTATTTTATAAATATTTTTATCCTGTATATGCAGAACATATACGTCATTAAAAACATATCATCGTGCAAGAAGCTTTCGCTCTGTTTAGAACTAGAATGCTTTTGACCCTTTTTCCTAATGTAGTATTTGTATATGATGTTTTTTATCTGTTTTTACAATTTCATGATTCAAAGAGTATTCACGCTTGTTCCAAAAATTCTAAGATAATAAATTCTCGTGCCTCTACCAGACAACCATTAATATATTCAGCGATGTTTGAAGTCATCATCCTACTTCTGTATGTTGGTGCATGAAATCTTGACCATATTTTATAACCAACATTATATAGATAATCCTTTACCCTATGATCCACCTTATCCACTTTAACCATAAGATAATCAAAATCCTCTTTTTTAAAAGCATTGACCATAAAATAGTATAAGTCACTAGGTCTGTTTTTAATCCACTAAAAGCTTGTGCAAATATTCTTTTAAAAATGTCAAATGCATGTAAAATGAGAAACATTAGAATACACATTACTTACATTCTTCATTATGCTTTTGTTGCAATCAGATACAACACACATATCATGAACAATCATTCTCTGTATCTACAATTCCATAGGCTATTCATAGCCTAAAAATAAAAAACCTCTAATACATTACTAGATAAGATTCTTTAATTTAGAATATGCATATGGACCAGATTCATTACGTGCTAATAAAATTTTAGAAAATATTTTCAAATATGTTTATTTGATATATATCAAATAAAATACTTATACCATAGAGTGTGCTAGTCCAAACAAATGTTTCTTTATATTGTTCACTCATATCAACCACATTCATAGCAACTACTGATCTACAAAACTCAAACCCTCTCATCAATGGATGTAAAGTTATAAACAAACATGAATTTATTTTTTACTGACTTATGCATCCTAATGTGTAGTTATGGTACACAGGATTTAGCATATAAATGTATCTAGGCATTTATTTATATTCATTAGTCGGTACATCCCTTAGAATCTCTATTGCATGATCCTTAGTCCGCCATGCTTTCATGTGAGTAATATTCACACCATAAGAAGCTTTTATCTCTTCAATTATGTCATTTGGAACGTGTTTTCTCTTATATTCACTAATTTTGGGGTTGTAATGCCACTAATAAAGGCTATTGTAACTTGAACTTGATTGAACAATCATTCACTTAACGGACAAATATGTACATAATGGAAAGTTCTAAATTTAAAGAAGAGTAAATACATAATTATACCACTATCTTGTCCGAAATTTTCAAAAAGACACCAAAACTTTAACTTCGATCTATTACCCCATGAATCTTCTTTATTTTATTGCAAATACACCATTTTAACCCTCTACGTATATACACGCACCACAAGCACGTGAAAAGGCAAAAAATGACTTTTTTGACCAATTAGAAGTTGCCATGTGTAAATAATTTAATATATACTTTATATTCTTTTTTTAATTAATATTTATTTATTTTTTAAAATTATTTCATAACCCCCTACCCACCCACCCCACCACCGCAACCCCACTCATCCACCATTGTCTTCTTTCCCAACTTCTTCTTCATCACCATAACTCAACAACAATATTAATTACAACAACAACAACATTAATTACAACAATAAAAACATCAATTAAAGCAACAACAACATCATCATCACCATAATTTTAAAAAGGAAAATTTATGTACAATCTTCATTTTAATGAAGCTTTAAGCTCCATTTTAATGGAGGGAACTGGACGGGAATAGGGGAGGGAGGTGTTGGACGGGGTGGGGGTGGGGAGGTGGGGTGGGGTCATAAATAAAAATGGAGCTCTAAGCTCCATTAAAATGGAGATTGTACAGGAGATTTAAGCTCTATTTTAATGAAGGCAACTGGATACAGGAGGGAAGGGGGAGCTTTTGGACCTGGACGTGTGGGGGATGGGAGAGTTGTTGGATGCAGGGTGGGGTAGGGAAAGAGGGGGTGATAAATTAAAAATAAAAAATAAAAAAATAAATAAAGTATGAAATTAAAAATATTTGACACGTGGCAGCACCTGATTGGTGCGTGCATTCACTCTCTTTGTTGTGACTGAGATTCAGCGAAAAATGGTGTATTTGCAATGAAATAAAGAAGAATCGTGGGGTAATAGGTCGAAGTTAAAGTTTAGGTGTCTTTTTGCAAAACTCGGACAAGATCAGAGGGGTAATTATGTATTTACTCTTTAAAGAAATCAATTTTTTTTAGACAAGATGCCTTCATAATCCAACTACACTCTCTAGAATAATAGTGCAACACATTGCTAAAAAAATATAAAACATTGTATCTCAAAGCAAGCACTATATATAACATCATCCTACTGAGAAATATATATGAAATATAAAAATATAAATATACGTAATATCTATTTGTCGAATGTATCTGACAACAAGCTAAGGATTTGATTAAAAGTATATATGTGTTTTGATGTTTGAAAGTGAACAACGTATCTAATTGCATTATAAGCAGAAGAATATATCAAATGAAATAGTCCAACAACTACCTTAATGTATCATGATAAAAAATACAACTTGTTGGTAAAAACATCAACATAAGTAGTAATGTATCAAAAAATCAAAAAAATATGAGATAATTCTTGGCATGATACGTATGTACTAATATATCAAAATGAAAAATGCATTATGTTTCTTCAATAATGACGGCAACATATTTGACACAATACATAATTAGGTATACCTTTGTTTGTCAGATTATTGGTATTGAATTAAAGCTATGCTCTATCGTATACTTGGCCATAACATATACAAGAATAACTTTATCCTTGTAAATATGATTTCCCTTAACTTTTGAATTTTTGCAATCACTAATGAAGTTTTGAAATTTGATTTTTTGATACATGTAATGAGTCAATATTTTTGGACCACAACAAAAAGTGCAAGTCCATCCATTTCCATACATTCTACACTAACATCAACACCAGTATTTGCATCAAATATTAGCTCATCAGAAGATTTATCTGTTGTAGTTATGCATAGAGAATACATTACAAATTTAGGTGTACTTTTTTTCACTCAACGTAAAGCTTCACTCCATTATCATTACAAATCATAATTGGTGATGAATTATCTTCTACGATAAATTAGACGTAAATCTTTTTCTTACTTCATCAGTTTTCAATTAGTTGCGCTTTTCAAAATCAAATTCAATTACGAAATATTCTCTCTAATAATAATTTCGTTATTTTTGTATCTTTCATATTCGATATCCGACAACCAACTCAGGAATACCTTAACAAAATTGAGATGCTTATTTTGTATCTGGAAGTTAAAATTCTAAATTGAAAATTTGAGATTAAAGAAATGGTGAAATTTTGCTTGAATGAGCTGGATCTAGTGATTGTAATTTATTTTTTTGAAGTTGTTATGCATTTCATCTTACAATGATGATTGCGTGAATTTATCAGTAATTGAATTGATTTTTGTTATTTTTTCTTTTTTCTTTTAATTGATTCATTAGCTAGGTATCGGGTAAGTGATGTATCCGCTCCTCTGTAATGTATCTGGAACTTCAAAATCAGGAATTTCATGTAATTTAGAAAAGAGTGGGGATAAGTATAATTAGGTACTAAACAATTGAAATTTATGATGTTTACATAAAAAATAAAGTAATAGAAAATTCAAACAATGTCATACAATGTTACATTTCTTTGATTTAAATTTTAAAATGTAGTTCCATAGAATATCTTATAGAATAATGTATATAGAAAAACTAATTGCATCAAATTAATTTAAAAAGTATAAAATTATGACTAATTATAATAAAGAATAATATTAGATTGACATGTTTCTAACTTTATTAATATTAATGAATGAATTTTGATTTTAAAGTAATCATTACTTGACCAAAGTGAGCCAATCGAGACGAGTTGAGCCGGCTCAATCGAGCTCTAGTTTTGACCAAACTTCAATCGAGCTAAGTCAAATCCCGAACTGACTAATCTTTATGCCCAGCCCTGCACACGACTCGAATTAAGGCTTCTCTACGAGGTGTAATTTTACAATTGAGGTTTGAATCAACAAATAGATAAAGAATTTTCTTTAATAAAAAGAGAGAATAATGGGGATAATTTGACTTTTCTCAAATTAATTAAATCAAATGTATAGTTAGAAAATAACCATTAGTCAAATCATATTCTTCTATATTAGTAATAAATAAATAGATAATTAATTATTAAAATAATTAAAACACAAAAATATGAAATATAGAAATCACGAGGGTACAAAATTTACAAATATTTATCCCAAATTATGTATCTAATAATTAATGATTTTTTCACTAAAAGTACTACTACTACTACTACTTTATAACGAATAATAATAAAGAAATTAAGAAATTTACAGAAACAATTGAAGAAAGGAGAAGAGAGGAGAAAACATGATTGTATAAGTCTTTATTAAACATAGCAAAGGATGATACAGATGTGTGTAACTATCTCTAACTGCTACAGTTAAGCATCTATTTATAGACTAGTGTAGAACTTCTAGAATTATCTAGTAGTTTCTTAGCTCAACTACATCACACTCACAACTCATAGTTGCCAGATCACCACACGACTAGCCACTAACTAACTTAATGAGCATAACTAACTCTATGAGCAGTAATTCAATGTAACGGTTATTCTAAAAATAGAAATAGTAATTAACCAACTAGAACTGACTAGCTGAACTTTCCAATAGTCCCTCTCAAACTGAAGGGTACAAAATGTTAAGCACACAAAGCTTGTCTAACAGGTGACAGTGTTGATCATGTCCCAAACTCTTAGTCAAGATGTTTGTTACTTGATGTTGTGTAGAAACATACAAGGGCTGCACCAGACCACTCTTGATCTTATCTCTAATAAAGTGGCAATCAATTTTGCTATGTTTGGTTCTTTCATAAAAGATAGAATTGGCTGCAAGTTCTATAGTTGATTTACTATCATTGAACAAAGTGATATGTTTATGAACCTGCACATTTAATTCTGCAAATAGCCCTTCTAACTAAGTAAGTTCTGTAACAGTTGAAGCCATACTTCTGTACTCAGCTTCAGTTGAACTTCTTGAAACTGTATGATGTTTCTTGGACTTGCAAGATACTATAGAACCTCCAAAATGTACCATATAACCAATAACAGACTATCTTATGTTGGGGCATGTAGCTTAGTCTGTGTCACACCAACAAACCAAGTTTGTAGTAGTCTGATCCTTCAACCAGACACCTTGACCTACAGAGCCTTTCAAATATCTTACCACTCTACGTGCAACCTCCAAATAAGATATTTTTGGCATTTGCATGAACTGGCTCAGTATTTGAATAGCATAACTGATATTTGGCCTAGTTATGGTGACATACATGAGCTTACTAACCAATCTCTAATAAGAGGTTGCATCTTTCAAGATGACATCACCAGTAAATCCTGCTACCTTATCATACTCAACTGACGTTAGTCTAGCATTGGATTCTAGAGGGGTAGAGGTTGGTTTTGCACCAGCTAGACCAGCTTTTGAAAATAATTCAAGGAGAGATTTTCTCTAGTTCAAGATAACTCCTTGTGGTGATCTCAAGTCTTCAATTTCCAAAAAATACTTAAGATCCCCTAGATCTTTGAGTTTGAATTGTTTGTGCAAGATTTCTTTATCCTCAAGGATCATAGTTTTATTATCACTAGTAATCAGCAAGTCATCCACATAAACCAGCACAATTACTATTTCTTTTGACCTTTTTAGTTCAAACAAAGAGTAATCATGAACACTCTGAGTGAAACCTGCCACCATGAGTGTTGAAGTATGCTTAATATTTCATTGTCTAGAGGCTTGCTTAAGTTCATATGATGATTTAAGTAACCTACACACTGTGTGATCTCTCTTTTGCTGAAAACCTTTAGGCATCTTCATGTATACTTCCTCATCCAAATCTCCCTGTAGAAAAGCATTATAAATATTCATTTGATACAATGACTATCCTTTAGATACAGCCAAAACAATTACACATCTAACAGTGACCATCTTTGCCACAGGTGAGAATGTGTCATGATAGCCTAGTCCTTCTTGCTGACTGTAACCTTTAGCTACTGGTCTTGCTTTGAACCTTTAAACATCTCCATTTTCCTTGTAATTATTTTATAAACCCACTTTAAGCCAATAGTATGCTTACCAGGAGGTAGATCAATTATCTCCCCGGTATTATTATCCTCAAGTGCTTGAATTTCCAGCTTCATAGCCTGAATCCACCTTTCATCGATTGTAACTTGACTAAAAAATTGTGGCTCTATGAAGCTTGAAATTTTTATTACATAGCATTGATAGTTGGGAGTAGTATTCTTGTATGATAAGTAGTTAGCAATATGATATTGGGTACCTTTCTTTTTCCTAGGAACTGCGTAATCCTTCAGCCAAATAGGTTCCGTAGATACTCTAGGAGTTCTTCTAGGTGGACATGACACAGGGTCCACATTGTCTGTATGTGAAGGCACTGACTCCAGTGGTGGAACATTTAATTATTCTGGTATATCTACTGATGGATCAGTTTCAAGCACGTCATAAGCCAATTCTTCTGCAATCAGGGTATGATCAACATCAGGATCAGTTAAACTAATTGAGCATTGATCATCACTAATCTCTGCACATGGTTGAAATAACTCTATATGTGTATATTGACCTCATTTATCAGCAAATAGAAAGACATCTTTTTAAAATGTGACATCTCTGTTGACAAACAACTTGTTAGATATTAAGTTTAACAAGTATCCCTTCTGAGTAGTAGAGTATCCCATATAAACTGTTGGTTGTGCTCTTTCAGTAAACTTGTCACCTTTAGGCAATGTTGAAGCATAAAACAAACAACCTATTACCCGTAGATGTGCCAAGGAATGTGGTTTAGAGAACAACACCTCATATGAACTCTTACCATCAATAGAAGATGATGGTAATTTTTTCATCAGGTAGACATCTACTTGAGCAACCAAGCCCATTACGTGATAGGCATGCATGACTGAAATCTAATAGTTCTAGATATATTTAAGGTTTGTCTATGCTTCTTTTCTACCACACCATTTTGTTGTAGTGTGTAAGGACAACTGCTTAGATGCATTATACCCAAAGACTTGAGTAATTCATTACATTGAGTGTTAAAGAACTCAGTACCATTAACAGTTCTTATGATTTTCACACCAGTTCCAAATTGAGTTTGGATCATTAGCAAAAAAAATTTGAGAGCCATAATAGTTTCAGACTTAAGCTGCAGGAAATGAATCTAGGTATATGTCACACCTCAAATCCTATTGGGGCGGACCGACACCCGTAACCGAGGAGGCCCGGGAGAACCAGCTCATAACGTTATACTTCCCATACATACCTCTATGACAACCCAAAATTCGGACAACATCATGTCGCATATAAAAGGAAATAATCACCTGTATAAGCTCGAGCACACATATATATGTATATATAATACTTGGCCGTTGGAGCCATCACGTCTATTAACAAAACACCACCTTGACTGTACATTAGGTCTACAAAGCCTCTAGACAATACACAGAGTTTAACTAAGGTTGGGACACACCCCGCCATATAACTAACTACTATACAATACCAAAAGTGACTGGATATGACACGGAAAGCCCCGAAGCAAACTGGAGCTCACCAAAAGCAGCTGGATATCCTGTCTCCTACTTGTGCGGTGTATGAGCTGAGGTACCTGTGCCTACAACATGAAATGCAGGTCCCCCGTGGGGGATGTCAGTACGAAATATGTACTGAGTATGTAAATCTGCAGATAATCACATATGATATAGAAGCTCAATAGAAATCAGAAACAAGTGAATAAATCGTAATAAGAGTGGACCACACTTACTAGAACTTGTGACAACATGTACATTGTATTTATTCAATCACTTTATCTTCGTTTTTATCATCTTTGTAATCATTATTGTACTGTACTGTGACCATTAGGCTGCCTCCAGTACATATCAATTGGGATCGACCCATGATAGGCTTATGCCCCTGGGATACCACCCATAAAAACATAAATAGGGATCGACCCATGATAGGCTTATGCCCCTGGGATACCACCCGATAAGAGAGAACTTTCATCACTTACTTCAATTAATCTTTGAGATTGTTATTTCGGTCGCCACCGCATTTTTGATACTTTGAAACAATGATACATCAATAAGAGACATATAAATAGACCATCAATGCAATAACAATGAAGTAAGAACTCATTGGCACATCAATGAAATGTTTTGGAGTCATCAATGCCATAACAATGAAGTAGGAACTTATTGGTATATCAATGAAATATTTTGGAGTCATTAATAGCACATGGATCTTGTTTGAGTAACCGGATACCTTCTGACATTCATTAGTGCAATAAACATGTAAGATTTTGAAAACAAGTAAGTACTGGAATGTCTTGACATCTTGTAGGGTGTAAACAAGTTCATTGGTAACGTAGGACATCATACAAAACCTTTATGGATCACATGTTATTGAATAACTTTGGAAACTTTCTTAGTAGAACAATTGTTCACTTTCATGCCAAAGATATGGTATAGAGTATGCTTTGCATACCTGACTGTCAACCTTCAATACTAGTCCCAAATAGACTTCCTATCTTTTCGGATTACTTATCTATAATGAACATAAATAGCAATCTAGTATTAGCAACCAAATGTCACAATTCAATTATTTGAATTCACCAAACTAGTGGTTAAGTAGTAAGCCTTAATTACACCATAAAGGGTGTCACTTTAACCCTCTTATACTCCAATTACATTCACATGCCATGCATATTCATACAACATCCTCCAATATCAAGCTTGGATTCATTTATCCTTCCAACCAATCCATTAAACCAAATTGAGCCATAGACATAAATAATCATTAATTCAATAGTATATCACCATATCCACCTTCCATAACTCAATTACCATATCCACCTTCCACAATTCGATACAACTAAACCATGCAAAATAGTCCATAACCCTATTTCTATCACCTTTCAATAACAACCAATACATATAATCCTCTATCACACATATACATATGGAAAAGAACAAAGGCAAACAATATTCATACCTTAGAATTCACCTCTTGATTATGCAATCCTGTTTGAACAAATAATAGGTGTCGTTCGAAGCTCTCGAGATGACAAACGCAGTTATCGGATTACTTTGGAATTTCTACGGTTGAATCAAAAGTAATTTAAAGGTCAAATTTGGCTAGGGTTTGTTCTTTCTCAATGATTGATGATGAAAATGAGTTTTTGAACTCATATACATGTATATATACACATATTCCCGTCCATAATATAATAGGAAATGACCAAAATGCCTTTAAAATTTAAATAATGTCAAATCTGTCCTTTGGTGGACTATTTTGATAAGCTAAAGTAGATCGACCATAACTCTTTGCTCCGATATCGGATTTGGGTAAAATTGGTATCGTTGGAAGGATAATTCAAAGGTATTTCATTTCATATAAAGTAGGCCACCCAGTTCGTCCTGTACAAGGAGTTATGGTCGTTTGAAGTTGACCCTAAAAATTTGTTTTGATAGGCTGAAGTAAAACGAGTATAACTCCTTACTCAGACGTTGTATTTGGATGAAACTAATTGCATTGGAAAGAAGACTCAAAGATATTTCTTTTCATAGGTCGCAGTTCTCCCAGTTCATTATATTAAGGAAGTTATGATCGTTCGAAGTTGACCTAAAAATTCGGCTGGCCTCAGTAGTTTGTGTGCAGGAAATTTTCCTGCACATTTACTATTCCCAAATATCCCGGCCACCGTTTTATAGATTCGAATGTGCTCGATTATGTCCGAAACCTATCCTTTTTTGGAAATCTTTATATCGCTGGAAAACTTATTCAATAACCTTCGCATAGAACCATCGACGGGCAAATTCTGGTATAAATCAAATAAAAAATTAATTCCATATAAATAAGACCAATACACGTACTTGAATACGCCAATACACGTACTTGAATACGGGGTGTTACAATATATCTAGTACAATCATTCACAATTGTCAATAAATAGAATTTTTTCACCAAAAAATGAAGTTTTATAATGTCACGGACCAAAACATATAACTCATGATGGCACTTGTCGCGGTGTACCTTGACAAGTAAGCCTATCACATAAATCGATACAAAAAGGGTAAAAGACCAAAATACCCCAGGGTAAGGCTTCTAAAACAAAGTTGAACCATAAAAGTATGATAAATATGGAAATAACAAAATCAATAATACAACCATAACTCCCCAAAACCTGATGTCAACAGTATAAGAACGTATCTAGTGCAACTTGAATCCAAATAAAATATATAAGATGTTCAAAATACAAGAGAAACTTTATCTCTGAAATGAAAGTAAAGACATAGTCTATAGAGAAAGGTAGTGGAATACATCCGGATGCCTGAAAGTCAACCACTACCTTGAAAGAACCAAATATCGCCTGAATCAACCAAGTTGGGGTGCACTCAAACTAGGACCTAAATCGAAAGAGCACAGTAGGCATGAGTATGATCCACTAGTACTCAATAGGTATCATAGGCCAACCGAGCAAAGTAGATAATAAAACATACAAAATACACATAAAGGGCACGTTACCTCCAATAAAAAATGTCCCACAACGGTAGCCCACACCGCTTGCACTAACAGTTCTAATATATTTATATATATATATCGTAACAACACAACAAGGTAGAACAGAAGTATACATCATATCACATACAAGTAGAAACAAGGAAGAACATGTATATACAGGATTGTCAAGTACAGTAAAAATAGAATAAATAGATATAAGACAAGTCAATATGGCAATTCACTCACAACATTACACAATAAAGTAAGTGCAACATATAAGATAATGATGATGATGCAGGAGGTCATCGCACAATCTTCGGGATCATTGCACAATCCCCGTATACACCTATTGAGTAAAGCTAACACGACCCAAACCAGGGCCTTCTTGTCATAATGAGCAATCCCAAGCCCACCTAAGACAGGAAATCGCCCCTGTTACCCAACCCAACCACCAAACGCCTACCTTGAGTCGGATGAGGTCCGAACATATATCAAGACAGCATATCCAACCATGTGGTAACTCTAGGATAAGTCTATATCTGAGACTAACCCAACCAAGTCCAACCAACCAAACCAATACCAAAACCTATAAACCAAAACCAATTCTAATAATTTAATGCATGTATATATATATATATACCATACCCAAGTCCACAGTTGTCCATATAAAGCCTCTAGACCAACCAAATAGTACCTAGTCGGGACATGCCCCCGACCATAGCCCAAAATTAAAGTCTATGAACGACAAGAAATATGTAAAGTAAACCATGACATGAAATAGATGTCTTTCAAACTATGGAAGCTCACTACTTCAATCCAACATCGGTTGTCTCCGAACTCGATCACTAAGCAACAGGAGTAGAATGGTCGATCCCTACATAGTGTAGGTAGACAGCCACTCGAAGACGGGTTAGTGGGTGAACACTAGTATGCACTCGGGATAAGGATAAAATAATGCCATTTGTAAAATCAAGTAAAACCATCCATAATGCATACAACCATATATATATATATATACCCACGCCGGTAAAGGGAACCGAATTTAGCATACCACTAAAACCTTTACCTGGGCTGTGTAGCTTTACCGTCCAAAACCACTCATGGGCTATATGGGTTCAGCTCTTCCTGCTAAAAGGAACCCAGTGCGTGAAGCTGCACGCCAGGGAAGAAACCTGGGATGACTAGTACATCCCCTGATATATAAAGTGTGGCATCATGAACACGACTACCAAAACCAAATCTCACATCGGCAAATATGAGTTTTAAATTTTTGGTCCCCCCAATACCTTTACCTTTCATGGTTTTGCTACACACCCCACCTTTATTGCCCAATTAAAACAATTACCAAGCAACCAACCAATCCATTAACCAAGGCCATTAGTAGTGGTATCGTCATACCGACTATACTTACAAGTACTATCCACTGCCAACCATGTATAGGTTTAAGGAATTCTATGTACCCTTCCATTAACCATATTAAACCATATGGGGGATTCCCATGTACCCCACAAGCATAACCAGTTTCATAGCCCCAAACCATCTACCCTTTTTATACCATTTATGACCATGCTAAATATTTAAAGTATTTATATCATTTAAACCATGCAAAACCATTCAATCTATTTAGGGCTCTATCACCAAACTAAACCAAGCAAGAGTTCTAATGAAAGTTCAACAATAAAGTGAAAATATTCTTTTAGGCATTTTATCAAACATGTTGAGGGCATACCTTTACCAAGACCAAAACTAATGCATAAACCACCATAATTAGGGTTACTCAAGACCCATTTGTTAAACCATAACCAGCAAGTACCAACATATGCAAACCATTACCAAAAACATGTAAAAACATAGTTTAAACTAATACCAAACCATATGCATCAAGACCCTCAATATATATTTCAAAAACTGCCATTCATGATTCATAGATCAATGTTTAAACCATAATACACGTGCCTTTATTTGGAACTAACAATGAGGGAAGGAGTACATGCCTTATATAAGAAGATTTCGAAGAGTAACACGACTCTTGAGCCCCTTTAAAGAACACTTGAGAAACCCTAGTCTCTAATCTTCAAGAATGAGTTTGAGAGAGTATTTGGAGTGTTTCCATCCTTTAATAAGTGTTGTAAGAGGTCACCAAGGGTTATATAACATGAGAACATAGGGGATTTGAAGTAGGAAATGTCCAGACTACCCTTTACTTAAAATTAAAACAAACCACATCTACGGGTACGACTCACTTATACCATCTGTATCCTAGGGTACGAGTGGTACCCTAACTCATACACAAGACCTTGCCAAGACCCTACCTACTGGTTTCTATATGACTCACACCTCCATAACTCGTACCTAAAGGTACGAGTGGCACACCAAATAGTACCTACCAACCGTACCATGGGCAGATTCACAAGACAAGCCAATCAAGCACCATACGACTTGCCTTGCACCACTTGTATATTTCTATATGAATCGTACCATAATGAGTCGTACCTTGGGTAGTAACCAAGACAATCACACTACCTAGCATACGACTGAACCCACAAGTCGTATTCAAGGGTACGATTGGTACCTTTAAGTCATACCAAGCCTAGTGAGTCCAAAACCAAGGAAAATTTACAAAGGTCCTATTCCTAGGGTGTTTCAAAAGCCTCCCGATGTAGGATCCATGGGTGATTTGTCAACCCATACACAATCCATATATATATATATATACTCATCGACACATCCCTCGGGGAGGATCTTATAAGATGTCATATTTTCTGTCATAAAAGGTGTTGTCAGTGTTTCTCAAGTGTTGCCACGGTGGTACTATTTATTTCATGAATGAGTATGATATGAGGATGTAATGCTCACAACAAATCACAATGAGTATTTCAACAACCAACCACAATGAGTATTTCCACAACCAACCAATATACCAATCACGTGAGCCAAATATCCACTAGTTATTTCCCATCATCAATGAATTTCCACATATTTCATATGATAATAGAGTCTGAATACATCACAACACACAATGGGTAACACAACATGCTTTTTCATCAACTAAGATACAATCATCATTGTGTTTATAAGGCTATCAATATCACATAGGACCCTACATGGTCACACACAACATGTAATATTATGAAACCATCACATAATATCACATATAGGCTCCCACACGGGCACAACACATAAGATAATTCTGTTTCATGATTAGTTTCCACACCCTTAACATGCATTTTATACCAAAATTAATTATCCATCCCAGTGTGAAAGAGTTAAGTCATAACCTACCTCAAGGTTGAAAATCGATCTGCAACACTTCAACCCACGACTTTACTTCTCATGAATGATATTGAAATTAACTAAAACAAAGAAATATAGAATATACTATCAAAACAAATCCAACAATATCCATATTGCCTAGTTTTGAGTCGGGGTCAAAACGGACCCCCGAAATGAGTTTTTGAAAAAAAAAAAGAAAAATCATAATTTTATTTCAAAAACGTATTTTTTATAGTTTTAGGAATCTACAAATGAAAATCCAAGTCAAAAAGAGTTTAAAATGAGGTTCAAATTGAAGAAAAACTATTTTTAAACTTTATCGGGTAAAACCTATGAAATCCTTTTAAAAATCAGGAATCAGAGTTGTTTTAAAGATGAAATTAAGGAAAAACTAGTAATTATAGGATTAGGAACATTATTCAAATAAAAGAGAGTGAAATTGGGGTTTAAAATCAAGCCCTAAGGTTTTTGAGGTTTTGAAAAATTAATCAAGAAATTCAATCAAGAAAAGGGTGAATTCTTACCTTAAATCCATAAGAGAATCAATAAATTGATGTTAATCTAGCTTTCCAAGCACCCACAAGCTTCACTTTTAAGTTCTCACACTATTTTAGGATTTATCTCTCAAGAATCAAGATGAATGATGAGCTAATTTGCGACCTAAAGGGTCTATTTATATCCCTTTCAATTTCTCAATGTTGCAATCACAATATGCAGATGTGCTATCGCACTATCTGGCACCAGAAATAGATATGACGATCGCTACAAAGCCTAGTACGATCACACTACTTTCTCTGTACACAAAGGTGTGATGCCATCCAAGAAGGTGCGGTCGCAGGCCTAAGAAATATCAGCTGAATCCAAGTTTCCGCCAAGGCCTTGAAATTCATTTGGAATCTGATACTCGCAAACAAACTATGTAACCATACTAAATTTGATGCTCCAGACTCAATGACAATATCAAATTTTTGAAAAAACATCATTTTCACAAAATTGATCCCTGAAACTCAAAATCATAATTTTCCAAACCAAGGACCGACATGGGATTTAAAAGCTGTAAAACTAGATCAAATATGTTACCACCCTAAAATCGATGTTTCGGATCTGCTAGCGTAGTCTATTCAGTCATCCGTTTCACGGATCAAAAGATAACCACACAAGTCCATAATAAGGCTCTTGAAGCCTCCAAAAATCACAATATCACACAAATGGTATCAAAATGTATTGGGAACCATGCCAATAAACCCACACTCTAGAAATACCACAATACAACTATAAGAAGGGGTAAAATAGTCAAATCATACAAAAATATACATTTCACATATTTCATCAAAATTTAGGTCGTTACATATAAGGTCCCCACAGATCCATATGTTTTACATCAAAACATACACTTGACTTAGTCTCACTAACAGGAAATAGTAATCTGGTTTGTTTAGATAGTGGAAAGACATGGCATTTATTCTGCAATTCAGCATCCTTATTATGGGTTAAAAGAACTAGTGACCTTAATACTTGCCCAGATGGATGTTCAAGCCTCTTGTGCCATAGGTTGCTGTCATGCATAGTTAGGGATGCTATCAGTTTGTCTTGACCTTCAATGTTATTCTTCTCTTTAATATAAGCATACCATTGAGGATGTATAAACCTCTCTTTTCTCTACCAATCCCTTTCACCCTGCCAATGTAGAGATCCTGAAATACATAGAAATCAAGATAAAAGGACACAAAAAATGATAGCTATTTAGTGACCTTGGAAACTGGCAACAAATTCAATTTAAAATCAGGCACAAACAATACATCTTTCACAGAATCATCTTGGAAAACTAATGCCTCTCCAGTATGAGATATATCAACCTTTGATCCATTTGAAAGATTCACTTTATCCACTCTTGTTGTAACTACCTTATTTCTTATGAGAAATATATCTTTGTCTGTTGTAATGTAATGAGTAGCACCAGAATCTACTATCCATTCATATTGCTTAGCATGAGAAAATAAATATGTAACTATACTTGATATATTGGTTTGATTTATATCTTGCCGATCCTTGTTCAGAAGTTTCATTATCTGCTTATATTATCCATATGTGAAGCACTATCCTTTTGCTAATACTGCATTGTTAATCTCAATGTGACATCCATGACTAGTAGAAGCAATATGACTTGCAACTCCACTAGGGATCTGTCTATTAAAACCATTAGATGAGAATTGAGTATTAACTTGACCTGCATATTAGTTTCCATGATATCCATGATTGTTAGGCTTCCTAGACTGCTGATTATCATGTCCACCACCATGATTATGGTAAATGAAGCCTTTTGATCCTCCATTATTGTTATTTTCCTTCTTCTTTTATTTCCAGTCAGTAGGATACCCTATCAGCTAGTAACAATTTTTTCTTGTGTGTCCAGTGAAATGACAATAATCACACCTTTTACCTTTGTAGTTTTGATTTTTGTAAGTCATGTCTGAGCTTCTATTAACTTACATCGCAATAGGATCAGACTTATCACTTGTGATAAAAGCACAAGCAAACTGTTGAATTTCATCTTCTGTTGTCATGGCATAGGCTTGATTAAAAGTATGTGTGGCTCCTTTCAATAGAATCTGTCTCCTAGCTTGATCATAGGAATCATTAAGGCCTCCCAAAAATTGTATCATCCTTAGCTCAGATAGGTGATCTACATAGTCCTTAGACTTTGGACAATCACATGAGAAAGCATGGATCACTCATCATTCCCATTCCATAAAATCTTCAACTTAGTAAAATAAGTAGTTACTGAATCAATTCCTTGTGACAAAGTATTAATTTTCATGTGCAATTGATACACTCTCACATAATTTACCTTATTGGATCTCTCCTTTAGATCTTCCCGCACTTCACTTGTTGCATACATAATGTCACTCAACAACTCTGCACTAATTGAGCTCATCAACCACGACATCACTATAGCATTACATGTTTTTCATTGTTCATGTAATTCTTCTCTATACAACTCTTTACTACACGCACCAGTTACAAATCCAAACTTTCTTTTCTCCAATAATACAATGCTTATTGACCTACTCCATACTCTATAACTTTTTTATCCAACAAGTTTGATTGAAATTAGTGTAGCTCCAGATATATCTAAAGCTCCATTAAATAGAGAATCACTCGAATTAGTTTTTGGCGCCATTGAAAAACTCAATTGAACTCAATCGAAGAGAATCAACTGAGATTTCAGCTAAACAAAGATCTATTCCTTGCACAATAGAGATATAAACTCTATCTTCCCAATATCCACTATCGATGCTCTGATACCATGAGAAATTTATAGTAACAATTGAAGAAAAGAGAAGAGATAAGAAGTCATGGTTGTATAAGACTTTATTGAACAAAGCAAAAGAGGATACAGATTGTGCGTAACTGACTCTCACGATTACAACTAAACATCTATTTATAGACTAGTGTACAACTTCTAGAATTATCTAAAAGTTTCTTAGCTCAACTACACCACACTCACAATTCATAGTTGCCAGCTCACCACACGACTAGTCACTAACTAACTCTATGAGCAGTAATTCAATGTAACAGTAATTTCAAAAATGGAAACAGTAATTAACCAACTACATAACTAACTGAACTTTTCAATAGAAAACAATTCCAAAATTTAGAATTTGGCAAGGGAAAAAGTGTTGGGGGTATGTGTTTTTCATGTTGATTTATTCTTATTCTGTATTAATGGAAATCATCTAAGTCTATGGTCTACTTTAACCTAACATTCTTTCTTTTACTTGTGGAAGTAATTGCTATGCAGAATAGAGTGCAATATTTTAAAATTAAATTTAAAATAAATTTTATCTTAAATTTGTTAGACGGCATAAGTTTATATCATCAATTTATATAAATCTTATTCCAAAATTAATTTGAAGATTTTCTACCTTATTTTATCTACCTTGAAATTATTTTATATATCTATAATTATTCTAATAATTATAATCTCATTATAATTTAATCTCCATGGCAACCAATCCCTTATTACATTAGTATTATATTTATATATTTGGGTAAGTCTCAGGAATAGACTCTAATTGGGGTGACTTTCAAAGTTTAGCCCCAAATAAAAAAGCTTATTTAAAATAGTCTTTACCTATTAACTAACATTTTTTTGTATGAAGTTGCTCCTGGCCAATGAAGTAAATTATATAAATGATCTTCATAATGGATAACAACTCTATATTTATATCTTTCAACTTTTATTTTTTTCTCTTGTTAATTTTACTTTGATTTTTTTTTCTTTTTGATTTTTCTCAACTTTTACTTTTTTTTCTTTTTTCTTTTCAACTTCTTTTTTTTCTTTTACTTTGATTTTTTATTTTTTATTTTCTTTTTTTTTTGTTCTTTTTAGTCTTTCTCAACCCTTACTTTTTTTTTCTTTACACCTCTCAATGTCTACTTTTATTACAAAAAAGACTTTTTGTAGTTTTCTTTGATTTGATTTGATTTTTTTATTTTTTAAAAACAAAAATTTCTCGACCTTTATTTTTATTTAATCTTTTTTTTTTTAAATTTTTATCAACTTTTATTTTTCTCCCATTATCTCTCAACTTCTACATTTTTTTTTATTTTTATTTTTTTAATATTTTTCTTCATTTTCTTCTTTTTCCGCAATTTTTATTATTCTTGTTCTTTTCTTCGATTTCTTCAATTCAAGTTACATTTCATGAACAAGAGTTGACACTATCACATTATGAAGGTAAAACTTATTACTTTCAAACAACAAGCTATATTTTATATGCAAGAGTTGACACTACCACATTGTAGAGACAAGACTTATGACTTTCAAATAACAAGTTACGTTTCATGGGCAAGAGTTGACATTACCACATTGTATTTTGATTTATGAGATGTATTATAACTCTTACCTTAGAGGCAAGACTTAGCTCAGGGACTTTCAAACAACAAATTATGCCCTACAGGCAAGAGTTGACTCTACCACGTTATGTTTTCATTTACGAGATGTTCTACAAATATTGTCTTAGAGGCAAGACTTAGCTCAATGACTTTCAAACTATAAATTATGCCCCACGGACAAGAGTTGACTCTACCACATTATGTTTTCATTTATGAGATGTTCTTGAACTAAGTCTTGTGAGATGTTCTACAACTATTGTCTTAGAGGCAAGACTTAGTTCAAGAACTTTCAAACTACAAATTATGTCTCACAGGCAAGAGTTGACTCTACCATGTTATGTTTTCATTTATGATATGTTCTACAACTATTGCCTTAAGGGCAAGAGTCAGCTCAAAGACTTTCAAACTATAAATTATACCTCTCGGGCAAGAGTTGACTCTACCACATTATATTTTCATTTATGAGATGTTCTATAACTATTGCCTCAGAGGCAAGATATAGCTCAAGGACTTTCAAATAACAAATTATGCTCCACGGGCAAGAGTTGACTTTACCACGTTATGTTTTCATGCCCTTAAATTTGCTTTGATGTAAAAAAAGAAGATTCCTATGCGGATTATCTAATTTTTTATTTATTAGCAAAATATAATAGAAGTTTAGAAAAAAAAATGATCAAATAAAATAGAGAAATAAAAAAGAGATTGAGAAAAAAAAAGACAAGAAAAAAAATAAAGATTAAGAAAAAAGCGAAGAATTATAAAAATTAAGAAAAATAAAAATGAGAGGAAAAAATAAAAATAAAGTTTGAGAAAATTGAGAAAAAAAGAGAAATGATAAAAACCAAAAATAAAAGAAAAATAAAAGTTGAGACAAATGAATTAAAAAAAAAGAAAAAAATGAAGAAATAGATAATGTTTGAGTTAAAAGAAAAAAGAGAAAAAAATAAAAGTTTGAGACAAATAATTAAAACATAAAAATAAAATTAAACGAAAAATAAAAAAAGTAAAAATAATAATAATAAAAATATAATTTGAGAGATAAATGAGTATAAATTTTTTTAAAAATATTTAAGGTGCAGATGATAAAATTGTATTTGTATTATACATTATTTTTTTTAAAAAAAGAAAAGCTAGTTGTAAAGACTTTTTTCGTTGGGTCAAAAATGCGCAAGGCACATGTAGTATCCTGTATTTAGTCCCTAAACAAGGCAAACCTCACCACTCAGAATTAGGGCTTTCATACAAGGTGCAATTTCACACGCTCTCTCTCTGGACTCCAGTTGAATTTGAAGAATGACTATGTCTAATGGAGACAAAACTCTGCAGTCGATTTGCTATAAACGTGGCTCACTTCAGCTACTCGATCAAGTATGCTACTATATATATTCTCTGTTTTTTAACTTTTATCACATTCACTCTGCATTTTGGGAGCCTATAGTAACTGCACATATGTAGAGTAAGGCTCCATACAATAAATCCTTTTGTGGGTGGGCTCTTCCTCGGAATCCGCTGCCCTTTTACTCTGCAGTCTTAGGTTGCTTGTTTACACGTTTGGGGTACTATTTGTTTGCCAGTGACTTTAACATTTGTGTATTTATTGAACAGAGAAAACTCCCCCTAGAGACCGTTTATTTGGATATCTTGGATACAAAAGATGGATGGTAATCATCTTTTTCCTCTTTTCAATTCAGTTTCAAAAAAAAATATTTCATTTGTTTTACTGAGTTCTTGTATTGTATTGCATAGCTTATTTTCACGCCTGCTCAGCAATATCGGGAATTATTTATAAGCAAAGTAACAATGACAACAACAATAAAAACATAATACAAAATGGGGTCAGACCTTACATCTGAGAGTAGAGAGGCTGTTGACCCTTGGCTCAAGAAAAAGAAGTCCAAAGCGGTCGAGAAAAGAAGTAACAAAACAACAAATAGTAACTACAACAGTATAAACTGATAGTTGGAAAACAAAAAATAACAGATAGTAATAGAAATCAAAAGGACAAGAAACTATTGGAGCAATACTACAACTACTAGTATGGATGGATAACAAAGACAGTGTACTGCTTCTACCTACTAATGTTCTAGCCTAATCCCTATTGTCCATAACCTTCTATCTAAAGTCATACCTCGATAAGCTGAAAATACAGCTTGTCTTGTCTGATCTCCTCTCCCTCAATGCTTCTTTAATCTACCTCTACCTCTCTTGAAATCATCCATAACCAGCCTCTCACACCTCCACATTGGAGTATCCGTATATCTCCTCTTCACATGCTTTGAACCATCTCAGTCTCGCTTCCCGCATTTTGTCCTCCACCGAAGCTACTCCCTCCTTGTCCCGGATATCCTCATTTCTAATCCTAGCTTTCCTACTTTGTCCGCGTACCCATCATAGAATCCTCATTTCTGCAACTTTCAACTACTGGAAGTAAGAATTCTTGACTGGTCATCACTCTGGAAGATGCTACGTAGTTGGTCTAACCATGTAGAACTTGCCTTTTAAGTGTGGCGCCTTCTTTTCACACAAGACAACTCCAGATCTGAGCCTCCATTTCATCCATCCTGCATTGATGTGATGGTTGACATCCTCATCGATCTCCCCATTTCCTTAGCAAAGTAGTATTTCGATTTAAAACAAATAAATAACAAACCTCAATTTTGTTTGGAATTGACGGCTAGTTGATTGATATAACATTACTGTTGCTCTTGTTAGCACATATGTTTTATCTGACGAAAGATCTTGTCCCTCTTTACTTTTATGTGGATTCACTGCCTAATGTGATGCCTAACAAGGTTCTTGAATATTGATCCACTTGCCTTCTTCATATTTTCCAGGGAAGCAATTAAGGAAATGGTTGTCCGTGGGGCACCTGCAATTGCTATTGCTGCCGCACTGTCTTTGGCAGTAGAAGCTTCAAACTTAGCTTCGTTTGATGGGACTTCTGATGATGCATCCGTTTTCCTAAGTAAAAAGTTGGATTATCTTGTTTCAAGGTAATATTTATGTAGGACCGCAAAAATATTTGTCTGCTCGTTCTCTTAATTGCGAAAATCTGTGTTGTTTAAGTTCTTTGAAGGATCTGATGATATTTTATTTCTTTCATGCAGTCGGCCAACAGCTGTTAATCTTTCAGATGCTGCGGTAAAGCTTAAAGAAGTTATAAAGAAGGCTGCTGCCACAGCCAAAGAAGCCAATTCAGTTTTTCAGGTAGTAACATTGTCTTGCTTTGACAGACACTCAGCTCTCCTGCTTAAATATTACTCCGCCAGTTTCAATTCGTTTGTCTGGTTTTGACTTGGCACAGAATTAAAGAAAGTAAAGAAGACTTTTGAATCTCGTGGTCTTAAACTAAAGACATGTAGAACGTACCAAAATGCCCTTTAATCCCGTGGTCTTAAACATGCCATATGGAAAGATAGAATTAAAGAGTTGCCAAAAAGAAAAGAGACATTCTTTTTGAAACGGACTAAAAGGAAAGCAAGACAAACAAATTGAAACAGAGAGGTTAACAACTTCAGCAGTAATGTGAGATTAGCCGCGAACAGAGGTGCAACTTAATTGGGGATAGTTTCACCATAGAAAATGTAGTAACTTGTCTTATCATTTGTATCTGTTGCATGACACTTTAACTTTCATTGGTTCTATCAGGCTTACATTGAAGCTGCTGAAGTTATGCTGGAGGATGATGTTACTTCCAATAAGGCAATTGGGTCATATGGAGCTAGTTTTATTAAGAATTACCTGACAGACTCTCAGAAGATAACAGTTTTGACCCATTGCAACACAGGAAGGTGTACTCCAGTTCTAGATTTCTGTTTTATTTACATTGTCATGATTGGTTCTTGTCCTACTTGACTTAGATGGTCGTCTTCGATAGTCTATTTTTCCCGGTAATTGCAATATAGCATTCTGTGACAGGATTAACGGAAAGCACAATTTGATATCCATATGGGGTAATTTTGATTTTACTTGTATATAGGGTAATTTGATTTTACTTGTATATCGCAACAGTCTTGCTACAGCTGGATATGGAACTGCTCTTGGTGTTATCCGGGCACTTCATGCTGACGGAGCTTTAGAAAAGGCATACTGCACAGAAACTCGTCCATTCAATCAGGTAGTGCATGCCCTATGGTTTATTCTAATTTTCATAACGCTAGCATAATCAACCAGTAAATATTATAGTAATTAACCTATTGATGATTGTGCATATTCTCCCTGCTAGGCTGCAGAAAATAGAGTTTCTGCATTTTCTTCACTGTTGCAGAGTAATGCTAATTTGTAGCCGTGCCGTAATAAATTTTTTATGGTAATTTAGAGTGCAGTGTGTTTCTAGGTATCATAAGTGTACTCATCCGTTTGGCAGTTATAGCATAATGTTGATACTGATGGTAATTTACGCATGGATAGTGTTAAATATTGGTTTGGTAGAACATTTTATGCTTTGATTCTTGTTTTTGTGTTGCGTACTTGGATCAAACTAAAATGGGTTAAAATGTACCACCTTGGACAGAATATCAGATAAATATGGAATACAAAAACAAGAAGAATTAAACAAGGGACTCGGAAAGAAGGTTTTAGTCTATTTTTGCTGAAAACTCGGTATCCACTTTTTCCAATCAGTTGTAATACTGCTACCTCAACTCCCTGTATTCATCAGCATTTTATTATAGGAAATGCTAAACAACTGCTATTTAACTCCGGAATTCATCAGCCCCCCCACACACACCCCATAAAAAATTAAAGAAAATGCAAATATAGAAAGTGTAAAGGAAGAAGATCCAATTATGCTGTGCTTCTCTTCTATTGGGACAAGCTACGTGCATTTTGGTTTATAAGTGCGAGATAAAGATCGGATTTCAGTAGATTAGCCTGTGAAAAATGAAAATACATGTTTTTCTACTAGATCATTATATTTATATTCTGATTAACTACAAATTCAGTAATCATGTACTGAAGAATCAGATACCTAATAGTATATGTTCAACTGAAACTTGATTGTGGACAGTACTTCTGATTTGCATTGTTGAAAGGCTTCTTTGCTTGTTTGATTTTGTCTGACTACCATATGAGCCATTCTGCATCTGGCCTCTAGCCGGAGACAGTCAGAGAAAGATACTTTTACATGTCTTCTCTATTTAATATCAGGGATCCAGATTGACTGCATTTGAAATGGTTCATGAAAATATCCCAGCCACCCTTATAGCTGATTCAGCTGCAGCTGCATTGATGAATGCTGGTCGTGTGAAAGCTGTCATTGTTGGAGCTGATCGTGTAGCTGCAAATGGTGCTTATGAGTTACTTTCACATGTGCCTTTTGGTTTTCAAACCACATAGTGTTTTATGTGGAGTTTTACATATTATTGCAGGTGATACTGCCAATAAGATTGGAACTTACAGCCTTGCTGTTTCTGCGATGCATCATGCTATACCATTTTACGTTGCAGCTCCTTTGACTTCTGTTGATCTATCCCTTTCTTCTGGAGAAGAAATTGTGATAGAAGAAAGATCTCCGAAGGAACTGTTACATACACGTGGAGGACTAGGTGAACAAATTGCTGCCTCTGGTATTTTGGTTTGGAACCCTGCATTTGATGTCACCCCAGCTAATGTGATTAGTGGAATCATCACTGAAAAGGTTAGTCTATCGGTAAATTAGCCTCTCTTTCCCATTGTTCTGTTGTATATTGGTGCATGTTTGAACTCCACGTTATTTAAGTCTGCCAAAATCAAATTAGCCGTGAATGACAAACCTGACAAGTGACAACTATTTGAATAGGGTGTCATCACGAAGAATGGGAAGGATACATTTGATATTGCTGGGTTTGTGCACAAGACATCAGGAAATTCGTGATGCTGGTTTTGTTAAATGTTTGTTAGTTGATATTTCTAAAACTTAGCTAAACCCCTCCATCTTACAGTGAGCAATAAGTACTCCGTAGGCAACATCAATTTTACTCCAATAATGTTCAATGTATTGTAGTCATGCATGGAAAAATTGTATTACTATGGGTAAGTAACAATAGTGGGTACCCTAACCTATTCGGATGGTTGTTGCCTATTGTTTAATAATTTATCGTATTGTGTTGTATTGTATTGTATTGTTTAATGAATATGAACATTTTGATAGATTGTATCTGTATTGTTTAATTTCCATTATTACAGTGTCACACTTCAATAGTTCAAATGGATAAATCTACAAGTGGTTTACAAGGCATAGCTACTGTAAAAGGTAGGATAAAGTAGGATTATTAAATAACAAGTGAATACAAAATGAGAAAAAGAGAGAGAGACTATGCAATCACATTAAATTAATAGCTAAATAAAATGAGAGTTTTGGTGGTTATCTAATGGAGTTAATGATATGTTACAACAAATTTTAAGTAACAATTAAAATAATAGGAAATTACATAAAAGTGCATTTGAAAAAGTTACATTGCAACGGATTATTAAATAATAAATACAAAATGAGGGGGGAAAAAAGAGACTATGCAATCACATCAAATTAATTGCTAAATAAAATGAGAGTTTTCGTCTAAAGATGGATCTAATGATATGATGCAATAAATTTTAGGCAAAATGATCTTCTGAACCCATGTACTAGGTCGGTTTTGTAAGTTGGACACTTCTATTTACATGTTTGTCATCTGAACTCCTGAACCCACATAGTTATACTCTGCCACGTCACTTGCCACATCATTTTCAAGTATTTCATGAAATTTCAAGTCATTTTAAAATGCTACATGACAAATTAAATATTAAAATTAATTTAATTAAATAAAAAAGTTTATAAATTGTAGAAAAATTTAAATAATCATGTTTTTATTTTTGCTCACAAATTAAATATCAAATTCTTTCCAAATAATTAAAATTCTTCTCCAAATAATTTAAATTTTTAACTATAAATTCATATATACAAACATAAATGAATTTTTTATTTTTAAATTTGAATATTTTTAACAAAAATAATAAATAAATTATTTTTATAAATTGTAGAAATTTTAATACACAAACAAACACAATAAATTTTTAATTTAAATTAATTTAAACTTTTAACTATAAATTCCAATACACAAACACAATAAATTTAATTAAACATCAAATTTATTTCAAATAATTGAAATTTCTCTCCAATTAATTTAAAGTTTTAACTATAAATTCACATACACAAACATAATGAATTTTTAATTTTTATTTAAATATCTTTAACAATTTGTAAAAGTTACAAAATTAATCCTAAACAAAATAAAAAATTTAAATTGAGAACAACAACAACAATATCTGCCACAGCAATGAATAACCAACAACAATATCAATGGTGATGGTGATGAACAATAACAACAATATCAACACAACAAAGAGACTTGATCAAAAAAAGGCAAAAACAACAACAACAACAACAATATCTGCCACAACAATGAACAACCAACAACAATATCAATGGTGATGGTGATGAACAACAACAACAATATCAACACAGCAAAGAGACATGACCAAAAGGCAAAAAAAAAAAAAACAAAGACCCTCTTCAGGGATTGCCCAGAAATCTGTCATATATGATGATGAAGAAAAAAAAGACGAAGAGAGAGATATTTACATGGTGATGGTGATGGCTATGGCAGCCATGGCTGTGGGGGTGGGGGACAAAGAGAGATAAAGAGAGCTGGAAGGGTGGGGGACGTTAATGGTGATGCCATGACAGCCATGAATGGACGGGGGATGGGGGACGGGGGTGAAGGGTGGGGTGGGGGCGGTTGGACGAGGAAAAGGGGTTGGACGGGGGTGAGGGGGTGGTTGGACGGGGGAGGGGGTTGGGGGAGGGTGGCTGAGGGGCGGGGTGGGGGCTGGACGGAGAGGAGGGTTTGGGGAAATGAGGGTTTTTTATTTTAAAAATTTATTATTTTTAAATTTTAAAAAATATTTTTTAATTAAAAATGGAGGGAAAAAAAGCTATTTTTTATTTTTATAATTTTAATATTATTTTTAATTATTTTAATATAAAATTGGCCAAAAATTGACCCCCACTCGCACCTCCAAGCGAGTGACTTTACTCTTCTTGTCCTAGTCAGCCATTTAATGCCACATAGGCAAAGTCAACGGTCAAAGGGTTTGAAATATTGCTTTTTAGTGAGTTCAGGGGTCCAGATGACAAACATGTAAGTAAAAGTGTCCAACTTACAAAACCGACCTAGTACAAGGGCCCAGAAGATCATTTTGCCTAAATTTTATGATAATTTACACAAATACACAAACTTAAAAAGCATAAATACATAAAATCTCTTATTTTTTTTTAAATATTTCATAAAATTTCATATTGTTTTTTTTCTCTTGATACATATTAAAGAAGGAAGTAACATATTTACTCTCCTAAATAAATGTAAATACGTTACTTTTTTTTTTTTTAAAAAAAAGAAGTAATATATTTGCATTTATTTAGGGGAGTAAATCATAGGAGAGTATCTCTTAAATATTTAAAATAAAATAAATAAATAAAAATAATTCTATTAGATCTTATCATTTGCAATTTATAATTTGGTTCAATTTTTTCATCTCTATTAATTTTTTTCTTAAAATGTTGAAAGCATTATTGTGTGCTTCATGTTGACAAGCATTTATATTCTTTTGAAAAATCTTCATATTGTAGAGGTTAAAAGATCTCATAGTTTTTGACGGAACCATGACAATGATGATGACCATTGCAATGGCATCACCCTCCCATCGGTTGTTTGTCAACTCTTTAAGACAATACCATTAACAGTAAAGGGAGAAATTGAGCAATGTTGCTAGGTTTTCGATGAAAACGATGGCAAAGGTAACCATGATAGTGGATGAGTTGTTGATGTATTTGACTGCTTTTCAATGAAGGTTGAGAGAGTTAATAGGTAGTAGTAAAGATGGAGAAGATGATTACTTGATTAAAATAAATTTCATGATACATATGAATGTATCACTATGCATATGTATCATAGTAAAAAAAAGATATTTTTTGAGTTAATACATAAAAATGACCCTAAGCTTGACATCAAATTATAACTTTGATAGTGCACAAATATGACTTTTAACTATTCAAAACTGGACAAATATGACCTCCAATCCTATGTGGCAAAACATGTGTTCAACACGCAAAACTGAGCGCGTCCAGCTTAAAATCTAAGGGCATAATATATAAATATGACCTTAAACTTTGACAGTGCACAAATATGACCTTTAACTATTCAAAACTGTACAAATATGACCTTTAAATGACTCTTCACTATTATTTTTTCATTATTTTCGGCTCAAAGATGAAAATGACATCTAATTTCTTTTGTCATTGCAGAAAAAGAGCAATATTGAAGATTTATTAATTAGGCGGGTCAGCCTCATACGAAAAAAATCGAGCGGGTATGTATATATATTATAAAGCAGATGACGAATTTAAGTTATATAATATATCTAAATATTATTTGTTTAAATATTAAATTAAAGATGAAACTATACTAATAATAAAAAAAATTATAGTTTTAATAAAATGTTATTAAATTAATGTTATTAAGGATAGTAGTAGTAGTATATTAATTAACGTTATCAAATTAACGTAATTAAAAGATGTTATTAAATTAACGTTATTAAGACGTTATTAAATTAACGAGGGGCAGACCTACGTGGTTGCCATGGGGTTCACCCGAACCCCCTCGGTAAAAAAATTATGTTGTATATATATATATAAGATAGAAAATGTATATGTATGTACGTATGTTAATGTTGAACCACATGAAACAAGACACTTAGATAGCCCAGTGGTGTTAGTTGCTCTTCTGGGGTGCTTCCTTCAACCTACTGTGCGGGTTCGATCCCTGCTAGTGGCTGTTTTTTTTTTAATTAAAAAAAAGCTAGGTGCTGCTGCTATAGAAATAAATAAAATAATAATAATAATGATAATTTTTTTAAATTAAAAAAAAGTTAGGTGCTGCTACTATAGAAATAAATAAAAAAAATATAATAATAAAAATAATAATAATAACAATAATAGTAATAATAATAATAATAATAATAGTAATAATAAAAACGACGTCGTTTTAACACAAAAAGCAAAACTTTGACAGTGCACAAATATGACCTTTAACTATTCAAAACTGCACAAATATGACCTCTCTCCAAGTCAGGCCTTTTAACGACGTGGCACCATGTGATTGGATTACCTTTCCACATAGGCGCGAGTGAGACTCACGCATGGGGTTGCAAAATCGGAGGTCATATTTGTTCAGGTTTTGAATAGTTAAAGGTCCTATTTGTGCACTATCAAAGTTTAAGGTCAAAGTTATAATTCAGTGTCAAGTTTAGGGTTATTTTTATGTATTAACTCATATTTTTTTGTTCATGATATATATGAATGTACTTGATGCATATGTATCATACTCTACTAATTCATATATAATATGAAGCTTATTAGTATCTGTTCATGAAGAATGTGAATAAATCTATGTGCATATGTATCATAGTAAAAAGGAATGTAGTTTTATTCATGATGCATATGAATGTACTTGCATGCGTGCATATTCATCAAAATGCAAAAGGATGGTATTTATTTTTCATGGTACATGAGTGCATCTACATTCTCATGTAACAAATTGATTAAACTTTATGTATACAACAGATTAATACGTGTTTATGATACATTTTTATTTTTTAAATTTGAGGGTAGGGGAGGGGATTACAATGTGGGGAATCGAACTCTCACCAATAAGGTGAGAGTTCAGATAACTAACCAACCAAGCTACTAAGATTTTCCTGTGTTTATGATACATATGAACATTTAATCACACAATTATATTGTTCTTGATATCAAAGGCCATCAATCTTTATCAAAATGAATTAATGTACCAATCACAAGTACCAAGTATACATGCATCAAACATATGTATCAGATAAACGTATCTAATACATATCAAGAACTTGTGTTTATATGAGATTTATGTATCAAAAAATTCAGTGTGTATATATATATAATTTTTTTTATTTTAGATATTTTTTAGATTCTCTCCCATGATACTCTCCTAAATAAATGCAATTATGTTACTTTCTTATTTAACTAACCGATTGATTTAAAATGTATCAAAGACGATATATATTATTGTGATAAAATACTAATAGCTCCTTAACTTATGAAATTTATGTAAGTTACCTTAATCTATATATATATAAAAGCAAAACATAAGCAAGACAAGATGCCACGTGTCAAGCTATTAAAATAGCCATGTGGCAATTTTTAAGACAATATTAAAAAATATTTTAAGACAAAGTTAAAAATATTGTAATAAAAATTTTGAATTGAAAAATTAAGTATTTGAAATTGAATAAATTTTTCTTTTACAAAAAAGATTTTCATTAGCTTAAAAATAAAAACTAATAATTAAAGAGTTCTAATAGATATACACTACTTCAAACTTATTTTTTATAAAATTTAAATGTTATAAAATATGTTTAAATATAATTTATTTACATATTAGGGAAAGATAAATAACTATTAAAATAATATTAATAATAATAATAATATAATAATAATATAATAATTAAACAGCAGTAGCATTAGTACATGCGTAAGAAGATGAATTAAAAATAAATAAATAAACAATAGTAGTAGTAATAGTCAATACGTAGTACTAATTGAAGTGGTAGTAGTACTATTATAATAATAATAATAATAATAATAATAATAAAAATATTTATTATTAATTTTAAATATATATCTAAATTTAAATATATAGATTATTAGATAAAGACATATTATATTTAAAAGTAAGGATAAATAAATAACAAACTAATCTTCTTTTTTCAAATTTATAATATTTGAAATTGAATTTAAATGAAATTTGAATTGGACTACCTTCTTAGTCTCTCTTAAATAGAATTTGAAGTACATTATCTTTTTTTTTTGATAAAAAATATTATCGTTATCTTAAAACTAAAAACTCATAACTAAAGAGCTCTAACAGAAATTTACTATTTCAAGCTTATCTATTTTAATATTTAAATGTTATAAGATATATTTAAATATAAAAATATTATTAAATAAAAATAATAATTAGTAGTAGTGGTAAAAGCAATAATAGTAGTAGTACGTTTGTAGTATGTATTTAATAATAATAATAATAATAATAAAAATAATAATAATAATTGTAATAATAATAATAATAATAATTTTTTAAAAAAATAATAGTAATAATAATAATACGTTATTAACTATAACGAAATATGTCATATGTTGCTTGATTTCAAATCATTTTTTCAATTCAAACATAACATTATAAGATAAATATATATTAATTTTGAAAAAGATAAAAGATAATATCTTATCTTCTTTCAACAAATTGATATATTATTTGAATTTGAATGAAAGTTGAAATGAAATGAAATTCTAAAAGTTGAACTGAAATGAAATTCTAACTTTTTATTCTCTCTTATATATACTCTTACAACAACATATAATATTAATTTTTAAATATTTTAATAATAATAACTATTAAATTTAAATAAGTTAAACTATCAAAGATAATTCAGACTAATAAATTATTAATTTTAAATTAAAAATAATTATAAAATAAAATTACTTACTAGAAATAGTTATTTATCACATTAGAATGTTCTAATTGAACTCTTATCAAGTTTTGAATTGAAAGATTAAATATTTGAATTTGAAATACATTATCTTTTTGATAAAAGGATTTTCATTATCTTAAAAATAGAAACCCATAATTGAAGAGTTCTATTAGATATTTTGCTATTTCAAACTTATCTCTTTAAAATTTAAATGCGATGAAATATATTTCAATATAATTTATTTATATATTAATAAAGATGAAAATTTTATCCAAATAATATTAATAACAATAAAAATAATATAAATTAATAACAGTAATCAAAACAAATTATTATTACGATCATTTGTGATTAACATTATTATGATTTTTTAAAACAAATAATTAAAGAAATAATTAAATACAAGAACACGTTTGAACAAATGTCTTCTTTTTTATTCATTTTTATTTAAATCAATTAAATAAGGTAGAGTTCTAAATAAAATGATAACTATGTAGCTTTCAAGTTTGAATGTAACTTCTCAAATAATTTTTTAAAATTATAAATTATTAGATAATGATAATTTAGAATCTTATCTTTTCTAACAAACTGATATATTTAAATTTTGAATTTGATTGAAATTTTGATTGACATAAATATCCATAGTTGTAACCTCTTATATATATCTCCTTGAATACATATATCATTTAAGTTTTCTTCATTTTTTTTTCTTGACATAAATATCCGTATTTGTAACCTCCTATATATATATATCCTCTTGAATACATATATCATTTAAGTTTTCTTTATTCCTTCATCTTTTTTTTTTCTTTTTTCTGTCAGTTGCAATTATTTTTATATTTAGATGGTGTTTATCTCAAAAAAAGTTATATGATCATTTTATTCACAAGATATTGGTATAATATTATCAGAAAATAATTTTTACATCATTGTTGTTAAAATTATCTTTGAATAACTATTAAAGTATGTTGATACTTAACTTAGCTTTTAAATTTTTTTATTGTTATTTATGATTAACATTATATCTATTTTTTTTCAAAAATATGTCTACCGTCGTTAAAAAGATTACAGGTAATTCTCACTAGATTTGTTTGATTAATTATCAATATATATTATTCATGGTTAATTTAATTTTGAATTATTTTATTATTATTTATGATTAATATTATATTTTTTTTTTTGAAACAATGTACCTACCTTGGATTAAAAAATTATAGGCAATGCTCATCAAATTTCTCTGAATAAATTAGAAAGGTATGTCCTCATACTTGATTTAATTTTAGAGTAATTTTATATTTTTCTAATTAACACAATATTTATCTTTTGTCACAGATGTATCTAAGGAAGCTGAAATTTTCACAAATTCTATGCATGTAATCTCTCCAAAATGCAAAATAAATACTTGAGAAATCAGCAAGTATAATTGAGAGTCGAAATATACAAAGAAAATTAATCAGATCATTTGTGTAAAGAATGAATACAAATATTTTTGTGTGTTCAAATGTAATATACTTATCTATCTCATTTACATATCCACTTTATTCTAAGAAGGTTATAAAAAAGATTTATATACACTTAAATATTGCAATTGATTTATTCTTTTCATGATTTTACTTGCAAATTTATATTTATACATAAAAAATATTTACTAATTTTGTTTGTCGTTTATATTTTTTAAAATCGCACAACTAAAATCTCGATAAACAACAAATCATATGAGCATTAAAATATAAAAATCAACTTAAATTTAAATTCAGTATTTTATATTTTAAAATATAAGAGAAGAATTCAGTATTTAATATTTAAAATATAAGAGAAGAAGAGTTAATTACTTATAAAGTGTAACTTTGAAAAAGTTAATTAAAAAATATACTAGAGTAGTGATAGTTTTAGTAGTAGCAGTAGTAGTAACAACAACAACATAAAAACAACAACAACAACTACTATTACTACAACTACGTTATTATTATCATTATCACTTATCTTAAATATTTATTTCAATTCAATTAAATAACTTATAAGGTAAATATACACATTTTAAAGAAAAATAAGAATAAAGAGAATAATAGATTAATCTTCTTAGCATTTGAATTTACAAAATTAGAAATAATTAAATTTAAATTTAATAGTTTAAAAAAGAATAGAAAATATTTGATTTTAATTTATTTTTGGTGGGTTTTCAGCGTGGTTGGGGGTGGGTGGGTGGAGGGGGGAGTATATGAGGAGAGGGAGGCAAATAGTTTTTTATTTTATTTTATTATCAAATATGTAAATAAAATTTTTGTATTATTAATACTATTGTCAAAATTACTTATACAAAGAAATCATTCCGACTAAAATATTATTGTGATCACTTATTTTATCTTTCTAACATTTAATATGTTTGAAAAATTATGTTTCTCATATTTATTTAATAAGTAAAATTTATTTATTCTATAAATATATGTAAGTCCATAATATATATTAAAAGAGAATAACATTATATAATATCAAAAATAAAAAAAAAATGATAAATAGAAAAAAGATATCTAAAATATTCAATTGAGATGAGTAGGGGAGGAGAGGACGTAGAATATTCAAGTTAAGAGAGTTATTTGGTTTTAAACAAGATTAAAGATAGATTAAAAGTCTATGAAGTTACATATTAAAAGTAGTTAGCTATCATACTAAAGAGTTCTAATTGAATTCTTATTGTTGTCTATTCCTTTTTTTTTTTTAATTTGAATTGGAGATATAATATCTTCTCAAAGATAAACTTATAATTTTTTTTAAAAAATTATAGGTACATTTAATTATTAAATATATTAAAAATACATCTAAATGTAATCTATTAAAATATTAAATGAAGTATAAGAATCTAATACTACTACTAATAATAAATAGTAGTAGTAGTTGTAGCACATAGTATATATGTGTATTAATAGTAATACTTAGTATGTGTAGTAGTAGTGTAATACAATTAATATGTTAAATGAGAAAGTATTTTTTAAATCATAACAAGTAAAAATTTAAATTTTGTATGTCGTGTATAGCAACAATAAACAATGAATTAAATGAATATTAGAATATAAGAATTTAAGTGATCTAGATTTAAATTTAATATCTTATATTTTGAAATGTAAGAGAAAAAAGTTCATCTGCCTATGAAATGTAACTAAAAAAAATAATTCATCGTATTCTGAAGAAAATAATTAAAATAGAGTATTTTTTTTTACAAGTATTGAGGGTTGGGGTGAGGGATAAGAATTTTGAATTAACTTTGAGAATATAATGAGTAAATTAAATAAAAGAATTTCAGTAAAGAAATTAATTGAAATTAGATAATAGACAGATTACTATCCATACATTTTATTAAAAAAATAAAAAATATATAAAAAAAAGGGCAGTCCGGTGCACTAAAGCTACCGCTATGCGCGGTGTACGGGGAAGAGCCCCACCACAAGGGTGTATCGTACGCAGTCTTACCTTGCATTTCTGCCAGAGGCTGTTTCCAAGGCTCGAACCCGTGACCTCCTGGTCACATGACAACAACTTTACCAGATGAGTGGCTCCCCTTCAAAAATAAAAAAATATATGATTAAATAAAATAAATATATATGATTTTATATTAACAAAAAAGGCACTTGATAATTATATTAAGCAATTCGATAAGTTAATAAAAGTCAATGTTAACAATCAAATACTATTAGATAGTGAACAATGCAATAAAGAAAATTATTGATCAATTCTTTTCTTTTGATAATTACATGATTCATTTTTTTCATATGATTTAACTATGGGATTGTCTGGAGAAGGTTGAGAGAGTTGAAGACGGGTAGGGGTGACGCGGCGGTGTGATGGCGGAGAAGGGAGAATACATAGTTTAACTAAATTAATTGAAGTATGTAATTTTATGAATTATTTATTGTAAAATATGTTCAACATATTAATGTGATACATAAAAGTTAATTTATTATTTCAAACTAATAAGATAATATTTCTAATGATTTATTTTTAAAAAAATATTTCACGCATCACACGGATACCTATACTAATTTTAAATAACAATCAAAACTAGGGGTGTACATAGGTCTGGTTGGTTCGATTTCTCATTAAAATATAACCAAACAAATAATGTCGGTTTTCTAAATCTATAAATCAAATCAAACCAATATACAATCGTTTTTTAAATTTTGGTTTTAGTCGTTTTTTTTTCGGTTTTCTCGATTTTTTACAATTATAATGTGATTGAAGAAAAAAATTAAATGTTTTCACTAAAAAGATAAAAAAAAAATTGGTCATAGAGTAGTTTCAATTAAAATTAAGTTGACAAATTACTAAGACGTCTAAACTACTATCTCTCAAAGTAATATTATGTGGATATCCAGTGGTTCAATTTCTTAGTCACTAGTCACAGTAGCTTGTCTGAAAGTTTCCTTCACATAAAATGTGAGCATACAAAAGAATGAAGAATTGAAGACAACTTATTAAAAACTTAACTCCATAAAGTAATTAACTATAACATAATTCCATAAAAAAGAAGAAAAAGAGAAACAAACCTAAATCACAACTTGACGAACGAATGAACAAAATGTAAAGTGAAGCAATGAAGAGTTTTAGGTTTTTATATGGTAAAAATTCAGATATAGGTAACTTTTAGTCCATAATTACAAGACATGGTTAATGTTTGCATAGTTACAAAACATAGATATACCTTAAATTCCTCTCTTTCTCACACTTTTTCTCGCCTCTCTCCTCCTTCTCTCTCCCCTCCTCCATTCCTGTCCCTCTATTAGTCCCCCCTCCCCCTTCTTTCTCATTTTTTTATCTTGTATAATTTCAAGAATTGTATATTTGTATATAAACTATGCAAAATGTATATGTACACACTCAATAGAAATTCTGCAAACTGTATATATACAGATATATAGTTATTTAATATACATTATAATAATATACAAACATTCAGATATACAATTGAAAAAAAAATGTACATATACAATTAACAACTTATGCATATATGACTTATATAATTGACATATATGACTTATACATATACGACTTATTCAATTGACTTATACATATACGACTTATACAATTATATCATAAATACAATTAATATACAATTTATACATATGCGCATATATATACATATACAGTTAACAACTTATACATATATGACTTATATAATTGACATATACAATTGACATATATGACTTATACAATTAACTTACACATATACGACTTATAAAATTACATCATATACACAATTAATATACAACTTATACATATACACATATATAATTGACACATAATATATAATTGATAACAATTTAGTTGAATTGATAAAATAATGATTGAACTAAGTTATCTCAATCAAAATTTATGGTAGAAAGGATTGCAAAATATATATAAAAATAATTAAATCTAATATCAAAAATACTGAAAATTACCTCAATCTTCAATAAATATTCTAAACAGATATTATGTGGTGACAAATCCGCAAAAAAAGTTCTCCAAAGTAAAATCAAGGATGATATCTTATGATATTAAAGTGATTTTGAGAGAAAAATAAGGAGAAAAAAAGTTGAAGAAGGTCTCTTGAAGAACACTATTATGATGTTGCCAATGTTGTTGTTTCTTCAATATAAAATCAAGGATATTAGAGTGATTTTGAGAGAAAAATAAGAAAAAAAAAGTTGAAGAAGATATCTTCAATAATTGTGCGTTTTGATGTTCCCATTGTTGCCTTTTTTTTGCCAATAGGACAAAAAATAATAATTTTAAACTACCAAATAACTATGAATTGTAATTTTTTAAAACATTAACCATGCCATGTAATTAATATAGTATTTTGTCTATAATATATAATTTTTTCTTTTTATATTAATATTGAGCTTTATATTAATTTGTTACTAATGGACAAATATTATAATTAAAGGCCCAAGAATATATATCTATTTTCTGAATATAAAAAAGTAATAAAAATAATTAGAAAGTAGATTATAAGTAATATTTTTTTACGTATAAAAAATTAAAATTATATATATATATATATATATATATATATATTATGTCGGTTTGGTTTGAGTTCGGTTTGATTTTATTTTTGCTAATACCAAACCAAACCAAGAATGATCGGTTTTTTTTTCCAACACCAAACCAATCAAACCAAATCATAAGTCGATTTTTTTTCTCGGTTCGGTTTGACTTAACGGTTCGATTTGTACACCCCTAATCAAAATAATAAAAAATTACACAAAAGTACATCCAGTAAAGTTACATTGCGAAATATAGCCGACTTCGTAAATTCTTATAAAAAATGACCCAATATCTCTTAGATCCAATCATTTAATCAAAACACTCTCCCTTTCTCCATTTTCGTTCATCTTCTTTCCCCTTTTTCTCTGTATCCTTCTTCTTCTCTTTCTTCATTAGCATTTTTTTGAAAAAAAATTAAGTGAAGGAAAAGGGAAGCTCATCTACTTTCACTTATCTATTTTGTCTAAAAAGACGGTGTTCTACTTGCACCAACAATTTGATATCATTCCTCTTTTTTCTAAATTGGTCTGGGTTTTTTTTCCCCTTTCTTGTTGTATTTTTATTTGATTTCCTCAACAATTAGATTAAATCTTCAAATATTAAGAAATCTTTGTTAGGTTCTTCCCCTCATCCCATTCCACCATCCACCTGCACACTGTTTCAATTGGAGATTGAATTTAGGTTTGAAATTTTTGATGGTACAAATTCATAATTTTTGGGTGCGTAGATATGAGAAATTTTTTAATGTTTCAACATCTGGGAGGAATAAAGGGTTCGAAATGACTGTAGCACGATTTTTTGTGGATGTTCAGCCATTATTAAAGCTCGAAGCTTTAAACTGAAATTGAATTTTCGTAAATAATCTTGTTTTGAGAGGGTATAGTTACAAAAGATTGATTACGTACTGAGGAGCTCAACTCTAAAATTTTGGATAATATGATATAGTTTTGAGGTGCTATGGATGAATTTGGTGCTTGAATTTGAGGAAGAAGATGTCCATTTTTTATATACCAATTTATAAATTTATATATTATCATATATACAGTAGTCCTTTTATTTCAGTAATTTTTTTCTTTTTCTCCATTTTATACGCATTTATGCAATGTAGACACATTGTTTAAACATTGTATATAAATAACTTTTTATAATTATATATATTATTATACGATTACATATACATAATATTATACATCATTAAACAATTATATATAAATGTATAAAAAAATATTTAAATTTGTATACTAGGTGTGGACTCTTTTTTCCTCATGTTGTTGGAAGTATACTTCATGTTTATCTGATTGTCATCGCTCTAATGATCATTTGAAGCACATGATTGACTTATTATCACTGTTCATTTTGTAGAAATTTGAGCTCAAGAGGAATCCCTTCCTACTTCAATTGATGGAAAACTTTCTAGAGGAGGAGCTTGAGAGGTCAACACTGCCTACAAAGCTAAATGGCTATGCAACAGGGTTTTGTCCATCAAGAATCTAAACATGGATTGATGCAAAGATCAATGATATTATCAAGAAAGGCTGGCCCATTCTAATGGAAGTTTAGATATACATCTCTAGGGTAAATGAGATCCCGCAGACCTTTGTTATAGTACAAAAATTGAGAGTTCCTTTGTCGAGTTAATGTCTTGTAGATGAGAGAATACCCTCTTATAAAAATTCAACCTACATTATTATAGAATTTGAATAGCAAGCAAAGACCTTTTTACAATGGTTAATCATATTTATTTGTACGAGAGATAGATCAAAATGGTGTCTTATAAGCAACAATTCCAATAAATGAGTTTGTCAGATTTTTCATGATCAAAATGGTGAAAACGCATGGATTATGGAGCACCTTCAGTGTGTAATTTTCACGTTAAAAATGGATGGACCGTTAAGTATAGTTACACTGAAGGTGCTCTACTTTCAAGATTCTTCAGTGAATCTTTTACATTTTAAAGAAAGGCTCATTATGGGTCATGAGCCTTCTGTGTATTTGACATTTTGAAGAAAGACTCATTTCTATCAATGCACCTTCAATATAAATTTTATCTTCGCAAAATTTGAAAAGCCTGTCATTTTCTGAATTGATGGGACAAAGGAAGACTATTTTTCACACACTAAAGGCTCATCCTTACAATGCACCTTCAGTCAAATTACAAAACACCCTTAAGAGTCTCCAAAATATATCTACACTGAAGGTGCTTTACTCTCACGAGTTTTCAGTGACTTTTTTACATTTTAAAGAAAGGTTCATTTAAGTCATGAGCCTTCTGTGTATTTGACATTTTAAGAAAGACCTGTCATCATAAGAAAAGACTGAATTGATGGAACACCTTTAAGAGTTTTTGTCCAAAATATATTTACACTGAAGGTGCTCTACTCTCATGAGTCTTGAGTGAATGTTTTATTTTAAAGAAAGGCTCATTTAAGTCATGGACCTTCTGTGAATTTTACTGTTTAAGAATCTAAAAAAAGTTGCCAATTTCTGAATTGATGGGACAATAGGGGATAACTTTTTCATACCCTAAAGACTCATGGACATAATGCACTTTCAAGAAAATTAAAAATACACTCTTATGTAGAGTCTTCAAAATTATTTTGTTCCTCTCTATATATATGTGCATCCTCTTCACTGTCATGTACATTACTAAATTCACAAAAATTATTATACTTTTACAATTGATGTATCCTTCAATCTGAATTGGACTAAAAAAGGTTAGTAATTTTTTCTTAGTATATTTCTCTCCCTATTGAGTAAATAATTTCTTAATAACTAAAGTTATTTTAACAGGTTTAAAAATATCGAATGAGCGTCGTGTTAGAGTTGCATTGTATTGGGGCGGCGATGTCATATATGAATCTGATACAGTTAGATATTGTTGTGGTGCTTGTGCAGTTGTTAAACTTCCACTAAATGTTGAGTATGATTGGCTAGTTAGAAACTTGCATATTAGAATGAAAACTAATCCAAATGAGATAAGGCTTGTTATTTCGGGTAGATGGCCATTTTCAACTGTGCAGAGTAATGCTCGTTATTCTGAAATTCCCATACTTGATAATGAGACTTTGCAAGAGTTTATGGTGGCACCTGATACAGTGCGTTATATGATGAATCTTGATTTGTTGGAGATGTATATTAAAACAGAAGCATTAGATGTTGTTGAACTTACACATAATTTGAATTTCCTCTCTTTAATTTTTGCTACACCCTCTTTGAATCTTAATGAACCCCCTTCTGATTTTTATGAACCATCTACAATTATGACTAGTAATTTCTCAGAATTTCAAAGTTTTACAAGCTTCTTATCACAGAGTATAACACCACGAGTTGATATTCCGTCCGGTAATTATGGCCATGGATGTACTGATTTTGGTACAAATTTTAATGTCGATAATTATCGTCATTATAATTTTAGAGATAGTGCAGGAACTAGTAATTTACCTCAGGTTCCAGAGATTCCAAGAGTTTCTACAATACAAACTAGGATAGAAGTTGATGCCTATGTTGATACTCATGCGGATGACAATTCTGACAGTGATGCACCAAATGATGCATATCAATCAAATGAAATGAGTGACTCTGGTGATGATAATGACGATGATCAACAACCAGTCATTGAGGTGCCACAAAACATACTATTTCATAGGGAGAACATTCCATTTCTGAATGATCTTCAAGATCATCCAGAGGTGTTTGCTTCTACCCATGAATCAGAGGGTGTTGGATGTAAAATTTGGTTAAATGATAAAGAGTTGAATCTTAAGTCTGGCCAGTTGTTTCCTAGTAAGGAAATATTAAAGACTACTGTAAAAATATAGAGTTTACAGGGTAATACAGAGTTCACTGTGTGGGAATCAAAAAAATATTGGACTGTTAAGTGCAGGAGGTGGGAATCTGGATGTGATTGGATGCTCAGAGGTCGAAAAACACCAACAAATTTATGGACTATCGGAAAATATTATGGAAGACATACTTGTCAAATGGGTGTAATCCAAGCTGATCATTTTAACTTGGATTCTAAATTGATTGCTTCTTTGTTGCTGCCTTTCCTCAGGAATAACCCTCAATGGAAGGTGAAAGATGTCCAGACTACTGTTGAGGTTGAATTAAAACATACACCTTCCTACAAAAAGGCATGGCTTGGCCGAAGACGTGCTTTTAAATTCATCTATGGTGACTTTGATCACTCATTAGCACAACTTCCAAGGTACATGAAAGCACTTCAACATTTTAATCTAGGAACGGTAGTGGAATGGATGCATGCCAATGAATCGACATCAGAGGTAAATGTTTTTAAATATGTGTTCTGGGCATTTAAACCTTGTATAAAAGGCTTTAAAAGATTTAGACTGGTCATCTCTATTGACGACACTCACATTTATGGAAAATATGATTTAAAGATGTTGATTGTTGTGACTGCTAATACAAATGGGCAAATATTTCCACTTGCTTTTGCAATTGTTAACAAGGAAACCAAAGAAGCATGGTCGTGGTTTTTGTCGTGCCTTGGAATTTATGTGGTAGTTAGTCGTAGAGGTGTTACATACATATTTGATTGTGCTCCTTGAATACTTAGCATTTTTAATGATTTGGTTGAGTTACATGAGCCGAATGCATATCATTGCTTTTGTCTTAGGCATGTGAAGAGTAACTTTCTGTCTAACTTTCCTAACAAGCAACTTGAGGGATTAATGTGGCAGGCTGCTATTCAACACCAAGAATGCAAATTCAAAGCCGTCATGTAATGTTTGAAAGATGCTGAGCCAGGTGCGTATAATTTCTTAATAAAAATTCCATTAGGAAAATGGATAGTTCATCGTGATGGCGGTAAAAGATGGGGCATTTTAACAACCAATCTTTCTGAATCCTTCAATGGATTCTTAAAGAACTCTTGAGGTCTCCCAATTACTGCAATTATTAAACTTACATATGGTCAAATTATGGAAAGATTTGTATCCAGAAAGAAGTATGCACAAAAGCTCATTAATGAAAAAGAACTATGGCCACCTGTGGTTGCAAAGAAAATTTTGAAGTATGAATTGAAGTCTAAAAATCATCAGGTAACAACTTATAACAGAGAAATAGGGGTATTCGAGGTTGAAACATATCGTCGTCAAGGTCGTGGTGGCAGAAAATATATCATTAAATTTAGTAGGAATACGTGTGAATGTCAAAAGTGGCAAGCATACCACATGCCATGTTCATATGTGTTGAAGGTTACTGAGCAGAAGAATAGGGTTACACATGATTTGGTCAGTGAATATTATAGTACGGTGAATTATTTTGAGACATATCGTGTGCCGTTTCAACCTCTTGGAGATGAAGCAAATTGGCCGAAAGCACCCTATAAAATGATTTGCAATGAGACATTTATCCGAAAGAAAGGAGCTGGAAAAACTACACGTGTTCCAAATGAGATGGATGTTGGACGTACAAGATACTCAAAATCTAGTGGAATCTGCAGAATAACAGGGCAGGACAGGTGTAACTGTCCGAACCAAGAACGTGCAAATAATAATCGTAGACAATAGCTTAAGTATATTTGTAGTTGTAATGTCATATTATGTACTTTCTGTAATGAGTTGAACTAAATATTTTATTACTATTAATACCACTGCTATAACTTTTGGTTAATTAATTAATAAATAATGAACTATTGTGAAAGTTTATGTCTTAATCTTGTCGGTTTATTCTTGTTTGGTGGCAGTAACCTAGAATAATGAAATACTCTCCATTTTTATCCAATTCTCCCTGTTCTGGCATTACTCTCCATATGACACCATTCATCTTATCACAACTTGTTTAATCATTCAAAAGATATTACTCTGCGCATAGCGGGAGCTTAGTGCATAGGGCTACCCCTTTTTATAAAAGTAGTGTCTAAATGCAAGGACTAAAGCATGTTACAAAATTAAGGAGGACAACAATTTTAAACACCCAAAATTAAAAGTTCAAGAAGCATATTGGATTTGCTTATACTATAGTAGACAACTGCAGTCCTAAAAGTTCACTAGAATTGGATCAGAAATTTCAACACCCGATGACAGAACAACGTACGACGTATTTTTGAGTAACTCCTATCCATAAAATAAGGTCCAATGCACAAAATTATGTACATCATATATGTAAGGCCCCGCAAAGTTCCCTCGTAGTCTGAGTCTTAAGGAATGTCAAGTAAGGCATGATTTCGGCCCTAATAGATTGAAAAGTGGATTCCTAAGTGGGTATCATATTAACCACATATAATTTCCCTAGTTTAGAATTTTTTATCACATAGGAAATTCGATAAGATTTCCATCTATATAAGATTCGCCCAAATCCGATACCCGGGTAAGAAGTTATGGCTAATTTAAGACCTAGTCATAAAAACTGTGTCATTTTAGTGCTTAGCGCGTCGTGGAGAGGGTCTATTTGACAATTGTCAAATTCCAGTGGAACTCCGCGATATTGGCACGTCGCGCTGAGGTTCCAGGTCCCAACCAGTGGGAAAATACGATGGCTTCGCATCGCGGTAACTCCCAGTTTACCAATTGTCAATTTCCAGTGAGTCACTGCGATAAGTGGCGCGTCGCGGTGACCCCTTAAATTGGATTCCCAGTTCAATTTTTTCAGCTTCATACAGATGTTAAAAGGGGTATTTTGGACTTTTTCCAAGCCTATAAAACCGTGCAAACACCAAATCAAAGTCATTTGCAAGCATCCTATAAGTTTTTTCTCAAGTTTTCTCTCATAAAAAACCCTAAGTATCCAAAACCTCTTCCAAGAATCTCAAGAATCCACCATGGATTTTCTAAATTGAGTCAAGATTCAAGGTTCCCAAGTCAAGGGCCTCAAGAACCCTCATTCAAGAGTACGAATAGAGTTCCAAAAGTGAGAGTTCATCCAAAGCTTCTAATTCAAGGTATGTGGAGTTTTGAACAAGGGTAAACCTTTCACCCTTGTGCACAAAAGACTTATTTACATCTTGAATTTCCTGAAATCTATGAAGTTTTTACATGAATTTGAATTGGGGGTTTTCACCCATTATTATTGAATGCATTATCTTGATATTTTTCATGAATTAAGAGTCAAATGGCATGATTTTTGCATGTTTTATTGAGAATTTACAACTGGGTATAAACCCCATGATTTTACTCGTTGAGAAGCTAATATTTGCAATGTTGAGATATTGAAGCATATGACTATATTGAGATAAATTGCTGAAGTTCCCATATTTTCACATGATTTATGAATCTATATGCTATATAATATACTTTTGATGAGCTTTAACTTGAGATTGAATTATGGGTTAGTAATCCTTATTTGAGACTTGTGAAATTATGAACTCTTGTGCTATAAGTACCCATGATTTGAGTATTTTGAGATGATTGAGAAATGAATTGACCCAATGGTCCGAAAGATTTGAAATCCACTTTATCATATGAGATTATCGATTTGATTATTGGGTTTGTGGTGAACCATGAGATTATTCTAAAAGTGGATTTTTTATGAGATGAGCACAGATAATCTAAAGGGAGTAGTACTTACCACCTAATGGGTAAGTCACTACGGTTTCTTACCTCAAAACTACGTGCCACCATAGGTTGGGCCTGAGGCCGAGTTTATGATGATTATGATTGGGCCAGAGGCCAAGTTTCATTTAGTGATCACTAGACCTAGGTTATACTCCCTGACAAGAGTATGACGCTCCTCCCCAACGTGGGGTCTCCTCCTTAGGAGGATAAAACATTGGACTCCATGTAGCTCGCATAGTTTATGTCGGTTACGAGAACCTCCCTTGCCCTTTTAAACTTCAAAATTTGATACTTATTTTCCTTTTCTATGGTCTACTTTCCTAAATAGTTGAAATGCAAAGATGTTTCCAAACCAAGGTATTTTCTCGATGAAAGTTATTTTCCTAAATGAGAGCATCTTCCCTTGTAATGGTACTTTTCATAAATCTTTGAGATAAGTTATTTCCTTAAGCTAGAATACTTTTCCATTTGTGATAGAATGATTTTACCTAAAGGTTGAAATGAGATAATTTCCTAAAGTGAATGAAATACCTTCAAGTATGTTTTCCGAGTCTTATGATTCCGATTTCCAAGTATACGAGTTCTAAATGGTTATGAAATATTGAGAATTGAAGAGGTTTTAGTCTCCATGAGACATATGCATGAATTGAAAGTATTGTTCAAAGTCCCTTAGCCTTTGGGTATTGAGAATAAGAGAAGATTTCTGATTTTTAAGGTTAAAGAGCGATGACTCACGAAATTTGTGTTGCATGCCTCATTCTACATGATTTATGAGCTTTATATTTTATACTTGTTCAATCCATCTGAGTCGTCTCATTTTTCATACATGATTTGATTGAAGAAGATCGGTACTATTTTTATACATATGCATTCACCCCCGCATACTCAGTACATTCAAAGTACTGATTCACATACATGTCTTTGTGCTATATTGTCTTATAATGTAGGTTCAGGTGCTCAGTCCCAGCCTCATCCATGATTCTTCAAGTACCTTGCCTACGTTTTCTATAGTGGTGAGTCCTCATGGTTCGAGGACCGATCTTCAGATATTTTCTGTATTTGAGAGACTATGTTTTATCTTCAGTTCATTTCAAGTCAGTTGGGGACCTGTCCCAACGGCTCTCTAGATTTTGATTTATAGAGGCTTGTCAGACTAGTATCATACTTGTGATGTGTTGAGGGTTCGGTATTGTGGTTTTGTTGAGGTTTCTCTATATTATGTTCATATGGACTGAGTATCTTTCCTGTATTTCCTTTCATGTGATATGACTATGTGAATGTTGAGTCTATTTCATATTGAATTGAGTGTTATTAGTAGAAATCGGCTCTAAGGGTTAACTTGGGGCTACTTGTAGCCTTAAGCACCGTATGATATCCCGGGAGACGATTTCGGGTCGTTACAAACTTGGTATCAAAGCCTAAGGTTTCTAAGGAGTCTGACAAGGCGCGTTGAGTAAAGTCTTAATCATCGGTGTGTAGTGCGCCACATCTATGGGCAAGAGGCTACGATACATTTTAGGAAAAAGTTGTTTCTTCTTTCTTTCAGATTCTATCGTGCCTACAGTTGTCCCTCTTATCTAATGATCTGTGCTCTTCTATTTCCAAAAAATGCCTCCTCGAAGAGAGAATGTTTGTGGAGACAATAATGAGCAACCCTCACCTGTTGATCCTTTGAATGAGACGGTGTCCCATGCTGAGTTTAGGGCGGTCTTTCAGTCGTTAGACCAAGCGGTCACCGCAAATATTTGGGCTAATAACCAGGCCCCAGTTGCTAATTAGCAGGGTGGTGATGTAACCGCGGATAGGATTTGTGACTTTATGCGGATGAATCTTCCTGAGTTCTATGGGTCGAAGGTTGTTGAGGACCCACAGTTGTACTTGGAGGAGGTGAGGAAGATCACTGATGTGATGAATGTTTCGGAAGAAGAAAGTGTTGAGTTGGTGTCCTATAGACTGAAGGACATTGCTTATGATTGAGTTGTATCGTGGAAGAAGGGTAGAGGTGAGAATGTCGCTCCTATGATTTAGCAAGTGTTCCAAGATGCCTTCTTGGACCAGTTTTTTCCGCTTGAGATGAGGAAGGCAAATATTGAGGAGTTCATGAACTTGAGGCAGGGCTCCATGACTGTTAAGGAGTACTGTTTGAAGTTTAATCAGTTGGCCAAGTATGCTCCTAATTTGATTTCTGACACCCGGGCTAGTATGAGTAAGTTTGTGACCGGTGTTTCTGGGATATTACTGAAGGAGTGTAGGGCTGCGATATTGCATAAGAATATGGATCTAGCTAGGTTGATGACGCATGGCCAATAGATAAAGGTGGATAAGCTTAGAGAGTGAGAAAGAATGAGGGGTAGCAAAAGGGATAGATTTGAGCAGCATGAGTATAGTCGGCCTAGGTTCCATGGAGGGAGCCTCCCTTAGTTTCAAAGACATCCGTCTATTTTTGTGCCTTCATCAGCTAGTGCTCTCGCGCCTAGAGGCAGTCCAGAGCAAGGGAGTAGGCCTTTCTTGTCTGGGTCGCAGAATAGTGTTGGCAATAGGCCTCGTTATCCATCTTGTGCTAAATGTGGTAGGAATCACCTTGGAGAGTGTTTCAGAGATGTGAGGGGTTGTTTTAGTTATGGCAAGCAGGGCCACAAACTTAGAGATTGTCCCCATTCTAGACAGGGGAATAGAGATGCCCGACCTCAGGCACAAACTGCTAGTGCACCATCTCCGGTACTCCGTCCCACCCCTGCTCAGGGCTCTTCTTCTAGCACCGCTGGTGGTCACCTCTAGAACAGGTTCTATGCCTTGCCACCCCGCCAGGAGCATGAGGACTCTCCTGATGTTTTTATTGGTATGCTTCGTGTCTTTTGTCTCGATATTTATGTGTTGTTGGACCCCGGGTCAAACCTCTCTTATGTGACCCTACTTGTTGCTGTGAATTTCAAAATGAGTTTCGAAAAGATTTTCAAGCCTTTCCTAGTTTCTACACCAGTAGGGGAGTCTGTTGTTACTAAACAAGTGTATAGAAATTGCCCTGTTACTGTGCTTTATAGAGTCATAATTGTGAATTTGATAGAGTTAGACATGGTAGATTTTGACCTTATTTTGGGTATGGATTGACTTCATTCTTGTTATGCATCTATAGATTGTCGTACTCGTGTGGTCAAGTTTCAGCTTCCTGATGAACCAGTGTTCGAGTGGTTCGGAAGTTCGGTATCTCCTAAGAGTCATTTTATCTCCTATATAAAAGCCAAAAAGCTTATATCAAAAGGTTGCATCTCCCACCTAGTTAGAGTCAAAGACACTAAGTCCGAGACTCCAACTATCTAGTCGGTAGATATTGTTAATGAGTTCCCTGATGTCTTTCCAGAAGATCTCCCAAGGGTACCTCCTGATAGAGAGATAGAGTTCGGAATTGACCTTCTTCCCGATACTCGGCTTATTTCTATTCCGCCATACCGCATGGTACCTGCAAAGCTTAAGGAGTTGAAGGAGAAACTCAAGGACCTTTTAGATAAAGGTTTCATTAGGCCCAGTATTTCTCCTTGGGGTGCACCTGTTTTGGTCGTATGGAAGAAAGATAGATCTTTACGTATGTGCATTGACTACCATCAACTCAATAAGGTCACAGTAAAAAAAAAGTATCCTCTTTCGAGAATTGATGACCTGTTTGATCAGTTGCAAGGTGCAAGTTATTTCTCTAAGATAGACCTTAAATTCGACTATCATCAACTTAAAGTGAGGGAATGTGATATTCCAAAGATAGCCTTCTAAACCCGCTATGGTCACTTTGAGTTTTTAGTTATGTCTTTCGGGCTAACCAATGCCCTGACAGCCTTCATGGACCTCATGAATTGAGTGTTCAAGCAGTACCTTGATACGTTTGTTATTGTCTTCATAGATGACATCCTTGTGTATTCCCATGATGAGAACGACCATGCAACTCATCTTAGAATTGTCTTACAAACTCTTAGAGATCATCAGTTGTTCACCAAATTCAGTAAGTGTGAATTTTGGCTAAGATCTGTATCCTTTCTGGGTCATGTTGTTTCAGTAGAGGGTATTAGAGTTGATCCCCAAAAGATAGAAGCCATTAGAAATTGGCCTAGACCTATTTCTTCATCTAACATTAGGATTTTCTTGGGTCTAGATGGCTATTACTGTTGTTTTGTTGAGGGTTTCTCTTCCATTATGTCTTCTATGACCTGGTTGACCCAAAAGAAATTTAAATTCCAGTGGTCCAATTCTAGTAAGAAGAGTTTTCAGGAGTTGAAAACTCGACTCACTTCATCCCCTGTGTTGACTTTGCTTGATGGTACCGATGGTTTTGTGGTCTATTATGATGTCTCTAGAGTTGGTTTGGGTTGTGTGTTGATGCAAATAGGTAAGGTTATAGCCTATGCCTCTAGACAGTTGAAGCCGCATGAAAGGAACTACCCGACCCATGATCTTGAGTTAGCGGCTGTGGTCTTTGCTTTGAAAATTTGGAGACACTATCTTTATGGTGTCCATGTTGATGTGTTTACCGATCATAAGAGCTTGCAGTATGTGTTTACCCAGAAGGAGTTGAATCTTAGGTAGATGAGGTGGTTAGAGTTGTTGAAAGATTATGATATGAGTATGTTGTTTCACCCGGGCAAGGCCAATGTAGTGGAGGATGCCCTTAGCAGATTGTCCATGGGTAGCATTGCGCATATTGAGGAAAGTAAGAGAGAGTTAGCTCGTGATGTGCATTTTTTAGCTAGGTTGGGTGTTAGATTGCTTGATTCAACGGCAGGGAGTATGTTGGTGCAGAGTAGTTCCGAATCCTCTTTAGTTTCTGAAGTGAAGGAGAAGCAAGGTAGGGATCCTAGTTTGGCCAAATTGAAGGAGTCAGTTAAGGACCAAAAGGTAGAGGATTTCTCCTAAGGGGGAGATGGTGTGTTGATATTGCGTGGTAGGTTGTGTGTCCCGTGTGTTGATGACTTGCGGCAGAGAATTATGGGTGAAGCGCATGGCGCGCGTTATTCCATTCATCCCGGTACTACCAAGATGTACCGTGACTTACGGGAAATCTATTGGTGGAACGGTATGAAGAAGGACATAGCCGAGTTTGTAGCAAAGTGTGCAACGTGTCAACAGGTTAAGGTAGAGCACCAAAGACTGGGTGGTGTGATGCAAGAGTTTAGTATACCCAATTAGAAGTGGGAGATGGTGAATATGGACTTCGTAACTAGGTTACCTCTTTCGCGCCGTCATCATGATTCCATTTGGGTTATTGTGGATAGGTTGACTAAGTCCGCATATATTTTGCTAGTGTATACATCTTACACGGCTGAGGATTATGCTAGATTGTATATCCGAGAGTTGGTCAGGTTGCATGGAGTTCCTTTGTCTATTATTTTGGATAGGGGTACTCAATTTACTTCTCAATTTTGGAGGGCATTTCAGCAGGGTCTTGGCACCCAAGTTCTTTTGAGTTCCGCATTTCACCCGCAGACAAATGATCAGGTTGAGAGGACCATTCAGACCCTAGAGAATATGTTGAAGGCGTGCGCTCTTGATTTCAAAGGTAGTAGGGATGGGCATTTACCATTGATAGAGTTTGCCTACAACAATAGTTTCCATGCTAGCATCGAGATGGTATCGTTTGAGGCCTTGTATGGTAGGAGGTGTAGATCACCCGTGGGATGGTTCAAAGTGGGTAAAGTTTCTGCAATCGGACCTGATGCAGTGTTCGAAGCTATGGAGAAAGTTAAGCTGATTAGAGAAAGGTTGAAGACCGCCCAGAGTCGTCAAAAGTATTATGCAGATGTAAGGAAGAGAGATCTTGAGTTTGAGGTGGGTGATTTAGTGTACTTGAAGATCTCACCCATGAAAGGGGTGAAGAGGTTTGGTAAGAAGGGAAAGCTTAGTCCCCGTTATGTTGGACCGTATCGAGTTTTGAGCCGTGTTGGTAGAGTGCCCTACGAGGTTGAGTTGCCCTCGGAGTTGTCCGCCGTTCATCCTATTTTTCATGTCTCCATGCTTAAGAAGCATATGTTGATCCTTCAGAGAGTGTTGATATTCAGGATAGCCTTTCCTTCAATGATATTCCCATGGAGATCCTAGATTTTCAGATCCGTAGACTAAGGAACAAAAAAGTTCCCTTGGTCAAAGTTTTGTGGCAGAACCAGTCTGTTGAGGGTGCTACTTGGGAAGCGGAAGCAGACATGCGATCCAAGTACCCACACCTCTTTTCCGCGAGTTCAGATTAATCCGAAGGTACTATTCTTCCTTGATTCAGCTCTTCTAATCTAAAGTTCAGCTATGCATCTATCCTTGTATGAGTTCTTGATTTTTCCGGAGTATTCATGAGTTTAGAAAGATCTTGAACTGTTTAGCAATAGTTTCATCTATGTGCACTCAGTTTTTCCTATATTCCTAGCCTAACTAGCGACATTCGAGGACGAATGTTCCCAAGGGGGATATATTGTAAGGCCCCGCAAAGTTTTCTCGTAGTCTGAGTCTTAGGGCATGTCAAGTAAGGCGTGATTTCGGCCCTAAAAGATTGAGAAGTGGCTTCCTAAATGAGTATCGTGTTAACCACATAGAATTTCCCTAATTTTGACTTTTTTATCATATAGGAAATTTGATAAGCTTTCCGTCGATATAAGATTCGCCCAAATCTGATACCCGGGTAAGAAGTTATGGCTAATTTAAGACCTAGTCGTAAAAGCTGTGTCATTTTTGTGCTTGGCGAGTTGCGGAGAGGGTCTATTTGACAATTGTCAAATTCCAGTGGAACTCTGTGATATTAGCGCATCGTGCTGAGGTTCCAGGTCCTAACCAGTGGGAAAATGCGATGGCTCCGCGTCGCGGTGACTCCCAGTTACCAATTGTCAATTTCCAGTGAGTTACCGAGTCACCGCGATAAGTGGCGCGTCGCGGTGACCCCTTAAATTGGATTCCCAGTTCAATTTTTTCAGCTTCATACAGATGTTAAAAGGGGTATTTTGGACTTTTTTCAAGCCTATAAAACCGTGCAAACACCAAATCAAAGTCATTTACAAGCATCCTATGAGGTTTTTCTCATAAAAAATCCTAAGTATCTAAAACCTCTTCCAAGAATCTCAAGAATCCACCATGGATTTTCTAAATTGAGTCAAGATTCAAGGTTCCCAAGTCAAGTGCCTCAAGAATCCTCATTCAAGAGTACGAATAGAGTTCCAAAAGTGAGAGTTCATCCAAAGCTTCTAATTCAAGGTATGTGGGGTTTTGAACAAGGGTAACCCTTTCACCCTTGTGCCCAAAAGTCTTATTTACATCATGAATTTCCTGAAATCTATGAGGTTTTTACATGAATTTGAATTGGAAGTTTTCACCCATTATTATTGAATGCATTATCTTGATATTTCCCATGAATTAAGAGTCAAATGGCATGATTTCTGCATGTTTTATTGAGAATTTACAGCTGGGTATAAACCCCATGATTTTACTTCTTGAGAAGCTAATATTTGCAATGTTGAAGATATTGAAGCATATGACTATATTGAGATAAATTGCTGAAGTTCCCAGATTTCCACATTATTATGAATCTATATGCTATATAATATGCTTTTGATGAGCTTTAACTTGAGATTGAATTATGGGTTAGTAAGACCTATTTGAGACTTGTGAAATTATGAACTCTTGTGCTATAAGTACCCATGATTTGAGTATTTTGAGATGATTGAGAAATGAATTGACCCAATGGTCCAAAAGCTTTGAAATCCACTTCATCATATGAAATTATCAATTTGATTATTGGGTTCGTGGTGAACCATGAGATTATTCTAAAAGTAGATTTTTTATGAGATGAGCACAGATAATCTAAAGGGAGTAGTACTTAGCACCGAGCGGGTAAGTCACTACGGTTTCTTACCCTAAAACTACGCGCCACCGTAGGTTGGGCCTGAGGCCGAGTTTATGATGATTATGATTTTGCCCGAGGCCGAGTTTCATTTAGTGTTCACTAGACCTAGGTTATACTCCCTGGCAAGAGTATGACGCTCCTCCCCAACGTGGGGTCTCCTCCTTAGGAGGACAAAACGTTGGACTCCATGCAACTTGCATGGTTTATGTCGGTTATGAGAACTTCCCTTGCCCTTTTAAACTTTAAAATTTGATACTTATTTTCCTTTTCTATAGTCTACTTTCCTAATTGGTTGAAATGCAAAGATGCGTCACACATCAGTACTCTCCTCGCACGCCATATCAACCCACGGTACAACTTCGAGCTAGAAGCATGTATGTTCTCTGCAATGGTTGCAAATTTGATACTTATTTTCCTTTCCTATAGTTTACTCACTGTGAGTTTCTCATTGAATTACTGGATTAAAGAATTGAAACTTCCTGTTATACCTACGACCATATACAACCAACCAATGGATCTGACCCTTTAACAGCAGGTTAATCCAACAAACATTTCTCAACTTTAAATATAAGACAACAAAAATGAAAAGCATAATTATGTAGATATGGCATATCAGAACTTACGTAAGGAAGATGAAAGTAAATCATAACTATGCAAATAATTATAAGGTAGTGTTGTACCAAAATTTCATGTCTGCCTGCAAAACTTTGATAACCTTGTTTAAATTGATGAGCCGAATTATTGATCAAATGACGAGTAATTGTGTTATACCACTGCACATATTCATTGTCATCTTCGAGACCATCAGGCTCAGCATTGCAATTTCGTCTATCTCTCCTTATTTCAACCTCTTTATTAAAGAAATGATGCCAATTAAAGTTAGCTCTACCTCTCCGATCCAACTGAAAATTTTTGGGATCCCACAATATTCTACTCGGGATATTCTGAATCAACCAAAACTGACGTAGTACCCTATCTGGATAGTGCCACTCAACTGCATCCCAGGCTATTACGGGTACAATAGCACACCAAACACTAGAACCATTCATAAAATAATCTGGTAATGTAGCAAAAACATCGGGACTGTATGGCTGCCACACAAACTATATACATATAAATTTAGTTAGTTCTTATAACTTAAAAAATTAAAATAAGATAGATAAAGCTATTATTCAAAAGTGAAAAATACCTGATGTTCTATAAGTAAATCCAGTTGATCACGAAATAAATATAATAGGTGAAGCGCTTCTGTATCGTGGCATAGCCCATTATACCACACACGAGCACGTGGTGGTCCTGGAAGTATAAAAATAAGCCACTCGTCAACTAGTAGATCAGAATCTCTCCGTGGCCTGAGAGGCAAAATCCTCTCATATATCTATACCTTCACATATTCATCTAAATGCAATAAATAAATATTAAAAATGCATTGCTTTAAGGAAATAAATTAAAGTAGTTAACCTAAAGTTAAGGGGAAAAACCACCAATGACTCTAATTCCTTTTGGTGATGCACAACAAAGATATCTATAAAGTATTGCAAGTGTTGCTGCTCCCCAAGAATATTGACCAACTTTGGACAAATCCGTAAGCAAATATAGATAAATCAACTTAACTTTGTTACCTGATGTATCAACGGCAAGCATTTTTCCAATGATCCACAACAAGTACAAACGCACCCGTTGTTGAACATCGACCTCACTACTCGCATCAGTAATCAAAAGAAGAATTGTAATATGTTTAATCAAATAAGTCATAAGCAATCTACTACCCTGAAATTATCGATCAATAGCTATCGGTGCCCAACCAAGAAGATCTATCATACGTGTTTGCCAGTCTACAAGGTCCAAAGTAAGATCAATTCCCGTCATAGGTAATCCATCGACTGGCAGCCCATATAATATAGCTACGTCTTGCAAAATAATTGTGGCCTCTCTAAAGTTTAAATGAAATGTGTGTGTCTCTGGTCGCCATCATTCTACTAACGTAGTGATCATAGTGTGATCAAGTGGCATATGTCCAGCTGCATATATACCATAAAGTCCAGCATCGAGCAAGTAACGACATACACACTCATGTAATGGATTTCTACTTATGTAGTCCCAAAAGTCACCATCATACCGATGACATGTGAATGTGTCACATGTGCCATTATTCCAAATATCTTCACTACGATGACTAATCTGTCCTATAAGGACACTCGAAATAAATAGATCCGGATGCACAGTAGGCGGTATCATAGTACCTAAAATATAAAGATGTGTTTGTTTAATTCAAAAATCATTGAGTATGGCAATCTAAATAGTGATATTCACCAAGACTTGCTTATTAAAAACAACAAAGGCCAGACTAGAAAAAAAAAGAACTGATTTCCAAGAGAACTTTAAATAAATCAATATTACAAAAATATTCTATAGACTATTGTATAAAAAAAACAATAATAGTAGTACTATAATATTATAATGAAACAAAAAATGTGATAAAAGATTATTAGACAAATTTTCAGAGCAACTACAACTAATGTATGAAAAATAAAAAGCATAAAGTTACCTTTTCTAATTTGAATGATGATTAACGTTTTAAGTTTCCAAATTTGTGAAGTTTTGTTTTTTAGTATGAATAAAGCTTGTAGGGTCGAGAATCTTGGAGAAATGGTGAAGAAGGAAGGACCTCAGGTAAATTTTAGTAAAGTGGAACCTTGGAGAAATTGTGAAGAAGGGGGGATCTCAGGTAAACTTCAGTAAAGTGGAGATGAATTAAAGATAAACAATCATATTTTGGAGACTCTTAAGGGTATTTTTGTAATTTGACTGAATGTGCATTGTAAAAATGAGCCTTTAGTGTGTGAAAAATGATCTTCCATTGTCCCATCAATTCATAAAATGACAACCTTTTCAGATTTTGGGAAGATAAAATTTATATTAAAGGTGCATTGATAAAAATGAGTTTTTCTTCAAAATATCAAATACACAGAAGGCTCATGACCCATAATGAGGCTTTCTTTAAAATGTAAAAGATTCACTGAAGAATCGTAAAAGTAGAGCACCTTTAGTGCAACTATACTTAACGGTCCGTCTATTTTTTTAACGTGAAAATTGCACACTGAAGGTGCTCCATAATTCATGCATTTTCACCATTTTGGTCATGAAAAATCTGACAAACCCATTTATTGGAATTATCCCTTATAAGACACCATTTTGATCGAATTCTCTATTTGTACAATCAAAAAGTTCATAATATGTTGATTGAACTAGACTGAGCAGCTATCCTTTTACGGAGATCAGTCAAACATGTTTGTACAATCTGAATGTTTCTTATAGGTAATAGGTTGATTATTAGGACTAGCAGGCGGAAAATAAGGAAAGACAAGAAAGAAATCAATAAAATAACAAGCAGAAACAAGAAAAAAAATAAATAGTCATATAGTATATTGTACATGTCGGGAAGAGGACAAAAAGAATAAAATGAATTCCTCCCAAGACCCAGTAAGGTTGGTACAAGAGCAACCACAATCCAACATCAGAATACTAGATAAAATCCAAAATATACATTGTTTATTATGACCTTAAAAAAATGTTTTAGAACTTATTTCATGATCTTATTACAGCTTCTACCTAAATCCCTTTTATTATTCTTAGTATGCTATGCCAAGGGTTAGCTTGGAGTCACTTGTGATTTCAGATACCATGTCTCGACTATGTAGTAGTCTTGAGTCGTGAAAATTAATTATCTTTATTTTGGCCGAGTTCTACAATTTCAGTGCCTCCATATTCTAAAAGGCTAACTGGGCACTTCAACGAAAAGTAATATTTTAAAAAATTGTGCATCTACACATTTCAACCTCTACACCAAAGCAATTAAACCATCTTTCAAAATAATTTTCTCTGGAGAGATAAAAGAGTACTAACGATTTTGCTATTACAATTCTCCATTACTATGACTTGTACTTATTATTAATTTTCGTAAGAAAAAAGTATAAAATATCTTAAGATTGTTGAAAATCTTACGAAAAATACTTCATGACGAACACTATTGTGATACTACCGCACAACAAGTGTATGTGGTCGTGCAAGTAATAAAGTAGCCTTTGAGCCCGATATCGAACTCACGAGGACTTGCTTTAGCAACAATCCAATTTTAACATTACCAAAAAGATTAAACAAGTGCAAATCGTAACCACAGAGAGTTCAAGTTTGAGAATTAAAAGTAACAGTAAACAATACGAGATTATAAAGTGTTTGAAATGATAATGAGGAGAAATCTATGGTCCAGGCAATTGGAATAATCCTACAAAGCTATATAGTTTTGTTGGTTAAGGTAATTATCTTGGTTGTTGATTCACGGAGTTGGTAACATGATTATGATCTTTCGAGCCTCTAATTATCTATCTAAATTATCCCCACAACTACATTATTGAGTGGGAATGTGAGAACTAACTTAAATGTATTTGTATGTCATCTTGTATGCGAACCAAATGATGTGAATTAGGTATATTCTTATCCTAATAGCAAGTCCTATCTTTAATTCTTTTAAAAGACGAGAACCCACTCCATATATTCCACGTTCTAATCTAAAGTTCCTTTTTTTGGGATCAGAAAAAGAAATATCGGTGTATTCTAGAGGTCGCGAGTCAATAGAATAGTATAATCAAGAATATATGAACAACCAAATATGATAATCAACTATCACGACCCGAGACTTCCCTTAGTCGTAACATAGTTCTTAGAACTTCAAGCTAACCCATGGCCTGAAATAGCACTAAGAATACTAAAGAAGTCACAAAATACTGAACGAAATCTAAACTAAAATAATCTGGTACTAATGATAAAAGAATTGATACTGAATAAGAATATCAAATCTAGAACTTTCTGACAAAAACCAACATACTGAAATATAACTAACTGTCTATCTGAATTCTTCTACTCATATGAGTTGTTGGGACAAGACCCTAACTAATTCCAACTAACAGAAAACTAAATAAAAAAAATACTAAAATAAATGCTGACAAATAGTCATTGAATGATGAGGACTTACCAAAAGTTAAAGTTGGTATGGTAGGGAAACGTGCTAAACATGATCTGGATGCTGAGGTTGGAACCTATGTTATAAGACAATATAGCGCAAGAAAAGTATGTGATCAGTACTTTGAATATACTGAGTATGTGAGATGGGAAAACAACTAATATAACTTAAACATGATGCACGAAACATGATGATCTAATGAAAGACCAAGTATGAACATGTGTTGTAAGATAAACTGAATAACTAAATGCAAGGTCATGCAAAATCTGAAATTGAAACATAAACTGAGGATTGTAGGAGCTAACATTAACCGACATACCCCAATCTGAGTTGATCAAGATCCAACCTGTAACCCCAGTTTGATGGGTGTACAATACCTTGCCAAGGGTATGAATACTGGCTAGCATGAATCCACTAAACTGATATCCCGAAGGAATAGGGCGTCAGTCCTCAACTGGCGAGTGACCCCTATAACATATGGTGGCATCGTAGTTTTAAAATATAGAGACTTCTACTAAAGGTCTTAGTCCTAATTGACCGGTTAGCCTTCATCCCCACATCTAGTCAGTCCTAAGTACTACTCTCAATTGAATGAAACTGATAACTAATATATGCTTGATATAATAGTATTCTAAAAATAACAACATATGAATGATCTGAAGTGATCAACAATATGTAAACTAATGTATGCATGAATTCCTAGGTATCGGATGTTCATAACCCACCAGCTATGAAGAATATAACTAAATATGACAAAATTAAAATATAAACATAATAGCAAATTTCATAAATAAAACCCAAAAGTCAACAATTTTAAAGAGATATCATGATTTGAGTATGTAAGGATGCTTAAATTTATGGAGAAACATATAATCATGGTTTAATTTAAGGATTAAATTGAAAAATTGTGAAACTCATGTTTTTCATGGAACCCTAAACTTGAAGGGGGGAATTAAACTTGAGAATTTGAGTAGTCTTTGGGACTCAATGGGTGGAAGGATACCCATTGATGAAATCCCACATACCTAGAAATGGAAGCCTTGAAAACTCTTGGGAATTGGAGTTGGAGATTGAAGAACCCTAATTTGCTTTTGGAGAAGAGAGAATCGCCCCTTTTCTAAGTTGGAATTAAATTTACAATTTGGGTTATTTTTCCATTATATTCCATCCTTGGGAAAGCCTAAACGATATGGCTTTGGGGTTAAACAAGTGGGAAAAGACCAAACAACCCTTTTAAAAATGTTTAGAAGTTTTCTAGAAACAGTCGTAATGGTTTCGGTGACGACTCATTGGGTCTGATGATGAGTCGTCCTGAGGAGTCGTAGTTAGGGGCTTGATTCCTTGGTTTCTTATTATTGTGACAACGAGTCCACCTAACAACTCATTTAGCCTGATAACGAGTTGTATTCTGGACTAGTCATCACTGAACTGAAATCTTTAGTCCCTCACTATTGTGACAACGACTCTTTACCATGACTCGTTGTGTCCTGACAATGAGTCGTTGTCACTGGTAGTTTGATAGAGCCTTAGAAAATTTTCAATAACTTTTTACTACGATCTCGGATTAACGCGAGACTGGTGGCGTAAGAAAGCTACATATGTTGGTGAGTCTAGAGATAAAATAAACTTGGGGTATTACAATATCTCCTCCTTGGGATCATTCGTCGCCTAATGAAACTAACTATGCTGAAGCGCTAGGGGAAAAACTGTAATTTTACACCGAACTTCTACGAGTTGAGCAATGAGTTGATAATAGAATCTATAACTGTTACATGGACTGAACCAAACTATGAATGCATGTTATGACATGAAAATAGGTGGGTTGTCACAACTCGAACCAGGGTATGATCGCGACGAACATCTCAATTCCACCGAGGACCGTAGATCGCCCCCTGAGCCTATTCCAATGTGACTGAGAACACCTAGCAGCGGATGAATGCCAATATAAAGCAAGATATGAAAGATAAACTCAAAGGTCTATATAAAATCAAAAGCTATCCAAAATACCGAAATCCAATACCAAATGACAGCTATAATACCCAAGTCCACAGTAGTCCAACAAAGTATCTAACCAAAAATCGAGTACCAATAAAGTGTCGAGACATGACCCTGACCATAGACAAAAAAAATATCAAATAAAGTCTATGACATAGGAAACCAAACATGAAATGATATCTTCCGAAGGATGGAAGCTCACACTTCAAGTTAACTCACGAACCAACCATGAACACTTGATCACTGTGCAGGAGGAGTACAAGTATGACCACTGCATCGCATAGGGATATAACATCTGAAAATGATTAGTTGTTGGAGTGCTAGCATATAACTCAGGGATAGGGGAACAATTAATTCCATGAATAATAATTCAAACCAGTCAAAATCCAATGCACATAACCATATGCAAAGACATATATATATACTATGTTGGGATAGGCAATAAGGCTTAACATGAAGGTTTAAAAATTCAGCCTAGATTGTGTAGCTTGACCATCATAAAATCCACCCATGGGCTATATGGGTCCAGTGTTACCCCTTGAACGGGCCCTAGTGCATGTTAGTTGCATGGATCAGAGATATCATAGAAGGCTGAAGATTTCAATGCACCCTTCGTCCTCCATGATACATATATACATATATACACTTTGGGGACTCCCTCGTACCCAGCAATCACATAGTCACTAAGACCAACACTCACGTCAGCAAACATGAATTTCCAGTATCAGTCCTTTGGACTCACACTTTCACGGCTAACTAACATAACCCCCAGTAATGCCCAATTAAAACATTTTACACATAACCTATCCACCAATTCCATGAGTCAATTAATAAGGCATTATTAAGTGGTATTATCATACCGACTATAGCTTGCAAGCAATGTCATTATCCAATGCTTAGGGGATTCCTTCATACCCCACAGACTCCGCTATTAAAATCACTTGGGGGATTCCATCGTACCCCACAAGACTTTCATAAATCATTCACTTAGGGGATTCCATCGTACCCCACGAGGTTTTCAAAACCATCCTTAACCATTTAACCATTTATACCATGCATTAGTTTCAAAGAGAATAATCCAAACCAAATTAGATGACAAAGTCACATTCATTGATAATTTCACAAACACGTTGAGGGCACATTATTTCCAAATCATGTATCAAGGAAAAATCATCAAATTGGGGATTAACCATGACCCCTCCATTTAATTATCATTCTTATGCATCCCACAATGTTCAGAAACATTAATTAAATATGATTTTTTCATAATAAACCATGGAAAGTCAATTTAATGACTAATCATGTCAAAAGGCCTCAACTATTTCAAAACTTACATCAAAACCATGCTATAACAATCAATTTATGCCATTAAGAAAATATAAGTTCAAGGGAAAGAGATACATGCCTTAATTTCCAAGAAAGATGAAGAATACCACATCCCTAGGACCTAGATGATCACCTCCTTGAAATCTAGCCTTAAGTTGAAAAGGGGATTTTGAGAGAGGATGTTTTAGAGTGAATAATGACCTTTACGTATTGAAAAATTTATGAGAATTAGTCCTTGTATGTTTTAAAAGTCATGTATGAGTGAAAGGACCTTACTACACTTCTCCCCTTTTAATTAAACAAAATAGACACAAAAATACATAGGTCCGCATCGCAGACCTCATCACGGTGACTACCTTTCGCACCGCGGGGCTATAGCGGAGGCTTACTGTCTCCGTGACCCAAAACAGCCCCAAACCCTGACCAAAACTTCCAAAACTCTCACGGGTTACTCTGTTTACATTCCAAAATATGATTTGAGTAAAAAATTGATATTTTAAGCATGGAAGGCCAAAAATAAAATATCCAAAATTTGAGGGTGTTACATTATCCCCCCCTTAGGATCATTCATCCTCGAATGATGAGCTAGAACACGTTTCGCACATGAATACTAATAATGCACCAAAATCAAAGGATAAATCCGGTTAATAACAAGAACGAACGTAATTCATACCTCAAGCTTCTTTATACGTCACATGGAATAGAAATGAATATTTAGCCTTCATATCCTCTTCCACTTCCCAAGAAGCTTCTTCCATTTTATGGTTCCTCCAAAGGACCTTTACCATTGATACATCTTTGGTCCTGCAACCTACGAACTTGACTATCCAAGATCTCCATCGAGACCTCTTCGTAAGACAGGGAATCTGTCATAACAACATTCTCAATAGGCACCACCAAGGAAGGATCACCCACACATTTCCTCAACATGGACACATGAAACATAGGGTGAATATAACCCAAACTCGCAAGAAATTCCAACTTATAAGAAACACCTCCCATTCTCTTTAAGATCGAATAAGGACTAATGAAACGAGGACTGAGCTTCCCCTTCTTTAAAAAATGCATCACTCTCTTCATGGAAAACACCTTAAAGTGTCCAATCACCCACATTGAACTCCAACTCTCTTCGCCTCATGTCTGCATTGGACTTTTGGCGACCTTGGGCACTCTTAAGCCTATCCCGAATCACCTTCACCTTCTCCATAGCTTGATAAACTAAATCAGGACCGAACAACCTCGCCTTACTAACTTTGAACCACCCAATAAGAGATATACACCTTCTACCATATAATGCCTCAAACAGAGCCATTCCAATGTTAGAGTTATAGCTATTGTTGTACGCAAAATCTACAAGAGGTAAGTAGTCAACCCAACTACCACCAAAGTTAATTACACAAGCCCGAAGCATGTCCTCTAGAGTCTAAATAGTCCTTTCCACTTGTCCATCCATTTGCGGGTGGAAAATGGTACAAAGGGTCACCTTAGTCCCCAAACCTCGCTGAAAAGACCGCAAAAAATGAGATGAAAACTGAGTACTACGATTTGAAATAATGGAATTAGGAGCACCATGCAACTTTACGACCTCCTGAATAAACAAACTTGCATAATCCTCAGCAGAATAGTTAGTCCCCACTGGCAATAAGTGAGCAGACTTAGTCATCCTATCTACGATGATCCAGATAGAATCAAACTGATTTTGAGACAACGAAAGACCAGTAACAAAATCCATACTTATCACTTCCCATTTACATACAGATAACTCGATTTCTTGACACAACCCACCAGGCCTCAAGTATTCCACTTTCACTTGTAGACACACCATATACTTACCACAAAATTAGCTATATCTCTCTTCATGTTATTTCACCAATAAATCTTCTTAAGGTCATGATGCATCATCGTCAAATTAGGGTGAACTGAATAAAGCAACTCATAAGCTTTAGCCAAAATTCTACCTTGCAGCCCATTCATATCGAAAACACATAACCTCACTTGGTACCTCAAGATACCATCACCACCAACCTCGACAGCCATCACTTGCTGCCTACCCACATCATCCTTGATTTGCATCAAAATAGGATCCACACCCGCTTCTCCTTCACCTCAGCACCAAGAGATGACCTCGCCACCTCTTGCACAAATATACGACCATCCTCAGAATCTAGGAGACAAACTCTAATATTATCCAAACGGTGAATATCCTTTACCAAATTCTGTTTTTTCTCTTCCACATGATACAAGCTCCCCATAGATAACCTGCTAGGAGCATCAAAACCATGTTAGCCTTACCTGGATAATAACGAAGACTCATGTTGTAGTCCTTGAGCAATTCAAGTCATCTCCTCTGCCTGAGATTCAACTCTTTCTCGGTGAAAACATACTGCAGGCTCTTATGATTAGAAATAATTTCAACATGAACCCCATATAGATAATGCCGCCAAATCTTCAATGCGAACGCCACGGCTAATAACCCAAATCGTGAGTTGTATAATTCCTCTCATGAACTTTTAATAGCCTAGAAGCATATGCTACCACTTTTCCATGCTGTAAAAATACACAACCAAGTCCTACACGAAATGCATCACAATAAACCACGAACCCATCACTACCCTCGGGCAAAGTCAAAACTGGAGCAGATGTTAATTTATCTTTCAGCTTCCCAAAACTCCCCTCATAGGTATCGGACTATAGAAACTTCACCTTCTTCTGAGTCAACCTAGTCAAAGGTGAAGCAATCAATGAAAAGCTTTTCATAAACCTCCTATAATAACTCGTTAAACCCAAGAAGCTTCGAATATCAGTTAGAGTCATTAGCCTAGTCCACTTCTTAACCATCTCAACCTTCTTTGGATCCAACATGATCCGTTCATTAGAAAAAACATGACCCAAAAAAGTAAAAACATTCAACCATAACTTACGCTTTGTAAACTTAACATACAATTGCTAATCTTTTAGGGTCTGCAATATGGCACAAAGGTAATTGGCATAATCCACATTACTCTTTGAATATACCAGAAGATCATCTATAAACACAGTCATAAATAAATTCACAAACTGATAAAATACCCCCGGTTCATGAGATCCATAAATGCATCGAGGCATTGATCAACCCAAATCACATGACCAAGAACTCAAAATATCCATATCGAGTACAAAAGGCAGTTTTAGGGATATCCTCCTCACTAATCTTTAATTGATGATAGCCCGATCAAAGATAAATCTTAGAGAAATACTTAGTACTCTGAAATTGGTCAAATAGATCATCAATCCTAGGAAAAAGATACTTATTGTTCACGATCACCTTTATCAACTAACGATAATTAATACATATCCAAAGAGAACCATCCTTCTTACGCACGAAAAAAATAGGAGCACCCCATGGTGACACACTAGGGAAGATAAAACCCTTGTCTAAAAGATCCTTTAATTGCTCCTTAAGCTCCTTGAACTCAGCCAGAGCCATTCTATAAAAAGGGATAGAGATAGGATGAGTGTTCGAAATAAGATCAATCCTAAAATAAATTTCCCTATTGGGGGGAACACCGGGAATATCATCATAGAAAACCTCAGGAAATTCACTAACTATGGGAACGGATGGTAAAGATTGACCCTCTGAGTTAGAATTTTTAACTTGAAATAGATGATAAAGGCACCCCATAAAATGAATTTCTGGTCTCTAAGATACGATATGAACCTTTCCTTAGGTACTAAGAAACTCCCTTCCCACTCAATAACTGGCTCATTAAGAAATTTAAAGATGACTTTATGTGTATAACAGTGTCACGACCCAAACCAGGGCCTGACCATGATAGGTATCTCCAGTCCTACGTGGACTGGAGATTACCCCTTTCACCTAACCAAACCAAACACATCATCCCCTAAGGACGGATAAATTCCAAACATATAACAAGATAACGTATAACAAACTTAAGAAAATTCAATATATATCTATAACCAATGATTGGTGACCGGCCAAACAATCGACCGACACCGCCTAATAACCAAAATAATCCAAACAAAGCCTTCTAAACAAGAACTAAAACTGAATATCAATGAAGTGTCAGGATATGCCCCCAACTATAGCCAAAATAAATCTAAATAGTTTGACACCTAAGAGACCAAAACATAAATGTAGACTTTCAATGTATGGAAGCTCACCACTTCAATGCCAACTCACGAGCTGATCCCAAAACCTAATCACTGAGTAGGAGGAGTAGAAGTATGACCAATTTCTACATCGCGTAGGGATACAATGTTCGAAGACAGTTATCATTTGGAGCACTAACATGAAACTCAGGGATAAGAATAACATAATAACATGGTCAACAGTTCAAAATCAATCAAAACTAATGCACATAATCAAATGCATATACATATATATTACATGTCGGGATAGGGAACAAGGCTTAACATGCACTTTAAAACTTTATCCTTGATTGTGTAGCTCAACCATCATAACATGTACCCACAGGCTATATGTGCCGCAAATCTCACCCCCTCTGTCGGTCCCTAGTGCATATAGCTGCATGAACTGGAGAATAATCTCATATATATGCACGAGGGACTTGAACCTCCAAATCATATACTAAGGTGACTTAAGCACCTGATCATGTAATGATTTACGGAGGACTCGAACCACTCTAATCATGTAATAATAATGAGGGGGACTCAAACCTCCCTGGTCACTTTGACCCCCGCATTGGAAAATGCGGTTTTCGATAGCGGTCACTCGGACCTCCACTTTTACGACTCAGCTACACAACCGCCATTAAAGCCCAATTAAAATATTTATCACACAATCCCATTCATTGAATCATAATACACATTTAGGCATACATTATTGGTATCATCATACCAACTATACTTGAAAGGTAACATCAACATGCCAAAATAATTATCATCACTTAGGAAAATTCACAACCCCCATCCACATTTCTCATAATTTAAAATCAATTTCACGAAATGGGGTTGGGGTCATAACCACTTCAAAAGTTACAAGTTTGGGAAAATTGTAATTCCCTAGTTCATTCACCATGCCCATTCACCCACAAGTTCAAAACCATAGTTAAAGCATGAAAAATTATATGTAAACCATAAGAAAACATTGTTCAACAACAAGCATTCAAAACCCTCAACCATTGTTATAAAACCAACAAGAATACCTCATGCACAATACTTTAAAACATATGATTTTAATAAATTAACAATGAGGGAAGAGTAACATGCCTTAAACACCAAGAAATTTGAAGAAAAATCGACCCTTGAGCCCTTAGATGAACAACTTGGTGAAACCCTAGTTTGAATTGCTTGAGGGAATTTAGAGAGCCTTTTGGAGTGTTTAAGAAGTTACTTAATGATGCCTTAAAGGGGTTATAAGACATGGGTTTCAAATTAGGTAAGAGGGGAAATTTCCAGAATGCCCTTAACTAAAAAGTTGAACAAGTGCCGCCATTGACTACGGGTCAACCGTTGACTCGTAGCCACTCCTTACAACTCATCACAATAAGTCGTAACCAAGACAGTCTCTAGGATCCCCACACACTGTTGACCCTATGACTCAACTGGTACCACTCGTAATAAGACCCTACAACTTATAGGGTTCAATCATAGTCAACACAGAACCTAATTGGGTAAACACTAGACATCCTACGATTTGCACTCAACGACTTGTAACAGGTCCGTACGGCTCATGGTGATCCATTCATACTCCAAGAAGAACTTAGACACTTAAGTTTTATTTTGGTTATGATTGGGTCCATGGGACCCGTCAAGACATCCAAAAAATTGTACCCCCAAGTCATACCCAGGACTGTAAATCAAGCATAATTCATTAGACACCTTACGACTAAGGCCACCTGACCCATCAAGACACATTACGACTCATCAAGTGAGTCATTATCAGGGCAGAAAGCTTAGAACTCAAAAAAATTTCAAGGGACAAAAACTCGGGGCATTACATACTCCCCCTTAGGATCATTCATCCTCGAATGATAAGATAAGGAATTTATTAACATGATTTGACTCCACATACCACTACTCTTACCTATAACAAAGACATAAAACAAAGATGCCAAGGAAATTACTATTTCCTTTAATAAAGTTAGAAAACAAAGATGTTAAGGAATACACATACCTCAAGCATGATTATCCAGAATGGGAAACAAGAATGGATACTTGGACTTCATGTACTCCTTGGCTTCCCACATAGCTTCCTTAACCTTCTGGTTCCTCCAATGAACCCTTAATGATGCCAAATTTTTGGTTCTCAATTGACGGACTTGCCGATCCAAAATACTAATTAGGACTTCCTCATAAGACAAGGAATCAAAAATACCGACCTCCTCCAAAGGAATAATCATTGAAGGATCACCCACACACTTTCTTAACAATTAAACGTGAAACACCGGATGAATGGAGATCAAACAAGAGGGAAACTCCAATTTATATATGATATTACCAACCCTTTTCAAAACCACGTACGGACCAACATAACATGGATTGATCTTCTCCTTCTTACCAACCCACATTATTCCCTTCATAGGGGACACCTTCAGAAATACCCAATCGCCAACACTGAACTCCAGCTCTTTTTGCGTTACATTTGTGTAGGATTTTTGGCAACTTTGGGAGGCCTTAAGTCTATCCCGGATCACCTTTACCTTCTCCATGGGTTGGTGAACCAAATTAGGAAAAAATAATTTATTCTCACCAACCTCAAACCACCCAATAGGAGACCTACACCTCCTACCATATAAGGCCTCAAACGGAGCCATACCGATGCTAGAGTGATAACTGTTGTTGTAGGAAAATTCTATGAGAGGTAGGGGGTTAACCCAACCACCCCCAAAATAAAAAACACAAGCTCGGAGCATATCTTCCAAGACCTAAATTATCCTTTCTTCTTGCCCATCCATCTACGGATGGAAAGCGGTACTGAGGGTCACCTTAGTCCCCAAACCTCACTAGAAAGACCTTTAAAAGTGAGATAAGAACTGAGTACCCCGATCAGAATAGACACTGGAGTACCATGCAACTTCACAATCTCCTCAATAAATAACTTGGCATAATCCTCAGAAGAGAAATTTGTCCTCACTGGCGGAAAGTGAGAAGACTTAGTCATCCTATCCTTGATGACCCAGATCAAATCAAATTATTGGTGAGACTGTGGAAGATCGGTAAAAGAATCCATATTAATTACATCCTATTTCCACACCGGCAACATAATCTCTTGAGTCAACCCATTGGAACTCAAGTGATCTATCTTCACTTGTTGACACACCATGTACTTGGCCACAAAATTGGCCACATCCAGCTTCATATTATTCCACCAATAAATCTCTTTAAGATCATGATATATTTTTGTAGAACCAGGATAAATAGTATATCACGACTCAGGTACTTCGGCCAAAATTCTTCATTGCAACCCATCAACATCAGGAACACACAATCTTTCTTGGTACCCCAAGATACCATCACACTAATTTAAAAAAACCATCACTTTCTACCTACCTATATTATTTTTTATTTGCATCAGAATAGGATCCAACACTTGTTTCTCCTTTACTTTAGCACAAAGAGATGACCTTGCCACCCCTTGAACTATCACACCCCCATCCTCGGAATCCAAGAGAAGGACTACTAGATTATTCAAATGGTGAATATCCTTCACCAAATCCCGCTTCTCCTCATCCACATGAGACAAGATTCCCAAGGAAAACCTGCTAAGAGCATCAACAACCATGTTAGCTTTACCTGGATGATAGTGGGGACTTATGTCATAGTCCTTTAGCAACTCAAGACACCTCTTTTGCCTGAGATTCAATTATTTCTGGGTGAACACATATTGCAGGCTCTTATGATCAAAATAAATATCAACATGGACCCCATACAAATAATGCCGCCAGATCTTTAATGCAAATACCATAGCTAGCAATTCCAAATCATAGGTCGGATAATTCTTCTCATGAACTTTTAAGTGCCTAGAAGCATAAGAAACCACCTTTCCATAATGAATTAACATACAACCCAGTCCTACCCGAGATGCATCATAATAGACAACAAAACCTCAGTGCCCTCGGGTAGAGTCAAGACCGGAGCTGAAGTCAACTTATCCTTCAGCTTTTCAAAACTACCCACACAAGCATCAGACCATAAGAATTTTACCTTCTTCTAAGTCAACTTAGTCAACGGGGCCGAAATAGAAGAGAAACACTCCACAAACCTTCTATAGTAGCCAGCTAAACCTAAGAAGCTATGAATATCGGATGGAGTCGTGGGTCTAGGCCACTTCTTAACCATTGCAATCTTCTATGGATCCACCATGATCCCTTCACTAGAAGCAACATGAACCAAATAAGTCATAACATTCAATTAGATCTCACACTTAGAAAACTTTGCATACAAATGTTGATCCTTTAGGGTCTGCAACACAAGACGGAGGTAATCATCATGATCCACGTCACTCTTCGAATACACCAAAATTTTGTCAATAAAGACAATGATAAACAAGTCCAAGCACTGATGGAAAACTCGATTCATAAGATCCATAAATGTGATCGGGGCAATGGTCAAACCAAAGGACATCACCAAAATCTCAAAATGATCATATCGAGTTTGGATAGCAGTCTTTGGTATATTTGCCTCCCTAATCTTCAACTGATGGTACCCAGACTGAAGATCAATCTTGGAGAAAAACTTAGCATCCTAAAGCTGATCAAAGAGATCATCAATCTTTGGAAGTGGATACTTATTCTTCACGGTTACTTTATTCAATTAGTGGTAATCAATACACATCTGAAGGGAACCATCCTTCTTATGCATGAGATAATAGGAGAACCCCATGGAAACATACTAGGACAGTAAAACCCTTTTCAAGAAGATCTATCAACTGCTCTTTAATTTTCTTCAATTCAGTCGGAGCTATTCTGTAAGGAGGTATAGAAATAGAATGAGTGTCTGAAAGAAGATCAATCCTAAAATCAATTTTCCTATTAAGAGATACACTAGAAAGATCATTAGGGAACACCTTAGAGTATTCACAAACCATCGGGACAGTCTGCAAAGAATGACCTTCGGCTCTAGAATCCTTAACATGCACTAAGTAATAGAGGCAACTTTTGGAAACCAATTTTTGGGCTCTAAGACATGAGATAAATCTTTACTTAGGCACTAGGGAACTACCTTTCTATTTGATTATTGGATCATTTGGGAAATGGAAACTGACTCTTCAGGTCCGACAATCAAGGGACGCAGAGCACGAATGTAACCAATCCATCCCTAAAATGTCTAACATGTCCAACTCTATTAGATCCACTAAGGTCTCCCTACCATGAACCGATATCACACAACACCTCTAAATCTTTCTAGCCACAATAAAGTTACCCACCGAGGTGGACACAGAAAAAGGATTCAGAATACACTCAGGATCAAAGCCAAAATAAATAGCCACATAAGGGGTCGCATAAGTGAGAGTAGACCCAGGATCAAGTAGATAATATACATCATGAGAAAAGAGTTTAAGCGTACCAGTAACAACATCAGGGGATTCCTTAGAATCTTGGTGAGTGGCAAGAGCATACTGATGGTTACAACCAGTGTCGGTGCCAGAAGTAAAAGTAGCACCGTTTAGTGCAAGAGTGGATGAAGTAGTAACAAGAATCATATTTGCTCTGAAAGTAACCTTAGAAGGACAATCCCTCTGAAGATGACCAGTCTGACCATATTTAAAACACTTATTCCTCATTTCCTCAGAAAAACCATGATGCACTTGACCACAAAATCTACAACAAGGATATGATGGAGCTGATAGAGCTCCACTAGCCTGCAACTGGGCTCTTGGTGCTCTAAACCCACTATCGTATTGAGAACGACAGTCACCTGATGACTTTGAATAAGGAGCACTATCCATAGAGTAGTAACCAGAATCGCCCCACTTCTTCTTAGACCACTTTCCACCATCTCTACCACTCTGCTACTCACCTTCACCCTCATCCGAATAGCAAAACTTATTACTTTGCCTTTTACTCATCTCTGCATGCTTTTTCTTTTCTTCCTTCATTTGTTGCATAAACACCAAAAGTCTAGAGATATCCATATCCTTATTCAACAAGGAATACTTGCTCTCCAAGATCAACTCAGGGGACAACCCTGAGGAAAACTTCCTCATTTTAGCCCTCATGCTAGACACTGATTCTGGAGCATAATGCAATAGCTGATAAAACTTCATGGAATACTCCTTAACAGATATCTTGCCTTGGTTAGATTCACGAACTCCTCATCCTTCGCCTCCCTCAACTCTTAAGAAAAGAAGTGGTCAAAAAAAGCACTAGAAAAGTCATCCCACAGAGTGGAATCAGGATCATCATTCCTAGACTGGTCCAACTCCCCATACCATTGGTATGCTACATCCTTCAACTGATAAGTTGCAGACTCTACACCCTCCACATTAGTAGCATGAATAACATGGAAGATATTACTATCTCATTAATATTGTTTTGAGGATCTTTCTTAACTCTAGAACCAGTGAAAATAGAAGAAATCAACCTCATAAATTGGCCAACCCTAGTGGCCTCAGAGGATGGAGCAACAGAATCAACCCGCTCAGTCTGGGAGGCCACCAACTGGGTAAGTAAATGAATAGACTGGCAAAACTCAACATTAGACACATCTGCTCGAGGTGCCTGTGGAGGAATAGGGGGAGCTAGTGGAACTCCCTCAGGGCTCAGAAGTAGCAACCCTCGATCGGGTCTAACTCTTGGGGTAGGGCAAGCTCCATCCACGTTATCCTTAGATAAGGTAGAAGAGTTTCCGCAAGCATCTGATCTTCTAGGTGGCATGATCTGAAAAGCAAACACATAGGAATTAGAGAATATTCAAGACCTTAGACTCTATAGCTTGAAATAGAGCAACAAGAAAGGAAAACATTCCTAAATGCCTCGTAGTCTCTCCCTTATAAATGTGGCACACTACACACCCATAAATGAGACTCTGCTTGAAATGGCTTTTTTGGACATCCAATGACACCAAACCTAGGCTCTGATACAATTCGTAGGGTCCAATCGTAGTCAACACAGAACCCAATTGGGTAAACACTGGACATCCTATGATTTGCACCCAACGACTCATAACAAGTCCTTACGACTCATAATGATCCATTTTTACTCAGAGAAAAACTTAGCCACTTAATTCTATTTTGGTTAGGATTGGGTCCACGGGTCCCATCAAGACTCCCAATGACTCGTACCCCCAAGTCGTACCTAGGACAGTAACTCAAGAACCATTCAATGGACACCTTATGACTAGGTCCACCTGACCCATCAAGATGTATTATGACTCATCAAGTGAGTCATTTCCAGGTTAGAAAGCTCAAAACTCAAAAAGTTTTTGAGGTCCAAAAACTTGGGGCATTATAGGTAGTCTAAAGAGGCATAGCACGAGTGCAATCAGTCTATTCCCAAAATAACATCAAAATCTAACATGTATAATTCAAATAGATCCACCAAGGTTTCCTTACCACCAATAGATACCACATAACCCCTATATACCCTTCTAGCAACCAATGGGTTACCCACTAAGGTAGAAATAAAAAAAGAGTTTGAAATACACTTGAGACCAAAACCAAAATACACATCCACAAATGGGGTCATATAAGAAAGGGTAGACCCAACTCAAGTAAACAAAACACATCACAAGAGAAGAGTCTTAACATACCAGTGATGACATCAAGAGATTCCTCAGACTCCTGACAGGTAGTGAGAGCATACAACAATTTCAACCAGTGTAGGAGCCAGAAGTGGCACCCTTTGGTGCAGGAGCTGATGAAGTAGCAATAGGAACCTTGTTGGCCACAGAAGCAACCCTTGAAGGACAATTCAACTGCAAATAACCAATCTGGCAATAACTGAAACACTGATTCTTCCTATAATCATAAAACCACGATGTAATCGACCACAAAACTTACAAGGAGGATATGATGTAGTTGACTGGGCCCCACTAGCCTGAGATTAGGCACCCTGATCCCTATAATCATCACTACTCTAAAAACTACAATCTTTAAATGGCTTCAAATTAGGTGTACTAGTTGTCGAATAGGATCCAGAGTTACCCCACTTCTTCTTGGACCACTTCCCACCATCTCTATCGCTCAGTTGTTGACCTCTACCCTGATTTGAATACCAAAACTTCTTACTCTGCCTCTCTCCATATTTGTTTGTCTTTTATTCTCCTCCTCAACCTTCTGTATATAGACCACAAGTCTAGGGATGTCCATATCCTTATTCAACAAGGCTGCCTTGCTTTCTAAAATCAACTCACAAGATAGACTAGAAGCAAATTTCCTCATTCTAGCCCTCATGTTTGACACTAACTCAAGAGCACATAGTGACAACTGGTGAAATTTTAAGGCATACTCTTTCACTGTCATCCTGCCTTACTTTAAATTTACAAACTCCTCCACTTTTGCCTCCCTCAACTCCCAAGGAAAGAAGCAATAAAGAAAGGCACTAGAGAAGTCATCACACAAAGAAAACTCAAAATCATCACCCCTAATACGCTCCCACTCCTTGTACCATTGGTATGCCACATCCTTTAACTGATAAATAGTGAATTCCATACCTTCTACCTCAATAGCATGCAAACAAAAAAGATATTCTTTATCTCATTTATAAAACTTTGAGAATCTTTCTCAACCTTAGTACAAGTAAAAGTCGAAGGGCTCAACCTCATAAACAAGCCAACCCTAGTGGCCTTCGATGAAATCCCAGTATTACCAATAGAATTCAATTGAAGTGACTGAGATGTCACCAACTGAGTCAACGGATAAATGGATTGGAAAAACTCAGTATTAGTAATATCTCCCTGAGGTAGCTGAGTATGAGTGCCATCAACTGGAGAAGGATCAGTGGAGACAGGTGGAACTTCGCGGGGACAATCAGAAGCAGTGACCCTAGATGGGGTCTGCACCCCAAGAGTAGGATGAACTTCATCCACATTGTCCTCAAGCGAGACAGATGATTTTCCACGAGCTTCAGATCGTTTGGGAGGCATAGTCTAAAAAGAGAATAAATGGGAGTTAGAGGAATCCAAGACCTTAGACTCTATAGCCCAAAAAAAATATTCCTAAATTCCTCATAGTCTCTCTTATAAGTGTGGCGCGCTACACAACCATAAAAGAGACTCTACTTGAAACGGATTTGTGGACACCCGATGGTACCAAACCCTAGGCTTTGATACTAACTTTTTCACGACCCAAACCAGGACCTAGTCGCAACGGGCATCTCAAGTCCATCGAGGATCAGAGACCGCCCCCGATCCTATTCCAATATGACTGAGAACACCTTGCAGCGGATGAATACTAATATAATGCAAGATATGAAAGATAAACTTAAAGGTCTATATAAAATCAAAATCCAAATCTATCTATAATATCGAAACCCAATACCAAATAACAACCATAATACCTAAGTCTACAGTAGTCCAACAAAGCCTCTAACCAAAAACCGAGTACCAATAAAGTGTCGAAGAATGACCCTGACTATAGCCAAAATAATTATGACATAAATTCTATGAAATAGGAAACCAAACATGAAATGACGTCTTCCAAAGGATGGAAGCTCACCACTTATAGTCAACTCATGAACCAACCACCGACACCTGATCACTGTGCAGGAGTAGAAGTATATCCAGTTCTTGCATCGCGTGGGGATACAATATCTGTAAATAATTAGCGATTAGAGCGCTAGCATGTAACTTGAAGATAGGGGAATAATTAATTCCATGCATAATAATTCAAACCAGTCAAAATCCAATGCTCATAACCATATGCAAAACATATATATACCATGTTGGGATAGGGAACAACACTTCACATGAACGTTTAAAACTTTAGCTTGGATTGTGTAGATTGACAGTCATAAAATGCACCCACAGGATAAATAGGCCCAGTGTCACGCCCTGAACCAGCCTCAGTGCGTGTTAACTGCACAAATTGAAGATGCCATAAAAGGCCATGAAATATGATGTACCCTTTGCCCTCCATGATACATATATACATATATACACTAGGGGGATTCTCTCATACCCCACAAACACACGGTCATTAAGACCAACCCTCACGTCGGCAAACATTAGTTTCCAGTAACAATCCTTTGGACTCACACCTTTATGGCTAGCTAACACAACCCCATTAATGCCCAATTAAAACACTTTACACATGACCCATCCACCAATTCCAGGAGTCAATTAATAAGGCATTATTAAGTGGTTTTTTCATACCGACTATAGATTGCAAGCAATGTCATTTGACAATACTTAAGGGATTCCTCCGTACCTCGCAGACTCCACTATTAAAATCACTTGAGGGATTCCATCGTACCCTACAAGGTTTTCATAAATCATTCACTTAGGGGGTTCCATCATACCCCACAAGGTTTTCAAAACCATCTTTAACCATTTTTACCATGCATTACTTTCAAAGAGAATAATCCAAACCAAATTAGATGAAAAATTCACATTCATGGACAATTTCACAAATGGGTTGAGGGTACATTATTTCCAAACCATGTATCAAGGAACAATCATCAAATTGGGGATTAACCATGACCACTCCAATTGATTATCATTCTCTTCATCCCACAATGTTCATAAACATTAATAAAGCATGAATTTTGCATAATAAACCATGGAAAATCTATTTAATGACCAATCATGTCAAAAGCCCTCACCTATTTCAAAACGCACATTAAAACCATGCCATAATAATCAATTTACACCAATAAGAAAATATAAGTTCAAGGAAAAGAGATATATGCCTTAATTGTGGAGAAATTCAAAGAATACCGCACCCATAGGACCCTAGATGATCCCCTCCTCGAACCCTAGCCTTGAGTTGAAAAGGGGATTTTGGAAGATAATGTTTTAGAGTGAATAATGACCTTTGTGTATTGAGAACTAATGAGAATTGGTCCTTGTATGTTTTAAAAGTCGTGTATGAGTGAATGTACCTTACTACCCTTCTCCTCTTTTTTATTAAACAAAACAGCCGTAAAAATACATAGTTCCGCATCACAGACTTCATCGCGCTGATTACCTTCCACATCGTAGGGCTATCGCGGAGGCTTACTGCCTTCGTGACCCAAAACTACCCCGAACCCCAATCAAAAATTCCAAAACTCTCCTAAGTTACCCATTTTACATCCCCGTACATGATTTGAGGAAAAAATTAATAGTTCAAGCACGGGTAGGCCAAAAATAAAATAACCAAAATTTAAAGGTGTTACATGGGTGGCCTGAGATAGTATAGAAAGAGTTAATTAATTAAGGGAACTATTACCACAAGTTGGGACTGCATTTGAAGAGGGAAGGTGGGGGTACTAGGTCATCATATATGCTTTTGCTTTCCAAGTAGCTCCCTCAACTGACTGATTTCTCCACAGAACCTTTACTTAAGTGACCTCTTTGTTTCTCAGCTTATGAATCTGATGATCAAGGATCTCAACTTGGATTTCTTCATAAGAAAGGCAGTTGTTCACTCCCATACTATCTAAAGGAATGACTAGTATTGGGTTACTAATGCATTTCTTCTACAAGAAGATATGAAAGACGGGATGCAATGATGCTAAATCTATAGGTAACTTCAAATTATAGGCTACCTTACTATAAGGAGTCAAAATCTTATAAAAACCCATTTAGAAAGGACTTATCTTTCCCTTCCTACCAAATCTCTTTACCTCTTTCATGGGAAAATCCTTTAAGTAGATAAAATCACAAATGTCAAACTCAAGCTCCCTTTTCCTCACATCTACATAACATTTTTGAAAACTTTGAGCAGTCTTTAGCCTTTCCCTAATTAGCTAAACTTTTTCCATTGCCTCATACACAGAATCTGGCCCTATTAGAGTGATTTCACCAACCTCAAACTAACCAATAGAAGATCTACACCTCCTACCATAAAGCACTTTAAGCAGGGCAATCTAAATACTAGAGTGGTAGCTGTTATTGTAAGCAAATCAATCAAAGGCAAGTGATCATCCTAATTACCCTTAAAGTCGATCACGCACGCTCTCAACATGTCATCTAAGGTCTGGATGTCCCTTTCTCCCTGACCATCTGTCTGTGGGTGAAAAGTTATACTACGATAAACTTGGGTACCAAGACCCTTCTAAAAAGTCTTACTAAATTAAGAGGTAAATTAGGTACCTCTATCTGAAATAATGGTCAAAGAAACTCTATACAATTTAACCAACTCCTTAAGATATAGCTTCACATAATCTTTGGGTGAATCTAAAGTGTTACTGGCAAAAAATGGGCTGACTTAGTCATTCATTCCATAATATCCCAAATAGAATTATCCTGTCGATGAGTACGAGGAAACCCTGTAATGAAGTGCATATTCACCACTCCTCACTTCCAAGTAGGAATATTGAATTCCTAAAGCATACCACCAGGTCTCTAGTGCTCACCCTTAACCTGCTAGCAATTTGGACACTTAACTATAAATTCTGTAGTATTTTTTTTCATGTCATTCCCTCAATAGACTTCCCACAAATCACAATACATCTTAGTGGCTCCTGGTGAATAGAATATCAAGAACCATAAATTTTTGCTAACATCTGCTATCTCAAATCATCCACATTTGGAACACATAATTTGCCTTGACATCGAAGAACACCATATCTCCGTTGGGAGAAAACATTAACCTTTTGACTTTAAACTGCTTCTTTCAATCTTAGAAAAATAGGATAACTATCTTGCTTTTCCTTTACCTCAGGTACCAATGAAGATTACAGACCATTATGTACCAAGACATTACCTTCGATTGAATCAACTAACATAACTCCCAACCTAGCAATCTGATGAACCTCACGAACTGACTCTTTCTTATCATCCTCAATGTGAGCAACACTTTTCATAGACAACCTGCTAAGGTAATTTTCGATAACATTGGCCTTACCTGGGTGGTACAATACACTCATATCATAGTCCTTTAACAACTCTAGCCACCTTCTCTGATGAAGATTTAAATCTTTCTAGATGAACACGTACTGAAGATTTTTGTAATCAATGAACACATCAACATAAACCTATAAAGATAATGCCTCCAGATCTTTAAAGCAAGCACCACTGCTGTCAACTCAAGATCATGAGTCGGGTAGTTTTTATCATGAGGTTTGAGTTGTCTAGAGGCATATGTTACTCCTTGCCTCACTGCATCAACACACAACTAAGACCAACTCTGGAAGCATCATAATAAATCATAAAACTATCTGAATCCTCTGGTAGAGTCAAAACTGGAGTGGAGGTGAGTCGAGTCTTCAACTCCTAAAAACTCTTCTCACAAGAATCAGACCATTGGAATTTGACTTTCTTCTGAGTCAATCTATACATGGGAGAAGCAACAGAGGAAAATCCTTCAACAAACTATCTGTAGTACGCATCTAAACCCAAGAAACTCCTGATATCAGTTGGAGAGATGAGTCTAGGATAGTTCCTTACTGTTTTAGTCTTTTGAGGATCGACTCGAATGCCTTCACCGAAAATAAAATGACCAAGAAATGCTACTGATTTCAACCAGAATTCACACTTCCTGAACTTAGAGAATAGATAGTGATCTTTAAGAGTATGTAATACAATCCTTAAGTGATCTACGTGTTCATCCTCACCCTGACAATAAATGAGGATATTATTTATAAAGACTATAATGAACATGTCTAAGTACTACTTGAACACCCTGTTCATCAAGTCCATAAATTCTACAGGAGCATTCTTCAGTTCAAAAGATATAACATTAAATTCAAAGTGACCATACCAAGGTCTGAAGGCTACTTTTGATATGTCAAATTCTCAGACTTTGAGCTGATGATAGTTGGATCTGAGGTTTATCTTAGAGAAAAACTTAGCACCCTGAAGTTGGTTGAATAAATCATCAATCATGGAGATGGGATAATTATTCTTGACTATGACTTTGTTCAACTAACGATAGTCGATGCATATTCTGAGAGAGCCGTCTTTCTTTTTCATAAAGAGAACTAGAGCACCCCATGGAGAGATACTAGGACTAATAAAACCCTTGTATCAGAGATACTTTAATTATTCCTTCAATTTCCTAAGCTCGGATGGAGCCATTCTATAAGGTGGAATCAAAATAAGCTGGGTATCTGGAAGGAGATCTAATCCAAAGTCAATTTCCCACTCAAGAGGAACTTAAGGCAGGTTTTCAGGAAACACTTTTTAGGATTCATTTACTACTAAAATTAACTCAAAACTTGGGGTTTCAGACCTTGAGTCCTTGGCTCGAACAATAAGATTGATGTACCCTTTAAAAATTATTTTCTTTCCTTAAGGAAAGAGATAAATCGACCTATAGGCACTGGGGGTACTACCTCTCTATTCTAAGACTGGTTTATTTGGAAACTAAAATTATACTTTATTTGTACAATCAATTGAGACATAGCAAGAGTGGAGCCAATCCATTCCAATAATAACATCAAAATCGATCATATCTAGAACTACAAGGTCAACTAAGGTGACTTTTTTGGATATTGTGACTAGGTAATTTCTACATACCCATTTGGCTATAATTGCACTACCAACTGGAGTAGAAACTGAGAAGAGTTCTTTGAGGACTTTGGCGCTAACACCAAAATCTACTTCTATAGAGGGAGTCACGAAGGAAAGTATGGCTCTGGGATCTAATAATGCATAAACATGCATATGAAAAACTTGTAATATACTAGTAACCACATTAGGAGAACCCTCTTGATCATGTTGAGTCTAAAGGACATAAAACCTATTCTAACATTGTCCACCAGTTGTACTAGAAGTGACACCCTACTGAGTCATACATCCTGTTGGAGCGGATAAAGAGTTAGATTGACTTGGCTGACCAATATCCTTATCTCTTTGCGCAACCACTAGTAATCCATCACTCTGTGGCCTAACTTGTCACACCCAAAACAAGCATCACTATCTGCCATGCACTTACCCTTATGGTTCCTACCATATTTCATATAAATTGGGTTGGTGCAAACACTATTAGCACAACACTAGGACTTAGAGCCTGGCGCTCTATCATGAGTATCTTGTTTGAACTTAGGTACTGGAGTACTGGTAGAAGATGGGGTTGGAGCTGAAGATTTTTGGTAGAACTGAGAACGTTTTCCATGATCTGACCTTTGCTGAGGGAAATTAAAACTACTAGTTCTAGCTTTCTTACTCTCCCTTTTCTCTCCTTGATATTTTCCTCCTCAATCTATTGGGCATGAACCATCAATCTGGAAATCTCCATCTCTTTAACCAACGTGGTCGTCCTACACTCCTTGACCATATCCTCAGAAACACATGCCACAAACATGCTCATTTAGTCCCTAGAGTCAACAACCATAGTTGGAGCATACCTTGCCAGCTTAGTAAACTTGATTTAATACTACTTCACACTCATCTTGCCCTACATCAGGTTTATAAAATCCTGCACTTTGGTTTTCCTCAACTCAAGTAGGAAGAACGTATCCAGAAATGCAGCAACAAACTCATCCCACTCTACTGACCCTGTATCTGAACCTATGTCGTTCTTCTACTACTTGAACCATGTATGAGCCACTCCTTACAATTGATAAACATCCAAATCAACACTCTCAGTTGAGGTGACACCCAGTATTTCAGTGACCTTCTGAATACTATCTAGGAATTCTTGTTGGTCCTCTTTAAGCTTAGACCTAAAGAACATCTGAGGATTCATCCGAGTGAAGTCCCAGACTCTAGTTACTGATGCATTCACAGTTAGGTTGGTTGATACAACAAAATGTTGGTTATTCTGAGTTGTCATTGACAGGGCTAATACTGTAAAATCAAACCTAAACTCAGCATAGGATACCTATTCATCCAGAGGGTCTTCCAAAATAGGTGGTGGTTTTTGTTGATTCCCATTCCTTTTTCTATTTGTTCCCTTGGGAGACATTTTTTGTAAATAGGTAGAGGATGAGTAAGAAGAAGGATCTTAATAGAGTTCACACTCTATCACATGAAATAAATAATTAAAGAAATGAGAATTTCCTAAAATATTTCATAGCCTCTCACTCATAAGTATGGCGTAATTCACACCCATTAACAAGACTCTACTTAACGCGAATTTTAGGCACCCGAGGACACTTTAAACCTAATTCTCTGATACCAAGTTTTTCATGGATCGAGACTGACCCATAGTTGTAATATGATACTTGGAGTCACAAGTGACCCCAATCTAACCCATGGCTTAGCATAGCACTAAGAATACTAAAGAAGTAACAAAATACTGGACAAAAGCTAAACTAAAATAATCTAGTGCTAATGATAAAAGAGTTGATGCTGGATAAGACTATCAAAACTAGAACTTTCTAACAAAAACCAATATTCTGAAATATAACTAACTATTTGTCTGAAAGCCTCTACTCATATGAGTTGTTGGGACAAGCCCCCAACTAACACCAACTAACTAAAACTAAATAAAACAAAATACTAAAAGAAATACTGACAAATAATCCTCAAATGATGAGGACTCACCAAATGTTAAAGTTGGTATGGTACGAAAACGTGCTAAACTCGATCTGGTTGCTGCGCGTCGAAACCTATATTATAGGAAAATATAGCGTAGGAAAAGTATGCAATCAGTACTTTGAATGTACTAAGTATGTAAGATAGGAAAACAACTAATATAACTTAAACATAATTCATGAAACATGAAGATCTGATGCAAGACCAAGTATGAACATGTGTTGTAAGATAAACTGAATAACTGAATGCAAGGTCATGCAAAATCTGAAACTAAAACATAAATTAAGGACTGTGGAAACTAAAATCCACCGACATAACTCAATCTAAGTTGATCGTGGTCCAACCTGTAACCCCAATTGGATGGGTGTTCAGTAACTTGCCAAGGGTACAAACACTTATTGGTGTGGATGTACTAAACTAATGTCACAAAGGACTAGGGTGTCAGTCCTCAACTGGAGGGTGACCCCTTATAACCTACAGTGGTGTCGTAGTTTTGTACTTAAGGACTTCTACTAAAGGTATCAGTCCTAACTGACAGGTGAGCCTTTATCCCTGCGTCCACTCGATGCTAAGTACTACTCCCAACTGAATGACACTGATAACTGATATATGATCAACATAATGGTATTCTAAAAATAACAACATATGCATGATCTGAAGTGCTCAAGAACATGTAAACTAATGTATGCATGAATTCCTAGGTATAGGGTGTTTATAACCCACCAACTCTAAAAAATATAAGTAAATATGACAAAATTAAAATGTAAACATTATAGGGAATTTCATAAATAAAGCTCAAAAATAAATAATTTAAAAATTTAAAGAGATATCATGATTTTGAGTATGGAAGGATGCTTAAACTTATAGGGAAACACATAATCATGGTTGAATTTAACACATAGTTACTCAATTACACCATTAAGAATTCACTAAGAACACAAATAAGTCCTCAAAACAAGGTTGAACATATATAGATAATGACACTTCATTTAGCATACAAAGAAGTCCTCAAAACTAGGTTGAACGTACATAGATAATGATACTTAGGAGTATAAATACTCCTAAGATAATCACTCCGCTCTTAAATCCTTGTTCATCTTCTAACAACTCGTTACATTGAGCATAATCCAAGGAAGACTCTACATCACTACTATAACTAAGACACTCAAGATAGAACTACAACGACTAAATGAATAGAAAGTTCGACACCAAGCATGTCATATTACAATTTAAAGCTCATGAAAACTACTTCAAAACATCCTAACCTCAATAGTTGACTCTACCAAGTTAGAAAACTTATGCATATTACTCAATCAAAGAGATCATACAAATCACCTAACCAGTATCAAACATGTGCTCTCACCACACGAGAATTGCGCACATTAACTCACAAACATGCAATTTATCACAAGAATGGGAGTAGGAATCAAATTTTGCTCACTTTAACAAGGAATACACATACAAATAAGATTAACCATAAGCCTTCCCTTAGTGTAGTAGTCCACTAATATCAGAACATCAAGACTCATAATCAAATAGGACTTTAAAGGTTGTAATGTAGGCTAAGGGATAGATAGAAACTATTCTGGCCAGTAATAGTGACTATCTTTCCTAAGCGTTTTAATACATCACACATAACATTGACTTCCACTCCAACCAACCAAATTTTCACCACTTCCATCTTCCCACTTCCCTTTTGTTTTGCCCCATATTTTTAAGCTAGTTCACACCTATTAAGTAGGGAGAATTTGCTTTCAACACATGATTCTCTTTTGATCAATTTATTTTCTTTTTATTACATTCATCCCAACCACAACATATGAACTTCAAAACACCAATAGCTATTATTTTGGAGGCTTCACAGACACTTTTCCCTTCTTTAATTCTACACTGGTTAACATAGTAATTTTTTTCTAAAGCACTTGGAGCTTGGGATCAAATTATGGTCAATCAAAAAGAAGGGGATAAGCCACATATGAGGTTACCAGAGAATAGGCTAAAGGCTCAATGGTCCTAACTAAGGTCATACATATAGGGTAGATAAATAAGATACAAAATATGATGGTCAAAGAAATGCCTATATCATATCCTAAACCCAACATTCTTTATTTTGCTTTGTAAACATACCAGGCAAGTTCTAGTTATCATTATGCAACATGGAATATAAGAAAAGGAGCTCACTCACACATGGCACATACTCAACTAAAGTAGGATCACTCTAGACCCTTAACCAAGCAATAGCACAAATTCAACATTAAGCCAACATCACACAAGAGCCATTATCCTGAGCCAAAGTGTCTCAAAAGTAGTCATTCACTCATTCAACATAATTTCAAAATCATAACTAAATCGCATCATATAATCATATAGCACTAGCAAGAATATCTCATTTATTATTAATCAAAAATTTAAAAATTACTCCTAAAAATAAAAAAGGGATATTAAGTTCAAAGGACACTTCCTAAAAAAAGAACCGAAAAGAAAAATCAAGGGGTGGGTGAAGTGTGCCCCTACTAGACCGACACCAACAAAAACTAAAAACAAACAAAGATAAAATTATTTTGTAATTTTTTAAATTTAGTAAAAAACTAGAAAAGACTAAAATTGGAAATCCTATAGCAGTACTTCACCCTAAACAATTGGAAAATTCCCCACCCCACACTTAAAATCATGATTTGTCCCTAAAGTATAACTTAAAAGTAAGGATATAAATACTCCTTGAGGCCCTTAGGCATATCTAGTAGCATCTGGATCATCACAAGGGTCTGGAGGATTCTATACTTAGTCTTTGTCATGATCCTTAGCTTATATCATTGGTAATCATACTTCTCGTCAATTTGTGACTAAAACAAAAAAAAACAAAGGTTATGCTAAAGAAAGATAATAAAATAAAATACCTACCTTAACTTGGTTTGCCTCCCAAGAAGCACCTGTTTTATTATTGCGGTACGACTCATATCACCACTTTCAGCTATATTTTTCATCCTCTTCCTCCTACTTGGATCCCATCTTCATATTCTGTTCTGACCTCTTGAGTGCTTACTCTTAAGTCCTATAACTTTCTCCACTTGATATTTCAGTCTCTTTTTCAAATTTCTCAACTTCAGTCTTTTATTTGGGAAACTCTATGAGAGAGTTTGAAGAGGTCATTAGATGTTTTCCCTAACCTACCCCATACTTATCCACTTCTATAGTTGTGATCATACATAAATCTTTATAGTGTGAGGGTATGTTGAGTTCTTTTTACACTTTGAAGATCACCTCTCAATCATTTAGTCTTATTTTTAAAGTGCCCTCTCTCACATCAATAAGTGCTCCATCATTTGCCAAGAATAGACATCCCAGTATGATTGGTACCCTTCCACCTACATCATAATTAAGAACAATAAAATTAGCATGAATAATTAATTTACCAACCTTAATGAGAACATCCTCTATGATTCCTTCAAGCACCACTCTTGTTCTATCCACCATTTGGAGTACCATTGAACATAGCCTCGCCTTTCCCAAATCTAGAAAATTAAATACTGAAAAGGGTATCAAATTTATGCTTGCCCCAAGTCACTCAAAACATAGACCACGTCACTTTTACCAATTTGTATGGGGAGAGTAAACTCCTTGGGTCCTTGACTTTTTTCGGTATCTTGCTCATCACCACTAAACTGTACTCCTCAGTAAGTGCTACCATCTCAATATCACCCATCTTCATCTTATTTTTCACTATATTCTTCAAGTACTTAGCGTACTTAGGAATTCCCTCCAACACTTTTAATAGAGGAATGTTAATGTGAAGTTCTCTGAACGTGTCAAAGAACTTAAAGTAAGCATCCTTCTTAGTCTTTTTAAGCTCTTGAGAGAATAGTAGTGGTGGTCTCTCTTGTGATTTCTTAGAATATTTTGAGGAAAAGGCAGTGGTGGTGTCTCTTGTTATTGCTTAACTTTCTTTGATTTTGGGTACTCAGACATCTCTAAATTTTCAGCTTCTTTGATTTGTACATGCTTCTCATCTGCCTGTTGTGGGACTAACTCTGCTTGTACCTCCTGATTTTTATTTAGTGGTCTGTCAATTAGGCTTCTACCACTGCTCAAGGTAATTTCCATTAATTGCTTTGGGGTCTCTGTATCACTAGGAAAACCCCCTTAAGATCTTATATTTTGTGCCTGGGCTAACTACCACAACTGTGTCTCCAAATTCTTCTGAGAAAGTTGCTGATTTTTTATCTTCGTAAATATTTGTTCTTGGTTGGACAATATCTTTTTCTAAGTTTATTCAATACTATGGCCTGAGTATTATTCTAATTTTTCTACTGCTAAAACTGTTAAGTATGATCCTGGTTATTGCCCTATGAGTAATTAGGTCGACTCTCCCAATTCTGATTGTAGGCATTAACATAGTTCAGATTTCCCTTCTATGCATTGCCTACAAAGTTAACTGACTCCTAATTTGCTCCACATGATTCTACAGAGTGACCACTATTTCCACAAATCTCACACCATGACTGAGTCTGTTGAATTGTATTTACTTGGGCCTGAGGTTGATTCATACTCAACTTGCTGAACTGTTTCTTTATTTAGTTCTAAAAGAATGCCAACTAAGTAGCCAATGTTGTGACACTTTCAACCTCTATCATACCTATTGTCTTCTTTACTGCACTTCTAGACACATCACCATGCCATTCAGGATTACCTTGTGCAAGTTGTTTCAGGAGAGAATATAGCTCGTCATAAGTTTTCTCCAATGCTTGACCACCTACAGCTGAATCTAACAAAAGTTTTATGGAATGGTTAAGATTTTCAACAAAAGTATGAGCTAATACTTCATTGGTTTATTGGTGGTGCGGCCAATCCTTAAGAATCGACTTGAATTTCTCCCATGCATGATAGAGATTCTCGTTTGTCTTTTATTTAAACTTCAGATCTCACTTCTCAACCTTGCAATTTTGCCAGCCAAAAAAAATCGTATGAGGAACTTCTTAGCCAAGTCATCCCAAGTAGTGATGGAGTTTAAAGGGTCTGCCTTTAACCATTTCTTCGCTTCCTCCAATAGTGAGAAGGGAAAGAGAGTGAGGCTCATGTAGTCTGTGGAGACTCCAGTGGTAATAAAAGTGTCACTAATCTCCAAGAAGTTCTTTAGATAAACTCATGGATCCACATCTAATAGGCCTGTGAACTACCCACTGTTGTACAATAACTGCACCATATTTTGTTTGAGCTCAAATCTACCTTTAGGTTTCGATCTGTGGATGATGGAGGTGACATTAGTTGTGAGTGGGATTCCCACTTCGTGTACCCTTTAGACTGCTTGTTCTTTAGCCATGATTGTAGAAATAGCTTCATCCAGTTGGACTTATGGGATGATATACAGAAGTATTGCTTTTCTCCTTAATTTATGTAAGTGTTGCTCTAGTTCAGGATATGGGTCAACTAAATCTCTTTCCCTTTCCAGCTTACTTGAGATTTAGACATGTACATGCACGTTCAGAAGCTAAGACCAAGTTGTCAGCACTTATAAAAAAAAATAGCAAAACTAAAAATAGAAGGTTTCCAATTTTTAAGTCCCTGACAATGACACTAATAACTCATTGCGATCCTACCATACATGCAAGTGTACTAGTCGTGCAGGTAATAAAGTAGTCCATTCGAAACAAATTCAAACCTACAGGGACTTGTTTAGAAACAATCCAATTCTAGTGTTACCAAGAATATTAAACAAGTGCAAATCGTAACCACAGAGATTTCAAGTTTGAGAATTAAAAGTAACAGTAAACAATACGAGATTATAAAGTGTTTGAAATGATAATGATGAGAAATATAGGGTTGAGGTAAGCTGAACATTCCTACGAAGCTACGCAATCTCGCTGGTTAAGTTAATTATCTTGGTTGTTGATTCACGGGGTTGATAATATGATTATGGTCTTCTGAACTTCAAATTTTCTATCTAAATTATTCCCATAACTACATCGTTGAGCGGGAATGTGAGAATTAACTTAAACGCATTTGTATGTCATCCCGTATGTAAACCAATATAACGAATTAGGTATATTCCTATCCTAACCATGCATCGTATCTTTAATTCTTTCAAACTATGAGAACCCACTCCAAATATTCCAAGTTCTAATCTAAACTTCTTACGGTATCACAATAGAAATATCGGTGTATTCTAGAGGTCGCGAGTCAGTAGAATAGTATAAACAAGAATATATGAACAACTAAATATGATAATCAACTTAAAACCAACTCAATTGAAAGTTAAGTATTCATGTTCGTAGCCTCAACCCTAGAACGAGGGTGTTTAACCACTCATAGTTTTACAACGAATTACTACATTAGAATTCATAAGGAAAAACTACAATTAAACTAGAGTAAATAAAACCCTAAATGAAGAATCCTCATGTGTTTTCTCTCTTCAAAAGTCATCCAAGTTTTTTAGAATAGGAGCCAAATTAATGTCCTATTTATAGTGTAGAAGGATTGTTGGCCAAATTTACTCTTGGGCATGACACGCCCTTCGTGCAATTCCTTGGGCGTGACACTCTCTTATCATGGATCCTTACTGGAAATTGCATTTTACTTTGTGTAGTAGGGCGTGGAATCCCTTATCTCGGAGGTCTTAGGGCGTGGCACGCCCTTGTGCTCTAAATGTTTTTTTTTGTGGTTAACTCCTTCTATTTGCCTTCATGTCCCACACTTTTTAGATGTCTTTCCAACTTCATTTAAGCTAGTTTTGCTTCCCGAAATTGCTCCTAACACCTTCCATGTCTCCTACAACATCAAATAACAAGACTAGTGCACACAACACAATAGAGCTCATCAAGGTCAACTAGAAACGAACATAGCTCAAACTAACAACACTAGTTTTCTCATCTAAACTCTATATGATCATTTTAATTCTTAACTTGTTTTAGTTACACCTTAAACATTCTTAACATGTACTTCAGTACATAGATGCTCAATCACACTATTAACAATTCATTAAACACACAAAGATGTCAATAAAATTAGGCTGAACATGCACAGATAATGACATTTAAATATATAAATACGCCTAAAATCAAACACTTAGTAGAAAATTCTCATAGCTCCTCGTTTATACCAGAAGAATAAAAATATAAGGGAAAGAATCAAAAGAAAAGAAACAAAAGTACATTGAAGGAATTTTCCCTCTTTTATGCATTCCAAATGAAAGGACTTTTTATAATATATAACACTCATGATCTAAAAATAATGATAGATTATTAGGCCATAAAGAGGTTACAAATTAAATAGCAATGGAGACCATTTCTAGTTGTCAGAAGTTAATGGTGACACTAAAAGCCAATTAGAACGTTAGGTTATACTATAAATTAAGTCATATCAATTGACCAAAACCAATGGTAGGAGTAAGTTAATTAAAGAAAAAAGGACATGGACTGACCATTTTTAAAAAGAAATGGCCCACACTATGAAAATATGAACAATTGAAGTCAGTCGGCCTAATTTATTTACTTTTTTTAGCCATTTGTCCCAAAATCATTCTCCTTACATAATTAAGGGGATTAAATTCTCTTTATAGTTGGCTACTCTTAAATCACTTTTCCTTTCTAAATATACTTTCCCATATCTTTTTTTTTTCTCCTCTATTATGCGTCGATCAATCTACTATATTTTGCGAGCAATATCAAAAATTGATTTGCTGTTTCTTGCATTAGAGCATTGAAAACTCTGGACATGAAGCAAAAAATAGGAAGTAAAGAAAAGTTAAAATTAACGGATAAAGAGGTTAATTTTGATCTCAAATTTGTTGTTAATGATGATGATTTTACAAAATCATCACATACGGGTTTGCACTTGAAGCAATGTCATAGTTCTTAAAACTTGAAGAAGAAAAAAAGTGAAATACTGAGGTCTCAAGGTAAGAGAAAAGCCATGTATTGGTCCATGTTCTTCTCAGAGGCTGACTCGTTCACAGAGTCAGAGATGTTTTGATGCATGTAAAGATCAAAAAAAGAATCTGCCAATTGATACTCTTTTGTACCAAATTGATACACTTTTTTCAAAAAAGAGAAGGGGAACCTATGCATGCACATACAATCTCTATATCCAATTGATACTCTTTTATGCCAGATTGATACACTTTTATACCACATTGATATACTTTTTGTTAAAGAGAGAAGAGGAACCTATGGATGCATATGCAGTCTTCATACCCATTTAATACACTTTTATACCACATTGATATACTTTTATACTACATTGATACACTTTTTAAAAAGGGGGAGAGAATTCTATGCATGCGCATGCGGTCCCTATACCTAATTGATACTCTTTTATACCATATTTATACACTTAAATTCAACATCAGATATCCACTGACCTCCGTATTTTATCATTATTGAAACTAAAACTGAAGTTGAAGTCATTATTTTGTATCAATTTTGAGAAAATTTACAATGAAAAAAATTTATAGGAAACTAATTGAATGCGGATTTTTGGAGATTTTATACAAAATTTGTGGAATGAGAAAGGTAAATTGGAGTATCGAAAAAGGTAAAGGAATGCAGGTTTAGGAGTTTGAATGAAAAGGAAAGAAAGAAAGGTAAAGTTACTTTAACTATATTTTCGGTTATGTCTAAGCGTATGACAGTGAAGGTTATCTAGTGGAATTAGTTTGTGGCTATCTATAGGGTATTTAATTTTGAGTGTTATTTTTGTGGTATTATTTCAGTTTTAGGTGATATTTTTGTCCTTTTCCCTTAATTAAATTACTCATTACCAAGATACTAAGTAGATGTTTGACCATGAGAACTTTCTTTATTTTTTTTTCAAAAAATTATTTTATTTTAGTGAAAACAATAGTGTTTAGCCATAAGAATTATTTCACTTTAGTGAAAATTATTTTTGAAAAGTAAAAACAAGCAAAACTTATTTTCACTTTTTTCACTCTTATTTCTCTCGCAAAATTTCAAAAACAACTCCAATGTCTATTCATTGCCAAATACAATATCAACTTCAACTCCAACTCTAAAAAAATATTATTTTCATGGTCAAACGAGACCTAAGAAATGAACATACACAATAATATGAGTATTTTTTTTTGAGATATCAAAATAAATTTTTCTAACATCGCTGAGTTCTTTTTTTTGGTAATATCACTGAGTTATTTTTAATGTTATCTTTGGGATTACTAAAATGTCCGAAGAATAGAGGTAAAGTAAAATATATGTATAAACCACATAAATTCTTTCCCTAATGAAAGTATTTACTTAAAATTTCGATTGGATTTCTCTCTCCCGATTTTGGGTAAAATACATATACATGGCATGGACTGTCATACATAGCTTCAATGTATGAGAAAACTGATTAGCCTATATTTATGGAAAAAAAAATCAGATGCTATCATTCGATTGCTTAATTAACGTCATTAATTACCTATCATGGTGTGGTGTGTGATTAAATATATTAACTGAAATTCAAGTTCAAAAAATATCTTAAACATCACTATTAATTATTATTTTTTGCATTACAATCTGGAATTTCTGGGAAAAAAACATCCACATCTTGTTTGTTGTTTTATCCAAAAATCAGTGTGAACATCCCCATATTATTGTGTCATATGGGTATTTGGGAGTCCGAAATTCTTTATCAACAATACAAAAGTGAAGGAATTATTATTTCAGAAAGTATAACGTTCTTGAAATTGATTGCAACAATTGCAACGGAATTAAATATTGATGAAGTTCAAAAAAAAATTGAAGTAAAATACATTGTTGAAGGTAATTTCTCTTCAATTATTATAAGGAATGATAATGGAGTGAGGGTGTACATTGAGTTGAAGAAAAATTTGCCAGGATTTGTAAATTTTTTGCTGTGTATTTTAACTTTCGAAAAGTCCAATAAGGATATTGAGTTTGATTGTGAAATAGGAGTTGTTCATTGTATTGGAGGTAGTGAATCTGATGTTGTTGCGTTAACGATCATTGAAATGCAAAATCAGTATTCATTATACGTTCTAGAATTTAAAGTAAAAAGTTTCATTATTGATTGCAAGAACACCGAAATAAAGGTTGATTAGATTTATAAGGTTAAGAAAACTCTGATTACGGTAATGGCAAAATATGTGTTAGAAAATATCTTCAACACCAAAGCTAAACAATCAGACAAACAAAGGTATGATCCAAATTTATATTTAAATGTGTTGAAGGTTTAATGTATGGTTAAAATCTAACAGAATTTCTGTACAAATTGTGGTTTTCATAGTTTTTTATTTGTTAAATAAAGTATTAGTGAAGTATACGATATATTATATATACATTCGGACGAATGTATGATGAAACATTGACACACACAAATTTAGCATTTAATAAAATCATGAATTTTATATTTATATTATAATACAATGATTACCTGTTTATATTTGATACAGTTATGTCCTGCACTGCCGTAACAAAGATTACAAATGAGTCCTCAAGGCGTCTTATATGAATCAATCGAAAAATATTTGTTGTAAAAATATTTGATTCGGAACATACATGCAGTCTTAGTGATAGAGTATTGAATAACTTGGTTGCGACAACAGCTTTTGTAAGTGAATTAATCACAAGAGAATACACACACCCTCGAACATAATTGAAGAGATGAAAGTTGTTTATGGAGTTAATATTAACTACATGAAGGCCTGGCGCACAACTGAGAAGGCAATTGCGATGCTTAGAGGTGGACCAGCTAATGGATATCAAAACATGCCCCGTTATATTTATATGCTGAACCAAGTGTATCCTGAATCGCACATTCGGATGCATAAGGCATTAGATAATAAGTTTAAATATTTTTTTATTGCCTTACATCCCATGATAACGGGTTTCGAGTTTTGTCGGTCTATTTTAGTTGTTGATGGCGCTCATTTAAGCGGTCCATACAAAGGAACCTTTGTATCAGCAAGCACACTTGATGGTGCAGGTATTATTATTTACTTTTATTTTTGACTCTGTGAACATATGCAGTTTTCTATGTATTGGATGTGCTTATACATTGAAGTTGTATGTATAAGAATTTCTGGACTTGCAAAATCAGTACCTATATTTTTTACCTTCATATATTTTATTGGATTGTTATTGTTTTTATATTAGTCTGTATTCTTCCATTAACTTACGATGTTGTGGATTCAGAGAATAAAAATGCGTGGACTTATTTTTTTCATCAGTTTAGGAAAATAATTGGGGAGCGGGACAACATGTGTGTTATATCGGATCAAAATAAGAGTATCATAAAAGGTGTGAACATTGTTTATCCTAATGTCCCCCATCTAGTATGTATTTGGCATTTATGAAAAAATATTTGCACATATTTTAGAAAAAAAAAATATACACTTGATGACCTTTATTATTCTATGTCTAAATCTTATAGAAAAGAAGATTTTATTACATTATGTCAAAGGTTGCTGAGGTTGATCACATGGTTAAGAAATACCTGGAAGAAGATGGATATAGAAAATGGTCTCGATGTCACTTTCCTGTTAATAGAGGTAGAATGATGACCTCTAATATAGCCGAATATATTAATGGTTGCTTGATAGAGGCTAGAGAACTTCCTATTTTAGGATTCCTTGAAGAAGTTAGAATTTTATTTGCAGCATGGGATTGTAAGAACAGTGAAATTGTATCTTATACCAACACAACACTAGGGAGAAGATTCAAAGAAATTCTGACTCTTAATGGGGCTAAGGCTTTGCGGATGACGGTATGTATTAGAATATTTATGAAATAAATTTTTTTATTCATTATAAATTGTTATGTTAGAATATGTATTTAATCATTTGTTTCTAACAGGTTAAGACAGATGCAAATTATCTTTACTGTTTATATTAATTAGGAATGAGGTACATTATCGATATTAAGCTTGGCACGTGCAACTGTGGTCGGTATGTAATTGATGAAACACTCTATCTACACGCAATTGTCGTATTAAAGAGTTAAAAAATAGATGTAATACATTATGATCGTTACTGCTCTGAATTGTACAGGCCAAACACCATTGTTAAAACGTATGAACTCCCTATAGTTCCAATGTCAGACATGAAGAATTGGAATGTTCCTCAATTCGTAGAAGATGAAGAAGTTGTGTCACCCAAATACAGAAGACCTCCGAGTAGGCCAAAGAAAGGAAGGCATTTGAAATCAAGTGAATCACTTTCTTCAAGTTCAAACTATTACGGTAAATGCGGACGTGCAGGTCACAACCGACGGACGTGTAATTTTTTCCCAAAGAAAATGTGAAGAAGATAATTTTTTTTTATATCTGATGATGCTTAGTTTGATTTTGTTTGAATAATCAATTTACTTTGTTTATGTTGATACTCTAGAATAATTTTGAACTATGTTTTATATTGTTATTTGAAGTTTAGTTCTTAATAATTGTTTGAGATTGTCACAACAATGTTCTACATTATACATAGATCATATTGCATTCCTTTACTATTTACCTTAATATTATAATTAAAGGTGTATAAATACTACCTAATTTGGCAGCTATAATACAAAATACTCATTCATATATATATGTTTTAACAAAGAATTAAATATTAAACTGTCGATTCTATGTAATGTATAACATCGTTTATAAATAACTCATGTACCATTTTATTTTTAAACAAAATATTTTCGTCACACTCGTGTATGGAATTTAATTCAAATTTAAGTTATCGTTGTATAATGTGTTATATGTATGATAATTTATCATACGTAACTTTATAATATGATACAAATTGTTCTTGGCATAATATGTTATATGTATGATAATGTATTATATATTTATTACTTTGTGTGTTGTCAAGATTAAATGTATGATCTGTACTCAAAACAACAATATATTTTATATGTATGATATAGTTTTATACTTTAGTTTCTATGTATGATGTTAATATTTTAGTTATTTTGGTTTAAGTTAACAATTTTTAACAATATGTACGATAATATATTATAATTAACTTTATATGTATGAAACTATGTTGTATGTATGAATCACATTTCATAAATTCAGACATTATATGTTACTGACATATAAATGAATTTTTGTACTTGAAAATGCTATACATTAGATGTAAAATAGCATATTAATATATAATTTATTGTTATACATTATGTATAAATCACTATTTATAGTAATACATGCCCATTTATATAGTATCAATACAATATAATGTACGTCAACTGCAATGGCTGTCAAATTAGATAGTACCAATACAATATGTTGTACGTCATTGCAATACACTTAATTAAAATCGTAACATGTCCTTAAAATCCGAAGCTACTCACTATACATAACATATGTATGTATAAGCAGATTAAAGAGATCAATAAAATCTAAATTACAATTCAATATAAAAAATAACAAGTCGTGTAATTGTTTAACATCCATTAATAAAACAACAATTAGATGTTTCGATACAGACTATTAAAAATCAGTGCTACTCTAAAGTAACAATTGCACTTTCATCAATTGATTGGAGAATACTATTCCTTGAACGTGGAGGATTGTCATTATCACTTGTTTATCCTTCATTTGCCTTTTAGACTCCGTAATGCCATAGTAAAGATGCATAGCGTGCATGTTAACTTTTAGCGTCAAACCCACATGAATACACTTTCAGTCCTTCACTTAATATTTCTGCATATACAATCACAAAGACTCCACGGTCCCTAATTTAAAAAAAATTATGTAATAACAGGTCGTTCAATAATTATAACATAATTATACATGTAAAAAGATATAAACCAAAACCACTTACAGACTATCCTCCACTTGTTTTGGTATGTTTTGAACGTAGTCAACATCAAATAGGTTTTGATTGATAAGTTGAGTGCGCTGACCAAGCTTATCTTTGTACGCTTCTAGTGTTGTCCAGTCAGTTCGCTTTGTCTTTTCAAAAAAATCACTATCTGACAAGTAAGTAGGCAGCATTACTGCCAACTTGTATATTTCATTTGATGGTTCCCTTTTTCTTGTACCTGATAGTGAGTTGTAGACACGTATCACTCTCTCCTTCAACACAATTACAGCCAACATCCAGTAAAACTTTTTGCCATAGTTAACCGAAACATAGACCCCATCAACCATATGCCATGGTAATCCAGCAGGAATACAAAATTCATTTATTGTGTTTGTAATTGATTCTTCATTCTTAGCCACAACACATGATTCTGCATAGTCTTCTTGTATAAAGATCTGAACATGTTAAGCATCTGGATAATATCTACGATATGTCCTCTCAATATATGTTTTGAAGAAACAGCTTGTTATTGTATATCTGTAATTTTCATAAAGTTGCAGCTTCGATTTTTCTCAAATGAAATGGTAGAAGATCACATCTAAATGCTACATGTACAAATAAGATAAAAGATAAAAAATGATGAAATTTCTTAAGAAGATTTGCTTAATAGATACGTTGAGAAAAAATATTAAATAGATAATTACATACTAATGTACACACCAACATCAATATGTGTATGATCCATTTAATACGCTCTATCTATGTATTCTATATTTCTATCTATGTATTAGGCCAGTGTTATACATATCTAAATATGTATGAGAATGTATTATACTTTCTCATCAATGTATGATGAAATTATATTCATTCTTTTAGCTTTAACATATAACAGTTCACATTATTTTATGAGTTATACTAATACATTGCCCAATATGTATGATATGTATCTTCTCATATGCAATGTACACATAAAAAAATATTTTTTACACTCAGACAATAGTATGTCTCGGATACATATTTATATAACTGGAAGACAATTAGTTTAATTTACCTCATCATTGCAGCATGTTTTAGGTTGCGACATCAGGTAGAACTAATTCTTTGATTGTGGTTGTGCAACAACAAAGTTAAACTCTGGATAACCAAGTCTTGAACTATTTTTCAGATACTGATTGTCGGTTTGTTTCCTGTACCATTAACAATGTATAAACATGACGCATTATTATGTTGACGTACTGTTTTTTATTTAAAAAAAAATTTGAATAACTTACTTGCCAACATGATATTTCAATAAACCTACAGCAATTCATTGAGAGTAATCCAACATCAATTCATTAGGCAACTCTTGATAAGTGGTACAACCATCAAAAGCATACTTCTGCTTCTCTTCATTATCAGAATTTTCTTCATTCTTAGAGCTTGAACCAAATTTTGTTACGTACGGAAATCTGAAAACCCTTGACTTATTTCGATCCCTTTTTACTGGTATTTTGTGGCTTCACACTCTCAAACTTGAGCATCTAAAAAATCGGGTGGAAATTGACTGTCGGAAAGCGTCCATTGGCTCTCGATCATTGTATTTGGAGTACCAACATCCAATGACTTCGTAGTTGAAGATTTTTACAATCCAAATAAGAGTGCATCAACAGCGTCTTGAACTAAATCTGTTATTGTGCCACTGAAATCATCCTACATATATGGATATCAATGTGTTATGTAGTGATAAATGTAATGCAAAAAAGTGTAAGTGAAAAATATATAACAATCAGCTTTCCTATAATTACTTTACACAAGGAAATAAGTTTTTTAATGAATAATTTTTCATCAGAGAATCAAAATATTCATTGTGTATGGTAAATAATTGGTACATAAAAACATGAAATGTCAATACACAAAATATATAAGTGTATGATGTTCAATAGACATATTAATTATAAAAAAATTGCAAATCTCTCAGTTGTAGTAGTTGAATGTATAAGTTGTTAGTTGCCTTTAGAATTTCCCTACAAGACCTAATATATGCATGTATAAATCTAATTATACATAACCTATATATGTATAAGGTGATTCATACATAGCAATACACAAGTAGTAATATATAACAGTTATATATGTATAAGGTGATTCATACATAGTATTACATAAGTAGTAATATAAGGTGATTCATACATAGCAATACACAAGAAGTAATACATAACAGTTATATATGTATAAGGTGATTCATACATAGTATTACATAAGAAGTAATACATAACTTATATATGTATAAGGTTATTCATACATAGCAATACACAAGCCGTAATACATAACAATTATATATATAAGGTGATTCATACATAGTATTACATAAGCAGTAATACATAACCTATATATGTATAAGGTTATTCTACTACGATTATATAACTCAACTGAGTAATAGTAACATTTAATTTCATAAGCCATTGTCATACATAAAACAAATATTTATAATTCTCCTATACATATATAGGATCAAAAGACAAAATAAATTATATATTTCTAATATAGACACAACTCACCCATACATATCAGCTTTCCAAAAATTTCAAAATACCTTCTGATGGCTTTGAACGTCAGTTGTTGTTGTACATTCAGTATTTGTGTTGACACATGCTTGAATATCCATGTCCACAGGTTGAATTTCAACAGGAGCATCATTTGTGATTTCATTCAGTGGACCCTTGTTGTTAGCTTCAGTTGTTTAATAACGAAAAAAACATGTTTACATATGGTATAAAGATAGATTTATAGTAATAAAACCACATATTTGACAAAAAAATATCGGCAAATCCTCTATAGATGGACCGTCCTACTTTTTTTATTCTTCTTTGCGGACTTCTTCCTTATCAATAATTTTCTCATCCTATATAAAATAACAATACGCTTGTATGAACATTACATCAAAGTAATAAAAAATTTAATGTAAAAAAGCTTTATACTGGTGATTCTTTATTTTCTTCTTTCTTCAAAACTTTAACGATCTGAGCAGGTATATTGGATATTACTGTTACCAGCTCAACAATCTTTTTATCAACCTCATAACATACACAAAAAATAAAATATTAGAAACAACTCAATATTTTTTAAAAAAAAATTATTAATAAGAAAGTTAACTTACATAGTAGTTGATGTAAGTCTTTATCTCATTCATGTCTAAAGTCAACTTAGAAGTCCCTTGGGCCTTTGTGATAGATGAAGGAATAGACTTAACTTATTCACGCTCCGAAGACATACCAAATTGTCCTTGCTGACCATGTTCAAATTAAGTTGATGCCTTATCTGTTAAATCATCTTATTTTTTTGAAAAAGAGACCGACATATGATGTACTGAACAAGCACGTATAGAATTCTCATCATATTTCACCCCTGGACTTTCTTCCTCAAACATAACTATCTTTCTTCTCTTAGATGCTTGTTCAGCTGATAAATGTGATGTTTAACCAGCCTTAATCAAAAAATTTTGCGGTGGTATAGTATTGAAATCATCAAAGTCTTCAGCTGCAGTAATAACACGCAGTTGATCTTCATCAACTGACCTTTTCAACTTTCGATCAGCAGATGTGGTAGCAGCAGATGTTGGAAGTCGATCACATATCTCAAATATTTCGATAAAAGACAAATTCAACCTCTGAACTTCTTCACTTGTATGTTGTAAATTCTTGTAAGCAAGCTATTAAAGTGAAGTTCAAAATGAAATATTAGAACTTGAAGAAATTGAATTGAAAAAAAAAAAAAAAAAGTTATACATATGCCTTACTGAACATGCCAGCCATAAAAGACTCATACTTATGCCTCACACACTCTACAAACTAGTTGAAAATCCTTGGAATGATGTTTCTCTAACGGACGAAAAAAATTTATCGACCTCAGAGCAGTACTCAAACATCCAAACATTGGGTACGTGTGGCATCCCACCCAAAGAATATAATTATTTTGCGACGAAGAAATTTTGTTGCCATGGGTTCATCAGCTTGTCAAATGTAATCTTTCCTCATGAAAAGTGTTTGTACCGACCATCCTCAACCATCTAGAAGTAGGCTAAACCAATCGGTGATTCACGATGCTAAGAAAATAGAAATGTATGAATAAAGTATACTATTGCAAGGTTCAGCGCATCTTCAGAGTTGTCAAAATTTTTTGTCTTCACACATTGTATCAGTGTTAGCTTAGATATTTCAGCTTTAGCATTGGGAAAATACTTTGACATCAAAGCTGATTTGTGCGATAAAGTATACTTATACTCATCAATATTACCGGTACATTTAAGACAGATAATAATGGCGAACTCAAGCATTGAAAATTTGAGGATATTATCCTGTACCCATACATGAATCTCATCATTATTATCCTGCTGGATTTCTAGCATCAGAAGACATTTTGATATCTGCCCTATCCAGTTGCACTGAGTCATGTCGAGAAATACCCCAAAATTGTATTTCTAAATGCCCCAAAAATCTCTTCTCCAAAATAACTTTTTATGTCTTCGTCAAATGCACAGTTACATAAGCTACCACTATGCAATGGATGAGCCGGGACTTTGTCAATACGGTATTTCATGCCCTAAAAAAATCAAAGTTGACTCAAATTAAAAGATAAAAACATAGCAGCAAACTTATATGTATTAAAGATAACATTATACAACAGTTGCACATGTATGTGAACACCTTATACATTTAAAATATAATCTTCAATTATGTATAATTTCACACTATACATATTAAATATTCACCTTATAAATGTATGATCTACAAGCTTATCAGAAGGTATAATGTAACCTTATACAATATGTAGACTTTCTAACTGTATAATACCACCTAATACATAAAATGTCTCTTATATGTAATAAAAACTTCTTAATGTATAATATAATGAAATATAAAGCAGAAGACTTATATTATACATTATTCTGACAAAATAAATAATGTATAAACTAATGTATAATGTCTGATATATTATAACTTATACATTTAAAATATAATCTTCTATAATGTATAATGTCACACTATACATATAAAATATTCACCTTATACATGTATGATCTACAAGCTTATCAGAAGGTATAATGTAACCTTATACAATATTTAGAATTTCTAACTGTATAATACCACCTAATACATAAACTGCCTCTTATATGTAATAAAACTTCTTAATGTATAATATAATGAAATATAAAGTAGAAGACTTATATTGTATATTAGTCTGATAAATAAACTAATGTATAATGTATGCACAACTGAATTGACTAAACACATTATTCTTACAACTTATTATAATTCTACTGTATAACTTTATAACTTGTAAAGTATAGTACCAAAACTAATGTATAGCGTACCTGATCTAATGAATGATTTTAAATCTGTCAATGTAATTTATACTACTGTTCTACTGTATAATCCTACAATATGATTATCAACGTATAATTACCCATTTACTGGATTAAATCAAATAACATAAAATCTATACCTTTGGAAGACGTGGTCGTCCGGAATCATCAACCTTCTTCTTACTTGTCAATTTTGAAGCTGATTTCTTCGAACTTGAACTGGCAACTTCCTTCAATTTTTTCATGGTTACCGGGTCGTTTCGGTGCTTGGAACGGTTCTCTGCGAAATTGAGTTCTTCATAATCAAATGTACAACAAACAAAATCAACAACGAAAATATTTTGTTCTTGAGCATCTAACTAACTAAGTCTTAAACTAAAGCTAGGAGCAGACTCCATTACAAAATTTATACTTTCTTGATTAAGCACTAGCAACTAAAAAAAAAAAAAAAGATCTGACTTGTAATATATGAAGAAAAATGAAAAATTCAACCATCAAACTGAAATGACATTGCAAAAGAAAGTAATTTCATAAAAACATACATGGAACCAAAAAAAAAATGAAATAAATTCTGATTCGGTAAAGTTGAAAAAAAAAACTTAAAAATTAATGAAGAAAATCAGTAAGTTCAATTAATACTTGAAAACTTTCAAATTCGTAGCCTCTAAGAACACGTTGCTTGAATTTGAGCATGAAATATGGGTTTCAATAATGGAGGAAATATCGGATATCAAAGGGAGCAAAAGCAGTGGCGGACCCAGGATTTAAGTAGAGTAGGTGCTTACTACAACAAAAAATAAAAAAATACCTCAACTAGGTTTGAACCCGACCACACTTACCAATGGAGAGTCTTAAGATCAACCTGAATGTCAGTACACCTAATCAATTTCTTGTTTAGTGGGTGCTTTTATATAATTTATACTCATTTTCATATATTTTTTATATAATTATACCTATTCTGCGTCGAGTTTAGTGGGTGCCGGAGCATCCAAAATTTATGTGTAGGTACGCCCATGAGCAAAAGACGACTTATTTTGGGATGTATAAGGAATAGGAGAGAGAAAGTAAAAAAGTTGAGGATTTAAGTAATTACTTTGAGATTTTTGTAATTTCTTTTTCAATATAAAATTTTATATAATAAGGTAAAGTTACTTTGTGTATATATATAAATTTTAAAAAATATATCCTTTGTATAATAACTAGAGATATTCAAAACTACAATAACTACAAAAATATCAAACTATTAAGACACATTATGAAATCCTAGGAAATGGTGGTAGATATGTGGATGGGGAAGGATGTGTCTACCTCTAACAACCAAGTAGGACACACGTCCAGGCGACCAACTATGAAAGCTACTTATCTTTTGACGAGAGTGCTGGGACAATAAAGGTATTGGGGAAAAAAGATATAATATATAAATATGATTTTTAATTTAGCTTTAGATTATATCTATCATCTCCAATTTTAAGTGTGTATAAATAAGCACTTAAACATGTATAAAGTTGAATAAGTAGACACATATGTTCTATGTGATATCCTCCATGGTCAATTCTCATCCTACATGACTGCTACGTGTATTATGCCACATAGAACGTATGTGTCACTTGTTCAATTTTATACAAATTTAAGTGTTACTTGTGCACACTCAAAGTTGGACATAGATGTGACTTAAGGCCAAATTAAAAGACATATTTATGATATGCCAAAAAAAAAAAAATTGCACATGATGTTTCTTAACCCTGAAAAATAAATACAACCTTGAAAACATTTTCCTTTATATCAACCACACCCTAAATGTTAAAACTGCAATAAAACAAGATGGTTCACTATACACACATTAATATTCATCAAAATAAGGAAGACTGGGTTAATTAAAACTGCAATAAAACAAGATGGTTCACTATACAAACACATTGGGTTAATTAAAAACTACAATAACACAAGATGGTTCACTATACAAACACATAAATATTCATCAAAGTAAGGAAGACTAGGTTAAAATTAATTTTAAAAAATTTGTTATTTCTAATTACATTCAACATTATCTTCTTCATCTTCGATGAAAACTCTTGATCTAGAGGTGGATGGACCATACATTTGAAAGCTAAGGTTCAATAACATGTACACCAGCTTCGACCTGAAACATAGCTATGTATCTGAATACTAAAATTTCAACAAATATCGAATTTTGAATCTTCAAAAGTGAAATTCATTCAGCGATAAGAACCTTCAAAACTGAACCCATCAATCTTTAATTCTCGATCCGCCTCAACATGATCAGATATCTTTCAAGGCTCAACACATGCATGTCTTCCATCTCGGTCGCTATGTCCACTTTCCTTTACTTCCACAACAGTAGCAAATTTGACACGTTTTTCATCATTATTACTCTGATAAGAATAACCGGTCGAATTTCTTGTGCAGACATTCCTAGCTATTCCAAGATTTGATGACGACACTGTGGATGCTCTGCAGGGGCCTCGCGAAATTTGTCTTTGATCGAGTTTGTCAGTACTGCTACCACATCGTTTAATGTAAGTGTACATGTACGTGAGGATCCAAAAGAGAGCCAACCAACGCCAATGCTACCGGAAGAAACCATGGCTGAGAAAAATTCGGAACAAAAAGGTAGATGACAAGTAAGACACCACCAATAATAACACAAATATAGAAAAAGGAAGAGGTCAGGGAAAAACCCAAATCCCCGTCCCTATCTTCCATTAATGTTCTATAACATCAATTCAGGATCAAATCAAATATCTCCGAATCGAATTTGAATCTACGATCAATCAATTAACGTCAATAGCAATAAATTTGAATTTGATTCAGTAACTTTAATCCATTGGACGACCGTCCTTCCGATTGGAAGTGAAAACAAATCCACTTTCCTCTATATATATGTTGTTTAATAATATTCCTTCCATGGTCATCATTAAATCCCTCCTCTTTCTGGCCTATTCTTTCTTTCTTCCTATTTAGGGTTGAGATGGCAACAGGAAATCAAGAACTTTATTAGCGTGGAAATTCGTTATGAGAATTAATGAAATTACATGCCTAACCTAAAATACTAATGCCATTTTGTGTCTGGCGGAGAAAAAATGCTGCTCATTCAATAGGGGTCCCGTAACTTCTCTCCACTTTATACAATTATGGATGATTTTTTGGCCTCTCATAAGAATGTGTATTGGAAGGAGAGCCTTGGAGGCGGATCCAGGATTCAAACTTACCGGGTGCCAAGTAAACTTATCGATTAAATTAATCGGATTATTCATATTTTTGGTCTATAGGACAATTAACAAATCAACCAATAATAAAAGAATAGTAATAAAATGACCAAACTTAAACTTTTAATAATATTACTAATATTCATAATTCATTACAATTGCTCACGACGAATTTTCATATTCTGAAAACGATCAACGATAAGCCTTTTGCCGGCGACGATAGAGAATCGATCGAGCAGCAAGCAGCAGTAGGAAGCAAACTTGAAGAGTTGAAGTATAGAGAGAGTCGATGTTTTGATATTTGGAAATAGAATTTTTTTATTTTGATGAGAGAGATAAGAGATTAGATTATACCTTCTCCAACCATTAAATAAATAAATAAAAAGTCAATAAATAATAGTAAGTATTAACTTAAGTCAACTAGAGTCTGTTTTGATATTTGGAAATAGGGTTTTTTTATTTTGACGAGAGAGATGAGAGATTAGATTATATCTTCTCTAACCATTAAATAAATAAATAAAAAGTCAATAAATAATATTAAGTATTAACTTAAGTCAACTAGAGTCTACTACTGCTTACTACGCCTGTTTCTCTGTTTTTATCAATAAAAACAATGTTTTAAACATTTAAAAATTTTAATTGCTTCAATCTGGGATCGAACTCGCGATCTAGGGGCGACAAAAGTAGTGCCTTGTCACTTGCACTACTACTTACTACGCATGTTTCTATGTTTTTATCAATAAAAACAATGTTTTAACATTTAAAATTTTAATTGCTTCAATCTGGGATCGAACCCGTGACCTAGGGGCGACAAAAGTGGCATTTTGCCACTTGCACTAGCTATTGCTTTGGTTTTATGAATGGCTGATTTAATATTTGACTATATCAGTATATATATATAGCTATATATAGAGAGTTTCCGTCGAAGTTTACGGGTGGCGTGCCACCCCCACGGCAATGAATAGATTCGTCCCTGCTTGGAGTGAAGAGGAGCTACGAACTAAATGATAAAATTATTGTAGTGTGATCTGCAGATTAGGAATTTAAGCCTTAAAATTAACGCATTTGCTTGGATGGTTGCAGACATGTATTTTATTGTGTGGTACTGTATTTATCATACCTAGTTTAGTGGAGATAATTAAGTGGGAGATGACAAAAAAATCTTTAAATTAAAAATGGTGACAACTTTGACAAGTTAAGGTCAAATCTTCATTTAAATTGTGATTAAGTTAATTGGGGTGTCAAGTATAATTTTTCAAAAAAATTTAATTTTTTAAAAAGTCCCCAACTCCAAATTTCAAATTTTAGAGTTTTCCCCCCTTTTCTAATTTTTCAATCTTTCTTCTTCTCTTTTTCTTTCTCCCCCATCTTCTTCTTATTTTTTTTCTCTCTATATCTATTTTCCTCTTCTTCCATCTTCTCATCTTCTTTTTCTTTCTCTTTTTATTTCTTTCTTCCTTTTTTAATTTTCATGGACTATTTTTTAAAAAAAAAATTAAAAAGTTTGAAAAAAAAAAAAATTCTTTTAAAAATAAATAAAGAAATAATTTAGCAAATTCAGCAACTACGGTAATTGTTGCAACAACTACTATTAGTTGTTGTAGCAATTATTGAAGTTGCTACAGCAACTCTCAAAGTTGTTGCAGCAACTTAGACTGTTGCTGCAGCAACTTCGATACTTAATTTTTGAAAAAAGATTTGATTGGAGAAGGAGCCCACGAAAAAGTGATATTTATGGTAAAAATAGAGGTGGTGGATTTGGTGGTGATGCCGAATGAGAAGGTGACATTTGTTGTGGTGTTGATAGTGACGGTAGTAAAGGAAAAAGAAGAAAAATAGGTGATAGTTATATAGAGGGAGGAAATAATGGTGAATCGAGAAGAGGTAGCAATGGTAGTGATAGTGATAGTGGAGGAAGAGGAGGTGGCGGTGGCGGACGGCAACAAAAAAGGTGTGGAGGAGGAGTGGTGGTGATGGGGTAGGAATCTTTGTGTAAATATGGGGTAGGGATCTTTGTGTAAATATGGGGTAGGGATCTTTATGTAAATAATAAAACTTGAGAGTTTTAAAATTAATGTCATTAACACTAATCTTAAAATTGTCACCTCTACTCAATATTTAAGACTTGTGTCACTCTTTTTTAGTTTTAAATTTTTTTTGTCACCCTTAATTAATTTGCCCAGTTTAGTGTACGTATTTTGCACGTGTATTATATATGAAAGAGCTAAACTATTAGAAAGTAACATTTAACATTAGAATAAATTTTACATTTATTTAAATGATATATATCTTGACCCGAAAAAATAATTATTAGAGCATATTGTTAAAAAATAATGATGATATGCCAGATCTCGTAATTTATTCACACAATTGAAAAAAAAATAAAAAATCATATAGAATTAGAGTGACTAACCAATTTTTTGTGACAAAATGTAATGATCAAAAGCATCTACTCAAAATTGTATATAAGTCAATTTCAATTTATTAATTGTATATGAGTCAAATAAAAGTTATAAAAAGCTTCTCAATTAGCAATTATATATCAAGAACACATGACAATTTGTTATTTTAAATTTCAAGAACAAACTAAAATAGCAAAAGAAAACTTCTCAATTAGCAATTGTTTATAAAAAAACACATGATAATTTATTTTTATAAACATAATAGACATACTATAATTTAGAAAACATACCTCAATCGCCAACAAATTTGTCTCTTCAATCATAGATACTATTAATATGTAAAAAAAGTAAAATAAAAAATCTCAATTCGCAATTGTCCATAAAAAATACAAGATAATTTTATTATTATAAATATCAAAAACATACTAAAATTTTAGAAAACTTTCCTCAAATTACAGACAAATTTGTCTCTTTAATTATAGATACTATCAAGATTGTAAAGTGAGGAACATACTAAATTTTAGAAAACTTACCTCAAAACACATACGAATTCGTATATTCAATCATGAGATAAAGCAAAATCTCACAAAAATAAAAATTTCGATTAACAATTGTCTATCAAGAATACATGATAATTTATTTATTATAAACTTTATGAACATACAAAAATTTTAGAAAACTTACTTCAATTTTTCGATTAACAATTGTCTATCAAGAATACATGATAATTTATTTATTTTAAACTTCAATAACATACTAAAATTTTAGAAAAGTACCTCAAATCACAAGTAAATTTATCTTTTCAATCATAGATATGTCTAGATTGTAAACACAAAATACATACTAAAATTTTAGAAAACTTACCTCAAATCACAAACAAATTTGTCTCTTCAATCATAAGATGCATCAAGATTTCATTTTTTTTAAAAAAAAATCTCGATTAGCAATTGTCTATCAAGAATACATACCTAAACTTGTTTTTATCTCCCTATATATGGTAATTTTGGAAGAAAACCTACCTTTTAATTTATAAGGAAGATTTTCTAAAAAAAAAAAAGGACAATTTTTTATCATGCGGTAATATATATTAGGGAAAAAAAATATTTTCGTCCCTGTGTTAGGGCCTTATAATGCTTTGGTCCCTGTGATATTTAACTTTACTAATTTAACCTTTAATTTATGAAAGTGGATGGTTTTAATCCTTTAACTAACAGTTAATAGCAATTTTAACAGATCTGTCAATATGTTCAAGGGCATTTATGGAATTACAACAACAACACACTTTTTTTAAAACAAAAAAAAAAGACCTAAACATAACACTTTCTGTAGCATCCTCGCTCATTCATAACCATATCTCAGCCTTCTTCCTTCTTTCATTTGGATGGGAATTTATCATATAATTTATGGATGAAACTTTTGTGTTTGTAGGTTGATGCACACTTCTTTCTTTTTTTGCCTTCCCTTTTGTGTGAGAAAATAATTGAGTAACTCCTCCTAGGGCACATATAAGAACTCACTGCATCTTGTGAAAAGAAAGATATCAGTATTTTCGATAATGAAACTACGTTACAAGAGTGGGTTGCAATCCACGCCGACATGTGAGTACTCAGTCAAGCTTAATTAGACTAGATCTTTAATATTGGTGGATGAAAAAAGATCAAAAAATTTAATTTAATTAATACATAGCAGTGAGTATATTTGTATTGCAACTCAATACATGAATTGCAAATATATTGAAGTATACATGTTGTGAGTAAAAAAAAAGTGTTATTTATCCTTTTAAACTTTTAATAGATGATCGCGTTTGTGAGATGCCTACTTGACTGCATTTGTGAGATATCTAAAAAGAAGTGTTCATTAGCAGTACTCACTGTTACCTACTTCTTTAAGTGTAAACAGATAGGTCAATACGGTCAGTGCTTGTTATTTCTTTAATTTAATTAAACCTTTCCACATGATTTCTCTTTAGATATTTAGTTTTAGTTTGTACTAAGTTTTGTATACTTTTGAATTGCATTACTAATTTTCTACATAACAACAATTGTATTTTGGTCATTCCAATACATAACATTGAATGCTACAGTATTATAGAATTAAGAATAAAGGTGAAACATTTGATTTTTATTTTTTTATTACTATTTTACATAAAGAATAATTTTTGTTAAAACGTTTTCGACAAGAAACATAAAGATTAAACATTGTGGTGCACATTCTGAATTGATATGATCAGTTATACTTTTTAATGTTAGTTCTAGTTATTGAAATAACCCTAACAGCTTCTGCTTTTGCTATTCTCACAACAGATGAAGGTGAGGATCCAAATTTGTACACCATTAAACTACACTACAAAGGTCGGTGGGTGTTTGAACCAGAGATGAACTATGTTAGTGGATAAATAGCTTATTATGACTATTGCAATGGCGACAAAAATTCTATCATTCAGATGAGGTAGTGTATGAAAAAGTTGAAAGTCAATGATAGAAAAGTGAAATTTTGGTTCAAATTTGGGCCTTTTTTTAGATGGATACTAGACGTTTATCAACTGATTTGGATATATATAGCCTTGTCTATGAAATACCCAACAGTAAAGAGGTGGAAATATTCGTCGAGCACACAAATGAGGATCAATGGAACTATGATGTGGTTGATTCTGAGGGTGACCCAATACTACATGGTAAAGAAGGCCTAGTAGATGTGGATGTAATAGAGAAAGATGATGTGAGTAATGCCACGAGTGAAGAATGTGAGTCCTTTCATGACTCTGATTATTCCTTAGAAGAAGATGACATGCTTTTTGATAAAAACATAGACTCTACCGTACAGTGGGTTGGTGTTAATGAGAGAAGTAAAGATAATCAAGTTAAAAGGAAACATTATGGAGTTTGGAGTTGCCTCGAACATGCTGGATATATGCCCCAATAACACTCAAGAAGATGATTGTGCCACATCAGACGAGGAATAAATGAGTTTACATGGAGATTCTGATGATGAAAATCAGAAAAAGTTCACTGTTTTTAATCCAACTAGGGCTTTGGAGGATCCAAAATTTAAGTTTGCACTTAATATGATTTTTAGTAATAGCAAAGAATTCAAATGGGCAGTTGAAGTACATGCTGTGAGTCAAAAAAAAGATATCAAGTTCAAAAAAAATGAATGTAAGAGGTCGAGGGCAACTTGTAAGGTTCCAAGCTGCAAATGGTTTATATTTGCATCGAAAGCTAATCAAGATGAACCTTTCATGATCAAGACAATAGGTCCTGACCATTCATGTGGCAATCAAAGGGATAACAAGACTATTGACTCTGGATTTTTAGCTAATAAATACATGGAAGAGTTTAGAATTAATCCAAATTGGGGTGTGAAAGAATTTCAAGCTCATGTGATGAGGGCTCATAATTGTATTATTACTCAGAATCAAGCTTATATGGCTAAGAGGAAGGCACTAGATCTAATTACTGGGACTACATAAGAGCAATATGATATGTTGTGGGATTACTGCGCAGAGCTAAGGAGGAGTAATCCAGGGACAACATGTATTTTAAAGTTGGACGAAAATCCAAAAACAATGGTCAGTGGTAGAAAAAGATTTTAAGACTCTGTGTTTTGCAGCTTGTAAACAGGGGTTCTTAGCTGGATGTCGACCTATAATAGGAGTTGATGGATGTCATTTGAAAGGGAACCAAAAGGGGGGGCAGCTATTGACAGCAGTAGGCATTGATGGAAACGACAACATGTATCCTATTGCATTTGCAATAGGAAGGTGAATTGAAGGAAACATGGAGTTGGTTCCTTATACTTCTTGATGAGGACTTAGGCATCTCACAAAATCCTTTTGCATGGACTTTCATTTCAGATAAGTAAAAAGGTTTAATTCCAGCATTTGATGAGATAATGCCAGATGTTGCACACAGATTTTGTGTGAGACAGTTGCACAGCAATTTTAAGACCGAAGGTTTTGGGGGACAAATACTAAAAGATACCCTATGGAAAGCTGCCAGAGCAACTACAGAACCTGAATTCTCTAAGCGTATGGAAGAAATGGCAAAATTAGATCCAAAAGCCTCGGAATGGTTCATTAATAAGCCTCTCATTCACTGGTCAAGGGCTTTTCTCTCTTCTTTTTCTAAGTGTGATGTGTTATTAAACAATTTATGCGAGTCATTCAACAGCGTACTTCTTCATGTAAGAGATAAGCATATTTGGACAATGATTGAATCAATTAGGATCTACTTGATGTCTAGACTTCAAAAGAACAGAGAAAAGACGATGAAGTATTGTCGGAGAATCTGTTCGAGGACCATAGTGAAGCTGGAGAAAAATAAGGCTAAAGCTGCTGAACGTATTGTCACTAAATCAGATCAATTTCACTATCAAATTGAGGACATCTATATTAGGCTATTCTCTGTTGATCTTAAGAAGAAAATTTGTTCTTGTAGGAGATGGGAATTAACAGGAATTCCTTGTAATCATGCTATTGCAGCGATATGGGTTAAGAAGGATGAGCCTGAAATGTATGTCCATGAATGCTACGCAGTTAAGCAGTACTTGAAGAGTTATAATCCATCAATCTTGCCCATTGTTAGCATTGATCAATTGCCTAAGACGGGTATAGAACCACCACTACCACCCATATACAAAGCACAACCAGGTAGACCAAAAAAAATAAGAAAGAGAGGAATTGATGAGACAACTAAAAAAGAATCAGATTCTGGGAAGCTTACCTTGTTAAAAGCATCGAGAAAGGGTAGAAAAAAGAAGTGCGGATCATGTGGAACTTCAGGGCATAATAGTAGAAAGTGTCCCATTCTCATGGAAAGAAATGAATCTGAACCTCAAGATCAACATATCTATCAGCAAGTCGAAAAGGAAGGTCCTTTGACACCTAGTAATGAAACAGAAGTAAGTGGTTATATAGCTTGATTATCTTCATCAAGAGTAATAATACTAAAATGTTATTTTATTGTAGGTTTTAAACACTAGTACTGACAATGTGGCATCAATGCAATCCAGTTCCTCATTTGTGACAGAACAGACTGTAATTATCCTTCTTATTTTTGTACTTATGTTGTCTGTATTGGACTTGAACTGACTTATTCTCTTCTGTGTATTGTAGGTCAATCGACAACAGACAAGGGTACCTCAAGAACAATTGAAAAGTTCTGCATTTATTTTAAAAGAAACTGGTGAGCATTCCAGAGAAGATACAAGGCCACCCATCACCGAAAAATTGGGAACACAGTACGTCCCATTGTCAAGATTACAAGAAGCGCTTTCTCAAAATAGCAAGAGTAAGAAGTGATCCAAGGGCTAAGAAGAAAGTTGTCCCTTAAATAAAGAGAAAGAAAATCGATGACATTATGCACATTAGTTTAGATTTGGTTCTATCTTGATGACTTTAAAGTTAATCATGCTCTAGTAATATGTGAATGATTGTGTTTTCCCTTTTAAAATTCAATGCAACTTAAACAATTACCTTTTATTCAATCTCATTTCTATATTAGTTTACTGGTTAATTGAGTCTATGTTGCTCGGACTCAACAAAAAATATTGATGAGTGCATCTCGGATCCTCCAAAAAAAGACTATTTTTGGAGGATCCGACATGGGTAGCAATATTTTTGAAGAGCCCAAGCAACACCGAGCATAGCCCATCTGGCGTTGATCAACTCATGCCTAATATCTGCACCAGATAGAGTAGTTTTCAACTGAGATCCATCTCCACAAATTGACATTTTGAGAGTGTAACTAATTAATGTGTCACTAGTACACTTACTGCCAAGTTTTCTGGCTTCTTGCTGAGACCAAAAGAATCATCACCTTAGCTGCGACAAGTACCTTTATTTCTACAGAAATACAGAAGTCATTTTTAAGTGTACCTGAAAGGGAAAAATGAGAATAACAAAATAAATCAGTTTGCAAAATCAAAATCCATATTGAGATTTTGTGCTAGGCCAATCAAAAGGTCAAACCATATAAAGTTATTTTCCTTGTTCCTCTTTGTCAACAAATGAATCAAAATTGTAGTTACTCTTGTTGATAAGTAGCATACACTTAGACTAGATGTAAAATATATAAACAATCAGTCATTAAACATTAGACCTTTTTTTACTCTAACACGCGCAAAGGCAATACAAAAGATATGTCCAATCACTTAAAACAGATGTATAATGTGAAGGTTTATACCTCAATTGCCTATGAGAAATACCATACAAGAGACAATTCTCATTGTTACCGGAAATTCTCGGGTCACAGGGATGTGAATTTGTCAAAATGGAAGGAAAAGATGACACTATTTAACCATTTTGTTTCCATGTTGACAGCTGATCATATTCCATGAACAACACACATTTGCAATCTGTCGGAACTTAAATCTTGAGCCCATAGTTTAACATAACTTGATTATTAAGTTTTATTCTAGAGTTATCAAAAAAGGAAAGAGGTTTTCTTTATGAAATGGACTAAAAAAAGAAGGACAAACAAATTGAAACGGACGGAGTAACTACCAATCTTATCTTTGGTTGTCTAAACATTGTCAAGTATGTTTAAGGTGACATATCAGCCATATCATATGGCAATGCAGAATCTTGTTCAAAGATGCTGATGTATTGATGTAAAAGATATAGTATATCTACCTTATTTTTTCCTGAATCTATTTGCATTCATTCAGCATGTTAACTTGAGTTCTCTTTTCTAAACGCAAACTGACTCAGATAACCAACTACTCACCATACAGTTTGAATGGAACGACATCCTAAAATCTGTGTCAAGCAGTTTGATTGAAGTCAGCCCCGAATTTGAAGTTGTTATCTACACTTACTTTGTTGGAGGAGAGAAAAAACACGTCAAGATTGATCCATATCCTGTTACCATTAAATGATATTGTTTGGGAGATAACATTGGTTCTACTTTCCCTGTGGCTAAATGTTGAATGTCTACACATCATTTCTGTGATTTACATCACTATGGCCACTCAACAAAAAAATTGACCAGGATTATGGTATTACTGGATCAAATATGTTGGTGAAAATGATGTCATTTATTTAAGAAAAATATTGTTGCCGAGAGATATTTCAACTGTTGGTGAAATGAAAATGCTAAATATTTTTTGTTCCTTGAGATTAACATAAACATTGCTTATTATCATACGTTATTGTAAGCGTTAGGCGGCGATCTAATATTTTCAATGAAAGATTGTTATACTTGAATATAACATTGTCTAATAGGGTAATTTTTCAAAAGCTATATTTGCACTACTTTTAAAGATAGAGATGATCTATATAAAAGCTTAAAAAAGGAGCATTTGCATAAATACGTCATTTTGTTTAATCGTTTTCTGGAAAGGGCTTCCTTACCATTGATAGGGGAAGAAAAAAAACTTGACATTTGAGAAAGCAAACTATATTCTCCCACCATGCTACAACGACATACCTAGTAATGCTGCATGAAATAGTATTCAGCAAGTTCTTTTGTAGGAGCTGATACCAGCTCTTCAAATTCTTTCCAAATGAGGCATTCCATCTCGATTAGACCTGGACGACCATTCTCGCATTGAGATTCATTCCTTTGTACCTTCTGAACCCACAATACTTTTCCAACCTAGATAAAACGCGAGAGAAAAGGATGTTATTGAGAAATCAAAGAAACCAAATACTTTCTTTTGAACAAGTAATATTAACATATTTGCCCGGTCAAATCATCCTTTCATCTATTTGTGTTTGAAGGCAAGATAAGTTGGCTTTGTTCCTCAATTGGTTACTCTTCCTATTCTATCGTGGAAGTTAATAACTTCTTTAAGGCTTTAAGCAATAGTGAATTCCAAGAAGGAACACACTGACATTTAAGAATAACTCACTCATTTAGGAGGATCTTTTTACTTAATTATTTGGGAAAATTCGAGAGCAATATAGTCTACTATTATTAGACACTCGACCATTAACTTCTTCGAGTCTGAAACAACACCTTCATGAGACGAAGTATCCCCAATGAGTCAGATCATTATGCCGCTTGTGAAAAGCAAAATTTTTATTATCAGTCTCATTTTTATTTTCTAGAAGAAAAATAGTAGATTATCTTTTTTTTTATCCCAATGGGATCTAGCTAAGCGGTTGAGACATGTGATCAACAACCTGAAGATCCCAAGTCCAAATCTCCAACTATAACAACACTCAGCTGGACACATCTACTCCCACCTTGGTAGGCAGAATTACTCAGTGTCTTATCACTAGTAAATAATTTGCTGATAAAAGATAGCAAGTATCACGTGAAAATTAGTCAGGTCAAGACGCATGTTGACCTGGACATCACGATTATTTATAAAAAAATTAAGAAACTTAAAAAAGAGGAATATATATAAGAAAGAGATGGGAAAAACATACAAAATGGGGATGTTGTCCAGTATGAGAAAGCACAAGATTCACAGCTCCTTTCTCCTCTGTAGCCCCATTCCTCTGCATCATTCTCCTTCAAAACCATCGCCATATGCTAATCCTGATAAATAAACAAAAAAAAAATCACACAATTTGTAATTTTTACAATATCAATTCGGTAAATTAATAATCAACATAGTTATCACCATTAATTAAATTATGAGATACAGGACTATCAAGAAGCGAAGAAGACAAATGTTAAAAGAAGCATATATTTCTTCTTCAGATGAATAACAAGCAAATGAAATAGAGTCTATATTTTCTTCGTATAAAGAACAAGAACTTTCAGAATATCTTCCCGGAGCTCCTAGAAGAACTATGACAGCCAAACATTTTCTTATCCAATTCTGCAATTACTCAAAATGGAAGGTATGCAACTAAACTTAAGCTAAAATGAAAGTAAAATCCTTCAGATATACAAACATACACTACTTTTTTTCACTCCTCCATGAATTTCCTCTTTGAAGAATCAGATAAAAATTAACAGATTTCAATGACTGACAAACGCATTCTTCATCTACTAAACTTGAGCTACCATGCAAGAAAAAAAAAATTCAGATATGCAAATCAAATAAAACACCAATTTGAGAGTTTAATGAAAAAATTAGATATAAATAACATATTTAAAAAATCAAAACGCATCTACAGGGTCTGTAAGAAGAAAGATCGAAGAGGAATACAAGTACCTTAGACCCTATGTAGAACTGAAAAAAAATGGAGAAAGAAAATCCGATTTGACATAATTAAAGAAAAAATCATTCTGGTGTAAGCTCCTTCATGAATTTCCTCTTTAAATTTCATCGAATTTGGTTTGAGTTACACATTTGATTAGAAGGAGGGAAACTCAAAAGATGAACACAGATTCGAGCTGGAAAGAGAAAAAACACTATGTCAAAGTAAAGTTTAGATGAAAATGAAGTGTTCTTGTAAGTTGTGATGGAGAGAGAACAAATATTTTCTTTACACGTGAGTTGTGCAATAATAATATTTTGTAGTAATACTTTTTACCAAAAAAATAAATACTCCCTCCGTCCCATTTTATGTGTTGTCATTTGATCGAGCGCAGAGTTTGAGAAAAAAAAAAGACTTGGTAAAGTTTACCAAATTATCCTTTTATCAAAAAATGTGTCAATATTTTTCTTTTAATTAAGTGGGAATCAATAAGGGTAAAAGAATAATTGTGTCTTTAAAAAGTTGTCTAATAAGAAAAAGCGATACTTATTTTAGGACGGACTAAAAAGGAAATGATGACACATAATTTGAAACGAAGGGAGTATATATTTTGTAATACCATAAATGTCCTTTATCATATTGACAGATCTGTTAAAATTGCTATTAACCGTTAGTTAAAGGATTAAAACCATCCACTTTGACAAATTAAAGGTTAAATTAGTAAAGTTAAATAACACAGGGACCAAAACCATTATAAGGCCCTAACACAGGGATCAAAATAATTTTTTTCCCTCTATATTACTTCTATTACGTTAGGGTATTGGTATAAATTTTTTGTTACTTCACAAATAGAATGGCAAAAGAGATGTTTTGTACAATAATTTATAAGTAATAAATTATAATATACAATTGACTCATATTTAAATTGAAACTTATATCACTGAAAGTTTCCACAATGTTTTAGTCAATAGAAAAAATTCTTTTCATGCACAGATTCTTTTTATTTTAGGACTTTTTATATCATTCAAATAACGAAAAAATAATAAGTAATATTTTAGTTGATTTTAAAGTCTTAAATATTATAAAAAGAATTAAATAACAAAAAAGGGTGAAAGGATTATTTTATATATTGCATAGTATTGAAGTACAAAAAGTTTAAATCACTTTTTTAAGGTCTTCACACTTTTAATATATTATAGATAATTTGAAGTATAAATCTACTAGAAAAATAGGAGACAGATAGAGTGACTATAAAAAGATACTAGTGTATGTACCCGCATGATGTACGGAGTATAGCATTATTTTTAGGAAAAAAGACATCACGTGGTCATTTTTTAAATAAATAGCTCAAGTTTGACATCTTGTCGAAAAATAGCCAGTCAATTATTTTATTTCCACATTATATTCATTTCCTAATTTGGGACATTTTGGCCCCATATAATTCAGATATAGTTTATATACCATATTGATATAACCCATATAAAATACTGATACAGTTTTCAACGTGGCCATTCGACTCTTTTCTAAAAATATTTCAGTTTTTTTTTGCTCAAATTTTTTAGCTGAAAAATATTCTGCTTTTTTTGTTGTTTAAAAATTATAATTATATAAAAATGGTATAATTATTATATAGAATATGTATCTATATAACATATATGTATAGAAACTGTATAGTTCTATCAAATATGTATATGTATGAAAATATATGTAAAAAAATGTATAAAAAGTGTATAAAAATTATATAGTAAAGCTGTACAATTATTATATAAATTGTGTATCGAAACTATATAATTTTCATATAGAATATTTATATGTATAGAAACTGTATAAAACAAACCAGCAAATTAAAATGTCTAGAAAATAGAATTGATTTCATGGCCATTTTCGTGGAATTAATTTCGACCGAGTATCCATTTATGTCCTTTTTTCTTATTTTTAATCATTTCATATTGGAATATCTTTTTTGAGCATGTTGAATCATATTATCTTAAAAAAATTCAACTATTATATTATTTCTTAATGATATGCAAAAAAAATATTTTTTTTCTCTGTCCCTTACCCCTCCCTCCTCCCCAACCTCCATCTCCCCCCTCTCCCTTCCCCCTCTCAATTTATTTTTAGAAAAGATTAAACCCCCTTCACCAAACACCCACCTCTAACCAAATCTATACGGAAAAAATAATCATGTAATTGTAAAAAAAGATAATGTTTCATATTTTTTAAATTATATTATTCACAGTTTAAATATATCCTTCACCCCATCCACATCCACCCGCACTTCTAATTAAATCTATATGAGGAAAAATAATCATGTAATTATAAAAATGCTTATATGATTTATGTTTTTCTTTATTGTATTATTTACACTTTAAAGATTTCATATTCTTAATATTAATTGTTTTAAGTTTCAAACTTTTATTTTTTCTCCATCTTTTTTGTTTAAAGTTCGTCGATAACAATATATGTATTATATAATTACTTCATTGAAACAATAACAACATACTCAGTATATCTAATTATTTCATTATATTCTCAAAATCAATTGGAATTCTTCTTGCCTATCCACAGTGTACATATTTTTCTACTATTTATTAATTACTTAATTAATTCTCTACTATTTTTTCATTACTTAACTAATTTAAATCCCTGGCCTTTTCTTAATGTGCATTTTTTTCGTACTATATTTTTATTAATTTATTATTCTATAATTTGACTTTAAATTAATTTTGTGTGTGTTACACGCATCAGTAGTTATGTTTTCTTGTCTATCTCAAAGTACAAAAATTTGAAAAGATAAGTTTCGTTATGCATAACAAATAAACAAGATATAGATTAGGAGATGACTCAAAAATAATGAAAGGTTCAAATTTAGGTTTATTATGCATAACAAATTACGTAAGTTTATTTAGGTTAATAAAAGTTTTGAAATTCTCTTAATTATATATTTTTGAACTTAAATTCAAATTTCAAATACAATTTTAGTTTTTAAATTGATTTTTTCTAAAAAAAATGTGCATGCATAAAAGTCACACTTAAAATCAGTTATATTTTTAAAATAAAGTGATTCTCATAAAAATCATAGAGATCTTGCTACAATCTACCTGCACAAAAATATATCGATCAATTGTAAACGTAAATTTTTTAAGCTCACTTCAAATAAAAATATGACATTGCAAATTTTGTGTGAATTGACAATGATTCAAGAGATTAAATAGGAGAAGGGAGCATAATGTATTTTATTTTTAAACTAGCTCATATTTTTAATTTTGATTCAAAATTTATCATAAGTTTCTCGTGAATTAAATGAATATATCACCACCGAATAAAAAAATAAAAACACATAAATAAAATGAACACTTATTTTAATAACATAATAATATAAGAATGATAACAAAAAGCTAGCATTTAAAAAGCTAAATGCTTGAAAAACAAATTCAAGCATTACTTGCTTGTGTTCAAGTATGCTTTATACCTGCAAATAAATCGTTTAAAGCGATAACATATTAGATTAGTTGATTCATTGAAATGAAATAAAATATCTAAACATATACCATTAAAAATAGTGACCAAAAAATGTACAACGATTATGAATAAATATTCAAAAATCTATTCTAAAAAAACTTTCACAAAAAGAAACTCAATGTGTATGTAGATAAAGAAATTGTCATGAATCTTAATAAATATGATATACATATTAGGAATTATAATGAAAAAGAGAAAAGTAACAATAATTTACTTATTAAATTGAATCGTCGTATAAAAAAGAGATACAAACACCGTAACCTTAAGCATTAATGGAGGAATATGAAGATGAAAATGTCACAACCTTTTTGCATTTAAAAAATAAAACTATTAAATAAAAAATATAATAAAAAACTGAAGAATGCAGTAAATAAATTCGCGAATAAGCTAATGAACAATAACCCCCTCAAAAAGTAAAAGCTTAACATTATTTATTACTTCTTATGAAATATAAAACAAAGAAGAACAAAAATAGAGAGAATAGATAGTGATTCTTATTTATCTTAAGGGATTCTCTGTGATCCTTGAGGATGATTTACAATTAAGGAAGCCCTTCTATTTATAAGGAAATTTACTTCTAGTTTTTGACTGAAAGACAAATACTTCAAATCCTGATAGATATCAACTAGATCTTGATAGATCTTATCTATATAGATATTCACTTTAATGTAAATACATTTATAGCACTCACCCTTAAATGTCTAGTTGATAGATAATGTGGCTCGTTAAAATCTTACTGGAAAAAATTCAGTGAGAAAAAAAATCTAGTAAAGAAAAAAGAGTATACATCTCTAACGATACACATATAGGCTGCCTTATTAAAAACTTTACAAGAAAAATCCAGTGTGTCAAAACCTCGCAAGGGAAAAAGAGTACAATGCGTATTAACTCCCCCTAATAAGAACATCCTTGAACTTTTGCATCTCGATTTTATGCACGATCTTCTTGAAAATTGCAATTAAAGGAGACTTAGTGAATAAATCAACCACATTGTCACTTGAACGAATCTTTTACATGTTAATATTATCATTCTTTTGGAGCTCATGTATGTAGAAAAGCTTTAATGAAGTGTTCTTCGTTCCATCTCCTTTTATGAATCCTCTCTTAACTTGTGTTATGCATGTTGGATTATCTCCGTATAAAATTATGGGTACATTATCACATTTCACACCATATTTTTCTCGAATGATATGTATCATGGATCTCAACCATACTCATTCTAAGCTTGTTTCATGAATGACTATTATCTCAGCGTGGTTCGATGAAGTAGCTAGATAGACTGCTTTGTATATCTCCAAGATAAGGGAGTATCCCACATATGAACACATTGCATGTTTGAGACCGAGATTTATGCGGGTTAAATAAATACCCATCATCATCATAATCAACAAGATCGGGACCGCAAGCTTTAGAATAAACTAAGCTCATGTCTTTTATCCCTTGATGTCTCCTAGTAGGAACAAAAATATACCTTGATAACAAATTGATTGAAAAGGCTATATCGGGCCTTGTAGTATTTGCAAGATACATTTGTGTTGTGCACCAATTTCATTAAGATATATTTCTCATTTTAGCAAATCATCTATTGCTTTTGAAAACTCTCCAAGAGTTTCAATAATTTTCAAGCTATAAGCTTATACAATATAAGGATTATAAATAAGTTTCCCAGAAACTTTTAAATGCTTCAAACAATTTGAATCCTTAAAAAAATTTCATGTAAATTTTGTCAAGTGACAATATTCAACATTACATAAGTGGCATCTTCAAGTGTCTGGACTGCAAATCAAATAAGTTTTATGCTTACCAAGATGCAACATTTCATGTCACTTGATAAATGTTTCTACGTCAGTATACTTAAATAAACGTAGAATTCAGATTCTCGTAATCTTTTACAGTATTGCGTCAATATTGTATCAAAGATATCTTCGACGGATTCTCATTTTGTATCGGTTCATAATACGACATAACATTTTGAGATCTCATCACTTCATTATTTTCAGGTACCTGAACCTCTCGTAGGAGCGCATCTTGTTTTCAAAGATGAGTTGTAGATGAGTCGGTTCGATCCATAAGGTTTCATGAAGTTTTATGTCGTAGGCTCTTATCACAAAAGGGGATATCAGTATATACATGAACACAAACTCCTCTCATTAATCCCTAATCCAAAGACACTAAATTCCTTCTAGGACATCCCCTTTTAGGGACACCAATCGTAATTTCTTCTAACTCCCAAAGTCATCAACTTACGACTAACATTTTCATGGGCCTAGACACCCACGCTTCTAAACACTTAATACTCCATATTTATTTCCTTAGAATACTATCATTACACCTATAATCACACAACCTACAATTTAACAAAATCTGTAAAACTATACCAAAGACGCACATTGCCTACCTATATCTCCTCAATTTAACTCTAAAGAACACCATACAACAACTTCTCCTACTTCTCCATACTACAAAATTCAAGAACTAAATCTAGGTATACAAAACACTTATACATATAAAACTTTATCTAACAACCTGCTACCTGGGGTTCAACTTATTCCTATATACTCGCATTCTTATCCACTTAATGATTCACCAACAATTCATTGTTCTACTCTTGCTCTCAGGTATACATATATATCACAATTGACCACTCATTATTCCACAAGTTTCGAACCTAGTCTATTTCACACCTCACATCAAGCCTGCATGTTACTTTCCACAAAATATGCATCACCAATCTCGAGCTACTATTCTCACCACTACACTCCACATCTATAGCTCAAGCCTATTGTCTAAAAACACCAACCATATGGGGTATTCCATATACTATACTAATTAATCGAAATAGAAATATCAACCTAAGTCTCATATTTCACTTAACTATGGCCCATAAGTTTATTCTCTCCACGACATTACTACTATAACTCGAAATCTACTACTTACTTTCTCACATGTAATATTAGTTTACAACTACTAGAGAAAAGACAATCAAGGGGGGTAAAATCACATAATAAAGATAGTCGATCTTAATCTTATAATATAACCCATTACCATCTATTAACATACCCTACTTTCTCACATCATATTTACTTACCCATGCATATAATTAGACTACCTTCAAATTCTATTCCCACCAACGAGTCTCTACCCACAACTTACTAACTAATCTACCTCTTTCCATTCACAATCTATACGTGATTTCTATAACCACCTTAACTATCTATTTTGAGATTCTTCCCTATTTTGAATAAGCAATAATCGTAGCCAAACACTCCCTCCATAGACTACCATGCAATCTACCAACATTATTGCCATATTAGTCTATCTCTATATAATGGCAACCCACCTCTCAGTCAAGGGTTATACAACTCAACTATTTGTTTATGCAAAAGTCACCCTCACCCAGACTTCTAACCTTATGACTTCACATCACTAACTTCGGGATTATCATACTACCAATAGGGTTAGACCCCTTAACACATAATACTACTCGGGTAGAAATATTGTTCCAACATTCTGACATATATCCCTACCCTCAAGTATGACATCTACAATAAGAATTTTTTTAAAAGGGACTGAATACACTTCCTATCTCAGGCTCAAATGCACGACTGATGTAGATAGGGGTATAAGCTTAAATCAATACACTTTAATGCATGAATGGACTCCTCTCAAGTCCCTGTGCAATTTCATAAACATTTATGACTCAATCAGAAAGGACCACAACATTTAAATTCTAAGCTTCTGCACTTGAATCACCTAGACAATAAGATATATCTAAGAATATTAAAGTAAGAAAAGAATTGGGGTAACTTTACTTTCGTATGGACGATGCCATATCATGAACTAGAGTATGAAAGATGAACATTCTTACTCCATAGCACGAACTAGAACATGAAGAAAGTGAAACATTTCTAAATGTTTTGTAGCCTCCTACTTATAAATATGGCGCGTTACACGCCCATAAACAGGACTCTACCCGATGCAATTTCGTAGATACCCTGGGATCATGAACTGTGCTCTGATACCAAGTTTGTCACAACCCGAGTCGGGACCCTGTCCGCGACGAGCATCCCAAATCATAAAGGCTCGGGCCCTTCTTTCTATCTGGTACTTCTAAATACTATTCATAAACAATAAAGAAAAGATGCGGAAATTAAGCAAACGGAATCATGGTCATGTCTTGAGTTTAATTTAACAATACGGAAAGAAATCCATAAGCATCTAGACAATATCTATTTTAGTTTGTGAAATCTCTAATACATCAGAAATTAACAACTTGTCTAAAACTAGGACAAGGCCCCCAGTCGGACCTAAAACCAAAATAAAATAACAATGTTCTAAAAATAAGCCTTCTGAAATAAAGAAGGTTTACCAACTGTACACTTCTGTCTGATAAATCTACGGCTTAGCGGGACCTCTAGACTGAGCCTCAAACCCTGAAATACAGGGGGTCAATACAAATGTATTGGTATGCAGAACAATCCAAAAACAAAAATATACATTTATACAAAACATAAGCGAAAACATTTCATAAATCACATGTTATCTTAAAACAGTTGAAAAACACATGGACACAATCTGAAACTCTCAAATACATTCTGCAATTCATGACTCAACTCTTTATCTTACTTCTGAGCCAGATGGTATACCCTACAACTCTGCTATTCCACGGGTTGTATGGAATCCGCCCTTGACTTGGCGGCCAATCCCCCAACCTAAGTTTGCCGCAAGGGTTGAAGTATCTGCTTATCTACTAAACCACAGGGCCATCGCTAGCGTATAATCTCTTTTTTTTGGGTAACAAAAACCCATGTCGGCAAATTACGGTTTTGGGCAATGAACCGTATGGCTCATGCCTTCTTCGAGTAACCATCTAACTCTTTTAAGCCCAATTTTAGATCCTTTAAACCATATCTTCTTTAAAACATTTTTTCTTTCTTAATATCATTCGGGCACATCTAAAATAAGGTATTGTCATACCCCGACTTGCAAGTCATGTCACAACATATTTACTACCCTTATCTTATTTCAGAAGAGGTTTATTGACCACCCAAAAGCTCTACCATTTGAACAAATATTCATATTTCAAATCAGTTGAAACAAAACAACCATTTTCAATACTTATTCTACGGGGGTCACCCTTTTCAATCACTTTCAAGCTATTTTAAAATGAAATCATGATCATCATAAAACAAGTAAAGTACTTTTTCATTATCTCATGAAAACAGTGAAATCTATACATAATAGGGCTCAACATTTAACAATTTTGCATAATTTATTCCCAACATGTAAATTTGATATAGTAAAAGAGGGAATCACATATCGCATGCTCTCATTTAAGTTCACAATTTAATCATCATCACGTCACATGAAAAACAATTCAAGATTAGGGGTTTCATACCATAATTTTCACAATACTTCGTCAAGATGTAATAATTTCAATACAAGTTTATCAATGATCTTGAAACAATTTCGTATATACAAATATATATTCTTTAAAACTAATTTGAAAACCCAAAATCAATTCCCATGGGGTTTACGATAGTCCCACGTACCTTAGATTACTTAGTTCAAAGAATAAAAACTTGAATCATGATTAGTTTTTTGGAAATCTTGACTTAAGAACTTGGTTCTTGATCTTTGGGGCTCTAGGGTTTTCTTGAGAAAAGAAGAGAATAATGATGTACAATGCTCTTTGGGGGCTTAAATCTTATGTTTTGGATGGTTTTTGGGTGAGATAAATATCCTAATTGCCCCCCAATTACGTGGATTCAGTAATTGGAAAATAAGGGGTAAATGGAGCGCGCGTCGCATGCACTGGAGTGCCAAAATAGAGAGTGCATCGCATGCTCTATCGCACACCCCCGCAGGGGTGAAATAGAGTGTGCGTCACATGCTTATCTCACACAGCTACTGGCTCTGATGAAAATAATCATAACTTTTCGCTCGGGTATCGGATTTAGGCGAAATTGGTATCATTGGAAAGCTAATTCAATTATCTACAATTTGGTGGGCTTGAGCTTAAAAATTCTACATCTATCAAAAGTTATACATGCTCAAATTTAAATCTTGTAGAATCGAATACCAAACTTTGGACGAATCAAAGATTCTTAGCTCAACTTTGCTCTAAGTGGTTTCTATGAACAATTTTCACTTAGAAGGCATTTCCCACACTAGAATAAAGATCATGACACATAAATTAAAATATGAATCAGGGGATTAGAGTTTACACATGAAGGAATGACGGTTTAATTTCTAGCTCAAAAATACGGGGCGTTACATTATCTGCCCCTTGGGATCATTCGCCCCCGAATAATGGGTAGGGACCTGTTGAAACTCTATATGTGTAGAATAAAGAACTAAACCTTGCATTGAACACTTTTCCTCAACTGAATATGCAAAGGTATGAAACGAGCTTCATGATAACCCCAAGTGAAACGCATACGCACAAAGCGTAAGATGACAAGGATTGACATAGAGAGGACCTTGCACACGATTCATGATCATCACAACATAAGGCATGAGTAAATTTAATGGTAATAGGCCTGATTTACATTAGTACTAATCATGAAATAATGTTTCGCGGAAGACAAGAAATCGAAGCATTCTCCACTTTACAAGATACCACGAATAGACATTACACTTAGAAACACTACTCATCTATGCCCCAAACAAAAAATAACATACTTCATCATTCCAAACTTACAATTCTCCCATAACAATTCTGACCACAAGAGTTTGAGTCCCGTCGCGTAATACTCTTATGTTAAAGCCTAACTCGGAGAAACGAGGTGTTAATTTAAGCTATGGGACTCCATATAAGAATATTACTTCGCCTTATCACTACCATCAAACACCATTGGATTTTATTTTAGGGAATACTAACCACATAGTACACGGGTTGTGCTTTCATCAATCACAACATTTAAGCCTATCATTACTACACCCACTTCATGGATTTTCCCCACTAAGACCAACAATTTCAAACACTCTTACATAGATTTTTGCCACATGAATCCTTCCTAACTATTTCATATAGATAAAAGTTCATCTCCTTTTTCCCCTTCTCTTATAATTCTAGCTAAAGAAATCACATCCAAAATTCTCACCTTCAAGAACATTTTCTCCTCTACCTAAAACATTCCATTATGCTAACATACGGTGGGTCATTGAGGGACCAGAACATAAACATCATGAATGAAAGTAACTCGATCAGACCATAACTTATACTCATTACACTATACAGGGAGGGATATGAGATGAAGATATGATAGAGTCGACATGAAGTACTTCATTTATCAAGTGTCTGGATCATAAGTAAAGAGTCCATCATAACAAAAACATAACATTATTTCTTAGGATAGACCACAGTGAGAAACATGGGTGCATATATCATGAGCTATATGGCATAAAACCAAAATTTATGTAGTTAACAACTAAGACAAGGATTGTCAGTTGACGCGATTGATCCTCATTTAAAGAACTGAAATTTCCCATAAGTTAGCATAAACTTTATTACTAAGACAAGGGTTCAACTTATTCCTATATACTCACGTTCTTATCCACTTAATGATTCCACTACAATTCATCATTCTACTCTTGCTCTCATGTATACATATACATCACAATTGGCCACTCATTATTCCACAAGTTTTGAACCTAGGTTATTTCACACCTCACATCAAGCCTGCACGTTATTTCCCACAAAATATGCATCATAAATCTCAAGCTACAATTCTCACCACTGCACTCCACATCTATGGTTCAAGCCTATTGTCTAAAAATACCAACCATATGGGGTATGCCATATACTATACTAATCAATCAAAATAGAAATATCAACCTAATCTCATATTTCAATTAACTATGGCCGATAAGTTTATCCTCTCCACTACATTACTACTATAACTTGAAATCTACTACATACCTTCTCACATGTAGTACTAGTTTACAACTACTAGAGAAAAGACAATCAAGGGGGGTAAAATCACATAATAAAGATAGTCGATCTTAATCTTATAATATAACCCATTACCATCTATTAACATACCCTACTTTCTCACATCATATTTACTTACCCATGCATACAATTAGACTACCCTCAAATTCCATTCCCACCAACGAGTCTCTACCAATAACTTACTGACTAATCTACCTTTTTTCCATTTACAACCTATACGTGATTTCTATAACCACCATAACTATCCATTTTGAGATTATTCTCTATTTCGAATAAGCAATAATCATAGCCAAACACTCCCTCCACAGACTACCATATAATCTACAAATATTGCTGCCATATTAGTCTATCTCTATAAAATGGCAACCCATCTCTCAGTCAAGGGCTATATAACTCAACTATCTATTTATACAAAAGTCACCCTTACCCAGACTTCTAACCTTGTGACTTCACATCACTAACTTTGGGATCATCATACTACCAATAGGGTAAGACACCTTAACACATACTACTACTCGGATAGAAATATTATTCCAACATTCTGACATATATCCCTACCCTCAAGTAAGACATCTGCAGTAAGAATTTTTTTAAAAGGGACTGAATACACTTCCTATCTCAAGCTCAAACGCACGACTGATGTAGATAGGGGTATAAGCTTCAATAAATACACTTTAAAGAACTAATGGACTCCTCTCAAGTCCCTGTGTATTTTCATAATCATTTATGACTCCATAAAAAAAAACCACATTATTTAGATTCTAAGCTTCTGCACTTGAATCACCTCGACAATAAAACATATCTAAGAATATCAAAGTAAGGAAAGAACTGGGGTAACTTTACTTTCGTATGGACGATGCCATATCATGAACTATAGTATGAAAGACAAATATTCTGACTCCATAGCATGAACTAGAACATGAAGAAAGTGAAATATTCCTAAACGCCTTGTAGCCTCCTACTTATAAATGTGGTGCGCTACACGCCCATAAACAGAACTGCAATATCACAGACACCCTAGTACCATAAACCATGCTCTGATACCAAGTTTGTCACGACCCGAGATGGGACCCTGGCCGCGACGAGCATCCCAAACCATAAAGGCTCGGGCGCTCTTTTCTATCTGGTAATCTTGAACACTATTCATAAACAATAAAGAAAAGATTCAGAAAAAAAGCAAATGGAATCATGTTCATGTCTTGAGTTCAATTTAACAATATAGAAAGAAATCCATAAGCATCTAGACAACATCTATTTTAGTCTGCAAAATCTCTAATACATCAGAAATTAACAACTTGTCTGAAACTGGGACAAGGCCCCTAGTCGAACCTAAAACCAAAATAAAATAACAATATTCTAAAAATAGGCCTTCCAAAATAAAGAAGGCACACGAACTGCACACTTTTGTCTGATAAATCTACGACTTTGTGGGACCTCTGGACTGAGCCACAAACCCTGAAATATAGGGGGTCAATACAAACATACTGGTATGTAGAACAATCCAAAAACAAAAATATACATTTATACAAAACATAACCAAGAGCATTTCATAAATCACATGTTATTGTAACACCCCAAATCTGGTACCCAGAACGCTACATGGTGCTCATGACCCCGAAGGACCACAAGCTAATCCATGACTGTTATTTGTACTTGTATACTGCATAATGCGGAAACATGAACTAAAAGGCCATAAGGTTCAAAACTGAGACATAGTATCTGATAAAATAGAACATCTGGGAGGGGTATAAAATACCCAAAAAAATTAAAATAAGCTATCTGAACATACTGTAGTCTGGAAAACTTCTAAAATGTGATTGTCTGAATAAGGAGTTGATGGGACATATCCCCAACTAACTCCAACTAATAAACTAATTACTGAGATAATAAAATGATGATCATGTCCTCAAAAAATGAGGACTCACTGCTAACTCTGACAGCTGAGACTGGAATCTACTGATGCTCTTGAGCTCTTATCTCTGAACCTATGGTATAAGACACCATAGCGCAAATGCATCAGTACTTTGAATGTACTGGTATGCATGTGAGGTAGGCTGAAAGTATGGGGTTCATATGCATGAACAATAACAATAGTAGACTGACTATCATAAGCATGAGAATACATGCATAAGACATAATAACAGACACTGATACCGTGATAACATGATTACTGTATCTGAATACTGATAACATAACATACTGATAACTGATATAACTGATAACATGAGTGACTGTATCTAACAGTCCTGAATCTGATGGAACTAGCTGAGTTCCGTACTGTATCTGAGTTGACTGTATTCTTCAATCCTAAAATCTGAAGAACTATCTGATTTCTATTACTGGGATTGATTGACTGTGTCTGACAGTTTTGATTCTGTAATATAAAACTGTGAGAAATAATTATCTAACCGACATGCTCCTAATATTCCATTATGGCTGAGTTGGGGTCTAATCTATAATCCCAATTGGAAGGGTGTCAATACCGTGCCACTGGCAAGGACAAGCTGTGGGTGACCCTCATCTGATAGTGTCCCCAAAAGAGAATGGTGGGGCCCTTATCAGATAGTATTTATCCACCTCATCGAACAGTGTTGATATCTCAACCTATGCTGGCTACATAGTTTTGGAATGTAAGGATGACTTCTAAGAATCACACCCTCATCTGATAGTATGTGTTCCCATCCTTGGGTTCACTTGGTGCTAATTCCTACTCCCATCTGAATAGACTCTGAACATGATTTACTGAACTGAACATGGGCTGAGTTACTAAATTTCATTGACTGATGAAATAATACTGATATCTGACAACCGGCTGAGTTCATGAGATCATGGAGATTTCCCGAGTCATACGACTATCTGAAGTCTAAGAATTCATAGATTGACTGAGAGTATCGTGAAAATATGACATGGCTCTAGGCACACAGCTAATGTTTTGGGTACGAGTACCCCCAGGACTCGATGGAAGGAAACTGACCAAGCATGACTTACTTGAACATATAACTAACATCATAATCCATAATACATTTATAGAAATATTTGATCAAAACATGTGATAGGCATAACTTGTACATATATGGGGATTTCATGGTATCATGCTAGTTAGACACTTTTACTTCATCTAGGCATTTAATCAAACATATTGTAGGCATGGTACATGTAAACATCACTGTACAATAATTAAACATCATAGTTCAATTCTAATTTCATCATTCAAGGGTTTAGTCCTAGGTTTGCATGAATCTATATCTATAATAATTTAACCCACATAGAATTTATCACCCAACATGGAGTGGAATTCAATTTCTTATTATCCGCATGAACAAGAGCAGCCCAATCATGAAATTCATAAGAAAATCCATAAATTTGAATTTAGAAAAGGGATTCTTGGGCTTCATAGATGAAAGAAGTCCATGAATGAATACTATGCATGCCTTGGTTCGTAAATACATGAAGATTGACAGAGGAAATTCTTGATTCTGAATCTTCTATGAAAAGTACTAGGTTGTTCTTGAGAGGTTTTTGAGAGAAAAAAGTGTAATTTTGGTGAAAAGTGGCTGAATCACGTGTTAAAGTGCTTAAATAGGGGTGAGAAATTGACCCTTTTAACCCTGGACATGTCTTATAATTTCAGTAAAAATTTTCCGAATTGGACCCCTAGCGCGACGCGGCGCTATCGTGTCGTGTCACTAGAATTTGACAATTGGGAAACTGAGGGATGGAGCGACGCGGAGCCATCGCATTGCCCCTTATTTTGCGACCTGGAACTTTGGTGCGACGTGGAGGAAATTGCGCTGAGACACTGGAAAAGGACAATTGTCATTTTAGCTTATGACGCGGCGCTCCACTGGCCAATATGGCACTGTTTTATGATGGGAACTTAAAATAGTCATAACTTCTTACCTGGTTATCGAATTTAGGTGAATTTTATATCGATAGAAAGCTTATTGAATTTTCCACATGACAAAAAGTGAAAATATTAAAAATACCACATGTGCAAAAGTGGATTCATCTTTCAAAGAAAGCTTCTATTATTTTTTAGATAATTTCAAGCTAGGAAAAGGTACAGGGTATTACAATATCTCCCCCTTGAGAACATTCATCCTCAAAACTGAAAGTGAGGGGAAGAATATAAACTGGAATACATACTGAACATGAATAACTGAAACATGATCTCATGACTGATATGACTGATAACTGAATATATCATGAATACCTAATACCTGATGCATGCGTAACTGATTCATGAATGCATGATTGAGTGTTCTGAGAAACTAAGTTTCTCACAATAAGAATGCATGTCTCATGCATAATTATGTAACTGAACTGATACATGAATGCATGACTGAATATGCAATGGTACTTAATACCAAGTTTGTGATGAACATTGAACATGAAACTGAGTAAGATTAAGGAGGACTATTACCTTGAACTTGATCTGAGTTGGCAGAGAAGAGGTGAGGATACTTGGTACGTATGTCTGCTTCTTCTTCCCAAGTAACTTCCTTGATAGACTAATTTTGCCAAAGAACTTTAACTAGAGGAACTTCTTTGTTTCTCTGTCTACGAGTCTGATAGTCTGGGATTTCGACTGAAATCTCCTCATAAGAGAGACTGTTCTGAACATCAATGCTTTGAATAGGGACTACAACTGCTGGATGAACTGAGTCACCCATGCAATTCTTGAGTATAGAGACATGGAAGACTGGATGAACTGAGGCTAGATTTAAAGGCAATTTGAGCTCATAAGCTACCTTGCCGAATCGACTGAGAATCTTAAAGGGACCGACATATCGGGGGCTGAGTTTCCCTTTCTTGACAAACCGCTTCACTCCCTTCATGGGAGAGATCTTTAGATATACATAGTCACCAATCTCGAACTCGAGATCTTTTCTACGAACATATGCATAAGACTTCTGTCGGCTTTGAGCAACCCAGAGTCTTTCTCTAATCAACTGGACTTTTTCTAAGGAATCAAATACTAAGTCAGGCCATATGATTAAGGCCTCACTAACTTTGAACCAACCGATCGGAGATCTACATCTCCTACCATAGAGAGCTTCGAAAGGAGCCATTCAAATACTGGAATGATAACTGTTGTTATATGCAAACTCAATCAAAGACAAGTGGTCATCCTAACTACCCTTGAAATCAATTACACACGCCCGTAGGATATCTTTTAAAGTCTGAATGGTCCTTTCTGCTTGACCATCTGTCTGAGGATGAAAGGCTGTACTGAGATGAACTTGGGTACCAAGACCCTTTTGGAATGCTTTCCAGAAGTGAGAGGTGAACTGGGTACCTCTGTCTGAGATTATAGATAACGAAACACTGTGCAATCTGACCAACTCTCTGATGTAGAGTTTGGCATAATCCTCGACTGGGTAAGAGGTATGGACTGGAAGAAAATGAGCTGATTTGGTCATCCTATCTACAATAACCCAAACCGAATCATACTGATAACGAGTTTGAGTCAACCCCGTCACAAAGTCCATGTTCACTTCTTCCCACTTCCAAGTAGGAATAATGAACTCCTGCATAGGACCACTAGGCTTCTGATGTCCTATCTTAACCTGCTGACTTGTAGAGTACTTAGCCACAAACTCTGCAATATCTCTCTTCATCCCACTCCACTAATAGACTTCTCGCAAGCCACGGTACATCTGTATGGCCCCTGGATGAATAGAGTAGAGCACACCATGCAGTTCTACAAGAATTCACTGCCTTAAGTCATCTACACTTGGAACACAGAGACGACCCTGACAACGCAAAACACCATCTCCCCCTTGGGAGAAAACCTCTACTTTCTGATCCTGAACTGACTTTTTCAACTTGACAAGGCTGGGATCTCTATCTTGCTTTTCTTTCACCTCAGAAACTAGAGATGATTCTAAACTACTCTGAACCCATATATTACCCTTATTTGTATCGACTAAGCGAACGCCTAGTCTGGCAAGCTGATGTACTTCCTGAGCTAACTTCTTCTTACTGTCATCCACAAGAGCAACACTACCCATAGATAGTCTACTGAGAGCGTCGGCCACTATATTGGCCTTGCCCCAAATGATAGAGGACACTCATGTCATAATATTTGAAGAGATCTAACCACCTTCTCTGATAAAGATTGAGATCTTTCTGAGAAAAGACATACTGAAGACTCTTATGATCTGTGAAGACATCTACATGAACTCCTAGAGATAATGCCTCTAAATCTTCAAGGCAAGGACTACGGTTGCTAACTCAAGATCATGAGTAGGATATTTCTTTTCATGGGGTTTAAGTTGTCTGGAGGCGTAGGTTATGACCTTACCATGCTACATGAGGACACAACCTAAACCCACTCTGGATGCATCACAATACACTACGAACCCATTTGGACCATCTGGAAGAGCTAAAATTAGAGCTGAGGTGAGTCGAGTCTTCAACTCCTGAAAACTCTTCTCGTAAGGATCTAACCACTAAAACTTGATTTTCTTCTGAGTCAATCTGGACATAGGGGATGCAATAGAAGAAAATCCCTCAACAAACCGTTTGTAATATCCAGCCAAACCCAAGAAACTCCTGATATCTGATGGAGAAACAGGTTTGGGCCAGTTTCTTATCACTTCGGTCTTTTGAGGATCTACTCTAATGCCATCACTCGAAATTATATGACCAAGGAATGCTACCGACCATAACCAAAATTTGCACTTATTGAATTTGGCGAATAGCTGATGATCTCTGAGAGTCTGAAGTACTGTTCTGAGATGGTCTGCATGATCTCGCGCACTGCGGGAATAGACCTGAATATCATCTATGAAGACTATGATGAATATGTCCAAGTACTGTTTGAACACGTGGTTCATCAAGTCCATGAAAGCGGTTGGGGCATTGGTAAGACCAAATGACATGACTAGGAATTTGAAGTGACCATATCGAGTACTGAAAGCTATTTTCAAAATGTCACATTCTCTGACTCTGAGATGATGATAGTTGGATTTGAGGTATATTTTGGAGAAATAGTTAGCATCCTGAAGTTGGTCAAACAAGTCATCCATTCTAGGAAGAGGATACTTGTTCTTGATTGTGACCTTATTAAGTTGACGGTAGTCTATACACATTCTGAGAGAACCGTCTTTCTTGCGCATGAATAATACTGGTGCGCCACACGAGAAAATACAGGGCCTGATGAATCCCTTATCTAGGAGATCCTTCAACTGTTCTTTCAATTTTCTGAGTTCTGCTGGTGCCATTCTGTATGGTGAAATAGAGATAGGCTGAGTATCTGGAAGAAGATAAATGCTGAAGTCTATTTCCCTTTCGGGAGAAATTCCTGGAAGATCTTCGAGAAAGATATCTGAATATTCATTCACAACTGGAATGGATTCAATACTAGGAGTTTCAGAACTGAAATCCTTAGCATGAACAAGATGATAGGCATATCCCTTAGATATTATTTTCCTTGCCCGAAGGTAGGAAATAAGCTGACCCTTGAAAGCGGATACACTACCCTTCCACTCAAGGACGGGTTCATTTGGGAACTAAAACTGGACCATCCTATTTCTATAGTCGACTGTGGCATAGTAGGAATGAAGCCAATCCATACTAAGAATGAAATCAAAATCAGTCATCTCTAATTCAACTAGATCTACTGAAGTGATTTTCTGAAATATCATATCTGGGTAATTCCTATATACCCGCCGGGTTATGATGGTTTTACCCATTGGGGTAGAGACTGAAAAGGGCTCTGCTAGAATTTTAGGACTGACTCCAAAATTAACTGCTATATAGGGAGTAACAAAAGACAAGGAAACACCTGGATTTAGCAAAGCGTAAACATGCACATGAAAGATCTGTAACGTACCAAAAACCAAATCAGGAGAATTTTCTGGATCTTGTCGGGACTGGAGAGAATAGAGTCTATTTGGTCATTACTCACTAGTAGCACTGGAGGTGGCACCCTGCTGATTTAGGCGACCGGACTGAGCTGAGGAGCATAGATGACTCTGATAACCTGACTGAGGGCACTCTCTAACTCTGTGGCCTGGGTTGCCACAGCCAAAACAGACATCGCTGCCAACTCTACACACACCCTTATGGTTCTTACCACAAGTATAACAAAGGGGATTAGTTTGGGCACTGCTAACACTGCCCTGAGACTTAGAGCCTGGCGCTCTATCTTTGTTACCCTTTTTGAACTTAGAAACTGGAGCACTAGATGACGAAGGAGCTAAAACTGATGACTTAAGATGAATCTGAGAGCGATTGCCTCCCTCTGACTTAGGCTGACTAAAATTAAAGCTACCTATCCTATCTCTCTCATTCTGCTTCTCCCTCTGCTTAATCTTCTGCTCCTCTATCTACTAAGCATGAGTCATGAGCCTGACTAAAGTCATGTCACTATTCAACATGGCGAATTTGCACTCATTAACCATGCCATTATTCACCCCTGAAACGAACTTACTCATCTTGGCCCTGCTTCTGTAACCACATGAGGGGCATATCTGGCTAATTGAGTAAACTTAAGAGAATACTCTTTCACCATCATATTGCCCTTCCTGGGGTTGATGAATTCTAACACCTTAGCTTTTCTAAGCTCAAGGGGAAAGAATTTATCAAGAAAAGTAGAAGAAAACTCCTCCCACTCAACAGGCCCTGCATCATCTGGCCTTTCTGACTTCCACTATTTAAACCAAGTGTGAGCAACATCCTACAACTGATATGCAACTAGCTCAGCACTCTCACAAGAAGTAACCCTCATTATGTCTGTAACCTTCTGCACCTGATCTAGGAATTCCTGAGGGTCCTCATCTGACTTAGACCCAAGAAAGGATGGAGGATTCGTTCGGGTGAAATCTTGAATCCTGGCTGTAGCTGAATTGGCCACTGGATTGGCCGGAATGACAGTTGGCCATTCATTCTGAGCAGCAACTGAGTTAGCAAGAGTAGTGAATGTAGCTCAGAACTCTGCATGAGAAATATGCTCGCCCAAAAGTTTTTCGGGCTGAGGGGCTGACTGATTCCTGTTTCTTCTGTTAGGAGGCATGTTCTGTAGAAAAAAGAGAGAAATGGATTAGACTGAGAGATTGACTTGAGATTATGCTTACTGGCACGACATGACTACTGAAAGAGGGGAAACTATTCCTAAAACATCTTAAAACCTCATGTACATAAATGTGGCGCGAAACACACTCATGTACAAAATTCTACTAGATGCAGCTTTCAGACTTCCTTGGACTCTATTGAATCTTAGGATCTGATACAAAGTTTGTAACGCCCCAATTTTGGTACCCGGAATGCTACACGATGCTCATGACCCCGAAGGACCACAAGCTAACCCATGACTGATATCTGTACCTGTATACTGCATAATATACTTCATAATGTTGAAACATTAACTGAAAGTCCATAAGATTCAAAACTGAGACATAGTATCTGATAAAATAGAACATCTGGGAGGGGTATAAAATACCCAAAATAACTGAAATAAGCTATCTGAACATACTGTAGTCTGGAAAGCCTCTAAAATATGATTGTCTAAATAAGGAGTTGATGGGACATGTCCCCAACTAACTCCAACTAATAAACTAATTACTGAGATAATAAAATGATGATCATGAACTCGAAAGATGAGGACTCACTGCTAACTCTGATAGCTGATACTAGAATCTTCTGATGCTCTTAAGCTCATGTCTCTGAACCTATGGTATAAGACACCATAGTGCAAATGCGTTAGTACTTTGAATGTACTGGTATGCATGTGAGGTAGGCTGAATGCATGGGTTTTATATGCATGAACAATAACAATAGCAGATTGACTATCATGAGCGTTAGAATACATGCATAAGACATAATAACTGGCACTGATATAATGATAACATGATTGCTAAATTTGAATACTGATAACATGACATACTAATAACTGATATAACTGATAACATGAGTGACTATATTTGACAGTCCTGAATCTGATGGAACTAGTTGAGTTTTGTACTATATCTAATTTGACTATACCTGACAGTCCTGAAATCTGAAGAACTAACTGAGTTCTATTACTTAGACTAATTGACTGTGTCTGACAACCCTGATTTTGTAATATGAAACTGTGGGAAGTAGTCTTCTAATCGACATGCCCCTAATACGCCATTATGGTTGAGTTGAGGTCTAATCTGTAACCCCAATTGGAAGGGTGTCAATACTGCGCCACTAGTAAGGACAAGATGTAGGTGACCCTCATCTGATAGTGTCCCCAAAAGAGAACGGTGGGTCCCTTATCAGACAGTGCCTATTTACCTCATCGGACAGTGTTGATGTCTCAACCTATGCTGGCTACATAGTTCTGGAATGCAAGGATGACTTCTAAGAATCATACCCTCATCTGATAGTGTGTGTTCCCATTCTTAGGTTCAGTCGATGCTAATTCCTACTCCCATTTGAATAGACTCTGAACATGATTTATTGAACTGAACATGGGCTGAGTTACTGAATTCCGTTGACTAACGGAATACTACTGATATCTGACAACTGACTGAGTTTATGAGATCATGGAGATTTCCTGAGTCATAAGACTGTCTGAAGTCTAAGGATTCATATCTTGACTGAGAGTATTATGAAAACATGACATGGACCTAGGGACACAGCTAATGTTTCGGGTACGAGTACCCCCAAGACTCGATGGAAGGAAACTGGCCAAGCATAACTTACTTAAACATATAACTAACATCATAATCCTTAATACATTTATAAAAGCATTTCATCAAAACATGTGATAGGCATAACTTGTACATACATGGGGATTTCATGGTATCATGCTAGTTAGGCACTTTTCCTTTATCTAGGCATTTAATCAAACATATTGTAGGCATGGTACATGTAAATGTCATTGTACAATAATTAAACAACATGGTTCAATTCTAATTTCATCATTCAAGGGTTTAGTCATAGGTTTGCATGAATCTATATCTATAATAATTTAACCCACATAGAATTTATCACCCAACATGGAGTAGAATTCAATTTCTCATCATCCACATGAACAAGAGCAGCCCAATCATGAAATTCATAAGAAAATCCATAAACTTGAATTTAGAAAAGGGATTCTTGGGCTTCATGGATGAAAGGAGTCCATGAATAAATACTATGCATACCTTGGTTTGTAAATACACGAAGATTGACGGAGGAAATTCTTGATTTTGAATCTTCTATGAAATGCCCTAGGTTGTTCTTGAGAGGTTTTTGAGAGAAGAGAGTGTATTTTGGGTGAAAAGTGGTTGAATCACGTGTTAAAGGGCTTAAATAGGGGTGGGAAATTGACCGTTTTAACCCTGGACGTGTCTTGTAATTTCAGTAAAAATTTCCCGAATTGGACCCCTAGCACAACGCGGTGCTATCGCATCGTGTCACTGGAATTTGACAATTGAGAAACTGAGGGATGGCGCGACGCGGAGCCATCGTATTGCCCCTTCTTTTGCGACCTGGAAATTTGGTGCAACGTGGAGAAAATTACACTGAGACACTGGAAAAGGACAATTGCCATTTTAGCTTGTGGCGCGGCGCGCCACTGACCAATATGGCGTTGTTTTACGACGGGAACTTGAAATAGTCATAACGTTTTACTTGGTTATCGGATTTAATCAAATTTTATATCAATGGAAAGCTTATTGAATTTCCCACATGACTGAAAGTGAAAATCTTAAAAATACCATGTGTACAAAAGTGGATTCATCTTTCAAAGAAAGCTCCTAACATTTTTTAGATTATTTCATGCTAGGAAAAAGTACAGGGTATTACATTTATCTTAAAACAGTTGAAAAACACATGGACATAATCTGAAACTTTTAAACACATTCTGCAATTCCTGACGCAACTCTTTATCTTACTTCTGAGCTAGATGGTATACCCTATAACTCTGCTATTCCACGGGTTGTATAGAATTTTCCCTTGACTCGGCGGCCAAGTCCCCAACCCAAGTTTGTTGCAAGGCTTGAAGTATCTGCTTATCTACTATGCCACAGGGCCATCGTCAACGTACAATCTCCTTTTTTGGGAAACATAAACCCGTGTCGGCAAATCACGGTTTCGGGCAAGGAACCGTATGGCTCATGCCTTCTTTGGGTAACCATCTAACTCTCTTAATCCCAATTTTAGATCCTTTAAACCATATCTTCTTTGAAATATTCTTTCTTTATTAATATCATTCAAGCACATCAAAAATAGGGTATCGTCATACTGCGACTTTCAAGTCATGTCACAACATATCTACTGCCCTTATCTTATTTCAGAAGAGGTTTATTGACCACCCAAAAGCTCTACCATTTGAACAAATGTTCATATTTCAAATCAGTTGAAACAAAACAACCATTTTCAATAATTATTCTACGGGGGTCACCCTTTTCAATCACTTTCAATCCATTTTAAAATGAAATCATGATCATCATAAAACAAGTAAAGTACTCTTCCATTATCTCATGAAAACGGTGAAATGTATACATAATAGGCGCAATATTTAACAATTTTGTGTAATCTGTTCCCAACATGTAAATTTGATATAATTTCATTGTAAAAGAGGGAATTACATATCACATGCTCTTATTTAAGTTCATAATTTAATCATTATCATGTCACACAAAAAATAATTCAAGATTAGGGGTTTCATACCATAATTTTCACAACACTTCGTCAAGATATAATAATTTCAATACAAGTTTATCAATGATCTTGAAATAATTTTGTATATACAAATATATATTCTTTTAAACTAATTTGAAACCCAAAATCAATGCCCATGGGGTTTACTATAGTCCCACGTACCTTAGATTACTTAGTTCAAGGAATCAAAAACCCAAATCTTGATTAGTTTCTTTGAATTCTTGACTTAGGGCTTGATTCTTGATCTTTGGGGCTCTAGGGTTTTCTTGAAGTGAAAAGAAGAGAATAATGATGTACATGCTCTTTAGGGGCTCAAATCTTGTGTTTTGGATAGTTTTTGGGTGAGATAAATGTCCTAATTGCCCCAAATTACGTGGATTTAGAATCTGGAAAATAAGGGGTAAAATGGAGTGTGTGTCGCATGCTCTGGAGCGCCGAAATGGAGTGTGTGTCTCATGCTCTATCGTACACCCCCGCAGGGGTGAAATATAGTGTGTGTCACATGCTTATCGCACGCAGCTACTGATTCTGACGAAAATAATCATAACTTTTTGCTCGAGTATTGTATTTAGGGAAAATTGGTGTCGTTAGAAAGATAATTCAACTATCTACAATTTGGTGGGTCTTGAGATTAAAAATTTCACATATTTCAAAAGTTATACATGCTCAAATTTGACCCTTGTAGAATCGAATACCAAACTTTGGACGAATCAAAAATTTTTAGCTCAACCTTGCTCTATGTGGTTTCTATGAATAATTTTCACTTAGAAGGAACTTCCCACACTAGTATAAAGATAATGACACATGAATTAAAATATGAATCATGGGATTAGAGTTTACACACGTAGGAACGATGGTTTAATTTCTAGCTTGAAAATACGGGGCGTTACACACTTGTAGTTTAAATATGATATTAAATTTGAGTCAACAGATGCTTCCAGCATTTGACTTGAATTATCTTTTGAATGAGGATCTGATGATAATTCCTAACATATTCTATAGATGCTTATAATCTTTCCCATATGTTAGGAAAATTAACATACATCCCCCTTCTTCTTTGACGAATCTATTTTTGTGCATCTTCGTATATTCATTAATCGTATACCGCACATCAAAACTATTAGATGGAATAGGTTGTTCCTGACCTTGAACCAATTGAGAGGGAAGAAATAATCATAATTTATTGGTCTAATGCATACAAGTGCTATTGTATGCAACATATCATATTTCAGACCAATATATGAAGCTTTGTTCTCATTAGTAATGGTTTAGCTATTTATCAAATGCATTCAATGCTAAACCATCATTATCAAGATGAATTGTCTTGATTACACAATCTGAAAATTATGTTCTTAACTCAATTTACTAAGCAAACAACTTTATGACTGTCAAACGGAAGGTTGACAATAAATATACATGTGATCATCTTATATCGATGCATCTTAATAGATCACATGACAGGTGAACGAGCCCATATTAACCTTTTATACTTTTCAGATTTAAGGAATTCAATCCCAACATTAGTTGGTCCAACCAACTTATCGTGAGAACAAGCAACATTAAAACTAAAGAATTTTCTAATTCTTCAATATATGCTCAATACTCAGTATGCATATCTTTGAGATGTCGTAATCATTCTTGTCAATTTATGAACTTTTATTCTAGCAAACTTCAAGTTTACCATGACATGTGCTTTTGCTTTAGTAAATTTCAGATTTACTATTACATGAATAAGTTTCAAATTTACTGCCTCTTTCGGAGGTGAGTTGTGATACCATCACAATCAAGTGCATGTTTGCATTAATAAGATTCTCATTCCCCAGGAATGGAATATAATCATGCCTTAAGACTATCAGTTTTTGATAGCTTATAACCTCTTTCGTGATATTGCTACTTTCAGGAGCACATCGAGGTATAGATATCTTTCAAAGTATATCATATATTGATACCACATTCACTTCAAGAATGAAGCAAATTGTCATCTTTCAGACTTATCATATATTGCTACCATATTCACTTCTTGGAATGGATTCATGACTTTTCATTAAAAACACGTTAATTGCCTTAGCCATCATAATATCATCAATATGGTATATTGATATTCAAACTCAACGTCTTATCCACATAAAGGCATCTTAGGCATAAATCTATGGGACTTAAACTCAATATTTTATCATGGCTCATCGGGACTCTAACCCAATGTTTTACCCTTTTAATGCGATGAAACTTGAATCCACCGTCTTATAATTAATGATATGATATGTCAAATTATACAACAAAATTCATAATGGACCTTTAAATACTGTTTTCTTTAAGCAAACAAAATACATAAAATTTGTAAATAAATAAGCATCTTTAAAGACAAACATATAAAGGAAATTATGACTTTTGATACCTACCTCACGTACTTAACCAATCCTTTGGTTATTCTTTGCACAACCATATCATTGAATCCTTCAAACTTAATTAAACTGTTAGAGTTAAACTTTACGATGAAACTTCATATCCTACCTTTTGGTGGATGTTCATCGAAACAAATAACATAAATCAATATGACTATATTTTAAGAAACCGCAAATTAATTTATATCAACCAATAAAACTAGATTATTGTGTATCAATATAAATGTATATTCTTACCATCATGAAGAAGATTATAAATAAATTACCGAGCCACCAAAACGTAAGGTATTGAAGATGGTTAGAGACTCGTGCTGATAATGTGTTATAAAATATAAAGCAAAGAAGAACAAAAATAGAGAGAGAATAGATAGTGATTCTTATTTCTCTTGAGGGATTTTTTGTGATCGTTGAGGATGATTTACAATGAAGGATGCCCTTCTATTTATAGGAAAATTTACTCCTAGTTTCTGACTAAAAGACATATACTTCAAATCCTAATAGATATTAGCTAGATCTTAATAGATCTTATCTGTATAGACATTCACTATAATGTAAATACATTTATAACATTACTGTAATATCTAGTAGTATATATAGAAAAGATGAAGAAGTTCGAATCTCATTTCAATTCAAACTCTATTTAAATTTAAATTAAAATATCATCTCAATTTCTTTATTATCCCTAATTTTTCAAATACAAGTGTATTTATCTTATAATCTATAAATCTAAATTAAGAGAAAATATTGAAATCAATTCAAATACTTTTCATATTATTAGTATTATCATTACTATTTTTAAAACTATTATTATTGTTACTATTACTATCAGTACTACTTTTTTGGGGTTTAAATACTACCAGTACTTCTACTATTATTACGTAATACAATTGTATTAAAATATTATAGGTACTTCTATTATTTCATTTAACATTTAATCAAATATATTAAAATATAATATATTACTACTATCGCTACCACTACTACTAGTATATACGTACTTCTACTCCTATTATTATTATTATTATTATTATTATTTATTTTAATATTTTTTTTATTGTTTTTGTTGTTGCTGCTGGCGCCGCCGCCGCCGACAACAACAACGACGATGATCACCACAAACGACAACAACAACAACAATAACAACAACAACAACCACAAACAACAACAACAACAACAACAACAACAACAACAACAACAACAACAACGACAACAATAAATTATTTCATTTAATATTTAATCAAATATATTAAAATATAATATATTACTACTATCGCTATCACTACTACTAGTATATACGTACTTCTATTACTACTACTACAACTACTACTACAACTACTACTACAACTACTACTGTTGTTGTTGTTGCTGCTGCTGTTATTGTTGTTGTTATTGTTGTTGTTGTTGTTGTTGTTGTTGTTGCTATATTATTATTATTTGTTGTTGTTGTTGTTGTTGCTGTTGTTGTTGTTGTTGTCGTTGCTGCTAACATCACACATGTATTACTGTTGTTACTACTACTATTATTTATTAATACATTATTATTATAATTATAAAATAATTAGAGTTTATTTAGAACTATTTAACTATAGATTTCTCGTTTAAAGCCAATGAAATATTTTTTTCTTCAAAATGCTTAATATTATAAAATTTAAATATTTATTATTTTTTAATTTAAAATTTTTGTTACAATATTATTAATCTTGTCCCGAAACTGTCCCTTGACTTCTCAATAGGTTGCCACTTGGCTAATTATGATGTTTTGTCCTCTGCTTTATAATATATATGATAAAGTACAAAATAAAATTATTATATAATAATTAAAGGTGAAATGAGAAAATAGTTTAAGGTAACTATGCAATACCATCAAATTTATGGTTACATAAAATGGTGCTTGTCGTGATTACCTAACCATGAAATCAAATCATATCATATCATACGTTTTAAGTAACAACCAAAATATGGTATTAATAATAACCATAGAATACATGCAATATCATGGGAAACATCCATCCAAACATACCTAGCTGTTTTTTATTCTTGGCAGAATACATCGCCAGACCCCTCAACTTGGCGTCATCTTTCACTTTGGCACCTAAAGTGAACATTGGTCACTTTTGACACCTTAAATAGTGTACGAGTGTGCCATTTTGGCACCCTTTGCAGAGTTGGCATGGTGCGTGTGTTGCACCTACATGAAGGCGTGTGGAAGTCTCTTTTCAGCTGATATGGCATTCAAATTGGTCCACAAATAATATATTAACTCATCTTTATTAACTTATACCTTCTTCCTTATTTTTATCCACTATTTTTGTCAATCTTAAACTTATTAATGGTGAAAATTATTGAAAGAGATTTAAAAATGAGATACACATTTAGGAGTTTGTTCACTTTCATACTTATTCGATTTGTAAATAATATTTAATTTAATTAATTTTGTTGGGCGAATAATAACTAAATTGAATCTAAAATAAAAAATTTAACTAATCATATAATTTATAAAAATTCACTCATATAAATAAAATAAATTTAATTATAGAGATTTAATTATTATGCACCACGAATTTTCTTAATACCAATCCTTTTTTCTCTTAACTAGTCATATAATTTCTTAATACCCATCTTCTTTTTCTTTTTTCTCTATACCCGTGTGGTATACACATCAACAATAACAGAAGAAGAACATCACATTTGGTGAATTAATTTGATCACTCACTATTCCTTTTTTTATGTATCTGCAACAAATTTTCTAGATTGCTTGCGAAAGTTTCAAAGCAATGTGTGTTACAAGTTACAGCAACCCAAAAATCAAGAGGAACTAAAGATTATTACTTTTCTACAAATAAGCAAAACCCCATCCAGGAAAAAATATTATAGTTACATGAAAAATATTGAAAATTTACTTAATGACAATTTAACCCTCATGCAAATTCTTATTCTTGCTGAAAATTCACATGGCTAAAATCGTCTTCCATTGATACTGGCATGTTAAGAACTATGCATCCATTTGATAAATTAGCTGAATTTGAGTTGCCTCGTGCTCGTAGTTGTTGCAATTCTTGATCTTGTGAATGGTTCTATGACTACCTAAAGCTTGAGAAGTTTTGAATATTTTGTGACAAATCTCATATTGCTTCAGTTTTGAACTTTTTCATCTTCCTGAATTTGAAAAAGATGATTGTGGGAAGAAGGCTGAGGGCGGCGTTTGGATTCGGGTGGGTGGGTGAGTCTGCGCGGCGTTTGGATTTCGGTGGTGGGGTGGGAGTGGGAGGCTGGGGTGCTTGAAGAAGATGATTGGGGGTTGGGATGGGGTGGGGTGGAAGTGGGGGCAGGGTGTTTGAAAAAGAGGACTGAGGGGTTTTGGCGTGGGGTGGGGGTGGGGGTAGGTAATTTTTTTAATTTAAATTAATTATTTAAAAATTATTTGGATAAAAAATGATAAATGTCCTATTATTATTGGTCACTTTACACGTCATATTAATTACTTTACACGTTATAGCGCGTGTAATACACACACTATATATTTTTGTGAATTGTGCAAAACGTACCAAAATGGCATACCCGTACGCTACTTGAGGTGCCAAAGTTACCAACGTCCATTTGAGGCGCCAAAGTGAAAGATGGCGCCAACTTGAGGGGCCTGGCGATGTATTATGTCTTTATTCTTTAAAAAATTCATATAAGAAATATGTTATACATACATCATTATGTATTTTATTTACCTTTAAATCCAAAATGATCATATGAATTAAAATAATATATGGGCAATTAAATTTTTTATTAATCAACCATTCCTTAAATTTCTAAAGACTTACACGAAGACTTACAGGCAAAAGCATCAAAACTGTACATTTTAATTAATTGAAGTTTAAATAAATTTAATCAAATATCATAAGAACTAAAATTAAAATTCAATCATATGTTAGGAATTAAAAAACAATTCTTTTGTACAGTTATTTTGCACCATCTGCTTAAAGTAATTATAACAATACCTATACAATTTTATTGAGTACTTTAGGTAATTTATTCATCTCTATGGTATTAATAGGTACTTTTGAATAATTTTTTTAAAAGATTTTTTCAGAAAAAACATAATATTTTTTTTTCTTTCTTCTATAATAAGTGAAGATTTTAATGGCCGATGTTTTAAATAAGATTATCTTTGGTGGCTATTATAGTAATTGACTTTCAATCCCTTTATTTCCTTACAAGAAAATAGGCCCGCGCTTTGCGCGGTGATGAAAAATATATTGATGATTAATTTTATAAATAATTATCTTCTCTATTATAATATGTCTGTGATATTATAAAAATTTTAATTTCTATACATGATATATTTCACGACCTAAACTTTCATTTAATTCATATTTAATCCACTTTTCAAGAATCAATATTTATATATATATAAAAGAGAAACATAGATGAGGTGATGTGGCACCCCTCTTTGGCCTTCATTGACATTTATTTTTTTCCTCCTTTTTCTCCTTTTTTCTCTCTTTATTTATCTATTTATGTTATTTTAATTAGGCCAAAAAATGTGTAGATTCAATTAATCAACTTTTTAACTTCCATTACAATTATCTTCTTAATTGAATGTCTTAATATGCATTCATGTATAACCTTTTGATATACTTCCTATCTCTTTATAACATCATCACAAGGCAACTTGTCAAACCCCACCAAAAAATCCATCTTCTATCTTTTTGACATTCAATATCTACATAAGAATATTGTCATATAGTTGAAGGGTGCGTTTTACAAGGCGAAGCTAAAGTAACAGTGAGTTTTTGGTGATTGGTTGTATGAGATTATTGATGACATTTTCTTTCTTGAAAATATATAATAGTCCTTCTAATCTCTATCACATTTTGTATTAGGTTGGAATTCTTTGATTATATTTTTTTGTTAACGGTAATACATATACTAAAACAATGTTTGTAATTCTTTTAATTATATATCTTTATATACATTTCTTTTTAGATTTATAATTTTTGAATTTTCTTTTTAAGGTTAAGAATGATAACATTGTTAATCCTTTAGTTTGATGTGAGGTTAGTCCTTAAGAATTTTTTATTTAATGTTGGCACCTTTTTATTATCATCATTCATATTTATCTTTTTTTTTTTGGCATTCTTACTCTATTTTATTATATAATTATAATACAATAATTTACTTTAGGTATTAAAAAATCTCCATAACTCACACTTCATTTTTATAATTTTCATTCTAATGATAGTGAGTATTAAAAACCTAAAATTAAAGATAATATTAATTTTTTAAATTGATACGGTACTTCTCCCCTTCCTCTTAATTATTTTTGATTAATGTGTATTGATATATATTAAAGATAAGAGATAAAACAAAAACAAAAAAATCAAAACTCCATGTTGCCAATTTTAACTACATTACCTCCATAGCTTTCAACCAATTGATGTAAGTGTTAGTTGTATATCTCTATTCTCTTATAATTATCTGTTTTTTTAAGAAAAAAAAAAGAAAAAAATTTCTCATTCAATATACTTATAATTGAAGAAAGAAATTTTTTTGTAAAATGAACATAAAGAGAGAGAATTAAGTATGAAGATGGAGAATACTTATTCTAATAAATTTCCGTGCTAGATATGATATAAAATATGACAAATACGTATATGTAGTTCCTAATAATTTATTTAGTGAAAATTTAAATGGTCGGTGAGGAAAGATGCTAAAGAAATAGAGGATAAAAATATAAATTTAGTGTTTATTATCTTCAAAACAAACAAATAAACAAACAAAGAGTAACTTTAAAAATCCTCATGCAATAATATATAGTACGAATCTAATATTTTTTATCATTCCATAATATAAATCTAATATTTTGTATTGTTGCTTAGATGACAAAATTTGCTTTGTAGACTTATAGATTGATTCTTGAATATGCATATCTTACTTTTGAGTATAATAGCTGAGATGAGGATGTCGAGATTGAATAACTTAACATACGGTAGTCATGTTGTTCAGTTATGTATTTAACAAAATTATAAAAAAAATAATTGTAAATTTGTAATAAGTCGAGGATTTCGTTTCGGAGAAGAGTGATTTATCAACATTTACATAGGAGAACATTAAGTGATTTTAGGAGTTGATAAATCGCTCTTCTCCGAAACGAAATCTTCGATATATTATAAATTTATAAAAAAAAATTATAGTTTGTTAAATACATAACTGAACAACATGTTAAGTTATTCAATCTCGACATGCTCATCTCAGCTATTATACTCAAAAGTAAGATATGCATATTCAAGAATCAATCTATAAGTCTACAAAGAAAATTTTGTCATTTAAGCAACAATACAAAATATTAGATTTATATTATGGAATGATAAGAAATATTAGATCGGAAAAGGGTCAAAAATACCCCTGAACTATCTGAAATGGATCAAAAATACCCCTCGTTAGTTTTTGGGCTCAAAAATGTCCCTCCGTTAAATATTTGGCTAAAAAATACCCCTCATTAATTTTTTGGCTAAAAAATACCCTTCTGTTAAATATTTGGCTAAAAAATACCCCTTCCCTTAACGAAATTCCACCAAGCATGTCACCTAGATAAAAATAAGTCACGTGGCTATCCCACGTCATCATCCACATGTAAAATATTATTTTTTTAATTATATGACATTTCTTTCTTCTTTATTTTTATTTTTATTTTTTTGCAAAGCAGTTTTATCGATCTGGGAAAAAAATATGATCGGAAAAATTAAAATTTTTAAAAAATATTTAAATAGAATGAAATAAATCAGTGTTTTTACTGGATTTAGTTTAACGTTTTTGGAATTTCTCGACATTGAGAAGGTACTAAATAAATTTTGTTAAAGTAATACAAATTATTCAATTTTTTTCATTATATGATAAACTTTTCACTTAGATTATTAAAGAAAATTATATCCATATTTTAATGATTAAAATATATTAAATGTCATTTACTTTTCTAAAAGTGGAAATTTCAAAAATTCTAAGAATACTTGATGATTAAACATAAAATTAGAAAAACTATCAACATTCATTGAGTCTAGAAAACATAAATCAACATCACTGAATATAATCTTTTTATTTAACTCCTCCATCAAGAAGAAAAGAATGTCATATAATTAAAAAATAAAATTTTACACGTGGATGGTTACGTGGCATAGCCACGTGACTTTTTTACCTAGGTGGCATGCTTGGTGAAATTCCGTTAAGGAGAGGGATATTTTTGAGCCAAATATTTAACGGAGTGATATTTTTGTGCCAAAAAACTAATGAGGGGTATTTTTGATCCATTTCAGATAGTTTAAGAATATTTTTGATCCTTTTCTGAAAAATAAAACTTTACATGTGGATGGTGATGTGGCATAGCCACGTGGCTTTTTTTTACCTAGGTGGCATGCTTGGTGGATTTCGTTAAGGAGAGGGGTATTTTTGAGCCAAATATTTAACAGAGGGGTATTTTTGAGCCCAAAAACTAACGAGGGGTATTTTTAATCCATTTTAGATAGTTCAGGGGTATTTTTGACCCTTTTTCAGTATTATATTCGTACTATATATTATTGCATGAGGATTTTTAAAGTTACTCTTTGTTTGTTTTGAAGATAATAAACACTAAATTTATATTTGTATCCTCTATTTCTTTAGCGTCTTTCCTCACTGACCATTTAAATTTTCACTAAATAAATTATTAGGAACTACATACACGTATTTGTTATATTTTATATCATATCTAGCACGAAAATTTATTAGAATAAGTATTCTCCATCATCATACTTAATTCTCTCTCTTTATGTTCGTTTTGTATATTTTTTTATTTCTTCTCCAATTATAAGTATATTGAATGAGAATTTTTTATTTTTTTTTAAAAAAGAGATAATTATAAGAGAATAGAGATATACAACTAACACTTACATCGATCGGTTGGAAGCTATGGAAGTAATGTAGTTAAAATTGGCAACATGAGGTTTTGATTTTTTGATTTTTTTTATCTCTTATCTTTAATATATATCAATACACATTAATCAAAAATAATTAAGAGGAAGGGGAAAAGTACCGTAACAATTAAAAAATTTAATATTATCTTTAATTTAGGATTTTAATACTCATTATCATTAGAATGGAAATTATAAAAATGAAGTGTGAGCTATGGAGATCTTTTAATACCTAAAGTAAATTATTGTATTATAATTATATAATAAAATAGAGTAAGAATGCCGAAAAAAAAAATATAAATATGAATGATGGTAATAAAAAGGTGCCAACATTAAATAATTTTTTTTTTAAGGACTAACCTCACATCAAACTAAAGGAATAACAATGTTATCATTCTAAACCTTAAAAAGAATATTCAAAAATTATAAATCTAAAAAGAAATGTATATAAAGATATATAATTAAAAGAATTACAAACATTGCTTTAGTATATGTATTACTGCTAACAAAAAAATATAATCAAAGAATTCCACCTCATACAAAATGAGATAGAGATTAGAAAGACTATTATATATTTTCAAGAAAGAAAATGTCATTAATAATCTCATACAACCAATCACCAAAAACTCACTGTCACTTTAATTTCATCTTGTAAAATGCACCCTTCACCTGCATGACAATATTCTTATGTAGATATTGAATGTCAAAAAGATAGAAGATGAATTTTTTGGGGGTTTGTCAAGTTGCCTTATGATGATGTTAGAAAGTATACCAAAAGGTTATACATGAATGCGTATTAAGACATTCAATTAAGAAGATAATTATAATGGAAGTTAAAAAGTTGATTAATTGAATCTACACATTTTTGGCCTAATTAAAATAACATAAATATATAAATAAAGAGAAAAAATTCCCAAAAAGAAGAAAAAGGATAAATGTCAATGAAGGCCAAAGAGGGGTGTCACATCACCTCCTCTATATTTTTCTTTTATATATATACTAGTCAACTTATCCGTGCTCCGCGCGTATCATAGTAGTTATTATTTTGAGATATGATGATCTTTTTTAGTAACAAAAAAAATACCACGACTCTCTATGTCATCAATTCTTGAGATCTTTTTTCCATTCGAATAGCAAAAGATCATTACTGTCGATTGTTGGTCATGCACCTAATCCACAAAACAGAACATATGCAATAATTTTATAAGGACCATCTGAAACCACAAAATCTTAGAAAATTTGCTTCTATTGTCACCTAAAATAATTATTTGTATTCACCAGATGAAAAAGGATTCACATTCTTATTTTAGTGAAGTTCAACATTGACATGATTTCTTCATCTTTTCTGTCAGAAAGCTGGTAAAAAAAATACAAGATCATTCAAAATTACTTCGAGAGTGACAAATCTTAACCTACAAACAATAATAGATCAGTTATGTTGATTACCATTTAAACCAACTGAATTTAGAAATTGTACTTACAAACACAAGACAACAAATTTAAATTTGTAAAACTAAGTTTTGATAACCTTAATTTAACTTGAAATATAAAGAATGAAATTGACTCCATACAATGGAAACAAAATATACAAGATTCAATATTTTTTTATTTTAACTTTCCATTTTGAATCTTAACATTTTCTTTTCTTTTCATTTTTTAATAAAGAACAAAAATAAAAATTTAATTTTATAATTACCAGTTGTGACACTGAACAAAATTAATTATCCTATATAACTACTCAAATAAATAAAAAGCTTATCAAATAAAGTACATCCACATAATAATGCAACTAATTATATACTTAGCAGATTTTTTTCTCGAAGAGTCGTGACTAACGAGCCAACAAACAACAACATCACTAAACTCTTTGTACTGCTATTAAGTACTTTCTTCATTTCTTTTTAATGCTCTATTTAGGATTTGTTTGTATTTCTTTTTAAATGTTTTTTTAATCTTTTAAGAATAATTTGATTAAAATCTTTTTACTATACCCTTGTTCAAATTACCAAGACCATTAATTGGGAAGGAATTAGGGGTGTGCCCAATCTAAAGTTAATTAGGGCTATATATAATAGTAAAAGTACTTAAATTTTACTGGAATAAGAGATTTATTATGAAGTGTGTCCAACCTAAATAAAGTACTTAAAAAGAAATGAAGAGAGTAGTCAATTAAGCATAAACTTCCGTTGGTTTTTCTTCCTAGGTAATACTCTTCACCCATATGTCGAACTACTTTTTTTATTTTTCAATTTGTATGTATCTCTTCTTTTTTTTTTTAGATTTTAGCTTATATATATTGACAGTGTAAAAATATGAATACGCAGAGCTAAAGATAAAAGAAACATAAATTGATATGCAGCTAAAAATACAATCCACAATTTTTTATTTCATGTATTTTGTTGAGAAATCTTATGGTATGACTTCTTTTAAATTTATTTTCATGCATCAAGTATAATTTTCTCGAAATTCAAAAGAAGCATTATGTAGAATGAGGTAAGCTTTTAAGATTACATAAGATATAACTATAACAATATTTATCAAAATTTTCTATTTGAGTTGATAATTATTTGGTAGCTCTAAGGGCATAACAGCAATAAATTAATCATATTTTTTTTCTTTCCCCCTTAACAGTGTAGGGTCTGAAAAATAAACGTTAAGCAAATAATCATAATCGAACTTCACAAAGAAGATTTTTTTAAAAAAAATTGAAAAGTTGACAGCGCCCAAGCGCACACGCAAGTGTACGTGGTCTACCAAGTACTATAGTGTCCTTCAAGAAAACTGAATATCAATCCCACAGAGACTTGATTTAACAATGATTTAATTCCAGTTCACAATTTAGATTAATTTAGTGCAAAAGTAACCAAAAAAAAGAATTTTGAATTATTTTTTAAATTAAAAATAAAATTAATGATGCGGAAAATAAATTTTTGAGACAATCAATGGAGAAAAACTCAGGGTTAAAGCACTCCGAACAATCATGCTATGTTATTGAATTTCATTCGTTAACTTGTTTATCTTGATTGTTGATTCGTAGGGTTAATTGCATGATCATGGTTTCCCAACCTATCATTTTTTACCTAATTTGGACATTACAACTACATCGTTGAGCGGGGATGTAATAATCCAATTAAGTTAATTAAAGCTATAATCCTACGTATGAATCAAGTAAGGCATCTAAGTACATCTCTGTCCTAGACGCTAAGTTTAATTCTTTATTTTATAAAAGAATAAAAATTCAAACTTTGTTTATTCCAATGTTCTCTCTCCCTATTCCCTCTCCCGAGATCAAAAGGTCAACTATATATGTATTTTATGGGTGATCAATCCATAAAATAATTAAAACAAGAATAAACAAACAACCAAATATGATAAGCATGTTATGAAATAATAAAGAATAAAGAAGAAGAATAGAGAGAACAGAGAGTAATTGTTATTTCTCATTCTTGAAAATGATTTACAATGAAGGAAGTCCTTCTATTTATAGGGGAAATTTATTCCTAGTTTCTGACTAAAAGACAAATACTTTAAATCCTGATAGATATCAACTAGATCTTGATAGATCTTATCTATATTCTTGATAGACATTCACTATAATTTAAATACATTCATAACACTCCTCCTTGAATGTTTAATTGATAGATAATGTGCCTCATTAAAACCTTACTAGAAAAAAATCCAGTTGGATAAAAAATCTAGTGAAGGAAAAAGAATACACATCTCTAACAATACGCATATAGGTTGCCTCATTAAAAAATTTACAAGGAAAATCCAGTGGGACAAAACCTTGAAAGGGAAAAAGAGTACAACGCGCATTTGCTCCCCCTAATGAGAACATCCTTGACCCCTGCATCCCGATCTTGTGCACCATCTTCTTGAAAGTTGTAATTGGAGGAGACATGGTGAATAAATCATCCACATTGCCACTTGAACGAATCTGTTGCACGTTAATATCATATTCTTTTGTAGCTCATGTATGTAGAAAAGCTTTGATGGAGTGCGCTTCTTTCTATCTCGTTTATGAATCCTCCATTAAGATGTGCTATGCATATTGTATTATCTCTGTATAAAATTGTGGGTACATTATCACATTTCAAACCACATTTTTCTATAATGAGATGTATCATGGACCTCAACCACACACATTCTCGGTTCGCTTCATGAATAGCTATTATCTCAGCATGATTCTATGAAGTGGCTACGATAGACTGCTTTGTATATCGCCAAGATATTGCAGTACCACCACATATGAACACATAGCCTATTTGAGACCGAACTTTATGTAGGTCAGATAAATACCCAACATCAACATGACCAATAAGATCGGGATTAAGACTATCCTGCAAAGCTTGGAGATGTTCGTATAATATATTTCTCAAAATATGCAAATTTGATATGTTAAATCTTTTGTTAAACACCTCATGTGGAATCAACTTGCAACTTTATTAGAACTATGATAAATAGTATGTATAGAACTTGCGGTATGTATCTTGCAACTTGCAGAATATTACATATGAAATCATGTGGGATCAACTTGAAATATTAGATGTGTGGATCTATTTTGCAAGGTTCAAAACTTGCAATCTTTTTTGTTGGGAAATACTATCAAGTAATTAATATATTTTATATATTTATGTTGTACAACTTATAATTTGAATTGACATCAATCTAGCTTATCGAATGTATTATATAAGTACGATTTAGTGGGTTGTTTTTGCCGTTCACATACGTCGTTGATACTTTAGTCTCCTCCTTGTATTCTTCTCCATTATAGTGAATTTCTTCCTCCTCTGCCCATCGTTTTTCCCATCAAGGATTTCCACTTAATATCGGTGTGTTGTTCTTGTTTTCTTTCGTTTTGTCATTTTGTGGTATTGCTTATTCCAGTCCGTTTCAATAACAGTCACGACATCACACACACACACACACATATATATATATATATATATATATATATATATATTAGTTAACTACAAATAATTAAGTTCAGGAACTGATTGAAAATTTTCCATTAAAAAAGTGGAAAGATTTTCATCGAATATCTTCTTATTTCAGTATTTTATTATCTTCTGATCTGAGTGTTGACAAGATTGCTGAGTTGTCTATTTAATTATATTTTACTTTACTATGAAATCTCAAATTATAAATCATGACTTGAACTAGATTGGCCTTTGTGAAACATGAGACATTGTCAAGTTGTACTGATTTTAGATCCATTGCCAACAATTGTTATTTCAATCCAGATCACATGTGAAGATTTCATATTACGTAGGCATTTTAGTCTTGTAATTTGGAGTTAAATTGGAGTTTTGATTTGAAATTGCGTCTGTTTGTAATTCCTCCGTCTTCGTCTTCACTCTCTTTATCCATTTAATTCTTATGTTCGATCTGTAACGTTCTGATCGTCATGTGTCTTCTTCGATCTTATCTTCATCTTTAATTTTGTTTCTTCCACTTTCAGATTTTGATGAATAAATTTATAAAGTTTTGGTGTCAGATTTGGTTCTATGGATTTATGAAGTTTTGATTTTTGTATGTGGTACTTTGAAATGTACAGGAAAGAGGTGTTAACACTGATTAGCGTGGCTACATAAACTAAACTCTTCCTTTTTCCCACAGTTTTGGAGTATGAGAACTATGCAGAACTTGGATTTTCTTTTTTCTATTCCGAAAGTTACACTATTGTGAGACTTTTTGGACGGGGAACTTCTATTTTTAAATCATAGCTTATTTTATTCCTGCTTTGATTTGAGCAAATGCCTTCTTTTATTGGCTTGAAGTTGTAATGAAGCATGTGCTTAAGTGAGAGAATTATACCTTTATTTTCAACTAGGAGTATTGAATTGACATGACAAACTTGCCTAATGAAGAGCTGTTGTTTCTTTTTTTTAATATCAATATCAGTTATAATGCTCTTGAAAGAAGGGAAAGCTGCAAAGGTGCCGAAGAAGTGAACAAAAGATTTGCTCCTTCACAAAATGCAACCACAAATGCTGCAACTGCTTCAAAGCATGTCCCCCATAACACTGGAAGAAATGATGTACCTCATGTAAGCAGCACAAGTCTGTCTGGTAAGATCTTCAGGCCAACTTCAAGTGGAGGAACGTCAACATATTCTGAAACAGAACGTACTGCACAAGATAGTTGATTTAGAATTGTTAAAACTAATATTTATTTGAACTGCTGAAGGCATTACTATCTTGAATGCAGATTACGGAGTTCAAGTTAACAATGAATAGCCTTGAAAAGGAAAGGGACTTCTACTTTTCAAAGTTGAGGGACATTGAAATCCTGTGCCAATGTCCAGAGATTGAAAACCTACCTGTACTATTTTTATTCTTTTATCAGAATAGTCAATACATTGTTTTTATAGCAGCAACATGAGCGTATTCAATTTTGTTTCAAATTATATCTTATGGGTGGTTGAAGCAGTGAAGAGGATTCTGTATGAGCTTGTATCTAAATTTGTCCAAAAGCTAATAATGTTGGGCCCGTGCTGACACGGGCCATGCCCCCTAGTATATATATAGATATATTGATTGTTGATGACATCTGTTTTACCATTTCTAATTGTGAATACAACTGATTCACTGTTGTTCGCTTCAATATAATTTTGGTGCAGTATCTTTTTATTTTTTCACTCTCTCTTAGATAAGTTCTACTAGGATCTATAAATCATGAGTTTTGATATATTGAATAATTATTTATTTATTTATTAAATTTAATAAATTGTTATCTTTAATATATCATTGTCATATATGTGCCCTCAACTTATATATGAGATGATTTGGTGTATAGAGTTTGAGCTTATATACAAAAAAGAGCTTTTACACAGAAGATCACATCATCGATTCTTATAAGTTAAAGTTATAGTTCACAATCGTAGATAAAAATTTGGACAAATCATCAGAATGATTGTAGCACGAGATTAAAAGTTATTTATCTTGATTACGAGGATGGTATAGTTCTAATTAGCTTCTTGTGCTAGTACATTTTGTATGTATTGAACATGATTGTGTAGAGATAGTTGTTTTATACTGACTGATAAAACATATTCTCTAAACTGTTAAATGTACTTATATTCTCAATCTTGATATAGCTATTATGATTTGTATATATTATTTATCGTTTTTATTTATTATGAGTGAGATCTTGAGATGGATCAATATTTCAAGTAGATTGGATGATAATAATATATATTGGTGAAATAATAAGTTAGTTGACGGAATTCATTTCTCGGTATAGAGATGATTGATGATACATCTGTTATGAGAAGCTTATAAGTTTTCGTGTGTAAACTCGATCGGTAGATTTATGAATCGGACATATGAAATAAGCTAAATTTTGCACTAAAGAAAATTAATCATTATATTAAATTCGTCTATGATTTAATTTATGGATTAATATCTGTAATCTTAACATGAGAAATTAAATAAGTGTTTAATGAAAAAATTTAAAATAAAAATAGAGGAGTGCATTTATAATTTTTTAGTGAAATAATTTGCAATTTATTGTTGTAAAAATAATTCAAATTAGTATTTTGAATTATTTTCATAATAGAGAACCTCAAAAATTAATTTCGTGGTCCAGACAGTGCCCATATTAAATTAGAATTTGAAATCTTTATTTTTAGGGGAAAAGGAGAAGAAACGGTTTTTTCTTGTTCAAGGAAAAAAGACGTGTTTTTTGTTCCCATTTGGATCAGGAAAACAACTTTATAAATAGAGGTTCTTCAAACCTAGAAAGATAATTCAGTTTTTTATTCAATATTTGTCCACTCAGGTATTAAGAGAGTTCGATTGTGAATTTGAAATCACAGTAGAGCATCGCAATAAAAAATGAACTTACTTCAAGATATTTGTTCACGTTTTTAAGCACGCTTTATATGACTACAAGTTTATGTTTGTTGTCTATAATTCACATAAATAATATAATTCTAATATACTTTTGTTGTGTACTATTTTCCAGCAATATGACATCACGAGTGTAACGTCCTGAGATCCCATCCCGAGACGTCACACGGTGCTTATGGACCCAAAGGACCACAAGCTAATCCTTTTCTGATATCTATACCTGTACACTGCATACTATCTGAAATAAATGCGGAAACTGGCCATAAGGTTCAACACATCTATACATACTCAAACTGAAAACTGAATACTAATACATCAACTTCTGTCTGAAAAGCCTCTAAACTGTCTGAACTGTGGAGTTGATGGGACATGTCCCCAAATAACTCCGTCAACTGACAATATAAACAAAATTTGATGCAATAATAGTAACTGAGATTCGTCCTCGAAGAAAGAGGACTCACTGCTACTGCTGCTAACTGAGACTGAACTGCTGAGGAAACTCTGAATCCTGTGCCTCTGAAACTATGGTGTCAAATAAAACACCATAGCACAAATGTGTCAGTACAAAATATACTGAGTATGTAGACGAGGTAAGACTAAATGCAAGGGCTCATGCATGCCCAATGTGTAAACTGAATAATCATGAAAACGTCGCACGGGAACACATACATGAATGTACAGGTCATAATCACAATCATCACAACTCTAGAGACTGGAACTCAGATACCACTTTCCTGCAAACTGAACTCACTATTGACACTGAGATACTGAATCACAGACTCATCTGATATTGATAACTGGGAAATATGGATGCACTTTCATCAAGGAGTGAGTTCTGAAATCTCTGAACATACTGAGATTACGAGTATCTGAAGCTTCTGAAACAGATAGCAACCCTATCTAACAGGTTGTCTTTGAGTTTGTGGATAACAATACTTCTTCATAAATGATTTTGAGATCGGCCTATCTAGCAGCGGATCTTTGAATTAGCAAGTAATCATACTTAATGGCCTGTATCTAACAGCCTTAAATTCTGTACACTGAACTGAGCTCTTTCTTGAAGTCTGAGACTGATTCTGAAACTGAGACCGTGGGAAGTAGTTACTTAACCGACATGCCCCTACTATCTCTTAGGGGTCCAACCTCTAACCCCTATTGGGAGGGTGTCAATACCGTGCCACGGGTAAAGATATTATCTTTATATGACCCTCATCTATCAGGTCCTCATACGAGAATGGTGGAGCCCTCATCTAACAGGTCAATCCACCTCATCTACCATCATCTAAAAGGTATGATGTCTCTCATCCTACGTTGGCTACATAGTTATGGATCACAAGGATCACATCTAAGGATCACACCCTCTATTAGTAGGTGAGTCCTCATCTTTGAGCTCGCTCGATGCTATTTTCTACTCCCAACTGAAAGACACTGATTTGATTCTTAACTGAACTTAGACTGAGCTGAATCTGATACTGATTATATTTCTCAAGAGATCTGACTGAGTTATGTTGAGATTACTTAGTTTCGTATCTGATGGAAAGGTATCGAATCATAGCATCTGACTGACGATGAAGAGCTTGAATAGATTATTTAAATCGCTTCTGAGATTAGAATTGAATCACTTGAATACTATTAGATCTGAGCTGATTACATGACGGAGGCTAGATTACTAGCGATACAAAGATTGCAGAGATAACTGAGATTACAGAGCCTGATTAAGCTTCGCACTTGTCTGAGATACATAGTTCCATAGTTCACTGAGTTCTGAGAATCGTGGCTCGATTGGAATTATCGCGAAACTGACACGGGCTCTAGACAACATCTCTATTGTCGGGTATAAATACCCCCAGGACTCGATAACATAAAAGTAAAACATAATCATTCTCACATCATCAGGATCATCCATTCACCATCACAATCATTCATGCATCAACACACGCATTCGTTCATCATCATAATCATTCATTTATTATTGCAATCATTCATGTATTATCGCAATCATACCTTAATCGTCACCATCATTAATGCATCATAAAAATTATTAAATCATCTCTCCAAGTAATTAGAAATCATAACATACTTCCCCCCTCAAAATCCTTAAGGCATCACATCCAATATTTAGGAAACATAGACCTCTATTCATCATCACAATCACCAAAGGGTCGCTTTAAGCATCTCGGGATATTAATCACATAATAACATAAAGGAAACATGCTATAATGGGCCATATTCTTCTTCTAAGCTTTTATCAACCTATGGGAGACATAATCTGCTAAATCAACCAATTCTACACCCAAAAGTCATGAACACATCAACAATCGTAACACATAATCGTATCTTAGAAGTCATTAGATCACGATTTAACTACAATGCTTAATTTCTAGTCTCTTATACATTTTATCGAACACCTCACATGCACAACTTAGGCATAAGTATAATAACCCAACTACTTATCATGAACAACTAAATTTACATGTTTCCACTCATATATTATCATAGATTCATACAAACCACATAGGTATCCCATCTTGGAGGTTATTCAACATCAACAACAAGTACATAATCAATTTACCACACAAATACCACATACTAAGGCCAAGGCTTGATAATCTTATAGACAAACATGAAACACAACTCAATCATAGCAAGAACATCAATTTCAACTCACAAGAATCATTAAAAATTCATAAACATAAATCTTGGAGATTTAGAAAAAGGTACTTGAGCTTCTTGGATGAAAGGGACCCAAGAATCAACATCTACATACCTTGGGGAAACTCTTTTCTTGAAGTCTCTTGAAAGAATTCTTGATCCTTGCTCTTGATTCTCTCTTAATTTTTGGTGGAAGAAGAGAAATTTTTTTATTTTGGAAACCCTAGTTTTTGGGTGAAAGAAGAGAAAAGAAAATGAGGCCTTCAATACTTAAGTGGGTATTTATAGAGGTTGGGGAAAGAGTGAAAAATACCAAACTGTCCTTTAAAGAAAAAGAGTTGAAAACTGCTAATCGGGGTCTGTGACGGTCGATCTGATGGTTTGTCTGAGGGACTGACGGTCCACCAGGTCGTCCGTCACTCGAGTGCCAAATCTGGGTTGTTTTGCCTCGTCGTGATGGTCAAAGTGATGGTCTATCAGGAATCTGATGGTCCACCAGATCGTCCGTCACTCGGGGGTCAGGAATGGGCCATTCTGTTTTGACCTGACGAACCCCTTGATGGTCCGTCAACTTATTGACAGTCCACCACTTTGGCCGTCACATAATGACCAAAAATAGAGGTCACTGCCTTGGCTTGACGGTACACTTGATGGCCCACCAAGGACTTGACGGTCCACTAGGTCGGCTGTCAAACCTGGGCGATTTTGATACCATTTAGTAAAACGGCCATAACTCCCTCGTCCGATGTCGAATTTTGATAAAATTGGTATCGATGGAAATATTATTCAATGATATACATGAAAAAAATTTTGAAATTATAGAAATACAACATGATTCAATGTGTTTCATACTTGAAAAGATATTTCTGAAATTTTTAGACTCGGATTTTTGTTTTTCTGAAAATGCTCTAAGGCTCAGACTAGGAGAGAGACTTTGAGGGGTATTACAACGAGTCTTACTTACATCTATATATATAATTGAACTGGATATCACAAAATTAAAACTCAAGAGACGTATAAAACTTAAGAGACGTGAATTGTTTATGAATTATTTTGGACAGCTAAAGTTCTCAAATAATTTTAAAAATTCATAAAAGCTCCCCATTTTCTTGATTGGTATGTCACTGTAAACAAAAAAAATAAAGGAATCAGAAGTGCTGATGTCGTCTACATCTTGAAAAAAAATCTATCAAGTTTTCCTGTCAATTTTATTGCTTGTTTTTGTGAAGAGTGAAATCAAAACAGAAATAATAATTGACTCGAGGCCGAGTGACTCGAAGGACTCGAAATGTCCTGTTTGGCCGGTTTTATTGTAATTAAAGTGAAAAGGGAGGGTGCTAATGATATTTCACATTTTTTTCCTACCCAAATTACCCTTCCCATATCAAAACCACTCGGTTTGTATAAAAACCATTCCCCACACCTATCTTGTCATGTCCCCCACTATCTCTTTCCACTTACCCTTTATCTTTCCCATGTATTTCACTTTTATTCATTTTTTTTATAGTAAATTAGGGTTTCAGACCTTCCAATTTGGGAACTATTCGTTGGGCCTATTTATTATTGTGATCCGATTTTGAGTACCTTTTGTTTGGACCCAATCCAACTAAGTTCATTATTAAAATTATCCTCATTTTAGGTCTAATTTGATGTGCATATGTTTAAAGTCTTCGTGGGTCATTTCTTGGGCCTTAAATACAAATTAGGATTGGGGTGAAGTTGATGTTAGTCTGGAAAAGTAAAAAAATCTACATAGAAAAAAATTTATTGAAGTGTGAAGCTACAATTTATGATTATGCCACAAATAACACCCCATCGTCTTTATTAATTTACTACATTGATGCACAAGTCATTAATGTTGAATCATTTTTTACAATATGGACTACTAGGTACAAACTAGTAATGTAATATTTTTAGTGATAACTGTTGGAATTGTTGCAATCAATGTTCATGTGCATTGCGTATTGACATTGTTCCACCCACCAAGGTCTGATCATTATTTTCACTTCGTGAATGGAAGCATTGACAGGCATAAACGTATTGTAAAGTTAGTAAATGTTTGTAGTTTCACTAAATTTATTACAATGAAAAAATAACTATTTTTCATGCTAAGTGACATCTCTAGTATATACATTATGTCATTTTTTTAGTGAACGCTACCATGGATAATTAAAACTTTTATATAACAGATTTCGTTGCAGTATGAATTAGCACTTATATCAACTAAATAGTTAATTAGTATGGAGTTCCTCCATTTTGAATTTTCTCCTCCCATGTTCAAGTATAATTTGAAGCAAATATTCATATATCCTAGTTCAATTAAGGAAGACTATTAGGTGAGAATGTATTCATCAATGTATTTGTTAATCCATCCACGTACGATCATGTTTAAACATTTGTAAGTTGTTCTTGGACAATAGGAGGTTTAGAGTTAAAGATTTGGACATTAACACATTCAATTAAAGCGTCACACAGAAAGTTCTTAGTCTTTTGTTTCAGTGGTTTTGTCGGAGTAATTTTGTGTTGGACGCCTATTATTTGTTAGTTATAGTTCATTACGTAATTATAAATAAGGTATTTATTTTGGTATTTAGTTTGATGAAGAGTAATTGAATTCAACAAAATATTTTACCTTGTTCAGTCCAAATAGATTGATCTGGACAAGTTTTCATATACCCGAATAGTGACAACAAGAAATAAATTTGTAACGAATTTGAATAACAGTCTTCGTTTTCATATAATTTTCTTCAGTTTAATCTAATCAATGCTAAATGTGTTCAACGCCTAATCTACGGTTTGTATCAATATATTCAATAATTCGTATGAATCGCTAGTCATTCAATTAACTTATGTGTTCCGTTATTTGCATAAAGTTAAGGCATGTGTAATATGAAAAGAAGGCATTCATTTGTTAAGTCCAACTGGAAGAACAAACATACATCGGAAAAGAAGAAACAACAAATTAAAAAGACCTAAAAAGAAAATAAATAAACAACAACCTAAGCAGCTGGATCAACACCCTCAGCAGCCTCACCACTTTCTTTAATCTTCTCGTTGTTAACCTTTCGTATATCGGTGTGGAAATGATGCCTCAACTCCCAAAGATCTTGCTTAAGCTGTTCCATACCCTGATTAAGGTCCCTCACCTCATCTTTCAGCAGCTCAATCTCCCAAACAGTGTGATAGCGTCTTCTTCTTCAGACCACACAACTATTTCCATTGTTTGAGGAAGACATATTTTTTTTGTGTAACAGAGGCGTTTGAAAAGTTGTTGAGGAAACTCTATAAGATAAGATAAAAGATGAAAAAAATCACAAAGAAAAGAGGATACATATGTATGTATATAAATAGGCGGAGGTTTTTGTTAGAGAATTAAATGAGAAATAAATTATTTGTTTCGCCCTTTCAGCAATCTACAAGCCGATCCATACTAGGTCTTGGATATGGTAACATCACCTAGGTTCTACCAAAAGCCTTGAGCAGTGTTAAAGTCAGTCATAATGGTATACATGCATACTGTCATTGACATGGGTTTTGATCTACAGTTTGCCTTTGTCTTGTCACATCCAAAATCAACCAAATCAGTCTGTAGGATTTTTCTGACCTTTCTCGTCAAAAATCTAGCAGAAATATTTGGTTGGTAAATCCAGATGACTTCTTTTTAAGCTTTGAGACATTCAATTGGCAAAAAAAATCACAGAAAGAATATGAAACCCAAAGAAGGAGTGGTGTTATGACAGTTGTTAATGCAGTGATAGTAGAAAAAAAATTAAAACTTAGTAATGGGAACTAAAAATTGAAAATAGGAACTAAAGAGTACAGTTATGACTTTAATATTAATAATAATAATAAAAAAGACATTCAAACCAATCTATAACCTGAAAACTTCTTCACACAGGGATTACATGGTTAACATTTAATAAGACAGATCGGTCGGTACTATTGGCTATCTCAATGACCAAAATGTTGTCTAATTCAATACCCGCAGCACGGATGAAAAACTTTCAGCGGTCATATACCCTCTGGCCTCTCAGACCATTGTGGAACACTTTAGCCTCATACGTCTTTCTAGTACCACAATGACGAATGGTTACCCGCGCTGGACCGATGGGGAAGTGTATACATATATCTTCTGGTATAGACTAAAAAGGAAAGAAAAAGACGAACGACTTACTAAAATTTGAAAGAGAACAAAATTTAAATAAAATAAATAAAGAAACATAGAATCCTTAATGAGTAAAAAAAATTGAAATTACCACTTTGTCATATGCCATGTCATTTGCGTCCAACCTAATAATGAATTCTGGCCCGCGTTGATTAAGGTTTAGACGTAGTGGTCTGAACCTCATTTTCTTTGCCGGTGAGGAGAGGAGATAGGATTTTGGTTGAGATTCTGTGGCGTTTTGTGGAGATGAGTGGTGAGATTTTTTCAGCTTCCTCCAAATAAATAGGCAAAGGAAAATTTTTAGTTTATCTTTCTGAAACGATTTTTGAATTCCCAAAAAATATTGGGGGAACCACCTTCAAAACAATAAGTAAATTAAATAAAATAGTGGGAGAGCAATGGTTTCAAACTCGGGACCTATGAAATCTAAAGTTGATGTTTGACCAAGTCGCTGCAATAGCATTAAGTGATAGTTGGCATGCATTATATTTTTATTAATGTGATGCTCTATTTACGTATCATTAAGGAACCCAATTTATTTACATTAACACAATAATTAAGGGGCTTATTTCAATAATTTAAATATTTACAAGTTGATTCCATGTCTGTAACAAAAAATAACACTTTTAAAGTTCCTTCACTTAACCATTTTAAAACTACCAAGTCACCAAACATAACCACTTTCAAAAAAAATAAATCACATTTAAAGTCCCTACACTTAACCATTTTTAACCTACCAATTCACCAAATATAACCACTTTCAAAACAAAAAACACCTTTAAAGTCCCTACACTAAATCATTTTTAACCTACCATGTCACCTTTAAAGTCCCTACACTTAATAATTTTTAACGTACCAAGTCGCCAAACATAACCACTTTCGAAACAAAAAATCACCTTTAAATTACCTACACTTAACCATTTTCAACCTACCAAGTCACCAAACTTAACTACTTTCAAAACAAAAAATGACCTTTAAAATACCTACACTTAACCATTTTCAACATACCTACACTTAACCATTTTCAACCTACCAAGTCACCAAACATAACAACTTTAAAAATAAAAAAAATACCTTTAAAGTACCTACACTTAACTATTTTCAACATACCAAGTCACCAAACATAACCACTTTCTAAACAAAAAATCACCTTTAAAGTCCCTACACTTAATCATTTTCAACCTACCATATCACCAAACATAACAACTTTGAATAACCAAAAAAAACCTTTAAACTCCCTACACTTAACCATTTTAAACCTACAAAATCACCACACATAACCGATTTCAAAATAAAAAAACTCCTTAAAAGTCCCTCCACTTAACCATTTTCAATCTACCAAGTCACCATACATAACAACTTTCAAAACAAAAAAACACCTTTAAAGTCCCTACACTTAACTATTTTTAACCTACCAAGTCACTAAACATAACCACTTTCAAAATAAAAAATCACCTTAAAAGTCACTACACTTAACCATTTTCAACCTACCAAGTCACCAAACATAACCACTTTCAAAATAAAAAAAAACACCTTTAAAGTCCTACACTTAACCATTTTCAACGTACCAAGTCACCAAACATAACCACTTTCAAAATAAAAAATTACCTTTGAAGTCCCCACACTTAACCATTTTCAACCTACCAAGTCTCCAAACATAACAACTTTCAAAATAAAAGAACACCTTTAAAGTTCCGACACTTAACCATTTTCAACCTACGAAGTCACCAAACATAACCACATTCAAAACGAAAAAAGACACCTTTAAAGTCCCTACACTTATACATTTTAATCCTACCAAGTCAAAAAAATATAACAACTTTTAAAACAAAAAACACCTTTAAAGTCCCTACACTTAATCATTTTTAACCTACCAAGTCATCAAACATAACCACTTTCAAAATAAAAAACATCTTTAAAGTCCCTACACTCAACAATTTTCAACCTACCAAATCATCAAACATAACCACTTTCAAAATAAAAAATCACCTTTAAAGTCCCTACACATAACCATTTTCAACCTACCAAGTCCCCAAACAAAACCAGTTTCAAAACAAAAAAACACCTTTAAAGTCCCTACACTTAACCATTTTCAATCTACCAAGTCACCAAACATAACCACTTTCAAAATAAAAATCACCTTTAAAGTTTCTACACTTAACTATTTTCAACCTACCAAGTCACGAAACATAACCAATTTCAAAATAATAAAACACCTTTAAAGACCCTACATTTAACCATTTTCAACCTACTAAGTCACCAATCATAACCACTTTTAAAACAAAAAAAAACACCTTTAAAGACTCTACAATTAACCATTTTCAACCTTCCAAGTCACCAAACATAATCACATTCAAAATAAAAAAATACCTTTAAAGTCCCTACACTTAATCATTTTCAACCTACCAAGTCGCCAAACATAACCACTTTCAAAACAAAAAATCACCTTTAAAGTTCCTACACTTAACCATTTTCAACCTACCTAGTCACCAAACATAACCACTTTCAAAACAAAAAATCACATTTAAAGTCTCTACACTTAACCATTTTCAACCTACCAAGTTACCAAATATAACCACTTTCAAAACTAAAAAATAATTTTAACGTCCTTACACTTAACTATTACCAACATACCAAGTCAGCAAACATAATCACTCTCTAAACAAAAAATCACCTTTAAAGTCTCTACACTTAATCATTTTCAACCTACCATTTCACCAAACAAAACCACTTATAATAACATAAAATCAAATTAAAACTCCCTACACTTAACTATTTTAAACCTACCAAATCACCACACATAACCACTTTCTAAGTAAAAAACACCTTTAAAGTCCCTCCACTTAACCATTTTTAACCTGCCAAGTCACCAAACAAAACCACTTTAAAAACAAAAAAACTCCCTTAAAGTCCCTACACTTAACTATTTTCAACCTACCAAGTCACCAAACATAACAAATTGCAAATAAAAAATCACCTTTAAAGTCCCTACACTTAACCATTTTCAACCTACTAAGTCACCAAACATAACCACTTTCAAAATAAAAAAAAAACTTTTAAAGTCCCTACACATAACCATTTTTAACCTAACAAGTCACCACACATAACAACTTTCAAAAAAAAAAATCACCTTTAAAGTTTCTATACTTAACAATTTTCAACCTATCAAGTCTCCAAACATAACAACTTTAAAAATAAAAAAACACCTTTAAATTCCCTACACTTAATCATTTTCTACCTACCAAGTCACCTTTAAAGTCCCTACACTTAATCATTTTCAACCGATCAAGTCGCCAAACATAACCACTTTCAAAATAAAAAATCACCTTTAAAGTCTCTACAGTTAACCATTTTTAACCTATCAAGTCACCAAACATAGCCACTTTCAAAACAAAAAAACACCTTTGAATTCCGTACATTTAATCATTTTCAACCTACCAAGTCGCCGAACAGAACCAGTTTCAAAACAAAAAATCATCTTTAAAAGCCCTACAGTTAACCATTTTCATCCTACCAAGTAACCAAACATAGCCACTTTTAAAACAAAAAAAACCTTTGAATTCCCTACACTTAATCATTTTCAACCTACCAAGTCACCTTAAAAGTCACTACACTTAATCATTTTTAACTTACCAAGTCGCCAAACATAACCACTTTCAAAATAAAAAAATACCTTTAAAGTCCCTACACTTAACTATTTTCAACCTACCAAGTCACCAAACATAACCACTTTCAAAATAAAAAAACACTTTTAAAATTCCTACACTTAACCATTCTCAATATACCAAGTCACAAAACATAACCACTTTCAAAAGTAAAAAAACCACATTAAAGTCCCTAAACTTAATCATTTTCAACCTCCAAGTCACCAAACATAACCACTTTCAAAACAAAAAATCACATTTAAAGTCCCTTCCCTTAACTATTTTCAACCTACCAAGTCTCCAAACATTACCACATTCAAAATAAAAAAATAACTTTAAAGTCCCTACACTTAACCATTTTCAACCTACCAAGTCACCAATCATAACCACTTTCAAAACAAATAAAAACACCTTTAAAGCCTCTTCACTTAACCATTGTCAACCTTCCAAGTCACCAAACATAATCACATTCAAAATAAAAAAATACCTTTAAAGTCTCTACACTTAATCATTTTCAACGTACCAAGTCATCTTTAAAGTGCCTACACATAATCATTTTCAACCTACCAAGTCGCCAAACATAGTAACTTTCAAACCAAAAAATCACCTTTAAAGTTCCTACCCTTAACCATTTTCAACCTACCAAGTCACCACACATAACCACTTTCAAAACTAAAAATCACCTTTAAAGGCCTATACTTAACCATTTTCAACCAACCAAGTTACCAAATATAACAACTTTCAAAATAAAAAAACACTTTTAAAGTCCCTATACTTAACTATTGCCAACATACCAAGTCAGCATACATAATCACTTTCTAAACAAAACATCGCCTGTAAAGTCTCTACACTTAATCATTTTCAACCTACCATTTCAGCAAACAGAACCACTTATGAAAATATAAAATCTACTTTAAACTCTCAACACTTAACCATTTTAAACCTACCAAATCACCACACATAACCAATTTCAAAATAAAAAAACACCTTTAAAGTCCCTCCACTCAACCATTTTCAACATGCCAAGTCACCAAACAAAACCACTTTCAAAACAAAAAAACTCCCTTAAAGCCCCTACACTTAACTATTTTCAGCATACCAAGTCAGCAATCATAACAACTTCCAAAATAAAAAATCACCTTTAAAGTCCCTACACTTAACCATTTTCAACCTACAAAGTCACCAAACATAACCACTTTCAAAACAAAAAAAAACACCTTTAAATTCCCTACACTTAACCATTTTTAACCTACCAAGTCACCACACATAACCACTTTCAAAACAAAAAATCACCTTTAAATTTTCTACACTTAACAATTTTCAACCTACCAAGTCTACAAACATAAGAACTTTAAAAATAAAAAAATACCTTTAAAATCCATACACTTAATCATTTTCTACCTACCAAGTCACCTTTAAAGTCCCTACACTTAATCATTTTCAACCTACCAAGTCGCCAAAGATAACCACTTTCAAAACAAAAAATTACCTTTAAAGTCTCTACAGTTAACCAATTTTAACCTACCAAGTCACCAAACATAGCCACTTTCAAAATCAAAAAACACCTTTGAATTCCCTACACTTAATCATTTTCAACCTACCAAGTCGCCAAACAGAACCACTTTCAAAACAAAAAATCATCTTTAAAATGTCTACAGTTAACCATTTTCATCCTACCAAGTCACCAAACATAGCCACTTTTAAAACAAAAAAACACCTTTGAATTCCCTACACTTAATCATTTTCAACCTACCAAGTCACCTTTAAAGTCACTACATTTAATCATTTTTAACCTACCAAGTAGCCAAACATAACCACTTTCAAAACAAAAAAATACCTTAAAAGTCCCTACACTTAACTATTTTCAACCTACCAAGTCACAAAACATAACCACTTTCAAAACAAAAAAACATCTTTAAAGTCCCTACACTTAATCATTTTCTACCTACCAAGTCACCTTTAAAGTCCCTACACTTAATCATTTTCAACCTACCAAGTCGCCAAACATAACCACTTTCAAAACAATAAAATACCTTTAAAGTCCCTATACTTAACTATTTTTAACCGACCAAGTCACCAAATATAACCACTTTCAAAATAAATAATCACCTTTAAAATTCCTACACTTAACCATTCTCAACATACCAAGTCACAAAACATAACCACTTTCAAAATAAAAAAAAACACCATTGACGTTCCTAAACTTAACTATTTTCAACCTGCCAAGTCACCAAACATAACCACATTCAAAACAAGAAATCACATTTAAAGTCCCTATACTTAACTATTTTCAACCTACCAAGTCACCAAACATTACCATATTCAAAAAAAAAAAAAACCTTTAAAGTCCCTACACTTCACCATTTTCAACCTACCAAGTCACCAATCATAACAACTTTCAAAACAAAAAAAAACACCTTTACAGTCCCTACACTTAATCATTTACAACCGACCGAGTCATCTTTGAAGTGCCTACACTTAATAATTTTCAACCTACCAAGTCACCAAACATAACCACTTTCAAAACAAAAAATCACCTTTAAAGTTCTACACTTAACCATTTTCAACCTACCAAGTCACCAAACATAACCACTTTCAAAATGAAAAATCACCTTTAAAGTCCCTAAACTTAACCATTTTCAATCTACCAAGTTACCAAATAAAACCACTTTAAAAACAATAAAACACTTTTAAAGTCCCTACACTTAACTATTGAAAACATATCAAGTTTCAACACCCTACACTTAACCATTTTAAACCTACCAAATCACCACACATAACCACTTTCAAAATAAAAAAACATCTTTAAAGTCCCTCCACTTTACCATTTTCAACCTGCCAAGTCACCAAACAAAATCACTTTCAAAGAAAAAAACTCCCTTAAAGTCCCTACACTTCACTATTTTCAACCTACCAAGTCACCAAACATAACCACATTCAAAACAAAAAAACACCTTTAACGTCCCTACACTTCACCATTTTCAACCTACCAAGTCACCAATCATAACCACTTTCAAAACAAAAAAAAAAACACCTTTAAAGTTTCTACACTTAACCATTTTCAACCTACCAAGTCACCAAACATAATCACATTCAAAATAAAAAAAATACCTTTAAAGTCCCTACACTTAATCATTTTCAACCTACCAAGTCATCTTTGAAGTGCCTACACTTAATCATTTTCAACCTACCAAGTCGCCAAACATAACCACTTTCAAAACAAAAAATCACCTTTAAAGTTCTACACTTAACCATTTTCAACCTACCAAGTCACCAAACATAACCACTTTCAAAATGAAAAATCACCTTTAAAGTCCCTACACTTAACCATTTTCAACCTACCAAGTTACCAAATAAAGCCACTTTAAAAACAAAAAAACACTTTTAAAGTCCCTACACTCAACTATTGAAAACATATCAAGTTTCAACACCCTACACTTAACAATTTTAAACCTACCAAATCACCACACATAACCACTTTCAAAATAAAAAAACATCTTTAAAGTCCCTCCACTTTACCATTTTCAACCTGCCAAATCACCAAACAAAATCACTTTCAAAACAAAAAAACTCCCTTAAAGTCCCTACACTTAACTATTTTCAACTTACCATGTCACCAAACATAATAACTTTCAAAATAAAAAATCACCTTTAAAGTCTCTACACTTAACCATTTTCAACCTACCAAGTCACCAAACATAACAACTTTTAAAACAGAAAAAACACCTTTAAAGTCTCTACACTTAACCATTTTCAACCTACCTAGTCACCACACATAACCACTTTCAAAACAAAAAATCACATTTAAAGTTTCTACACTTAACAATTTTCAACCTACCAAGTCTCCAAACATAACAACTTCAAAAATAAAAAAACACCTTTAAAGTCCTTACATTTAATCATTTTCTACCTACCAATTGACCTTTCAACTCTATACACTTAATCATTTTCAACCTACCAAGTCACCAAACATAGGCACTTTCAATACAAAAAATCACCTTTAAAGTCTCTACAGTTAACGATTTTTAACCTACCAAGTCACCAAACATAGCCACTTTCAAAACAAAAAAACACCTTTGAATTCCCCACACTCAATCATTTTCAACCTACAAAGTTGCCAAACAGAACCACTTTCAAAACAAAAAATCATCTTTAAAATCCCTATAGTTAACCATTTTCATCCTACCAAGTCACAAAACATGGCCACTTTTAAAACAAAAAAACACCTTTGAATTTCCTACACTTAATCATTTTGAACCTACCAAGTCAGCTTTGGAGTCACTACACTTAATCATTTTTAATCTACCAAGTCGCCAAACATAACCACTTTCAAAACAAAAAAATAACTTTAAAGTCCCTACACTTAACTATTTTTAACCTACCAAGTCACCAAACATAAGTCACAAAACATAACCAATTTCAAAACAAACAAAAAACACCATTAAAGTCCTTAAACTTAACCATTTTCAATTTGCCAAGTCACAAAATATAACCACTTTCAAAACAAAAATCACATTTAAAGTCCCTACACTTATCTTTTTTTAACCTACCAAGTCACCAAACATTACCACATTCAAAATAAAAAAATACCTTTAAAGTCCCAACACTTACCCATTTTTAACCTACCAAGTCACCAAATATACTCACTTTAAAAATTAAAAAACAGCTTCAAAGTCCCTACACTTAACCATTTTCAACCTACCAAGTCACCAAACATAACCACTTTCAAAACAAAAAAATACCTTTACAGTCGCTACACTTAATCATTTTCTACCTACCAAGTCACCATTAATGTCCCTACACTTAATCATTTTCAACCTACCAAGTCGCCAAACATAACCACTTTCAAAATAAAAAATCACCGTTAAAGTCCCTACACTTAACCATTTTCAACCTACCAATTCACAAAACATAACAACTTTTAAAACCAAAAAACACCTTTAAATTCCCTACACTTAATCATTTTCAACCTACCAAGGCACCTTTAAAGTCATTACACATAATCATTTTTAATCTTCCAAGTCGCCAAACATAACCACTTTCTAAACAAAAAATCACCTTTAAAGTTCCTACACATAATAATTTTCAAACTACCAAGTCACTAAATATAACCACTTTCAAAACAAAAAATAACCTTTAAAGTTCCTGCGCTTAATCATTTTGAACCTACCAAGTCACCAAACATAACCACTTTCAAAACAAAAAAATACCTTAAAAGTCTCTACACTAAACCATTTTCAACCTACCAATCACCAAACACAACCACATTCAAAATATAAAAATACCTTTTAAGTCTCTGCAATTAACCATTTTCTACCTACCAAGTCACCAAACATAACCACTTTCAAAATAAAAAATAACCTTTAAAATCCCTAAACCTAACCATTTTAACCCTGCCAAGTCAACAAACATAACCACTTTTAAAACAAAAAACACCTTTAAAGTCCGTACACTTAACCATTTTCAACCTACCGAGTCACCAAACATAACCACTTTCAAAATAAAAGAAACACCTTTAAAATCCCTACACTTAACTCTTTTCAACATACCAAGTCACCAAACATAACTACTTTTTAAACAAAAATCCACCTTCAAAGTCCATAAACTTAATCATTTTCAACCTATTATTTGACCAAACATAACCACTTTCTAAAATAAAAAATTACCTTTAAACTCCCTACACTTAACCATTTTAAACCTACAAAATCACCACACATAACCACTTTCAAAATTAAAAAATACCTTTAAAGTCCCTCCACTTAACCATTTTTAACATACCAAGTCACCAAACATAACCACTTTCAAAACAAAAAAAATAACCTTAAAGTCACTACACTTAACTATTTTCAACCTACCAAGTCATCAAACATAACAACTTTCAAAATAAAAAATTACATTTAAAGTCCCTACACTTAACCATTTTCAACCTATCAAGTCACCAAACATAACCACTTTCAAAACAAAAAAAACACCTTCAAAGTCCTACGCTTAATCATTTATAACTTACCAAGTAAGCAAACATAACCAGTTTCAAAAAAAAAAATCACATTTAAAGTCCATACACTTAACCATTTTCAACCTACAAAATCTCCAAACATAACAACTTTCAAAACAAAAAAACACCTATAAAGTCCCTACACTTAACCATTTTCAACCTACGAAGTCACCAAACATAACCACATTCAAAACAAAAAAAACACCTTTAAGGTCCCTACACTTAATCATTTTCAACTAACCAAGTTACCTTTAAAGTGCCTACACAATCATTATCAACCAACCAAGTCGCCAAACATAACCACTTTCAAATCAAAAAATCATCTTTAAAGTCCTACACTTAACCATTTTTAACCTACCAAGTCACCAAACATAACAACTTTCAAAACAAAAAATCACCTTTAAAGTCCCTACACTTAACCATTTTCAACCTACCAAGTCACCAAACATAACCACATTCAAAATGAAAAAACACCTTTAAATTACCTATACTTAACTATTTTCAACCTACCAAGTCACCAAACATAACCACTTTCAACACAAAAAAAAACGCCTTTAAAGTCCTACACTTAACCATTTTCAACCAACCAAATCACTAAACATAACCACTTTCAAAATAAAAAATCACCTCTAAAGTCCCTACACTTAATCATTTTTAACCTACCATGTCACCTTTAAAGTTCCTACACTTAATAATTTTTAACGTACCAAGTCGCCAAATATAACCACATTCAAAACAAAAAATCACCTTTAAAGTTACTACGCTTAACCATTTTCAACCTACTAAGTCACCAGACATAACTACTTTCAAAACAAAAAATCACCTTTAAAATCCCTAAACTTAACCATTTTCAACCTACCAAGTCACCAAACATAAACACATTTAAAAGAGAAAAATACCTTTAAAGTCCGTACACTTAACCATTTTCAACCTACTAAGTCACCAAACATAACAACTTAAAAAACAGAAAAACACCTTTAAAATTCCTATACTGAACCATTTTCAACATACCAAGTCACCAAACACAACCACTTTCGAAACAAAAAAATCACCTTGAAAGTCCCTACATTTAACTATTTTCAAATTACAATGTCACCAAACATAACCACTTTAAAAATAAAATAATCAACTTTAAAGTCCCTACACTTAACCATTTTCAACCTACCAAGTCACCAAACAGAACCAATTTCAAAACAAAAAAAAACTTCTTTAACGTCCCTACACTTAACCATTTTCATCCTACCAAGTCACCAAACATAACCACTTTCAAACAAAAACCAGATTTAAAGTCCCTATACTTAATTATTTTCAACCTACCAAGTAACGAAACAGAACCACTTTAGAAATAAAAAAACACCTGTAAAGTCCCTACACTTAACCATCTTCAACCTACCAAGTCATTAAACATAACCACTTTCAAAACAAAAAAACACCTTTAAAGTCTTTTCACTTAACCATTTCAAACCTACCAAGCCACCAAACATCACCTTGTCCCTACACTTAACCATTTTCAACCTTTCAAGTCACCAAACATAACCATATTCAAAACAAAAAAAACACCTTTAAAGTCCCTACACTTAAACATTTTCAGCCTACCAAGTCACCAAACATAACAACTTTCAAACAATAAATCAGATTTAAAGTCCCTACACTTAACGATTTTCAACCTACCAAGTAACGAAACATAACCACTTTAGAAAAAAAAAAAATACCTTTAAAGTCCCTACACTTAACCATTTTCAACCTACCAAGTCACCAAACATAACAACTTTCAAACAATAAATCAGATTTAAAGTCCCTACACTTAACCATTTTCAACCTACCAAGTAACGAAACATAACCACTTTAGAAATAAAAAAAATACCTTTAAAGTCTCTACACTTAACCATTTTCAACCTACCAAGTCACCAAACATAACCACTTTCAAAATAAAAAAAAACCTTTAAAGTCCTTTCACTTAACCATTTTAAACCTACCAAGCCACCAAACATCACCTTTAAGGTCCCTACACTTAACCATTTTTAACCTACCAAGTCACCAAAATAACCACTTTCAAAATAAAAAAAACACCTTTAAAGTCCCTTCACTTAACCATTTAAACCCTCCAAGTAACCAAACATACCACTTTAAAAAAAAATCACTTTTCAAGTCCCTACACTTAACCATTTTTAACCTGCCGAGTTACCAAATATAACCACTTTCAAAACAAAAAAATACCTTACACTTAACCATTTTCAACCTACCAAGTCACCAGACATAACCACTTTAAAAATAAAAAAAACATCTTTCAAGTCCCTACACTTAACCATTTTCAACCAACCAAGTCATCAAATATAACCACTTTCAATATAAAAAAATACTTTAAGTACCCTACACTTAATAATTTTCTACCTCTCAAGTCACATTTAAAATCTCTACACTTAATCATTTTTAACCTACCAAGTTGCCAAACATAACAACTTTCAAAAGAAAAAATCACCTTTAAAGTCCCTACGCTTAACCATTTTCAACCTATCAAGTCTCCAAACATAACCACTTTTAAAACAAAAAAACAAATTTTTATATTCCCTACACATAAGCAGTTTCAACCGCCAAGTCACCTTTAAAGTCACTACACTTAATCATTTTTAACCTAACAAGTCGTCAAACATAACCACTTTCAAAATAAAAAATCACCTTTAAAGTTCCTACACTTAATCATTTTCAACCTACCAAGTCGCCAAAGATAACCACTTTCAAAACCAAAAGTCACCATTAAAGTTCCTACACTTAACCATATTCAACCTACCAAGTCACCAAACATAACCACTTTCAAAACAAAAAATCACATTTAAAGCCCCTACACTTATACATTTTAACCCTACCAAGTCAAAAAACATAACCACTTTTAAAATAAAAAACACCTTTAAAGTCCCTACACTTAATCATTTTTGACCTACCAAGTCATTAAACATAACCACTTTCAAAGTAAAAAACACCTTTAAAGTCTCTACACTCAACAATTTTCAACCTACCAAATTACCAAACATAACCACTTTAAAAACAAAAAATCGCCTTTAAAGTCCCTACACATAACCATTTTCAACCTACCAAGTCACCAAACATAACTAGTTTCAAAACAAAAAAACACCTTTAAAGTCCCTACACTTAATCATTTTCAACCTACCAAGTCACCAAACATAACCACTTTCAAAATAAAAATCACCATTAAAGTTTCTACACTTAACTACTTTCAACCTACCAAGTCACGAAACATAACCAATTTCAACATAAAAAAACACCTTTAAAGTCCCTACACTTAACCATTTTCAACCTACCAAGTCACCAATCATAACCACTTTCAAAAATAAAAAAACACCTTTAAAGTCTCTGCATTTATCCATTTAAAACCTACCAAGTCACCGAACATAATCACATTCAAATTTAAAAAATTTCTCAAAAGTCTCTACCTTTAACCATTTTCAACCTACCAAGTCGCCAAACATAACCACATTCAAAACAAAAAATCACTTTTAAAATTTCTACACTTAACCATTTTTAACCTACCAAGTCACCAAACAGAACCACTTTCAAAACAAAAAAAACTTCTTTAACGTCCCTACACTTAACCATTTTCAGCCTACGAAGTCACCAAACATAACCACTTTCAAACAAAAAATCAGATTTAAAGTCCCTACACTTAATCATTTTCAACCTACCAAGTAACGAAACAGAATCACTTTAGAAATAAAAAAACACCTTTAAAGTCCCTACACTTAACCATCATCAACCTACCAAGTCATCAAACATAACCACTTTCAAAACAAAAAAACACCTTTAAAGTCATTTCACTTAACCATATCAAACCCACCAAGCCACCAAACATCACCTTGTCCCTACACTTAACCATTTTCAACCTTTCAAGTCACCAAACATAACCACATTCAAAACAAAAAAAACTCCTTTAAAGTCCCTACACTTAAACATTTTCAGCCTACAGAGTCACCAAACATTACAACTTTCAAACAAAAAATCAGATTTAAAGTCCCTACACTTAACCATTTTCAACCTACCAAGTAACGAAACATAACCACTTTAGAAATAAAAAAAATACCTTTAAAGTACCTACACTTAATCGTTTTCAACCTACCAAGTCAACAATCATAACCACTTTCAAAACAAAAAAACACCTTTAAAGTCCTTTCACTAAACCATTTTAAACCTACCAAGCCACCAAACATCACCTTTAAGGTCCCTACACTTAACCATTTTTAACCTACCAAGTTACCAAAATAACCACTTTCAAAATAAAAAAAAACACCTTTAAAGTCCCTTCATTTAACCATTTAAACCTTTCAAGTCACCGAACATACCACTTTAAAAAAAATTACTTTACAAGTTCCTACACTTAACCATTTTTAACCTACCAAGTTACCAAACATAACCACTTTCAAAACAAAAAAATACTTTACACTTAACCATTTTCAACCTACCAAGTCCCCAAACATAACCACTTTCAAAAGAAAAAAAACGTCTTTCAAGTCCCTACACTTAACCATTTTCAACAAACCAAGTCATCAAATATAACCACTTTCAAAACAAAAAAATACTTTAAATACCCTACACTTAATCATTTTCTACCTATCAAGTCACCTTTAAAGTCCCTACACTTAATCATTTTTAACCTACCAAGTCGCCAAACATAACAACTTTCAAATGAAAAAATCACCTTTAAAGTCCATACGCTTAACCATTTTCAGCCTATCAAGTCTCCAAACATAACCACTTTTAAAACAAAAAAAAACACATTTTTAAATTCCCTACACATAAGCAGTTTCAACCGCCAAGTCACCTTTAAAGTCACTACACTTAATCATTTTTAACCTAACAAGTCGTCAAACATAACAACTTTCAAAATAAAAAATCACCTTTAAAGTTCCTACACTTAATCATTTTCAACCTACCAAGTTGCCAAAGATAACCACTTTAAAAAAAAAAATCACCATTAAAGTTCCTACACTTAACCATATTCAACCTACCAAGTCACCAAACATAACCACTTTCAAAACAAAAAATCACACATAAAGCCCCTACACTTATACATTTTAACCCTACCTAGTCAAAAAACATAATCACTTTTAAAATAAAAAACACCTTTAAAGTCCCTACACTTAATCATTTTTAACCTACCAAGTCATCAAACAAAACCACTTTCAAAATAAAAAACACCTTCAAAGTCCCTACACTCAACAATTTTCAACCTACCAAATCACCAAACATAACCACTTTCAAAACAAAAAATCGCCTTTAAAGTCCATACACATAACCATTTTCAACCTAACCAAGTCACCTAACATAACTAGTTTCAAAACAAAAAAACACATTTAAAGTCCCTACACTTAATCATTTTCAATCTACCAAGTCACCAAACATAACCACTTTCAAAATAAAAATCACCTTTAAAGTTTCTACACTTAACTACTTTCAACCTACCAAGTCACGAAACATAACCAATTTCAACATAAAAAAATACCTTTAAAGTCCCTACACTTAACCATTTTCAACCTACCAAGTCACCAGTCATAAACACTTTCAAAACAAAAAAAACACCTTTAAAGTCTCTGCACTTATCCATTTTCAACCTACCAAGTCACCAAATATAATCACATTCAAAATTAAAAAATACCTCAAAAGTCTATACCTTTAACCATTTTCAACCTACCAAGTTGCCAAACATAACCACTTTAAAAACAAAAAATCACCTTTAAAATTCCTACACTTAATCATTTTCAACCTACCAAGTCACCAAACATAACTACTTTCAAAACTTAAAATCCCTACACTTAACCATTTTCAACCTACCAAGTCACCAAACATAACCACATTCAAAAGAAAAAAATACCTTTAAAGTTCGTACACCTAACCATTTTCAACCTACCAAGTCACCAAACATAACCACTTTTAAAACAAAAAAAAAACACCTTTAAATCCCTATACTTAACCATTTTCAACATACCAAGTCACCAAACATAACCACTTTCGAAACAAAAAATCACCTTTAAAGTCCCTACACTTAACTATTTTCTAACTACCAATTCAACAAACATAACCACTTACAAAATAAAAAAATCACCTATAAAGTCCATTTACTTAACCATTTTCAACCTACCAAGTCACCAAACATAACCACTTTCAAAACAAAAAAAACTCATTTAAAGTCCCTACACCAAACCATTTTCAGCCTACCAAGTCACCAAACATAACCACTTTCAAACAAAAAATTAGATTAAAAGTCCCTACACTTAACCATTTTCAATCTACCAAGTAACAAAACATAACCACTTTAGAAATAAAAAACACCTTTAAAGTCCCTACACTTAACCATTTTAAAACTACCAAGTCACCAAACATAACCACTTTCAAAATAAAAAAATACCTTTAAAGTCCTTTCACTTAACCATTTTAAACCTACCAAACCACCAAACATCACCTTAAAGGTCCCTACATTTAACCATTTTTAACCTACTAAGTCACCAAACATAACCACTTTCAAAATAAAAAAATTACCTTTAAAGTCCCTTCACTTAACCATTTTAAACCTACCAAGTCACCAAACATAACCACTTTCGAAAAAAAAATTACTTTTAATGTCTCTACACTTAACCATTTTTAACCTACCATGTCACCAAATATAACCACTTTCAAAACAAAAAAATACCTTTAAAGTCCCTACACTTAACCATTTTCAACCTACCAAGTCACCAAACATAACCACTTCCAAAATAAAAAATCATCTTTAAAGTCCCTACACTTAACCATTTTCAACCTACCAAGTTACCAAACATAACGACATTCAAAACATAAAAACACCTTTAAAGTCCCAACACTTAACCATTTTCAACCTACCAAGTCAGCAAATATAACCACTTTCAAAATAAAAAAAAACATCTTTAAAGTCACTACACTTAACCATTTTCAATCTACCAAGTCACCAAATATAACTACTTTCAAAAGAAAAAAATACCTTTAAAGTCCATACACTTAATCATTTTCTACCTACCAAGTCGCCTTTAATGTCCCTACACTTAATCATTTTCAACCTACCAAGTCGCGTAACATAACCACTTTCAAAATGAAAAATCACCTTTAAAGCCCCTACGCTTAACAATATTCAACCTACCAAGTCACCAAAATAACCACTTTTAAAACAAAAAACACCTTTAAATTCCCTACACTTAATCATTTTCAACCTACCAAGGCACCTTTAAAGTCACTACACTTAATCATTTTTAACGTACCACGTCGCCAAACAAAACCACTTTCTAAACAAAAAATCACCTTTAAAGTTCCTACACTTAATCATTTTCAACCTACCAAGTCACCAAATATAACCATTGTTAAAATAAAAAATCACATTTAAAGTCCCTACACTCAACCATTTTTAACCTACCAATCACCAAACATAACCACATTCAAAATAAAAAAATATCTTTAAAGTCCCTACACTTAATCATGTTCATCCTACCAAGTCACAAAACATAACCACTTTCAAAATAAAAAATCACCTTAAAAGTCCCTGCACTTAACTATTTTCAACCTATGAAGTCACCAAACATAACCACTTTCAAAACAAAAAATAACCTTTAAAGTTCCTACACTTAACCATTTTAATCCTACCAAAACAACAAACATAACAACTTTTGAAACAAAAAAACACCTTTAAAGTCCCTACACATAACCATTTTTAACCTACCAAGTCACCAACATAACCACTTACAAAACGAAAAAAACCTTTAAAGTCCCTACACTTAACAATTTTCAACCTACCAAATCACCAAATATAACCACTTTCAAAATAGAAAATCACCTTTAAACCCCCTACACTTAACCATTTTCCACCTACCAAGTCACCAAACATAACAACTTTCAAAATAAAAAATCACCATTAAAGTTCCTACGCTTAACCATTTGCAACCTACCAAGTCACGAAACATAACCACTTTCAAAATAAAAAAACACCTTTACTGTCCCTACACTTAACCATTTTCAACCTACCAAGTCACCAATCATAACCACTTTCAAAATAAAAAAAAAACACCATTAAAGTTCCTACACTTAACTATTTTCAACCTACGATGACACCAAACATAACCACATTCAAAACAAAAAAATACGTTTAAAGTCCCTACACTTAATCATTTTCAACCTACCAAGTCACCTTTAAACTGCGTACACTTAATCATTTTCAACCTACCAAGTCGCCAAACATAACCACTTTCAAAACAAAAAAACACCTTTAAAGTCCCTACACTTAACCATTTTCAACCTACCAAGTCACCAAACATAACCACTTTCAAAAATAAAATTCCCCTTTAAAGTCCCTACACTTAATCATTTTAAACCTACCATGTCACCTTTAAAGTTCCTACACTTAATAATTTTTAACGTACCAAGTCGCCAAATATAACCACATTCAAAACAAAAAATCACCTTTAAAGTTAATACGCTTAACCATTTTCAACCTACTAAGTCACCAGACATAACTACTTTCAAAACAAAAAATCACCTTTAAAATCCCTAAACTTCACCATTTTCAACCTACCAAGTCACCAAACAAAAACACATTTAAAAGAAAAAAATACCTTTAAAGTCCGTACACTTAACCATTTTCAACCTACCAAGTCACCAAACATAACAACTTTAAAAACAGAAAAACACCTTTAAAATTCCTATACTGAACCATTTTAAACATACCAAGTCACCAAACACAACCACTTTCGAAACATAAAAATCACCTTGAAAGTCCCTACACTTAACTATTTTCAAATTACAAAGTCACAAAACATAACCACTTTAAAAATAAAATTATCAACTTTAAAGTCCCTACACTTAACCATTTTCAACCTACTAAGTCACCAAACAGAACCAATTTCAAAACAAAAAAAAACTTCTTTAACGTCCCTACACTTAACCATTTTCATCCTACCAAGTCACCAAACATAACCACTTTCAAACAAAAAACCAGATTTAAAGTCCCTACACTTAATTATTTTCAACCTACCAAGTAACGAAACAGAACCACTTTAGAAATAAAAAAACACCTTTAAAGTCCCTACACTTAACCATCTTATACCTACCATGTCATCAAACATAACCACTTTCAAAACAGAAAAACACCTTTAAAGTCATTTCACTTAACCATTTCAAACCTACCAAGCCACCAAACATCACCTTGTCCCTACACGTAACCATTTTCAACCATTCAAGTCACCAAACATAACCATATTCAAAACAAAAAAAACTCCTTTAAAGTCCCTACACTTAAACATTTTCAGCCTACCAAGTCACCAAACATAACAACTTTCAAACAAAAAATCAGATTTAAAGTCCCTACACTTAACCATTTTCAACCTACCAAGTAACGAAACATAACCACTTTAGATATAAAAAAAATACCTTTAAAGTCACTACACTTAACCATTTTAAACCTACCAAGTCACCAAACATAACCACTTTCAAAATAAAAAAACACCTTTAAAGTCCTTTCACTTAACCATTTTAAACCTACCAAGCCACCAAACATCACCTTTAAGGTCCCTACACTTAACCATATTTAACCTACCAAGTCACCAAAATAACCACTTTCAAAATAAAAAAAACACCTTTAAAGTCCCTTCACTTAACCATTTAAACCTTCCAAGTCACCAAACATACCACTTTAAAAAAAATCACTTTTCAAGTCCCTACACTTAACCATTTTTAACCTGCCAAGTTACCAAATATAACCACTTTCAAAACAAAAAAATACCTTACACTTAACCATTTTCAACCTACCATGTCACCAGACATAACCACTATAAAAATTAAAAAAACATCTTTCAAGTCCCTACACTTAACCATTTTCAACCAACCAAGTCATCAAATATAACCACTTTCAATATAAAAAAATACTTTAAGTACCCTACACTTAATAATTTTCTACCTATCAAGTCACCTTTAAAATCGCTACACTTAATCATTTTTAACCTACCAAGTCGCCAAACATAACCACTTTCAAGAGAAAAAATCACCTTTAAAGTCCCTACGCTTAACCATTTTCTACCTATCAAGTCTCCAAACATAACCACTTTTAAAACAAAAAAACACATTTTTAAATTCCCTACACATAAGCAGTTTCAACCGTCAAGTCACCTTTTAAGTCACTACACTTAATCATTTTTAACCTAACAAGTCGTCAAACATAACCACTTTCAAAATAAAAAATCACCTTTAAAGTTCCTACACTTAATCATTTTCAACCTACCAAGTCGCCAAAGATAACCACTTTCAAAACAAAAAATCACCATTAAAGTTCCTACACTTAACCATATTCAACCTACCAAGTCACCAAACATAACCACTTTCAAAACAAAAAATCACCTTTAAAGTCCCTACACATAACCATTTTCAACCTACCAAGTCACCAAACATAACTACTTTCAAAACAAAAAAACACCTTTAAAGTCCCTACACTTAATCATTTTCAACCTACCACGTCACCAAACATAACCACTTTCAAAATAAAAATCACCTTTAAAGTTTCTGCACTTAACTACTTTCAACCTACCAAGTCACGAAACATAACCAATTTCAACATAAAAAAACACCTTTAAAGTCCCTTCACTTAACCATTTTCAACCTACCAAGTCACCAATCATAACCACTTTCAAAACAAAAAAAACACCTTTAAAGTCTCTACATTTATCCATTTTCAACCTACCAAGTCACCAAACATAATAACATTCAAAATTAAAAAGTACCTCAAAAGTCCCTACCTTTAACCATTTTCAACCTACCAAGTCGCCAAACATAACCACATTCAAAACAAAAAATCACCTTTAAAATTTTTACACTTAACCATTTTCAACCTACCAAGTCACCAATCATAACACTTTCAAAACAAATAAAAACACCTTTAAAGCCTCTTCACTTAACCATTGTCAACCTTCCAAGTCACCAAACATAATCACATTCAAAATAAAAAAATACCTTTAAAGTCTCTACACTTAATCATTTTCAACGTACCAAGTCATCTTTAAAGTGCCTACACATAATCATTTTCAACCTACCAAGTCGCCAAACATAGTCACTTTCAAAACAAAAAATCACCTTTAAAGTTCCTACCCTTAACCATTTTCAACCTACCAAGTCACCACACATAACCACTTTCAAAACTAAAAATCACCTTTAAAGGCCTATACATAACCATTTTCAACCAACCAAGTTACCAAATATAACAACTTTCAAAATAAAAAAACACTTTTAAAGTCTCTATACTTAACTATTGCCAACATACCAAGTCAGCATACATAATCACTTTCTAAACAAAACATCGCCTGTAAAGTCTCTACACTTAATCATTTTCAACCTACCATTTCAGCAAACAGAACCACTTATGAAAATATAAAATCTACTTTAAACTCCCAACACTTAACCATTTTAAACCTACCAAATCACCACACATAACCAATTTCAAAATAAAAAAACACCTTTAAAGTCCCTCCACTCAACCATTTTCAACATGCCAAGTCACCAAACAAAACCACTTTCAAAACAAAAAAACTCCCTTAAAGCCCCTACACTTAACTATTTTCAGCATACCAAGTCAGCAAACATAACAACTTCCAAAATAAAAAATCACCTTTAAAGTCCCTACACTTAACCATTTTCAACCTATCAAGTCACCAAACATAACCACTTTCAAAACAAAAAAAAACACCTTTAAATTCCCTACACTTAACCATTTTTAACCTACCAAGTCACCACACATAACCACTTTCAAAACAAAAAATCACCTTTAAATTTTCTACACTTAACAATTTTCAACCTACCAAGTCTACAAACATAAGAACTTTAAAAATTAAAAAATACCTTTAAAATCCATACACTTAATCATTTTCTACCTACCAAGTCACCTTTAAAGTCCCTACACTTAATCATTTTCAACCTACCAAGTCGCCAAAGATAACCACTTTCAAAACAAAAAATTACCTTTAAAGTCTCTACAGTTAACCATTTTTAACCTACCAAGTCACCAAACATAGCAACTTTCAAAATCAAAAAACACCTTTGAATTCCCTACACTTAATCATTTTCAACCTACCAAGTCGCCAAACAGAACCACTTTCAAAACAAAAAATCATCTTTAAAATGTCTACAGTTAACCATTTTCATCCTACCAAGTCACCAAACATAGCCACTTTTAAAACAAAAAAACACCTTTGAATTCCCTACACTTAATCATTTTCAACCTACCAAGTCACCTTTAAAGTCACTACACTTAATCATTTTTAACCTACCAAGTAGCCAAACATAACCACTTTCAAAACAAAAAAATACCTTTAAAGTCCCTACACTTAACTATTTTCAACCTACCAAGTCACAAAACATAACCACTTTCAAAACAAAAAAACATCTTTAAAGTCCCTACACTTAATCATTTTCTACCTACCAAGTCACCTTTAAATTCCTACACTTAATCATTTTCAACCTACCAAGTCGCCAAACATAACCACTTTCAAAACAAAAAAATACCTTTAAAGTCCCTATACTTAACTATTTTTAACCGACCAAGTCACCAAATATAACCACTTTCAAAATAAATAATCACCTTTAAAATTCCAACACTTAACCATTCTCAACATACCAAGTCACAAAACATAACCACTTTCAAAATAAAAAAAAACACCATTGACGTTCCTAAACTTAACTATTTTCAACCTGCCAAGTCACCAAACAGAACCACATTCAAAATAAGAAATCACATTTAAAGTCCCTATACTTAACTATTTTCAACCTACCAAGTCACCAAACATTACCACATTCAAAAAAAAAAAAAACCTTTAAAGTCCCTACACTTCACCATTTTCAACCTACCAAGTCACCAATCATAACAACTTTCAAAATAAAAAAAAACACCTTTACAGTCCCTACACTTAATCATTTTCAACCTACCGAGTCATCTTTGTAGTGCCTACACTTAATAATTTTCAACCTACCAAGTCACCAAACATAACCACTTTCAAAACAAAAAATCACCTTTAAAGTTCTACATTTAACCATTTTCAACCTACCAAGTCACCAAACATAACCACTTTCAAAATGAAAAATCACCTTTAAAGTCCCTACACTTAACCATTTTCAATCTACCAAGTTACCAAATAAAACCACTTTAAAAACAATAAAACACTTTTAAAGTTCCTACAATTAACTATTGAAAACATATCAAGTTTCAACACCCTACACTTAACCATTTTAAACCTACCAAATCACCACAGATAACCACTTTCAAAATAAAAAAACATCTTTAAAGTCCCTCCACTTTACCATTTTCAACCTGCCAAGTCACCAAACAAAATCACTTTTAAAACAAAAAAACTCCCTTAAAGTCCCTACACTTAACTATTTTCAACCTACCAAGTCACCAAACATAACCACATTCAAAACAAAAAAAACACCTTTAAAGTCCCTACACTTCACAATTTTCAACCTACCAAGTCACCAATCATAACCACTTTCAAAACAAAAAAAAAACACCTTTAAAGTCTCTACACTTAACCATTTTCAACCTACCAATTCACAAAACATAACAACTTTTAAAACCAAAAAACACCTTTAAATTCCCTACACTTAATCATTTTCAACCTACCAAGTCACCTTTAAAGTCATTACACATAATCATTTTTAATCTTCCAAATCGCCAAACATAACCACTTTCTAAACAAAAAATCACCTTTAAAGTTCCTACACATAATAATTTTCAAACTACCAAGTCACTAAATATAACCAATTTCAAAACAAAAAATAACCTTTAAAGTTCCTGCGCTTAATCATTTTGAACCTACCAAGTCACCAAACATAACCACTTTCAAAACAAAAAATTACCTTAAAAGTCTCTACACTAAACCATTTTCAACCTACCAATCACCAAACACAACCACATTCAAAATATAAAAATACCTTTTAAGTCTCTGCAATTAACCATTTTCTACCTACCAAGTCACCAAACATAACCACTTTCAAAACAAAAAATAACCTTTAAAATCCCTAAACCTAACCATTTTAACCCTGCCAAGTCAACAAACATAACCACTTTTAAAACAAAAAACACCTTTAAAGTCCCTACACTTAACCATTTTTAACCTACCAAGTCACCAAAATAACCACTTTCAAAATAAAAAATACCCTTAAAGTCCATAAACTTAACAATTTTTAACCTACCAAGTCACCAAATATAACTACTTTCAAAACAGAAAATCACCTTTAAATCCCTACACTTAACCATTTTCAACCTACCAAGTCAACAAACATAACCAGTTTCAAAACAAAAAAACAGCTTTAAAGTCTCTACACTTAACCATTTTCAACCTACCAAGTCACGAAACATAATCACTTTCAAAGTAACAAATCACCATTAAAGTTCCTACGCTTAACAATTTTCAACCTACCAAGTCACGAAACATAACCACTTTCAAATATAAAAAAAAATACCTTTAAAGACCCTACACTTAACCATTTTTAACTTACCAAGTCACGAAACATAACCACAGTCAAAACAAAAAACACCTTTAATGTTCCTAGACTTAATCATTTTCAACCTACGAAGTCACCTTCAAAGTGCGTACACTTAATCATTTTCAACCTACCAAGTCGCCAAACATAACCACTTTCATAACAAAAAATCACCTTTATAGTCCAACACTTAACAGTTTTCAACCTACCAGGTCACCAAACATAACCACTTTCAAAATAATAAATCACCTTTAAAGTCCCAACACTTAATCATTTTAAACCTACCAAGTCACCAAACATAACTACATTCAAAATTAAAGCCACCTTTAAAGTCCGTACACTTAACCATTTTCAACCTACCGAGTCACCAAACATAACCACTTTCAAAATAAAAGAAACACCTTTAAAATCCCTACACTTAACTCTTTTCAACATACCAAGTCACCAAACATAACTACTTTTTAAACAAAAATCCACCTTCAAAGTCCATAAACTTAATCATTTTCAACCTATTATTTGACCAAACATAACCACTTTGAAAAACTAAAAATTACCTTTAAAATCCCTACACTTAACCATTTTAAACCTACAAAATCACCACACATAACCACTTTCAAAATTAAAAAATACCTTTAAAGTCCCTCCACTTAACCATTTTTAACATACCAAGTCACCAAACATAACCACTTTCAAAACAAAAAAAATAACCTTAAAGTCACTACACTTAACTATTTTCAACCTACCAAGTCATCAAACATAACCACTTTCAAAATAAAAAATTACATTTAAAGTCCCTACACTTAACCATTTTCAACCTATCAAGTCACCAAACATAACCACTTTCAAAACAAAAAAAATACCTTCAAAGTCCTACGCTTAATCATTTTTAACTTACCAAGTAAGCAAACATAACCAGTTTCAAAAAAAAAAATCACATTTAAAGTCCATACACTTAACCATTTTCAACCTACAAAATCTCCAAACATAACAACTTTCAAAACAAAAAAAACACCTTTAAAGTCCCTACACTTAACCATTTTCAACATACGAAGTCACCAAACATAACCACATTCAAAACAAAAAAAACACCTTTAAAGTCCCTACACTTAATCATTTTCAACTAACCAAGCTACCTTTAAAGTGCCTACACAATCATTTTCAACCAACCAAGTCGCCAAACATAACCACATTCAAATCAAAATATCATCTTTAAAGTCCTACACTTAACCATTTTTAACCTACCAAGTCACCAAACCTAACAACTTTCAAAACAAAAAATCACCTTTAAAGTCCCTACACTTAACCATTTTCAACCTACCAAGTCACCAAACATAACCACATTCAAAATGAAAAAACACCTTTAAATTACCTATACTTAACTATTTTCAACCAACCAAGTCACCAAACATAACCACTTTCAACACAAAAAAAAACGCCTTTAAAGTCCTACACTTAACCATTTTCAACCTACCAAATCACTAAACATAACCACTTTCAAAATAAAAAATCACCTTTAAAGTCCCTACACTTAATCATTTTTAACCTACCATGTCACCTTTAAAGTTCCTACACTTAATAATTTTTAACGTACCAAGTCGACAAATATAACCACATTCAAAACAAAAAATCACCTTTAAAGTTACTACGCTTAACCATTTTCAACCTACTAAATCACCAGACATAACTACTTTCAAAACAAAAAATCACCTTTAAAATCCCTAAACTTAACCATTTTCAACCTACCAAGTCACCAAACATAAACACATTTAAAAGAGAAAAATAACTTTAAAGTCCGTACACTTAACCATTTTCAACCTACCAAGTCACCAAACATAACAACTTTAAAAACAGAAAAACACCTTTAAAATTCCTATACTGAATCATTTTCAACATACCAAGCCACCAAACACAACCACTTTCGAAACAAAAAAATCACCTTGAAAGTCCCTACACTTAACTATTTTCAAATTACAAAGTCACCAAACATAACCACTTTAAAAATAAAATAATCAACTTTAAAGTCCCTACACTTAACCATTTTCAACCTACCAAGTCACCAAACAGAACCAATTTCAAAACAAAAAAAAACTTCTTTAACGTCCCTACACTTAACCATTTTCATCCTACCAAGTCACAAAACATAACCACTTTCAAACAAAAACCAGATTTAAAGTCCCTACACTTAATTATTTTCAACCTACCAAGTAACGAAACAGAACCACTTTAGAAATAAAAAAACACCTTTAAAGTCCCTACACTTAACCATCTTCAACCTACCAAGTCATTAAACATAACCACTTTCAAAACAAAAAAACACCTTTAAAGTCTTTTCACTTAACCATTTCAAACCTACCAAGCCACCAAACATCACCTTGTCCCTACACTTAACCATTTTCAACCTTTCAAGTCACCAAACCTAACCATATTCAAAACAAAAAAAACACCTTTAAGGTCCCTACACTTAAACATTTTCAGCATACCAAGTCACCAAACATAACAACTTTCAAACAATAAATCAGATTTAAAGTCCCTACACTTAACCATTTTCAACCTACCAAGTAACGAAACATAACCACTTTAGAAATAAAAAAAATACCTTTAAAGTCCCTACACTTAACCATTTTCAACCTACCAAGTCACCAAACATAACCACTTTCAAAATAAAAAAAACCTTTAAAGTCCTTTCACTTAACCATTTTAAACCTACCAAGCCACCAAACATCACCTTTAAGGTCCCTACACTTAACCATTTTTAACCTACCAAGTCACCAAAATAACCACTTTCAAAATAAAAAAAACACCTTTAAAGTCCCTTCACTTAACCATTTAAACCTTCCAAGTAACCAAACATACCACTTTAAAAAAAAATCACTTTTCAACCATTTTTAACCTGCCAAGTTACCAAATATAACCACTTTCAAAACAAAAAAATACCTTACACTTAACAATTTTCAACCTACCATGTCACCAGACATAACCACTTTAAAAATAAAAAAAACATCTTTCAAGTCCCTACACTTAACCATTTTCAACCAACCAAGTAATCAAATATAACCACTTTCAATATAAAAAAATACTTTAAGTACCCTACACTTAATAATTTTCTACCTATCAAGTCACCTTTAAAATCGCTACACTTAATCATTTTTAACCTACCAAATCGCCAAACATAACAACTTTCAAAAGAAAAAATCACCTTTAAAGTCCCTACGCTTAACCATTTTCAACCTATCAAGTCTCCAAACATAACCACTTTTAAAACAAATAAACACATTTTTATATTCCCTACACATAAGCAGTTTCAACCGCCAAGTCACCTTTAAAGTCATTACACTTAATCATTTTTAACTTAACAAGTCGTCAAACATAACCACTTTCAAAATAAAAAATCACCTTTAATGTTCCTACACTTAATCATTTTCGACCTACCAAGTCGCCAAAGATAACCACTTTCAAAACAAAAAATCACCATTAAAGTTCCTACACTTAACCATATTCAACCTACCAAGTCACCAAACATAACCACTTTCAAAAGAAAAAATCACATTTAAAGCCCCTACACTTATAAATTTTAACCCTACCAAGTTAAAAAACATAACCACTTTTAAAATAAAAAACACCTTTAAAGTCCCTACACTTAATCATTTTTGACCTACCAAGTCATTACACATAACCACTTTCAAAGTAAAAAACACCTTTAAAGTCCCTACACTCAACAATTTTCAACCTACCAAATTACCAAACATAACCACTTTTAAAACAAAAAATCGCCTTTAAAGTCCCTACACATAACCATTTTCAACCTACCAAGTCACCAAACATAACTAGTTTCAAAACAAAAAAACACCTTTAAAGTCCCTACACTTAATCATTTTCAACCTACCAAGTCACCAAACATAACCACTTTCAAAATAAAAATCACCTTTAAAGTTTCTACACTTAACTACTTTCAACCTACCAAGTCACGAAACATAACCAATTTAAACATAAAAAAACACCTTTAAAGTCCCTACACTTAACCATTTTCAACCTACCAAGTCACCAATCATAACCACTTTCAAAACAAAAAAAACACCTTTAAAGTCTCTGCATTTATCCATTTTCAACCTACCAAGTCACCAAACATAATCACATTCAAATTTAAAAAATACCTCAAAAGTCTCTACCTTTAACCATTTTCAACCTACCAAGTCGCCAAACATAACCACATTCAAAACAAAAAATCACCTTAAAAATTTCTACACTTAACCATTTTTAACCTACCAAGTCACCAAACAGAACCACTTTCAAAACAAAAAAAACATCTTTAACGTCCCTACACTTAACTATTTTCAGCCTACGAAGTCACCAAACATAACCACTTTCAAACAAAAAATCAGATTTAAAGTCCCTACACTTAATCATTTTCAACCTACCAAGTAACGAAACAGAACCACTTTAGAAATAAAAAAATACCTTTAAAGTCCCTACACTTAACCATCATCAACCTACCAAGTCATCAAACATAACCACTTTCAAAACAAAAAAACACCTTTAAAGTCATTTCACTTAACCATATCAAACCTACCAAGCCACCAAACATCACCTTGTCCCTACACTTAACCATTTTCAACCTTTCAAGTCACCAAACATAACCACATTCAAAACAAAAAAAACTCCTTTAAAGTCCCTAAAACATTTTCAGCCTACAGAGTCACCAAACATTACAACTTTCAAACAAAAAATCAGATTTAAAGTCCCTACACTTTACCATTTTCAACCTACCAAGTAACGAAACATAACCACTTTAGAAATAAAAAAAATACCTTTAAAGTACCTACACTTAATCGTTTTCAACCTACCAAGTCAATAATCATAACCACTTTCAAAACAAAAAAACACCTTTAAAGTCCTTTCACTAAACCATTTTAAACCTACCAAGCCACCAAACATCACCTTTAAGGTCCCTACACTTAACCATTTTTAACCTACCAAGTTACCAAAATAACCACTTTCAAAATTAAAAAAAACACCTTTAAAGTCCCGTCATTTAACCATTTAAACCTTTCAAGTCACCGAACATACCACTTTAAAAAAAATTACTTTACAAGTTCCTACACTTAACCATTTTTAACCTACCAAGTTACCAAATATAACAACTTTCAAAACAAAAAAATACAGTACACTTAACCATTTTCAACCTACCAAGTCCCAAAACATAACCACTTTCAAAATAAAAAAAACGTCTTTCGAGTCCCTACACTTAACCATTTTCAACAAACCAAGTCATCAAATATAACCACTTTCAAAACAAAAAAATACTTTAAATACCCTACACTTAATCATTTTCTACCTATCAAGTCACCTTTAAAATCCCTACACTTAATCATTTTTAACCTACCAAGTCGCCAAACATAACAACTTTCAAATGAAAAAATCACCTTTAAAGTCCCTACGCTTAACCATTTTCAACCTATCAAGTCTCCAAACATAACCACTTTTAAAACAAAAAAAAACACATTTTTAAATTCCATACACACAAGCAGTTTCAACCGCCAAGTCACCTTTAAAGTCACTACAATTAATCATTTTTAACCTAACAAGTCGTCAAACATAACAACTTTCAAAATAAAATATCACATTTAAAGTTCCTACACTTAATCATTTTCAACCTACCAAGTCGCCAAAGATAACCACTTTAAAAAAAAAAAAATCACCATTAAAGTTCCTACACTTAACCATATTCAACCTACCAAGTCACCAAACATAACCACTTTCAAAACAAAAAATCACAAATAAAGCCCCTACACTTATACATTTTAACCCTACCTAGTCAAAAAACATAATCACTTTTAAAATAAAAAACACCTTTAAAGTCCCTACACTTAATCATTTTTAACCTACCAAGTCATCAAACATAACCACTTTCAAAATAAAAAACACCTTCAAAGTCCCTACACTCAACAATTTTCAACCTACCAAATCACCAAACATAACCACTTTCAAAACAAAAAATCGCCTTTAAAGTCCCTATACATTACCATTTTCAACCTAACCAAGTCACCTAACATAACTAGTTTCAAAACAAAAAAACACCTTTAAAGTCCCTACACTTAATCATTTTCAATCTACCAAGTCACCAAACATAACCACTTTCAAAATAAAAATCACCTTTAAAGTTTCTACACTTAACTACTTTCAACCAACCAAGTCACGAAACATAACCAATTTCAACATAAAAAAATACCTTTAAAGTCCCTACACTTAACCATTTTCAACCTACCAAGTCACCAGTCATAAACACTTTCAAAACAAAAAAAAACACCTTTAAAGTCTCTGCACTTATCCATTTTCAACCTACCAAGTCACCAAATATAATCACATTCAAAATTAAAAAATACCTCAATAGTCTATACCTTTAACCATTTTCAACCTACCAAGTTGCCAAACATAACCACTTTCAAAACAAAAAATCACCTTTAAAATTCCTACACTTAATCATTTTCAACCTACCAAGTCACCCAACATAACTACTTTCAAAACTTAAAATCCCTACACTTAATCATTTTCAACCTACCAAGTCACCAAACATAACCACATTCAAAAGAAAAAAATACCTTTAAAGTTCGTACACCTAACCATTTTCAACCTACCAAGTCACCAAACATAACCACTTTTAAAACAAAAAAAAAAACACCTTTAAATCCCTATACTTAACCATTTTCAACATACCAAGTCACCAAACATAACCACTTTCGAAACAAAAAATCACCTTTAAAGTCCCTACACTTAACTATTTTCTAACTACCAATTCAACAAACATAACCATTTACAAAATAAAAAAATCACCTTTAAAGTCCATTTACTTAACCATTTTCAACCTACCAAGTCACCAAACATAACCACTTTCAAAACAAAAAAAACTCATTCAAAGTCCCTACACCAAACAATTTACAGCCTACCAAGTCACCAAACATAACCACTTTCAAACAAAAAATCAGATTAAAAGTCCCTACACTTAACCATTTTCAATCTACCAAGTAACAAAACATAACCACTTTAGAAATAAAAAAATACCTTTAAAGTCCCTACAATTAACCATTTTAAAACAACCAAGTCACCAAACATAACCACTTTCAAAATAAAAAAATACCTTTAAAGTCCTTTCACTTAACCATTTTAAACCTACCAAACCACCAAACATCACCTTAAAGGTCCCTACATTTAACCATTTTTAACCTACTAAGTCACCAAACATAACCACTTTCAAAATAAAAAAAACACCTTTAAAGTCCCTTCACTTAACCATTTTAAACCGACCAAGTCACCAAACATAACCACTTTCGAAAAAAAAATTACTTTTAATGTCTCTACACTTAACCATTTTTAACCTACCATGTCACCAAATATAACCACTTTCAAAACAAAAAAATACCTTTAAAGTCCCTACACTTAACCATTTTCAACCTACCAAGTCACCAAACATAACCACTTCCAAAATAAAAAATCATCCTTAAAGTCCCTACACTTAACCATTTTCAACCTACCAAGTTACCAAACATAACGACATTCAAAACATAAAAACACCTTTAAAGTCCCAACACTTAACCATTTTCAACCTACCAAGTCAGCAAATATAACCACTTTCAAAAAAAAAAAAAAACATCTTTAAAGTCACTACACTTAACCATTTTCAATCTACCAAGTCACCAAATATAACTACTTTCAAAAGAAAAAAATACCTTTAAAGTCCCTACACTTAATCATTTTCTACCTACCAAGTCACCTTTAATGTCCCTACACTTAATCATTTTCAACCTACCAAGTCGCCTAACATAACCACTTTCAAAATGAAAAATCACCTTTAAAGCCCCTACGCTTAACAATTTTCAACCTACCAAGTCACCAAAATAACCACTATTAAAACAAAAAACACCAATAAATTCCCTACACTTAATCATTTTCAACCTACCAAGGCACCTTTAAAGTCACTACACTTAATCATTTTTAACGTACCACGTCGCCAAACAAAACCACTTTCTAAACAAAAAATCACCTTTAAAGTTCCTACACTTAATCATTTTCAACCTACCAAGTCACCAAATATAACCATTGTTAAAATAAAAAATCACATTTAAAGTCCCTACACTCAACCATTTTTAACCTACCAATCACCAAACATAACCACATTCAAAATAAAAAAATATCTTTAAAGTCCCTACACTTAATCATTTTCATCCTACCAAGTCACAAAACATAACCACTTTCAAAATAAAAAATCACCTTAAAAGTCCCTGCACTTAACTATTTTCAACCTATGAAGTCACCAAACATAACCACTTTCAAAACAAAAAATAACCTTTAAAGTTCCTACACTTAACCATTTTAATCCTACCAAGTCAACAAACATAACAACTTTTGAAACAAAAAAACACCTTTAAAGTCCCTACACTTAACCATTTTTAACCTACCAAGTCACCAACATAACCACTTTCAAAACGAAAAAAACCTTTAAAGTCCCTACACTTAACAATTTTCAACCTACCAAATCACCAAATATAACCACTTTCAAAATAGAAAATCACCTTTAAACCCCCTACACTTAACAATTTTCAACCTACCAAGTCACCAAACATAACCAGTTTCAAAAAAAAAAAAAACCTTTAAAGTCTCTACACTTAACCATTTTCAACCTACCAAGTCACCAAACATAAAAACTTTCAAAATAAAAAATCACCATTAAAGTTCCTACGCTTAACCATTTGCAACCTACCATGTCACGAAACATAACCACTTTCAAAATAAAAAAACACCTTTACTGTCCCTACACTTAATCATTTTCAACCTACCAAGTCACCAATCATAACCACTTTCAAATCAAAAAAAAAAACACCATTAAAGTTCCTACACTTAACTATTTTCAACCTATGATGACACCAAACATAACCACATTCAAAACAAAAAAATACGTTTAAAGTCCCTACACTTAATCATTTTCAACCTACCAAGTCACCTTTAAACTGCGTACACTTAATCATTTTCAACCTACCAAGTCACTAAACATAACCACTTTCAAAACCAAAAAACACCCTTAAAGTCCCTACACTTAACTATTTTCAACCTACCTAGTCACCAAACATAACCACTTTCAAAATAAAAAATCACCTTTAAAATCTCTACACTTAACCCTTTTCAACCTACCAAGTCACCAAACATAACCACTTTCAAAACAAAAAAAAAATACCTTTAAAGTCCTACGATTAACCAGTTTCAACCTTCAAAGTCACCAAACACAACCACTTTCAAAATAAAAAATCACCTTTAAAGTCCCTACACTTAACCATTTTCAACCTACCAAGTCACCAAACATAACCACATTCAAAATAAAAAAACACCTTTAATGTCCGTACACTTAACCATTTTCAACCTACCAAGTCACTAAACATAACAACTTTTAAAACCAAAAAACACCTTTAAATTCCCTACACTTAATCATTTTCAACCTACCAAGTCACCTTTAAAGTCATTACACTTAATCATTTTTAATCTATCAAGTCGCCAAACATAACCACTTTCTAAACAAAAAATCATCTTTAAAGTTCCTACACATAATAATTTTCAAACTACCAAGTCACTTAATATAACCACTTTCAAAACAAAAAATAACCATTAAAGTTCCTGCGCTTAATCATTTTGAACCTACCAAGTCACCAAACATAACCACTTTCAAAACAAAAAATTACCTTAAAAGTCTCTACACTAAACCATTTTCAACCTACCAATCACCAAACTCAACCACATTCAAAATATAAAAATACCTTTTAAGTCTCTGCAATTAACCATTTTCTACCTACCGAGTCACCAAACATAACCACTTTCAAAACAAAAAATAACCTTTAAAATCCCTAAACCTAACCATTTTAACCCTGCCAAGTCAACAAACATAACCACTTTTAAAACAAAAAACACCTTTAAAGTCCCTACACTTAACCATTTTTAACCTACCAAGTCACCAAAATAACCACTTTCAAAATAAAAAATACCTTTAAAGTCCATAAACTTAACAATTTTTAACCTACCAAGTCACCAAATATAACTACTTTCAAAACAGAAAATCACCTTTAAATCCCTACACTTAACCATTTTCAACCTACCAAGTCAACAAACATAACCAGTTTCAAAACAAAAAAACAGCTTTAAAGTCTCTACACTTAACCATTTTCAACCTACCAAGTCACGAAACATAATCACTTTTAAAATAACAAATCACCATTAAAGTTCCTACGCTTAACAATTTTCAACCTACCAAGTCACGAAACATAACCACTTTCAAAAATAAAAAAAAATACCTTTAAAGACCCTACACTTAACCATTTTCAACTTACCAAGTCACGAAACATAACCACAGTCAAAACAAAAAACACCTTTAAAGTTCCTACACTTAATCATTTTCAACCTACGAAGTCACCTTCAAAGTGCCTACACTTAATCATTTTCAACCTACCAAGTCCTCAAACATAACCACTTTCAAAACAAAAAATCACCTTTAAAGTCCTACACTTAACCATTTTCAACCTACCAGGTCACCAAACATAACCACTTTCAAAACAATAAATCACCTTTAAAGTCCCAACACTTAATCATTTTAGACCTACCAAGTCACCAAACATAACTACATTCAAAATTAAAACCACCTTTAAAGTCCGTACACTTAACCATTTTCAACCTACCGAGTCACCAAACATAACCACTTTCAAAATAAAAAAAACACCTTTAAAATCCCTACACTTAACTCTTTTCAACATACCAAGTCACCAAACATAACTACTTTTTAAAGAAAAATCCACCTTCAAAGTCCATAAACTTAATCATTTTCAACCTACTATTTGACCAAACATAACCACTTTGAAAAACCAAAAATTACCTTTAAACTCCCTACACTTAACCATTTTAAACCTACAAAATCACCACACATAACCACTTTCAAAATTAAAAAACACCTTTAAAGTCCCTCCACTTAATAATTTTTAACATACCAAGTCACCAAACATAACCACTTTCAAAACAAAAAAATAACCTTAAAGTCCCTACACTTAACTATTTTCAACCTACCAAGTCATCAAACATAACCACTTTCAAAATAAAAAATTACATTTAAAGTCCCTACACTTAACCATTTTCAACCTATCAAGTCACCAAACATAACCACTTTCAAAAAAAAAAAACACCTTCAAAGTCCTACGCTTAATCATTTTTAACTTACCAAGTCAGCAAACATAACCAGTTTCAAAAAAAAAAATCACATTTAAAGTCCATACACTTAACCATTTTCAACCTACAAAATCTCCAAACATAACAACTTTCAAAACAAAAAAACACCTTTAAAGTCCCTACACTTAACCATTTTCAACCTACGAAGTCACCAAACATAACCACATTCAAAACAAAAAAAAATACCTTTAAAGTCCCTACACTTAATCATTTTCAACTAACCAAGTTACCTTTAAAGTGCCTACACAATCATTTTCAACCAACCAAGTCTCCAAACATAACCACTTTCAAATCAAAAAATCATCTTTAAAGTCCAACACTTAATCATTTTTAACCTACCAAGTCACCAAACATAACAACTTTCAAAACAAAAAATCACCTTTAAAGTCCCTACACTTAACCATTTTAAACCTACCAAGTCACCAAACATAACCACTTTCAAAATAAAAAATCACCTTTAAAGTCCCTACACTTAATCATTTTTAACCTACCATGTCACCTTTAAAGTTCCTACACTTAATAATTTTTAACGTACCAAGTCGCCAAATATAACCACATTCAAAACAAAAAATCACCTTTAAAGTTACTACGCTTAACCATTTTCAACCTACTAAGTCACCAGACATAACTACTTTCAAAACAAAAAATCACCATTAAAATCCCTAAACTTAACCATTTTCAACCTACCAAGTCACCAAACATAAACACATTTAAAAGAAAAAAATACCTTTAAAGTCCGTACACTTAACCATTTTCAACCTACCAAGTCACCAAACATAACAACTTTAAAAACAGAAAAACACCTTTAAAATTCCTATACTGAACCATTTTAAACACACCAAGTCACCAAACACAACCACTTTCGAAACAAAAAAATCACCTTGAAAGGCCTTACACTTAACTATTTTCAAATTACAAAGTCACAAAACATAACCACTTGAAAAATAAAATAATCAACTTTAAAGTCCCTACACTTAACCATTTTCAACCTACCAAGTCACCAAACAGAACCAATTTCAAAACAAAAAAAAACTTCTTTAACGTCCCTACACTTAACCATTTTCATCCTACCAAGTCACCAAACATAACCACTTTCAAACAAAAAACCAGATTTAATGTCGCTACACTTAATTATTTTCAACTTACCAAGTAACGAAACAGAACCACTTTAGAAATAAAAAAACACCTTTAAAGTCCCTACACTTAACCATCTTCAACCTACCAAGTCATCAAACATAACCACTTTCAAAACAAAAAAACACCTTTAAAGTCTTTTCACTAAACCATTTCAAACCTACCAAGCCACCAAACATCACCTTGTCCCTACACTTAACCATTTTCAACCTTTCAAGTCACCAAACATAACCATATTCAAAACAAAAAAAACTCCTTTAAAGTCCCTACACTTAAACATTTTCAGCCTACCAAGTCACCAAACATAACAACTTTCAAACAAAAAATCAGATTTAAAGTCCCTACACTTAACCATTTTCAACCTACCAAGTAACGAAACATAACCACTTTAGAAATAAAAAAAATACCTTTAAAGTCCCTACACTTAACCATTTTCAACCTACCAAGTCACCAAACATAACAACTTTCAAAATAAAAAAACACCTTTAAAGTCCTTTCACTTAACCATTTTAAACCTACCAAGCCACCAAACATCACCTTTAAGGTCCCTACACTTAACCATATTTAACCTACCAAGTCACCAAAATAACCACTTTCAAAATAAAAAAAACACCCTTAAAGTCCCTTCACTTAACCATTTAAACCTTCCAAGTCACCAAACATACCACTTTAAAAAAAAATCACTTTTCAAGTCCCTACACTTAACCATTTTTAACCTGCCAAGTTACCAAATATAACCACTTTCAAAACAAAAAAATACCTTACACTTAACCATTTTCAGCCTACCAAGTCACCAGACATAATAACTTTAAAAATAAAAAAAACATCTTTCAAGTCCCTACACTTAACCATTTTCAACCAACCAAGTCATCAAATATAACCACTTTCAATATAAAAAAATACTTTAAGTACCCTACACTTAATAATTTTCTACCTATCAAGTCACCTTTAAAATCTCTACACTTAATCATTTTTACCCTACCAAGTCGCCAAACATAACAACTTTCAAAAGAAAAAATCACCTTTAAAGTCCCTACGCTTAACCATTTTCTACCTATCAAGTCTCCAAACATAACCACTTTTAAAACAAAAAAACACATTTTTAAATTCCCTTCACATAAGCAGTTTCAACCGTCAAGTCACCTTTAAAGTCACTACACTTAATCATTTTTAACCTAACAAGTCGTCAAACATAACCACTTTCAAAATAAAAAATCACCTGTAAAGTTCCTACACTTAATCATTTTCAACCTACCAAGTCGCCAAAGATAACCACTTTCAAAACAAAAAATCACCATTAAAGTTCCTACACTTAACCATATTCAACCTACCAAGTCACCAAACATAACCACTTTCAAAACAAAAAATCACATTTAAAGCCCCTACACTTATACATTTTAACCCTACCAAGTCAAAAAACATAACCACTTTTAAAATAAAAAACACCTTTAAAGTCCCTACACTTAATCATTTTTGACTTACCAAGTCATTAAACATAACCACTTTCAAAATAAAAAACACCTTTAAAGTCCCTACACTCAACAATTTTCAACCTACCAAATCACCAAACATAACCACTTTCAAAATAAAAAATCACCTTTAAAGTCCCTACACATAACCATTTTCAACCTACCAAGTCACCAAACATAACTAGTTTCAAAACAAAAAAACACCTTTAAAGTCCCTACACTTAATCATTTTCAACCTACCAAGTCACCAAACATAACCACTTTCAAAATAAAAATCACCTTTAAAGTTTCTACACTTAACTACTTTCAACCTACCAAGTCACGAAACATAACCAATTTCAACATAAAAAAACACCTTTAAAGTCCCTACACTTAACCATTTTCAAACTACCAAGTCACCAATCATAACCACTTTCAAAACAAAAAAAACACCTTTAAAGTCTCTGCATTTATCCATTTTCAACCTACCAAGACACCAAACATAATAACATTCAAAATTAAAAAATACCTCAAAAGTCCCTACCTTTAACCATTTTCAACCTACCAAGTCGCCAAACATAACCACATTCAAAACAAAAAATCACCTTTAAAATTTCTACACTTAACCATTTTTAACCTACCAAGTCACCAAACAGAACCACTTTCAAAACCAAAAAAAACTTCTTTAACGTCCCTACACTTAACCATTTTCAGCCTACGAAGTCACCAAACATAACCACTTTCAAATAAAAAATCAGATTTAAAGTCCCTACACTTAATCATTTTCAACCTACCAAGTAACGAAACAGAACCACTTTAGAAATAAAAAAACACCTTTAAAGTCCCTACACTTAACCATGTTCAACCTACCAAGTCATCAAACATAACCACTTTCAAAACAAAAAAACACCTTTAAAGTCTTTTCACTTAACCATTTCAAACCTACCAAGCCACCAAACATCACCTTGTCCCTACACTTAACCATTTTCAACCTTTCAAGTCACCAAACATAACCACATTCAAAACAAAAAAAACTCCTTTAAAGTCCCTACACTTAAACATTTTCAGCTTACAGAGTCACCAAACATAACAACTTTCAAACAAAAAATCAGATTTAAAGTCCCTACACTTAACCATTTTCAACCTACCAAGTCAACAATCATAACCACTTTCAAAACAAAAAAACACCTCTAAAGTCCTTTCACTGAACCATTTTAAACCTACCAAGCCACCAAACATCACCTTTAAGGTCCCTACACTTAACCATTTTTAACCTACCAAGTTACCAAAATAATCACTTTCAAAATAAATAAAAACACCTTTAAAGTCCCTTCACTTAACCATTTAAACCTTTCAAGTCACCGAACATACCACTTTAAAAAAAATACTTTACAAGTTCCTACACTTAACCATTTTTAACCTACCAAGTTACCAAATATAACCACTTTCAAAACAAAAAAATACCTTACACTTAACCATTTTCAACCTACCAAGTCCCCAAACATAACCACTTTCAGAATAAAAAAAAACGTCTTTCAAGTCCCTACACTTAACCATTTTCAACAAACCAAGTCATCAAATATAACCACTTTCAAAACAAAAAAATACTTTAAATACCCTACACTTAATCATTTTCTACCTATCAAGTCACCTTTAAAGTCCCTACACTTAATCATTTTTAACCTACCAAGTCGCCAAACATAACAACTTTCAAATGAAAAAATCACCTTTAAAGTCCCTACGCTTAACCATTTTAAACCTATCAAGTCTCCAAACATAACCACTTTTAAAACAAAAAAAACACATTTTTAAATTCCCTACACATAAGCAATTTCAACCACCAAGTCACCTTTAAAGACACTACACTTAATCATTTTTAACCTAACAAGTCGTCAAACATAACCAATTTCAAAATAAAAAATCACCTTTAAAGTTCCTACACTTAATCATTTTGAACCTACCAAGTCGCCAAAGATAACCACTTTCAAAAAAAAAAATCACCATTAAAGTTCCTACACTTTACCATATTCAACCTACCAAGTCACCAAACATAACCACTTTCAAAACAAAAAATCACACTTAAAGCCCCTACACTTATACATTTTAACCCTACCTAGTCAAAAAACATAATCACTTTTAAAATAAAAAACACCTTTAAAGTCCCTACACTTAATCATTTTTAACCTACCAAGTCATCAAACATAACCACTTTCAAAATAAAAAACACCTTCAAAGTCCCTACACTCAACAATTTTCAACCTACCAAATCACCAAACAAAACCACTTTCAAAACAAAAAATCGCCTTTAAAGTCCCTACAAATAACCATTTTCAACCTAACCAAGTCACCAAACATAACTAGTTTCAAAACAAAAAAACACCTTTGAAGTCCCTACACTTAATCATTTTCAATCTACCAAGTCACCAAACATAACCACTTTCAAAATAAAAATCACCTTTAAAGTTTCTACACTAAACTACTTTCAACCTACCAAGTCACGAAACATAACCAATTTCAACATAAAAAAATACCTTTAAAGTCCCTACACTTAACCATTTTCAACCTACCAAGTCACCAATCATAAACACTTTCAAAACAAAAAAAAACACCTTTAAAGTCTCTGCACTTATCCATTTTCAACCTACCAAGTCAACAAACATAATCACATTCAAAATTAAAAAATACCTCAAAAGTCTATACCTTTAACGATTTTCAACCTACCAAGTTGCCAAACATAACCACTTTCAAAGCAAAAAATCACCTTTAAAATTCCTACACTTAACCATTTTCAACCTACCAAGTCACCAAACATAACCACATTCAAAAGAAAAAAATACCTTTAAAGTTCGTACACCTAACCATTTTCAACCTACCAAGTCACCAAACATAACCACTTTTAAAACAAAAAAAAAACACCTTTAAATCCCTATACTTAACCATTTTCAACATACCAAGTTACCAAATATAACCACTTTCGAAACAAAAAATCACCTTTAAAGTCCCTACACTTAACTATTTTCAAACTACCAATTGAACAAACATAACCACTTACAAAATAAAAAAATCACCTTTAAAGTCCCTTTACTTAACCATTTTCAACCTACCAAGTCACCAAACATAACCACTTTTAAAACAAAAAAACTCCTTTAAAGTCCCTACACCAAACCATTTTCAGCCTACCAAGTCACCAAACATAACCACTTTCAAACAAAAAATCAGATTAAAAGTCCCTACACTTAACCATTTTCAATCTACCAAGTAACAAAACATAACCACTTTAGAAATAAAAAAACACCTTTAAAGTCCCGACACTTAACCATTTTAAACCTACCAAGTCACCAAACATAACCACTTTCAAAATAAAAAAATACCTTTAAAGTCCTTTCACTTAACCATTTTAAACCTACCAAACCACCAAACATCACCTTAAAGGTCCCTACATTTAACCATTTTTAACCTACTAAGTCACCAAACATAACCACTTTCAAAATAAAAAAAACACCTTTAAAGTCCTTTACTTAACCATTTTAAACCTACCAAGTCACCAAACATAACCACTTTCGAAAAAAAAATTACTTTTAATGTCCCTACACTTAACCAATTTTAACCTACCATGTCACCAAATATAACCACTTTCAAAACAAAAAAATACCTTTAAAGTCCCTACACTTAACCATTTTCAACCTACCAAGTCACCAAACATAACCACTTCCAAAAAAAAAAATCATCTTTAAAGTCCCTACACTTAACCATTTTCAACCTACCAAGTTACCAAACATAACGACATTCAAAACATAAAAACACCTTTAAAGTCCCAACACTTAATCATTTTCAACCAACCAAGTCAGCAAATATAACCACTTTCAAAATAAAAAAAAACATCTTTAAAGGCCCTACACTTAACCATTTTCAATCTACCAAGTCACCAAATATAACTACTTTCAAAAGAAAAAAATACCTTTAAAGTCCCTACACTTAATCATTTTCTACCTACCAAGTCACCTTTAATGTCCCTACACTTAATCATTTTCAACCTACCAAGTCGCCTAACATAACCACATTCAAAAGAAAAAATCACCTTTAAAGCCCCTACGCTTAACAATTTTCAACCTACCAAGTCACCAAAATAACCACTTTTAAAACAAAAAACACCTTTAAATTCCCTACACTTAATCATTTTCAACCTACCAAGGCACCTTTAAAGTCACTACACTTAATCATTTTTAACGTACCAAGTCGCCAAATATAACCACTTTCTAAACAAAAAATCACCTTTAAAGTTCCTACACTTAATCATTTTCAACCTACCAAGTCACCAAATATAACCATTGTCAAAATAAAAAATCACATTTAAAGTCCCTACACTCAACCATTTTTAACCTACCAATCACCAAACATAACCACATTCAAAATAAAAAAATATCTTTAAAGTCCCTACACTTAATCATTTTCATCCTACCAAGTCACAAAACATAACCACTTTCAAAATAAAAAATCACCTTAAAAGTCCCTGCACTTAACTATTTTCAACCTATGAAGTCACCAAACATAACCACTTTCAAAACAAAAAATAACCTTTAAAGTTCCTACACTTAACCATTTTAATCCTACCAAGTCAACAAACATAACCACTTTTGAAACGAAAAAACACCTTTAAAGTCCCTACACTTAACCATTTTTAACCTACCAAGTCACCAACATAACCACTTTCAAAACGAAAAAAACCTTTAAAGTCCCTACACTTAACAATTTTCAACCTAAGAAATCACCATATATAACCACTTTCAAAATAGAAAATCACCTTTAAACCCCCTACACTTAACAATTTTCAACCTACCAAGTCACCAAACATAACCAGTTTCAAAAAAAAAAAAACCTTTAAAGTCCCTACACTTAACCATTTTCAACCTACTAAGTCACCAAACATAACCACTTTCAAAATAAAAAATCACCATTAAAGTTCCTACGCTTAACCATTTGCAACCTACCAAGTCACGAAACATAACCACTTTCAAAATAAAAAAAACACCTTTACTGTCCCTACACTTAACCATTTTCAACCTACCAAGTCACCAATCATAACCACTTTCAAAACAAAAAAAAAACACCATTAAAGTTCCTACACTTAACTATTTTCAACCTACGATGACACCAAACATAACCACATTCAAAACAAAAAAATACCTTTAAAATCCCTACACTTAATCATTTTCAACCTACCAAGTCACCTTTAAACTGCGTACACTTAATCATTTTCAACCTACCAAGTCGCCAAACATAACCACTTTCAAAACAAAAAATTACTTTTAAAGTTCCTACACTGAACCATTTTCAACCTACCAAGTCACCAAACATAACCACTTTAAAAATGAAAAATCAGCTTTAAAGTCCCTACACTTAACCATTTTTAACCTACCATGTCACCAAACATAACCACATTCAAAATAAAAAAATACTTTAAAGTCCGTACACTTAACCATTTTCAACCTACCAGTTCACCAAATATAATCACTTTCAAAACAAAAAAACACCTTTAACGTCCCTGCACTTAACTATTTTAAACATACCAAGTCACCAAACATAACCACTTTCTAAACAAAAATTTACCTTTAAAGCCCTACACTTAATCATTTTCAACCTACCATTTCACCAAACATAACTACTTTCAAAAGCCAAAAATCACCTTTAAACTCCCTACGCTTAAACATTTTAAACCTACAAAATCACTACACATAACCAATTTCAAAATAAAAAAATACCTTTAAAGTCCATCCACTTAACCATTTTCAACCTACCAAGTCACTAAACATAACCACTTTCAAAACAAAAAAAACACCCTTAAAGTCCCTACACTTAACTATTTTCAACCTACCTAGTCACCAAACATAACCACTTTCAAAATAAAAAATCACCTTTAAAATCTCTACACTTAACCCTTTTCAACCTACCAAGTCACCAAACATAACCACTTTCAAAACAAAAAAAAAACACCTTTAAAGTCCTACACTTAACCAGTTTCAACCTACCAAGTCACCAAACACAACCACTTTCAAAATAAAAAATCACCTTTAAAGTCCCTACACTTAACCATTTTCAACCTACCAAGTCACCAAACATAACCACATTCAAAATAAAAAAACACCTTTAAAGTCCGTACCCTTAACCATTTTCAACCTACCAAGTCACCAATCATAACCACTTTCAAAACAAAAAAATACCTTTAAAGTCCCTACACTTAACTATTTTCAACATCCCAAGTCACCAAACATAACCACTTTCTAAGAAAAAAATCACCTTTAAAGCCCCTACACTTAATCATTTTCAACCTACCATTTCACCAAATATAACCACTTTGAAAAACAAAAAATCACCTTTAACCTACCAAGTCACCAAACACTTAATCATTTTCAACCTACCATTTCACCAAACACAAATGGTCGGTTTTCAATAAAATATCCAGGAAACCGACCACAAGTAGTCAGTTTTCAACAAAATAATAAAAAAATTATTTCATTACTACAATTAATAAATTAAAATTAATTTTTAAAAAATATTTTTTTTTAATAAATTCTATAATATTTATAACAATAACACGAATAGTATATTTCCTCAATCGTATAATAATACCAATGAATTTTATAAATTACGATAAATTTTTTTGGTAATTACCTTTTAATTATGACATTATATATAATATCATAATTAAAAGCTAATTAACCAAAATTTTATCTTAATTTCAAAATTCATTGATATATATATATATACCTTGTAATACAACATGTTAATCAAATAAATTATTGATTACTTGTCTTACGTTATTACAACTTCAACAATATACGCGTATCTACATTGACACTAAATAATATATCTATTTCCTTTATAGTATGATATCAATGCATTATTCTAAAAAATTTGATATATAGATTTAGTTATCGATCTTTCGATTACTGTATACGTCACTACACGAGATATACGTATATATACATATATTCAATTTTCTTTCAACTTTCAAATACGTACTATAAATATCACATACACGATTTCACTACCCCATAATAATATACAACGTAGTTCACATAGACTCAGTTTATAATAGGTCATTAATATCTATACCTTCACTGTATAAGATGTATATGCTATATATATATATATATACCTATACATACACACATATACACACTATCGACTATATCAAGTTCTAAATACATACTATATATATCACATACGTACACAAGTATATTATCCAATAATATAATGCGGTGTGTTTCTTATACATACTCAGATGAGTGATCGATTAATTATATTTGATTAGCTTAATATAATATTAGATTTTGACTACATCTTCATCAATCGATTACTACATGATATATATATATATAAAGATATTTATGTATATGAACTCTTGAATGCGTATTATATATATCACATCCACAAGTATATTACCTTATAAATACTTACCTTATAATAGACCACGTTCATTATATTCTGATGAATTATCGGTTATATATTACATTATTATGACTGGAATAGTAACATAATATCATTATCTAAACGGTATGATATATATATACACATATGCATTATATAAAGATTATAAACGGTATGATATATCTAAATGGTATGATATATATATATATACACACATGTTTAACGTCATTTAACGTATATACAAAGGAAAATATTTATTTTATATATTGAAACATAAGTAAAAGATAAAGATTATGTTTAATATAATTTATTTTTTTTGTTTGATATATTTTTTAGTGTAATTTTTTCACAAAATTTAAGAATGATTGATTTTTATTATTATTATACTGGTTATCGACTACATGTGATCAGTGTAATTTCAAAAATTATATATATATTAGATTATACATATAATTATTTTTAATGAAAATAATATATATTTGATTACATAATATATATAATTATTGGCTACTAAAAATTATTTACTTTTTATTTTTTTTAGTTCAAAAACCGACCACAAGTGGTCGATTTTTTAAATAATTTTTTTATTTTAATAAAACCGACCACTTGTGGTCGGTTTTTTAAAAATATTTTCTTTTTTTAAAAAATTAAAAACCAACCACTAGTGATGGTTTTTTTAAAAAATATATTAAAAAAGAATTTTTAAAAACCGATCACAAGTGGTCGGTTTTGTTATTTTTTAAATTATTATTTGTAAAATAAATAATAATTAATATAAAAATTATATAAATAATTATTTTAAAATATTAAAATATAAAAGCGACCACATGTGGTCGCTTTTTAAAAAAAATAAACAAACATAAAAAAATCGACCACTTGTGATCGATTGTTTGTGGTTGTTTTTTCAGGGTTTTTTAGTAGTGCTTGTTGATGCAATATGTTTGTTTTTCTAAGGGTTTTTTCACATCTGTGTTTGTCTCTGCCCATTGGAGCACTAGTTTGAACTGTGTCGATCTTGCTTCGTGAGCTTAATAAGACAAATTTAGCGTTTGAATTTTATATTTAATTTCGATCCTTGAATTGGTTTTCAGCAGTTCCATATTTTTAACATCTATGCTTAATGCATGACCTAATTATTTGTAATCACAAGAGACAAAACGATACGAATAGTAGTGAGCTTTACTACGAAGCTAAAAATATTATGATAATACGATCTTGTCAGCTGTCCAAAACTTCATACACTCAACTGAGCTTTATGACACTCAATTCACGAACCATTAGAATGATATTTTATTTGATAAATTCACTTATAAAGAGAAAATTTATGCGAAGTTGATAAGGTAACATTTAAGTTTAACAACCTGTGCATATATTTGTCGGTTTATAATTTGAATTTGCAGTAGTATGCAAGGATAAAATAACACAAGGCCTAAATACTTTAGTTCTCGACCTAATCTGTATGGTATACTAGTAACTGGACATGATATTCGGACATGAGACTCAAACGAAGATGGAGGCGAATTAGTATTAATATTTGGTGAACTCAGTCTCTGGATCGCGATTAAATACTGATAAAAATCCAAATAGTGTCATGGTAGACTCATTAAGACTCAGACTCGGGTATAGACAGACACCTCTTCTAAGGACACAAAAAAGGGTTAGGATGAGGCTCAGGGAATGCATAGGGAATTGGTACAAGAGAATACTAATTTAGAACTAAATGAGGGCATGTAAGGATCTAAAGAGATGCAGAAAGTGACCACTAATTGTAAAGGAAAATGTTGTGAAGAAGATAGTGAATATTAAATTAAGGGGAGATAAGAAAAATATTTTCATAAAAAAAACGTGCCTACTAAAATAGACCCGACACTAACGTTATTAAGACACCAAAAACCTTTATAATTTGAAGCATAGCCAATAAAGCCATTTTGAATGAGGTTCGAATTGAGTTAGAAGAGTTGGAACACGTTCATACTCAAAAACCTTTTTAAAGGAACAATCTAAGAGATTTTTGAAATAATCTCTCAAAAAGGGTTTAATTGTTTAAAAGAGGAGTGAGCAGACAATTTATTGCTCAAGTAACAACATAAAAGGCTTGTAGTCAAAATTGTCCTGACGTATTTGATTTCAAAAGAAAAGTGTGTGTCATTTCATTTCAATGATACCATAATAAATTAAATTTTGAGCCTAATTGATATTCCAACAACTAGCTCAAAGAGAGGAGGATTGCTTAAGTCATATAAGGAATATGGGATCTTGACCCCATCTAATTGAATATCTGATATTTTCATCACCCCCTCATCCCAACACTACTCGGACTGTAGCGTACACAATGGGTAGAATTAGGGGTGGCAAATGGGTGGATCGGATCGAATTTGAATGGATTGAATATGAATTGAGTTTAAATGGATTGGATTGCAGTCCACTCATATAATATATGGGTAAATATGAATTTTGTCAAATATGAATTGGGTAAAAATGGTTCCAACCCCCTTTTAACTTCTTAAGCCAAAAATTTAGAACTTCTTTATGCATATCAACTTGATTTTTTTTTATCTCCTATCCTACCCTCCTCCCCCTACCCCTAAAAAAACATATTTTTTTTTAAGAAAATAAAATTTAAAAATTTTTCTACCCCCCACCCCTCCCCAAAAAAAATAAAAAAATAAAAAAATTCAAAAAAATGATACTTTTTTCAGAAAGACAAAAACTAATAATTTTTTTTAAAAAATTGCACCCCCACCCTACCCCTCCTCCACCATACCCTCCAGCCCCCCCCCCCCCCCCCCGCCTCCTCTAAATTTTTTTTTTTTTTTTGATAAAATGAAAAAAAAAAAAAATTAATTTTTTTTTAAAAAAAATTGCACCCCCCACCCAGCCCTACTGAAACACCTTGGTTTTGACCCTTAGAAAATTCTTGAACATTGAGCATCTAGACATCATACGACTTGTGGGTACTAGTGGTATAATGTTGTACGGGTTAGGTTCCATCCTTTTGTATGTAAATCAGTGTGTTTTGGTTGGCTTTTGTCCAAGGTACAAATGGACATCTTACCTCTCGTATGTTAGGGTACGAGATTTACATGGTGAAGTCGTATGATGTCCTAAACTTAGCCTAGTGCATTCTATCTAAGGTATGGGTTAAAGGGTACTTCTCGTATATTAGGATATGAGTTAGACCTTTGTGTTCATATGTTGGTCAGTATGGAGGTCCAAGAGGACTCTAGGGGTACGAGATAAGGGTACCACTTTTACCCTAGGGTACGATTTAGGGGAATGGGTCGTACCCTCCTGCGACCAAGTTTTCAGCTTTTAAACTAAGGGTATTCTGTACATTTTCCACCGCAAACCTTGAAGTCCCCACGTCTTAAGACATGTTGTGGACCCTTATAACCAACTATTGAAAGATCAAACACTCCAAAAATACTCTCTAAACTCTCTCTTAAAGATTGGGGCTAGGGTTCTTCAAAGGTGTTCATCTTGAGGCTTAAGAGTCAAGTTTCTTTCGTGAATCTTCTTGAATAAGACATGTGATTCTTCCCTCATTGTTAGTTATCAAATATCATGTGTTTTAAAGTGTGATTATGATTCTTAATGTTGGTTTTGAAAACCAAAATTGAGGGTTTTATTGCATATGGTTGAGTATTGTTTACTCTTGGTTTAACTTGTGTTTATACATGTTTTTGGTGATGGTTTGCACATTATGTGTTCTTGGTAATTGTGGTTTAACAAATGGGTCATGGGTTACCCTAAACTTGATGGTTTTTACCTTGATTTTGGCCTTGATAATAGTATGCCCTCAAAGTGTTTGTGAAAATGCCTAAAAGAATAAACTAGTCACATGTTAATGATGTTTTCCATTAAGGCATTGGCATAATGACTATGAATAGTTGGTAAATGGTTTAGTAAAGGCCTTGTTGGCCATGTAATGATCTAAATGGTAACCTTGGTGGTTTAAATTGTTAAATTTGTTTGAGTCCCTAAATATTAACTTGATTTATGTTTTTGTTAGACAATGGGTTCGAGTCCCTAAACTTTGAATTGAACAAGTGTCTTTGTTAGATGATGGGTTCGAGTCCCAAAGTTAAATGAATGCATGGTTGATTGATAATGGTAATGGCATGTGGTATACTTGCAAGTAGTATTGGTATGACGATACCAACGAAGAGCCTTTGGTAAGTAACTGACTTAATGGTTATGTATGTGGAATGATAATTTTAAATTAGGCTTTAAAGCGAGATGTGTAGTGGGGCCGTGAAAGTGGAGTTCGAAGGACTAACACTGGAAACCGCACTAGCTGGTGCAGGTGTCTTATGACCGAGTGGTTTGAGTCCCCCGAATAAACATATGAAAGGGAGGTTCAAGTCCCCCTTACTACGTGTATTGGTGCTTAAGTCACCTTGATTATGCCGGGAGGTTCGAGTCCCCCCTAAAGGCATATACCGATACAGATATTCTCAGGTTCGTGTGGCTACACGCACTAGGGCCCTTCCAACTAGGGGAGAGCTGACTTCATATAGGCCGTGGATGCCTTGTTCTATGACGGTCATGCTACACAACCCAGGTTAATGATGTCAAATTTCATGTTAATCTTGTTCCCTATCCCGACATGGTATAAATATATATATATATGAATATGTATATGTATATGTATATGTATATGTATATGTATATGTATATGTATATGTATATGTATATGTATATGTAAGTATTGCATTTATATATGCATTGATTGATTGGTTTTGAACTATTGGAACTATTTTATCCTTAGACTTAAGTTACATGCTAGCTCTCCAACCGCTAACCATCTTCGGCGTTGTATCCCCATGTGATGTAGGTGTTGGTCATACTACACCTACTAGTCAGTGATCAAACTTTGAGAACAGCTTGTTTTGACTTGAAGTGGTGAGCTTCTATACTCTGGAAGGATCTAGTTTTAGTTTTTTATGTTTTCATAGGTTAGTCTTGGACATTGGTTTTGGCTATGGTCGGGGGCATGTCCCGATCGGATGTTGTTTTGATTTTAGATAGAAGCTTTGTGAGACTACTATAGGTTGGTATGGGTGGTGTCGGTAGTGGTGTCAACCTTGGCATTGGTATTGGTATTGGGGCTAATACCGTATAACTTTATTTGCTTTGTGATTGTTCCATTTTATTATGGTATGGATATAGACTTGATTATTATTTCAATTTTGGTTATGGTTGTTGGTTGGCATTGGATTGTTAGACTTATTTGGGTTGGCCATGGTCATGGACCTATCCCAAAGTATTTGAGTTGATAAATACTCTATCTTGTTATGTGTTCGAAATTCATCTGACTTAGGGTATATGATTATAGGTTGAATTGGGTGTCGGGGGTGGTCTCCGGTCCTTGTTGGACTTGGGATGCCCATTACGACAAGGTCCTAATTCGGATCGTGTCACCTACCCCATACCCCCTAGCCTCCCCCCAAAAAATAGTTTTTCAAAATATGAAATTTTTTTCAAAAAGAAAAAAACTACCCCTCCTAGCCCCCTCCCCTTCAAAAAAATATTTTTTAAAAAGTGAAAAAAAATTATAAAGAAAAAGACTAATTTTTTTTTTTTAAAAAATAAAAAATCACCCCCACCGCACCCTACACCCACCCTCCTCATTTTATTTTAAATCAAATGAATTTTTTAAAATAAAAATAAAAAATTCAAAAAACAATCTGCCCCTCTCCCCACCCCCTCAACCCACACCCACCCACCATCCCTAATTTTTTTATTAAAAATAAAAGGAATCAAAAAAAATATTTTTTTAAAAAAATAAAAAACATTTTTGTTCTCCCCCAACCACCGCAACCCACCCTATCCATATCCCTAATTATTTTTTTTAAAAAAAAAGATTAAATTTTTGTGGTGCAATTTGAAATTTTAAGCATAGATGTGTGATTTATGTGTTTAAATGGATATTCATATTTTACCCATTTTATTCATATTTATATGAGCTTTAAAAATGAATTATAGTCGATTTACCCATTTAAAATGTGAGTGATCCAACTCAATAAATATGAATTAAATAGACTCCTTTCACTAATATAGACTAAAATTGTCACCCTTAGTAGAATAAGTCTAAAAAGATATTTAGGAATAGAACTCTAATTAACATGATTCCTCTAGGCACTAGGCGCTCCCGTGGTTCGCAAGAAGGAAAAAGGATATTGCACACAATCATAGATGAGGTATATTCACAACCTCTACATGATCTGAGCGCTCATATCAGATCCAAAGGTTTGAGTCATATGCCATGTGAGAGAATCAAAAATAATTTGAAGGCTCTACTAACTAGGAGCCCCTAGGTCTCATAAATATAATAAAAACTTTTACAACTAATATACAATTGTTTTTCTTGTACAAAAAGATTTCCTACGCATCTACTTTTCTTATACGAGAAGGATTCTAATATTCTCTATCAACTACCTCTCATGGGATTGATCCCAACGGGACTCTTGTAGTTGAACTACGTAATTTTTTTAGTGTCTAAATAAACTCTCTTTACCCAATGATGTGCACTTTTGACGTTCAAAACTATGAATATATGCAAGTTTCTTAGGTTGTTTTGTTATATATGATGTACTTTGGGTATGTTAACTAAGATTTGGATGCTAATTTCTTGAAAAGGATGAAAAATAGAGTTTTTGGCTATTTCATCAATTTTGGGTATTCATGACACTTTCGGATGTACGTGACCAAAGCATGTGATGAAAATTACAGATATGAAGTTTGGTTGCAAGTATTAGAAGGCCTGGAACTTAGCTATGTCTATATATGGACCACATGTAGCACATATGGTCTGTATAAGACTAAGGTAAGTACCAGAATTGAAGATCCAGAGAGTGAAAAAGCTGAAAAAGAACTTTCGGCACTTACGTATGTCAATATATGGACCGCATGTAGCACATGTGGACCACATGTAGGGTAAGATAAGTGCCAAAAGTCCAAAATCCCGAGATTAGATGTTGCAGGAATTTTTTCTGGCACTTATAGGTGTCTACATGTGCCCAGCCTCAGGCTGCATGTGGTACATATGCCCAAGGCCAGGCCGCATGTCGACACAGATAAGTGGCCACCGACCATTTTTATACTTTTTCGTCCAGGCTTTGAATTTAGGGTTTCCTCATGTACTATAAATACCCCTTATGTGTTTTTTATTATAAAAAACACACTCTTGATACTTACTAACATATTTTGATTCCGAGATTTAATTTTGGTCTTGGAATTCTTTTATATTTATTTCGGTTGATTAATTCAGTTAAAGTTTTGGGGTTTTTGTTGTGATTATTGTGATTAATCTTATGCTTTCAATCATTCATGTTGTTGATTACTTCACAAGCATGAGTGGCTAAAAACCCTTAGCTAGGGTTGTGGAAACCTTGGCAGATTGACGAAGTAGGGGAAGTGCTATTGTTGTTTTGAACCGATACCCATGCATGCATTTTATTATCTTTATTTTATTAGATATCTTTGTGGTTTCAAATGTTAGGATCCCACCTATAATATTGCTACTTACTTTAAAAGAGTGGTGGTGACTAGGAAAAGATAACTACAACAGAATTTGAAGTCTAACTGTCGATCTATACTACTAGGTATTATCTAAGTAATATGGTTAGTTGTCATCTAATAACTAGAGACTTAAAAGGTAATAGTTAACTGGGATCAAGATAAGGGTTAGGAAAGCAACATCTTGAGACTCAAAAGGTAAAGGGTGAAATCCATCTGCTTGTGTTGATGGTACATAACTTATCAGATTCTATATGCAACTTATCGATTTGGTTCAGTAAAGTATAATAAGACTACAGAATTAAGAATCCAAAGGGAACACGGTCTTAGTGTTCACCTATGACTGATTACAATTGAAGTTGATATTAGCTACTTGTTTGATATTGCTACTTAAATCCCCCCATTTACTTTTCTAGTTTTTGCCCATTAATTACAACAGCTAAGAGCCACGATTGCATGTGTTCCCTTGGGATTCGACCCCAACCTTTGTTGGGTTACTATATTTAATAGTAACCGCATAATCTTTGGAGTGAGGGTGTAGCTTGGGTATTATCAAATTTTGGTGCCGTTGTCGGGTAATACGGTGTTGATTTATGAGTTGAGGTTGTTGCAGTTTACGGGGTTTTTTGTTCTTAGTTGGGTATACGTCGGTGTATGCCTAGAACATGGAGCAGAGGAAATTCTTTACTCTTGGTGAATCCAAATCTAGAAAGGATCCTACAAACACCTAGTAGGATGACGAAATCTAAAAGAAATGATATTCCTGAAGGGGTTCGTGATGATATGCCTTCCCATCCTCCTAAAGGAGTTCAGGATATTATTGATCAAAAGATTGGGGTACTTTTAGCACAAGCTACTAATGAGATGAGGGCAGCATAAGAAGCTCAGCGGATAGCTAGGGAGGCTGATCTAGCTAAGTAGGGACACGAAGCAGACCGCTAAGCAGCAATTAGTGGAAATCAAAATAGAGTTAGAGGTGGTCGTCCTGAAGTGATCCCAGCATATCAGTATGTGAAGCCATATGAGGATGATGTATATGATTTGGGGTACATTGAGCCGATAGATACTGGAGCCATTATCCCTTCTATTTTACCCCCAGGCATTAAGTTTGACATAACGAGCACAATGAACCTGCTCTTAAATCTGAAGGGTGTATTTGCGGGTTTGTATATAGATAATACGAACATACACCTTGCAAATTTCATAGGGATTTGCATTTTGTACATAAATCCAGGGGTAAATCAGGAAGCGCTTAGACTGAGGTTGTTCCCCTTCTCACTTACAGGAGAAGCATCTTTATGGCTAAGGGAAATGCCAAAAGAATCTATCACTTCATGGAATGAGTTGGGCATGAAATTTTTGAACATGTTCTTTCTTCTATCCAGGATGTTGCATTTTAAAGACGAGATTTATAATTTTAGGCAACTGCGGTCAGAATCTATACAAGGCTTAGTTCAAGTTCAATAAGAATCTTAGCATGGTGCCCAACTACCGGATTTTAGGGACACGCTTGTTGGAGATATTCTATAGAGTCCTGACTATCAGTTACGAAGCTATGGAAGACACTATATCTGGAGGAGCTTTTATGAGACTATACTGCGAGGCAGCTTCAGATATGTTAGATCAAATCTCTCTCACCAATCGATGGTGGAAAACTCAGAAGTCTGAGAAGGGATCTAGCATGTATGCTATTGGTGCCTCTTGTGACTAGAAAGTAATAGATGATTTAGTAGCGCAAGAGATTGCACTGCTAAGAGTTGATCTTGGAGTACTAGAAAAGTAGTTAGCAACAACTAGTTCCAAGAAAGTGAATGCAATAGGAGTACAAAGTTCATATGCCAAATCTTATGAGTCAAAATTAGAGGTGGAAACAAACTTCTGGATCATTAGTTGGCGGGTTTATGAGCCCAAGGGCAAGAGAACCAAGGTCAAAACTATGATAATATACACTGATACCATAATAGAGAGTGATATGGTGATTGGATATGGAAGTATGACTACAGAAAGAAGAGAGATAGGTGCATTCCACCGACAGACGAGATGCAGAATCAAGAATGGAAGAGATGCTGACTAAGCTTTTAAAGGGTCAAGAAAATTAGGAGAATAGCCTTAAGGAGATCAAGATTGACTTTTTGGGTTTGACCTAGAAGTTTGAATCTCATTCTACTGCCATCATGTGGTTGGAGCACCAGTTCGGACAGATGTCAGCAACATTGAACCAGAGACAACCAGGCACCCTTTCGAGCAACACTGTGCCAAATCTAAAAAATGGTGGTCATGTTCTTGCCATTACTATAAGGAGTGATATGACTATTGTGTACCCCCCATTACATATTGCGGAAGTGCCAAGGCATGATGAAGCTGATGCTGATGAGTCATATGTTGTTGCGTTCGAAAAGGTAACTGGTGTTGATGATAAAGTTGGTAGAGACAAAGGTACCGGTTAGGTTATTAAGCAAAAAATAAGACATATTCAAAGATCACCCTCATATTTTCCTCAGTAGCTGAAGTAGAAGCGAGAGAAAGGAAAGTTCAAGTGATTCATTGAGATGCTGAAAGAGTAGAGCTTGAACATCCCTCTTCTTGAGGCATTGGAGAAGATACCTAGATATGTTAGGTTTATGAAGCAATTGGTTACAAAGAAAAAAGGGGCTACGATTGAGGATGTTGATGGCTTTGCCACTGTAGTGCAGTCACTGCTAGGTCTCCGACCCTGAAAAAGGGTGATCTCTGAGCATTTAGTATACCATGCACTATTGTGTAATCCCAATTTTCCAAGCCTTATGTGACTTAGGAGCCAGTATAAATTTAATGTCGCTAGCTGTGTTCAAGAAATTGAGCTTGAACCCTTCTGAACCAACTATAATGCAACTATTGATGGTTGACCGCACTATGAAGAAACCTATGGGCATTTCATTTGATGTGATTGTGAGAGTTGATAACTTCATCTTTCTGGCTGATTTTGTTATTCTATACTGTGAGGTTGACACCGAGATGCCCATCATATTGGGGAGACCATTTATGGCCACAGGTCGAGCAATGGTCCACATGGAAGAGAGATATAAATTTTAGAGTCAATAGGAAAGAGGCCACATTCAACATCCAAAAATCAATGAAGCATCCAACCGACATGAGGGTGGTGTCGATGATAGATTGTATTGATGACCCTGGAGGGTACTCTTATGGGTATCTTGAAGAATTGTGAGTAACTCGTGTCATGCCGCTATGTTAAATCAAGCGTTGCATGGGAGGCAACCCACGGGCTTATTGGTGAAGTCTATGTAACCAACACAGCCACGTCGTGTCACCACATTAAATCAAGCATTGGGTGGGAGGCAACCCACTATTTTAGTGTTCACTTTTTGTTTGTTTTCCTTTTGTAAGTTTATAGCTTATGGACTAACTCAAAATACGGTAAGATTTATACATGCATAAATTTCAGGTAAAGTGACTATATAATCAACCCTTCAGGGTCATAAGTTCGACACGAGCCAGGTAAGGTAAGCAGTAATTAAAAAAATTGAAATCTTGAGGATAAAAATGGAATGTTGTGGACTTTGGTACATAATCATACTTTTGGAACCATAAATTCAAGTTACATAACTATAAGTAGTTGGGAAAACATTAAAATACCAAGTCTAAAATGTAGGAAAGTGGGCCAAAAATTTAAGCCCACATGTGCTCTGCATATGCGAACCGCATGTGTCCCATGTGCCCCATGGCTGTCCACATGTGGCTACCGCAAGTGGGGTACGTATGGGAAAAGATTTTAATTAAAATTTTGGGCTCATCAATGCTTATTTAAGACCTAATCTCCCCCACTATTTAAACATATTTTTCCTCATTCTAACTCATTCAAATCCTTAAAATCTCAAATTTTTCTTTAAATCCAAACTTCCCTCTCAAATCATAAACTAATCCCGCACTTAAAGAAAGGCTAAATTTAAACTTATTTGAAATACCAACTTGTCCTAACATGCTAAAAACAAGTTCAAATTTGGGTTTTGCTCGATTCAGTTTTCACTTTCGAATTATCATAAAAGAGTTAACTTTTTCAGCTCCTAATGGTTATATATTGATTTAATTATTGCATAAACAAGTTGATATGTGTATTTCCATGCAAATTATATAGAATCTATAATGGTTTTATGTAGAAGCCTTGAATTAGCCTAAAATCTTAAAGTAGGGCTTGGTTTTGAATTAAATTCTAAGGTTAGGCCCTAAACGGAAGTCGAACTTGAACAAGTAGAGGAATATATAAAGGTTGTGCATGTTAGTTTACATTAAAAATCATGATTCATGATATATGTGTGAACATTGGACTTGTTGGGACATCAAATAAGTTACAGGGGTGTGAAAATTGAGGAAAAATTGAAACTTTTCGAATTTTGAGTTTTTTTTAACTTTAGCAATCCCCCATTTTTTGTTGGAAACTAACAACTAGTTTTTCATGTACACATGGCACCAAAATTTGCTAAGAAGAAGGTTGATATATCTAGGATAAGGGATAAGTCCATCGAGCCCAGTGGTTCGATGGAGGAGTACCCGATGACTTAGAGAAGTTGAGGCGGTGTGACACATAAATTGACTACAGGCCAAGTGTGCCAGGTAGATGAGACTATTATATTGGGCACTTTGGGATAGCCTCTATCTGAGCACTCATAGTAGAGTAGAAGGCCAACATTTACTCGACCTAGATCTCAGGCTAAGGTGGTTCATATTATCCAGGCTGACTATACAGTGGCATCCCGATCGAAGATGAAGTCAGCACGGAGATGACCTCCATATTATCCTCCACCGAGTGGTCATGATGATGAGGACAAGGCAGATTCTGATCCAGTTCCAGAGGGTGTAGCTCAGTACCCCCAGTCTAAAAAGGAGTCTAGGATTCGTTCGAGGCTGCAAAGCAGGATGAGTCATCAACGATACCCCAGTTTGAGAAAGGTACCACAGATTATGTACAACAGTCAGATATACCCTAGTCTAAGGAGGTTCCAAATCAAGTTTCCCATGAGATTCCTATTCCATATGAGGAGGCATCATTATAGCAGGGATAGAGTTTCGCACCCACATATGCCTCGGAGGTACCTCTTGAGGAGGAAAATCTAAGGTGGTGTATGGAGGGGATACGAATGATATATGATATAGAAAGTTATATCTCAGAGACCAACATGCCCAAGAGGATTATTTTTTTAAAGGTGGGATTTATCTATCTGGGCTGAATTGAGTACCACAGGTGCGGGCTTTCTTTGATCGTTATCAGCTGGAATGGATGACTAAACCACTCGATTCTTATAGTCCAGTTGTGGTATAGGAGTTTTATAAATTATATCATGCCACATTAGTTCTTATGATGCACAGATTTCCAAGCCTGATGAGACATTTGGAGCAGCCATAGCTTGAGCAGACCCTTATGAGAGGGTGTCAGAGTTGATCTTTCAGCAGAGACTATCCTCCGAGTTATTTTTGGTCCAAACTATATCACTCTCGATCCACAGTAGAGTGTGACTATAAATTAAGAGTCGCGTATGATAGACACATTATGAGGGGAGGCTAAGCATAGATGAGAGAGAGTTGAGATGTCTAGGTGGATAGTCAGCTATATTTTACTTTTGGGTAATGAGATCCTTTGAATCAATCGTCATGGTATAATAAAGAAGGGTTCATCGACTTTTGATGCTAAGTTTTTGTTCTTCCTCATCTGATATCAACTGTACCCTACTACTTCAAATAATATGTTGACTTGGAAGTGAACAACCCTGATTGCTAGTGTGATGTCCTGGTGTGCTATTGACTTTGCAGCCATCCTCCGATATGAGATTCATGATAGATCTTTTGGGGAGGCAATGAATTTGCCATTCCCTTGCCTTATTTAGATATTATGTGATGAGGTGGGTGTACCTGAGATATAGGGAGTCGATGAGAGAGTACTTATAAAAACTACTACACAGACGGAGAGTATGAAGAATCTGACATGACCAACCCTTCCCAAGAGATCTAGTGAGCCTGCCACAGTACCTTGAGCTAAGACTAATCATTAGTTTCCACAAAACCTGGTGATATACATGGAGGTGATATGGGAGTTAGCGTTGATATTGAGATAGGGGGAAAAGAGAGGCCTCAGATTAAAGTACGCAGGGTGAGGCAACACCAACCACTTCTTCATTTGCCTCGACTTTAACCTTAGAGTCGGTTGGCATATCTTCAGAGCCCACTCTCCCATACACTATAGCTACTACTACAGGTATGATTATGGTATCTCAAGAGTTCTTGCAGATCTTAGTGGACAGTCAGAGGGCGACTGATGCTCGATTATGGGTTGTTTAGATCGAGATGACTACTCTATATAGCCAGATTTGATCAGGGGCCGTGACTAGATTCCAGATGGAAGAGGCTAAATGGGAGGCTACATAGAGATATGCCATGTTTTAGCTATGTGCTAATTTATAGGAACATCTTTAATCTTTTTAGAGATGTGTTACAGCCAGATTTGTAGATTTAGAGACGAATCTAGGCTATAGGAGGAAGGAGATGGATATACTGCGAGTAGAGGTACTCTCTCACACAAAGAGCCATATGAATTCCACTCCTTCAGTCATACCCCAGTGGTCCAGATATCACCTCTACGCACACCCAAATATTTTAATTTCTTCATAAAGAAAAATGAGGAGGTCAGTAGGTGGGACCAAGAGAGGACACATGGGTGACCTGCAGGACCTAGATATTCCATATGACCAAGTATTGAAAAGGTCCAAACATACATCGATGGAGTCTACAGTTATTGAGAGACAGAGACGTATCGAGATAGCAGCGGGTGCATATTTTAGTAGTGCACCGCCACCACCACCACCTCTATTAACTTATATCCCCCATCTAGGATGCTCATGGCATAGATGCTTAGTCTATTCTAGGTATGTCCTCATTCCTTTTGTTTTATATTATTTTAGCATATTGGGGACCGTGTATAATTTTTAGTTGGGGGTAGGGTATACCCTAGCCGCTGTAGATTTTTGTTGTCGTGCTTCTTTTCCTGTCATCTATGATATGGTTGTAGAACTGACACGTCTAGGCTTAAATTTCTATCGTATTGTGTTTTGTTTTGTATTGTGTTGTGTTTTTGTATAATTAGAAGATTTTTAAGTATTTAGGGAAGTTTGTCATGTTTTTGATTAATTTTTGAGAAAAATTATACCCCTCCAAAATTGTGTTGTAGAACTGTGTGAATGTATATATGTGTGAACATTGTGGATCTTGTTATGGCATTAGGATTATGGACATGATAATCATTTGCTAACAATTTCATGAACCGGATAAGTAGTAGCTTGTAATATTGACTCTGTGCGATGAATGTGTGAGATATTATTTAGTTTCCTTTGTGTGTTATATTCATAACTTGCCCAATTAGTCTTGCCTAGGTTATAGGATAGTCGGTTAGGAAAGGATCATAGGCCGTTTTTTATTTTTAGTCCACTTTTAGCCTAAATGACCATCCCTATGTAAAATAGTGTCCCTTGATCCTCGTTTTGAGCCTTATAGCCTATTTTTCTTATTTTACCTATCACCTTCCCAATTGTGTTGCAATAACTTTTTTGGGACCGTTCCTCCTTGGACATTATGTACTTCAACTCAGGTAAAATGACTAAGTTTAGGGTGGCTATCATAGGGGTGTGTGATGTAAAATGGGTATGTAGAAGGATGAAATAAGAGAAAAAATTAGTAAGGCTGGGTGTGGTAGCAAAAGAAAAAGAAAAAGATAAAGAAAAAAAAGGAAAAAAAAGAAAAAATTATGAAAAAGTGAAAAGAAAGAATAAAAGACCACACCCAACTTGGATGTACAATAAAGAATAAAAAGGAAGAAATAAAGGTGGAATAAAAATAAAGATGGTTAATGAGTGGACCCCAAAGTTAGTGTAGTGCAAAGGAGGCTTAGTCACTTGATATGTCCATATGTACCATACCAGCCCCCCAAGCCTACATTACATGCCTAGAAAAATCCTATAGTGATCCTAACTTGACTATCTGAATGATAAGGTAAAGAAAATAAGGGCAAGTCTATGGTATTTGATGCATATTTATTGGAACTTCTCTTCTGAATATGAGTGTCTCTTGACTGTCACTACATTAACATGCATTATTTCATATAAGTGAGTGGGACTTCTTTGTTGTGAGAGCACATGAGTCATATTACTAGTTGTTTACTTATGTTAGGTAGTGTAACTTGTCTATATATGCATGGTTGTTTGTTGCTAATGTAATTCCACACCTTGATCCCACTGTGTCATATTGTTGTGTTTCATGTTTATACACAGTTGGTTTTGAAAATTTAAGATAGGAGGGAGTATTAAGGCTTAATCTTAAAGTGTTGATTGACTGCCTTGAATAGCTTAGATTTTCCTAGTTAAGTGTCGTGTTTTGTTTTGTTTTATTTTATTGTATTGTATTGCCTGAGGACATGCAAATGTTCTAAGTTAAGGGTGTTGATATTTTATAGAAATATAGCACTTTCGACGCTTAAAACTATGAAAATATTTAAGCTTCTTAGGTTGTTTTGTTAGATATGATGTACTTTGGGTATGTTTCGCAGGAAACTAGGTTTTGGATGCTAAGTTCGTGAAAAAGATGAATTTTTTTTTTTTTGGATACTTGATAAATTTTAGGTATTTGTGACACTTTTTGGATATATGTAACCAAAGCATATGATGAAAGTTGAAGATTTGAAGCTTGATTGCTAGTATTGAAAGGCCTGGCACTTACCTATGTCTATATGTGGACCACATGTAGCACATATGGTCTGTATAAGACTAAGGTAGTACCGGAATTGAAGATCCAGAGAGTGAAAGAGCTGGAAAAAAACTTCTGGCACTTAGCTATGTCAAAATGTGGACCACATTAAGTGCCAGAAGTCCAAAATCCCAAATGTAGAAGCTCCAGGAAATTTTTCTAGGACTTGTAGGTGTCTATATGTGCCCATCCTCAAGCCGCATATGGAACATGCGCTGAAGGCCAGGACGCATGTGGACACAGATAAGTGGTCACCGATACTTTTTTTCCTTTTTGATTCGGGCTTTGATTTTAGGGTTTCCTCATGTACTATAAATACCACTTATGTGTTCTTTTAGTAGAAAAAATGCACTTTTAATACTTACAAACATATTTTGATTTTGAGATTTGATTTTGGTCTTGGAATTCTCTTGTGTTGATTTCGGTTAATTAATTCAGTTAGTGTTTTGGGTGTTTTAGTTGCGATTATTGTGATTCATCTTATTCTTTCAATCATGCATATTGTTGATTACTTCACAAGAATGAGTGGCTAAAAACTCTTAGCTAGGGTTGTAGAAACCTTAACGGATTGACGGAGTAGGGGAAGTGCTATTGTTATTCTAAACCGATACTCATGCATGCATTGTATTATCTTCACTTTAATAGATATGTTAGTGGTTGCAAACGTTAGGATCCCATCTAGATTATTGATACTTACTCCAAAATAGGAGTATTGACTAGGAAAAGATAACTACAACAGTAATTTGAAATCTAACTGTCGATCCACGCTACTAGGTATTATCTAAGTATGATTGATGTGGCATGGAAACAAGACACTTTCAATGATTAAAACCATGAATATATGCGTGAACTTAGGATATTTAATTGAATATGATGCACTTTGGGGTGAATTGCAGGTAAAAAAGGTCTACAAGAATATTTGAACAAAAAGAGAATAAAAAGACCTGAAAAAGACCAACTCTGATCAACATACGAGTCAGCTCCTGAGTCGTAACTTTACCTTTCCCATTTTTAATAGGATTTTTATGTTATTTTGAGATACTATAAATACCCTAGGGTTTATTTTTTATTAGGTTACACTCTTGAACATTCCTTTACATGCTTTTACATACTAGTACAATACTTTTACAATTGTTCTTGTGATTTTAGGGTTTATTCAATTAACGACTTTGGAGTTTATTCATCTTATTATCGTGTAATTTATAATATGTGTTCTTCATTGATAATCATGATTTCTTGCACAAACATGAGCGGCTAATCTCCTTAGCTAGAGTTGTGGGAACCTTAACAGATTAGCAACGTAGAGAAAGTGTGAGACTCAGTTGTTCTAGGGTTTCTGCATGTATCTTAATTATTCTTCACACTAATTAATCTCATAGCAGCTGCAGACACTTGAGATAGCATATATTCGCATCCATTCGATAACCAAGAAGTTTGTGATTGGAAAAACAAGATTAAGACAGTAATTTGGGATTTCTACCTCCACCTTTTAGGTCCCGCATCTCATCTTATCATTTAATCCTACTCTGACAAGTGTAATTGAGGCCATAGAAAGGGTAAACAAGGAAACACCTTGAGACTTACTCAGTAAAGGGTGAAATTTATCTTCGAGATTACCCGGCAGTTGATAAGACTTATCTTGTAGGCTTTACATGCTGAACAACAGAATAGTTGGGTTGATCACGAGAAATTTACGAAGTTAAGAAGCCAGGGGGAACACATACCTAGTGTTCATCTCATATTGATTACAACTTGATAGCACTCAAGACTAGGTTACTATTTGCGATTGATAAAAAAATCCCCCATTTACTTTCCTGTATTGCTCATGGATTACATCAAAGCATGTAAATGTTCATATTTTCCCTGTGGGATCGACCCCAACCTTGTTGGGTTATTATATTTGCAATTGACCATATTATACTTCTAAATAGAATGTAGTTTTGGGCGACATCAAATTTTGGCGTCATTGCTGGGGAATACAGTTGAGTAGTGAATTGAATTGGTGAAGTTCGCATATTTTTAATTTTATTTTTTGCTTTGGTATATGTTGGTGTATGCCAAGTACTTAGATTAAAGGCAATCCCTTGATCCTGTTTGATCCAGAACCAGAAAGAATCCTTCAAAATCCGACCAGGATGTCAAGACAAATTCGTGAAGGGGTTCAAGATCCCCCACCTATAGATCCAACGTGTCACTCTCGTATGCTCTATTAGATCCACAAAATCTTGCAGACTTACAAACTTAATAACTATTGGAGCAAGAAAGTAGAGAAGAAGAAGAAGCTAGACTTGCTGCAGAGGCGACATTAGCTCAACAAGGAGGAAAAGTAAGGCCAAGACAAGTTGTTGATCATCGAGTCCATAGAGGTCGTGGTCTACTTATTCCGGCATATCAACATCTAGAAATATATGAGAAAGATGATAAAGATCTGGGTTATATTGAGCCTACAGAGTGTGAATCCATTGTTTCTCCTACTTTAGTCCCTAATGTGAAGTTTGATATCACTAGTGATATGATCCAATTGATAAATCTAAAGGGTATATTTTCGGGTGCAGCTAAAGAGAACTGCTTGAAGGATATCAAAGAGAACTGCTTGAAGGATATCAAAGATGATCTGTTAGGATTGAACTAGAAATTTGAGTCAACAATCAAGCAGTTGAAGCAACAGTTCGGTCATATGTTAGCCACAAAGAATCAAAGATAATTTGGCACTGATGTTGGGTGTATTATGCACTCTAGTGTTGCTATTCTAGCTTATTTAGTCTTCTTTTATGGATAATTTGAGTGCTTAATGAGTGAATAATGGTATAAATAATTATATAAGTGTTAAAGGATGTGATTAAAATGTTTAAGTGTTTACAAATGAGTTTTGGCTTAAATCGGTCATTTAGAGTCTAGACGAGAAACCTAGTTTTACTAGCTTGAGCTAGGTTTTATTCTAGTCTCTCATGTTGGAATATAGTGTGTCAAATGAGTTCCTAATGGTTTTGATGTGTAATATTATGTGGAACAACTTGTTTGTAATGTGCAAAGTGTAATTAAGTAAACTCAAGAGCCAAAATAAAATGTTAAAGATTGAGTGAGCAAGCCTAGTCTTAGCTCGTGTTTCTTATTCGTCGTTGTGAATGTTATATTGTTTTGATCTCTAATTCGTGGTGTAAATTGTTGTAAGATACTTGGGAAGTTGATGTATATGATATTTTGATGTTGAAAAATCTCAAATTGAAGGCAAAATAATACCACAAGGCATGGATAAACGCAGGAGCACCTAACACTTAAACAAAATTTCGATGGCAATTTCCAGTGGCTGCCCGCGATTTGCATGCATCGCACCCTCCATTGATGTGCATTATAGCATGAATCGTATGCTCAATTTCAGTATAGAAAAGCATGTGTCGCCCCCTCTATTCCCATGCTCAAGTGTTTGGCAATATCCTACTCCTACACGGCTTGGACTTTGTTGACTATAAATAAAACGTATTGTACACTTTGTTAATTCCTTTTGGACGTCCTTGGATACAATTGGAGGCTTCTCTACATACGTATTTAGGGGTTTTAATAATTAGTTTATCTTCTTTATAGTTTTGATCATGAATTCAATTCTTTGGAGGATGGTTAATTCCATGAGTGGCTAAAAGCCCTTTTCCGGGGTTAAGGCCAAGATCATGACTACTTTCATTTTGAATTAAGTTTGTTGAATTTCTTATCATTATGGGTTTTTTTTTACCCTAGTTCTAACTATTTTAAGGATTCGTGGCCCTTAGAATATATTCATTGTTGACCTTATAGGAAGGTAGAACATGGGTGTAGATAGAACAATGTTCTTATTCTTTTAGAAAATAAGGAATTTGAATTAGCATCTAGGACAGGGATGTACCTAGGGTCCTTGTTTGGTTCAGATGTAGGATGATAGCTTCATAGACTTAATTGGATTATTACATCCCACTCAATGATGTAGGTGTAATGTCCAAATTAGGTAAATAATTAAAGGTCGGGAGACCATGATCATGCAATAAACCCTACGAATCAACAACAAAGATAAGTGAGTTAATAAATGAAGTTAAATAATGTAGTAGGATTTTTCAAAGTGCTTTAGCCCTGGATCTCTATCCATTGATTGTTAAAAGTCATTACTTTTCTGCATTAGTTTAGTTTACTTTTAGTTTATAATTCTAAAACTTTCTTGGTTACTTTATCTCAATTGTTATACTAAAATTGGATAGTTGTTTATCACAAGTCCCTATGGGATCTATATTTAACTTTATTTAAGGCTTATATATTACTTGGTAGACCACGTACACTTGCGTGTGCGCTGTCAAGTTTTTGGCGCCGTTGTCGGGGACTTGTAAATAGGCAACTATCTTATTTTCATTTTAGCTATATTGAGTTGTACATAGTTTAGTAATTTTTAGTTTTAGTTTTTTTTATTCTTTTTTATTTCTCACACTCTTTTTGAGATGTCAGTCTGGGATAGATTGTTTTCTAGGGATTATAATTCTTGTCATTTTTGTAGAGGACCCCACCACGGGGTTTTTTGTCCAGATTTTGATCCAAACATTTGGAGGGGACCTGCTTGTTTGTGACCTGTACAGTAGACAACAAGTTGGTGAGTAGTTTTTGGCAATATGTATCACTCTGCAGATATGTGTGGAGTTAATCCTAATTCAGTCATGTTTGAGGGCAATGATCAAAATATAAATAAGGAGGTAGATACAGAGTTGACTCTCCAACCAAATGCAAACAAAGTTGCTGATAATTCAGAAAATAAATTTACTGAGCAAGTTAAGGAGATACCACCACCACCATATCCACAGAAGATAACAAAAGGATCCTAGTCAATCTATGGAACAAACACAAGAATCAGAACCACTCAACGGTCATCTTTCTTTTGAGACTATAATTGAGAAAGTGAATATCAGTGAGGGTGTTATGGATTGTGTAAATTTAGAAATGGGATTGGTTGGTCCTCACTCAAAGCAGTTTTATACATTATCTTTAGACGATGTCTTGTCTATGGAATCATTTGAAATAGTGGGAGAGTGTGAAGATGAGGTAAAAGAATCCTATATTCTTAATTTTACACTAGACAAGAAACATAAAAACACACCTTACTTCAAGGCTGAGTGGTTTACAATGCATATAAATTACTCAATTCTTTAATCTCTGTACCACCTCCATATGAGTGAGGCAAAAAGATGGATGTGAAGTTAGGGGTAAAATTCATATCCTCAAGATGGAGCAAAAAGTTTATTGGGTTGTGCCGCGACACTAGATCTTGGCACTTCTTAGGAGGCAACCCAAGATAACGTATGTTTTATTTTCAATTTTTGGTTTTTACTTTATGTAGTTTTTGTTTTTGTTGAGTCACAAATTGATGGAAAGTCCGAGTACCAGAAATCTGAGCTAAGGAGCCTGGCAAAGACTAAGTATGGGGTCCCCGAACCCTCTTGATATGTAAAAATGCTACTAGCTAGGTCTAGAGACCTCAGAGAGTATTTCTATCTATACTTTTAAATTATACTTTGGGGACCAAGTAGATTTTTAAGTGTGGGGTGGGGGAATTCCCAATTTTTGGAGTAATTTTAAATTTTTTATTTTAGGAATAAATAGTATGTTCTTGTTGGTGGTATATGTGATTGCATAATGCAAGTGTTTTGGTTGTAAAAGCTTGTTGATTGTGTGAATTACTACTTTTTAGACTCTTAGGGGTCGTTTGGTTTGAAAATTATTATCCCGGGATAACTAATACCGGGATTAATTATCCCGGGACTAAGGGGGAAATGGTGGGATAAGTTATCCCTGGTTGGATTAAATTCCTCCAACCAAACAAAGAAAAATGTGTTCTTTTGTTTTATCTCGGGATAATTAGTTATATCGGGATAACCATTTTCAAACCAAATGACCCCTTAGGCTCATGATTATGACTCTTGTACTTGTTGTCTTAATGTTGAATTCATGCTATTGTTTGGTTGAGTGTTTATGATAATCCTACTTGAAGTTGAGCATATGCCATGTGCGTGTAAAGTATTTGTTTATACCTTGTTGCATGTTATGTCTAGAACTTACCGAGTATGTGTGCAAAGCAAAATAAAGAGTGTGGGTTTAGGAGATGATATAGGCATTTTTTTGACAGCCTTGTTTCATACCTTCTTTTTTACCTACCTTTGTGCATAATCCTAGTAAGACCGGTGAGCCTTTAGTTGTTTCTTTGGTAGACTCATATGTAGCCTAATCTCTTCTTTGATAGACCTTCATTTGATCCAAATCTCGTCAGCGCTTTAGTGTAAAATTAGTGAGTTAAGGAGTGTGAAATTGAAGAAGAAAAAGGTGAAAGTGAAGCCCCAAAGTGATAGTTATTGGTGTGTGAAAAAAAATTATTGTGTTGTGGTTGGGAGTTAGAGAAATTGTTTGAAAGAAATTCCTATTTTTAGTCCAATTGTGTTACAATGAACTTGTGTTGGCCCTGGTCCTTCTTGGACATTGTACACGTCAACTAAGGCAAATCGCTTAAGTTGAGGGTGGCTATCATAGGAGTGCGTAGTGTAAAGTGGGTGCAAAAAAGGGAAAAATTAAAAGATATATGCTTAGCATACTCCCACCATAGTATTTTTGAATTAGCTTAATAAGATGGGGTGAAAACAAAATAAAGGGGTAGACAAAAGTGGTGTAATTTGGTTGTTGGAGATTGGTCTTAACTGTATAATTTAATGTGTTAAAGTGCTTAGGGAAGATAGCTACTATTATTGGCTAGAATAGTTCCTACCCATTCCTTAGACTATATTACAACTAAAGACCTATTGATCATAAGCTTCATCTTTCAGATATTAGTGGAGTACTACACTAAGGGCAAAACATATGGTTCATTATGTGCAACTTGTGAATTCATCGTGAGAGTGAGCAAAATTTAATTCTTTTACCTATTGTGTTATGAATTACAATTAAATGAGTGAGAATAGGTAACTTTCTTGTTGTGAGGACACATGTTTGACGAATATGATGTCATTTATTGAGCAATATGCATGAGTTTGCCAACTAGGTGAGACAATTCTTGAGGCTAGGATGTTTGTAAGTAATGTTCCTGAACTATCAATTATGTACATAACATGCTTAGTGTAGAAACTTGCATTATGTATAGTCATTATAGTACTAGCTTGAGTGTATTTGTAGTAGTAGAAGTGTAGAGTCTCCTCAACTTATGATGCTTGTAGTAAAGAGTTATTTGAGGACAAACTAGGCTTTAAGTGTGGGGTGGTGATGTTGGGTGTATTTATGCACTCTAGTGTTGATATTTTAGATTATTTAGTCTTTTTTTAAGAATAATTTGTGTTCTTAATAAGTGAATAATGGTATAAATAATCATATAAGTGTTTAAGGATGTGATTACAATGTTTAAAAGTGTTTACAAACAAGTTTGGGTTTAAATCGATCATTTAGAGTCTAGACGAGAAATCTAGTTTTACTAGCTTGAGCAAAACCTAGTCTCTCGTGTTGGATTCTAGTGTGTCAAATGAGTTCCTAATGGTTTTAATGTGTAATATTATGTGGAAAAAATTGTTTGTAATGTGCAAAGGGTAATTGAGTCAAGTCAAGAGCCAAAATAAAATGTTAAAGATTGAGTGAGAAAACCTAGTCTTAGCTCATGTTTCTTACTCGTCGTTTTGAATGTTTATTGTTTTGATCTCTAATACGTGGTGTAAAATGTTGTAGGATTCTTGAGGAGTTGATGTAGATGATATTTTGATGTTGAACAATCTCTAATTGAAGGCAAAATAACATCACAAGGCATGGATAAACGGAAGAGCACCTAACACTTACACAAAATTTTGATGGCAATATCCAGTGGCCACCCGCGATTAGCATGCGTTGAAACCTCCATTTCTGTGAATTATAGCATGATTCACATTCTCCATTTTAGTGCAGAAAATCATGCGTTGACCTCTCTAGTCCCATGCTCAAGTTTTTGGCAATATCCTACTCCTACACGGCTTGGACTTTGTTGACTATAAATAGAACGTATTGTACACTTTGTTAATTACTTGTGTACATCCTTGGATATAGTTGGAGGATTCTATACACACGTATTTAGGGTTTTTAATATTTAGTTTAGCTTCTTTATAGTTTTGATCATGAATTCAATTCTTTGGAGGACGGTTAATTCCATGAGTGGCTAAAAGCCCATTTCTGGGGTTAAGGCAAAGATCATGACTACTTTCATTTTGAATTAAGTTTGTTGAATTGCTTATCATTATGGTTGTTTGTTTAAACTTTTTGTATCTATTTTAAGGATTAATGGCCCTTAGAATATATTCATTGTCGACCTTGTGATCTCAGGATCGAGAATAGGAAGATAGAACGTGGGGGTAGATAGAACAAGGTTCTTATTCTTTTATAAAATTAGGAATTTGAATTAGCAGCTAGGTCAGGGATGAACCTAGAAGCCTTGTTTGGTTCACATGTAGGATGATAGCTTCATGAACTTAATTGAATTATTATATCCCCGCTCAATGATGTAGTTGTAATGTCCATATTAGGTAAACAATTAGAAGTCGTGAGACTATGATCATGCTATAAACCCTACGATTATACAACCAAGATAAGAGAGTTAATGAATGAAGTTCAATAACATAGTAGGATTGTTCGAAGTTCTTTAACCCTAGATCTCTGTCCATTGATTGTCAAAATTCATTACTTTTCCGCATTAGTTTAGTTTACTTTTAGTTTATATTTTAAAAACTTTCTCAGTTACTTTATCTCAATTGTTAAACTAGAATTGGATAGTTGTTTAACACAAGTCCCTGTGGGATCGATATTCTACTTTATTTAATGCCACTATATTATTTGGTAGACCCCGTACACTTGCGTGTTCGCTTGGGTACTGTCAGGCACACTTCGAAGCAATACAGTGGTAAATCCCAGAAACAATAGTCAATGCCATGCCATTACCATTCAGAGTGGTAAAGTTTTTTCAGACCAACCTTTACCCACAGTCGATGAGCAAAAGAGTGAGGATGAGCTGATTGATATTGGGAGCAGCAACAAGTAGAATGAAGGAGAAGAGAAGGTTACAGAACCTATGTTGAAGCCCATTCCAAGACCACTTCCTCCCTATCATCAAAGATTGATAAAGAAACAAGAAGAATGTAAGTATCAGAAATTTTGGTCTATGTTAAATGAGTTAACTGTCAACATACCACTTAAAGAGGCATTGGAGAAAAAGACAGGATATGAAAAATTCATGAAGGATTTGATCACCAAGAAAAGGTTAGTCATTGATGGGCCAGTCGACAATATTCTACATTGCAATGCTGTAGTCACTAGATCTTTGGTAGAGAAGAAAGAGGACCCTAGCGCTTTCACAATACCTTGCACTATTGGGTCTTTCAACTTCACTCGAGCATTATGTAACTTGGGGGATCGAATCAACCTCATGACCTTTTCTATATTCAAACAGTTGGTGTTGGGAGCTTCCAAACCAACTACCATGAGATTAGTGATGGCGGATAGAATAGTAAAGAAACCTGTTGGTATCCTTTATGATATTTTGGTAAAAATGTCTTCTTTTATATTTCCTGCTGATTTTGTTATATTAGATTGTTAAGTAGACTTTTAAGTTCTGATTATTTTCTGAAGACCATTTTTGGCTATAGGTAGGACGCTGATTGATCTAGAGAAAGGACATCTGATATTGAGACTCAATGAGGAACAGGTGACATTCAATGTATGCAAATCTATGAAGTAGCCTGATAAATTGAGAGTGGCATTTGTTATTGATGTAGATAATAAGGAGACAGATTCATTCCATGATGTTGATGTAGTTACTTTGTGGGATGATCGTTCTGATATGATTGTTCCTATTGAAGAGAGGCAACGTGTCGAAGCTCTTGCAGCAGTGATCAAGAATTTTGACTCGGAAGGTATCGAGGAGTATGAGGAGTTAGTAGGTGCATTGAATGGGAATGGTTATAATTATGTTCCTAAGAAGCTTGATCTAGATTTAAAGAATCGAACTACTCCACCTGCTTGCCCATCCATTGAGGAACCACCGGTTTAGAGTTGAAGGCCCTTCCATCTCATTTGTAGTATGCATTTTTGGGAGCCAACAATACTTTGTAGATTATTATTGTAGCTGATCTGAGCTAGTCATAGGTAAAAGCATTATTGTCAGTTTTTCAGAATTTCAAGAAAGCCATTGGATGGTGCATTGCAGATATTGTGGGTATTCCGCCTGGTTTGTGTGCTCATAAAATTCAGCTTAAATTGGATTATGTTCCATCTATTGAACATCAGCGTCGACTTAACCCTCCAATGCAGGAGGTGGTGAAGAAAGAAATAATTAAGTGGTTGGATGCTGGTGTAGTGTATCCCATTGCTACTAGCAAGTAGGTCAGTCCGGTACAAATGCATTCCGAAGAAAGGTGGAATAACTATCGTGCCTAATGAGAAGAACTAGCTAGTTCCTATGAGGTTGGTAACTGGATGGAGAGTATGCATGGATTTTAGAAAATTGAATGCATGAACTCAAAAAGACCATTTCCCAATGCCTTTCATGGATCAGATGTTAGACAGATTAGCAGGCAGAGGATAGTATTGTTTTTTTTATGGATACTCAGGTTATAATCAGATCACTATTGTACCGAAGGACCAAGTGAAGACTATATATACATGTCCTTATGGGACCTTTGAATTCAAGTGAATGCCATTTGGGCTATGCAACGTCCCAACCACTTTTTAGAGATGTATGATGTTTATTTTCTCTGATATGGTCGAAGACACTATTGAAGTTTTTATGGATGATTTTTCAGTTGTTGGTGTTTTTTTTATGACTGCCTAATTCACTTAGAAAAGTCTCTACAAAGGTGTGAGAAGTGCAACTTAGTGCTTAATTGGGAAAACTGTCATTTCATGGTCAAAGAAGGAATTATGCTTGGGCACAAAATTTTGAAGAGAGGCATAGAGGTTGATTAAGCGAAGATTGTGGTGATTGAAAAATTACCTTACCCAATTTCTTTGAAGGGAATTCAGTGTTTTCTAGGGCATCCAGATTTTTATAGGTGATTTATCAAGGACTTCTTGAAGATTTCTAGTCCACTTTGCAAGCTTCTTGAGAAGAAGGTAAATTTAATTTTGATGATGCATGAAAGAAGGCTTTCGAAAGCCTAAAAGAGAAGTAAGTGTCTGCTCCAATCATTAAGTCTCCTGATTAGTCTTTGCCTTTCGAGATTACGTGTGATGCCAATGGATTGGCCTTAGGGGTTGTACTTGGCCAATAAAAAGAAAGATCTTTCATCCTATCTACTATGCTAGTAAGACACTAAATACTGGTCAAAAGAACTATACCATGGCGGAGCAAGAGTTATTGGCAGTGGTTTTTGCCTTTGAAAAGTTTAGATCATACTTGATTAGGACAAAGGTGATTGTCCACACAGATTATACGGCATTGCAACACTTAATGGCTAAGAAGGATGCAAAGTCGAGGCTTATCCATTGGGTGCTATTGTTACAAGAATTTGATTTTGAGGTGAAGGACAAAAAAGGCACAAAAATTTAAGTTGCAGATCACTTGTCTAGACTAGAGGAGGAAGCTATGCAGAAGGTTGCTAAGGGATTGGAGATTGATGACAATTTTCCAGATTAACTGATATTGGCAGCTTTTAAAGATTTAATTCCAAGGTTTACAATTATGCAAATTACTTATCAAGTGATCTAGTCCCAAAAGATCTCTCATATCAGCAATGGAAGAAGTTCATGAACGAGGGAAGACAAATTTTTCTGGGATGAACCTTACTATTGATGATTTGTGTAGATAGAATCATTCACAAATACATACCTGAGATAGAGATATGAGCATACTCGAAACTTGTCATTCATTTCAAGTTGGGGTCATCATGGAGGGGCCCATATAACTCATAAGATCTTACAATACGGCTGCTATTAGCCGACCATATACAAAGATGCTCATGACTATGCTGCTGCTTATGATCAATGTCAGTGACAAAGTACGATTTCTAGAAGACATGGATTACCTATGACCCCTATTTTAGAATTGGAAGTGTTTAATGTATGTGGAATAGATTTCATGGGACCTTTCATGAGTTCGTGTGGAATGAAGTACATACTTATGGTTGCTGACTATGTTTCAAAGTAGGTGAAAACAATTGCGCTGCCTAACAATGAAGTAAGGAGTGTCACCACATTTCTGAGAAAGAATGTATTTTCTCGATTCGATATGCCACGTGATATTATTAGTGGCGGAGGGTCATATTTTTGCAACCACCTATTCAAGAGTCTGCTTGAAAAATATTTAGTAAACCACAAGGTGGCAACTCCTTATCATCCGCAGACTAGTGGACAAATTGAAGTGTCGAATAGAGAAATCAAGTCCATATTGGCAAAGTCTGTGAATCCTAACAGGACTGATTGGGCAAGAAAGTTAGATGATGCATTATGGGCTTACCACACAACTTACAAGACACCCATAGGTGTTTCACCTTATCAACAGGTGTATGGCAAAGCTTGCGATTTACCAATAGAGCTTGAGCATAAGGCACTATGGGCGTTAAAGAAGCTGAATTTAAAGTGGAAGGATGCAACAAAATCAAGGTTGAATAACATCAATGAGTTGGATAAATTCTGACTCTGGGCATATAAAAGTTCAGCGTTTTACAAGGAGAAGATGAAGTTGCATCATGATCGCAGGATTGAGAAAAGGGTTTTTGAAAAAGGTGACCAGGTGCTACTATATAATTCCAAGTTAAATTTATTTCCAGGTAAGTTAAGGTCGAGGTGGCATGGTCCATTCATAGTAACAAGAGTTTTTACCTATGGTGCTTTAGAACTACAGAGGAATGGTGATCGCCAATTCAAGGTAAACAGACAGAGTAAAGCACTATATGGAAAATATAGAAGAGGTGGAAAAAAGTAGACTTGATATTCTTAACTGGGTTGAGTAGGATTTATGCGATAATCGATTTATTGGTACCCTAATTTAGTCATTTTTGTTGAAAATGGGAATTTGGGGAAGAACTAGGGTTGGAGAAATGGATTTTGATATGTCTATGTGTGTGAAATTGGTGGTTGTAGCTGAAAATTAGTATTGGGCACTTTGGAAATTTTATCGGAGTCAAACTTTGAAGTTGGAATTCCATGTTGCAATGGATATGAGAATTCTTACGACTCGTACCCACCGGTACGGGAGTCATAATGTGACTCGTACCCACTGGAAACATAGAAGTTTAATGAAATTCAAGTTCTGGACTGGATACGACTCAACCATACAAGTCGTATCCACACCATATGACTCGTACACACTAATCGTACCTACCTGGAAAGAATAAAAATAAAATAATTGTTTTTGATTCACTTACGACTATTGGTCATAAGTCGTACTCTTTCGGTATGACTGGTAAGGAGGAGTCGTAAGCTAACTAGCAAACAAAGGTCATGCATCATTTAAGATACAATTCAATTATACGAGTCATACCCGGTGGTTACGACCAGTACCCACCACTCGTAACCAAATCAGCCAAGGCATATTGAAATTTAATTTTAAATTTTTTATTTTCTTTTCTTTTCTTAGTTACTAAAAATAAAGTATTTTCAGGAATCATGCTGATAACGCTCAACTAACTCCCATAATTAAGGTGTGAGGCGGTCGTTGTCAAGTAACCCAATTTGAATTGGGGTCGAATCTTAAGGAGTGAATTATAGACTTCAAACCCTATGGATGCTCCAAATTACTACGAGATTGCCCAGAATGCTAATAAAAATGATAGGAAAAATAAAATGGGGAGATTTGTTTTGTAACTCTTCACAGCAAACTTTCACAAGCACTTGGTGTATGAAACTTTTACTTTAAATTCAAGATTTGAGGAAATCTTGGGATTATGTCTACCTAGTGGTAATGCATGTGGGTTGATGTTGGTTTATCAATAAATTTAGTTATTAACTAAAGGATAGTCTTGGTCGAAGATCATTGGGGTCAATCTTTCAACAAAACCACAATGATTTCACCCGTTGAATCTTTCGAGCACCTAACAAGTGTACAAATTTTCATAATGACCCAAGACCTCAATCAAGCATCCCTATTTCTAGGATGATGTTCTTAACATGATTTACACTCCCAATATACTAATTTCTAAGATAGAAAAAGGTAGTAAACCATAGGCTCAATTGTCCACCATTGCATTGTCCCCCTATAACACTCTTTCGAGGATGTTATGGGTTACCTGTTGTTCACATTCATCTCTCTTTCAAGAATGATAAAGGGTTTCTAGAGTTTGGGGTTTTCACCCATCAAAACCATTTAGAGATTTGGGGGTTTCACCCATCAAATTTTAACCCATAAGCTTAAGAAATGGTGGAATCCATACTCAACAACTAAAATCCATGCAAACAAAACAATACCCGCACATCATTACACTCTAGGTCAACATAATCCCAAGACTAAATTACTTTGATACTCATAAAGAAAGTAAAGAGAGATATACCACAAGGATTATCCAAAGCATTAATTCTTCACAACGATCCTAAGAAATTTAGCCTCCAAAGTTAGTTACACACTTTCCCAATTAGGGTTTCAAGATTTGAATTCAAAGATATCTTCTAGGTAAGCAATACCCCAAGAAGAAAGGGTTTTTCCCTATATATGATTTGGAATTCAACTATGTAATTTTACAAATCTGCCCAGGGCCTATTCTAGTTGATCCACACCGTACAACTGTGTCTGAGATCGCGTTAACTCAACCACGGTTATGTTTTTCAACCGCGTTATGATCACCGTTTTGACTGACCGCAGCCTAATGACCGCGATCACGGTGACTGCGACTGACAACTTCAAGTCTCCAACTTCACTCTCTTTGCATCTATTTTCTCTCTTTTTAGCTTCATTATACATATGTTCACCTTCTCAATTGTATATCTGCAAAATGTGGACATTAGTGCATTTAAATCATGATCATGTCTCATTTTTTATACAACACATGGTAGTGTGTACATAGTTAGTACCAATGAGTGGTAAAATCACCACCCATCAATACCCCCAGATTAAGACCTTGCTTTTCCTCAAGCAACACTACCCTTTATTATGAGACGTAGTCCATGTATGCCTCGATTTAGCTCCCAATGCTCTTGAAGACTCCAAATTAATTACAACCATAAAAGGTTTTTCACACATGGACAAGAGAATTACAACGACGCCCTTTATCTTAAAAATAGAATAGTGAGGGATACAGTGGACCTTGAGGAACAATCATGTAACAACTACCAATACTCTAGAAATGACTCTCATAAGGACTACAATTAGGTTCTACCTCCATTTATCTCATTGTGCGGAAGATGCCAACATCACCCACCTCAATTAGTTCACATGCCTTCTCACAAGAAAGGAAAAATTTATGCACTTGGTTTCCAATCATGCATCAAGGAATTTTAAGTGCAAGCACTCACTCTCTCAAGAAATTCTCCATGTTAACAAGTACCATGCCATAGGCTTGCCCCTATTTTCAATCACCACTATAATGACCACACTTGGTTGGGAATCATAAAGAAATTTTTGAGCTTGTAATGTAGGTTTAGGATAGGGTAGGATATTATCTTAGGACGATAAGGTTAAACCCTCCTTGAACTTCTACATCATAATCCCTTTTTGGGCCACTTCTTTTTCCGTTACAAATTTGCCTACTTTACTCTAATTCTTTTTTTTTTCACACTTTCCATGCATTTAGAATTCATGCATTTCTTTCTTTTAATGGACTATCTCTTCCTTCAAAGCAAAATGCTTACTTGCTTATGTTTGTAAGCACTTTGTTATGAATTTATGGCTTAACTACACTTTCTTATTCTTTCCACCATCCCTCCAACTTAGGATTTTAGCCTCAATTCATATATTCTTAAGTTCAAGGAGGATAGGGTTCAAGAGAGGATGAATATGAGGGTCTCAGCTTATAATGCATTTGCCAAAGAAAGGTCCAAAGGCTCAAAGAGAATGACTAGTGGTAATTCCTATGTATTGGTAGGATTTTTAGGATAAAGTGGTCTTCCAAAATCACAAGATGGCCTATGATTATTTTATCAACCAAGCACAATCCAAAATTAGCTTTGAAAGACTAATGAGGCAAGTTCTAGATGGTACAAGTACACATGAGATGTAGACAATTAAAATCACACACATGGCATGCGAATGTTGTAAAGGGGGTTCAATTGTTCTACCCGCTTGAGACAAAGGTGAAGTATTCACTATTTTTCCAAAATCAATTTCTGGAGTCATAGAAAGAGAGAAAGTTTTGTCACAAGGTTGCTCACATCCATGCATTTGAATTTTGAAAAATTTTCAGATAGAGGGGGTTGTTTGCTTTAGTATCCATACCATGCATAATTTGCTAATCATGGCAACAACCCAAGCTATAGTCTCACATTACGAGATATAGTGCGGGAAAACCACCCATATGTTTACTCAGACTTCACCAATGGGTATAAATTCGATCCCAAATCATTAATGCTACAAATACTCAGACTTTCCTTGCATTCTATGTCCTCGATGTCACGGGTACTCAGACTTCCCCTACACCTGTAGTTAAAAACCCCATCACAATGGAAAAGTCTGTCTATTAAAACTAAAATAAAGTAACAAACCCAAAACAACATAGCTAATCAATGAAAATGTGGGCACCATCAGAGTGCCCAAATATTACAACCCAAATAAAAATAAAGATTATCTGAGAGAGAAGAACAGTATACAGAAATAATACAAGACCAAATGAAATGATCAAGGAAACACCCCTAATTTAAAAGGTAGCAGTGTTCCTACTACATAAATAATCAAGGCTAACAAATAGATAAGGGTGCTCCCTGAAATCCCATTAAGGACCGCTACCATTCTCAATTTCTGCATCATCATTTACCTTGATATAGGTCCATTCCTGCATATAAAAACTTGAACGAGGGTGTGAGGAAATCAGGTGGGGATTAGTGGATCAACTAGTTACGGTGTCCGCGGTCGCGGTTGACTGATCGTGATCGCAAATATGCGGATAATCACGATTGTGGTAACCGAGGGTAGTTTAGCTCCCCTGTTTTCCCTTGTCCAACTTTTTTGCTTGATTTTTACCTATTTGATATGTGCTCAGTTTTCAACTTAAATTTGCACACTTCCCCTTTCCTAAGTTTATCCCAATCACTCCATAGTGTCATGCATGCATGAGTTATTCATATGTAAAAACTAACATCAATACTACAAAAAATATGATAAAAAGGATACAAGTCATCCTTGTGGCATTTTTGGGTTGCCTCCCACATAGCGCCTTAGTTATCGTCATGGAACGATGTTGGCAGTTATCTATTTGTCAAGGGGGATCCTCAATTCCCAATTTATCAACCTCTCATTCATCAATAGACCTTTCGACAACTCTTTCCTTTTTTTTCTTCTCTTTGACGACTTGATTTTGGGATAACCCTTCTTTTGATTGAGTTCTAGGCATCTTTCCTCCCAAGTTCTCTTTCAAGTGCCCTTTTTTTGCTTTTTCTCTCTCCACATGTATTGCCAAGATTTGATCATTGTTTTGGAGGTTGGAGATTATGCCACTAGTGGAATTTCCCCTAGGATTAGCATCTAGACGTGCGAGGATTAATCCTATTTGGATCTCCAATTCTCTGATAGAGGCTGAATTAGAGATCTAAATGGGAGTGAAATAAAGTCCTCTTTGAATTTATGAACCATGTTGTCCATTCCTTCAAGACTACTCAAAATTCTTGCAAGGATGTCTTCCGTTCTACATCTGTTCGCATCAACGGGGATTGACCCTTTATTAGAAGCCCAATCATGGTGAGGCACAAAATGGCAATACTCATGTTCCCGATTTATCCAAATTTGACTACCAATGCAATTTCCCTAACCTTGATTCCCACCTTGCCTATGATAAGCCGGGTGAGAACCCTCTAAATGGTTTGATAAATACCGACTTTCTTCATCCATATTCCTCGCTTCTTCATCTTCTTCATGGGTTTTTGATGTAATGGGATTCGCCATTTTCATTGGTGCACCCATGACATACTTGGTTAGGAGAACAAGTTGATTAAATATATTTGCCATGGTTTCCTCTTGTTCCTCGTCCCGATTTCTTTGTTCTCTACTAATCATGAGCTTGGATAGAAAGCTATTGGAAATATTGATGTCTTGGGTATACCATTCCCGATTGTGTTTAGTTACCTCTCTCAACAATTTTGTAGCTGCATTGAAGTGAAAGTTTAAGAGAGAACCTTCCGCCGCATTGTTTACCACTATTTGGTTCGAAGGGTCTAGTGCCCAATAGAATATTTGGAGAAATGTCTTCCTCAGAATCTCGTGGTTTGGTCATTCGGATAACTTCCTATGAAATATATCCCATACTTCATGAATCGACTCCCCGTTCCTTTATCTAAAGTTCATGATTTCATCTCTCGGGTGACACACCTTTGAGAAAGGGGAGTATTGATCTAAAAACACCTTTGTGAGATCATTCCACGAAGTGAGTGAAGCTGTAGGGAGTGTGCGGAACCACAATAATGTTTCACCCATTAGTGAGAACGGAATGAGACAGAGCTGAAAGGACTCTTGAGTAGTATAGGAAATGTTGAATGGTGTACACACATCCAAAAAATTCCTTAATTAAACATATGGATCCTCATGAGCTTGACCACCGTATAGCCCATTTACTTGCAACACATAAAGCATGATACTAATCATATGAAATGTCCCGTTCCTATAGTGAGGTGGGATACGGGTTTCACTCACATGACTCCCACCATTTAAGTGGATTTCTTCTAGAGTGGGTGCATCAAATGACTTTACAGGATTAGTGCCTTCACTCATAGTTTCGTTCATGTTAGAACTGCCTATAAAAGATCCAAAAATAACAAAGAAAATAAAGCATGCCACTTCAGATACTCCCAAGTAAGAATAACATTGCACAAGCAAAAACTATACTTTACTCCCTAGAAACAGGGCCATTTTGATAACGCTCAACTCACTCCCATAATTAAGGGGTGAGACAGTCGTTGTCAAGTATCACAATTTGAATTGGGTTGAATCTCAAGGTGTGAATTATAGACTTTAAACCCTATGGATTCTCAAATTACTATGAGATTACTCGAAATGCTAATAAAAATGATAGGTAAAATAAAATGGGGGGATTTGTTTGGAAACTCTTCACAACAAACTTTCACAAGCACTTGGTGAATAAAACTTTTACTTTGAATTTGAGATTTGAGGAAATCTTGGGATTATGTCTACCTAGAGGTAATGCATGTGGGTTAATGTTGGTTCATCATGAAATTTAGTTTTTAACTAAAGGATAGGCTAGGTCGAATATCATTGGGGTCAATCTTTCAACAAAACCACAACGATTTACCCGTTGGCTCTTATTAGCACCTAACAAGTGTTAAAATTGTCATAATCACCCAAGACCTCAATCAAGAATTCCTATTTCTAGGATGATTCTCTTGACATGATTTGCACTCCCATTACACTTATTTCTAAGATTGTAAAAGGTAGTAAACCATAGGTTAAATTGTCTACCATTGCCTTGTCACCCTATAACCCTCTTTTAAGGATGTTATGGGTTACTTATTGTTCACCTTCATCCATCTTTTGAGGAAGATAAAGGGTTTCTAGAGTTTAGGGTTTGCACCCATCAAATCCATTTGGAGATTTGGGGTTTTCACCCATCAAATTCTAACCCATAAGCTCAAGCAACGGTGGAATCCATACTCAACAACTAAAATCCATGCAAACACAACAATACCCACACACCATTACACTTTAGTTCAACATAATACCAAGACTAAATTACTTAGCTACTTATGAAGAAAGTAAAGAGAGATATACCATAAGGATTATCCAAAGAATTCATTCTTCACAAAGATCCTAAGAAATTTAGCCTCCAAAGTTAGTTACACACTTGTCCAATTAAGGTTTTAAGCTTTGAATTCAAAGATATCTTCTGAGGTAAGAAATTCCCCAAGAAGAAAGTTTTTTTCCCTATATATGATTTGGAATTCTTTTATGTAATTTTACAAATCTTCCCATGGCCTATTTCGCTGATCCGTGACCGCACATCTTTGAATGCGGCCACGTTAACATGACCGCAGTTGTATTTCGTAACCGTGTTATGCTGACCGTCTTGACTGACCGCGATCGCGGACTGATGAGCACGATCGCGGTACTAGGGCTGAAAACTTCAGGTCTCTAACTACACTTTTTTGCACCTATTTGCTCTTTCTCTTAGCTTCATTCTACATATGTTCACCATCTTAACTGTATACCTGTAAAATGTGGACATAAGTGTATTTAAATCATGATCATGTCTCATTTTTTATACAACATGTGGTAGTGTGCATACATAGTTAGTGCGACTGGGTGGTAAAATCACCACTCATCACATACCTCCAAATAATGTGTCTTCGTCCAAAATAGTTGCTAAAAGGGGGAACAAACAAGCACCAGTTTAAAGTGAGGGAACCATTGTTTCCAACTATGAATCACTATCCGAGAGTAGTGGAGAAGAATATGACGGAACCTCAACAATGAAAGATGTTAAAAATGGAAAAGCACCAGTTAAATCTAAGGGGAAGAAAATGGTTCCTCGAGAGTCTGAAACACCACCACAAAAGGGGTCGAGAAGAAATAATGTGATGGTTTCTCCTTCTCACATACCACAACCGGCAGATGTTGAAGATGATGATGAAAATTAATCTAGTTCAGTAGATGAGTGTTCAGATGAAGCTCAGGGTCCCGAGGTTGAGGCTACCCCGATAGATAGATAGATAGGACCCTTCACTCACATTGACCACTGCTCTGGTGCCTATAATTGAATGATGTGGGTACCCAGACATGCTCGAGACATTTAACATGGAAATATTCCGTTTATCGGATGGTAAGATTAAAAAGGTGTTACATCTAGAGAGGAGAATGACTACTATAGAAATGGCTGAAGTACCCAAGTTTGAAGATTGATTTAGGAATTATGGATTTGGGTAGATAAGGGGAGCGACTGGTAGATACAATGAGGTCCTGGTGCATGAATTCTGCACAGCCTGCAAGGGAAAGTTGTAGAGGCCGTATCTGACAGTGCCTAAGAGCACACGCAAGTGTACGTGGTCTTATCAAGTAGTAAAGTGGCCTTCAAGAAGCCAAGTATCGATCCCAAAGAGACTTGATTTAATAACGATTCTATTTTAGTTTACAATTTAGATTCAATTGATGCAAGCGTAACCAAAAAGAGAGTTTGGAATTTGTAAACTGTAGAAAATTAAACAATACAAAAATTAAAGATATTAAGACAATCAATAGGAGAAAAACCAGGGTTGAAGCACTTTGAACAATCATACTACGTTATTGAATTTTATTCTCTAACTCACTTAGCTTGGTTGCAGATTCGTCGGGTTAAATGTGCGATTATGGTCTCCCAACCTCTAATCCTTTACCTAAGTTGAACCTTACAACTACATCATTGAGCGGGGATGTAATGATCAAATTAGGTTATTTAATCTATCATCCTACGTTTGAATCAAATTCATCTCCCAAGTACATCCCTGTCCTAGGTTCTAAGTTCAATTCTTTATTTTATGAAAGAATAAAAACCCAAACTTTGTTCATCTTCTTATTCAATCCCCTATTCCCTCTCCTGAGATCAAAAGGTGGACAATTGATATATTCTAAGGGTCATGAATTCTTAAAATATTTAAATCAAAGATGAACACATAACCAATAATGATAAAAAAAAAGTTAAACCAATTCAATTCAAAACTAAAGTACTCATGTTCTTGGCTTCAACCTCGAAAAAAAGCGTTTAGCCACGCATAGTCATAGTCATAATCATAATCACAAGGTTGTAATTAACGATAAAATCAATAAAAAACTTATTATGAAGATTTAGAAGCCCCTTGATCTCCAAAATATGTCAAAATATATGTAAAAACGTGATACAACATGTATTTATAGCATAAGGGTAAGCCAAGTCCGTGTTGGAATCGATTTAGCTTGAAACACCCATGGGTAGAGTAGACCACGCGTCGCACCCAATATTCATATGGAATGAATCATGTGATGCACCCTATATTCCATATGAATAGAGCATGCGAGGCATGCTAATCGCATGGTGCTACTGGAAGTTGTCCTCCGAATTTTGGTTAAGTGTTGGTCCTTCCTCCTTTCATCCCTTGTCTTGTGGTGTCTTTCCAATTATTTTCCAGCCTCTATATAATCCATATATCATAATATTAATATCACAAAGGATCCTACAAGAACATACCACAAGAATTATAGGGTCAAACAACACAACATCCATGATGACGAATCAAAAACAAGAGCTTAGACTAGGCAATTTTCTATGATCTTCCACTCAATGTTTTGACTCTTTCCTTGACTCAATTGAACTTTGTACACTTCTAATAAGTTTTTCCACATAAAATAACATCATTAAAACCAATTGGAACACATTAAACACAATATAATCCAACAAGAGAGACTAGACAAGCACCTAGCTCAAGCTAGTAACACTAGTTTCTTCGATTGAACTCTAATTTACTCTTTGAAGAACAAACTTGTTAGAAAACACTTGTAACCATTGTAAACACATGCTTTAACACTTTGATATATATTTATATTATTATCAACCCATAAATCATAGAACCATCCTCAAAATAAGGCTAAAATAACTAGAATAGTGACACTAGAATGCATAAATACACCCAACATCACCACCCCACACTTAAAGACTTGTTCGTCCTCGAACAACTCATAACTATAATCATCATCAACTAAGGAGACTCTACACTTCTACTAAATTCAAGACACTAAATCTAGTACTACAGTGACTACATAGAATGCAAGTTACTACACTAAGCATGTTATTTATACAATTGAAAGATTATGAACACTACTTCAAAACAACCTAGCCTCAAGAATTGACTCACCTAGTGGAAAACTCATGCATATTGATCAATAAAGGAAATCATACAAATCACCCACATTCATCAACTATGTGCCCCTCAAAATAAGAGAGTTACCCATAATTACTCACAATTAAGCAATTCACAGCATGATGGGTAGAAGAATCAAATTACGCTCACTCTCACAAAGAATTCACAAGTTACACATAATGAACCATAGTCTTGCCCTTAGTGTAATGTTCCACTTATATCAGAATGTAAAGCTTAGGATCAATTAGGAGTTTTTTGGATTGTAATGTAGGCTAAGGGACGGGTAGGAATCTTTTAGGAATAGTGACTAACCTCTCTAAGAGATTTAATACACTACATCAAACATTTAAAACCACTCTCCAACAACCAAATTTCACTTTTTCATCCCCCCAAATCTTTTGTTTTTGCCCCATCTCTTTTAAGAATTTTCACAAACACATGGTGAGCATATTGTTTATTCCTTCAAGATTCTGTTTTTTTATTTTTTTACAATCATGGGAATATTTCTAACATAATTTATATCATATTCATCCACCACATCAATTATTAACACCAATAACTATTACCTTGGAGCATCAAATTCACCTTTTTCTTCTTCAAATTCTCAAACTCCTTACTAAATTAATTTTTTCATTAAAGAGCTTAGGAGATTTTTGGATCAAATTATAGTCTATCAAAGAAAGGATTAGGCTACTTATGAGGTTGCCAAAGAAAATCTAAATGTTTAATGGGGTTTAACAAGGATAATGCACTAGGGTAGGACAAATAGAAGGTATAAAACAAGGCTATCAAAGAAATGTCTATCGCATCTCCTAAACCAACATTCTTTATTTCGCTTCACACATGCACCGGGCAAGTTCTAGACATCACATACAACAAAGAATATACAAAATACCTCTCACGCACTTGGCACATACTTAACTCAATAGGATCATCATAGACTCTCAACTAAACAATAGCACAAATTTAATTTTAAGCCAACAAGTACAAGGGTCACAAATATGAGCCTAAGAGTCTAAAAAGTCGCAATTCCTTCAATCAACATGCTTTTACCAACAAACCCACTTGCATCATGTAATCAAAAATAGCACCAACAAGAATATCTTCCATAAAAAAAATTAAATTGAGCAAAAATTTGGGAATTTCCCCACCCTACACTTAATAATATTCTTTATCCCCAAAGTGAATTTAGAAGCTAGAGACAGAAATACTCTCTGAGGCCTCTAGGCCTAGCTAGTAGCATATTTTGCATTAATGGGATCTGCGGGACTCCACACTCAGTCTTTCCCATGCTCCTTAGATCAAGTTTATGCTACTCAGACTTCCCATCAACCTATGACTCAATTAAAAACAAAAACTACATGAATAAAAACTAAAAACTGAAAATAAAACATACCTAATTAACTTGGGTTGCCTCCAAGCAGTGCCTGATTTAATGTTGCAGAACGACCCAACTCAAATCAACCATATTCCTTCACCCTTGTACTCCTTTTTGGGAGTAATTTTTTCATTCGTTTCTAAACCTTTGAGTTTTCACTCTCAAGGTCCACATCTCTCTTCACTTTACCCCTTATCATGTTGGGAAATAGTAAATTCAACTTGGGCTGCTCAATGAGGTAATCTGAAGAGGTCTTTGGTGGATTAACCACCCCACACTTTTCCCTTTTAATAACATTGACCACACACAATTCTTTATATTGGGAATTTATGATGGGTGTTTTGTAGACATCAAATACCATATCTTTATTATCTACCCTCATTTTGAGCGTGCCTTCTCTAAAATCAATCAAGGTCCCTCCAGTTTCTAAGAATGGCCGCCCCAAGATGATTGGTACCTGTTCATCTACCATAAAATCAAAATCAAAAAAATCAGTAGGTATAATAAATTTATCAACCTTTATGAGGACATCCTCTATGACTCCTTTAAGATATGTCATGGACCCGTCTGCTAGCTGCATAACCACGGTGGTTGATCTAGGCTTTCCCAAGCCCAATGTTTTAAATAGCGAAAAGGGCATCACATTTATGTTTGCCCCTAAGTCACTCAGTGCATGGACTACTTTACTCCCAATTTGAATAGGGATAGCAATCTTCCCCGGATCTCTTAATTTCTTAGAGATTTTCTAAGTCATCACAGCGCTACACTCTTCAGTGAGTGTTATTGCCCCCACATCCTGCAATTTCACCTTATTAGCCACAACATCCCTCAAGTACTTTGCATACTTGGGCATACTCTGCAAAACATCTAAAAGAGGTAACTTAATATAAATCTCTCTAAATGTGTCAAAGAACTTTTTGAACATTGCATCCTCCTTTGCTTTAAATTGCCTCTGAGGGAAGGGTAATGGAAGTGTCTTTTTCACTTATGGTTCAACAACTTTCAGTTTCAAGTACTCAAACTTACTTAAATTATCATCAACTTCTTCAGGAACCTATTGGGTCACCACCTCAGCATCTACCTCCTTTGTTGCCTTGGGAGGTTCTCCTTGAAGCTCTTTACCACTTCTTAAGGTAATTGCTAAAACCTGCTTTGGATTTTCTGTATCTGCTGGCAAACCACCTTGTGGTCTAGTATTCATTTCCTATGATAATTGGCCCACTTATAACTCTAAACTTCTTATGGTCGCTTGCTGATTTTTCAATTCTATCTGTTGAATTTTCATATCCGTAATCATTTGTGCTTGACCAACTAAGAATTTCTTCAACATCACTTCCATGTTACTTGTTAACTAATTTTATTGGGCCTGTGGCTGTGAGGCGTTCCATGGCTAATTTGGTAGCTGAGTCTGCCACTTCATATTGTAGGCATTACCATAATTTGTTCTTTTAGCATTGTCTACATAGATCACATATTATGGATTTGAAGCACATATGGACTCTAAATGGCCATTATTTCCACAGACCTCACACCAACCTGCAGCTTGTTGGATGGCATTGACTGTGGCTGCAGGTTGTGATGCTTCCAATTTTATGCTGCTGAACTGAGTGTTGATCAAATTCTGTAATGCAAAAACCTGTGTCGATAAGGTTGTGAATTGGTCCACCTCCAATACGCTTGCAATTCTTTTTGTGGAACTTCTAAAATCTGAATGCAACTCTGAATTTCCTTGTGCTATATGGTTCAACAATGTGTACAACTCATCATAAGTCAATTCCAGCGCTTGACCACCTACGACTGAATCTAGCAAAATCTTTGTATTATGATCAAGAGCTTCTACAAAAGTATGAGCAAGTACCTCATTGGATTGTTGGTGGTGTGGAAAATCCCGAAGAAGGGCCTTGAAACGTTCCCAAGCGTGATATAGATTTTCATCAAGATTTTATTTGAAGCTCACTATCTCACTGTGAAGTTTCGTAGTCTTGCCTGATGGAAAGAATCTGATGAGGAACTTTCTGGCTAAGTCATCCCATGATGCGATTGAATTGAACGGCTCCGCATTCAACCATCTTTTAGCTTCCCCCAAAAGTGAAGTGTCAGCCTCACATAGTTTGTTCTCACCCTAGTCGAAATGAATGTATCAGTAAGCTCAATGAGATTCTGCAAGTGGACTTATGTATCCTCGTGTGAAAGCCCTGCAAATTGTCCACTGTTGATTAGAAGTTGCATCATATTGTGCTTTAACTCGAAATTCCCCCCAACTGTCGGTCTTTGAATTGGGGAAGTCAATTTCGTCGGAAGTAGGACTGCCACTTCCCTAATCGTCTTTCGGGTTGATTGTTGTTCATCCATTAGAACAATATTCTTTTAGTCTTCTTGGATTTGAGGAATTTTGAGGAGAAAGATTTGCTTCTCTCCTGCATTGGTGAAAGTCTTACTTGGGTTCAGGGCTTGGTTCTACCAAATCTCGATCCCTTGCCAGCTTATCAACCTAAAAACCTGTATTCTGCAATAACAAAACCAAGACCAAACATAAAAAACACTAAATAAAACTAAATGTAAAACTAAAATAAACAATTGCCAAAATACAAGTCCCCGGCAATGGCGCTAAAAACTTGACAGCGCCCAAGCACACACGTAAGTGTACGTGATCTTATCAAGTAGTAAAGTGGCCTTCAAGAAACCAAGTATCTATCCCATAGTGACTTGATTTAACAACGATTCTATTTTAGTTCACAATTTAGATTCAATTGATGCAAGCATAACCAAAAAGATAGTTTGAATTTGTAAACTATAGAAAATTAAATAATGCGGAAATTAGAGATCTTAAGATAATAAATAGGAGAAAACCTAGGGTTGAAGAACATTGAAAAATCATACTACGTTATTGAATTACATTCGTTAACTCATTTATCTTGGTTGCAGATTCGTAGTGTTAAATGTGTGATTATGGTCTCCCAACCTCTAATCCTTTACCTAAGTTGAACCTTGCAACTACATCATTGAGCGGGGATGTAATGATCTAATTATATTATTTAATCTATCATCCTACATTTGAATCTAGTTCGTCTCCTAAATACATCCCTGTCCTTGGGGCTAAGTTTAATTCTTTATTTCATAAAAGAATAAAAACCCAAACTTTGTTCATCTCCTTATTCTATCCCCTATTCTCTCTCCCGAGATCAAAAAGTGGACAATTGATATATTCTAAGGGTCGTGAATTCTTAAAATAGTTAAATCAAAGATTAACACACAACCAATAATGATAAACAAAGTTAAACAAATTCAATTCAAAACTAAAGTACTCATGTTCTTGGTTTCAACCTCGAAAAAAAGGTGTTTAGCCACGCATAGTCATAATCATAATCAAAAGGTTGTAATTAATGATTAAAAACATGAATGAACTAAATAAAATCAATAAAAAACTAATTATGAAGTTGTATCAGCCCCTTGATCTCCAAAATATGTCAAAATATATGTAAAAATGTGATACAACATGTATTTATAGCATAAGGGTAGGCCAAGTCCGTGTTGGAATTGAATCTAATTGAAACGCCCAGGGGTGGAGTAGAACATGCGTCACACCCTCTATTTTTATGGAATATAGAATTATACACACACTCTATTCCATAGTAATAGAGCATGCAATGCATGCTAATCGCATGGTGCTACTGGAAGTTGTCCTCCGAATTTTGGTTAAGTGTTGGTCCTTCCTCCTTTCATCCCTTGTCTTGTGGTTTCTTTACAACGATTTTCCAACCTATATATCATCCATATATAATAATATTAATCTCACAAAGGATCCTACAATAACACACCACACTAATTACAGGGTCAAACAACACAACATCCATGACGATGAATCAAAAATAAGAGCTTAGACTAGGCAATTTTCCATGATTTTTCACTCAATGTTTTGACTCTTTCCTTGACTCAATTAAACTTTGTACATTTCTAAAAGTTGTTACACATAAAATAACATCATTAAAACCAATTGTAACACATTAAAAACAATAGAATCCAACAATATAGACTAAACGAGCACCTAGCTCAAGCTAGTAACACTAGTTTCTCTGATTGAACTCTAATTTACTCTTTGAAGTAAAAATTTGTTAGAAAACACTTGTAACCATTGTAAACACATGTTTTAACACTTTGATACATATTTATCTCATTATCAACCCATATATCATAGAATCATCCTCAAAATAAGGCTAAAACAACTAAAATAGTGACACTAGAATTCATAAATACACCCAACATTAGTATGCACAGGGGCAGTTGTGGAAGGGTGGTGAACTTATAAACTCCCTTGTGATTCAAGGAGTTTGAGTTGAAATCTTTCCCTGAACCATCGGGAGATTCTTATATGGGCCAAAATATCAAGCTCCGGCCAACACCGGAGAGATGGACTATAGAATGGCTGAGATAAGAAAATTTATTAAGCGAAAGCTGGGTACTGATGATAAAATTGTAATATTCAGGTGGATATCTAAGCGGATAGCTGAACATTATGAGCATGCGACTTGGATTGTAGGATATTCACAGCATATTAAGAAGGGTACCCTCAACTTTGACGACAGAAGATAATATTCTAAGCCCGGTCTGGGCTGCTATGATAGCCGGTTTTATAGCCAGCTACAAGTTTGATGTTGGTGAGATCCTTTCTTGAGAGTTGAGAGATAGGGAAGCTTCAAGGTAGAAGGCATTGCTATCCTACCCCTGCATGATTACTCAGATTTGCCTAGCTGCGGGAGTGATGAGCTACCCAGGATTGATGAGATGATTGAAGCCCAGAGGATGTTTGACATCGGGTTGATTCGAGATGTATCCAACTCCTTAGCCCAACCTATGAGAGAGGTTGTTTTATGGCGGGACTGTTCCTGCAAGTTGATCCGACTAACGCCCCTGCTACAGTTGAGGCTACAAAGGTAGGTACACAGACTAAGGCCGCACCCACAGATGCAACGGGCAATTTCAGTGCCCCACCACCAGTCCAGTGTGTGCCACCTAGGACATAGGGTATGCCTCCCGATGTTATATTGATTTCTCAGGCTGTATGGACTGAAGTTGTAACCCAGTTAGCTACGCTCACTATGAATTGGTCACATAGAAGGCAGAGGGAAAACCTTGATGGACCGATAGATTAAGGCAAAGAATAGGCGAGTACAAGGGTTCCTAGATGACTTTGAGTCAAGGATTAATCGACGGCTGGGTAAAGGGCAAACACCCAATGTTGATGATGTCAGATCTGAGATTACAGAAATAAAGAAGATGGTAGCTGAATTGTATGATAAATCGGTGGTTTTTGAGCCTATTGCAGAGATGATGATTTCTATAGTTGAGATGTATAACATTTATAAAGATCTGACTGATGAATAGGTTGAGGAGATTGAGGAGCAAAGAAAAAAGAGAAAGAGGAAGAAGAAAAAAGATCGAGCATCCAGGAAGGACAAACTAGAAGTATTCAAGATGAGGAGGATCGGCGTAAGTGGGTCCTAAAGATAGCCATGGGAGCTAGCGAATTGAGAGCTCGAGTTACTGAGGCTAAGGAGGTCAATGTTGTGCCCACGTTTGTTGCCGATTCAGTACTGGTTGATGGGATAGTTGCCGACGAGAGTGAAACATGACCTGAGGGCCCACCTGCTGATGTTGATCCATCGGCACATTGCGCGCTTAGGTATGACCTTTATCCCATAATCTAGTTATTTTTATTGTACTGAGGACAGTGCAACGTTCTTAATTTGGGGTGGGGGTTATTTCGAAAAATAAAAAAAAATAGAAAGTAGCTGAAATAAAAAATATAGCACTGAAAGTCTATTATGACTTACAGGTTTGATGCAGACAACTGAGATAGGGAGCAGATTAGCGCGCCTATGGTAGTGGATTTTTGTTTTTACTGATTATGATTTTGGAGGATTTTGAAAATTTCAGTTGTATTGAAAGATTTTTGTTTGATTTTTTTTAAATTGTGTGTGAATGTGAAACACTGCTTGGTTTGAAACGTTATTGCTATTGAGAAAAGTGGTATTAGTATTGTGCTGAAATTGTGTTGAAAACTAATTTTTTAAATTAATTATGTGATTTATATACTTGTGTGAGACTGTAGAGCATCTGATAATGGCATTAGGATTAGGGATAGAATAGTTAGGGACAAAATAGTTGCATAGTTGGATAACTAGTACTTAGTAGTGTAGCCCTGTGCAAGTGCGTGTAAGGTTTACTGAGTTTCCGATTGTGTTGTAATCTAGAACTTGCCCGGTTGCTTTTACCTAGGTCTAGGATAGTTAGGTAGGAGATGATCATAAGCCCTTGTTATATGAGTCCACTTAAGCCCAAAATGTCCTAACCAAATGAATAAATCCCTGTGATCTAAATATTTGAGCCTTTATAGACCAATTTTTATTGTTACACCTATCACCTTCCCGTTGAACTTACAATGAACCTGTTTTGGCCCCAGTCCTCCTATGGACACTTTGCACCTCAACTCCGGCAAATCGCCTAAGTTGAGGGTGGATATTATAGGGGTGCATAAGAGGAAAACGAGTATGATAGACAATGGGTAGAAGAAAAATAGCTAAAACATGGGCAGGTATGATGAAAAGAAAAGAAAGAAAAGTGCAATGCGTAGAAAGCATTAAAAAGCCATGTCTGACCCAATTAGAATGTTCTTAAAAGAAAAAGGGAGACATAAGGGTGGAAACAAAAGAAAAAGTGGAAAATACGTAGACCCTAAGAAAGGCGTAGTATTCTGGAGTCTTAGTCACTAAAATGAATCTCAAAAGATATCATACCAGCCCCAATCCTACGTTTCAAGCCAAATAAAGTCCTATAGTGATCTTTCTATGACTATCTGACAACTTAGGAAAATAGCATAAGGGCAAGCCTATGGTATTCTATGCGCACTGGTGATACTTCCTTGTGACGAGAGTCATTCGACATATCTCATAATAGATTAGTTTTTCTATATGAAGAGTGAATAGGATTTCTTTGGATGTGAGTACACATGGTTTTGCTGCTAAGTTGCTAAATTTTTTTATGAATGTAAATTATATCTATGCCCAAGTGTCTATTGCTAATTTAATGTCATCATCGGATCCCTTCATGTGTCCATGCGTGCTAAATGGCTATACACATCTGAGTTTTGAAAAGTGGAGTTAAGAGGGGGACTGCAAGATTGAAATTTAATTCAAAATCACTGCCATGGGTTACTTTAGATCTTCCTGTTTAAGCATTAGCTCCATACTAGAACATAGTTATTTGGTTTTGTTTGCCTGAGGACATGCAAAAGTCTAAGTTGAAGGTGTTTATGTGGCATGGAAACACGACACTTTCGATGCTTAAAACTGCAAATATATGCGTAAACTTAGGATATTTTGTCAGATATGATGCACTTTGGAGTGAATTGAAGGTAAAATAGGTCTACAATAGTATTTGAACAAAAAGAGTAGAAAAACACCCAAAAAGACCAACTCTGATCAGCATATGAGTCAGCTCCTGAGTCGTAACCATTCGATATGAATCGTATGCTGAATCGTACATGTTAGTAACAGAACCAAAAGAAAAATGAAAGAGCCAAGTATAAGGAATATATCACTCAAGTGTCCCAGTCGTAAGCAAGGATACAAGTCATCTACGGAAGTCGTAATCATAACAGAACCTGAGCTACTATCCAGGATTTGAAGTGTCAAGGGAATACAAGTTGAAAGTCTGAATATGACTCGTAGTGGTATGTCGTATAAAAACCAATGTTCAAAGCTGGGAAAGACTGAAGTCCAAGGTGGATACGAGATGGGGACACAAATCGTACACTCAGGTACAACTCGTACAAAGATGTCGTATGCTGAGTAGAAAGTTGAAGCAGTGGGAAGATCAGATACTGGAACGGATACGATAAGGCAGGGTACGACTCGTATTGAGCCGATATGAGTAAATATTGAGTCATACCGACTGCCGACTTAACTTTACCTTTCCCATTTTTAATAGAATTTTTATGGTATTTTGAGATACTGTAAATACCCTAGGGTTTATCTTTTATTAGGTTACACTCTTGAACGTTCCTTTACATGCTTTTACATACTATTACAATACTTTTACGATTTTTCTTGAGATTTTAGGGTTTATTCAATTAAAGACTTTGGAGTTTATTCATCTTATTCTTGTGTAATTGATTTTATGTGTTCCTCATTAATAATCATGATTTCTTGCACAAACATGAGCGGCTAATTTCCTTAGCTAGGGCTGTGGGAACCCTGGCGGATTAGCTACATAGAGAAAGTGTGAGACTCAGTTGTTCTAGGGTTTTTGCATGTATCTTAATTCTTCTTCACAATAATTAATCTTATATCAGCTGCAGACGTTTGACATAGCATGTATTCGCATCCATTCGATAACCAAGAAGTTTGTGATTGGGAAAAAAAGATTAAGATAGTGATTTGGGATTTCTACCTCCACCTTTCAGTCCCCGCATCTCATCTTATCACTTGATCCTACCTCGACAAGTGTAACTGAGTCCGTAGAAAGGGGCAACAAGGCAACACCCTGAGATTTATCCGGTAAAGGGTGAAATTTATCTTTAAGCTTACCCGGCAGTTGATAAGACTTATCTTGTAGGCTTTGCATGCAGAACAACAGAATAGTTGGGTTGATCGCGAGAAATTTATGAAGTTAAGAAGTCAGAGGGAACACATACCTAGCGTTCGTCTCATATTGATTACAACTCTAAAGCACTCAAGACTTGGTTACTATTTGTGATTGATAATAAAATCCCCCCGTTTACTTTCCGATATTGCTCGTGGATTACATCAAACCAAGAAACTGTTCAGGTTTTCCCTGTGGGATCGACCCCAATCTTGTTGGGTTATTATATTTGCAATCGACCGCATTATACTCTAATTAGAGTGTAGTTTTGAGCGACATCAAAGATGGCTAGCTGTCATCTAATAACTAGAGACTCAAAAGGTAATAGTTAACCGAGATCAAGATAAGGGGTAGTAAGACGATATCCTGAGACTCAAAAGGTAAAAGGTAAAATCCATCTGCTCGTCCAAAAGGTTGTTGATGGTACATAACTTATTAGATTCTGCATGCAAGGTATGGGTTGGTCCAATAAAGCACTATAAGCCTACGGAATCGAGAAGCCAGGGGAAACACAATCCTAGTGTTCACCTACGACTGATTACAACTGAAGTTGATATTAGCTACTTGTTCGATATTGCCACTCAAATCCCCCCATTTAGTTTTCCAGTTTTTGCCCGTTAATTACAACAGTTGAGAGCCACGATTCCATGTGTTCTCTGGGGATTCAAACCCAACTGTTGTTGGGTTACTATATTTGACAGTGACCTCATAATCTTCAGAGTGAAGATTTAGCTTGGGTATTAGCACCCAACAGCAAAAAAGGCCATGGTTTTTAGTTTCTAGATAAACTTGCTCTTTAACCAACAGCAGAAAAGTTCCAGAATGAGAATAAGTCCAAACTCTATTTTGCATTAATGAGAACAAAGAAATTAAGAATTGAAGTTAAATAAGTTTATCAAGGTAACTTAAACAACTACTAAAATATATAAGGTTTCAAAATCCATAACTAATTTCTTGCGGTACAAGTTCGTCATGACTTATGTTCCTCCCTAATAGGTGAAGGAATATCTTCTGGATCTCTTTTGGGCCTTTCCCACCTACCATAAGAATTACGTTCTAACCCTTTGTGGGCCAATTGATACCAACAAGTAGGAATTCTTAACTCATCTATAAGCATATCAGATCCCTTGTTCACTAGTGCTAGATCTCTTTTAGCATTAGACCTAAAAGTTGAACCAGTACTCACGAAACCATCTACTAAATGAAGGTATGTCTCAAGCATATGAATCCCTATGAAATTGAACCCCCTTTTGAGATAAGGTGAAGCCCTAACATCAAGCTTCAATTCAGCTCCAACATGTGTGTAAATCCACTCCAATGTCCCAGTAAAATCGTTGAATTTTTGTAAACTTTCATTCAAAACTATTCCGGGCATTTGAGGGACTAAATCTTGCTTGACTGTAACGCGTAAAATTTTGATTCCCATTTGGTAAAGCTCATCTCGAAATGCAATATTTCCAACTCTTGGGGCTGCAAAGGAAATAACACTAATTAGAAGTCTTGGAAAATTTGCTGCTGATTCATAAGCATTTAGGAGAGCTAGTGCACCCCCTAAGCTGTGTCCAGTTATTGTGAGGCTAACTTCTTCACCTTTGGTTTTGTAAAAATCTACCAACGTTTTTAATTCTTTCATGACTTGTTCTGAGGCACTTGATTTGTTGTATCTAGTTGAATCACTCTTAGATGTGTAAATACTAAGAAAACCATGTTCCACTTTTGAGTCCTTGTGTCCAATTGGCTCTAATTTCTTCTGCATATTTTCATACCATTCTGAAGGTGTCACAGTGCCTCTCCATGATACAACAATGTCTCTCCTCCCAATTCGTCGCGATTCTTCATCATCACTCACTGCCACAAAACCAATCCAATTTGAATCTTTGCTCCATGTGTATGTCAATCTTGATCTTTCAAGCCATTGGGGTATATCTATGTGTGACATGGCGTAGATGTACTTGGTAACTTTGTAACGACTCTTGCTAAGGCCTAACTTGTCAAACAATTTATGGCTATTGTACATGCAACTTCCACAATAATCCGAGAATGAGTCAAAATCTAATGCATCATAAGTTGCTTGAGCAAATTCACCATATTTGATAATTTCTCGACGAAGCAATGAGTGGAGTGGATCAAGAAGGCCTTCCCATTCTTGAACACCATGAATGTCGCGCCATCGATCAGATATGTCCTCCTTAGGGGACATTGTAGGTGTGTTAGCCTTGTCTTCATGAATGTTCAAAAAGTTCCAATTAGAATGAGTACTAGGAGTAGGATTAATCTTTTGGTATGGTTTTTGAATGTTTAAAAGGTTTGACAATGTTTCACCAAGCCTGTTTGATTTCTTTGAGGTTTTAACATCTTGGTAGGCATCGACCATGCGGACTCTATTTTTGTTTATTTGATGGTTGTGGTTGTGAAAATTTGTGGCATGGAGATGGTGAGGGTGGTGGATTGCTTTCATGGTGGCTTGAAAATATGGAGAATTTGTAAATGATAATTGGGATCCAATTGGAGTTGGAACTTGAATTTTACTATAATAAGTATTTATTTTAAATGATGTGGGGTGGACGGAAATTGTCAAAAGTAAGAAAAAGAGGATTTCAATATTCAAAAGGGAGCAGCCAGAGTGTTTGACTCTCTTATTTGATTGGAAAATGGAAATGGTCAGCCATAAATATCACGCGTTAGGCAGCAAACGAGTATTAGAAACATCAAGCATCTCGTGAAGTATTCCAATAGGACTTGGTTCATCTAGGGGTGTGAAAAAATTGTTTAACCTAAAAATCTAATTGATAAAAGTATTATTAATTTATCGGTATTCATTGTTGGATTTATATTTTTAATAATTTTATAATTTTTTTTTTATTGATTGTGGGTTCGATTTTTATTTTAAGATTTTAGTTAATGGTTAAACTGATAACCCAATAAAATTATATTATTATTCATACTTATATAATAATGGTTTTAGATTTTAAATACATACCTTATTGTCTTTTATATTTATAGTTGTTATCTTAGTTCTTACTCCCTCCATCCCAAATTACCCGTCCCAAATTTTCTAACTTGATTTCTCATTTTACTTGTCTTTTTTCATTAATTAAGAAAATACAATTTTTTTTCCATGTTTTACCCTTTGCATTAATTACTTTTTCTTCAAGTTAAAATGTAAACATCATTTAATAGAGATATTATGGTAAACTAGCCATGTTATTAATTATTTTTCTTAATCAATGTGCCGTCTCAATTTTGGACGGGTAATTTAGGACGGAGGGAGTATAATTTGTGTAACTTTATATATGAAGATAGTGTAAAACAAATAAAAATAATAGAAAGAAAAGAAAATTAAGGGGAGTATTTTCTTATTGGTTAAACCGAAAATCGAATTGATAATGACCAAAAATCGATAATGAATATCTTATTGATTCAGTTATCAATTTAGCATATTGACAAATCAAAAATCGATAAACCGAATCGATAATACACAAAATCAAATCAAACTGGCCGATGCGCATCCTTAAATTCATCAATACTCCACACGTTCCTAAATAAATAGTAATTGTTTTAGCTTGGACACGCCCATTAAGAAATAACTTATTCCTAGAAAATAAATATGCTTTTACTAATTACCCATATTAAATACTTTTAAACTCTTAAATAATTTCTTGGTTATGTAAATCTCTTTTTATTTAAAGAAGGATAAAATAAAAAAATATAATTAATATCTTCTTGATTATCTAAAACATCATTTATTTAGGAATAAAAAGCTTAAGAACTACTTAATTCAAAACGGAGGGAGTATACACTACTTGGATAAATAATTAGTGTTCTTTTTACACAAATCAAATAATCTAATTTTAATAAGTAAAAGTAAAACTGAGATACAGGCTGGGCATAAAATATCAAAAATCGAATTACCGAACCGAATCGAAGAATTTGATATTCAGTATTTGGTAATTCGGTATTTGGTATGGTAATTGGGAGTAAAATTTTAAAATTACGGTATTTGAGTTCGGGATTGAAAAAAGATATTACTACCATTTGGTATTTGGTATTTACCGAATACCAAATTATTGTTAACTGACCATAGTCTATACTCATAGGTCACGAGTCCAAATTAATATTCTACAAAAGGTCAAAACAATTCCACAACCTAAAAGTCTATAATACTATATTAATTTTAAAATTTTAAAATGAAAATCACTTTTAAAATGTTTATTGTTAGCAGCAGTGGATAACATGTTCAAATATGAAGTTATTGTTTCATATTATTCGCGTTTTCTTCATTGTAGTTCTATCTATCAAGATAACCTGAACTTGTCTAGTCGTGATGCAACTTTTAGGTATATTTAAGTTATGTCCAGTGGCAGAGTTGATGCAGCGATACTCATTTCCTGTCATATCTAAGTAATCAAAAAGGTTTAACACTATGTTGTATGATTTTAAATATCTCATAAGTTTTTCTTGATGAAATGGTTAGTGAATTCTTTTATTTAAACTCACTCACTAGTCACTACGAGGTAAATATTTGAGGAACAGATGTGACTATTATCTTTCGGAGTCATTTCTACATTAAATAGTTATTATGTTAAATCAGCAGATGATGAATGGGCTATAAAACATCACTGATGAAGTGTTAAAAAGTGTTGTTTCCATAAGGCATAGGGCAGAAACTTTATCTTGTATTTTGATTCTGTTCTAAAGTAAACAGTTGTCTTTGGCCTAGATTAGAGTCTACCAAATTTAACTTTAATATGGTATTACCAAATACTATACCGAATCGAAGTTTAATTTATCGATTATCGAATTTTCAAATCGAAGTTTAATAGTATGGTATTTGGTATGTACTTTCATTTACCGATTATCGAATTACCGAATTCGAATTATGATAATACCAAACCGAATACCGAACACCCACCCCTAGATACATATAACCAAATTAGCCTAAGAAATAAAATTGATTGTGAATGGCAATATATACTGTTTTTATTAATGTAAGATAAACATCGATATGATTGGATGTGAGCGACTTTTTATTTAGCGTAACTCTTAATATACATTGAAACTTAAAACACGATAATTAAAAATCCAATACTTTTTCTAATTAAGATTACCTAATTATCCCCAAAAAAGGCACGAACATTGTATTTGATGTGAAATAAAATATAAACGAAAATAATCTCTCTCTCTCTATATATATAAAGCTGAATGTAGAGGAGTCTGATGTGGCAGCCTGACAATGCAGGATTCATATTTTTCTTTTTTCTCAGTTTTTTGGGTTTTTTTGCTTTTTTTTGTCGTTTTAATTATTTACAAAATAAATTCCTCACTTTAATCTGAGCAGTTATGACCTAATCATCTTCTAAAACGTTACATATCCTTTGAGAAATAACTTCTGACGCGTTACATACCCTTTCAGAAATAAAACTTCTGAAGGAGATATCTTCAGTGATTAGGATTTCTCATACATCTCAAGTTTCACATCTTTTGCTTCTAAAGGAGAAATCTTCAGTGATTAGGAAATCTTTTTTCATTCCTTTTATTTCCTATGTTGTTTGATTAAATTCTCAAATAGTAGATGACAAAATTTTGCTATCTCTGACCCGGTATGATTTAAATGGTGTCAAAACGTGAAATTGAAAACAAAAGCTAGAGATCTGATGAGGTTTAAATTGAATTATTGGAGAGTATTTGATTGTTACCACTGTATGTATCATGAACTCGATGATCTCTAGCGGCAATTGAGATTTCTCTATTAATAGCCAGACTTTCTCCCAAATTTGTTATGTGCCATAATGTTCATAAGCAATCAACATAAATGCCTTTAAAATTATTGAGATTAGTATGTTTAGTTTTGTTTCAATGTTCTTTTTCCTACTTAACTCTGTTTCCTCAAGTAAATTTGGTATTTTTGTTAGTGGGATTGATAATCAAGAATTTCACAGGAGAAAAAACGAACTAAATCCTTTTAATTAGCATTTTTGTCTCCAACACTTTCTTTCTTTACCATACCGCAATGTCTCAGACCTTTGATTCACCTTATTTTATTAAAAAAAAAACTAAAATTATTTTTTGATTCTCCTTTTGCCCTTGAAGCTGATACAGAAGACACTAAAATAGCGCCAAGCAGAGAGCAACAAGAGAGACGCAAAGCTCTATACAACAATGTTTGCATGCTTGTCAAATGAGAACTCTTCGGCAACAAAGGTTTGTTTCATGACTTCTTCATTCTTACCTACAGGGGGGAAAATGTACGAGCATTGGAAAGGTGAGGGTTAGGCTCTCGACTCTTGAAACCAAGAATGTATACACATATTCCTACCCTCTTATTGTCCTGCAACCATCTTGCGTTAAAAAGATGGGAGAAGTTCAATTAGCTGTGAGGTTTTTGTGTACATCTTATGTCAATATGCTGTCTAAATATGCTCAACCGTTGTTTTGAAAGATGCATTATGCTCATCCATTGTCTATCAATCAGCAAGATTTCCTCAGTTTCCAAACTATTCAAATACAGTCAACAAGGCTAGGCCGAGCAGAACCACCATTGAAAAAAAAGGTTGTGTCTAATTTTTTCAGATTAATGTATGCTGTGCAATTTACTTGATTATAGCATAGGAACTTCCAAGAGAGTAAAAAATAAAGTCTACCGGTGAAGAAATATTAGGTTTAGCTATGTGTAAAGAATCTATATATAAAGAAGGTTCTTGTTCTGGTGAGCTACATTTCATATTAATAACCCATGTTTTATGATTAGGTTGTGAGTCACAGTACATCGCCAGAATGGAAAGAAGGCTTCACATGGGCTTTTGATGTACCACCCAAGGGACAAAAGCTACATATCTTGTGCAAAAGCAAGAACACATTTGGGAAGGTAAGTAGCTTTATGTTCTGAATGTCCGATATGAACTTTATATTCTTTTGCCCAATAAACTTCCAGCTAGAACATCAGTTTTACCAACTCTGTTTATTCTTTATAGCAAAATGATCCATACAGAAAGCAGGATTTCATGCTATTATATGTGTGTTGCATTTGGCAATAGGATGACATAATAGAATGGTCACTCCTACATAATAGTTAATATTAGTCTCAGCATTTCTGATGTGTATACTTTTGTTTCAGACTACAGGGTAACGATCCAAATTGATAAAGTTGTTGGTGAAGGCATGTACAGTGGTCTTTTCAGCCTCAGCCAGGACAACAATAAGGATGGCTCATCCCAGAGTTTAGAGATTGAGATTACCTGGTCCAGTAGGATGCCTAGCGATAGTGAGTGAAGGGAAGCAAGACTGAAATAATGCAAACTTGAGGACCCAAAGGTGGAGCTGGACCTGGTAAAGAACAATCTCTTCATATTCCAGCCTAATGCAAGAGCTGTTGGGGGAAGTCCAAGTTTTATTTGTATCTAAATCGTTGCTACCTGTGGTGTAACTGTAAAATAGTAAGATATTTACAAGGACAGAGAAGTTGAGAGAGGTTCCCGCGGTACAAGGTAAGTCTTACACCTAGCTTTTAAGCACCAAATTGTACAGGTTCTGCAGTTCTTAGAAAATAACAATATCAAATAGAGTTCACGATAAGAAGGTTGTAATGTTTATTTCAAATCCCACCTGTGTATTTGTGATGCAAAGTAGCAGCAAGTGCCAAAGGTGATTGTTGTGCAGAAGGCCTGGCATTAAAGTTCATTAGTTTTGCTTCATTCTTTTCCTATTTACTTCCTTACTCCGATCAACTCGATTTCAGCCCAACAAGTGAAGTGGAATTAATTTAATCTACCTGACAAGATGACAAATGTGCAGCAACAACTGCTGCAAAAGTAGCATCCAGGGATCCAAACTGCAACTTATGAGTTGTTACAATGAGTCCAATAATGGCAATTGGGAAATGGTTTGATCAAATATGCCATTGGAAGAATCCGCTTACTACAATTCTGATTCACATACTCTTTATAATATTAGTCCTCTATCCTGAATTGATTGTTCCTACATTCTTTCTTTAGCTTTTCTTGATTGGTATTTGGCACTATAGATTGAAACCAAGACATGCACCTCACATGGACATCCATCTATCACACGCTCACGATGTTTTCCCTGACGATTTGGATGAAGAATTCGATAGATTCCCAACATCAAGGAGCACGTATAAGGTGAGGATGAGATATGATCGTTTGAAGAGCGTTGGCAGCAAGATACAGACCATGACAGGGGACTTGGCGACTCAAGGGGAAAGGTTTTATTCATTGTTGAGTTGGAGAGATCCAAGGGCGTCGGCTTTGTTTGTCACAATCTGTTTTGTTTGCTACAATATTACTATTTTTTTGTTAACGTTCTTAATTTAAGTTTCATTATTAATCGGCATTTTATGATTTTCAAATGTCATCAGAGGATACTTACTAACTTTTCCTTCTTAACCTCTGTTATTATATCTAAAGTAAATAGTAATGTCATAGTTAAATAGTTAATGTACATTTCTTAATAGATAAAACTTAAATGAACTTTATTGATAATATGTAATTAACTATACATTACACAAAATCATGAAATTAATATTAATTACTCCAAATATATGTTATTTTTAGTGTTTTAGTTCTCATAAAATGAGAGGTATAATATATGAATCTATTATTATTTTTTATCTTTTTATATATTTCCAGGTGTTCTTCAAAACGCGTGAAGCACGGACAAATTTACTAGTAATTGGATAAAACTAAAGACTGATTGACTTAATTTTGCACAAAAGAAGTAAGATTAAGTCAAATTTATAGTTCAAAACAGTTTAAATTATCTAAATGAGTAAAACCAATATTAAATCAGAACTGTCTTATATTTGTGGAATGATTAAGCACATCTATCTTCATATTCACGTGGGTAAATAATTAGGAAAACGATATATACTATATTATACTCTCTTCGTTCAGTTATTGTTTACATGCTATATTAAAAATAAGTATTTATATTAAATAATATTACTTAATTTCTAATTCATCATTATTATTAATTATAGATATTTTTGATATATTTTTTAAATATAATAAATTTAATATTTTAAATTAAATTTATTATATTTAAAAAATAATAAAATAAAATTATATTTTAATTTTTACTTGTCAAAATAAGTAAAAGTGAAAGGAAGAATATTTGATAGAGAGGAGAAAAACGTGTTCAATTAGCCGAAATAAAGGCAGTGCTCTTCATGTGGCGGTGCTGCTGCTTTAATTAAACGTTGACAGCAGTGACCTGTGTACTTAAATCAAACCTCTATTTGGTGTTATCAAATCATGTAAAGAGAAAATTTATAGTACTAGTAAAGTAATTTAACAACGTCAAAATATATGTTAATTAATTATGATTGATTATTAAAAATTTATATATAAATAGATAATTTTTATTTATTTATTATTTATTTATTTTATTTTTTATTCGATGTTTGGTGTTCGCATTGGAATCTCGATTAATTCGAATCGTGTGTTACAGTGCCCATTAAGGTGACACCGCTCCCAGCAGAGTTTTCTCCATACCCAGGGTCGAACCCTCGACCTCTGGCTAAGGGTGGAGCAACCCCATCCACTGCACCACAATCATTTTGGTTATTTATTATCTTTTTGTCTTATTTTATGTGATAAATTTTAGATTTTGATATTTAAATATGTCTATTTTGATCGTAATCTTTTCAGATGTTTTAAATATTTTAAATTGTCAATTATTGTTACGTATAGTATTTTTTACGTAGTTTTTAAATATATAAATTTTTATCAAAAAAATTAAAGATTTCATGTTCAAATTCAATTAAACTTACACTGTTTAAATTTTGGGGAAGTAAAAAGTGTCACATAAATTGAGACAAATGGAGTAATATAATTATTAAGTGCAGGTAAATTTTCTTAAGAAGAAAAAGGGTGCGGGTAAAGTTTTACTGCAAAGTTAGGTCATTTATTATTGGTGATGTGAGGCCGAAAGTTATATATTTAGCTATTAATTTGTGTGTTTTATCATCATTTGAGTATTAATTTTACGTATTACGCTTATGTTGGTTGTTTTTATGTGTAGAATTAAACGGTAGGAATTTGAGCCAAAACGGATACATTACAACTTCGAAATCTAAGTAGAAGTTATAAATCACCAATCCGAAGTTAGTTCAAAGTGCAAAAATTAAGGATAAGGATTAAAAGTAAAAAAAAGAGCAAGAATGTGGCAAAAATGGCCTACCATATCGCGCCAGCCGAGACCTAACACGACATGATAGCATTGAAGAAGCATAGAGGAGACACGAAAAAAGTCACTAGCCAAATGGCCTGTCGCAGGATGCCTAGCAAGGATCAACACGAGGCGATAGTTCAATTTTGGACTAATACTCTCAGTTTATTTTGAACTCAATTGTTGTGTCTAAGACTTTTACCTGTACATATAAGTAGTCCATAAACACAAAATTTTAGATATCTTTTGACCTAGAAAGAGATAGGAGTCGTCGTGGAGGCCGTAGAAAATTATTCTTATCTTTTCTTCTCCGTATTAATTTACTCTTATGTTTTTCTTTGAATAATTTGTTGTAAGTCCTTCGTATCTATGTAGAACTTAACTTCTCGTTCAAAATTATAGTAGCTACATAATTGTGTTGTTGTATAAACTCAAATTGATTTGTTAAGATAGATATCATCGTGCTACGACTCATGTGGTTACTTACTTTTTTCTTGGTCTTAATTATTTGATTGCTTGATTATCATTCAAATACCATTTGTGGCTCATTACAATTGGACTCAAAAGAGAGAATTTGCGTGTATAATAAGAAAAAATAGGACTTGATTGTGAATCTTATATGAAAAAGAGAATGATTCATTAACGTGGATAGAAATATACCCATTAGTTTTGCTTAGTCGATACAAGATGAAATTTCACATTCATTTCACTATCAATCGATGACTACAAAATTATAAACGTTAGGAATACTCGAGCAGTTTAGAGTTATCGACAATTCAACATGATGCTCAATATATAATATCAACATGCAATTAGTAACCCGATAAACAATCGGCCAGCTAAGTAATTACTCAACATGATCTAACAAATTCATAATCCTAGATTGATTTTATCTCATTTATTACATAAAAAAGTTGCTCTTCTTTTGATCAACTGTTCAGTAGTTTTTTTTTTCCGGAGAAGTTTTAATTACCCCCTGAACCAGTAAGATTTTATTTAGTGTACATCAAAATTATTGATTGTCTTAAATACCCTCCGAACCTTGTTATTTTAATATGTTGAGTTTTCTCTCGTCGTTCACCTGGCACGAAAACTGAGTACAAACTCAAGGAGGCGTGCGATGGAGTAAAATTTTTTCAACATTTTCGTTCTGCAACAGTAAAAAATGAAAAAAAGCACCATTTTTCTTTATTCTTACAATAATTTCAAAGCCCCCCCCCCCCTCCACCCGTCCCTTCTCTTCCTATTTACTCTCCCTTCGCCTCCATCACTTTTAAAATTTCAAAAAATATTTTTTATCAATTGCTTTTATTTTATCTATTTAAATTGCAATTTCGTACTCCATGAATTATCGTAGGAGAATTGTTTGTGCAATTGGGTCTCCTTTAATTGTGAGAATTTCATGATCAGATGACAACCCCGGATATAGATTCCTCGATTGTATGCATTATGGTGTATGTAATATTTATATTTTCTTTTTTTTTTAATCTTTTGTTTTAAGTAATTTTTATAACTTTGTTTTCTATGAACTTCAGTCCTTATTTTGAACTCCTTGTAAGTTTTTTTATTGGTATGATTCAGAATTTTCATGTCATGTTAATGTTGTAATTTTAGGTTTGTTGAAGAAGACCAACAAACAACAAAAGGAGCTAAAAGGAAAAAAGAACTTAAAGCTAATTTTGTGCATTAGTTTGATATGTAATGTGATGATGTTCCTTTACCTTTTGTGCCGCTGAATGAAATGTATGTATATGGTGAAGTTAAGGCTTCCTTAGATGAAAGGATAATTGATATAATTTTTTTTATTTTAGTGTATGTAAGATGATGTATTTTAACGGATATAATTGTATTTCTCTGCTGATTAAAGCAATATATATGCAGTTATAGTGACTATTAAAGTTTGATTTTACAAAATCACAAGTACTTACAATAGCAAAAAATACTAACAATCACCATCACCACACATGAACTAAGAACTTTTTTTTCTTGCCCTTTACATTTTTCTTTGATGAAGTTTTTGCCTTGGTAGTCTTTGAAGGAGATTTTTCAATCAGTTGTGCCCTTGTCTTCATTCCAACATCTTTTGATCTAGTTTGAACTTAAAGTTGCGCTTTGAGTAATAGCACAACTACTTTTCCACTTTAGTCCCTTGATTGGTTGATAGCCAATATCACCAGGGACATGTGCAGGAACTCACCATGCTCGTGTTGACTCTTCTACTGCTAGTCAATTCTTGCTGAAACATAAATAACTTGGTTATTTTTTGACTAACTTTTGCAAAATACTAAAAAGTATCAATTTAATAAGACACTTACATTAGCATAAGCATATCCATTTTTAAAAATAAATACACGCCTTGACCCACAACACTTGGCCTCTTGTAACAACTTTTTGTACAAGTTTTATCAGTGTTACTTGTACTTCTTCTTTTCAGTAAAAGACTATTGTGAGGCAACACACTAGAATAACAGACTAGTTTGTAAGTAATTTAATGATAAAATTTTAAGTAAGCTAATGAGAGTATTACCTCTTTTGTGGGTGCTAATGTGGATTTACGATTGAAATTTTATGGACAACCTTTCTTGTTATGATTTGCTCCTTTGCAAATTAAACATGTCATTGGCACCCTAAATTTTGACAACTTTTCAATTCTTCTCACTTCATCAATTTCTTTCTTTCTACTTTTTAGTGGTCCACCAGGCATTTGTCTTACTTCAGGCAGCTCAACTATAGAATTTTTGTTATTTGAACACATTTTCATGTTTGAAACTGGTTGAATGGAGTAAGAATAGGCCTTCATATTTGTCTCCTTTTTGTACCAGCTAGAATTTTCTTATGATGCATCCAAATTCAATTAGTTCATTGCTACTATACCATGTTCATAGGAGATTCCTTGTAGTTCCCAAGATCTATAACTATAGTTTCTTCGATTCAACATCACAGTATGCTTGTATGCCCCTTCTAACACTTTAAATCTTGATCACTATTTCTGTGAATGTTGCACTGCATTGATCTTTCTGTATTTGCATTGAACACTATCTTTCATGATTCGAACAGGGTCTGATCATGATGGGTATCTCAAGTCCACCATGGATCGAAGACCACCCCTTAACCCAACCTCAAGAACACAATAATAATAATAATAAAAATAATGTGGAAGCCAACTAAACAGAAATAAGAAGATGAATGAATGACTCAATAAAACTAAGAGTCAAAACAATAATTAGCCAACCCACATCTGTCCACAATAGCCTCTAAAACCAGAACACGAAACAGGTCGAGATATGCCCCCAGCCATGATCAAAAGAATTCAAAAGTACTGAATCAAATAAAAGAATATAAAAATGATAAGGCCTTCCAAAAGATGGAGGCTCACCACTTTACAGCTACTCGGTGAACGCGATAATCCACCTAACGCTGCACAAGGATAAAAGAAGTGTCTCCGAATCCTACAATATGAAATAATGTATTATCTTAGGATAGTCAGTGGGATAAGCACTGCATGCAACTCAAGATAAGGATAAAATAATGCCATGTCCAAAATCAAACTAAACCATATGTATACATTGTATATACATATATATAAGATGTAGAGATAGGGAACAAGGTTTAAGAATGAGATTTAAAATTATTAACCTATATTGTATAGCTCTTACCGTCCTAAGGGCACCCACGGGTTATATGGGTTCAACTCCTCCTGCTGAAAGGGCCCCAATGCGTTTTAGTTGCACTAATTGAAGAAATTTGAGGAAGGGCCAAAGCCATTGAGGCTCCAATTATTTCAGAAAAAATATATAATGTGTAAACTATGCACACGGTCATAAAGACTCCCATGCCAGTAAACGTGGTTTCCAGTATCAGTCCCCCAGGACCTCCACCTTTTACAACGAACTATACAACCCTCATTAATCCCAAATTGAAACCAGTTGCACATATTCCCATCCATCAATCAAGTAGTCTTTTAATTAGGCATTTACCATTGCTATCGTCATACCAAATAAAGTTAAGCTTGTAAGCAAATTCCATTATGTCATACCAAAGCCAATTAGCTAAATTGACTTCAAAGTTTCCAATTTAAAATCAATTCATGGCTACCAAGTCCTTTTAAAATCAATTTATGTTCCATTAATCTTTTATGCAATGCAAGAATTTAAAAGTGAGATAGGTTATGTATATATCCATGTCTCAAAACAAATTTCACAAGTTGGGTTGAGGTTAAATTCAATTCTAAACCATTGAATCATAAAATTTGGAAAAACCCATGTTCCTCATCCCGATTCCCACACCCATACATTTATTTAATTCAAAATCATGAGAATAAAGCATAAACTACCAATTCAAAATCATGAAAACTCAATTCATGAAATAACCATTACAAATCCCTCAACCATATTCAAAATCCAATAATTAAACCACATAGACAATAATTTAACACATGATTTTGTATGAAATTATTAGTTTAGGAAAGTGATACATGCTCGAAACACACACGAATTTGTAATCAATTTGAAGTTTGGAGCTCGGATGATGAATGTACAGTGAAACCCTTGAATATTCTTGGGCTTTGTGTTTGAGAGTGAAATCGGGGGATTTAATATTTTAAAACCCATGAAAATGGGATTATTTTATCTTTAAAAGTCATGAAAAAGGTGAAAGTATCAAAAGCCCCTCACCCTGAAGTGAAAAAAATAAGACTGGACAAAAACTACACCTTAGCGTGGCACATCAATATCACAAAGGTTATCCTCCATGCCATATTAATATCGCAGAGGGTAACCTACGTGTCACGAAGATAACGTAGAGACTCACTGCCTCAAAGTTCTAAAATAGCCTTGAACCCTTTTCAAAAATTTTGAAATTTTTTCAAATTACTCTTTTAGCATCCCTAAACACAATTTAAGTCAAAAATCGATATTACGAATATAGAAAGATCAAAAATTAATTGGCCAAGATTTTAAGGGTCTTACACTATTATTGCAATTGGAGGTATCAACAAATGTTCTTGCCTTAGTCACCCTAGTTATCACCTTAATCCTGATTTCTTCCAACATTAAAATAATAGTCTTTTTCCTAGGACCCAAAATCGAAGCATTAAAACTCTCTGACATGTTATTATCTCTATTGTCACACTTGAAAAGGTATTGAAATAAGCCTAGCACCATTTCTCCTTGTTGTAACCTATAAGATCTTCAAAAATTCCTCTACTCAATCTGGCTAGAGTATCAATATTATGCTTAAATTGTGCCTCAAAAGTTGATCTAGCACAAGCCCAAAATTTCTTCCTTCTTTCTATGCCTCTTCATAGCACACATTCTGTGCTCACATTCAGAAAGTATTTCTTCTGCAAGAGTAACTAGTCCTTGCAATTTCAAAATAAAAAGATGAAGTTAGTTAATTTTGATCTAAATTAAATTTATGAAAATAATTGATGAATATAGATATATTTTGCATATACTGATAATAGTGAGATGAAAACCATCCCCTAAGCAAGAGCATCTTGCAATATTATAAAAAACTAACTCCATATAGCCTTACTTTCAGTACCAACCAATGCTCATGCTATTGGAAACATTTGATTGTTTCTATCCTTAGCAATATCTACCAACAATTGACCTTTACAAACTCCTTTTGAAAGCACCCATCCAACCCTATACACTTTATGCATCCCTCTTGAAATTCTCTTCTCATAGCATCAAAATATCTATAGAAAGAGTGAAATTGTTTCATCCTACTATCTGAATCAGTCAGCTTCAAAATACAAGTGCTACCAGGATTTGTTTAGAGCAACATATCCTTGTAGTCTAGGATTCTGCTAACTTTAGCCACATGGTTCTTCATAATTTCTTTCAAAATCAGCTTCCTCGTCTTTAAATATATTGCTTTCCAAAATACACACCCAACTCTTTCCTAACACATTCTTGAGTCTCCCACCCTTTGATAGTTGGCTGGGATGTAATCATATCCTTAAGATACTTTGACAAAAATTTTAAATTACAAAGGAAATCAGATTGAACCAGGTACATTTGTGCCTTGGGTTGTAGGTCTTGATAGCAAAGTTTTCACTTATCCCTTCCTTGCTAGCATACAACAATTATGGACAACCACTTTTACATTTCACTCTTACTCTATAAATCTCATTCACATACTTGTCTACCTCAACCCCCTTCTTTATAACATATTTTGTACTTTCTTTCCTAAATTCTTTTAAACTTTCAAATGCTAAGCCTAGCTACTACACAAATACTTCACAAGTTGGATCATATATCGCTTGTAGTACTCTTTTTTCTTTTCCTTAACTTCCTCCATTCAAGTTCATCACCAGAAATAACCAAAAAATCATCATCACTTTGAAAACTATCACAATTAGAACTATCATAGTATGGCTCATCTTCTGTCAGTTTACCCTTGTAATTTTTCTTGCCTTTATCAATATCATCATACCCATCCAGTCCAACTTTACCCCAAAACACTTTTAATTTTTCTTTATTCTTGTTCCTTCTATTTTCTCTATTAAACTTTCTCACATTTTCCTTTACAATCCTCAACTCCTCATGCACATCACTTCCATAGGCAATAAATTGATTAGAATTATCATCACCGCCATCAGTGCCTCTAACCTCTTCTTCTTACACAACGGTTCAACTTCTTCTTGGATAACAAGTCCAACTTCTTCTTTGACAACAGGTTCAACTTCTTTTTAGACAACAGGTTCAACTTGATCTTCAGTATCAGTCTAGTCTATTGAACTATAATCATCATTAACCCCATCTTCTTCTTCATATTCAGATTTTCACAACTATTTGGAACAACAACTGTAGAAGAATAAGCTAACCCTAGATCTTAATTCTTTTCCTTTGGTATTTCATATGGAACAACATAGATATCAAATTCTGTCCTGTAAGCTATAAGTACATTAAAAGTCTCACCAACACTTGAGACTTGACTCATTTTTTCTCCGAAATGACCCACATACTCTACAATTGAGTCATCACACACACATATATCTATTGTTTCCTCACCTTTCAAAAATAATGCAATATCATAAATGTTCCTATCTTTTTCCAATTCAACCAGATCACCCCTCAGAGATGATACAACATAAGTCTTCCCCAACTTAGTAACACCAAATAACTTTACATAATTTGCAATTAAGAAATTGATAGTGATCTTTATTCACATTGAACACATGTACAGTCCTATCATCAATGTAGATTGGACCAACCTCCCTCACCAAGACACTTTCAAATTTAAAATCTTAAGTTCAAAAATTAATTAGCTATATGTCAATCTATAACCACAATAAAAATCAGCCAACTAGACACAAGTACACAAACAATCCAATAAGAAAACAATACATGGGAAATTTATCCCCAACATTTAACAATATAAGACAATTATACAAAAACTCCAATATTTAACAATACAAAACTAAATTACATAAATAATTGAGATAAATTTTGAACATTTAACAATACGAGACTACAACACATAAAAGATTGAGAGAAATCTCCAACATTTAGTAATTCAGAACAATATACATAACTAATTTAGAGAAAAATTTCAAAAATCCAACAGTACATAAGAAATTTACAGAAAATCTCAAAATTCAATAATGCAATTCAACAGTAAGCAAAATAACACATAATAGTCTAATTAGAATAAAAAAGAAATAATTTTACTAAAAAACCCTAATTTTTAAACTAATTACTAGAAATTCTAATAGTCAAGCATGTAAAATTTCTCATAGTTTCACAGTAATATAGTCAGTAACACACCAGCTCACAATCAATAATATGATTTTTATGCTTTAAATCAAAATCTTAGTTGGAACAGTAAACGAAAACTACTATGAACAGTAATAAAAAAAAATAATTCCATATTTTCATACAAAGAAAATAAAAAAAATAATATTTTTTTTAGATAATATCTTACTTGATCGGCGAAAATTCAATCTTTCTCTATTTTGGAGTAGAGAAAATTCAAAAATTATACCCTTCTTCTTTGCAAAAAACTTGTCACCACAACCTTCATCGAAATCTTCACCAAAATCTTAACCCAAAAAATATTTAGTGTGCAGTTAGATTGAATCTTCATTAGTGACAATTTGACTTCTAGAGAGAACTTAGAGAGAAATGGAGAATAGAAAGAGAAATTAATGGTGGGAATGGGTTATTTTGTTTGATATACAGAAAAATATGAGGGAAGTGGATATTATTTATCCATGTGGACGAACACATAAATCTTTTTCCACAATGTACGAGCATGTTTACGATTGTGGTCTTTGGACCACAAAGGAGTTCTCGACATATTAAAATAATAAGTTTCAGGCGATATTTAAGACAACCAATAGTTTAGGTATACATTAGATAAAATCTTACAAAATTAGGAGGTAATTAAAACTTCGCTCGTCTTTATTTTAGATTAGTTAGTTCAAAATAATAATAATTAGGATTTCTTGCTTGAATAAATTATTAACATTAGTTTAATTTAGTACATAGCTAATTCACAAATCTTGTGGGTACAATATTTTAACTCAAAATTCTATATTACCTGTACGATCGTATGCACTTGCATGCGAGTTTGGACAGAATAATTGATTTGAAAAATTTCACTAAATTTTATTCAGATTTTGTATATGTATCTAGGTTCAACAAATGATTTGGAATGGTGTGGTTGCAAGACAATTCTACTTAAATCAACTAAATTTGCAACTTGTCAAATATAGTTTTACAGGGGGTGACTCGAGCACATTTATGGTATAAGGTTAAAATTGAACAAAGGCCTTAAATTTTTTAAAATAATTAATATATATATTTTTAATAAAGTTTGCTTTTAATTTTTTTGATAAGAAAAGTTGTTAATAATTTTTTTATAATGAATTTCTTTTATTAAGATAATTTGTTTTCAATTAATAATATAACCAATGCATTTAATTTATTTTTGTACGGTTTGAATTATTTTTTCTTAAGCTAAAGGTCTATCAAAAATAGTTTCTCTACCTCCAACGTAGTGATAATGTCCACGCAGGAACAGACCCACTATGGGCAATGAAATTTAATTAAATTAAAATTCATACAAAATTTGGATTATATTAAATTCAAAATATATTAGTCCCCAAATAAATATTGAGAATTAATATAATTAAATTAATTATTAAGTCCAAAATGTATTGATTTAAAGTTCAGTTTTTGTTGGGCTAGCCCATTGGTTTGGGGTAAAAATGATGAGCACACTTTGCTAAGCCCAAATATTGTCATATTCTTGAGGCCCAAATAAGCGTCACATGTCGAATGACGTGGCATGCCAAATCAAGCGAAGGAGCCAATAGGACCATGCCACATGTAAAAATGATGCAGCAGGCCTAGTGAAATAAAAAGACCATAAAAGGTGTCATGTCACTTAAATCTGATTGGTCAAGGGAAATTCACCTTCATCGTGACTCTTTCTTTCCTACAACTATAAATAGGGGTCTCATAATTCAGAAAAGAGAAGGAACAACTCGAACAAGAAGTAAGAGAAAGCTCGTGGATCAAACTCCATAATTTCTCTACAAAGTTCAAGCATTCAAATCTTGTTCATTAAAATTCAAGATCAAGACTGGAAGATTCAAGAAAAAGCCCAAAAGCCCTTGAATTCAAACACAAGTCAAGATCAAATCCATCAAAATCGCAGATCAAGTTCAAATTCAAGATCAATCTCAAAGCCCTTGAATTTATATTTGAAAAGGAAAATAAGAGGATTCATAGAGATTGTAACACTCACACATTGAAATCACTAAAACTATTATTATAATATTTTTCTTATCTCGATTAATTATTTTCTCGGTCTCAAAATTTTATTGTCTAACAAATTCTGGCACGCCCAGTGGGACTATCTCTACCTCTCATCTCAAATTTTCCAACTTCAAAGTTTAAGAACAACGAAATGACTCCCAAGAAGGTCAATTCTCAGTCAACTGCTTCTAAGGCTGCTGATTCTAAATTCTCTGCTTAAGAAGATAGCATTCTTAGCGTTACTTTTGGAAGCATTGGAGCTTTTACAAGGGGCAAGGACTTTCAATCTAGGGCAAAAAACACATAAAGTGTTGTCCACACCAGCTCTAATTTTTGGATCTTCAACACTAAAAGAAGTTAGATCCCATGCAACTAACCCAGAAGGAGAAAGCGATGTCCCAGATTCAATTAAGAAGACTCTAGCTCTACTTAAGCACTCAATTTTGAAATACTCTTGTACAAATAACGATGGTTGTTTAACCAACACATCATCTCTACCTACACCGTGTAAGCTGAGCACTTCAAAGATTAACTTATGCGATAATCCATGTTACTCCCCAATGTCTCCGGTAATTATGCATACCATGATGACTGATGCCTCAACTATGGAGGAATAACTTGCAAACCTAACATAGGGAATTACACCGCATAAACTAAGCACTTTAAAGATCAACTTATGCGACAATCCATGTTACTCCCCAACATCTCCGATAATTATGCAAGCCATGATGATTGATGCCTTAACTATGGAGGAATAACTTGCAAACCTAACAAGGGGAATTGAAGGTCTCACTAAGTATATGCAGAATAAAGATGCTCAAATTGATAAGCTGGAGGACAAGATAGATGGCTTAATAGACAGAGAGTCCAGACATGCACCTAGGAAATCTTCAGAAGGTCACGAGACAGAACATCCTGGGAAACAAATGCCACCAACTAAGGAGGTACAAGTTTCTTATGAGGGAATGATCCTAATTGATTAGTTGAAAGAGTTCATTGAAGGAACACTTAAAGATAAGTATGATATTGTTACTAAGTCTTATTTGACATACGCCAAGTCCTATACTGTAAGAATTGATAGCCTTAAAATGCCTGTCGACTAACAACCCCCTAAATTTTAACAATTTGAAGGCAAAGGAAATCCAAAACAACATGTTGCACACTTTGTTGAGACATGTAATAATGTTGGAACTTACGGTGACTATTTTGTCAAATAATTTGTTTGTTCCCTAAAAGAAAATGCCTTCGATTGTTATGTGGTCCTTGAGCCTAACTCCATCGATAGTTAGGAACAGTTAGAGCATGAGTTCCTGAATCACTTTTATAGCACAAGGCATACAGTGAGCATGGAGAGATCATGAATACTCGATAATGAAAGAATGATCTAGTCATTGACTTTATCAATCGAGGGAGAAATGCGAGCCTAAATAGGAAAGATAGGCTCAACAAAACTTCTACAATAAGGATGTGCATCCAAGGAATGCACTGGGAGCTTCTCTATATCTTGCAAAGCATTAATTCAAAATCCTTTGAAAAGTTAGCTATTTGTGCTCACGATATGAAGTTGAGCATGTCTTCTGCTGGAAAGGGAGAAGAGCCTATCCATGACCCTCGAAAGGGAAAAAATAAGAAGGAACCCAAAAGATAGGGTAGGTTTGTCCCTAAAAATAACAACAAGAAATCCATGAATGTCGGTGTATCTCCTGTAAAGGTCACCACAAAGGTGAGCATGAAGCAAAGCGTGATGTAACACCCCAAAAATGGGTCCCGAGATGTCACATGGTGCTCAAGACTATGAGTAGCCTTAAGTTAACCCTGTAAGCCTTCTACTAAATCTGGATACTTATAAAGAGAGAAATGTAAACATATGATCAAGATAGTATACGGAATTTTGTCCGAGCTAAACTAAAATTATCGAAATATAATATCTGAAAATATTAGACTCAAAGTTTGGTAAAGAAATACTAAAAATCTGAACTATGTCTAGCAATCTTACAAGCCTCAACTACTAAAAACTAGAGAGTCATTGGGACAAACCGTCATCTAACTCGAACTGTCTGAAAATACTGAATTATTTATACTAATAAGCTGAAAAACTGAAGGACTGGGTCCCTGAACTATGAGGACTTATCAACTATCGGGATGTAGATGGAGATGCTCGAAATCACTCACGCTGCAAAAACTGATCACCTAAGTCTACATTATGAGATAATGTAGCACATAGACATATATGTGGATCAGTACTTCTGGATTGTACTGAATATATGGGGGGTGAATGTACAAGTAAAACAATGTCTCAACATCATCATAATTTACAAAATAATGCATGCTAAATGTAGATGACTCACATAAGCTGGAATATCTAAAAATGTTAAATCATAATCATGAATAGCAAAACCTGTTACATAAATCTAGTGAGTCATAACATTTAGTTTCTAAAAGATGTACTGGTATTCGATCTTTAAATCATGCTGTCTATGTGTAAAAAGGACTCACTTCTATATTAGTAAGCTGAAATCTAAAATCTCATATTAATGTCATATGTAAAGCAATATCTGAATAAAACCGTGAGCCTTACACTTAGTTTCTAAAAGTTGTTCTGTAAGTCTTATTTTGTTCTAAAATCTGTAGTCTGTAGGCTTTAGGCTGTAGGGAGGTTTTTCTAATCGACATACACTATGTGAGCTATTATAGTGTCCAATGTCTAGTTTTCTTTTGGGAAAACCTCACGTTGGGGAGAGGTGTCATACTTTTTCCAAGGAGTATAACCTAATCTAAGTGATCACATCTGTATCTGTAATCCATATAGAAATGGGAAAAATCTGATATTTTGAACCTACGTTGGCTCATTGTTCTGGGGTATGTGAACATACCCAACTCGGTGCTAAATACTACCCCCTTTAATCTGTATGCTCATTCTGTTGGAAATCCACTTTAAAACTAGTAGAAAGGTTTATAATGAAAACCAATTGTGTATCCATTAATCTATTCTGTAACTGAAGCTTTAAAGTGGATTCCATATCAAAGCTAAGATCTAATCATGGGATGCTTAAAGCATAGTCATTCTTGAAATATCAACATATAAACTAGGGCTTAGTAACCCATGCTTCAAATTCATATCAAAACATCATAATGTTTATTCTTGATAATGTAATTATTGGTAATTCAGTTCAAAATCTAGAAATTACTACAATACGCATAAAAATATGAAAGAAAACATTCAATTCAATATCTACATTACTTGAAATATCATTATCTTCAATTAGTGATAAGTGGGTAAGAACTCAAACTAAAATTCATGTAATTTCAAATAAAAATCAACTTTAAAACAAGTTTTTGGCACAAGGATGAAAAGATTATCTTTGTTGAACCCCCCCCCCCCATACCTCTATTGATGAAATTTATGAAAAAACTTGAACTTGAATTCCTATTTGTTCTCTTGAAGATTGATTCTTGAAGTTCTTGAATTGGGAATCCTTAATTTTGAGTTATCTTGGAATAAGAGTGGTGGAAATTGGATTTCTGGGAGATTAAGGTTTGATGTTCTAGGGTTTCTTTGAGAGAAAGTTGATGAAAAGCATGCATAATATGCTTAGAATAGGCTAGATTCTGTGTTTTACATGATTTGGGGCTTGGGGAAATGACTAGATTGTCCTTTGTAAAATTTAACTCGGAACGGGAAAATTCCAATTTGGCATACCACCACGACACGCCGCTATCGTGGTGGCTTACTAGAAAATGAATGACTATCATTTTGGCCTTTGGCGCAATGCGGTGAAATTGCGTTGCATCACTGGAAAAGGATGAGTGCCATCTTGCACTCCACCGCTATGCAGTGCCTATCTAATTAAGGATTTTGATGCGATATGGGCAAATCGCGGTGTTCCACTGGAAATTGGACCACTGCAAATTTTTCCTTCACCGCGATGCGGTGCTTATCTTGATGCCCTATGGCTTTCACTAAAAGCACCATAACTTCTCAACTGAGTATCGTATTAAAATTATAATCGTTGGAAAGCTGATTTGATTATCTATACATTGGTGGGTCTAGAGCTAGAAAATTCTTTACGCACTAAGAGTTATATGATTTTGAAGTTAACCCTTGAAACACTACAAGATAAACTGAGCTAAGAAAAATATGGGGTATTACATGTGCAGATGACTTCTCGAGCACGTACAAATTAGAAGTTAACTTTAAGGAAGATGCAAGAAAAGGAATACCCCTTCCTTGATTCTGATGTTGCTGAAATTTTTAATGAACTCCTAGATATGAAGTAGCCCAACAAAGCTGGATGGACCAATGACCCAAATTATTGCAAGTATCATAGGCTTGTGAGTCATCCTCTCAAAAAGTGTTTTGTCTTTAAGGACAAAGTTATGCAATTGGAAATTGAGAAGAAAATCTTCTTCAATGATGAGATGGCCAGTTCTCATCAAATATCTATGACTTTTGGCAAATTTTATCCAATTCAAATATGCATCGAGGAATATTAGAAGCAACCATTAGAGCATGATAAGTCTTTAGTTGATGAAGGTGATGATGAAGGTTGGACTTTGGTGACTAGGTGAATATGTAAGAAAATGAGTCTACGAATGGAGACATATGAGCAGATAGCTAGAAGGAGGATGGTGAAGAAACTAAGGAAAAAAAGGCTGGTTGATCTTTAAAAGAAGACGAGGGTAATGTAGCTTCACCACCAAAAACCACAGCGTCCAGTGACTTTTGAAGAATACTTACCGAGTTGGTTTTGTGCAAAAATAGTTTGAGTCAACCTTGAGGCATCTTTTTTTAATACTGGCAAGGAGGGGGCAAAAGGTGAGAACCTACCTACGGAAGTTCCTCCATCTTATAAAAAGACTACAGAACCTCTTAGCCAAGAGGCACATGTATGTGATGCAAAAATCACATTTACAAATAATGATCGTCTACTTGGAAACCCTGCAAAATAGTCCATTATACATGGTGGATCAATATCTAGGAAAGAAGAAAAATAGAAACTTGATAGATGAGGGATCCAGAGTCAACATTATGCCTATTCGTACACTGAAAGAACTTGGCATTGCTACTGACGAACTTGCCGAAAGTCATTTGATGATCCAGGGATTCGACCAAGGGGGTTAGAGAGCCATGGTATTGATCAAGTTAGGAATTCATATGGACAATTTACAGTCAAATATCTTGATGCATGTGATCAATGCCAAGACTTCATATAACATATTTCTTAAGAGGACTTAGGTACACGAGAATAAAATTATCTCATCTTCTTACTATAAATGCTTGAAGTATCTCAAAGGTGGAGTGGAAAGAAAGATAGTAGTTGATGATAACCCTTTCATTGAAGCTGAATTGCACTTTACCGATGGAAATTTCTACTTCAAGAATTATGTCGTGGGTGAGAAACATTTTGAGAATGTCACCAAGACCAAGTATGATTATCTTGTATCTAATAATGTTACAGTGACTGTCTAAAAAGTCACACTAAGAAGCCTCTCTTCTCTTCGAACAAAGAAAGACTCGCATCCACAAAAAAAAAGGCAAGTCCTGTTCTCTGTTATGTACCAAAGGTAAAAAAAGAGAAAGATCGCCCATATGATACCTAAGATAATGTATTAAAGAGGCTAAATCTACTCATCAAGTGGACTGATGTAATAGGTCCATCCCCTGGGCTACTTGGCGAGTCTGTTGCTCTAAATTCACCATAAGATATGACACTTGTGAAGCGTACAAAAAAGGTTTTGATCCAAATGCTTACAAGTTGTTTGTAAAGGCTGGATACAATCCTAATGAGCCATCGAGGTTGGGTAAAATTCCCTAAAAAAATACAACCAGGCAGGCACGTGAAGGCCTAGGGTTCACACCTTCACCTTCAGTTTGCATCTCTATAAGAAGGGTAGTTAGCAACTATATCATTCTGGAAGAAGAGTCCACTGCTTCTAATAAAAGGACTTCTATCTTTGATCCACTTAGAGAATCAACTACAAGAAATTTTGTGTTCTATAGGTTAGGTCCACTAAATAAGAAGAAAAGTAACAAGCATCAGAGAAGTCATGAAACAAGATGATGCACTTTTCACCTAAAATCTAGAAGGATTTTCGAAGTTTGATTTCCTCTAGAATGAGGCGATAGATGAAACTTATAGTTTCATGCAAATAGGTATTAAAAACAAAGGCTCATACTATGGTTTATACCAAGAACATGAGGAAGATAAAAAAAGTGTTGGCTCTTTAAATCATGTTACGACCAAATGAGAATGATGTGTCATTTCAAATGAAGGTTGATAAAGAGTTGGAAGACATTTCTTAGTGTTACCACATATATATCAATGAAAATGACCCTCAAGAGGATGAAGATGCTGGAGATGCTCCATCATAACTTGAAAAAGGAGTGAAGACCATAATAGATCCTTTGAAGAAAGTCAACCTTGGCACTGATGAAGACCCAAGACCAATATACCTAAGTGTCGTCCAATAAAAGGATGAAGAAATTGCTTATATGGACATACTCAAAGAATATAGGGATATATTCTCTTAGAGTTATAAGGAAATGCTTGGCTTAGATCCGAATGTAGAAGTCCATCAGTTCGCAGTCAAGAATCGTGCTCGTCTTGTTAAGCAAGCTCAAACACATTTTAGGCCAAAGTTGGTTCCATTGATCAAAAGTGATATTATCAAACTCATCAAATCCAGATTTATTCTTGAAGTTAAATACCCCAAATGGATTTCAAGTATTTTTCCAGTGTGAAAGAAGAATGGTCAAATTTGAGTTTGTGTCGACTTTAGGGATCTTAATAATGCCTGCCCTAAGGATGATTTTCCAATCCCCATACCAAAGCTATTGATTGATGCCACCACTGTTTATGAGTCAAGATTGATTCCACCACTGGTTATGAGGAAATGTCCTTCATGGATGGTTCATGCGGCTCTAACCAAATCTGCATGGTACTAAAAGATGAATAGCTCACTGCATTTCTTATGCCTAAAGGTATTTATTGCTACAAGGTGATGACTTTTGGTTTAAAGAATGCTGGTGCCACTTATCAAAGGGCTATGCAAAATATCTTTGGCGGACTACTCCATTAAAATGTTGAATGTTATGTGGATGACTTGATAGTAAAGTCAAGAAAGATAAACGACCACTTAAAAGACCAAAGAATGGTATTCAAGTTGTATTGAACATATCAACTTAGGATGAATCCATTGAAATATTTCTTTGGAGTTAATTCTAGAAAGTTTTTTGGTTTCATTGTATGCCACCAAGTAATTAAAATTGATTAGGCCAAGGTCGATGTAATTTTGAAGAAGTTTGAGCCTCAAAATATTCATGAGTTAAAGAGACATCAAGGAAGGCTAGCATATCTAAGGAGGTTCATCTCAAACCTGGCCAAAAAATATCAACCATTTAGCCATCTTATGAAGAAGTATGTTCCTTGTAAATGGGACCAAGATTGTAGTAAGGACTTTGAAAGTATCAAATCATAGTTAATGAAGCCTTCGATTTTGGTGGCACCTATACCTAAAAATCATTGATACTCTACACCGCGGCACAAGAAAGATCAGTTGTAGCACTACTGGCATAAGAAAATAGTGAATGCAAAAAAAAACTCTCTTTACTATCTGAGAAAAATGATGACACCAAATGAGCTGAAGTATTCTCTGATCAAGAAGTTATGTTTGGCATTTGCTTTGTCAATTCAAAAGATGAAACACTACTTTTAAGATCATGTCATTCATCTTGTGTCTAAGGCAAATACTATAAAGTTTGTAATATCAAAACCAATCCTTAGTGACTGACTTGATAGGTTGTATCTTTAATTTCTATAGTTTGAGATTGTGTACATCCCCCAAAAGGCCATAAAAGGATAAATGTTAGCGAATTTCTTGGCAGACCACCGAATTCCCGATGATTGGAAATTGACTGATGAACTTCCTAATGAAGATACAATGGTTGTTGAAGTTATATCTCCATGGAAAATATACTTTGATGGTGCCGCACATCGAGATAAAGCTAGTGCTAGCATAGTGTTTGTCACTCCACAAGGAGAGATTATCCCATGCTCTCTTACCTGGACAAATCGTTGCTCCAATAGTGTTGCTGAATATCAAGCGCTAATACTCAGACTTAAGATGGCTGTCGACATAAAGTAACTACAATTACAAGTCTTTGGAGACTCTTAATTACTGATCAAGAAGCTTTTAAGAAGCTATGAGATCAAAAAGCTGGAGCTACACCCATATCATGATTATGGTCAGAAATTGATGGAATGTCTTGGAGAAGTAACTCTCCAGCATGTTCCAAGAAAAGAAAATAAGTAAGCTGATGCCCTAGTTGCTTTGGGCTGACCCTAACTCTGCCTAATCAGAGATGAGCTACTATTCGCCAAGAATGGGTGGTGCCGCCGCTGAGGATGAAGATGTAAAAAATAAGGTTGAGCACCTCAGCGCGATGTTTGAAGATGTAAAGAAATATTGGTGACAAACTATCATTGACTTTGTGTTATCGGATACTTTCAGAGGATCCAAAAAGAAGAACTGACATCCGTTATCATGCACCTCACTTTCTTTACTACAAAGACACACTGTATAGATGATCATTTAAAAGAGTACTATTACGGTGTATGTGAGAGGAAGAATCAATTCAAGTTTTACAAGTAGCGCATTCGGCAGTTTATGGATCTCATCAGTCTGGACTAAATCTTCATTTTCACATTAAATGGATAGGGTATTATTAGCCAACGATGATAAAAGATTTCTTGGACTATGCTAAAAGATGCAAAGCTTGCCAACTTCATGCCAATTTCATACATTAACTGCCTGAAGTATTACACCCAACTATTGCATCCTGGCCATTCAATACTTGGGGATTGGATATTGTTGGACCATTTCCAAAATCTTATGGTGGACACTTGTACATCTTGGCTATGACAGATTACTTCTCAAAATAGTCTGAAGCTATTGCTCTCAAGGAAGTAAAGAAAGAAAAAGTTGCAAACTTCATCCGAGTGAACATCATCTACCGCTTTAGAATCCCTCAGTACATAATAGCTAACAATGGTAAGCTATTTGATAACAAGCTGATGAACAAAATTTGTGATCTCTTTGATTTCAAGCAACATAAATCTTCTATGCACTTTGTTGCCGCCAATGGTCTAGCCGAAGCATTCAATAAGACTTTATGCAACTTGTTGAAGAAAGTCATCTCCAAATCCAAATGAGACTGGCATGAGTGAATAGAAGAAGCTTTTTGGGCATATAGAATGACTTACCACACACCGACACAAGTAACCCCATACTCACTTGCTTTTTGAGTTGAAGCAGTCCAGCCACTTGAGCATCAAACACCTTCTTTAAGACTGGATATTCAAGAAAGGATCACCAAATAAGAAAATGCTAAGTTGTATCTTGCATAATTAGAAGCTCTTGATGAGAAGAGTTTGGAGGCTTAGCAAAATCTTGAATATTATCAAGATTTTCTATCTCGTTCTTTCAACAAAAGAGTTCGCTTGAGGTTCTTTTAAGTTAGAGATAAAGTTCTTGTAGTAAGAAGGCCCATTATTACTTTTCATATGTTAGGGAGCAAATTCAGCCCAAAGTAAGATGGCCTATATGACATACAAGAGGCATATTCAAATGGTGCTTTCAAGCTTGTCGATGCAGATAGCATGAAAATTGGCCCTAATAATGACAAGTTCTTAAAGAAGTACTATCTTTGAAGGAAGATAATACTCCTTAAGGCACGAGTATAAACTACATGTTCACTCCTAGCCCGCAAGAGTATAAACTGTGTACGACTCAATAAAAAAGTTTTCTAGGTTGAAAACCTCAAAAGAGGTGGCCCAGGCAAAAGTTAGCACACAAAAAATACATTAAAAAAATAACACTCACCCAGAACTACGTTGTTACTTGATCTTCTTCATTGAGGTATGTAGGTGTTTGGATATTTATTGTGAGTTCAGTTGCATGAGTGTAAAAAAAATATGTTCCTGCAGTATTCACTATATGAATACCAAGTATGAAAATATTCTAATTAAATTTTGGACTCACTCAAAGTATTAGTTGATCTATGGGGGATAACCCCAATGTCACTCTAAATTCACCGAATTTGAAAGTTGAACTGCTCAAATCGCCAAATTTGTGAGTGAAAGTTGATAAAATCTCCAAGTCTTCAAATCGAGGCCTCCAAAATTTTCATGTATTAAGGTGGACAAGATTTATCCCTTTGTACCTTAAGTTGGTCTCTTTACGGATTTATCTTTAAGAAGATATAAAAAAGTTTCCACGCCTTAAGGTGGACAAGATTTATCCCTTTGCACCTTAAATTGGCCTCTTACGGGTTTATCCTTAAAAAAATCTCCAAAACTTTCATACTTTAAGATGGACAAGATTTGTCCCTTTGCACCTTAAGCTGGTCTCTTTTGTGGAATTATTCGTAAAAGGATCTTGAAATTTTCATTCCTTAAGGTGGACAAAATATGCCCTTTTGCATCTTAAGCTGACCATCGAAAAGGGACCATACTTGAAGCCAAACTTGTCAGGTCTCAAGGTAATAGAGGAGAAGTTAAACTCTTGTACCTTAAGCTGACCCATAAAAAATGGACCATACTTGAAGCTGAACTTGTCAGGTCTCATGGTGATGGAGGTGAAGTTAAACTCTTGCATCTTAAGCTGACCATTGAAAGGGCCCATACTTAAAGAAAAACATTGCATAAGTTCATTGATGAAAGGGCTCATACTTAAAGAAGACCATTTCATAAGTGCATCAGTGAAATGGCCCATACTTAAAGAAAGCCACTACATAAGTTCATTGATGAAAGGGCCCATACATAAAGAAGATTATTTCATAAGTGAATCGGTTAAAGGGACCATACTTAAAGAAGACATTGCATAAGTGCATTGGTGAAAGGGACCATACTTAAAGAAGACCATTGCGTAAGTGAATCGGTGAAAGGACCCATACTTAAAGAAGTGGATTAGTGAAAGGACCCATACTTAATGATGATCATTGCATAAGTGCAATGGTGAAAGGGACCATACTTGAAGAAAAGACACCATCTTGAAGCAAAATTGGTCGGGTCTCAACGTGACGGAGGCGAAGTTAAACTCTTGCACCCTAAGCCAATTATTGCATAGCTACCATCTTGAAGCAAAATTGGTCGGGTATTAGGGTGACGGAGGCGAAGTTAAACTCTCGCACTCTAAGTCGATTGTTGCATAGACACCATCTTGAAGAAAAATTAGTCGGGTCTTAGGGTGATGGAGGAAAATTTAAACTCTCATACCCTGAGCCGATTGTTGCATAGACACCATTTTAAAGCAAAGTTGGTCGGGTCTTAAGGTAATAGAGGCGAAGTTACACTCTCGTACTCTAAGACGATTGGTACATAGGCACCATATTGAAGTAAAATTGGTCGGGTCTTAGAGTGATAGAGGCAAATTTAAACTCTCGCACCCTAAGACGATTGTTGCATAACCACCATCTTAAAGAAAAATTAGTCAGATCTTAAGGAAATGTAGGCGAAGTTAAATTCTCGCACCCCAAGCTGATTGTTGCGCATTGTTATCTACTTCAATACTACACAATAAAAAAAAGAGACAACACAAATAAAACACAAGTAGGAGAGAGATTGGTACTTAGCAGGACGTTTCGAACTTGAAAGTCAAGTATCACCATCTTGTATTGAGACAAAATGTTATGGTGAGAATGAAACCTTCAAAATCTGAATGGTAATAATCAAAATACCCTTTGATAGGGACGTTTCTGCATCAAGATATAAATTATTTGGTGAGGCAATGAGGATATAAAATTTTCTGCCGGATAAAATTTAGGATCAACTTTAAAAAATTGTCTAGAATAATTTCGAAGATCATAAATTTCAAATCTTGGATATGCAATATATGCATATTTCTAACATATATATATTCAAACAAATCATGATTTTGATACTCCCACATTGAGATATAAGTTTTCTAGTGTCACTGCACAAATCTGAAACTGTTGGTGCATCAAAATCCACTGCAGATTTTGGGATAACACCTGAAAAGATATTGATGGTATTAAATTATTAATTTTGTACATATTGTATATCTTTGTGTCTAGTTTTTCAAGAATTAAGCGGCTTGTGATTTCGTTCTTACTACTTCAAGATATGAAAGTTTTGGCAAAGATGCGTAGATCTGAAATTTTCAACATGATAAAATTTAGGGCTAACTTTAATTTTTTTTTGAAAATTATATTAAATCTAAATTTTTGATTTCTTATGGATCTTGAAGTCTAGTTTCTGTAATATCAAATGGTTCATAATTTTTATATTCTTACAATGAGATATAAATTTTCTACCACTAACATGCTGAGCTGAAAAAAGGTGACGAAAAATAAAAAAAAGTAGAAAGGAAAGAAATTACCTCAACAATATTCATGATTTCAAAATTCTAAAATTGATATTGAAAAGTGGAAAACCTATGCACTTTTATAGAGTTGTAGGATGGTTGTTTCCTTTTCCAATATAAATTAAAATTGAAAGAGTTTCTATCTCCAATATAAATTCAAATTGGAGGTTGTTTCCATCTTCAATATAAATTCAAATTGGAGGTTTTTTCCTTCTCCAATATAAATTCAAATTGAAGATTGTTTCCTTCTCTAATATAAGTTCAAATTGGAGGTTGTTTCCTTCTCCAATATAAATTCAAATTGAAAGAATAATCATCTCCAATATAAATTCAAATTGGAAGAATAATCATCTCCAATATAAATTCCAATTGGAGGTTATTTCCTTATAAATTCAAATTGGAGGTTGTTTCCTTCTTCAATATAAATTCAAATTGAAGGTTGTTTCCATCTACAATATAAATTTAAATTGAAAGGGTTTTATTCCTTATTAAGTAAGGCAGTGAAAAGTTTTTCAAAATTTATTTGGAGTTAGACAAAGTCAAGATATCCTAGAAGTGTACATCATTAAGAAATTCATTATTGGAGTTGGATATCATGTCTCACCAATTGATATTCTGTGTAGAAATTCATGAAATAAATCGAGACTTAAAAAAAGATAATTTTTGAGAGGCAATATCAATATGCAAATTGCATGGTTCAACTTTAAATTTTCTCAACTAATGAAATGGGGTGTTCATATGTATGAAAATCTTTGAAGCACGAAGAAAGCATGTTTAAATAATCATACTTCAAGTCTAACCTCTAAAGTATACACTTGACCAGCCTTGAAGTAGGGGACATTTTGTGGGTAACAAAATTTAATTAAATTAAAATCCGTACAAAATTTGAATTATATTAAATTCAAAATATATTAGTCCCAAATAAATATTGCGGCTTAATATAATTGAATTAATTATTTAAGTCCAAATATGTATTGATTTAATTAAAGTCTAATTTTTATTGGGCTAGCCCATTGATTTGGGTTACAAAATGATGAGCCCACTTTGCTAAGTCCAAAATATTATCATATTTTATAGGCCCAAATAAGCGCCACGTGTTGAATGACGTCGAATGACGGGGCATGCCAAGTCAGGTGATGGATCCAATAGGACCATGCCATATGTCAAAATGATGCAGCAGACCTAGTGAAATAAAAAATCCATAAAAGGCACCATATCACTTAAATCTAATTGGTCAAGGGAAAGTCACCTTCACCATGACTCTTTCATTCCTACAACTATAAATAGGGGTCTCATAATTCAGAAAAGAGAAGGAACAACTCTAACAAGAAGCAAGAGAAAGCTCGTACATCAAACGTCGTAATTTCTCTACAAAGTTTAAGCATTCAAATTCAATTCATCAAGATTCATGATCAAGATCGCAAGATTCAAGAACAAGCCTAAAGCTCTTGAATTCAAGCACTAGTCAAGATCAAATCTATCAAAATCACAAATCAAGTTCAAAATCAAGATCAAGCTCGAAGCCATTGAATTTATATTTCAAAAGGTGAATCAGAGGATTCATAGAGATTGTAATACTCACACATTAAAATCAGTAAAATGATTGTTGAAACATTTTTCTTGTCTTGATTATTTATTTTTTCGGTCTCAAAATTTTATTGTCCAACATCCACGGTGCCTTGGATCTTGGTGGGAGCTAGAGCCCCCTTTACGTTTAGAGTTGAACCAGTGAATTTACGTTGAAAGTTGATTAAATATGTCAAATATTTATTCACCTACGGTCTAAGAGAGGAGTTGGGTGTTGTGGTTTATAAGAGTTTTGACTTCTCTTTATCAAGAGATTGAACCATGCTTTCTTGCATTTAGGCTCCCTTTTTCAGTTTTCACATTTTTCGCACCTCTTTTTGGCTTCTCTTTGGTTTTCTCCTTTTTATTTGATTTCTATTTTAACATTTTTTGTTTTTTTTTTGTATTTTTTCATAATAATGCATTAAATAGTTATTTTAGAAGTAACATTATCAAAATAAGGATATTTTTTTTTAAAAAAACACTGAGAACATTTGTATATAGAATAACAAATGTGACGAGTAATATTTATTTAAGTTTATATTGAAATACTTTATCATTAATTTAAGTAATGGTCCTGCTTCTACACTTATAGTGGATATGTAGTGATTGCGCATTATTAGTTGGATATGAAATTCAAATTTGATGTATTCAAAAAACATTAAAAAAAGTTAGTGAACTTTTATTTATATATTTATACTTAGTTTAAAAAAATATGGGACTAAGTTGGAGCATTTAGTTAAAAGTGACAAAAGAGTTTGAAAATGAGGTGTAGGTGACTCAAGTCTTAATAATTGAGTGGAGGTGACAATTACTTTATTATGGATTAAGAAAGTTGGGGAAGTTTGAAAATAGTCCACAAATTTTTAAATTTACACTTTGATCCAAATGTTAGTTAATATACAGGAAACAGAGGGGAAAAAACGTGTTTCTCTCTCTTCTCATACGTTGTTATTTTCTCTCTTTTTGCGATTTTTGTTGTTCATTATTGCTGCTGCTTTATTCATTATCTTCTGCTTTATTATCATCATCCTCTACTTCATTATCATCTTCATCTTCTTCTTGTCGACCATTGTTGTTGTTTTTACCGCTACTGTTGCTACTTGAACAATTTTTTAGGTCAAATTTTATTTCGTACATCACTTTGGCATTACTTCATATGTGACTTTGGTAAGTAAAATTATGATTATTAGTTGAATTTGTCATCTGGGTATACTGCTACTCCTGTTTTTTCAATATTGGATAGAACTCATTCATGAATCAAACATAAGAGCCATCTGTTTAAACAGATCACTCATTTGTTGCAATAGATGAGTCATCTGTTGCAACGGAAGACTCATATGTTAGATTCATGTTTATGGTTCTATATAGTGCCTGTAACATAAATTAAACAGATGGATCATCTATTGCAACAGACGAGTTACCTATTGCAATCGACTAGTTATCTGTTGTATCAGACTAGTTATCTGCTGCAACAGACGCATTATTTGTTGCAACAGTGGAGTAATCTGTTGTAACAGATCAGTAATTTGTTTGGAACAACACAAAACAACTCCTTCCATAAACTCAACACATAACCAATATGTTTCAATAGATGGTCCATCTATTGAAAGAACTTAAAACTCTTGCTATTGCTACTGGATTACAAATTATTCCTTACGCCCAATCGTCGACATATTTGTTGAGAAGAAGAAATAGACAGAAACATAAATTTTTCATTAAACAAAAATAAAATACATTCATATAAATAAAAATAAAAATTTATACGCTAAAAAAAAAATATAACCTAATTATTAGTATTATCATCATCATCACTATTATTATTGCCAGCTGACCAATCGTCAACCAACAACAGCAGGGTCCTCCTCAGCCTGCAAATCTCTCGGAGCATCCTTGCTCTCACAGTTCCCACTACAGGTCATTAACCTGCCTTTAAAGTTCCCGCACAGTGTTGCGAAGAATAGCAATATCCCAAACAGGATCAACCATAACTAGAACATGCATGATTTGACAAAAAATGTAAAAACACAAGTAAAAAAAGAGTCCGAATGTAATACAATGTCTACTACCAATTGGGTAGATTTACACAAAAAGAAAGAAAAAAATTTACCTGAGTCAGGGAAAAGGTATCTGGTCTTTGAAGAGAACGCGGTTGAAGATGTAATATGAAATACAAGATGCAAGAAATAAATAGAGTGTAGTAGAATGAACGAGTAAGGAGGAACCTATTTATAGAGGATTGAATTTGAATGAGTTAGGAAAAAGGCGCGATTGTTCACCTCCATTTTATTAATTACATTCAAACTGGTGACTTTTTGATTACTGTGAAAAGTTATTACTTAATTAAACTAAGTTGCTGACTTTTTTTATTATTGTGATAAATCATGACTTTTCAGCTTATTATTATTAATTAGTTCTTAAATTTAAATAACTTTTTTCTCAATTAAATAGTTGAAGACTTCGCACCTTTTTAATAACCACTTCTTTTAACAATAACCATTTTTATTGAGTTATGAAAACAAATTGTATATCTGTTGCATAAGATAACCCATCTGTGGCAATAGATATACCATCTGTTGAGATAATTTGACTATCTATTGCAACATATAATTTATCTGTTGCAACATATAATCTATCTTTTTTAATAATCATCATATACTTTCATTAATCCAAATTGGCGACTTTTTTATTATATAAATTAAAAAAAATATTTAAAAATAAAAATGGTGAAAAATCACTACTTGTTGCCTATTTAATATTAACATCAATTATTTAAATTAAATAACCATTTTTTTTACGGTTACAAATTGTGTTTATCATTTATTTTTATATTGTTTTTTTTGAAAAGAAATGACTTAATCAAATCAAGCTAGTGAGTTTTTTATTATTATGACAAGTCATGACTTTTCAACTTATTATTATTAATTAGTTCTTAAATTTAAATAACCATTTTCTCAATTAAATAATTGAAGATTTCTCACATTTTCAATAAAAATTTCTTTCAATAAAATAATAACCATTTTTATTGAGTTGTGGCAACAAATTTTATATCTGTTGCATCAGATAACTCATATGTGGCAACAAATATACCATATATTGCAACAAATCGACTATCTGTTGAAGAAATTTTTTTGATTTCTTCTAACAGCTGATTCATCAGTCACAACAGATGGAGAATTTGATTCATCAGCTGTTTTGAATGTGTTAGATAAAAAATCACGACTGTTTACCTCTTTTTAACAATCATCATATACCTTAATTAATCCAAAGTGGTGACTTTTTATTATATAATAAATAAATTAAAAAAATAAATTTAAAAACAAAAATGATGAAAAGTCACGACTTGTTGCCTATTATTAACATCAATTATTAAAATTAAACAACTATTTTTTTACGATTATAAATTGTGTTTATCATTTATTTCATTATTATTTATTTACGAACCATTTTTCATATTAAATAATCGAAAAGTCATGACCTTTCACCCTCTCAATAACAATAACCCTTTTTTTGTTAATAATCGTCTGTTGCAACATATGATTTATCTGTCACAATAGATTAACCATTTATTGCAACATATGGTCCATCGATTTTCACAAACGCTCAATCCCTACCTACAACCGTTGACATATTGAGAATAAGGAATAGACAGAATGAAAATTAAATATTAAATAAGAATTAAAAATCCAAAGTCGACCAAACATAGATTTTTGAATCCATTATATACAAATATACAATAAAAAATAAAATATACATTAGGTTCATCCCCTAGGTAGATCTGATATAATAAAAAAAAATACATACGCTAAAAGAAAAAACATAACCTAATTATTATTATTATTATTAATAATAATAATATTATTGTCAACCGGTCAATTATCATTCGGAAGCTGCAGGGCCCTCCTTAGCCTTGTTCTCATGTTGCTCAACTTCCACCGGATTTCATGAATCTGCCTTTCAAGTTCCCGCAAGGTGTTGCACAGAATCATCTTGTCCATACCCGGATCAGACATATCTAGAAGTGGAGCAGACTGAACGAGTAAAGAGGGACCTATTTATAAATGATTGAATTTTAATGGGTTAGTCAAAAAGCCATGACTATTCACCTCTTTTTTAATAATTACATTCATTAATTAAATAAAACTAGTGTCTTTACGAATATGTAAATTAAAAAAATGGATCTAAATACAACATTTTATCTTTATTGTATTTCGAAAAGAAAAAAAAATTACTTTAAAATAAATCTAATAGATGGGTAATCTATTGCAAAATATATTCTACCTGTTTGATAATTTACCAACATATTGACAATCTGTTGCAACAGATGTATATATCTATTTGATTATTTCCAACAGATAAGTCATATGTTGCAACATATTGATCATCTATCGTAACAGATGTCTATAATTGTTTGATAATTTTAATAAATATGTCATCTGTTGCAATAAATTAGTCATCTATTTATTCAAATATGATTGAATTTGAATGGGTTAGTCAAAAAGCCACGACTGCTCACCTCTTTTTTAATAATTACATCCCTTAATTAAATAAATCTGGTGACTTTTCGAATATGTAAATTAAAAAAATTGATCTAAATACAACCTTTTAACTTTATTGTATTTCGAAAAGAAAAGAAATCGCTTTAAAATAAATCTAATAGATGGGTAATTTGTTGCAAAATATATTCTATCTATTTAATAATTTACAATATATTGACAATCTGTTGCGATAGATGCATATATCTTTTTTATTATTTCCAACAGATAAGTCATATGTTGCAGTAGATTGATCATCTGTCATAACAAATGTCTATAATTGTTTGATAATTTTAACAGATGTGTCATCTATTGCAATAGGTTAGTCATTTGTTTATTCAAATTAAGACATAAATGGGCTAGGAAGAATAAGGTGCGTGCAGATGGATGGATCCATTTTCATTTGTGGGAGTTATGTATTACTGATAAGGTCATCGAGATAATACACATAACGTACAAGGGTAGCAAGGAACTTCTAGCGAATCTGGCCGATGAAACTGAAGTAAAACATGAGAAATCTGAATCAAGTGCAATTATGAAATTATATCCAGTAATGAAAATCCATCTGTTGTCTCTCTCAAAGAAAAAATAGTGCAACTGGGCACTTTGCTAGGGAGCTGTAAGTAGATAGCGTGGTCGGAATGATCACCTACATAAAAAATAGTGGAACACCAAGAAAGAAACTATGCGAGCACCGAGGGTTGAAATGATGTACATTAAGTCAAAAGAACTTGCCCCAAGAACAACTACAGTTAAAATATGGAATCTAAGCAAAGGCGACAATTTCTGAATTTTAAATTGCATCCTATGCCTTATTGTTTATGGTTTTGATTAGGTCTACTGCTATTGACCTGATTGGAACCACAAACAAGATTGAAAGGAAGATTGAATATCACTACTTTCTTAGCAATATAGATATAATTGATTGTATTTTCTTGCCTTAGCATGATTTCAACATAGCTTGAAGAAGATTAGAGGCTTTCTGTAGTATGTGAATCCCGAGAAATTTCAAGCTTGCCTCCAGCTTGTTGATTTGATCTTCAAGTTTGTCATTGTTGTCTTTGAGGTTAGTAAAGAGTTCTTGTCTTTTGTTAGCTTGTCAATGATGAACACTTTCTTCGAAGTTATGGCATTGTAAAAGGCCTTCAGAAGGCTTCCAAAACACTTTCTTCAAAAAGATTAAATGATACATAGAGGGTCTCTATTTTTGTTTTAGGTCAACATATTGATGCATACTCAAGTAGTGGTCCCAACAGTTGAAAAACTCACTTTACCAACTGTTCAACTGTTGGAACCACTGCTTGAGTATGTATCAACACGTTGACCTAAAACAAACATAGAGACCCTTTATGTATCATTTAAGCCTTCTAAAGAAAGTGTTTTTGAAGCCTTCTGAAGACCTTTTACAATGACACAAACTTTCCTCATTAACGAGCACACAAAAGACTAAGAACCTGATGAGTGGTGAGTTTACCACTCAATCGCACTCATTATTCATGCACATTACCTTATTATGGATGAATAGACATAATTGCGATTAGAAGTACTAATATCTACTTCTTACAAGCATAGAGCTAAAGGGATGGAAAGATGTGGATTGGAGATTAAAATGATCAAAAAGAGAGCAAAAAAGTGCAGTTGAAGACCTTAAATAGAAGAGCCTCAGGTACCGCGGTTGCGATCTGCTGACCGCGGTCGTGGCAGTCAAGGATGGTCAAATGATCGTGGTCGCAAAGGTAAACCACAATCGCATAGACACGATCGCATCCAAACCTGCGTGATCGCAGCCTAGCATAGGAGTTCAGCCCAAGGGTAAAACTATAATTGCACGTGCTGATCCCAACTTGGCAAAAATGACTCAAACCCTATCATTCAACAAGAATTTTTCCATCTTCCCCAATTTTTTAGGTTTAGCTTTAGACTTCATAGTCTTCTTTTTTGGAGAAAAAAATATTGTATAAATTTTGGGTGAAGAATACATTGGAAACTTTCTAAGTGGAAGATTTGCTCACTTCTATTGTTGATATTGTGGGAGAGCCAAGTTTGAAGTAAAATTCGCTTAGTTCTTAAACAATTCTTTTCAATGGAGATTATAGGTATATCTATGCTTATTTATCTTATGTATAGATAAATCTCCCTCTTGGGGTTAAGTTTGAATAGGGGTTTAAGTGTGTGTGGGCTGTTATTGTTAAAATCTATCTGTAGTTCATATTTATGAGTTTTATCATTGGTATTCTATTTTGGTGGGGATTTGATGGGTGAAAGCCCCAAATAACCACATGGGTTTGATGAGTGAAAGATCCAATCTCTAGAAAGTTCAAAGATAATTTTGAAAGATGGGTTTTGGGTGAAGTGTAAGAATCCATATCATCCTCGAAAGAGGGATGTGAAGACCAAAGCAATGATAGACAATTATGTGTGTAGTTTGCTAAATTTTCACCGTCTTAGACATAAGGGTGAATGTGAGGTTGACTATGCCATGGGTATCATCCTAGAAATAAGGATGCCCAAATTGAGGTTGTGGTCACCAATTGTTGACCACACCTATTAGGTATTCGAAAGGATCAATGGGTAAAAGTTTGGTGTTTTATTGAAAGTCTAGCATCAAAATCTATAACCAAGCCTACCCATATTTGATTTACTAAATTGATGATGATGACTAACTACCACATGTCACTCCCTTAGTAATGTATAATCCCGAGATCTGTGCATAATTGTTAAAACTCTAATTATTCATAGCCCCAAATTTATACTAGAAAAACCCAAAATAAAACATTAGTGTAGGAACCAAACCCCCATTTTATCTTTTAGTACCCTTTGTTTGAATTTAACTTGTATCTATAATTTTGAATTAATTTGATCACCACACACATTGTTCTTCATGAATTTGACCTCGACTCCAAAGTTGGGTAAATATATTGACGACGACCGCCTTGCACTTAAATTGACGTGTAAGTTGAGCGTTATTAAAAATAGCGGCGTTGTCGGGGAACAATTTGGCGTATTAAGTTAGTTTGGAATTTTAGTTACTTGCTTGAATTCAAGTTTATATATATTTATTTGTGTTTTTATTTTTATAGGTAGCTTTTAATTTAATTTAATTTTACTTTTCTCTGTGGCATCTTCCGACAAATATGATGTTGATAGTTGGAAGTCCTATCTTGACGATCCATGTCCATATTTGACGTACCATATTTCATGAGAGATTTTGACTATGCTCCTCGGAGAGAGATGGATTCACCATCTCAATTCTATAGGAAGTATAGGTGCTCCTTATGTGGTGGTCAAGATTGACATTTGAGTGATTTTCCACGTGCCCCCTCCCCCAATATACTAACCAAGTTACTAGTTCTTCATGTGAGATTGATAGGTATCATGAAGAGAGAAGAAAGAGAAAGATACTGAGTCCAATAGCAGTAACCCAAGATTACAAGAAATCTTGGACCGGTTAGATGAAATGGGGGGAAAACCTAGAGCACATACATCAAGATTAGATAAGTGTTAAGATGGAGGTAATGGGCGAAGAGGAAAAGCTTGAAACTATCATTACCATGCCCATTACCTAAGATGAGATTGGTCAAGAAGAGAAACTAAGCTATGATGATGAGTTTGGTATAGAAGACTCCTCGGTAGCTTTATAATCGTTCATATCAAATGAGGAAGGAGAGGCCAAAATAAAAAAAATGATGCTAGAGTCAAAAGAAGAATCAACGCAAAACTCTTATAATGACTCTAGTTCATTTCGGGGTGAAGATGCTTTGGAGGATACTAATCCAAACTTAGGTGTTGGACCTCATTCAACCCACTTTTCAACATTATGCTTAGAGGATGTCATGAGGATCCATGCCTCTGAACAAATGATGGATTGTGGGGAAAAGAAGTCCGACTCATATATTTTGGAGTTTGACATTCCGAAGGAGCACATAGAACCCCATCTGTCAAAGACCAAGATGCTCAACTTCCAAAGTACAAGATGGCCTATTGAAAAACACTCTTTTACCCACGAAGCCATTTTGGAAGACCGATGTGAAGTTGGGTAAAAGGTTCAAGTCTTCAAAATGGCAAGATCGAAGCTTGCTTGCCATTTTACCACCTCTTCCAAGTTTTCTCTTGGAAGATTTAAATTGTATATCCCTCTTCCGCTCATTACATATTGAACGAAAGTTAAGACGGAGATTCAAATTTTCTAAGTGGAGAACAAAGGGGAGAAGTAAAGACGTTGTGCTGCGACTTTAAACTAAGCGATTGATGGGAGGCAACCCATCATGCCACAAAAAGTGGTACATACCCTTTTATTTATGCATGCTAGGGTAGATTTTTTTAGTGTGCATGAATAATCCCTACAATGTGGTGCCACGAGGTATTTTGATCGAAGTTGAGAAAGAAACAGGTGAAATTGACAAGTTTGAACTGATCAGGAAATGTAGAAAACCAGGTTGTTTGGTCTCAGGTATCGCAACTGCAGTTCACACCATTGTGATCGCGGAAGCCACACGACTACGATTGCAGAACTAGGACCGCAACCGCAACCATGGTTAATTCAATTTAAAAGACCATCTGAATACCCATTTTCCCACGTCCCTCTCTCAGTTTCTCTCAAAATCCTCTCTAATTTTTGGCATTGCATTGCATATCCAAGTGTCATATCATTCCAATAGCATTATCTAACTTGGTAAGTTGTCTCAACTCTCGGTATTTTGATATAATTACATGCTTTGAACTCGTACTGTATAAAAATGGCCTGTATTATTTTATGTTACCAAATTCGTGCTTAGTTGTCATTGTGCTGTGGTTAGCTGTTGTAGTTAGTGTACACACTATTGGGAAGTCTTAAGTACCCAAAATTAAGATTAAACTACTTAAATTGAAGTGTACACCATGTGTGCGATTAAAACTCCCCTACGAAATCAATGTTCAATTTCTTTAAGTTCAGGGCTATGATCACAAACTCTAGGCTTAAAATTCTCTGTTCATAATGTTGTTATGCCTAGTCGAAACACGGGATTGGGATTAAAATTACATTTCAAAATAATGTGCAGAAACTATCAACTCGATCTTAGTACCACGATCGTGGTCCCGATGCAGTTGCATCACCACAATTGCGGTCAAAGCCCCATGATCGCCATACCTTAAGGCTGGTTCTGGCAGACCCTTGGCTGCCCCCAAAACCTTCTATAGCACTACTTCATGAGCTTATTTGTTTGTTCTAGCAAGGATTTAGTTCGATAATTCTAATATTAACCTGAAGTGCATTGCTTACAGGTTTTAAGTTGCTCTAAAATAAGAGACTTCAACAAAAACTGATTCATGTCCTCAGAATGCCAACACCAGTATGATGCAAATTACCATAGAACAAAGCTATTCCTTGAAAGGGGTATCATCCAAGACAAGGTGGAAGAAAAGTTCCCAGAATTCCATGCTAGGCTCACTACAACTAGGTGGATGTGTTTTTCCCCTAAACCATGCCTTTCTAATGAGAAATGGGTGCGTGAGTTCTACGCAAACCTCTTTGTAGTCTCCCTCGCAAACCCAGTAATAAAAATTTGGGGTAAATAGGTGAACTTCAAAGCTGAGAAGGTAAATGTAGTGTATGGGATCCCAAATGCTGACATGGGGGAATTTCATTCCAAGGCATGCGAGCTAGGAACTTGGATGAATGATATCTTATGTCCTGGAAAAGAAGTCCCATGGGCCACCACCAAGCGATATATTTTGATGAAGGACTTTAAAGCTGAATCCAGGCTGTGGCTGAACATCATCTGTACCAGAGTCTCACCATGCACTCACATGACTATTATCACAAACATAAGAGCTCGGATGGTATCTTGCATCTTATCTGGCATTGCTCTGAATATGGGCGAGATTGCTCTCTCCAAGTGGAGGTACTTCAAGAACCAAGGAGGTACTCATCTTCTCCTTCCTTCGCTTATCACTGAATTATGTAGGATAGCGAAAGTGGATCAGTACGACATAAAAACTTAGGTGCACCCTGGCTCCCACATTTATCCACTCAAATTCAGAGGCGAAGGCACACCAAGTCAAAGTAAGAAGAGAAAGGAGGACTCGGGAAAATTAGTCTAAGAGGTCAAAAACTCTTGCAGACCTTCATCATCCACTTCCTTTGATGATATATCTATTCAGATACAGAGGGTGAGGGAAATATTAGCTAGAATACCTCAGGGACCAGGAGAGTCCTCCACCGCTCATCACTCATACGTATCCCAGTCAGACTATGAGAGATATAAGAATGAGAAAGAGAATAGGAAGACACTATCGCCCATTTGGAGAGAGCTTATTTAGCCTTGGCTTCCTGTCATAGAGACCTAAAAGTCTCGCATGAGAAGATAGTAAAGAGAGAAAAGAAGAGAGATAATTTTTTCAAAAAGTTGTGAAAGGGGGTGAAAGGCATCTTCAAGGTGCTCAAACCCAACCATCTAATACCTTCACCGAGATTAGATAGTGAGGATGAGGCACCTACAGAGTGGTCAGCTGATGATGCAAGTAGTGATGATGCTGAGTCAGCAGGGCAAGATAGCTCTTAATGAAGATACAGAGAGACCCTCTTACTCTTACTTTCTTGCACATCCAGTGGGGACACTGCATTCATTTTAGATGGGGGTGCCCTCAGATCTATATTATTTAGGTGATACATTGCTGGATATTTGTTTTTATGTTGTGTTGGGATGACACTCTGGATACTATTTTTATTTTGTTTTAAGATGCTACATTTCTGGGTATTCTGATGGTTCCCACATTTTATGGATCATGCTTTTCTTTTATTTTTAGTGTTCTTGTAATTTAATTTAATTTTGATCTTGTTGATGCATAATTAGCTTTGCCCTATAATGGATTGAGTGACAACCTTCTTAAGGGTAAAGCATCGTGTTTGGGTTTGAGGTATAGACATAGGGGAATTTTGAGTACCCTTAGCACAAATGTAAAGAATACAAGGGAAGTCTGAGTACCTATGGAATTTTATTTTATTAATATTGGGGTCACTTTGTACACCATTGCCGAAGTCTGAGTAGGGGATGAAATAGAAGAAAATCCCTCAACAAACCATCTGTAATAGCCAGCCAGACCCAAGAAACTCCTGATATCTGATGGAGAGAAAGGGCAAGGCCAGTTCCTTACCATTTCGGTCTTTTGAGAATATACTCTAATGCCATCACCGAAAATAATATGGCCAAGGAATGCAACTGATCTTAGCCAAAATTTGCACTTACTAAATTTGGCGAATAACTGATGATTTTTGAGAGTATGGAGTACTATTCTGAGATGGTCTGCATGATTGTGCTCAGTGCAGGAATATACCAGAATATCATCTATGAAGACTATGATGAACATTTCAAAGTACTTCTTTAACACACGGTTCATCAAGTCCATGAAAGCGGCTGGGGCATTGGTAAGACCAAATGACATGACTAGAAATTCGAAGTGACCTTACTGCGTATAGAAAGCTGTCTTCGGGATGTCACATTTCTAACTCTGAGCTGATGATAGCAGGATCTGAGGTCTATCTTAGAGAAATAACTGGCACCCTAAAGTTGGTCAAACAATTCATCGATTCTGGGAAGAGAATACTTGTTCTTGAGCGTAACTTTATTGAGTTGATGGTAATCTATACACATTCTGAGTAAACCATCTTTCTTGCGCACGAATAAGACTGGTGCTCTCCACGGGGAAACGTTGGGTCTGATGAATCCGTTATCTATGAGATCCTTCAACTGTTCTTTCAGTTCCTTGAGTTCTACTGGTGCTATTCTGTATGGAAAAATAAAAATAGGCTGAGTGTCTGAAAGAAGATCAATATCGAAGTCTATTTCCCTTTCGGGAGAAATTCAGGAAAGATCTTCGGGAAAGATATCTGAATATTCATTCTCTACTGGGACTGATTCAAGACTGGGAGCCTTGGAACTGGAATCTCTAACATGAACTAGATGCTAAACACATCCCTTAGATATCATTTTCCTTGTCCGAAGGTAGGAAATAAGCTAACCACTGAAAGCGGATACACTACCCTTCCACTCTAGGATGGGTTCATTCGGGAACTAAAACTAAACTATTCTGTTTCAGCAGTTGACTGTGGCATAGAAGGAATGAAGCCAATCCATGATGAGAATGACATCAAAATCAGTCATCTCTATTTTGACTAAGTCTGCTGAAGTGACTTTCTGAAATATCATAATTGGGAAGTTCCTGTATACCCATCGGGATATCATAGTTTTACCCACTAGGGTAGAGACTGAGAAGGGCTCTGCTAGAATTTCGGGACTGATTCCGAAATCAACTGCTATATAAGGAGTAACAATAGATAAGGAAGCTCCTGGATCTAGCAAAGCATAAACATGCACATGAAAGATTTGTAACATACCAATAACTACATCAGGAGAATTTTTCTAATCGTGTCGAGTTGGAAGAGCATAAAGACGATTTGGGAATTACCTGTTAGTAGCACTGGAAGTGGCACCCTGCTGATTTGGGCGACCAGACTGAGCTGAGGAGAGATTCTGTTAACCCTGAGGACATGGCTAAGGACAGTCTCTAACTCTGTGTCCTGGCTTTCCACAACTAAAAAAAATTCCACTACCCACTCTACAAATACCATAATGGTGCTTACCACAAGTCTGGCAAAGAGGATAGGTGCGGGCACTACTAATACTTTTCTGGGTCTTAGAGCCTGGCGCTTTATCTTTGTTACCCTCTCTGAACTTAGGAATTGGAGCACTGGCTGTAGAGGGAGATGGAATTGATGACTTAGGATGAAACTGAGAACGGTATCCTCCTTCTGATTTAGGCTGAATGAAGTTCAAACTACCTGTCTTCACTCTCTTCTTATGCTTTTCCCTTTGCTTAATTTTCTGCTCTTCTATCTGTTGAGCATGGGTCATAAGTCTAGTTAAGGTTATGTCACTGTTCAACATGGCAAATCTGCACTGATTAACCACGCTGTCGTTCACCCCTGAAGCAAACTTACTCATTTTAGATCTACTGTCTGCAACCACATAAGGGGCATTCCTGGCTAATTAAGTAAACTTAAAAGAATACTCTTTCACTGTCATATTTCCCTGCCTGAGGTTGATGAACTCTAGCACCTTGGATTCTCTAATCTCTTGGGGAAAGAATCTGTCTAAGAAAGTAGTGACAAACTCCTCCCACTCTATAGGACCTGCATCATCTAATCTCTTGGACTTCCACTATTTGAACCAAGCATGAGCCACATCCTACAACTGGTATACAACTAGCTCAACAGTAGTCACCCCCATGGCATCTGTCACTTTTTGAACTTGATCTAAGAATTCCTGAGGGTCTTCATCTACCTTAGACCCAAGGAAGGTTGGAGGATTCATTCGGATGAAGTCCTGAATCCTCGCTGCAGCTGAGTTGGTCACTGGGTTGGCCAAAATAACTATTGGCCATTCATTATGAGCAACGACTGATTGAGCAAGAGTGGTAAATACAGTCCTGAACTCTGCATGAGAAATATGATCACCCAAAGGTTCTTTGGGCTGAGGGGCTGACTGATTTCTTCTCTTAGGAGGTATGTTCTGAAATAAAGAAAAGAAGCGAATTAGACTGAGAGACTGACTTATGATTATGCTCACTGGCATGACATGAATATTGAAAGAAGGGAAACTATTCTTAAACATCTCATAGCCTCTTGCACATAAATGTGGCGCGCAACACACCCATGTACAAGACTCTACTAGATGCGGCTTTCAGACTTTCTAGGACTCTATTGAATTTTAGGCTCTGATACCAAGTTTATAACGACCCGATTTGCTGAACCGGAATGCTATACGGTGCTCAGGACCCTGAAGGACCACAAGCTAACACATGGCTAATATCTGTACCTGTATACTATATAAGATAACATAAAAATGCGAAAACATGCACTGAAAGGCCATAAGGTTTGATCGTGAACATAACTGCCTAACGTAATATCAGTGTGGGGTAATAGAATACCCAAAACAAAACTGAAGTCTAACACATGATAGTCTGTATCTAGTCTACATCTAGTCTGCATCTAGTCTCACCTAGTTTGCATCTAGTCTGAAAGCCTCTACTGTCTGAAGAATCTAAATAAGGAGTTGATGGGACATGTCCCCAACTAACTCCAACTAATAATCTAATCAATGAGATACTAGAAAATCATTATGTCCTCGAAGAATGATGACTCACTTTTACTTTGACTGCTGAATCTGGAATCTACTGCTGATCTGGAACTCGTGTCTCTGAACCTATGGTGTAACATAAAAAGAAGGCACCATAGCGCAAATACGTCAGTACAATGGAATGTGTTGAGTATACATGTGAGGTAGGCTATATGCAAGGGTTTGTATGCATGATCAATACTAATTGACTTTTTAACATGAACATGAGAATGCATACATAAATATGCAATTGTAACTGACAACGTGATAATATGATACTGATACCGTGGTAGCATGACTATTGAGTCTGGATACTGATAACATGACATAACTGATAACATGGGTGACTGTGACTGACAGTCCTAAATCTGATTGAACTATCTGAGTTTCGTTCTATCTCTGAGTTGACTGTGCTTGACAGTCCTGAAATCTGAAGAACTATCTGAGTTCTATTACTGAGACTGATTGACTGTATCTAACAGTCCTGATTTTGTAACATGAAACTGTAGGAAGTAGTATCTAATTGACATGCCCAAAAAATGCTATAATAGCTGAGCTGGGGTCCAATCTATGCCCTGATTGGGAGGGTGTCAATACCGCGCCACTGGTAAGGACAACATGTGAGTAACCATCATATAACAAGTAACTCTAGTGAGAATGGTGGGAACCCTTACATAACAGGTTAATCCACCTCATCTACCCTCATATAGCAGGCTATGATGTCTCAACCTATGCTGGCTACATAGTTCTAGAATTCAAGGATTGCTTCTAGGAATCACACCCTCATATAATAGGTGAGTACCCACCCTTGGGTTCACTGGTGCTAATTCCTACTCCCATTTGAATGGACATTGAACATGATTTACTGAATTGAACTGAGCATGGACTGAGTTACTGAATTTTCCCGGCTGAAAGAATACTATTGATATCTGACAACTGACTGAGTCATGAGATCATGGATATTTTTCTTGAGTCATAAGACTATCTGAAGTATAAAATTTCATAGCTTCATTGAGAGTATCTTGAAAACATGACATGGCTTCTAGGCACACAACTACTATTTCGGGTACAAGTACCCCCAGGACTCGATGGAAGGAAACTGACATGACTTGATATTCTCGAATACATGATAATCACCACAATACATTTATTGAAGCATTTTATCAAACGTCTAATAGACATAAGCTTGTACATTTATGGGGATTTTCATGATATCATGCTAGTTAGACAATATTCCTTCATCTAGGCATTTAATCAAACATATTACAGGCATGGTACATGTAAACATCATTATTCAATTCTAATTTCATCATTCAAGGGTTTAAATCTTAGGGTTTCATGAATCTATGGCTATAGTAATTAAACCAACATAGAAACTATCAACAATCATGCAGTAGAATCCAATTTCATATCTATCAAATATGAACATGAGCAGCCAAAACATGAAAACATATAGAAAATCCATAACTTGAGTTTAGAAAAAGGATTCGTGGACTTCATGGACGAAAGGAGTCCATGAATGAACACTATGCATACCTTAGTTCATGATTTCGTGAAAATTGATGGTGAAACCTTCCTGAATTTGAATCCCCAATAGAAACCCTAGCTTGTTCTTGAGATAAACTTGAGAGAAACTAATATGTTTTTGGTGAAATGTGTCTAAATCACATGTTAAAAGGGATTATATAGGGGTAGGAAGTTGACCTTTTTAACCCTAGGCACGTCATTAAATTTTCAATAAAATTTCCTAAGTTGGTCCCTTGGCGTGACATGGCGTTATCACACCGTGTCACTGGAAATTGACAATTGGGAAACTGCATGGTGGCGCGATGCGGAGCTATCACGTTTCCACCTTGTCTACGACCTGGAAGTTTGGCGTGACGTGACAGTATCACGGAGCAACATTGGAATTTGACAATTTCCATTTGAGCTATCTCCGCGACGCGCTGAAGGCTCAGGTCAAACACTGTCTCACTAAAAAGGCTCTAACTCTTCGCCCGGGTGTTGGATTTGGGCGAATTATATATCGATGGAAAGCTTATTCAATTTCCCACGTGATAGGAAGTGAAAATTATGGAAGTATAGCATGTATAAGAATGAATTCTTATTTAAAATTAAGTTCTAACATCCTTGAAATGATTTTCAAGCTAAGAAAAAAACACGGGTATTACAGATCTACTAAATATGAACAATTTGCTTTCATCCATTGCTGTGGAATTTTTTCTTTGGTCATCATGGATATTTAATGTCACTTGCGTACGATTTTTGAGCTTTTTCTTTTCCGTATTTCCATAAAAGAGTAGCATATCTTTTACGGAGTAATCTGGCATCAAGTCCATCATTTGGTACTTGTAATCCATCGCTCAAATACTCGGTGTAAGCGGCAACAAAAAGAATACAATCCCTGTATTTTAAAAAATCAGATAATCCATATCTTGTAATTCATGTAAGCATTGTAAAATTTATGACATGAAACTAAATCATGATACTTACAGGCTGCCAATGGGTTGTTAAGAAATTCCTTCAACATATTCTACATCAAATGGATTACACATTTTTTTTCCGTTATGCTTTAATCGTCGACCAATTAGTTGAACCTTTTGGTCCAAAAAGCCACTTATATCAAGGTAAGAAGGTAATATTTGGTTTTGTATCTCAAATGACGGTCTAAAACATCTCCTTCCCATCATCGAGTTATAAACTTGGATGTGCCTCTCTTTTAGAATGACGACAACCAACACCCACTGAAATTCATTACTATAATTGATTGGGATGTATACTTCGTCGATCAAATGCCAAGGTAAGCCAGATGGAATGTTAAAACCTTTGATGATGTTGATTAAGCATTCCTCAATTTGGGAAACTTCCAGCTATTGTTGACAGTACCTATCGTAGGCATTATTGATGTAAACTTTGTACAAATAATTGCCTGTCGTGTATCTGTATTGTTCTTGTGTTTGCAACTTGGCCTTTTTTGGAGGTAGTAAAAAATTACATCAATGTGGTGCACATATTATCAATCATTTCAGATTACATGATAATAAAATTAATACAAAAATGCAATTAAATAAAGTATTAATTAATAATTATATGTATGGAATTTAAACCTTGTCATTCCAACAAGTTTGGGGCAATGACATCAAATATAACCAATCCTTTATTTCAGGATGTGCAACAACAAAGCCGAACATATCAAAACCAAGCCCCGATTCATTCACTTTATAGTGTTCATCATTTGTTTTTTTCTACATGAATTATATATGTTAATGTCATGTTTTTACAAGAAGAATTGTATAAATCATTATATTTAAAAATGATTTATGTACCTGCCGGCATGATGCTTTAACAACCCATTGGCAATCTATTTTGAATAGTTGTATATCAACTTTATTAGTTATATTGAATTCTCGTCCAAGATGTTGAACTCTTTAAACGGGTAATTCTTTCATTTTTCCAAACTGACAGAATCCACTTTTTCTTCTTCTTTGGAAACAGTTTATGGATTATCAACTGTGATGTTGACACGACCTGACCACGAGCCTTTTCATAATGGGAATCCCAAGTCCATCCGAGACTGAGGACCGCCCCCTATTACCTAACCCCACGTGGTTTACACAATTTTTGATGGGCTAAATTCTTAAAATATAACAAGATAGCATAAATGTTTGCATTAATACTCTTGGATAGGGTTACAACCATGACCGACCCAACTGAGTCCAACCGTGCTACACCAACTACCCAACCATACCGACCAAACCATTGGCCATAAACCAGGCCATAACCAAATAAGTTAGAAAAAATTTAATATAATTAATCACAAAACATAATATGAAGGAACAGTGAGAAATCATGTCCGATGATACTAGCCTCAATATCAATACAAATGCTAAGGCTAGCACCTCTACCAATCCTGCCCATACTAACCCCCAAAAGTAACACAAATCCTCTATCCAAAAGAGTTATGAAATCCGGTTGGGACATGCCCCAAACTATGGCCAAAACCAATATCCAACATGAAGTCAAAACATCTAATAATATCCATAATATGAAATGATGCCTTCTGAAAGGATGTAAGCTTACCACTTTTGTCCTAATGCTATCCCCTAGTCAATCAGTATGTAGGAGGAGTAGAATGGCCGGTTCCTGCATAGCATAGGTATACAACCGCCAGTAGATGGGGTTAACGAGTGTCCGCTAGTATGAATCTCAGGATAAGGATAACATAATGCTAGTTATAAAACCTAGTAAAACCATTCAATGCACACAACCATACATATATATATAACCTTTCTGGGAAAGGGGACCGAGTTTAGAATGCCTTTAGAACTATTACCTGAGTTGTGTAGCTTTGCTGTCCTAAACCACCCACGGGCTATATGGGTTCAGCTCCCACTACTGAAAGGGCCCAATTGTGTATAGCTGCACGACCAGGGAAGTATCCCATGGGATGACTAGTACATCTCCCAATAGTGTGACATCATGCATACGGTCCACTAAGACCAATCTTCATATCGGCAAATACAAGTTTCTAGTTTTGATCCCTCCGAGACTGCCACCTTCCACGACTTCACTACGCACCTCACAATTACTGCCCAATTAAAACCAATTTCCAAATAACCAAATCATTATCCATTTATTAACCATGGCCATTGATATTGGTATCATCATACCAACCCTTACTTGTAAGTATCATCCATAGCCAACCATTTTTAGGTTTAAGAGGACTTTCAAGTACCCTTTCATATACCATATTAAACCACTTGGAAGACATCCATGTTCTCCACAAGAATAACCATTTAGCATTTAGCCTTTCCAAACTATTTAAACCATTCATAATTTCTTTACCAAGGTTAAAACATGCAAGAGTTCCATTAAAAGAAGTCAATGCAATGAGCATATCTTTATAAGAATTTTATCAAACACATTGGGGGCATAATCTATCAAAAACCAATTCCAAAAACCATTAAACCATTCCCATGTAATAAAATTTTCAAAAACCACCATTAATGCATATAAAAGCTTAATTAAAACCATAGGAAACCATAACCAAGCATTTAATATCAAAACCCCCAAATAATAGTTGAAAACCATAAATATAAAATAGTAAAACCATGAAATCAATCATATAAACCATACCTTTAGTTTAAATTACAACGAGGGAATAGAAACATGCCTTAAACCAAGAAGATAATGGAAGGAAATCACCGAGACAATCCCCAAAGCAATCTTTTAGTTAAAACCCTAGCTCTCTTTCCCGAAAATCTCTTGAGAGAATTATGAAGTATTTAGGAATTGTTTCTAAGTGTTAATGAATAGAATAATAAGGTAAATAACCTTCTAAGTGTATTAGAAGTCGTGTGTCCTAATTAGGGTAAGTAGGGAAATATCCAAAATACCCTCACTTAAGTTGCACAAAACCCCATCATAAGGATACGACTAACCCATACGAGTCGTACCTACCCAATATGATTGGTACCCACTACTTGTATCCAAGCCTCACCCTTGGATCAAACACTGTCTAGTATACGACTCATCCAACCAAGTCGTAACCCCAACATATAATCCATACTCGTGACCCGTATCCCTGACAAAATGAAATACCAGAAGGATCAAACACTTCCCACTATACGATTTAGTGATACAACTCGTACCAAGCCTTATGACTCATACCCCTTAGTCATACCTATCTCAGTCACCGAAACCATCACACCAACTAATACTGGTCAGCATACGATAGGACTATACCACTCGTACACCAACATAGGGCTCGTACCCATGAGTCATATTAGGTCGAGAGAACGGAATTCCAAGAAATTTTCTAAAGGTCAACACCCTTGATGTTTCAGATATTATGCTGTTCAACAGTAGCTTCTATTGTGACATCCACCTGGAAAGCCAGAATTGTCAATGCTAATCACAGATATACAACAAATTATCTATCTGTTCCAATAGATGGATTATCTTTTGGAACAAATTCAAACAGGTAAAAATGAGTTGTACGATAATATCGAATAGATGATCCATCTGCTGAAATATATGACTCATCTATTGATACAAATTAAAATAGTACGAAGAACTGTTTGATTTACTAAAATAGATGAACATATGTTGCAAAAGATAACACATATGATGCAATAGGTTAGACAACTGTTGCAATAAATGTATATATCTATTTGATAATTATTAGTAGATGTATCATCTATTGAAACAAATATGTATTTGTTTGTTTATTAGAACAAATGATATAGATTTACCTTCTTCAGCTCATGCTTCTCTCTTGTGGACATTATATATTGATCAAAGGTACAAGACAAAGACAGAGGAATTGTAATTTTGCTTTTTTCGATGCCTGATGATGCCTTGGAAATTTCTTTCCTTCTCATCTTAGCCACCTTAATCTCTAGTGGAGTGTATGGATATGAAATCCTCTTTGATGGAATGAAGCCTGTCTTAGATATCAATTCCTTTACAAAAGAAATTAATGCATTAATAGTATTAATCACTCCATCATGTTTTGCCTTGCAGTCTTGACATTTGCATGCAGAACATTCGCTAGAAGGGGAAAAATCTGTACAACCAATATAATCATAATAATAATAATTTGTTGTTTCAAAAACTATAAGAGGAGCATCATTATCCCCAATAGCAGAACCAATACCACTACCATCATCATCATCAACAAGCCCACCCTCCAAAATTATTTTTCTTATGATGGTTGTTGCTTTAAATGATTCCTTTTTATTCTGTCGATGAATTTAAGGTTCGATAAAGTTTGCACATACCATAAAGTAAGAAAAAATGGCATCTTCAACTCTTGATTGATCGGAACAAGCGACGGATGCACGATCTAACATAAATGAGTACATACATTAGAATGATGATTTGATCATTCAAAAAAATTATTAATTAAAATAAAAACTTAATTAGAATTAGACTTGCTTCATCCTTCAGGGGGTTGAAGAGATCAAGAAATTTTACATTTTTATTAGTTTTGGTTGACAACCATCTCAAGATTCCTGGACAAGAAACTTCTTCTTGGTTGTTCACTTGTTATCTCAAATAAGGAATGACTTCGAACGCCCAAGCCTATAAAATAACACTAATAAATCAAAAGTATTATTGAATAAACAAAATGAATCATATCATAATAAAAGTAATATTTACCATGAAAGCCCATGGAAAGCCATATAAGTTGATTGTCTTTGGCGTTAACGGAGTCAACAAATATTTGACAGTCATTTTGAAGATTTTATAACCCTAAGGATAGCTGTTAAATGCCTCAAGATCCTCTGAGAGCTTTATTAAACCGAGTGATATATAGTTGTTAACGTATCTCGCCCAATGAATATTATGTACAAACCAAACCAAGCACAATGATTGCTTGTGCTTCTTTGAAAGTCTTTTACCTTTCAACACTTCTATCAATTTTTTGTTTTTGAAGCTTGGACCAACAAGGGACACCAAGTCTTCACGATCACTTGACTTGCATTTGCCTTTTTTGGGTGTGTAGGATCCTTTTTGGGTTAGAATAGATAACTTGAGAAGGAGAAAGAGGATAACATTTTAGTACAGTAACTATGGAAAACTTCTTCCAACCAAAGCAAACAGGCATGCCACAATAATTTATCCACACCTCATCAATCTTATCTTTGTTTTCATACATAAACCAATGATTGAGAAGATCATATACCATTTTTATTTGGAAGCTAGCATTGTTGTCCTCCGACAAATCAAGATATTTCCCAAAGCAGCTGTCCCTGAAATAAGCTTCCAAATTTTATTCTCGAAGAATTTTTTTGAAGGCTTCAAAAGATTTTCCTATGGATGACTTATCCACGAAATCACCTATTAAATCTGTGGCACCACCGCACTGCATTCTTATAGGATAACTATCAATGCTGAAGGTTTTGACCAACTCGTTGATAAAAGAAGTACTAACATTTGGATCATCTCTTTTGAAATATTCCTCCTTCCCATGTTCATTATCTTCTGCTTCTGATTGAGATAATACTTGTAAAACAGGCTCATAGAGTAGTGGTTGTAACCCAACTTCTTCACTTGTTCCTTTACTTGGACTTGATTTGGTTTTTATTCTTTTGGGAGCCATATAATCTACAAATAATAGGAACATAAAATAGATTATAATTGATTAATGTATCTTTCAAAAAGGATAAAAGTATATCTAACATGTACAACAGTAAAATAACAGTTCAAACAAATCACACATCTGTTGCAACATATAACTAACCCATTGCAATGAATGAGTAATCTATTGCGACCATAAAAATAGATTACTCATCTATTGAAACAGATGACTGGTCTGTGCAATAGATCACACATTTGTTGCAATATATGAGTGATATGTTGGAACGGTTATCAACGGTCAATATTATTTAGATTTTTTCCAACAGAAGGGTAATCCATCACGACAGATGAATAATCAGTTGAAAAAATCAGGTCTTGGATATGTCTTATTAGAATAGTTGATAGTATTTTATCCAACAAAAGGTTCATATGTTGCATCAGATGATTAATCTATTGAATTAGATTTTTAATCCGATGGTTCCTCCATTACTTAGATGGTAAATCTGTTGCATCAGATGGTTAATCTGTTGCATCAGATTTTTAATTGGATGGTTCCTCTATTACATCCGATGGTAAATCTATTGCATCATATGGTTAATTTGTTGCATCAGATTTTTAATCTGATGGTAAATCTGTTGCACCAAATGGTTAATTTGTTTCAACAAATTTTTGTTCGATGGTTCCTCTGTTACATCATACGGTAAATCTGTTGCATCAAATAGTTAATATATTGCATCAGATGATAAATTTGTTGCGTCAGCTGGTTACTCTATTGCATCAGATTGTTAATCTGTTGCATTAGAAGACTAATCTATTGCAGAAAAAATATTAGCATGATTTTGTTCAATAGAACAACATCAATATCACTATTTTTACCAAGAACAAGAACAAATCAACCCAGCAACGGGCATAACACCAAAAACACCAACATCGTTGTTTTATTTGTACAAATACAAACAACAAAAATCAAACTTCAAACAACGCAACAAGAAACAAAAATTCATATTTCACTCCGAAAAGAGAACAGAAGAAATACAAAAAATTAGGATTTTATTCACACCACATTTCAAATTAAAGCAATAAATATTGAAATTGTTCACCAATACTAGAAGAGAAGTTGGCTAAAGTTTCTCTTTTTCTTCAAAACTAAAAAGACCATAATTTTTTACCTGTGAAAGAAGAAAAGGGTCGGTGAAGAACTAAAAGTTGCTGTGACTGGAGAGCAAGTCAATCACGTTAATTGACGGTTGAAAGTCAAACAGAAACTCGAAGCCTTACTATTTTTTGTCGGAGGTTGAAGTCGAGAAATTTGCAGAACTGTTGGTTAGGAGAAATTGTCGAGAGAAAGATGAGAGATGGTTGATTTGGAGAAGAGAGGGGTATGGGTTGATTTGTATTTTTGAAAAGATTAGAAAATTTTGAAAATATTAATCAAGTTCACAATTAACTTAATCAAGTTTTCTAATTATGTTTGACCCTTTTAGTTGGTCAATGTCACCAATCCTTCATTCAAGACTTAAATGATACCTTTCCTTCAATTTTCTCAACTAAGTTGAACCCCCACTATATTTTACAATATTTAATTTGCTATCAATATAGCTAGCACCCATTATTTTGAAACTAGTTAACATGTCAGCGCT